>OU342743.1:199989761-202735443 GCA_910589775.1 Avena eriantha | reverse complement strand
ATAAGACTATGGTACTACTATATGATACTATTCATTGTGGAGATTGTATCATACACATGATACTACTATATGATACTCTCCACTCTGACTAGTCTTATCTAAAGATTGTATCTTGTATATTAATTACTAGTGTTAATTACAAGTTTAGATACGATCCTCCCAATGAACGGTATCTGGTTGTTACGCCTTTCATAATGGAGTATGTTTTAGCATATTATCAGAGGAGTTATAAATACTAAGAAACAAACCTCTCGAATACATTGTATCTTAGAGCAAGTACAATATGGTACAATTAGTTGGCTATAAGAATAAAAGTATTATAGTTTTGCTGAAGTGGAAGAAATATGAGAATATAAGAAGACTCTAAGTTAAGAGTCGGCTCTAGCACGTGCTCATACGCACTTCCTGAAAGTGAAACGTGGGTCATGTATTGATAAATTAGTATAATTTTATAACCAAGTATTTATATGTATCGGCTATAAGATTAGCTGTAAATGACATGGAACGTGTTTATAGCGAGCTACAGGATATATTATTGAACTTGCTTTAAGAGTTTGTATCTTAATTTAATGTTTTTTCTCATGCATGCATTTGATTGGACTATGAACTTATTTGCCTATGATTACGTCCAAGGAGTATATCTTAGCTAAGATACAATACTCATCTCTCTTCCTTAATCGACATACCACATCAGCATTTTGCCTAGAATGACGCGCTAAGAGACCAAATTGTGAAAGGCCTTATATCTATAAGCTATTATTATTTCACATGTGTGACGAGGATTGGGGATAAGGCTGATGCATGGATGGGGAGAGGTCCCGGGAGGGAGTCACTCGAGATCCATAGATTAATTAATTCTCCTCGAGAGAGAGAGAGTCAATAAGAATCGTATTCTAAGGCTAGTCATAGTGGTAAGTAACTTAGACCGATAACATGTACTCTCTCTGTTCGGAAATATAAGAATTCTAGCTTTGTGAAACGAATGTATCTAGACACCTTTAGTGTATAGGTTCACTCCGAACCTCTACGAACCTATACACTAAAAGACGTCTAGATACATTCGATTCACAAACCTAAAACGTCTTATATTTCCGAACAGAGGGAGTATAAGTTACTACCTTCGTAGTTACCAGTAGAGCCAGCAGGTGTGCTTGTTGTGCTCTGGCACATGCAGCGTTCCCTTTTTATCAGTTGTAGCTAGTCAGCCATGAAATTCCACTTAGAAGAAAGAAGAAAACTCCAAAAAAAATGTCAATGCGAAGGCATAAAGTAGAATCGTAAATTGGTAGTCATGTATTTCCTCTATTTGGGAACTAAGTGACTTAAATTTGTCTAAATTTGCATGCATCTAAGACTCGTTTTAGTGTATATACATGAGAATGTAAACAAATTCGAGTCACTTATTCTAGATGGAGGAATAATATTTTGTTTATGTAAGACTATTTACTCTTCCCAACTATCTGTATTGTTACTCATTAACTTTAAACATACTGGTGGGCCTATAATATTGTTATGCAAAAAACATTTGAGAGTGGCACATCCTCAGGAAGCTCCACCACTATTCATAGTGTGTAATAACATAGTGCGGTGCCGATGCAAGATCTATTTATTAGTTTGTAGACTCTTCTTTTAGATGTGTGATGGTTATGGTAACATCATATATTTCCAAAAAACCTCATTTTCCTTATTTAATGACATGTCATGTCCGCTAAATGTTTATGTGACATTGCATCTCGTCATATGTTACTAGCATTTTACTCCGCTATGACTAGTCTAAACAAGATACGATGACTTCCCTCTCTCAGCTTAATTACCCGCTTCCACTCCACATAAGCAAAAAATCTCACTTTTCACTTTTAGATAGGGTCCACCCCGTAGCACTGTGATGGCCCTAAACCCTTTATACTTACGCACACTTTACAGACATGTCCTCTAATGGGTTATTATGTGATTGATAGAATGGTATGTTTCCATTCATTTCACATCATTTCGATAGCATGGAAATATATTTGCACTATAATTCATATCGAACAACTATACTTTTACGCTCTTAAACTTATAGGATGTTTCAAATTAGACTGGACATATATGACCACGAAATACTTATCCTATCAAAAAAATGTCATGTTTTTTATTAAGAGGTCATTTCTTATCACCGCAAATATGGAATATATCATCTTTTAGCTAAGAGAAATAAGTTTTTTCCGGTTCTCACCCCTCCATCATGTTGTTGTTGTAAGAGTGAAAAATAGTTCTTAACATGGGGGATCCCTCATATCGGGAAACCTCTAACCGTAGCAAGAAGCACAAACAACAAAGATGAAGAAAATACAAGCATCAAAGCATGGTGCCTAAAGGAGGTAAAAAGATAAGAAGCACATGAAGAAGAGTGAAGCCCACTAAACTCATTAGTGATCATGTCTCATGGACTACCCCTCCATGGACCAAGTGCATAGACCAAATAAGACAAGGTCACACCCTTGCTTTTTCTTTCCCCTTAGGGTTATTTTGGGTGTTTCTAAAATAGATGGTTTTGCTCTTAGTTTTTTCTTCCAACCAAGGGTATTGGTGGTCATTTTTACAAGGTTGATAAAAAACATGGCTCAATTGTAACTCATCTCACAAAGTAATAAACCCCTAGGAGAGACCTACTTTTGAGTTGGTCACTTCAAACATTTGATTCGGGTGGTATTCTTCCAAAATTCGAGCATGTGGAAAGGATTTTGACAGAAGTGTGGAGCATTGAAGGGAATCTTCGATGCATCTCCGGGCTATGATGTTCGTGAACCTGAGGTCACACCTCTTAAGGAGACTATTCCTCTCTTGTCTGTGTCACTCGTGTTAGTGTCCAAGGCCCAATAACGAGCACACCCTTTACTTTACTGACTCATTAGTAGCCCCTCTTCATGTTGTTTTTTTATGAATCCATAGTGTTCACTCTCAGTGACATTGCGAAGATAAACACCCAATGATAGATCTAGTGGGGTATTCAGAAAAAATAACAACACTCCCTATTAGTAACAAGCTCATCGATCTTTCAGTTCAAATTGAAGAAATATATCAAGCTGCCAAGTCATCGAATAGTTTTTGGCTCCACTATTGATGGCACCATTATACGTGTCCTTAGATTTGGTGGTTTGTAGTAGAGATTTAAAATAACCATGTTACGGTTGTTTGAGAAACATCAAAACGTATATGTGAGTGAGGTGTTTTGGCCACTTGATAACATGGAGCCCATAATTTAAAATTTGCATTTCCAAGATGCAAACATATGTAGTGATAATTTGTATGTTCTTGTGAAATGACATTTTAGATGTATGTAGTGAGAATGTATATGTCCATACGAATAAATCTCAGATTTTCTTTAAATTTTAAATGGTTTTATTAGTATTATTACTACTATCTTAAAGTTTCAAAAGTCCCTAACTTTCACTCGCTTTCAGACACATCCAGACCAACATGACCATTGATCTTGTAAACACTGCCATGCAGTGGCATAGCCAGCCGGGAGTCACACCCTGGGCCAACTGCCTTGCTACAGTAGTTAACAGTATCAAGTCATGAAAATATGGCTACAATTAAGGCAATATTTCACCCCGCACGACCTAGGCCAAGTCCCCTATAGCTTGGGGCCTGTCTACACCCCTGCTGGCATGGGCACCTGGGTCGAATCTTTATTATCTTGTATCTAGCATAACAGATTTTTCTAGCATATTTTGCATAACTTGACGACCCTGCATAACCTTCATATATAATATTCGGTTTACATGTGTCCTACTCCAACACCTAGCCCCACGGTCTATATTCTAGTCCAGTTGTATTCTTATACACCTATTCACACTAACTAGCGGTGTGGCCCTCGCAAATGCGAGGGCAGCCTCTTCTTTTTATCATTATTTGTAAGATTTTATAGTAGAAAAAGGGACTATGTAGACACTGGCCGAAGTATATACTTAACCTACATTGAGAAAGATGGAAGATGTGAATAAATTTGGCTTGCATGTTTCATGATGTGGAACTATGGTGTTTCTCTCATTTCGTTGTTGTATGTTTTTTATTCCCAAAAATATATGGTAAACTTATGTGGGAAACATTTAATTTCTAACGATCTTTAATTTTGTGAACTCGTATGTTTTTCTACTACCTTTCTATATTTGTTCTTAATAAAGTAGTTGTTTTGAGCATAAGAAAAGTCTTGGAATACCATCCTTTTCAATAATACTTTAGATTGGATACTCAAAACATGTTTTTTATCATGATAAGTACTTCTATAACATATTATTTTCCAGGCACTTACAATTGTACTATAGTAAGCTAGCGGTCCAGTTTCGAATACTATATATGTTGATGCCAAAATGATCAACTATTAGGAAGCTAGATGGAGTATATAGAAAATAGTATATCAACTATTGTTGTGGTGTATGTACATGAGATTGTAGAATTGCATGCACGGGTCAGTTCACCCATATTAGATTATTGCTTGAAATCCAAATGCTAAGCTAGAAAATTGTTAATATGATATATTACATTAGTAGCAAGCACCGGAAATATAATATTTTATTACCATAACAGAAAGCTGATTATGATGAACATACAATTATAATGACTATTGTTGATAAAATTCGTAAGTCGAACTTTTCTTCCTCTAATGCTACTATGGTACATCATTGTTTGTATTAAAATACATAGCAAATAGAATCCAAATGTGACATGTTTTATAGTAAATAGACTCATGTATTAATTAATTTTGTAAATTTGATTGGTAATGAACAAATACTAAGTGAGAAAAAATCGAAGAAACTATTTAGTTGCACTCACCATGTAGCTGCGTCATTCCCCGTTTCTGCTGCACCACCCTGTACCTGTCGGCTAAATTTTGTACCAGTATAATCCTACGAAAAGTTCTGAAGCTCAAACAAATTAGACTCCTTCAGGAGCAGTATAAACACCTTGTTATCTCAAATTTACATTATAGTATGAGTATTTTCCATCATATTTGTTTGGAGTAGTAACAAACTGGCAACTCCACACTTTTTTTAAAAAAAAGCAATGGATTTATTGTTGAAGTTTAGTAATGAAGGAAAACAAAGTTCTTTTTGTTTTGATAGGCATGGAGATTATATACTCAGTCAATTTGTAACACCATCATAGGACGATGATCATGATGCAGGACAAGATGATTCTCCTTTGGTTCTGCTAGAAACAAATCAGGTCCACCACATTATCATTGCCATTCATCCTACACTATCAGAGGAGAGAAATCTGCACAACGTGTGCTTGAGCGGTCAAATATACTGGAGACTAACGAATTCAACCTCATGTATATACTATAGAGACTATTTTATAGATTATATCTCTAATGGCTACCAAAACCCACATGACTTGTAGTACTGTCAAGCATGTTCTTGCCTTCTCTGGTTGGTATATATGCAAAGCCGCTGAATCAAATGAATTGATCAAGTCATCTTTCCTACTACCGTGCTTAGATTGCACTATCTATACCGAAATTAAGAAACAAATTAGTGAAAAACTAAAGAAAGCTACCACATCACCTTGGTCCGTGTGGCAGCAGCCACAACACCTCGGTCCGTGTAGGCTTCTTTCCGGCAGTGCAATACTCCTCGATCTGCACGGTGTGAAATTCCAGGCTTTGTTCCTCCATCTATACAATGTCGAATTTCATGGGTCCGGCAGAGCAAGAGCTCGAGTAAGAGATCTGCCGTTGCATGCCGGTGATGGAAATAGACAGCACCGAGATCGGGCCAAGACTTGGTCTCGACTAAGAGATCTTCTGCCACATGTCGCCGATGGAAACACGCAGCTGTGAGATCGGGCCGCGACATGGTCCTGCGCCAAATCTTGGATTAATCTTGTGCAGCTACATACATGAGCCAAGATTGAAGTTTGCCTCGTTGATGTGCATGCACGTAAGGAGGTATATGGGATTATGGGGTACATGATACGGGGTACGGGAAGAGAGCCGGCCGGTCAAGGGCATCAAGATCAACAGTTGCGGCACCATGAGGAGAAGCTACATCAGCCCATAATTGTTATCAGTGGTAAACCCTAAACGGGAAATACGAGAATAGAGCAGGCCGGTCAAGGGCATCGAGGCCAGGGCGTGCGTGCGTGGGCGAGGAGGAGACCCAGGGCAACCTAGACAAATCTTAACTGTATATGTTAGATCTAACTGTCTGTATAATTTGGATGATGTGGATCAACGTGGTGTCTCGAAAAATGCTCTTACATTACTTTTAGTATATAATTGATTCCAACAATTTGTCTGGAGCATTCACGGTGTGATTCACTTACATATATTTGTTGATGTTATGCATTATGTTGATATACATTCTTCTAAGACGCTATGATATTGTTTCTTATGGGGAAAGATTTTATAACTATTAAATTGATGCACTAGCCATTTTGAACTAAAAGTATGAGCCGATGGAAAGATGATAGGCAACATATTAATATTCTCAACACTCCCCCTCACGTCTAGGTCAGTGGCCTTTTTTTTCTTCATGGGCCTAAGACGTGGATTCGAGTGTCCACATATATTTATTTTTAATATTGCGTTAGCCAGGATTTGAACTCATGACCTCTGGCTCTGATACCATATTAAATTGTTGCCCTAGTCAATTATATTCCAAAAGTCCGAACCGATGGAAAAGGCTAGGCGTGTATTATATTCTTAACACTCCCCCTCACGTCTAGTCTATTTTAATCCTTAGCGTGGGCTCGGAGCAGGCCGCATAATCTTTTTTTTAATACTGCGTGGACAAGGTCTTGAACTTGAGACCCCTTGACTCTGATACCATATTGATCTGATGCACTAGCCATCTAAACCAAAAGTGCGAACTAATGGAAAGATGATAGGCAACGTATTAATATTCTCAACAATAACATGCTACACACTCCAAAGTTCAGATACAATTTGCACAACTGTTGAACATATGTAACACTTAAGGACATCCTTTCCTTTGGGGGGAAACGCTTCAGGATATCCCCCTCAAACAAGTGTAAATTGACATTAATTTCAGGGAAAGCCTAGGCAATGCACAGATCGTTTTTTTAAGATCTTACAACTGGTGCCCATCTACGCTCAACTTGTAGCTCACTGGTTTTTGAGACGCAAAGATACTTTAATTTGCAGATACTGTGGAAAATACAAGAAGAAAGCTCATCCCAGGCAAGAGAGCACAGTTGAAAAGGTAAATGAAAATAACAAACAGTAGGGGGCAGCATCGAAGCACAAAATGTAATTCCAGCACAGGATAATCTCTGTTATCTGGGTCCTAAGGCCTAACATCTTCTACTCCTGATCAGAGGAGTCGTCCACAAACTAGTCAACTCAACTGATATTTGCTGCGAGTTTAGACACACTTGCATTACACCCAAAAGTATGTTTACATAGTTAGCCAGGAACATGATAGCAAAATAAAGGACTACATAGGCATAATCCGAGTAACTTTCATCCTCTAGACACAAAAGACGCCAACACCACCTCAAAACAATAAGCAGAAGAGGCATTTCAGTCAACTGACACGCTGATAATATGCACTTTCATGGCGGGCAATTTCCGATGGTTCAGCGGCTCAAAGAGGCAGATATCACCAGTCTTCACCTCATTTTCTTTCACAAACTTTGCCCATCCACTTACAATCCTTTTATCACCAGGCCTGCTTCCAAACCTCACTTGACACCTCTGGCCAAGTCGCTCCAGACAGAAGTCCCGCGCCTCACCTCCGAAATATTTCTTAACATATTTATTGGAGATTCTCTATTTACAGATATGGAGACAGAATGAACGTTAGATGACGTTAGACAAGCAAATCAGGAAGTGAAATAACTCTGGAACTTCCTAAGTCGTTCACATTGTATGACTGGGTTATAAATAAAGCATTCTAATACATTTTTTATGTCTGTATACAAGTTAGTCAAATGCATGATCGTAGTGCTAGTGGAAGAAGCATGACAAAGAATAAAATATGGAACTCACTATAGTGAATCTTCCAGTAACATTGGTCTTTTGCATCACTGCCACATAGACTGGAATTCCAGAATGAATTCTCTGGACCTTCTGCTTCACTGCCTCTTCCTGAACTTGAGTTAGGCGCGTAAAACGTGCAGTGACATACCCAGGAAAAGTGTCTATTTCATGACCAATATCTTCGGAGGACAAAGAATCTCCTGAACAAACCACAAAGAAAAGAAAACAACTATGTAGTTAATATATCTGTAAGACAAAAGAAAGTGTATCTCGGGTACCATCTGGTAGCATGAATTGCCACTAGATGACTTAAGAGGAGGAAGAACTCAACGTACTCTTGTTGCCATGACTAGAGTAATGGCTTTGAAGACGTAGCCGTCCTTCTGTTGAAGGCGGCTGTATTTGCATGGGCTGAGGTTGAGCAAGAGAATCTTCCACGGTTTCATTATGCAATTGCATTTGCTTAAAATGAGGACGAGAATGAGAATGATCTGCCTCTTTAGTAGCATCTTTATGCCTTTCTTGGACTCTGTCGCGACCAATGTTGGAGGAAGTATCAATATCCTTTCCATTAATGATGTGGACTTCCATTGTGCAAGTCTTCTGTTTCTTCAACAATTCAAAAATGCAGATATCACCCATCTCAACATCATTGCCTTTTACAAACTTCTGCCAGCCAGATATAATCCTTTTCTTTTCAGGGCGACTACCAAATAGAACTTCCCACCTCTTTCCAAGTCGCTGTAAACATATGCTTTGCTCCTTATCTCCCAAATATCTCTTGACATATTGTTTGGGGACAGTCTAGTTACAGATTTGGGATAAAACAATTAGATAATGGCATCCAAGCAAAGTGCAGAATAAAAAAAGGTTTCAATCCAAGGTCATTATCATACCACAAAGTATATGATCTAAAATTTAGGAGTAAATTCCAGTTTTTACCTCCTAGTTTAACTTTTGTGACGCTAATTACCCAATTTAGCAATAATTCTCCCCGCTTACCCCATTTAGCGAAAGTTGTCGCATTTTTTACCCCTTTTAGTTTTCACCCAGTTGTGTAAACCCAATAACCAGGTCCACGCAGCATGCCGCAATGCAAGTTTTGATCTTGCCGCGTCCTCCAAGAGCTCACGATCTGTACAAAGCTGGCTAGCTGATTGGTTCTGTTGACAAGCTAGCTAGATTTGGAGAACAACAACGAGAAGCAACAACCTGTTAGTATGCTCTCCCTGCATAGTTGCGGATCAGTACTCGCCAACGGCACCAAGCCATCCGACGTTCTGCCCTGGTTCATGCATAAGAGAGCCGCAACTGCCTAACGCAGGTCAAGCAGATTGAGATAGCTATCGCATATTGAGCTGCTCCTTGGAAGATGGATCGATTGAGCTATACAACCTTGCTGCCTGTGAACGCGAACTATTGATCCACCGTCAAATAGAGATTGGTTCCTTGCCGCTGGTCGCTGCTCACTAAATCGCGCACACGGCAAACCAAGCACGCTCGCGCCATGCAGTGGACAAGCCGCACAACCTCCCTCTCACGGGGATGCTCGCCCACGCTTGTCCCCTGCCGTGCCGGCTCCCAGATGAAGAAAACGCCGCTACATTCTCACACAGACGGCTCACGGATCGGAGCTGATAAATAGCGTCACAAAATGGGGTAAAAATTGGAACAACTTTCGTTAAATGGGGTAAACGGGACGAATTATTGTTAAACAGGGTAATTACCGTAAAAATGTTGAACTTGGGGGTAAAACATGGAATTTACTCAAAATTTAGGGATCATAAGGTGAACTATTTAAAGCATTGAGCATGGTGTTATCAACAGAAATCTGTAGTTTAAAAGGCTTGCTGCATATTTGTAGCAGAATGCAATTTCAACAGCAAAAGTAAACACTTACTAGAGTGAACGCTCCCGTAACATTGCACTTGTCCATCATGGACACAAAGATTGGGTTGTCAAAATGCATAGATTGGACCTTCTGGTCAACTTCCTTCTTCTGCGCTTCACTTAGATGGGTGTTCCACCCGAGCATGTATCTAGGTGTATCACATACATCAATATCATCTGTTGAGGACAAAGAATCTCCTGTGCAGGAAAAGAAAAATATTACTGAATCCATAAATTATTCATGCTAGCGTCAGCTGTGATTTGAAAGGATTTATATCTCTACAGTCACACATGGTAAGATAAGAAGGAACTGAGAGTCTGAGAGGGAATGCCTGAAGAATTCGCCACGGTCTTGTTGCCATGACCTGAGTTATCCCTTTGAAGATTCGACTGTCTCTCAGTAAGTTCACATGCCACCTGCATTCGCACGGGCTGAGGGTTATGGTTAGAATGATTGAGAGTCCCAGTAGGCGGTGTCATTTGCATGGGCTGACTATGGCCAACTAATTGGTCCACATTTGCAGTAGGCGATAGCATTTGCATGGGCTGAGGCTGCCCTTCAGAACATCTCAAATTTGCGGTAGGTACTTGCATGCGCACAGGCTGAGAATGTTTCACATTTTCAGTAGGAGATTGCATTTGAGGGAGCTGGGAATGACCACGAGAAAGCCCCAATGTTTCAGGAGTGCCTATGTGCCTTTCCTGCACATAAGTAGAGAGAGGAGCATTCTCTGCAACAACCGACGATGCTTTCTCACGGCCAAATCGATCAAAAACAATGACCTTGAACTGAGAGTTTCCCTTGTATCTAAGTACCACAGAGTCGTCAATCTGTAGATCGTAGGCTTCGACAAATGCCCCCCATCCTTCTCTAAGGACTAGTTTATCTGGATACTTGGCAACTTGGACAGTGTAACTATGACCATTTCGTGTTTCTAGCTTGATCTCTCTTGGGATCTCACCCCTGAATCGTTTCAGAAAATCATCTGGGACGGTCTGCAGAAACAAAAGCAATGGTTTAAAGCTTAAACCTTATGAGGATACAAAGTCTGAATTTGGTGCAAAACATATACTATTTGACAGTGATGTGTAAACAAACGGGGAGAAAGGTGCTAGCATACTTTCTCTACATTTACTGATGCAGCATTTAGTATGTCTGTTATCATGTTAATGCCTTCGATTCGGGGATTAATTCAAGGTGCAACAAAATAAGTCCCAGACAAAAGTATGTTCCTTTTCTTTTGTAAATCAAAGAATAGTATGTTCCTTTTCTTTTTTTAATTAGAGAATTGTACGTTCACAATACAGTACTAGATGGAAATTCAAGTTCATTAGTAACGGATTTATCTTATGGTGGAGACAGTCTCCAGCCCAGATAAAGGGACACAATGACAACAATGAACTCTCTATTGTCATCCCGGTAAAATGGCGTTATCATAAGCAGAAATAATCTACTATACCAAATTTGCAGGAGTAACTTGGATATGCAGTAGTAAGCGACCTACTGGTAGCTTGTCACAGAACACAAACAAAAAACATTGTAGCTGAACATGGGTTGCAGGCATAACCATCAAAAATAAAAGAGAACACTGCAGTTGAATAGGGCATGTGGCTTACCATCTCACTACCACAGCCATCCAACATAAACATCAAGAAATATTTGTCCCGGTCATCCAGATTGCAGTAGTCGAGTTCATCCCTCCGCTCGCATCTTCCGCAGCCCATGCCCATCTTTTCACTAGACATGCATAGCAAAGAAAAACACATAGTGGCAGTGAAAACTTTGGTACCAAAACGTGAGAAACGATGATGACGCGAATGCGGTTGAGCTTTGTGCGAGAAATTTGGAGGAGGATTTACCTTGCCTGGCGGTGGCGAGTCGCTCGGCGCAACTTCTGGAGCAGCTGGGATCTCGGTGACCGTTGGAACACCAATACTAGTTCAAGATAAAGCGGAACAAGAATCGTGAGCGGCGGGGTTAATTAGGACGGCCACGCACTTGGTGAGAATGTGTGGAGGTGAACTGCGAATGCTGCTAGAGTTCAGCAGCCGGAAGAGGCAGAGGATCTCAAGAGGAGATTGGGAGAAAAAGGGTGCCTCTGACGGGATGAGTGAGAGAAGAACTGAAGAAGGCTCGGCGAGAAGAGTGGGATGGACATCTCCACGGGGTCGACCCAACTCGTCCGCGTTCGCGCCTTTCCAGCGGGACGATTCAATTAAAGAGACGCGTCCGGCTCAATCCGACAGTGGTTGGATCAGCTCGGACAGCGCTAGGATCGCGCGGGTGTCCGTATGTCAGCCGCTCAGGTCCATATGCAAGTAAAACATTAGTAATTAAACTTGCTTGCTTGCTCGCGTCCATATGCAAGTAAAACATTAGTAATTAAACTTGCTTTTTATTAGATTAGACCCTGTCTATTACAAAAAAAGGCACATTTGAACGACTAAAAAAAGACTACTACTGCTGCAGAAAGAGGCCGTTCCTACGGCTACTCGCCGCCATTGCCGCGGCCACCGCTGCCGCTGGCCCCGTCGATCGGCGTCCTAGCCAAAACAGATGGCCTCCTGCTCCTTCTTGCCGGCCCCTTTCGCGTGGTCTGCCGCCACCCGGTTGGCCAGTGCCTTCTCCATCTCGGTCGTCTAGTGGTCCCTCGCCTCCTGGTCGTCCAGCTCCGTGGCCGTCGCCGTCCTCACTGCCAAGGGGGCCACCCTCGTCGGAGCTCCGTTGGGGCCGAGGCCCAGGGCGTGCGCGATCTACAGGGAGACGGCGATCGCTTCCTCCCCCATTCCCTCCTCCGCCACCACCTAATCCACATCCTCCCCCTTCTCGTCGTCGTCCTCCACCTCCGTCTCATCCCGTCGACGAGAGCCCACGCGCTCGCTACCTCGGCGGCCGTAGCCACGCGCAGCTCCTTCGCCGCCGCTTCCACCGTACTACTTTGGCGAGGCTCGCAGACGACCACCTTGGCCACCTCCTCCAGCGTGGTCATGGCCGCCTTGTGGCGGATCTCGCGGATGGCCGCTGATATGGCCTCCTTCCTTGGCGATGACGTGATGAACCTCACGCACCGCCCATTGGGACGCCACCTCTGCGGCCGCCTCCACCACCTGCTCCAGCGCCGCCTCAGCCACATGGCCTTCCTCCTCGAAGGCCACCACCTCTGCCTCGGCCATGTGTTGGGAAAACAACATGGCTTGGTGGCAACGTCGATGTCGGCGTCCTGGAACCGGGTGTGGCACAGCTCCCTGGTCTTGGTCCAATTGGCGATCTTGCGGCGATACATGACTGCTGATGGTTGGCTCTTTTTCTATCTCAGCTGCGCTGCGTGGCTGTCTTTTATAGACTACGGCGAAAGCAGGAAACGGCCGAGGAGGCGCGCGCAGGAGGGAAGGCGCCATGTGGGAAACAGAAAGCTACAATGGTTGGAAACATTGGCCGCGTGGGAAGCCACCGGCACTGATAGCCGACGTTGCGTCGCCATTAATGTCCCATCGCCGAGGGTCTCAAGCAGTGATAGAGGGGGAGACGCACAAATGGGTTGGGCCACTAGGCGCGGCTGGCCGCACTTGCCGGACCGCGACCCAAAAGCGACCAAACGGATAAAAATGGACCGTTTCGGTCACCCGTTTAGGTCGGCCTGGTGGATATACCCTAAGACCACCTCCACCGGCGTGGCCGGCAAAGGCGTCGACAGTTGTTTTGCGAGGAACTGCTCAGACTACGCGCGGTTTGGAGAAGCCGTCCAAATTCTGTTATTTCACACATTTCAATCATGAAAATTTCAATAAAATATACCCCTCCATCCCAAAATAAATGACTTGGGTTTGTTTCAATTCAAAACGTGTCTAGGTACATACAAATTTAGATAAATTCATGTCATTTATTTTGAGACGGTTAGAGTAGTTTATTACAATAAAATCAAATGTATTTCACGCAATAATTTAAATAGTTCAAATAGGTCAGGACTCCGTGGGTGGGTCCGTTGAGCACCATAAATCCTCATCAAGATCCGTTGTGTGCACATCTTTTCATCGTGGATTTCTCGACGAATGGCATGGAAAGCACCAAACTGAGCCAACACTTTGTGATCGAAATCGGCAAGAAGCCTCATGTGAACAGGCTGATCATCAACCACTAGAGCATCGTGCTCGCTCTTCATCACCTTTTACGTTTGAGACATAAACCAGGTAAGAGTACTTGATGATAGCAAAACAAGTTCGGGGCATACCAAATGCTCACTTTAGGAAAAATGTTGCTAAAACCTCCAAGATGTTACTCCAAGGAGCTGTTACTGAAACCTCCAAGATGTTACTCCAAGGAGCTGTTACTGAAACCTCCAAGATGTTAGATATAGCCTCTGATTTCTACAAGGATCTCTTTAGGAAAAATGATCCATCTGGTTACTCCATTAGATCTGACTTCTACTCTTTAGATGAAAGGATTTCTGCTGAGCAAAATTCTAGACTAGAGGCCCCTTTTTCCGTTGAAGAGGTTAAGACTGCTATTTTTGAATCTTATTCTGATGGTGCTCCTGGCCCAGATGGTTTCCCTTTTCTTTTTTATCAGAAATTTTGGGACCTGGTTAAGTCTGATCTCATGCAAATGTTTGATGATTTTTTTGCAGGGAAACTAGACATCTTTAGGCTTAACTTTGCTATTTTAACTTTGATCCCTAAAGAACCTGATGCTTCTTCTATGAAGAAATTCAGGCCTATTAGCTTACTTAACTATAGTTTTAAGATCTTTACTAAAGTACTCACTAACAGATTAGCCTTCATCATGAACTCGATTACATCTATTAACCAATCTGCTTTTATTAAAGGTAGATACATTCTTGAAAGTGTAGTGATAGCTCATGAAACCCTTCATTCTGTAATTAAAAACAAATAGGAAGGTGTGGTTCTGAAACTTGACTATGAAAAAGCCTTTGATAAAGTTGACCCTAACTTCCTCTTAGATATTCTCCTTAAAAGAGGTTTTGGGCCTAAGTGGATTGCTTTGGGTGGCTCTGTAGGAGTCAAACTGAATAATGAGATTGGTAATTACTTCACTACTGGTAGGGGGCTCAGACAGGGGGATCCCCTGTCACCCCTACTTTTTGATCAAGTGGTTGATTGTTTGACTAGGATGCTTGCTAAAGCTGCAAATGCTGGGCTTATTAAAGGGCTTTGCTCAGATATTTGCCCTGGAGGTGTCATCTGCTTGCAGTATGCAGATGATACCATTCTCTTTGTTGATAATTCTATAGACTCTGCAGTTAACCTTAAATTTGTTCTTACTTGCTTTGAACAAGTTTCAGGCATGAGAATTAATTACTGCAAGAGTGAGCTTATTCCTCTTGGTCTGGATCAAAATGATACAGATACCTTTACTCAAATCTTTGGTTGTTCTATTGGTCAATTTCCAGTTAAATACTTGGGTATTCCCTTGCATTATGACAAGCTTAGGAGGGCTGATTTACAACCCCTCATTGATAAGATCCTGAAGAGAATTGCTGGCTGGAGAGGAAAGCTTCTTTCTTATGCAGCCAGAGTCCTCCTCATCAAAACTTGTCTAGCCAGCATCCCTATCTACCTTCTTTCCTTCTTCAAATTCCCAAAATGGTCCTTAGATTTAATAAATTCTCAAATGGCCAATTGCTTGTGGAATGATTTTGAAGGAAATAGAAAATTTCATCTTGCTAGCTGGAAACTGATTTGCAAGAGAAAAGAGGATGGTGGTTTAGGCATTCCTGATCTAGCCAATGTTAACCTTTGTCTGTTGGGTGCTTGGCTTAAAAGATATACTCAGGATGATGGAAAAATTTGGAAAACCATGGTAGATAATAAATACAATACTAAGAATCCCAACATCTTCTATAGTGACATCTCTGGTTCCTCTCCTTTTTGGAAAGGAGTCATGTGGGCTATCAATTCTATTAAATTTGGCTATAGGTGGAAGATTGGGGATGGTAAAACAACTAGGTTTTGGGAGGACACCTGGTTTGGTACCTCCCTCCTGTCTGTCCAATTTTTTGAGATCTATGTCCTTTGTAATGAACAAGGGGCTACTGTCAATCAGGTTTGGGATGGCTCCCAACTCATGCTCACTTTTAGAAGAAACTTTAGCTCTTCTCTACAAACCAGCTGGTATGATATTGTGGAAATAGCCTCTAGCATCACCTTTAGTAATGATTATGATGCTTTAATCTGGCAATATACTTCCAAAGGAGTTTACTCCACCTCTACTTTTTATAAAACCATAAACTTTGGTGGAGTTACTCCCATTTTTATCCTAGCAGTGTGGCAATTAGTTGTGCCTCCTAGACTTCACATTTTCCTATGGCTTCTGGCACAAAACAAACTGATGAGTAGGGACAACCTGAAGAAAAGAAACCTTCATAAACCTGAGGATTGCATCTTCTGTTTAGAGATGGAGTCTGTGCACCATCTCTTCTTTGATTGTATTGTAGCTAGACAGATGTGGTCCTAGGTTTCTATTTTCTTTGGTCTCTAGGTTGGTGAATCTTATGAATCTGTTGCTAGGTTCTGGGTTGCCAATAAGAAACATACCTTGTTCAATTCAGTTTGTGCTGCTATACTTTGGAGCTTGTGGAAAATTAGAAATGGATTGATCTTTAATGGTCAACCTTGGATTGATATTAAGCAGGTTTGGAGACTTGTCATGTGCTCGATCAAGAGGTGGAAGTTGATCTTCAAAGATCACATGATGGAGGGCGCGGAGGCTTTCTGTCATCACATCTCCCTCCTGCTTCGGGCCCCCTTACAACTGACACTTGGCTGAAGACACAAGATGAAGCTGAAGGGCTGAGAAGCCCTGACAAGTCCCCCAGGACCAAGAAACTTGCTGGGTCAGGAACCTAGCTCACCCCTACTACGGTCTTAGAGCTACCTGCAATCTCTCCTGCAGCACTGGAAGGATAATGTAGTAGTTGGGCTTTCTTTTGTTTTTTACTTTTCTGTTAGCTTTTCCTGTTCGACTGAACCTGCGAGCCTGTATGGACTCTGAACTGTTGTTTTTGTGGTTTCATTTCAATGAAAATGGGACCGGGGGAGCCCCCCTGTCATTCTAAAAAAATGCTCACTCAATATCCTTCCTGCAAGCCTCCTGGCATTTCGAAAACAAAGGTCTCGCATTAGTATGAGGGTCCACAAAGGTGACCAATCTAGGATAAATACCATCGGCTAGGTGGTAGTGTTTGCTATATTCTCTATCATTGACCATATAGTTAACCACCGACAAACGACTTTCAACAAGTCCGCCAAATCTCGAAGATCACTGCAGCACGTTGATGTCATCGTGAGATCCAACCATGCCAAAAAGCATGTCAAATCCACAACTCATCATCGATCACGACCTCTAGTACCACACTGCATTCTCTAGTATGACCTTTATACATACCTTGCTAGACGAACGGATAATTTTCCATCCCCAACTCATGCAGTCGCACATAAAAATCCTCTAGCTATGTTATGTGCTAATATCCGAGTTGTGTCTTGTGCATTTGGTGCTCTCGGATAAATGGACTCAAAGTATCCAACTACAACATGACAGCACATGTACACACACTCAAATACGGTGGACTCAACATGCGTAAGCAGTCCTCTTGTGTATCTAGAGGAGCTTCGTATGCTAGACATCTCAATACAGCTGTGTATTTATGGACAGAGGTGAAACCTAGCAATCTGGTAGTCCTTCTTGCAGATGAAGTAGGGATTAAACTCTCACATGCCATGCATACTCTTTATGAAGAACTCTTTGTTCATTCAAAACTGGCACAAAAATACAAGGGACCCATGTGTTGGATCATCTTGAAAATAATCGGTCTCCAACATCAGAGCGACAGCCAGCCGCTGTCAGTCTCTGCTCCTCTTCTTCCCTGGCACAGAGCCTCCTCGTCTAGGAGCTCACAGTCGTGCATGTAGGCAAAGAAGACGCCCGGTGATCATGATGCTCTCCATTTCATTGGCATGCGCGCCCTCCTCCTCTTGCATCAGTTGCATCATCACGATCTCGTTGTCACTATCCATATCTAGTGTGAATGGACAAACGATTCAATCTACCAAACTCTAAAAAATTATAGGCAGCCAAGTGATATAAAAAAATTCACCTTGGGGATTGGCTGGGTACCTTCTGTGTGCAGCGAGTTCGTCGGGGTTTATGACTCAACGACGCATTGTCTTGCCATGAGGCGGCCCTCCAGAAAGCCATGCTGATGCTGGGACATGGCTGACACGACTGTCCTCTCAAGTGCGATGTGGTTGACCATCAGCCATAGAAAGGGTGTGCTCCTGGTTGATATGGTGAGCAGCGCATCGGAGTTAGGAGGTGGCGAGGTGCGAGGAAAGAACGAGCAATGCGGGGTGGATGGGGGTGGACGAGGGTTTGCTTTGGTCGTTGGCAAGGGTGACCGAAGCGACAAATCCAACATCGTGCGCCTTGATGAGATCCCTAGTGTCGGGGTGGCAAGCAGGTGCCGGACATATTGGTAGGCGACCCAATCTACCAACAGGGATTAGGGCGCACATGTGTGGGGTGTTTTTCGGTCTTAACCCCCAAAGACCATTGGGGGCGGGTTGGGGGCACCGGTGGAGATGCTCATGCTCTGAGAGCATCTCCACTAGTGCCCCAAAGGTGGCGACTTTCGGAAACTTGTCGAAATTGTTGGTTGTTTGGGAAACCTGCCCAACAATCAACGTTCAAAATCAATATTTAACTTAAAAAATTTCATTTAAATTTAGTAATTTTTACATAATTTGAATGAAATTTTTCCTAAAACAAACTTAATAAAAAATACTATTGGTGGTGGAGGCGAATCTAGGGCCAAGGTCGATCCACTATAGTTACAGCTAGGGGTATGACAAGGACCCCATTTGCAGCTGAACCAACGACGGAGGAGGATGACTGACGAGGGGTTAACTCATCAATGCCCATCATTGATGAACTTAGGTTTGAGGAAGTAGGGAGCACTAGAGACATCGATTGGCTAGCAAACAGGTACACAGGTGACACGAGGTTTACCTAGGTTCAGGCCTCGTAGAGGACCGTACTCCTGCTTGTCTGCTCTTGATTATGAGGGAGTCAAAAGTTTACAAGGGGTGCACAGATGCAATCTAGCAAGGTGTATGCGGGGTGTATGAGTTGGTACTCCTCACCTCCCCCTCTTGGCCTTTATATAGAGAGACTAGGTCTCGGGGTAGCAGATCGAGTCGGTTACAAGTTAGGGTTTCCCCTTTAAGTTTCTATCTATATTTTGCTGTGTCCTCCAAAAAATTGAACTCCAATGGGCCACATGTAGGGTATGCCCACGTTAGTAGCCCTCGAGTGTCTAGCCGAATCGCAGATTCGGGTGGAGACTATAAGTCTTTCGAGTGCGTGGGATACAATCTCATCCGAGTTATTTTGGGTACTGTAGTTTATGCCATAGGGATTGTCGATATGCGTGCTTGATTCATTCGATGGATCGGGATCGGTTAACTGCCTTAGGGAAAAAACAACGCTATATACTCAAATTCTAGTCCCCGGACTCAAATTCAGAATAATGCTGGCGTAATTCGACTCTGGCCACGGAGGTCTTGTAGAGTTCGAATTCTAGTGTTTAGGTGTGGGAACTCGACGCGTCCGTCAAAGGCGTATTTCATCGTGCCTGTAGGCATGGTTTATATCTGGTAGAGCGCAGCAGATGCGTTGCCAGGCCTTTTTCAGGTCTTACCTTCACCATGTAAACGTGACATCTGAATTTTTAGTCACCGCGGAGGTGATTCGGGTGCCTAGGAGACGTAGCCTCTTCGCAGGGAAAAATATGAGGCAGAGTCGCCGTTTCGAGTGTGGATGTAGTCGACATATTTTTAATGACTAAGATCTTTCATATGGTGCGCGGCCAACGCTCCCTATGGGAGTAACCCCCGAGTGCCTATTCGAGTCGCAGATTTGAGTGGGGAATTTGAAATTTTTCGACTGCCTTCGATTGCTGTCATTTTTTGGTCTGTCCTGATATGCTTTCAGTGTTCCCTATGGGAGTTTCCCCCGAGTACATAATCGAATCGCAGATTCGAAGAGGGTAGTAACTGTTGAAGGTTGTTCTTTGCCAATAAAATCTTCAGGTGCACGGCCAGCGCTCCTGTTAGGAGTATTCCCCGAGTGCTTGGTCAACTTGCATAGTCAAGTAAGGACTAAAGTAGTCGAAGATACTTTCTGTGTGAAGTAGATGACGTTAGTGCTGACGATTAGATGATCTCATTTGCCCACCTAAGCAGTTTTGACGGGATGTGACGAAGGTGGGGCCCCATCTCTGACTGGGATTTGACCATGCATGCGTAATCTCCATTTTAACTTCGCCTCCTCGATTTTCGCGTGTAGTAGGGAAAGTGCGGTGACGGTTCACCATTTCCATTGCCACGTGTCAGCATTGGTGTGCGCCACGCGTCTAGTTGGAGTTGTTCTGGTTGTTGGATTGCATCTACCCTGTTATTAAGTAAGGGCTTCCTGTGCGGTAAATTTCCCCACAGTTCATCATCTTCCTCCTTGCACACTGCTTCCATTGCTCCACCGCTCTCGCTTCCGTCGCTGCGCTAGACTGTCTCAAAACCTTCCCAACTTACTTCATGCGATCCCATCGTCGTTGGAATATGGGGAAGAAGAAGAGTGTGGCCGCGTCTGGATCTGCTGCCGTCGCTATTGCGACCAAGAAGAAGGGTACCGTTGCCGCCGGTTTTGGAACTTCTGCTGCGGCCGAAAAGAAGAAAGGTGCGGGGATGCGCGTCACTAATGGCTTGTGGCGGCAGACCACCATAAGGGAGCTGGAGCGGTGGTGGTGCTCCATGAGCCACAACACCTGGGGAAGCTCCATAGCCATGGTTTATTGCGTCACGATTCATCTGGGCGAGGCCTTCATGGAGCTTGACGAACTCACGACAGTCCTTTAGTAGGTGACTGGAATTTTTCTTGTCGTCGTGTTTGTCGATGTAAAAGTGTATGTTGCAAGGTCTCGACAGTTTGTCCTAGATTGACATCCCAGGAGCTTCGTCGCGGGTACAGCGTTTCCATACTTGCGTGTTTTCCCCGCTGTCGCAGTATCCACCGCTATGGTACCCTCTTCTACGGTTGCCATCGTCACGTCTATCGATGTAGCCAACCGTGACCATGTCGACTTCCTCGTGTTCTTCGTAACCGCGCATCCGACGTTTTCCTCGACGGCCGCGTCTGCGGTTGAGGTCGTCGTCGTCTGAGTGGACACAGTTATTTTTTACCGAATTCTCTCCATCAGCCCACATGTTCACGATTTCCATCAGGTGGTCGACTGTTTTGGGCTTTGAGCGGCCCAACTCCTCCCTAAGCTCTCTGCGGCATATGTCGTCGTTGAACGCGTCATTTGCGTGGTCCTCGTAGATGTCCTCTGTGGAGTTTTTCATGATGGACCACCTCTAGATGCAAGAGCGTAGTGACTCATCGGGCTTTTGATAGCATCCCTTCAGCTCTTCAATTGATGTGGGCCTTTTGTAAGTGCCCTTGAAGTTTCACACGAAGTTGTAGACCAGCTCTTCCCAGCTGTGGATCGACCTGCGGGGAGGTTGTTGAGCCACGCATGAGCAGCACCTTGCAGCTGCAACTGGAGGCATTGCATGGCCGTGTTCTTGGTTCCGCCAGATCTTCGGGTCCTGGAGGCCGTCAAATTTTGGGTTCTCTAATGGGAGTTTGAACCCTTTCGGCATTCGCCTTTGTCGTATGGCTCTGCTGAAGCAGCTGGCGCCACAGAGATATGTTCTATCATCCTCCAAATCTGTTGAATGGGCACGCCTTGCGCTCAACTTGTTGACTTTGCGTTGTGTGATGTCATCACGCGCGTCGTAGTCATAATCATGTCGATGTGAGTGGTGTCGCTGCGACAAGTCATGTTTGTCATCGATGGAGGAGGGTGAGTAGTACTTGTCCAGAGCCTTGCTTTTCTTCATATCTAGCATTGGATCCTTGATGAGCGCGGCTTCGACCAATCCTAGGCCCGCGATAATAGATCGGTGCATGGCGGATCATGGATCCCAGCTAGCGACTGGTTGTTGAGAAGGTACATGGTGGCTGCTGTCACCGCTGCTTGCGGTGTCTTTGGGAGCACATTGCCCCGTGTATGCACCATCATGAACGAGAAGTCGAGGGCGCGAGTGGCCTCTTCTCGTTCCTTGTCATTGAGTTGGGCCAGCCGAGAGCGCCTTTTGGTGGATGCATAGTCATTGCCCTTGGAGGAGGATCCTTCGATGGAAGAGAGCTGAGCTCGCCGAAGGCTCGACTCGTTCGTTGCCCTTTTACGCTCGTCGAGCTAGGTGATCACTTGTTGCTAGCGCTTGTATTCCTTCATGAGAAGCCAGTGGTAACCCATCAGCATTTGTTGCGATGAGTTTGGTGGAAGGGGTTACCCTGTAGGGCTTCCCTGTAGCGACCCCAAGGCATCGTTGAGCTCAATTAGATGTCGTTCATGTTCACCCGCAAGGTTAGGCGGCTGTTGATCTTCTTGGATGGGGCCGATGATAGGGGCAGTTTGTTGGCCCATTGTTGGGGGGTGCCGTTTGCGACTGGGATGCCAACATTGCTGCCGGTGTTAGGTGCCGCTGCTGCTCATGTTGATGACGGCGCACATGTAGTGGCTGGGGAAGCTGTTGCTCCCACAACTCTCAGATCCGGAGCCGTAGGCTTTGTCTTCTATCGCTAGATCGCTCAGATTGGACTCGCAACTGTTGTTGCCATCCGTAACCTCGACTGATGCCGAGATGTTGATTTCACTTAGGGTGTCGATCGGCGGTGGGAACAACAATGCAGGAGCAATCGCGGTAATCTTAGGTTGATCAGGGAGGCGAAGTGTGCCTAGCTGACCAACTTGGAGGCATAGGCTTCCGATCGCCAGGCCGATCCGTCGCCCTCGGACTCGAAATCTGAGAGAGTGACCGGTGCGTGGACGGTGAAGTCAAGGGCGCCAAAGAGAAGGCGAGTCTCCGCTATAGCGGAGTCGTAGATTGCGGTTGATGGGGCCGGGGAAGCCACAACATCAGCACTCATGTTTCCCATAGACGGCGCCAATTGATGAGGGGTTAACTCATCGATGCCCATCGTTGATGGACTTAGGTTCGAGGAATTAGGGAGCACTAGAGGCATCAATCGGCTACCAAAGAAGCACACAGGTGACACAAGGTTTACCCAGGTTCAGGCCTCGTAGAGGACCCTACTCCTGCTTGTCTACTATTGATTACGAGGGGGTTGAAAGTTTACAAGGGGTACGCAGATGCAATCTGGTAAGGTGTATGCGGGGTGTATGAGTTGGTACTCCTCGCCGCCCCCTCCTGGCCTTTATATAGAGAGGCTAGGTCTCGGGGTAGAAGATCGAGTTGGTTACAAGTTAGGGTTTCCCCTTTAAGTTTCTATCTATATTTTGCCGTGTCCTCCAAGAAGTTGAACTCAAATGGGCCACCCGAATCTTAGCTAGGCTTTGACTACATTTTGGATTCCTTATTAGGCTGAACCGTATAGGATAATTTCAAGTACCTGTAGGGTATGCCCACGTCAATGGCCCTGGGCCAGCACGCACTCGTGCAGGGCATCAAATGTGCCCACCCATTTTGTGTTCTCCTCAAGTCACGCCTACTCGTAGGACTGCGCCATGGCAAGGGGAAAGCCTCCTCCTCATCGAGGTTCGGTGACATGAGAGGAACCTCCTCCTCATGCTTCACCTCCGCTGTGTAGGTTAGGAAGGCCTCTTAGTCTGTGGTGTCTTCCCTCACCTCCTTGTCAGAGATATCCTTGCTGCTAAATAGTCCTCGCTCTGGTAGCGACGAGCTCGACTAGTGCAACAGCGAGCGGATGACGATGTCTTTCAGCTGACATGATGGCGAGTGGATGACGATGTTGCTCGACTAGCATGGCGGCAGCATGCTGAGTGAGAGTCCATGGTGGTGGTGCGATGGAGATGGAGATAGATCTCTCTTGCGGACAAGCTCGAAGACCTCTGTCGCAGCACATGTCCACTGCGGGATCTTGTAACATCCCAAAACTTTAATCCAAGTTATCAAGATCCAAATCACCCAATTTAGGGTTAACAAAAACTTATTCTCATTTAAAAGAATTAAGCATGCATATGTGTGTTGCATTAATTAGGAATTGTTTTGAATTGCCATGATTGTTTGTTCTAATGGTTGTAAAATGGTTCTAAGATGAATTCCACATCATCAAGATCATTCCCAAGAAAAATCCAAAGAAAAAGAATAAAAAAGAATTAATAAATGGAAATGGTCACTTTTGCCATTTTAATCAATTAGGCCACTTTGGGTGTTCCTAGCACTCAATTTCAAACAGAAACAATTATGGATCTTTGCACCCCTTGCTAGTACAAGTAAAGATGTAATAAGGCCCACTTTGAAATCTTACAAAAACATTTAAACTCTAAATTTAAATGACATTTGAAAATGGAATCCATTTCATATGTCTAGATCCCACTTTTTCAAAAACCACTCAAATGACTTCAACTTGACAAATCCCAGCAACCAGAGATGCTCAAGCATAAGATCAACAACTCCACCGAAATTCATTTCAAAATTCAAAAATTTGGTTCATGCGGCCATTGTGTCGAACAGGTGGCATGCACAAATTATCTGCCTAACTATTACTATTCAATGATCAATGCCTTGTCGAGTTTTTGGGCTCAATTCTGTCCCCTTGTCTCCCCTAACTCTAACCAGCACATAACTAAGCTACTAACTGGCCTAGAGCAGTAGTGATGCGCTACCCATTCTTGGTCACCGCTAGCCGAGCGTGGGCAACGCTCCATAGACCGCATCTCGTCAATCTAGCACCGCCACTAGCTCCGCCCAACCCTACCGCCACTCCCTGTCCGCTCTTCAAGCCCAGCAAGCCCCTCGACCACCTCCAATTGCTCGTGCCCACCGCCTATGTGCCATGCACAGCGCATACCAGAGCGTCGTCACCGACAGAGCTCCACAAGCTGCCCCTCGACCAAAGCCCGCGTGCGCCGCTCCGCCTTGACCACATCACCCCACCAGACACGCCCTTTCCTAGCCGCGCGACCCACAGTTTCCGTGAACCACGTTGAGCACCGCCTCTATCGCTCAAAGCGCGAGACGCTCCCGACCGTTAGCCACCGCCCCTATCGTCGCCATTAAGCCCTAGCTGACCGCCAGGGAACCGCCCACCATCCTCTTACCTTACCCACGCCGATAGCACCCTGTGTCATCGTCACCGACGAGCTCCGCCCATACCTCTCTGCACCCCTCGCCCCGCTATAAATAGAGCGCCTCCCAGCACTGTTTCCTCACACCATTCCCATCCACTCCCCCTCAGAAACCTCCCAGAGCCCCACCGGAGCAAGCCACAACCCGTAGCGCCCCAATTTCGTCGGAGTCTACCGCGGAAGGAGGAGAAGGGCGCTAGTGATCCAGTCCATCTCTCGGGACGCCGCCGGTACCAGGAGAACTGTCGTCCTTGACTCGTCCATTTGCCCGCTTCGCCGCACTCGCTAGAGCCCTAGTACGCCCTCACTACACCCTCACTGACCGTGCTAGGGTTCGTCCCCATCGAGAATTTTTTCGGCGTAGATGATGATTGTGAGCCGTTGATCCAGGATCTATTCCTGCGGCCACCATTCCCCCATACCGATTTAGCAGCCCCTGTCCCACTGACAGGTGGGCCCTCACTTAAATCCAGCCGGGCGCTGCGTGGAGTAAAGTGGGCCGGCCCATTTATTTCCCGCGCGGCCCATTAGATTCAAATAAACCCTTTTCCATAAAACTTCCATTAAAACACAAGCTACTGAAGCACTTCCCTCAAAAATCTCAATTCCCCAAAAGAGCTCAAAAAGGAATCAACAAGAAGCAAATGCAAATAATGTTAGAAATCTGTCAAAATAGACCAGTAGGTAAAGACGAATTTTTTCGAAGACCTTCTGTTGATCAAATCCAAAAGTGTTGAACTAACGAAAGTTAGATAACAACCTGTAGAAGAAGCACAAACATTCATGCCTCAAAAGGACGTACAGATATTTTACACAAATTTTTACGGTGAAGCACAGAAATCTGTTTTGGGACAGCAACTTTCCCAATCATTACTTCTCTCTCGTTAGAGGTTACTCTTGGCACAAAAAACCAAATAAAAAGGATAAAGAGCGGTTAGTACTGAAGTAATACCTTCCAAGACTCATCTAAAACTTTTGGGTTATCTCCCAATAAGTACTTTTCTTTAACGCCTTTAAGTTAGACATGATAGTTTGAGAAGATGCTCACATAAAAAATATGAATTGAAGTAAAAGAGAGCATCAAGAAGCAAATTCAAAGCACATTTAAGTCTAACCCACTTCCTATGCATAGGAATCTTGTAAATAAATAAGTCATGAAAGCACAAAGCAACAAGCATAGTAAAGCAAAACAAGTGCAACTTCAAGACTTTCAAAATAAAGAGGGGAAACTTAATATTATTGAGATGCATAAAACCATGTTTCCCTCTCTCATAACAACTTTCAGTAGCATCATGAATAAAATTAACAATATAACTATCACATAAAACATTCTTATCATGAGCCACATGCATATAATAATTATTACTCTCCACATAAGCATAGTCATTCATATTAATTGTAGTGGGAGCAAATTCAACAAAATAGCTATCATTATTATTCTCATCACCATAATCATCAAATATAGGAGGCATATTGTAGTCATAATTAATTTCCTCCTCAATAGTAGGTGGACTGAAAATATCATATTCATCATTGTAATCATCATATATTGGAGGTTGGGTATCATCATAAGCAATAGAATAGCTATCTTCCAAAGCTGGGGAAATAAAAAGATCATTTTCATAAAAACTAGCTTCCCCAAGCTTATACTTTTCCATATCATTAACAATAATGGTGTCCAAATAATTCATACTAACAACATTGCTATTAGCATGCAAATAAAGTTCCATAGGGTTTTAAATTTTCTCTCCAAACACTTCATGTCCTAACTCAAGATAAATACTATAAAGCTCTCTAATTTTGTTGTTATTTTCCATTAAGCCTAACTAGTGAAAACAAGAAACAAAAAGACAAAATTGCAGAATTGAAAGGAAATAACTTCGAGCACTCACACCGGAGGATGTGAGTACCTTTTACCTTACCTCCCCGACAACGGCGCCAAAAAATAGCTTGATGTCTACGCACTTCTATTCTTGTAGACAGTTGTTGGGCCTCCAAGTGCAGAGGTTTATAGAACAGCAGCAAGTTTTCCCTTAAGTGGATTACCCAAGGTTTATCGAACTCAGGGAGGAAGTGGTCAAAGGTATTCTATCTCAAGCAACCCTGCAATCAAGATACAAGAAGTCTCTTGTGTCCCCAATACACCCAATACACTTGTCAGGTGTATAGGTGCACTAGTTCGGCGAAGAGATAGTCAAATACAAGTGGTATAGATAATTACAAGTGGTAACGGTGCTAAAAATAGCTTGATGGAGTGGAAAAGACTAAAGGAAAACTGAAATAAAGATAGAAGCAAGCAAACATGTAACAGATCTAATTGCAAACGGTGTTTCAATGCTTAGGAACAAGGCCTAGGGATCATACTTTCACTAGTGAACACTCTCATATAAATATCTTCTCTTTATGATACTACTCTGAACTACTCTTCGGTTGGACACTCTAATCCATGGTAGGGCTATAACAGCACACCTCAAAGTTCATATTTTCCATCTAGATAACCCCACACTGTCACCTTGAGTACTAGATGGGTCAAACAAACACCACAATTTCATAAAGACATCCAACTCCAAATATAACTCATAACAATTATTTGTAATCTCTAGCCTAAGTGCCACCATGGTGTGCACACTGTCAACTTCACACACATGGGGAGAGCAGAGATCTATTAAAGCACTTGAGTAGCAAGGTAGATCTACTTGATTACAAAGCTCATGATCACAATATAATCATGCATAAAGAGAGAGATGAACACATAGCTACTGGTAGAACCCTTAGCCTCGATAGAGATCTACTCCCTCCTCATCATGGGAATCAGCAACGGCGATGGAGATGGTGGTGGAGATCGATGGAGATGGCTCTGGGGGCACTTCCCCGTCCCGGCAGGGTGCCGGAACAGAGACTTTCTGTCCCCCGAATCTCCTTTTCGGTGGCGGCGGTGCTGCGGAACTTTTCGTGTCTGGAGGCTTGATGATTTAGGGTTTTCGCATGGGGACGCATCTTATAGGCGAAGAGGCAAGGTCAGTGGAGGCTAGAGGGGCCCACACCACCTGGTGGCACGGCCAAGGGTCACCCGCGCCAACATATGGTGTGGCCAGGCCCTGGCCCTCCTCCGTCTCATATTCTGGCTCCGTGTCCCCCTCGGTGAAATATTGACTTTGGCTTTTGTCCCGTCCAATTCCAAGAATATGCATTTTCTAACTTTCTGGAACCAAAAACAGCAGAAAACAGGCACTATGGCATCTTGTTAATAGGTTAGTCCAATAAAGTGTATAAAAAGTACTCCAAAGTGTGGACAAAACATAAGAAAGTAGATAAAACCAAGCATGGAACATCAAAAATTATGGGTTCTTTATTGATTTCGTGTTTTTGAGTTGGGGAATCTTCACATCGGTAAGTTTCTCATCTGATCCATACTCTATTTTCTGAAATCCATGGTTGAATTTATCTAGATGAGTTCATCATATTTTGAGATTATTGTTGATTCCTCATGTTAGGATTTGTAACTTCTACCTATAATTGTTTGTTCATCTGATAGAAACTTGATGCCTATATTTTTCTTTAAAAAACTTGCAGCACAATGCATAACATTGCAAGGATTTTCCGCTCGGGCAAGGGCTCGGGTATGGCAGGGGCCTCGGGTTCCACTGAGCCACCGGGGTCGAAGAAGAGATGTTCGAAGGTGGACAACTTGAGGGCCGCCATGATCCGAGACTATGAGAGGGTGAGAAACCGCAAGGTTTTGCCCACCAAGTGGGTAAACTATGAGTTCCTCTCCCGCCAAGGTATTTTAGAGGACTTCGAGCAGATGACTATGCAAGCTGGCATGGTCAGCTTCTCCTACCTATCCGTCGACACTTACAAGCTCTCTATGTAAGAGTTCATGTCATCATTCCATGATGATATCGAAGCCCAAGAGCGTAATTGCACTGTAAGTTTTGTACTCGATGGGCAACTCCACAACCTTTCATTTTATGAATTTTGTGATAGTTTCAGATTCTCCCATGAGGGGGAGCTCGATATTAATGACAATGTGAACATGGAGGCAATGCATTCTTGGGAGTAGATTTCTATCCACGGGAATACTGATTATTTGCACAAGTAGAGCGCCACCATCCAGAATCCCACTATCCGTTATTTTCATACCATTCTAGTGAATTCTATTTTTGGGAAAGGAGATGTCGGGGCAATGGCAGGCCCCAAGATGAGCGTAATTCATATGGCATTGCATCCAAAGATGGAACACAAGGTAAACTTAGGTGCTTCGCTCAACCAGCACTTTCACCGCCAAAGGTAGGCGTCCACTCGGGACATTCGTTGTGGTGGGTTGATCACATAGATCGCCTACGCAAACGAGTTTATCCTGCCACAGGAAAGGGTTGTGGCTGGCAGTAAGATCTTGGATGATATCCATATTGCTAGCACCAAATTCATGGGGGTCTATAGGCCCGAACGCTCCCTTTGTGCTTATCAGCTTTATTTTGAGCCTAACGGTGATCTCCACTAAGTTTTGCTTCCTTTTTTCCAAGCTTTTTGTTTGCAAGGTAAATAGATATGGGTCCTTACTGAGGAGAAGTTCCGGAAAGCACTGATCCTCTTCGGGAGGATTACGCTACAAGGAGGTCACCCCAACTGGGAAAACGCAGCAGCTGGCCAATAATAGCGGGATCAAGGTGGAGAAGATTGGAATGGTGCAGGCTGGGATGACTACGGCCAACAACACCATCACCAACAACCTTTCCCTCAGCACCAATAGCAAGGTATGCCTCCACCACAACCGGGATTCAACTATGTCCCGAGGGGTGAATTTGACCAGGTGGTGAATCGCATTCACAACATAGAAAACACGTTGTATGATGTGAACGCCAACATAGTCAACCTCACCCAAGACTTCACATCTTTCATGACCGACTTTCCAAACCGCTACCCGAACTTCCCATACCAGCAGCCACCACCCAACGGTGGTGACTTTTTATTCTAGATAGGCCAAGAGCCTAAGCTTGGGGAGGTTAAACTCCTCCCACCTTTTTTGCATCCATATTTTTCATTCTTCTTTTAATTTATTTCGTTTTCATTTCAATGCATGTTTACTTTCAGTTTTGCATTTGATAAAAAGAAAACCCAAAAATATTAGACTAGATTTTAATTTTATTTGTGCAAATTTCTCTCGGCTCTCGTTGATTTTTTCTGCAGGAGACTCACTTCTAGTGGTTGAGCTATGGAGACGAACGCAAAGAGTTGGCTCAAGTAGGATACGAGCAAGCAAAAGGAGGTACCACATTCCTATTTTACTTCTTCCTGTAAGCTTATTCATGAACATTTTATGTCTGTTCGGTTGCACTTGAGTTTGACTCCATGCTTAATTCGTTATCTTTTAGGACTTGAGCTCAAATGTTTTTGTCATTACTTTGGTTAAGACTTAGGACAATTAATATCAGTTTGAAAAACAACCCCTTGGATTAAATTCCAAACTTTTAAGAATAAGAGAAATTGTCTCTCGATAACTTTATTGCCATGTTTTTGTCTTAAGGGCTTAATATTAGTAGAGCTCAGCCCCACATACTTATCATTGACTTGATGATACCTTCTGAAAAAGAATTGTTTGATAGAACAAACTTTTTATGGTGGGAGAGGGAGATGCCAAAACCTATTTTAACCTACTGTAAAAAAAGGGAGAGAAGAAAGAAATAAAAGTTATATGTTTCTTATGCACACCTTTGGGATGCCAACAACTCTGCTAGCATTTGAACGATCTATGGTATAACCCCAGATTTCGGCTATGAGTTGATGGCATGAGTGGCATACGTGTCGCTATATGGGCAAAATTATTGGTAGTCCAAAGATTGTGTAAGCTTTACAAAAAGAAATATCCGTTGATCCTTGAGAAAGGAAGAAAAAAATTACAGTCAAGATATGAGATGAAAATATTTGACACTATTGAGATCTTTGGCAAGGAAAAGAAGAGGTGTTTGATAGCCGCGATTATCGAAGTGGGTGTTAATGAAAAATCTCTAAGTTTATCCTTCTTTTGACATCTACTTGTGCACCCCTAATTTTGACTCTAGCGACCTCGCTTAAAACATTTTCACTCTCATAATAAGAGAGGCGCTGACAGAAATTGATTTGCAAGTCTAGACAAGTTTTTAACAATATCATATGAGTTATAAGAACTATTAGATAGTGAGTTACTTGCATTTAGGAATTGAACTTAAGTGCAATTGTTCAGATATATTATGCTCATGTTCAAGGTTGTAGGATTTGATACAATGGAATATGATACAACCTCGAACTTGTAAGTTTTCATCTTGATTCAATTCTTTGCTATTATTCATTATAGCTTTGTCACTCGAGGGCGAGTAACCGCTCAGCTTGGGGATGTTGATAGATCCAAATTTCATCACTTTTTACTATTGACTTTCCTCTTGTTCATTGCTGGATTTCACTGAAGATTACCCTTTTCTACTAACATTAATGTTGCAGTTAGCGAATCCTTGGTTTCTTGTGATGGTTTTCAAGTAATGAACATTTATTGAAGATCTAATAGCATTTATGGGCTAATTGCATCCAAAGGAGTAAATCCCTAATTGGAGCCCCTTTCATTGGAGGCGTTCAGAATGCTTAATGACCAGCGGTACAGTTGGGATGCGCCCGGTCCATGCACCCGTACTACACGCCGAAAGCTTCGTTATATCAACACAATTAACTTTCATGAAGGAAGGGCGACAAGAAGGACGGCAGAAAAGAAAACAGAGCCGCCGCAAACCATCTAGAGAGGGTTAGATCAGATTTGGAAGAAGACAATAACTTCCCCTCGTTCCTCGACGATTTTCAACTCCTTAACCACATACTCCACCATCATCCCATCATTACTTAGAGAGAGAGAGATTGGCACTTGTAATATTAAGGTTTGATAGTTTGATCTACCTTTGGTTTGTATTTGATTAGATCTTCAATTTCTATTGTGGTTTGCTGTAATAACTTGGAGATGATTCCTATTTGCAATACAATTATGATTTCGATTTGTCTTCCTCTCATGTCTGAGTAAATCCCCATAGGCGTGGGAGATGTAGGGGATTGGTGAGATGTGTTGTGCCTCCTTTAATCCATCCATTTGTGATTGTTGTAGTGTTTATTAAATACTGAGAATAATTATCTATGTTTGCCTAATGCTTGTTATCTAATTTAAGGGCCCAGGTAACATGATCCAAAGATCTCACAGGTATGAGCTTGTATGCTAGCGATTCGACGACCCCCAAGTGACACGACCGATATCAATGAGGAGCTAGCACTACTCGAGGACAACAAGGAACCATCAAGATTAAAGCCTTGATCCGGTCGTAATACCTTAATTAATGTGCTGACCATTGCCGTGGTAACAGGCAGACATATCATTGGGACTAGGAAGAATTGGCCATGAGGACTCCTAGTCGGTATATTGGTTGCTTGCCTACTCACTTATAAATAAGAAATATCACTATCACTTATTCCACTTTATCCATTTGGCACTTGCACTATCACCATGAACTATTTATCTCCGCACCTAACTTATCATCTACGGGACCTTTGCACACCTTTCGCATATTTACTTTTATGCAATTTATTTATTTCCTAAGCAAACTTCCTCTATCTTTTACTCACCCCTTCTACCGTCAGCTTTTGCAGTCAATTCACTCAAGACCTGTGACACCTTGAGTGCGACAAAAACACCGCATAAATACACTACCTAGGCTCCTTATCGGGATCGACATAATAAATGGAATTAATACTTCCGCGAAAAAATTCTCTAACAAACATGTGCACTTGCAAGCCATCAGAACATGGTGTTCACATCCATCTGCCAAATTTCATAGTCGAAATATGCAGGAATTGCAAACATAATCCTAACCGACTTTAGCATCACTACAGGAGAGAAAGTCTCATCGTAGTCAACTCCTTGAATTTGTCAGAAACCTTTTGCGACAAGTCGAGCTTTATAAATGATCAGATTATTGTCAGTGTCAATTTTCTTATTGAAGATCCATTTATTCTCAACGGCTTTTCGGTCATGAGGTAGGTCCACCAAGGTCCAAACTTTGTTTTTGTACATGGATCCTATTTCGGATTGCATGGCTTCTAGCCATTTGCTAGAATCTGGACTTTCCATCACTTCCTCATAGGTCGTAGGGTCATCATTGCCATCTACCATGAAATTCATAACTTGGATTATCATATAGTTCAGGAGTTGCACGTGTCCTAGTTGACCTGCGAGTTTTGGTAGTGTTCTCTTTTAGAGTTTCATGATCATTATTATTAGTTCCCTCACTCATCGAGAAGGTTTAGTAACCTCATCGAGTTATACCTTCCTACTTATCACACCATTAGAGAGAAACTCCTTCTATAGAAAGGATCGATTCTTGGCAACGAAAACTTTGCCTTTGGATCTATGATAAAAGTTGTACCAATTGTTTGAAGGGGTTCTGTGACAAAAAACAAAAAAATCCTACAGTGCAAACACACCTAACCAAGATCTATCTATGTAGATGTGAAGTAACAAGCGGGGATTTGGTGTTCATACCTTTGAAGACCAAACGCGGTTAAAGTTCCACGGGGAACATGGATGACATAATCGAACTCGCCCAACCTCAAGGTCGTGAAGCTCCTCACAAGTTACCCTAGTACTTGTATGACGTAGCTGACCTCATGGTCGTATCGACGTCCAAGCTCCAAGCTCCAAGCAAAAGCACCACAAGTGGCAGTGCCTCATGGCCTTACACACATAAGATGTAGAGACGTCTCTCAGGCTTCAGTCCAGCAAAGCATCGGAAGAAGATTGATCCGGACCTAATCTGGCAGCTCGACGACATGTGTATGGGGGAGAAACCCCTATCCCCGTATGCAATTCCAATCTTGGGAACCACACATGAGGGAGAGGGAGAGAGAGAGGAAGGCAATAGACAATTGATGGCATGGATTTGGGGAGAGGGGTGCCCCTCTTTATATAGGTGGAAGGGAGGCACCACCTCCCACAAAGTCCTAGGGTGGGACTAATCAGGGGAGGAGGTGGCAACGGTGAACCCCACATGTTCCCCATGTGGTGGGGAGCCCACTTGGTGGTCGGCGACCTTCCTTGGACATCCCTAGGGCACGACCCCCTCTTTAGCCTCTTCCGGTGAGGCCCAATTAGGGGTTGCCCCAAAAATCTAATTTAAATAATATTTTTAATGTTAAATACATATTATTTAATACCTATCATTTCGAAACACCTTTCGTACCCCTCCGATCATCATTGGATATCCCTGGAAGCATTCTGGTATTACTCCGGAATTATTCCGGAGTTCTCTCTCTTTTCTCCTACGATCTTGGATCAATCCCTAAGTGTCTCTATCCTTAAGTGTGACACCCTACAGCTCGGGAATACATAGAAATGATCGAGACACCTCTCCGATCAAATGACCAATAGCGGTATATGGAAACACATAATGGCCCCCATACATTCCATGAATAACTTGATCACTTGAACCTTGAACGTCGAGTCTCATTACCTTTGCTCTATGATACCTAGTTTGTCCAAGATCTGATCTTAGGTATCTACATACCTAGTTCGATCTTGTTACCGACATACACATTTACTCTTTCCAGTGATATTACATCCCCGTGACCTAGTCACATGTTTGCAAACTTGTAGATGTAATGTCACCAATTGGGCCAAGGGTATCTATTTGTCACTCGGATGGGAAAATCCCGGTCTTGATACATAGGCCTAAAAATTTCCTCTTGAATACCTAACGCACACCTTTATAGTCACCCAGTTACGGTCACGACGGTTGATGTGATCAAAGTAGCCTCAGGAGACAGTGATTAATATGATCTCATGGGTGAAGGACTGAATCATTACGCTTTGCTAGATATTGTAATGTTGAACTACGTGACTGGATTATATTGCAATACTAGCAGTTGAGTGTTTTCCATCACTTCATAAGTGACCTCGTTGTCAGTTGACATGGTAAAGTCCATGATCGGGAAATCTCGATCATCAGCTGCCCAACGAACTAGTCTAGAGGATACTAAGGATCTGGTTTGTTTATATATCACACTTGTATTAATATTTCCACTTAATAAAGTTCTAGCATGATACAAAACTATTATGAACTAATGAGATATGTCAATATAAACATATTTGTTATTGGCCTCTAGGGCATATATCCCTGAGTCCAGCACTTGCACTAGAGTCAATAATCTAGTTATTGCTTCATGTATTTAACACCTATGGAATTCTAGTGTTATCCACATGTGTTGCTTGTGGTAAAGTCAATATCCATAACTAAATTTTTTAGCTCTGTGTGTATTTGCACATCTATGCGTCACTATGCATCACTCATTCTCCAATGAGATGACATTGTATAAATTAATTCATTTGGCGATACTTCAATTTCTTAAGCCAAAACTATGTTCACACCATTGTTGTACAATAGGTCTTCATAGTATATCCCACCTGGAACTACACCTAGTTTTGATGACAAAACTATTTTTACACAAAAAACCCTCTATATGATGCTTCTAAAGCACTCATATACTTAGCCATCGTTGTAGTATCCATCATAGTGTTATAACTTTGAAACTAGTCCAAATCCATCATGGAACTTACATCCATTACAATGTGCCACCTTATAGCCTAATTGAGATAAAAATTCATTTGTGTATGTGATAAAAAAATTCATCAATGTAACTCATTACATTGAACTATTTCATCACTTCAACATACATAGCATATTCTTGTTTCTTCCAAATTAACACGAGGATATCATTACCATTGTCCAATGATCATCTTATGAATCCCTGGTATATGATCCTAACACTTAGAGCATAGGTCTCATCTAGATATGTACATGTCATGGTATTCATGATTAATCAAATCATGCACAAGGTTTCACATATCAATTGTCAACACAATTGATCTTGCTACCATGTGGCAAAAACTTTTCTTGTCATATATTGACCGAGAGACTCACACAGCTCCCACTCAAATATGCCACCATATTGAACTAATTCAATATTTCATATATGTACTTTATCATAACCATATTAGCATTTCAATCTATATGTATAGACTTTGATGTCTAATATACAGGTTTTGCCTAAGTCTTTCTACAAAATCCAATTTTAATGAAATTCTTAATTCGCGTAAAATTAAAGATACATCATTTCCAATCAGCATAAAGTATTGGAAATATGTAATAACACTCCCACTTAGTTTCTTATAAACACAAGCATCTTCATCATTCTGATGAACTTAAACTCTTTAAAGTTTCATCACGATGAAGATTCCAACTCCACTATGCATACTTCCACCATTGAAGTTTGCATATATCTCAACACCCTTCAATTTAACAAAACCCTTTGTAATGTAAACCATTCTTTTATAAGAACATTTTTGTTTATTCAACTACCATATCTCAATATGTAGTGGTTGCTACAATAATCCATATGGACTAAATGTCGATGTGGAAGATCCAATCCTGTCACAGTTAACGTTTTGAACTTTGTCGTAAACTACTTTCCGACAAGTCGAACATTTCACACACATAAACATCTTGTGTATGTTTTTTATAGATCATTTACACTTTTAAAAGCTTCGCGCCTTCCTAAGGGTCTACCAAGTTCATAACTTGATTTTCGTATATGGATACTATCACGTATTCTTATGGCATGTAGCCATTTAACGGAGTCATGGCTCATCATCGCTTATTTGCATGTATTCAGGGTATCATTGTCCAACAATGACACTTGTCCTAAAATCTTGTAATTTGATTCTCACCCTATCCACATGGTTCAACAGGAACTTAGATTTCTGGAATATACAACATTTGTAGTAATGGTAGTCATGAGCATTGTTGCAGCCTCCAGAACACTTTCCGGTGTTGCGCTACTCTGATCATGTCCCTTAGGTTCAACTAACCACATCAAAGTTTCTATTGTCCTCCCGCTTAACTTTTCATGAAAAGTGCCTTCTCAAAGAACTTCACCATTTTAGCGACAAACAATTTTGTCTTTAGTGTTACGGTGGAGAAATTCCCAATGATTAATTTTGGAATAACCTACAAAGACGTGCATATCTGACTTTGGTTTTGTAAACATTTTACATATTCCTAGCATACCAAAATTTCAGAAAAGATAAACTAGGTTTTACCCCTTGCCATTTCATCCGATCATGATGTTGCTCTTTCTAGTGTAAAGCGGTATGTCACTATAGCATAATCTATGAAATCATAATGGCAGCTTATATTTGATCTCACCAAGTTAAACTAGCTATATTCGATTATATTATCAAAACATTTCATACTCCTATGGTGTTCTGGAAAACTCAAGTTTATGAAACAATTTCTCAAATTTTAGATGTTTGCTAAACTTGTAACTCAAAATCTTATTTTATGATCCAATTATAAACTCTTGATTTTCTTGTTACGATGATTTCTTTATTCACAACAACTTTATCAAAGTCTCTAGACACTCGAACGTGCCATAACTCTTATGGTGTTGTTTCCACGAATCTGGATGATTTCTTCTTCACGCTAAAACCTTTGAACATGTTTCAAATATCTTATACTTCTTCCTCATTAAACAGATATACTCATATATCTATTCAGGTCCTCGGTGGAAGTATATGAAGTATAATAATTCACCACACAGGGTCTTACATAATGGACCTCATACATCAATATGTATTATTTTCACTAAGTTAGCCATCTGTTCAACTTTTTCTCGTGAACTAAGTTTTAGTTATCTATAGGAAAGTCTAACAAGCGTCAATTTGTTTGAAAACAACTTGACTCCAAAATTCCATCAAGATGGAGTTTCTTTATGTCTTTCTTTCCAATATAACTTAAATAGTGGTGTCACATTTAAGTGAAATTTCTACAATTTTGTCTTGAGACGCTTTAGCAGTTAGTTTTATGATTGTTATTTCACCAACAAGATTTATAATGGTTCATCCATCAACTATGGAATACCGTAATTATTTGAACAACAATTTGTTCTCACAATACTTGAACCTGATAATGATTATAAGAATAAACCTTAATGGCTTGGTTCTTGACATAGATGACAAACATAATAACACTTTATTTGTTTATCGATGAGCAATATTACCGTATTCTTTTGCTAGTTATTCGAACCAATGTATTTCTCATATTAAGTTGATGTATGACATTTCATACCGACCAATTTAGTATCTAATACCAAAGAATTACATAGGTTTAACAAGCAACGAATATACATTCATAACATGTATATCTTGTATATACCTAATCTGGACAATTCTAGCCCATTAATTTCTGCCAATTATATTTAATATTCTCTTTCAACGTTTTCCTCTGTTTCAGAAGAGTCACCAATTATCAATAGTGGCGCCAATCACATGATACTTGGTTCAAGTGTGTTAGGCAAACACTAATACCCTTAAACTCACACTTTGAAGTGGATCATAATCATTACATGATTCATGTTCTTCTGGATTCTACTTTTAGATATCTTTAGTATAGTAAACCTTTTACGTATACCTTGTATTCATCCTATCATGAAAACTTTCACAAATGAAATGTATAATTCATCAAGATGAATGTTTGTATAACTTTAGTTCCCAAACTTATTGGGTGATAGGTATACCTAGCGTCACCATCATACGCAAATACTCATCCAATATGTGAATCTGTTTTCAACTAAATTATACTTCACCATGTTGCAATCAAATAGTGTTTGAGATATCAAAATATATTTTACACGATATAATTTTTGAAAAGAGTTTTTCAGCTCCCTGATAATCTTGATACAAAGAACTTTGTTTCTAATATCAAGTATCATGGAGGCAAGCATGATCTTTTAGACGCTAATTTGGAATCAATTAATCCAGGATTAATACACTTATTAAACCTTTATGGAGTAAGTGAGGTTTACTTGAAAGTCTACTTTAGGACTTTTATCTATAATTTGGCACTCAAACAATACAGTACTAGTCCGTAAAGTAAGTATCTAGAATACTATAGTAATTTATCTTAATTACAACCATGGTAGTCTATAACGAATTCCAACTACAACAACTATGAAAATTTACTTAGATTGTTTAGTTCATAATATAAGTTCATTACCAGAACTCCCACTCAAACGAACATCCCCCAACATTTGTTTAGTGATTTCACCATATCATCCCTGGTCATCACGGACTTTAATACAGCTGCTAGGGTAGATATCAACATATCGATCACATCACCATGTGACTCATGCTTAACCTTTCGGTCATATGTGTTTCGAGGCCATGTCTATACATGCTAGGCTCTCCAACATTAACCTTCAGTGTATTTGCAGTGCACACATGGCTTACACCCACCGCATGCGAATGCCGATGTGTTTGCACCTGATCATCACGGCCTGCTCCACAACCATAGACTTTCTTGGTGGTGCACACTAAAGGTAGAACACCCATATTGGAATTATGTTGATGGATCATCTTATAATGCTACTGTCGTAGTCTAATACTAGCATAATAAGATGCACAAACAATCAACATCATATGTAATCAATTTATGCGATATGATATGGTTGTTGCGCCTTGATTTCCATCGAGAGCTCTAGCATCGCACCAGGTACATGGTGCCACCTTGCCTTCAGCGATTCATCTCATAAACACTTACCTTGACCATACATATCACAAGCCCCTGCAAAACAAAGTTAGACGCCTCTACTTTATCTTTGCATGTTTTACGCGGTTGTTAGGGCTTTTGCAAGAGAACCGTTTCTACCTATGAACTTCCAACCATAACATGGATTGAATAGTTTCCTCTTTAAGTCCCTTATTAGGGCCGTCCTTTGTAAATATCATAACAACTAAAGTTGGAGAGACAGACACCTGCTGGCCACTTATATGGTACAAGCCATATGTCAATCGTGGAACCAGTCTCGTGTAAGGTTACGCGTAAGGTCGGTCTGGGCCGCTTCATCCGACATTTCCGTGATATGAACAAGTACACGTGGGATGGTAGCAACTAGAAAATCAATGCCCACAATCAACATGTGTTCTACTCTTACCAAACATCTATGCATTGATCATCCCCGATACCACTAAAGGGGTTTCGTGGCAGAAAACAAAAATTTCCTACGGTGCGAACACACCTAGCCAAGATCTACTATGCATATGCAAAGGAACAAGTGTGATTCGGTGTTCATACCTTTGAAGACTGGATACAGTTAAAGTTCCACGGGGAACGTGGATGACGTAGTCGAACTCACCTGACCTCAAGGTCACGAAGCTCCTCGCAAGTCACCCTAAGTACTTGCACGACGTAGCCGACCTCATGGTCCTGTCGATGTCCAAGCTCCAAGCAAAAGAACCACAAGTGGCAGTGCCTAGTGGCCTTGCACACATATGGTGTAGAGGCGTCTCCCGGGTTCTGGTCCAAGAAAGTAGCGGAATAAGATTGATCCAAACCAAATCCAGCAGCATGACGACGTGTGTATGGTGGAGAAACCCATATCCTCGTATGAAATTCCAATCTTGGGAACCACACATGAGGGAGAGGGAGAGGAAGAGAGATAGAGAGGAAGGCAATATCCAATTGATGGGATGGATTTGGGGAGAGGGGCGCCCCTCTTTATATAGGTGGAAGGGAGGCACCACCTCCCTCAAAGTCCCGGGGTGGGACTAATCAAGGGAGGGGTGGAGGAGGCGGCGGCGGCCAGCCCCACATGGGCCCCATGTGATGGGGAGCCCACTTGGTGGCCGGCGGCCTCCCTTGGCCATAGCTAGGGTGCAGCCCCCTCCTGGTCCTCCTCCGGTGAGGCACAATTAAGTGGGCTGCCCCAAAAATCCAATTTAAATAATATTTTAATATTAATTCATTTAATTAATATTAAATAGATATTATTTAATACATATCATTCTGAAACACCTTTTGGACCCCTTCGATCATCATAGAATATCCCTGGAAGCATTCGGGTATAACTCCGGAACTATTCCGGAGTTCTCTCTCTTTTCTCCTACGATCTTGGATCAATCCATAAGCGTCTCTACCCTTAAGTGTGACACCCTATGGCTCGGGAATATATAGACATGATCGAGACACTCTCCAATCAATGACTAATAGCGGTATCTGGAAACACATAATGACCCCCATGCATTGCACGAATAACTTGATCGCTTGAACCTTGAACGTCGAGCATCATTCCCTTTTCTCTATGATACCTAGTTTGTCGAAGATCTAATCTTCAGTATCTACATACCTAGTTCGATCTTCTTACCAACAGACACATTTACTCGTTCCCGTGATATTACATCTCCGTGACCGAGTCACATATTTGCAAACTGGTAGATGTGATCTCACCGAGTGGGCCTAAGGTATCTATCTGTCACTCGTATGGGAAATCCCGGTCTTGATACATAGGCCTCAAAAGTTCCTATGGAATACCTGATGCACACCTTTATAGTCACCCAGTTATGGTCCTGGCGGTTGATGTGATCAAAGCAGCCTTAGGAGACAGTAATTAATATGATCTCACGGTCGAAGGACTGAATCACTATGTATTGCTAGATATTGCAATATTAAACTATGTGACTGGACCATATTGCAATACTAGGGGTTGGGTCCACCGCTACATAAGTGACCTCGTTGTTAGTTGGCATGGTAAAATCCATGACCGGGAAACCTCGATCATTAGATGTCCAACGAACTAGTCTAGAGGATACCAGGAAGCAGTTTTGTTTATATATCACACATGTCTTAATGTTTCCAATTAATACATTTCTAGCATGATACAGAACTAATGAGATATGTCGATAAAAATATCTTTATTATTGGCCTCTAGGGCATATCTCCATTATTTCCTTAGGGTACCCTATGAAGACGCATTTTTCCGCTTTGGGTGCAAGTTTATCAGGTTGAAGTTTCTTCACATAAACATCGCATCCCCAAACTTTAAGAAAATATAGCTTAGGTTTGTTGCCAAATCACAATTCATACGGTGTCGTTTCCATGGATTTAGATGGAATCCTATTTAAAATGAATGCGGATGTTTCTAGTGCATATCCCCAAAATGGCAATGGCAAGTCTGTGAGAGACATCATAGATCGAACCATATCTAATAATGTATGATTATGATGTTCTGACACACCATTTCGCTGTGGTGTTCTGACAAGTGTGAGTTGTGAAACTATTCCATATTGTTTCATGTGTATGCCAAACTCGTACTTAGATATTCACCTCCACAATTGGATCGTAGAAATTTTATCTTTCTGTTATGATGATTTTCCACTTCACTCTGAAATTTCTTGAACTTTTTAAAAGTTTTAGATTTGTGTTTCATCAAATAGGTATAACCATATCTACTCAAATCATTCGTGAAAGTAATAAAATAACGATAACCTTCGCGCGCTGATACACTCATTGCTCCACATACATCCGAATGTATGATCTCTAATAAGTCTGTTGCCACGTTCCATATAACCAGAAAACGGGGTCCTAGCCATCTTGCCTATAAGGCATGGTTCACATGTCTCAAATGATTCATAATCAAGTGATTCCAACAATTCATCAGAATGGAGTTGTTTCATGTGTTTTACACCAATATGATCGTGGTAGTGCCACATATATGCAGCATTATCATCACTTAATTTAATTCTTTTTTATCCACATTATGAATATGCGTATTATTATCAAGATCCAAAAGAAAAAAACCTTTCTTCATATGTGCATGATCATAAAATATATTATTCATATAACTGGAATAACCATTGTTCTCGAATTTAAATAAAATAACCGTGTCGCAACAAACATGATCATGAAATAATGCTTATGCTTAACACAGGCACAAGATAACAATTATTGAGGTTCATGACTAATACCGACTGTAATTGAAGTGGCAGTGTTTCGACCGGATCACATCAACCTTTGATCCATTGCTGCACTTCATCCTTAGCTAGTTGACGCTTTCTCTATATACCATGTTTCGAGTTACATATATTTGCACATGAACCAGTATCAAATACCTAGGTGCTACTGATACACATCAACAACGTGTATATCTTATATATCTTTATTCACCTTGCTAGATTTCTTGTCAGCCGGACCAGCGTCTCTGCGGCCTCCGCCTCCCAGGTGCACGGTAGTGACGGACCGGCAGTCGCGGAACATGGTCCCGGACACCATGGCCCCGAGGTGGAGCTCCACCTGCGTCGTTCCACTCCTCCCAGTGTTCCGTACGCCGCCACCCTGTATGCCTCGTCGCCTCGACCATGTCAGGCGTGCGCCGGCGCTGCTCTCTGCTCGCCGCCGCCCTGTATACCTTCGTTGCGGAGCCGGTGGTCCCCACCCACCACGCGAGGTACAGAAGGCGGAACAGCGTCGGGCGGTAGGAGGCAGAGCTTGGGGCGGCGGAGATGCTAGAGGCGGGGACGCATGCTGCAGAGACGAGCGGCGGGGTTGAGGCGCGCGTGGCCGCGGCCGGCGCAAGCTGAAGAGGACGGGGAGTAGCCGGCATGGCAGCGACCGGGGAGGCCCACATCCGGCCACCGCCACCGGGGATCGAACAGGGGGAGAGGGTGAGGGCGGCGCGCGCAGGTGAGGCGGTGCGGCATTGGGGAACGACCCCATGGCGACGGTGGTGGTGTGAAAAAGTGGGGAACGACCCCATGTGTGTGTGACATGTGGGCCACTGGGCGGACAGGGTGGACAGACCGGATGCATTTTTCTGTCTGTTTCACTGCAAATGGAGTTATTTTTCTGTCTGTGTCACCGCAAATGTGTGTGTGACATGTGACATGTGACCCTAGCTTCGGAAGAAAATGGGGTTGTCCGGTTCAGAAAACAGACAAGTCGTTAACCCTTGAGTCGTGGACACCCGGACCATTTGCGGGACGTGGTTGGAGTTGGTCTCAATGCCTTGGCTGGGGTGCGGCGTATTGTTATGCGGACACATGAGTTTGTCTCCGTGTTTATTCCCTCGCATTTGTTTAAACTTATTCCCTCGCCTTTGTTTAAACTCACAGATACATGCTGTGTGAATTTAAACAAATTTTCAACGTCTAATTCTAATTCTCGAGGCAGGGGTTACTATATATGGCCAGGCCTGTATGGGACACATGTGCTGAATGTTCGACGGCACAGGGCCTCCAAATTAGGAGGGCCTCCATTTTTTATGTTAGGCTATAACTTAGTACTGCTAATGGTACATTTAGTTGGGTCTAGTCAATGTATTGATCAATTCTACCGCTTAGGAATCTGTCAGAGAAGTAACTGCGGAGGCTCAAGTCACGGACGTCGACCATTATCTCTCTCTTCTGTCTTCTCTTTCTTTTTTCTTTTCCTACTACCAGCGTGAGCGCAATCTTCCAACCACAGCTCCTATGTGGATTAAATACCATTGCCGTTTCCCCAGAATAAATCCATTATCGCAATTCACAGTGCGTAGATGCAAGGTGTGATGCAGCCGTGGTTGCACACTGGATCCACCTTTTTTTGGTGTTTTCTTCTAAATTTCTCAAGAAAAACTTAGTGAGGACTGGCTATGATAGGAACTGAAAATGACATTTTGGAAAAGGTTTCTTAAGAAGAATTAATTGAAGATATTGTCTCGAGGGATGCTAGAAAAACATCCCGTCCTCCAAATTGAAGACGTCATGTTAAAGAATGCACATCCTTCGTCACAAATTAGTTGACCAAGATTTTTCTAGATATGCATTTTACTATATAGATATATGCGAATCTAGACAAATCTACGTCAATAATTTACGATAAAGAAAGTATTACTTTTGAATTTTTTGATTGTTTTCTGATAAGACGTAATTCTTTCAAAACATATAGGCTTTTGGTTCTTTGTTTAGATTGTTGTTGCTTTGGTGTGTTGGTACTTCGAGAACTTAGCACGATAACTTCTCGTATGTGTATTATAACAAGCTCTATTACGACAAGTTTTGTCTGACTCGGGTGATAGAAAGGCGAGGCCTCTGTAGTCGTCACTAGGTGTTCTATGAATCCATTTGTAGTTTTTATGACTTTTAGTCCCGTGCGTACTTGTAATGATGATTATTAACAGATCGATGGAATTTTCAAGAAAAATGTTTAAAAAATATAATTATATCATGCGACCCTTTTATGGGCACTCTTGATCGAAACGTAACGATATAGTTATAAACCTGTATTTTTCTAATTTCTAGTGGTCATGTTAAAAGCCCAATATTTTATTTCGCACAAGGCCTCCCTTTTCTCAGGTACGGCGCTGTATATGGCTTTTTTTCTATTCATACATAGAGTTTTGCAGCCATCATACTTGCGAGCCCTACCCTAATCAAAGTCACTATGATTAGTCATTTCTCGTCTTGTTTCATTTACACGACATACTTCTACTATCTACTAAGGGAAGTGGATGTGGTCTTGTATGTAGGAACGGAGGTACTATCTCTGTTCACTAATATAAGACATTCTTACATTTTTTTTCCTAAAATAATAAATCTAGACATGTTTTAGTGTGTAGGTTTACCAAATTTGAAGTGTATCTAGTCCAGTTTAAAATATCTAAGACCTTGTTCGGTTGATCCCACCCCTGCCGGGATCTACGATCTTTGACACGTTCGGTTACACCCGCCGTGGGTTGTATCCCCCTCAAATCCCTCCCAAACCCGGACATTCCACCGGGAAAATAACAAGTGTCTCCCTCCCCGTGGAATCTACCCCCGAACCAGTATTGGGAGGTGACCCCGGCGGCAGGCAGCGGGGACGGAGGGATCAACGGCGGCACCTCCTTTCTCCACATGTGTCGGTGTAAGTCGGAGGCGTCTCCAGGTGAAGTGGAGCGGCGGCGACGCGAGCTCGACGATGACCTATAGGTGCAGCGGCACTATCTTGGCGGCCACTGGAATGAACCATCAGCGGCACAGATCGATGAAATTTTCAAGAAAAATGTTTAAAAAATATAATTATATCATGCGACCCTTTTATGGGCACTCTTGATCGAAACGTAACGATATAGTTATAAACCTGTATTTTTCTAATTTCTAGTGGCCATGTTAAAAGCCCAATATTTTATTTCGCACAAGGCCTCCCTTTTCTCAGGTACGGCGCTGTATATGGCTTTTTTTCTATTCATACATAGAGTTTTGCAGCCATCATACTTGCGAGCCCTACCCTAATCAAAGTCACTATGATTAGTCATTTCTCGTCTTGTTTCATTTACACGACATACTTCTACTATCTACTAAGGGAAGTGGATGTGGTCTTGTATGTAGGAACGGAGGTACTATCTCTGTTCACTAATATAAGACATTCTTACATTTTTTTTCCTAAAATAATAAATCTAGACATGTTTTAGTGTCTAGGTTTACCAAATTTGAAGTGTATCTAGTCCAGTTTAAAATATCTAAGACCTTGTTCGGTTGATCCCACCCCTGCCGGGATCTACGATCTTTGACACGTTCGGTTACACCCGCCGTGGGTTGTATCCCCCTCAAATCCCTCCCAAACCCGGACATTCCACCGGAAAAATAACAAGTGTCTCCCTCCCCGTGGAATCTACCCCCGAACCAGTATTGGGAGGTGACCCCGGCGGCAGGCAGCGGGGACGGAGGGATCAACGGCGGCACCTCCTTTCTCCACATGTGTCGGTGTAAGTCGGAGGCGTCTCCAGGTGAAGTGGAGCGGCGGCGACGCGAGCTCGACGATGACCTATAGGTGCAGCGGCACTATCTTGGCGGCCACTGGAATGAACCATCAGCGGCACAGATCGATGAAATTTTCAAGAAAAATGTTTAAAAAATATAATTATATCATGCGACCCTTTTATGGGCACTCTTGATCGTAACGATATAGTTATAAACCTGTATTTTTCTAATTTCTAGTGGTTATGTTAAAAGCCCAATATTTTATTTCGCACAAGGCCTCCCTTTTCTCAGGTACTACGCTGTATATGGATTTTTTTCTATTCATACATAGAGTTTTGCAGCCATCATACTTGCGAGCCCTACCTTAATCAAAGTCACCATGATTAGTCATTTCTCGCCTTGTTTCATTTACACGACATACTTCTACTATCTACTAAGGGAAGTGGATGTGGTCTTGTATGTAGGAACGGAGGTACTATCTCTGTTCACTAATATAAGACATTCTTACAATTTTTTCTAAAATAATAAATCTAGACATGTTTTGGTGTGTAGGTTCATCAATTTTGAAGTGTATCTAGTCCAGTTTAAAATATCTAACACCTTGTTCGGTTGATCCCACCCCTGCCGGGATCTACGATCTTTGACACGTTCGGTTACACCCGCCGTGGGTTGTATCCCCCTCAAATCCCTCCCAAACCCGGACATTCCACCGGGAAAATAACAAGTGTCTCCCTCGCCGTGGAATCTACCCCCGAACCGGTATTGGGAGGTGACCCCGGCGGCAGGCAGCGGGGACGGAGGGATCAACAGCGACACCTCCTTTCTCCACCTGTGTCGGTGTAAGTCGGAGGCGTCTCCAGGTGAAGTGGAGCGGCGGCGACGCGAGCTCGATGATGACCTATAGGTGCAGCGGCACTATCTTGGCGGCCACTGGAATGAACGGCCTGCTGGGCAGTAAATCAACTCATCTTCCTCCCCCTCTCCTCTCACCTAAGCTAATTTTTAGGGTTGTTGTTTGGTATTGTTCTTGTTCTTGGATGTGAGAGTTGAATAGAATGTATATAATGTTTTTTTCTACTCGGGCAGATTAAAGATTATTGATTTCTCTTCTCCCTGGTGATTTTTTGTATTCTAATTAATACAATTTTGATTGGTCAATTTCAGCAGTTGATGAAGCAAACTGAAATAACAATGATGAAAATCAGTGCCACTATTTATTAATTTGAGAAATGCAGTGCTAAATTACTATAGAATCATCTTGCAAAACCTGTCCTATTGTGGTCAGTTTGCTACAAAACTTGGTACAGATGAAAGCTCGGAAAAGTTCTGTAGAAGTGCATCTCTTAATATGAACAAATATTTGACTCTGTAAAGATCTTAATTTTTCCTATTATCACGTGGATTCCATGTTTTCGTTGAAGCATTTGAAATGTTTGTTTACCCATTGCCGCTCTAAAATATAATCATGCTTTCATTTCATTATGCAAGGGTCAGGCAATGTAGATGATAAATCTGTGAGGTCTTGAGAAACCTAATCATGTTCTGAACAAATGAGCAATTGTGGAAGAAATCCATGTAATATTATGAAGCACCAAAACTTCTAACCTCCAGATGATAGAGTTTAACTTCTGACCTGCATTTTTAAAACAAATATAGCATCCTAATGAATGACCAGCCTTTATATACAGTAGTAGTCCAATGCATCTGAATATTTCCGTTCTTTAGTTAGTGTCACCATGGAAACAACCTTTGATCTGATCATCTGATATATTTTTCAGTTCATCAGTTTCTTATGTGCTCTCATGTAATGTGCTTGTTGTTAGTGAAATTGTTGTTAGTGCAAGAGCACAGTCGAAATGGTAGAAAATATAGCAAACAGTAGGGACTAGCATGGCAAACTCAAAAAACTTGTTATCTCTAGGCTAGGCATAGTGGCACACTACATCTGCTATTTTCCATTATAGTCCGGATCAGAGGAGTCATCGACAAACCAGTCAACTCAACTGAAATTTGCCGCGACACACTAGCATTACACGAGAAAAGTTTGTTCTAGTAGTCATATGCATCATTATGCAACCACTAACTAACCAGGAACACAGTAGTATCAAAACAAAGGACTTGATAGGCATAATCTGAGTAACCTTCATCCTCTTAGACACAGAAGGCAGAAACACCACCTCAAAACAATTAAGCACAAACGGCACTCTGATCAACTGACACGCTTTGCGGAGATGATATGAACTTTCATGGTGCACAACTTCCGATGCTTCAGCGGCACGAACAGGCAGATATCCCCAGTCTTCACCTCATTGTCTTTCACAAACTTCCCCCATCCACGTACGATACTACTATTATCGTGAGGACTGCGTCCAAACCTCAATTGGCACCTCTGGCCAAATCGCTCAAGCCAGATGCTCTGCACCTTGCCTCCCAAATAGTCCTCAACATATTTATTGGAGATGCTCTGTTTACAGACATAGAGAACAGAAGGAACATCAGATGATGTTAGCCAAGGAAATCAGGAAGTGAAATAACTCTGGACTTCCTAAATCCTTCACATTGTACGTATGTGAACTCGCATGGCCAGGTTATAACATAAAGCATTCTAAATACATTGTTATATCTGAACTGAAGTAAGTCAAATGCATGATCGTAGCGCTAGTTGGAAGAAGCATTAAAGAATAAAATATGGAACTCACTAGAGTGAACCTTCCAGTAACATTATTCTTTTGCATCACAACCACAAAGACTGGAATTTCAGAATCGATACGTTGGACCTTCTTCTTCACTGCCTTCTCCTGAACTTGAGTTAGGCGTGTAAAACGTGCAGTGATATACTCAGGCAAAGCATCTATTTCATGACCAATATCTTCTGAGGACAAAGAATCTCCTACACAAACCAGAGAGAAAACAAATCAACTGTGTAGTTAATATATCTGTAAAACAAAAGAAAGTGCAGTTCGGTACCATCTGGTAGCATGAATTGTCACCAGATGACTTAAGAGGAGAAAGAACATACTCTTGTTGCCCTGACTAGAGTTACCCCTTTCAAGTCGAAACCGTTTTTCCGTTGAAGGTGGCTGTCTTAGCATGGTCTGAGGATGAACAGGAGAATCTTCCAAGATTTCATTACGCAATTGCATCTGCTTAAGCTGAGGCTGAATATGAGAATGATCCACAGTTTTAGTAGCATCTTTATGACTTTCTTGGAATCTGTCGCAGCCAATTTTCGATGGTGTATTAATATCCTTCGCATTGATGATATGGACTTCCATTGTGCATGTCTTACATTTCTTCAACAATTCAAAGATACAGATATCACCCATCTCAACATCATTGTCTTTTACAAATTTCCGCCAGCCAGATATAATCCTTTTCTCTGTAGGACGACCGCCAAAATGCACCTCCCACCGTTTGCCAAGTCGCTGAAGACATATGCTTCGTTTTTTATCTCCCACGTATCTCTCGACATATTGTTTGGAGACACTCTAGTTACAGATTTGGGGTAAAACAATTAGATAATGACATCCAAGCAAAGTGCAGAAAGAAATAAAATTTCAATCCAAGATCACTATCATATGACAAAGTATATGATCTGTACATTAGTCATCACAAGGTTACCAATATAGCACTTTCAACTGAAAACTATAGTTTAAAAGGCTTGCCCCAGATTTGTAGCAAAATGCAGTTTCAACAGAAAAATTCAACACTTACTAGAGTGAACCCTCCCGTAACATTGCACTTGCTCATCGTGGACACAAAGATTGGGTTGTCAGGATGAATTGAATTGACCTTCTGGTCAACTTCTTTCTTCTGAGCTTCATCTAGATGGGTGTTCCACCCAAGTATGTATCTAGTTGTATCACTTACTTCAATATCATATTCTGAAGACAAAGAATCTCCTGTGCACAAAAAGAAAACAATTGCTGAACCTATCAATTAATGATGACAACATCAGCTGTGACTACGAAGAAGTTATATCTCTACAATCACCGATTGTAAGAAGGAACTGTTAGTCCGAGAGGGGAAATACCTTGCACGGAGGTCTTGTTGCCCTGACTTGATTTATCCCTTTGTACATTTGACTGTCTCTCATTAGGTCCACATGCCAACTGCATTTGCACGGACTGAGGATGACAATTAGAATGATTCAGAGCCTCAGTAGGTGGTTGCATTTGCATGGGCTGTCTATGGCCAACAAAATGGTTCATACTTCCAGTAGGCGATAGCATTTGCATGGTCTGAGGATGCCCTTCAGAACATCTCACATTTTCTGTAGGTAGTTGCATGCACACTGGCTGATCATGCCCTTGAGAACCGTTTGCATTTTCAGTAGGGGATCGCATTTCAGGGAGCTGGGAATGACCACGAGAACGGTCCAATGTTTCAGGTGCGGCTATGTGGCTTTCCTGCACATAAGTAGACGGAGCAGCATTGTCTGCAACAACCGACGATGCTTTCTCACGGCCAAATCGATCAAAAACTATGACCTTAAACTGAGAGTTTCCATTGTATCTAAGTAGCACAGAGTCGTCAATCTGTAGATCGTAGGTTTCGACAAATGTTCCCCATCCTGCTCTAAGGACTAGCTTATCTGGATTCTTGGCGACTTCGACAGTGTAACTATGACCATTTCGTGCTTCTAGCTTGATCTCTCTTGGGATCTCACCCCTGAATCGTTTTAGAAAGTCATCTGGTACGGTCTGCAGAAACAAGAATCAGAAAAGAAAACAATGTAAATGCAAATTCAAGTTTAACTGTAACTGATTGATCTTATAAAGAAGACAGTCTCCAACCAAGATAAAGGGACAGAATGACAACAATTCATGAACGCTAAACCTTTATTGTCATTCATGGAGTACGTATTTGCGTGCTAGAGTTGAAATTTAATTAAAATGGATTGTCAACACCAAATTTGCAGGAGTAACTTGGTTATGCAGTAGTGTACAGAGCAGATCCATCTTTGGTAAAGCAACAAACATTACAGAAATGCATTCTCTAAATAATGGTAAGTAAGCGAGCTAATAGCTTGTGTCGTATAGATTCAGAAACAAGAACGTGACGGAAAAGAAAGAGAACACTGCAGTTTTACCATCTCACGACGACAGCCGTCCAACATAAACATCAAAAAATATTTCTCCCGGTCATCCAGATTGCAGTAGTCGAGTTCGTCCCTCCGCTCGCATCTTTCGCAGCCCATGCCCATCTTTTCAGTAGACATGCATATAGCAAAGAAAAACACAAAATTAGCAGTGAGAACTTTGGTAGTATCAAAACGTGAGAAACGATGACCCGATGCAGTTGAGCTTGGCGAGATAAATTCGGAAGAGGCCTTACCTTGGGCTGGGATCTCCCGCGACCGTTGGAACACCGATACTAGTTCAAGATCAGGCGGAAAAAGAATCGCAGAGGCGGAAAAAGAGTTCAGCAGCGGGAAGACTGAAGAGGCAGAGGATCTGAATAGGAGAATGGGAGAAAGAAACCTCACCCGAAGGGTGCCTCCGACGGGATGAGGGAGAGAAGAACTGAAGAAGGCTCGGCGGAGAAGACTGGGAGGGGCAACCAAACTCGATATCGGTTCGTTTTGAAGACAGTACAAACCCGCCCAAATCCCCGTACTCTTATACGTATACTCATCTTATAAGTATACTTATGTAACTGCGGGAGTCAGAAATTGAGAGGTATATAGCAGCAACAGCAAAAATTCAGAAATTTAGAATGTGGCATGCAAAGACGTAGCTGGCGATAACTAGAGGTGAGAACAGCCGGTGGAAACGTGGAGTATACCTATCTCGACCGAGTACATCTATACAAAGATATACATGGCCTAGATACAGGTTTCGACGGGGTCAAAAGAAAATTAGTACATGCAAACTTAAGTTTAAGTAGGAATACCGAAGCACACCTCAAATGGCAATAGCACCCCCACCGGTGCACCCGTTGCCCGAATAGAAACAGGTCAAAAGCCAACATCCACTTTGTTTGGTTGTGGCACCGAAATGGACTTTATATATCCGTGACAGGTTTAATCAATTTTTTTTTCCGCTGCATTCGGTGGTTTTCAGCTCGGCGGATGCCAAAGACGTTTGGTTACAACCATGAGTCTACGTGCGCTAATCTCCTTCAAACTTTAATGATGTTACCATTACATCCGATCTTCACAAAAAAGGGAAAAAACCATTACATCCGATCATGCACAGAAGTAAGAGAGAAGGATCAGAATAGAAAGAGTTTGACGATCACCACATCGAGGACGACGATGATAAATCTCTCAGCCTAATCTCTCGGGCCTAATCAACCCCATTTCTGCATCTTCAATAGTCATGACTTCAACATCCATAGGTTCAAAAACCATAGCTTGATCAGCCATAGCCTCGTCCGCAAAGAAATCATTGAACTCCTCGGTCTCCTCTAAAGTTGCATATATTCTATAGCTGTTGTTGGAGAAACCATTGTCTTGATCTTGGCGGACCCTCCAAGAACCATAGATTCCTAGATGCCCCTTCTGTGCACCACATACCACTAACACGAAACAGAAATAACAAGTTAGATACAAGATCATAAGTTCACAACAGATCATAAACTAAGAGGAACATGTATGATCATTAACCAAAAGGAGATCACAAATTCATTCTACGACTATGGTATTAACCTAACACCATATCAAAAGTGGGTGTCGTACTACCACTGCATCAACTAGTTCACCATCATATGAGGGGTTAGTATATATACCCCATCATCAACATATACATGCCAAAAAAAGTTTTTAAGCCCTAGCTACCACCAAAATATACCGAATCATCATCATCATCTCAGGACCATCACCAGCAAGCTTGCAAGCCCATCTCCGGAAACCCTAGCACTAGTAATAGTGGTTGTCTAGGTAGGTCATAAGCCATAGGATCGTGTGTTGATCATCCATACCAACAAAGTTGGTACCCTGGGCCTTGTGGTCGACAAGGTGGCCCCGCCATGAGAGCCTCTTGGGAGAACTCAATGATGTTCATGACAACCTGGTAGAGGTATGGGCACATGTATGTTGTCTTGTTGTCCTTAATCACTTGAGTGACGTCCCTGATGGCCTCAGTCACTAGCGGATCTAGCTCGACACGTCAGGGTGGTTCAATAGTGCAATTTTTAATTTAATTATATTTATTTTTTATATTTTTTTCATGATATATAGGCTATGTAGAAATCTCAGGCTGGTCCATGCACCACCCTGGCCACCCTTTGGATCCGCCTATGGCCCTAGTGATGTTGGTGAAGGCCTGGATCTCATCATATGCAAGTGCTCCCCTCTTCCTCTTGTCAGCAGTTGCATGGACATGGGCAGGCTTATCCGAGCCATCGAGGATGATGGTCTCGGACTCCTGTGTGTCAGCTTCTTCCTCGGGTGAAGGATTTGGTGTATCGAAGAGCTCATTAGAGCCCATGGAAAACTTGCCGGTGGTGATCACGAATGAGAAGATGGTGTGCATCTCATTGTAGTTTTGCAATGCAGTCATGGATGATCAGTTAACACAAGTGCATGAAATAATGCTAACCGTGATGTTCCCTTCATAGTGCTCGTCTTCTAACATAATGTTGCAGCCAACCTCATCCCTCTAAGCTCCGCTGAGGTCTCTAAGCTTGCTAACATGTATCCACCTCCCCATCCACTTCTTCAGGGGGTTGTACACCTGAGTAGAAAGCACGTCGGCTCCACAATGCTCAAACAGAGCCTTGGCACATGCGGTAATATGGACCTCCTTGAAGCCTTTGTCAGTATGTACGCCGCTTTTGATGATCTCGCACATCTTCTGCAACATAAAGTGGGCCGAAAGGGCAGCCACTTCATGGCATTCTTCATATGTGCATTCTAAGCATCGTGCTCCTCATGCGCCCTTTGTGCCTTCGCCATCTTGAGGGCCACCTTTGAAGAAATGATGTTCACAAGGTTGTGAACAGTCTGCGACACGGATCCTAGCTGAGCATGTTGAGGCAGCTCAAAATTGTGAGCCACCTCAAAGGACACAAGATTCTCATCGATGTGAAATTGCGAATCATCAACCTACGAAGGGATGTGTGATTCCCCGACTACGACCAGGGCCTGGCTAAATTCGTCGCACAATGATTCCTACATTTACCAAGTCAAGTGCATGCTCAACATAGCAAGCTAGAAGGAATGCAAGCAATCAAAGAAACTAGTGGACTGCCAACATATCATACTACATGCATTGCCATAAAGTAGTCAAAGATCTAACATTGTACCTCGCGAAGGAGATATGCCCTAGAAGCAAATAATAAATAAGTTTTTATTGTCATATCTCAATTAGTTCGTAATAGTTTCATACTGTGCTATAACTGTATTAATAAGAAACCTTAATACACGGGTGGTATGTAAACAAACCTAGTCTCTCGTTGCCTCTAGCAAACTAGTTCATTGGTCATGAGGATGATATAGGGTTTCGAGATCATGGGCATTTATGCCAATTGACAATGAGGTCATGTCATTAGTTGAATGATGTGATAGACAAACAACCCAACCAGTTGTATCTTAATGAGATCTAGTTACAAAGTTCACCATTAATGATAAACTAAGGAAACCTCGCAACCTGTCCTTAGACAATGAGATAATCCAAATCACCGTTCTAGAGGGAGCTTAGATGGTTATCAAGTATCACTCCGTGACTGGGTGATCGAAAAGGTGCCACTCAGGTTTCTCAAAGGGGCGCGTAGAGGAGTACATATCAAGACCAGGATTTTCCAATCCATGTAACGGATAGATACATATGTGGCCATCTCGGTGACGTTGCATTAACGAAGCTTGCAAGTGTGTGACTGGGTCACAGAATGCAACGACACGGAAACGAGAAAACAAGTTCATCGGTAACGAGATCGAACGAAGGTATGGAGATACTGTAGATCAAATCTCGGGTGAACTAGGTATCGAGTGGCAAAGGGAATGGGAAACGACTGTTTACGGTTCAAACGACATTGTCATCATGGAATGCACAGGGGTCATTATGGGCATTTCGGTCCCGCTATTGATCATTGATGGAGATCATGTCTATGCCATTCCCGAGCCGTGGGAAAATACACTTAAGGGTACGATGAGCTAGAGTCCTCTGTAAGTTGGAATCACCATATGAAAGAGAAAAGGAAACCGGAAAAGTTCCGTGAGAGAACCGGAATCGTTCCGGGAAAGATCCATAGTCGTTCGGAGGAAATCGAAAGGGAACCGAAAGGTTTTTCAGGTAAAATCGGATTTTGTAATATGTATTTACATATTAATTAATGTAATTAATATTAAATATAATATTAAAATCTAATTTGAAGGGGTATTCCACTAATGGGCCAAATTTCCCACGGAAAAAGGGCCCATGAGGAAAAACCGAAGGAGGGAAGGGCCAAGTCCCAGGCGCCTCAAGGGGGCCCACCTGGCCAGCCTAGGGCTGTGTGCGGGGTGGGGCCCACCCCTGGCCGGCTGGCCCATGAGGCCCATGGCGCCCCCCCTCTCTCCCTTGTTTAGTCCCATATGGGAAACCCAAAGGGGAGGGCACACCCCCTCCTCCTATATAAAGTGGTGCCCATGGGTGAGAATAGACACACCAATATTTAGAGAAGTCCTTTGGTTGACTTTATCCTTCCCTCTCTCTCTCCCATCTCTATGCGTTGGCATGGTCCCAAGTAAGGACTGTCCAAGCAAGAGACATCGCACCTGCAGCATGCTGTTGTGCTACAAGGATTCCAAGCCGGAGATCTACTTCCGCACTCCCGGTAGGGATCAAGGAGTCGGAAGTCATACACCGTATGTGTATGAAACCACGAGGGGCCTCACTTCAGGCACCTTGGATTTCGTGAGCCGGAGCTACTGCACGATGAAGAAGGAGTAAGGGGTGACATGTGAGGAGCTTCGCGACCATGAGGTCGGCTACGGGTTCGACTACTTCAACCACATTCCCCTCAGAATGTTAACCGAGTACGGTCTATAAGGGTATGTATTCTATACACTCTGGTCATTACTGCATTACTACATAGATAGATCTTGGGCGTTAGGAGGTTCCTACGTAGGAATTTTTTTCTACTACGGAACCCTTCAGTGGTATCGGAGCAGATCTATGCGTAGGAGTGTTGTACGGCCAGTACACACAAGTTTTGTGCGGGCATTGATCCCTTAGTTGTTACCCTCTAACGTGTACTTGTTTATATCACGGTATTGTTTGATGAAGCGGTCCGGACCGACCTTACGCGTATTCGTATGCGAGACTGGTTCCACGCTCGACATACGGTTTGTTCCGTATAAGTGGCTAGCGGGTGTCCGTCTCTCATTCAATAGTTGATATAGCATTTACAACGGAGGGCCCAGAAGGGGTGTAGTAGAGACAACTTTTGGATCCATGTTGTGGTTGGAAAGTTTGTAGATTAGAAACGGTTCTATTGCGAAAGCCCTAACAACCATGTAAAACTTGCAATAGATAAATTAGAGGCGTCTAAGTTTATTTTGCAGGAGTGGCATGTGTTATTATATGATATTGGTCATTACGAAGGTAAAGTAGTTTACTTTTATGTTACTAAGTTAAGTAGTAATAGCCATCGTTCCGATGGACGACCGGGTGGTGGCGTCGTGGACTTGGCTTCAAGCCAGGGGCAAGATGGATATCATGCCGGAACGCTCGATGGAGATCAAGGCGCAAGAAGAAGGACCATATCATATCACAAATTTACATATGATGTTGATACCTGTTTTATATCTTATTATGTGCTAGTATTAGATACTCAACGGTAGCAAATAAGATAATCCATATTTAATTCCAATGATCGTGTTCCCCTTGTGTGTGCACCACCAAGAAAGTTTGTCGTTATGAAGCCGCCCGTGACGATCGGGGGCTAGACATATCTACATTCGCATACAGTGGGTGTAAGCCATGTTGCACAGCAAATACACACAAGTTAGATTTGGTGAGCCTAGCATGTGTAAACATGGCCTCGGAACACAAGATACCGAAAGGTCGAGCATGAGTCACATGGTTGATGTGATTGACATTAGGGAATGTCTACCTTTGATGTTGCACTGATGGCCATGACGATCGGGGGAGGTGCAGAGGATTGGGATCATGTGATCACTAAAATCGTCCAGGGGATGACAATTTTAGTGGGAGCTCAATTAGGATTGAACTCATATTATGAACTTAGTCTAGATGTCTGCAAATATCTTAGTAGATCATGGTCTATCCCATTGAGGTCCTTTGCGACCATGGGAATATACTTCTTGATATGGAACTTAGCGAAAGGGTCCAACTTCATATATTAATACCCACGCCTGAGGGATATCCTCGTAAAAGGTGATCTTCTCTTCTTGATACAATGACCATTAGGAGATAAATTCGATGACTTTGCAATGTTTGTGTGTTCTCCATAATAATCCAGTAAGTTATTCTCCATTCAATGGAGAGTTGGATTACAATCTTGTATTCTACAAGATCAGGCACATAAAGTATGAGCCGTTGGATGAGTTTTCTTCCATGATGGATGAAAAAGGGAATATTTGGAGAAACACTTAGCAATCTTGCATTAGAGTTATGAACTCTCAGAAGGGCTTGATTGCAATGGAGGTCATGAATAAAAAGGGTATATGTCAGATATACAAAGTTATAAATGTAATTCTTGCAAAACTCGTTGCAGTTTATATAAGTATTGGATGCTTGTCCTGTTTTGTGAAAACAGGATGGTCTGCTTGAGAATTGCTTGAATTGAGGCAATGTGGCAAGATGACGGCAAGCAAAACAGTTTATGGCCGACATCACCCCTTTTTTCAAAGATTATCATTTGGATTAGTGGACTTGAATATAATTTTGTAATCCTTGTTTGTGTGTCTTGCTTTTGGTGAGACGATTGTTCATATGAACGAGTTACAATATAGTTGTACTATTCTTATGAACAATACCGTTATGGTCACATTATGATTATAAATGAGTTATTCTCAACACTATGTTAATGATAATAGTTTAAACATTTATAAAATGATTAAAATGCTAAAAAATATCCAAAGTTTGATTATGATATGACACTATTGTTTAAGTCATTTTGGTTATTACATGTTCTCCATTCTAAATGAAGATCGCGGTCTTAGATGCTTGATCTAGAGACTTTGCAAAACCATGCCTCGTTGGGCAGAATGACTAAAACTCCGCATTCTGGTAAAACAGTGATATGCGAAGAAATGTTGAACTTTATACATAATGATGTATCGTATTTTCAACAAGATAGTGGAAATCATTATTTATACTTAATGTTGAATCTTATACATAGGGATGTATCGTATTTTGAACAAATAGTGGAAATCATTATTTCACACTTCATTGTGGATTTAAGTGAATATAAATATTTACTTAATGAAACATAAGTTTGAAACTATTTTGAATTGTTCAAAAGATTTCAAAGTGAAGGAGGATATTGAATTAACAAGAATACAAAAGTTTCTTCGATTTGATCGACATGACTAAAGTATTTAAGTTAATTTTAGCATAAAAGGACATGTGAAAGAGGTTTCACAAATTATGATAATAGGGCAATTTCAAAGTGTATTGAAATGTCTAAATATCATAATCATTATGTATTAGATACATATGTTATAATATTATCTCTTATCGGGGTTATAGTTATCGTTTAGAGTTAGAGATCGAAATGAGCGAACACTTGGTTGAAATCCAAAGGAACATCTAAAGATTCGTGGAAACAACACCATAAGTGTTATGGCATGTTCGAGTTTCTAGAGATTTCGTTAAGTTGAAATCGTGGCAAATAAACAAGTATTTGTAGAGCATTCTTAGGAAGCTATGAATGCATCTTCCACAAAGGACAAACCTGATGTTGTCCAAAGTTGACGTGTCTCGATGAAGATACAGGTGGAAGAAAGTAAAAGATAAAAACAAAGTATTTGACCTTGCCTCCGAATTGTTGAGTGGCACAACGGAATTTGTTTCGTGAAACCGAACTCTACAAATAGAGGAGAAACTAATGATAATGATCATAAAAGTTTCAGCGAATACTTTTACTAAAGAAAGTAGGATTTAACAATATATACTCTACAAGTTCGTGGAAATATATTATTGATTAACTTGTCATGTTTATGAATAAGACATACTTACTAAATTACAAAGAAGCGTGATGGACCTAAGTGCGAGAAATGACCAGGAGTCATAAAATCCTATATTAAGTTACATTTAAGATTGTGAAGTAATATGTTACTTGATCTTATTAAGTAAAGAAGTTTACTTGATATTTCTAAATGACTTCAAAGTCATAAGATGAAAATGAAACTTAATGGAGACGTAAAGCTCGATTTATCACAATGTATGGACAAATCCAAGGAGTTGACTACAAATGTAGCGATGCTTAAGTCTATTGGATTTACAGTAGCAATATATTGATATTGAAGTCTCGTAGCTAGAATTATCAATTTCATGATGATCAAAGAATTTTGGAATGTCCAAGATTATCGAGAGGACCTGCATTTGAGTGGGAGCTAATTAGCTTGGCCAAATCTTAATATGTAAGAGACATATTTTGAGTGGGAACTAAGTAGCTTGGCTGAATCATAATATGTATCAGACATATTTTGAGTGGGAGCTAAGTGAAATCCCTGGATCTCAAATATGGATGCCATATTTGAGTGGGAGCGTGAGATCATTTTAGGATATGTGGACGACATATGTGAATTATGTGATTGGTATTGATAGCATTTAAGTTAGTAAATATCGATGAAGTTGAACGAGTTATTAAACAATGAGATCTATCGATATAGATTGGTAAGTTTAATAAACATCACAGTTGAATGCTTCCTAGACTTGATTTTGAAGATGTTCAGAATATCCTAGATGAGATTCTGAAGTAGTTCAGAATGGAACAAGGAAAAGAAACAGGTTCTTACTTGTATGAAGCATTGAGTTAGTCTTAGTATTTCAACGATGGTTAAAAGGAAGAAAGAGTTGTGTTGCATCTCCTATGCCTCAGTCATAGGTTCTTCCATACAACCATATTGTATACTCGACATAATGTGACCCGAAGTTCTGGTTGGAAGGACAAGCTCTTAACTGTAAGAACATGTCTTGAAGTGATTCTTGAGTTAATCACTAAACCAGAAATAAGTTTGTGCTTAAATGGCAAGAAGCAAAGTAAGTGGCATAGTTGCATTTCATGCACTAGGATCTACATAGATATAGAAGTATAAAGGCTCCATCTGATGTGATGTATATTGTTATGGCGGGGCTAGTTCGCTTTTAACATAGAATGATGTGTCCCAGGGCACAGTTCCCATGAGAAAGCCCTCGAGGTTGATCTAAAGTCACTGTAGGCTCCTGAAAACCGGCCTCGTTCTGCTGCCGTAATAGCCGTATATACACAAAGGATTGCAAAGTGTGTTTCAAAGTTTAGATGAAAATAGTGAAAACGACCGTCATTATAAACACTAGAAACAAAGTCTCACTTTTTTGCCAAACAAATACTTCAATCCATTATGAGATAATGGTATGAATGTAAAAGTTAGGAAGACATTAACGATTTGCAAAGAGATAATGATCTGGTAAAACAGAACATGGACATGACGTTTTCCATAAGCATGCATGATCAATAAACTCATATGTGATATGGTTTATGATGAGTAAAATGGAAGCTAGATTATTTGTACTCTAGTGCAAGTGGGAGACTGAAGGAGATATGCCCTAGAGGCAAATAATAAATAGGTTTTTATTGTCATATCTCAATTAGTTCGTAATAGTTTCATACTATGCTATAACTGTATTAATAAGAAACGTTAATACACAGGTGGTATGTAAACAAACCTAGTCTCTAGTTGCCTCTAGCGAACTAGTTCAGTGGTCATGAGGATGATCTAGGGTTTCGAGATCATGGGCATTTATGCCAATTGACAATGAGGTCATGTCATTAGTTGAATGATGTGATAGACAAACAACCCAACCAGTTGTATCTTAATGAGATCTAGTTACAAAGTTCACCATTAATGATAAACTAAGGAAACCTTGATGACCCACAAGTATAGGGGGTGTATCGCAGTATTTTCGATAATTAAGAGTGTCGAACCCAACGAGGAGCAGAAGGTGCTGGCTAGTGGTATGGATCAGGAATTCTCTGCAAATACTTAGCAAACGGATTTTTAGGGGTTTTCGATAAAGCAAGTAAACAAAGTACGAGTAAATAAAAGACAGTAAGAATAAATGCAGCAAGTGGCCCAATCCTTTATGCAGCAAAGGACAAGCCGGTTGTATTTCTATAGATGACCAAACGTTCTCGAGGACACATGGGAAGACTGTCAAGTGCATTCGCTTCATATAGTCGATTAATCTTCTTTAGCTTGCTAAGTGTTGTGTGGGTGAACATGTGCTAATGTACCGCCCCATCCAAGACTTAATACATACTTGTGATTATACCCCTCGCAAATATCCGTAAGTACAAGAAAGTAATTAAGGAAAAAACCTAACCACGGCTTTAAACTCTAAGACCCTTACGTCCCTTGTGCAATGGTTTCCTAACGGGTGTTCATGTTTTTGTCACTCCGGCAACCCCTACGATTAGTAGCCAAATACACAATGCATTCCCCTAGGCCCATATAGGTGAAGTGTCATGTAGTCGACGTTCACCTGACACCACTAGAAGAAGTACACCACAACTTAAATAACAATCTATTGAATCTTTCTCAACGCAACTCCACTACTAACAACAAGACTTCTCCCATGTCCTCAAGAACAAAACGAACTACTCACAAGACATCATATGGATCATGATCAGAGATGGAATAATTATGTATAACAATCTGAACATAAACAATAATTCAATGGTTCACTCAATAGCATCAACTACAAAGAGTAATCAACACCGGGAAAGTTTCCCCTATGAACTATAGCAAGATTCAACCAATTGTTACAGCAATATGGAGATGGTGATGAGGGTGTTGATGGTGATGATGGTGGTGATGATGATGATGATCCCGACGAAGTCCAGCTTGATGGTGGTGTTGATGGCGACGATCTCCCCTCTCCGGGAAGGAATTCCCCCGGCAGAAATCTGTCTGCTGGAGAGATCTTTCTCTCTCGGTGTTTTCCGCCCTGCAGAGGCGGCGGAATCTTTCTGTGGTCGCTCCCCGAGTCTTAGTTTTTCGTGGGGATGATATACGCCAGAGGGGAGAGGCTGGAGTGGGCCAGGTCGGCCACACCACTCCTAGGCGCGACCTAGGCCTGCCCGCGCCATGGGGTGGTGTGGGCCCCCTGTGGCCCACCTCCACTCCATCTTCTGGCATCGTGAGTCTTCTGGAAAAATAGAATCTTCCGTATATTTTCCCGGATTTTCTGATCTTCGCGAATTTTGCCTCCAAACAGCACCTTTTCCATCAGAATCCTGACTACAGCGGTCCATGCTCCAAAAGTCATCAACCATGCAAAAACCGATGAAATAACATAAGTATCACCTCTCAATACGAAATATATCAATGAATAATAGTGAATCAGGACATAGAATAGTGATGCAAAATGGACGTATCAACTCCCCCCAAGCTTAGACTTCGCTTGTCCCTAAGCGAAACTGAGCTCAATAAACATGGCCTCGGGTTTATGGAGTGAAGAGTTGATAAAAGAATATGGACAAGAAGCATCACATTCATCAAATACATAGATCATAATAGAGGACAACTCACTATTGTATAACTCAACTTGCAATGAGTAAAGGAAACACAATAAAGATACAAAGAGTAAATCATAATTGGTAATGGAAAACTTAGCTCTTGGTCGAAGAATAGTTGATAATTTGCTGGAGTTCACAAATAGCTGGTTTTCAAAGAAAGCTTTCAAAGTAGTAAACTTCAAGATAAGAGCAATGTGCAAAACAAGAAACATAAGAACATGATTGAATAAATCAACATATGAATGAATGAAACACATCAACTCAAAATACTTGCTGAGATAGAAGGGAATAGGTTTACTGACTCAACTACAAAGTAAAAGAAAGGCCCTTCGCAGAGGGAAGCAGGGATTGCAAGTCTCATAAAGAGCTCCCAAAAATTATGATACTTACTAGCTTTCAGCTCTAATTTCCCCTATCATAGGCATCTTTTGGTGGTTAAAGTTAAAGTGACACAACTAAGAGGATATGCTTAACAAGTTATAAGTTAAAATCTCATGCCCCTTACTTATGAGTATCGATCCTCATGCTACTCAACTTTAGTCACAAGCAAGCTCTTGTCATTGTAAATATATGCGTATCATTGAGAACCGCCAACGGGGTACCCCTTGCATATGACACAGGAGCTATCCCATAATCAAAATGACAAGGCAAGCAGACAATGAGCATCTTAGCGATCTTTTTATTTGCTATTGGCATAGGTTTTTATTGAGGATGCTTCATAGAATGCTCACTATAGTTATGCTGCAAGTTTCCACCATGATTAGGTATGGCTTAGGCTAGTGGCCCAGGCGTTTCTCTAACACACATATAAACTCCATGATCTTACAAGTTCCACTTTTATTTCACACCGCCGGGATCCATAAGCAAAAGAACATGATATCAACTAGGTACAAAGTACCAAATGAAGTGTTGAAAGCGGTCCCCATGATACATGGTTCGGCTAACTTCAACTCATAAAGCGCAAGCATATACGCAACAAAGAAGGACCCAATGGTTCAAATTTATTAAATGCAAGAAAGTAAAGTGTGCCATCAAGTTCGTGAGAGCTTTAATCACTAATTTTCACATAACAAGTTTAATTTGGGAGGTAGATAAAACAAGAATTTACTTGGAATAGCAATAATGCTACTAGGTAGGTATGGTGGACACAAATGGCAAAGGTTTTGGTTTAAAGGAGGTGGATGCACGAGAAGAATACCCTCTCAGTACAGGTTTTTGGCTAGCAAGGCTGGGTAGCAAGTACAAGAGTTGAAGGAAACAAACAAACATACAAGTGATAAATACAAACATGCAATCTTCCTTGGAAGCACAAAAGATCTTAACTAGAGAATACTAGACTTATGAGCAAATCAAGAAAGAAAGATGATGAAATTATTTTCCTCTAGAGTACTTCTATCTTTTTCTTTTCAACTCTCAAAAAGGTGTTGCTACTAACCGAGCCAGGTTTGCCAAAACCAACTAAATTAACTCAATTATCCCAAAGTGATACCAATACTAACAACAATATCAATCATATAACCAGGAATTGAAAACTAATATAAGCTATGCAAAAGAGTGAATGATAGAACTTCTCATTAATATTCCATAACGGAAACTCACACCAAGGGATACATATCTAACGAGAGAGGGGACACTTCCATAATGCAAACCATACTACATAATAACTCCTCTATTCATGATATGACTCTACTAATAAGGTAAAAATATAGAAGATAGTGATATGATACCGCGGCACTGCCCCAAGCTTGGAACAAACCAAGGGGATGCCAAACCTGATGACGAATTACTCCTTCGGTGGTGGTGGTATCTCGATGAGCTCTCTGATAAGTTTCCCCAAGTCCTCAATCTCGATGGTGAGAGTACGAATCAACTCCGAGTTGTGCTCAATACGGCCCATAATCATTTCAGTTTGTGGATCCCAGCTCTTATGATTCTTTTTCCATTCTTCCCACTTGGAGTCTTCTTTTCCTGCATGGTTATGGATAAAGGTATGGAAGGTATTCTTGGTGTTCGGAGAAGGTGTCTGTGGTGCCAAGCAGTGACGCGGAGGCTTCCCTCCAATTGACATCTGTGCAGTCCTTTTGATCCTGGCAGGGTTCGCCACCACTCCAATGCTTGCAACGGTAGTGCCGGTATGCGGGTGTTGGCCTTGCTCCTCTTCACCTTCACTCTTGATCTCCTTCTCCTTCCCGGGGTCTTGGAGGTCTTCCTCCATAGGTTCCTTCCCTTTATCCTTGGCGGACACCATTGTACTTCTAAGCCTTCGAAGAGTGTGTCTTGACAGAAACAGATCGAAACAAAAACGCGACGAAAACACGATATACGAACCTCGAAAGATCCGGGAGGTTATATATTACGAAGTTTCATATCAAAAGGAAGGTACTGGGAGAAAACAAGTCAGAGGCGGAGTCCAGGGTGGCCTCACCACCTGGTGGCACGGCCAGGGGTGGGCCCGCGCCATGGGGTGGTGTGGGCTACCCTGGCTTCGTTTCCGTCCCTTTTTCGCTTTGTAGCTTTCCTTATTGGCTGAAAACTGCAAAAATATAGTTGGATAGTATTTCCGCAGAACTTTTCTTACCAGAACTGTTACCTAGTTGGAAACGGACTCTGCAGGTCTCTGAATTTGGTCCTTAATGAATTTCTCAGGAGTTATAACTTGAAAGGCATCAAAATCTTCATTGTAAGAATCTCCAGCAATATAGTGTTTCAGTCGCTGTCCATTCACTACTTGTGTAGTATTATCTTTTAGAGAAGAAATTTTTATTGCTCCTGAACGGTATACTTCTTCAATGATGAAAGGTCCTTCCCATTTTGATAGTAGCTTACCTGCAAAAAATCTGAGACGACCTATACAATAGAACTTTCTCACCAACATGAAATTCTCTCTTAAGTATTCGCTTGTCATGCCATCTTTTAACTTTTTCCTTAAAGAGCCTAGCAGTCTCATAGGCTTCACTCCTCCATTCATCTAAGGAACTTAAGTCAAATAATCTTTTCTCACCTACGAGCTTATAATCTTTATTTAGTTCTTTCACTGCCCAGTAAGCTTTGTGTTCTAATTCTAAGGGTAGGTGGCAAGCTTTCCCATAAACCATTTTATAAGGAGACATTCCCATAGGATTTTTGTAAGTAGTTCTATAAGACCATAAAGCAACATTCAACTTCTTAGCCCAGTTTTTTCTAGACCTATTAACAGTCTTTTGCAAGATAGATTTAATTTCTCTATTTGATAACTCTACTTGCCCGCTAGTTTGGGGGTGATAAGCTGAAGCAATTCTATGATTAACATCATATTTAGCGAGGGTCTTCCTAAAACCGCCATGAATGAAATGAGAACCCCCATCAGTCATGAGATACCTAGGCACTCCAAACCTAGGAAAGATAACGTCCTTAAGCATTTTTAGAGAGGTTTCCCCGTCAGCACTTTTCATAGGAATGGCTTCTATCCACTTAGTAACATAATCAACGGCAACAAGAATATGAGTGTAACCCTTCGAAGGAGGGAAAGGACCCATAAAGTCGAATCCCCAACAATCAACAGGTTGAATAACTAGAGAGTAGTTCATAGGCATTTCATTGCGTCTAGAAATATTACCAACATGCTGACATTCATCACAAGATAAAACAAATTTTCTTGCATCTTTAAAAAGGGTAGGCCAGTAGAAACCTGATTGTAGTACCTTTTGTGCAGTTCTATCTCCTGCATGATGTCCTCCATAGGCGCTACCATGACATTTACGCAATATCTCTTTTTGTTCATATTCTGGAACACATCTTCGCATAATACCATCAACTCCTTTGTAAAAGTGTGGGTCATCCCAAAAATAATGCCTCAAATCATAAAAGAACTTTCTTCTTTGCTGAGCTGTGAAAGTTGGAGGCAAATATTGGAGACAATAAAGTTAGCATAATCAGCATACCAAGGGCTTCCTCGCGAGCTCACCCCTATTGCAACTAACTGTTCTTTTGGAAAACTATCATTAACAGGCATAGGATCAAAAGAGATGTTTTCCAAACGAGATAAATTATCAGCTACAGGGTTTTCAGCACCCTTCCTATCTACTATGTGTAGATCAAACTCTTGTAAAAGCAGTACCCATCTAATAAGCCTAGGCTTAGCGTCCTTCTTCGTCATAAGATATTTAATAGCAGCATGATCAGTATGAATGGTTACTTTTGAGTCCACAATATAGGGCCTAAACTTATCACAGGCAAAAACAATAGCTAGAAATTCCTTTTCAGTAGTGGCATAATTCCTTTGAGCAGCGTCTAGAGTCTTACTAGCATAATGGATAACGTTTAACTTTTTATCAATACATTGCCCAAGGACAGCCTCTACAGCAAAATCACTAGCATCACACATTATTTCAAAGGGTAAGCTCCAATCAGGTGGTTGAACAATAGGGGCTGTAGTTAAAGCCTTCTTAAGAGTTTCAAAAGCTTCCCTACAATCATCATCAAAAACAAAAGGTACATCTTTTTAAAGAAGATTAGTGAGAGGTTTTGATATCCTAGAGAAGTCTTTAATAAACCTCCTATAGAAACCAGCATGACCAAGGATACTACGAATACCTTTGATGTCTCTTGGACATGGCATCTTCTCAATTGCCTCAACCTTAGCCCTATCAACTTCTATGCCTCTTTTAGAAACTTTATGCCCAAGAACAATCCCTTCATTAACCATGAAGTGGCATTTCTCCCAATTAAGAACAAGATTAGTTTCTTCACATCTCTGCAAAACTTTATCAAGGTTGTGCAGACAATTATCAAAAGAAGTTCCATAGACAGAAAAGTCATCCATGAACACTTCTACAATTTCCTCACAAAAACCATGAAAGATAGCAGACATGCACCTTTGGAAAGTAGCAGGAGCATTACATAAACCAAAAGGCATACGTCTATAAGCATAAGTTCCATAAGGGCAAGTAAAAGTAGTTTTTTCTTGATCTTGTTGTTTAACAACAATTTGAGAGAAACCAGAATAACCATCAAGAAAACAAAAATGGGTCTTTTTAGACAACCTTTCCAACATTTGATCAATAAAAGGAAGTGGGTAGTGATCTTTCTTAGTAACTTTATTGACTTTCCTAAAATCAATGCACATCCTATAGCCTACCACTATTCTTTGAGGAATAAGCTCGTCATTATCATTATGGATAACGGTAATACCTCCCTTTTTAGGAACACAAAGAACATGACTAACCCATTCACTATCAGCAATAGGGTAAATAATACCAGCATCAAGGAGTTTCAATACCTCATTCCTTACCACTTCCTTCATCCTAGGATTTAAACGTCGTTGGTGCTCCACTACCGGCTTCGCATCTGATTCTATGTTGATAGAGTGCTGACATATAGTGGGTGAAATCCCTTTTAAATCATCCAGAGTATAGCCCATGGCTCCTCGATGTTTCCTCAAAACTTCCAATAACCTTTCTTCTTCCTTCCCTGAAAGTTTAGCGCTAACAATAACAGGATATATCTTTTTATCATCAATATAAGCATATTAAAGATCATCAGGGAGAGGTTTTAGATCGAAAACAGGATCCTTTTTGGTGGCATCGTGGTACCCAAGTCTTCTACAGGCAAGTCGTGCTTAAGCATCATAGGTTGATCATGGAGAATCCTGTCAATCTCGTTCCTTTCTTCCATGAAGATTTCACTTTCGTGATCTTCCATAAATTGATGCAAAGCATTGTTAGGGGCAAGAGAAATAGAAGCAAGTTGTTCAACCCTAAAATCTTCACTATGGGTTTCCTCTTCGCAAGGTTCTTTAGCAAATTTCGAAAAATTAAACTCATAAGATTCCCCTCTTGCAATACCAAGATTTTCTCCCTCTTGCAATCAATAATAGCTCCACAAGTACTCAAGAAAGGTCTACCAAAAATGATAGGGTAGGTTTTACTAACAGCCGAACCAAGTACTAGAAAATCAGCAGGGTACTTAATCTTACCACAAAGAACTTCCACGTCTCGTACAATACCAATTGGAGAGATGGTCTCTCTATTAGCAAGGTGAATAACCACATCAATCTCTTCCAACTCGCAAGGACTGATTTCATGCATAATTTCTCTGTAAAGCTCATAAGGAATAGCACTAGAACTTGCACCAATATCACATAAACCATAATAGCAATGATCACCAATTCTAACAGAAAGCACAAGAACACTAGCCTTTTTAGTTCTATTGGGATGTGAAACAATATTAGAAGCATCCTCACAAAATACTATGTGCCCATCTTCTACGCTTTTAGTGACAAGGTCTTTCACAATTGCTACCACAGGTTCAATGTTTATTTGTTCATCAGGTTTTACAGTTCTTTTTTCACTTTTGGTGATTACATTAGTTATCATAGGATGGTCCTTTACCTTTTCGAGGAAGGGAATCTTCTCGATATAAGGTTCGGGTAAGATAGGGTCAATAATGCAATACTCAGCACTGCCAATAGGAGCATAGTCAACAATATCTTTGTAAGGTGCATGGTATTTGTTCCATCCCCTTTTTGGAATTTCGATATAGGAAGCAAAAGCTCTAAAGCAATTCGTAATAACTTGCAAATCAAGACCATAAATATTACTAATATTTTGAAAGTCATCAGTTCCCATAAAAGATTCAATGCATTCATAATCATAATTTATACCTGACTTTCGACCTTTGTCATTCTCCCAAGCTTCAGCATTATCTTGAATACGGTCTAGAAGATCCCATTTAACTTCTTCTTCCATGCGAGTGAATGATCCAACACAAGAAGCATCCAATAAATCTTTATCATGTAGAGGGAGCCTTGCATAAAAGTTATTGATAATAATATTGTTGGGGAGCTCATGAATGGGACATTTGAGCATTAGTAACTTCAATCTCCCCCAAGCTTGAGCTGTACTCTCTCCATCAAGAGGCCAAAAGTTGTATATTTGATTTCGATCTTTATGAATCTCACTAGGAGGATAAAACTTTGAATAAAAGAGAGGCACTATTTCCTCCCATTCTAGAGCTTGACCATTCTTCAGCAGCTTATACCATTCCTCAGCTCTTCCTTTCAGTGATAATGAGAATAACTTCTTCCTAACTTGATCTGTAGTAATACCAGTTCCACTCTCCAATAGCGCTTCACTCCCCGGCAAGGGCGCTAGAAAATAGTCTTCATGACCCACAAGTATAGGGGGTGTATCGCAGTATTTTCGATAAGTAAGAGTGTCAAACCCAACGAGGAGCAGACGGTGCTGGATAGTGGTATGGATCAGGAATTCTCTGCAAATACTTAGCAAACGGATTTTTAGGAGTTTTCGATAAAGCAAGTAAACAAAGTACGAGTAAATAAAAGACAGTAAGAATAAATGCAGCAAGTGGCCCAATCCTTTATGCAGCAAAGGACAAGCCGGTTGTATTTCTATAGATGACCAAACGTTCTCGAGGACACATGGGAAGACTGTCAAGTGCATTCGCTTCATATAGTCGATTAATCTTCTTTAGCTTGCTAAGTGTTGTGTGGGTGAACATGTGCTAATGTACCGCCCCATCCAAGACTTAATACATACTTGTGATTATACCCCTCGCAAATATCCGTAAGTACAAGAAAGTAATTAAGGAAAAAACCTAACCACGGCTTTAAACTCTAAGACCCTTACGTCCCTTGTGCAATGGTTTCCTAACGGGTGTTCATGTTTTTGTCACTCCGGCAACCCCTACGATTAGTAGCCAAATACACAATGCATTCCCCTAGGCCCATATAGGTGAAGTGTCATGTAGTCGACGTTCACATGACACCACTAGAAGAAGTACACCACAACTTAAATAACAATCTATTGAATCTTTCTCAACGCAACTCCACTACTAACAACAAGACTTCTCCCATGTCCTCAAGAACAAAACGAACTACTCACAAGACATCATATGGATCATGATCAGAGATGGAATAATTATGTATAACAATCTGAACATAAACAATAATTCAATGGTTCACTCAATAGCATCAACTACAAAGAGTAATCAACACCGGGAAAGTTTCCCCTATGAACTATAGCAAGATTCAACCAATTGTTACAGCAATATGGAGATGGTGATGAGGGTGCTGATGGTGATGATGGTGGTGATGATGATGATGATCCCGACGAAGTCCAGCTTGATGGTGGTGTTGATGGCGACGATCTCCCCTCTCCGGGAAGGAATTCCCCCGGCAGAAATCTGTCTGCTGGAGAGATCTTTCTCTCTCGGTGTTTTCCGCCCTGCAGAGGCAGCGGAATCTTTCTGTGGTCGCTCCCCGAGTCTTAGTTTTTCGTGGGGATGATATACGCCAGAGGGGAGAGGCTGGAGTGGGCCAGGTCGGCCACACCACTCCTAGGCGCGACCTAGGCCTGCCCGCGCCATGGGGTGGTGTGGGCCCCCTGTGGCCCACCTCCACTCCATCTTCTGGCATCGTGAGTCTTCTGGAAAAATAGAATCTTCCGTATATTTTCCCGGATTTTCCGATCTTCGCGAATTTTGCCTCCAAACAGCACCTTTTCCATCAGAATCCTGACTACAGCGGTCCATGCTCCAAAAGTCATCAACCATGCAAAAACAAATGAAATAACATAAGTATCACCTCTCAATACGAAATATATCAATACATAATTGTGAATTAAGACATAGAATAGTGATGCAAAATGGACGTATCAAACCTCGCAACTTGTCCTTAGACTATGAGATAATGCAAATCACCGTTCTAGAGGGAGCTTAGATGGTTATCAAGTATCACTCCGTGACTGGGTGATCGAAAATGTGCCACTCAGGTTTCCCAAAGGGGCGCGTAGAGGAGTACATATCAAGACCAGGATTTGCCAATCCATGTAACAGATAGATACATATGTGGCAATCTCGGTGACGTTGCATTAACGAAGCTTGCAAGCGTGTGACTGGGTCACAGAATGCAACGACACGGAAACGAGAAAAAAAGTTCATCGGTAACGAGATTGAACGAAGGTATGGAGATACCGTAGATCAAATCTCGGGTGAACTAGGTATCGAGTGGCAAAGGGAATGGGAAACGACTATTTACGGTTCAAACAGCATTGTCATCATGGAATGCACAGGGGTCATTATGGGCATCCCGGTCCCGCTATTGATCATTGATGGAGATCATGTCTATGCCATTCCCGAGCCGTGGCAACATACACTTAAGGGTACGATGAGCTAGAGATCCTATGTAAGTTGGAATCACCATATGAAAGAGAAAAGGAAACCGGAAAAGTTTCGTGAGAGAACCAGAATCATTCCAGGAAAGATCCGAAGTCGTTCGGAGGAAATCGAAAGGGAACCGAAAGGTTTTTCAGGTAAAATCGGATTTTGTAATATGTATTTACATATTAATTAATGTAATTAATATTAAATATAATATTAAAATCTAATTTGAAGGGGTATCCCACTAATGGGCCAAATTTCCTAGGGAAAAGGGGCCCATGAGGGAAAACCGAAGGAGGAAAGGGCCAAGGGCCAAAGGGACAAGGCCCAGGCGCCTCAAGGGGGACCCACCCAGCCAGCCTAGGGATATGCGCGGGGTAGGGCCCACCCCTGGCCGGATGGCCCATGGCGCCTCCCCCCTCTCTCCCTTATTTAGTCCCACATGGGAAACCTAAAGGGGAGGGCACACCCCCTCCCCCTATATAAAGGGGTGCCCATGGGTGGGAATAGACACACCAATATTTGGAGAAGTGGTTGACTTTCTCCTTCCCTCTCTCTCTTCCGTCTCTATGCGTTGGCACGGTCCCAAGTAAGGATTGTCCGAGCAAGAGACACCGCACCTGCAGCACGCTGTTGCGCTGCAGGGATTCCAAGCTGGAGATCTACTTCCGCACTCCCGGCAGGGATCAAGGAGTCGGAGGTCGTCGTCGTACACCGTATGTGTACGAAACCACGAGGGGCCTTACTTGAGGCACCTTGGATGTCGTGAGCCGGAGCTGCTGCACGATGAAGAAGGAGCAAGAGGTGACCTGCGAGGAGCTTCGTGACCTTGAGGTCAGCTATGGGTTCGACTACTTCAACCACGTTCCCCTCGGAACATTAACCGCGTACGGTCTACAAGGGTATGTATTCTATACGCTTTGGTCGTTACTGCATTACTATATAGATAGATCTTGGGCATTAGGAGGTTCCAACGTAGAATTTTTTTTGTTTTCTGCTGCGGAACCCTTCACCTCGCAGATCTACAAGTAATGCCATAGAATAGTCACAAATCTACAATTCTAACTCACGGATCATACATACAGTCATCGCAGAGGTGGAGGACGAATCAGAGAGCTTGAGGAAATCGAAGTAGTGGCCTTGCCACCGTTGGTGTCGCTGCCCCCTTATCTTTTCACCGACCAAAGGAAGAGAGCTCGAAGGTAAAATGGTGGTTCAGATTTGGGTGGTGAGGGAAGAGGATAGAAATAAGGGGGGGTTTGGCGGGAGGTGACTGAAATACTCCTGCCCCATTTTGAACGCAGTGCGGGAGCTCTCGTCATCATCTCCATGGTCGCAGCAGCTCGTGCAGGTAGCGGAGAAATTTGGCTCAGGGGAGGCAACAACGAAGGTGGCTCTAGGGAAATGGTTGATTCAGACATTGGGCCTGGCTAGGAACAGCTTTGACGCGCATGCTGGATACAACATGGAGGTGGCCCAACGAACAAATTAGCCCAAATTTGCGTCCCAAAGATTGTTTCCAAGTAATACATGCTACCAATCACACCCTAAGAAGAGTCAGCGCTTGTTGCTTCTCACAAGGGGTGGTTGTTCCCAACTAGCCACCATACGGCATCCTAAATTGTTTTTTTTATTTTTGAACATGCATAATAAGTTTGAACACATAATAAATAATTTTTTTTACAACAATGGGGAAATAAAATATCTCGTACAATTCAAATAATTTCAAGTTCAACTTGATAGAGCGGGTGGCATAACGACCTCTTGTTTGAGCCTCCAAAAATGTTCTATGAGATCACTTTGCAGTTGTTAATGACCATCTAGGTTAGCGATTTCTACATGTCTAGCGAGGTAGTCTGCAAAATCCACGGGAATCTAGTGATCAACAGCGGCAAAGATGACCATAACACTCAAGGGTGATCATCATTCACCGGATACTTGAGCTAACTCTCGATGATCACGTTGTGCATGATAACACAAACATTTATCACCTCTCACATGTCATCTTGAGACCAAATAAGAGCAGGGTACCGAACAATATCAAATCAAGATTGCACCACACTAAATGCATGCTTGACATCCTTCTTGCAACTCTCCTAACTCAAAGAAAAGTGAGACTTCATCTGACCTAGAGGCTCGAGGATTGTTTTCACAAATGTTTACCATCTTGGATCGATAGATGCCATCAACTAGGTAGTATCTTTTGTATATGCGTGGCCATTGATCTCATAGTTGCAATGTGGAGAATGACTTTCAAATTGTATCGCAAACACTAGAGTGTTGGAGCATGTTGGAGTCATTGTGAGATCCAACCATGCCAAACAAAAGTATGGCAGGCCCACATGTCCTGTTGGCGAGGAGACGATGAGGAGCAGCTGGCGGCCGCATCGGCGAGAGAGGAGGAGCGACGGCGGCCCTGTTGGCGAGGAGACGAGGAGGAGCAGCTGGCGGCCGCATCGGCGAGGAGACGAGGAGCAGCGTCCGGCGGCCGCGTCGGCAAGGAGCTACTCCCCAGACTCGACCCCCACTAGTTCCTGGAGCGCCACAAGAGCCCCAATATTGGTTCATACTCATTCCGTTCACTATTTTGCAGCTAGTATACTAGATATCTCACTCCGATGTGCAAAGTGAATCCTACTGGATGGTGTGGCTTTATATTCAGAACTTGGGGTTCCTGGGCGTATTTGAGGAAATCCCTGACTGCAATCGTTACATGTTGCAGAATCGATGCACTCGTACATTGATTTCATTTGTTCATATTGCTACATTAGTACATCGATTGATACATTGGTAGATAATTTTTTATTGCAAGATAGATAATACATAGCGCACATAATGGCAGTAAACTCTAGGAATTACATTACTAGCTACACCCTGTTTATTTCTACAACAATTGCTAGTTGAAACGTTGCCAGATATGCTGTACCAAATCAGCCTTTAGCTGTTTATGTGTTGCTCTTTCACGAATTTCTCTGTTTCTTTCAAGGACGACATAAAAACCATGAATCAGGCCTCGGGCAAGTCCATATATTTGCTGTGTAGTCCTCCTTTCTTCATAATTGTAATCAAACGTCTCCTCTCTCTCATCTTCAATTATAATATTGTGCAGAATAATGCATGCATACATAATATCAGCTAGTTCATCTCTTTCCCATTTACGTGCTGGTTGACGTATAATAGCCCAACGTTTCTGCAAAACCCCAAAAGCACGCTCCACGTCTTTTCTTGCTCCTTCTTGCTGTTGTGCAAATAATTTATCCTCGGGAGTTTGAGGTAGTGGAATTGTTTTGACCAATGTGGCCCACTCTGGATAAATACCATCTACAAGATAGTATCCCATATTGTAATCCCTCCCATTAACAGTAAACTTAACCTCTAGAGCTCTTCCTTGTAGCACTTGTGTGAACAATGGTGATTGGTTCAACACATTAATTTCATTGTTAGAACCAGGAACCCCAAAAAAGGCATGCCAGATCCATAGGTCTTGAGAAGCTATAGCTTCGAGCATTATAGTGGGCACCCCATGATCACCTCGTGTAAACTGGCCTTGCCATCCAACTGGACAAAGCTGCCACTCCCAATGCATGCAATCAAGACTCCCCAACATCCCAGGGAACCCACGAGCTTCCCCTCTTGCAAGCAAATGTTTTACATCCTCATTAGTAGGTCTTCTAAGATATTTCTCACCAAGTATCTCCCTTACACCTTGAACAAACATAGCCATGCAATCAGATGCTGTAGTTTGAGGCACACCAATAGATTCATCCATGAGGTCAGCCGGTGTACCATATGCCAACATTCTTATGGCTGATGTGCATTTCTGCAGTGGTGATAGACCCACCTTGCCAAATGCATCTCTCCTTAGACGAAAGAAAGGCGACCAATTACCAAGTGCTTCAACAATGTGTAAAAATAGAGGCCTTCTCATCCGAAACCTTCAACGGAATTGTGCATTGGTATATTTTGATTTATTGGAAAAATAGAAAGCAAATAGTCGAGCATGATCACCTTCATGATCTCTCTCAATGTGCTTCCTTGAGTGGCGCATTTGCTGCTCTTGATCAACAGCAAACAATCTTGCTTCTAGTTGTGCTTCAACTTGAGCTTCCATTCTACCCACATATGGATCTTCAATTTCTTCATCTATGAGATCTTCAAGGTAGCCATTGTTGATAGGATCATCTGAATGTTCAGACATCTTTGGTAGAGTGGCTGGTCTGTTTGTATGGATGGATTGTTGTGTAGAAATGATGGAGTGTTGTTCATCTATTTATAGATGAGGATTCCAATGGCTAGTTTTCCAACGGCTAGTTTGCCAACAGCTAGTTCTCCAACAGCTAGTTTGACAACAACTAGTTTGACAACAACTAACTTTCTATCCCAACAGCTATATTTTATGTTCCAACATTGTATAACCAAAAGGAGACTTGCATTAATTATGAAGGTAGTACATCCGAGCATGTGAAGTTTACAAAGATATTACAAAGACTAATTGAAATAGACTATAGCTTAAATTAGACTAAATTGAAATACAAAGACATAAACTAGTACATAACTTGAGATTCCATTCTAGCAACATTTCATGCAAAGACATCAACTTTCAGGAAATAGTTCCTTCCCCAAAAGCTCTACAACCTGCTCATGCCGGCGCAGTCTTGCATCATTGTACATTGAGGTGTTCGTACCCAGCAGGTCCAAATATGTTTTCATCTTAGTCAACTTTGTCCTCTCCATAGACGCTGCTGCTGTTTGAGCCAAAGCTGCCGATCTCTTTCCAAGAGCATCATGAAACAATAACATGTCTTCAGATGGCTTCTCCTCTGAAGGTTACACCTTTGATTTTCCTTTATGCCTATCCTTTGCTTTCTTTTGACCTTCTGGACGTTTCTCTTTGTTGATGTCTCCACCCTCTGTTTCTTGGTTTGAAGATGATGTATATGCTCCAGATGCAGAAATCTTAGTTCTCTTGTTTGTCTCTCTAGCATATATGTTCTTCCACTTTGGTTGTTGACGAAGTATTTCCCACAAATACTCTAGTGTGAAAGGTTTGCCATTATTTTCTCCCTTGTACATCTCATGAGCTATATCCATAAGCATTTTATCACATTGCCCACTAACATAAGTGCTGCTAGCTCGAGAATAAACACCATTGAAGAGTTGAATGATCTTGTTAATACTGCTCCAATGATTCATCATCTTCTTAATTGTCCTTTTTGTCCCATTTACAGGCCTGTTGTTGTTGAACTCATCACCTACTTGCTTCCAGTAGTATGCCCCCTTCTTCCCATTGCCATCAACAGAATCAACTGAATGCTTAATCCAAGAGCTCGCAAGCCTCTTGTTCTCCTCTTCTGTCCAGTTGATGCGCACCGCTTTTGTCCCATCTTCTTCGCTGCTATCTGATCCTTCAATAGGAATTGCTTGCGTTTCTTCTCTTCCAGATCGTGGAGTGGCTGATTCTGACCCATTTGAAGATGTGTTTCCCACACCTCCAAACAAAGCAACAGGCCGAAGCAGCGGCGATGATCTTGTTGTTGCATATCCAAATGCTTCATGAGGTGAGTGCCCCATATTCAATTGATAACTTGCTGGAGAGTGAGCATAGGGTTGATAGTTGTTGGGAGAAGCAAATGGATGGAAATTCTGCATAAAGTTGGGTGGTGGAATGTTTTGAGCATACTGGGAGTGGGAGAGACTTGTATGAACTGGGGGTGGGTAGCCAAGAGTATACTGCAAATTTGTACTATGTCCTAGTTGGGGATCTGGGGAATCTGGAAGTGCATATCGTTTTTGTGGATCCATCTGAAAGAACTCTTGTGTGAGGAAGGAAACTGACATTGAGTTGTGTTTATATAGGCAAACAAGCACTGGGAATAGGTGGTGCAACGGCCGGAACATGAAGTTTCAGCTGAATGTGCAACGGCTATGTACAGAATAATATTATTTTATGACTATGTGTACTGCAGATGTACAAATATTAATATTATATTGCTTGTGGGTGATCAACAAGCTTGCGGACAACCCACAAGGTTCTGACATTAATGTGTTGAACCAATCACCATTGTTCACACAAGTGCTACAAGGAAGAGCTCCAGAGGTTAAGTTTACTGTTAATGGGAGGGATTACAATATGGGATACTATCTTGCAGATGGTATTTATCCAGAGTGGGCCACATTGGTCAAAACAATTCCACTACCTCAAATTCCCAAGGATAAATTATTTGCACAACAGCAAGAAGGAGCAAGAAAAGACGTGGAGCGTGCTTTTGGGGTTTTGCAGAAACGTTGGGCTATTATACGTCAACCAGCACATAAATGGGAAAGAGATGAACTAGCTGATATTATGTATGCATGCATTATTCTGCACAATATTATAATTGAAGATGAGAGAGAGGAGACGTTTGATTACAATTATGAAGAAAGGAGGACTACGCAGCAAATATATGGACTTGCCCGAGGCCCGATTCATGGTTTTGATGTTGTCCTTGAAAGAAACAGAGAAATTCGTGAAAGAGCAACACATAAACAGCTAAAGGCTGATTTGGTACAGCATATCTGGCAACATTTTAACTAGCAATTGTTGTAGAAATAAACAGGGTGTAGCTAGTAATGTAATTCCTAGAGTTTACTGCCATTATGTGCGCTATGTATTATCTATCTTGCAATAAAAAATTATCTACCAATGTATCAATCGATGTACTAATGTAGCAATATGAACAAATGAAATCAATGTACGAGTGCATCGATTCTGCAACATGTAACGATTGCAGTCAGGGATTTCCTCAAATACGCCCAGGAACCCCAAGTTCTGAATATAAAGCCACACCATCCAGTAGGATTCACTTTGCACATCGGAGTGAGATATCTAGTATACTAGCTGCAAAATAGTGAACGGAACGAGTACGGACCAATATTGGGGCTCTTGTGGCGCTCCAGGAACTAGTGGGGGTCGAGTCTGGGGAGTAGCTCCTTGCCGACGCGGCCGCCGGACGCTGCTCCTCGTCTCCTCGCTGATGCGGCCGCCAGCTGCTCCTCCTCGTCTCCTGGCCAATAGGGCCGCCGTCGCTCCTCCTCTCTCGCCGATGCGGCCGCCAGCTGCTCCTCCTCTCATACCCGACGAGGCTGTCCGGCCCTCCCCCTCCCATGGTCGATGTGGCCGCCGGCCCGTGCTCCTCCCATGGCCCCTATCATGAGTGCGGCCGCCAGAGGTATGGGAGAGGCGCATCCAGCCTCGCCGGAGGTGCGTAAACAGCGGATTGGGTTGAGGTCTTGCAGATAGGTGGATCGCGATTTGGTCAACTCGGTGGAGGGGAATCGCACACGGAAGGGATGGCCTGGAACTTGCGCGAAGAGGTTGCGAGACGGTTTATTTTTCTTACAATTATTCTGACACATGGGGCCTAGCTTAAGGGGTGCTTTTGCAATATACATTGTGGAGTAGTCTCTTTGCCACAAGCCTGCTGAGTGGGTCCTATCTTATAGCCAATTTGACCATATACATAGGTGATGCCTTTATGAGACCTGGGCGAGGCACTTGTCATGGAAGCTTGCACCATCTTCGATGATACCACCTTTGCCTTCTTGTTGCCGATGGGACGTCCCTCCGAGACCGCCGAGGGAGCATCGATATCAGTGATTCTATCAAGGGCGTCGAGGGCATGGCTAGGAGAGATCGGATGCTCGGCAATGATGGCGTGGGATGTGAGGGGAAATAGGATCACAAATGAATTGGAAGGGGAAGGTGAAATCAAATAACATTCGGTTGTGTCATTGACAGGACTAGCCCACTCGTGTGTGGTTTCTTTCGGCACGCCCACAGGGGCCTCTACCGCGTTGGACGTCATATTTAAGAGGGAGTTTTATACGCCGGTCACAGAACCACCGGTCATTTCCTGCACCCAACGCCGCACCCTATTTACCGTGACGTGATGTCCACACAGTTTGGTCAGCGTAGACCACAGAGCCGTTCTGATCTCACGCCTAGCGTCTGTAGCTCGTGGTACAGAACAGTATCCAGAGAGTAATGCAAAGAGTGGGCGTCGTGTTCGAAATCTCAGAGGCGTGCCTGCCTGCCCGCCCGGCCAACCTGGGTTGTCAATGTCACATGAATTTGTAGCAACAGCTATATCTGATCGATAGCTGCAGCTACATCTGATTTTTTTCTTGGCGATGGCTTTGGTTGGACGACAGCGCTATTTTTTTTAAATAATACGAAATATTTAATCAATATCATGATTAATACATAAAATTAGAAATTTTGAAAAGTAGCCCAACCTCAATACTTGAACCACCGACAAAACCTCGTTTGTAGTTAGTACTAGTTTAACAATGCACCTGCATCGCCGCCGGCCGGTCTATCGGTAGTCAAACCCCGATTAGTATTTGCCGGTGGTTCAACTACAAATTAGTACTTATCGGTAGTTCAACTACAAACGAGTTCTTGTCGGTGGTTCAAGTACCTAGACCGCGCTACTTTTCAAAATTCCTAATTTTATATATTATTCATGATATTAATTAAATATTTCGTATTATTTAAAATAAAATAGCGGCGACAACACTGGTGGTATTGTTCGAGTTACTCTATATCCATATATGCACACATCAATTTGTCTCTATATACTAGCCCTTTTATTTATATACATGAGTTTTACGGCCATCGCACCTACGAGCCCTACCGTAATCGAACTCATCATGATTTTTTTTTGCGAAATTCCACCTATGTATAAATAAGTATCAACAATCGTATATAGAGTTTAAAAAAAATAAAAATTACAAATAGGTTATTAAACGACCTAGCGACGGTTATAAACACTGGGACGAGTTCAAGATGGACCGCCGTCCTCGTCCTTCCGTCACCGGAACTGGGCAAACCTTGTCATAGTAGACGACGAGAAATCGTGGAGCTAAGCTCCAAAAGATCAGACCGGAGCAACAACTATCGCTGAAGATGAATAATATAAATCAGAAAAGATTGACCTTAAAAGACACAAACGAATAGTATAATGACACATTATGTTTCTCTTGATGGATGTTGGTGTAATTACTCCTATAACTGCTTGTGGGCTACCAACTGATCACTCTGAGTCGAAAAATATCACAAATTCACAGTACTGCTAGCGAGGGGATTGTGAGTGGACAGACCTCTTTGTAGATTGCGAGTTGAAATAATCACCGAGCATTTTTATTTAGTTATTCCATCTGTTTCACGATGTGAGCCTTTTTAGCAAGCTAATATAGCTATTTAAAAATGTTTATATTGTGGAACCGAGGTAGTACTTCCTCTATTTAGAAATATAAGTTTTAGTTTTATGAATTGAATGTATTTAGATGTCTTTTAATGTATAGATTTGTAAGAGCTTTATAAATTGAATGTATATAGATGTCTTTTAGTATATATAGATTCGAAGTGAATATATATACTAAAAAAGTCTACATTCATTTCACAAATCTAAAATAACCTATATTTCCGAACGGAGGTAGTATTATTGGGCTCTGCCCAAAAAATGAAGGTTGCACGGGCGGGAGTGGGGACTGGAAGTAGGACCTCAATGGTAGTAAGTTTCGGTAAACTTTGGAAGATATTAATTTTGTCGTATCTTGCCACATATGTAAATAAGTTTATAATGACATGTAAATGATTTTTGATTTATTTCTTTTACGGTAAAAACAGGAGACTAGCTCCTAGTTTTTATTCCTGGTAAAACAAAAGTTCAATTTTCATTTTAAGTTGGGATCTTAAAGTACATATATAGGAGAAAGGATATTAGGCACCAACCGATGGATTCTTTTTTAAAGTTGCAAAGTGTAATTCTTGAAATTTGGATTTTTGCATATTTACTGAATTAGTGATTTTACCTGATGAAAAGCTTTATTTTGTGAAGCTGGAAACTTTTGATTCATACTGTTGAAACTCTTATTCATATAGTTAGACGCCCTTGATCTACATGGCGGAAAGTTGTGTCATCAAGTAGAAATATCACACTCGGGGAGTTGGTGTCAAATGTGCTTGAAACTGTGATTTATTCAGAGGTTAAATTTCATGTCTTGGGATGCTTAATCCAAGAGTTCCAAGCTCAAATCCATCATCTACTCATCTAATTTAGGAAAGCTCATCCAGCAACTTTTGAAAGCTATAGTCTATAAGTTGAAAGTTGACTATTTGTGCTTTGTGGCGGGTCTGTAATTTTTATGTAGCCTATATACCATAATCGAGAAAATAAAAATAAATAATTTGTATGAAATAATCCACTGTTTGACCACACAAGCCTTTCGAGCTGGATCACCACTGGTGACGGACGATGACCGCTTTGCTCCAATGAGAGGGGCAAGTTGAGGGAACAGAGGAGGGTAAGAGTAAGAGTAACTCCGGTCGCTGTATTTTTCGGCGCGTTAAAACGCGTATCCAATTCGAGCGATCTAGGTATCGCGCGCCGCGCACGATTCTCTTCTGGTAGAGACGTTAAACGTGTGAGTTAAATGTTAGAATAAGAGACCGTTACGACTTGTTTTAGAGTTTGCTTGTAATTCAAGTTAGGATTAGCCGCCGGCCCCTCATATATACCATTGTAATCTCTAAACTATGCAATCAATCAAGAGATAAATATTATTTTACATGGTATCAGACTAAACCGATCTAGGGCATATCGCCGCCCACCCCACCACCACCGCCGCCCGGCTACTTCGAGCGGCGTGCAAAGCTCGCCGCCTCTAAACTCGCCGCCGCTATGGCGCAATCCTCCAGCTCTATCCCCACCCAAAACCTAGCAAATCCTACCCCACCCACCATCCAATATGCCGATACAATTCAAGGCGTTAGTCCTTTTATTCATGTTACTTTAGATCTTCCCAAGCACAACTACTATCATTGGCGCCACCTCTTCGAAGTTCATCTAGGCCGCTGCAATCTCCTCGGCCACGTCGACGCCAACTCCGTTCCCTAGCCTTCGGATCCTCGCTGGGTAAAGGACGACCTCGCCATCATCCAATGGATCTACCAATGGGTGTCCACCGAGATCTTCAATCTCGTCTTCCGCGACGCCTCCAACGCCGCCATGCTTTGGGCGGCCCTCCGTCAACTATTTCAAGACAACGTCGACGCCCGCGTCAACACCCTGCACACCGAGCTCTGCAACATCGTCCAAGGTGACTCCCCCATGGGGGTTTATTGTCAGCGGCTCAAGTCCCTCGCCGACGAACTCCGCGAACTCGGCGACCCCATCCACGACCGCCAACTCATCAATGTTCTTCTCGTCGGACTCGGTGAACGTTTTGAGAAGCAAGCCTCCTTCATCCCCATGATGCGTCCACGACCCTCCTTCTCCGAGGTCTGCTCCATGCTTCAAAGGGCCGATCGCGCCATCACCACCAAGGAGGCTCGTCCCCAAGTCTTTGCGGCCATCCAACGCCCTCCGGCTCCAGCACCACCATCGCCGCCTCCTCCTGCACCGGTGCAACCACCTCCAGGATGACGCCCCAGCCCCAACTACCGTGGCACACGGCCGATCTACCATCCTCCACGACCCTCGGCACCATCGGCTCCTTCAGGCGCACCACCAGCTCCGGCTCCTCCACCGGCTCTAGCACCTCCAACATCGCCGAACTACCGCCCACCCCATGACCAGTGGATCGGCCTTGTGCAGGCCTGGCCCATGCCCTGGGCGGCTCCGTCTCCAGTCGGTGCTCCACCCGCTTACACCGGCTCCTGGATGCCGGGCATGCGCCCGCACACCGGCTCCCCAGACTACTTGGTCTGCGCCCTCCATCGCAGGCCTACGTCGCTGCTCCATCCTACTATCCCTACAGTGCACCGTTACCAATGAACTACAACACCTCAACAAGCGGCAACTATTCGATGTACCAGCTTCCGCTGCCACCGCTCGCTTCAGCGCCGCCAACTGCACTAACCTCGTTTCCTGCGACAACCCCTAGCTGGGACCAACCGTGTTCCTCTAGGCCATGAACAACTTTGCTGCTCAAGGAAACTCAGGTATGGATTGGATTTTCGATTCTGGTGCATCTAGTCATATGTCTAATTCGCGTAATATGCTGTCATCGTGCACTTCTTCACCTTTTTCCTCTATTACTCTTGGAGATGGTTCTTTAATCCCTATCCATTGTGTTGGTCAAACCCATCTTTCATCCACCACCAAACCACTTCTTCTTCGTGATGTTCTTGTTGCCCTTGCCCTAATTAAAAACTTAATTTCCGTTCGCCAATTTACACGTGATAATCCTGTCTCCGTCGAATTTGATCGTTTTGGCTTATCTGTGAAGGATTACATGACCAAGGCGGAGATCGTACGCTTCAATAGTTCTGGAGACCTATACTCTGTCAACGGCGCACCCACCACCGCTCATCCCTCCTCCATGGCTGCTTCAGTGGATTTATGGCATCAACGACTCGGCCATCCTCAAGCTGCCACACTATCCAATCTTCTTAGTGAATTTTCAGTTTTATGTAATAAAAATTATCATGATACTTTAGTTTGCGAGTCATGTCAATTAGGCAAACATGTTCGTCTTCCCTTTAGTATCTCCCAATCTTCTAGTACTTTTCCCTTTGAATTACTACATTGTGATTTATGGACCTCTTCACATGAAAGTTTTTCTGGTTTCAAATACTATATTGTTATTCTTGATGATTTCACACACTTTATTTGGACTTTTCCTATGCGCAACAAATCTGATGTTCACACAATATTTCTCAATTTTCAACGATATGTAGCAACTCACTTCTTTTTGCCTATAAATTTTATTCAATGCGATAATGGTAAAGAATTTGACAATACTCGAAATAGAAATTTCTTCCTTAGTCCTGGCATCCTCCTTCGTTTTTCCTGTCCCTATACCTCTCCCCAAAACGGCAAGGCCGAACGAGCTCTCCGAACAATTAATGATATTATTCGTAAACTTTTAATTCACTCATCTATGCCTCCTAGATATTGGGCTGAGGCTCTACGCACTGCAACTTATCTTCTCAATATTCGACCAACTAAATCCAATCTCCATAACACTCCCTATTTTTCTCTTTTTAGATGTCATCTCGATTACTCCGAGCTTCGTGTTTTTGGTTGCCTTTGCTTCCCTAACATGTATGTCCAATCACCAAATAAACTAGCCCCCGATCCATCTCCTGCGTGTTTCTTGGTTACTCCGATGAACATAAAGGTTTTCGTTGCCTTGATCTCTTCTCTGGCCGTATTCACATCTCTCGACACGTCACTTTTGTTGAAAATATTTTTCCTTTTTCACAACGTCACACGTCATCCGAGACCGACACTTCTACCACGTCTTCCTCACCTCGTCGACCCACCTTCAATCCTCTCTACATCACACCAAATTCAACACCGCCACACTCCTCCCTGACCCCTGCCGCGGCAGCTGAAACACCTGCAAATCCTGCCGCGACAGCATGCGATAACACCGCGGCATCGGGCTCTGCCGTGGCAGCCGATTTGGCTAAAAACGCTGTCGTGGCAGACTTTCCTGCCGCGCCTCCCGACCCTGCATCTACAATGCCCGCATCCTCCGCTGTGCCGGGCAATTCTTCCTCGTCCCCTCTTCAACCTCCCGCACGTGTTGTTCCTATCACTAAACCCACTAATGAACACGTTATGCGCACACGTGCAAAATCCGGATTTAAATTGCCTACTAAAAAATTAAATCTTAATGTTACTCCATCTATATCTCCCATTCCCAAATCTTATAAATCAGCTCTTCTTGATCCCCACTGGACTTCTGCTATGCGAGATGAATTTCAAGCTCTTATAGATAATAAAACTTGGCAACTCGTCCCTCGTCCACCTAGTGCAAATGTTATTTCTGGTAAATGGGTTTTTCGTCAAAAATTTCACTCCGGCGGTTCTCTCTCTCGTTATAAAGCTCGTTGGGTCTGTTGAGGCTTCTCTCAACAACACGGTCTCGATTACGATGAAACCTTTTCTCCTGTAGTTAAACCCAGCACAATTCTAATAGTTCTTAGTCTTGCAGTCACTTCCTCTTGGCCTATTCATCAACTTGACGTTAAAAATGCTTTCTTACATGGATCACTCAATGAAACTGTCTATTGCCAGCAACCTTTAGGATTCGAAGACTCCATTAATCCAAATCATGTTTGCCTCCTTAAAAAAATCTCTATATGGTCTTAAACAAGCTCCTCGTGCATGGTTTCAACGTTTCTCTACCTTTATTCTCACTATCGGATTTCATCCTTCACCCTCAGATTCCTCTCTTTTTGTTTATCAAACAACTCTCAAACTGCCTATCTTCTCTTATATGTCGATGATATAGTTTTTACAGCTTCTTCTCAACAATTTCTTCATCACATCATCTCTTTACTACGATCTGAGTTCTCCATGACTGATCTTGGACTTCTCCATCACTTTTTAGGAATAGTTGTCACTCGTGATTCTCATGGTTTATTTCTTTCACAACGTCAATATATTTTAGATCTCCTCACTAAATCTGGCATGCTTGACTATCAACCGTCTAAAACTCCTATAGACACTATAACTAAGCTTTCTTCTTCTGGTGATGTCTTCTCCGATGCCGCTCTTTATCGTAGTATAACTGGTGCTTTACAATATCTTACACTTACTCGCCCATAAATTTCCTTTGCTGTCCAACAAGCCTGTCTATATATGCATGATCCTCGAGTTCCCCATTATAATCATGTCAAACATGTCCTTCACTATCTCAAAGGTACCTTAGACCATGGTCTGCACATTTATTCATCATCTCCACACACTTTGACAACATACTCTGATACCGACTGGGCTGGTTGCCCGGACACTCGTCGATCCACATCCAGATACTGTGTTTTTCTTGGTAACAACTTGATTTCATGGTCTTCGAAACAGCAGGTTACAGTTTTGCGTTCGTCTGTAGAGACTGAGTACCGTGCAGTGGCACATGTTGTTGCCGAAACGGTTTGGTTGCGTCAGCTTCTCTCGGATCTTTGTTGTCCTGTCCAGCAGGCTACTGTGGTTTATTGTGATAACATTTCCGCTGTTTATATGTCCAGCAATCCTGTACAGCATCGACGGACCAAGCATATCGAGATTGGCATACATTTCGTTCGGGAGAAGGTGGCTCTTGGACAAGTTCGAGTTCTATATGTTCCTACTACTGCGCAGTTTGTAGACATCTTCACCAAGGGGCTGCCTACATCATCGTTTACCGACATTCGTTTCAGTCTCAACGTTGGTGAACCCCACGTTGACACTGCGGGGGATGTTAGAATAAGAGTCTGTTACGACTTGTTTTATAGTTTGCTTGTAATTCAAGTTAGGTTAGCCGCCGGCCCTTCATATATACCCCTTGTAATCTCCAAACTATGCAATCAATCAAGAGACAAATATTATTTTACATTAAATTTGCAGCATAAACCCTTCCAACAGGTGCGCAAACAAGATTTTTCAATAAATATGATAGAAAATAGATCTACAAATTAAAGCGAAAATATATTACGTAGTGCAAGAAAAATACTAGAAATTACTGCTACTACTAGAATCTACTACTACGAGAAATTACTAGAAACTAGTACTAGAATCTAGTCCGACGAGGAGACCGAGATGTAGTCATCGTCGGATGAGACCGGTGTCGTGTCGGACACCGGCGTCGACGACCAGTAGTCGTCCCAACGGGGATCGTCGTCGGCCCAGCCATCTGCACTTCGATAAAGGCACGCCTCCGCGCCTTGTCCACCCGGCGGTCGTGGCGGTTCTGGTGCTTCGCCGCCACCTTGGCCATGGTCTGTTCGGCGTCGTGCTTGCGCTGCGTTGCGACGTCTTCGGGGAAACGCCGGCGCCACTCATGCCGCAGGCGCTCATCGCGCTCGAGAATGAGCAGGCGACGCCCCGTTTCGCGCCGGCGGCGACTCTCCTCCTCCGTCACGAGGCGAGGTGGCGGCGCGAGCGCCTCCGCCTGCTCGCGCGTCTAGACATCGTGGAAATTCATTGACGCACGCAGGCAGTCGAGCCGCCACGCCACGGCGTCGTAGGCGCGAGCGGCCTCGTGCGCGGTGTCGAAGGTGCCGAGGGCGATGCGCTCGTCACCGGTCTGGATCTCGGCGTAGTAGTTGCCGGTCTGACGCGCGCGTACACCACGGTACCCAGAGCTTCCCGGCACGGCGGCATGGCAGCGGTGGTGACGGTGGCATGGGCGCGTCGACAGAGAAGCGATGGGAAGGTCAAGAGGATTTATGCACGCGCGCTGAAGCGGAAAGTGACGGTGGCTTTTCACGCGCCGCGCGCCATTTAACGAGCGAGCGCGACCGGACGCGCGGCAAAGTTTTTCATGCGCGCGGGAAGATACAGCAACTGTTGGAGGGCGCGGCGCGGGCTCTCGCGCGGCAAAATTTTGGTTTTTAGCGCGCGGGCGTGGTTTTACAGCGACTGCCGGAGTTGCTCTAACTCTAAGGGCATCTCCACCGGGCCGACCCAAACGGACGACCGAAACGGTCCGTTTCTGTCCATTTGGGTCGGCCCGAGGTTGCTTTGGGGTCGTAGTCCGGCCAGCCGCGCCCAGTGGCGCGACCCAAATGTCCACGCCTGGCTATCGCTATCCAGAGCTAGTCTTTGCATATGAATAGTTCAGTCAAATTATGTAAAGAAATATATATTTTGACAAAGAAATAAACTAGATTAGGTAATATAATTAAAATAGTGCTTACATATGAATAGTACACACCCACATTGTTACCAAAAAAATAACCAAACGTCACTCGAAAACAAATAAAGGGTTAAGCATTTTGATTTCCTGCACGAGCCCATATATGCTCAACCAAATCTAGTTGAAGCCGGTCATGGGTTTGCTTGTGACGTAAATTTTCATGCACTTGCATGAATTCTTCCCAAGACGCTACACCTGGCCACCTTTAACATGCCCCCGCCCTCGCTTTTCGGCCGTGAATCGGTCCGTTTGCGAGGATGGCGGACAGGACGTCTGGGCTGAGCCCGTTTGCGGTGGCGTGTGCCCCAACGGCCACTCGTCCGCAAAAAAATAGGTTAGAAAAAAAGACGGCAGAAAATAATAATTATACAAAAAAAGGCGCCCCTATAGCGCGACCAGTCCGGGAGGCCGGGCTGCGACGGGCCGAAGTAGTCTAGGTCGACGTCGCGGCCATCCTCGGCCTCGTCCTCCACGCCGGAGTAGCCGTCAGACTCCTCCCAGTAGTCCTCGTCGGCGTCGTCAAGGTTCTCAATGTGGGCCTCGATGGCCTCACGCCGTGCCTCGTGCTCCGCCTCGAACCATCGGTCCCAGAGGTCCGAGTGGATGGAGTAGGACCGGTCCACCTTCGATCTGACGGCAGGAAAGCCCGTGACGGTAGATCTCACGGCGGCGGGTAGGGCCCGGCACAGGATGGCCGGCACAGGCACGAGGGCGCCGTTGAGGTGCCACCCGTCGGCATGTGCATGTCCGGCCACGGACAGTGCCTACCTCGGCCAGCGTGTGTGTGCCTCGAGGCTGACGTAGACGTGCCACTCGGAGCAGCGGCGTGCGTGTCGATGGGAGCAAGCAGTGGAATATTACAAATATCATGAAAGTGCATTTCATTCTCTGCCCGCAGACCAAGCTGATCTCTACTTGGACCCATTTTTGACATTGCCTGAATAAGCAGACGCTCGTTGGATGCTTCGACTGCATATGCAAATCAGGCTAGCACATACTCTAAACCAAACTAAAGCACATGTTTGCACCAGTTTCTTTTCTTTCCTGACTCAACCAGTCCTCTAAGTTGAAGTGACACAAGCAACCAATAACCTCTAATTTCTTTTCCTTTTTTTCACGTTTCCAGATTTCAGTAGTTCCGACGTTTTCAAGAGTCAAGACACGTCATACGAGCCCCTGCTACATAAGGGGACACGTTTGAAAGCGGTAGAAAAGTAAAAATAATCATGAAAATCATAACAAAAGGATGCATGCAAGTCTATAGCACCAATGGACAAACTAAAGTTACCACATACTATGCCAGATTTGAAGAAATAGGGGTCCAAACCCAGTGAACCGAACTGAAATACACTGCGACAGACTGACATTACTGATTCAAAATCACACACAAAGTATGTTTCGTTAATAACTTGCAACATTACTGATTCAAAATCACACACCGCTAATTAACCAGTACTCTACTAGCCATCACAAAGGCACTACCACCATCATGGGGAATGTACTAGTAGCCAGCATAAAATCCCTACCGCCAGAATAAGGAATTCACTAATAAACACAACAGCATTACCGGTGTACCACCATCACGGAAATGAGCAACGCATGATATGGACCTTCAGCGTGCACCTCTCATTGCTCAGCCGTTCCAAGAGGCAGATATCACCCATCTTAAGATTGTTGTCTTGTACAAACTTCTGCCATCCACTTTCAAACCTTCTGTCATTGAGCGATTCACGCTGCCTACCGCAAAACCTTACCTTCCAAGTCTCCCCACCATGCTGAAGCACCACGCTTTGCTCATCTCCAAGATACTTCTGAGCATAGAAGTTGGGGACAGTCTGTTAACATGTTTGAACCAAGGAGTTAGTACAAAATGGCATCGAGTCAAACTATAAGTAAATGACATGCAACTACTTCCTAAATCTTTACTGATTGCAGGAGGCAAACTGTATGTAAGTTCAGATAGTACAGGGTTATGAGTTTACAGAATGAACAATAGTGCTTGGATCAATAAAACATGGTACAAACATACACGTGGGTGATCAAACCAGAGGATACACATAATACGGGACTCACCAGAACGAACGGCGAAACAACATTGATCTTGCACATCACGGCAACAAAGATAGGGGTGTCTGTGTGCATAGACTGAACCTTCTCCTTCACCTGCTCCTCCTGAACTGAAGTTAATTTAGTCCTACGTGTGGCAATGTAACCATCGTTCAACTGCTTCTTCTGAACTGATGACAGATTGGTCTTTTTTCCGACAACGTAATTGTAACCAGGCACAGAATGTAATCCATGACCATCTTCTGAGGAGAAAGAATCACCTGTTCAAAGAGAACACAAAAACTACTAAATAGCTATAGGATGAGAGTACCAGGTAGGAATTAAGGAAATGTGTGTCTACAAATCAAAACTGAGACCTGATGACACAGAGAAAGAAGATGTCAAAGTGGTTTCTTGGACTTGACTTGACTGATCTCTTCGAAGCCGCCGTTGTCTTTTCATTGGTGGCGGCTGTATTGGCGAACGGTTCACAGTTTTGCCAGAGGGTTGCATTTGCATGGGCTGAGGAGGAACATGAGACCGTTCCAAGGTTTCAGTGTGTGATTGCATTTGAATGGCCTGAGGATGACCATGAGAATGGTTCACAGTTTCAGCAGGTGATGGCATTTGTGGATGATGATGAACATCAAAGAAGTCCGTGACTTCAGTAGGCGACTGCATTTGCATGCGTCGATGATAAACATGAGAATGGTTCATGGTTTCAGCAGGTGATGGCATTTGCGACTGATGATGAACATGAAAGCGTTCCACAGCTTCAGTAGGCGACTGCATTTGCATGCGTTGATGATAACCATGAGAATTGTTCACGGTTTCAGCAGGTGATCGCATTTGCTGCTGATGAAGAACATGAAAACGGTCCACGGCTTCAGTAGACTGCATTTGCATGCTTTGATGCTGACCATGAGAATGGTTCACGGTTTCAGTAGCTTCCGTGGACCTTTCTTGCTCATTATGCAGCACAGCATCCACAACAACAGATAATGCTTTCTCGCGGCCAAGTTTGTCAAATATTATGACATTGAACTGAGAGTTTCTGTTGTATCTCAATATTATGGAGTCACCCATCTGCAGATCAAAGTTTTTAACGAATTGACCCCATCCTACTGTAAGAACAAAGTTTTCTTGGTTCTTGCAAACTCCAATAGTGTAGCTATAACCATTGCGTGTTTCTAGTTTGATCTCTCCTGGAATCTCACCCTTCAAACGCCGCACAAATTCTTCTGGGATGATCTGCGGAAACAAGTGTCAAAAGTCATTATTTGGAAAGGACAGTTTATGAACAAGATTCAAGACATACTCGCCATATATTAGTGTATTGACCTCTGAGTGCAGAACTAACCAAGGAAAATGCGAAAAAACATATCCCCTTTGGTAAAGAAAATGATAAGGGAATGAGAAAAGCATAACATATTTACTTTCAATTATGCATGTATTACAATTTCCAATGCAAACCCCATTCCTGAATATGGTAGCAGGCTAGTGGCTTGCTAGCTTCAGTAGTGCCCCAAATTAACATAAGAAATGATCAAAATTTGCAAAGACCCTACATGCTATATGTATGTCCTTAAAGTAAGCTTACCTAGAGATAACTGAAAGCAGAAAGTAGAACCGTCATCAGTCATTCAGAAAATCAACAAAGTTATACTAGTATAGGGAGTGGTATTTTAATTAAATATATGGATGTGGGCTATCAGTTACCATCTCATGTTGAAAATCACCCATGATAAGCATCAAGAAATATTTTTCACGATCATCCAACTCTCGGTAGTCCTGTTCATCACGCCGTTTGCATCTTTCACAAGACGCAACCATGTTTTTAGCAGATCTGCGGTGCAAAAAGATCATTTGTAGTGAAATTAGTGACCAGGATATGAAGTGAAACGATAAGTAAACTTGTTTGGCCAGAATTTTTGCATATTTAGAAATTGACTTTTGCGCATGGACATGCTTGTAACTGTAGGACGACGTGACCGAATATGCAGAGAGAAATTTGTCACTCAAGCTGATGCAATCGAGCAATAAAACTACTCCTACTTGATCTGATATAACTAGCAATGTATAGAACACGAGATGGACATGGCTATCCCCGGCTAGCCGGCGACCTCGCGCCGCCACCTCCTCCTAGTCCCCACCACCTCCCTCTCCCGGAAGCCTAATCGACTGACTCGCCGACGCCACGTCGCTGGTTTTGATGGCCTCCCCTCTGCCAGTTGACGACGCGGCGTCGTTGAACTCCCCGTCTCCTCCCTCGTCTGCGCTGGAGCCTCGACAAATCCGATACCCAACGCCCCGCTCCCCAGTGAGAGAAAAATATTTTTAGGGACGCGACTAGAAATGACAAGTTCTTCGCTTACCTAGGAAAGGAAAGAGAAAAGGCAGCACTGAAATTGACTGTGCTAGACTGAAATTGGTAGGGTTTCTTTACCTCGTTTACTCCACGAACACCGATCCCCTCGTCGTGTGGGGTGAAAATGCCGGATGGTAAAGTTTGTTTGTGGACTGTGGACTGTCGGAGTGAGCCTGTCGGAGTGAGCCTGCCGTAGAGGATGAAAGGAGTGCCTTCTCGCGGAATATTTTAGGAATCCTTCCGACCCCATTAGTTAACTTGGTTTAGCTTAGATTTGAAGGTATCTAAGACTAAAACATGTTAGATATATTCAAATCTAACAAATTTAAGTCAACTAATTTGGATCGGAGGGAGTAAGTACTACTTGTAATTTTGAGGAATGTAAATATTTTGTACTCCAACCATCCTAAAAAGATGTCGATTATATCTACTATTTAGTAATATATCCGAATAATTGGTTGTACTACTAAAAAGTACGGAAGCCAACACAAGGCGATCGGAGGTGATATCAAAACCCATCGGGCTTTTCGTCCCTCTCGATAATGATGTGGTCGGTCCGCTCCACTTTCGGTGACTTTGGGTCTTGGAGGTGCTGCGGATCATGGTCTCTCGACATCAGGTTTTTCAGTTTTTTGTTTAGCCTGTAATATATATATTTTGTATCATCATCAGGACAAGGACATTGGGACTGGAAACACACGAGAGGAGTCACGAGGGCTGAAAGAGCCCAGTAAGTCCCTGCCCATTCGGCTGTCAAGCGTCGTCTAGGCTGCTACTTTTACGCACGCATCTGTTTCGAGAGAAAACCATATGTCATATTTTTCCCATGATTTATAGAGTGGTGGCGGAGGTAAAAGTTCTCTCCCACTTCGGAAGATAGCAAATTCTGCTGCTCCAAGGCCATCGAAGAAGGGGAAATCAGACAATCATTGTCACCACCAACTCCTTCTTGACGTAGGAGGGAGTCCCTTAATCACAATCTCTACCATCCCAAACATCAGCACCATCCCTATCTCGAGATCAACATTATTTCGCTCATAGTTTGTGGTAGATTGAATCTTGGATATTGTTTAAGTGTTATGCGTTGTTTGGTAATTTGTTATTATTTTATAGTTAAGTTATACTTTTGGATTATGGTGTAACTTGTATGTCATTGATCTTTATTATGTCTCACCGTTTTGAATAGTTCTCTATGTTCCCAAGTGCATAAGATGAATTAGATATTATTTTTATATAGTATGCAATGGATGTTTGGTCAAGTTTTAATCTTTTATGTGGTTTTATGAAGATAATGTGCGAACGTCGATTATATGTTACTTCACTTTTATGGACTCATATAGTTGCACCTTAGTGTAATAAAGAGAGTAAACAGGAACGGAATGACAGTAATCGTAACATGAGACTTTGAGTTGCATTATTATTTGTTCAATCGGGGCCTCAGAACTTTAAGCAATGTTTAGATATTTATGTCTTAATAAATCCTATGTTTGCACAAGAAAATGGTCTTAAGACCAGTCATTAGGGTGCACTTGCACATGTATATACATGGTTGCATCTATTTTAGACTCTGTAATAAAACTTGATAAGATAATTACCATGTTGTTTAAAAAAAATTATGCTAAGTAAATTCATGTTGTACTTAATAACGTTTGTCATAATAAGTATACGCTTGAGTTTGTCCTCTTGCTACATAGATGAGCTTTCTTCGAAAAAGAGTATTTACTTTTATGCAATTTATTTTACAACAATTTATATTTCAGCAAACCATGAATATAAAAAATTGCATCTTTTATTGTTTTACTTGTTAAACTTGCTAACCAATATCTTCAGCTCCTTGTGAGTTCGACAACCTTTTCTGTATTAAAAGGTACTACAATAAATCTGCTACACTTGGGAGACATCAGCCTGTTTTTAGTGTCTTCTTCAGAATTAGCGTGGAGGGTACGTCCTGAAGTTAGAATAAAGTCCTTCCCGCTCTATCCTCACTCTGGTGATGTATCTATCGCTAGTGGAGAGTGCATGGAGTCGTCTGTCCAGCGAATCTCCCAGGATCTGATCGGTTTTTGTGTTCGCGAGTGTGATTTTAGATGAGTCTTTTATGATCTACGTATGTCATCAATGCCGATGATTGCTGCTCTCACTGGTCCTTCGTAGTTTTAGCTCGATGATTTCCCTTAAGTCTGTTACAGCAAGCTCTATTACGACAAGTTTTTCACGGTTCCGGTGATGGACGAGCAAGGATGGAACGTACATTCGGCTCGCGCTAGTGATTGTAATCGTCGCTAGGTGGTAAAACGACTTATTTTAGTTTATTTTACTTTTGGACCTATTTATACTGTTGTTGATGATCTTTAATGGAGGTAGAATTTTGCAAAAAAAGAATTTAGACAAATTTGTGTCATCCTTTACAAGACTGATGGAGTACTAAAGCCGAGTTGATGGTGGTTGGACATTCCGTGTTTGTATATAACTTTTTGGGAGAAAAGAACATTTTATATGACTTGTGTCAAAAAAGAAAAAGAAATCCGTAAATAGTGCACCAAAATTTGTGTTTTTAGGCGAGGCATAAAAATGTTCTTTTCCTCCGAAAACTTGAGAGAGAACATAGAATGTCCACGCGAACATTTTTTTCTGTTTTTTTGGCATTTTTAAATATGTTTTTCAACAATGGATTTGTATGCTCCTCTGAGCCAAATTGGATTTTCTATTGATGCATCTAATACTCACAATCTGAAATTCTCGTGTCTATCAATTTTTTTGTATGCAACATTTACGTACAAAATATATACTTTAATGTATGCGACAAATACCCGTTGTGAAAAGATACAGATGCCGTCTAGAGGAGGATGAATATGCGGTTTAAAACTTTTACGAGATGGGCTTAACAAATGCGGAATAAAATTAGCGTTTAATTTATTAAGTACAAAACATATATATACTATGGTTCACCTATATTGTAGCATCCCAATTGTCTAACAATGGTAATGCTACTTGGTCTAGTAATATAATGGTTACTTCCTACATATATTTGTTGCATCATAATTATATCATGCTCATGTCATCATGCCACCTTGCATTTGAGCATCATATAAAACCCTTTTGATTTGGTTCTTCTCTCATATACAGTATTAATTGTAGTTGGCCTTTGATATATTGTATTTGGTTCTTGATATATTGTTTAATGCCTAAGTTGAGTTGGGGGGCATATCTTTTATTCAACTCCACCACCTTTCTTGACACCACCTTATAATTCCACCATTCCATTTACAATGGGCTTTTATTTTCTTTTGGTATTTAATCTAGCTCATGGGAGATGGGATGGATCCAATTCTACCTTCTCTTGCTTGGCCTTTATTCCATATTATGGAATGCATAAGAATAATGCCATGTTATTATTATTGTCTTCACAAGTATAAGAATAGGGCATTTAATGTTTTGCACGGTTCATGCAATCATCATCATCACCATTTCTTTTCTTTTGGTTTTTCCTTGCTTTGAGTGGAACCTTTCCCTTGGGAGATCTTCTCTTTTTCTCTCTTAATCTCTATCTCATCAACCTCACATGTGTAGTGCCATGCATGAGCTTGTAAAAATCATCCCTATGTCCATCATTGTCTCACTTGATCATGCATACTAAAATCCCTCACCACCCTATCAAACCCTCATGCTTGATCATGCTTATGCTTATGTGGGTTAACCCTACACCCTACCCTCTCTCCAACACCATCATGTCACCCCCTTTTTAAACCCTAACCCTCTAACCCTAATCATCTCTCACCATGTCCCCTCTTCCTAACCCTACCCCCATGCCGAGGTTGGCCCCTCCCTCTCCCTGCCAGCAGGTCCCACCAGCCCCTCTCCCTCCAACCATGCCGAAGCTAGCCCCAACCCTAGCCATCTACCCTCCTAACCTAGCTAACCCGAACCTTCCTCTCTTCTTTTCTTCCTCTCTCCCTGCCGTGCTGGCCCCAGCCCGAGCCTGGCCCTCTCTCCTCCCTGCCTGGTCCCTCCTGTAGTCCCAGCCGAGCCTGCCCTAGCCCCCTCATGACCTGCACGTGAGAAGGAGGAGCAAAAGGTGGCCGAGGCCACCTTTACCTCTACCCCGTACCCCACGGCATCCTCCTCCCTTTTTCCTCGCCTTGTCCCTCTCCTCACGTCTCCTGGCTTCGCCAGATCCACCCCGAGCCGCTGCTCCGACCCTCTCCTTCCCCCTGCCACCATCTCCCCTCTCGCCGGTCACCGTCGGCCTCCACTGCCCCTTCTTATACCAGCCGGCGGCGTGGCGAATGCGGGTGTCGAGGAAGCCCAGCAAGGTCCCCTACATCGCCCTGTACTCGCGGACGTGGAGGAGAAGCCCAGGATCGCCAGGACCAGCGCCGCCCCGACGAAACCCTAGATCTCCGGTCCGCTAGCTCCGCCGACGTTCTGCTGCGCCTCGTCCTGATCCGCCATCGGCAACCTCTCCGCGGTGAGCCCTTTAACCTCCCTGACATCCTCGTGTCCTCCGTCGCACGCTAGCCTCGCCGGGCGTTTAACCGAGCGCTCTCGGTGCGCGGCGGCCGCCGGCGTTCGCTCGTCACCGCGCCGCGTCACGACATACCTAGGCCCCAACCACAGTTTCTCGATCATAGACAAGTATAACTAAAGTACCGCTTTTAATCTGACTAAGTATCTGATTAGTAAATAGTGCAATACTCATGGAATGGTTAATAAAACTGCCAACGGATGGGGGGGTTGTTCGTCCGCTTCCTCGTTGGTAAGCGAGGAGGAGGATAGATCTTTTAATTATACTGTTATAACTGTTGTTCTTAATTCACGGACATCCGCCTATCATTGGTTAGGCGGATGGTTAGCGAGTATCTATAGAATTGTTAGCTATTATCTTTTGCTGCAATTGTGTCACTCCAGGCTGTGTCCCCTTTAGTGGCATAAAGACTTGCTGAGTACCTCTAGGGTCTCACACGATAAATTGTTTGATTCAGATGAACAAGTGTACTCGCAAGATGGATACTGGGTGGAGGAGACAGATGATGTTGGCAACGATCATTCGGTGTAGAGATTCTGGGAACGGGGATCCGTGAGATCTGTGGGCGGGATGTGTTTATTTATGTGGAATCTTATGCCGATTTGCTTCTTATCCGTACTCGGATCTTGTTTCCGCTTCCGCCTGATACTCTGATGTTTGTTGTATGAGGAGCTATCCAAAAATATTATCTCTATCTAGGATATTTGAATCTTGCCGTATGGCATTGCAATATTTCTATTTCTTTTAGATGGAATGGCTCTGAGGACTGTTGTATGTGGCTTGCATACATACTCACTTGTGTATGTAGTTGATCCCTTCGCCTGCCGATTACGCCGCTCGTTCTTGTCCCGATGTTCTGAAAGTGGTTAGGACGGCCGAAAGGTCTACCGTGAGTGGCCCCGGGCCCCACCGTACTATTTTAACCACTTTCGCTCATCCAGGCATGCAACTAAGAGCGTAATTCACCGAGGTAGTTACAATTGGTATTAGAGCCATCCCGCCCTTCAGGGTCTCAGCCAAATGGTCGTTGTCAGTCTAGCAAATATTTTTGGTAGTTATGTATACTAGGGAAAACAAAACGTGAGAGTAGGACTGCTTCCATTTTTCTTCTTACCCACCCACCCACCCTTTTCTAGTAAGGAAGTGTAACGTTTTCAATCCTCTTCTAAAATTCAAACTAGGATTCACGTGTTCTGGGTTCCGTAGTACCATAGGTTGTGTTTGTGTGTGTGTGTGTGTAATTCTTTGTCTATCTGTTGCATCCAACTTGTTATCTCTATCTGTCTTTTGGTTATCAACTGTTGGTACATTCCATACCGACAGGCCTTTGTAAACCGACGCGATCTATCTGATTCGTTGTATACCGATGCGACCCATCTTACTCTTTGTTATCCGACATTATCTTGTTAGGGTGTTCTTTTTCGTAGTTACCAAATCTTTAGGTTCATCTTAAGAAGAAGGTGTTGGGATATGTGTTTTACTTATTCATGTGCGGAGTAATGATTTGAGTGCAGGATGGAGTCGCGACCATACCACTACCTTTATCATTGCTCTTGTATATTGAACTAGTAGAGTTACTAATCTTGATTTTTTAAGTGGTTTTACGCATATAGTGGTATTTTAATGCCGAAATCTGCGAATTTTTTTTCTTTGTTAGCTTGTGTACCACACTCCTTGTTCAGTCGTGTGCGTTATGCTTAATATCTTCTAATTGCCTTTAACTTTGTTGATATTTTAATATCATCTCCGTGAATTGCATCCTTTAATCTTGGTTAATTCCATTTTGGTACTATTTTGGATTATTATCATTCTCCATTATAGTACTGACTTGTGTTTTATATCAATCACAGGATGGCACCACCACGCCGTTCTCAGGAGGACATACCACCTGAACTTGGGCTGCTTTGGCAAGTATTGCAAATGCTTTGGGCACTATGCAGCAGAACTAGCAGCGCTTCGAAGAAAGCGTGAGGAGGAATGAGTTTGTTCCGCTACCTCCACCTCCCAAGCGAGGAGACATCAAGAGTTTTCTCAAGTTCAACCCACGTCAATTTGAGATGTCTGATCAGCCACTTGATGCGGATGATTGGCTGTGTGAAGTGTCAAGGTTGCTGATGACTGCGGATGTTCCCGAGCAAGAATGGGTCAAATGTGCCACTCACCTTCTGAAGGGAGATGCAGCTCTGTGGTGGGAAAATTACCTCAAGGCAGATCTTTCTGGTTTTCAGCCTACTTGGGAGCAATTCACTGGGGCTTTCAAAGAGCAATATCTGTCAGAAATTGTCATGGAAAGGATGAAGGAAGTGTTTCTCAACCTGAAGCAGGGCAATGACAATGTCAATACCTACATCAGAAACTTCATGAACCTTTCTCGTTATGGTGGCGATGAGATCTCTGATGACAAGAAGAAGCAAAAGAGGTTCCGGCAAGGCCTCAATGCATCCATCAAATATGCTATCACTCATGCAAGGCCGGCGTCTTTTCTGGAACTCCAACACACAACTCTGCAGGAGGAAGCAAGTAGGCAAGTGTTTGAGGAGTCAAAGAAACACAGCCGTGATGCAGCAAGCTCTTTTGCTATGACAGCTCCTTCTAAGCGTCGTGTCTGGGTTCCTAACACCCCACCGTCGCTCCCTGCTCCACCAAGACCGTCAAGCTACGCAACAAGGCCACCAAACTCCTTCAGTGCGGCTCCCAGGGGCTACAACCACAACTACCCTGGAACGCCTGGCGGAGTCCCTGGCTACGTTGCTCCACGTCCACCTGGTGCTTGCTATACTTGTGGAAACACTGGGCATCAGCACTGGAATTGTCCTATGAACAACAAAGCTCTTCCACCACCACCTCCAAGACCTGCGGCAAGTGCTCCTATGGTTCGTGCACCTCCACCTCGGGCTCTCAACATCAACACCAAGCCTGGGTCTACGGTTGCTCGTGCCAACTGTGTCAATGTCGCTCAAGCTGAGCATGCATCTGGAGTTGTGATGGGTATGCTTCCTGTTAACTCAGTCCTTACACGAGTTTTGTTTGATTTTGGCGCATCGTATTCTTTTGTCTCTATGAGTTTTGCTGATAGGAATGGGTTATCTATGGATCCTCTCCCCAAGCGCTTAATGGTCCTTTCTCCTGGAGCAACAATGGCATCTTCTAAAATCAGCCATAACAATCAAATTGAGATTGGTGGTTCTTCGTTTCTAGCTTCCTTAATTATTCTGGGCAATTCTGATATTGATGTTATCTTAGGCATGGATTGGTTAACAGCAAATGCAGCTGTGATTGATTGTGTTGAACGTTCGGTTTCTCTGAAAATTCCTGAAGGCCATATAGTCTATTCTCCAAGTCTGACTCCTGCAATTCAGCTTTACTCTTTGGCGGCTCTGAATGATGATGCTATGGAAGGTATTCAGAGTGTTCCTGTAGTCTGTGAGTTCCCAGATGTTTTTCCTGAAGAGTTGCCAGGTATGCCTCCGGATCGTGAGGTTGAGTTTGTCATTGAACTTGAACCTGGTACCGCTCCTATCTCCAAGCGGCCTTATAAAATGGGTCCTGCTGAGTTGGCTAAACTCAAACATCAGCTGGATGAACAAGAGAAGTTGGGTTTCATTCAACATAGTACTTCTTCTTGGGGTAGTCCAACCATCTTTGTGAAGAAACGAGACAAGACTGATAGACTTTGTGTTGACTATCGAGCACTCAATGCTAAAACAATCAAGAATAAATATCCCCTTCCGCGGATTAATAATCTCTTCGATCAGCTAGCTGGAGCTGTGGTATTCTCTAAGCTTGATTTGAGAAGTGGTTATCATCAAATCAAGATCCGCAAGGAAGATGTTCCTAAAACAGCTTTCACCACTCGCTATGGCCTGTATGAGTACACGGTCATGTCTTTCGGTCTCACCAATGCACCTGCCACCTTCTCGAGGCTTATGAACTCGGTTTTCATGGAGTATCTTGATAAGTTCGTTGTGGTCTATCTGGATGACATTCTAGTCTATTCTAAGTCAAAGGAAGAACATGAAGAACACCTTCGGTGTGTCCTAAACAAGCTTCATGAGAACCGCCTGTATGCAAAGTTCTCCAAGTGTGAGTTTTGGCTGCCTCAAGTCACCTACCTTGGTCACGTCATCTCTGCCAAGGGCATTGCCGTCAACCCAGAAACTATTAAGACAATTATGGACTGGCTTCCACCCATAAATGTCAAAGAAGTCCGGAGTTTCCTTGGTTTGGCCAGTTACTGTCGCCGCTTCGTTCAAAACTTCTCAAAGATTGCGGAGCCTCTTACCGATCTCCTCAAGAAAGGCAAGAAATACCTTTGGACTCCTGCATGTCAAGCAAGCTTTGAAACACTCAAAGAGAAGCTCACTTCCACACCAGTCTTGGTTCCTCCAGATACATCAAAGCCTTTCCAGATATTCTGTGATGCCTCATTGCAAGGATTGGGTGCGGTCCTTATGCAAGAAAAGCAAGTTGTTTCTTATGCCTCTCGACAGCTGAAGACGCATGAGATCAACTATCCTACACATGACCTCGAACTCGCAGCAGTTGTCTTCGCTTTGAAAGTATGGAGGCATTACTTGCTCGGCAACCGTTGTGAGATCTTTTCTGATCACAAGAGTCTGAAGTATATCTTCACACAGCCTGATCTCAACCTTCGTCAGAGGAGGTGGATTGAAACAATCAATGATTTCGATTTGACCATCAACTACACTCCGGGCAAAGCTAATGTCATGGCAGATGCTCTCAGCCGAAAAGCTTATGTCAACAATCTCATGGTGGAAGAACAACAGCCTCTCTTGTGCGAGGAATTCCGCAAGCTAAACCTTGAAATTGTGGATCAAGGGTATCTTCTGAACCTTCTAGCAACACCTCTCTTGGAAGAAAAGGTCCGTTCCATTCAACTTGGTGATCCTTACACTAAAAAGATCATCTCCAACATTTAGCTTCCGAAGTATGAGTCTTTCCACGTCGACGACCAAGGCACTCTTTTCTTTGAGCACCGGATGTTTGTTCCGAACTACCCAGGTTTAAGAGAACAAGTTCTCAAGGAGGCGCATGATTCTGTTCTTTCTATCCACCCTGGCAGCACTAAGATGTACATGGACTTGAAAACACAATATTGGTGGCCTGGATTGAAACGATATTGTGCCAAGTATGTCTCGGAGTGTGATGTCTGTCGTAGAGTTAAAGCTGTCCATCAGAAACCTTCCGGTCTTCTACAGCCATTGAAGCCTCCGGGATGGAAATGGGAGAAAGTAGAGATGGACTTCATCACTGGTTTTCCAAGGTCGCAGAAGGGCAACAATGCAATCTTTGTTGTCATTAGCAGGCTTTCCAAAGTAGCTCACTTCTTTCCAGTCAAGGAAACAATTTCTGCAATTCAGTTGGCTGAGCTCTATATCAACAGAACTGTCTCTCTGTATGGAGTTCCTCTTGAGATCAGTTCAGATCGTGGAAGCATCTTCACTTCCAAGTTTTGGGGAAGTTTCCAAAATGCTTTGGGAACAAAAATTGAACTTCAGCACCGCTTACCACCCCCAGTCGCAAGGACAAGTTGAAACGATCAATCAGATTCTGGAAGATATGCTCCGTGCTTGCGTTATCTCTTTCGGCATGAAGTGGGAAGAATGTCTTCCTTATGCTGAATTCTCTTACAACAACAGCTTCCAGAAAAGTCTAAAGATGGCACCATTTGAGGCTCTCTATGGTCGCAAATACAGAACTCCGATTGGTTGGTCGGGTGCAGGTGAAAGAATATTGTTTGGCCCCGACATTGTAACTCAAGCGGAGGAGAAAGTTCACATCATTCTTGAAAACCTGAAGATTGCTCAAAGTCGCCAGAAGAGCAATTATGACAGAAAGCACACGGACATAGAGTATGTCCCTGGTGATCTCGTTTACCTTCGTGTCACTCCCATGAGAGGCACGCACCGCTTTGGTATCAAAGGAAAGCTAGCTCCTAGATACATCGGTCCGTTCAAAATTCGTGGAAGAAGAGGAGAAGTTGCTTATGCTCTTGAGCTCCCTGAACAACTCAAAGTCCATGATGTTTTCCACATCTCTCAACTCAAGAAGTGCTTCAAGGATCCCGGCAGGACCGTGGACCACGAACTCATCAATCTCCAAGAAGATCTGTCTTATCAAGAACACCCCATAAAAATTCTAGAAGTCGCAGAAAGAAGGACTCGCAACAAGTCCATCAAGTTCTGCAAGGTGCAGTGGTCGCCCCATTCTGTTGATGAAGCCACTTGGGAACGTGAGGATGAGCTCCGTGCCAAGTATCCTACCCTCTTTGAGTCTTCTTCTTCCTAGAATCTCGCGGCGAGATTCCTGTTTAGTGGGGGAGAGTTGTAGCATCCCAATTGTCTAACAATGGTAATGCTACTTAGTCTAGTAATATAATGGCTACTTCCTACATATATTTGTTGCATCATAATTATATCATGCTCATGTCATCATGCCACCTTGCATTTGAGCATCATATAAAACCCTTTTGATTTGGTTCTTCTCTCATATGCAGTATTAATTGTAGTTGGTCTTTGATATATTGTATTTGGTTCTTGATATATTGTTTAATGCCCAAGTTGAGTTGGGGGCATATCTTTTATTCAACTCCACCACCTTTCTTGACACCACCTTATAATTCCACCATTCCATTTACAATGGGCTTTTATTTTCTTTTGGTATTTAATCTAGCTCATGGGAGATGGGATGGATCCAATTCTACCTTCTCTTGCTTGGCCTTTATTCCATATTATGGAATGCATAAGAATAATGCCATGTTATTATTATTGTCTTCACAAGTATAAGAATAGGGCATTTAATGTTTTGCATGGGCCATGCAACCATCATCATCACCATTTCTTTTCTTTTGGTTTTTCCTTGCTTTGAGTGGAACCTTTCTCTTGGGAGATCTTCTCTTTTTCTCTCTTAATCTCTATCTCATCAACCTCACATGTGTAGTGCCATGCATGAGCTTGTAAAAATCATCCCTATGTCCATCATTGTCTCACTTGATCATGCATACTAAAATCCCTCACCACCCTATCAAACCCTCATGCTTGATCATACTTATGCTCATGTGGGTTAACCCTACACCCTACCCTCTCTCCAACACCATCATGTCACCCCCTTTTTAAACCCTAACCCTCTAACCCTAATCATCTCTCACCATGTCCCCTCTTCCTAACCCTACCCCCATGCCGAGGCTGGCCCCTCCCTCTCCCTGCCAGCAGGTCCCACCAGCCCCTCTCCCTGCAACCATGCCGAAGCTAGCCCCAACCCTAGCCATCTACCCTCCTAACCTAGCTAACCCGAACCTTCCTCTCTTCTTTTCTTCCTCTCTCCCTGCCGTGCTGGCCCCAGCCCGAGCCTGGCCCTCTCTCCTCCCTGCCTGGTCCCTCCTGTAGTCCCAGCCGAGCCTGCCCTAGCCCCCTCACGACCTGCACATGAGAAGGAGGAGCAAAAGGTGGTTGAGGCCACCTTTACCTCTACCCCGTACCCCACGACATCCTCCTCCCTTTTTCCTCGCCTTGTCCCTCTCCTCACGTCTCCTGGCTTCGCCAGATCCACCCCGAGCCGCTGCTCCGACCCTCTCCTTCCCCCTGCCACCATCTCCCCTCTCGCCGGTCACCGTCGGCCTCCACTGCCCCTTCTTATACCAGCCGGCGGCGTGGCGAATGCGGGTGTCGAGGAAGCCCAGCAAGGTCCCCTACATCGCCCTGTACTCGCGGACGTGGAGGAGAAGCCCAGGATCACCAGGACCAGCGCCGCCCCGACGAAACCCTAGATCTCCGGTCCGCCAGCTCCGCCGACGTTCTGCTGCGCCTCGTCCTGATCCGCCATCGGCAACCTCTCCGCGGTGAGCCCTTTAACCTCCCTGACATCCTCGTGTCCTCCGTCGCACGCTAGCCTCGCCGGGCGTTTAACCGAGCGCTCTCGGTGCACGGCGGCCGCCGGCGTTCGCTCGTCACCGCGCCGCGTCACGACATACCTAGGCCCCAACCACCCTCCTGTCAACTCCCCTAACCCATCCGCACTGGTTCCACCCCTTAGCGCGCATGCCCAGGTCCCCGGATCGAGTCCCCCGCGCACCGTGCGGTCGAACACGTTCCTGTCCGCGGTTCAGAGAAGAAGATCTACAGTACGAGTCATGGTCGATTTACAAATAGCCCCCTCTTTTTCACTCTCGCTCAACCCGCGGTACTCACGACCCCACCTGCCAGCCGCTGCGTGCTTTTTACAGAAAGGCACTCCAGTTTTTGTAATCTCAACCCACGCTCCAGCACAACCCCACCTGACAGCCTCTGCGGGCTCAGCCGCTGTCACGTGGGCCTGTAGTCGCTGGTCCCGCCTGCCATTCGCTGTGGCTAGGTAAAGCCGCGGTGAGAAAAGTTTTTTCGGCACGCGCGTGCCCCAGCCAGCAGCGGCCCACCCATCAGTGGCTTGGGTCGAATTCACCTGGGTATAAAAAGTTTCCCTGCTCAGCTGTTTTAACAAAACAAATTCAAAATTGTTTAAATTCAAATTCAAATCAGATTTTAATTAACTTTTAAATTATAAATCCAAATAATACAAATGATATATGTCTTGGAATCAGAAAAATGTGAGGATTTCAAATATGCCATTGAAAATAATGTTTGACCCCTTTAAATTTTCGTGATGATTAAAATTACAAATAAATGCCCTTTTCTTAATAAATTAATAACGTGAATTCTATAACTCCAAATTTGTCAAATAATATGTCTAAATCGATCAGCGCGACGAGCCCGTTCTATCTATGCACTACTTGTTCTGAATTGAAGCATGCATCATGCCATATTTAAAAATCAGAACTGTTTATGACAATAAAACTTGGCTAAATAATTAATAAAATGCTTTATTCTTGCACGACACCTCACCCTTGCCATGCTACTTTAATGCCATGTAAATTATGCATCATTCATCATGGCATGCTTGTTTGCTTGTCGCATTTTAATTCATATGCTTGTGCACCTTATTTATGTTGGCCCTTGTTTGTTTGGTTCTTCTTCGAATAGACGCCCAGCAGGAGAATTACCAGGAATCACAGGAGTACTACCCAGATCCATCTCTCGCTTCAACTGAGCTGCCAGACAAGCACTACCACATGCTTGCATACATATAGTACCTATTGCCTCTATCTTTTTCTTGCATCATTGAGTCGCGATTGCATTAAATTGAATCCCAAGTACTGCATAGCCTTTACTTTTAACCCCACCGAAGCTTATTCCTCCATCCCATGAGCCATTACTACAGGAGTTGTTTGAGCCATGCGAGTCGTAGAAAAGCATGTGTAGGGTATGTGAGTGTCTGATGAATAATGAGGTACCTAAACAACACAACCTGAGTAGTAATGGGATAACTAATGAAAGAGGCAGCGGTGAGCAATATCTGCTATTTGGTTTTTCATGCTCACTTGTGTTCCGTAGGACCCCGAGTACTTGATTCCTGTTCCTTGACTATTCGCACTATCCACATCCGGGAGGCCTTATGGACCCCCTGAGCCAGAGCTTGATTCATTCTTATTTCTTAGGGCCACAAGTAGTTTGGGGTTTTATTACTATCCTGTACTTATGCCATGTTACTGTTTTATTTAAGATTGTGCGAGGAGCACCTGTACTGTTTTGGATGCGGAGTGTTTTCGCGGTACCGACAAGCCCAGTCACATTTTCGGGTTTACAGCCATTGGCGCAAACCTTGGGTCCGTCTCGGAGCCGGCCAACTTTGTTGCGGGTAGCTTAATGGGGTGGCCCCCTGAAATATTTCTGAATCCTGCGATTGCTTTGTCATGAATGCCTCGTTGGGTTTTGATTTGGTTTTTCCGAGGTTGATTGAGTGTGTGTTGCTATTCGTGCACCCCTGCAGGGTAAATCTTTCTGAAAGCCGTGTCCGCGGTTATGGACGACTTGGAGCACAGTTTCTCGATCAGAGACAAGTATAACTAAAGTACCGCTTTTAATCTGACTAAGTATCTGATTAGTAAATAGTGCAATACTCATGGAATGGTTAATAAAACTGCCAACGGATGGGGGGGGGGGGGGGTTGTTCGTCCGCTTCCTCGTTGGTAAGCGAGGAGGAGGATGGATCTGTTAATTATACTGTTATAACTGTTGTTCTTAATTCACGGACATCCGCCTATCATTGGTTAGGCGGATGGTTAGCGAGTATCTATAGAATTGTTAGCTATTATCTTTTGCTGCAATTGCGTCACCCCAGGTTGTGTCCCCTTTAGTGGCATAAAGACTTGCTGAGTACCTCTAGGGTCTCACACGATAAATTGTTTGATTCAGATGAACAGGTGTACTCGCAAGATGGATACTGGGTGGAGGAGACAGATGATGTTGGCAACAATCATTCGGTGTAGAGATTCCGGAAACGGGGATCCGTGAGATCTGTGGGCGGGATGTGTTTATTTATGTGGCATCTTATGCCGATTTGCTTCTTATCCGTACTCGGATCTTTTTTTCGCTTCCGCCTGATACTCTGATGTTTGTTGTATGAGGAGCTATCCAAAAATATTATCTCTATCTAGGATATAAGAATCTTGGCGTATGGCGTTGCAATATTTCTATTTCTTTTAGATGGAATGGCTCTGAGGACTGTTGTATGTGGCTTGCATACATACTCACTTGTGTATGTAGTTGATCCCTTCGCCTGCCGATTACGCCGCTCGTTCTTGTCCCGATGTTCTAAAAGTGGTTAGGACGGCTGAAAGGTCTACCGTGAGTGGCCCCGGGCCCCACCGTACTATTTTAACCACTTTTGCTCATCCAGACATGCAACTAAGAGCGTAATTCACCGAGGTAGTTACATATATGCACCAACAACCTATGCGAAGCAAGACAATGTAACTTTGTGATAGCAAGATATAAGACTTCAAGTACGAAAGCTATCACAAAGTAAAGTGCATAAGTAAAGAGCTCGAATATAGCGATAACCGAGACACGTGGAGACGACGATGTTTTATCAAGTTCCTTCCAACAAGGGAGTACGTCTCGTTGAAGGGGTGGACGGTACTAAGACCACCAGCCCCACGAGAGGCCTCACACTATTCTCCTGTGGACCTCGCGACGAAAGGCCTGATCCACTCTCCACTATCGGTGCACTTGTTGGTGGCAATTAGTAACTCACACAAAGCTTGGGGCACTTTTTCACAACTTAATTGGAGGCTTCCAACAACAAGCTTGGGACAAGCTCTACAACTTAATTGGAGACCCCAAGTAATCCACAAAGATAAAAATAAAAAGATCAAACACTTGAAGCAAAACTTTTAGAGCTACCAAAGAATAAAAAGAGCACAAGGTGGACTCGAAAGCAAAATGATATCAACTATAGGTTTAGCCATACTCATGTTATAAGTTTCTAGGTAGAGAAGAATCACCAAGATATGCATTCACAAAGAAACATGTACACACAAAATAGATACTGAAGAATGAACAAGATATTCAAACGAAAGTGATAGATAATACAAATAAGATTTTTGCTAGAAAGCATGGTTAAAGGCTCAAATTTATCCTATTAAACATCAATAACCTTCAAACACAAACAAATACATCACAACTATCATAAGAGAACAAGAGATAGTTGGAATGCATTGGGAAAAGTAATATGTATCATAAAGAACAAATAAACCTTGCATATGTATCCATATTGCACATGAGAGAAATTGAGGAAATAATTGGCAATAGAATTGCTGTATCGGTATATGTGCGATTGATGAATTATAAATATGATGTTTATATACTCTCCAAAATATGCATTCATCTCAACTTACTCATATAACAAAAAGGATGATACAATAAAATCTTGCAAGAACCACAATAAAAACAACTGAAAAAAATCATGCCATGATGCAATCACAAATGTTGGATGCTACAAAAGTATACATGAGAGGATACTTTTACTGAGATATCATTGTAAGATGTTGACGGGGAATACCAATCGGGGTATATCAATGAAGCGGAGTCGCCATCTAGATCGAGTCGACTGAAACCAATCTCAGAGTGGTTGACGACTGGTGCATATTAGACGTAGACGACTCGCCGACTGGAGGCCCAAGACAGCGACTCCAATACAAAGTCCATTAGCACTTGTAAACCTTAACTTGATGCATATATAAAACCACCAGGGACATCCCTTTGAGGAGACCTCTCTTACATCATATTAGATCTAGTCTCTCCCTCTGCCTACGACGGCTCCCATGTAAACCAATCTATAAACATATATTGGATTGATAGCAGGATGTAGCGATCCTCTATCGAGGAGACGTAAACCTGAGTACATCGTATGCTAATCTCGGTCCCGGATTCTTCTACGTCGCTTGCCTCATCTACGTAAGCTACCTCTTGTAGCATCTGTCGTGCCAATACCACGACAGTTGGCGCCACCGTGGGATAAGCAGTGCTTGGAGGTGATAATCCGGGCGGGATCCTCAAATTCATCGTCAACGGCGGCTAGATCTGGTCGATCCATCTGCATGCAGTACCCGGGAGTGCCTGACATCGTCATCAACAAATCTTTCAAGACGTACCATGTACCGCGAGCGCGTGGCCGACTCGCCATGAGACGTATTCTGAAATTTTCGGCCAGTTTGATAGTCAACTGCGCCAGAGGCCGCCTAACAAGCGATCATCATTGCTAGCCATAAAGGGATCAAAGTCCCCCATGTTGCAATCCAGAGCAATGGCAGCTCCACGTGACCCTGTACCTCGATGGAGACGGAGACGTGATTAGTTTTTTCTCTTCAGTTTAATCTTTCTCATGCACCGATTACTAAGCAAATTAATTATTTTATTTAGATCTAATTTCTATTTATTTGTTCTCAAATACATGTACCACATGACGTGAGTTGGCTAGCTGTATTTGCCTCAGAATTAAGCGTCCATGGCTTTGCAATTTATCTGCCGCCGACTCCATGTTTAGAGCTATCCCAACGACTACAGTGTTATTAAAGATATTAAAACTAAGCCCAAAAGGAGACTTCTCAAGCTATCAGCATCCGAAACCGTCAGATGGTTTATCCTGGCTGTTCCTTGACCGTGTGATGTCTGTCAAGCCTTCGGACCGGATGTCCCTAGACAGCTACTCTATGGAACAAATCAAAGCCCTCTGGTTAATCGGACCCAAAACCTCACGGAAGGCCCATTTACTCGAGCCTCTGGCATCGTTTCGGTGCGGGAAAAAAGTTGGGAAGATGTATCGAGCGAAGTGGCAGTCAAGATTGAAGTCCTCCCATCTTGATCTCGTCTGCCTTCCGCTGCTGCTATTGGTGCCGCACATAGAGAGAAAAAGAGGGAGGAATGGAGAGAGGAGAAGAGAGTGAGAGAGAGAGAGCTGCGGCGCCCCGCTCTGACATCTTTTTCTTGAACTGACGCAATGGCGTGCGGTTGAGGTAGGTTAATCTGTTCATCCTTCTTGTCATGTAGATCGGCTGCGTTACGATTTCTTGATATCTTGCTCTTACCTGTCATAGTGCTTCGTCATTCAGGTACGTCCATATGTGATCTTCTCTTGTTCCTTCGTTTCCCTTATTTGTCTTGCACTTCAGCTGTTTGATCATATGCCGACCACACTACCTAAATTCTCCAGTTAGAACAAGCCATGAGCTAGCAAATTGTATAGTTCACTTCCTTCGCAACATAAATTAGTCCGTTCTTCTGGTTTGAATACCAGGCTGTAGTTCTGTAGTTCTGTACCTTCTTTCAGCACCAATTTAACAGGGAGCCTGCTTCTGCACCACAGTTTTTTCTTAATCAGTTTCTACCATCGACCCTTCCATAAATACGTAATTTTGTACTTTAGTGCATGCTGACAGTGCCAGTGTCTATAGAATTGGTGTTAATTTCTGGACAAAATATTGGGAATGAACCAGCGTTTAGTTGTCAAAAATAATTCAGACATTAAACTCAACATGGAGCTGGTCTCTAATGTTTTCCTGGTTGATTCTAAGGCTTTTTTTAACCCATACCGCAGATGTCTAAAGTGAGGTAATTAACTGCTCTGACGTGCATCTGTTTATTCAAGACCTCCAGTGCCAAGAGCTATGCCTGAATGTGCCAATGTGGGTGGGTGTCACCTCATCTGATCATCAGTGCACCAACGTCCAAGCATTTATCGATGTCACTCCTATTGCTTCTGTAATAAGGTGAAAACATACAACTACAATCTTAGTGCCCCAAGGTTAGTGCAATGGCATATCGATTTTTGATTATTTTTTTACCTTCAAAATCTGCATTGCTATAGAATATCAGGGATTCATCAAGCATCTTCAGTGTGTTGGAATTAAGTAACTTGTGTTACAATTCTTTCTATTGTGCTCTTGTTGATTATAGTAATAAATTATTATAATGGTCTGTGATTTTATTACAAGGAAATGAAATCAACAAAGGGCTCCTGTAATTGGTTGGCACATTCAGGCATAGCTCTTGGCATCAACAGTCCCATCTCTCTCTCTTCTATTGCATGGTATCCGTTTCTCCTCATCGCCATGGTACTTGAGAACTGTTGTTGGCGAGTTTATGGATTACGCCTCCACTGCATCCTTCTCCCTTGAACACCTGGCATCTACTCATCTGCCCCCTTCTTGCACTGATTGATTCCTGTAATCACCCTTACCAGGTTCTATTTTTCATATAATTATGTCTTGCTTAAATGAGCTTAGTGAGCATATACATTTGGCACTCAATCAGTGAGCATATCGTCTTCCATCTTTGGCACTCAGCTATTAATAAATTTGCATCAACATCATGTTACTCCAAACAGATTAAGGTCCTGTTTGAAATTTTCAAATAATAAAAACCCTCTTTGAACTGACCAATATGTAGAATTAGAATTGTTCTATTGCACAAATAGATGGGCCTGGCAACGCGCGCCATCATCATCTAGTGATTCTAATTATTTGACCCGTTCTGCAAATCTCAAACTACAAATATTTTATCCAGTATTATACTATTTTTTAGATGCAGATTCATCAATCCAAAGCGATTCCGTCATCCGACTTGTCCGACCAATGGTCGATCGAGCTCGCCACTACAACTCTCCGCCGCGTTCACCCCTTGCAGCTAAATGCCGTACTCAGGGACTCGCGACTTGACTCGTCTGTCGTGACTCGCCACACCTGTCGCGGACTCGCCCTTGCGGACTCGTCACGTTACCGGCTCACCGCCGAGTCAACTTTGTCATAGCGCGACGTTCGTCCACCGCGTCGACTTCACCATAGCGCGACCTCCGTCCGTCGCGTCGACACCATGTCGGCCGCGTCGACTTTGCCATAGTGTGACCTCTGTCTGCCGCGTCGACCCGGTGTCCTCCGTGTCGACGTCGTCATAGCGTGACCTCCATCCGCCGCGTCGACCCGGTGTCCGCCGCGTCGATGTCGCCATAGCGTGACCTCCGTCCGTTATGTCGACTTCGCCATAGCGCAACCTCCGTCCGCTGCGTCGACACCATGTCCGCCGCGTCGACTTCGCCATAGCGCGATCTCCGTCCGCCACGTCGACCCCGCGTCCGCTGCGCCGACTTCGCCATAGCGCGACCTCCGTGCACCACGTCGACTTCGCCATAGCGCGACTTCCGTCCGCCGCGTCGACTTCGCCATAGCGCGACCTCCGTCCGCCGCGTCGACGTCGTCATAGTGCGACCTCCATCTGTCGTGTCGACCCTATGTCCGCCGCGTCGACTTCGCCATAGCGCGATCTCTGTCCGCCAGGTCGACACCATGTCCGCCGCGTTGACTTCTCCATAGCGCGACCTCCGTCCACCGCGTCGACCATGTGTCTGCCACATTGACTTCACCAAAGCGTGACCTCCGTCCGTCGTGTCGACCCCGTGTCCATCGCGTCAAATTCGCCATAGCGCGACCTTCGTCCGCTACGTCGACTCTTTGTCCGCCGCGTCGACTCCGCCAAAGCGCGCCTATACTTCCATTACGTCGAATGCATCGACACGCCTTCTAAGGGCCCCTCATCGTACGAGTCGCCAAAGAGAAACGCATGCCACACTGCATGGACTAACCACTGGATGTCTCTTCCCTCCAGGAAAGATCAATTCGCCTTTGTCAACCTTTGAAAGAGCGTCTCGTAAGGGAAAAGTAGTGCAGACAAGGACTCGCAACCCGAGCCTCGGATCGTCCACGAAAAATGCTAAACGAGAGCCATCATTGGAGTCACCTTGCTCGACTAGCCTTTCGGGCCAAGACAAATGGCAGTGCTACATAAATAGCACCATGTTCTCCTCAACCATAGACAACACGACTCGCACGGCCAAGTACTGCGGACGAGGACTCGCAAACCGAGTCTTGAATCGTCCAGGAAGAACGCCCAGCCGAGAGCCATCTTTGGAGTCGCCATACGACTGGACCTCCGAGCCAAGACGAGAGACTCGCTAACAGAAACATCGCAATCAATCCCTACCAACTTTGCATGAGCGACTCGCCATGGTCGGAGACTCCCCCCTCGCAGAATCGCTCAACGCGGAATCGACACGCTCCCACGTGGACTCGCTCAACGTGGACTCGCCTCACTCGAGGGCTCTCCACTCGCGGACTCGCTCAACGTGGAATCACCACGCTCCCCTCGCGGACTCACCCAACACGGACTAACCATGCTCGGGACTCTCCCCTCGCGGACTCGCCATGCTCGATAACAACCAAGTACTACTTGCAGAGTATGCATCTCTAAAGAGCCTCGAGTCTCCTCTACAAGACAACTCGAGTCTTGGGGACTACTTTTAGGCATATTGCTGAGCGAAGCACAAAGCAAATCAACTCTAACTGGTGGACGAATCATCAAGTTTTCCTTTGTTCAGCTCGGGGCTCGACAACAATATTGCCCTCGAGTGTGACATCGCTCCTGAGTCATTGTGCCCATATGATTGCAGCAATGTATACGCGGACTCGCCATCGCGGAGTCTTCACGCTCGTGGACTCGCCGCCCTCGCGGAGTCTTCATGCTCGGGGACTCGCTGCCCTCATGGATTCTTCACGCTTGGGGACTCGCCACCCTCGCGAACTCTCCATGCTCGGGGACTCCCCACCCTCGCGGACTCTCCACACTCGGGGACTCGCCATCACCGACTCGCCATCGTGGGCTCTCCCTCACAGGCTCGCCCATCGTGGAGTCGTCCGCGTCAACTCGGCGACTTCATTGTCAATGACTTGGCGGCCTCCACGTCTGCTGTTCATCAGCCTCTACGACATCAAGTTAACAAGGCAGTAGTCAAACTTCTCCAAGGGGCAACTCCACCCCAAGGCGACTCACCTGACGCGTCGACTCGCCTAGGCGAATGGACTACTTCATGAGTTATTTCTCTGTTTCAGGAGCTCGCCAACGACTCGCCATCGACTCCACCCTAGGTGCCTACACCAATTCGACGGCTTGAAGTCATTGCCGAGTCCCTGACGCGCTCGGGGACTACTGATGGGGGAATACCAATCGAGGTATACCAATGAAGCGGAGTTGCTAGCTGGATCGAGTCGACTGAAGCCAATCCCAGAGCGGGTTGACTCACCGAATATGTTGACTGGTGCATATTAGACGTAGACAACTCGCTGACTGGAGGCCCAAGACAGCGACTCCAATACAAAGTCCATTAGCACTTGTAAACTCTAACTGGCTGCATTTATAAAGCCACTAGGGGCACCCCTTTGGAAAGACCTCTCTCACGTCATATTAGATCTAGTCTCTCCCTCCGCCTACGATGGCTCCCATGAAACCAATCTATGAACATATACTGGATTGATAGCAGGATGTAGCGATCCTCAACTAAGGGGACATGAACCTGGGACATCGTGTGCTAATCTCGCTCCCGGATTCTCCTGCATCGCCTTGCCTCCTCTATGTAAGCTATCCATGTAGAATCTGTCGTGCCAATACCATGACAGATGTAGTTGATATGAGTTTGTTGATCATCCTAACTTGCCTCCAATTATAATTTAGTCACAACATCTTATTATTATTGAGACAAGCATCCAATGTATCTCCAATGTACCTAAAACACATTCAAGTACACAATGGTCCCAAAACTCATTGGGTCCAAAGTAGTTAGATATACTACAATACATAGGACAAACTCCACAAAAACATGTGCATATTGATATGAAATTGAATTTCATGAAAATCTTAGCCAAAATAGGATTTAGTGGAGTTTCCCCTATATATTGGATCAAAGAAAGCAAGCACACCATAATATATACATTTAGTAAATACGCATGCACAAGACTTTCAAGAACCAAATGGAGATATAGTTTAAAAACACCAAAAAGGCACACCTAAGCGTGACACGACTAACGGTTGTCCAAAATATATCAAAGACCAAATCAACACATAATAGACCACAAGTTTAACAAAACAACGAGGCAAAAGCCAAAGAGAAAAAAAAGATAAATAAATACAAATGATCAACGATTTATATCATTCAAATGGTTGAATAGAAAACATGGAATGAGAAAATCAACTCCCAAAAAATACCAATTGAAAAAAATGGTTCCAACAAAAGAACCAAACTATCAACACTTTTCAAGATGGCACAAAGTACCAAAGAAAAGATTTATCTTCCAAAGACATAAAACATGGTATGGATCAAAACATGTCAGGAAGAATCATAAAAGGAGTGTTCAAAATAATATAGGAGAACTCCCCCATGATTAGTGCATTATTTAATATTTTTCATTTGAATACAAAATGCACACACATGGGATCATCAACTCTACCTAATTCAAATAGACCACGAGACGATTTCAAGACAAAGAAAGATCCACAAGAGTCGAGAAAGACATGGGAGACAAAACACAATAAATTCTTGGCAAGAGAGAAGGCAAATAAAGCAAAAGCCAACGTGAATATGATCAAAAAGATCTACCACTTATTATAGTACTCATTGTCCAAGGACAAGGAATATGCAACTATTTTCGGGTGGTAGATAACAAATATATCCAAGATCATATTCACAACGAGAAAGCAAATGTAAAAAGATAAGAGTTAAATCTAAGACATGGAAGAGATCCTTGAGGGTTTCAACTAGTTAAACAATTATGCAAAGCATTGATTAGAATAACTAGAGGAAAAATTCTTGCCAACTTAGATATAATAATTCATATATGACGAAACCCATACCAAGGAAAGCTCTCAAAAACAAGATCTAAAATATGAGAAATAAAAGCATTAAACCAAACAGAACTTGTTTGAGCTCACGTGCCACATAGGAACTAGATAATTTCCAATATCAATTCTATGTGACACAACCTCAACTATTCACATTTTCTCGGTTTGTAATATGCACAAAGTATATTACTCCCTCAATAATGTGATAAAATATTTCTTCTCACAAGAGGCAACTAAAATACAACTAGAGAACATTAATTGATATTATATGATTTGAATTTATCATGAGCATGACATACCACGTAGAGACTAGATAATCTTGAAATATCAATTTTAAGTGGTATTTGTAATGTACACACATTTAGGATTGTGAGGTGCCCCAAAGGACATAACACTCTCCCAAAATGGTATAGTCCATTAATCTCCCGCAAGAGCCAACTAAGATATAAACAAGATGCAATAGGCTTAAACACAAAACACATACATGGTGTGAAAGCCAACATACACAAACTTTAGTTCTCAAGTTAAGAAAGTAGGAAGCACAAAATATACAAAACACATACAATGTACAAAACTAACACATGCACAAGGGGAAAGTAAATTTCAATATAAATGAGTTGAGAACATGTTACCGCAAGGAGGAGCAATGGATATATGATAAAGATATGATAATCTAAATGACTTGGCTTGAGAGAATATAATTGAAGTCCCCTTAATTCTTCATGATGTAGCCAAGTATCCAATGCCCTCCAACAAACACCTATTGGTCAAGTTTTAGCTTTATGGTCCCCAACCAAGTTGTATCCCAAGAAGTTAATCACAATAGCCTAGGCAACCCAAATAGTTTTTTTCTTGACACCACTTTGAGAATGAACATATTTGGCAAACATATTGTCAACCTCATCCTTCCTAAGATAATAAACATCATCAATCATGATTGGGTTGGATGAGGAGTTACCAATAGTGCAAGCGGAATATATGTGACACTTCTCACGACATAAGTAGCAAGTTCTTCTGTTCCCATTCTTTTCACTTGATTTCTCCACAATGGGAGCATTGGCTTGAATATTCTTGGGAAGTGGTTTTTCTCGAACTTGAGATAGGCCATGACCTTGAACTAGAGGACGCTTCCCTTTTTCTTCTCACCAAGAGGCTTCTTCTTCAAAGGTCAAGATCTAACATGGCACCCTTCAATTTTGCACTTCAAGCAAGCAATCTTGGCCGAATTATTGACTTGTTCTTGGCCCTTCTTATTGTTGCTCTTGGACTTATTCTTGATAGTGGAATTATTCTTGACATTGGATTTGAATCCAAGCCCACTCTTGTTATTGGGGGATTTTTGCACAATCAAGATCTTGTTGAGTGTGGTCTTCCCTTCATGACCCTTTTTCAATTCATTCTTCAAAGAAGTGACTTGAGCCTTGAGATATTTGATTTTCTCTACATGGTTAGTAAAAACACATATACTAGAGGAAGTATAAATTTCATTGCTAGAGCAACAAGGCAAAGAATGTAATTCATCACAAGATTTTTCAATAATGTGAGTGGACGGATTTCTAGGACTAGCACATGGCTATATAGAATTATTAGTAGAGATTGTGCTAGTGACCACATGAGGCTCACAATATGTTACCTTTGTATAGCTAGCTGATACGTTGCAAACGTATCTATAATTTTTTATGTTCCATGCTTGGTTCATATCTACTTTCTTATGTTTTGTCCACACTTTGAAGTAATTTTTATACACTTTCTTGTATTAACCTATTAACAAGATGCCACAGTGCCAGTTGCCTGTTTTCTGCTATTTTTGGTTCTAGGAAAGTTAGAAAATGAATATTCTTAGAAATGAACAGGACAAAAGCCAAAGTCAATATTTCATCGAGGGGGACACGGGGCTAGAATACGAGACGGAGAGGGGCCAGGGGCCGGCCACACCACCTGGCCGCGCGGCCAGGCCTGGCCCGCGCCAGGGGGTGGTGTGGCCGCCTAGGGCACCCCCTGGGCTTCCCTTTCGCCTATAAGATGCCTACAATACAGAAACCCTAAGTACCCGATCAAAATTCCATGAAAGAGTCTGTAGCCGCCGTCATCTCCATCCCTAGATCGGGAGGGATCTGAATCTCTTCCCGGCACCCTACTGGAGGGGAGAATTCACCCTAGAGGCCTTCTTCATCACCATGCAAGCCTCCGGTGTGATGCGTGAGTAGTTCATCCCTGGACTACGGGTCCATGTAGTAGCTAGATGGTTGGTTCTTCTCCTTTCTGCTATCATGTTTAGATCTTGTGAGCTCCGTTCATGATCAAGATCATCTATTTGTAATTCTACATGATGTGTTTGCGGGGATCCGGTGGATATTGAGATGCTATTTCATATTGATTATTGATTCTATCATGTCTTTGTTATTTGTGATCTTGCATGCTCTTCGTTGTTAGTAAATATCTTGACCGAGTAGATGCTAGCAACTCCAAGAGGGAGTATTTATGCTCGATAGTGGGTTCATGCCTCTAGTAATATGGAGAAGTGACATAAATCTCTAAGGTACTAGATGTGCTGTTGCTACTAGGGACAAAAACAACAATCCTTTGTTCATAGAACAATCGTATTGTTTACTTTACACACAATGCTTAATGCAATTATCTGTTGCTTGCAACTTAATACTAGAGGGGGTTCGGATGATAACCTGAAGGTGCATTATTAGTCATAGATGCAGTTGGATTACGGTCTATGTATAATGTTGTAATGCCCAATCAAATCTCATAGGAGTCAAGATGATTAGTATATACATGTATGTTTTCTCGATGTTTGTCAATTTCCCAGCTGTAATTTGTTCACCCAACATGTCATCTATCTTAAGGAGAATCAGCACTAGTGAACTATGGACCCCGGTCCTTTCTTTTACCATAAATCTACAATTATTTACTGTTTTCTGTTTACTTTCCGCAAGCTATTACTTTCTTCCACACAATACGTTTAATCCTTCGTTTTCAACAAAACCAGTGAGATTGACAACCTCACTGTAAGTTGGAGGCAAAATTCTATGATTGTGTTGTGTAGGATTCCAAGTTGGAAACAACACCTTGGAGGTGTTTCCTTGCTCCTACTGGTTCCATAACCTTGGTTTCATAACTGAGGGAAAACTTGTTGTTGTGCTCATCATACCTTCGTCTTGGGGTTCCCCAACAAGCTCGATATATTTTGGGCCATCAAGCTACTTTTCTGGTGCCATTGTCGGGGAGTCAAGGACATCTTCACAAGGGGAGTCCCTCATAACCATCTCTTTACTTTGTTATTTTTGTTTTGCTTAGTTTGTTTCTACTTTGTTTACTTGTTTCTTTATCAAAAACACACAAAAAATAGTTGTACTAGTTTGCTTTCTTTATTAAAAACACAAAAAATTAAGTCGTTCTATAGTTGTTACCTCTTTCTTAGCTCACCATGTTGATCCCTAAATTCAGTTTGAAAGACCTTTCAATAGGTAGTGACTCTATAATTGGAAAAGATAATATTGAAGAATTCTTTAATCATGTTAGTAAACATGAGGATATTGAGGATAGATCCCTTACAGAACTTGCTCCAAACTATGAAATTGCTGCAGCTTATTTAGTTCACACGTTGGAAGCTAGGTTTGTTAACCTTAACCCCTTAATGCAAGTAATATTTCTTAAATTTAAAGAAATTGAGGACCTTGAAAAGAGAGATTTTATTCTAGAAACTTTGCTTAAAGAATTCTATGATGTTGCCAAGGAAGCTAGAAAAGTCTTTGAACATTTTAATATGCTAGGCTCATGTGTATATGTTGTTGGTACACGAGAAAATATGAACAAAACCGAACCTAATGTGGAGGAAATTAAGATACCAATACCTTTCAAACTTGTAGCAATGCATGAAGCCATAAAAAAGAATCTTGATTGGATTGTTCCTGATAAAAATAGTGAACCCGAGAGCATTGAGAGAGGATCCTCTAGAACTTATTTGGATGAGATACCTTGCCTTGTTGAAGATATTTCTGGTATTGCTCTTAATGTTTCTTCATTTGAGAACACTTGATTCTTTGTCTTGCTTCTTATGCCTAACTTAAAGGCGTTAAAGAAAAGTACTTATTGGGAGATAACCCAAAAGTTTTAGATGAGTCTTGGAAGTTATTACCTCTGTAATAACCGCTCATTATCCTTTTTATTTGCTTTTTGTGCCAAGAGTAACCTCTAATGAGAGAGAAGTAATGATTGGGAAAGTTGATGTCCCGAAACAGATTTTTGTACTTCACCGAAAAAATTCTTGTAAAATCCCTGTACGTCGTTTTGAGGCGTGAATTTTTGTGCTTCTGACCCAGATTGTTATCTAACTTTAGTTAGTTCAACACTTTTCTATTTGAGCAACAGAAGGTCTTCGAAAAAATTAGTTTTTACCTGCTGGTCTATTTTGACAGATTTCTGCCATTATTTGTATTTGCTTCTTGTTGTTTCCTTTTTGAGTTCTCTTTGGGGAATTGAGCTTTTTGAGGGAAGTGCTTCAGTAGCTTGTATTTTAATGGAAGTTTAATCGGTGTTGAAACTGAACCTAAAGACTTATTATCTTGAGTGCAGTAATGTTGCTAATAAAGATTGTGTGAAGTTTTGTATGAAGGAAAAATTTCAGGTGTACTGAGAGAATGATGTAATGAGATGAAGAATGGACTAAACCTCAAGCTTGGGGATGCCACCCCGTGTCACCCCAAAAATTATCCAAGAAGTACAAGCGTCAAAGCTAAGGGATGCCCAAGGCATCCCCTTCTTCATCAATAAAAATCCCAGGTTTCTTCGAAACACTTCATTTTTATTATTTCATGCGCAGTTGTGTTGTTCTTGGAGCGTCTTCGTTTTTTGTTTTTGGTTTTCGTTTGCTTGGTTTTCTTAGTTTGCTTGAATAAATTGGTTGGACCCCCTCTTTCATGCATTGGTTTTCAAATAGTTTGGTTTGGATTGGAAAAGAGTAGGAAAGTTCATGCTTAAGTGGTAAAGAGAGCTTGTTTTTGACTGTGGCCCATGCTTTTTCATGCCATGCTTGATATTGTTTCGGCTTTATGCTTAGTGATGTTTGCACTAGCATGACATGTTATAAACAATTGAGATTGCTTAATGTGCCTTGGAAGAATCATGCGTTGTTTTAGCATATTAAAGCATAGTATTGTTGTATTCTTCTTTGATACTTTATTTGGGTTAACTTGGCGCATGCTCACACCATGTTATGACTATCCCAAGTCACCATAGCCTTTATGATCCTTTAGTTTTCGACTTGTAGTATCACTTTATGCTTTAATTAATGATGTTTTGTCGCTTTGCATGATTATGGCTATTATTGCCCTCTTAGTTGGCCGCTCCCAGTCTTTGTGCGCGGGTTTGTGCCTTTGTAAAGAAATCTGCCAACTGCAAGTCTGAAGACACATAATGGAGCGCAACAACCTGCTCCTGCACCTGAGCACGTGTATAAAAAGCATCAACACCAATATGCTTGGTCAGCTCATGCTTGACCGGATCACGTGCAATACTGATAGCACCTGTACTGTCTGACAAAAGTGGAGTGGGTGTCGTAACAGAGACCCCAAAATCTGCAAGCAACCACCGTAACCAGGTCACCTCAGTGGTCACCGAAGCCATATCCCGCAGCTCAGCCTCAACACTCGAACGGGAAATCGCTACCTGTTTCTTCGTCTTCCAAGCAACAAGCGAACCACCAAGAAACACACAGTAAGCAGAAAGTGAACGACGATCCGTATGATCATTCGCCCATGTAGCATCCGAGTAGCACTAGAGCTAGAGAGAGCTTGAACTAGGGAAGAAAAGGCGACGTGTAATCATGCCATGAAGATAACGAAGGACACGGAGGAGATGACTATAGTGAACAGTGGTAGGAGCTGAGACAAACTGGCTCAAAATATGAACAGGATAAGAGATATCAGGACGAGTGACAGCAAGATAAACAAGACTCCCAACAAGATGGCGATAACGAGTGGGATCAGGAAGAGGATCACCATCAGTAGGACGAAGCTTAACATTAAGCTCCATATGAGTCTCAACTGTGCGCTCATCCGCAAGAGCAGCCCGAGCAAGAAGATCCTGAATATACTTTTCCTGAGAGATAGAAAAGCCATCAGAAGTGGAGGAAACCTCAATCCCAAGAAAGTAGCGAAGAGGACCAAGATCAGTCATAAGAAACTGATCACGGAGACAAGCCTTGACAAAGGCAATATACTCAGGATCATCACCAGTAATGATCATATCATCAACATAGAGAAGGAGAAGAGTGCATCCATGAGGAGAAGTGTGAACAAAAAGCGCTGGATCATGAGAACTAGGAGAGAAACCAGTAGCAGTCACCACAAAGGCAAAGCGCTCAAACCAGGCACGAGGGGCCTGTTTCAGGCCATAAAGAGAACGTCGAAGACGACAAACCATCCCATCGGGAACAGAATACCCAGGAGGAGGCTGCATATAAACCTCCTCACTCAACTCGCCATTAAGAAAAGCATTCTGGACATCAAGCTGGGACACAGACCAACGTCGAACAGAAGCAACAACAAGAAGAGTACGCACAGTGGTCATATGGGCCACAGGGGCAAAAGTCTCATCATAATCACGGCCGTGTTCCTGCTGAAAACCACGAGCCACAAGACGCGCTTTATAGCGCTCAAGAGATCCATCAGAGCGGGTCTTAATTTTATAGACCCACTTACACGTGATAGGACGAACACCAGAAGGGGGAGAAACAAGATCCCAGGTGCCAGTGCGCTCAAGCGCAGCGATCTCCTCAGCCATGGCAAGCTGCCATTTAGGATGACACGCGGCATCCCGATAAGAAGTCGGCTCAGAGACGATAGAGAGACCATACTGACTAGGAGAGTAACGGTCTGGAGCACGACGCTGACGAACATGCCGTGAAGAAGGAAGCTCATCCGCGGAAGATGACTCATTCGAAGAGGAGGAAGAAGGAACAACGAAGGAAGGGTCCGAAGCCAGAGAACGGGGAGAACTAGGGGAACTAGACGGAGGAGAGGATGGCGCCGAAACCAAAGGAGGCGCATCAGAAGGGGGAGATGGAGGAGAAGGGACAGCGGAAGGTGTATCAGGAAAAAGAAGAAAAGAGAGATCATCCATTGGGTAAGTACCAGAGGTGGGGCGAGGATAGAAAGGACACGTCTCATCGAACATGACATCACGAGAGATGCGCATCCGACGACCAACGGGGTCCCAACATCGATAGCCCTTATGCTCATCACTGTAGCCGAGAAAGACACACTCAACAGACTGAGCGATTAGTTTGGTGCGTTCGCGAGGAGGGAGAAGGATATAGCAAACGCAACCAAATAAATGAAGAGTCGAGTAGTCTGGACAGGTACCAGAGAGACGCTCGAGAGGAATGCCACCCTGAAGAGCAGCAGAAGGCTGGATGTTAATGAGGTAAGTCGACATAGCGGCAGCCTCAGCCTAGAAATGCGCCGGAAGAGAGGAAGCAATCATCATAGCACGGGTAGTCTCAAGAATATGACGATGCTTACGCTCGGCGACACCATTTTGAGCATGGGCGCCGGGACACGAGAACTGAGGAAGGGTGCCCTGCTCATCAAGAATGCCACGCAGGTGCTGGGAGATATACTCTCCTGCAGAATCAGCACTAAACACACGAATAGGAGTGGAATACTGAGTACGAACCATGGCCACAAAGCGCTGATAAATAGCAAGCACCTCACTGCGAGAGCGCATAAAAAACAACCAGGTGTACTGTGAAAAATCATCAATGAACAAAATATAGTATCGATGGCCCCCTTTTGAAGCAAAGGGAGCTAGACCCCAAACATCATAATGAACTAAATCAAAAGGTCGCTGAGATACAGACACACTAGTAGGATAGGGAAGCTGAATCTGTTTGCCTAACCTACAACCCTAACACGAATGTAAAGACACATCTCCTGAGATAGACCCAGAAGACCACGACAAACTAATGACGATAAACGGGAGCCACAAAGATGACCCAGCCGATGATGCCACTGCTGAAACGAGCCTGTGACAGAAGCAGCAACCGCAGGAGAACTGGCAGAGGAAGTGTCAGCAGAAGGAACGCGAAGCCAGTCTAACTCCCATAGCCCCGGAGACTCAAGACTACGAGGGCCAGCTCCAACCAGAGCCTGTGTATGAAGATCCTGAACAACACAAGAATCAGCATCAAGAATGACACGACAACCAGAATCAATAAGCTGACTAGTAGAGAAAAGGTTCATCTTAAGACTCGAAACACGAGAAACATCAGGAACAGAGAAAGAAGTAGAGAGGGTGCCTCGACTGGAAACAGGAAGAGAGGTACCATCAGCCGTGATAACACGAACAGGAGAAATAAGAGAGCGAAGAGCAGAAATAATAGAAGATGCAGAAGTCATATGAAAAGAAGCTCCAGAATCCAGATACCACGGGGATGACGTACCTGACTGTGTAGAAGGTGATGGTCGCGCGGTGCCAGAAGAGGTAGGCACCGAACCAGCAGTACCCGACGAGGAAGAGCCTGTAGCAGCGAGCAGACTACGAAGACCACGGATAATATCCTGATCAGACAGTGCACCAGCTGGAGGTCCAGAAGCAACAACAGAAGATCCTGAAGAGCCAGCCTGCCGACGAGCAAGGTACTGCTGACGTAAGCGGGGATCCCTCGTCCAGTAGCCAGAGATATCGTGGCCAGGCTTGCCACAGTGGGCGCAGGGAGGACGAGAACCACGAGGGTGCTGAGGCTGACTCTGACCCTGGGCCGGCGGAGCAGAGAGTAGCGGCGATGCTAGAGACCGCGACGAAGCCGGCGGCACGGGGGGACCACGAGCAGCAAGAACAGATGGAACCTCAAGAAGACCAGCACCACGAAGACGAGTCTCCTCAGCACGAAGCTCAACCAGTACCTCAGAGAGTGGAACACGACCATGGGCAAGCAGCTGGGCACGACGCGGCTCAAACTCCTTGCGGAGCCGCGACAAGAACTCAAAGATGCGCTGAAACTCCAGATCCACGCGCACAATCAGACAGCAGGGACAGGTGTTACACACAGCTGTACGAAGAGAGTCAAGCTGACGCCAAATAGCAGCACTCTGAGTATAGAACTCATCAATAGTGGAATCACCCTGCTTAAGATCATGCTCCTGACGAACCACAGACAGATAAAGAGCATCTCTAGATGGCTGATAGCACTGACGAAGAAAAACCCACTGAGCAGGAGCAGTGGGAAGACCCATGAACTCAGCAGCATACTAAGGCAGAGCACTGGAAGTGAGAACAGCAGCAGCACGAGCATCCTCATCTATCCACTGAGTGTAGTCATCCAGATCCAGCCGGTAGGTCGCAACAATAGTAGAATGCTCCTGGACCTTCCGATCAGAATCATCCCGAGCAGTATCATCAACACTCTGGGCTGCATCCTTGACCGCCTGAGTGGCATCGGGGGCAAGGGCAACGGGCGTCGGTGCAATAGGCGCCGTAGGCGCAACGGGGCGCGGTGGACAGGAGACCTCACCGGAAAGCACACCCCAAAGGCGAAGACCGCGCATATGGACGCGCATGAAGGCAGCGAAATCAGGATAATTCGCGCCATCAAAAATCACCGGGCAGCGAGGAATCGCAACATATCCCGACGAGGAAGACATAGCTCTATCGATTTTTTTCTCAGATCCGATCTAGATCGGACGAAAACTGGGCGGCTCGGCGCGGCAGCGGAGAGCTGGGGCGAGCGGCGGCCGGGGATGGGCCGGGGACGGGCGGCCGGAGGAGGCGGCGGTGGCGGCGGACGGGCGGCCGGAGGAGACGGCGGCGGAGGCGGAGGCGGCGCCGGACGGGCGGCCGGAGGAGGCGACGGGCCGGGGACGGGTGGCCAGAGGAGGCGACGTCGGCGGCGGACGGGCGGCCGGAGGAGGCGACGACAGAGACGAAGGCGGTGGCGGCAGCCAGGGCGGCCGGAGAGGAGGCGGCGGCGGCGACCAGGCGCGGCGGCGGGATGCCGGGGCGAGCGGCGGCAACAGCTGCGAGAGAGAAAAAAGCTTTACGACTCTAATACCATGTTAGGGTAAAAGATGCGTGTATTATCAAGGGGCTAAAGGCCAGAATATATAGTACATGTACAGGTGCAAATATACAGAAAACCCCCTAACATATGGGGAAACTACAATATAGAAATATACTCTAACAGTCCACACTTTGGAGTAATTTCTATACACTTTTTTGGACTAACCTATTAACAAGATGCCATAGTGCTAGCTGCATGTTTTCTGCTGTTTTTGGTTCTAGGAAAGTCAAAAAATGAATATTCTCAGAATTGGACGGGACAAAAGCCAAAGACAGTTTTTCAGCAAGGGGGACACGGAGCCAGAATACGAGACGGAGAGGGGCCAGAGGGCCGCCACAACACCTGGTCGTGCAGCCAGGCCTGGGCCGCGCCAAGGGGTGGTGTGGCCACCTAGAGCACCCCCTCGGCCTCCCCTTTCGCCTATAAGATGCCTCTGATACAGAAACCCTAAGTACCCGATAAAAATTCCACGAAAGAGTCTGTAGCTGCCGTCATCTCCATCCCTAGATCAGGAGGGATCTGAAGCTCTACCTGCCACCCCGCCGAAGGGGAGAATTCACCCTGGAGGCCTTCTTCATCACTGATACATCGCAAATGTATCTATAATTTTTGATGTTCCATGCTTGGTTTTATCTACTTTATTGTGCTTTGTCCACACTTTGGAGTACTTTCATATGATTTCTTGGACTAACCTATTAATAAGATCCACAGTGCCAGCTGCCTGTTTTCTGCTGTTTTTGGTTCCAGGAAAGTCAGAAAATGAATATTCTCGGAATTGGACGGGACAAAAGCTAAAGTCATTATTTTACCGGGGGACACCTGGAGCCAAAATACGAGACGGAGAGGGGCTAGGGCCCGGTGATGTCTATGCACTTCTATTCTTGTAGACAGTTGTTGGGCCTCCAAGTGCAGAGGTTTGTAGAACAGCAGCAAGTTTTCCCTTAAGTGGATCACCCAAGGTTTATCGAACTCAGGGAGGAAGTGTTCAAAGGTATTCCCTCTCAAGCAACCCTGCAATCAAGATACAAGAAGTCTCTTGTGTCCCCAACACACCCAATACACTTGTCAGGTGTATAGGTGCACTAGTTCGGCGAAGAGATTGTGAAATACAAGTGGTATGGATATAATACAACGGTGATATAAAATAGCTTGATGGCGTGGAAGAGACTAAAGGCAAACTAAAATAAAGATGGAAGCAAGCAAACATGTCACATATATAATTGCAAACGGTGTATCAATGCTTAGAACCAAGGCCTAGGGATCATACTTTCACTAGTGAACACTCTCATATAAATATCTTCTCTTTATGATACTACTCTTAACTACTCTCCGGTTGGACACTCTAATCGTTGGTAGGGCTATAACAGCACACCTCAAAGTAAGCCTTTCCCATCTAGAAAACCCCACACTGTCACCTATAGTACTAGATGAGTCCAACAAACACCACAATTTCATAAAGACATCCAACTCCAAATATAACTCATAACAAGTATTTGCAATCTCTAGCCTAAGTGCCACCATGGTGTGCACGCTGTCACTTTAACACACATGGGGAGAGCAGAGATCTATTAAAGCACTTGAGTAGCAAGGTAGATCTATAGATTACAAGCTCATGATCACAATATGATCACGCATAGAGAGAGAGATGAACACATAGTACCGGTAGAACCCTTAGCCCCGAGAGAGAACTACTCCCTCATCATCATGGGAATCAGCAACGGTGATGGAGATGGCGGTGGAGATCGATGGAGATAGCTCCGGGGGCACTTCCCCGTCCCGGCAGGGTGCCGGAACAGAGACTTTCTGTCCCCCGAATCTCCCCTTCGGTTGTGGCGGCGCAGCGGAACTTTTCGTGGATTTATGATTGACGATCTAGTGTTTTGGTATCGGGAGGCTCTTATAGGCGAAGGAGGCAAGGTCGGTGGCCAGCTAGGGGGCCCACACCATGCCCTGGCGCGGCCTGGGCTGGCCCGCGCCAAGGGGGGGTGTGGGCACCCTGTGGCCCCTCTCTGACTCTCCTTCTGGCTCCGTGAGTCTTTCGGTAAAATAGGAACTTTGGCTTTTGTCTCGTCCAATTCTGAGAATATTCATTTTCTGACTTTCCTAGAACCAAAAACGGCAGAAAACAGGCAACTGGCACTGTGGCATCTTGTTAATAGGTTAGTCCAAGAAATCATATGAAAAGTACTCCAAAGTGTGGACAAAACATAAGAAAGTAGATAAAAACAAGCATGGAACATCAAAAATTATAGATACATTTGCAATGTATCAACATCCCCAAGCTTAACTCCTACTCGTCCTCAAGTAGGTAAGTGATAAAAAGAAAGAATAATTTTTGAGGTGACATGCACCATCATAAACTTGATCAAAGTATTTGTAAAACATTGATAGCTGGGATCATAGTACTTCAACATAGCATGAAAGACAAAGTTCTAACAATAAGACAAAGCAACTATGTTGCAACATGAAAAGGCACAAACAAAAGATTCATGAATAACAATGCTTTGCAAGACGTTTGTTTGTTTCACATAAAGAAAACATAGCATAGTGGCATTCAGCTGGTCCCTCATAGAGTAGCAAATATAATGGTGTACATGCTTGACGAAGTATAATTTAGGAATCTCATGTCCCTTGTATATGAGGGCCGCTCCTCATGCTACTCAAGTTTAGTCACCGGTAAGTTCTTGTCATAGTAAGTACATGTGTATGAGAGAGAACCGACAACGGGGTACCCCTTGCCCGATGATACAGAAGAATCCCCATATCAAAATGACAAGCCAAGCAGACAACGAGCATCTCAGCAATCTTCTTATTTACCATGGGAATATGGTGCTTTTTTCTCTCTTTCCTCTTTTCATAATATCTCTTTTTTTCTCTTTTCTCTTTTTTTCTCAATATAGGACTCTTTTTTTTATAAGAAGAATGCTTCATAGACAGCTCATTATGGTTACGCTGCAGGTTTCCACCATGTTAGCATGGATTAGACCAGCGGCCCAGGCGTTTCTCTAACACATATACATAACTCCATGGACTTACAAGCTCCCCTTTCATTTCACACCGACGACATCCATATACAAAAGAGCATGATATCAACTAGGTACAAGTACCAAGTGCAATGTTGAAAGCGTTCCCCATGAAAGCATGGTTCTGCTAATTCCCAACAAATAAGTGCAACATATACAACATAGACGACACAATGGTTCATGTTTATTAAGGACAATAAAATTAAAGTGTGCCATCAAGTTCGTGAGAGCTTTAATCACTAGTTTTCTCATAACAAGTTTAATTTGGAAGGTAAACAAAAGCATGAATATACTGGGAAAAGCAAAAGCTAGTAGGTAGGTACGGTGGACTCTTTGGAATAACTTGGTTTAGGGAGTTGGATGCATGAGTGGAACTCATACTTGGTTGTGGAGGCTAGCAAAAGACTGGGAGCGACAAACTAAGAGAGCAATAATGGCCATAATCATGCAGAGCGACAAAACATCATTGATCAAAGCATAAAGTGATACTACAAGTTGAAAACTAAAGCATCATAAATTCTATGGTGACTTGAGATAGTCATAACATGGTGTGAGCATGCGCCAAGTCAACCCAAATAAAGCATCAAAGGAGAATACCACTATACTATGCTTTAATATGCTAAAACAACGCATGATTCATCCAAGGCACATTAAGCAATCTCAATTGTTTATAACAAGTCATGATACAGCAAAGAATACTAAGCATAAAGCCAAAACAATATCAAGCATGGCATGACAAAGCATAGGCCACAGTCAAAAACAAGCTCTCTTTACCACTTAAGCATGAACTTTCCTACTCTTTTCCAATCCAAACCAAACTATTTGAAAACCAATGTATGAAAGAGGGGGTCCAACCAATTTATTTAGCAAACTAAGCAAACCAAGCAAATGAAAAGCCAAAACGAAAACGAAAAAGAAGACGCTCCAAGAACAACACAACTGTGCATAAAACAATAAAAATGAAGTGTTTGGAAGAAACCTGAGATTTTTATTGATGAAGAAGGGGATGCCTTGGGCATCCCCAAGCTTTGACGCTTGTACTTCTTGGATATTTCTTGGGGTGACACTCATGGCATCCCCAAGCTTGAGCTTTAGTCCATCCTTCATCTCATTACTCATTCCTTCCATACACGTGAAATTTTCCTTCATACAAAACTTCACACAATCTTTATTAGCAACATTAGTGCACTCAAGATAAATAAGTCTTAAGGTTTAGTTCTAATACCAAATAAACTTCCATTAGAACACTAGCTCATAATAACTTTTAGTAATAACTTTCAGTAGCAACATGAATAAAATTAACGATATAACTATCACACAAAACATTCTTATCATGAGCCACATGCTTAAAAGAATTAATACTCCCCATATAAACATAGTCATTCTTATTAATTGTAGTGAGTGCAAATTCAACAAAATAGTTATCGTTATTGTTTTCATCACCATAATCATCAAATATAGGAGGCATATTGTAATCATAATTACTTTCCTCCTCAATAGTAGGTGGACTAAAAATATCATATTCATCATTGCAATCATCATATATTGGAGGTGTAGTATCATCATAAGCAATAGAATAATTATCTTTCAAAGTGTGTTCATTTGTAAACATATCATCATTGAAAGGATCACGGATAGCACTAATAGTACAACAATTATTAATATCATCATTTTCAGAATTGGTACCAAAGAGATTTTCAATATCAAAAGAAGTGTGCTTTTCCCAATCATGATCACTACTATAGGTAACAAGCATAGGAACATCATCGAGTTCAGACTCATCAAAAACTATAATAGGAGCTACATGCTTAGGGGAAAATACTGTTTCCTCCCTCCCTTTACTCCTCCTTTTGTTCTTTATCTTCTTCTCTTTAGGAGGGAGAGGCTTGAAAGGAAGCTTTTCCATATACCCTGGTTTATTATTAGAGACAATAGAAGAAACTTTGGAGGATTCCTTCTTTTCGTTAATAAGATCAAAACACATATTAATCCTATCATATTTTGGTAAAATCTCATCTTCTATAATATTTTGTATGTAAGTATTTGTGTGACAATTATCAACACAATAAAGATGACAACCATGTAGGACACTATTCATATCAAAAGCACCCATATCTACCAAAGAGGTTTTTCTTGATAACTCTTCACACCCCAAAAATAATGTAAGTTCATCATGCTGATTAGGAGTGATCATGTCATCACAATACAAAATTGTAGTACTCATTGGATTAGAAGGGCTATTATTATGGCCTGAGCATTGGAAATTGAAATGACCCACTTCAAAGCAAAGTTCACAAATAAAAGGATAGAGGGCACAAACTTTTTTACCAAGATAATTTAGAGCCCTATACCACATTCTAGTTTTTTCATTCCTGTGGGTGATACAATATTCTTCTTCAACTTGATTACTCTCACAAGGTCTATGTATCCCACAAAAATTAACATGCTTATAAGAAATAGTACTTTCAGAGGTTTGAGCATGTTTATTGCTATCATTAACAACAATTTCATTTTCCATGCAAGTGTCTTTAAAAGGCTCATGATACATGTCCCACTTTTCTTTAGGAGCATTAATATGAGAAGCAAAGATTTTAAAACAATCAATAAGAATTTGAGGATCAAGACCATATTTAGCACTAAGCTCTTGAAAATCAGTAGTTTCAGTGAAAGACTTAATGCAATCATACTCATAGTTTATACCTGGTTCTTTACCTTTGTTGTTATCCCAATCTTCGGTATTGCTTTGAATTGTTTCAAGAAGATCCCTGTCAACACCCAGATTTTTAATCCCAGATGCCCGTTATGCCATACCTCGCAATCCTAGGATTACCATTTTTGCGAGACATAACGGATTGGATATCACAGTACATCATCCATTACAAACCATACATAAGGTCTTACACAAATAAGGATCTCATGATCCAGTCTTAATACAACAAGCAACGGAAATAAACGATAAGTGTAGCAGTGGGGTCCATCTTTAGGGGCACATGCAATGCTGACAAAGGCAGATAGTCCTAGTTATCATAGCTGTCCTGTTTGCCATCATCTTGATAGTCTCCTTCATAGTCTGGCCATGAGAATAGCCAGGGACAAAAGCTATGAGTACTCTTTAAGTACTCGCAAACTACCACTAATAAGTAATATAGTTCTAAGTTAAAGTGCTAAATCTAAGTTTAACTATCAAGTTAAGTTTGAAACCTAAGCTGAGTTCTGAAGCAAAGAAAGATAAAATAAAGTTCTAGAATCACTTAAGTTGGGAAGCTATTGTCATAAACACAACCCTGTTGTGGTCAAGTCAAGATTCATCATTCATTTCATAAGTTGTTTGGAAAAATAGCTGACAACGAAACAATATGGCCATTCCAACTGTCCATAACCGCGGACGCGGCTATTCGAATAGTTTGACACTCTGCAGAGGTGGTACACTTTCACCACAAGATTCGATACATATGTCAGGGATAACCCTGAATCATCATACTTAGTATGCAAATAATCAAACATAACCTTCCCTTTACACACCCTAGTATAAGCACCTCTCCTATGAGCATGGCCTCCCAACCATGACCATCAGTCATCTTGGGCACTGCATAGGTGGACAACATTGAGAGGTAGCCTCAACTCAAACCTCTCCTATGAGGGAACTAATACTAATGCATATAAATTTCTAGCTAAGCCTTACCCAATTCAGGTACTGTGGTTGTACGGTAAATTTGGAATGGTATCGCATCCGAATCCAACCATCAGTTTTATAAAAGGGTTAAGGTTCATGCCTCAACATTTTCACCATCATAAACCATTTGTGTTTCTCAACACATGTCAAAACATCTCAATAGAATGACTCATCATTCCAAGGTTTTCACAATTCATTTTCACCAAGTGTTCCCATCTAAAGTGACCCAAGTTTTTGATCTACTCTAAACTACTAAGTTAAGAGTGTTCACTAAGGTGGAAAAGATGGGTTCAATCTCATGCCATAGAATGACATCTAAAGGGGTTCTAAATAGGTCAAGTTTTATACTCTTTATCTTACCTTCAAAACAAGTAAAGAACTTTAGGTACAATAAAGGAAGTAAATCTTGAAGATAAAACTTGGGGTAACTAATAGTCAAAGGGATATGACTCAAGCATGCCTATAGCATCTTGGATCAAGTTAACTAGCTTAATTCTAGCTTGCTACAATAGCTTGCATTGTTAATGGTGGCTTGCCTTGGTTGGTGCAGTGGTTGAAGTTTTCTTCTTCTTCTTCTTCTTGGTAGAACTCCTCCTCCTCATAGACTTGGTTGGTACTATCGTCTATAAATACATACGGAGTACACAATCACCAAACAATACTTAACTAGTCTAATTAGCATTCTAAGACACACATTTAATGATCTATTATCATCTCAAGCATCACAAGTTTAATTTAATAGTTTCACTCTTTTTAATTTAGAAAAGTAATTTCTACTCATTGAAAAATTAACTAAGATTTAATATTCACCACTTAAAATATGGGATCATGTGGACACATGTCATCACCACATATTCTAGCATGTGTTTAATGTGATTTAAGGGTTGGATCATAATTACTTTGGTTTAAGTTCATTATTTAATGATTTAAAGTGACTAGAAATGCCTATATAGCATTATTTTGGTACTAGTCCAAAGTCACTCCATGTAAGCCTTAATATTATTACATATTCAGATAGGTATGATGAAATGTGAATTTTGAGAGTTGGAATCAACTCAAAATCTATCTTGGTTGATTTTATAAAAAATTTGCAATATGAAAATGCTTCTCTTTTGTTATTTTTACTAGGAGAGATCTATAACTCTAATTGAATTAAATCCAACAGGCTTGGATAGATCATTTCAATACCTTTCAGGCAAAATTGGTTTCATGCAATTTGGATTTGTTAATCTCTCTAAATTGACTTTTAAACATGGACAGAAACTAGATTAACTCTAAATAGAAAAACTAAATTTGAAACTTTAACACGCGCGGGAACTAACTGGGCCGGCCCATCTACGCACAGTGTGCGCAGTGGGCTGCCTGACATGCGGCTCCACCAGTCAGCGACACAATTTAATCTGAGCAGTATCTAGCATCCTAGGCCACACGATCTAAAGGGGATCCAACGGTGGTGAGTCATCGTCGACGACGGATCACTCCGGCGAGAACATGACCTAGACGTGGCAGTGGGGGTCGATTGGGGGCATACCAGGGCTCTAGTAAGGTCGGCGAGGCGGGCAAACGGGCTGGTAGACGACGGCGAGGCGAGGCGCGGTTGCGGCGGAGCTTGGGGTGCCCAAAATCGCAAACGACCTTCTCCTCCTGCTGCGGCGGCTTCGGCTCCAATTCTGGCGAGACAGAGCTCGAGCGGCTTCGGCTAGAGGTGGAAAAGGTTCAATGAGAGGTGGGAAGTGTGTGAGTATGGAGAAATGGAGTTGGGGTGGCCGCTTTATATAGGGTCGACGAGAGGGCAGAGCGGGCAACGGTGAGGTCATCGGTGACGACGCTGTGGGGCTCTCTCGGCATGGGCGAGGGTGGCGTTGGATGCTCTGTTCCCCGGCGGCCCTCTGAGGCTTAAAGGCGCGGCAAGGCGGAGTCTCTACTGGTCGGGAGCGTGCGGTGAACTATGCGCGGACGATAGTGTTCGACGTTGTTCCTCCCATCTGCTGGTCACGAGGCGGCGAACGACAATGTCTGGGCGCTTGCTGGGCCTATTGTGGCTGCTGACACACAATGCTAGGGCTAGGCGTGGTCGGTGCTGCTCTGGTGGGCGCGACGCTCCAGGGTGATCGGCATGGCGGACAGCGGCATGGGCGCGAGCAATTGAGGCTTGTCCTCCGCTCGTTTTTGGTTGGGGGCTGGTCGAGGCGAAGCAGTGTGATGGCGCCTGTCTTCCAGCAAGCGAAAGAGAGCGTGGGACGGGCTAGGGTGAGCGGTCCGTGGTCAACCTGGGGCAAGGCTTTGGGCGGCGAGTTACTGGAGCAGACAGGGGAGAGGGAGAGAGGGTTAGGGCCGGGGTTCTTGCTGGGGGAACCAGGGGACCAAGTTAGGCCCAAGTGGTGACCAAAGCTACTGCTCACTATAGTGTTTTAGGATTTGCAAGATTTGTGCCTGCCACCTGCTCGACAGAATGGCCGCAAGAAGCAAAAATTTGAATTTTGGGTTCAAATTTTTTGAGTGATCTCCACTAGTACTAGGTAGTCTCTGGTTGCAAGGGTTTTGAAAATGGAGTTCAATTGGATGGTTTTTTAAATAGGGGTGATCTAGGCATATGCATTGAATTCAATTTTGAACTGTCATTTAAAATTATTATTTGAATGTTTTTAGTAGATCACAAGGTGGGCCTTGGTACCTCATTATGTGTACTAGCAAGGGGTGTAAAGATCCACAAATGTTTCTGTTAAGTTTTGAGTACTAGGAATAGCCAAAGTAGGCATGGTAGTTAATTTGGCCAAAATGACCATTCACTTCAATTATTCATTTTGAGTTGTTTTTCTTTGGAAAAAGTTTGGGAATGATTTAGATGATGTTTATTTCACCTAAGAAACATTTTACAAGCAATGAATCACAGAACCATGGCAATTCAAATCAACTCCTAATTTAAATGCACATACACATGAGTGCTTTCATATTTTGAAATGGAAAAGTTTTTGTTAACCCTAAATTATATGATTTGGATCTTGATAAGCTTGGATTAAAGTTTTGGGATGTTACAAACCTTCCCCCCTTAAACAAATCTCGTCCCGAGATTTACAAAGAAAACTAGGAACTAAAGAGATCTGGGAACTCTGTCCTAATGTAATCTTCGCGCTCCCAAGTGGCTTCCTCCTCGGTATGGTTGCTCCACTGAATCTGGAGAAACTTGATGCTCCTGGTCCTGGTGGTTCTGTAGGCTTCTTCTAAGATACGGATGAGCACTTCCCGATAGGTCAGGTCATTGTTGATTTCTACAGCCCTGTGATCGATGTTCTTGAAAACTTCCGTCTTCTCCGGCACTTCCAGGCATTTGCGAAGTAACGAGATATGGAACACATTGTGGATGGCTGACATCTCCTCAGGTAGTTCTAGTTGATACGATACTTCTCCTCGACGGTTCAGAATCTTGAAGGGCCCGATATATCTGGGGGCTAACTTTCCTTTCAAACTAAAGCGTTGGGTTCCCTTCAATGGCGAAACCTTGAGATATACAAAATCTCCGACATTGAAAGTCAGGTCTCTCCTTCTTTTGTCAGCATAACTCTTCTGTCTGGATTGGGCGGTCTTGAGGTGCTCACAGACTTTGTGAACTGTCTCTTCTGCTTCCCGGAGAATGTCGGGTCCAAAGATCTGACTCTCTCCTACTTGCGACCAATTCAAAGGGGTACGACACTTTCTTCCGTACAGGAATTCAAAGGGTTCCATCTACAAACTAGCTTGATAACTGTTGTTGTATGAGAATTCTGCGAAAGGCAGGCAGTCTTCCCATTTTGATCCGTATTCTAACACACAAGCTCTAAGCATATCCTCTAGGATCTAGTTGACTCTCTCAGTCTGTCCATCAGTTTGCGGGTGATAAGCGGTACTGAAGTTCAACTTGGTTCCCAATCCTTCTTGGACTTTCTGCCAAAATCTCGAGGTAAACTGAGTTCCTTGATCTGATACTATGGTCTTGGGGGTTCCATGCAGACTAACAATTCTAGCGATGTATAGCTCTGCTAGCTTCGCACTCTTGTAGGTAGTCTTGACAGGTATAAAGTGGGCTACCTTGGACAATCTATCAACTATGACCCAGATTGAGTCATTCCCCTACTAGAAGTAGGCAAACCGGTGATAAAGTCCATTCCTACGGAATCCAATTTCCATTCCGGAATCTGCAATGGTTGCAATAGTCCTGCAGGCCTCTGATGTTCTGCTTTGACTCTTTGATTGATATCACACTTGGCGATGTAGCTTCCGATTTCTCTCTTCATCTTGTGCCACCAAAATTGCTCTTTCAAATCCTGATACATCTTCGTTCCTCTGGGGTGGATAGAATAAAGAGTATCATGAGCTTCCTTCATGATAACTTTCTTCAGTTCTGAATCGGCTGGCACACAAATACGTCCTTTGTACCACAGTACTCCTTCTTCGTCTTTAGTGAATCCATGTACCTTTCCTGTACCAATACGACGTTTGATTCCGTTGATACTTTCATTCCCCTTCTGGGCTTCCTTGATTTGGCTAATAAAAGTGAGTTGAAGTTCAATGCTAGCTAAGAATACTTTGCTAACTAATTCAGTCATGAACTGCTCCAACTCTTCATACAAACTTGGTTGCTTCTCCTTGATCATGGTATTTAGCCTACACGGCAATCTGCTAAGAGCATCCGCTACCACATTGGCTTTGCCGGGGTGATAGTGAATGTCAAGGTCATAATCCTTGATTAACTCTATCCATCTCCTTTGCCTCATATTCAGCTCCTTCTGAGTGAAGATAAACTTTAAGCTCTTGTGATCCGAGTAAATCTCACAGCGGTTACCCATCAAATAATGACGCCATGTCTTCAATGCTAGAACCACAGCTGCTGGCTCAAGATCATGAGTCTGATAGTTCTGCTCATGTTGTTTCAGTTGTCAAGACAGATACGCGATGACTTTGCCTTTTTTGCATCAATACACATCCTAGACCAATCTTGGATGCATCACAATACACATCAAACGACTTCTTGATGTCTGGCATGATCAATATTGGGGCTGAAATCAATCTCTTCTCCAGCTCCTAGAAACTGGCCTCACACTTGTCTGTCCATTCAAACTTTTTGTCCTTCTTCAACAATTGGGTCATGGGTCTGGCGATGCTTGAGAATCCTTCTACGAACTTGCGGTAGTATCCCACTAATCTGAGAAATGCACAGACTTGGGTTTGAGTGGTTGGGGCTTCCCATTCTTCGACATCTTTGATCTTGGCGGGATCAACAGAGACTCCTCCGGCAGACACAATATGTCGTAGGAATCCTACTTCTTTCAGCCAAAACTCACACTTGCCAAACTTGGCATATAACTGATGCTCTCTCAGGGTTTCTAGGATGATTCTCAGATGTTGCTCATGTTCTTCTTCGGACTTGGAGTAGATAAGGATGCCGTCGATAAACACAACTACAAACTTATCTAGGAAATTCATAAAGATCTTATTCATGAGAATCATGAAATAAGCAGGGGCATTGGTTAATCCAAAAGACATAACCATATACTCGTATAAACCATAGCGAGTAGTAAAGGCAGTCTTCGGAATATCCTTTGCACGAATCTTAAGTTGGTGATAACCAGTCCTAAGATCAATCTTTGAGAATACCTGGGCTCCAGTCAACTGATCAAATAGATCCTCTATCTTTGGCAAGGGGTACTTGTTCTTGATGGTAACGTCATTCAACTTTCTGTAATCTGTGCACAGATGGTTGCCACCATCTTTCTTGTCGACGAATAACACTGGTGATCTCCATGGCGATGCGCTTGGTTGAATCAAGCCTTTTTCTAACATGGCATCCAACTGCTTCTTCAGTTTCACTAACTCTGAGGGGTTCATGCTATAGGTCTCTGGGCTATGGGTCCGGTTCCGGGGATTAGTTCGATAATGAACTCAATATCCCTATCAGGGGGCATACCTGGCAATTCATCTGGGAATACGTCGGGGTATTCACAGACTACTCTGACTTGGTCTATAGTGGGCAGGGCTACACTCTTGTTGCACTTGAAATGACGGGGTAAGGTTTCAGAGATATGCTCTACTGTTACTCCAGAACTACTGGTCCGGGTGATGGCTTTCTTAGCACAGTTGATACGTCCAAAACGTATCTACTTTCCCGAACACTTTTGCTATTGTTTCTCCTCTATACTTGTGTGATTTGGATGCAACTAATGCGAACTGACGCTGTTTTCAGCAGAATTGCCTCGGTGTCTACTTTTTGTGCAGAAAATCAACTATCTGGCAAAATTCCGGAAAATATGACAAAAATCCTATTTCACCCGAAGACTCCAAGAACCAGAATACGAGACGGAGAAGAGCCCTGGGGTGGCCACACCACCTGGTGGCGCGGGCCAGGCCAGGCCGCGCCAGAGGGTGGTGTGGGCCACCCAGGCACCCACTCGGCCTCTCTCTTTGCCTATAGGGAGCCTTCTGACCTAAAAACTTCGGGGGGTTTGACGTTTTTCCAGAAGGAGTTCCGCTCCGCCGCCACCACCAGATTCCACGAAACAGCACCAGAAACTCCGTTCTGGCACCCTGCCAGGACGGGGAATTGGAGGAGATCATCGCCATCATCATCACCATCGCTTCTCCATCGACAATCCATGTTTCCCCCATCTATGAGTGAGTAATCCCCCATTGTAGGCTATGGAGATGGTAGGGATTGGATGAGATCGTTCATGTAATGGCATCAGATTGTTAGGGCATGGTGCCTAGTATCTTTTATTAGTGCTTTATGACTTTGTTGCGACTTGTTGTGCTTAATGCTTGTCACTAGGGCCCGAGGGCCATGATTTCAGATCTGAAATTATTATTGATTCATTATGATAGTAATGTCTCTGGTCTTATCTACAAGTTATATACACACGTTGTTGTCCGGAACCTATGGCCCCGAAGTGACAGAAATCGGGATAACCGGAAGGGAAAGGCTTTGATGTGAGGATCACATGTGTTCACGGAGTGTTAATGCTTTGCTGCGGTGCTCTATTAAAAGGAGCACCTTAATTGCCAGTAGTTCCCTAGAGGCCCCGTTGCAAACGGGCTGGCAGGACAAAAGATGTTGTGCAAGTTCTCATTGCGAGCACGTATGACTATATATGGAACGCATGCCTAGGATTGTCTAGTACTTGGGTGCTTTATCTTATTTATCTGCAATTGCCCTATGTTCTGATTGCTATGTGAATTGTCTTGTCGATGCAACGCCCGTCCATCCATCCCTATGCCTACCGCACTCGAATCCCACTGTTTACTGCTTTAGTTACTACTGTCTTTGTTTTGCTACTACTGTTACTTTACTATTCCTACTACAAAACTGTTGCTACTGATAAACTGCTGTGAGCAAGATTGTTTCCAGGTGCAGCTGAATTGACAACTCAGTTGTTAAGACTGATAAGTATTCTTTGGCTCCCCTTGTGTCGAATCAATAAATTGGGTTTCACTTCCCTCGAAAATACTGCGATACACCCCCTATACTTGTGGGTCATCAAGACTATTTTCTGGCGCCGTTGCCGGGGAGCATAGCTTTATTTATCAAGTTCACTTGGATTCTCTATTTCCATCCATCATGGGTAAGTCTCGTGATGGCAAGGTTCCTATTTTACCATCCACTACAAGAAGAGGTACGGTTCTGAACACCTCTACTGCTCTTGATTCACCGTCTTTTTTGAGTAAGTTCCTTACACCACCACATACACATGCTACAGACACTACTACTACTGCTAAATCTGAAACTTCTGATGCTTACGATGCTGCTTCTATTGTGCTTGATAAGAGTGGTTCATTAGGTCCTTTCCTAGATGCTACGATTGCTAGAACTATAGCTGGAAATACCAAAACTCCTAATGAAAACACTACCATACCCGTTAGCTCACCTGAGTCTAGTGAGAGTTATGATGCTGAAGAAGATTATGTTGAGATGACTAATGAGTTTATTGAAGAATGTAGGAACACCCATGATAGGACCGCTGCTAAGAGTCTCCTTGAGAGGCGTACTATTAGACCCAAATTATCTCTTGATGCTGAGTTTGCTGCTTCTCCCATAAATATTATAGATGAAGATTATGATTTCTCTCTCGATCTATCTTACATAGCTATTGTCAAGAAAGAACCTTTTTATGGGACTAAGAATGAAAGTGCGGTAGCACATATGAATGAACTTTCTACCATGAGTGGCTTGTTTTCTAATGATATTAAGATGCGTACTTATTTTGTTGCTAAGATTTTCCCTTTTTCACTGAAAGGAGAAGCTAAAACTTGGTTTGGTAATTTACCTCCGGGATCTATTGATAGCCCTGAGTGCTTGATTAGTACTTTCCTGTAGAAATATTTTCCTCCTAGTGCTAGACATGCTGTTTTGCAGGAACTTTTTGATTTTAAACAAGGAGAAAAAGAGGTATTGCCTGAATCTTGGGCAAGGTTTTTTACTTTGATTCATGCACAGGCTGGAAGTCCATTACCTAAGAATGAGCTACTTGATATATTTTATAATGGACTAACCGAAGAATCTAGGACATACCTAGATAGTTGTGCTAACTGTGTTTTCAGGAATAGGACTCCCAAGGAAGCTGAGGAATTAATGGCTAAAATAAGCAAGAATTATGAAGATTGGACTCCTTCTAAACAAGTTACGCCTGAAGTAATTGTACCTGAACCATCTATTCATATGCCTATTCCAACATCAAAGAAGAGAGGAGTTATTGAATTAAATGATGAAGTGATGAAGGAAGCTAAGAAATGTCTTAAGGAGAAGGGAATTAAAGCTGCAGATGTCAAGAATTTACCTCAAATAGAAGAATTATTTAAGCCTATTCCCTACTCACCCACTATTGAGGTACACTCTCTCCAACACTTTGATGAAGGTGATATCCCTTACTTGAAACCTCCTGATCAATGCTTAGAAGAATTTGATATCTTTATTTTTAAGCAAGATAACTTTAATAAAAGGGTGCAAAATCATCTAATGGAAAACACTAGAGCTATTGTTGAGTTGAAAGATATTGTGGAAAGAACCTCTAATGATGTTAAAATGATTGTTAAACGATTCAAATGGTTCAAACTCAAATAGATCAACTAGTTAAAGTACAAAACGACTTGCTAGTTAATGCTGCTAAAGAAAAACATGCTTATGAAATTAGAACTAGAAGTGGAGCTGCTACCCAGGATCCTCTATATCCTGAGGGGCATCCCAAAAGGATTGAGCAGGATTCTCAACAAGCTGAAAATTGTGGTTCTACTCGTAAGAAAAGGAAAAAGAAACATAAAACTGTTGTAGAACCCTTTGAACTTGCTTTATATCCTAATAGTATATCCATCTCTGATGCTGAAACTGAAAGTGGTAATGAAGAAAATGTTGTTCCTAATGAAGAAAAAGGTTAAGAAGAACCTGAAAACCGCACTAAGACTACTAAATACACCAAAGAAGATTTTATTGCTAAGAAACATGGTAGTGAAAGAGAACCTTGGGTCCAAAAACCTATGCCTTTCCCTGATAAGAAACACAAGTCAAAGGAAGATGAACACTATAATAAGTTTTGTGAGTGGATGAAGCCTTTGTTCTTGCAAATTCCTTTGACTGATGCTATTAAATTGCCTCCTTACTCAAAGTATATGAAGGACATTGTCTCGAATAAAAGGAAGATCCGTAATGAAGAAATTTCCGCTTTGCTTGCTAATTATTCCTTCAATGGTAAGGTTCCTAAGAAACTTGGAGACCCAGGGATTCCAACTATCCCTTGCTCTATTAAGAATAGTTATGTTATAACTTATTTGTGTGATTTGGGAGCTGGAGTTAGTGTTATGCCTTTCTCTCTCTATAAGAGGCTTCAACTTGAAAAATTAATACCAACTGATATATCTTTGCAAATGGCTGATAAGTCCACCACTATTCCTGTGGGTATATGTGAGGATGTACCTGTTCAGCTGTCTCATAATTACTTGATATTAACTGATTTTGTTGTGCTTGAAATGCCTGAAGATGATAATATGTCTATTATTCTTGGGAGACCTTTTCTTAACACTGCAGGAGCTGTTATTAATTGTAATCAAGGAAAGGTGACCTTCAATGTTAATGATAAGGAACATAATGTCTATTTCCCCAAGAAGATTGAAAGGACTTATGGTTTAAATTCAATTGAACATGTTGAAGGCATTCAAGTTGGAGAAATATATTGTCCCATACCAAAAGAAAAATTTGAAACTATTATGATTGGGACAATTGCTATCAAGGTTGAGGTAACATAATCATTAATGGAATACAAAGTTTTGTCTCATATGCAATTGTTTTGGTAGCAAGACTTGATCAACCTTGCTAACAAAAGGATTCCATTGAACGAAACAATGTTTTCATTGTGATTATCCCCATTTATTTCTATCCTTTGCATTTTCGTTTTTGCTTTCGTTTAGTTTCCTTTGTGTTGTTAGTTTGCTTGCATGCTAGAACTTCTGTAGTTCTAGCCTTGTTTTTGTCATTGCATCATGTTTCCAAAAAGGAAAAAAAATCTGTCTGTCAGAAAATTCATTTTTCTATTTCTGAAAAGTGCCCAAAAATAAAGTGTCTCGGAAAATTCTAGAAAATTCATATTAAATTTTTACATGAAAAAAGGGGCAGAGGAGTACCTGGTAGTTAATAGTGGGGGCCACCAGGCAGGCACACCATGTGGTGGCGCGGCCAGCCCTGGGTGGCGCCATGCCCTGGTGTGGGCCACCCCTGGCCCCCCACTACTTCTCTCTCCTGCTACTTTCTTCTCTCTCCCGAGTAAGCTTCAGTTCATAGCTCAAAATCGCCTTCTCTCTGTGCTTTCTCTCTATTTCTTCGATCTCTTTGCTCAGCCCATCTTTCTTGCTGAAATTTGGAGCAATTGTTCCTTGGTATGTGACTCCTCCCCTTATCCAAGTAGATTTGTGTTTGGTAGATTGTATGTTGAGTATTTTGCTGCTATAGGTGACTGGTTATGAGATCTTGTAAGCTTGTTTGATGCTTAGAGATATAGTTTTGATGCATGTTTAGGCCTCTTGCAAGTCCCTATGAGTAGAATCCTTCATTATATTTACTTTGCAATCACTTGTTTAATAGGTGTTTAATTTTCAGAATACCAAGCATGAACAACCACACTTTTGGAGAGATATTTGAGAGTGATGCACCTAGGAGGTCGAGGCCCTCAAGAACAGCCTCTCAAGCTAGGCCATCATACAATGAAGACCTCATTGCAACACGCATTGGCAGTGAAAGGGATGATGGGGATGCTCACGCATCTTCTTTTCCTTGTTTACTTTCTTGCAAGCTGCAGGTATTCTTGATGATTTCTTGCTACTGATTGAGAGGGTTGGCTTGACCTCTTATATGCAAGATGAGAGTGCACAATACGCTATGCTCACCAAAACTTTTGTTGAGAGCTTCTCATTTACTAACACATCCTATCATTCCACTGTCTCTTTCAAAATCTATGATATGCCCTTCACCATGCCTTTGGAGAGATTTTGCAGTATTGTAGGTGTGCGTATGACAGGGACCGTGAAGAAAATTCAAGGGAGGCCCGCTGATTTGTTGGAGCTTTACCGAGGGGTGAGCAATGATGATGACCGCGTGGCGCAACGTGGAAAGATAAGAAATATCCAACTCCCTGCTCTTAGATACTTTGCATACTACCTTGCCACTAGTGTTTTGGGTAGGGAGAACACTAGTAATATCTCCAACTATCACTTAGCTTTCCTTGCTGCTGCGCTCAACAATGATACTCGGTACAATCTTGGCTCTCTTATTGCTCGCCGCCTAGCTGCTAGGGGGCCTATCTATGGGGGCATCATTGCCTCGCGTGTAGTCGATGCTTTAGATCTTTTGGTGGCTCGTGATGATGTTATGCTAGCACCACAGAGGCTCGACCTTGTTGCCATGAAAACTCATCACTTTGTCACTGCTACCTCTGATTTGAACAATCTAGTATATAGGATGCTTTTAACTGACGGGGATGAAAGGGAGATCCTTTTGCCACAGCCTGCTTTGTTCAGTGTTGACAGGAGACCATGGTCGTGCTCCAAGGAGGAGGTGGACGAGCAGCTTCGCTTGTTGGGTTTCCACGAGCAGCACCAGGAGGATGTGCCCTCCTATGATTACTCCGCACATTACGAAGGGACGTACTCGGGCTCGCACCAGGACGAGGGTACCTCCTCGTTGTACCCCGGTGACACTTCATCTTGGCCAGCCTGGGAATAATATCCACTTAGGCCAAAAGCCTAAGCTTGGGGGGAGGTACGCCGACACCGCACTCATCTCCATATCATGTTACGTCGGTTCTTTGTATATTCATGTTTTTGCTTTCTTTTTAGTTTTCGTTCTTCTTTGCTTTTGCTTTCTAAAAACACAAAAAGACCAAAAATATTTTTGTTGTTTCCCTTTGGTTTGCTTCTTCTTTTTTCCTTGGTTTGCTTTTCCCTTTTTTCTTTGTTTGAACTATTCGAAAAACCCAAAAAGATTTTGCTTTGCTTATTTTTATCTTTTGGTTCTTGTTTAAAAATCGAAAACACCAAAAATATTTGTCGTTCTTCTTTGGTTTTTGCGAGTTGGCTACAGGGGTCGGCAATTCTCAGTGGATTATTGGTTTCATATTATTATTCAAGCCACACAAGTGAAGAGCAATAATGAGGATCAATGACAACTTGAGGCGTGCTAAGAGGCTGGTAACGAACTCTATTTGTCTTCATTTTTGTACATATACTCATCATTGTGAGCTTGCTTAGTCCGTTCATGTAGAGTATATGTTCTCTTTGGATGCTTAGTAGTTCTTGCTTTCTTGTGTTTAGCTCCAGCTCGCTAATAGTTTGTAGCATGTTTCATGAATGTTTGCTTGCATTACTCTATTCATAAATTGGTATGACACCGTGGTATCCTCCTCTGAATGTTTCATTTGATTGACTTGGCACATGCTCATGCATGCACATGACTGTGATAATCAGTTAAGCCTTGATGAATTATTTTGCCTTGAGGATCTTGAATCATTTTCATTCCATGAGTAGTCTTGTTTTGTTGCAAGCATGATAATGACAACTATTGCTCTCTTGTTTTTCGCTCCCTTACTATTGCTAGCCTTCATTTCCACTGAGTGTTTTACACATGTTTCCAACTCCCTAAACCAAATATTTCCAAAGTGTCCACCATACCTACCCATTAGCATCATTTGCTACTTTCATGCATATTCAATATGCCTTGTTTTCTTCCGAATAAAATATTTGCTTGTTATGAGAAAGTTAGGTAGTAAAGCTCTCACGAACTTGATGGCACACTTTATTTTCTTGCTCTTAATAAACCTGAACCATTGTGTCCTTCTTTGTTGTGCATATGCTTGCGCTTTATGAGTTAAAGTTAGCAGAACCATGTACCATGGGGACCGCTTTCAACGCTTCATAGGTACTTTGTACTTAGTTGATATCATGTTGGGGATATACTTTCCGGGTATCCTCAGCGTTCCTCACTGACCAGGGTGGCCCACTTCGGGTTAGAGCTTTGCTTCACGGGCGGCCCAGTTGGAGAGAGAAGACAGAGTCCCATCCGGCTACGGAAAAGCCCAAAAGACTTACCGACTTACGCCCATAATGTTACTTGTAGTTCAAGATGTACTCTGTAACCAACTCTTAGTCGTAGCCGGATTGATCTCTCCTATAAACCCTAGGCCGGATATCTATATAAGCCATCCTAGGGAGAGCCTTGAGGAAAACACCAGACGACCAATAGTCTACAATCTCAACTCGCACAGGCGAAACCCTTGTAACCCATATTCCGGCTTTGCCGTATTACTGGATTGATAGCAGGAGTAGGGTCCGTCCAAAGCCGGCGGATTCGAACCTGGGTAAACTTGTGTGCTCACCGTCTCGGAACACCGTATGCCTCACACCCCTCTCTTCTGCACGCCTCGAGGACCCCCTCATGGCATACTTGTCATCAATACGACGACAGTTGGCGCCCACCGTGGGGAAAGTGAGCTTCGGATCTACGTTCCGAGCAGAATCTGCAAGAATCGGAATCGGCGAGACCATCACCGTCGGTCGCATCCTCTACGCTAGCGACGTCCCTCTCATCGTTCTCGACGAGACCTGGATTCCGGCTAGGGAGGCCGTGACTGCTTATACAATCATGTCTTTTGGCGAGATCGATGTTTACATCAGTTTCGCTGAACCTGCCCAACCCACCCCAACGGTGATGATAGAGGCAGAAGAAAATTCTGGGTCCCCTTTGTCCACGGAGGCGGCAGAGTTCTGGATCTCAGAAAACCCTAATCCCACCCAGCCCGCACCAGTTGTGGAGATAGTGGAGAAATCCGAGACTGAAGAAAACCTCGCGGACCAAGTCGAATCTAGAGTGGATCTCCCTGGAGAAGCCGGATCCCATATCGACCCACCCATGAAAGTCGAAATCCAGGAGGAGCATATCAACAGCACTGATTCCGGCTCTGATGATGCCGGGACAGACATGCCTTTCCTCAGGTACCTCAGGAAGCACGCATCGCACTTCATTGAATACGTTGGATCCGGATTCGGCTCTACCGATGCTGGAGAAAACACCGACTCGGTGCTAGAGGCAATTGGAACAAACACCGACGTTCCCGCATCCTCGGATGAGTCCATGACGTCGGCAGATTTCCGAAAGTTCTCCGCAGAATATGATGAGGAGTACAACTCCAAAGCTGTAGAAGGCGAAGAAACCATGGACGAAGGATCCGGGGAACACTCTCCCAAAGCGCAGGATGATATGGAGGTCGGAGACAATCCCGAACTCTAGATGTCCGAAAGTACCGCTCAGAGCTTGACTCCGGGAAACGGACCCAAAGCCGTCTTTGCTACCGGCGCTGCCAAGAGGGCAAAGAAGAAGAACAAGAAGAACAAGACCCCGGCAAAAGACCCTCTGACAGAGGAAGTGATTGCCGAGGAATACGAGGAAGACTCGGATGGAGCAGTTATCCTAGGCGAGCCGAAAAAAGAAGCATCGGTGGATGGGCACGTGATCACTGAAGGTGCGCGTAAACTCATCGATGCCGCATTAACCACACCTATCCCTACAACTACAGAACTTACCGCAGATGAGCTGGACGAAAGGGCCCAAGCCCTAGAAGCGCGTCGTCAACAACTCCTTGATGAAGCCAAAAACATCGAGGTGGAGAAGAAGCGCATGTCAAACAAGGAGTACATGTCCCGTCTGCATCAGAAGACACGGAAGCGTCACGTGGATGTCAACCAATTCCCACGTGTCAGTGCCGTCCTTTTTGGAGATGAGATGGGAAAGCCACGGAAGGACAGCAATGGAGATTGGGTTTACCCAACACCAGTGCAAAATACTGTGGCAGCTCGCGAAATTCTATCAGCTAATCCAGGACCAGAAGAGATACATTTGGGTATCAAGCTACTCAACAAAGGACTGGAGCAGCAAAACGTCGCCTTGTCGGGAAGCCAAAAGCTGGTCTCGGATTCCGACCAATGTCGCACAGATCCGGCATGGGCTGGAGTAAGATCCCACTATGTTCGGGCGCAGTATCATAACCCCGAACGCAGGGAAGACAATTATTCAAGAACCGGATCGACGGGGCAGCACCGCAGGGCTACACATAACTGGAACAACGTCGCTCCAGTAGCCGAGAAAGACGCAATCGCTGCACTCAATCCAAGGAATCCTTCCCGAAAGGGAGAAGATAAAGAAAAACGTCGGGAGGAGGATCGACAGAAAATGCCACCTCCTAGACATGAAAACTGTCCGGCTGAACCTTACCATGGTAGGAACACCGAACGAAGGAACGACGGAAACCATGCTGGTACAAGCCGGCAGGGGGCTCGTCACAGTCAAGAATCTCCCCGGAACCGGAATAATGATGCTCTAGACGGAGGCCGGTGATCAGCCGGAAACAACCCAGCTGCACCACCCTCTCCACCGCACAGTTATCACAACGGCCCCCAACGAGGTCAAGGAGGACGACATGGCGGAGGAGGTGGTGGCAGAAGCCGAAGTCCGGCTCCAAGGCACCGCAGCCACAGCCGATATTCGGGACAATCCCTATCCCCGAACGATGCAAGGCACAGGATCAACTCCAACATAGAGGCTCGGCGCTACGAAAACGATGACGTCTATGTGGGCCCAAAGTTCTTTGGACCACGCATCAGAGCTACAAAATTCCCGGAAGGATTTGCTATCTCAAGACATATTCAAGCCTACGACGGCATTGCTCGGCCAGACACCTGGTTACAGGACTTCTTCCAAACTTGCTGCATCGCTAAGGGCGGAAACAGCCTGGTCGCAACCCGATATATCCCACTTATGTTGCGGAAGACGGAGCGATCATGGCTCAATGAACTTCCGGCAAACACCATCCAAAACTGGTATGACTTACAAAGTGCGTTCTTTCGGAATTTCGAAGGCACATATCGGAGGCCCTATACGGTTGGAGACCTACAGCGTTGCACCCAGAAAGCCGAAGAAACTTGCCGAGATTATCTCGGACGATGGATTGACACCAAGAACTCCTGCGAGGGAGTAAATGATCAAACTATGATTGAAGCTTTTATTTTAGGTCTCCCAATTGGATTACTGCGCCATCGCTTGAAGTGTGACAAGGTTACTGATCTGGGAGAGATGATAGAAGCAGCGAGCAAGTATGCAGATGCTGACGACGATGTAGAGGGATTACTTAACGTCCTGGTTGTACCACAGTCAGCAAAGACAAAGCAACAGGCTCAGAAACGCAAAAACACCTCAGAAGAAAAACCCAACGCGGAGACAGCAGTAGTCACTACTGTTTCCGGGACTGGAGGACGAGGAGGACGTGGTGGAGGCCGCGGGCATGGTCGTGGGACATCAAGGGTCCAAGGTAGAGGAGAGCAACAACCAGGCAAAACCTACACTTGGACCGACATTGCCAATAACCCATGTGTGCATCACTTAAACACCAATGGGGCTCGACCCACACCAACGCTGAATGTCGTTTTAACGATGACATCAAGAGAGATGATACCGCGGGCTACAAAGCTAAGCGGAAGAAGGGAAAGAAAAATCCCAATTAAGAAAAAGAGACCAAGGAAGATTCCGACATGGAGGAAGCTGACGCTTCAAATCCCAAGTCGGAAGGGAAGAAAACATTTCCTACCAAGAAGGACACTTACGTCACCTTCCTCGGATCTCAACCAGCAAAGGTCAAGAAAGCAATTCTCCACAAACTCAACGCAATAGTTCCGGCTGTCCCTCAGTATTTGGACTGGTCAGAGGTGGCAATCACATTTGACCGCACTAATCATCCGCCTAAGTTGCATAGGCGAGGAAAATACGCCTTAATCGTCAATCCACTTATTGACGGTTATGGTTTCTCCAAGACCCTCATGGACGGTGGTAGTAGCATCAATATTCTCTATGTAGAAACGCTACGCCAGATGAAGATCTCGGAAACACAGCTTAACCATAGCTCTGTGATTTTTCACGGGGTTGTACCAGGAAGACAAGCTAATTCCATGGGAGAGATCACTTTGGATGTTACTTTTGGAACACCAAAAAATTATCGAACGGAGGCACTTTCCTTCGAAGTGGTCCCATTCAAGAGCGCATACCACACTATATTCGGACGTCCGGCTTACTGGGCTTTTATGGCTCGTCCATGTTACATTTACAATATGATGAAAATTCTAGGTCCCAACGGCGTGATCACCATCAGGGGTGACCCGAAGAAAGCGCGAGAGTGCGAGGATGGAAATGCCGCCTTTGCAGAAGCCGTGCTACACGCCCAGGAGTACCAGGAGATCAAGAAGAGCATAGATCCGTCCGAGATGCCCGCAACGAAGAAGGAGGTGACAAAACCAAATCCGGAGTTCAAGGCATTAGAAGAGATGAAGACGACGCCATTGAAGGATGATGACCCCTCCAAGGTGACCTAGATAGGCACATGCCTAAGTAGCGCATAGGAAGGCGCGCTCGTCAAGTTCCTCCGAGCAAATCAAGATATCTTCGCATGGCAGCCATCTGACATGACCAGAGTACCTAGGGAACTTGCCGAGCACTCTTTAAATGTAAACCCGAGCGCTAAACCCGTCAAACAGTCCTTACGACGGTTTGGTGACGAAAAGCGTAAGACAATAGCTAAGGAACTAGCACGGCTAGAGTTAGCCGGATTCATAGAAGAGGTCATCCATACTGAATGGTCGGCCAACCCTGTAATGGTCCCCAAAAAGGACACTACTGATTTAAGGATGTGTGCTGATTATACTGCCTTGAACAGGATTTTGAGGTCCTGGGAGATGTCCTTCTCTCTGCCAACCTCATTTTTGAGGTCCGAGATAACCTTATCTTGAGCGGCAATCTTGAGATCGCGCTCTTCAGTGGCCATGGAAGAGGATTCGAGGACTTGAGCTATGCTCCTTTCATGATCAGCCTTAAGCTTATCCAGCTCTTGGCTAAGTCCCTTGTTCTCCACCACTAAGGTTTTGAGGTTCTCGGCCTCTTCAATCATAGCGATGGATTGTTTCACCAACGCTGTAAGTCAAAAAGAACAACAGTTCAGAAAAATTCGACATTGGAAAAAGTAAAAGACAAGGTTTGAATCTCGAAATGTTACCTTCGGCTTCATCCTTGGCTAGCTTGAGTTCAGCATTTTTAAGCCGGAGAGCTTTGATTTCTCTCCGCTTATCACAGACATTTTTTAACAATTCCTGGTTATAGGAATACACTTTTTGTAAGTCAGAATACCCAAAGTCAGAAAGCTACTTAAGACTCGGGCTAATATTTTTTGCTAAATATCAGCACGAGCCTTGGGGGCTACACTAATTCGTTCTTTGGCAATCCTAATGAAAGCATAAACTCGGATTTCTATATCCTACTTCATGCTTGGGGGCTAGAGGATATGATATAACATAAGGTAAAAAACAAGAGTTGGAATTCCGACTTACATATTTCTCGCGGGTGAGTTTGTCTAAACCCGCGTTCACCTCAACTGCCACCTTCTCGGCGAGAGTAAGAGGAATTACTAGGGCTGTTGGAAGCTCTCTAGTCCTGATCCTCTCGTCGCGAAGGCGGACTTGGGCGAGAAGGTCAGAGAACTTGACGTCCTCTGCTTCTTGCGCTTCCTCTTCGGGGGATAGATGGCTTTTGTCTAGGACTTGCCTAGCCAGCCGCTGGATCTCCTCTGCGGACTTCCGGGATAAGCCAAATTTGGCAAGTCCGGGGTTGCTGAGGAGGTTGTCGGCGAACACTTCAGCCGAGGGATCATTACCCGAAGAGAGTTCACCCTTATCTTGAGCTGACGCACCCACGGTGACGTCAGTGTGCGATCCAAGGATCACAGGCGCCGTTGGAGGAGCCGGATCTTCTGCAACAACCGGAGAAGGAGTAATCGCCGGTGTTGCAGAAGGTTGAGGGGCAGGAGTCGAAGGAGCTATGGCAGGGGAAGCTATGGTAAGCTTCGCCTGTCGCAGGGGCTTGGCAGGAATCCCTTTCCCCTTACCCTTGATGAGAGGCTTTGCTCTGAGAATGTAGTAATGTCGGAAATATTACATCTCAGAAAGAAATTTGAGAAAGGTACAAAGGCGGAAAATGTGAATGAAAGTTACCTCTTCACAACGGGCACTTCCTTTGTGCCTACTGCCACTATCGGAGCTTTGCGCTTCCTGAGCGCAAGGTCCGGCAATGGAACCACTTCAGCTTCCTGAGAAAACTCAGGAGGATATCCTTCGAGTGGAGCAAGCTGTGACTCGGGGAGTTCGGCAAGCTGAAAACAAGAAAACAGATCAGCATTGCAATATATGACTTAAAAGATTGAAACACATAAAAGGTGTACTGATGGAAGCTTACCGCTACCAAGGGGTTTTCCGCCGTGTGCATGTCCAGAGAGATCTCCGGAATTTTTCTCTCGATCCGCTCTTTAATCAGCCATTTGATCTGGCTTATATAGCCTTGGCTGGTGTAGGCCTTGGGGCTGATGCGGAGAGAATATTTTTTGGAAGACGTGATGGAGTGCATCAGTCTATCCCCGTGGTACTGAAATGGCTGGATCCGACGTGCGACCCAGCACTGGACTAAGTCGGATCCCCTCAGACCCTTCTGCTTAATAAGATATTCGATCCGCCTCTTAGGAGGATCAGATCGTCCGTAAGAGCCGGAGCAGCCTCATCCCAGGAAGGCTAGGCTGTGGCGGCTCCGTCGACAAAAGCCGGCAAAGCAGTAGCTTTGCTGGGAGCCGGAATATCCCTATGATAGAAAAGGGTGGCTGGCCATTGTTTGACCGAGTCACTGGCAGCAATTTTGGGATAGGACCGGTCTCGTCTAACAGAAAAACTAATAGTACCGCTGATATAAGGAACACCGGCGGTAATAGAATTTCTCCGGACATGGAAGTAATACCGGAAAAGGAGCAAACTCGGCCTAATACCGAGAAAGCCCTCGCAAAGCGCAGCAAACGCGCTCATCTCTAGAAGGGAGTTGGGAGGAAGATTATGGAGTTGAACTCCATAATGGTCAATCACCTCGGAGAAGAACTCCGAGGGACGAAAAGACAAACCTCGGTCCAGATGGGTGCCGAAGTGGACGCGCTCGCCCTCGCGCGGATTGGGGATGGTTTCGCCGGAACCGCTCCGCCAGTCGCCGGCGGCGAGAAGCCCCTCCTTCTCCATGTTCTTGAGAGCCGCCTCGTCAAGGGCGCAAGGGATCCAGATTCCCCAGAAACTTTCTTTTTTTGCAGCAGCTTCTGCCGACGCTGCCGCTGCCGCCAGAGAGGAAGAAGAGGATGAAGCCATTTCTCTCCGGTGGAAAGGGGTGACCCTAAGGTGGCGGCGCTAGGAGCTCTGTGGGAGGAAAACGAAAGGGCTCTGGGCACGCTGGAGATTTGGGAAGAAAGGAACAGCGAAAGGCAGGTGGAGAGGAGAAGAAAAAATCTAGACCCCTTATATCTACATACCTGCGCCAAGATTCGTGCAAACGCTATCGTGTAACTATCACGCGTCGTGGAAAGAACTGGGAAGGGCCCGCGTGATGATTGCGTCGCCTCGATATCCACGCACGCATTGAAACGACGCCTCGGTTCCGCGAACTGTGGACCCACCAACGGTCGTGCTGACGGAACGTCTGTCAGATGACGCAACTGGACCATGCTTGTGTTAGGTGGCGTTAGAGACCAATTTTTCCGGATTAGTTTAAAAAGCGAACTGGAAAATCCGACTAACTAATTGAAAGGTCCGACTTACTTTTGAAGACCCAGATCGTACTTTTTGTTATAAAGTTTCAGGAACCCTTCAAGATTCTGCAAGCCGAAGATCAAGCTAGACGATGATAAAATCCGACTTTGGATCTTGGAGGCCTCCGGGGGCTACTGTTGGGGATATACTTTCCGGGTATCCTCAGCGTTACTCACTGACCAGGGTGGCCCACTTCGGGTTAGAGCTTTGCTTCACGGGAGGCCCAGTTTGAGAGAGAAGACGGAGTCCCATCCGGCTACGGAAAGGCCCAGAAGACTTACCGACTTAGGCCCATAATGTTACTTGTAGTTCAAGATGTACTCTGTAACCAACTCTTAGTCGTAGCCTTATTGATCTCTCCTGTAAACCATAGGCCGGATATCTATATAAGCCGTCCTAGGGAGAGCCTTTAGGAAAACACCAGACGACCAATAGTCTACAATCTCAACTCGCACAGGCGAAACCCTTGTAACCCATATTCCGGCTTTGCCGTATTACTGGATTGATAGCAGGAGTAGGGTCCGTCCAAAGCCGGCGGATTCGAACCTGGGTAAACTTGTGTGCTCACCGTCTCGGAACACCGTACGCCTCACACCCCTCTCTTCCGCACGCCTCGAGGACCCCCTCATGGCGTACTTGTCATCAATCCGACGACATATCCTGTTCTTTTGCTTATGGATCCCGGTGGTGTGAAATAAAAGTGGAACTTGTAAGATCATGGAGTTTGTATGTATGTTAGAGATACGCCTAGGCCGCTAGCCTAAGCCATGCCTAATCATGGTGGAAACTTGCAGCATAACCATAATGAGCATTCTATGAAGCATCCTCAATAAAAATCTATGCACATAGTAAATAAAAAGATCGCTGAGATGCTCATTGTCTGCTTGCCTTGTCATTTTGATCATGGGATAGCTCTTGTGTCATGTGCAAGGGGTACCCCGTTGGCGGTTCTCTATGATACGTATATACTTACAATGACAAGAGCTTACTTGTGACTGAAGTTGAGTAGCATGAGGATCGGTCTTCGTAAGTAAGGGGCATGAGACTTCAATTTATAACTTGTCAAGCATATCCTCTTAGTTGTGTCACTTTCACCTTAACCACATTAAAGTTGCTTATGATAGGGGCAATGAGAGCTCAAAGCTAACGAGTATCATACTTTTAGCATTTGGAAGCCTTTCAAATTATTCAAAACCTTTTCCTCTACCTGTTGAGTCTCCACTTATTCTTTGAGCACCTTCTTGAGAGCATAGTTGCCATCATTTGTGTTTGTTTCATTACTTGATTATTTGTGTTATGACTTTGATGCTTGTATCTTTTATATCTTTACTTCTAGTCATCACTTGAACTCCAGAGGTGCCTTGACATTCATAATCAAAGGCAAGCGAGATACCACTCTATCATACCTTTCTATGAGCATTGTAATGTTGCTTATGTTTGTGCTTCGTGCTACTTATTATTCTTGAATTGGAATCTCTTCATAGCTTGCAATGACTATTAAGTAGATTCAGTTGCATACTCTTTATTATGAATTGTCTAAGTAGTTGATCACATTGCTGAGAATATTTACATCATATGAAGCAAATGTGTTCGTGAAAGTTCTTTTATCGCACTCAGTTTTCAACTGAATTGCTTGAGGACAAGCAATAAGCTAAGCTTGGGGGGAGTTGATACGTCCAAAACGTATCTACTTTCCCGAACACTTTTTCTATTGTTTCTCCTCTATACTTGTGTGATTTGGATGCAACTAATGCGAACTGACGTTGTTTTCAGCAGAATTGCCTTGGTGTCTACTTTTTGTGCAGAAAATCAACTATCAGGAAAAATCCTGGAAAATATGCCAAAAATCCTATTTCACCTGAAGACTCTAGGAGCCAGAATACGAGACGGAGAAGAGCCCTAGGGTGGCCACACCACCTGGTGGCGCGGGCCAGGCCAGGCCACGCCAGGGGGTGGTGTGGGCCCCCCAGGCACCCCCTCGGCCTCTCTCTTCGCCTATAAGGAGCCTTCTGACCTAAAAACTTCGGGGGGTTCGACGTTTTTCCAGAAGGAGTTCCGCTCCACCACCACCACCAGATTCCACGAAACAGCACCAGAAACTCCGTTCTGGTACCCTGCCGGGACGGGGAATTGGAGGAGATCATCGCCATCATCATCACCATCGCTTCTCCATCGACCATCCATGTTTCCCCCATCTATGAGTGAGTAATGCCCCGCTGTAGGCTATGGGGATGGTAGGGATTGGATGAGAACGTTCATATAATGGCATCAGATTGTTAGGGCATAGTGCCTAGTATCTTTTATTAGTGCTTTATGACTTTGTTGCGACTTGTTGTGCTTAATGCTTGTGACTAGGGCCCGAGTGCCATGATTTCAGATCTGAACTTATTATTCATTCATTATGATAGTAATGTCTTTGGTCTTATCTACAAGTTGTATACACACGTCATTGTCCGGAACCTATGGCCCCGAAGTGACAGAAATCGGGATAACCGGAAAGGAAAGGCTTTGATGTGAGGATCACATGTGTTCACGGAGTGTTAATGCTTTGCTCCGGTGCTCTATTAAAAGGAGCACCTTAATTGCCAGTAGTTCCCTAGAGGCTCCGCTGCAAATGGGCTGGCAGGACAAAAGATGTTGCGCAAGTTCTCATTGCGAGCACGTATGACTATATATGGAACGCATGCCTAGGATTGTCTAGTACTTGGGTGATTTATCTTATTTATCTGCAATTGCCCTATGTTCTGATTGCTATGTGAATTGTCTTGTCCATGCAACGCCCATCCATCCATCCCTATGCCTACCGCACTCGAATCCCACTGTTTACTGCTTTTGTTACTACTGTCTTTGTTTTACTACTGCTGTTAGTTTGCTATTCCTACTACAAAGTTGTTGCGACTGATAAACTGTTGTGAGCAGATTGTTTCCAGATGCAGCTGAATTGACAACTCAGTTGTTAAGACTGATAAGTATTCTTTGGCTCCCCTTGTGTTGAATCAATAAATTGGGTTTCACTTCCCTCGAAAATACTGCGATACACCCCCTATACTTGTGGATCATCAAGACTATTTTCTGGCGCCGTTGCCGGGGAGCATAGATTTATTTATCAAGTTCACTTGGATTCACTATTGTTCAAGCCAAGTTTATCTTTCTCCTTGTTTGCTTGTTTCTTTATCAAAAATACAAAAAAATTAGTTCCTACTCTAGTTGTTATTTTCGTTGGTCTGTTATTGTCTTGCTTTATCATGCTTGTTGTCAATGGTTGGTTTCTTTGAAACTGAAGCTTATTGGCAAGGTGGGTTCAAGGAAGATCAAAAATATTATTATAAGGAACACCGCTTGTCACAAAAAGGGAAACACTTATGGGAACAAATTGATAGATTGTATACCATTGCTAGAAACGTGTGCTCTACTTATAATGTTACTTATTGCTGTGATGTGTCTTGTTGAAGAAACAGGTATAAACACCTCCCTTTTCAATGTGAGTATAGTGATAATGATACCATATCTTCCTATGCTAAAGGAATTTATGACTTTTATGATGCGGAACAAATTGAAGAATTTATTGCTTGGAAGGGTGCTTTTGAACTTGCTAGTTTGCTTGAAAATATTTATGATTCACCTTACAAATATGAGTTGTATGGTATACTTAAATTTTGCTTTGATAATTACAAGGATGAAAATGGCTATATTCTTGAATATTTTAATAGATGCTCTCCACAAATGGCAGAGACTAATGCCTTGCAGGATCCTATGGAAGAAGAAATTGATGAACCTGAAATCCCATTAGATGAAAAATAGGAGGAGAGTGATGAACAAAAGGAGGAAGAATGGATTAGCTACCCATGCCTACCTTCTAATGAGAGTAACTCTTTATCCCTTACATTATTTGATTGTCCCCCTTGCTTACTTAAGGAGAATGAATGTTATGTTCCTGAGGTTTCTCTTGAGACTGTTTATAATAAAGCTCTGGTGCTTATAGATCATGAAGATCATGCTTTATGTGATAGTTATATTGTTGAGTTTCTGCATGAGGCTACTGAAAATTATTATGAGAGAGGAAAATATGGTTGTGGAAGTTTTCATGGTATTGAAACACCTCTCTATGTGCTGAAAGTTTTGAAGTTCCTCTTGTTTTATCTTCATATGCCTGTCACTTTGTTTTTTGTGAATTTATTTGCATACATTATTCCTATGCATAGGAAGTGGGTTAGACTTAAAAAAATGTGTTTTGAATTTGCTTCTTGATGCTCTCTTTTACTTCAAGTCATATTTCTTATGTGAGCATCCTCTCAAACTTTTATGCTTGAAGATGATAATATGTCTATTATTCTTGGGAGACCTTTTCTTAAATACTGCAGGAGCTGTTATTAATTGTAATCAAGGGAAGGTGACCTTCAATGAACACATTGTCTATTTCATCAAGAAGATTGAAAGGACTTATGGTTTGAATTCAATTGAACATGTTGAGGGCATTCAAGTTGGAGAAATATATTGTCCCATACGAAGAGAAAAATTTGAAACTATTATGATTGGGACCATTGCTATCAAGGTTGAGGTAACATAATAATTAGTGGGATACAAAGTTTTGTCTCATATGGAATTGTTTTGGTAAAAATACCTGATCAACCTTGTTAACAAAAGGATTTCATTGAACAAAACAATGTTTTCACTATGATTATTTTTGTTTACTTCTATTCTATCCATTTAGTTTTTGCTTATGCCTAACTTAAAGGCATTAAAGAAAAGTACTTGTTGGGAGATAACCCAAGAGTTTTAGTTGAGTCTTGGAAGTTATTACCTATGTAGTAACCTCTCCTTATCCTTTTTATTTGCTTTTTGTGCCAAGAGTAACCTCTAATGAGAGAGAAGTAATGATTGGGAAAATTATTGTCCCGAAACAGATTTCTGTGCTTCACCGTAAAAATTCCAGAGAGAGATCTGTAGGTCGGATTGAGCTGTAATTTTTTGTTCTTCTGAACCAGGTTGTTATCTAACTTTCATCAGTTCAACACTTTTTTATTTGAGCAACATAAGGTCTTCGAAAAAATTCGTCTTTACCTGCTGGTCTGTTTTGACAGATTTATGCCATTTGCTGCATTTGCTTCTTGTTCGTTCCTTCTTGAGTTCCTTTCGGGAATTGAGCTTTTTTGGGGAAGTTCTACAGTATCTAGTGTTCTAATGGAATTTTATTTGGTGTTAGAACTGAACCTTGAGAATTATTTATCTTAAGTGCACTAATGTTGCTAATGAGATTGTGTGAAGTTTCGTATGAAGGAAAATTTTCAGGTGTATGGAAGGAATGAGTAATGAGATGAAGGATGGACTAAAGCTCAAGCTTAGGGATGCCATGTGTGTCACCCCAAGAAATATCCAATAAGTACAAGCGTCAAAGCTTGGGGATGCCCAAGGCATCCCCTTCTTCATTAATAAAAATCCCAGGTTTCTTCCAAACACTTTATTTTTATTGTTTCATGCAAAATTGTGTTGTTCTTGGAGCATCTTCTTTTTCGTTTTTGTTTTGGTTTTTAGTTTGCGTGGTTTTCTTAGTTTGCTGAATAAATTGGTTGGACCTCCTCTTTCATACATTGGCTTTCAAATAGTTTGTTGGCTTGGAAAAGAGTAGGAAAGTTCTTGCTTAAGTGGTAAAGAGAGCTTGTTTTTGACTGTGGCCTATGCTTTGTCATGCCATGCTTGATATTATTTTGGCTTAATTCTTAGTATTCTTTGTTGTAGCATGACTTGTTATAAACAATTGAGATTGCTTAATGTGCCTTGGATGAATCATGCGTTGTTTTAGCATATTAAAGCATAGTATAGTGGTATTCTCCTTTGATGCTTTATTTGGGTTGACTTGGCACATGCTCACACCATGTTATGACTATCTCAAGTCACCATAAGTCTTGGTCCTTTATTTTTCAACTTTTAGTATCACTTTATGCTTTGATCAATGATGTTTTGTCGCTCTGCATGATTATGGCCATTATTGCTCTCTCGTTTGTCGCTCCCTTACTATTGCTAGCCTTCACTTTCACTGAGTATGTTTTACTCATGTTTCCAACTCCCTAAAACCAAATATTGCCAAAGTGTCCACCATACCTACCTATTAGCATCATTTGCTACTTCCGTGCATATTCAATATGCCTTGTTTTCTTCCGAATAAAATGTTTGCTTGTTATGAAAAAGTTAGTTAGTAAAGCTCTCACGAACTTGATGGCACACTTTATTTTCTTTCATTTAATAAACCTGAACCATTGCGTCCTTCTTTGTTGCGTATATGCATGCGCTTTATAAGTTGAAGTTAGCAGAACCATGTATCATGGGGACCGCTTTCAACGCTTCATAGGTACTTTGTACTTAGTTGATATCATGTTATTTTGCTTATGGATCCCGGCGGTGTGAAATAAAAGTGGAACTTGTAAGATCATGGAGTCTGTATGTATGTTAGAGAAACGTCTGGGCCGCTAGCCTAAGCCATGCCTAATCATGGTGGAAACTTGCAGCAAACCATAATGAGCATTCTATGAAGCATCCTCAATAAAAATCTATGCACATAGTAAATAAAAAGATCGCTGAGATGCTCATTGTCAGCTTGCCTTGTCATTTTGATTATGGGATAGCTCCTGTATCATGTGCAAGGGGTACCCCGTTGGCGGTTCTCAATGATACGTATATACTTACAATGACAAGAGCTTACTTGTGACTGAAGTTGAGTAGCATGAGGATCGGTCTTCGTAAGTAAGGGCATGAGACTTCGACTTATAACTTGTCAAGCATATCCTCTTAGTTGTGTCACTTTCACCTTAACCACCTTAAAGATGCTTATGATAGGGGCAATGAGAGCTCAAAGCTAATGAGTACCATACTTTCAGCATTTGGAAGCCTTTCAAATTATGCAAATCCTTTTCTTTTACTTGTTGAGTCTCCACTTATTCTTTGAGCACTTTCTTGAGAGCATAGTGGCCATTCTTAGTTCTATGTGCATTGTCCTAAGACTTGTTGATTGATGCATACCTTGATATTACTTGTTTTAAACTATTTGTATCTAGTCACTCTTGTAAACTTTGAAGGTGTCCTATGCATTTATGTTTGCTACTCTTTGAGGGACAAGCTGAATGCCACTTTGCTATGTTTTCTTTATGTGAAACAAACAAACGTCTTGCAAAGCATTCTTATTCATGAATCTTTTGTTTGTGCCTTTTCATGTTGCATCATAGTTTCTTTGTCTTATTGCTAGAACTTTGTCTTTCATGTTATGATTGAAGTACTATGATCCCAGCTTTGAATGTTTACAAATACTATGGTCAAGTCTTTGATGGTGCATGTCACCTCAAAAATTATTCTTTCTTTTTATCACTTACCTACTCGAGGACGAGCAGGAGTTAAGCTTGGGGATGTTGATACATTGCAAATGTATCTATAATTTTTGATGCTCCATGCTTGGTTTTATCCACTTTCTTGTGTTTTGTCCACACTTTGGAGTACTTTTCATATGATTTCTTGGACTAACCTATTAACAAGAGTGATGGGTTCGTAGCATGGAAAACAAAAAATTTCTACCGCAAGAACGAACAAAACCCAGATCTAATCTAGATAAAAGCCAAGATCTAATCTATTAGACATGAGCAACGAGATAGATAGGAACTAACCCTCGTAGATCCGAAAGTGTTAACGAGATTAGATCTCGTGGTTGATGTAGTCAATCACTTGCCGATCTCAAGATCATGTGGACGATCCTTCCGGCGTCGCGTTCCGGCAGCGCTCCCGCAGTCGGTCAAGTTGACGATCCTTCCGGCGCCGCGTTTGTGTAGCGCTTCCGCAGTCGGTCACACGTGCGGAGTCGAAGCAGACCTTCCTCTCCCTGTTCCAGCGAGCAGCGGAGGTAGTAGATCTTCTCCACGGAATCCCAGCAGCACGACGGCATGGTGGTGGTGGTGGAGTAGAGAATTCTGCAGGGCTTCGCCTATGCCTGTGCAGAAGAAAGGTGGAGGAGAGAGGCGGCAGAGATTGGAGTTATGGGAGAGGGCTAGGAGGGGGCGCCCCTGCCCTTCTATTTAAGGGGGGAGGGCGCCATGGGGAGGGGGAGTCCTTGTAGGACTCCCCTCCACTAGGGCGGCGGATTGGGGAGTGGGGGGAGGAGTCCTCCTCCCCCACGACTCCTAGTCTTGACCCACCAGGACTCCTTGATCCCTTCCTTGGTTTTGAAGCAAACTCCAAGAAACCTTCCAGAACCTTCCGGAACATTCCGAAACCTTCTAGAACCCTCATACAAATACTCCGGAACATTTCCTAACTCAGAAAATGATCCCCTATATATGAATCTTATTCTCCGGACCATTCCAGATCTCCTCGTGATGTCCCAAATTCAATCCGAGACTCCGAACAACATTCGGTCTCCTACGCATATTCCATATCTACTTAAAACAACTTCGAACCTTAAGTGTGTCACCCTACGGTTCGTGAATATGTAGACATGACAGAGACACATCTCCTATCAATAACCATCAGCGGGACCTGGAGATCCATAATGGCTCCCACATACTCAACGATGACTTCGTGATCGATTGAACCATTTACATACGAAACCAATTCCCTTTGTCACGTGATACTATACTTATCCGAGGTTTCATCGTCGGCATCTCCATACCTAGTTCTACCTCGTTACTGATAAGTACTCTTTACTCGTTCCATGATATGTCATCCCTTGTGACCCAGTCACATGCTTGCAAGCTAACTAGATGACATTCCACCGAGAGGTCCCAGAGCATATCTATCCGTCATATGGATGGACAAATCCCAATCTTGGTCCATGCGCTTCAACACATACTTTCAGAATACCCAATGACACCTTTATGACCACCTAGTTACGAAGCGGTGTTTGATGTCATCAAAGTACCCATCCGGTGATGGTGATTAACACAACCTCATGGTCGAAGGATTAGGTTACTATGCATTTAAAAGCTTACAGCAATACGAACTTAATGACTTGATCTTATGCTACGCTTACTATGGGTGTGTGTCCATTACATCATTCTCCTAATGATATAACCTTGTTATTAATCACATCTTAATGTCCATGATCAGGAAACCATGATCATCAATTAATCAACAAGCTAGTTCAACAAGAGGCTTACTAGGGACTCTCTTATGTTTACAAACCACACATGTATTAGTGTTTCCTGATAATACAATTATAGCATGGGATGTAAACATTCATCATAAACACAAAGATATAATAATAATCACTTTTATTATTGCCTCTTGGGCATATCTCCAACAAAGAGCCACAGAGCCAGCTGCATGTTTTCTGCTGTTTTTGGTTCCAGGAAAGTCAGAAAATGAATATTCTCAGAATTGGACGGGACAAAAGCCAAAGTGCTTATTTTTCCAGAAGACTCATGGAGCCAGAATACGAGACGGAGGAGGGCCAAGGGCTGGCCACACCACCCCTAGGCGTGGGCTGGGCCTGGCCGCGCCAGGGCATGGTGTGGTGGCCCCAGGCACCCCCTCGGTCTCTCTCTTCGCCTATAAGGAGCCTTCTGACCTAAAAACTTCGGGGGGTTCGACGTTTTTCCAGAAGGAGTTCCGCTCCGCCGCCACCACCAGATTCCACGAAACAGCACCAGAAACTCCGTTCTGGCACCCTGCTGGGACGGGGAATTGGAGGAGATCATCGCCATCATCATCACCATCGCTTCTCCATCGACCATCCATGTTTCCCCCATCTATGAGTGAGTAATCCCTCGCTGTAGGCTATGGAGATGGTAGGGATTGGATGAGATCATTCATGTAATGGCATCAGATTGTTAGGGCATAGTGCCTAGTATCTTTTATTGGTGCTTTATGACTTTGTTGCGACTTGTTGTGCTTAATGCTTGTCACTAGGGCCCGAGTGCCATGATTTCAGATCTGAACTTATTATTGATTCATTATGATAGTAATGTCTCTGGTCTTATCTACAAGTTGTATACACACATCGTTGTCCGGAACCTATGGCCCCGAAGTGACAGAAATCGGGATTACCGGAAGGGAAAGGCTTTGATGTTAGGATCACATGTGTTCACGGAGTGTTAATGCTTTGCTGCGGTGCTCTATTAAAAGGAGCACCTTAATTGCCAGTAGTTCCCTAGAGGCCCCGCTGCAAACGGGTTGGCAGGACAAAAGATGTTGTGCAAGTTCTCATTCCGAGCACGTATGACTATATATGGAACGCATGCCTAGGATTGTCTAGTACTTGGGTGCTTTATCTTATTTATCTGCAATTGCCCTATGTTCTGATTGCTATGTGAATTGTCTTGTCCATGCAACGCCCGTCCATCCATCCCTATGCCTACCGCACTCGAATCCCACTGTTTACTGCTTTTGTTACTGTTGTCTTTATTTTACTACTGCTGTTACTTTGCTATTCCTACTACAAAACTGTTGCTACTGATAAACTGTTGTGAGCAAGATTGTTTCTAGGTGTAGCTGAATTGACAACTCAGTTGTTAAGACTGATAAGTATTCTTTGGCTCCCCTTGTGTCGAATCAATAAATTGGGTTTCACTCCCCTCGAAAATATTGCGATACACCCCCTATACTTGTGGGTCATCAGAACCCATCATAAATATGAAAGTGAATGATTTTGATTTCAAATCTCTATGTGATCTTGATAGTAGTGTTTCTATTATGCCTAGAAGGATTTATGATACGCTTGATTTGCCACCACTTGAAGATTGTTATTTGAATGTTCCACTTGATGATAATGCTAAAAAGAAACTCATGGGGAGTATTAGTGATGTTCTTATTATGGTTAACAATGCATATGTACCCGTTGATTTCTATGTTTTGGATCTTGAATGCAATGCTTCTTGTCCTATTACTTTGGGAAGACCTTTTCTTAGAACTGTTGGTGCCATTATTGATATAAAAGAAGGCACCATTAAATATCAACTCCCACTCAAGAAAGGTATAGAACACTTCCCTAAGAAGAGGGGGAAGATTTCTTTTGCCTCTCCTGTGAAAACAAAATTTTCTATTAATGCTTCTTCATTTGTGAACACTTGATCATTTTTCTTGCTTCTTATGCCTAACTTAAAGGCGTTAAAGAAAAGTACTTATTGGGAGATAACCCAAAAGTTTTAGATGAGTCTTGGAAGTTACTACTTCCGCAATAACCGCTCCTTATCCCTTTTATTTGCTTCTTGTGCCAAGAGTAACCTCTAATGAGAGAGAAGTAATGAATGGGAAAGTTGCTGTCCCGAAACAGATTTCTGTGCTTCACCGTAAAAATTTGTTTAAAATATCTGTACGTCCTTTTGAGGCGTAAATTGTTGTGCTTCTGCCCCAGGTTGTTATCTAACTTTAGTTAGTTCAACACTTTTTTATTTGAGCAACATAAGGTCTTCGAAAAAATTGTCTTTACCTGCTGGTCTGTTTTGACAGATTTCTGCCATTTTCTGCATTTGCTTCTGGTTGGTTCCTTTTTTAGTCCTTTTGGGGAATTGAGCTTTTTGAGGGAAGTGCTACAGTAGCTAGTGTTTTAATGGAAGTTTTATTGGTTTTAGAACTGAACCTAAAGACTTATTATCTTGAGTGCACTAATGTTGCTAATAAAGATTGTGTGAAGTTTTGTATAAAGGAAATTTTTTAGGTGTATGGAAGAAATGAGTAATGAGATGAAGCATGGACTAAAGCTCAAGCTTGGGGATGCCACGCGTGTCACCCCAAGAAATATCAAAGAAGTACAAGAGTCAAAGCTTGGGGATGACCAAGACATCCCCTGTTTTGTCGCTCTGCATGATTATGGCCATTATTGCTATCTTAGTTTGTTGCTCCCAGTCTTTTGCTAGCCTCCATAACCAAGTATGAGTTCCACTCATGCATCCAACTCCTTAAACCAAGTTATTCCAAAGGGTACACCATACCTACCTACTAGCATTTGCTATTCTAAGTATATTCATGTTTTTATCTACCTTCCGAATTAAACTTGTTATGAGAAAACTAGTGATTAAAGCTCTTACAAACTTGATGGCACACTTTACTTTTCTTGCCCTTAATAAACTTGAACCATTGTGTCGTCTGTGTTGTATATGCTTGCACTTATTTGTTGGGGATTAGCAGAACCATGCTGTCATGGGGAACACTTTCAACATTGCACGGGTACTTTGTACCTAGTTGATATCTTGCTCTTTTGTCTATGGATGTCGTCGGTGTGAAATGAAAGGGGAGCTTGTAAGTCCATGGAGTTATGTATATGTGTTAGAGAAACGCTTGGGCCGCTGGTCTAATCCATGCTCACATGGTGGAAACCTGCAGCGTAACCATAATGAGCTGTCTATGAAGCATTTTTCTTATAAAAAAAGAGTCAGATGTTGAGAAAAAAGAGAAAAAGGAAAAAGATTATGAAAAGAGGAAAGAGAGAAAAAACACCATATTCACATGGTAAATAAGAAGATTGCTGAGATGCGTGTTGTCTGCTTGCCTTGTCATTTTGATATGGGGATTCTTCCGTATCATCGGGCAAGGGGTACCCCGTTGGAGGTTCTCTATGATACACATGTACTTACGATGACAAGAACTTATCGGTGACTAAACTTGAGTAGCATGAGGAGCGGCCCTCGTATTCAAGGGACATGAGATTTCAAACTTATACTTCGTCAAGCGTATACACCATAGTTTGTTCACTTTAACCTTAATCACTTCAAGATGCTTATGATAGGGGCAATGAGAGCTGAAACCTATTAAGTACCATAATTTTTGGAAGCTCTTTATGAAACTTGAATCCCTACTTCCTTCTATGAAGGCCTTTCTTCCACTTATATATTGAGTCTCCACCTTCTACCTTTATGCACCTACTTTGACAGCATAGTGGCCATTCTTAGTTCTATGTACATTGTCCCAAGACTTGTTGATTAATGCATACCTTGATATTGCTTGTTTTAAACTAGTTGTATCTAGTCACTCTGATAAACTTTGAAGGTGTCCTATGCATTTATGTTTGCTACTCTATGAGGGACAAGCTGAATGCTACTATGCTATGTTTTCTTTATGTGAAACAAACAAACATCTTACAAAGCATTGTTATTCATGAATCTTTTGTTTCTGCCTTTTCATATTGCAACATAGTTGCTTTGTCTTATTGCTAGAACTATGTCTTTCATGTTTTGATTGAAGTAATATGATCCTAGCTTTGAATGTTTTACAAATACTGATCAAGTTTATGATGGTGCATGTCACCTCAAAAATTATCCATTATTTTTATCACTTACCTACTCGAGGACGAGCAGGAGTTAAGCTTGGGGATGTTGATACATTGCAAATGTATCTATAATTTTTGATGTTCCATGCTTGGTTTTATCTACTTTCTTGTGTTTTGTCCACACTTTGTAGTACTTTTCATATGATTTCTTGGACTAACCTATTAACAAGAGCCACAGTGCCAGCTGCCTATTTTCTGCTGTTTTTAGTTCCAGGAAAGTCAGAAAATAAATATTCTCGGAATTGGACGAGACAAAAGCCAAAGTCATTATTTTACCGGGGACACCTGGAGCCAGAATACGAGACAGAGAGGGGCTGGGGCCTGGCCACACCACCTGGTCGTGCGGCCAGGCCTGGCCTGCGCCAGGGGGTGGTCTGGCCGCCCCAGGCACCCCCTCGACTCTCCTTCCGCCTATATATTGCCTCTGATACAGAAACCCTAAGTACCCAATCAAAAATCTATGAAAGAGTCTGTAGCCTCCGTCATCTCCATCCCTAGATCAGAGGGGATCTGAAGCTCTTCCCGGCACCCTGCCGGAGAGGGTAATTCACCCTAGAGGCCTTCTTCATCATCATGCAAGCCTCCGGTGTGATACGTGAGTAGTTCATCTCTGGACTACAGGTCCATGTAGTAGCTAGATGGCTGGTTCTCCTCCTTTGTGCAATCATGTTTAGATCTTGTGAGCTCCGTTCATGATCAAGATCATCTATTTGTAATTCTACATGTTGTGTTTGCGGGGATCCCATGGATATTGAGATGCTATTTCAGATTGATTATTGATTCTATCATGTCTTTGTTATTTGTGATCTTGCATGCTTTCCGTTGTTAGTATCTATCTTGGCCAAGTAGATGCTGGCAACTCCAAGAGTTAGTATTTATGATCGATAGTGGGTTCATGCCTTTGGTAATCTGGGGAAGTGATAGAAATCTCTAAGGTACTAGATGTGTTGTTTCTACTAGGGAGAAAACAACAATCCTTTGTTCATAGAACAATCGTATTTTTTACTTTACACGCAATTCATAATGCAATTATCCGTTGCTTGCAACTTAATACTGGAGGGGGTTCGGATGATAACTTGAAGGTGGATTATTAGTCATAGATGCAGTTGGATGGCGGTCTATGTATAATGTTGTAATGCCCAATCGAATCTCAAAGGAGTCAACATGAGTAGTATATGCTTGTATGCTTTCTCGATATTTGTCAATTGCCCCGCTGTAATTTGTTCACCCAACATGTCATTTATCTTAGGGACAGCCACCTCTAGTGAACTATGGACCCCGGTCCTTTCTTTTACATTCAATCTACAATCAATTGTTTACTACTTTGTGTTTACTTTCTGCAAAATTTTACTTCCTTCCATTCAATACGTTTAATCCTTTGTTTTCAGCAAAACCGATGAGATTGACAACCTCATCGCAAGTTGGAGACAGAGTTCTTTGGTTGTGTTCTGCATGTCTCCACGTTGCTGCTAGCACCGGTAGTGCGCCCTGCTAAAGTTCAGCTAGCTTCACCTTTGGGGTGTTTCCTTGCTCCTACTGGATTGATAACCTTGGTTTCATAACTGAGGGAAACCTACTGTTGTGCTCATCATACCTTCCTCTTGAGGTTCCCCAACGAGCTCCTTAATACACGCGCCAGCAATCACCATGCAAGCCTCTGGTGTGATGCGTGAGTAGTTCATCCCTGGACTACGGGTCCATGTAGTAGTTAGATGGTTGTTTCTTATCCTTTGTGCTATCATGTTTAGATCTTGTGAGCTCCGTTCATGATCAAGATCATCTATTTGTAATTCTACATGATGTGTTTGCGGGGATCCGATGGATATTCAGATGCTATTTCAGATTGATTATTGATTCTATCATGTCTTTGTTATTTGTGATCTTGCATGCTCTCTGTTGTTAGTAGATATCTTGGCCGAGTAGATGCTAGCAAGTCCAAGAGTTAGTATTTATGCTCGATAGTGGGTTCATGCCTCTAGTAATCTAGAGAAGTGACAGAAATCTCTAAGGTACTAGATGTTTTTTAGGCTTTCACCGGGGGGAGAGGATCCCCACCTGAATATATTGCATCAAATAGTAAGTTTACAGAGTACAGAGGGAGAGGTGGTCTCGCCACAGGTCGGCGGCCATGCGTGTCTCGTATGTTTTGAAACGGTGTGACCAGAGTGTAAAGTCAGATACCATATTCCTAATGGTTGTGGAGGTGTCTTGGTTGATCGCCCTAAAGATCATAGCATTTCTAGCATCCCAGATTTTCCAAAGAATAAACAATGCGACAGAGTCCCATATGGACTGGTTTAGACCAGCGGGGAGTGCTGCTGACTAGATGTCGATGAAGTTGTGGCTGCCAGGTGTGATCTTGAGCTTCTTCCACACGTCTGCCATAGAGGGACATTCGAAGAACAGGTGTTGTCGATCCTCCACCTTAGCGGGGCACCTCGGGCAGTCTGTGGAGGTGATAATGTTCTTGTGAAAGAGGTTATCCCGTGTATTGAGTCGATCCAGTTGTAGGAGCCAGCCAAAGATCTTGACCTTCATGGGCATCCTCGTGTCCCATATGTTGGAGGCGTTGTGGTCGAGGAGTGCCGTCTGAATTGCAGCGTAAGCCCCTCTAGATGAGAAGCATGATCCATCAAGCAACATCCTGCTGTCCCCGTCGTCTGTTAGAACCACATCCTGCAAAAGAGTAGACAAAAGGGAGAGTTGCTCGGTGGCTGCATTAGTCAAGCGGTTCCGTAGCCCGCTTTCGATCCCATTGAGCAGAACCTCATGAACGAAAGCATGTTGTTGGGTGTGGTGTGTGTATAGAGCGGGGAAAGCAGTGGCTAGGGGCTCTATGAGGATCCAAGTGTCTTGCCAAAAAAATACAGACTTACCATTGTGGACCAAACATCTGGAAATCTGGGAAAGCAATGCAGTGTGTTTGGAGATTATCTTGGATAGGTAGGAAGGAGCGGAAGAAGTGTGTGGAAATGGTGAACTGTTCTGAATCCAATGTTTTCAAGGTAGGTTGTCGGAATGCAAAAATTTGTAACAAAATTTCAGAAGAAGACAAACATTCTGTGCATTTAAATTTTTGACTCCTATCCCTCCTAGATGCGTAGGCGTGCAAACTTTGTCCCACGCAATCAAACATTGTGCTCCGGAGCACGACTCTTCCGTGGTCCAGAAGAAAGCCCGACGTCTTCCATCGATGGTTTGGATGACTAAGGCGGGAAGTAGGAAGGCTGACATGAAATACGTGGGTAGGCAGTCTAACACTGCAGAAAGTAGGACAAGGCGTCCTGCTTTAGATAGTAGGGAGGCACACCAGCCAGCGAGGTAGCGGTCACATCTATCTATGATCGGTTGGAAGGCCGATGAGGGTAGTTTGGTGGATGAGAGGGGTAGGCCTAGGTATGTTTGGGGGAATGAGGATATGGGCGCTCCAAGGGTGGAGGCGATGGATGTTGCAAGTTCCTCTGTAACATTCATGGGTACGAAAGTAGTCTTTTGGAAATTGATTGATAGACCCGTGGCATCTGCAAAGTTTTGTAGGATGTTCTTGAGCTGGACCGCTGCCGCGGAAGTTGCTCGTAGGATGATTAGTGTGTCATCTGCATATTGGAGGACAGGGCAGGGTATATTGTCGGAGAGAGGGTGGGCAAGGAGTCCATTTTCCCATGCCAGGACTATTAGTTTCTAGAGGACGTCAGCTACAGTGATGAAGAGGTAGGGAGATAGTGGGTTTCCTGGGCGAAGTCCATTTCTGCAGTTAATCCATGGTCCCGGGACCCCATTTAGAAGTACTGCCGTCCTTCTAGAGCGTAGGAGGAGTTCGATCCATGCACAGAATTAGGGTGGGAATCCTCTGTGCTCCAGTAGTTTAAGTAGTGAGTCCCAGCATACCGAATCGAAGGCCTTGCGGAAGTCTAGCTTTATGGTGAGAGTAGGCGCTTTGCGTTTGTGGTAGCAGTTGAGGATATCGGCTGCGAGGACGAAGTTCTCAGCAATGCATCGTCCTCTGATGAAACCTGTTTGGTTTGGGTCAACGATGGATGGGATCAACTTTTGGAGTTTGTTGGCGAGGAGCTTGGATACAGCCTTTATTGGGCAGTTTTGAAGGGAGATGGGCCTGAAGGATTATGGGGTCCTAGCGTCCCCATTTTTTGGGAGTAGAATCATGTAGGCACGATTAATACCCTCAATGTTTGATTGGAGGTTGTAGAACTGGGAGAAGAAGCGTAGGATTTTTGGTTTGACCGTCTGCCAAAATTTCCTGTAGAAGCCAGGGCCGAAGCCATCCGGCCCTGAGGTAGCGGAAATCTTTTGTCCTAGGAAAGCGGTCGCTATTTCATCAGTGATAAAGGGTTCGTCGAGATGGGATAGAAGATGGTCTATAGGTGTGTAAATTGAGGCTAGATCAAAACGCCAGGAGGGGATAAAAGTTCTGCCAAGTAGGTCAGCGTAGAATGAGGTGAGGATTTTGATATTCTGATCGTGGTTTTTGAATTCTGTCCCATTGTGTTCAATGATAGCAATTTTGTTGTTTCGCAGGCGACTGGAAGCGCAGGCGTGAAAGTATTTCGTATTTTCGTCGCCGTCTATGGCGAACTTTGTTTTGGACCTGATTCTCCAGTGGTCAACGCGAGAGCGGATGGCCCGGCGTAGGGTAGCAATAACCACACGCCTGAGGTGGAGCTCTTGGAGTGATAGGGGACGACATTCCTCGATTAGATCTAAGAGTGTGATAACAATTTTGCAATTGGATTTGATTAGGTGTGCGGGCAGAGTCATGCGCCTCCATGTTTTGAGCGCGAAACGGCATTTTTTGAGCGTGGCGACTATCTCCTGGGCTGCGTCCGTGAGCTGGCGACATGCGGCCCAAGAGGTTGTGATTGTATGGCGGCAAGAGGGCGAAGCGGCCCAACTGTTTTCAAAACGAAAAAAGGCGGGACGCGGGACGGAGGTTGCGATTGAGGCAATTAGTGGGACGTGGTCGGAGATGAAACGGGTGAGAGAAGAGATAGAGGAGGTTGGGAATGAGTAGTTCCAGGCTATGTTTATAAAAACTCTGTCGATTTTTTCCAGGGTGGGATCTAGGCGGTTGATGGTCCAAGTGAATGCTCTATCGAGTAGAGGTAGCTCGATTAGAGATAGGTCGTTGATTGTGTGGTTAAACATGTCGGCCTCGTTTTGCCTAAAAGAGTTTTTATTTTTGTCAGATACGTCTCTCATGAGGTTAAAATCACCTAAGATGATCCATGGCGTATCAGGTCATGGTTCTAAGGAACGTAGTTCGGTGAGGAAGATTGGTTTTAGATCGTGTCCGGTAGGGGCGTAGACATTGGTGATCTGTATATTTTTCATAGCTAGACAGGTGGAGAGGATAGTGGTCAGCATGAATGTGCCAAGGATTTCGGAGACAAGTTTGAAATGGCTGGAGGAGACTGCGTTAAGTATGCCACCGGCAGAGCCAACAGCGGGGAGGATGGAGTACTGGTCGCAAGTCTTGGGTAAGAATGATTTGGCTTTGAACATGTCACAGGTGTTGAGTTTTGTCTCCTGGAGAAGGGTAATGGAAGGCTTAAGTTCAGTTAATTCAGCTAGTACTTCCTTGCACTTTGTAGTGTCATTGAGACCGCGGATGTTCCAGGAACCGATTAGGAAGGATAGATTAGGCATAGTTAACGTGGAGAGCACCTAGAGGATGAATCGCGGGCGGGCAGGTAACATAACTCCAACATTTTCATTATCATTAGGGCCGAAGCCAGTACAGATAGATCGGAAGTAACTAAACTACACCTAGTGTGCCGGGGCAACGTAGACGGTAAAGTTGGAGCAGTAGGTTGGGATAGGACACTATTGGGTGCCGCTGGAGTGCGACGAGCGGAGCAACCGAGCCGAGAAACATCGTGGCGGGTGACCGGTCGGTGCACATGAGGTTCTGGCAAGCCGATCATGGGGATGGCGGCGCCACCTTGTCGTCGGAGATCTTCTCAGCCTCCGCTTCTTCAGCGCCATAGGCCAGCGCCACACGTATAAGGGCCGCGACGTCCGCAGAAGGTAGCTCGGGGCGCTCAGTGAGGCCCGAGTCCTCGAGGGCCAGCACGAGGTCGTCTGTGGCCGCCGTCATGTCGAAGCAGGCAGCCTTGGCATTGATGGCCTTGGAGACCATGTCTAGGTAGTGCCCTTCCTCCTTGGCTGCGAGGCGTTGACTACGGCGCAGCTTTTTTGTGGAGTCCGCCACGCGCTTGGCCCGAACACGGCGCTTGTGAGCGTCACTCTCATGCAAAGGGGATGGTGGACAGGCCAAGTTGGGCTGGGAGGATGAGGAGCCGAACTCGAAGTTGGGCAGTGCGAGGTCGCGGATGGAGTTGATGAGGTCCTCTGCATCCGCGATAAAGTTGCTGGCAGCCGTGGTGGCCACGACGTGGGCATTCTCGGCCGCCACGCCGAGCGCGGCGAGGTCGTTGACGACAGATCCTGCCGGGGAGTTGGCCGGAGCGGGAGGATTGGGACGACCTGGTCGCCTCCGTCGATGGAGTGGATGCCAATGTCGTCCATGGTCTGCGTCCCACGTGCCTGGACACCGAAAGGCTGCGGCCGACGTGGAGGCGTCCGCTCTTGATGTGGCCAGTCATCGTCAGGGTCCCCGGCAGCGTTGAACGGCGCCCCTAGGCCGACAACCCAGGACTGCACGATGCGCAATGTGACGGAGACGATGTCGTTGTTGGGGAGGCGCAGGAGGATGGCCGGTGGGATGGGGCCGTTAGCCTCAATGTTGACGAAGCCGCGCATGGAGGAGTGGTCGGAGTCGTTGAAGCATGCGCGGTCAGCACAGCAGAACTGTCCAACATGGCCAAGGACGAAAGTACCACCAGCCTCATGCCAAAGCTCAAGAGGGAAGTTGGAAATGGCTACCTCAAGGAGCAGGCTGTATGTGGCCGTGGATCGGTCCTATGTGTCCTCCGGCCTGACGAAGTCGATGGTGAGGCCCGCGAAGCGGATCGGAGACCTTGCGACGACCTCCTCCCGTCCGTCCGCGTTAGAGAAGATCATGAGGGCGGAGCCATACGTTGAGGCCGCGAAGTGGAAGGAGACATTGGGGAGCCTAGACTCCACCACCATGCGGATGAAATCAAAAGGCCCCAAGATGGGCGTTTCGATGACAGCGAAGGCAAAAAGGCTTGTGTCCTGGACGAGCGTGTCAGGGACGTAGAGGTCGATGTCAGGGCCCCTGATCCGCGCAGCAGCCGCCGCTGATGACTCGGCTTCAGGGCAGGCAACTGGGACCCCGAGGAGGATTCCGCGTGCGGTATCAGCGTCGAGAGCCTCCGCCGCCGTCGATGGTTGAGATGCGCCGATCGTGCGGACGACAGCAGGGATTGTGTAGGCCTGTTGTAAGATGGGTGCGTCGTTGTTGGATGCGTCAGCGCGCTTGGACCAGGGGGCTGAGTCATCGTCAGATGATAGGATGATAGGGTCGGTTCTGGTGGCTGCGGTGGCGGCTGGGGTAGCTAGGTTGCTGCGAGCCGGAAGCGTGAGCGGCGCGTCGAGCAGGACGCGGTTGGAGCCGAACCAAATCTCAGTTGTGGTGGACTGGGTTGAGGGCGGGGAGCTGTCGTTGGGCTGCTCGTTTGCGGTGGGCAGGGTGCTGTTGTCGATGGGGCGGGGATCGCTGATGTTGTCCATGGCTGTGCGCTCGGATGTGGTGTAGCGGAGGGAGAAGGGTGGTAGTGTGAGAGCTAGTGGTGTTGTGGATGGGCAGGAATGGGAGCGGTGACCGGAGACCCCGCAGCGGGCGCACCGCACCGGGTCTCGGCAGTCCTCGACGAAGTGATCGGTGGCTAGACAACGGAAACAGCGGGGCATGCGTGACGGTGAGAGCTTTGGGTAGCTCGATCCTCTTTTTATAGGGTAGCGGAGCAATGGTGATGGTTGAGCGGCGGCCGGGTTGGCCTTTGGAGGGGAGAGGAGGGCGTCCCGGTAGGAGATGGCGGGCGGCGAGGCAGAGTCCATGAATTTGACAGGACTGGGAGTAGGCGGCGCGCAGGGGGCTATGTCCTGGGTAAGAGCTGGGTACTCGAGTGCGTGGGGGGTATGCATGCATGCAGGGGTGGGAGCGCCATGGACCTGGGCTACGTGAACCGCGAGGTTGGAGGGCACGTGGGCCTCTTGTTCACGTGGACCTGATGTACTGGGGGTGAGGCCCCATACGTGTCTGCAGTCAAAGAGCCGACAGACAGGGTGTTGGCCTCGGTAGCCAAGTTTGGAGAGGGTGGCGAATAGGTTGGCAAGTGTGTGGTAATTGCTGGGCTGGCAGCTGGGCATACGTCTATTCGTAGCTCTAAAGCTGGAGCAGGTGGCGGTGAGAGTGGTTTCGTCGACGTGGCAGGCGGTGTGACCGCGCAGGTGGACGACGCAACCTCCCGTTCCGGGTTCGTGTCAAAGCCTATGTCGTAGTTGCGCGTAGGTAGGCCGTAGGCTGGCGACATGGAGGGTTTTGGGCCCAGTATCCCCGGCAGCGGTAGCGGGTCAGTGGGCCGGGCTTGGGCGGTTAGTGGTGGGTCCTCGAATTTGAAATTTGAACCTTGTATACGTTGGGCGAAGTGTGGGCTCGGGATGAAGTGCATCGCCGCCCCAGGCAGATTCATCGGTGATCGCCGGAGCAGATCAACGAGGACGCCGATGGAGGATACGTGCGAGGAGAACAGGGAGTTGTGGACGTGTGAGACAGTGAAAGCGTCTACCCCAACCAAGAGGAAATCCAGAGCGTTCTTAATTAAAAGCACAGAAGGTTTGATTTTTTCTAAAACGAATGCAATCCAGAAACATGCAGGGGATGTTTTTGTTTTTTGATGAAAGAGGGGGTGTGCAACATCCGTATGATAGTTCTACAGAATGAATGATCGAAAGAACGAGGCGTGTCGAAACCGACTGACCTTTGTAGTTTGGAGCGGCCTCCCCTGTCTCTCCTTTGGCTGGTGTGGACGAACATTCTTCAGGTTGTCATGCATGTGCTTGGACTTGGCATGCAGGAGGGTGGGGGTGGGGTTGCGCGCAGCGCGGCGGGCAGGGTGAGGTGGGCAAGGTAGGGGATTGTGTGGAACATGAGGGTGGCACGGGACGGAGCGTCCGCAATGTGGTCAAAGAGTAGAGTGAATCTGGTGGCTTTGATTGGCTTTTGGCGAATGATGAGTTCCATGGATTTGATCGACGGTACGAAGAATAGGAAGCAATATGCTGTAATTTGGTGTACTCTGAATAGGTTTGCAGCTCCTCCGAGGCAGGCTTGCAGGAGAACAGCGACGATGAGGTCGTCGAGATGGAGATCAGTTAGGTGGATGGATGCTAGCATGGGGACAGCTTGGGAGCATGCGAACAACGGGGCTGTGAGAATGCCGGCGACCAATGCATCTTTCTCGAACTGCAGCCCCATGGCGTTTCCAACACCCACGTAGCTTCGTATGGCTTCTTGCGAGGGCGCGTCTTCGTCAATGGAGTAGCCCGCCATCGGTGGTAGGGGACGTAGACTGGAGTTGGGGGGCTGAGTTTGTTTTCGGTGGCCGTACGGGGTTTGGTGGCCGGAGGTGGGAGGGGAGGGAGGTGGGGGGAGGAGTCATTGTCCTTCTAGATCTGTCGTGTACTAAGGTACTAGATGTGATATTGCTACTAGGGAGAAAACATCAATCCTTTGTTCGTAGAACAATCGTATTGTTTACTTTACACGTAATGCTTAATGCAATTATCTGTTGCTTGCAACTTAATACTGGAGGGAGTTCGGATGATAACCTGAAGGTGGATTATTAGTCATAGATGCAGTTGGATTACAGTCTATGTATAATGTTGTAATGCCCAATCAAATCTCATAGGAGTCAATATGATTAGTATATGCATGTATGTTTTCTCGATGTTTGTCAATTGCCCCACTGTAATTTGTTCACCCAACATGTCATCTATCTTAAGGAGAATCACCACTAGTGAACTATGGACCCCGGTCCTTTCTTTTACCATCAATCTACAACGGTTTACTATTTTCTATTTACTTTCTGCAAGCTATTACTTTCTTTCACACAATACGTTTAATCCTTTGTTTTTAGCAAAACTGGTGAGATTGACAACCTCACTGTAAGTTGGGGGCAAAGTTCTGTGGTTGTCTTGTGCAGGATTTCAAGTTGGAAACAACACCTTGGAGGTGTTTCCTTGCTCCTACTGGTTCGATAACTTTGGGTTCATAACTAGGGGAAATTTACTGCTCTGCTCATCATACCTTCCTCTTGGGATTCCCCAACGAGCTCGATATCAACCACAAGCCAGCACTAGCCTTATGAGATAACTTTAGTCTAGCATGGGATGCTATAAGATTGTCATTAGGGCTAGAGAGCTTTTCATGATTTTCTTCCAATTTCCCATACTTGCTAGTTAGAAACTCAAGTTGAGCCCTTAGCTCAACATTCTCTTTCAAAATACATGCTTCATAAGAAGTAGAGTTAGTAGCACAAGAATCATCATTAATAGAAGAAGACAACATGGCAAGCTCATCATATTTCATTTTGAGACCAATTGCCATCTCAAGATCTTCTTTGGTTGCTTGTGCTTCCTTTTTAAGCACTTTTACTTTGGCACAAGCATGGTGATACATTGCAAATGTATCTATAATTTTTGATGTTCCATGCTTGGTTTTATCCACTTTCTTGTGTTTTGTTCCAACTTTGGAGTACTTTTCATATGATTTCTTGGACTAACCTATTAACAAGAGCCACAGTGCCAGCTGCCTGTTTTCTGCTGTTTTTGGTTCCAGGAAAGTCAGAAAATGAATATTCTCGGAATTGGACGGCACAAAAGCCAAAGTGCCTATTTTTCCAGAAGTGATCAAGTGCCAGAATACGAGACGGAGAGGGGCCAGAGGGCTGCCACACCACCTGGCCGCGCGGCCAGGCCTGGCCCGCGCCAGGGGGTGCTGTGGCCAGCACAGGCACCCCCTCGGCCTCCCCTTCCGCCTATAAGATGCCCTCGGGACAAAAACCCTAAGCACCCGATCAAAAAATCCACGAAAGAGTCTGTAGCCGCCGTCATCTCCATCCCTAGATCGGGAGGGATCTAAAGCTCTTCCCGGCACCCTGTCGGAGAGGGGAATTCACCCTGGAGGCCTTCTTCATCACCATGCAAGCCTCCGGTGTGATGCGTGAGTAGTTCATCCTTAGACTACGGATCCATGTAGTAGCTAGATGGCTAGTTCTCCTCCTTTGTGCTTTCATGTTTAGATCTTGTGAGCTCCGTTCATGATCAAGATCATCTATTTGTAATTATGCATGTTGTGTTTGCGGGGATCCGATGGATATTGAGATGCTATTTCAGATTGATTATTGATTCTATCATGTCTTTGTTATTTGTGATCTTGCATGCTTTCCGTTGTTATTAGCTATCTTGGCCAAGTAGATGCTAGCAACTCCAAAAGTTAGTATTTATGCTCGATAGTGGGTTCATGCCTCTAGTAATCTGGGGAAGTGACAGAAATCTCTAAGTTACTAGATGTGTTGTTGCTACTAGGGAGAAAACAACAATCCTTTGCTCATAGAACAATTGTATTGTTTACTTTACACGCAGTTCGTAAAGCAATAATCTGTTGATTACAACTTAATACTAGAGGGGGTTCGGATGATAACCTGAAGGTGGATTATTAGTCATAGATGTAGTTGGATGGCGGTCTATGTATAATGTTGTAATGCCCAATCAAGTCTCAAAGGACTCAAGATGATTAGTATATGCATGTATTGCTTTCTCGGTGTTTGTCAATTGCCCCGCTTTAATTTGTTCACCCAGCATGTTATCTATCTTAAGGAGAGCCACCTCTAGTGAACTATGGATCCCGGTCCTTTTCTTTTACATACAATCTACAATCTTTTACTGCTTTGTGTTCTACAAACTTTTACTTCTTTCCATTTGATACGTTTAATCCTTTGTTTTCCGCAAAACACGGTGAGATTGACAACCTCATCGCAAGTTGGGGACAAAGTTCTGTGGTTGTGTTGTGCAGGTCTCCACGTTGCTACTAGCACCGGTAGTGCGCCCTGCCAAAGCTCAGCTAGTAACACCTTTGAGGTGTTTCCTTGCTCCTACTAGTTCGATTAAACCTTGGTTTCATAACTGAGGGAAACTTGCTGTTGTGCTCATTATACCTTCCTCTTGGGGTTCCCAACGAGCTCTACATCAACCACGCACCAGCGATTTTCTGGGCGCCGTGCATTGAGCCATCACATGGCCATGTTCTTTAGTGAGTTTAGAAATTATTTCATTATTTAACTCCTCACTAGTTTCAAGCTTCTCCTCGAGAGAAACTCGAAGCTCTTGCTCTTCTTCTAGAGCAACTTTCATATCGTGAGCATCATTGGCATACTCACGCTCGAGAGCACCCATCTTATCATATCCACCTAGGAAGGTGACCCTATATAAACCTCCCTAGGGTACTCGTTGTACTTACGTGTTGTTATCTACCCCATCTAAGTGACTCGCTACCTCGTCGTCGAGCTCGCTGATATTGTAATCCACACGCAATCAATACAATCAAGCAGGAATTAGGTCTTACCCTACAGGGGACCGAACCTGGGTATACCCCTATGTCTGTCCCCAATCTCGATCCGCAGATGGCGACTCGCTCTTGCCCCCAATCGACTCAATCGCTACCCATAGTAGCGACTGCCATGGTCATTCCCACGACAGGCTATGCAACATGGGAGCTCAGAGCAGATGATCGTGTCCCCCGTCACTGTCAGAAACGGCTGACACGCTATGACCGGTCGCATTTGGGGTGGCCACACCCCGGAGGTGGGCGTTGTGTGAAGTTACGCAGTCGGGGACGCAGCACGGAAGCGGGTAGACGCACAGGATCCGGGTGACAAAAAAGCAGGCAGTGACCAAGGGAAAGATCTCTTAGCGCACGCGTCGGACTGACATGGTGATCGATGTGAGTGCGCATCAAACTGACGTGGGGACCGATTTTAGGCAAATTGCTTCCTCTATGATTGCATGAGAGCTGTTGTGAGTTGTATTTTGACCCAAATTTTCAGCAGGCTGTTCCATTAAAGCCTGGAGAACAACAGAAATAGGTCTAGGGCCTGGGTTAGTAGTATGAGTATTTTCCATAGAAAAATCATCAAAAAATTCATTCTCATGTTCAAAATTATGAAGAGATTCATCTAGCAAGAGAATTTCCTTTCTAAGAAGAGCACCTGCATTTGGATGAAGCAATTTGAAAGGAAAGATTTTTTTGTCAAAAACAACATCACGAGAGATATATACTCGACTAGCAGAGTCTTCAAGACACTTAACACCCTTATGACGGGGACTATATCCCAAGAAGACACATTGCGTAGAGCGGAAGACAAGTTTACATTTGTTATAATGGCGAAGGTTGGGCCAGCATGCACACCCAAAAACACGAAGAGATTTGTAATCAGGCCGAGTACTTAAGAGACAATGAACATGAGTATCATGACGGATGAATTTGCTGGGTAGCATCTCAAAATTTTAGTGGCATGTGAGCATTAGCAAGTAATGCAAGACCTACTTCTACTATATAGCGATGCTTGTATTCAGCAGAGTCATTTTGTTGGTGTGCATGAGTACATGAGACATCTTGGGCAGTGCCTTGGGTTTGAAAGAATGAATTTAGTTTAACATACTCCTATCTCCAATCGGATTGCACTGTAAAAAAAATTCTATTAAGTTTGCGTTCAACAAGCTTTTGAAAGTTGATGAACACAAAGAAAGCATGAGACTTTTCTTAAGTAGACATATCCATTTAAACTTTCTATAGTCATCAATAAAGCTTACATAATAGTCATGGCGACCAACAGAGGTGGGAGGAGGACCCCATACATAAGAAAAAAACTAATTGTAGAAGTGTTGTAGAAACACTTGTCGATATAGGATATGGAAGCTAATGACTCTTAGCCATTTGACATGAAGTACAAATTAACGCAATACTAGAATCTTTAACATAAGGAGTTTATTTTTACTAAGAATTTGGCTAACTATGGCTAAGGATGGATGACAAATGCGACTATGCCACTTTGCTTGAGAGGGCTTGTCGGCGACAAAAGCATGCTTCTCGGACTCGAGGGACGATATTAATGATGAAATAAGGGGATGAAGACCACCAACACATCGTCCTATATGAATGATTTTTCGTGTGACCTAATCCTTGATCAAAAACAAGAAGGGGTGAAACTCTATAAACACGCGATTATCATAGGTGAAATGATGAACAGAGATTAAATTTTTCAAGGCATGAAGAACATGGAAAATATTACGAAGGCGAAAATTTTGAGCAGGGGTATGAATTGTTGAATGACCAATATGGGAAATAGTCATACCTTGCCCATTGGCCGCGTTAACCTTGTCATAGCCCCTATAGTTGACGCAGATGGTTAAGTTGTTGAGTTCACCAGTAACATGGTGTGTAGCACCCGTATTGGAGTACCAATTTGTGTCCACACCATACGATGCTGCATTAACCTCCTTGTCATTATGTGAATCATCATCGTCGTCCTCAAAGCACCACCAACAATCTTTAGCGGTGTGTCCTTCTTTATTGCATATATTTTCACATGATATCCACCCACGCGTCGAGCGCCGGCGGCCACGATCATGCCCTCCTCCTAGGGGTGCAGCATGTCCACCACCACGTCCTTGACGTGGACGGTCATCCCGACGTTCATCACATTGATTGTCACGACGGTCACCACGGTAGTTACCGCGATCACCTCTATTGCCAGGTGTGCGTCGCTGCCGGGAAGCACCATTGGCAACGGTCTCAAATCCGATGCTGCCAGGTTGTCCATCAAGCATCTCCTGGCGTTGATCGTAGGCGTGGATATGGGAGAATAACTCACAAAGTTCGAGTTTGCTAGTCACGATCCCGATTACATCAACGAAGGAGTTGTAATCTGCGCTGAGACACGAGGGAGGGTGTTAAGAATATAAATATATAGCTTAGCCATTTTCATTAGTTCGGAATTTTGGTTATAGTGCATCAATTCGATATGGCAAGAGGATCAAGTTCAAGAAACTGCTCACGCAGTTTAAAAAAATATTCCGCGGCCTGCACCGAACCGATGCTAAGAACTAAAATAGTCTAGACATGAGGAAGAGTGTTAAAAATCTAAATATATAGCTTAACCATTTCCATCAGTTTGGACTTCTGGTTCACTTGGCTAGTGCAACAATTCAATAGCACAATCTCGTACAAATTTTGGATGGTTTCTGTCATATGTGTAGCAATGCTCGTATCTTAATACGTTTTTATAGGTGTTGTTTTTAGGAGGATTGCATTTAATGATTTTAGTCTAGTCTCTGTGTGTGATTAAACTAGCAAAAAAAAATTCCTACGGGGACACGCAAGAGTTGTACTGTATACAACAACACTCTTTTTTCCCCTTTAATTGACGTGCCGTATCATCATTTTGCCTAAGATACGGTCCTAAAAGCCACCCGTTGTGAAAGACCGAATAATTAGTATACAGCTTAAAACATTTCGAGTCAAAGTCAGATTAAGTCGTCCTTTTCCCCGCCAAAAAAAAGTATTGTTTTAAGTCTTTTGAATCAAACTGAATCGGCTGCGCGTGGCTACCTCCTTGTAGTCAGTTCACTATAGAGTAGGTCATTCTTACACTGTGCAGTGTGTAGTCCTCATGTCAAATCTCGAGCGACCGCTGCACCAGATGGGCACTGGCACACATAAAGCAGTCGCGCTACTCGGGACAGCCCACTCCGGCAAAATGGTCTGACACACGCAATGGAGTACTTGCTCCGGTGTAATTAATAAAGCAAAGACTGTCCCTACAAGTGAGCAGTATCGCACCGTCGCTGGACTCTACTCCCTACATCAGTCTGCTGATCGGAGCAGTATTATTACGCCGCACCATTCGAGTCTGGACGATACGGAGAGCTTCTGCTTGAAGCTTTTGAGTAATCTATCCTGACCAGGTTTGCATCGAACTTTATTCCCGATGATGTTCAATTCTAGGATTTAGTTGGTTCAAAAGATTTACAGGTCAAGGTCGAGCTGAGTTTTTGCCCAGAGTTGCGCGACCACTGCACACGTCGCGGTGAAACCCGTCAAAATCTGTGTAGAATCACCGGCAACAGCTGCATGTAATGGGGAATGGGCACTGACACACGTAAAGCAGTAGTAGTATTAGTACTCCAGCCTGCTAGAACCGATGTAATTACAATCTCTGTAGAATCGATGCAGTACTCACTTCGGTGACCGGTGTAATTATAATACGGAGTAGTAAGTAAATAAAAGACCTACTCTACTCTACGAGGTGGCTGTAGCAGCGCACTGTCGTTGCCTCGTTGGATTCTACTCCAGCAGCAGGCCGCACGTTGCTGGCTCGAACAGTGTTGCGCCGCACCATTTCAGGCAGGGTGCGGGTCGCATGGAGAGCCACGCCACTGGCGGTGAGATATGCTCTGTAAGGCCAACTCCAACTCCAACGCCCCCGCCACCCTCCCCAAACAATGACTGTGCGGGTCCGATCATGTTTTTTCCGACCGAGGTCACGGCTCAACGTGCACATGCAAACCAAGAGGCAGCTTTGGATCCGTCCGTTTTGATGTAAACCGAGTCAAAAATTGAGCTCGGTTTGTGGGCGCACGGACAGCCCGCATGTCCGTGTGGTGTCCTCCCGGCCTCGCCAGCTAGATACCCATCGCCACTAGTCTCCACTACTCTTACCACCAATCTCTAGCACACTGCCATGTACGTAGCGCCGCTGCCCTTCCCGACACCTATCCTCCCTGGTCGTGGCCCGTTCGTGCCTTCGGGAGCTGCTCCGGCCTCTGATCTACCGGCACCGCCCGTAGCTGATCTCCCGCAGCCAACCATTGCTTGTCCCTCAAAAGCCGCCAACAAAGATGGTGTTGCCGCTAGCCTTGTTCGGGTGAAGAAAGAGTTGACGGACGACCAGCGGAAGGAGGAGTCGAGGCACTCGCTGCGCAGGCTGCCTCCTTGCTCATGATAAAGGAGCAGCAGCTATCTACCTTTGGCGTGCGCACAACGAGCTCGACCGCGTCCACGAACAAACCACCTCCTGTCAAAGCGGCCATTAGGGGGGATCATCGACGATTCGTCGTCGGCTTTTCTTGCCATCAACCTGAACGCGGCACCTGTCGGCGACGGCTCTTCATGCAGCAGCAAGACCAGGAGGAGCATCCCCGTCGGTAGCATGCCCGCTCCCCTCAAGTTGTCTGATGAAACACCGGCCCCACCATCGACCCCAACTCCGACCCCAACGCCGACCTAGGTATCAACCAAGTGCCACCCCTTGTACCTGGTCCCTGCTCTTTTCTCGTCGGTGTACATGACCCAATGATACACCCTTACAGGATCCCTGCCTTAATACCCAGAAAGATGGTATCTATATTGACCACGAGCCTTTGTTTAGGGACGAACTAGTCCGACAAACACAATGCGGTAGCCGAAGGAGCGGATCATACACAACCCTCGAGGACGAGATGCTTTCCGAGGCATGGATGAAAATTTGGCAAGATCCAATAACCGGTGCGGAGCAAAAAGGTATGGCATCTTGGAACCGAATATGAAAGTACTTCCATGATCAAAAACACTTCGGTGAGCATCTGTTTGCGAGTGATCGCAACGAGAATTGACTTATGAAGAGGTGGGTATTCATCTCTGAACAATGCACAGAGTTTTGTGCCTCTTATGACCATGTTAAGAAAAGGCCCGTGAGCGGCATTGGAGTTGGAGACATGATATGTTGCTACATGTCTATATGTTTTCGTTCATACGAGCTTTACATGTTCTAGCGTGAACTTGAACTTGTTGGTTTAGGTGTGGCAAGCATTGGAGCACTTCAAAGACTTGCCATGAGAAGAAACCTTTCACATTGGGCCATTGTTTGACAAGGCTCAAAAATTGCGAGAAGTGGAAAGAGCTCTATGCCAGAAGTGCAAAGGGAGGAGACGCCGGAATCATCATCGACGAGGAAGGGCTAGCAACCAAAAGGATGAGAGGAAGGAATAACTCCAAGCTAAAGCTCAAGCGTGAAGCTTCGTTAGTTGCCATCTAGGAGACGATGAAAGGGTTGATCGGCGAGAACAAGGTGTCCATCGACAAGAGGGGAGAGAGAAACACAAGGAGAGGGAAGATGCGGCGAAGAACTACTATAAAATCCAGTCGAAGCGTCTTGAGATAGAAGAGAAGAAGGTAGAGCTCCAGCGACTCACCGAATAAAATCGGATCATGACTGCGGATCTCACCGCATGGTCCAATTCAACGGAGTTGGTTCGAGAAGAAGAGGAAGATGATCTTCGAACGAGATGCATAGATTGCTCGCTCTATTTATATTTGCGTGCATGTATGAACCATGGGTACGCGGTGGGGACATAGGCCGCACTGGGTTAAATTTTCTGTGATTGTCCTGTTTTGTTTTCATACTCTCCTGAGGTCCTCTTTCAAATTTGGTGACACCTTCAGAAAAAAAAGGTCTGACTGATGGGGCACCGTTGGGTGCAGTCCTGTTTTCATACTCTCCTGAGGTCCTCTTTCAAATTTGGTGACACCTTCAGAAAAAAAAGGTCTGACTGATGGGGCACCGTTGGGTGCACGTGACAGAACTAGACGGACATCGTCCCGGGACCTGTCCACCATGCCCCGCAAACGGACCGAAACGTCAAAAGACTTGTCTCTACGGGGGCGTTGGAGTTGGCCTAATGCTGCATACACTTGTCCGGCATGTTACAAAATCGTGCTTTTGCTGCCAACACAAGAGCGATACGTTGCAGGCCGTGGGTGTCTGCTCCACGCTGCATATGTGCAAGAGGCCTGAAAGTGCAGCATCAGCACCACCAATAAACAAACTGAAGTTTTGACTTGCATCATCATCATCATCACGCCCTAATTTTAAGAATTTCCACGCGACACAATGGTTCAGCAATAACGTGCATCGTTAACCAAACAAGTTACTAACAAACCCAAAAAGCCCTATCAGGCTATCACCAGCGAGGCAGCCATTCACTAACCAACAACACAAACCATCACAATTGCCAACACAAACCAATCACCAGTCTAGCGCCTTCAGGGAATTCAGCAACAATAGGATATCGATCAATTTCCGTCATTTACGGGGATGATGTAGACCTCCATGGTTCTTCTCCTCTGGTGGCTCAACAGCTCAAAGAGGCAGATATCACCCATCCACTTATGAGCCTTCTATTATGAGAGGTCTCGCCGTCCCGCACCGCATATTTCTTACCAAGCACCTGAAGATACATGTTTGGATCCCCGCCAAGATACTTCTTAGCATAGTGGCTGGGGAAATTCTGTTTACAGTTTTGAACAAAAGAGTTAGTAGATGATGGTGTAAAGAAAATTCTAAGTAAAATAGCAGGTCAACCGCTTTCTAAATTGGTACAGTATTAGAAAACAAACTGAAAGATGGCTGACTATGAGTCTATACAATATTATTCATGCTTTCAAAAGACGGAACTCACCAGAGAGCATCCTGAATCAACGTTGGACTTGTTCATCACAGCAACAACGATGGGGATTTCTGACCGTCTGGATTGGACCTTCTCCTTCACCTGCTTCTGCTCAGCAGGAGTTAGTTTGGTCTTACTCGTGGTAATGTAACCATCCTTCAACTGCTCCCTTTGAGAAGAAGTTAGCCTGTTCTTCTTTCTAGCATTGTAATTGGAACCAGACACATCATGTACTCCACAGCCGTCTTCAGAGGAGAAAGATTCTGCCGTGCACAGAAAAGGGAACTACTAAATATAGGTACAAAAAGATGAGAATGATTTGCAAGGGAAGATGTATCTATAATAAAAAACTGAGACCAGATGATTCAGAGGAGAAAATGTTTATTGGGGCCATGTTGCCTTGAGATGACTTGTCCATTTGGATGTGCCGCTATCTTTTTGTTGGTGATGACTCCATCGGCGGCCCGTTCAGTCTGCGAGTAGATCGCTGCATTTCAATAGGCTGAGGAAGAACATGGGAAGTGTTCATGGATTCAGCAGGTGATTTCACTTGGCCTGACTGAGGCTGAATATTAGAACGGTTCACTGTTTCAGTAGCATTTGTGTGCCTTTCATGCACACGAGCCGGAAAAGGATCCACAATAACTGATAGTGCATTCTCACGGCCAAGTTCATCAAACATTATGACATGAAACTTGGAGTTTCCATTGTATCTGAATACTATGGTGTCACCCATCTGCAGACCAAAGGATTGAACGAATGTACCCCATCCCGCTGTAAGGACAAGCTTTTCTTGGTGCTTGGAAACTCTAATTATGTAAATGCGACGATTTTTTGTCTCAAGTATGATTTCTCCTGGGATCTCACCCTTGAAACGCTTAACAAATTCTTCCGGGATGATCTGGAGAAGCAAACAAGTTTTTTTTGTATGTTAGAGCGGACTGTTTGTAAACAAGACTAAAAAGATATTTGCTATAATCAAAGTGGTTTTTCTCTTTAATACCAAGGAAAACGAAAAAGGACAAAAGCATGGTTTGTTAGGGAAAGAAGAATGCCAAAAGCAGTGTATCAACTTTGTGCAAACAAACATACCTGAATATACTACCATGCTGGATTCAGTCCAAGCATTACAATAACAGGTGAAATGACTAAAAGTTGCAAGGACTATATATACTTTTTGTTTTCCCTAAATTATTATACATCTACACATCATTTAAACTAGAAAGGTAGAAAATCGACGGTCTTCAAAAAACAAAGTGAAAGACGGAAGGGAGTGGTGCTGTATTTGAATATAAAATTACCATCTTATGTTGAAAATTTCCTATCACGAGGATCGACAAATATTTTTTCACATCATCCAAGTTCATGTAGTTATATTCGAGATAGCCTTGGCATCTTCCACAAGGCGCATCCATGTTTTTAGCAGACCTGAAGTGCAAACGTCATTTGAAGTGAAATTTGGTCCTGCAAATGAAGCCATGAATAAAAGAAGTGCTATTTTACCCGATTTCATTTGTGTCGCTGCGCCTGTTCCGGACCTGAGATATATAAGGATCCACAACAACTGATAATGCTTTCTCTCGACCAAGATTATCAAATATTATGGCATTGAACTTAGAGTTTCCATTGTATTGTAATATTACTGAGTCACCCATGTGTAGATCATAGGTTTCAACGAAATCACACCAACCCACTGTAAGGACACGCTTTTCTTGGTTCTTGGCAACCACAATAGTGTGACTGGAACCCTTTGGAGTTTCTAGCTGGATCTCTCTTGGGATCTCGCCTTTGAGACGCTGCACAAGTTCTTCTGGGACTATCTGCCGAAAGTAAAACAAAGTTTGGATTTATAATTTATGATCAAGATCCAAAAGACACTCATTACGATCAAAATGTATCTTTTGTTTCGTTGATACCTGACTAGTATCTTCGTAAAAACAAGGAAAACATGCTTGGATCTTCCTTGCATTTGCGGAAAGAAAACTACCGTGGAAATTTCTTGTAAACTGACTTATCTGAATGTGCAATCATGGTAATGCTACTGGTGTCTATTCAGGCACCAAATTAACAAGAAAAATAACCAAAAGGTTGCAAACACTCTATAGATGGAAAATATATCTCTCCATCAAGTAATTGACTAGTACTGTGCAGCATTTAAGGTACTACGTAGTACTCCCTCCGTTTCAAAATATAAGATGTTATAGCTTTGTGAAAGGAGTGTATCTAGACTCCTTTTAGTGTGTAGGTTCACTCCAAACTTAGATGAACCTACACACTAAAAGAAGTGATTCCTCGCTTCTCATGCAAAACCGTGCATGAGACTTTCATCTCGCACGGCTCCTAAGTGATAAAAGAAAGAAGAACTCGTCTTCTTTCTTTTTTGATTACCTTCCTCGCGTATGTATAAGACCGAATCCATTCTTTTTCGAAATCGATTTCGAAAAAGAACTACAAATCCTTAACTTTTCGAGGAATCCTTCATCAGTGGTTGTGAATGACTGACTTTTTCAATCAATTCGATCTCCCGGGCCAATCTGAGGACGCCTACGAAAAGGTTGTTTAGATTTACGAAAAGGTTGTTTGAATTTACGAAAAGTTTGCTTGGATTTACGAAAGGTTTGCTTGGATTTATTAAAAGTGTGTTTGGATTTACGAAAGGGTTGCTTAGATTTAAGAAAAGGTTGTTTAGATGTATACATGATTTATTAGATACACTCCTTAGATAAACCTACACACTAAAAGGAGTCTAGATACACTGTTTTCACAAAGGTAAAACTTCTTATATTTTGAAACCGAGGGAGGAGTAGATAGTAGAAACATCATTAGTGTTTAAGAAAATAGCACACAGAGAGTAATATACACATTAAGGGTGGAGCAATATTTGAATAGGGTTACCATGGTATCTCGGAAATCACCCATCATAAGCACCAAGAAATGTTTCTTTTCATCATCCAAATTCCTGTACAGATCTTCATCCCGCACTTCGTAACTCTCATAAGACGTGCACATCCTTTTTAGCATACCTGTAATGCAAGATTTATTTGCAGTGAAAAACTGGTACGGGAACATGAACAGCAAAAGGACACTTGCTTGACCCGATCTCATGTACTCCTCAATCCGAGTTTGAGAACTGTGAATCGTGCTTACAAGATGTAATTTAATTCAAAGGATCGCTGCTCGGTCAGAAGGGGATTTCCAATGAACCTAACTTTCTTTAGTATGGCCAGGCGGCCCGCGCCAACCTCACCCCAGCTCGTTACGCCGGCGACCGATTCTCCGGCGTGTCGACCTCGTCGAGAGCACACGGCGTGCCCAGCATGGCTGTCGCCGCGGTCAAGCGCACCCTCCACCGACCACCGACCACCGACCAACCCGCCGGCGGGGCGATTCGCCGGCATGTCTACCTCATCTAGAGCGCACGACGTGAGCAGCACAGCCGTGGCCGCCGTCAAGCGCACCCTCCACAGGCCACCCCGCCGGCGGCCGATTCTCCGGCGTGCCAACCTCATCGAGAGCGCACGGCGTGCCCAACATGGCCATCGCCGCCGTCAAGCGCACCTTACACCGACCACCCCGCCGGCGGCCGATTCTAAGGCGTGTCGACCTCATAGAGTGCAACTAATGACCAAGAAACTTCTAATGACCAAGAAAACGGATATTTGATGCTGGATCTACAATCACGCCAAGATAAACGGAAAGGATGGTGGAAATCATCTGGGCTCTTTAGCAGTATAAGTAATTCAGTATATACTGTGCTACTGAAGGGAACCCAGTAAGTAGAAGAAGGAACGAAAAGAAAAGGGTCCGAGAATCCCTAACCCAAGAACTAGTACTGTAGAATCGAACGAAGTCGTGATGCAGAGTTTACTCTGGGTCTGGGAGCTCTGATTTTACCTTGACTATTCCGTCACCTTTGTTCTCCCCCCGCGTTGCCTTCCGCGACTGGCCCTGCTAGTATGTGACCAGACTCAGGCAAAAATCACATAATTAACCTAACGTCGCGAAAAAATCATAAAAATAATCTGCTTTTTCGAAGATATCACAATCTAACTTACTCACATGACACTCTACCGGAAAGATCCATACTCAATAGCACGACGCTCTCACGAAAAGCCTCATGCAACCTATATCGCTCTGGTAAAAAACGTCATCCTCTCGGCCGACGTGGCAGTCAACCGGGCCCACAGGCCCACTTTTTTAGCATGGCGTTTTTGCAGGGGGCGCCATGCTCATGACTTAGCAAATTTTCTAGAGAGATTTTGTTAGGCTCGTGCACATGTTCTGTAACTCCACACCATGGTAGCATCACGCTTTTGCCAAAAGCGCCTTGGTCAATAGCATAACGCTTTTGCCAAAAGCGTCATGGCCATGACTTAGATATTTTTTTTGGAAAGTTTTCGTTCGGCTCGCGTACATACACGTAGGCATGGCGCCTCCAACAAAAACGCCATGCATGTAGGCATGACGCCCCCGGCAAAAGCGTCAAACTAAAAGAATGAGCCCGCGGCCGCAGATGATCGCCACGTCGGACCAAACGTTGGCGTTTTTTACCAGCGCGCTAAATGGACCATGGCCTTTTGAGGGGAGCGTCATGCTACTGACCATGGCGCTTTCTTGTAAAGCGTCATGCGAGTAGGTTAGATTATGATATCTTCGAAAAAGCAGGTTATTCTGTGATTTTTTCGCAATTTTAGGTTAATTCTGTGATTTTTGCCCCACCGCTACAGTAGTCCAGCTGATGAACATATAGGGCTGCTGCCTTCCTCGAGAACCGATGAGCCTGAGGATGACATTCTTTTTTTTAGCACACGATATCGACCTCGAAAATTACTCTGTCTGGATTGCTCGTTTAAGTTTTTCAACCGTTCTGATGGATGGGACCCACAGTCAGGGTGACGTGATGTGTCAGATTTGGTCAGTTCCATATATTTCATGATTTTCATACATATTTTAAAGTTACAACTAAGAAGAAATACACGAAGTAGAGCTACAACTAAGAAGAAATACACGAAGAAATATGCAGTAGATAGACTAGGGTAAACCCTGACAACTAACGTCGTCATCTCGTCCTTGCCTAGTCCTCATCATCGGTGTGGTAGCTTCGGCGGCACATGGTCTCGTTGGAGACCTTGATGGTGAGCATGTCATGATCATCGAAGATGATGACGAGGAAGTGTCCGGCCTCCATGGAGTGTGCACGGGCGAATAGATCCCAAGTGTGGTAGAGGTACATGTGGCTTTCGTTGTCGAACATCTCCTCCTCGGACCAGATGCAACTCCTAGTGCTATGCTCCCGTAGCTTGACGTGTGTTGGCTCCTGCCCATCGAGCACCCGCGCGAACTTGTCAGAGAGTCGCAATTTCTCCCATGACCCGCCCAGGAGGATGGGCACGCCGAACTTGTCAGAGAATCATGCTCTACTTATAATGTTACTTATTGCTGTGATGAGTCTCGTTGCAGAAAAAGGTATAAACACCTCCCTTTTCAATGTGAGTATAATGATAATGATACCATATCTTCCTATGCTAAAGGAATTTATGACTTTTATGATGCGGAACAAATTGAAGAATTTATTGCTTGGAAGGGTGTTGGTGCTTTTGAACTTGCTAGTTAGCTTAAAAATATTGATGATTCACCTTACAAATATGAGATGTATGATATACTTATATTTTGCTTTGATAATTACAAGGATGAAAATAGTTATATTCTTGAATATTTTAATAGATGCTTTCCACAAATGGAAGAGACTAATGCCTTGTAGGATCCTATGGAAGAAGAAATTGATGAACCTGAAATCTCATTAGATGAAAAAGAGGAGGAGAGTGATGAACAAAAGGAGGAAGAATGTATTAGCTACCCATGTCTACCTTCTAATGAGAGTAACTCTTTATCCCTTACATTATTTGATTGTCCCCTTGCTTACTAAAGGAGAATGAACGTTATGTTCCTGAGGTTTCTCTTGAAAATGTTTATAATAAAGCTCTAGTACTTGTAGATCATGAAGAGCATGCTTTATGTGATAGTTATATTGTTGAGTTTATTTATGAGGCTACTGAAAATTATTATGAGAGAGGAAAATATGGTTGTAGAAGTTTTCATGGTATTGAAACACCTCTCTATGTGCTGAAAGTTTTGAAGTTACTCTTGTTTTGTCTTCCTATGCCTGTCACTTTGTTATTTGCTTACATGATTCCTATGCATAGGAAGTGGGTTAGACTTAAATGTGTTTTGAATTTGCTTCTTGATGCTCTGTTTTACTTCAACTCTTATTTCTTATGAGAGCATCCTCTCAAACTTTTATGCCTGAAGATGATAATATGTCTATTATTCTTGGGAGACCTTTTCTTAAATACTGCAGGAGCTGTTATTAATTATAATCAAGGGAAGGTGACCTTCAATGTTAATGACAAGGAACACATTATCTATTTCCTCAAGAATATTGAAAGGCCTTATGGTTTGAATTCAATTGAACATGTTGAGGGCATTCAAATTGGAGAAATATATTGTCCCATACCAAGAGGAAAAATTTGAAACTATTATGATTGGGACTATTGCTATCAAGGTTGAGGTAACATAATCATTACTGGAATACAAAGTTTTGTCTCATATGAAATTATTTTGGTAACAAGACTTGATCAACCTTGTTAACAAAAGGGTTTCATTGAACCAAATAATGTTTTCACCATAATTATCTCCGCTTACTTCTATTCTATCCATTCTAGTTTTTGCTTATGCCTAACTTAAAGGCATTAAAGAAAAGTACTTATTGGGAGATAACCCAAAAGTTTTAGATGACTCTTGGAAGTTATTATCTCTGTAATAACCTCTCCTTATCCTTTTTATTTGCTTTTTGTGCCAAGGTGACCTCTAATGAGAGTGAAGTAATGCTTGGAAAAGTTGCTGTCCCGAAACAGATTTTTGTGCTTCACCGTAAAAATTCCTAAGAGAGCTCTGTACGTTGGATTGAGCCGTACTTTTTGTGCTTCTGTCCCAGGTTGTTATCTAACTTTCGTTAGTTCAACTCTTTTTGATTTGAGCAACAGAAGGTCTTCGAAAAAAATTGTCTTTACCTGCTGGTCTGTTTTGATAGATTTCTGCCATTTTCTGCATTTGCTTCTTGTTGGTTCCTTCTTGAGTTCTTTTGGGGAATTGAGCTTTTTTGAGGAAGTACTACAGTAGCTAGTGTTCTAATGAAAGTTTATTTGGTGTTAGAACTGAACCTTGGGACTTATTTATCTTAAGTGCACTAATGTTGCTAATGAGATTGTGTGAAGTTTTGTATGAAGGAAAATTTTCAGGAGTCGAAGCAGACCTTCCTCTCCCCGTTCCAGCGAGCAGCGGAGGTAGTAGATCTTCTCCACGGAATCCCAGCAGCACGACGGCGTGGTGGTGGTGGTGGAGTAGAGAATTCTGCAGGGCTTCGCCTATGCCTGTGCAGAAGATGGTGGAGGAGAGAGGCGACAGAGATTGGGGATTATGAGAGCAAGGGAGGAGGGGGCGCCCCCTGCCCCTCTATTTAAAGAGGGGATGGCGCCATGGGGAGGGGAGTCCTTGTAGGACTCCTCTCCTCCCTAGGCCGGTGGGTTGGAGGTGGGGGGGGGGAGGAGTCCTCCTCCCCCACGAATCCGTATCTTGACCCACCAGGACTCCTTGATCCCTATCTTGATTTTTAAGCAAACTCCAAGATATCTTCCAGAACCTTCCGAAACTTCCGAAACCTTCTAGAACTCTCATACAAATACTCTGGAACATTTCCTATCTCATAAAATGATCTCCTATATATGAATCTTATTCTCCGGACCATTCCGGATCTCCTCGTGATGTCCCGAATCCAATCCGAGACTCCGAACAACATTCGGTCTCCAACGCACATTCCATATCTACTTAAAACAACTTCGAACCTTAAGTGTGTCACCCTACGGTTCGTGAATATGTAGACATGATAGAGACACATCTCATATCAATAACCATCAGCGGGACCTGGAGATCCATAATGGCTCCCACATACTCAACGATGACTTCGCGATCGATTGAACCATTTACATACGAAACTAATTCCCTTTGTCTCGCGATACTATACTTATCCGAGGTTTGATCGTCGGTATCTCCATACCTAGTTCTACCTCGTTACTGACAAGTACTCTTTACTCGTTCCGTGATATGTCATCCCTTGTGACCTAGTCACATGCTTGCAAGCTAACTAGATGACATTCCACCGAGAGGGCCCAGAGCATATCTATCCGTCATATGGATGGACAAATCCCAATCTTGGTTCATGCGCTTCAACACATACTTTCAGAATACCCAATTACACTTTTATAACCACCCAGTTACGAAGCGGCGTTTGATGTCATCAAAGTATCCATCCGGTGATGGTGATTAACATAACCTCATGGTCGAAGGAATAGGTTACTATGTATTTGAAAGCTTACAGCAATACGAACTTAATGACTTGATCTTATGCTACGCTTACTATGGGTGTGTGTCCATCACATCATTCTCCTAATGATACAACCTTGTTATTAATCACATCCAATGCCCATGATCAGGAAACCATGATCATCAATTAATCAACAAGCTAGTTCAACAAGAGGCTTACTAGGGACTCTTATATGTTTACAAAACACACATGTATCAGTGTTTCCTAATAATACAATTATAGCATGGGATGTAAACATTCATCATAAACACAAAGATATAATAATAATCACTTTATTATTGCCTCTTGGGCATATCTCCAACAGTCTCCCACTTGCACTAGAGTCAATAATCTAGATTACATGGTAATATACCGAACACCCATGGCGTTTTGGTGTTGGTCATGCTTTGCCCTAGGGAGAGGTTTAGTCAACGGATCTGCCACATTCAGATCAGTGTGTACTTTGCAAATCTTTATGTCACCATCTCGGACATACTCGCGAATAGCGTGGAAACGTAGCTTGATGTGCTTCAGCTTGCTATGTGACCTTGGCTCCTGCGCATTAGCTATGGCACCTGTGTTGTCACAGTAGATGGCCATCGGGTCCAGCGCACTGGTAACCACGCCGAGTTCAGTAATGAATTCCTTCATCCAAACGGCTTCTTGTGTAGCCTCCGAAGTAGCTATGTATTCCGATTCAGTTGAAGATTTCGCCACAACGCTTTGCTTCGCACTCCTCCAGCTCACTGCAGCACCATTCAAAATAAATACGTACCCCGACTGTGACTTTGAGTCATCCGGATCGGTGTTCCAACTAGCATCGGTGTAACCGTTTACAACAAGCTGTTCATCACCTCCATAAGAAAGAACCATATCCTTAGTCCTATTTAGGTACTTTAGGATATTCTTGACCGCTGTCCAGTGTTCCTCTCCAGGATCACTTTGATATCTGCTAGTCAAACTAACAGCATGTGCTATATCCGGTCTTGTACACAGCATGGCATACATGATAGAACCTATGGCCGAGCCATAGGGAATTTTATTCATTTTCTCTCTATCTTCTGCCGTAGCTGGACTTTGAGTTTTACTCAAGGTCTTACCTGACAACATGGGCACGAACCCTTTCTTGCTATCTTCCATTCTAAACTTCTTTAGAACTTTGTCCAAGTATGTACTTTGTGAAAGCCCTATTAGGCGTCTTGATCTATCTCTATAAATCTTGATGCCTAGAATGTATGCCGCTTCGCCAAGATCCTTCATTGAAAAACTATTATTCAAATAGGTTTTGACGCTATTAAGAAGTTCTATACCATTCCCAATCAACAATATGTCATCTACATATAGTACTAGGAATGCTACAGAGCTCCCACTCACTTTCTTGTAAATACAAGCTTCTCCATAAGTTTGTATAAATCCAAAGTTTTTGATTACTTTATCAAAACGTTGATTCCAACTCCGGGATGCTTGCTTCAGTCCATAAATGGAGCGCTGAAGTTTGCATACCTTGTTAGCATCTTTAGGATCGACAAAACCCTTGGGTTGTACCATATACAACTCTTCCTCAATGTCACCATTAAGGAACGCCATTTTGACATCCATCTGCCAAATCTCATAATCGAAATGTGCAGCAATTGCTAACAAAATCCTCACAGATTTCAGCTTCGCTACTGGTGAGAATGTCTCATCATAGTCAACTCCTTGAATTTGTCGGAACCCTTTCGCTACAAGTCGAGCTTTATAGACGGTAACATTACCATCAGCATCTGTTTTTCTCTTGAAAATCCATTTGTTCTCGACAGCCTTACGGCCATCCGGTAAGTCCACCAAAGTCCACACTTGGTTTTCGTACATGGATCCCATTTCGGATTTCATGGCTTCTAGCCATTTGTCGGAATCTGGGCTCACCATAGCTTCTTCATACGTCGCAGGGTCATCAGTGTTGTCCACCAACATGACGTTCAAGGCAGAGTCATACCTTGCTCTTTTGTTTGCGGATGTCATCGGTGTGAAATAAAAGGGGAGCTTGTAAGTCCATGGAGTTATGTATGTGTGTTAGAGAAATGCATGGGCCGCTGGTCTAATCCATGCTGATATGGTGGAAACCTGTAGCGTAACCATAATGATATCTATGAAGCATTATTCTTATATATAAAAAAGAGATAGCTATTGAGAAAAAGCAAAAAAAGAGTTTTATGAAAAGAGGAAAGAGAGAAAAAAGCACCATTTCCCATGGTAAATAAGAAGATTGCTGAGATACTCATTGTCTGCTTGCCTTGTCATTTTGATATGGGGATTCTTCCGTATCATCGGGCAAGGGGTACCCCGTTGGTAGTTCTCAATGATACGCACATACTTACAATGACAAGAACTTACCGGTAACTAAAAGTTGAGTAGCATGAGGAGCGGCCCTCGTACTCAAGGGACTTGGGATTTTCAGTTTATAGTCTGTCAAGCATATAACTCAGATTGGACCTCACTTTCACCTTAACCACATTAAAGATGCTTATGATAGGGGCAATGAGAGCTGAAAGCTAATGAGTACCATACTTTCAGCATTTGGAAGCCTTTCAAACTATTCAAAACCTTTTCATTTCCTTGTTGAGTCTCCACACATTCTATGAGCACGTCCTTGAGAGCATAGTGGCCATTCTTAGTTCTATGTGCATTGTCCCAAGACTTTTTGATTGATGCATACCTTGATATTACTTGTTTTAAACTATTTGTATCTAATCACTCTTGTGAACTTTGAAGGTGTCCTATGCATTTATGTTTGCTACTCTTTGAGGGACAAGCTGAATGCCACTATGCTATGTTTTCTTTATGTGAAACAAACAAACGTCTTGCAAAGCATTGTTATTCATGATTCTTTTGTTTGTGCCTTTTCATGTTGCATCATAGTTTCTTTGTCTTATTGCTAGAACTTTGTCTTTCATGTTATGATTGAAGTACTATGATCCCATCTTTGAGTGTTTTACAAATACTTTGATCAAGTCTTTGATGGTGCATGTCACCCCAAAAATTATTCTTTCTTTTTATCACTTACCTACTCGAGGACGAGCAGGAGTTAAGCTTGGGGATGTTGATACATTGCAAATGTATCTATAATTTTTGATGCTCCATGCTTGGTTTTATCCACTTTCTTGTTTTTGTCCACACTTTGGAGTACTTTTCATATGATTTCTTAGACTAACCTATTAACAAGAGCCACAGTGTCAGCTGCCTGTTTTCTGCTGTTTTTGGTTCCAGGAAAGTCAGAAAATGAATATTCTCGGAATTGGACGGGACAAAAGCCAAAGTGCCTATTTTTCCAGAAGACTCCAAGAGCCAGAATACGAGACGGAGGAGGGCCAGGGGCTGGCCACACCACCCCCAGGCGCGGGCTGGGCCTGGCTGCGCCAGGGCATGGTGTGGTGGCCCCAGGCACCCTCTCGGTCTCCCTCTTCGCCTATAAGAAGCCTTCTGACCTAAAAACTTCGTGGGGGGTTCGACGTTTTTCCATGAAAAGTTCCGCTGCACCGCCACCACCGAAGGGGAGATTAAGGGGACAGAAAGTCTCTGTTCTGGCACCCTGCCAGGACGGGGAAGTGCCCCCGGAGCCATCTCCATCGATCTTCACCATCATCTCCATCGACCATCCATGTTTCCCCCATCTATGAGTGAGTAATCCCCCGCTGTAGGCTATGGGGATGGTAGGAATTGGATGAGATCGTTCATGTAATGGCATCAGATTGTTAGGGCATGGTGCCTAGTATCTTTTATTAGTGCTTTATGACTTTGTTGCAACTTGTTGTGCTTAATGCTTGTCACTAGGGCCCGAGTGCCATGATTTCAGATCTGAACATGTTATTGATTCATTATGATAGTATTGTTTCTGGTCTTATCTACAAGTTGTATACACATGTTGTTGTCTGGAACCTATGGCCCCGAAGTGACAGAAATCGGGATAACCGGAAGGGAAAGGCTTTGATGTGATGATCACATGTGTTCACGGAGTGTTAATGCTTTGCTCCGGTGCTCTATTAAAAGGAGCACCTTAATTGCCAGTAGTTCCCTAGAGGCCCCGCTGCAAACGGGCTGGCAGGACAAAAGATGTTGTGCAAGTTCTCATTGCGAGCACGTATGACTATATATGAAACACATGCCTAGGATTGTCTAGTACTTCGATGCTTTATCTTATTTATCTGCAATTGCCCTATGTTCTGATTGCTATGTGAATTGTCTTGTCCATGCAACGCCCGTCCATCTATCCCTATGCCTACCGCACTCGAATCCCACTGTTTACTGCTTTTGTTACTACTGTATTTGCTTTACTACTGCTGTTACTTTACTATTCCTACTACAAAACTGTTGCTACTAATAAACTGCTGTGAGCAAGATTGTTTCCAGGTGTAGCTGAATTGATAACTCAGTTGTTAAGGCTTATAAATATTCTTTGGCTCCCCTTGTGGCGAATCAATAAATTGGGTTTAACTTCCCTCGAAAATACTGCGATACACCCCATATACTTGTGGGTCATCAACGGGCGTTGCATGGACAAGACAATTCATATGGCAATCAAGACATAGGGCATTTGCAGATAAATAAGATAAAGCATCCAAGTACTAAATAATCATAGGCATGTGTTCCATATATAGTCATACGTGCTTGCAATGAGAACTTGCACAACATATTTTGTCCTGCCAGCCCGTTTGCAGCGGGGCCTCAAGGGAAATACGGGAAATTAAGGTGCTCCTTTTAATAGAGCACCGGAGCAAAGCATTAACACTCTGTGAACACATGTGATCCTCACATAAAAGCCATCCCCTCCGGTTATCTCGATTATTGTCACTTCGGGGCCTTTGGTTCCAGATAACAATATGTGTATACAACTTGCAGGTAATATCACAAACAATACTATCATAATGAATCAATAACATGTTTAGATCTGAAATCATGTTTGGTTCCGGACACTCCCGCACCAATGATCGGTAGAGGGACCTGGATGGCTGATACGTCCATTTTGCATCACTATTCTATGTCTTAATTCACTATTATTCATTGATATATTTCGTATTGAGAGGTGATACTTATGTTATTTCATCTATTTTTGCATGGTTGATGACTTTTGGAGCATGGACCGCTGCAGTCAGGATTCTGATGGAAAATGTGTTGTTTGGAGGCAAAATTCGGGAAGATCAAAAAATTCGGGAAAATATACGGAAAATCCTATTTTTCTAGAAGACTAAGGAAGCCAGAAGACGAAGTGGAGATGGGCCACAAGGGGCCCACACCACCCCATGACGCGGGCAGCCCTAGGCCGTGCCAGGAGGTGGTGTGGCCACCCTGGCCCACTCCAGCCTCTTTCCTCTGGCGTATATCATCCTCCCGAAACCCTAAGACTCGAGGGAGCGACCACAGAAAGATTATGCCGCCTCTGCGAGGCGGAAAACACCGAGAGAGAAAGATCTCTCCGGTAGACAGATTTCTGCCAGGGGAATTCCTTCCCGGAGAGGGGAGATCGTCGCCATCAACACCACCATCAAGCTGGACTTCATCGGGATCATCATCATCATCATCACCACCATCATCACCATCAGCACCCTCATCACCATCTCCATATTGCTGTAACAATTGCGTTGAATCTTGCATAGTTCATAGGGGAACTTTCCCGGTGTTGATTACTCTTTGTAGTTGATGCTATTGAGTGAACCATAGAATTATTGTTTATGTTCAGATTGTTATACATCATTATTCCATCTCTGATCATGATCCATATGATGTCTTGTGAGTAGTTCGTTTTGTTCTTGAGGACATGGGAGAAGTCATGTTGTTAGTACTGGAGTTGCGTTGAGAAAGATTCAATAGATTGTTATTTAAGTTGTGGTGTACTTCTTCTAGTGGTTTCATGTGAACGTCGACTACATGACACTTCACCTATATGGGCCTAGGGGAATGCATTTTGTATTTGGCTACTAATCGTAGGGGTTGCCGGAGTGACAGAAACCTGAACCTCCATTAGGAAACCATTGCACAAGGGACGTAAGGGTCTTAGAGTTTAAAGTTGTGGTTAGGTTTTCTACCTTAATTACTTTCTTGTACTTACAGATGTTTGCAAGGGGTATAATCACAAGTATGTATTAGTCTTGGATGGGGCGGTACATTAGCACAGGTCCACCCACACAACACTTATCAAGCTAGAGAAGATTAATCAACTATATGAAGCGAAAGCACTTGACAGTCTTCCCATGTGTCCTCGAGAACATTTGGTCATCTTAAGTAAGACAACCGTCTTGTCCTTTGCTGCATAAAGGATTGGGCCACTTGCTACATTTATTCCTACTGTCTTTTATTTACTCGTACTTTGTTTACTTGCTTTATCAAAAACCCCTAAAAATCTATTTGCTAAGTATTTGTAGAGAATTCCTGATCCATACCACTAGCCAGCACCTTCTGCTCCTTGTTGGGTTCGACACTCTTACTTATCAAAAATATTGCGATACACCCCCTATACTTGTGGGTCATCAAGACTATTTTCTGGCGCCGTTGCCGGGGAGTGAAGCGCTATTGGAGAGTGGAACTGCTAAAGGAAACTTCTACTATGAGTATTGTTTACTTTTGCTAGTTGCTTTATTTTCGTTATGGATAATTCCCTGAGTTTCTTATTTGGTAATCCTACTACCACTGAGATAAGCCACCACCTACTGAGAATGATGTTTTCAAAATACCTACAAGAATTATTGATCGTGTTATGGATAACTACTATGTTGGGGATGGAACTGTCCATCCCGGTGATCATTTGCTCTTTATACACGAATTATGCAGGTTGTTCAAGTGTGCAGGTATTACTACATATCAAGTTAAGAAGAAGTTATTCTCATTATTGCTGAAAGGAAGAGCTGAGGAATGGTATAAGCTGCTGAAGAATGGTCAAGCTCTGGAATGGGAGGAAATAGTGCCTCTCTTTTATTCAAAGTTTTATCCACCTAGTGAGATGCATAAAGATTGGAATCAAATATACATCTTTTGGCCTCTTGATGGAGAGAGTACAGCTCAAGCTTGGGGGAGATTGAAGTTACTAATGATCAAATGTCCCATTCATGAGCTCCCCAACAATATTATTATCAATAACTTTTATGCAAGGCTCCCTCTACATGATAAAGATTTATTGGATGCTTCTTGTGCTGGATCATTCACTCGCATGGAAGAAGAAGCTAAATGGGACCTTCTAGACCGTATTCAAGATGATGCTGAAGCTTGGGAGAATGACAAAAGTAGAAAGTCAGGTATAAATTATGATTATGAATGCATTGAATCTTTTATGGGAACTGATGACTTTCAAAATATTAAAAATGCTTATGGTCTAGACTCTCAAGCTACTGCTTCTTATTTTAAGGCTTTTGCTTCCTACATTGAAGTGCCTAAAAAGAAATGGAGTAAGTATCATAAACCTTATAAAGATGTTGCTAAGAGTGTTCCTGCAAGAAATACTGAAGTTTATACTGCTAATCATGTTTTACCTAAACCTTACATCGAGAAAATGCCTTTCCCAGTTAAGATAAAGGAACATTCTATGATAGCTAGTATGGTTAATGAAAGTACGAATGAAGCTGTTGAACCTGATAAACAAAAGGTTGATGAACCTATTATAGCAAATGTGAAAGACTTTGTCACTAAGTATGAAAAAGAGGGACACACTATCCTTTGTAAGGATACCTCTAATATTGTTTCACAAAGTAGTGTTATGAGAGCTAGTATTTCGGTGTTTTCTGTTAGAATAAGTGATCATTGCTATGATGGTCCTTGTGATAGCTATATTGTTAAGTTTATGCATGATACTGAAAGTTACTATGAGAGAGGGAAAAGTGTTCTTACGCATTTTAATAATATCAAGTTTCCTCGCTTTATGCTGAAAGTTTTTATGTTGCACATCTTTTGCCTTCTTATGCAAGTTGCTTCTGGTTTCAACAACTTGTTTGTTTACAAAATTCTCTTGCATAGGAAGTGGGTTAGACCTAAATGTGTGTGTTTTTGCTTCTTAATGCTCTCTTTCACTTCAATCCATATCCCTATGAGAGTTTCTTCAAAATTATCATGCCCATCTTAATGGCTATAAAGAAAGAGCTTTTTGGGAGACAACCCAATTTGTTTTTGCTTTCAGTTTGTTTTTGTTTCTTTGAGTCTTGGAAGTTATTACTTCGGTAATAACCGCTCCTTGTCCGTTTTGTTTGGTTTTTGTGTCAAGATCAACCTCTAATGAGAGAGAAGTAATATTTGGTGAAGTTGCTGTCCCGAAACAGATTTTTGTGCTTCACCGCAAAAATTCGTGAGAGATCTCTGTATGTCGGATTGAGCTGTAATGTTTTGTGCTTCTGCCCCAGGTTGTTATTTAACTTTCGTTAGTTTTGCACTTTTTGATTTGAGCAACAGAATACTTTCGAAAAAATTGATCTTTACCTGCTGGTCTGTTTTGACAGATTTTGCCAATCTTGCATTTGCTTCTTTATTCGATTTCCTTTTTGAATTCTTTTTGGGTATTCAAAAGGAGTTGCTACAATAGCTTATGTTTTGATGGGTTTCAGTTGAATTTGGATACAAAAGGTTTTATCACTTCACTTATAGTATGTTGCTAATGAGAACTGTGTGAAGTTTTGTGTGAAAGAAATTTTCAGGAAGTGGAGACAATGGTGTAATAAGGAAGAGAAGGGTTTTATGACTCAAGTATTAAGTGTACGAAGATGAAGATATTGATGTTATTTAAGTGATGACTCCAGAAGAATCTACTAGTTACCAAATTCAGAGACCTACAGAGTCTGTTTTCAAATAGGTAACAGTTCTGGTAAGAAAAGTTCCGCGAAAATACTATCCAACTATATTTCTGCAGTTTTCAATTAATAAGGAAAGCTACAAAGCGAAAAAGGGACGAAAACGGAGCCAGGGTGGCTCACACCACCCCTGTGGCACGGGCCCACCCCTGGTCGCGCCACCAGGTGGTGAGTCCACCCCGGACTCCATCTCCGACCCGTTTTCTCCCAGTACCTTCCTTTTGTTTTGAAACTTCGTAATATATAATCCCCCAGATCCCCCGAGGTTCGTATATCGTGTTTTTGTTTCGATCTGTTTCTGCCAGGACATACTCTTTGAAGGTTTAGAAGCATAATGGTGTTCGCCAAGGATAAAGGGAAGGAGCCTATGGAGGAAGACCTCCAAGACCCCGGGAAGGAGAAGGAGATCAAAAGTGAAGATGAAGAAGAGGCAAAGCACACAGACACTACCATTGCAAGCATTGGAGTGGTGGCGAACCCTGCCAGGATCAGAAGGACTGCACGGATGCAGACTGGGGGGAAAGCTCCTCGTCACAGTTTGGCTCCATGGTCACCTTCGCCAAGCACCAAGAGTCCCTTCCATACCTTTATCCATAACCATGCAGGAAAAGAAGACTTCAAGGAGGAAGAGTGGGGAAAGAATAGCAAGAGCTGGAATTCTCAACACGACATGATCATGAGCCGCATTGAGCAAAACTCACAGCTGATTCGTAATCTCACCTTCGAGATTGAGGACTTGGGGAAGCTGATTAGAGAGCTCATCGAGAGGATACCACCACCACCAAAGGAGTAACTCCACTACAAGAAATCTGCTCACTAGTGACCTTTTAATAACGATCATGGATTTTTTGGTCATAGATCAATGACCATTCTGAACCAGTTGGTCGTGGAGAATTTGGGAGGGTCCAAACCTTGAAAAATAATGACCAATTTTGTCAAAAAGGTCATAGTGTCCTAACACAAAATGGTCATAGATGGATATGACTAGTCTAAAGCCAGTTATCTGGGAGACTACGACCAATTTATATGGTCATATCATAAAATAACAATATATTCTAAAATATAAAGAGGGTGACTAGACCACCACCTAAGCAGTTTGTCTATGTGTCATGTGACATGTCCATTTGTGTGGGGTCTACAAGTGAATTTGGTATTTTATTATAGTATCACTAAATAGTGGGGTCTACCTGTCATTTTGATATACCATGCAGTGCCCCAGAAAGTAAGGCAAAAAATTAGGTGGCCAAGGGCTTTGAACCCACGACCTCCTCCTACCACTCAAGGAACTAGGCCACTACACTAACACTTCATTGAAGTTAACTAACAACGCATGATATTTTTGTATATGGCGAACCGACTTGGAAATTAAGGAAAAAAATAGGCGGATAGGGGCTTCGAACCCACAACCTCCTCCTACCACTCAAAGAACAAGACCACTACACTAACACTTCATTGACGTTAACTAACAACGCATGATATTTTTCTATATGGCGAACCGACTTGGAAATTAAGGAAAAAAATGGGCGGGCAGGGGCTTCGAACCCACGACCTCCTCCTACCACTCAGGGAACAAGACAACTACACTAACACCACGTTGACGACAATAAACAGCGCATGATATTTTTTATATAGCGCGACTAGAAATTAAGCCAAAAAGGGGAGCCACGGGGGTCGAACCCACGACCACTACCTCCCGGTAAGGGAAACAAGTCAATGGACTAACGAAGTGTTTGTGTAAAAATTCCATGTGAAACCGTGTTGTATATTCCTAAACAGTGTTGGGCCTGGACCTGGGCCTCAGTGGAAATGGCATCCTCTTTTTTCTCCTAAATAATTTTCCCTACCGGCTGGGCCAGCCCAATAGTTATTATTAGGTCGATTTTACTTAAAATCTATGGGCTTCTTGTAAAGTTTTAGCCCACCTGAGTGGAGGGATTTTTTTCCCAAAATGTCTAAAAACTTAATTTTTCTATAATTTTTCACATGACTTTGGATTGAAATGATATAAAAATCAATTTAGTTTATCTTTAGGAAGTGCATAACTTTCTTGTCATATAAAATTATACAATGTCAAGGATTTATATTTTTTTAATGTTTTTAATTAGTTATGCCAATTTCCAGACGCGGTCAAAATAACGGGAGTGACTCGTATAGGTTTTGAGCCTCGATGAACTTGCATTAGATCTCTAATAAAATAGCATATTGTGAACCTAGAAATGATTTTTTGAAAAAATCATGAGCGTAAAATCATGTACCTGTAGTTCAAATCGGACCACTTACTACCCGATTCAGCAGGAATTTGTCTTTTTTGCGAGCGGTGCACGGAAAAGTTTTAGATACCCCGGTTGGGACATTGTCAATACAACATGGTCTTGTATTTATGAAAAATAGGGTTGTAGTATTTTGAAGCTTTAATTTGGTGGTTGTTTCACAAAATACCCCTTTTTTGACACTCAAAAAATAGAAAATGCATTTTTCGAGCGACGAAAAGGAAAACTTCCTCCTTCAACATTGTTACCCATCTCAATATGCACATGAATGCACAATATGGGCAGAATATCACAAACTATGTCGCGATTCTAGCCATAATATTGGTCGTTTGACCTGAAAGCCATGAAACCTCGAACATGATAGGTCATTTCTGTGAAGGTTTTTCAAGATATTTGCAATATACCAAGTTTGGTATTTTTCCTTGCAACTATGTCACATAATACGATACCACGCAGAGGATTAACCTTGTTTGGACCGTTTTTGAATTTTTTATGCCCGTTTCAAACTATGGTCAAAACAGCGGGCATGAAGGTTCTTAGCTAGGGGATGACCCTCGTTGAACTTGCATTGGATAACTAATAAAATAGTATATTGTGAACCTAGAAATGATTTTTTCAAAAAATCATGAGCCTTAGATCATGTACCCGTAGTTCAAACTGGACTCACTTCCTACTGATTCGGCAGAAATTTGTCTTTTTCGCGAGGGGTGCACGGAAAAGTTTTAGATACCCCGGTTTGGACATTGTTAATGCAACATGGTCTTGTATTTATGAAAAATAGGGTTGTAGTATTTTGAAACTTTCATTTGGTGATTGTTTCACAAAATACCCCTTTTTTGATACTCGAAAAATGGAAAATGCATTTTTTGAGCGACGAAAAGGAAAACTTCCTCCTTCAACATTGTTAGCCATCCCAATATGCGCATGCATGCACAATATGGGCAGTTTATCACAAACTATGCCACGATTCTAGCCATAACATTGGTCGTTTGACCTGAAAGCCATGAAACCTCGAACATAATAGGTCATTTCTGTGAAGGTTTTTTTGAGATATTTGCAATATAACAAGTTTGGTATTTTTCCTTGCAACTATGTCACATAATATGATACCACACGAAGGATTAACCTTGTTTGGACCGTTTTGAATTTTTTATGCCCGTTTCAAACTATGGTCCAAACGACAAGCATGAAGGTTCTTAGCTAGAGGATGACCCTCGCTGAACTTGCATTGGATCTCTAATAAAACAGCATATAGCGAACCTAGAAATGATTTTTTCAAAAAATCATGAGCCTTAGATCATGTACTCGTAGTTCAAACCGGACCCACTTCCTACCAATTCGGCAGAAAATTGTCTTTTTCGTGAGGGGTGCACGAAAAAGTTTTAGATACCCCGGTTGGGACATTGTCAATGCAACATGGTCTTGTATTTATGAAAAATAGGATTGTAGTATTTTGAAGCTTTCATTTGGTGGTTGCTTCACAAAATACCCCCTTTTTGACACTCGAAAAATGGAAAATGCATTTTTCGAGTGACGAAAAGGAAAACTTCCTCCTTCAACATTGTTAGCCATCCCAATATGCGCATGCATGCACAATATGGGCAGAATATCACAAACTATGCCGCAATTCTGGCCATAACATTGGTCGTTTGACCTGAAAGCGATGAAACCTCGAACATGATAGGTCATTTCTGTGAAGGTTTTTTCGTGATATTTGCAATATACCAAGTTTGGTATTTTTCCTTGCAACTATGTCACATAATACGATACCACACGGAGGATTAAACTTGTTTGGACCGTTTTTCAATTTTTTATGCCCATTTCAAACTATGGTTAAAACGGCGGGCATGAAGGTTCTTAGCTAGAGGATGACCCTCGCTGAACTTGCATTGGATCTCTAATAAAACAACATATTGTGAACATAGAAATGATTTTTTCAAAAAATAATGAGCCTTAGATCATGTACCCATAGTTCAAACCGGACCCACTTCCTACCGATTCAGCAGAAATTTGTCTTTTTCACGAGGGGTGCACGGAAAAGTTTTAGATACCCCGGTTGAGACATTGTCAATGCAACGTGGTCTAGTATTTATGAAAAATATGGTTGTAGTATTTTGAAGATTTCATTTGGTGGTTGTTTCATAAAATACCCCTTTTTGACAATTGAACTTCTAGACACATTCTCCAACCAATGAGAGTGCAGGGACCACAATGCCAGAGATCAACCTCCCAAGCTCGACCTTGGCCGTCCATAGGGTCACAATCCAATGCCCAAAAGCTCCCCTCAAACCCTAGCTCTCCACTCTCCACCGCCGCCATGATGCCACCCATCCAGATCACGATGGAGAGGGATCCCCTTCCCACTCCCAGCCCCTCAAACCCTAATCCCTCTTAGACCCGCTGCCATCAACAGCCGCCAAGCTCGCTCCCCTTCATTCCCTTCTCCCACCATGACACCCACAAGATCTGTTCCTCCCTCCCCACAAGATCTCTCTCTATAGTCGCCACCGGGTGCGAGGGTGCGACGTGAGCCTCCGCACCGACGTCGGTGGGAGCACTGTCTGGCCCTTGTTGCTCCATGTTCGGTGCCATCCTCAACCATATCCCCTCCACATGGGTCTTCCTCATCAACACCGGTGGGAGCACCTGCTAGGCTTCTACACCGACAACTTCTACAAGGACTTCTACACCGACAACTTCGTGGACCAGGTCGGAATGTCCTGGTTGTGCCTCACCCCCTTCATCGACACCCCGCCACGCCGGCGCGCTTCCCGACTGTGCTCTCCTACGAGGTGCTCTCCTGTTCTTGTTCCTTGACCGTCTGTAGTTGTATCGTAGATCGAATCTCGTAGATTCCCCTCGATCGCTTAGTAGTTTGGAGTAGATCTACGGGCGGTGGTACTACTTTTGTTGATTGATTAATGTTGTCTCCAGTATGCTTTGATACTATGTAGATGTCCCGATTTGAGGTTTTGTTGTTGTTAATATTTTGTTCTTATTTATCACATTTCAGACCATTTGTTAGCCTATGATACATGTTATATAAATCAAATTTGTTACCCTATGATCATTTCTGATCATTTGTTAGCCCATGATACTTGTTTCATTATTGTATCTACATACTCTGCCTTCATGTTGTATGTGTATTTAGATCTGCTAGATTAAGTTTTACTTATTTTGACCTGCAACAACATCTATTTTTTAATTAAGTTAACATGAAGCTGTCATGTCCACACCCCTCATATCAACTGCACTGTCTATTATTATTTGTTTGGTCAGTTAGCCTTATGCTGAGATGGGCACATTGTAGCTTCATGTTCACCATCAATGTCACATTGTATCTTCACTTTTTGTCATCATTGCTGTATTGGATATACATGCACTTGCCATTTGCATTTCTAGTGAGTTATTCCACTCGCTCTGCTATCACCGTTAGTGCATCAGTTGGTAGTGTTCTAATTTACCTGTTGCATATCACATTGGTCTACTAGTACTTGGGCATATATCTAAAACTTTCAGCTTAGTGGTTGTCGTCCTAGTTTATGCTTTAGAGTTCGTGAAACTGAACTCTGTGTTTATTCATTTTTGTTTGAGGTAACTGGCCACCAACTACAAGATGGTCATCAACATGCTCAACAACCTCGACTAGCTACTCCTAATCACCTGGTGAGATCTGCCAGCGACTTCCAATTGCTGATGCATACTCGTTTTCCTTTCTATTGCGTTTATGATGAGTGAAGTGTGATGACGAGCCAGGGTTGGTCTGAATCTTTAATGTCTTAGGGACTGCACCCAGCAGTGACCATGGCTGCTGCTGCTTTCCTATGACGGACACGAGGAAGCCAGGGATAACTGGGGGCTGGCATCCGAGCTGAGAAGTAACACTATGTCATCATGTGTTATATTTTATAAACTACGAACTGATACATGTTTCTTATTTCCTTGGCTTGAAAACTGCAGTCACGTGTCCAAACTGCTTGCATTTCTTGTTATTATGCCCTATACTCAGCTATACTTGGTAAAACATGTATTGTGATCTTCTATGTCACATTCTCAATCATGCTTCTACCCTGTCTTGATTGTATGCTTGTGAAATTTATTCTGGACTTCCATATATGTAGATATTGTATTGGTGCTTTGTGTTTCTCATAATGCAATTTCTGCTACTATTTATATTAATACTAGACTAATCTATTTCCTCTATTATTTGAGATGTGGCTGAACTGGAGCAAGGCGATGATGGCACCTACTAGCAGGAGGTTGGTGCCCTCTTCCTGACTTAGGGAGAACGTCAAGGACAACGACAAGCTACATGTTGATGTTGTTGACGAGTTGTCGGAGCTGCTGTAGGTCTATGTTCTGCCTCCTGTGTGCTGCTGGCATGAAGCACACGGAGCTGATGGCGCTGCCGGCAAGAACCTGAGATGACCTGGAGGTCTCCTTGTTCAGCTGAAAATCGAAAGTTTAGATGTTCTATTGTCGTGTCAAGTTATATATTATTTCAAATATTGCTTGGCTGTTTTGGCTGGAGCTTTCTCTTAGAAAGCCCTCTTGTTGTGTAAGTACTATTTGAAATATTACTGGGCTGATTGGCTCTATGTGTGTTTTAGAAATGTCTGGCACCTGTACTAGACAAAATTTTATCGTGATCTTAAAAAGGCCTCGGCCCAGACAGTACGTACTAGAATAGTAACTTGATCTTAAAAAGGCCTCGGCCCATATAGTAGTGGACTGAATAGTGTGCAATTTTGAAAATATCAGAATAAAATGGCTGAAAATAAAAAATAAATTAACCATAAAAGGCCCAAAAATCTCAATCAAAATGGACCTTAGAAAGGACAAAGCCCAAAAGAAAATGCACATTAAAAGGCCAAGATTTGTATAATTATTGGGCTCGGTCCATGTGAAGCACCAAACTGGACTGGGCTAAATCCGATCGACGACCTTTCGAATTGGTCACAGATTTGCCACGTAGGATCGGCCACGTAGGCTCTGACGTGGACATGGCAGACAGTCTGTGACCAATACAGTTGGTTATAAAAATTGGTCATAGACGTCTATGACCAATTCAAAAAAAGGTCGTGGTGTTTAACTAGTGACGCTCAGCTTTTGACCTTTTGTATTTGGTCACAACAAGGTCACAAATTAAAAACTATGACCTTTCAGTGACCAATATGAAGGGTAATGTATCACCAGATTTCTTGTAGTGCTCGTCATCAGGTTTGGCATCCCCTTGGTTTGTTCCAAGCTTGGGGGAGTGCCGCGGTATCACATCACTATCTTCTATCTTTTTACCTTATTAGTAGAGTCATATCATTAATAGAGGAATTATTATGTAGGATGGTTTGCATTATGGAAGTGTCCCCTCTCTCGTTAGATATGTATCCCTTGGTGTGCGTTTTTTGTTATGGAGTATTAATGAGAAGTTCTATCATCCACTCTTTTGCATAGCTTATATTAGTTTTCAATTCGTGGTTATATGATTGATCTTGTTGTTAGTATTGGTATCACTTTGGGATCATTGAGTTAATTTAGTTGGTTTTGGCAAACCTGGCTCGGTCCGTAGCACACTATTTTTGAGAGTTGAAAGAAAAGATAGAAGTACTCTACAGAAAAATAATTTCATCATCTTTCTTTCTTGATTTGCTCATAAGTTTAGTATTCTCTAGTTAAGATCTTTTGTGCTTCCAAGGAAGATTGCATGTTTGTTTTTATCACTTGTATGTTTGTTTGTTTCCTTCAACTCTTGTACTTGCTAACCGGCCTTGCTAGCCAAAAACCAGTACCGAGAGGGAATTCTTCTCGTGCATCCACTCATTTAAACAAAAACCTTTGCCATTTGTGTCCATCATACCTACCTATTAGCATTATTGCTATTCCAAGTAAATTATTGTTTTATCTACCTCCCAAATTAAACTTGTTATGTGAAAATTAGTGATTAAAGCTCTCACAAACTTGATGGCACACTTTACTTTCTTGCATCTAATAAACTTGAACCATTGGGTCCTTCTTTGTTGCGTATATGCTTGCGCTTTATGAGTTGAAGTTAGCCGAACCATGTATCATGGGGACCGCTTTCAACACTTCATTTGGTACTTTGTACCTAGTTGATATCATGTTCTTTTGCTTATGGATCCCGGCGGTGTGAAATAAAAGTGGAACTTGTAAGATCATGGAGTTTATATGTGTGTTAGAGAAATGCCTAGGCCGCTAGCCTAAGCCATGCCTAATCATGGTGGAAACTTGCAGCATAACTATAGTGAGCATTCTATGAAGCATCCTCAATAAAAACCTATGCAAATAGCAAATAAAAAGATCGCTGAGATGCTCACTGTCTGCTTGCCTTGTCATTTTGATTATGGGATAGCTCCTGTGTCATGTGCAAGGGGTACCCCATTGGCGGTTCTCAATGATACGCATGTATTTACAATGACAAGAGCTTGCTCGTGACTGAAGTTGAGTAGCATGAGGATCGGTACTCATAAGTAAGGGGCATGAGATTTCAACTTATAACTTGTTAAGCATATCCTCTTAGTTGTGTCACTTTAACCTTAATCACCTAAAGATGCCTATGATAGGGGCAATGAGAGCTAAAAGCTAGTAAGTATCATAATTTTGGGGAGCTCTTTATGAGACTTGCAATCCCTGCTTCCCTCTTTGAATGGCCTTTCTTTTACTTTGTAGTTGAGTCAGTAAACCTACTCCCTTCTATCTCAACAAGTATTTTGAGTTGTTGTGTTTCATTCATTCATATGATGATTTATTCAATCATGTTTCTTATGTTCCTTGTTTTGCACATTGCTCTTATCCTGATGTTTACTACTTTGAAAGCTATCATTGAAAAACCAGCTTTGTGTGAACTCCAGCAAATTATCAAGTATTCTTCGACCAAGAGCTAAGTTTGCCATTACCAATTATGATTCACTTTATGCATCTTCATTGTGTTTCCTTTACTTATTACAAGTTGAGTTATATAATAGTGAGTTGTCTTCTATTATGATCTTTGTATTTGATGAATGTGATGCTTCTTGTCCGTATTCTTTTATCGAATCTTCACTCCATAAACCTGAGGCCATGTTTATTGAGCTTAGTTTTGCTTGAGGACAAGCGAAGTCTAAGCTTGGGGGGAGTTGATACGTCCATTTTGCATCACTATTCTATGTCTTAATTCACTATTATTCATTGATATATTTCGTATTGAGAGGTGATACTTATGTTATTTCATCTATTTTTGCATGGTTGCTGACTTTTGGAGCATGGACCGCTGCAGTTAGGATTCTAATGGAAAAGGTGCTGTTTGGAGGCAAAATTCGCGAAGATCAGAAAATTCGAGAAAATATACGGAAAATCCTATTTTTCCAGAAGACTAAGGAAGCCAGAAGATGGAGTGGAGATGGGCCACAGGGGGCCTACACCACCCCATGGCGCGGGTAGCCCTAGGCCGCGCCAGGAGGTGGTGTGGCCACCCTAGCCCACTCCAGACTCTCTCCTCTGGCGTATATCATCCTCCCGAAACCCTAAGACTCGGGTGAGCAACCACAGAAAGATTCCGTCGCCTCTGCGGGGCGAAAACACCGAGAGAGAAAGATCTCTCTCGTAGACAGATTTCTGCCGGAGGAATTCCTTCCCGGAGAGGGGAGATCATCGCCATCAACACCACCATCAAGATGGACTTCATCGGGATCATGATCATCATCACCACCATCATAACCATCAGCACCCTCATCACCATCTCCATATTGCTGTAACAATTGCGTTGAATCTTGCATAGTTCATAGGGGAACTTTCCTGGTGTTGATTACTCTTTGTAGTTGATGCTATTGAGTGAACCATTGAATTATTGTTTATGTTCAGATTGTTATACATCATTATTCCTTCTTTGATCATGATCCATATGATGTCTTGTGAGTAGTTCGTTTTGTTCTTGAGGACATGGGAGAAGTCTTGTTGTTAGTAGTGAAGTTGCGTTGAGAAAGATTCAATAGATTGTTATTTAAGTTGTGGTGTACTTCTTCTAGTGGTGTCATGTGAACGTCGACTACATGACACTTCACCTATATGGGCCTAGGGGAATGCATTGTGTATTTGACTACTAATCGTCGGGGTTGCCGGAGTGACAGAAACCTGAACCTCCGTTAGGAAACCATTGCACAAGGGACGTAAGGGTCTTAGAGTTTAAAGTTGTGGTTAGGTTTTCTACCTTAATTACTTTCTTGTACTTACGGATGTTTGCAAGGGGTATAATCACAAGTATGTATTAGTCTTGGATGGGGCGGTACATTAGCACAGGTTCACCCACACAACACTTAGCAAGCTAGAGAAGATTAATCAACTATATGAAGCGAAAGCACTTGACAGTCTTCCCATGTGTCCTCGAGAACGTTTGGTCATCTTAAGTAATACAACCGGCTTGTCCTTTGCTGCATAAAGGATTGGGCCACTTGCTGCATTTATTCCTACTGTCTTTTATTTACTCGTACTTTGTTTACTTGCTTTATCAAAAACCTCTAAAAATCTGTTTGCTAAGTATTGGCAGAGAATTCCTGATCCATACCACTAGCCAGCACCTTCTGCTCCTCGTTGGGTTCGACACTCTTACTTATAGAAACACTGCGATACACCCCCTATACTTGTGGGTCATCAGGACCCTAGTGACAAGCATTAAACATAACAAGTTGTAACGAAGTCAAAAAGCACTAATAATAGATACTAGGCACCATGCCCTAACAATCTAATGCCATTACATGAATAATCTCATCCAATCCCTACCATCCCCATAGCCTATAGCTGGGATTACTCACTCATAGATGGGGGAATCATGGATGGTTGATGGAGAAGCAATGGTGATGACGATGGTCTCCTCCAATTCCCCGTCCCAACAGGGTGCCAGAATGGAGTTTCTGGTTCTAAATCACGGAATCTGGTGGTGGTGGCATAGTGGAACTCTTTCTGGAAAAACATCGAACCCCCCTTGGTTTTTAGGTCAAGAAGCAACTTATAGGCGAAGAGGGAGGCCGAGGGGGTGACCGAGGCGGCCACACCACCCCCAGGCGCGGCCTGGCCTGGCCCGCGCAGCCAGGTGGTGTGGGCCCCTCGTGGCCCTCCTCCGTCTCGTCTTCTGGCTCCGTGAATCTTCTGGTGAAATAGGTTTTTTGGCATATTTTTTTGGGATTTTTCCTGATAGTTGATTTTCTAAACAAAAATTAGACACCATGGTAATTCTGCTGAAAACAACATCAATTCATGTTACTTCCATCCAAATCACACAAGTTTAGAGGAGAAACAATAGAAAAAGTGTTCGAGAAAGTAGATACGTTTTGGACGTATCAAATCCCCCAAGCTTAGCTTATTGCTTGTCCTCAAGCAATTCAGTTGAAAACTGAGTGCGATAAAAGAAACTTTCACGAACACATTTGCTTCATAAGATGTATATATTCTCAACATATGATCAAGTACTTGGTCAATTCATAATAAGGAGCATGCAAATAAGGTTACTCAATTTTTATTGCAAGCTATGAAGAGATTCCAACTCAAAAATAGTAAGTAGCATGAAAAATAAACATAAGCAACATTGCAATGTTCATAAAAAAGTATGATAGAGTGGTATCTCGCTTGCCTTTGATTGTAGAGCAAACATAAATGCCGAGGCACCTCTGAAGTTCAAGTGAAGACTAGAAGTAAAGATATCAAAGATACAAGCATCAAAGTCATGACACAATTAATCAAGTTTTGTGACAAGCATATTATACTAAGAATGACAACTATGCTCTCAAGAAAGTGCTCATAGAATATGTGGTGACTCAACAAGGAAGTGAAAAGGTTTTGAAAAGTTTGAAAGGCTTCCAAATGCTGAAAGTATGGTACTCATTAGCTTTGATTTCTCATTGCCCCTATCATAAGCATCTTTAAATAGTTAAAGTAAAAGTGAGGTCCAATACGAGTTACATGCTTGACAGACCATAAACTGGAAATCTCATGTCCCTTGAGTACGAGGGTCGCTCCTCATGCTACTCAACTTTAGTTACCGGTAAGTTCTTGTCATAGTAAATTCATGTGTATCATAGAGAACCGCCAACGGGGTACCCCTTGCCCGATGATATGGAAGAATCACCATAACAAAATGACAAGGCAAGCAGACAATGAGCATCTCAGCAATCTTCTTATTTACCATGGGAAAATGGTGCTTTTTTCTCTCTTTCCTCTTTTCTCATCATCTCTTTTTTCTTTTTCTCAACAACTATCTCTCTATTTTTTTATAAGAAGAATGCTTCATAGATTGCTCATTATGGTTACGCTGGAGGTTTCCACCATGATTAGGCATGGATTAGACCAGCCGCCCAGGCGTTTCTCTAACACACATACATAACTCCATGGACTTACAGGCTCCCCTTTTATTTCACACCGACGACATCCGTAAAAAAAAGAGCATGATATCAACTGGGTATATATTTACACGTGTTGAAAGCGTTCCCCGTGATAGCATGGTTCTTCTAATCCCAACCTATAATTTGCAAGCATATAACTTTCATGGACAGTCACAATGGTTCAGGTTTATTAAGTGCAAGAAATAAAGTGTGCCATCAAGTTCGTGAGAGCTTTACTAACTAACTTTCTCATAACAAGCAAATATTTTATTCGGAAGAAAACAAGGCATACTGAATATGCACAGAAAAGCAAATGATGCTAATAGGTAGGTATGGTGGACACTGATACATTGCAAATGTATCTATAATTTTTGATGTTCCATGCTTAGTTTTATCCACTTTCTTGTGTTTTGTTCCAACTTTGGAGTACTTTTCATATGATTTCTTGGACTAACCTATTAACAAGGGCCACAGTGCCAGCTGCCTGTTTTCTGCTGTTTTTGGTTCTAGGAAAGTCAGAAAATGAATATTCTAGGAATTGGACGGGACAAAAGCCAAAGTGCCTATTTTTCCGGAAGTCATCAAGTGCCAGAATACGAGACGAAGAGGGGCTAGGGGGCCACCACACCACCTGGCCGCGCGGCCCAGCCTGACCCGCGCCAGGGGTGGTGTGGCCGCTCCCGGCACCCCCTCGGCCTCCCCTTCCGACTATAAGATGCCCTCGGGACGTAAACCCTAAGTACCCGATCAAAAATCCACGAAAGAGTCTGTAGCCGCTGTCATCTCCATCCCTAGATCGGGAGGGATCTGAAGCTCTTCCCGGCACCCTGCCGGAGAGGGGAATTCACCCTGGAGACCTTCTTCATCACCATGCAAGCCTCCGGTGTGATGCATGGGTAGTTCATCCTTGGACTACGGATCCATGTAGTAGCTAGATGGCTGGTTCTCCTCCTTTGTGCTTTCATGTTTAGATCTTGTGAGCTCCGTTCATGATCAAGATAATCTATTTGTAATTCTGCATGTTGTGTTTGCGGGGATCCGATGGATATTGAGATGCTGTTTTAGATTGATTATTGATTCTATCATGTCTTTGTTATTTGTGATCTTGCATGCTTTCCGTTGTTAGTAGCTATCTTGGCCAAGTAGATGCTAGCAAATCCAAGAGTTAGTATTTATGCTCGATAGTGGGTTCATGCCTCTGGTAATCTAGGGAAGTGACAGAAATCTCTAAGGTACTAGATGTGCTGTTGCTACTAGGGAGAAAACAACAATCCTTTGTTCATAGAACAATCATATTGTTTACTTTACACGCAGTTCGAAAGCAATAATCTGTTACTTGCAACTTAATACTGGAGGGGGTTCGGATGATAACCTGAAGGTGGATTAATAGTCATAGATGCAATTGGATGGCGGTCTATGTATAATGTTGTAATTCCCAATCAAGTCTCAAAGGAGTCGAGATGATTAGTATATGCATGTATTTCTTTCTCGATGTTTGTCAATTGCCCCGCTGTAATTTGTTCACCCAGCATGTTATCTATCTTAAGAAGAGCCACCTCTAGTGAACTATTGATCCCGGTCCTTGTATTTTACATACAATCTACAAACTGTTTACTTCTTTGTGTTTACTTTCTACAAACTTTTACTTCTTTCCATTCGATACGTTTAATCCTTTGTTTTCCGCAAAACACGGTGAGATTGACAACCTCATCGCAAGTTGGGGACAAAGTTCTGTGGTTGTGTTGTGCAGGTCTCCACATTGCTACTAGCACCGGTAGTGCGCCCTGCCAAAGCTCAGCTAGTAACACCTTTGGGGTGTTTCCTTGCTCCTACTGGTTCGATTAAACCTTGGTTTCATAACTGAGGGAAACTTGCTGCTGTGTTCATCATACCTTCCTCTTGGGGTTCCCAATGAGCTCTACATCATCATTGCTCCAGCATTTTTCTGGCGCCATACTCAGAGCCATCAAGCATTTTTCTGGCGTCGTTGCCGGGGAGTCAAGGACATCTTTACAAGGGGAGTCCCTCATAACCAATCTCTTTACTTTGTTATTTTTGTTTTGCTTAGTTTCTTTTTGCTTTGTTTGCTTGTTTCTTTATCAAAAACACAAAAAAATTAGTTTTACTAGTTTGCTTTCTTATTTGAAAACACAAAAAATGACTACTCTTGAAAACACTAAGTTGTGTGATTTCACTAGCACCAACAACAATGATTTTATGAGCACACCTATTGCTCCACATGTTCCTGAAGCTACTTTCTTTGAGATAAAACCTGCTTTACTCAATCTTGTTATGAGAGAACAATTTTCTAGTATTGGTAATGAAGATACTGCTTCCCATCTAAATAACTTTCTTGAACTTTGTGAGATGCAAAAGCATAGGGATATAGATGGTGATATTGTTAAGCTGAAATTGTTTCCTTTCTCTTTGAGAGGAAAAGCTAAAGAATGGTTGAATTCCTTAACTAGGAATAGTATTGATTCTTGTACTAAGTGCAAAGATGCTTTTATTGGAAAGTACTATCCTCATGCTAAGATTATATCCATGAGAAGTGAAATAATGAAGTTTAAACAACTTGATAATGAGCATGTTGCTCAATCTTGGGAAAGAATGAAATCTTTGGTAAAGAATTGTCCCACTCATGGACTGAATGCTTGGATGATCATCCAAACTTTTTATGCAAGATTGAACTATTCTTCAAGGAACCTATTGGATTCTGCTGCTGGAGGTACCTTTATGACCATCACTTTGGGTGCTGCAACAAAACTTCTGGACAATATGATGGTTAATTATTCTAAATGGCATACTGAGAGAGATCCACAAGGTAAGAAGGTAAATTCTATTGGGGAAACCTCCTCCTTGAGTGATCAGATTGATATTATTATGTCTATGCTTGTTAATGGGAAAGCCCATATTGATCCAAATAATGTTCCTTTAGCCTCTTTGGTTGCTCAAGAAGTGCAAGTTGATGTGAACTTCATAAGAAATAAAATTTTTGGCAACAATGCTTATGGTAATAATGCTTATAGGAACAATTTTGGTAACAACAATTATAAGCCATATACTCCCAACAATGGTAATGCTTATGGAAATTCTTACAACAATAATAAGAGTGCTCCCTCTGAACTTGAAGTTATGCTTAAAGAGTTTATTAGCAAACAAACTGCTTTCAATAAAATCATTGAGGAAAAACTCTCTAATGCTAAAAGAAATATAACATCTTTGGCTGAAGCTCAATCTTCTTTGAATAAAATGGCTGCTAAACCTGAAACTAATGATAATCCCTTTGCAGCTACTAATGCTATACAAGTAAGAATTGATGAAAATGCTAGACTATTAGCTGAATTACATGCTAAGTGGGAAAGAGAAGATGAAATTGCTAAAAACATTAGTGTTTCTACTATTACCACCACTAGTGTTGAGGCTAGTAATAGTTCTACTACTTTAGATGATAAATTTGATTTTGATCTTGATGGTTGCAACATCTCTGAAGTTATTAAGTTCCTACAAAAGCTTGCTAAAAGTCCTAATGCTAGTGCAATGAACATGGCCTTTACAAAAAACATTACCGATGCTCTCATAAAGATTAAAGAAGAAAAGATGAAACATAAAGCTTCTATTCCTATAAAACAAGAAGATGGTTGGGAACCCATCATTAATATGAAAGTGAATGACTTTGATTTCAAAGCTTTATGTGATCTTGATAGTAGTGTTTCTATTATGCCTAGAAGGATTTATGATATGCTTGATTTGCCTCCACTTGAAGATTGTTATTTGAATGTCCCACTTGATGATAATGCTAGAAAGAAACTCATGGGGAGTCTTAATGATGTTCTTATTATGGTTAACAATTCCTATGTCCCAGTTGATTTCTATGTTTTGGATGTCGAATGCAATGCTTCTTGTCCTATTACTTTGGGAAGACCTTGTCTTAGAACTGTTGGTGCCATGATTGATATGAAAGAAGGCACCATTAAATATCAAATCCCACTCAAGAAAGGTATAGAACAATTCCCTAAAAAGAGAGAAAAGATTTATTTTGCTTCTCCTATGAAAACAAAATTTGGTCTTAATGCTTCTTCATTTGAGAACACTTGATTCTTTCTTGCTTCTTATGCCTAACTTAAAGGCGTTAAAGAAAAGTACTTATTGGGAGATAACCCACAAGTTTTAGATGAGTCTTGGAAGTTATTACCTCTGTAATAACCTCTCCTTATCCTTTTTATTTGCTTTTTGTTTCAAGAGTAACCTCTAATGAGAGAGAAGTAATGATTGGGAAAGTTGTTGTTCCGAAACAGATTTCTTTGCTTCACCGTAAACATTCGTGTAAAATCTCTGAACGTATTTTTGAGGCGTGAATTTTTTTGCTTCTGCCCCAGGTTGTTATCTAACTTTCGTTAGTTCAACACTTTTTGATTTGAGCAACAGAAGGTCTTCGAAAAAATTCGTCTTTACCTGCTGGTCTGTTTTGACAGATTTCAGCCATTTTCTGCATTTGCTTCTTGTTGGTTCCTTCTTGAGTTCTTTTGGGGAATTGAGATTTTTGAGGGAAGCGCTACAGTAGCTAGTGTTCTAATGGAAGTTTATTTGGTGTTAGAACTGAACCTTAAGACTTATTTATCTTGAGTGCACTAATGTTGTTAATAAGGATTGTGTGAAGTTTTGTATGAAGGAAAAATTGCAGCTGTATGGATGGATTGAGTAATGAGATGAAGGATGGACTAAAGCTCAAGCTTGGGGATGCCACGCGTGTCACCCCAAGAAATATCCAAGAAGTACAAGCGTCAAAGCTTGGGGATGTCCAAGGAATCCCCCTCTTCATCAATAAAAATCCCAGGTTTCTTCCAAACGCTTCATTTTTATTGTTTCATGCACAATTGTGTTTTTCTTGGAGCGTCTTCTTTTTCGTTTTGGTTTTTCATTTGCTTTGGTTTGCTTAATTTTCTGAATAAATTGGTTGGATCCCCTCTTTCATACATTGGTTTGCAAATAGTTTGGTTTGGATTGGAAAAGAGTAGGAAAGTTCATACTTATGTGGTAAAAAGAGCTTGTTTTTAACTGTGGCTATGCTTTGTCATGCCATGATTGATATTGTTTTGGCTTTATGCTTAGTATTCTTTGCTGTAGCATGACTTGTTATAAACAATTGAGATTGCTTAATGTGCCTTGGATGAATCATGCGTTGTTTTAGCATATTAAAGCATAGTATAGTGCTATTCTCCTTTGATGCTTTATTTGGGTTGACTTGGCGCATGCTCACACCATGCTATGACTATCTCAAGTCACCATAGCCTTTATGGTCCTTTAGTTTTCAACTTGTAGTATCACTTTATACTTTGATCAATGATGTTTTGTCGCTCTGCATGATTATGGCCATTATTTCTCTCTTAGTTTGTCGCTCCCAGTCTTTTGCTAGCCTCCACAACCAACTATGAGTTCCACTCATGCATCCAACTCCGTAAACCAAGTTATTCCAAAGATTCCACCATACCTACCTATCAGCATATGCTATTCCAAGTATATTCATGCTTTTGTTTACCTTCCAAATCAAACTTGTTATGAGAAAACTAGTGATTAAAGCTCTCACGAACTTGATGGCACACTTTACTTTTCATGCCCTTAATAAACTTGAACCATTGTGTCTTCTATGTTGTATATGCTTGCACTTATTTGTTGGGAATTAGCAGAACCATGCTTTCATGGGGAACACTTTCAACATTGCACTTGGTAGTTGTACCTAGTTGATATCATGCTCTTTTGTATATGGATGTCGTTGGTGTGAAATGAAGGGGAGCTTGTAAGTCCATGGAGTTATGTATATATGTTAGAGAAACGCCTGGGCCGCTGGTCTAACATGCTGACATGGTGGAAACCTGCAGCGTAACCATAATGAGTTGTCTATGAAGCATTCTTCTTATAAAAAAGAGTCCTATATTGAGAAAAAAAGAAAATAAAAAAAAAGATTATGAAAAGAGGAAAGAGAGAAAAAAGCACCATATTCCCATGGTAAATAAGAAGATTGCTGAGATGCTCATTGTCTGCTTGCCTTGTCATTTTGATATGGGGATTCTTCCGTATCATCGGGCAAGGGGTACCCCGTTGGCGGTTCTCTATGATACAAATGTACTTACGATGACAAGAACTTACCGGTGACTAAACTTGAGTAGCATGAGGAGCGGCCCTCGTATACAAGGGACATGAGATTTCTGACTTATACTTCGTCAAGCATGTACACCATAGTTTGTTCACTTTAACCTTAATCACTTCAAGATGCTTATGATAGGGGCAATGAGAGCTGAAAGCTATAAGTACCATAATTTTTGGAAGCTCTTTATGAGACTTGACTACCTACTTCCTTTTATAAAGGCCTTTCTTCCACCATTATATTGAGTCTCCACCTTCTATCTTTATGCACCTACTTTGAGAGCATAGTGGCCATTCTTAGTTCTATGTGCATTGTCCCAAGACTAGTTGATTGATGCATAACTTGATATTGCTTGTTTTGAACTATTGTATCTAGTCACTCTTATGAACTGTGAAGGTGTCCTATGCATTTATATTTGCTACTCTATTGAGGGACAAGCTGAATACTATTATGCTATGTTTTCTTTATGTGAAACAAACAAACGTCTTGCAAAGCATTGTTATTCATGAATCTTTTGTTTGTGCCTTTTCATGTTGCAACATAGTTTCTTTGCTTATTGCTAGAACTTTGTCTTTCATGTTATGATTGAAGTACTATGATCCCAGCTTTGAATGTTTTACAAATACTTTGATCAAGTCTTTGATGGTGCATGTCACCTCAAAAATTATTCTTTCTTTTTATGACTTACCTACTCGAGGACGAGCAAGAGTTAAGCTTGGGGATGTTGATACATTGCAAATGTATCTATAATTTTTGATGTTCCATGCTTAGTTTTATCCACTTTCTTGTGTTTTGTTCCAACTTTGGAGTACTTTTCATATGATTTCTTGGACTAACCTATTAACAAGAGCCACAGTGCCAGCTGCCTGTTTTCTGCTGTTTTTGGTTCTAGGAAAGTCAGAAAATGAATATTCTAGGAATTGGACGGGACAAAAGCCAAAGTGCCTATTTTTCCGGAAGTCATCAAGTGCCAGAATACGAGACGAAGAGGGGCTAGGGGGCCACCACACCACCTGGCCGCGCGGCCCAGCCTGACCCGCGCCAGGGGTGGTGTGGCCGCTCCCGGCACCCCCTCGGCCTCCCCTTCCGACTATAAGATGCCCTCGGGACGTAAACCCTAAGTACCCGATCAAAAATCCACGAAAGAGTCTGTAGCCGCCGTCATCTCCATCCCTAGATCGGGAGGGATCTGAAGCTCTTCCCGGCACCCTGCCGGAGAGGGGAATTCACCCTGGAGACCTTCTTCATCACCATGCAAGCCTCCGGTGTGATGCATGGGTAGTTCATCCTTGGACTACGGATCCATCTAGTAGCTAGATGGCTGGTTCTCCTCCTTTGTGCTTTCATGTTTAGATCTTGTGAGCTCCGTTCATGATCAAGATAATCTATTTGTAATTCTGCATGTTGTGTTTGCGGGGATCCGATGGATATTGAGATGCTGTTTTAGATTGATTATTGATTCTATCATGTCTTTGTTATTTGTGATCTTGCATGCTTTCCGTTGTTAGTAGCTATCTTGGCCAAGTAGATGCTAGCAAATCCAAGAGTTAGTATTTATGCTCGATAGTGGGTTCATGCCTCTGGTAGTCTGGGGAAGTGACAAAAATCTCTAAGGTACTAGATGTGTTGTTGCTACTAGGGAGAAAACAACAATCCTTTGTTGATAGAACAATCGTATTATTTACTTTACACGCAGTTCGTAAAGCAATAATCTGTTACTTGCAACTTAATACTGGAGGGGGTTCGGATGATAACCTGAAGGTGGATTATTAGTCATAGATGCAGTTGGATGGCGGTCTATGTATAATGTTGTAATGCCCAATCAAGTCTCAAAGGTGTCGAGATGATTAGTATATGCATGTATTGCTTTCTCGATGTTTGTCAATTGCCCCGCTATAATTTGTTCACCCAGCATGTTATCTATCTTAAGGAGAGCCACCTCTAGTGAACTATGGATCCCGGTCCTTGTCTTTTACATACAATCTACAAACTGTTTACTTCTTTGTGTTTACTTTCTACAAACTTTTACTTCTTTCCATTCGATACGTTTAATCCTTTGTTTCCCGCAAAACACGGTGAGATTGACAACCTCATCGCAAGTTGGGGACAAAGTTATGTGGTTGTGTTGTGCAGGTCTCCACGTTGCTACTAGCACCGGTAGTGCACCCTGCCAAAGCTCAGCTAGTAACACCTTTGGGGTGTTTCCTTGCTCCTACTAGTTCGATTAAACCTTGGTTTCATAACTGAGGGAAACTTGCTGCTGTGCTCATCATACCTTCCTCTTGGGGTTCCCAATGAGCTCTACATCATCATTGCTCCAGCATTTTTCTAAGCGCCATACTCAGAGCCATCAGACAATTTTGGCAATATTGGTTTTGGGGAGTTGGAAACACGAGTAGAGCTCATACTCAGTGCAAGTGAAAGCTAGCCGTAGTAAGGGAGCGACAAACGAGAGAGCAATAACTTTCATAATCATGCTTGCAACGAAACATGACTAATCATGGGATGAGAGTGATTCAAGACCCCTGCGGAAAAATAATTTATCGAGGCTTAACTGATTATTGTTTCAGTCATATGCATGCGTGAGTATGTGCCAAGTCAATTCAAATGAAACTTTCAGAGGAGGATACCGCACTGTCATACCAAGTTATGAATAGAACAATGCAAGCAAACATTCATATGACATGCTACAAACCATTAGAAAGCTGGAGCTAATCATAGGAAAGCAAGAACTACTAAGCATCCATAAATAACATACACCTTACATGAACAGACTAAGCACGCCCACAATGATGAGTATCTGTACAAAAATGAAAACAAATAGAGTTCGTTACCAGCCTCTTATCACACCTCAAGTTGTCATTAATCCTAATTATTCCCTTCACTTGTGTGGCTTGAATAATAACATGAAACCAAATTCCACTGAGGACTGCTGAACCCTACCACGAACTTCATAAAACCAAAAAAAGAACAACAAATATTTTTGGTGTTTTTGATTTTTAAAGGCAAGAGCAGAAAGGAGGAACACGCAAGGCAAAATATTTTTGGTTTTTTCGAATATTCAAAACAAAGCAAAAAGGAAAATGAAAACCAAGGCTCAAAAGACAAAGAAGGAAACAAAGAGAAACATCAAAAATATTTTTGGTCCTTTTGTGTTTTGGAAAGCAAAAGTATAGAAAGAACGAAAACTAAAAAGAGAACAAAGCATGGATATACAAAGTACCAACTAAACATGATATGTAGATGAGTGTGATGTCGGTGTACCTCCCCCCAAGCTTAGGCTTTTGGCCTAAGTGGGTATCAACCCCAACGCGGGTAAGGGTTCCAAGCCGGTGGGTCATCATAAGAATGATCGTAGTTAGGCCCTTGGGAAGATTAAGAAGCTCCCCAATCATAGGTAGGCTGCTGGTACGAGGACTCCCCCTCATTCGAGGGCTGGACCGAATCATCTATAGCCTCCCTTCTAGTCCCCTGCTCCTGCTGGGAGAGCTCCCCCAGATACGTATCGAGCTCTTCCTTAGTGAGTGACCATCCTACCCTAGTTTCAAGGTAAAACAAAACAGGTACAAGCAAAAGAACAACACGCTCGGACTTACTCCTTCTCCAACCAGCCTTGAGAAAGGTTATTTCATAAGAAAAATCACTCAAATTAGCCCAAGAAGAAACAAATTTATGATGTATCATGGAATTAAGGTCAAGCCTCTCTATGGGAAACTGTAGGTCTAGATGATGAGGCACTACACCATGCAAAGCTAATAAATGAGAGGCGATGAGGCCTCCACAAATTCCACCTTTCCCGCGGTTAGCAGCAAGACGAAAGCAATCAAGGCACCCAAATTTTAAGTCATATCTCGTTTTAAAGTAGCTGAGATGAATGCTAGATCATATGAGGATAACTTATTAGCAGTTTTCCTAGCGAGAACACACTTGGAAATAAAGTAAGCAAAGTAGCGAATAGACGGGAGATGAATATTACGAATTTTACCACTCTCCTTTGAGAAGTTGCTCCCTTGGCAAATCTCCGCATACAAGTCCATGAGTGCCGCAGGTTGCTCTTTAATCCATTCACACGATCCCCACTGGGGTACTTTAATAGCTGCACAAAAGTCATCAAAAGGAAGGTTGACAGCTATATTGTAAATTTTGTAGTGAACCATCGGGGTTAGGCAAAGAGCAACTAAATCAAAACTCCTGCACCACAGACATAGTTAGTTTCACAAATTGGTAAGGTTCATCTCCCACAAAATTCTCCAATCCTGCATTAGCAATTAAAGTATGGAAGTCCTGAGAAATCCCTGCAGCCCTCATGAATTCGGGGCATGGATAGATGGAATGAAAAACTTCCTCCTCTCGGTGAACCTTCATAACCTCAGGCACCCTTAGTTCATGTTGGTTGAGTTGGTGTTCATTCATCTTCTTTCTGAAATTTAGGACAACCATCATACAAGTGATTGCAAAGTGATTACATAATGAAGGGAACTACTCATAGGAACTTGTAAGAGTCCTAAACATGCATCAAACAATTTCACTAAGCATTGAACAAGCTTACAAGATCTCATAACTTGTCACCTACATTAGCCAAATACTCAAGATATAAACCACTAAACACAAATCTACTTGGACAAGCGGAGGAGTCACATACCGAAGAACAAATGCTCCAAATTTCAGCAACAAAGATGGGGTGAACAAGGAGATCGAAAAATCGCGAGCAAGAACAGCAAGAACGCAAGATTGAGCAATGAACTGATGTTTTTTCGGGAGAGAGAAGCCAATGGCAAGTGAGAGAGTGAGTGGAGGGCCAGGGTGGCCCACACCATGGCAGACGCGCCCCTGGGGTGGCCGCGCCACCAGGTGGTGTGCCTGCCTGGTGGGCCCCCCTAGGTCACTCCAGGTACTCCTCTGCCCCTTTTTTCACGTAAAAATTTAATATGAATTTTCCGGAATTTCTCGAGACTTTATTTTTTAGCAATTTTCAGGTATTGATGAATGATTTTCTGACAGAAAGTTGTTTTTGAAATGATGCAAAAAAGCAAAACAAAACTGAAACTTCAGAAGTTCTAAGACACTCTAATAAGCAAGCAACTAACAACAGAAAAGTAAACTAGTGAAGAAAAAACTAAAATGGATAAACTAGAAGTAAGCAAAGATAAGCATGGTGAAAACATTGTTTTGTTCATTAAAATCCCTTTGTTAACAAGGTTGATCAGGTCTTGTTACCAAAACAATTTTATATGAAACAAAACGGTGCATTCCATTGAATGATTATGTTACCTTAACCTTGATAGCAATGGTCCCAATCATAATAATTTCATATTTTTCTTTTTGTATGGGACAATATATTTCTCCAACTTGAATGCCCTCAATATTTTCAATTGAATTTAAGCCATAATTCCTATCAATCTTCTTGGGGAAATAGACAATATGCTCCTTTTCCTTAACATTAAAAGTCACCTTTCCTTGATTACAATTAATAACAGCTCCTGCAGTATTAAGAAAAGGTCTCCCAAGAATAATAGACATATTATCATCTTCAGGCATTTCGAGCACAACAAAGTCAGTTAATATCAAGCAATTATGAGCAACTTGAACAGGTACATCCTCACATATACCAACAGGAATAGTAGTAGATTTATCAGTCATTTGCAAAGATATATGAGTTGGTATTAGTTTTCCAATTGAAGTCTCTTGTAGAGAGAAAAACGCATAACACTAACTCTTGCTCCCAAATCACACAAAGTAGTTATAACATAACTATTTTTAATAGAGCATGGAATAGTTGGAATCCCTGGGTCTCCAAGTTTCTTTGGAACCTTACCATTAAAGGAATAATTAGCAAGCAAAGTAGAAATTTCTTCATTAGGGATCTTCCTTTAATTAGAAACAATATCCTTCATATACTTTGAATAAGGAGGCAGTTTAATAGCATCAGTCAAAGGTATTTGCAAAAATAATGGTTTCATCCACTCACAAAACTTGTTATAGTGTTCATCTTCCTTTGATTTGTGTTTCTTATCAGGGAAAGACATAGGTTTTTGGACCCAAGGCTCTGTTCACTACCATGTTTATTAGCAACAAAATCTTCTTTAGTGTATCTAGTATTCTTAGTGTGCCTTTCAGGTTCTTCTTCAACTTTTTCTTTATTAGGAGCATCATTTTCCTCATTACCACTTTTAGTTTCAGCATCAGAGACAAATATACTATTAGAATCTTTAGCAGGTTCAGAAGGTTCTACAATAGTTTCTTTTTCCTTTTCTTAGGAGAAGTACCACTATTTTCAATTTGTTGAGAATCCTGCTCAATTCTTTTAGGATGCCCCTCAGGATATAGAGGATCCTGGGTGGCAGCACCACTTGTAGTTCTAATTTCATATGCTTGTTTTTCTTTAGCAGCATTAACTAGAAAGTGTTTTTGTACCTTAATAAGCTGATCAATTTGAGTTGGAACCATTTGGAAATGTTTAACAAGCATTTTAACATCATTCGATGTTCTTTCCACAATATCGTTTAACTCAATAATAGCTCTAGAGTTTTCCATTAAATAATTTTGCACCCTTTTATTAAAAATATCTTGCTTAACAATAAAAATATCAAATTCTTCTAAGCATTGATCAGGAGGTTTAGAGTAAGGAATATCACCTTCATCAAAATGTTGGAGAGAGTGTACCTCAATAGTGGATAAGTGGGAGATTGGCTTACATAATTCTTCTATAGGAGGTAAATTCTTGACATCTACAGCTTTAATTCCCTTCTCCTTAAGACATTTCTTAGCTTCCTTCATCACTTCATCATTTAGTTCAATAAATCCCCTCTTCTTTGATGTTGGTATATGCGCAGGCACATTTAATTCAGGTGTAGTTGTCTCAGGTATAGTTGGTTCAGATGAAGTCCAGTCTTCATAATTCTTGCTTATTTTAGCCATTAATTCCTCAGCTTCTTTGGGAGTTCTATTCCTGAAAACACAATCAGCACAACTATCCAGGTATGTCCTAGATTCTTCAGTTAGTCCATTATAATATATATCAAGAAGCTCATTTTTAGGTAATGGACATCCAGGCTGTGCATGAACCAAAGCACAAAACCTTGCACATGATTCAGGCAATATCTCTTTTTCTCCCTGTTTAAAATCAAAAAGTTCCTGCAGAATGGCATGTCTAGCACTAAGAGGGAAATATTTCTGAAGGAAGGTACTAATCAAGCAATCAGGGCTATCAATAGATCCATGAGGTAAATTATTAAACCAAGTTTTAGCTTATCCTTTAAGTGAAAAAGGGAAAAATTTAGCAACAAAGTAGGTGCGCATCTTAATATCATCAGAAAATAAACCACTCATGGTAGAAAGCTTAGTCATATGTGCTACAACACTTTCATTCTTAGTCCCACAAAAAGGTTCTTCCTGAACAATAGTTATGTAAGATAAATGAAGAGAGAAATCATAATCCTTATCTTTAATGTTTATGGGAGATGTAGCAAACTTAGCATTAGGAGATAATTTGGGCTAACAGTATGTTTCTCAAGAAGACTCTTAATAGCACTTTTATCATGAGTGTTTTGACATTCTTTAATAAATTCATCAGTCATCTCTATATAACTGTCTTCAATATCATAGCTATGTCTAGACTCAGGTGAACTGACAAGTATAGTAGTATCTTCATTAGGAGTTTCAATATTTCTAGCTATAGTTCTAGCAATCGTAGCATCTAGGAAAGGACCTAATAAACCACTTTTATCAAGCACAGTAGAAGCAGCATCATAAGTATCAGAAGTTTTAGATTCACCAGTAGTAGCAGTGTGTGTAGCATGTGTATATGGTGGTGTAAGGAACTTACTCATAACAGATGGTGAATCAAGAGCAACAGAGGTGTTCAGAACCATACCTCTCCTTGTAGTGGATGGTAATATAGGAACTTTTCCATTAGAGACTTACCCATGATAAATGGAGGGCAGTGAACAATAGTGATTCGAAGTGAACTTGATAAATAGAGCTATGCTCCCTGGCAACGGCGCCAGAAAATAGTCTTGCTGACCCACAAGTATAGGGGGTGTATCGCAGTTTTTCGGGGGAAGTGAAACCCAATTTATTGATTCGACACAAAGGGAGCCAAAGAATATTTATAAGCCTTAACAACTGAGTTGTCAATTCAGATGCACCTGGAAGCAATCTTCCTCACCGCAGTTTATCAGTAGCAACAGTTTTGTAGTACCAATAGCAAAGTAATACCAGTAGTAAAAGTAAAGACAATAGTAACAATTGCAGTAAACAGTAGGATTAAAGTACGGCAAGCATAGGGATGGATGGACAGACGTTGCATGGACAAGACAATTCATATGGCAATCAAGACATAGGGCATTTGTAGATAAATAAGATAAAGCATCCGAGTACTAAATAATCATAGGCATGTGTTCCATATATAGTCATACGTGCTCGCAATGAGAACTTGCACAACATCTTTTGTCCTGCCAGTCCGATTGCAGCGGGGCCTCAAGGGAACTACTGGCAATTAAGGTTCTCCTTTTAATAGAGCACTGGAGCAAAGCATTAACACTCCTTGAACACATGTGATCCTAACATCAAAGCCATCCCCTCCGGTTATCCCGATTATTGTCACTTCGCGGCCTTTGGTTCCGGACAACAATATGTGTATACAACTTGCAGGTAAGATCACAACCAATACTATCATAATGAATCAATAACATGTTTAGATCTGAAATCATGGCACTCGAGCCCTAGTGACAAGCATTAAGCATAACATGTTGCAACAAAGTCAAAAAGCACTAACAATAGATACTAGGCACCATGCCCTAACAATCTTATGCCATTACATGAACGATCTCATCCAATCCCTACCATCCCCATAGCCTACAACGGGGGATTACTCACTCATAGATGGGGAAATCATGGATGGTTGATGGATAAGCAATGGTGATGATGATAGCGATGATCTCCTCCAATTCCCCGTCCCGGCAGGGTGCCAGAATGGATTTTATGGTTCTGAATCGCGGAATCTTGTGGTGGCGGTGTAGCAGAACTCTTTCTGAAAAAACATTGAACCCCCTTGGTTTTTAGGTCAAGAGGCAACTTATAGGCGAAGAGGGAGGCCGAGGGGCTGACCGAGGTGGCCACACCACCCCCAGGTGCGGCCTGACCTGGCCCGCGCGGCCAGGTGGTGTGGGCCCCTCGTGGCCCTCCTCCGTCTCGTCTTCTGGCTCCGTGAATCTTCTGGTGAAATAGGATTTTTGGCATATTTTCCGGGATTTTTTTTGATAGTTGATTTTCTACACAAAAACTAGACACCAAGGTAATTCTGCTGAAAACAACATCAGTCCGTTTTAGTTCTATCCAAATCACACAAGTTTAGAGGAGAAACAATAGCAAAAGTGTTGGAGAAAGTAGATACATTTTGGATGTATCATAGACCTAGTAGTTCCTCCTTACTATTTTCTTTGGTAGTATGATTAGTCCCCTACATATGCTTAATTTTATGTTTGCAAGCACTTTTTCTATAGTATATTTTCTAGAATTTCATGGCGTGAACCAGATGGTATAAATATCTAGTTTACTTGTTTAGTATATGTTCCGCCATGTCTATTTATTGTATCGGATATGATTTTCCATCTCCCCCAATCTGATTCAGGGTTCGATTTATTCGGCATCTGCTATAGAAGCTATAAGGGCATGAGGCTAACAGTCGGGACATACCCAACCTTAGGTTCTCACCTGTGGAATTTTTTGGTCCGACCTAGTGTGAGACATGCCAAGGTATAACATGGAGGAAGCTCATGGAGCAGAAGGGAGCTGAACGTGTAGCTTTAGTTGATCTCGGACATGAATGTGATATCCTCCTCCCTCTCACTACGGTCTCCAATGCCCAATCATTTATCTGACAAAGGGCAAATGCAAAAAATTCTGATGCTAGAATGTTCATGTTGGTGCTAAGGTTTTTATGTTTGGAGACTAGGACTCTTATGATGATATTACCATAAGTAGTATCATGAAAAAATGAGACACAAGACTTATGAGCAGTCTAGAATCCTAGCGATCATGTTGCCCAATAAAAGGCGACTTAGCCCCCTCCCCTTCCCTAGAAACAGTATCATCACTGCAATCCCATCCTCACCCTCTCACCGTGCATCACTGAGGGACATCGTCATACAAAGCCTGCGTGGTCGACGGCGGTGGCGGTTGAGCACTCATTTATGGCGGCCGAGCGCTCGTTTATGGCAGCCTCCGACCCATAGTACGGAGGATATCTAGGCGACTCAGATGTCATTGATCGACAAGTGTGTTGCCCCCCTGCCATCTTCAAGTGTGTCGGGACCTCTATGCTTGAAATGGAGGAGGCCATGGAGGTCGACAGTGGCGGTAGGCTAGCGGGTGATGGCTCCCAAGTGCAGGAGATCAATTATAGTACTTTTTAAATAAGAAAGGTTGTCGAACCCACGAGGAGCTGAAGGTATTGGTTAACAAGTTTGACAAGTAAATCAATAAAAGATGCAATTGTGTTTGGTGTTTTGGGTTTGTAGTTTGTAGCAATATAAGGTATCGAAAGTAAACAGCAACAAGTAAACACTCTCAATGAGAGAAAGCTCAATCCTCTATGCAGCAAGAGGACAAGCTCAAGTGTGTGTGAACATATATGTCAAGCGTTCCTGAGGGCGATATGGATTTACTTAGCATATAGATTTCTACGTAACATGGTGAATATCTCGTCAAGTTTCATTCCTTTAGGGAGGAGCCTAAATTAGGTACAACCATAAATATGAGCAAGTACACTCCTTATTACAGGTCCTAGAGACATTTTCATGAGCAAGTATAGGAATAATTAAGATATAAATGTTCCACCATAGCAGTTAGTCCATTGGTCACCGGTAGAAATCCCTCTAATGCAACTCAAAATATTGGAAAACGGTTTATATCATTCCATCCCTTCCAACCCTCATCACTGCATTAAAGTGTAGACCTATGAGCCCATCTAGGTGAAGTAATATGCAGTCGACGTTCGCATAAAATCATCATAGAACTACATAAAATATAAAAACTTGACCAAATACTAATTGCATATTATATGAAAATGATAGCCAATTCATCCTATACCCTCAGGAACATGGGAATCTACTCACAAGTGACAAACATGATATAGATCATTGGCATATGGATTACAACACAATCTGAAAATATAATATCTCCACCAAATAAAGATAAGTTGCCAATCACAAACATGCAAATAACACTTAAACAATATCTTGGGTTCAATCAATCACAAACTACTATGAGGAGAACGGGGTGGATCTTGGAGATGGAGACGGGGGTGATGTTGGTGCTGGTGGAGATGTTGATGCATAGGCCTTTCCCTATGCCAAGGAGGAGTGGGATAATGATGTCATCGATTTCCCCCTCACCAAAGGCTCCAGTGCATTAGGATCTGCCTTCTTCCGAAATAGGAGAGGACTTTTGCCTCCCCCGTCGCCTCTATAAATCATGGGAAAAATGTGGCGTTAGATTTCTAGTGAGACGGAGGCATACATAAAAAGGAGGAGCCAAGACAACGCTCGAGGCCGAAACGGGCCTAGGTGGCATGCCTAGTTGAATGGGGCGCGTCACCTATTCTCCTTTGGCCCTCGTGGCTCCCCTCTCGTTCTTCTTGGCCCATGGTCCTTCTCTTCGTGAAAACTGATCATGCATTTTTCATTTGATTTTTTAGGCGTCTAGAAGGTCCCTAAAACAGCAGAATACGAAAAATGAGATTTTAGGCCTGATAGAAATTAAATACCAATGAAAGGGACTTTGTAAGAAAGTCCCATAAATCAACTAAAAATGCATAAATAATGATAGAGAATGGCAAATAACATTCTAAACAGATCATATATATATCACTATATTAATGGTGTAAAATACGTGTATCAGCGGGGAGCTTCGACGACCTTAGCGAATGGTGACCGGGGCACCTAGGGATAGAGGATGCTGGCCTCTCATCCTTGCCGCCTCCGAGGTCTGGAGTCTCCATATCAAGCGCGACGGTGCCTCGTATCGACTGCTGGATGTTGTCCACGACATAGCAGGCAGCCTCTCGTGGCCTCTTCTACCTAGTTCTACTAGGCATGTTGGTTCGCGGGCTAGGTTGGGGCCTCGCGCCGATAGGCTAGCACTGCCTTATGTGCGTCAGCGAGCTCATCTCATAGTGGAAAGAGCAGCCATCTGATGGCTCAGGATATGTTGAACTCGTTGGGAACCCCAAGAGGAAGGTATGATGAGCACAACATCAAGTTTCCCTTAGTTATGAAACCAAGATTATAGAACCAGTAGGAGAAAGGAAACAACAACCCCAAGGTGTTTTTTCCAACTTGGAATCCTGCACAACACAACCACATAACTTTGCCCCAACTTACAGTGAGGTTGTCAATCTCACCGGTTTTGCTGAAAACAAAGGATTATATGTATTGTGTGAAAGATAGTAATTGCTTGCAGAAAGTAAACAGTAAACAGTAGATGGTATAGCAATGGTAAAAGAATGGACCGGGGTCCATAGTTTACTAGAGGTGATTCTTCTTAAGATAAATAACATGTTGGGTGAACAAATTATAGTGGGGCAATTGATAGACTCGAGAAAGTATACCATGCATATACTAATCATCTTGACTCCTATGATATTTGATTGGGCATTACAACATTATACATAAATCGTAATCCAACTGCATCTATGACTAATAATCCACCTTTAGGTTATCATCCGAACCCCCTCTAGTATTAAGTTGGAAGCAACAGATAATTGCATTAAGCAAAGTGTGTAAAGTAAACAATATGATTGCCCCATGGACAAAGGATTGTTGTTTTCTCCCTAGTAGCAACATCACATCTAGCACCTTAGAGATTCCTTTCACTTCCCCATATTACTAGAGGCATGCACCCACTATCGAGCATAAATATTCCCTTTTGGAGTTGCTAGCATGTACTTGGCCAAGATAGTTACTAACAACGGAAAGCATGCAAGATCACAAATAACATAGACATGATAGAATCAATAATCAACCTGAAATAGCATCTCAATATCCATCGGATCCCCGCAAACACAACATGTAAGATTACAAATAGATGATCTTGATCATGAACGGAGCTCACAAGATCTAAACATGATAGCACAAAGGAGAAGAACCAACCATCTAGCTACTACATGGACCCATAGTCCAGGGATGAACTACTCACGCATCACACCGGAGGCAGTCATGGTGATGAAGAAGGCCTCCAGGGTGATCTCTCTCCTCCGGCAGGGTGCCGGGAAGAGCTTCGGATCCCCCTGATCTAGGGATGGAGATGGCAGCGGCTACAGACTCTTCGTGGATTTCTGATTGGGTCTTTGATCGGGTACTTAGGGTTTTCGTCCTAGGAGGCTTTTATAGGCGGAAGGGCAAGGTCGGTGGAGCACCAGGGGGTCCACACCCCCTGGTGGCGCGCCCCCCAGGCCACGCCGCCACCAGGTGTGGCGCCCTGGTGCGCCACTTCGTCTCCCCTCCGGACTCCGTGTTGCTTCGGGTAAAATATTAACTTTGGCTTTTGTCCGGTCCAATTCCGAGAATATTTTCTTACTAGCTTTTCTGAAACCAAAAACAGCAGAAAATAGGCAACTGACACTGTGGCATCTTGTTAATAGGTTAGTTCCAGAAAATGTATAAAAATACCCCAAAGTGTGGATAAAACATAAAAATGTAGATACTAAACAAGCATGGAACATCAAAAATTATAGTTACATTTACAACGTATCAACATCCCCAAGCTTAACTCCTGCTCGTCCTCGAGTAGGTAAGTGATAAAAAGAATAATTTTTGAGGTTACATGCACCATCACAATCTTGATCACCGTATTTGTCAAACATTGATAGATGGGATCATGGTACTTTAGTATAGATATTAAATATATAGTTCTAATAATAAGACATAGCAACTATGTTGTAACATAAAAAGGTACAAACAAAAGATTCATTAATAACAATGCTTTGAAAGATGTTTGTTTATTTCACATATAGAAAACATAATGAGAATGGTGTTCAGCTTGTCCCTCATGATATATCAAAACATAAATGCATAGGACACCTTCAAAATTCATATGGGTGACTAGATACAAATAGTTTAAGAACAAGCAATATCAAAGTTATAAATCAATCAACAAGTTTTGGGACAATGCACAATAAACTAAAAATGACCACTATGCTCTCTCAATAGGTGCATAAAGATAGAAGATGAAGACGCGACATAAAAGTAAAAAGAAAGACCCTTCATAGAAGGAAGCAGAGATTCAAGTCTCATAAAGAGCTTCCAAAAATTATGGTACTTATTAGCTTTCAGCTCTCATTGCCTCTTCCATAAGCATCTTTAGGTGATTAAGGTTAAAGTGAACAAATATGAAGATATGCTTGACAAGTTATAAGTTAAAAATTTCATGCCCTTTGCTTACGAGTACCGAATCTCATCCTACTCAACTTTAGTCACGAGTAAGTTCTTGTCATTGTAAGTACATATGTATCATAGAGAACCGCCAATGGGTACCCCTTGCCCCATGACACAGGAGTTATCCCATATCAAAATGACAAGGCAACTGACAATGAGCATCTCAATGATATTTTTATTTGCTATTTGCATGCGTTTTTATTGAGGATGCTTCACATATTACTCACTATGGTTATGGTGTAAGTTTTCACCATGATTAGGCATGGCTTAGGCTAGCCGCCCAGGCGTTTCTATAACACATATACAAACTCCATGAGCTTACAAGCTCCCCTTTTATTTCACACCGTCGGGATCCATAAGCAAAAGAACATGATATCAACTAAATAATGTGCAATCTTGAAAGCGTTCCCTATGGTAACATGGTTCGGCTAATTCACAACTTATAAAGCACAATCATATACGCAACATAGATGGGCACAATGGTTCAAGTTTATTAAATGCAAGAAAGTAAAGTATGCCATCAAGTTTGTGAGAGCTTTAATCACTAATTTTGAAATAACAAGTTTAATTCGAAAGGTAGATAAAAACATGAATATACTTGCAATAGCAATAATACTAATAGGTAGGTATGGTGGACTCTTTGGAATAACTTAGTTTTATTTGGAGTTGGATGCATGAGTGGAACTCATACTTGGTATATGTGGAGGCTAGCAAAAGACTGACAGCGACCAACTAAGAGAGCAATAATGGCCATAATATAATCATGCAAAGCGACAAAACATTATTAATTAAAGCATAAAGTGATATTATAAGTCGAAAACTAAATGATCATAGAGGCTATGGTGACTAGTATAGTCTTAACATGGTGTGAGCATGCGCCAAGTCAACCCAAATAAAGCATCAAAGGAGAATACCACAATATTATGCTTTTGTATGCTAAAACAACGCATGATTCTTTCAAGACACATTAAGCAATCTCAATTGTTTAGAACAAGTCATGCTACAGCAATAATCACTAAGCATAAAGTCAAAGCAATATCAAACATGACATGATAAAGTCTAGGCCACAGTCAAAACAAGCTCCTTTTTGTACCACTTATAAGTATGAACTTTCCTACTCTTTTTCAATCCAAATCAACGTATTTGAAACTATGTATGAATGCAGGGGTCCAACCAATTTATTTAAGCAACCCAAATAAAATAAAACTAAAGATAAAATAAAGACGCTCCAAGAACAACACAATTGTGTATGAAACAATAAAAATGAAGTGTTTGGAATAAAACCTGAGATTTTTTATTGATGAAGAAGGGGATGCCTTGGGCATCCCCAAGCTTTGACGCTTGTACTTCTTAAATATTTCATGGAGTGACATGGGTGGCATCCCCAAGCTTGAGCTTTTGTCCATACTTCATCTTATCATATTATTCTTCCCTATACTTTAAAATTTCTTTCATACAAAACTTCACACAATCTTCATTAGCAACATTAGTGTACTCAAGATAATAAGTCTTTAGGTTCAGTTTCAACACAAGTAAAACTTCCATTAAAATACAAGCTACTGTAGTAATTCATTTTAAAAGTTCAAGTGATCAAAGAGAACTCAAAGAGAAAGAGATTAAGAGGCAAATGTAAATAATAGCAGAAATCTATCAAAACAGACTAGCAGGTAAAACCTGATTTTTTCGAAGATCTTCTGTTACTCAAATCGAAAAGTGTTAAACTAACGAAACTTAGATAACAACCTGGGATAGAAGCACAAAAAATTACAGCTCAATCCGACATACAGGGATTTTTCACGAATGTTTACAGTGAAGCACAAAAATCTGTTTCCGAACAGCAACTTTCCCAAGTCTTACTTCTCTCTCATTAGAGGTTATTCTTGGCACAAAAACCACACAAAATGATAAGGAGAGGTTATTACTGAGGAAATAACTTCCAAGACTCAACAAAAGAAAAACTTACTGAATAAAAATTTGGGTTATCTCCCAATAAGTGCTTTTCTTTAACGCATTTGAGCTAGGCATAAGAAGCAAGATTCAAGTATTCTCAAATGAAGAAGCATTAAGACCAAATTTCTTGCCCCTACCTTTCTTACCTTTATTCTCATCTTTAGGGAACGTATCATTGTTTGGTAGAAAAGCAAAATGCATGATGCCTTTTTCCACATCTATTATTGCTCCAGGGAGTTTTAGTAGGGATCTTCCAAGTGTAATTTGTCCTTTTCCTACACATTCAATAACAAGATAATTAGTAGACACCACTTTTCTTAGGATCATTATAAACACTCCTTCAGCTATTCCAATGGATAATATTGTGGCATTATTAGTAAGATATATTTCTTCTCCTCCTTTAGAAAGTCCTCAAAGATTTAAAGATTCATAGACATCTTTAGGCATAAGACAGAATTCAGATATGATATCACAACGAGCATAAAAAGTTCCATTATTTATAACAACTTTTACTATAGAAAGCCATTTTCAAGATTTAGAATTTATTGGAACATATTCATGATGCTCGCTAAGCATGTTTTAGCATTTTTTTAAACTAGATGTGTTGGTCTCAAGAGTGTTCAATCTAGCAATAATGTTTACAATGGAGGAATCAGATTTGCTAGGAAAGTCATATGTTGCAATCAACTTTTTTATAGCATTAAAAGCTTCACCGTCATTGCAGTGGAGGAAATCTCCTCCAACTACAGCATCCAAAGCATATCTATAGCAAAGAGCAAGTACAAAGTAGAAACTGCTGAAACAAGCTTAGAGTCATTTTAGGTTCAGTTTTTCATGTAAATCAAAGATTCTAGACCAAGCTTCTTTGAAACTCTCTTCAATTCCTTGTTTGAAAGTAAAAATCATTTCCTCAGGCGACATAGTGATTGGAGCAATGCTAGACATAATACAAAATTAAGATAGAAACTATTTTTTATGTTTTTGTTATAAAGAAGCAAACTAATACAACTAATTTTTTGTGTGTTTTTCATAAAGGAAACAAGCAAACAAAGCAGAAATAAACTAAGCAAAACAAAAAACAAAGTAAAGAGATTGGTTATGAGGGACTCCTCTTGTGAAGTTGTCCTTGACTCCTCGGCAATGGCGCCGAAAAAGGCTTGATGGCTTAGGATATGCTGAGCTCGTTGGGAACCCTAAGAGGAAGGTATGATGAGCACAGCAGCAAGTTTCCCTCAGTTATGAAACCAAGGTTATGGAACCAGTAGGAGCAAGGATTCCAACTTGGAACCCTGTAGAACACAACCACAAAACTTTGCCCCAATTTACAATGAGGTTATCATTCTCACCGGTTTTGCTGAAAACAAAAGATTAAACGTATTGTGTGGAAGATAGTAATTGCTTGCAGAAAATAAACAGTAGATGATATAGCAATAATAAAAGAATGGACCGGGGTCCATAGTTCACTAGAGGTGATTCTCCTAAAGATAAATAACATGTTGGGTGAACAAATTATAGTGGGGCAATTGACAGACTCAAGAAAGCATACCATGTATATACTAATCATCTTGACTCCTATGAGATTTGATTGGATATTACAACATTATACATTGATCATAATCCAACTGCATCTATGACTAATAATCCACCTTCAGGTTATCATCCGAACCCCTTCTAGTATTAAGTTACAAGTAACAGATAATTGTATTAAGCAAAGTGTGTAAAGTAAACAATACGATTGCTTCATGGACAAAGGATTGCTGTTTTCTCCCTAATAGCAACAGCAGGTCTAGCACCTTAGAGATTCCTATCACTTCACCATATTACTAGAGGCATGAACCCACTATCGAGCATAAATACTCCCTCTTGGAGTTGCTAGCATCTACTTGGCCAAGATAATTGCTAACAACGAAACACATGGAAGATCACAAATAATGATAGAATCAATAATCAATCTGAAATAGCATCTCAATATCCATCGGATTCCCGCAAACACAATATGTAAGATTACAAATAGATGATCTTGATCATGAACGAAGCTCACAAGATCTAAACATGGTAGTACAAAGGAGAAGAACCAACCATCTAGCTACTACATGGACCCGTAGTCCAGGGATGAACTACTCACGCATCACACCGGAGGCAGTCATGGTGATGAAGGCCTCCAGGGTGATCTCTCCCCTCCGGCAAGGTGCTGGGAAGAACTTCGGAGTCCCCCGATCTAGGGATGGAGATGGCGGTGGCTACCGATCTTCCATGGATTTCTGATTGGGTCTTTGATCGGGTACTTAGGATTTTCGTCCTAAGAGGCTTTTATAGACGGAAGGGCAAGGTCGGTGGAGCACCAGGGAGCCCACACCCCTGGTGGCGCCCCCCCAGGGCGCGTCGCCACCAGGTGTGGCCGCCCTGGTGCACCACTGCGTCTCCCCTCCAGACTCCATGTTGCTTCGGGTAAAATATTAACTTTGGTTTTGTCCGGTCCAATTTCGTGAATATTTCCTTACTAGTTTTTCTGAAACCAAAAACAGCAGAAAATAGACAGCTCACACCGTGGCATCTTGTTAATAGGTTAGTTCCAGAAAATATATAAAAATACTCTAAAGTATGGACAAAAAATAAGAAAGTAGATACTAAACAAGCATGTAACATCAAAAATTATAGATACGTTTACAACGTATCAACATCCCCAAGCTAGATAGTTCTTTTCCACAACTCTGAATTTACGTACTGTTATTTCCTAATATTGTACAAATTGAGGAACCAGTTCACATGTTATTTTAATTAGAACTAGCAAGGTAGCCCGTGCAATGGTAAGCATAAATAATCTTAGATAGCTAAAATTTCGCATTGCCTCTTAATCAAAGTTCTGACCATTTATGTTAAACTTGCCGTGTGACATCGGGAACACATGGCACAATCCTGGCAAAAAATATTAAAGCTCATATGTGAGATCCAGGCACATGGCTTAATAGGATTGATAGGATATCCATATCAACAAGTTGCAACTTCTTTTCCGGAAGCTCATTCGAAAAGAACTTTAAGGTTAAGCGTGCTTGGCCTAGAGCAATTTTAGGACGGGTGACCGACCGGAAAGTGGGTAACCGGGTGCGCACGAGTGAGGACAAAGTGCGCAGAAAAGACTAGTGTTGGTCTGTGGGGCCAGTCTAGATATCCTATTAAGCTGCCAGGAATGACACCCCCGGGCCCAGGAGTGGACGGGGTGTTACAAGTGGTATCAGAGCCGACCCTTGCGATTACACGGGTGTGTGCGGGTCAGTGGCGGGACATGTGAAGCATGACGTGTGTGGCCCGGAGTGGACACGGCATGTCACATGTGCCGGCACTGGAGGCACAAACGCGTGCCAAGAGGGAATGTTTCTGGGGTGTGCTTGATCGATAAGGGCATCGATCTTCTAAAGGGTAGGTGTATGTGAGATCCAGACACATGGCTTAATAGGATTGATAGGATATCCATATCAACAAGTTGCAACTTCTTTTCCTAAAGCTCATTCGAAAAGAACTCTAAGGTTAAGCGTGTTTGGCCTAGAGCAATTTTAGGATGGGTAGGATGGGTGACCGACCGGGAAGTGGGTAACCGGGTGCGCACGAGTGAGGATAAAGTGCGCAGAAAAGACTAGTGTTGGTCTGTGAGGCCAGTCTAGATATCCTATTAAGCTGCCAGGAGTGACACCCCCCGGTCCCAGGAGTGGACGGGGTGTTACATCATCGATCTGATGTGGAAATCTAGTTTATTTGTTGGTTTGTAGCTTCAGCTTTTCAAGGCCCTCCTATTGCCTCCTCTCCAGTGGATGGAGAACTAAGAATAGCTTGGGTGGTTTTAGCTTGACCTCGCCTAGGACCAACCCTACTTTGACGCCTTATATATGTCACATTATGACCGACCATTGTTTCATTGCTAGAAGCCTAGAAGCGACATACACATCCAATGCGTGATTTTGTTAATCTCGATTCATCGTGGCCCAAGTCTTCAGTCGGCGTTGTGAGTGAGTGTGTGTGTGTATTAGTCTACGTGAGGGTACGTCTATTTCCATTTTATTCTGTGTTTCCCAGAAAAATAAAAATGTATAATACCTGCAAAGATACCTCAGTGTGGCTCTCCAGAGGCCTACAATATAGGATTTTAAAACTTAAATTTACTTCTACTAGTCTCGAAGTCTGGTCAATGTCTTCACATCCTCGAAGCAAATGCCGTTGCCCGTTGATTGCCGTCCACGAACATAGGTCAATGGCCAAGCTTATGAAGTTAATCTTGGCCATTGCTTATAATTTGATTATGCCATCTAAACCGTTGGTATAGGTTTTCTTGACATAGTTATTGACTAACTATTCTGTTTAAATCTGTAAACGGACTTTCCCAAGCCACTATGCTAAGGAATATCTCTCAGGGGGGCTGCACGTGTATCTTCAGCATGTTGGTGCAAAATGGGACTGCCGGTTTGGTGACACCCGTGGCGATAAAAAGCTCACTTGTGGATGGAAAAAGTTTGCACGAGACAACGATTTGAAGATGGGTGATATCTGCCCCTTTGAGCTGCTGAGCAACCAGGAGAGAACCATGAAGGTCTATGTCATCCGACTAAATGATGAGAATTGATAAGCCATCCCGTTGTTGTTGTTGTTGTTGCCGAGTTCGTTGATGACGGTAGACTGGGAATGGTTTATGCTGGCAAGGCTAGCTGCGGCCTGGGAGACCAAAGTCCAAGGAAAAATCAGATTCTTCATCTGGCTGCTTATTCAAAACAGGCTATGGACTGCTGGCAGGCTTGCTTCTAGAGACTGGCCCCATCAGGATAAATGTGTCTTCTATGATCAGCAGATCGAGACGACAAATCACTTAATTCTGACATGCCCATACTCCAAAGAGGTTTGGCATGCGCTGTCAGCTTCCTTCCCTACTGCTGCGAGCATTGCTTCTCGAGCAACCTCTATTAAAGCCTGGTGGAAGAAGATTGCTAGATTCAGAAAGAGCAAGCTAAACAGAGACCAAACCTCTATTGCAGCTTACACAGCTTGGCACCTATGGAAGGAAAGGAATAGAAGAGTGTTTGAGAACAAGAGCTGCTCGGCTGTTGGGCTGTTTTCCCAAATCAAAGCAGACTGGGGTTTAACGCTTTGATAGAGTAATCCACTAGCTAGCTAGTTCTTTTCCTTTTGTTTGTTTTCCTGGCTAAGGCTTTGTACAATTTTCCCCTCTTATAAATGCAAAAGGAGAGCGCCTCCTATTTCCCATAAAAAAAAGAAGATAATTTCTTAGTATCATTCTGTCATTTTTGGTTGAATGAACAACTATTTTGACACATAGTATTTTAGGACATCAAAGTTACAGACTTCAAGATGATTGCGATGATTTTTGTAGATTGTTATGAATGTTCGAAATGATGATTAATAGCGCAACTTACTGGAAATGTACACATTAAACCTAAATGAAATAACTCACTAACACAAACCATGAGCCAACCCATGCCACCACAAGTTGTTCAGACTTGGTATTTGGCAGCCTAATCCACAATGTGGGTCTGAAGAGGGTCAAACGACTAGAGATATGGGTCAGTAGGTTTTCCACAAAAGAGAACTCTTTTAGCAAGAATTTTTTTGGGCGCATGTCAGTATGGCACAATAATAGCACGACGTGTAGCTAATTTGGGGCTGATCAAACAATGCTTATTGTTTCTGCAAGTTTACAGACTACATTGGTTTGGGACTTATTTATCTGTTGGAGCCCAGCTGGTAGCTGCATATATAGGTTCTTCATATGAAAAAGTAACAAGTTCTTCTGGGGTTATCTGCGGAAAGTAAAACAAAGTTTGAACGGGATTCTTTATGATCAAGATCCAAAAGCCACTAGTTATGATCAAAATGCATCTTTGTCTCGCTGATACCTAATTAGTATCTTCAGAAAAACAAGGAAAATACGTTTGGATCTGCATTGTATTTGGAAAGAGGGGACTGTGTGGAAATTTGGTGTAAACTAACTTACCTGACTGCGCAATCATGGTAATGCTGCTGGGGTCTATTCAGGCACCAAATTAACAAGAGAAATAACCAGAGTGTTGCAAACACCTCCATATAGAACATATATCTTCCCATCAAGTATTTGACTACTTACTACACAGATTTTAAAGTAGTAGATAGTAGAAACATTATTAGCCTTTTAAAAAACTAGTACACAGATGATATAAATAACACATGAGTGGAGGCGTGGAGCAGTATTTGAATAGGATAAATAACACATGAGAGTGGAGCAGATGACATAAATAACACATGGTAAGTAATTGACTACTTACCATCGCATCTCGGAAGTCGCCCAGCATAAGCACCAAGAAATGCTTCAATTCATCATCCAAATTCCTGTACAGATCCTCATCCCGCAGTTTGCAACTTTCACAAGACGTGCACATCCTTTTTAGCAGACCTTCAATGCAAATGAAAGTTTTGGTACGGGGACATGGACAGCAAAAGGACTTATAGTTGACCCAAACTCATGTACTCCTCAATCTTTGTCGCGAAAAAATGCACTCCCTAATCTGAGTTTGAGAATTATAATAATTCATGCTTGAAACACGAACTTTGATTCAAACCACACTGCTCGATCAGAAGGGGATTCCCGATGAATAGGATAAAAAATTCTCCATGAACCTTACTTTCTTTAGTATGGCCGCGCCGACCTCATCCCAGGACCCAGGTCCCAGCTCGTTACGCCGGTACCGACCACCCCGCCGGCGACTGATTCTCCGGCGAGCTACACGTGACGCTCCGTCGACCCCATAGAGAGCCCACGCAGACACGCCGTACCCAGCATTGCCGTCGCCGCCGTCAAGGCCCCCCACCCACCCACCACCACCACCGCATCCCAACCCCAACCCCAACCCCGGCCGTCAGGCCTCCGGCATCACAGTAATACTCACGTGCACAACTTGTAATGGCCAAGAAAAGGGATATGTGATACTGGATCCAGAATCACGCCAAATTAGAAGGAAAAGATGGTAATTTAGCAGGTATATACTAGTACTACTGTACTGCGAAGGGGAAACCAGTAACTAGCTGCTACTACTAGTAGTAGAAAAGCGAAAGAAAATGGTCTGAAATCTCCAGCCCAAGAACATAAATCAAACGAAGTCGTTATGGAGAGAGTTTGCTCTGGTACTGGGAGTATGGGATTAACACGATACTTGGATTTTTTTTTTGAATTTGTCGATACTTGGATTTTATCTAGGGATTTCTTACCTCGCCTTGTTCTTCCTCCTCGTTGCCTTCCGCAACTGGCTCAGACTCCACCGCTCCACTGGACATAGGCTGCCTCCCCTTCCAATCAGGCCCGGTGGATGTTAGCATATACAGCGTGCCGTAGTGTCTAGCGAAAAATTCTGACCGGAGTCTAACAGATCGAAACCTCTCCAGCGTTTTAGACAGAGTCTAGCACGGCTTGTGGGACCCATAATACCACACCTTCCCTGCCGAACTATTCTGATATGTGTTTAGTACTAGAATGGTAAATTTTTATTCTGTCTAGTGAGTACTAGACACAGTCCAAAAAACTTTTTGTAGCCACCCCTCTCTCCACCTGTTAGACACATGTCTAAGCAGCTCGACACATAAGGATGATCCAACAGTGCAATTTTTAATTTAATTATATATATATATATATATTTTTTAATGATATATAGGGTATGCTGAAAATCTCGGGGTGGTCCATGCACCATCCTGGATCCGCCTATATGTTTTCTTAGACCCACTATTTTCACAACGTTGTGCTTGCTCTTAGCACCTTCACTCAGCTCGGTGTTTCCGAAAATCAAGAGCTAAATTTTTTTGGATGGATATAATTTTTATCGGGGAACGACGAAATTCCCACTCACATTTTCAGCCGTGCATGTTTACGGTAAATTTGGCGACATTTCACTATAATTCGGCTCAAATTTACATAACTCAGCATAAAAATAAATACGAAGCACAATTCGGCGTAGTTTGGCATAAATTGGAACAACGACATAGTTCGAGATAGAATTAAACACAACATAGGTGTTACCTCTGTGTATCCATATGTGCTCGACTAGATCATCCTGCAGCTGTTGATGCACTATCGAGTCTCGGATCTCCTGACGCATGGCAATGAAAACAGCTCATGATGTCGGCACCTGGTGATCAGGCTCTGCAAGGGGCCCCATGTCTGTAGTATGTCTCCTCCTGCTCGACCACATTCACTAGATGCTTTCGCTCGTCCTCAATGATAATGTTGCGCAAGGTCACACAACAGTTCATCAGTTCTCACATATGATATTACGACCAGGTCATAGCAGGGAACCAGACAATTATAAATCTCTGTTAGAGCACACGAAATGCCCGCTCGACGTCCTTCCTGCAAGCTTCTTGTTCTTTGGCAAACTAGAAATGCCTTGGAGCATGGGCTTGATATAGTCTTCACAAATATTGACCATCTTGGATAGATGCCATCTACAAGATAGTAGTGGTGCTCACTAATCTCAAAGTCTATCGGGAGAGCATGACCCTCAACAAGTTTGGCAAAGACAGAAGAGGACTGGAGAACATTAATGTCGTTGTTCGATCCTGCCATGCCAAAAAAGGTGTGCCAAATCCAGAGATCATGTGTAGCAACTACCTCCGTTGTGGCCTTTGTACATTCCCTGCCAAGCAAATGAAAAGTTCTTCCAATACCAATGCATGCAGTCGATGCTTCCAAGCATCCCATAAAATTCTCTTCTTTCATTGGCTGCGAGGATCCGAGCAGTGTCTTCAGCAGTGGGTAATCTCAAGTATAGTGGCTCAAACACTATAATCACTACTTTGTAGAACCTGTACAAACAATCGATTCAGTCATGCGGAGATAGTCATCGACACTATCACCTAGAGCTCTGTAACCAAGCAACCTCATCGCCACCGTGCACTTCGGTAGCGAGGAAAACCCTACCATGCTGGTGCAGTCCTTCTTGCATATGAAGCAGGGTTCGAACTCCCAGATGGCATACATGATCTTGAGAAAGAGTTTCTGTCTCATCCTAAAATGGCACCAAAACACGACCTCTTCGTGCAATGGATTATCGGTGAAGTAGTCGGCGTACAACATGTAGTAGTCTTCCATCCGCTGCCTTGCTTTGCACTTTCGGTGTCCCTTCGCCAAGCCTCCACGCTTCCACGCTGCATTTTGCACGTATAGTCTATCTAGGCTGCCGAGGATCTGCATATGCTCTTCATCTTCGACGGTTGCTACGGTTTCTTCCTCCAACAGCATGGCAAACATCTCCTCATCGTCAGAGTCCATGGACAAGCAAGCAAAAAGTCAAACATTTCACGAGCGCGGTGGACACGAGCCCGGAATGGAGCTGAGATGATGGCGATGCTGAGAGAAGGCGAAACAAGGCTAGTAGCAAAGGAAGAGGATGCTGCAGTGGCGGTGGACTTTCTATCGGTGTGGTTTCGGTGGTGCGGCTTGTGGCATCATCGGTGGTGACATGGCGGCGAGGGGTAGGTTAGGAAGAAGGCTCTATGTCGCAGGAGAGCCAAATCTTAGTGGGGACTAGGATGTTTTGCCGAGAGGGTTGGCCCACTAGTTTTTTCTTCCATCCAGTGTTCCCAGGAAAACCGATGCGTCGGATTCGTCCTGGGAATGAAGGATGAAACTTGGGCCAAATCCGACAAAAAGGGGTGATAGGAATGCGAGTGGGAGAAATTTCGCAGGATGAAAAAAGCCTTGGGAGGCCCTCCTAGGAATGCTAGTGGAGGTGCTCTTAGGACATCTCTAATGGATCCCCAAAACTTTAGAGCAGTAAACCGATTCCTAAAACTTAGAGGAGTAAAAATACTCCTATAAATAAAAGTGGTTCCTAACCAAACTCCTAATATTTGGAGGAGTAAAAATGTTTTTTCCTTATTTGCAATGCAATAGATCCATATATACACATATATAATCATAGATTAGTAGTTAATACATACCGATACAACCCGACACAATCGTTACATGGCGATACAACCCGATACAATCGGTACATAGAGAATATATACTAATACAAATTGATATAAAGCAAAGTGTTCGAGTTATGAATTAGAACGCATAAAAAGAATGTTCCATCTATTTAAGATTGTTGAAAGCGATCAACCCTCTCCTTTTGTATTTTTTTTGAAATTCTCATGAATGTGGTCCCAAAACTGTTGTAATGTTGGACGAACACCAGTCTCTTCATGTAATGCATCATTTACAGGACCTTAATGGTGCCATGTAAAATACAACTCGTTATCTTCGTCCTCGGTCCATGTAGAATTACTTTTACTTCATTTGTATGAAAAATCAAGCAAGTCATGACTTTTTCTACTTCATTTTACATAAAGAAAAAGAGAAAAAAAATCACCTTTTCCCCAATTGCGTTGGTTGCAGCAGGCGGTGTCGGTGATCCATCTCCGGTTGGAGCTTCCACAGAGACCGGTCCTACATCCTCCAACTTTGGCCAGAGATCTCGCGCGCATAATGCGGTGACCCAGCATACCACTGCATGATGTAGTACACTATAGTCGTTGACACAACACCAATGAAACACCGTTCACTAGTATTATATCCCTCAGAGTGGTACAATAGAAACACAGCAGGTCCAATACATGACTATAGATTACAACTCGACTCTTTACAAAAGATCCAGAGAACACTCTAGGTTAAAAAGAGAGAAAGAAACTTCTTACAAAGAAGAACCAGAAATAATAACTCAGAACTATCTAGCTAATAAGACTAACATCTAAACTAATTGGCTTGCAATTGCTGCTAGTGCAATGCTCTATAGAAGTAGGCTTTATGGCTAGGGAATCTACTCCTATCTACTCAAGGACTTCGTCTTCAGTTCGGTTGATGTATATGTTGACTTCATTGACTTTATTGAAGAACTTGAGCTGTCGATGATGGTTTCTTGAGCAGAAATTGATGTTGACATCGTCTTCAACAGCTTAGAGCCTAGCAAGGGTTAAGAAGGTACGGTTGAGTACGAGCGTACTCAGCAAGTTCACTAAAAATGAGTGTATGATGCACTATCTCTATAGCCATAGACCAAAGGTCGTAGGAAATGCAGGTTTTCATAAACATTTTTTCAAAGGTTTCTTTTATTCTGAAAACTATTTCCAACAGCCTTCACAGGTTGACCAGAACTTTCGTGGGGTTCCTTTCCTGCCACGTTCGTAGCTCCTTCTCGGAACAGGGAGTAACATGTCACAGTTCTTACACTCTGCAGAGGTGCGTCAATTTTCCCATGAGAGACCTTAGCCTTGTTGCACATATGAGTTGTATTCATGTCCACACTTCCTTGGTGTGGGGCCAAGTCTAAGATCGAAGCTAATCACTGCCCCTCTCCGCGGCCCCGCATGAAGACACGATCCTTTAGGACATGCCCCACCTCCGTTAAGCCCCATATAGGACCAGCTATAACCCTGGTAGGCACCTGAAGACTCTATGAGACGGTTATGCCTTGGCAAGATCCCTTAAAGGTCCAGCTAAACCACTGACAGCCTCTCAAGATAATCTAGACACCAAAATCATAGGAAACTAAGGGGTCCCACCCATGTGCTAGGTTTCTCCACGAGAAATACTTAGCCTCATGATCAGGTCATCCGTCCATGCGAAAGGAAGAAGATCCAGCTGACTTCTCCGTCCCATTCCAAATCTCATGGTTAACACGTAATGTACGGCTCTAGAATCACTTGCGACATTGGTTGTTAAGTCCTAGATATTATGTTCCTTTACCACTGGAACTATATCAGTAGATTATTACCATTTGATAAATAATCCATAGTCATATTATTATGAAATAGTGTTTTCGACCTTTTTGAAATGCAGGTGATGACAAATGTTGAGTTACAAGCATAGAAAATAATCAAAGTACATGATCAAGTGTGAACTTGCCTTTTGTGATTGCAAGATTATGCACTCACGGTCTTGAATATGATAGAAGATCCAAATTCTGTAAACAGCATCATTGGTCCAGTAAGGACAAATGTTCAAATAAGCAAGATGCAAGTATGCATAAGTAATGTAATGCAATTGGATAAACACAAATCCCTGGGATAATTGTATATGATCTAGGGTTTGGAAACTAGGAATGGTTTCTTTAGAATGTGTTTCACTTTTATATCAGCTTCACATTCGTGCTTCTTATTAAGGCTTGTGGGAGTGTGTGAAACAATATGTAAATATAACAAGTGGCATGTAATACTAAAGCATTCAAATGGGGCATGGTATTTAAAATATTTCTTAAGCAAGATTACTAATCAATTAGAGCTTTTAAAGAAGTGATTAAGGATTACTTTTAATGTTTCTTAAAATAATAACCTTTTAGGGAAAGATTACTTTATAAGTAAAAGGAATTTAAGTGTTTAACATGCAAAGTACAAAAGTGAAGTATAATAATATTCTAAGATTGAGATAAATTGCTACTTGGTATTTATGATGGATGATGGTGTAATAGGTTTTTAAGAGTTAAAGAGTTTATTTATAAAGTTGTTGTTTGAAGTGGCAAAACGAATAACTTTTGAGGAAAAGGTTTCTTAGTTAAGATTTAAACAATCTGTGTGGTTACTAATATGGGATCGATGTCGTTTGCACCTATTCGATAAGATTGAATTTGAGATGCCTTATGACTTAATTTGGAACAGACAAAAGTTAACTATAAGAATATAAATATTCTTTAGGTATTATGCATGACTTGTTATTATGAATAGAATTTATCTTTTAAGAAAAGTAAGTTTAGATGATTTTAATAATCTATTAAAGTTTGAAATCATGAATAGTTAAGAGATAAGTAACATTTTCTTTTATTATAAGCGAATGGTGATTAAAATTTACTTAAATTGTGGCTTACCTTGGAGTTATGGTTTTTAAAGGAGTTTTATAAAGTTAATAAGTTATTTTTAAGTATTATTGTAGATTCAAGTTATGGTTTTGGAAGTAGTATTTAAATGTACAAGATTTATGGTTTTATATAAAATTGTGATTATTTCTTATTTAAGAAATGTTTTTAAAGAGTTACCAAATAGATAATAAGGATTTATTACTTAAGAATCTTAAAATTTGTTGGAATAATATAACTAGTAATTTTCTAGTAAAACATACTTACTTAAGATCTTAGAAGTGAATTTTATTTAATTTTAGGTGGTATCCTTATTTTTATAAAATTCCACAAAGGATTATATATCTTTAAACATTTGCTTCAAGTTTTATTTGTAAACAAATTAAGTTAGTATTTTTATAAAATAGTAGATTCATTTTCATATGCAAAAATTATTTTTATTCATTTTTTAGGACTTTTACTTAATTTATGAAATATCACTAAGACTTTAGTGATGTTAACATTTACTTGTATTTTATTTAACTTAAATAAGTAAAGTTATATTTTTCTTAGGTAGATATTATTTTTATGATCATTTCAATATGTTATATATATTTTTAGGATTTTTTCGAATATTTTTCTAGGGATAAAACAATTTTAGGTGTATTTTTTGTAATTTTTACATTTGGTTTATTTTTTTTTATGATATTTATTTTTCTCTTTCCTATAAAATTACTTCTGGCCCACGGGCTGGTTAAGCCCAACCCGGCCCAATTGGGCCTAGGGTCAAACCCCACCCCAGCCCAACCCCTCCCTTCTCTCCTCTCACTTACACGCACACACACCACTCCTCTCATTCCCCTTCTAGGCGAGAACGACGCCGCTATCGCCTCTGCTCGCTGCTAAGCGCGACTCCGGCCATCTCTGGCCGGCATCCTCTGCCGTGCCTTGACTGCGAGGCTCCCCCTCCTTCTCCTCTATCATCTCCCCACCGTATCAACGTTGCTCCGACCTGGGCGCATACCCATGGCTAACCCTAACCATGTGGTTCTCCTTGGTCGTCGGCGTGCCACCACTCCATCCGGCTGCCCTCCGCTACTTCCTAGGCCTCCTCTATGTCGACCAAGATACGATGTTGTCCTCTTCTTACCTATGGTATGGCTTCTAAGTGTGGACGCCCCCGATTGCATCCGCACGAGAGCGACCTGATCTGGTGTGACCTGACCGTCTCGGTGATGATGTGCTAGTGGTGCAAGCTTCTGCTACTAATATGGTTGGCTGGTCTTTCTCCTGCAGCAACGTCGTCTCCTCTCAAGACCACGATCACCGTTATGCTCCACTCACGGTAACTCTTCCTTTTGTGACCGGCCCTCGAACCGATGAACTGCTTGGTGATCCATGGAGCCATTATATGGTATTGGGTACAGACATGTAGTGGTGATGGTTCAGCAATTTGTTATTGATATTCTTGAAATTTTCTTGAGATAGGTGAGATGCTATGCTTCAATTTGGATGAATATTCATCCCTAGCATATGTTAGTGGATGATTCTATATTGTGTTGAATTTGACTAGCAATCACTACAAGGAATGTGTCAGCTTGTGACCTTTTGATAGTGAGTGTGGATAAAATTGTCATAGATCTATGACTATTCTACACCAGATGGTCATAAGCCATTGGGGAGTGGCAAATCCTTATTAAACTATGACGATTTCTCTCTAAAACGTCATAATTTCTATGGATGAAATCGTCATAATCGCTACGAATGTCGAGATATAAGATAAAGGCAGTGTTGACCGTTGGATTTGAACAAGATGAATGGATGGTATTGTGATCTATGGGAACAGGGCGTGGATCGATGACCTGGCATAGCACCCATCACGCGCACATAGTGAATATTCCATGTCGTCCCACCCCCACGCAACCCTAATCTCTATGTCGCGACCCCCCACCCCACCCTCGTCAGTCCCGATCTTATCTGGAGAAGCACCGCAACCCACCATCGCCCATCTCCACTGCCTCGCGCCTCCACCGTTGTCGCCACCTATTTCCACCGCCTCTGGAGGAGCCGTACACCGACAGCGAGGAAGGAATCAATGAGATCCCGGAGTGGGTGGTCTGCCTCACCACACGCAGGAACCTTTGGCGCTACTTGGGCGCAGGAACCTACCAAATTGAATGGTAGTGTGGCTCGACTGAACTTTATTCAGTACAACAGTCTAAAACCATACTTCAATTATGATTCAAAAATGTACTAGTAGTTAGTCTGCTAGAGCTAACATGATTCCTAGAAGAAAGATTCTAGGAAATTGATTTGACAAACATTTATGGTGGCTTTCATATCATGTGAAAATATTATATTAAGTGTAAGATGATGTAGCTAGACAAAATAGTGGCTTCTGCTAATATGGTCCTGCTATTGTGAGACCTCCTTGGAGTGTACACAATAGCCTGGTCCTATTTAGCATGATGTGCTGTCAATTAGGATGGCTGTATTGAATGTAATCATCTTTTTAGATGACCTGATGGATAAAGTATTTTGTAATAGCCCATGTCTATGATGCATAAGACTGAGACACAAATTTACTGTTAAGATATGAACTTGGATTCGAAAGCTGATTATGTTTGTCCAAAGCCTATGATGCAAAAGGCTAAGGCACCAATGGGTATTAAGAACAGATACTACAGTTTGTCTATCTAGCTCAATGATGAGACTAGCATAGAATGTAATCATCTTTTTAGATGACCTGATGGATAAAGTATTTTGTAATAGCCCATGTCTATGATGCATAAGACTGAGACACAGATTTACTGTTAAGATATGAACTTGGATTCTAAAGCTGATTATGTTTGTCCAAAGCCTATGATGCAAAAGGCTAAGGCACCAATGGGTATTAAGAACAGATACTACAGTTTTTCTATCTAGCTCAATGATGAGACTAGCATATCACATCTATGCTAGTCTGAGAGCTCTCCAAAACTCCCAAAACTTCCCTATTTTATATGGATAAAATCATGTGCTGGTTGGGTTGAGGTTTACCAACCTGATGCTTGTAGATTTGTTGATATGTAGCCATGCACATGGTCTTGTTGAGGTGCTTAATCAGTTAGCTATCTTTGTCCTTGTACTTGATCTTTTTGCTGCTGGTGCCTTTCCTCCTAATGATCCTAGCTTGTATTTCCCTAATGAGCTTGATCTGCTAGACTAGCCTATTTCTGCTATGGAGTCATGGTGGCTATGGTGTTATTGATGTAGATATGGGAATAAACTAGTGGTGTTCTTGAGTTCTTATGGTGGTCTGATGGATAAGGCATTGTGTGAGTTTTTCTCTAGCTACTATGCAACGGCTGGACTCCCTATTTATGCCCCTTTGTTGTGTTGACAACACATCCATTGCATGTGATGAGTGTAGTTCTGTCAAGTGGGACACTTTTCTATGCATGTGGCCAAGTTGTCCTTTTCTCCTTGTCAAACCATGGCTAGTGTAATCATTATCCATTTTGGCACTTTTTTATACTGCCGAGTATGTAACTCACTTAACTATGACCTGATCTGACTGGATGATGCTGTTTTTTGTTTACTTGGTTTAAAATTCTAGTATGTTTAGCTAATTAGTGCTAAACCAGACTAGTACTTATATTCATTGGGTTTCCTTTTAAATTAAGCTTAGCTAGGACTAGAGGGTATTATAGCTTGCCTCTCACTGCCCTCTACTGAATGTATCAAATATATATACCTATAGCCTTGCCCCATATATGCCTCTCTCTATTTCAAGTGTATAGAAAAATCTGATCCATGTTCTAATTGTTTCCTAGATTTGGTAATGCGCTCTAGTGCTAGATTGTGGAATTTAGGAGTTCTTCCTAAATCCCCAAACTAAGTTTAATAAATTAAATTGCCTAATCTTCTAGTGAGGCAAACATTTTAACATAACAATATGTTTCCTTTCTGTTTGTGTTTGTCTTAATTTGTTCTAGACTCAAAATGAAGAAGTGAAGAGAATACAGAAGATAGATGAAGAATTAGATGGCTTTAGTCTTAATATTTTCTTTTCTCTTACTGATTTGTAATTTCTGAAGGGTTCCGCAGTAGAAAACAAAAAAAAATCTATGTTGGAACTCTAATATGCCCAAGATCTATCTATGTAGTAATGCGGTAATGGTCGAGCGTACAGAATACATACCCTTGTAGACAGTACGCAGTTAACATTCCGAGGGAACATGGTTGAAGTAGTGAAACTCGTAGTCGACCTCAAGGTCGCGAAGCTCCTCGCAGGACACCCCTTGCTCCTTCTTCATCATGCAGCAGCTCTGGCTCATGACATCCAAGGTGCCTCAAGAGAGGCCCCTCGTGGTTTCATATAGATATGGTGCATGATGACGACCTCCAACTCCTTGATCCCTGTCGGGAGTGCGGAAGTAGATCTCTGGCTTGGAATCCCTGCAGCGCAACGGCGTGTTGCAGGTGCGGTATCTCTTGCATGGACAGTCCTTACTTGGGACCGTGCCAACGCATAGAGACAAGAGAGAGAGGGAAGGAGGAAGTCAACCAAAGGACTTCTCCAAATATTGGTGTGTTTATTCCCACGCATGGGCACCCCTTTATATAGGGGGAAGGTGTGTGCCCTCCCCTTTGGGTTTCCCATGTCGGACTAAACAAGGGAGAGAGGGGGGGCGCATGGGCCCTTAGGGCACAATGGGACGGCCGGACAGGGGTGGGCCCCACCCCGCGCACAACCCTAGGCTAGCCGGGTGGGCCCCTGGAGGCGGCTAGGCCTTGGCCTTTCCCCCTTTTGGTTTTCCCTCATGGGCCTTTTTCCCTAGGAAGTTTGGCCCATTAGTGGAATACCCCTTCAAATTAGATTTTAATATTATATTTAATATTAATTACATTAATTAACATATAAATACATATTAAAAAATCCGACTTGACTCGAAACACCTTTTGGTTCCCTTTCGATTTCCTCTGAACGACTTCGGAACTTTCCTGGAACAATTCCGGTTCTCTCATGGAACTTTTCCGGTTTCCTTTTCTCTTTCATATGGTGATTCCAAATTACAGAGGATCTCTAGCTCATCGTACCCTTAAGTGTATTTCCCCATGGCTCGAGAATGGCACATACATGATCTCCATCAATGATCAATAGCGGGACCGGGATGCCCATAATGACCCCTGTGCATTCCACAATGATAATGTCGTTTGAACTGTAAATAGCCGTTTCCCATTACCTTTGCCACTTGACACCTAGTTCACCCGAGATTTGATCTATGGTATCTCCATACCTTTGTTCGATCTCGTTACCGATGAACTTGTTTTCTCGTTTTCGTGTCATTGGATTCTGTGACCCAGTCACACGCTTGCAAGCTTCATTAATGCAACGTCACCGAGATGGCCACTAATGTATTTGTCCGTTACATGGATGGGAAAATCCTGGTCTTGATATGTACTCCTCTACACGCCCCTTTGGGAAACCTGAGTGTCACCTTTTCGATCACCCAGTCATGGTGTGATACTTGATAACCATCTAAGCTCCCTCTAGAACATTGATTTGCATTACCTCATAGTCTAAGGATCGGGTTGCGAGGTTTCCTTAGTTTATCATTAATGGTGAACTTTGTAACTAGATCTCATTAAGATACATCTGGTTGGGTTGTTTGTCTATCACATCATTCAACTAATGACGTGACCTCATTGTCAATTGGCATAAATGCCCATGATCTCGAAACCCTAGATCATCCTCATGACTAATGAACTAGTTCGCTTGAGGTAACTAAAGACTTGGTTTGTTTACATACCACACGTGTATTAACGTTTCGTATTAATACAATTATAGCACAGTATGAAACTATTATGAACTAACTGAGATATGTAAATAAAAACTAATTGAGATAAGTGTAAATCCAATAGACTCAAGCATCGCTACATTTGTAGTTAACTCCTTGAATTTATCCATACTTTGTGACAAATCGAGCTTTTACATCTCCATTAAGTTTCATTTCCATCTTATGACTTTGAAGTCATTCAGAAATATCAAGTAAACTTCTTTACTTAATAAGATCAAGTAACATATTACTTCACAATCTTAAATGTAACTTAATATAGGATTTTATGACTCCTGGTCATTTCTCGCACTTAGGTCCATCACGCTTCTTTGTAATTCGTAGGCATGTCTTGTTCATAAACATGACAAGTGAATCAACAATATATTTCCACGAACTTGTAGAGTATATATTGTTGAATCCTACTTTCTTTAGTAAAAGTATTCACTGAAACTTTATGATCATTATCATTTGTTTCTCCTCTATTTGTAGAGTTTGGTTTCATGAAACAAATTTCGTTGCGCCACTCAACAATTTGGAGGCAAGGTTAAATACCTTGTTTTGATCTTTTACTTTCTTCCACCTGTATCTTCATCAAGACACATCAACTTTGGACAACAGTAGGTTTGCCCCTTTTTGGAAGATGTATTCATAGTTGCCTAAGAATACGCTACAAAGACTTATTTATTCTCCACGATTTTGAATTATCGAAATCTCCAGAAACTCGAACGTGCCATAACTCGTATGGTGTTGTTTCCATGTATATTTAGATGTTCCTTTGTATTTCAAACGAGTGTTTGCTTATTTCGATCTCTAACTCTAAACGACAGCTACAACCCCTATAAGAGATAATATTATACCATATGTATCTAATACATAATGATTATGATGTTTAGACATTTCAATACACTTTGAAATTCGTCCAATTATCATAATTTCTGAAACATCTTTCACATGTCCTTTTATGCCAAAATTAACTTGAATACTTTAGTCATGTCGATCAAATCGAAGAGACTTTGTATTCTTGTTAATTTCAATATCCCACTTTGTTGTGAACTCATTTGAACAATCCAAATTGTTTCAAACTCATGTTACATTAAGTAAATACGCTTATTCACTTAAGTCCACAATTAACTAATGATTTCCACTATTTGTTGAAAATACGATACATCACTATGTATAAGATTCAACATTTCTTCGCATGTCACCGTTTTACCAGAATGCAGAGTTTTAGTCATTCTGCCCAATGAGGCATGGTTTTGCAAAGTCTCTAGATTAAGCATCTAGGACCCCGATCTTCATTTAGAATGAAGAACATGCAGTAACCAAAATGACTTAAACTATAGTGCCATATCATAATTAAACCTTGGATAACTTTTAGCATTCTAATCCTTTATAAATTCTTAAACTATTATCCTTAACATAATGATGAGAATAACTTATTTATAATCGTAATGTGACCATAAAGGTATTATTCATAAGAATAATACAACTGGCTTGTAACTTATTCATATGAACAATCGTCTTGCCAAAAGAAAGTAATACAAATAAGGATTACAAAATTATATTCAAGTCCACTAATCCAAATGATAAACCTTTGAGAAAAGGGATGATGTCGGCCATCAACTGTTTTGCTTGCCGTCATCAAGCCACATTGCCTCAATTCTAGCAATTCTCAAGAAGGTCGTCTTGTTTTCACAAAACAGGACAAGTATCCAATACTTATATAAACTGCAACGAGTTTTGCAAGAATTACATTTATAACTTTGTATATCTAACATATACCTTTTTTCATTCATGACCTCCATTGCAATCAAGCCATTCTGAGAGTTCATAACTCTAATGCCAGATTGCTAAGTGTTTCTCCAAATTTTCTATTTTTCATCCATCATGGAGGAAAACTCATCCAATGACTCATACTTTATGTGCCCAATCTTGCAGAATACAAGATTGTAATCCAACTCTCTATCGAATGGAGAACGGCTTATTGGATGATTACAGAGAACAAACAAACATTGTGGAGTCATCGGATTATCTCCTAATGGTCATTGTATCGAGAAGAGAAGATCACCTTTGACGAGGATATCCCTCAGGTATGGGTATTAATCTATGAAGTTGGACACTTTTGCTAAGTTCCATATCAAGCAAGAATTTCCCATGGTCGCAAAGAACCTCAATGGGATAGGCCATGATCTACTAAGATATTTGCAAACAAACATCTAGACGAAGTTCATAATATGAGTTCAATCCTAATTGAGCTCCCACAAAAATTGTCATCCCCTGGACAATTTTAGTGACCATATGATCCCAATCCTCTCCACCTCCCTCGATTGTCATGACCATTAGTGCAGCATCAAAGGTAGATATTCCCTAATGTAAATCACATCAACCATGTGACTCATGCTCAAACTTTTGGTCTCTTGTGTTCCGAGGCCATGTCTACGCATGCTAGGTTCGCCAAATCTAACTTGTGTGTATTTGCTGTGCAACATGGCTTACACCCACTGTATGCGAATGTAGATATGTCTAGCCCCCGATCGTCACGACCGGCTTCATAACGGCAAACTTTCTTGGTGGTGCACACACAAGGGGAACACTATCATTGGAATTATTTAGGGATTATCTTATTTGCTACCGGTGAGTATCGAATACTAGCATATAATAAGATATAAAGCAGGTATCAACATCACATGTAAATTTATGATATGATATGGTCCTTCTCCTTGCGCCTTGATTTCCATCGAGCGCTCCAGCATGATCTCCATCTTGCCCCTGGTTTGATGCCAAGTCCACGACGCCACCACCCGGTCATCCTTCAGAACGATGGCTATTACTACTTAACTTACTAACATAAAAGTAAACTACTTTACCTTTGTAACGACGAATACCATATCATAACACATGCCTTCCTGCAAAATAAAGTTAGACGCCTCTACTTTATCTATTGCAAGTTTTGTGTGGTTGTTAGGGCTTTCCCAATAGAACTGTTTCTAAACTACGAACTTTCCAACCACAACGTGGATCCAATATTTGTCTCTACTACACCCCTTTTGGATCCCTCCGTTGTAAATGCTATATAACCTATTGAAAGAGAGACAGACACCCACTAGCCACTTATATAGAACAAGCCGTATGTCGAGCGTGGAACCAGTCTCGCGTACAAATACACGTAAGGTCTGTCTGGGCCGCTTCATCAAACAATACCATGATATAAACAAGTACACATTAGAGGGTAACAACTAAGGGATCAATGCGCGCACAATACTTGTGCGTACTGGCCGTACGACATTCCTACGCATAGATCGGCTCTGATACCACTAAAGGGTTCCGCAGATGAAAACAAAAAAATTCCTACATTGGAACTCTAATATTCCCAAGATCTATCTATGTAGTAATGCGGTAACGGTCGAGCATACATAATACATACCCTTGTAGACCGTACGCGGTTAACTTTCTGAGGGGAACGTGGTTGAAATAGTCGAACTCGTAGCCGACCTCAAGGTCGCGAAGCTCCCCGCATGTCACCCTTGCTCCTTCTTCATCGTGCAGCAGCTCTGGCTCACGACATCCAAGGTGCCTCAAGAGAGGACCCTCGTGGTTTCATACATGTACAGTGTACGATGTTGATCTCTGACTCCTTGAGCCCTGCCGGGAGTGTAGAAGTAGATCTCCGGCTTGGAGTCCCTACAGCGCAACAGCGTGCTGCAGGTGCGGTGTCTCTTGCGTGGAAAGTCCTTACTTGGGACCGTGCCAACGCATAGAGACAAGAGAAAGAGGGAAGGAGGAAGTCAACCAAAGGACTTCTCCAAATATTGGTGTGTTCATTCCCACCCATGGGCACCCTGATACACTGCAAATGTATCTATAATTTTTGATGTTCCATGCTTGGTTTTATCTACTTTCTTGTGTTTTATCCACACTTTGGAGTACTTTTCATATGATTTCTTGGACTAACCTATTAACAAGAGCCACAGTGCCAGCTGCCTGTTTTCTGCTGTTTTTGGTTCAAGGAACGTCATAAAATGAATATTCTCGGAATTGGACGGGACAAAAGCCAGAGTTATTATTTTACCAGAAGACTCCTGGAGCCAGAATACGAGACAGAGGGGGGCTAGGCCCATGCCACACCACCTGGCCGTGCGGGCTAGGCCTGGCCGTGGTAGGGGGTGGTCTGGTCGCCTAGGCACCCCCTCGGTCTCCCTCTTCGCCTATAAGATGCATTCTGACCTAAAAACTCAGGGGGGTTCGACGTTTTTCTAGAAGAAGTTCCGCTCCGCCGCCACCACCAGATTCTATGAAACAACACCAGAAACTCCGTTCTGGCACCCTGCCAGGACGGGGAATTGGAGGAGATCTCGCCATCATCATCACCATCGCTTCTCCATTGACCATCCATGTTTCCCCCATCTATGAGTGAGTAATACCCCGCTGTAGGATATGGGGATGGTAGGGATTGGATGAGATTGTTCATGTAATGGCATCAGATTGTTAGGGCATGGTGCCTAGTATCTTCTATTAGTGCTTTATTACTTTGTTGCGATTTGTTATGCTTAATGCTTGTCACTAGGGCCCAAGTGCCATGATTTAGGATCTGAACATGTTATTGATTCATTAGTATTGTTTATGGTCTTATCTGCAAGTTGTATACACACGTTGTTGTCCGGAACCAATGGCCCCGAAGTGATAGAAATCGGGATAACCGGAGGGAATGCCTTTGATGTGAGGATCACATGTGTTCAAGGAGTGTTAATGCTTTGCTCCGGTGCTCTATTAAAAGGAGCACCTTAATTGCCAGTAGTTCCGTTGAGGCCCCGCTACAAACGGGCTGGCAGGACAAAAGATGTTGTGCAAGTTCTCATTGCGAGCACGTATGACTATATATGGAACACATGTCTAGGATTATCTAGTACATGGATGCTTTATCTTATTTATCTGCAATTGCCCTATGTTCTGATTGCTATGTGAATTGTCTTGTCCATGCAATGCCCATCCATCCATTCCTATGCCTACCGCACTTGAATCCCACTGTTTACTGCTATTGCAACTGTTGTTTTTTCCTTTACTACTGCTGCTACTTTCCTATTCCTACTACAAAAATATTGCTACTGATAAACTGTTGTGAGCAAGATTGTTTCCAGGTGCAACTGAATTGAAAACTCAGTTGTTAAGGCTTATAAATATTCTTTGGCTCCCTCTGTGTCGAATCAATAAATTGGGTTTCACTTCCCTCGAAAATACTGTGATACACCCCCTATACTTGTGGGTCATCAAGACTATTTTCTGGCGCTGTTGCCGGGGAGCATAACTTTATTTATCAAGTCCACTTGGAATCACTATTGTTTAAGCTTAGTTTATTTCTGCCTTGTTTGCTTATTTCTTTATCAAAAATACAAAAAATGAGTTCCTACTCTAGTTGTTATTTTCGCTGGTCTGTTATTGTCTTGCTTTATCATGCTTGTTGTCAATGGTTTGTTTCTTTGAAACTGAATCTTATTGGCAAGGTGGGTTCACAGAAGATCAAAAATATTATTGTAAGAAACACCGCTTGTCACAAAAAGGGAAACACTTATGGGAACAAATTGATAAATTGTATACCATTGCTAGAAACGTGTGCTCTACTTATAATGTTACTTATTGCTTTGATAAATCTTGTTGCTGTAAGAGGTATAAACACCTCCCTTTTCAATGTGAGTATAATGATAATGTTACCATATCTTCTTATGTTAAGGGAATTTATGACTTTTATGATGCGGAACAAATTGAAGAATTTATTGCTTGGAAGAGTGCATTTGAACTTGCTAGTTTGCTTGAAAATATTGATTATTCACCTTATAAATATGAGGTTTATGGTATACTTAAATTTTGCTTTGATAATTACAAGGAAGAAAATTCTCCGGCGTGCCAACCTCATCGAGAGCACACAGCGTGCCCAGCATGGCCATCGCCGCCGTCAAGCGCACCTTACACCGACCACCCCGCCGGCGGCCGATTCTAAGGCGTGTCGACCTCATAGAGTGCAACTAATGACCAAGAAACTTCTAATGACCAAGAAAACGAATATTTGATGCTGGATCTACAATCACGCCAAGATAAACGGAAAGGATGGTGGAAATCATCTGGGCTCTTTAGCAGTATCAGTATATACTGTGCTACTGAAGGGAACCTAGTAAGTAGAAGAAGGAACGAAAAGAAAAGGGTCTGTGAATCCCTAACCCAAGAACTAGTACTGTAGAATCGAACGAAGTCGTGATGCAGAGTTTACTCTGGGTCTAGGAGCTCTGATTTTACCTTGACTATTCCGTCACCTTTGTTCTCCCCCCGCGTTGCCTTCCGCGACTGGCCCTGCTAGTATGTGACCAGGCTCGGCAAAAATCACATAATTAACCTAACGTCGTGAAAAAATCACAAAAATAATCTGCTTTTTCGAAGATATCACAATCTAACCTACTCGCATGACGCTCTACCGGAAAGATCCATACTCAATAGCACGACGCTCTCACGAAAAGCCTCATGCAACCTATATCGCTCTAGTAAAAAGCGTCATCCTCTCGGCCGACGTGGCAGTCAACCGGGCCCATGGGCCCACTTTTTTAGCATGGCGTTTTTGCGGGGGCGCCATGCTCATGACTTAGCAAATTTTCTATAGAGATTTTGTTAGGCTCGTGCACATGTTCTGTAACTCCACACCATTGTAGCATCACGCTTTTGCCAAAAGCGCCATGGTCAATAGCATAACGCTTTTGCCAAAAGCGTCATGGCCATGACTTAGATTTTTTTTGGAAAGCTTTCGTTCGGCTCACGTACATACACGTAGGCATGGCGCCTCCTGCAAAAACGCCATGCATGTAGGCATGGCTCCCCCGGCAAAAGCGTCAAACTAAATGAATGAGCCCGCGGCTGCAGATGATCGCCACGTCGGACCAAACGTTGGTGTTTTTTACCAGCGCGCTAAATGGACCATGGGCTTTTGAGGGGAGCGTCATGCTACTGACCATGGCGCTTTCTTGTAAAGCGTCATGCGAGTAGGTTAGATTATGATATCTTCGAAAAAGTAGGTTATTCTGTGATTTCTTCGCAATTTTAGGTTAATTCTGTGATTTTTGCCCCACCGCTACGGTAGTCCAGTTGATGAACATATAGGGCTACTGCCTTCCTCGAGAACCGATGAGCCTGAGGATGACATTCTTTTTTTAGCACACGATATCGACCTCGAAAATTACTCTGTCTGGATTGCTCGTTTAAGTTTTTCAACCGTTCTGATGGATGGGACCCGCAGTCAGGGTGACGTGATGTGTCAGATTTGGTCAGTTCCATATATTTCATGATTTTCATACATATTTTAAAGCTACAACTAAGAAGAAATACACGAAGTAGAGCTACAACTAAGAAGAAATACACGAAGAAATATGCAGTAGATAGACTAGGGTAAACCCTGACGACTAACGTCGTCATCTCGTCCTTGCCTAGTCCTCATCATCGGTGTGGTAGCTTCGGCGGCACATGGTCTCATTGGAGACCTTGATGGTGAGCATGTCGTGATCATCGAAGATGATGACGAGGAAGTGTCCGGCCTCCATGGAGTGCGCACGGGAGAATAGATCCCAAGTGTGGTAGAGGTACATGTGGCTTTCGTTGTCGAACATCTCCTCCTCGGACCAGATGCAACTCCTAGTGCTATGCTCCCGTAGCTTGACGTGTGTTGGCTCCTGCCCATCGAGCACCCGCGCGAACTTGTCAGAGAATCGCAATTTCTCCCATGACCCGCCCAGGAGGATGGGGACGCCGAACTTGTCAGAGAATCATGCTCTACTTATAATGTTACTTATTGCTGTGATGAGTCTCGTTGCAGAAAAAGGTATAAACACCTCCCTTTTCAATGTGAGTATAATGATAATGATACCATATCTTCCTATGCTAAAGGAATTTATGACTTTTATGATGCGGAACAAATTGAAGAATTTATTGCTTGGAAGGGTGCTGGTGCTTTTGAACTTGCTAGTTAGCTTAAAAATATTGATGATTCACCTTACAAATATGAGGTGTATGGTATACTTATATTTTTCTTTGATAATTACAAGGATGAAAATAGCTATATTCTTGAATATTTTAATAGATGCTTTCCACAAATGGAAGAGACTAATGCCTTGCAGGATCCTATGGAAGAAGAAACTGGTGAATCTGAAATCTCATTAGATGAAAAATAGGAGGAGAGTGATGAACAAAAGGAGGAAGAATGGATTAGCTACCCATGCCTACCTTCTAATGAGAGTAACTCTTTATCCCTTACATTATTTGATTGTCCCCCATTCTTACTAAAGGAGGATGAATGTTATGTTCCTGAGGATCCTTTTGAAAATGTTTATAATAAAGCTCTAGTGCTTGTAGATCATGAAGAGCATGCTTTTTGTGATAGTTATATTGTTGAGTTTATTCATGAGGCTAGTGAAAATTATTATGAGAGAGGAAAATATGGTTGTAGAAGTTTTCGTGGTATTGAAACACTTCTCTATGTGCTAAAAGTTTTGAAGTTACTCTTGTTTTATCTTCCTATGCCTGTCACATTGTTCTTTGTGAATTTATTTGCATACACGATTCCTATGCATAGGAAGTGGGTTAGACTTAAATGTGTTTTGAATTTTCTTCTTGATGCTCTCTTTTACTTCAACTCATATTTCTTAGGTGAGCATCCTCTCAAACTATTATTCCTAAAGATGTTAATATGTCTATTATTCTTGGGAGACCTTTTCTTAAATACTGCGGGAGCTGTTATTAATTGTAATCAAGGGAAGGTGACCTTAAATGTTAATGACAAGGAACATAATGTCTATTTTCCCCAAGAAGATTGATAGGAATTATGGTTTTGAATTCAATTGAACATGATGAGGGCATTCAAGTTGGAGAAATATATTGTGCCATACCAAGAGAAAATTTTGAAACTATTATGATTGGACCATTGCTATCAAGGTTGAGGTAACATAATCATTAGTGGAATACAAAGTTTTGTCTCATATGAAATTGTTTTGGTAACAAGACCTGATCAACCTTGTTAACAAAAGGATTTCATTGAACAAAACAATGTTTTCACCGTGATTATCTCTGTTTACTTTTATTCTATCCATTTTAGTTTTTGCTTATGCCTAACTTAAAGGCGTTAAAGAAAAGTACTTATTGGGAGAAAACCCAGAAGTTTTAGATGAGACTTGGAAGTTATTACCTCTGTAATAACCGCTTCTTATCCTTTTTATTTGCTTTTTGTGCCAAGAGTAACCTCTAATGAGAGATAAGTAATGATTGGGAAAGTTGCTGTCCCGAAACAGATTTCTGTGCTTTACCGTAAAAATTTGTGTAAAATCTCTGAACATCTTTTTGGGCGTGAATTTTTGTGCTTCTGCCCCAGGTTGTTATCTAACTTTCATTAGTTCAACACTTTTTGATTTGAGCAACAGAAGGTCTTCGAAAAAATTCGTGTTTACCTGCTGGTCTGTTTTGACAGATTTCTGCCATTTTCTGCATTTGCTTCTTGTTGGTTCCTTTTTGAGTTCTTTTAGGGAATTGATCTTTTTGAGGGAAGTGCTTCAGTATCTAGTGTTCTAATGTAAGTTTATTTGCCATTGGAACTGAACCTTAAGACTTATTTATCTTGAGTGCACTAATGTTGCTAATAAAGATTGTGTGAAGTTTTGTACGAAGAAAAATTTCAGGTGTGTGGAAGGAATGAGATATGAGATGAAAGATGGACTAAAGCTCAAGATTGGGGATTCCACGCGTGTCACCCCAATAAATATCCAAGAAGTACAAGCGTCAAAGCTTGGGGATGCCCAAGGCATCCCCCTCTTCATCAATAAAATTCCCAGGTTCCTTCCAAACGCATAGTTGTGTTGTTCTTGGAGCGTCTTCTTTTTCGTTTTCGTTTTGGTTTTTGTTTCCTTTGTTTTCTTAGTTTGCTGAATAAATTGGTTGGACCCCCTCTTTCATACATTGGTGTTCAAATAGTTTGGTTTGGTTTGGAAAAGAGTAGGAAAGCTCATGCTTAAGTGGTAAAGAGAGCTGGTTTTTAACTGTGGCCTATGCTTTGTCATGCCATGCTTGATATTGTTTTGGCTTTATGCTTAGTATTCTTTGCTGTAGCATGAATTGTTATAAACAATTGAGATTTCTTAATGTGCCTTGGATGAATCATGTGTTGTTTTAGCATATTAAAGCATAGTATAGTGGTATTCTCCTTTGATGCTTTATTTGGGTTGACTTGTCGCATGCTCACACCATGTTATGACTATCCCAAGTCACCATAAGCCTTTATGATCCTTTAGTTTTCAACTTGTAGTATCACTTTATGCTTTGATCAATGATGTTTTGTCGCTCTACATGATTATGGCCATTATTGCTCTCTTAGTTTGTCGCTCCCAGTCTTTTGCTAGCCTCCACAACCAAGTATGAGTTCCTCTCATGCATCCAACTCCCTAAACCAAGTTATTCCAAAGAGTCCACCATACCTACCTATTAGCATATGCTATTCCAAGTATATTCATGTTTTTGTTTACCTTTCAAATTAAACTTGTTATGAGAAAACTAGTGATTAAAGCTCTCACGAACTTGATGGCACACTTTACTTTTATTTCCCTTAATAAACTTGAACCATTTTGTCGTCTATGTTGTATATGCTTGCACTTATTTGTTGGGAATTAGCAGAACCATGCTGTCATGGGGAGCGCTTTGAACATTGCACTGGTACTTTGTACCTAGTTGATATCATGCTCTTTTGTCTATGGATTTCGTCGGTGTGAAATAAAAGGGGAGCTTGTAAGTCCATGGAGTTATGTATATGTGTTAGAGAAACGCCTGGGCCGCTGGTCTAATCCATGCTGACATGGTGGAAACCTGCAGCGTAACCATAATGAGATATCCATGAAGCATTCTTCTTATAAAAAAGAGTCCTATATTGAGAAGAAAGAGAAAGAAAAAAAATGAGATTATGAAAAGAGGAAAGAGAGAAAAAAGCACCATATTCTCATGGTAAATAAGAAGATTGCTGAGATTCGTGTTGTCTGCTTGCCTTGTCATTTTTATACGGGGATTCTTCCGTATCATCGGGCAAGGGGTACCCCGTTGGCGGTTCTCTATGATACGCATGTACTTATGATGACAAGAACTTACCGGTGACTAAACTTGAGTAGCATGAGGAGCGGCCGTATTCAAGGGACATGAGATTTCTAACTTATACTTCGTCAAGCATATACACCATAGTTTGTTCACTTTAACCTTAATCACTTCAATATGCTTTATGATGGGGGCAATGAGAGCTGAAAGCTATTAAGTACCATAATTTTTGGAAGCTCTTTATGAGACTTGAATCCCAACTTCCTTCTATGAAGGCCTTTCTGCCACTTATATATTGAGTCTCCACCTTCTACCTTTATGCACCTACTTTGAGAGCATAGTGGCCATTCTTAGTTCTATGTGCATTGTCCCAAGACATGTTGATTGATGCATACCTTGATATTGCTTGTTTTAAACTATTTGTATCTAGTCACTCTTATGAACTTTGAAGGTGTCCTATGCCTTTATGTTTGCTACTCTATGAGGGACAAGCTGAATGCCACTATGCTATGTTTTCTTTATGTGAAACAAACAAACATCTTGCAAAGCATTGTTATTTATGAATCTTTTGTTTGTGCTTTTTTATGTTGCATCATAGTTTATTTGTCTTATTGCTAGAACTTTTTCTTTCATGTTATGATTGAAATACTATGATCCCAGCTTTGAATGTTTTACAAATACTTTGATCAAGTCTTTGATGGTGCATGTCACCTGATGTCTACGCACTTCTATTTTTGTAGACAGTTGTTGGGCCTCCAAGTGCAGAGGTTTGTAGAACAACAGCAAGTTTTCCCTTAAGTGGATCACCCAAGGTTTATCGAACTCAGGGAGGAAGTGGTCAAAGGTATCCCCTCTCAAGCAACCCTGCAATGAAGATACAAGAAGTCTCTTGTGTCCCCAACACACCCAATACACTTGTAAGGTATAGGTGCACTAGTTCGGCGAAGAGATAGTCAAATACAAGTGGTATGGATAATTATAAGTGGTAACGGTGATAGAAGATAGCTTGATGGCGTGGAAAAGACTAAAGGCAAACTGAAATAAAGATGGAAGCAAGCAAACATGTAACAGATCTAATTGCAAACGGTGTTTCAATGCTTAGAAACAAGACCTAGGGATCATACTTTCACTAGTGAACACTCTCATATAAATATCTTCTCTTTATGATACTACGCTGAACTACTCTCCGGTTGGACACTCTAATCGATGGTAGGGCCATAACAGCACACCTCAAAGTCCATCTTTCCCATCTAGAAAACCCCACACTGTCACCTCGATTACTAGATGAGTCCAACAAACACCACAATTTCATAAAGACATCCAACTCCAAATATAACTCATAACAAGTATTTGTAATCTCTAGCCTAAGTGCCACCATGGTGAGCACGCTGTCACTTTCACACACATGGGGAGAGCAGAGATCTATTAAAGCACTTGAGTAGCAAGGTAGATCTACTTGATTACAAAGCTCATGATCTCAATAAGATCATGCATAGAGAGAGATGAACACATAGCTAATGGTAGAACCCTTAGCCTCGAGAGAGAACTACTCCCTACTCATCATGGGAATCAGCAATGGTGATGTAGATGGCGGTGGAGATCAATGGAGATGGCTCCGGGGGCACTTCCCCGTCCCGACAGGGTGCCGAAACAGAGACTTTCTGTCCCCCGAATCTCCCCTTCGGTGGCGGCGGCACTGCGGAACTTTTCATGGCTGGAGGCTTGATTGTCTAGGGTTTATGCCTCTGGAGGCTTCTTATAGGCCAGAGGGCAAGGTCGGTGGGTGGCTAGGGGGCCCACACCATGCCCTGGTGCGGCCTGGGGGGACCCGCGCCATGGGGTGGTGTGGCCACCCTGTGGCCCCTCTCCGACTCTCCTTCTAGCTCCGTGAGTCTTCCGGGAAAATATCAACTTTGGCTTTTGTCCAGTCCAATTCCGAGAATATTGATTTTCTGACTTTCCTGGAACCAAAAATAGTAGAAAACAGGCAACTGGCACTGTGGCTCTTGTTAATAGATTAGTCCAAGAAATCATATGAAAAGTACTCAAAAGTTGGAACAAAACATAAGAAAGTATATAAAACCAAGCATGGAACATCCAAAATTATAGATACATTTGCAATGTATCATCACCTCAAAAATTATTCTTTCTTTTTATCACTTACCTACTCGAGGACGAGCAGGTGTTAAGCTTGGGGATGTTGATACATTGCAAATGAATCTATAATTTTTGATGTTCCATGCTTGGTTTTATCTACTTTATTGTGTTTTGTCCACACTTTGGAGTACTTTTCATATGATTTCTTGGACTAACCTATTAACAAGAGCCATAGTGCGAGTTGCCTGTTTTCTGCTGTTTTTGGTTCCAGGAAAGTCAGAAAATGAATATTCTCGGAATTGGACGGGACAAAAGCCAAAGTTATTATTTTACCAGAAGACTCATGGAGCCAGAATACGAGACGGAGGGGGGCCAGGCCCAGGCCACACCACCTGGCCGCGCGGGCTAGGCCTGGCCGCGCCAGGGGGTGGTCTGGGTGCCCCAGGAACCCCTCGGTCTCCCTCTTCGCCTATAAGATGCCTTCTAACCTAAAAACTTAGGAGGGTTCGACGTTTTTCCAGAAGGAGTTCTGCTCCGCCGCCACAACCAGATTCCACGAAACAGCACCAGAAACTCCATTCCGGCACCCTGCCGGGACGTGGAATTGGAGGAGATCATTGCCATCATCATCACCATCGCTTCTCCATTGACCATCCATGTTTCCCCCATCTATGAGTGAGTAATCCCCCACTGTAGGCTATGGGGATGGTAGGGATTGGATGAGATTGTTCATGTAATGGCATCAGATTGTTAGGGCATGGTGCCTAGTATCTTCTATTAGTGCTTTATGACTTTGTTGCGACTTGTTATGCTTAATGCTTGTCACTAGGGCCTGAGTGCCATGATTTCAGATCTGAACATGTTATTGATTCATTATGATAGTATTGTTTATGGTCTTATCTGCAAGTTGTATACACACGTTGTTGTCCGGAACCAATGGCCCCGAAGTGATAGAAATCGGGATAACCGGAGGGAATGGCTTTGATGTGAGGATCACATGTGTTCACGGAGTGTTAATGCTTTGCTCCGGTGCTCTATTAAAAGGAGCACCTTAATTGTCAGTATTTCCCTTGAGGCCCTGCTGCAAACGGGTTGTCAGGACAAAAGTGTTGTGCAAGTTCTCATTGCAAGCACGTATGACTATATATGGAACACATGCCTAGGATTATCTAGTACCTAGATGCTTTATCTTATTTATCCGCAATTGCCTTATGTTCTGATTGCTATGTGAATTGTCTTGTCCATGCAACGCCCGTACATCCATCCCTATGCTTACCGCACTCGAATCCCACTGTTTACTGCTATTGCAACTGCTATTTTTACTTTACTACTGCTACTTTAATATTCCTACTACAAAACTGTTGCTACTAATAAACTGCTGTGAGCAAGATTGTTTCCAGGTGCAACTGAATTGACAACTCAATTGTTAAGGCTTATAAATATTCATTGGCTCCCCTTGTGTCGAATCAGTAAATTGGGTTTCACTTCCCTCGAAAATACTGTGATACACCCCTATACTTGTGGGTCATCACACGCCTTTATTAAGGGGGAGGGGGTGTGCCCTCCCCTTTGGGTTTCCCATGTGGGACTAAACAAGGGAGAGAGGGGAGGCGCATGGGCTCTTAGGGCACCATGGGCCGGCTGGCTAGGGGTGGGCCCCACCCCGCGCATATCCCTAGGCTGGCCGGGTGGCGCCCCTTGAGGCGGCTATGCCTTGGCCCTTCCCCCTTTCGGTTTTCCCTCATGGGCCCTTTTTCCCTAGGAACTTTGGCTCATTAGTGGAATACCCCTTCAAATTAGATTTTAATATTAATTACATTAATTAACATATAAATACATATTAAAAAATCTGACTTGACCCGAAACACCTTTCGGTTCCCTTTCGATTTTCTCCGAACGACTTCGGAACATTCCCGGAACAATTTCGGTTCTTTCACGGAACTTTCTGGTTTCCTTTTCTCTTTCATATGGTGATTCCAACTTATAGAGGATCTCTAGCTCATCATACCCTTAAGTGTATTTCCCCACGGCTTGAGAATGGCACAGACATGATCTCCATCAATGATCAATAGCGGGACCGGGATGCCCATAATGACCCCAGTGCATTCCATGATGATAACGTCGTTTGAACCGTAAACAGTTGTTTCCCATTCCCTTTGCCACTTAATACCTAGTTCACTCGAGATTTGATCTATGGTATCTCCATACCTTTGTTCGATCTTGCTACCAATGAACTTGTTTTCTCGTTTCCGTGTCATTGCATTCCGTGACCCAGTCGCACGCTTGCAAGCTTCGTTAATGCAACGTCACCGATATGGCCACTAATGTATCTGTCTGTTACATGGATGGGAAAATCCTGGTCTTGATATGTACTCCTCTACACGCCCATTTGGGAAACCTGAGTGGCACCTTTTCGATCACCCAGTCACGGTGTGATACTTGATAACCATCTAAGCTCCCTCCAGAACAGTGATTTGCATTACCTCACAGTCTAAGGATCAGGTTGCGAGGTTTCCTTAGTTTATCATTAATGGTGAACTTTGTAACTAGATCTCATTAAGATACAACTGGTTGGGTGTTTTTTCTATCACATCATTCAACTAATGATGTGACCACATTGTCAACTGGTATAAATGCCCATGATCTCGAAACCCTAGCATCCTCATGACCAATGAACTAGTTCGCTAGAGGTAACTAGAGACTTGGTTTGTTTACATACCACACGTGTATTAACGTTTCGTATTAATACAATTATAGCACAATATGAAACTATTATGAACTAATTGAGATATGACAATAAAAACCTATTTATTATTTGCCTCTAGGGCATATCTCCTTCAATTTCCTTATTTAAACAATTGTAAAAACATTGTATTCTTTTTGGTTGTGATAAAGTAAAGTTTTATTCTTTACTCATGTGAGTATTCAATGAATGTTGTAAAGTATTCATATTTATGTAATAAGGATTGTTATTATTTATCCCATATTGTATTGTAATTATGGAATTTTCTATAATTGTTGAGATTTAAATTTGATTCCAAACTTTATTTGAATTGTAAGGACTCATATTTGAATTTGGAATTCGAATTGTTTCCTTTCCCCAAGAGAAAAAAATCAACAAAGGTAATGTCGAAATCTAGAGCACTTGCCGTAATGTTCTCATTAGCACACGTGAGAATTTGATCACCTTGTGTTTTAAACAAACGCGGGAAAATTATCCAGATTTTCTATGCATGAATGCAATGCACACACCTGAGCTCAGCTTATTTCTAAGCCCTAATGCTGGGATGCTACACAGACGAAACATGTTATGGGCGGCGGTACCAGCAATGCCAATCCTAGGCCGCACGGGATCTATGGTGGGTAAGGACAAGGGGGGAGCTTCGATGCGACATTGCTGGTGGTAGGCCTCCAAGGAGCTGGCGGTAGGTTGTCATGTTCATCGGAGGCAACACCTGGCTCCGTGTTGCAATGGATTGAGCCTGATGGAGGAAGATTTGCGAGAAATCAGGGGGGTAGTGAAATATCGATCTCCTAGTAGATTCTGGTGATGTCAAGAAGCGGCAAGCGACAAATAGGTGGGCTCGAGGGTGGCGTAGGGTCCACGGAATGTTGGTCACCGGCGGTGATGCCTGCATGAATGTGAGAGGCAGGGGAGGAGGCCGAACTTTTTCTCTGGAGTGGGAGTGGTCGACCATTACTATTTTACTCCTCCATGAACTCCTACAATTTTTACACCCTAACCATTTTGGGGTTTGGTAAGGTGCATGTTTCTCATATTTTACTCCTCTAACCAGTTTTGGGGATCGATTAGAGATGCCCTTAGAATCAGGTGATTGTATTGTTAGTCTTTATCTGAGTTGTGGCTCGTGCGGGTATTAAAATACTTCTAGGAAGGCCTAGAAAACGTGTAGATCGATACTTTTTCGGCAAACCATGGCCATGCAAAAAGCGAGTATGCCGCACATGTGGTAGCTCTACGCGAGATGGCAGGAGACCGCGAAATCTAGCTGTCGTTTTATGGCAAATATAGGTCTCACCTTCCGTGACCCCCTGACATTTTAGCCTCAAAAAAAATTCCCATTTCCCCTCAACACCGATGGCGTCAGTGTGCATATCTACGTCGGCAACAGAAAGGCGTTGCCTTCTGCAGGACGACTCATCTATACCAGGGGCTCTTCTTCGATGACAACTCCTCTCCCTCGTCTGATATGGCAGAGGTTAATGACGCTCCTAATGTTCTTTCTACCCCCACGATCACAGGATGGTATGTATGGTCGATTTAGCGAGTACTCATCATAGATCGATTTGCTTAGGTTAACCAGCTGGATCTGATCCATCATGCAACAACACTCATAGATGTGATTCTGGCCAAGATCCTACTGCTCCATAGAGGAGCGGTTATGTGTGTTGTCTTTTCTAGGCTCGCATATGGTACTATGTTGTTCCAAGATTAGGAGAGGTGGCAAATCTCAACTACATTTATAACTCCAACGATGTAGAGGCTCTTCAAATGCTGTGGATAATAAGAGCCCCTTTCTTTGAACTCGTCAAAAGTTTTAGGGAACAAGTATTGCTGGAAGATAGTATCCACACCTATGTTGAAGAACAATTTTCTATGTTTCTTTATGGTGTGGGTCATAACCAGAGGTTTAGAGTGATCCATAACACATTTAGGAGATCAGTATGGACTATTCATCGCTATTTCAAACAAGTCATGTATGTAATCGGAGAGCTCAGACGAGAGATGATCAAATCACCAAGTGGTCACACACCAAGAAATATACGAACTAGCCATAGATGGTTTTCATATTTTAGGGTGAGAACTAATTCTCTTTTTTCTTTTCATGAAATGACTACATTGCTCAAAAACATGGCGCTTTATTCATGTGTTGACACGATTGTACTAGCAATATCGATGCTACTCATGCGGCTGCTAGAGTGCCAAAATCAGAGTTAGAAGGATATAGAGGAAGGAAGCACTACACCAACCAGAATGTGCTGGCAGCTTTTGATTTTGATCTGAAGTTCACCTACGTGCTAGCGGGTTGGGAAGGATTTGCTCATAATGCAAGTATTCTTGCTGACAACTTGTGTAGACATGATGGACTGAACATCCCTGATGGTAAGTTCTATATTGGAAGTGATAGATATGCATGCCGACCTAGTATCCTGCTACCCTTCAGGAAAACAAGGTACCATCAAAACGAGTTCTCTCCAAGGAACATACCATAAAATCCTATGGAATTGTTCAATCTGAGACAGCCTAGCCTTAGGGTCACCATTGAGAGAGCATTTTTGCATTGAAAAATAGATCAAGGTCCTTAAGTAGAAACCTTTCCACATCTTCAAGACTCAAGTGAAGCTGGTGCTTACTTGTTGCATTCTTAACAACTTGATCTTGGGTTGGGGTATTGATGAATTTTTCCCAGACGAGGCATCTATTGACCCTGATGAAGTTAAAACTGGACATGGTATGGAGATACATGATAATTAAGTTTGAAAGAACAAGAGGCTGGTGTTGGCGCATGCAATGTGGAAAGACTGAGCTAACACAAGGTTTGTGAGAACAAGAAGAGAAATATAAAGATTCATTTCCCCTTTCATTGTCACTGGTCTATAATTATAAACTGCTATTTGATTTATTGTTAGGACGTACCAATGAACTACCATTCATAGTAGCTAGGACTAGACTACACTTTTAAGTACTTGTAGTATATATGTATGAACTAATGAACTACTACACCTAAAAGTGCATGTGTGACCCATGTGTGGTTTTGGTAATGAATGACAATCTTTATGGACTTATGTTTGCATTGAGTTTTACTTATAGAATTTGTCCATAGGAAATGCTTGAACCATATGTTGGCTTCAAGTTGGGAGAAGAAGAAAGTAAAGAAGATCAAGTGTTGACCAAGGTTTTAATGAGTGATCCGGAGATTGGTCAAGTGAGAGTCGGGCCTATAGCAAGTGTGTCTTGAAGAATAAAGTTGGAGTGTATCTTTTATATACCTTCAAGACACCAACATAATGAAGAGAGAAGAAATGATGTGCAAGTTCAAATGAGCCATCTCGAACAGATCATTTGCTTGAAGCTTGCCATCCTATGGTGATCCTAGATATGGGAAGATGATATGTCCAAAAGAGAATGAAAGGACATTTACTGTCATAATCACTTTTGGTGTTCGTTAACAACAAGTAGAGCATTTTACAGTATGCTATTGTCTACAGGTGGATATAATGCAAAGTGAAAAGGAACCTTGGCCTACGGAACTTTCCCTCCAATATCTACATATTCCTAGGAATTCCTGACCGGAGTCTCCGGTCTAGCTGGACCAGAGTCTCTGGTGTGGTCCGGAGTTTCCCCAGGAATCTCCGGAGGGGCCTCCAGATTTCTGGCTAGGTCAGCTAGATAGGTGGTCTGGAGCAAGGTCCGGAGGTCTGACCGGAGTCTCCGGTCCAAGCCCCTAAGCGAAGTCTCCGATGTAATTGGACTGGAGTCTCCGGTCCACTTGGCTCACAAAAGGGCCTGATCAATCTGTTTGCTGGTCCGGAGGCTGGTCCAGAGTTGGGCCAGAATCTCTAGTGTAGACCGGAGTCTCCGGTGTGCAAGCCAGAGTCTCCGGTCTGACTTTTCTCCAACGGTCAGAAAACGGTTCAGTGGAGTGAAGGGATATAAATAGAGGACCTTATCCCCTTCCTCCAGCTACTCGTCCACCTCAAGAACACCATGCCCATTTGAGCCACCAAATCAACAAGATCTCTTCATCCAACCATCCAAAGTCATTGATCTTTCGAGAATCAAAGGAGGAGGCCTGGATCTACAGCTTCACCAAGAGAGATCTTCATTTCCCCGTCATTCACTTGAGGCTCCCCATGCTCTAGTGTTTCTTTGGAAACCCTAGCTTTTGATTTGGTTCTTACAAGCTTGTCTTTGATTGTTTGACAGCTTGCTTGTATTTGGGAGCCTCCAATTAAGTTGTGGATGTGTGCCCCAAACTTGTTGTAAAGGTGTCGGCTTCTACCTCGAAGGTTGTCGTATAGTGGAAGAGGTGAATCGAACCTATCGGGGTGAGGTTCATCGGAGAACAAGGGAGGCCTCTCATGGCGTTGGTAGTTTGAAACCATCCCCTCTCCAAACGTAGACGTACTTCCCCTCAAAAGGAAGGAACTACGAGAAACAAATCCTTGTGTCTCCGCGTGCTCCACTTTGGTTACTTCTATCCTTTATCGCACTTTAATTATCTAGCTCTTACCTAGTATATGTGCTAGGTTGACATATAGGTAAATTCACCATAGTTGCATAATCTAGAGAATTTACCTTTTTGTGTCAAACCCTAAATTGAAAAAGAGTAAAAATTGAAGTAGCACCTATTCACCCTCCCCTCTAGGTGCCCATACAATCCTTTCAATTGGTATCAGAGCCTCGACTATTTATTCAGGCTTAACCGCCTAAGAGATTATGGGTAACCCATAAGATGAGGGAGAAAGTGAGGCTAGCCATTCGGTGACCAGGATAGATCTCAACAATTTGGAAACAAGCTTGAGATCTACCTTGGGCAATGAAATCCAACAGTTGCGCCAACTCATTGAGCAACTGGTTAGGAATAATCTAACCTCACCTCCTCCCTCTCAAGAGGAAACACCACCTAATCCAAAGGCAAATTCTCCAACTAAGCCTTTGGATGAAGTGGTGGGGGATGAACATAATCCCACTAACTCCACCACCAAAAGGGGTGATGGGAAGGAAGAGCACCATGCGGTTCCCGGATGGTACTCTCCCGACCCTCCTATCCCTCACCCACATATAAATAATAAAGGTGACCCACCTAAGTTAGCTGCACATACTTTTGCTCAATGGCAAGTTTTAATGAAATCTCATGTGCATAGCTCTTGCATTGATTTGTGGAATATTATTGAAGAAGGACTCAAAATTATGGATCCAACCAACTTGACTAGAAGAGAAGTGGTCAATAGCCAACTCAATGTGACTGTCTTGCACATGATCCAACTTGGAGTGGGGCCAAAGGATTTCCCCCACATAGAGCACTACAATACCGCCAAGGAAGCTTGGGATGCTCTCATTGACTTGTTTGTTGGCAATGAGAGTATGAGAAGAAATAGATATGATGCCTTAAGCAATGAGGCTGAAGGTTTCTTCATGAAGGATGGTGAGGATGATGAAGACATGTATCAAAGACTCAAATCCATAGCCACCGCCTTCATGAACGTTGGTGCCTCTCACATTGATGATGCTTGGATCAAGAGGAAGTATGTGAGTGCTCTCATGCCTTTCGAGCCTACTGCCTTGAAGAGCCTCCAAGGAAGACACAACTACCATCTCATGACCTCCAATGAAGTTATGCAAGAGATGGCCGCCTTCAAGGTTGCTGTCAAGAATGCCAAAGACGCACGTGCTTGTGCCATTGGAATGAGTAGTGGTGTCAATCTTGCCTTAAAGGCCAAGGTTGTGGAGTATGATGAAGATGAAGGGAGTGACAAGGGACTTTCAATGAGCCACCCCGAGGATGTCAAGGTTGCTCATGGTGAATACATGGCCTTCTATGCAAGAAACTTTTGGAAAGATCCCGCCAAGGCCAAGATGGAAATGCAACGAAGAAGCAACCCCAATGGGAGAAGAGATAATGGGTCCAAGTTGAGAACTTTCTTCAATTGTGGTGACCGCTATCACTTTGTTGCTGCTTGTCCCTATGAGAAAAGAGAAGATCATGGGGGTAAACTTGTGTTGAAGAAAACCTCAAAAGCTCCTTACAAGAAACCCTTCATCAAAAGGAATTCAACCAACATGAGGTCGGGCGAAATTGTCTTGATCACGCGTGAAGAATTCTCCTCCGACGATGATGATGATGAAGATGAAGAAGAGAAAACATCAAGTGGTGTGGTGGCTCTTGCCACTACTTCTACCCCTACATTCTCACTCTTCGACTCTCCAAATGAGAAAATCTCCAACAAGAACATTACTTGCCTTATGGCAAGAGGAACAGAGGTATTATCATCATCACACTCCACCTCTTTAATCAATGATGAATTTGATGATGAGTTATCTCTTGAGGTCAAAAAGGAATTAGTTGCTTTTGATGTGTTTATGAACAACCTGCAAGGGGAACACAAGAAACATTTTTTGGACCTCTTAAGTCAACTTGCACACACACAAGAACTTCTAGATGAGAGATGTAAATTAGGAAGAGAGCACATGATTGAGGTAGAAGCTCTAAATAATGCTCTAGAAGAAGAACAAGAAACTAGAATGTCTCTTGAAACTAAACTTGACGGGCTTGGTGAAGAAAATGATCTCATCATTAATAACTCATCAAGGAACGTGACCATGCTATTGCTAAATAAAAAAGTGCTAAAAAGGAAAAGATCGAGTTTGATGTTGTTCATGAAAAACTTGCCGAGGACTTTAGGATGCTTGAGAAGGCTCACAAGGCCTTGGAGAGTGAACTCTTGTTGCTCACAAAGTCTCGTGAAAAGCCTCAAACTCAATTGACCAATATTACTTCACCTAGTATTTTCATTCCCTCTAGTTGTACAAGTATACTTGAAGAAAATGCTAGGTTGAAGGGGGAGCTAGCTAAGGCCACCTTTCCCAAAGCAAACAAGTCAATTGATGACCTCTTGAGTGAGAAAAGGTCAAGTAGTGAGAAAGGGGCATTGGCTTTGTCTCTAAAGGCAAGAAGAAGAAGAATAACAAGAAAAGGAAGCCCAAGCCCACACAATAAAAGGACAAGGTCATTGTGGATAGTAAGTCCACGAATGGCAAAACTATGTCTCATGATGATTTTGCGGGATGTGCTAACCCTCACTATGTTTTAATGCGTGATTATTATGGTGATGTGTATGCACAATATTTTGGCCCATTTGATGGTTATATTGCTTGGTCTATTTGGGTTCCCAAGACCCTTGTTGCTAACAAAAGAGGACCCATTGAAAAATGGGTACCTAAAAACTAGTTGGATCTTTTGTAGACCTATGCTTCGAGAGGGTCAAAATGGGTGCTTGATAGTGGATGCACTAGTCATATGATCGGAAGCGCATCTAGTGTCAAGAAGTTGTGACCAAATATTGATCAAATATCCGTGACATATGCCGACAAGTCAAAGTCTAAGGTAATGGGTTTCAAGAAAGTTGTGGTTGCACACGATATCACTCTCGTGGACGTCATGCTTGTTGAGACCCTTGGCTATAATTTACTTTTAGTTCGTGCTCTTAGAAATATGGGTTTTGTCGTCTTTATTGATAATGATATTGTGATCCTCATGTGGAGCAAGTCTCTAAAGGTCGCTTTCGTTGGGTACATCGAAAATGACTTGTATGTGGTGGACTCCTTGGGGAAAACCACTATAAGTCTGATGTGCTTATTTGGAAAGGCTGATGTGGGTTGGCTATGGAATCACCATCTAGCCCATGTCAATATGAGAACTTTGCAGAGCCTCCACAAGGATGGTCATATTGTTGGACTAAAAGAAAATGATTACTTTGCCAAAGATCGTGTTTGAAGGGCATGTGTTGAAGGAAAGATGCATGATTCTCCCCACAAGCCTAAGAACTACATCAAGTCCGAGAGGATCTTGGAGCTCCTTCATGTGGATCTCTTTGGTCCTCCATCTCATGCAAGCCTTGGTGGGAAGAAATATTGTTTGGTGATTGTTGATGACTACTCAAGATACACTTGGGTATATTTCTTCAAGCTAAAAAGTGAGACCCAAGAAAACTTCATTGACTTCATCAACATAGCTCAACGTCAACACAATGTCCCAGTATTAACAATAAGAAGTGACAACAATACCGATTTCAAGAACTACACATTGAATGGATTTCTTAGTGATGAGGGAATAAAACATCAATATTCCGCTGCATATACCCCTCAAAAAAATGGTGTAGCTGAGAGGAAGAACCTGACTCTTATTGATATGGCAAGAACCATGTTGGTAGAGTTTAAATCTCCATACAATTTTTGGGCTGAAGCAATCTCCACCGCATGCCATGCATCAAACCGTCTCTACCTCCGAAAAGAATTGATCAAGACTCCATATGAAATTCTTACCGGTAACAAGCCCATATCTCATACTTATGGGTGTTCGGTTGTAAGTGTTTCTATCTCATTAAGTGTATTCGTTTATCTAAGTTTGATTCCAAAGAATTAGAGGGTATTTTTGTTGGTTATGGTCTCGAATCCCACACTTATAGAATCTATGACAAACTCTCCGGAAGTGTCATAGAATCTTGTGGTGTGGTTTTTGAAGAATATGATTGTCCCCAAGCAGGGTGTGTTGATGTCTGTGACGTAGATGATGAAATGCCTCAGGATGCCATAGGAAGAATGGTTGCGGGTTTCATCCGCCCTGTTGAGGAACCCCTTATGGCGGATCGAGAAGAACTATGCTCTACTCAAGTGGAGCCCTCATCTACACAACATCAACAAGCTCCAATCGAGGAGGACAATGACCCATGCCAAAGACAAGCTGTGGACCCTCAACCTGTTGACCAAGAAGAAACCTCTAGCCAGGAGGTACTTGAGTCTCCATTTGCCAGAATGTCCAGTGGTGATAAGTCTATTACACAAGGAAGATCTATAGAAGCTGCCATAAGGGATCTCAATGCATGTCTAGAAATATGCTTAATCAAGACCAAGGTCAATCTTTGCCTCTTGTAGAAGAGAATAATTCCAATGATGATCAAGGTCAAGTTAATGGTCAACATGAGGAACAAAATGACAAAGTGATCCCCACAAGAAACAACAAGGAGATCGAAACTCATCGCCAAGCTAGAATGGATATAATATTGGAATTGAGAGACCACACTCTTGAGAATGTGGTAGGAGATCTAAGAAGAGGGATATCCACTCGAGCTCAACTGAAGAACTTTGGTGAGCACCAAGCACACATTTCCATGGTGGAGCCAAAGAAAGTTTGGGAAGCTCTTGAAGATTCGGATTGGTTGGATGCAATGCACAAAGAGCTCAACAACTTTGAGAGAAATAAAGTGTGGAAGTTAGTTGAAAAGCCAAAAAATTGCCGCAATGTTATAGGCACCAAATGGATATTCAAGAACAAGCAAGATGAGCATGGAATTATGGTGAGGAACAAGGCAAGATTGGTTGCACAAGGGTTCTCTAAAATTGAAGGCATTGATTATGGAGAGACATATGCACCCGTGGCGTGCCTTGAGCCCATCCGTATCCTTCTTGCTTATGCAGCAGATCATAAATTTAAACTACAACAAATGGATGTAGAAAGTGCATTTCTTAATGGTCTTTTGCATGAGTTGGTATACGTAAAGCAACCCCCGGGGTTTGAGGATCCCAACTTTCCAAACCACGTCTACAAACTTGATAAGGCGCTCTATGGGATGAAACAAGCTCCACGCACGTGGTATGAGCGTCTTAGAGAGTTGTTGTTAGATCGTGGGTTTGAGGTTAGGAAAATCGATCCCACCCTTTTTACTAAGAAAGTCAATGGGGAGCTTTTTGTATGCCAAATATATGTAGATGATATTATCTTTGGCTCATCTAAAAAAGCTTTTAATGATGAGTTCTCTAAGCTTATGTCTGACAGGTTCAAGATGTCTATGAGAATTGAGGGTATTTCTTGGTTTTGAGATCAAGCAAGTAAGAGGAGGAACATTCTTCAACCAAGCCAAGTATACTCAAGATATGCTCAAAAGATTCAACATGAAAGATCTAAATGGAGCTCCCACTCCCATGGCAACAAAAACTCATCTTGAACTAAACCCAAATGGTAAATATGTGGATCAAAGGGTATACCGGTCCATGATTGGCTCTTTGCTTTACCTTTGTGCATCTAGACCCGATATTGTGTTGAGTGTAGGAATGTGTGCAAGATATCAAGCGGCTCCTAAAGAAAGCCATTTGATGGCGGTCAAGAGAATCTTTTGATATTTGGTTCATACCCCAAACTATGGTATTTGGTATCCTAGGGGCTCAACTTTCTCTCTTTGTGGATGCACGGATTCGGATTGGGCTGGTGACAAGGATGAAAGGAAATCAACCTCCGGGGCTTGCCAATTCCTTGGGAGGTCCTTGGTGTGTTGGTCTTCTAAGAAGCAAAATTGTATATCTCTCTCCACCGTCGAAGCCGAGTATGTGCCAGCTGCTAGTGCTTGTACTCAATTGCTATGGATGAGGCAAACTTTAAAGGAATTCGGTGTCCATTGTGACAAAGTGCCTCTTCTATGTGACAATGAAAGTGCTATCAAGATTGCATATAACCTAGTGGATCACACAAGGACTAAGCATATTGAGATTCATCATCACTTCATTAGAGATCATGTTGCTCGAGGTGATATTGAGCTATCCTATGTGTCAACCAAATACCAACTGACCGACATTTTCATGAAGCCACTTGATGAAGCAAGGTTTTGTTATTTGGGGAATGAACTAAATATCATAGATTCTAGGAGCTTGAATTGATCACCTTGCATACTCACCTATGTCTTGACCCTTATTTGTTTTAGGTGCAGACATGGAGATAGGGGGAGTGCGGTCCTAATACATTGGACTATCCCTCCCCCGGCCCCATAATGCCAACATTAAGAAATTCAATCCTCTTAATATCATTTAGTGATATGTGAGCTTCATTTATGAGTAGTGGCTATGAACCCAAGGAAAATTCTTCGCGATGTCATGCCACACTCTTACATGGTGGCCTCGGCCATCACCCTCTTCTCATTGAAGAGTTGGTTGTTAGTTCATATTTATTTGGAGCGTTAATGAACTTTTGAATGGATTTATATGGTTTCCTTGTTTCTTCACAGTAGGTAATCTTAACCCAAGCCTATTCCTTGTCCTATAAACTCACAATCTCTCTCATATATTTCCCCATACACAAAACCTGGAGTTTTTGGTCGAGGAGGACCAGAGTCTCCGGTGTGCTCACATCGGAGTCTCCGGTGTAGACCAGAGTCTCCGGTCCGGATGGTTTCGGGCCACATATTGGGAGGACGGGGTGAACTGAAAAAGTCAGTTTCATTCATCCACCCCGTCCTCCCCTCTCTAACCCATTGCCTCCTCCTCCAAAACTCCTCCCCGGAGGTTAAGAAGCCCCCAGGATCCACCGTGCCGCCGGCCAACCTTCTTCCCTCCACCATTGGGTGATTCCCAATGGTGGAATCAACCCCATGGACAGAGCTGGTACCTCTCCTCCTCTTTTTCCCCTAGGGTTCATCCCTTGATTTGTTTTTGAGGTTTGGTACTATTTTTGCCCATGAGAATCTCTTGTATGTGTGCGCACTAGTACATTAGCATTGTTGTCTTGCCCGATCTGTTGGATTCAACCCCTACTGGAGCCTCTATGTTCTTCCCCCGAGCCTCCCGACCGAAGACTCCGGCCCTAGGGCTGGAGACTCCGGTGTGGACTGCGGAGACTCCTATTTGGGATGGATCAAACATATCTCGTAATGCATCAAGTTTCTTGTACTGCCTCCTTCGGACATATATACTTACCTCCATGCTATCTTCCTCACTGCTGCTCACAGGTTCTGGCTCTCGTCGTCCTCCTCGCACCAAGGCCAAGTTAAATAGGGCGGATCCTCTCTATGATGAGTCTGAGGGTCAGTATATTGTGCCCCCGTCCAACCAGAGACATCAGACTCATGATGCAGCGTACATGGGGAGGGAGCAGGACAGGGTTGAGGAAGAGAACCGTGCTAAGGGGGCAAAGTACGACAATCTTTAGTCTTTGGCCCACATGTCAAAGAAGGAGTACCATGAGCTGCAGAAGACTGATTTCTATGCCTTGTCTCGCACCAGCGAGGACCCATGCTACTGGAGGAAGGAGCAAGTTGTCGTCAGATTGATGACAGGTACGCCATGAGGGGGTCCTCGAGGCGTGTGGAAGAGAGGGGTGTGAGACGTATGGTGTTCTGGGACGGTGAGCACACAAGTTTACACAGGTTCGAATCCGCCAGCTTTGGACGGATCCTACTCCTGCTAGCAATCCAGTAATGCGGCAGAGCCGAAATATGGGTTACAAGAGTTTTGCCTGTGCGTGTTGAGATTGTTGACTATTGTGAGGGTGCCCTAAAGGCTCTCCCTAGGACGGCTTATATAGATATCCAGCCTAGGGTTTACAGGAGAAATCTATCCGGCTACAACTAAGAGTCGGTTACAAAGTACATCTTGAAATACAAGTAACACTATGGGCCTATGTCGGTAAGTCTTCTGGGCCTTCCCGTAGCCGGGCTGGACTCTGTCTCTTCTCCCTGACTGGGCCGCCCGTGAAGCAAAGCTCTAACCCTAAGTGGGCCACCCTGGTCAGTGAGGAACAGTGAGGATACCCGAAAAGTATATCCCCAACAGCAGGCCCCAGAAGCCTCCAAGATCTAGAGTCGGATTTCATCATCGTCTAGCTTGATCTTCGGCTTGTAGAATCTTGAAGGGTTCCTGAAACTTCAAAAAGAAAGGATAGGATCTGAGTCTCAAATGAGCTAGACCTATGAATACGTTATTCGGGTTTCCAGCTCGAAATTCAAACTAAGTCGGAACTTGGTGTCTGACGTAACCTAACACTAGTCTTGGTCAAGTCACGTCACTGACAGACATTCCTGTCAGCACGACCGTTGGTGGGTCCGCCTTTCACGGAATCGAGGCGCCGTTTTAATGCGTGCATGGAGATCGAGGTGGCGTAATCGTCGTGCGGGGGTTACCCAGTTCTTTACACGACGCGTGGCGCGTTCGCTGTAGCGTTTACACGAATCTTGACGCGGCTAGAGGATATAAGTGGTGAGGATCCTTTTCCCCATCTTCTTCACCAGCTGTTGCGCCGTTTCCTTCTCCTCAACGTCTCCCATGAACATAGAGCTCCTCTGCTCCCCAGAAACCTCCAGCGCCGCCCATCCTAGGTCACCGACACACGGAAAAAATGGCTTTAGCATCATCTTCCAGCACGGTGGCAACGACAGCGACAGCAGTGGCACCGGAGAAGGAGAGCAACCACGGGGTCTAGATCCTGTGCATCCTTGATGACGCCAAGCTCCGCGTCATGGAGGACGAAGGGCTCCTCCGCATCGGTGACTGACATAGCGGCTTTGGCGAAACCATCCCCAACCCCCACGACGGCGAGCGGGTATACTTCGGCACCCACCTCGACAGAGGTTTGAGTTTCCCTCCCCCAAACTTCTTTTCTAAGGTTATCAGCCATTATGGAGTTCATCTCCACCATCTTCCCCCGAACTCTCTCTTAGAGATAAGAGCGTACGCATCTTTGTGCGAGGGGTATCTCGACATTAGGCCGAGCCTTACTCTTTTCCGATTTTATTACCATGTCCGGAGAAATTCCATCACTACCGGTTATCCATACATTACCGGTACTATTAGTTTTTCTGTTAGAAGAGAACGTGTTTATCCTCGGATTATGGCCAGTGAGTCGGTCAAGCAATGACCATCCATTTTCTTTTATCACAAGGATATTCCTGCTCTCGACAAATCTACTACTTTGTCGGCTTTCATCAACGGTCCCGCCACGCCCCAAGAGTCCTGGGATGCAGATGCGCCGGCTCTCAGTGACGATCTGCTTCTTGCCAAGAGGCGGATCAAATATTTGATAAAGCACAAGGGCCTGAAAGGGTCCGACTTTGTTCACTACTAGGTGGCGTGCCGGATCCAGCCTCTCCAACATCATGGAGATCGGCTTATGCACTCCATTACGGCGTCCAAGAAGGATTCACTCCGAATCTTCTCCAAGCCTTACATGGATAAAGATTACGCGTGTCAAATCAAATGGCTGATAAGGGAGCGGACCGAGAGGAAAATTCTAGAGCTGTCTTTGGACATGCATACAACAGAAGATCCTATGGTGCCGGTAAGTTTCTAGCGGTAACTCGAATTATGTGTTCATCTTTACATTGTTTTTTGCAATACTGAAATAGCTCGTCTCTTTTAAGCTTGATGACCTCCCCGAGTCGGAGCTTGCTCCTGTCGAGGGATATCCTCCTGAGATTTCTCTGGATGACGGAGAGTTGATTCCACTGCCGGAGACTTTTACCCGAAAGCGTAAAACTCCGACAGTTACTATTGGCACAAAGGAGGTGCCCGTTGTGAAGAGGTAATCTTTCCTCACAGGGTCTTTGTACTTTAATGTTATTATTCTTTCCGAGATGTAATGTTCTTTGTTCTATTACCTTTTTAGAGCTAAACAGCTCACCAAGGGCAAGGGGAAGGGGGCTTTGTTGAAGCCCCTGCGCCAGTCAAAGTTAAATTTGACTACTCCTGCCACAGCACCTCCGACTCCTGCCCCTCAACCTTCTGCAACGCCGGAGATTACTCCATCTCCGACCGTCACAGAAGATCCTTAGATCGCAGACTGAAGTCACCATGGGTGACTCAAGTTTTGATAAGGGTGAACCCTCCTCGAGTAATGATCCCTCGGCAAAGGTCTTCATCGACAATCTCCTCAACAATCCGAGAATTGCCAAACTTGGCCTTTCCTGCAAATCTGCAGAGGAGATCCAATGGCTTGCCCGACAATGTCTGGAAAGTAGAACTATCACTACTGAAGAAGAAGCACAAGAAGCAGAGGACGTCAAGTACTCTGAACTTCTTGAACAAGTCCGTCTTCGCGACAGGAGGCTGAGAACCGGCGAGCTTCCAGCACCACTAGTGATCCTGCTCACCCTCGCTGAGAAAGTTACAACAGAAGTGAACATGAGTCTGAGCAAACTCAGTCATGAACAACATGTAAGTCAGAATTCCAACTTTTACTTTATTCCATATCATATTCTCTAGCCCCCAAGCATGAAGTTGGATAGAAAATCCGGATTTATGCTTCCTTAGGATGCAAAAGAATGAACTAGTGTAGCCCCCAAGGCTCGTGCTGATATTAGTAAAAATATTAGCCCGAGTCTTTAGTAGACTTCTAACTCTGGGTATTCTGACTTAGAGAAAGTTAATTCATATAACCAGGAATTATTGAAGAATATATGTAACAAGCGGAGAGAAATCAGCGGTCTCCGGCTTGAAAATACTCAACTGAAAGTATCCAGGGATGAGGCTAAAGGTAAACATTCCAGTACTCAAACCTTGCCTTTTATTTCATAGTCGAATGTTTGTTCAACCATTGTTCTTTTGACTACAACACTGGTAAAGCAATCATGTGCTATGATTGAGGAGGCCAAGAATTTGAAAACCCTGGAGGTAGAAAACAAGGACCTCTGCCAAGAGCTGAATAAGCTTAAGCCGGATCATGAGAAGAGCATTGCTAAAGTTCTCGAATCCTCCTCCATGGCCACCGAGGAGCATGATCATAAGATTGTGCTCCAAGAAAAGAAAATCTCGGACCTCAACAATGAATTGTTTAGAGAGAAGGACATTACTGAGGCACTCCGGGCTGAACTCTAGAGTCTTCGGGAGGAGAAGACAAAAGTTGACGATGTCATCTTTAGTACGTTTCCTTTTTTCTAAATTTTCTGCATCTTCTGAATCTTTGGAGTCTGGATTTATTTTATTAACCCTTTTGCATTACATGCGCAGGTCCTCTGAACTTACTGGACTCAGCCTCTGCTGTATCTCGCACTAGCCGGCTTACACAAGTCAGTGATTTGCTTCATGACTTCCACCAATCCATTGAGGATATTGGCGAAGTTCTCAAGGTTTCGGACATGCATAGCATGTCCAGCTTTGAAGTGCGAGACAAGGCCAAGGATATGCCCCAGCTCATCCAGGAATAGAACATGTCCTACATGCGGACCATAGTGTAGAACGCTCTCGCCATGGTTATGAGCCACCATGGAAACATGGAAATTTGGCAAGTAACCAGAGGGTACTGTAAAGTGGATGAAGACGGTCAGGAGCAGGATATCAAAGCCATTATGGACTCCTGTGCCAGATATGGTTGCCACGTAGCTAATTTGACCAGCTACGATACTCCCTTCTTCACTAGCGTAGAGACGCCGCCTCCGCCTGTCGAAGAAACTGGTGAAGCTTCCGACAATGAACAAACCATATCAGATTTGAATGTCTCGAAAAGATATCGAAGCGAGGCTGATGTCTCCAGTGAGCCGGCAGCTCCTTCTTCTTCCCCTGCATCATAGAGCATCAGAACAAACAATGTATTATTCTGAAAACAATTTGGGTTGTAAATCAGTAGTATGATACTTTTGCTAGTGCTAAGTTTTATTTTTTCTATTCAACACTTTTGGCTTTATAATTTTCATGTCCTAAAATATTTTCATAAGCACTTTATGTTTTTTGTACTTATCGTTTATTTGGCTTTCCGCCGCGTCCCTTTCTTGAGCCGACCAACCTTTAGCACGAAAACTTTGCCGAGCAACGGAGCTCAATTGCTAAACCAGTTTAAACTCAAAAACAAAGCCGGCTTCTAGTACCAACAATTCACTACTCAGAAAATGCCCGCATCTAGCAATCAGACAAATAACCAAAGTATAGACTATAAAATTTGGATTTATACCTGAAGGTAGCAATTTTAGAATTGGAAATCTAAACCAGAACAAAACATGAGCATAAAGTACTTTCAAGTATTCTAGGATTTTCGACTGTGACATGGTCATTCAGAAATAAGATGGTAAAAAACTTCTCAGAATTTTTTTTGAGGCAACCAATACTTTATTTCATCATTGAACATGTACACATATATGATTACAAAGAAAGATAAACTAAGAATAAAAGGGACGTAGCTGAGAAATATTTCATGGTCTATCTAATTCTTCTGGGTCTGTACTGCCTCCAGCTCTCTTTGTTTTCTTAGTAGCAGGTCTTTCTTTGACTAGCCGCATATCAGTTAGATAATAAGAACCATTGTGCATTACTCGGCTAACTAAAAGGGGCCTTCTCATATTGGGGAAAGTTTGTGCTTTCTTTTCTGCACAAGCCAGAGAACCAAATCGCCCTTATTGAAAGACCGGTTTCTGACTCTCTGGCTATGATACTTGCGTAACTTCTACTGATAGGCTGTTGATCTCATCTCAGCAACGACACAAACTTCTTCGACTAAGTCGAGATCATTTTGTCGAGAAATTTCAGCATCCTCTTCAATATATGCGGCAATTCTAGGAGAATTGTGAATCAAATCACTAGGAAGGACTGCTTCCGCGCCATAGACCAAGAAGAAAGGTGTGTATCCGGTTGACCTGTTCGGAGTTGTTCGTAAGCTCCATATTACATAAGGTAATTCCTCTGCCCAAGCCCCCGCAGCATGTCGTAGTGGTGCTTCAAGTCTTGGTTTTAGGCCTTGTAGGATTAAACCATTTGCTCTTTCGACTTGTCCATTAGCTTGTGGATGTGCGATAGACGCAATGTCAAGCTGAATATTTTGTTCATTGCAGAATTCGGCAAGCTTTCCCATAGAGAAATTACTCCCGTTGTTAGTGATAATGCTATGCGGATAACCATATCGGATTATGACATCCTCGACAAATATTCTGGCTGTTGCTCCATCACAACTAGTGAAAGGTTTAGCCTCAATCCATTTTTTGAATTTATCCACCATCACTAAGAGATGGGTAAATCCACTTGGAGCTCGTTTAAACGGTCCTACCATGTCAAGCCCCTAGACCCCGGAAGGCCACGTTATAGGTATTGTTCGCAGCTGATCAGCCGGAACGTGAGCTTGATTGGCGTACTTTTGGTAGCCTTTACACATCTTGACCAGCTATTCGGCATCTGCCTTGGCTATAAACCAGAAAAAACCGTGTCGGAAAGCTTTTGCCATTAGAGATTTGGCTGCAGCTTGGTGACCACACTCGCCTTCAGGGATCTCTCGTAAGATTTCCACTCCTTCTTCCGGAGATACACAGCGCTGAAAGACCCCCAGATGCACTCTGCTTATAGAGCTCACCACTAATTATAGTGTAGGCTTTTGCTCGTCGGACGATTTGCCGGCTCAGAACTTCGTCTTCGGGTAATGACGAGGGTTTAACTCATTAATGCCCATTGTTATGGACTTGGGTTTTGGAGAAGGAGGGAGCGCTAGAGGCATTAGTCGGCTAGCAAACAAGCACACAGGGACACAAGGTTTACCCAGGTTCGGGCCTCGTAGAGGTCCCTACTCCTGCTTGTCTGCTCTTGGAATTAATGAAGGAATCGAAGATTACAGGGGCGCAGATGCAATATGGTGAGAGTTGTGGAAACTAGGGTTGCATGTGTCCTCCTCGCCGCCCCCTCCTAGCCTTTATATAGATAGGCTAGGTCTCGGGTAGCAGGTCAAGTCGGTTGTAGATTAGGGTTTTCCCCTTGAACTTTCTATCTTAAGCTTCTTCTTGTTTCGCAAGCAACCGAGAGTCAGTGGGCCACTCAAATTCTTTATTGGGCCTTGGCAACGCTGTGGGCTTCTGTTGTATCCAGGCCATATATACCAAACTCGGGTACCTGTAGGGTATACCCATGTTAGTAGCCCCCGAGTGTCCAGTGGAATCGTAGATTCGACTGGGGACTTTATGAAGCCTTTCGAGTGCATGATTGAGTATTTTTCGAATGTTCAGTTCATGTCATAGGTATTGTTGATATGCATTCCTGATTTAGCCGATGTAAGGGTATCAGTTAACTGCCTTAGGGAAAAACATCACAATCTACTCAAACTCGAGTCCTCGGACTCGAATTTGGAAAAGTGCTGGCGTAATTCGACTCAGGCCACGGAGGTCTTATAGGAGTCGAATTCCAGTGTATGTGTGTGAGCACTCGACGCGTCCGTCAAGTCATGTTCATCGTACTTGCATGCATGGATATGTTTTTGGTAGTGTGGCGCAGATGCGTTGCCAGGCCTTATTCAGGTCTTATCTTCACGCTGTAAGCGCGGCATCCGAGCTTTTGTCATCGCGGAGATGATTCGGGTAACCCAGGAGATGTAATCTCTTTGTAGGGAAAATATGAGGCGGAGTCGCCATAGCATTCGAATGTGGATGTTATCAACACGTAGTATGTTGTGCAAGGAAAAATAATCATAGGGTGCGCGACCAGCGCTCCCTATGGGAGTAGCCCCCGAGTGCCTAGTTGAGTCGAAGACTTAGGCAGGGACTAAAGAACTTTTGCAACTGTTGTCGTCTTTTGTTGCTTCTTTTAGTCGAATTTTCTTCCGGTGCTCCCTATGGGAGTAACCCATGACCCATAATCGAATCGTAGATTTGAGTGGTGGGTGTGCTTTTAATGTTCATATTCCTGCATAAAAATGAATCGTAGGGTGCGCGACCAGCGCTCCCTATGGGAGTAGCCCCCGAGTGCTTGGTGGAGTCAAAGACTCAAGCAAGGACTTAAAGTAGTCGAAATCTTCTGATGCTCCTCTTGATGACATCAGTGCTGACGATGTGATGACCTCAGTTGCCCGCATGAGCGGCTTTGACGGGACGTGACGAGCGGTGGGTCCCACTTTCTGACTTTGATTTGACCGGGCGTGCGTAATCTTCCGTTTTAACTATGTATCCTCGATTTCTGCGTGTAATGGAGATAGTGGGGGACAATTCATGGTTTGGCCTCTCCATGTGTCGACAGCGATGTGCGCCACACGTCCAGTAGGGTTTCTGCTGGCCGTTGGATGGCATCTGCAAGGGGGTTAAGTAGCAGCGCAACTGCGGTAATTTTCCCATCTGCCCTTTCTCTGCTTTTGCTTCCATTGCCATTGCCGCTGCTCTCTGCTTTCTAGCGCTCGTCCTCTTCGTGGCGCTGCACCAACTCCACGTCTTCCCGAGCTACTTCCTCCGCTCGCACTGCCATCGCAAGATGGGCAAAAAGAAGGGAGGCACCGTCGCTGAGTCTGCCACCGCCATTGCCACCGCTAAGAAGAAGGGCGGTTCTGCCACTGTGGGCACCAGCGCCGCTGGCGCTGGGAAGAAGAAGGGCACGGGTACCCACGTCACCAATGGTGCATGGCGCGCAACCATCATCAAGTCCTCCGAGCTCCGTCTCCTGCGACAAGATGGATTTCTGTCGCTCGTGGAGGATGAGTCGCGAGTGCCAGGTGGCGAGGTAATTCCTTGTCCTCCTACTGGTTTTCGGGTGATGTTCCTTTCGTTCATCATCCGTGGTCTTTCTATGCCCCTGCGTCCTTTCTTCAGGGGCCTCCTTTGCTTCTACGGGCTCTAGCTGCATCAGCTGTCCCCAAATTCTATTCTCCACATCGCCTGCTATATTACTCTTTGCGAGTGTTGGCTCGGAGTCGAGCCACACTTTGGCCTCTTTAAGAGGATTTTCAAGCTGAAGCGCCAGTAAGCATCTGGTTCTGTAGTCTATGACGTAGGACGCTATGGAATCCATGTCGACTCCTCCGCCACATATTTCGATATCAAACTCATGGCATCTGTCCAAGGGTGGAGAGACAAGTGGTTCTCCATCCGCAACCAGAAGGCCGACGGAGAGCACTACGGACTCACGCCCTTCTATCCTGCGACACCGTGCAAGAGGAGGCGTTCTTGGAAGAACGTAGTGATGCCTGGCGAGTCCGAGGAGATGGAAGTGCTGTACAAGTGCGTCTGCGACCTCGAGAGCCGTATGGGTAAAGAAGAGGGAGGTGTCGCCCTCATTCGCACATGGTTGCGCCGTTGCATCCAGCCTCTACAGGCCAGAGTCCACCCCATGTTCCAATGGGCTGGTGCGGACGATGCCACTCGCGTATCTGCCGATGGCATTTCTGCGGGTGAAGTAGATAAGAGGTTGCGACTGGTGACAAAGTATACCACCAAGGAGGTTCTCCCAGGCGAACCAGTCGTGCCTCCCTTCGACGCCTCTAACCCTCCTCCCGAGGTAGAATTGTGCTATGAAGTAGCTTTATTTGTCGATTGCCGTTAACTTCTTGATGTATAATGAATTGTTTTCTAAATGCATGATTGGAAGGTGTCTCCCAATTTGCCCCTCTTCTTGAGGGGGTTATTCCTCGCGAAGTGGATGAAGAGGACGAGTCGGAATCGACCGTCCCACATGAAGTGGTGGAGGGAGCCCTCGAGTCCAGTGATCCGGACACTCGCAAGCGTTCTCGCAGCGAGGATTCGGATGCTTCGTCTCCTTCGACTCTAGAAGGCCCATCTATTGGTGCAGAGGAGCTATGGCTCCTCCTGCCCGGAAGAAGCTTCGACTGCCAAAGGAATCTTCGGAGTCGGAGGAGCAGTCCTTTAATCTTGATAGATTTCACTGGTAAGTTCTGTATTCGCTACCTCGTTTTGGTTTCTTCTTTGAGTTGCCATCTGTCCTAAAGCTTTTACTTGATTTGTGTTTCAGTCAAGCGGCGACGTCGTCTTCTGACGACGTCCAATTTTTGAAGGAGTCCGGAGTCGCGGACTCCAAGTCCAAGAAGGTGGCTTCACGGTCTCCTTCTCCTCCATTGGCGGCCCACTCCGGGCATAATTCATCGAGTTCCCCGCATGCTGGGGAGCATCAGATGGTTACCCGGATGACTGTGCAACAACCTTCTTCGGAGTCTGTGGAGGATCATGTAGGTATCTTGTAGTTGGCAGTCGAATTTATTCTTGGCGTGCTTTACTTGAACTTTAAATGTCTCTGATGCAGCTCATCATGAAGGAAGCCGCATGCCTGGTAGAGCAGGTACTCAACATGGGTCGACAGCATGCGTGACTGGACAATCTCCATCGCATTGTCGAAAGTAAGTATTCATTTTGTCTTTGTCTTTTGCGAATATTATTGATTCGATTTGGTAACACTCCATGTATGTTGCAGCTGAGCATAATGAATTACTTCTCCATGCTGCTGCATTGGAGAAGATGTTGGCCGCGGCGACGAAGAATCGCGATGAGGCGGTCGCAGCTTTGGAGGAGTCGCGAAAGCGAGAGCAGGATATCCTTGCCTCCACTACTGAGAGGGAGAAGTTGTTAGAGGAGCAGCTTCTCTTGATTGCCAAGTCCCTCTTAGGTATTTCTTTTTCATCTGGATATGCCTTACTCTTCCGTACTTTGACACGTGATTGTTATACTAATGCTTTTGTGTATGCAGATGCCAGCGGCTTGAGTTTTTATGCCCAATCTCTGCGCCGCGCGGATGCTTTGGCTGATGCCATCGCCGCAGTCGAGGACCGCAACGTATCCCTCCAGGAGACGCTAGGGAAGGCCAAGGATGTGCTCACTCGCATTCGTGAGGACTTAACTCCCAAGGTTGTACTAATCGACAACCTCGGCGACTTGGTGGAGTCTCTGGCTGGAGGAATCCCTACTAACTTCAAGAACTCGCAGCGCTCTGTCGGGGCCACCATGGCACTCACAATGGTCCAGGCCCATGGTGTGGAGATGGATCCTGCCGCTATCTCTGAGGCGATGCCTATCGACGCTGGAGGCTAGCAGGTAGTGTTTGCTCCCTTTGCTGGTAAATGCAAAAATTATGGTCCCTAGCTTATCGAGACACTCGTGAAGTACTCCAAGGAGCGGCGTCAAGCGAAAGCTGCAAAGCCTGCGGCGTCTGGGGGTACCACCGGCAAGTCCGTGGTGTCGGAAACTGCCACAGATGCGATGAAGCGCCCGAGGCCGAAGTCAAAGTCGAAGAAACACATTGCTCCTTAGTTTTTATATGTAATAGCTCTAGTGTTTGACCTTTTGTGTCCGTGAGACAATGCTTTTATGGGGGTACCCCAGTCAAGAGTTTGTTATGTTTGAATGTATCCAAGCCTTTCGTCACTATATCTTCAGCCTCTTATTTTGCTTTTGTTTGGTTAGTGATAGGGTGCCTCGAGTGGTCCTTCGAGTGATCCTCGTGATCCGTCACCCACTGATGAGACCTTGGCGCATCCGCGTTCAAGGGTGGACGATTTGTCCCTACTTTCACAACTGCGTGATCGCGTTAAGAAGCTGGAATGTGAGTTTCCCATCCTCCGCGGTAACGCGGATGCATGGAAGTCGAGGGCGGAGAAGGCTACCGCCCGAGAGCAGTATCTATTGGAGGAGGTGACGCAGCTGGGCGATCAGTTCAAGTGTTAGCTTCCTGCCCTTGTATCTTTTCTTGTAGTCAATCGCGGCAGTTCTTTGTCTTCGTGTTTTGCCTTTTTGCTTGGTGTAGTTGTCAGTGCTCGTCATCCGTAGGATGAGAAAGACAGAATCGTCATTCGAATGAACGACCTGACCCAGGAACAGCTTCAGCCGAGTGGGTATTTTTGGGTGGACCATGATCGTCCGATCGCACTTGCGACCCTGCAGGATCGTGCTTCTCGAGTACTCCACTTTCTGAAGAAGGCACAGTCGTGCCTGAGGAATATCTACCAGACGATGTTTCCACTGGATGCCGCACCTTCGAGCCTGTTGGCTCTCCTGGCTAAGTTTCAGGATTTGAGTGCAGTTCGCGAGTGCGTGTGGCAGCAGTTAGTGACTGGTGCCAAGGCTGCTTTGTCGCTGGTGCGACTGCATAGGCCTGATGTAGACGTTGTAGTTGTTGCTGCTGGACCGCTGACTCCATCGGTAGGTTCGACCTAGAACATGGTTCCACATTACTAGTCCGTGGATTGTCTAGCAGAAGAAATTGTCGACTTCTTTGAGAAACAGACAAACGTTCTTCTGCTGCAGCAGTAGTTTAACTTGTATCCTGCACATAAGTATACCAGTGTTGTAAAAGTTCATATGGATATACTGGATGTAATTAATTTATATTGATATGTAAAGATCTTGCTAGCTTATATGTTTTGCGAGTGTATTTGTGCTCTGCAGTTCCTTTTCGTTAGCCTGACTTATTTTATCTCAACACTTTGCCAACCTGTCAGGTGCGTTGCAACTGGGTTGGTGTTTTATAAAGGGTTCGATTGGTGTTGAGTCAGCTACTCGGGATACTGCGATTTGTTCGTAGAACGAGGATGTAAATAGGGGCATAGCCCCTGAGTGATAAGATTGCTAGAAAAATGAGGAAAAACACAGAGTTTCGAGGCACTTAGCTTTATTTATTCACAGAACAGTACGAGGTACAATGTGTGGCTAAGTAGCCTGGCTGAATAGCCTTATTTGTAATGTAAGAAGAAAAAAAGATGACTAGGGGTAGAAGCGCCGCAGCTGCGTGATGTTCCAGGGGTTAGAGTATGCGACTCCTATCTCGAAATCTTTCAGGCGGTAGGCACCACCTGGGATTACTTCTGTAATCACATATGGTCCCTCCCAAGGGGACTCGAGCTTGAGGTTCCCTTGCTACTTCAGTCACAGGACCAGGTCTCCTTCGATGAAGGATCTGGGGCGTAGCCTTCTGCTGTGGTAGTTGCGCAGGTTCTGCTGGTAGATCATCGATATTTCTCCTGTGATGTCCCGTGCCTCGTCAAGGAGATCGATGGAGTCTTCGAGTGCGAGTGTTGACTCCTGCTCGCTGTACGCGACCACCCGTGGGGCTTTAAAGCGTACTTCTGTGGGTAGCACTGCTTCAGCACCGTGCACCATGAAGAACATGGTATATCCCGTGGCGCTGTTTGGGGTTGTGCGCAGACTCCAAAGTACGGACTACAGCTCGTCTGGCCAACATCCGGTGTCTTGCTCGAGTGGCCGCAGGAGTCGCTTCTTGATTCTGCCGCAGACGAGGTCGTTGGCCTTTTCGACTTGACCGTTGGTCTGTGGATGAGCTACGGAGGCATAGCTTATGTTGATTCCTAGGTTCTCGCAGAAACCCTGGAACTCCTTAGAGGTGAAGTTCGTTCCATTTTCGGTGATGATGCTGTGTGGCACTCCGAAGCGATAGACAATGGACTCGAAGAACTTGACGGCACTGGCTCCTGACTGGTTTGTCACTGGCATGGCCTCTATCCACTTGGTGAATTTGTCGACTACGACCAGGAGGTAGATGTAGCCCCCTCGCGAGGACTTTGGGAGCTTGCCGACCATGTCGAGTCCCCATTGCGCAAAGGGTCAAGCCAATGGTATTGGCTGGAGTTCCGCACCAGGTACGTACGGTTTATCCACGAATCGCTGGCAAGCATTGCATCGCTGGATGATGTCCTTGGCGTCGCGCATGGCCGTGGGCCAGTAGAATCTAGCTCGTAGAGCTTTGGCAACGAGTGCCCGCAAGTCCCTTCATGGATGTCGAGGAGGACGGGCCTTCCGTCCGTGTTGGAGATGCACCCTTGGAGTACTCCTGTGATGCTACGCTTGTATAGTTCACCGTTGATGACGGAGAAAGCCTTGGACCGCCGTGCGATGTGTTGCCTGTCAGTCGGGTCATCAGGCAGCCTCTTGCTTAGAATATATGTGATGTAGGGTTGAGTCCAAGATGGCTCGATCATCATGACACCCAGTGGTCCCTCGAGTCCTGTGTCAAGCTCCAGGTCATCGAGTTCCATTGGCTCATTGGGTGGTGTAACCCCCGAGTACGTTGTTGCGCTTGTTTTCTTCTCTGTGGCCTTTGCTTTATGGAGCATTCGCAGATACGCTCGAGAAATACCCCAGGTGGTATGGGGGTGCAGGTGGAGCCAATGTTGGCTTGTGTGTCCGCCTCTTCATTTCTTTCACGGCCTACGTGCCGCAGTTCACAGCCGTCGAAGTCCCCTTTGAGTGTGTCGTATAGGTCGTGGTAGACGATCATATTGTCGTTCAGCGCGTCGCACTCGTGCATCGTTTGGTTGACCACCAGTTTGGAGTCGCCGTAGATGATGAGCCTCTTGGCGCCGCAGGCTTTCGCCATCTGTATCCCGTGCAGCAGGGCCTCGTATTCAGCTTCATTGTTGGAGGCAGTGAACTGCATTCGCAGGATGTATTTCAGCTTGTCTCCTTGTGGCGATGTCAGTATGACACCTACGCCAGCCCCGTCCTTTTATTTGGATCCATCGAAGTGCATTGTCCAGATGTAAGACATATCTGGCTTTTTTGGGAGCTGGTTCTCCATCCAGTGCACGAGGAAATCAGGGAGGACTTGCGACTTGATCGTGTCGTGCTTTTCGTATGTAATGTCTCGTGGAGACAACTCAATTCCCCAAAGCGTGACTCGTCTGGTGGCATCGGGGTTGTTGAGGATATGCCCAAGCGGGGCGTTGTTGACCACCACGATTGGGTTCTCCTGGAAGTAGTGGCGCAGTCGCCTGGCTGTCATGAAGACGCCGTGTGCCAGCTTCTAGTAGTGCGGGTACCGTTGCTTTGTTGGCGTGAGCAACTCAGTGAGGTATTAGACTGGGCACTGCACCCCGTGGACGTTGTTTTCCTCCGCTCGTTCCACCACGAGCACCGTGCTGACCACCTGGTTGGTGGCAGAGATGTATAGCAACAATGGTTCTTTTTCGCGTGGAGTCACCAGTACTGGTGAGGTAGATAGTAGACGCTTGAGGTCTTTGAATGCTTCCTGCGCCTCGTCGGTCCATTAGAACTTGTCAGTTTTGCGGAGAAGTTGGTTGAAAGGCAGTGCCTTTTTGCCCATTCGACTGATGAATCGACTGAGCGCCGCAATTTGTCCGGCCAGCTGCTGGACGCCTCTTACGTTCTTCGGGTTTTCCATGGCCAGTATGGCTTTTATTTTCTTCGGGTTCGCCTCAATCCATCTCGCGGAGATGAGATACCCGAGTAGTTTCCCAGATGGTACGTCGAAGGCGCATTTGTCCGGATTGAGCTTGATCTAGTAGCGGTCGAGATTGGCGAAGGTCTCGCGTAAATTGTCGATTAGCGAGGCTTCCTCTTTGGTTTTGATGATGATGTCGTCAACATAGACTTGGATGTTGCGACCGAGTTGATTCTTGAGGCAAGCCTGCATGGACCGCTGATAGGTGGCTCCTGCGTTTTTGAGCCCAAAGGGTTGTGTGTTGTAGCAGAACACACCGAAAGGCGTTGTAAATGTCGTATTCTCTTGATCTTCCTCCTTCATTCGAATCTGATTATAGCCTGAGTAGGCGTCGAGGAAGCAGAGACGCTCACATCCCGCAGTGGAGTCGATGATTTGGTCGATTCGTGGTAGCGGGAAGTGATCCTTTGGGCAGTGCTTATTCAGGGAGGTGAAGTCCACGCACATCCGCAGGATATCAGTGTCTTTTTTAGGTACCAGCACCGTGTTGGTGAGCCAAGTGATTTCCTTGATCTCGCGTATGAATTTGGTGTCAAGGAGTCTATTGATATCCATTCCAACCGCCTTTTCTCTTGGTTCAGACAGTCACCGAATTGTCTGCTTGACTGGCCTTGCATCTAGGTTGACATTGAGTGTGTGCTCGGCGAATTCCCTGGGAACCCCTGGCATGTCCGCTGGATGATACGTCCATTTTGCATCACTATTCTATGTCATAATTTACTATTATTCATTGATATATTTCATATTAAGAGATGACACTTATGTTATTTCATCTATTTTTGCATGGTTGATGACTTTTGGAGCATGGACCGCTGCAGTCAGGATTCTGATGGAAAAGGTGCTGTTTGGAGGCAAAATTTGCGAAGATCAGAAAATCCGGCAAAATATACGGAAAATCCTATTTTTCCAGAAGACGAAGGAAGCCAGAAGGAGGAGTGGAGATGGGCCACAGGGGGCCCACACCACCCCCTGGCAGGGGTCACCCTAGGCCGCGCCACCAGGTGGTGTGGCCCCCCTAGCCCACCTCTGGCTCTCCCCTCTGGCGTATATATTCCTCCTGAAACCTTAAGACTTGGGGAGCGACCACAAAAAGATTTCGCCGCCTCTACGAGGCAGAAAACACCGAGAGAGAAAGATCTCTCCGGCAGACAGATTTCTGTCGGGGAAATTCCTTCCCGGAGAGGGGATATCATTGCCATCAACACCACCATCAAGCTGGACTTCATCAGGATCATCATCATCATCACCACCACCATCATCACCATCAGCAACCTCATCACCATCTCCATATCGCTGTAACAATTGGGTTGAATCTTGCATAGTTCTTAGGGGAAACTTTCCCGGTGTTGATTACTCTTTGTAGTTGATGCTATTGAGTGAACTGCTGAATTATTGTTTATGTTCAGATTGTTATACATCATTATTCCATCTCTGATCATGATCCATATGATGTCTTGTGAGTAGTTCATTTTGTTCTTGAGGACATGGGAGAAGTCATGTTATTAGTAGTGGAGTTGTGTTGAGAAAGATTCAATAGTTTGATATTTAAGTTGTGGTGTACTTCTTCTAGTGGTGTCATGTGAACGTCGACTACATGACACTTCACCTATATGGACCTAGGGAAATGCACTGTGTATTTGGCTACTAATCGTAGGGGTTACCGGAGTGATAGAAACCTGAACCCCCGTTAGGAAACCATTGCACAAGGGACGTCAAGATCTTAGAGTTTAAAGTTGTGGTTAGGTTTCTACCTTAATTACTTTCTTGTACTTACAGATGTTTGCAAGGGGTATAATCACAAGTATGTATTAGTCCTAGGAAGGTCGGTACATTAGCACAGGTTCACCCACACAACACTTAGCAAGCTAAAGAAGATTAATCAACTATATGAAGCGAAAGCACTTGATAGTCTTCCCATGTGTCCTCGAGAACGTTTGGTCATCTTAAGTAATACAACCGGCTTGTTCTTTGCTGCATAAAGGATTGGGACACTTGCTGCATTTATTCCCACTGTCTTTTATTTTACTCGTACTTTGTTTACTTGCTTTATCAAAAACCCCTAAAAATCCGTTTGCTAAGTATTTGCAGAGAATTCCTGATCCATACCACTAGCCAACACCTTCTGCTCCTTGTTGGTTTTGACACTCTTACTTATCAAAAATACTGCGATACACCCCCTATACTTGTGGGTCATCACTGGACACCAGGTGACGAGGGTTTAACTCATCAATGCCCATTGTTATGGACTTGGGTTTTGGAGAAGGAGGGAGCGTTGGAGACATCTATCGGCTAGCAAACAAGCACACACGAGACTCAAAGATTTACCCAGGTTCAGGCCTCGTAGAGGTTCCTACTCCTGCTTGTCTGCTCGTGGAATTATTGAGGGAATCGAAGATTACAATGGTGCGCAGATTCAATCTAGCGAGGGTTGTGGAAACTAGGGTTGCATGTGTCCTCCTCGCCGCCCCCTCGTAGCCTTTATATAGATAGGCTAGGTCTCGGGTAGCAGGTTGAGTCGGTATAGTTTAGGGTTTTCCCCTTTGAACATTATATCTTTAGCTTCTTCTTGTTCTTCAAGCAATCGAGAGTCCATAGGTTACTCGAGTCCTCTGTTTGGGCCTTGGCGACACTGTGGGCTCCTGTTGTGTTCATGCCGTATATACCAAGCTCGAGTACCTGTAGGGTATACCCATGTCAGTAGCCCCCGAGTCGCCATATATTATAAGTCTCTTGGCATCGCAGGCTTTTTCCATCCTCATTTCGTGCAGTAGGGCATCGTATTCAACTTTTTTGTTGGAGGCGGTGAACTGCATTCGCATGATATATTTCAGCTTGTCTCCCTGGGGCGATGTCAGTATGACACCTGCGCCGGCCCCGTCCTTTTGCTTGGAACCATCAAAGTGAATTATCCAGAGGTAGGAGATGTCTGGTTTTTCGGGGAGCTGGTTCTCCATCCAGTGCACGAGGAAGTCAGGGAGAACTTGCAACTTGATTGCATCGCGTTTTTCATATGTAATTTCTCGCGGAGACAGTTCGATTCCCCAAAGTGCGACTCGTCCGGTGGCGTCGGGATTGTTGAGGATGTGCCCAAGAGGGGCGTCGTTGACTACCATGATTGGATGCTCCTGGAAGTAGTGGCACAGTCGTCGGGCTATCATGAAGACGTCGTATGCCAGTTTCTGGTAGTGCGGGTATTGTTGTTTTGTTGGCGTAAGTACCTCGCTGAGGTAGTAGACTGGGCGCTATACCCCGTGGACCTTGTTTTCCTCGGCTCGTTCGACTACGAGCACTGTGCTAACCACCTGGTTGGTGGCGGAGATGTACAGCAACAATGGTTCCCTTTTGTGTGGGGTCACCAGTATTGGCGAGGTGGATAGCAGGCGCTTGAGGTCTTCGAATGCTTCCTGCGCCTCATTGGTCCACTCGAACTTGTCAGCTTTGCGGAGGAGTTGGTAGAAGGGTAGTGCCTTTTCGCCCATTCGACTGATGAATTGACTGAGTGCCACGATTCGTCCGGCCAGCTGCTAGACGCCTCTTATGTTCTTCGGCTTCTCCATGGCCAGTATGGCTTTTATTTTCTTCGGGTTCGCCTTGATCCCTCTCGTGGAGATAAGATACCCGAGTAGTTTCCCAGATGGTACGCCGAAGGCGCATTTGTCCGGATTGAGCTTGATCCGGTAGCAGTCAAGGTTGGCGAAGGTTTCGCGCAAATCGTCGATTAGTGAGGCTTCCTCTTTGGTATTGATTACTATGTCATCGACATAGACTTGAATGTTGCGACCAAGTTGGTTCTTGAGGCAAGCCTGCATGCACCGCTGGTAGGTGGCTCCTGCGTTCTTTAGCGCGAAGGGCATTGTGTTGTAGCAGAACACACCAAAGGGCGTTGTGAACGCTGTTTTTTCTTGATCTTCCTCTTTCATTTGAATCTGGTTATAGCCCGAGTAGGCGTCGAGAAAGTAGAGGCGCTCGCATCCCGCGGTGGAGTCGATGATCTGGTCGATTCGCGGTAGGGAAGTGGTCCTTTGGATAGCGCTTATTCAAAGAGGTGAAGTCCACGCACATCCGCAGGATATCCGTGTCCTTTTTTGGTACTAGCACCGTGTTGGCGAGCCAAGTGCTTTCCTTGATCTCGCCTATAAATTTGGCATCGAGAAATCTGTTGATCTCCATTCCAACTGCCTTTGCCCTTGGTTCAGACAATTGCGAAATGTTTGTTTGACTGGCTTTGCGTGTGGGTTGACATTGAGTGCGTGCTCGGTGAATTCCCTGGGAACTCCTGGCATGTCCGCTGGACACCAGACGAAGATTTCCCAGTGCTCACGGAGGAATTCGACGAGCACGAGTTCCTATGCGGGACTCAAGTTGTTGGCGATGAGGGACGTCTTGGCGGGATCCGATGGGTGGACCTGAACTTTCTTTGTGTGCACCGATGAGTCGAAAGATAGGTCAGGTGAACTTGGCCGGCTCAGGGGAGGCAGACTGTTGTCTGTCGACTCCTTTAGTCTCGCGAGTTCTTCCTGCATGCCGAAGGACTGGGAGATTCTGTTGAATTCCCTGTCGCAATTGTCAGACCTCTCGAAGCTCCCGTTGACTGTGATGACACCATTAGGGCCTAGCATCTTCATATGCAGATAGGCGTAGTGTGGCACTGCCATGAACCTAGCGAACGCGACACGTCTGAGGATGTAGTGGTACTGCGAGGGCCAGTCGACGACCTCGAAGTTGATGCGCTCGCGCGAAAAGTTTTTCGGCGTGCCGAAGATGACGTCGAGGTTGATTTTGCCAAGGGGATACACGCCCTTGCATGGGACGATGCCGTGGAATGTTGTGTCTGAGGCTTCTAAGCAAGTCAGAGGGATCCTCATTGCTCGCAAGGTACTCGCGAATATAAGGTTGATGCTGCTTCCGCCGTCCATGAAGACGTGGCTCATGTCGAAGCCTCCAATTTTCGCCTCGAGTACGAGGGGACAATGGCCTGGAAGAGGTACTTGGGGCGGATGGTCGCGCTTGTCAAAGGTGATGCAAGACTCACTTCCGCTGAGGTAATCAGTGGTAGATGGTGGCGAGTTTGTGGCCAAGTTGACTTGGCGAGTGATGGCCTTCTCTACCCGATTCGAGGGGAGGCCCTTTTGGATCATCATGGTACCCATGGCCCTTGGGTATGGTTCACCTCCGTGGTGCTAGTCCGGCGCAACTTCATTTGGGGGTGGCCCAGGCGATGGTGGCGGAGCTCCATGTGCCACGGCGCCTGGGGCGGCTCCATAGCCCCTTTCGACTGTGTTGCGATTCATCCGAGCCAATCCCTCATGCAGTTTGAGGAACTCGTGACAGTCCTTGAGGAGGTGGTTGGACTTCTTTTTTCCATCCTGCTTGTCGATGTAGAAGTGCATAGTGCATGGCCCGAACATCTTGTCTTCAATGGATGTTGCGGGTGCCTCATCGTGATTGCGGCGCTGCCATACTTGCGTGGTTTTCCCGGAGTCACGGTATCCACCGCTGCGATAGCCGCTATTGCGGTTATCGTCGCATCTGTCGGCGTAGCCAGCTGCGACCATGCTGACGTCGTCGCGGTCATCATAGATGCACACGCGGCGTTTGCTTCGGCGGTCACGTCTGCGCTCGAGTTCTGCTTCCTCGTCGGAGTGAACACGATTTTTCACCGAATCTTCTTCGTCAGCCCACCGATTCGCGATTTCCATCAGGTGGTCGATGGTTTTGGGCTTCGAGCGGCCCAGCTCCTCCCTGAGCTCTATGCAGCGAACGCCACCATTGAATGCGTCGATTGCGCGGTCCTCTGAGATATTTTCTCCGGAGTTCTTGATGATGGACCACCTCTGGATGTACGAGCGTAGCGATTGTCCCAATCTTTGCTGGCAGCACCTCAGCTCTTCGATTGATGTAGGCCTTTTGTTTGTGCCTTTGAAGTTGCGCACGAAGCTGTAAACCAGCTCTTCCCAACTGCGAATGGATCCGCGTGGGAGGTTGTTGAGCCATGCTCGGGCGGCGCCCTGCAGCACTAGTTGCAGGCATTGCATGGTCGTGCTTCGACTTCCGCCATGAAGCCTGACGGAGGAGATGTGGTCCTCTAACCAGATTTTTGGGTCTTGCAGACCGTCAAACTTCAGGTTCTCCGATGGGAGCTTAAACCCCTTGGGCATTCGCTTTTGCCTGATGGCCCTGCTGAAGTATCTAGCGCCACAGAGCTCCACATCTTCGTCTTCTGAGTCAGTCGATCAAGCACGTCGCACCCTTGATTTGTCAATCTTGCACTGTGTGAGGTCATCGCGTGCATCATAGTCGTGGTCGTGTCCCCGTGAACGGTGACGTCGAGACAGATCGTGACTGTCATCGCTAGATGAGGGCGAGGAATAGCGTTTTGCCAGAGCCTTGCCTTTCTTCGGTTCTGACGCTGGCTCTTTGTCGAGGGTGGCCTCGATTAACCCCAAGCCTGCGATCGTAGATCGGTGCATGGCAGCTCGAGGGTCTCCAGCTGGCGGCTGGTTGTTGAGGAGGTACATGGTGGCCGCCATTACCACGGCTTGCGGCGTTTTCGGGAGCACGTTGCCGCGCGTATCCACCGTCATGGAGCCGAAGTTGAGGACTTTAGCGGCTTCCACACGTTCTTGTTTGGTGAGGTGGGCGAGTCGAGATCGTCTCTTGTTGGCGATGTACTCGTTGCACCTGGAGGAGGATCCTCTGTGTGAGGAGAGCCCAGCTCGCCGGAGGCTTGATTCATCAGCCGCCTTTTTACACGCCTCGAGTTGCGCAATTATTTGCAGTTGGTGCTTGTATTCCTCTTTCAGGAGCCAATGGTAACCCATCAGCAGTTCTTGTGGGGCGCCGAAGGGTAGAGGGTGACCTCGCAGAGCTTCTCGGCAGCGAGCCCACTGGAGGTCGTTGAGCCTGATCACGACGCGTTCGCCGGTTTGCTCGTTTATCATAGTTGGAGGTTCGACTGCTCCTCTGTTGTTGACGGGGGCGCCGTTTGGCGGCGATCCGCCGTTTGGCGGTGGTCCGCCATTGGGTATTCCACCATTTGGTGGGTCGGTTTCATGGCCAACATTGCCTGTGTTGTCGCGATTGGCGGAGGTGTCACATGCGTTGATGACGGGGCACATGAAGTGGTTGGGGAAGCTGCTGCTCCTGCAACTTTCAGATCCGGAACCATAGGCTCCATCTTCAGTTGCCAGATTGCCTAGATCGGATTCGCGACTGTTGTCGCTGTCCGTATTCTCGACAGTTGTCGAGGCATTGAGTTCGCTGAGGGTGCCGATCGGCGGGGGAAACCACGATGCTGGAGTAATCGATGGTACCGTTGGCTGGTCAGGCATGCGAAGGGTGCCCATCTGACGAACTTAGAAGCGGAAGCTCCCGATCGCCAAGTTGATCCCGTCGCCCACGAACTCGAAAGCCGGGCGAGTGGCCGGCGTGTGGATGGTGAAGTCGAACGCGCTGAAAAGCTGGCGGATCTCCGCTTTTGCGGAGTTGTAGATCGCAGTTGATGGGGCCAAAGAAGCCGCAACATCAGCACTCCCACTTCCCACAGATGGCGCCAATTGACGAGGGTTTAACTCATCAATGCCCATTGTTATGGACTTGGGTTTTGGAGAAGGAGGGAGCGCTGGAGACATCTATCGGCTAGCAAACAAGCACACATGGGACTCAAAGATTTACCCAGGTTCAGGCCTCGCAGAGGTCCCTACTCCTGCTTGTCTGCTCGTGGAATTATTGAGGGAATCGAAGATTACAATGGTGCACAGATGCAATCTAGCGAGGGTTGTGGAAACTAGGGTTGCGTGTGTCCTCCTCGCCGCCCCTCCTAGCCTTTATATAGATAGGCTAGGTCTCGGGTGGTAGGTCGAGACGCTTACAGTTTAGGATTTTCCCCTTTGAACTTTCTATCTTTAGCTTCTTCTTGTTCTTCAAGCAATCGAGAGTCCATAGGTTACTCGAGTCCTCTGTTTGGGCCTTGGCAACACCGTGGGCTCCCGCTATGTTCAGGCCATATATACCAAGCTCGAGTACCTGTAGGGTATACCCATGTCACTAGGCGAAGATTTCCCAGTGCTCACGGAGGAATTCAACGAGCGTGAGTTCCTATGCGGAACTCAAGTTGTTGGCGATGAGGTCCATCTTGGTCGGGTCTGTTGGGTGGATATGGACTTTCTTCGTGTGCACCGATGAGTCAAAGGACAGGTCGGGTGAACTTGGCCGGCTCAGGGGAGGCAGACTGTTGTCTGTCAACTCCTTTAATCTTGCGAGTTCCTCCTGCATACCGAAGGACTAGGCGATTCTGTTGAATTCCCTATCGCAGCTGTCGGATCTTTCGAAGTTGCCGTTGATTGTGATTACACTGTTTGGGCCCGGCATCTTCATCTGCAGGTAGGCATAGTGTGGCACTGCCATGAACCTTGCGAACGCGACACGTCCGAGGATGCAGTGATATTGTGAAGGCTAGTCGATGACCTCGAAGTCGATGTGCTCTCACCGAAAATTTTGCGGCGTGCCGAAGATGACGTCGAGGTTGATTTTTCTCAGGGCATATACACCTTTCCCTGGGACAATTCCGTGGAACATTGTGTCTGAAACTTCTAGACACGTCAGAGGGATCCTCATTGCACGCAAGGTACTCGCGAACATTAGGTTAATGCCGGTGCCGCCATACATGAAGATGCGGCTCATGTCGAAGCCCCCAATCTGCACCTCGAGTACGAGGGGACAGTGGCCTGGACGAGGGACTTGGCGCGGGTGGTCACGCCGGTCGAAGGTGATGCAGGAGTCGCTACCACTGAGGTACTCGATGGTGGAAGGTGGAGAGTTGATCACCAAGTTGACTTGGCGAGTGATGGACTTCTGCACTCGATTTGAGGGACGCCCCATTTGGATCATCCCCATGTTTCCCACAGGGCGTGGGTATGGCTCGCCACCGTGATTCTAGACCGGTCTGCCGTGGGTGGTGGTATTTCGGGCGGTGGTGGAGGATCTCCATGTGCCACGGCGTCTGGGGCGACTCCATAGCCCATGTTGACTGCGTCACGATTCATCCGAGCCAGACCCTCGTGGAGCTTGAGAAATTCACGCCAGTCCTTGAGAAGGTGGCTAGATTTTTTCTTGTTGTCGTGCTTGTCGATGTAGAAGTGCACGTTGCACGGCCCGGACAGTTTGTCCTCGATGGTTGTTGCGGGTGCCTCTTCGCGAGTGCGGCGCTGCCACACCTGCGTGGTTTTCCCGGAGTCGCGGTATCCACCGCTGCGATAGCCACTGTTGCGGTTGTTGTTGCGTTTGTCGGTGTAGCCTGCTGCGACCATGTTGACTTTGTTGCAGTCATTGTAGACGCGCATTCGCCACTTGCCTCTACGGTCGTGTCTGTGCCCGAGGTCGTCGTCGTCGGAGTAGGTGCGGTTTTTCACCGAATCATCTCTATCGGCCCATCGATTCGCAATTTCCATTAGGTGGTCGATTGTCTTGGGATTCAAGCGGCCCAGCTCCTCCCTGAGCTCTATGCGGCGAACACCGCCGTTGAATGCGTCGATTGCGTGGTCCTCCGAGATGTTTTCCGCGGAGTTCTTGATGATGTACCACCTCTAGATGTACGAGCGTAGCGATTCTCCCGACCTTTGTTGGCACCTCCTCAGTTCTTCGATTGATGCGGGCCTTTTGTAAGTGCCCTTGAAGTTGCGTACAAAGCTGTAGACCAGCTCTTCCCAGCTGCGAATGGATCCGTGTAGGAGATTGTTGAGCCATGCGCGGGCGGCGCCCTGCAGCTGTAGCTGCAGGCATTGCATGGCCGTGCTTCGACTCCCGCCATGTAGCCTGACGGAGGAGATGTGGTCTTCCAACCAGATCTTTGGGTCTTGTAGGCCGTCGAACTTTGGGTTCTCCAACGGGAGTTTGAACCCTTTAGGCATTTGCTTCTGCCTGATGGCCCTGCTGAAGCATCTGGCGCCACAGAGTTCAGTCTCATCCTCTTCTGTATCAATCGAACGAGTGCGTCTTGCCATTGATTTGTCGATTTTGCGTTGCGTGAGGTCATCGCGTGCATCATAGTCGTGATCGTGCCGTCGTGAGCAGCGACGTCGAGATAGATCGTGACTGTCATCGCTAGACGAGGGTGAGGAATAGCGTTTTACCAGAGCCTTGCCTTTCTTTGGCTCTAGCGTTGGTTCTTTGTCGAGGGCAGCCTCGATTAGCCCCAAGCCCGCGATCGTAGATCGGTGCATGGCAGCTCTTGGATCTGCGGCTGGCGGCTGGTTATTGAGGAGGTACATGGTGGCCGCTGTCACCGCGGCTTGCGGTGCCTTTGGGACCATGTTGCCCCGCGTGTCGACTGTCATACTGCTGAAGTCGAGGACTTTCACAGCTTATATGCGTTCTTGCTCGGTGAGATGGGCCATCCGAGATCGCCTCTTGTTGGCCACATACTCGTTTCCCTTAGAGGAGGATCCTCCGTGGGAGGAGAGCCCAGCTCGACGGAGACTCGACTCATCTGCCGCCTTTTTACGCACTTCGAGTTGCGCGATTGCGTGTAGCTGGCGTCTGTACTCCTCCTTTAGTAGCCAATGGTACCCCATCATCATGTCCTACGGCGTGCCGGGGGGCAGAGGATTACCTCGCAGAGCTTCTCGGCAACGGGCCCACTCGTTGTTGTTGAGTTTAATCACGACACGTTCACTAGTGTGCTTGTTCACCATGGTTGGTGGTTCGACTTCCCCTCCATTGTTGACAGGTGTGCTATTGCTACCGTTGTTAGGGCCGCTGTTGGGTGGTCCGCCATTAGGTATGCCACCATTTGGCGGATCGGTGCTAGATCCATTACCACCATTTTCGCGATTGGCGGTGGTGTCGCCAGCGTTGATGATGGCGCACATGAAGTGGTTGGGGAAGCTGTTGCTTCCACAACTTTCGGATCTGGACCTGTATACTCCATCTTTCGTTGCTAGGTCACCTAGATCAGATCCGCGACTGATGTCGCTGTCCATGCTCCCAGCTGCTGCTGAGGTGTTGAGCTCGCTGAGGGTGCCGATTGGTAGTAGGAACCATGATGCTGGAGCAATCGCGGGTGCCGTTGTCTCATCAGGCATGCGAAGCGTGCCCATCTGACCAACCTGGAAGCGGAAGCTCCCAATCGCCGGGCTGATTCCATCGCCCACGGACTCGAAAGCCCGGTGAGTGACCGGCGTGTGGACGATGAAGTCGAACGCGCCGAAGAGCTGGCGAATCTCCGTTGTTGTGGAGTTGTAGATCGCGGTTGATGGGGCCGAAGAAGCCGCAACATCAGCACTCCCAATTCCCACAGACGGAGCCAATTGACGAGGGTTTAACTCATCAATGCCCATTGTTATGGACTTGGGTTTTGGAGAAGGAGGGAGCGCTGGAGGCATCAGTCGACTAGCAAACAAGCACACAAGGACGCAAGGTTTACCTAGGTTCAGGTCTCGTAGAGGTCCCTACTCCTGCTTGTCTGCTCTTGGAATTAACGAAGGAGTCGAAGATTACAGGGGCGCGCAGATGCAATCTGGCGAGAGTTGTGGAAACTAGGGTTGTGTGTGTCCTCCTCGCCATCCCCTCCTAGCCTTTATATAGATAGGCTAGGTCTCGGGTAGCAGGTCGAGTCGGTTACACATTAGGGTTTTCCCCTTGAACTTTCTATCTTAAGCTCCTTCTTGTCTCACAAGCAACCGAGAGTCCGTGGGCCACTCGAATTCTGTATTGGGCCTTGGCAACGCCATGGGCTTCTGCTATATCCAGGTCGTATATACCAAACTCGAGTACCTGTAGGGTACACCCATGTCAGGTAATTTTCCATCTACCACGTAATCAAGGTAGGGTTGAGTCCAGTTGGGAATTACAGCTAGAACTGCTACTAAAGGTGAGTCGGATTTGGTCGGATATTCCTCATCTACTCCTTTTATAGAGGGAACTTTGAGGTGCTCCAAAAAGGCGCCATCCGGAACCTTTTTCCGTGCAGAGCCTATACAAGAGAGTGCATCTGCTTCCTCATTTTCTGTTCGAGGGATGTGTTGAACTTCAAACCCTTCAAACGATTTAGATAGTTCATCCACAACAGCTTTATGCTTCCATGTGTTTATTCGCATTACAGATATCCGACACTTATTGGGCAACAAGATCTGAATCTCCATAACACATTTAACATCGGATGCCGATATCCTTAGCAAATCCAGAGTCCATGCAGTAATACTTCATACTCGGCAATGTTATCCATTGCCGTGAAGTGGGTCTGCAACACATAGAAAAGTTTATCTCCTTGGGGTGATTTGAGCACCACGCTAGCCCCCGAGCGCCTTAGACCCGTCAAAATGTAAGGTCCAGTACTCCGACTCTGGTAGGGTCATATTCTCCATTGTCTTTGTCCAATCAGGAAAAAAGTCAGTGAGGATTTGGGATTTGATTGTTGTACGAGGTTTGTACTCAATGTCGAAAGCTGAAATCTCTATGCCCCATTTTGCAACGCGTCCAGTGGCATCACTGTTGTTGATTATATCTCTCATGGGAGCTGTGCTCACCACAGTAATTGGATGTTCCTAAAAATAATGTTGTAACTTACGAGATGCTAAGAACACACCATAAGCCATCTTTTGATAGTGTGGATACCGCTGCTTTGATTCAGTTAAGACCTCGCTGAGATAATAAGTCAGACGCTGCACCAAGTGTTCCTGATTTTCCTCTGGTCTCTCCACTGCCATGACGATACTGACGACCCTGTTTGTCGTAGCGAGATATAGCAACATCGGTTCTTGTGATTCCGATGCTGCAAGGATGGGAGCAGATGAGAGTACTTCTTTCAGGTCTTGTAGTGCACGAACTTTTTGGTCTTTTTCAGGAGCTTGTATAGTGGTGCGGCTCTTTCACCAAGCCGGCTTACAAACCTACTGACTGCGGCAATGCAATCAGTTAGTCTTTGAACGTCCTTCAGGCGAGTTGGCCTAGAAATATTGAGCATAGCCTTAATCTTGTCTCGGTTTACCTCTATGCCTCTTTGAGACACGATAAAACCTAACAGTTTTCCGGCTGGTATTCCAAAGAAGCACTTCTTCAGGTTAAGCATTATGTTGTATTTGCGTAGATTCGTGAACGTTTCCTCCAAGTCGGAAATTAGCGTTTCCTTCTTTTTGGACATCACCGCGATATCGTCCACATATGCATGTACATTGCGTCTGATTTGGTCATGGAGGCAACGCTGCATAGTGCGCTGGTACGTAGCTCCTCCGTTCTTGATCCCAAAGGGCATCGTAACAAAGCAGAAGGTTCTGAAGGGGGTTATGAATGAAGTTTTGACTTTGTCAGATTCCTTCATCCAGATTTGGTGATAACCGGAATATGCGTCGAGAAAAAATAGGAGTTCCGAGCCTACCGTAGAATCGATAACTTGATCAATCCTAGGCAGAGCGAACGGATCTTTGGGACAAGCCTTGTTCAAGGTAGTATAATCAACACACATCCTTAAATCAGTGGTGTCTTTTTTAGGGACCATTACAGGATTGGACGACCACTCAGTGTGGATGACCTTTTCTATGAATCCGGCTAACTCGAGTCGGGCTAGTTCCTTAGATATTGCCTTACGCTTTTCATTGCTGAAACATCGTAAGGACTGTTTGACGGGTTTAGCATTTGGGTGTACATTTAGAGAGTGCTCGGCAAGTTCCCTAGGTACTCCGGTCATGTCAGATGGCTGCCATGCGAAGATATATTGATTTGCTTGGAGGAACTTGACGAGCACGCTTTCCTATGCGCTATCTAGGCCTACACCTATCTAGGTCACCTTGGAGGGGTCATCGTCCTTGAACAGTGTCTTCTTCGTCTCTTCCGATGCCTTGAACTCTGGATTCGGCTTTGTCACCTCCTTCTTCGTTGCGGGCATCTCGGACGGATCAATGATCTTTTGATCTCCTAGTACTCCTGGGCATGTAGCACGGCTTCAGCAAAGGCGGCATTTCCATCCTCGCACTCTCGCGCCTTCTTCGGGTCTCCCCTGATGGTGATCATGCCTTTGGGACCTGGAATTTTCATCATATTGTAAATGTAACACGGACGAGCCATAAAAGCCTAGTAAGCCGGACGCTCGAATATAGCGTGGTACGCGCTCTTGAACGAGACCACTTTGAAGGAAAGTGTTTTTGTCCGATAGTTCTTTGGAGTTCCAAAGGTAACATCCAAAGTGATTTCTCCCAGGGAATTTGCTTGTCTTCCTGGGACAACTCCATGAAAGATCATAGAGATGTAATTCAGCTGGGTCTCCGAGATTCGCATCCAGCGTAGTGTTTCGACATACAAGATGTTAATGCTGCTGCCGCCATCCATTAGAGACTTGGAGAAACCATAGTCGTAAATAAGTGGATTAACGACTAAGGCTTATTTTCCTCGCATGTGCAACTTAGGTGGATGATCAGCACGGTTAAAGGAGATTGCCACTTCTGACCAGTCCAGGAATTGGGGGACAGTCGGAACTGTTGCGTTGAGCTCATGCAGAACTGCTTTCTTGACCTTAGCTGGTTGAGATCCAAGGAAGGTGACGTAAGTGTCTTTCTTTGTTGGGATGTTTTTCTTCCCTTCCGGCTTGGGATTTGAAGGATCAGCTTCCTCCATGTCGGAATCTTCCTTGGTCTCCTTATCTTTTTCGGGATTCTTCTTTCCCTTCTTCCGCTTAGCCCTATAGCTAGCAGTATCGTCTTTCTCAATGTCGTCATTAAAACGACACTCGGCGTTTGTGTGAGACGAGCCCCCATTGGCATCTAAGTGATGTACACATGGGTTATTGGCAATGTCGGCCCAGGAGTAGGTTTTGCCAGGTTGCTAGTCTCCTTTACCCTGGACTCTCGATGTCCCACGACCGTGTCCGTGGCCGCCGCCACGTCCTCCTCGTCCTCCAGATCTGAAAGTAGCAGTGACCACTACCGTTTCCGTGTTGGGTTTTTCTTCTGAGGTATTCTTGTGCTTCTGAGCTTGCTGCTTTGGTTGTTTTGCCGACTGTGGCATAGCTAGGGCGTTTAGTAATCCCTCTGCATCATCGTCAGCATCTGCATACTTGCTCGCTGTTTCTATCATCTCTCCCAGATCAGTGATCTTGTCACACTTCAAGCGATGACGTAGTAGACCAATTGGGAGTCCTGCAACGAAAGCTTCAATCGCAGTTTGGTCATCTACTCCTTCACAGGAGTTCTTAGTGTCGATCCATCGTCCGAGGTAATCTCAGCAAGTTTCTCCAGCTTTCTGGGTGCAATGCTGTAGGTCTCCTATCGTACAGGGTCTCCGATACGTGCCTTCAAAATTCTGAAAGAACGCACTTTGCATGTCATACCAGTTGTGGATGGTGTTCTCCGGAAGTTCATTGAGCCATGATCGTGCCGTCTTCTGCAACATAAGTGGGAGATACCGGGTCACGATGAGGCTGTTTCCGCCTTTGGCGCTGCAGCAAGCTTGGAAAAAATCCTGAAGCCAAGTATCTGGCCGAGCTACACCGTCGTAGGGATGGATGTGTCTGGAGATAGCAAATCCTTCCAGGAATTTTGTTGCTCTGATGCGTGGTCCGAAGCATTTTGGGCCCACGTATATATCATCGTTTTCGTAGCTCCGCGCCTCTATGTTGGAGTTAATCTTGTGTCTCGCGGCACTTGGGGACAGAGATCGCCGTCCTGATTGACAGCTACGGCTGCGGTGCCTTGGAACCAGACTTCGGCTTCTGCCACCACCTCATCCATCACGCCGCCCTCCTTGGCCTCCTTGAGAGCCGTTGTGATGGCTGCTTGGTGGAAAGGGTGGAGCAGCTAGATTGTTTCCGGCTGATCGCCGGCCTCCATTCGGAGCGTCTTATTCTGGCTCCGGGGAGGGTCTTCATTACGACGAGCCCCCTGTCGGCTTGACTCGGCGAGGTGTCTATCGTTCCTTCGTTCGTCACTCCCAGCGTGGTAGGGTTCAGCCAGACGGCTTGCATGTCTAGGAGGTGGCATTCTTTGTCGGTCCTCCTCCCGACATTTCTCTTTGTCTTCTTCCCTGCGATCATTCGATTCTTGTCGGGGAGGTTTTCTCGGATACAGTGCAGCAATCGCCTCTTGCTCAGCGGCTGGAGCAACGTTGCGCCAATCATGTGCAGTTCTGTAGTGCTTCCTAAAGATCCGATTCTTGAGTGATTGTCTTCCCGACGGTAGGAACGATGATGCTGTTCCGGAACCCGTTGGGGTCTTATGTCGTTCTAGGCTAGATCCGTGCGACATTGGTCTGACCGAGAGACCAGTTTTCCGCACATGGATTTCGTGACCTTATGCTGCTCCAGACCCTTGGATATCTCGAGCTGTGGCAGTGTTTTGTACTGGTGTTGGGTACACCAGATCTCCATTACTGTCGAGCCGAGGCATCCCCGGATTTCCCTCAAAGAGAACCTTTCGCACTTTCGGAAATTGGTCAGCCCTTACGTGGCTTTTCTGGTTCTTCTGATGTTGCAGAGAGATGACCTTCTCCGCGTTGGCCGTGCGCTTCTTCTCTTCCTCGATGTTTTTGGCTTCATCCAGGAGTACTTAGCGACGTGCTTCTACGGTTTGGGCCCTTTCATCCAGTTCTAGGTGTGGTTAGTGCAACATCGATGAGTTTACGGGCACCTGCGGTGACCACATGTCCATCCACTGATTCTTCTTTGGGCTCGTCTGGGATAAGTGCTCCATCCGAGTCTTCCTCGTATTCCTCGGTAATCACTTCTTCTGCTGGAAGTTCCTTTGTCGGGGTCTTGTTCTTGTTCTTCTTCTTTGCCTTCTTGGCAGCGCTGGTAGCAAGAAGACTTTCAGTCCGTTTCCCGGAGTCAAGCTCTGATCGTTACTTTCAGACATTTGGACCTCAGGATTATATCTGAGATCCATGTCATCCTCGCTTTAGGAGAGTTTTCTCTGGATCCTTCATCCATGGCATCTCCTTCTTCTACAGCTTTGGAGTTGTACTCTTCTTCATATTCTGCAGAAAACTTTTGGAAATCCGCCGACGTCAGCGAGTCATCCGAGGACACGGGTAAGTCGGTGTTTGTTCTGATCGCCTCCAACACCGAGTCTTTATTGTCTCTAGCATCGGCAGAGCCAGATCTACATCCAACATATCCGATGAAGTGCGATGCGTGGGTCCTGAGGTAGTTACGGATTTTTTCGTGGGCTTCCTTGAAGATCCTGATGGTTTTGAGAACCTCATCCATGTTTGTGCCTTGCAACATCATGAGCCTCAACGTATGCCTCAAGAAAGGTTGGTCTGTTCTAGTGTTGGTAGAGCCGGAACGGTTGTTGTTGTGCTCCTAGACTTCGACCTCGGCGGGTGGATCGATCTGGAATTTAGCCTCGCTAGAGAGATCCACTTCAGATTTGACTTGAACCGCAAGATCTGTTTCAGGCTCGGCTTTCTCCACTATCTACGCAACAGGTGCGGGCTAGGTGGGATTAGGGTTTTCTAGGATCCGGAACTCTGCCGCCTCCATGGACAAAGGGGACCCAGAAATTTCTTCTGCCTCTATCATCACCGCTGGGGTGGGTGGGGCAGGTTCAGCGAATCCGATGTACACATCGATCTCGCCGAAAGACATGATGGTGTAGGCAGTCACGGCCTTCCTAGCCAGAATCCAGGTTTCATCGAGAACGATGGGAGGGACGTCACTGCCGTAGAGGATGCGGCCGACGGCGATAGTCTCGCCGATTCCGATTCTTGCAGATTCCGCTCGGAACGCAGATCTGAAGCTCACTTGCCCCACGGTGGGCACCAACTGTCATCGGATTGATGATAGGTACGCCATGAGGGGGTCCTCGAGACGTGTGGAAGATAGGGGTGTGAGACGTACGGTGTTCCGAGACGGTGAGCACACAAGTTTACCCAGGTTCGAATCCACCGGCTTTGGATGGATCCTACTACTGCTAGCAATCCAATAATATGGCAGAGCCGGAATATGGGTTACAAGGGTTTCGCCTGTGCGTGTTGAGATTGTAGACTATTGTGAGGGTGCCCTAAAGGCTCTCCTAGGATGGCTTATATAGATATCCGGCCTAGGATTTACAGGAGAGATCTATCCGGCTACAACTAAGAGTCAGTTACAGAGTACATCTTGAACTACAACTAACACTATGGGCCTATGTCGGTAAGTCTTCTAGGACTTCCGGTAGCCGGACTAGACTCCGTCTCTTCTCCCTGACTGGGCCGCCCATGAAGCAAAGCTCTAACCCGAAGTGGGCCACCCTAGTCAGTGAGGCACAGTGAGGATACCCGGAAAGTATATCCCCAACACAAGCTATTTTCATGAAAGACATTTATAGTGTGCTCAAGAGGTCACCTGTGTGTCCCCAGAAGTATATGAGTGTTGAGAAGATGAGGAAGAACCCCTACTTCTCTGATGCATTGTGGGTTTGTGAGAAGTTAGGGATGTTCAACTTGATGGAGCTCCGTGAAGATTACAACGTCACCCTTGTGCAGCAGTTTTACTCCACAGTTGTGTTTGCTACTAACCAAGCCAGTACTATGACCTAGATGACTAGAAACCACCGCTGCTCTACAACGTTCTACAACTTTGCTGAAGCCATATTTAAGACCTTCCAAGGTGAAAGGGAAAAGGACTTCGCCTAGAGGGGGTGAATAGGCGTTTTAAAATTATTACGGTTTAGGCTATAATAAATGCGGAATAAAACTTAACGTTTAATTTATCAAGCCAAACCTATATTCACTAGGTTCACTAAGTGCACCAACAACCTATGCTAAGCAAGATAAACAACAAGGTGATATCAAGATATAATACTTCAAGCACGATGGCTATCACAATGTAAATTGCATAAGTAAAGGGCTTGGTTGAGAGATAACTGATGGACACAGACGATGATTTGTTTCCCGAAGTTCACTTCCAAAGAAGCTACGTCTCCATTGGAGAGGTACGGGGGCGCAATGTACTTCGAACGCCATGTAACACCCTCAAATCGGCCCTATGCAAGTTTTAGCCCTTTCCGCCAAACCCGCATAGAAACGATTCAAGGATGCCCACCAGGCACTTTCGTGCGGGTGGAAAACGAAGTAATACCATTACACAACAGCCCTCGATGGGACCCACAGAACAGATATATATACAACACGACTCCATGAGTCAAGAATACAGATATACAATACAAAGATCCAAATCACCTTGAAAACGATACAACGTCCGAGTACGGGCAAGATGCAAATGGGGCTAAGAGCCCTGAAGAATAACCAATGGCGTCCATAACCCTGCCCAGGCCAAGCCGGAAGGGTAACCCTGCTAACGACGTCGATCGCAAACCTGCTAAAACAAAAGGGGTGCCGACAAAGGGTAAAGGAAAAAGAGGAGCGTCAGTACTGAGGCCAGTACACGGCGAGGCTAGAATTCGGCGGCTCTCGCCTACATAGGTATGGTGGGCTGAAGCGGCAGCGCAGCGGCACTAAACAACCTATAGAGACTCGGTATCACTGGCGGCTATTACAGAGGGGTAAGAAAGACCTATTCGGATCCAACCTGAAGCTAACACCAAACAAACCCATCCTGGTATTTCCCCCTCGAGACCAAACGAGGAAGTCGGACCAAGGAACTCACACAGTTGGCAGTTTTATTCATTCGATTATAGTTGAAGCACTTACTAGTCAGATATAGATAGCATGAGTCATACTAAAGCATAAGTAGTGGGCAGTTTTAATTACCATTCCGTTGTAGTTGGAACATTTACTAGTCAGATATAATTGTCCTGAGGAATCCCAAAAACCAACAGTTGTTGACATTTTTATCACATTCCATTGGAGTTGCAATACTTACTAGGCAGGTATAGTATGACCCAGATCACCACAGATCCACCAGTTGTTGGCATTTTTAATATCCATTCCGTTATAGTTGCATCTGTTTACTAGTCACATATTAAGTCAAATTTATAGCACTACTTTAGTTATGCTTGTCTATGATCGAGATACTGTGCTCCAAGTCGTCCATAACCGCGGACACGGCTTTCAGAAAGTTTTACCCTACAGGGGTGCACAAATAGCAACACACACTCGATCAACCTCGGAAAAACCAACTCAAAACCTAACGAGGCTTTCACGACAAAGCAATCACAGGATTCATAAATATTTCAGGGGGCCACCCCACTAAGCTAGCCGCAACGAAGTTGGCCGGCTCCGGAACGGACCCAGGGTTTGTGTGGACGGCTGTAAATGACTGGGAACCCAAAAGTGTGACTGGGCTTGTCGATACAGCGAAAACGTGTCACGATCCTAAACAGTACAGGTGTTCCACGCACAATCGTAAATAAAGCAGTAACGCATGGCATAGGTACAGGATAGTAATAAAGCCCCAAACTACTTTGTGGCCCCAAGAAATAGAAATGAATCAAGCTCTGGCTCAAGGGGGTCCATAAGGCCTCCCGGATGTGGATAGTGCGAATAGTCAAGGAACAGGTATCAAGTACTTGGGGTCCTACGGGACACAAGTGAGCGTGGAAGAAGCAAATAACATCTATTGCCCACCGATGCCTCTGCATTAGTTATATCTAGCATTTTAATAGTTATAGTTAAAGTCATGATCATCTCCACCAATAAGCATCTCCACCACAAACATCTTCTAGCATTCCAACATTTGTGGTACTCGACAACACAAGATCGCACCTGAGTAAGCAACTACGACTCGCAAGGCCAGCTATCTACCAAACACAGGTAATAGGAGGTGTCCAAGGCAATATAGAGGCTGCACGGGATATAATTGGTGCACGGAAACTAAAGCATCACGACACGGATAGCAATAGATCAACAGGAGGAAATAAAGACTATAAAAGCAAAATAGGTAGAAGGGGGAGAGATGCTCGCCTGGGGAACACTGCCGAAGGTTCATAACCGGTGAACTTGTCGACACTCGCATCAACTCATCGGCCTAATCCGCGAAGGAGCAAACACTAGAAGAAACACCGGATGCAATATTTCATACGACGGCAGAAGATCCGGCATGATTATGATATGATGCATGGCATGGCACAGATGCGGTGCAATTAGGCAGTATTAAGCGGAACCGGGGTCCCAACAATTAAATAAACGGTTCAAGTTATTTAGACCCCCCGCAATTTAAATGTTGTATTAACAGGGCGAAACATGGCATCGGTTCGCTACACCAATTTAAATGGAGTCCGGAATAAGACAAAGATATCCTGCACAAACACTCCATATTTAATTTAGGTGAAACAATATAATGCCCCCAAACCACACAATATGTATGCGATATGATCCATTAATATGCAGCAGGTATATATCATTTATTATAAAAAAATAGGGGTCTCGGAAAAAGGGGATGACACTTTAGGGGTCGAAGATCTTGGGGTTCAATGTGGTTCGGGTTCGGTCTCGGACTCCGGGATCGGGCTTCGGATCAGTGAGGGAGAACTTGGTGTCCTCGAGGAAGTACTTGGTGTATCCGTGTCGGCGTCCTTGGCATTCGGCACCCTACGAAGTAGTCCTTGGAGTTCCGTGATGATCTTGATGGCACCATGTGGAAGGCCCTGGCGCTCCGGATCGGTCTCGGCGTCTTTGATCGATGACGAACTTATCGGATGACATGGTCTTCGGAAGATCTGGGCATGGGGAACGGTTCCCGTCGGGGTCTTTCGGGTGGCGTCGAGCGATCTCACACGTGCGACCATCTTCTGAACACGGTCACGTGGACACGAACAAAACAGCGTTGCAGAAAGAAACCAGTGGAATCTACCCCACTCGACACCGTTCGACAGTAGCGGAGGACCTGCAGATACGCACCATACCACATGTTACAACAACAGAGAGACCGAGCTGGGCATAGGGAGCAGAGGACTCGCGGCCGTCGGGCAGCACCTGCCCGCAAGGACGCGAACGCGGAGCGATGGCGAGGCTCTACTGGGAGCATGGGGTGCCATAGGGAGGGGCGGCGACGGTCGTCGTCGGGCAGCCTCGGTGACGATGCGCGGGGCGAAGTGGGGCTCGACGACGCGCCGGGGAAGCGGGGCCGGAGGTAGGCGGGGAGGAGGCCGAGCAGAAGCGGCTCGCGGGCGGAGGAAGCAGAGGCGCCGGGGCGGGGCGGCTCGAGAGAAGAGAAGTAGAGGCGGGGGCCCGGTTGGCGGAGCTTGGGCAGGGTCGGGCGGCAGAGCGGGTCCCGATGGCGGCGCGGTCGGCCGGAGAGGGAGGCGGCGGAAGCAGAGGCGCCGGGGGGCCGAAGCGGCAGCGGAGCCCGACGGTGGTGCTCGGGGGCAGGGCGCGGCCAGAGCAGAGGGGACGCCGGCGGACACGGCTCGGCGAGGCGGGGTGGAGGTCCGACGGCGGGGAGGCGGCGCGCGGAGCGGGCGGAGCCGGGGAAGCTCGGCCGGCGCGGCGGGTTCGGCCCGCGGAGGCGGCGGGGACGCGGGATGAGGGAGGAGGTGGCGTGCGAGGGACGAGCGGGAGTGGTGGGGCTAGGCGCGGGGGCCCCGAGGCGGTTTGTCGCCTGGCGGTAGTCGACCGCGCGGCAGGAGGGGTGGGGACGCGGGCCAGGGGCGGCCGGTCGGTGAAGTGGGCGGGAAACGGATGGAGGCGGGCCAGGGGAGTGGACCAGGGGAAGGGCGACGTGAACTGCTGGTGGGCTAGTGGGATTCGGTGGCAGCGGTTGAATGGATGGAGAAAGGGGCCAGGGTGAGGTGGCGCGAGGTGATTGGCTGGGGTGAGGTGGCTGGGGATGGGTAGATTAGGATTGGGTAGGAAAAGCTTTCGGGTAGCTCTGGTTTTTGAACTGGGGGTGGCCGACTGGGTCAGAACGGCCCGGTACGGCTGCCCCCTAAAAATAAATAAATATTTTAATATTTAAAACGGGGCTTTTGAAAACCGTTAGTAGACGAAACAAAATATTCCGGAGACCCGGGTTTTGATTTGAAATAATAACGGGGCGTTTAGAAAACAAAAACAGAGTTTTCGAAAATAGTTTTATGCAAACAAAATGCAAGATGACATGACGATGCTCAAATGCAAGGTGGCATGATGACATGAGCATGCGGTCAGGATGATGCAATGCACAAAAACAACGCGATTTTCTAGTAGTGATTTTGCGGGGCGCCACACGCCACAAGTGGCTCACCTCGAGGTGTGGTGGCTCGATGCTCACCCAACGCCACACAAGGCCTCACCCCAAGATGTGAAGGCACGCAACCTACCGACGCCACAAAAGGCTCACCCTATTCTCCCGTGAGCTTGCCACAAAGGCCTACTCACCCTATAACTAGAAACCTTTTTGTTTATTAAACACACATGTATTGACGTTTCCTATCAATACAATTATAGCATGCAAAATAAACATCTATCATATACTTGGAATATGTATAATAACAACTTTATTATTGCCTCTCAGGGCATATTTCCTTCAGATAGATACAAGATTGCTTTTGAGATCAAATCGATGAACCATGATGAAACATTTGTGAGCAAGGCCACTATGTTTAGCAAGAGGTGATCTGTTGTGCGTGCCCTCTCCTTTGAGCCCATGAAAGTTCAGTTCATGAGAAATCTAGGAATCCTATGGAGGAGCTGATGGTCTTTCGTGATAGTCCTATTTCAGTACCAAAGAAGCGTGGTCGTCCTCATAAAGTTCAGACATCGGTGGTACAGCCAGGAAATCGATGTTTTACCTGCAGTTGCCTCAAGCTCTATGAATACAAGCCCAAGCCAGTAATTGTTCATCCTACTAAGAAGAGGAAGCCTAGAGCCAACCTTCTCATTGTTATAAGGAATTCCTTATAACATGACGAAGCTCTGCTAGGAATGTTCCTCGAACATCAAAGAACATAACCTTCTTATCCTTTAACTTCTTCAAAATGTGGAAGTTACAGAAACGGTGAAACATGTATGGCATTACATCATCTATGGCCTTCCTCATTGCGACATCCTGATCTGTTATGATGGTTTGTGGTAATTGGCCACCCATTACTATCCCAAATTCAGTGAATAACCATATGAATGTGGTAGCCTTTTCATCCTTTAAAGAATGCTGCACCAAAAGACAGTTTTCCCATAATTATCCATGCCAATGATGGGGGCAAAGGGCATATTGTACTGGTTCGTCGAGTATGTTGTGTCAAAAGACACAAACTACCCAAACACCTTGTAGTTCGCTTGGCCTATCTGATCAGTCCAAAACACACTCCTAACCGTGTTCTATTCATTGACCTTGAGCTTGTACGTGAATCCTGGTGTCTTCTCATGGACTTCTTTAAAAAAATCAGTAGTTGCTCAATGTCTTTGTTATTATGTTTCAGTTTATCTTTAGCCTTCTGGTTGCTCAGATACTTTGCATCAAAAGGTATGCCTGGGAAGCTTCCTCTCATCTTCCGAAATATCGTCATGACTTTTCTTGGTGGAACTCTGCTTTCTTGAAGGATTTTAATGAGTGTCTTGTTTGATTCAGGCATATTTCTATGGCACCTCATAAATCTGACAAGCCATTCTATTGGAGAGAGGTCATGGTTATGCTCGAGGTTCACTGACTTGATGACCCACTTACCATAGTCATCCTTCACTATTATATTAACTGGGCACTTTGTCTTTACTATTTTGTTGGTCTTACGCCTTCTCAGTGCACTATCATTTGACACATTGTCGCGGCTTTTGTTACAGACAAATGTTTGCCTCTGAATCTGTTTAGTGATCCTTGACTCATAGCTATTGTCTTTTCTAACTGCAAACCCCATGCGTCGAGCATAAACAACAAAGAACACGAACGCTTCATCCCTTGAGTTGAACTCAAAACCTGGTTATGGGGCGGGGGCTTCCAGAATTTCATGGATAGACAAATAGCTGTCATTTGTAAACATGCGGTCCATCTCCTGTTCTTCATCAGTGGGATGCTTTGGTTCTAGTGCCTTCTCTAGCTCATCATCAACACCTACCTCATCACCTTGTTGCGGTGCATTTGTTGTTGAATCTGCTGTTGTGCCAACTCCTCCTCTTTCATTATTAGTGTCCATAGTGACTTCACTTGGTTGCTGAGCCTTACCAGCTGATGAATATGCGGTACAACACCTCCTATTGACCCATATGATTTACAAAACACATGGTCTTCCTGCTGCATTGTATTACTAACATTAGGATCTTCACCATATTCCTTTTCTTCTAATTCCATAATCTGCAAGCACGCACACAGAAAATGTCACAAATTATTTTAAAAGAAATTGGAAAGATTCAACGTTTATTTGCTTTACTAACAATACCTCATTCAAATCAAACATTGTTGGTTGTCTATGAGCATGTGTGTTGCTTGACGCCACATGAAAATCATCGGTGACACCTTGTCCACTTGATTCATGCAAACTAGCCTCGACCGCTATAAGCCTTTCAAGACTTTCATCCTCCTCTCTCATCCTCCTCCTGTTCAAAATAGACTTTTGGGTTTTTCTTTTTGCCCAAAATAAGAGTCAGCTGGTTACTTCGGATCACTCATAAAGTACATCATGAAATTATTATAATCTTTTCCATGTGGAAGCGTAAGATATACCTATGTGAATCTATCCAGAACACGACACATGTACATTGGTCTGGTTGTATTATGTGCACCCAGATTTTACATACAGGTGTGAGATCTTAATCCTCCACATATATTGCTAACCAAAAGGAAACATAACTGCATAGCAGAGACCAAAAAGTTAGAGAACAAACAATAGTGAATGTATACAACTCTAATGCTTATTGTTGCCATTATGTTTTCAGTTCTGATCCTTTTATTTTTCTTGTAATAATTTTGTGAAACAGTGTTCATGCAACAAGACTATGTGCAGTAAGTAGTTCAGGGGTGAAAGGGAAAAAGACGTCGCCTAGAGGGGGGGTGACTAGGCGTTTTAAAATTATTACGGTTTAGGCTCTAATAAATGCGGAAGAAAACTTAACGTTTAATTTATCAAGCCAAAACCTATATCCACTAGTTTCACTAAGTGCACCAACAACCTATGCTAAGCAAGAAGAGCAACAAGGTGATAGCAAGATATAGTACTTCAAGCACGAAGGCTATCACAATGTAAATTGCATAAGTAAAGGGCTCGGTTGAGAGATAACCGATGGACGTGGAGACGATGATTTGTTTCCCGAAGTTCACTTTCAAAGAAGCTACGTCTCCGTTGGAGAGGTGCGGGGGCGCAATGAACTTCGAACGCCACAAATGGCTCACCTCGAGGTGTGGTGGCACGATGCTCACCCAACGCCACACAAGGCCTCACCCCAAGATGCGAAGGCACGCAACCCACCGATGCCACAAAAGGCTCACCCTATTCTCCCGTGAGCTCGCCACAAAGGCCTACTCATGTTCCACTATGGGACACTTGAAGGCGGTCACATAACCCGTACAAGGCTTGGGGCAATCTCCACAACTCAATTGGAGGGCTCCCAAGAAACGCCACAAAGGCTCCACAATTCCACAATAGGCCAACAAGCTTGGGGAAACTCCACAACTCAATTGGAGGCCCCAAGAACACACCACAACTCCACACAACCATCTAGGGTTCCAAGAACCCAAGAGAAACAAGCCCAAGGGCTTGAACTCGCTGAATCTCCGAGGAGAACTCAAACCTATGCACCAAATGCAAGAGGCAAGTCCTTCTCTCTCAAATTCCACCAAAGCTACAAAAGCTATTGGGGGAATAAGGGAGGAAGAACACAAAACTCTCCAAGATCTAGATCCTAAGGATTCCTTCACAAAGAACGGATTTGGTTTGGTGGGGCTTGTAGATCTAGATCTCCTCTCTCAAATCCCTCAAAAAGATGCAAGAATCATAGGAGGGGGAAGGGGAGAGGGCAAGCTCTTCAAGGTCAACAATGGAGGAGAGAGAAAGCCAAAAACCAAGAAGAACAAGTTCGTCCCGAAGGGGAAAGGGGAGCTCCTTTTAAAGGGCTCCCCGATCCACCCGTTACTCACAGATCCGCGCACGACCGGTAGTACCGGTGGGTGGCCGGTACTACCGGTGGCACTCAGCCAACGGTTCAAAAAATGGCGATGCAAACGAACACAAAACGAGTATGGCCGGTAGTACCGGTGGTCACCGGTACTACCGCCTGGGCTGGTACTACCGCCCAAGATTCCGACTGAAGTACCGTCAAATAGCACAAACCAGACGGAGAGAGTACTAAACCAAAATCGAGTTTACCGGAAGTTGGGCCATAATTAACACCGGTACTACCAGTGGCAAACTGCCCTAGCGGTACTACCGGTGGCCCGCCGGAACTACCGGCCACGCAAAAACTCCAGAACCAGAACTGCCACAACTTTTGCATCCGAACTCCAAACGAGATGAAACCAATTTTGTTGGAAATATAATGACGTGTCGAAATATTGGGTATCACCAAGGGAGAAAATACCATGAATATATATGTGAGATACCTCCCAAGGTGTGGAGCTGGAAAAACCCGCAAGATCAAAAACGCAATAAGATATGCAAGGAAAATCTGTTTTTGACGAACTAGAGCTTATTATGAAGATAACCACAAGCTATAGATCCGCACATGGACAAGAACCAAACAACAACCAAGAAAGATGATACTATGTATGCAAAGGTTTGAGCTCTCTTCGAAAGATACGAACGAGTCACCCACTCGATCCCCTCTTGATAGTATGGCTATCTATCCTAAACCCGGTCTCCCAACAGTACAAGAACACTACAAGAGACCGGTAAAACAGAAACCCTATCAAGATCATACCTTTGCATTGAGCATCTCACTTGAGCTTGATTTAGACGATCTTGTCACCTTCAAGATGGAACACCTTTCTTGATTGCACTTGCTTGCACTTGCTTGATGAAGTCTTGAGACATGCTCCCCCATACTCCATGGGGAAGCCTCTTCTTCGAACTTGTCTTCATCATTCCATGATTGCCCTTTCACAGGGATGGCAAGCTTCAAGCATGAGATCTACTAGAGAGGACGCATCTTGAGCTTGCACTTGAATTCTTGACGATGTCTTGAAGATAGCCACGAGGAACTCCATCTTCTTCTTCTTCTTCCTCTTCTTCAAGACATACTCGATCTTCTTCTTCTACTTGATTCCAATAGGCACAAAGCCCTTGGACAATGCTTCTTCTTTTTCATCCTTGAAACCAACACATGGTCCAAGCGATGCCAATGGACAAACCTACAAGTGAGACTCAATTTGCACATTAGTCCATAAGAATTGTCATTAATTACCAAAACCACACACGGGGCATACATGCCCTTTCACAGGGCGTGTCCTCTCATATTGGGGTGCGCATGCACTCAGCAGCTCTTGGGGTGAACAAGATCAAGCTTGCCCCTTTGTATGGCAGTGAGGGTGTTGTGGGCAGGTCCAAGGGACTCAAGCCTCTCTACAATCTGATGTTGAGGATATTGCGCCAAAACATTTCCTCGAGTGTTGGAAATGATGATTCCATCAGATGTGGTTTAGTCAACTTGCTATATCATACCCACAGGATTTACAATGCTGGCCTCGAGAGGCAGATGCGGATCCTATTGATGTTATGGATTTCATATTTGAGGAGATGTACCATGCCATACTGTACAAGAAGGCTCCTACATATGCACCACTTGTCATGAGACTCATCAACACACAGGATCATGGTTCCCCACTTGCCTTGGCTCCCAACCTTACCGAGCACACTCTTGTATCACTACAGCAGAAGGGACGCATGGGGCCTACTCCTAGACGCTCCTATGCCAATTAGGAGGAGGAGATCTCTAAGATAGAGAGGGCCCCCGCTCCTACTAGGGCTCGGAGGAAGAGTGCCTCCAATGCACCCCTGCCTCCTATGACACATGACTATGTAAATGAGAGGGTCAAGAAGGCCTCATTATGGGAGAGGACCCTTTGTTGCATGAATGTGGACATCCGCAAGCAACAGCATGCCTCCTACAAGAGCAACCGTCGCATAGAGAAACTCCTCAAGGAGATTAAGGCTCAGGGTGCTGCGGATCAGGAGGAAGGAGAGGATGAGTACACTGATGAGCATGGCGCTCAACCATCCATTGAGCCAGACTACAATATTTATTTTGGGGCATGGAATGCACAACAGGATGGTTTGGTGGATTGGAAGACCTTTTCTGATGTCACATCTAGATATGGGTACTAGGGTACCTCGTCTTCTCTCCCTCACGGCAAAGGGCCTGCAGCTCCAGATGGTGATGATGACTATGATGATGGTGATGAGGATCAGGATATGGATGAGGAGGACGAGGACGATGACGATGAGGACTACTGATCTGTTGGGGCGCTAGCTTAGGTCTTTTCCCTTTTTCGGTGTTTCGATGCCAAAGGGGGAGAGGACATTGTCATCGGGATTTGCATGGGCTTGGATTTTATTCTTATTTGCTATCTCGACCTTCGTACTCATTTGCCTTATGTTCTTGTGAGATACTATTTGCTATTGGTGTGTAACTTTGTGGGTCCTACTTTATTGTAACTCGTGTGTGAACTATGTGCGTTATCTATGTACTACCTACCGTGCAGGCTTTACGTGTTTATCTTAGTGCACATAGTCAGGGGGGGCATTATTATACATGGTCATAATTCATTGCATATTATATCCATGCAAAATCACTTGTTGTCATCGAACACCAAAAAGGGGGAGACTGAAAGGACATTTATTGTCATAATCACTTTTGGTGTTTGTTAACAACAAGTAGAGCATTTTACAGTATGTTATTGTCTGCAGGTGGATATAATGCAAAGTGAAAAGCACCCTTGGCCTATGGAACTTTCCCTCTAATATCTACATATTCCTAGGAATTCCTGACCGGAGTCTCCGGTCTGGCTGGACCGGAGTCTCCGGTGTGGTCTGGAGTTTCCCCAGGAATCTCCGGAGGGGGCTCCAGATTTCTGCCTGGGTCAGCCAGATAGGTGGTCTGGAGCAAGGTCCGGAGGTCTGACCGGAGTCTCCGGTCCAAGCCGCTGAGCGGAGTCTCCGGTGTAATTGGACCGGAGTCTCCGGTCCACTTGGCTCACAGAAGAGCCTGGTCAATCTGTTCGCTGGTCCGGAGGTTGGTCTGGAGTTGGCCGGAATCTTCGGTGTAGACCAGAGTCTCCGGTGTGCAGGCCGGAGTCTCTGGTCTGACTTTTCTCCAATGGTCAGAAAACGGTTCAGTGGAGTGAAGGGCTATAAATAGAGGACCTTATTCCCTTCCTCCAGCTGCTCGTCCACCTCAAGAACACCATGCCCATTTGAGCCACCAAATCAACAAGATCTCTTCATCCAACCATCCAAAGTCATTGATCTTTGGAGAATCGAAGGGGAAGGCCTTGATCTACAGCTTCACCAAGAGAGATCTTCATTTCCCCCTCATTCACTTGAGGGCCCCCATGCTCTAGTGTTTCTTTGGAAACCTTAAATTTTGATTTGGTTCTTAAAAGCTTGTCTTTGATTGTTTGACAGCTTGCTTGTATTTGGGAGCCTCCAGTTAAGTTGTGGATGTGTGCCCCGAACTCATTGTAAAGGTGCCAGCTTCCACCTCGAAGGTTGCCGTATAGTGGAAGAGGTGAATCGAACCCGTTGGGTGAGGTTCATCAGAGAACAATGGAGGCCTCTCGTGGCATTGGTGGTTTGAAACCACCCCCTCTTCAAACGTAGACGTACTTCCCCTGAAAATGAAGGAACTATGGGAAACAAATCCTTGTGTCTCCGCGTGCTCCACTTTGGTTACTTCTATCCTTTATCGCACTTTACTTATCTAGCTCTTACCTAGTATATGTGCTAGGTTGACATATAGGTAAATTCACCATAGTTGCATAATCTAGAGAATTTACCTTTTTGTGTCCAACCCTAAATTGAAAAAGAGTAAAAATTGAAGTATCACCTATTCACCCCCCCCCTCTAGGTGGCCATACGATCCTTTCAGAGAAGCTCTACCATAGTGGAGTATGGGGGAGCAATTTGCAAGTCTTCACCAAGCTAGCGCAATCAAGAAAGGTGTTCCATCTTGAGGTGGTGAAGATCATCATCATCAAGCTCACGTGGAATATGCGCAAGGCAAAGGTATGTTCTTGATAGAGTTTCCTTATTACTGGTCTCGTGGTGTTAGTTGGAGAGACCGGTTTATAGGATAGATAATCGTACTATCAAGAGGGGCTCTCGAGTGAGTAACTCGATTATATCTTTCGGAGAGAGCTCAAACCTTTCCATTATTAGCATCATCTTTCTTGGTTGTTATTCAGATATTATCCATGTGAGGTTCTAAAGCTTGTGGTAATATTCATAACAAGCTCTAGTTCATCGAAAACGGATTTCATATGCATTCTCTATTGCGTTTTCGATGTTGGAGGTTTTACCGGTTTGACTTTTTAAGAGAGGTCAAACCTTTCATAATTTGGTTCTACCCTCCCATGCTGTACTATGATGTTTTTCTGTATGATCTTGTAGAGCTTTTTACCCTCTTTAAAACGAGCCCAAGATCATCAAAATCGGAGTCCGGATGCAATAGTTATGGTTGTTTTCGTATTGCTGTTTCTATCAGTTTTGCCTTGGCCGGAATGTCCGGTGTGAAAATGCCGGACACTTCGGTATCGTGCAGAAATCTCAGTTTTTAGTCGTATGGTTGCCATTCTGTATGCCATATCGGAAACCACCCGGAAAATGTCCGGAATGTCCAGCCCACGCGCTCCAGAGCTCCAACGGTTGGATTTTGGAGGACCTATATAAGGGGCCCTTCTTCCCCAACGGTTGGATAATCTTTCTTGCAAGTTTTCCTCTCGATTGATGACCTTCTTGAGCTTGCTATCCCTCAATCCTCCATTGATTCTTTCATATTCTTTCAAGATTTGAAAGAGGAGATCTAGATCTACAACCCCACCAATCAATCTCTCCTCTAAGTGAGGGGAACATCTTGGGATCTAGATCTTGGAGTCTTTTGTGTATTTCCTCCATTGTTCTTCCTCTCTTATTTCCCCATAAGCTTTTGTAGCTTTGGTGGAATTTGGGAGAGAAGGACTTGAGCACGTCGTGTGTTTTTGCCATTGCATTTGGTGCATAGGTTTGAGTTCTCGGTGAGGATTCAATTGGGTGAAAGGTGAGAAGCCTTTTACTCTTGGGTTCTTGGAACCCTAGACAGTTTGGTTGTATTGTAGGTTTGTGGATTACTTGGGGCCTCTAATTAAGTTGTGGAGATTTCCCCAAGCTTGTTTGTTGGGAGCCTCCAATTGAGTTGTGGAGAAGTGCCCCAACCTTGTGAGAGGTTACGGATTGCCACCGACAAGTGCACCGATAGTGGAAGTGTGGATCGATACCGTTGGGGTGAGATTCACAGGAGAACAAGGGAGGCCTTTTGTGGTGTTGGTGGTTTGAAACTACCTCCTCTCCAAATGAGACATACTCCATGTTGGGAGGAACTCGGTAAAACATCGTCGTCTCCACGTGCCTCGGTTATCCCTATACCCGAGCTCTTACTTATGCACCTTACTTTGTGATAGTCTTCGTGCTTGAAGTCTATATCTTGCTATCACATAGTTGCTTGTCTTGATTAGCATAAGTTATTGGTGCACATAGGTGAACCCTAGTTGTTCTAGGTTTTGTGCTTGACAAAGTAAACGCTAGTTTAATTCCGCGTTTGTTGAGCCACTCTCATAAAAGTTTTAAACCGCCTATTCACCCCCCCCTCTAGGCGACATCCTTGTCCTTTCAATTGGTATCAGAGACTGGTCTCTCATTTTAGGCTTCACCGCCTTAAGAGTAAAGATGTCGTCTAGGGGATTAGTGCATAATCAAATGTTCATATTCGATGGCACAAATTATGATATATGGAAAACTCGTATGCATATTAATTCTCGGGACACGGACCCAAATTTGGAGCGGACTGTAGATATAGGTTTTTCTCCTCCAATGGATTTTTGAAATCTATCTTGTGAGGATGAGAAAAACTTATATCTCGATGCTCAATCTTCTAATGTGCTTGTTAATGCTTTGAGCTATGTAGTTACTTCTTCAATCATACCTTTTTGGAGCGCTCATGAGTTATGGACAAAACTTCAAGATAAATATGATGTGTCCAACATTATTGAGGATGATTGTATTGCTTCCACTTCCGGCCGTGATGAGCTCTCATCTTCTTCCACTTCACCAAAGTGTGGCAAGACACAAGGCAATGATATGGTGAGTGGTGATGAATATTGCAATGTTGATAGTAAACTTACTCTTGATGATCCTGCATCTCTATCTCATTGCAATGCTTCATCTTTGGACTTAAACACATCTAACACTATATATGATTTACATGCTAGTGTTGATAGTCCTTGCATATCATGTATAAATTGCCTCAATAGATCACATGATGATATGCTCTCTTTGCCTTGTTGTCACAATATAAATGCTTCTATTTCCTCTAGTTGTTGTGTGTCTAACAATGTAGAGGAAACCAAAGATTCTATTGGTAAATACACGAATTTGAATGGAGCTTCAAGTAATTCTTCATCATCATCATCTCACGGTTCCCACCTATGCCTTATGGCTTAGGATTCAAAGGTAACTCCTACTTTGGAACCCAATACCTCTTGTGATGATGAGGATGAGGATAATGAGGAAAAAGAGATTAATGTTGATGACTTATATGAAAAGGGTGAGATGGTTTATCATGCTCTTCTTAAGGATAATATTGCTTGCTCTAACTTCGTTGAAATCTTGGACTTTGCTATTAAGAGCAAAGAACATATTGATAAGTTAGAAGCACAAATTTAGGATCATGAGAACACCATTGATAAAATGAGTAGCCTTAAGCGTGGGTATGCTAATAAAATTGCAAATCTAAATGAAGCTCTTGAAGAGGAACAAACCACTAAGGAATCTCTTAAGGAGGCCTTTGCCCTAGAGCTGTCTAGAGTGAAGGAATCTCATGATAGAGATCTTGAGTTGGCAAATGCTATAAAAAGTAAAAATGATGAGCTACAAGTTTCTTATGTTAAACTCCTTGAGGATTTTGAGCACCTCAACAATGTCTCTAGGGTCATCAAGGGTGAGCTCATCAAAATCACCGAGTCACATGAGCAACTTAAAGCCTCTTACTCAAAAGAGCTTTCGAAGTTGCCCTCACCTCTTGCAATTAATTATGATGATTGTGCGACTAACTCTATTTCTTGTGAAGCATCTATTTTGAAGGAGAATGTTGAGCTAAAGACTCAACTTGCTTTGCTAACTAGCGAGTATGGGATCTTGGAAGAAATTCATGGTAAGATATCAAGCTATCATGAGGATCTTATAGCATCCCATGCTAGGATAAAGTTAGATCATAAGGCTAGCTGTACAAAGGTAACATCTTGAGAGCCTCATGTGGTCACTAGCACAATCTCTATGAATAATGATATACTACCATGTGCTAGTCCTTGTAATTCGTCCACTCACATTATTGATAAATCTTGTGATGAATTACATTCTTTGCCTTGTTGCTATAGCAATGAAATTTCTACTTCCTCTAGTATATGTGTTATCACTAATCATGTAGAGGAAATCAAAGAGCTCAAGGCTCAAGTCACTTCTTTGAATAATGACTTGAAAAAGGGTTATGAAGGGAAGACCACACTGAACAAGATCTTGAGTGTGCAAAAATCCCCCAATGACAAGAGTGGGCTTGGATTCAAATCCAATGTCAAGAACAGGTCCACTAACCAGAAGAAGTCCAAGAGCAAAAATAAGAAGGGCCAAGAACAAGTCAAGAATTCGGCCAAGATTGTTTGCTTCAAGTGCAAAATTGAATGGCACCATGTTAGATCTTGCGCCTTGAAGAAGAAGCGTCTTGGTGAGATGAAAAAATGGAAGTGGCCTCTAGTTCAAGGTCATGGCCTACCTCAAGTTGGAGAAATGCCACTTCCCAAGAAGATCCAAGCTAATGCTCCCATTGTGGAGAAATCAAGTGAAGAGAATGGGAAGATAAGAACTTGCTACTTATGTCATGAGAAGGGTCACATCTCTTCTTATTGCACTATTGGTAACTCCTCATCCATCCAAATCAGATTGATGATGTTTATTCTCTTAGGAAGGATGAGGGTGGCAATGTGTTTGCCAAATATATTGGTGCTCAAAGTGGTGTCAAGAAAAGAACCATTTGGGTTGCCAAGCCTATTGTGACTAACCTCTTAGGACCCAACTTGGTTGGGGACCATCAAGATAAAACTTGATCAATAGGTGTGTGTTGGAGGGCATTGGAGACTTGGCTACATCATGAAGAATTAAGGGGACTTCAATTATACTCTCTCAAAGCTAAGTCATTTTTATTCTCATATCTCTATCATATATCTATTGCTCCTCCTTGCAGTAACATGTTCTCAACTCTTTTACATTGAAAGTTACTTGCCCCTTGTGCATGTGTTAGTTTTGTACCTTGCATGTGTTTTGTATATGTTGCGCTTCCTACTTTATTAACTTGAGAAATCAAGCTTGCGTATGTTGGCTTGCACACCATGTATGTGTTTTATGTTTGAGCCTATTGCACCTTGTTCATATCTTAATTGGCTCTTGCAGGAGATTAATGGACTATCCCATTTTGGGGGAGTGTGTTGTCCTTTGGGGGGACCTCACAATCCAAAATGTGTGTACATGAGGAATACCACATAGTATTGATAGTGCAATATTATCTAGTCTCTATGTGGTATGTTTCTCATGAGAAGTCTAAGTTCTATAATGTCCATTAATCATATCTATTTGGATCCTTTTGTCTCGTGTCGATATTTATGGTTTATCACATCATGGGGAAGTCATTTTCTTAGTGCATATTACAAGCCTAGAAAATGTGAATATTCGAGGTCATGTCACTTAGAATTGATATTGATAATTATCTAGCTCCTATGTGGCACATTTGCTCAAACAAGTTCAAATTTGCTTGAATACATTGTTTCTCATCTTTTGGATCTTGTTTGTGTGAGCTCTTCTTGGTATGTGTTTCCTCATATTTGGACATCTATATCCTCCATGGAAACCATTTGCTTCAAATTACTCTAATCATTAATGTTGTGTAGCTATGTGGAGCTATCAAGATTCTCTTCCTAAGCATCGAGCGTAATTCTTATATATCGCCATATGTTTGTGTTATGAATATGATCTTGGATATCCTTGTAAGCTACCTCAGGAAATTATATCTCTACTTATTGTCATTGGACAATTTGTACACCATATGTGGTAGAACTTATTGATCATATTCACATTGGTTTTTGAGTGTTTATGTTGCTCCCAAGTTTTCCTTGATACTTTTGTATCTATTGATTTAATTGGTATTCTCGTATGTGTTACTTATTTTAGGTTATAGTGATGATCCCATTTGTGTGCATTTTGCATTCAAAAGCAAAATTCTACATAATGCATTATTCATGGGGAGCTCTCCTATATTATCTAGAACACTCCTTTATGTTTCTTGCTTTGATCCATATTGTGCTTTATGTTCTTGGAAGCTTGATCTTTTCATTTTGGTAGTTTGTGCCATCATGAAAAGTGTTGAGAGTTTGGTTTAATTGTTGGAACCTTGCTCTTTTTGGGAGTTAGCTTTGTCTCATTCCTTGTTTCGTGTTTTGACCTTTTAGAATGAGATAAATCCTTGAGCATTTGTATTTGTTTATCCGTTTTTGCTCTTTGGCTTTTGCCTCATTCATTTGCTGAACTTGGGGTCTTTTATGTGTTGATTTGGTCCTTGATACCATTTGGACACCTTTTGTCATGTCACTCTTGTGTGTACCGTCTGGGTTTACTTTATGTTTTGTTCAAATTGTATCTCCTTGTTGGTTATTGAAAGCCTTGTGCATGCATATTTACTACATGTTCTATATTATGGCATGCTTACTTTCTTGATCCAATATATAGGGGATTCTCAACCAAATCCTATCGGCTAAGATGTGCATGAAATTCAACTTCATATCAATATGCACATATTTATGTGGAGTGTCTCCTATGTATTCTAGTTGCACTAACTACTTCAGACCCAATTGGTTTGGGGACTTAATGTTGTTTTAGGTACATTGAAGATACATTGGATGCTTGTCTCAATAATAAGAAGATGTGGTGTGTCAGGGGGATGATCCCCAGGTACCCCAACCGAATAAGAAACAAGACAGTCAGATCGCGTCTGGCTGACCAGATGCAGCCGGACAAGGCAAGACAGGCCGGCTATCCCCCGGTAGCCGGATCAGCAAGAGGCAGCTGGATACAGCGACGTAGCCGGACTCAATCAATGTGACAGGGCGACGTGTGTATCAGTGCACGGTACGCCCTGTACGGTGACAAGACTGGCAACCACCCGGCCATACCGAAGACTTTGCGTGGGTGACGCAAGAACAATGGCCGGTGCTGACGACAGGCTCGCACGGCGTCCACTGTGCCTACGACAACCATACCGCTCGTACTCCGATAAGACAAGCCATATCGGACACTGTAGATGACTAGTCGGCTGGGACCCGCCTGTGGGGCCCGCCAGTCGGACTGGCCAGTGAGACCTTTGCCTCTCTGCCTATATAAGGAGAGGCAAGGCCTCAGTAGAAAGGGTTGGTCTTACAGCATTTAAGGCAGTAGCTAGCGTATACAGCTCGAGGAGCACTTGTAGTTTGAGTATTCCACATAGTCAGATCCGGTAGGAGTAGGGGCTTTACCTCACCACAAGGGCCCCGAACCTGGGTACTTCTTGCGTCCCGCTACGCTCTCTTGTATCCAATCCCGCCTGCGGACGCCGTCGATAGCTTCCCTGCTAATCCCCACACCTCTATCTAACCTCCTCAGGTACTACCGTTCCCAATACAACGACAGTTGGCGCCCACTGTGGGGCAAGATGGCTTCGACCGGAGTCACGTTCCGCACGGGACCCCGCAATTCAGCCGGTGAGTGCGTGGCCTCCGGCCTGGTGCTCACGCTCGGCAAGTTCGACTGCGTCATCGACAACGCTTCCTGCTTCGCCGGAACCTCCTTCCCGGCGAACGGCACCGTCCTGCTATTCGGCGACCTCCCCGTTTACGTTGCCACCGTCTCGGAGCGTTTCCCTAGGGAAATCGTCTCTGTTGCGGAGCTGCCATGCTCAGGCGGCAGCACCTCCGCCGCGTCTCGCGGCGTAGAGGTCATGATGGCCGGTTCCAGCCCCCATCCCCGCCAGCCGCGGGAGCGAGGCACGGACGAGGTCGGAACTTCCGCTCCCCCGCAGCCCCAGAACCCGGTGGAGGATGCCATTGATCGGCTCCTGACACCGGTTAACCTCGGGGATAACCCGGAGGAGGCGGAGGCCAACTTCAGCATGGAGAGACAGATCCTCCTCCATGAGGCCATGGAGCTAGCGGCAGCCCGCAAGCAGCTCGAGATCACCGGCGCAAGTACGACCGCGCGCATGGCCTCACTCCGGCTACCGCGGAGCCGAGCCGGCGCAGCCAGGTACGGCGTCGGGGTGGCGAGCTAGGCGGTAGGATGGAAAAGGATGGGGAACCGGATCCCGCGCCTGCCCTCACACGGCCCACCTACAGCACGCCCAACAAGAACTTGCACGCGACGCGAGCCACGGCAGAGGAACTACCCAGCCTGGAGGGCGAGGACCGAGCCCGCCAGCACGCTCGCGTGCAGGAGCTCCTCCGTGTCGCGGACGATAAGGCCGGTGCCAACCGGCAGATGCAGGAAGACCTTAGCTACTCCAGGGGGAGCAGGCTACCTGCCAACAGCAGGGGCGCGCCGCGCGACACCCAGCAGGCGTCCTCCCCTCAGCCGCCTAGGGCCTGCAGTAGGCGTCGCAGCTCTGGCAACAGGGGCCAGCCGCGCTAGGAGCAGACGGTGAACAGCAACCCGCCACCTCCCCCTCCGCCAGCCGGAGCGCCCAGACCAGCCGGTTCCCGTCTCTTGGGCCGGGTGGGAGCACCCAACCCGGATTGTCCAGATGCCCACGACCGCATCGAGTTCCTCGCTCAAGCGCGCGTCACGAAGGAGGAAGATTCTACCGGTCCGGTTTGTTTCGGACCCCGCATCCGGAACGAGCCGTTTCCGGATAAATTCTCCCTGCCCAGGGACACCCCCAAGTACGATAGTAGTATGATGCCGGAAGACTGGTTGACCGACTACACTACGGCAGTCGGCATCGCCCACGGGAACAAGCGCACAGCCGTGCGCTACGTCCCCCTCATGCTAACCGGGTCAACAAGGACATGGCTCAATAGCCTCGCGCCCAACAGCATCAATGCCTGGCCTGACTTTGAGAAGGTGTTCGTCCGCAACTTCAATGGCACGTACAAGCGCCCAGGGCGCCCGCGTGACCTGGCCTTGTGCGTCTAGGGCGACCACGAGACCGACCGCGAGTACCTCGCCAAGTGGACGGAGCTACGCAACACTTGCGAGGGCATCCTGGAGAGCCAGGCCATCGGTTTCTTCATCGAGGGTTGCCGAGAGGGCACCATGCTTCGCCACCGGCTACTGTGTGACGAGCCGAAAACCATGGCGGAGCTCATGACGGTTGCGGAACAGTACGCCACGGCGGATGCCGCCATGAAGAAGCCCCTCCGAGTAAACGCGGACGGATGTCCGACTCCCACGGAGCCGGCTCGCGACCGACCCAGCAATCCGACTGGAGAAGCCGGATCCTCCAGACGCCACGACAACGACAACCGGTTCCATGGGGACCACCAGGCGGAACAGCAAAAGCCTCGATACCACGCGCGGCAGGTCAATGTTGTGGAGGGCGTGCCCGACGCGCCGGCTAATGAAGCAAGGAGGCAGAAGCCACGGCTCACCTTCGACCAGATGTTCGATGGCCCGTGCAAGTGGCATAGCGGTCCCTTCAAGCCGGCTACACACACCACCCAGAACTGCAGCTGGACCCGCCAACTAAAGGACCAGGGCAACCAGCCTCGTCCCCCGCCTCCCCCACCAGGTGGACCTCCACCACCGGCTAGGGGAGCCGGCAATGATGGTAACGGCGGCAACGGCGGCAACAACAACAACGGCTACCCCTAGCCGCACGCCGCCTACCATATCTTCGAGACGGAGCAGGACGACAAGCACAGCCGCAGGCGACGCTCCAAGGAGGTCAATACCATCGCCTCTCCGGTCCCCCAGTACCTGAACTGGTCGGAAACCCCCATCACCTGGAGCCGGGCCGATCAGCCTGAGCATCTATCGACTCCCGGGGGCTACGCCATGGTGCTCGACCCCCTCATCGTCTCCAACGCGTGCACCTGCCGATTCTCGCGCGTCCTCATCGACGGAGGTAGCAGCCTCAACCTCCTCTACCAGTCCTCGCTGGAGAAGCTGGGCATTCGCGAAAGTAACCTGCGCCCGACTACCACGACATTCCACGGCGTACTGTCGGGGCCAGCCAGCGCCCCGCTGGGGAAAATCCAGCTGGACGTCATCTTCGGGACCGATGAGAACTTCCACCGCGAACCAATCTGGTTCGAGGTGGTAAATCTGACGAGCTCCTACCACGCTCTCCTCAGGCGCCCCGCCCTCGCCAAGTTCATGGCCATCCCCCACTATGCCTACCTCAAGGCGAAGATGTCGGGACCCCACGGCGTTATCACCGTCGCCGACTGCTTCAGGCGATCGATGGAGTGCGCTTCAGCCGGTTCCAAACTGGCAGAGGCCCTCATCATAGCCAAGGAGAAGCACGTGATCATGAGCAATGTGGCCATGGCCCAGCAGGACATTCCGGCTAGCAGCAAGCCGGCTGGAGAAGGAGCCTTCCAGCCAGCAAAGGAGACAAAGAGGATCCTGCTCGACCCCTCCGATCCGACTAAGTTCGTCACCATTGGCGCCGGCTTGGACAGCAAATAGGAAGGCGCGCTCGTCGACTTCCTCCGTGAGAATCGGGACATCTTCGCGTGGTCCCCCAAGGACATGCCGGGTGTGCCGAGGGAGTTCGCCGAGCACTCACTTCACGTGCGTCCAGATGCCAAGCCGGTCAAGCAACCTCTGCGCCGGTTCGCAGAGGAGAAGAGAAAGATAATCGGTGACGAGATCACCCGGCTCCTTGCAGCCGGGTTCATCATGGAAGTGTACCACCCGGACTGGTTGGCAAACCCAGTCTTGGTGCTGAAGAAGAACAAGACCTGGCGCATGTGTATCGACTACACCAGCCTGAACAAGGCATGCCCGAAAGACCCCTTTGCCTTGCCCCGTATCGATCAAGTCATCGATTCCATGGCCGCTGTGATTTGTTGTCTTTTTTAGATTATTATTCCGGCTACAATCAGATCCGGCTAAACCTGGCTGATCAGATTAAGACATCATTTATCACCCCCTACGGGGCTTTCTGCTATGTAACCATGCCTTTCGGCCTAAAGAACGCAGGCGCCACCTATCAACGATGTATGCAGAAATTCTTGCACTCGCAGATAGGCCGAAACATGCACGCTTACGTAGACGACATGGTCATCAAGACCAAGGAGAAGCGCACCCTCCTCGAGGACCTGGGAGAAACATTTGGCAACCTCCGCCAGTACCGGATGAAGCTGAACCCAGAGAAGTGCGTCTTCGGAGTACCGTCCGGCCAGCTTCTCGGTTTCCTCGTTTCACAGCGAGGTATTGAGGCGAATCCGGAGAAGATCGCGACCATCGAGAGGATGCAGCCGCCCAGGAACCTGCTTGGAGTCCAGAAGTTCACCGGATGCCTGGCTTCCCTCAGTCGCTTCGTCAGACGGCTAGGGGAGAAGGCACTCCCGTTGTACCAGCTGATGAAGAAGACGGACAAGTTCTCCTAGACCTCGCAAGCCGACACCGCGTTTCACGACCTCAAGCGCATGCTATCCACAGCACCGGTTCTAGCCATGCCGGCTAGTAAGGAGCCGATGTTTCTCTATATAGCAGCCATCAGCCGGGTCGTCAGCGTCGTCCTGGTGGTGGAGCGCCCCGAGGAAGGCAAGGCTCAGCCGGTTCAGAGACCCGTCTACTACCTCAGCGAGGTTCTCTCCCTCTCCAAGCAGAACTACCCCCACTACCAGAAGATGTGCTACGGCGTGTACCTGGCATGCAAGAAGCTCAAGCACTACTTCCAGGAGCACCCAATTAAGGTCGTGTGCACTGCACACCTTTCGGAAATCATCGGCAACAAGGATGCCACCGGCCGAGTCGCCAAGTGGGCCATCGAGCTTGCCGCCTACTCCATCCAGTACGAGCCCCGGCTCACGATCAAGTCGCAGGCGTTGGCGGACTTCCTCGTCGACTGGGCCGAGACCCAATATCTCCCACCGATTCCGGATTCGGACAATTGGCGGATGCACTTCGACGGATCGAAGATGCTCGGGGGCTTGGGAGCCGGCATCGTGCTCACCTCGCCCAAGGGAGACCGGCTGGAGTACGTACTGCAGATCCACTTCAAAGCCTCCAACAATGTAGCCGAATACGAGGCACTGGCGCACGGGCTCCGGATGGCCAGGGAGATCGGTGTCAACCGGATCCTGTGCTTCGGCGATTCGGACTTGGTGGTGCAGCAGGTATCCTAAGAATGGGACGCCAGAGACGCAAACATGGCTCTCTACCGGTTCCACATCCAGAAGCTCAGCGCCTCCTTCGACGGGTGCGAATTTCACCACATCCCCCGCGTCAACAATGAGGCGGCCGATGGGCTCTCCAAGATCGGCTCCACCAGGCAGGCCATCCCACCAGGGGTCTCCTTGGAGCACCTGCGCAAGCCATCCATCAACCCGTCGCCAGAATCAGACTCCATCGTCTGGGCGGGAACCGTTCCGGCTGGCGGAACGGCGGAAGCGGAGCCGGCAGAACCGCCAAAGAAGAAGACCCACACCAATTCCGGCCAGGCAGTGCCTTCCGGCTCGCAAGACCCGGGGGCTGCCGGCTCGCCTAGAGGCTCAGGGGCTGCCGTTCCGCGTACGCCACCCGGACGACCCCCCGACACCCGTCAACTGGAGGACAAGAGCGTCCTCGTCATCCGGGAAGTGCCATCCTGGGCACAGCCCTTCCTGAGCTACATCGCCGATGGAGAACTTCTGGACGATGAGGTGGAGGCCAGGCAAATCCGGCGCCGCGCGCACACGTACACCAGCATAAACGGCGAGCTGTACAAGCGCAGTGTATCTGGTATCTTCCAAAGATGTGTTGATGTGGACACGGGCTACCGGCTACTCAAGGATTTCCACCAGGGCGAGTGCGGGCACCACGCTTCGTCAAGGGTGATAGTCGCTAAGGCATTCCGCCATGGTTTCTATTGGCCCACCGCCCTCAAGGACGCTGAGCAGCTGGTCCGCGCATGCAATGGGTGCCAGCGCTTCGGGCAGCTTAGGCACATGCCAACTTCGGTACTCAAGACCATACCGATCACCTGGCCTTTCGCGGTTTGGGGCCTTCACATGGTCGGTCCCTTCAAGCGAGCACGCGCGGGCATGACCCACCTGCTGGTGGCGGTGGACAAGTTCACGAAGTGGATCGAGGCCAAGCCTATCCGGAAGTTGGACGGGGCGACGGTTGTCACCTTCTTCACCGACATCATCAACCGTTTCGGCTACCCCAACAGAATCATCACCGACAACGGCACGAACTTCGCCAAGGGGGCCTTCACCCGGTTTTGCAGCAACAAGGGCATCCGACTGGACCTCGCCTCCGTCGCGCACCCGCAATCCAACGGGCAAGTCGAAAGAGAAAACGGCTTGGTGCTAGCCGGCATCAAGCCACGTCTTGTCGAGCCGTTAGAGCGGTCACCCGGATGTTGGATCGAAGAACTTCCGGCTGTGTTGTGGAGCCTCCGCACCACGCCGAATAGGTCAACCGGCTACACGCCATTCTTCCTGGTCTACGGATCGGAAGCCGTCCTCTCCGCTGACATCGAGTTTGACTCCTCACGCAAGCTCCTCTACAACGAAAAAGCCAACCAGGAGGCACGGGAGGACGGAGTGGACCTCCTAGAGGAGGCCCGCGAGCTGGCCTTGTCCAGATCAGCCCTGTACCAGCAGCGACTATGTCGCTACCATTCAAGTCGGATCCACCCAGTCGCATTCCGCGAGGGCGACCTGGTTCTCCGGCTGGTGCAAGACACGAAGGGCATGCACAAGCTATCACCACCCTGGGAGGGCCCCTTCATCATCAGCTGGGCGCTGCCCAACGACTCCTACTACCTCATCGACGCGCAGCAGCCGCGCAAGAACAAGATGGACAAATCAAACGAGGAGACCGAGCGTCCCTGGAACGCGGCCCTGCTGTGCCCCTTTTACACCTAGTCACCAGGCAGTGTAAGTATCCCGAAAACCCTATGAATGAAAATGCGGACCCCCACGAAAATCTCGGGGGCTCCTTGCTAGAAGTTTGTATGCATTTGTCTTCCGGTTCTGATTTTCCGGCTCCGGCAACCCCTACCCGGGGGCTCGCCGGCTGGCCCGGCCTGTTAAGTCAACAAACCGGCTGAGTACTGTGTGACGATGTCAGAGGCACACTCTTCGTCTCAGCTACAGACCGCACCCCGGTTGTCCGGCTAGCAAGAGCAAAAGCCCGAGGCATCCCACACGAAAAATGGGGAGGAGACGCGACAGATCGGGTGTCCCGGCCCTGCAACTAGCTCGAACCAATCCAGCTGCTAAGCCATTAGTACCGTGTGCAATGTACTGTCAGCTCCCTTCGATTCCGGCTGCAGACCGCAACCCGGCTGCCCGGCAAGGACGCAGCGAAAACAGCAGAGCGCACGGGAAAGCGACTAAGTGTCTAGAAAGGGACAAGCCAGTTTTCGAAAAAACAAGCCGTTTCTGGACTACAATTTGGCAGACTAACCTACTAACCTATGTGGACATGTGTGTATGCGTATGTACATTTTGTCCGACTACCTAGAGTCAGAATCCAGGAGAAGGAAAGAAGATTCGAAGTCCTTGCCTTCATCAAGCGCTCCGAATCTCGGGGGCTACACCCACTGGGTACACTCGCGCGCCCCCAGTGGAATCTTGTGGTTCTCGACCGGCTAAAGGCGTTTAGCCGGCCGATCGGAGCCCAGGTGAGGGCAAGGGCAGGAGCAAGAGAAGACAAGGAAGATTCGAAGCACCTGGCTACGCCAGCTACTCCGAATCTCGGGGGTTACACCCAGTGGGTGCGCTCGCGCGCCCCCACTAGAATGTTAGTTCCCCCGGCTGAAGGTGTGCAGCCAGCAAAAGCAACCGACTAAGATGAGTCTAGTCAGATAAAGATAGAAGAGTTGGGAAAGAAGGAAGATTCGAAGTACCTGGCTACGCCAGCTACTGCGAATCTCGGGGGCTACACCCAGTGGGTGCGCTCGCGCGCCCCCCACTGGAGGTGCAGTTCCCCTGGCTAAAAGTGTGTAGCCGGGCAAAGCAAGCCGGATACGGTTAACCGGCGAAGTATTGAAAGCAAATTCGAAGCACACAAGTTGAAGGAAATCCAAGCAAGGTCAATATTAACAAACAAAAGAGAGACGAAGCTCCCATAAGTTACCCGGCATCAAAGACGGCCGACACAAACGGACAAGGTTCATAAGTATGTAACACAGGACAAATACACCCGGCATCCCGGGGTGATAGCTAAACGGCAGGACCCTTGCCGCGGGGGAGTTCTTGGCCGGCAGAGGCTTCGGGCGGCGGAGGAGGCGTGGAGCTTGATCCGGTTCCGGCGCTGGCAGGCGGTGGCATCGGGACCTCCACATCAGGAGTACCGACGGACTCCGAGTCGGTGAGCACCTCGTCGGGATCCACGTAATCGGCGATCTTGATGGTAGATCCGCGGAGCTCCAGATGGGCCTGGCGGATGGCGGCAAGATCGGCTCCGGCACGGAAGCCACCGTCGATCTTCTCGACGCGAGCATCCTTGTACCAGGAGAGCATGAGGGCCAAGGCCATCTCCGCTTTGGCCCGCGCCGCCAAGTCTCGCAGCCGGTCCACCGCAGCCGGTACCTCCCCCACATTCGCAGCTAGCTGCGCCATCGTCTCCGGAACCGGAGCCTCCGGCCACACGAAGGAGAAGACGTCCCGTGCCGCCTGGCGAAGCTTGGCAGCTTCCTCGCCAAGGAGAACGACAAGCTCCTGGGCCGTCGGCTGCACTCCCAACCAGTTCTCCTGCAGCCGGTTGTAGGCCAGCAGGTCTATGCCGGGGTAAAAGGCTGTCAGAAAAGAGAAGTCAGATCCGGCTACCGGATCCGGAAAGAAAGGAAGACGGGAAAAGGACTCACCCTTGGCAGTGTGGCCGACCTGCATCAGCTCCTCCACCAGCGCCTTCTCCTTGGTCGCTAGCCGTTTGATCTCCTTCTCTTGGTCCTTGTTCTGGGCCTCGAGAAGGGAGAAGGCTTCGGTCCGGCTAGTGAGCGAGGCGTCACGCTCCTTGATGGTGGTCTCCAGACCGTCCACCCTCACATGCCAATCCTTGTTCTGCTGCCGCAGAGTAGAATTGGACTCGCTTAGCCGGTCGTTCGCTTTCTTCAAGCGATCGATCTCACGCTGAGCGCACACAAGGATGGCTGCAACAAAACCAGCTATCAGTACCCAAAAAAAAGGCAAGCCGGGTGAAGCGAACTTACTCTGGGAAGTCCCGTTGGCGGCAGCGAGCTTCTGCTCCAACGTCCGGTTCCTGCCGGCTGTGGCCTCCAGCAGCCGTATCTCCTTCACCGCCAGCTCGAGCATGGCGGCAAGGTCCGACAGCGAGGCGGCGGAAGAAGCGTCGTCGTCCACGGCGTTGACGGCCAAGGACTCCTTCGCCGCGACCACCACCGTCTGCCATTCCTTCCCAGGCTCCTCTTCGGAGTTGTCGTCGCCAACGACGACGAGCTCCTTGCCGGCAGCCCCCCGCGCGCCCGCGGAGGAGCCTTCCGGCTGGGAGGACCCCGCTTCAGGCTGGGGGACTTCCGGCTGGGCGGAGGCGGTCGGCTCGGCCCGAGGGGGAGGCGAAGGTTGCGCCTCAGAAGAAGGAGGGGCACTGGTCGACGCAGTCAGGGCACGGGGCGGCGACCCGGCTGGCGCGCGTGCCAGGCTCACGGCTCCGAAGGAAACCAGTGTGCTAAAGAGAAAAAGGAGAAGGTAAAGGCAAAACAAAACAAAGTCAGAAAAGGAAGAAAAAGGGCAAATAGGCAGAAGGCGCCGAAAGAAAAGGTGGAGGGGGGAAGCAGCATACCCCGGCACAACCAGGGGCGGCCCTTTCTTCCGGCCAAGATGGCTTGGCAGCAGGGCGCCGGACCGGCTCCTCTTGGGCGCCGGCTCCTCCGTCGCAGGGCAGCGGGAGCCGGAACGGCTGGAGCCACTCCCACCCGCTTCCCCGTCCATCACGGAGCGCGTCGCCGGCTCCGTGGTCGGCGCGGCCTCCTCCTCGTGCACCTCCGCGTGCGGGTCGGCGGCCGACTCGTCATTCCGGCTGGGGAAGGCGTCGCCGTCCCCATCCGATTCCTCGCCGGACCGCCGAGGGCGCGGCTCAGGCAGGTCGGGCGTGAATTCCTCGAGGGGAGCCGCGCCCTCCTCGCGGATGATGCAAGGGAAAATCTATCGAATACAAGAGATCAGCCAGGAGAAAACAAAGAACAAGTACAAGAAACACCAAAAGAGCATCCGGTTAGAAGAGCTTACCCGGGGCGCACGGTTCTCCCGAGTATAAGGCGCCAGGCTGAACTTCCAGTTCTCCGGCAGCCGTTCCTTGGTGATCGTCCACACCCACTCCTTCAGGTTGTGGTAGCGGGGATCGCGATGCGACAGCCGGGTCGGGTCCAGCCGGCCGGAGTAGTAGCACATCTTGTGCGCTCGCTGCTGCAACGGCACAGCCGGGACATCCAGCTGAGAGTGACGTCCAGGCCGGTTAGCCGGCAGTGGACGAGCGAGCGCATGCGCTTCAGCAGCTCATCCGTCTCCGCCTTGTCGCCATGGAACTTCAAGTCCTAGTTCTGCCGGCTGGACTCGACGTCCTGGAAGGCCGGCAGATTGATCCGGTCGACGTTGGTGAGGTTCTTCACGTAGAAGTACGACTGCTGCCACAGTCGTACTATATCGTGAAGAAGGAATTTGGGGTAGCCGGTCTGCGAGCGAGAGTAGATGGAGGCGCCGCCGCAGACGACTAGTGGCCCCTGGGTGAATTGCACCTACGGCCGGACTCGGAAGAGCCGGCAGAAGAGCCCGAGATCCGGCTGGATCCCGAGGTAGCTCTCGCAGAAAGCCACAAAGTGCGCCAACGTTCCGATTGCGTTGGCGCCGAGGTGGTGGAGGCGAAGATCGAAGAAAGCAAGGAAGGTCAAGAGGAACGGGTTCACCGGAAGGGCGAACCCGCGTGCCAAGTGCGAAAGGAAGATGACGCGCTCTCCCTCCGCCGGATGAGGCGACACCTCCCCGGCCGGCGCCAGCCGCACCGCCACCTCCTCTGCCGGCGGGAGGACGCGGGTGGCGCGGTACTTCGCGATTTGGTCCTCGGTGATGGCGGAGCCGCACCAGGCCCCGCGGTCGGCGGCCATTTCCGGTTGACAAGGGGGAGCGGCGACGGAAGATTGACGGTGGCCCGTAGCATCGACGACGACGAGCGGGCGGCGCAAAGGGCAAGGGCGCAGGAGCAGAAGCAACGAAGGAGAAGGAAACTGCAGCGGGGGAGCGAAGGAAAGAAATTGCCTCCCCCGCGGCGTCCCTTTAAAGGACTAGAAGGGCAACCATCGACGGGGCACGTGGCGAGCATCCGGGCAACCCACACCCCAACCGCTGCCTAGATCCCGTGTGCCAGAGCAGGATGCGCAGAAGATCCTGGAGCGAGAACCGAAGCGTCGGACAACAGTTTCCCGAGGCGACGTGCGACGGGACGTTACGCTGCCCACCGCAGAGTAATGATGGCGCGTGCGCGCGTGGCCGGCGTTAGCACTGACGTCACGGGTAGCGCAACCGCCAAGCTCAGCCGGACACAAATTCAAAAGCAAGAGGAAGCGCGCGCACATTTCGCCTAAGGGCGGAATCCACACGCACTCGGGGGCTAGTGTCAGGGGGATGATCCCCAGGTACCCCAACCGAATAAGAAACAAGACAGTCGGATCGCGTCCGGCTGACCAGATGCAGCCGGACAGGGCAAGACAGGTCGGCTATCCCCCGGTAGCCGGATCAGCAAGAGGCAGCCGAATACAACGACGTAGCCGGACTTAATCAATGGGACAGAGCGACGTGTGTATCAGTGCACGGTACGCCCTGTATGGTGACAAGACTAGCAACCACCCGGCCATACCGAAGACTTTGTGTTGGTGACACAGGAACAGTGGCCGGTGCTAACGACAGGCTCACACGGCGTCCACTGTGCCTACGACAACCATACCGCTCGTACTCTGATAAGACAAGCCATATCGGACACTGTAGATGACTAGTCGGCTGGGACCCGCCTGTGGGGCCCGCCAGTCAGACTGGCCAGTGAGACCTTTGCCTCTCTGCCTATATAAGGAGAGGCAAGGCCTCAGTAGAAAGGGTTGGTCTTACAGCATTTAAGGCAGTAGCTAGCGTATACAGCTCGAGGAGCACTTGTAGTTTGAGTATTCCACATAGTCAGATCCGACAGGAGTAGGGGCTTTACCTCACCACGAGGGCCCCGAACCTGGGTACTTCTTGCGTCCCGCTACGCTCGCTTGTGTCCAATCCCGCCTGCGGACGCCGTCGATAGCTTCCCTGCTAGTCCCCACACCTCTATCTAACCTCCTCAGGTACTGCCGTTCCCAATACAACGACATGGTGACTAAATTATAATCGGAGGAAAGCTAGGATGATCAACAAACTCATATCTACTACATCCTACCAATGGTATCTCGGTAACAAGTATCCCTCTTATGCATACTTTTCTAGCATCCAACCTTTGTGGTTGCATCATGGCATGATTTCCTTCAGTTGCTTCTATTGTCGTTTTTGCAAGAATTTTATTGTATCATCCTTATTGTGGTATGAGTAAGTTCAGATGAATGCATATTTTGGGGAGTATATAACAACCATGTTTATGATTCACCAATCCCACATATGCCAATCTAGCAATTCTATTGCCAATCATTTCCTCAATTTCTCTCATGTACTATATGGATAAATTTGCAAGGTTTATTTGTTCTTTATAATACTTGTTGCCTTTCCCAATGCATTCCAACTATCTCTTGTTACCGAAGGCTCACCTTCTTCTCCGAGCCTATCCCACAGAGGAATAGCTCACTTACTCGTGGTAGACTTTAAGGTAGTCTCCAAACCCTCACAAACTTTCCACCGAGCAAATCACAAGCTGAATGCCTCCGGGCGACCCTAGCCACCTAGGGTTTCCCACATATCCAAGAGTAACAAGCTAACTCGATAAACTCAAGGGAAACAAACTTTGGCTTGGTGGAAACGTAGATCAGGACCTCCTCTTGCTTTCTACCAAAGGGAATTGGAATTGGTTGGGTAGAACGGGAGATCCTCAAGGAATTGTGTTTCAACAATGGGGGAGAGAGCTTTAAGGATGAATATGAACTGAATGCCTAACCTACTCAAGGTGGAAGAAGTGGTATTTATACCCAAGGGATAAATCTAGCCGTTTAGAGCAATTATGCGAAGTTCGGTTTTAAGTCCGGTTGGACCAGCCCACACACCAGACCGCCCGGTATACAGGCCGGAAGACCGGAATCCAAACCAGGAAAAGTCCCTATCCGCGAACCCGGATAGACTCGGTATAGTAAACCAGGAATCCCGGTTTGGATTCGGTTTTCCGACACTGCTACCGGACCACTCGGTATGGGAGCCGGTTTAACCGGCTTATACACCGAACTTGGCAGAGATGCTATGAAAAGTAAATTTCTCTCTCCTCTCTCTTTGGTGATGGAACATGTGGGTGTATGGGATGTGTATAAGGCTTAGAAATTCATCTCCAACAAGCTCATCAAGATAACCCCTCTTAATAGTGCAGAGTTCCTAAAGACTCAAGTTACATATAAAAGGCAAAACTCCAGCACATCTCTTCGTTATCGAAGTGGGGGGTCTCCGACGATCTTCCAACATATCAGCGGACTAAAATCTGTTTAAGACACTAGTAGGTAGCATTACTCCGCTCTAACTATGGTGTCATTGTCAACCAAAAACAGTAGAGGGTAAACTACCCTTTCAGCATTCAATAGCAACATCGCGCTCCTCCTCGCGGTCCCTGTCGTGCACCTTCCCCTACCCCACCCCAAAAAGGGAGGTGAAGGAGGGGTTCACACCGCCAGCGAGGCACAGCCCGTCGCGGGGAATTGGCATCCGCCCCAAGCCGAAGGAGGAGACTGACGGTGCGCTGGCCGTCGTTCCTACTCCAGCAACGACTCCTAGGGAGCGTCGATGACCCCTAGGACACGCCAAACTATGGCTCGGCGTGGATGGAGTCCGTGAAGGAGCACGACATCTGGAGGGAGTTGATCAAGGCTTCCATCTGTGACGCCGACAGGGAGCTCGCCGACCTGACGCACAACAATGGTGTTGGTCCCAACAACGTCATCAAGGACGAGCCCATCGACGACGAGGCCGGCAAGCCTAACGAGCGCGGGAAGGGAGAGCTCACCAACATCGACTACCTATACTTCCATTACTACTACAGTGGTGGCCAGCGAGGCCAGGGATGTTATATTAGGATTTTTAGTTAAATTTCGTTCAAATATAATGATGTTTGAATGAAAATTTAAATTCATGTTTGTATTCAATGTTCTCAAAGAAAAATGTTTAGGGCACGCAACTGGGAACAGGCACACCCCAAACGCGGGACCATGTGGTGGCGTCCTCCAAAAGACCGATTTGTCGCTTCTGCCGGACGTCGTTTAGGGCACACGACTAGAGATGTTCCTAGGTAGTGGTGATATAATTAACCCTAGGCCATGGGTAAACCAACAAATAGTTCAAGTGTCTATGAACAAAACCTTTAAGTATAACTCAATGCAAACATTAGTTCATAAAAATTGTCATTAATTATCAAAGCCATATATAGGGAAACACATGCTCTTTCACCTAGGCCCTCGGTAAACCATATCAGGAATGGATAGTAATGGATAGAAGACTAACATGATGCTGCAGAGGCGTTATAGTTTGCTTAGTATGTTTTAAAAAAATGTTGCCAACATGGGAATGATCCCTTCCTTGGTTATATTTTTTTAAAGACCTTGGTTATATGTTGTTAGATAGGTGATACACCCGGTTTTTCCATGCATGCCTCAACGGCGGCTCGGAAGTCTGCCATAGCTAGGACTCGAATCCGAGCGGCCTGGCCTCCCTTAGTATGTTTAGATGGCCTGTTCATGTCTCGACTATTTGCGACCCTAGATTGTAACAGCTTCTTTTTTGACGTGTCGTACAACAGATTTTAACAGAGGATAAGTTGTACAGTACATCTAAATTTTGATAAATATCTCGTATCTATTTTAAAACGGAGGAAGTACAATAAATTTTAACAATGCAATAAGAGGTCATATGCACCAAATGATGCAGAACAAATTTGTAAATCATGTCCTTTCGATAAGGCCTCTCTAGTCTTACTAGGAGTCTGAGTTTTGACGTGTTTTATCCGGGTGAAACCTCGTATATTTGGATCTCACTAGCTTGATGAGGCAAACCCAACTCGTCTGCTGTCTGCCATTTGTCGTTTGACCTGCACAACAGGCATATGAATAAGTTATTTTCCAGTGTGTGATATGTCCCTGAATCATGATAAAACATCGATTACTATGTTTTGACGTGATATAACATTGATTTCAAAACAAAAACATTGATGTTTGACTTTACATCCAAATGATTATAACCGTAAATCACATCGCTACAATCCTCTTCATCACAGCTACTCTTCTTTCTCGGTTTTCGCTGACAGCGGCCCACAGCGAGTCGCAGAGGTATTCGAGCAGCTACATGATGCAGGCCGTCCAGATTAGCTGACTGTCGGCCATGACCAAATGGACCAAAAGCTCATTCCACGAACTTAAATCAGGAGTAAAAAATTATCAATAAACCGAATATAACTTTACAGCAACACATTGATATTAAAAGCATGTTTCAGTATATTATAAGTACTTCAGTACTTGGTACTATACTAGCAAAAGCACTACCAACGTCAACAGGAATGCACTAGCTAACACAAAAGCATTACCAGTCTACCGCTCTCAGGAAATTCTGCAACAACAGCAGTATGACATAACGATCAATTGCCGTCGTTTACACGGATGATATACACTTTCATGGTGCACCTGCTCTCATTGCTCAACAGTTCGAAAAGACAGATATCACCCATCTTCAGTTTGTTGTCTTTCACAAACTTTTGCCATCCATTTCTGAGCCTTTTAGCACGACTCGTAGCATTATCAGTAATGGATACTTCCCATTTCTCGTCAAGCAGCTGAAGATACAAGCGTGTCTCCTCTCGAAGATATTTCTCAGCATAGTGACTGGGGAAAGTCTGTGAATAGATTTGAACACGAAAGTAGTAGATATAATGGAAGATTGGAAGTAAACTAACATGCCAACTACTTCCTAAATTCACACCAGAAAAGCAAACTGTATGTAAATTCAGAGATGACAGGCTATGAATCTACAGCATCGAGAATATTGTTTTCATTGATATTCCAAAATCACAGCAGTTTAGGAGGACACCCACATAATCAAAGCAAAACAAACGTCAAGAAAAGATGGGACATACCAGGGAGAAATCTGAATCAATGTTGGACTTGCCCATCACAGCAACAAAGATTGGGATCTCTGAGTGTATGGAGTGGATCTTCTGCTTCACCTCTTCCATCTGATCTGGAGCTAGTTTGGTCTTATGGGTGGTAATGTAACCATCCTTCAGATGCTCCTTTTGAACTGAAGACAGCCTCATCTTCTTCTTCTTCCTGGCAGTGTAATTGGAACCAGGCAGATCCTCTAGCCCATGGCCATCTTCAGAGGAGAAAGAATCTTCTGCGAAAAGGAAATAGAATTACTAAATACAGCTATATAATAATGAGAACGATTTGCAAGGAAAGGTATTTTATTATGGCAAACTGAAACCTGATTCCTCAGAGGAATAAGAATACATTGTGGTCCAGTTGTTTTGACATGACTTGTACTTTCGGGGCCGCCTCTGCCTTTCTGTTCGTGGTGACTCCGTTGGAAGCTTATTCACTGTGTTAGGTGGCTTCATTTCCATGGGCTCAGGATGAAAATCAGAACTGTCTGCAGTTTCAGTAGCATTTGTACGCCTTTCTTGCACAGGGGGCGGAAAAGGATCCACAACAACTGATAATGCCTTCTCACAGCCAAGTTTATCAAAGATCATGACACTAAACTGGGAGTTCCCATTGTATCTGAATAGTATAGTGTCACCTATCTGTAGACCGAAGGTTTTAACAAATTTTCCCCATCCTGCTGTAAGGACAAGCTTTTCTTGGTTCTTGACCACTCCAATTATGTGACTGCAACGATTTTGTGTTTCAAGTTTGATCTCTCCTAGGATCTCGCCTTTCAAACGCTGAACAAATTCTTCTGGGATGATCTGGAGAAACAGCTAATTAATTTCTTGTTTGAATAGACAATTTGTAAACAAGGTAATCAATATAATCAAAGAATTTCTGGGAAGACGTACATCTGGCTGGGAGATAGTTCGCTTAGCCATCAATACCCATCACTCTATAACATTGTTCAGAGAAAACAAGTTTTAGTGGCGCATGTTATGGCTGAGTTGCTGCTGAATATTAGCTCCTCGTGTGCACTAGCTGGGGACAAATGGATAACACGGCTCCATTTAGTCCAGGCATTAATGCCCATACATTTATCACAATGAGCAGGATAAGTTCCGGTGGACATTTACATACTACATCAGGATCCTTATCGCACAAATCAATGTACAAAGACGTGGTGAACTAACAACCATCCATTTCACAAGAAATGAATTTGGGAACTAGAAAGCCACTTACGATCAAAATCCTTATTTGTACTTGTGCAGAGAGGTAGTTTAAACCAAGGATAACCTAGAGAAAAGCAGATGGAATGACAACAATAGGAGTTGCTACTGTGATGAGGAAAAAGCAATTTAGCATTTGTTTCCTCGGCACGCCTGTTGTGGACGACAGTCTTTGTGGCCATTAATATCCTGCCGAGAACTAGTATCTCAAATATGTGTAGGAATTAGTTAGTGGGGTTTAGTGGACAACTTAAGGCTCAAACTGTCGTAATGATGTGGTTTTTAACAAAAAAATGATTTTCAATTTTTTGCAGGACATAAATATCGATACACACTGGATCTGTATGTGGCCTTTATCAGGGTGTGAAGACGCAGGCTTCTATGGTCTCTAATTGCAGCCACTTGGTAGCACGGGCTTTATTCAACCAATTCAGGTGATTGTCTAGCAATAGGATTTCTTCTGCAGGAGTGTGTCATGTCTTGTAATCTCTATTGCGTTTTTCAGCCCGTGAGCACACTTTTATTATTTCTGTAAGAAGCAACACAGGGTGATAAAATTCTGGATTGGGAATAGCATGGCTCATTGGTGTATTCAGAACTGTGTTATGAAAATAGAAGGGTAGAGTAACAAGACAGAGGGATTAGCCAGTGAAGGCGGTTTATTTAGTACAAAATACATGTTTAGAATTCTTTTCAGTCAGAAATGTTAAAAGGCACGAGATAATGACAACTAAAAAGGTTCTCAACCATAGTAGGAACTCGATCAATCGCTATCAATATCAGGAGGCAGATCCAGAATCATGGGAACGAGAACCTTTTCCGCAATAAAAATGACTCCATGCATCACATAATGCAGAGACCGTGGGACTGCCTCTGTTTTAAAAATTAAAATAAAACAATCAAAGCGTATCTGTTTCTTCAATCTCTAATACATGTCTACATGACATACCAAGGAAAATGCAAAAGGTTATCATCAGAAAAGGATGAATGCCAAAAACATACGATCTCTTTAAGTTCAACTACGAGGAAAGTTTTTGCACACAAATTTACATGAATACGCTACCATGATTGATCCGTCCATCAAATTAACCAGAAAAATGAACAGAAGTTATAAAGACTACATATTACTCGTGTACATCCACAAAGCAGTATAGATCTACAAATAATATTTATTAGAAAGTAGAAAATCAATGGTATTCAGAAAACAAAAAAGTAAATGACATTAAGGGAGTGGTGCTGTATTTGAATATGTATTACCATTTCACTTTGGAAATCGCCCATCATAAGCATCAAAAAATATTTGTTTTCATCATCCAAGTTCATGTAGTGATATTCGAGCCAGCTTTTGCATCTTTCACAAGACACTTCCATGTTTTTATCAAACCTGCAAACGCCATATGACTGAAATTTGGTCCAGCAAATGAATACAGGAATAAAAAGAACTAGTATTTACCCAATTTCATTTGCGTTGTTGCGCCTGTCTTGGACCTGCCGTATGAAAGGGTCTACAACAGCCGATAATGCTTTCTCTCGACCAAGTGTATCAAATATTATGGCATTAAACTGAGATTTTCCACTGTATCTCAATATTAAAGAGTCACCCATCTTCAGATCATATTTGTTGACGAATTCGCTCCAACCCGCTGTAAGAACAAGCTTTTCTTGGTTCTTGGCAACAATAATGATGTGACTCTGATCATTTCGGGTTACTACCTTGATCATTCCTGGGATTTCGGCTTTCAAACGCTGCACAGGTTCTTTTGGGATTATCTGCAGAAAGAATTAAGAAAAATAGACAGAAAATTTATAAGCAAGCTCCAAAAGCACTAGTAATAATCAAGGTGTAACTTTGTGTCTCTGTTTCCCGACTAGAGTACACTATCTTATGACAAAAAACAGGAAAATATCTCTAGATCTTCCTAGTAATTGCAAAAGGTAAAACCAAAATTTTTGTGTAAATTAACTTCCCTCAGTGCTAGTAGCATCAATACGAACACCAAATTAACAAGACAAACAATCAGAAAGTTGAGTAAAGAACTGCTTTAAAGTACTAGTCCATCATTGGTCTCTCCGGAAAGTTGGACTGTATTTGTATAGGGTTACCATCTCATTTCGGAAATCACCCATCATAAGGACCAAGAAATACTTCTTGTCATCATCTGAATTCTCGTACAGGTCCTCATCCCGCAGTTTGCATGCTTCACAGGACGTGCACATCTTTTCATCAAAGCCTGCAGCGGAAATCATTAACAATGTGAGTTTCATACTTTTCAATTCAATGCGTAACAAGAACATTGATTCGAATCATCACTATTCAATCTTAGCCTAAAAAAAGGGTGTGCCTAATTCTTTGTCGACCGAGAATTCTCAGTCAGGTGATGTCATCTAATCTAAGTTGCAACCCCACCTACAACTGAAATCCCAGTTGCAACCCCACTCGCAACTTACATGGCGCACGAGCGCGCTGCAAATACAATAGGGCCCTCGGTATATTCGACCAGAAGAGGATTCCTCGTGAATTGGACAAGAAGGGGAAAAAAATCTCCAGGAACCCGACTTTCTCTCCTCCTAGCGGCGCCGAGCTCTACCCAGTTGGCCGACGACCTCGCGCCGCCCCCATGGACTGCTTCGACACCGGCTCCCCGATCTCGGGCTCCCCTTGGCCAAGATTCATCACTCACGTCTCGGAAGGTGAAGTGCGGAAACCCTACATGCTCGTTACGCCGGGGACCGATTCTCCCGTCCTTCTCCGGCGTGACACTCAGACTCAGTCGACCTCATCGAGAGCGCCTGCAGAAACAGCGTGGCCACCATGGCGCCGGCCATCAAGCGCGCGACCGCTGGCCTCCGGAATCACAACAAGAGGCATGTCTCCCTCCCCCATCTGTACATGCATAAATGTACTTGTGCTGACCTTACCAGTGAGGGATATATGATGCTGGATCCAGAATCACGGGAAGACAAAAAAAAAAGGAAAGGACTGCAAAGATCATCTGGGGTTTTTAGCACTACGAGCAGTGGAACAAAGACCAGTAAGTAGTACTCCCTCGGTTCCAAAATATAAAATGTTTTAGTTCTGTGAAGGGAGTGTATCTAAACCGCTTCTAATGTTTAGGTTCATTTAGATTTGAAGTGAACTTAGACACTAAAAGGGGTCTAGATACACTCCCTTCTCCCTTCGTAAAGCTAAAACATCTTATATTTTAGAATGGAGGAAGTACTAGTAGAAGAGTGGAAGAAAATCATCTGGGGTTTTTACCCGACTAAGAACTGAATCGAAAGAACAGGATGCTTAGATTTTACAACCCGGGAATATCTCATGATTCTTACCTTGCTTATCCCTGTTCTTCTCCTCGTTGCCTTCGGCGGTTCGGTCTTCTGCGGTTGGCTCTGCTGGTACGAGTCGAGCGGAGAGTGCTCATCCAGCAGTAGCCCGGCGGGCATTTGTTGTTCCACAGCCTTCTCGACAACCGAGGCCCCTCGAGCTGTGTTTTTCCCCAGATTGCACGACCACTGCACACGTCGCGGTGCACCGAAGCCCGTGAAAATCTCTGTAGAATCCCTGGCAACAGGCTGCCTGAAATGCGCACCAGAGTAAGGACAATAGTATAGCCAGCTGCTGGCTATAAGCCAAGTGTCGTGTTATCTATAGCCAATTTAAAACTAGCATGTACAATAATAAGTTACAAAAATATATTAGCACTATATGGCCCACCTTTCACTCTCTCCAAGTGTCTAGAGCACGTGCTAGAGCTGGCTCTTGCATGAAAGCCAATTCTTCTTCTCTCTTCTCTTCTCTCTCTTCTAACTAGGCAAGAAAATAGTATTTTAATCATTATAGCCAGCTGACTAGGACTTATTGTACTTGGATACAAGCTTGAATCAATAGAGCCAGTAGTAGTAGCGCACAGTACTCCTACTACTAGGACTCTAGTCTAGGTGTGAAACCGTGAACGGCCTAGCTAGGGGATACTTCAAATCTCCGGCAAAAGGTTACTGACTGACAAACGCGATACAGTATGATTTATAAATAAAAGACCTACTCTACAAGGTAGCTGTAGCGCACCGTCGTTGTCACGTTGGATTCTAACACGGCGTGAAGCAGACTGCACTTTGCTGACCGGAACAGTGCTACGCCGCACCATTTCAGGCTGAGTGTTGGTCGAGGTCAATCCCGCGGCGTGAATATTGAGCGCTGGTACGACGTCTCTAATAAGAGCGTGTGCAGCTCGAAACAGTCTTTCCCCCGGAAATCAATCTTCTAGCTGCACCCGGTAAAAAATAACATATTGCAAAATGTTAAAAAAAAATTACAAATATATTCATGGCTAGCTTCGAGTTTTAGGTTCACGCGAAGTCATTCTAAAAAAAAAAATATGTTTTATGGTCTGTGCAAAAAAAAGTTGTCTTGTGTAGCAAGTTACTTTAACACTATTTTTTGTCGTTTTGCATAAGTCATCTAAAATGTTTATTTTTCTCGAAACGACTTTGTGCGCACCTAAAACTTGAAGGTCTACGTGCACATATTTTTTTGAATTTTTTTAGCATTTTAAATTTTGACAAAAATCAAATTCAAATAAAGGGTGCATGTGAGCTCGGGAGCCAAATAGCCGCGTCCTCTTTCCCTCGATTTATAAATAAATTCATAACATGTGGAACCGATACAAAGCGGCGAGAAGAATCTCTTACAAAACTGATCGAACAAAAACAAAAGAAAACATGAAAAACCAAAACTTACCATTGAAGATATTGAAACAAGACCGAATGGATTCGAGGCTCCACAACAACGCCCCCAAGAGGATAACAATGCACTGCGCTGCTTCCGTCGAGGCCGTGAGTTCTAGGGTTTTCACCCGGAACCATAACACTAGGAGGATAACCACAATGGAGCCCCCAAGAGGATTACAACACCCGCAGACATCGTCGTCGGTGATGTTGAAGCGTTGAGGTTTCGCCCAGAAAAAAATCCTCGCACCACTTCCGTGAGCTCAGTCCCCCGCTATCCTTGATTTAGGCCCCCGAAGCGTGATCTAGGAGCTGCCAAAGCCGAAATGTCGCGAACACAGGACTCCACGCTGTCCCCATGACCGAAGAGAGAGACCACGAAGACCGCTGCATCGTTCGTCGTAGAGCCGTCCACGCAGTCAACTTTCTGGGGCCGCCACCCTAGCATCCACGAACTCGAGTCCATAACTTTACCAACACACGACAAAGGCATCAGATTGGACAATGTTGGGGATATACTTTCCGGATATCCTCATTGTGCCTCGCTGACCAGGGTGGCCCACTTCGGGTTAGAGCTTTGCTTCACGGGCGGCCCAGTCAGAGAGAATAGATGGAGTCCAGTCCGGCTACGGGAAAACACAGAAGACTTACCAACATAGGCATGTATCGTTACTTATAGTCCAAGATGTACTCTGTAACCGACTCTTAGTCATAGCTGGATAGGTCTCTCCTGTAAACCCTAGGCCGGATATCTATATAAGTCGTCCTAGGGACCAACCTTTAGGGCACCCCACAATAGTCTACAATCTCAACTCGTACAGGCGAAACCCTTGTATCACATATTCTAGCTCTGCCGTATTACTAGATTGCTAGCAGGAGTAGGATCCGTCCACCACCGGTGGATTCGAACCTAGGTAAACTTGTGTGCTCACCATCCCGGAACACCGTACGACTCACACCCCTCTCTTCCACACGCCTCGAGGACCCCCTGATGGCGTACCCGTCCTTAATCCGACGACAGTTGGCGCCCACCATGGGGCAAATGAGCTTCGGATCTGCGTTCCGAGCGAAATCTGCAAGAATCGGAATCGGCGAGACAATCGTCGTCGGTCGCGTCCTCTACGCCAGCGATGTCCCTCTCGTCCTTCTCGACGAGACCTGGATTCCAGCTAGGGAGGCTGTGACTAGCTACACAATCATGTCTTTTAGCGAGATCGATGTCTATCTCGGTTTCACTGAACCTGTCCCATCCACCCTAGCGGTGATGATAGAGGGAGAAAAAGTTTCTAGGTCCACTTTGTCCACGGAGGCGGCTGAGTTCCGGATCCCAGAAAATCATAATCCCACCCAGCCCGCACCTGATGCGGAGATAGTGGAGAAAGCCGAGCCTGAAGTAGATCTTCCTGTGGACATTGAATCTGAAGTGAATATCCCTAGCGAGGTCACATCTTAGGATGATCTCCCTAGCGAAGTCGAATCTCAAGAGGAGCAAGTCAACAATAACTCCAGATCCGGCTCTGCCGATGCTACAGCAGGTCAATATTTCCTGAGGCACATGTTGAGGCGTATGATGCTGCATGATGCCAGCATGGAAGAAATCCTGGATACCATCAAGTGCTTCGAGGAAGCCCACGAAGAAAGCTGCAACTACATCAGGACGCACGCATCACACTTTGTCGGATACGTTGGATCCGGATCCGGCTTTGCCGATGCTGGAGACAACGAGGACTCAGTGCTGGAGGCAATCGGAACAAACACCAACTTACCAGCATCTTCGGATGATTCAATGACTTCGGTGGATTTCCAAAAGTTTTCCGAAGAATATGAAGAGGAGTTCAACTCCAAAGCTGCAGAAGAAGGAGAAGCCATGGATGAAGGATCTAGAGAAAACGCTCCCAAAACGCAGGAAGATATGGATCTCGGAGATAATCCCGACGTCCAGATGTCCAAAAGTACTTATCAGAGCTTGACTCCAGGAAACGAACCCAAAGCCGTCTTTGCTACTGGCGCTGCCAAGAAGGCAAAGAAGAAGAAGAAGAAGAAGAAGACACCGGTGAAGGACCTTCTGGCTGAGAAGATAATCACCGAAGAATACGAGGAAGACTAGGATGGAGCCCTAATCCTAGATGAGCCGAAAGATACTCCGGTGGATGGACACGTGGTTACCCCTGGTGCCCGTAAACTCATCGGAGATGCACTAACTACGCCAATCCCTGCTGTTGTAGATCTTACACCTACAGAATTGGAAGATAGGGCACAAGCCCTAGAAGTGCATCGCCAAGTACTCCTAGATGAAGCTAACAATCTCTTGGAGGAGAAAAATCACATTGCATCTACGGGGAAGTTCAACTCCCTGCAATATCAGAAGACCCAGAACGGCCCCGTGCGGGCTAACAAAAATCCGGAAGTTCGTAAGACACTCTTTGAGGAAGGTGACGCCGTCAAGGGAGAACCTCGGCACGACAGTAAGGGAGATCTGGTGTATGGAACACTAGTGGAAAACACTGCTGTAGCCCGAGATATCCTGGCGAACAATCCAAACCCAAACCAAATACGGTTGGGCGTAAAGCTACTTACCAAGAGTCTGGAGCAGCAGAAGGCCGCGAAATCCGGGAGCGGAAAACTGGTCTCTAAATCTAACTAGTGCCACATGGATCCGTCTTGGCATGACATAAGTGAAATGGATCGTATGGGCACCTAGAGGGGGGTGAATAGGTGCTACTTCAAATTTAAATGCTTTTTCAATTTTAGGCTTGACATAAAAGGTAAATTCTCTAGATATACTATTATATAGAATGTCTCTATATGCAAACCTAACTACTAGCGAATAAAGGCGAGTAAAGTGAGGAACGAGGATATCGTGATGAAGCACGCGGAGACGCAGAATTTGTTTTACCACAGTTCCTTCCTTGTTAAGGGAAGTACATCTGCGTTGGAGGCGTGGGTGGTACTAAGACCACCACGCCACAATAGGCCTCACCCTGTTCTCCAATGGATCCCGCCACCAAAGGCCTTATCCACCTTTCCACTATAGGTACCCTTCGAGGCGGAAACCAGCGCCTTTACACAACTAGCGGGGCACAACTCCATAACCAAGTTGGAGGCTCCCGTAATGACAACAAGCTGCCACAAGAACAAGTTATCAATAACAAAACACAAGATCTAGTTATTAACGAGAATACTAGATCGGAGATTTCTCCAAGTGAATGGAGAGGAGTTGATGCGCTTGATTCATGATGACGATGTAGGTTGTCTCCTCCTTCAATTCCCCCAAAAATCGAAGCCTTCGGGTGGTTGAAGTGGGAGATCTAGAGAGTGAGCTCTTGCAACAGGTATGGTCTTTTTCGAATGAATCAAGAGTTCTGACCGAAGGGGATGAAGGGGCTTTTATACCCTTGTCCCACTCAGAGCAACGCGTCGAGCCTGCCCTTGCTTGTCTCCTGGGGGCCAGATTATCCGGCCCAAGGTGAGGGCTGGATTATCCGGGCAGGGAAGAAAGTCCGCTTCTTTTCGAAATTTCCGGGGGAAAATCCACCCCCAGTCAGAGCGTCGCGCCTTGCCTGTCCTTGATCGCCTCCTGGGGGCCGGATTATCTGGCCCAAAGCGTGGGCCGGATTATCCGGTCAGGGGAAGAAAATCTGCCCCTTTTCGAAATTTCCGGGGGGAAATCCAGCCCCAGTCAGAGCGATGCACCATGCCTGCCTTTGCCAAGTGAGCCAGGCCGGATAATCCGGCCCCTTCGGGGGGCGGATAATCCGGCCCCCAAACACAGTAACTTTTCCTGCACACTTAGCACACATGAGAAAACTTCACGGTATTGTTATCTAACACACAAAACACAGGGAACCATGAAATGTTCTTTCAATCTCCCCCTTTTTGGTGTTAGATGACAATACTAGGATTTGCAAGATAGTTCTCAAGACAACAATATTTTAGTGAATGAAAGAGACTCCCCCTAAATGTGTGCATACTAAAATTTGCATTTGATTACAAATACTCACAAGAAGGTACAAGTCTATCTCATTGGAACATACGCGAAAAATTCATACAACCAGAGGGGAGATAGATGCGTCCTCAAAATATTATAAGAATATCCAATGATAGCCATAATGAGCGCCTCCCTTGATATAGATATCCAATATAGCCAATATGATAGATGACTCCATAAGAATAATCCACAGGATAAATCCAGAGCCACATAGACATAGTCTCATACAGCACAAATCACAAATAAAAGTTCAACGCTAAATGGGCACAAGCGAGAAGAAAGACCGAAAAGCTAAAGAGAAAATACTTATGCCCGACCCATGCAAATCCATGAAGACCTAATAGAACTACCTCTCCCCATTTGGCATTGAAACACCAAAAAGGAAGAAGAGCGATACTAGCGCCCCAAGAGATCACTCGTAGTCCTCATCGTCGTCCTCGTCCCCGTCCTCGTCCTCATCCTCAAGCTCCTCGGTGTCATCCTCCTCATCATCAGCAGTGGCCACAGAAGGAAACAGGTGACGCTCCATCTCACCATAGTTGAGCCCTGAAGAAGAGTTCCACCGAGCATATGCGGTGGGAGTAGAAGGAGTAGGGGATCGCCAGATGCACGGGACACATGGTGGAGAATGAGCTGCTAAGTATGAGCCATCTCGTGGTGCTTCTTGTATGCCTCATATTGTCCCTTACAAGTGTCCACGCCCATGCAAAGAATGTTGCGCTGGAACCAATTTAGCTGCTTGATATCACGAGCAATAGGAGGCACTGGAGGCCTCCAAGCACTGGCACGAGCATCCCTCATGAGACCCTCAGGAGCAGAAGAAGGGTGTGAGGTCTTCCTCACCTTGTTGTAGATCTTCTTCGCCTTGTGTTTCATATCGATGTTAAACTCTTCAGTGGGAAGCAAGTGCTTGATCAGCATCATGATGTATGGAGCATATGGGATGGAAAGCCTATTGAACATGGCATCAATCAACTCATGGTAAATAAAGTCCATCACATCCAGCTTGTACGAAACGAACTCATCCTCATAAGATGCAACCTTATGAGAGAAGGCAAGGAGCTGAACCAGGTGACCACGGATGTTATCATTGTTGCCTCCACTTGGGGTGCTAGAATCACGGAAGAGACCAACCAAGCTAGCATACACAGGAGAAAGACCAGCAAGGGTGCCCACAATACCATTGTCAACAGTGCACGGAGAGAGAACTGCATCTTCATTGGGCTTGAGTTGGGTGATGATACAGTGACCACTAGGATGGTCCCTGTTGCGGAAGGAATAACCAAGAACCCCAGCAAAAACACGAAAATCAGTTTGCATAGGCCTATCACGAGTCATCCACTTCATGGTGCGGTGCTCATCACCGCAAATAACCAAGGTGGAGAAGAACTGCTTCACAATCTCAGAATCATATGAGCATTGGAGTGTCATGAGATAATGCAGCCCCATCCGCTCAGCCACATACATTGCATCAACAAGGTGAGACTTTTCCATGGCCTCAGTAATAATAAGAGGATGCATAGGCCGAATCTTCTGCCGAGCATAAACATCTTCATATATTCCCTTTTGTTCAGCACACCAAAAACGAGAGTCACCCAGCTCAGTATCATGCTGCAGTTCATCAGACAGATCATGATGACGAATGGAAGAGAAAGTAACAGGATCCATCTTCTTGTAGTTAATCTTGGGCTCTTTGCCCTTCCTCTTGGACAGACCCTTCATATCTCTCTTTGCATGTTTAGCCATGCGTTTTCCCCCGTTCTTCCTTCTCCTCAGCTCAACCTCGTCCCCTAAGTTACCCTCACTGTCGTCCCGAAAGTATTTAGCACGAGGACGACGCTTGTATGTCTTGGGAGCACTGGAACCACCTGTGAAGCAAATAAGATGGGTAGCAAGGGGATAAGAACACACACAAGTCCAAGAGAGAACGTAGAAATAGTAGGCAAATAGTTCATAGTCCAATCATACTCATTGCACAAAATCCATACGAAACTGAACCAGTTTTGACTCTGTTAGGCCAGATTATCCGGCCTGGCCAGGGGCGGATAATCTGGCCCTGGTAGAAAATTTCAGAATCACCTAGATTGCAAAGACGTAGATCGGGCCTAAATACTGTAAGACTACAATTTATACACGAAGCAACAACCTTCTAGACAATGTTCCACCCAACAAGTAACACATCTAGCCAAAGATGTGGAGAGAGGGAGTTACCCTCACTCATTGGAGGAAGAACGCGGAGAAGAAGGTACCCGGAGGCGCGAAGAAGAAGATCCGGGGAGGCCCGGAAAATCCGGCGGGCGGAGAGGCTCCGGGGAGGGTGGGGGCGGCAGGCGACGGCTGGGGAGAGGGAGAGGGTTGGGGGAGAAGTGTTACTCGTTATGAGCCCTTCTCCCCGATCCTAGACCTTAAAGACTACAGCCGCCAGGGCCGGATTATCCGGCCTATACTTGGGCCGAATTATCCGGCCTAAATCGGCAGGGTGACGGCTGGGGAGAGGGAGAGGGTTGGGGGAGAAGTGCTGATCGTTATGAGCCCTTCCCCCGATCCCAGACCTTAAAGGCTACAGCCGCCAGGGCCGGATTATCCGGCCTACACTTGGGCCGGATTATCCGGCCTAAAATCTGAAATTCTGTTATACACAGATTCAGGCCCGCACGTCCCCAAACAACACCCCCACAAGGTGTACAAGGGACTTGTGTGCAAGAAAAGATGGCTTAGGGTAGGGAAAGGCTTAGGATTAAGAGAACCAAACTGAGATGGTAGTACACGCTCAAAATTGCAAGAATCAAATCAACCAAAGGCCAAAATTAAGTGTGATTCCCATAAGAACAAAAGATGAGCAAGAACTACCAAAAAGATCCAAATAAACCCAACTCTTCTCATGGAAGAGGGCAGTGGCCGAGGCCACCTTGTTGGAGTGCATGGTATGACACCGCGAAGATATATCTTGGGTTTATGACCAATACTCATCAATAAGCTCACATATCACAAAATGATATAAAGAGAAATGATTTGACTTGCTTTCGGCATTATGGGGGGAGGGTTAGCCCAATCAATTAGGACAACACTCCCCTATATCCATGCCCACACCTAGACAGAATAAGACTGAGATGTAAGAGTGAGTGCATGGGTAATCAAGACAAGCTCCTTGAATCAATGATATTTAGCTCATTCCTCAAGTAACAAAACCCTGCTTCATCAAGTGGCTTCATGAAAATATCAGCAAGTTGGTTTTTCGTGCTCACAAAAGATAGATCAATATCGCCTCGAGCAACATGGTCCCAGATAAAATGATTCTGAATCTCAATGTGCTTCGTCCTTGTGTGCTGTACTGGATTGTATGCAATTTTGGTTGCACTTTCATTATCACATAAAAGAGGCACTTTGTCACAATTGACACCATATTCCTTTAAAGTTTGCCTCATCCATAATAATTGAGTACATGCACTAGCAACAGCCACATATTCAGCTTCGGCGGTGGAGAGAGATATACAATTCTACTTTTTAGAATACCAACATACTAGAGATCTTCCCAAGAATTGACAAGCTCCAGAAGTTGATTTCCGATCATCCGTATCACCAGCCCAATCTGAATTAGTATATCCACATAGAGAGAAATTGGAGACCTTGGGATACCAAAGACCAAAATTAGGGGAATGAACCAAATATTGGAAGATCCTCTTGACCGCCACTAAGTGGCTTTCTTTAGGAGCTGCTTGATACCTTGCACACACCCAACACAATATCGGATCTAGATGTGTAGAGGTAAAGAAGAGAGCCGTTCATGGACCGGTATACCTTTTGGTCCACATCTTTACCATGGGGATTGAGTTCAAGGTGACATTTTGTTTGCATCGGAGTGGTGATGCCTTTAAGACCATCATCTTGAATCTCTTGAGCATGTCTTGGATGTATTTTGCTTGATTGATGAAGGTTCCCTCTCTAAGTTGCTTGATCTCAAAGCCAAGAAAGAACCGTAACTCCCCCATCATAGACATCTCAAACCTGTCAGTCATAAGCTTTGAAAATTCATCATTGAAAGCTTTATTAGTAGAGCCAAAGATAATATCGTCTACATATAGTTGGCATACGAAGAGCTCCCCCTTAACCTTCTTAGTAAAAAGAGTGGGATCGATTTGCCCAACTTCAAAGCCACGATCTAACAAAAGCTCTTTAAGGTGCTCATACCACGCACGTGGGGCTTGTTTAAGGCCATAGAGTGCCTTATCGAGTTTGTAGACATGGTTTGGGAAGTTAGGATCCTCAAATCCCAGGGGTTGCTTTACATATACCAACTCATGTAGAGGACCATTAAGAAAAGCACTCTTAACATCCATTTGCTGTAATTTAAAATTATTATGAGCATCATAAGCAAGAAGGATACGGATGGACTCAAGACGAGCCACAGGAGCATAAGTCTCGCCGAAATCAATGCCCTCAACTTGGGAATAGCCTTATGCCACGAGTCTTGCCTTGTTCCTCACAACAATGCCATTCTCATCTTGCTTGTTTTTAAATATCCATTTTGTGCCGATAACATTGCGGCAATCCTTGGGCTTCTCTACTAATTTCTAGACCTTGTTGCATTCAAAGTTATTCAACTCTTCATGCATAACAACAACCCAGTCCGGGTCCTCAAGAGCTTCAAACACTTTCTTGGGTTCCACCATTGAGATGTGAGATTGATGCTCACCGAAACCTTCCAACTCCCTTCTTGTGGATACCCTTCGTCGAAGATCACCTACAACTTTGTCAAGAGTGTGACCCTTTAACTCAAGGTTCCTATCTGCACGAGCTTTGCGACAAAGTTCAGTTAGCTTGTTGTCTCTTGGAGGAATAACTTCATCATTTGAGTCTTCATTGGAATCATTGGCTTGGACTTGATCTATAGCTTGATTAGCAGTAGTAGGAGATGATGAACCTTGCCCTTGAAGTTGATCAATAGCCCTAACAGGAGGCTGCTGCTCTTCCGGAGTTTCAGGGCCGGATAATCCGGCCGAGGGTGGGGCCGGATAATCCGGCCTGGGAGAACCTAAAGCATCTTCACAAACTTGACTGGATCTCGCTCGAATTGGAGAGTGGCCAGATAATCCGGGGTCAGCCCAAAAATCTGGCCTGGGACTTGCAGCAGTTTCTTCGATATGTTGATCATTTTGGCCAGCGATGGAGGGATGGCTGGATAATCCAGTGTTGATCAGAAAATCCGGCCTGGAGTATTCAGGAGCATGTTGATCTTCAGCATTCTGTGTGGATGGTGTAGAAGATTCTCCAATGGTTGGAGCATGTTGAGCTTGTGTTGATGAGGGCTCCACTTGAGTAGAGCATTGTCCTTCCCGATCCGCCACAAGGGGTTCCTCAATGGGGCGTAAAAATCCCACACCATTCTTCTTATGTCATCTTGGGGTATTTCAACATCTACATCACAAACATCAACTTGCCCCGCACGGGAGCCATCATTTTCTTCGAACACCACACTACAAGATTCTACAACAGTTCCAGAGAGATTATTGTAGATTCTATAAGTGTGGGATTCGACACCATAAGCAACAAAAATGCCTTCTAAAGCCTTAGATTCAAATTTAGATAAATGGACTCCTTTAATGAGAAAGAAACACTTACAACCAAATACCCAAAAGTATGAGATGTTTGGCTTGTTACCAGTAAGTATTTCATTAGGAGTTTTGTCCAAGATTTTATGGAGACAGAGCCGGTTGGATGAATGGCACACGGTAGAGATTGCTTCAGCCCAGAAGTTATAAGGAGACTTAAATTCAGCTAGCATAGATCTGGCCATATCCATTAAGGTCCGGTTCTTCCTCTCAGCAACAACATTTTGTTGAGGGGTGTACGCAACAGAATATTGATGTCTTATCCCCTCTTCACTTAGAAATTCATTTAAGGTGTAGTTCTTGAATTCGGAGCCATTATCACTTCTTATTGCCAATATAGGGACACTGTGTTGACATTGAACTTCGTTGGCGAAGTCGATGACCGTTTGTTGAGTCTCGCTCTTCAACTTGAAGAAATAGACCCATGTGTATCTTGAGTAATCGTCAACAATCACGAGGCAATATTTCTTCCCACCGAGACTTGCATGAGATGGAGGACCAAAGAGATCCACGTGGAGGAGCTCTAGGATCCTCTTTGATGAAATAATGATCTTCCTTCGATGGGGAGAATCATGCATTTTACCTTCAACACAAGCCCTGCAAACACGATCTTTGGCAAAGGAAACATTTTCTTTTAGTCCAAGGATGTGGCCACCCTTGGGGAGACTTTGCAAAGTTCTCATATTGACGTGGGCTAGTCGGCGATGCCATAGCCAACCCGTGTCGGCCTTTCCGAAAAGACACATCGGGCCTATAGTGGTTTTTCCCTAAAAGTCCACCACGTACAGGTCATTTTCGACATATCCCACGAAAGCGACCTTTAGAGACTTGCTCCACGAGAGTACCGCCAAATCAGCATCAATAAAGACTGCAAAGCCCATCTTACCAAGGGCGCGAACTGAAAGTAAATTGTAACCGAGGCTCTCAACAAGCATGACGTCCACGAGAGAGATATCGTGAGCAACCACAACTTTGCCAAGACCCAATACCTCAGATTTTGACTTGTCACCATAGGAGACGGTTATGTGATCATGATTTGGCCGCATCTCCGAGATGATCTCCTTGCTTCCGGTCATATGACTAGTGCACCCGCTATCGAGTGCCCATTTAGACCCACCGGAAGCATAACCCTGCAAGAAAGTTACTTCTTGGTTTTAGGTACCCATTTTTCAATGGGTCCTCTCATGTTAGTGACAAGGGTCTTAGGAACCCAAATAGACCAAGAAATGTAACTATCATAAGGACCTACATAACTAGAATAAACATCACCATAATAATCACAATATAACTCATAGTTAGGATTATTAGCCCCTGCAAAACCATCATAATTAGTCTTGTCATTAGAGGTGGTGCTTGTCTTTGGTTGAGCAGTTTTGCTCTTCTTCTTGTTGTTGTTGTTGTTGTTGTTGTTGTTGTTGTTGTTGTTGTTGTTGTTGTTCTTCTTCTTCTTTGTCTTGGAGACATAACCAAGACCTTCTTTACCATTGTTTGCTGAGCACCTCATCTAGGACTTCTTTATCTTTATGTTGAGATCCCTTTACGAGTTCTTCTTTTAGCCTTGCATTTTCCTCAACAATGTCTTCATGTCCACAAGATAGATTGGAGGTGCTGGGCATATCATACTTGTCCAATTGAGTTTGGAGCTAATCACGAGACTCATTTAGAGTAGTATGTTCACTCTCCAATGCCTTGTGAGCAATGTCAAGTTTCTCAAACTTCTCCGAGAGTCTAGCATGAGCAGCCCCAAATTCCATCTTTTCCTTCTTTAGTTTCTTTACCTTAGCAAGAGCGTTGTCACGTTCTTTGATGAGCTGAGCAACAACCTCTTCATGGGACTCCTCAATTGACTGGAGTCTCTCTTCCAAGGATACTCGAGCTTCCTCTTATTCTTCCAAGGCATCTTATCTTTCAATTCTACCCTTTTCTTCGAGGAGATCTTTGTCTTGAGAAAGTTGACTCATAAGAGCATCAAAATGTAGTTTGTGCTCACCTTGGAAGTTAGTGAAAAAGTTGTCCAGCCGAATAACTTCTTCCTTTATCTTAAGACTAGTATGATCATCCATATCCATATATATGTTAGTCTTAGAAAATGAGGAAATAGAAGATGATACCTCGGACCCTCTTGCCATAAGGCAGGTGACGTTGTTGTTGATGACGTTTTCGTTTTGAGAGTCAAAGAGAGATGACGGGGTAGATGTCGTAGCTATAGCAGCCACCTCATGAGTACTATATTCATCCTCTTCATCTTCACTTGCAGAGGAATATTCTTCTTGTGCCACCAAGACAATCTTGGGTTGCTTTTTGTAAGGACCATTCTTTTTGATAAATGGCTTCTTTCGAGGTGCCTTTGATTTTCCTTTAAGGATGAGCCTACCACCATTGTCTTCTCTATTTTGATATGGACACTCAGCCACAAAGTGTAACCTATCTCCACAATTGTAGCACGTTCTCAGTTTTGGGCCATTCTCTCTTCTTCCACTTAACCCATTCTTGCGTTCAAGTTCAGACTTGGCCTTGGCTGGATCCTTCCAAAAATTCCTTGCATAAAAGGCCATGTACTCCCCATGAGCACGCTTGACTTCCTTGGGACAGCCCATGGAGACTACATCGTATCCTCTTTCATCTTCATCTTGCTCAACAACATTTGCTTTTAGATCCACATTAACTCCCTTTTGCATTCCAATATCCCGAGCACGGGCATCTTCGGCGTTCTTGGTGGCAACCTTGAAGGCCGCCATTTCTTGCATGACTTCATTGGAAGTCATTTGGTGGTAGTTGTGTCTACCTTGCAAACTCTTCAAATCCGTTGGCTCAAATGGCATGAGGGCACTCACATACTTCCTTTTGATCCAGGCATCGTAAATGTGAGTGGCTCCATGCTTTCTAAATGTTGTTGCAATGCTCTTGAGTCTTCTATACATGTCTTCATGGTATTCACCATCCAACATGTAGAAACCTTCAGCTTTATTACTAAGAGCATCGTACCTATTCCTTCTCATGCTTTCGTTTCGAATGAATAGGTCGGTGAGAGCATCCCAAGCTTCTTTGGCGGTGTTGAAATGCTCAATGTGGGCCATGTCCTTGGGACCCACACCGAGCTGTATCATGTGGAGAGCCGTTGCATTCAATTGACTATCCACAACTTCTCTTCTTGTCAAGTTGGTGTGATCTCCAATATGAAGACCCTCTTCGATAATCCTCCAAAGATCAATTGACGAACTGCATACATGAGATTTCATTAAGAATTGTCATTGATTAAAATAAGATGCCGTAAGTTTGGGTGGATCACCCCTATTGTTTATATGAGGATGAGGGATAGGTGGGTCGGGAGAATATAGATGAGGAACCTCACTATAGTCCTCCTTACCACTTCCCTTCTTGGAGGCAGAACCATTATGTTTTTCACCAACCACTTCATCTTCCTTAGATCCGGCGTGAGCCTTATCCTTGGATGAAGGAGTGGTAGCCTCAGAGGAAGATGGAGATGGGTCTGTAGATGATGTGAGGCGAGCAATCATTTGTTGCATCTCCTCCATATTGGTCTCAAAGGATTTCAACAAGGTTGTTTCCAACGTCTTGAGGTCATCCATTGTGACCTTGTCCACAACCTCATTACCATTTTCCTTAGTACCCATACTTCTCTTAGGCGGTTAAACCCGAATAAAGAGCCGTGGCTCTGACACCAATTGAAATGGATCATATGGGCACCTAGAGGGGGTGGGGTGAATAGGTGCTACTTCAAATTTTAACGCTCTTTCAATTTTAGGCTTGACACAAAAGGTAATTCTCTAGTTATACTATTATGTAGAATTCCCTATATGCAAACCTAACTACTAGCGAGTAAAGGCGAGTAAAGTGAGGAATGAGGAAACCGTGATGAAGCACGCGGAGACACAGGATTAGTTTTACCGTAGTTCCTTCCTTGTTAAGGGAAGTACATCTGTGTTGGAGGGGTGGGCGGTACTAAGACCACCACGCCACAATAGGCCTCACCCTGTTCTTCGATGAATCCCGCCACCAAAGGCCTGATCCACCTTTCCACTATAGGTACCCTTCGAGGCGGGAACTAGCGCCTTTACACAACTAGCGGGGCACAACTCCACAACCAAATTGGAGGCTCACGTAATGACAACAAGCTGCCACAAGAACAAGTTATCAATAACAAAACACAATATCTAGTTATTAATGAGAATACTAGATCGCGGATTTCTCCAAGTGAATGGAGAGTAGTTGATGCGCTTGATTCGTGATGACAATGTAGGTTGTCTCCTCCTTCAATTCCCCCAAAGATCGAAGCCTTCGGGTGGTTGAACTAGGAGATCTAGAGAGTGAGCTCTTGCAACAGGTATGGTCTTTTTCGAATGAATCAAGAGTTCTGACCGAAGGGGATGCAGGGGCTTTTATACCCCCTGTCCCAACAGAGCCGTTGGAGTCTTTGGGGGCCAGATTATCCGGCCCAAGTGAGGGCCGGATTATCTGGCCTGGGGAAAACTCCGCCCTAGACTCGGATTCTCCGGCAAATAATCCACCCCACTTAGATCGACGTGCCGAGCCTGCCCTTGCTTGTCTCCTAGGGGCCGGATTATATGGGCGGGGAAGAAAGTCCGCCCCCTTTTGGAATTTCCGAGGGAAAATCCGCCCCCACTTAGAGCATCGCACCTTGCCTGTGCTTGATCGCCTCCTGGGGGCCGGATTATCCGGTCAGGGGAAGAAAATCCGCCCCTTTTCGGAATTTCTGGGGGAAAAGCCGCCCCCAGTCAGAGTAACGCGCTATGCCTGCCTTTGCAAAGTGAGCTAGGCCGGATTATCTGGCCCCTTTGGGGGGCGAATAATCGAGCCCCCAAACATAGTAACTTTTCCTGCACACTTAGCACACATGAGAAAACTCCACAGTATTGTTATCTAACAAGCAAAACACAGGGAACCATGAAATGTTCTTTCAATAAGGCCCTGACGGGACCCGGAACAACACCACCGTCGGGAAGACAATTACTCAAGAACCAGATCTCCAGGGCAACAACACAGAGCCGCCCGTGACTGGCGTTGCTCCGGCCATAGAGCGAGACATAGTTGCAACACTGATTTCGAGACAGCCTCCCCGGCGACAGTCGAACAATCACAGGGAAGATGAAGAAGAACGATGTCAGGAAGAGGACCGAGAGAGGATGCCACCTCCTAGACATACAAGCCGTCCGGCTGAACCTCGCCACAATGGTGGAAACGACGGACGGAGTAACGATGGACACCATGCCGAGTCAAACCGGCAGGGGGCTCACCGTAATCAAGACCATCCCCGGAATCAGAATAATGACGCTCCGGACGAAGGCAGACGCTTAGCCGAAAACAATCCACCTTCACCACCCTCTCCACCAAGCAGCCATCATAGCGGCTCTCGAGGGAGCCATGGAGGGCGTCATTGCGGAGGAGGTGGTGGCGGAAGCAGAAGTCCAGCCTCAAGGCACCGCAGCCATAGCGAGCAACCACGATGGCATTCTCTGTCACCAAGTGATGTGAGGCACCGGATCAACTCTAACATAGAGGCACGACGCTATGAGTCAGACAACATTTATGTGGGTCAAAAATGCTTCGGACCACGCATTTGGCAAACAAACTTTCCGGAAGGATTTGCTATCTCAAGACACATCCAACCCTACAATGATGTGGCTAAGCTAGACAGTTGGCTCCAGGATTTTTTCTAGGCTTGCTACATCGCTAAAGGCGGAAATAGCCTGATCGTGACCCGGTATCTCCCACTTATGCTGAGGAAGATGACGCGATCATGGCTCAATAAACTTCCAGAAAACACCATCCACAACTGGTATGACATGTAGAGCGCGTTCTTTAAGAATTTTGAAGGCACATATCAGAGGCCCTGTACGGTAGGAGACCTACATCCTTGCACCTAGAAAGCCGGATAAAATTGCTGAGATTATCTCAGATGATGGATAGACACCAAGAACTCCTGTGAAGGAGTAAACGATCAAACTGCGATTGAAGCTTTCATTGCAGGACTCCCAATTGGTTTACTACGTCATCGCTTGAAGTGCGACAAGGTCATCGATCTAGGAGAGATGATAGAGACGGCAAGCAAGTATGCAGATGTCGACGATGACACAGATGTCGACGAGGACACCTTTGACCGTGTTGATCATCCATCTAAGTTGCACATGCAAGGAAAGTACGCTCTAGTTATCAATCCACTTATTGATGGCTATGGTTTCTCCAAGACCCTCATGGACGGCAGCAACAACATCAACATCCTCTACGTCGAAACACTGCGTCAGATGAGGATCTCGGAAACACAGCCGAATCACATCTCTGTGATTTTTCATGGAGTTGTCCTTAGAAGACAAGCAAATTCTCTAGGAGAGATAACTTTGGACGTTACTTTCGGAATTCCAAAGAACTATCAAACGGAAGCACTTTCCTTCGAAGTGGTCCCGTTCAAGAGCGCATACCACACTATCTTCAGACGACCATCTTACTAGGCCTTTATGGCTTGTCTGTGTTACATTTACAATATGATGAAAATTCCAGGTCGCAAGGGCATGATCATCGTAAGGGGAGACCCGAAGAAAGCATGAGAATGCGAGGACAGAAATGCCGCCTTTGCTGAAGCCATATTGCATGCCTAGGAGTACGAGGAGATCAAGAAGACCATCGACCCATTCGAGATGCTCGCAACGAAGAAGGAGGTGACAAAGCCGACTCCAGAGTTCAAGGCATCGGAAGAGACGAAGACAACACCATTGAAGGATGATGACCCCTCCAAGATGACCCAGATAGGTGTAGGTTTAGACCGCACATAGGAAAGCATGCTCGTCGAGTTCCTCCAAGCCAATCAAGATACCTTCGCATGGCAGCCATCTGACATGATCGGAGTACCTAGGGAACTTGCCGAGTAATCTCTAAATTTACACCCAAACGCTAAACCTCTCAAATAGTCCTTACGATGTTTTGGCGATGAAAAGCGAAAAGTGATAGCTAAGGAACTAGCCTAGCTCTAGTTAGCCGGGTTCATAGAAGAGGTCATCCATACTGATTGGTCGGCCAACCCTGTAATGGTCCCTAAAAAGGACACCACTGAATTAAGGATGTGTGTTGATTATACCGCCTTGAACAAGGCTTGTCCCAAAGATCCGTTCGCTCTTCCTAGAATTGATCAAGTAATCGATTTTACGGCAGGCTCGGAACTCCTATGTTTTCTCGACGCATATTCCGGTTATCACCAAATTCAGATGAAGGAATCGGACAAAGTAAAAACTTCATTCATAACCCCTTTCGGAACCTTCTGTTTCATTACAATGCCTTTTGGGCTCGAGAACGCAGGAGCTACGTACCGTCGCACTATGTATTGTTGCCTCCACGACCAAATCAGACGCAATGTACATGCATAGGTGGATGACATAGCGGTGATGTCCAAAAAGAAGGAAACTCTAATTTCTGACTTGGAGGAAACGTTCGCCAATCTACACAAATACGACATAATGCTTAATCCAAAGAAGTGCTTCTTTGGAATACCGGCTGGAAAATTGTTAGGTTTCATCGTGTCCCAAAGGGGCATAGAGGTGAACCAGGACAAGATTAAGGCTATACTCAATATTTCCAGACCGACCCGCCTAAAGGACGTATAAAGACTAATTGGTTGCATTGCTGCAGTTAGTCGGTTTGTAAGCCGGCTTGGTGAAAGAGCCGCACCACTCTACAAACTCCTGAACAAGACCAAAAAAATCGTCTAGACTAATGAAGCTAAAGCTACACTACAATACCTAAAAGCATTACTCTCGTCTGCTCCTATCCTTGCAGCATTGGAACCACATGAACCGATGTTTCGCTATCTAGCTGCGACAAATAGGGTCGTCGGCATCATCATGGTGGTGGAAAGGCCAGAGGAAAAACAGGAACACCTGGTGCAACGTCTAACTTACTACCTCAGCAAAGTCCTAACTGAATCTAAGCAGTGGTATCCACACTATCAAAAGCTGGCTTACGGTGTGTTCTTTGCATCTAGGAAGCTACGACACTACTTTCAGGAGCACCAAATTACCATGGTGAGTACAACTCTCATGAGAGACATAATTAACAACAGCGACACTACAGGACGTGTCACAAAATGGGGAATAGAGCTTTCGTCTTTCGACATTAAGTACAAACCTCGGACAGCAATCAAATCCCAAATCCTCACTGACTTTTTCGCTGATTGGACAGAGACAACGGAGAATATGACCCTACCAGAGTCGGAATACTGGACCTTACATTTTGATGGGTCTAAGGCGCTCGGCAGCTCAGAGGCTGGCATGGTGCTCAAATCACCCCAAGGATATAAGATTTTCTATGTGCTGTAGATCCACTTCAGATCAACAAACAACATTGCCGAATATTAAGCACTGCTGCATGGGATCCAAATTGCTAAGGATATCGGCATCCGACGACTTACGTGTTATGGAGATTCAGATCTTTTTGCTCAAAAAGTGTCGGATCACTTTAATGCAAACAAGCACATGGAATCATATAGGGCTGTCATGGATGAACTATCTAAATCATTCGAAGGGTTTGAGATTCAACACATCCCTCGAACAGAAAATGAGGAAGCAGATGCATTATCTCGAGTAGGCTCTGCACGGAAAAAGGTCCCGAATGGTGCTTTTCTAGAGCACCTTAAAGTTCCCTCTATCACATGAGTTGATGAGGAGTATTTGACCAAATCTGGCTCACCATTAATAGTAGTTATGGCTGTAATTCCTAGCTGGACAAAACCCTACCTTGATTTCTTCGTAGATGGAAAATTACCCAAAGATGAAGTTCTGAGCCGGCAGATAGTCCGAAGAGCTGATGGCTGTGAAATATAGCCATCTACATCCACATTTAAACTGGATATTATTCATATTTTTATGAAATATCTCTCTAAACCCTGCCACTGATGCCTAATGATCAAAGGGGTATGCAATCCTTTCCTTCTCTTTTTTCCTGTGCAGATAATGATGTTTGATGATGGGAATCATAACATTAAAGTCAAAGATACGAGATTTCCAACAACCCAAAGAAACCAGGGGTTGTGAAGTGGAAATAGAAGCTGTAACGACCAACTATACGGCGGGAATATAATTCCAGCCGTATAGTTCCAGCTATATAGTTGACGTCAACACTGCTAGGTCAAACAGAACAACTTTCGTGAAGGGACCCCTATGTAAAGAGGCTTCAGGAGACGAGAAATAGAGCCTCAAAGAGCCGCCGCAGAACCCTAGAAACCTTCATCCACGACACCAAAGAGCCGCCGGAGGAACTTAGATCTAATCTCCAAACCATTCTCCACCACCATAGCCATATTCCACCACTTTTAATAGTAGATCTCATCTTCGACCAGCGAAATTGTAAGTCTATTTGCTATCAATCTCATGGTTTCCATTGCAATGTTTATGATTGTTGATTTCATCTCTATGTGTGAGTAATTCTCTTTGCGCTAAGGGCTTCGGTGCCTAGCCATGTAGCTTTTGTGCATGTTATTTATCATAGATGGGATCATGTATTAGTTTGTATGACATGATGATTATCGTATCCTCTCTTGCCTCCATCCAAGGACTTGTCAGGTACCCAAGACCCCGAGGATTGAGCCAGGTATAGGGAGTATGAGTAATGACTAATCTGCAGATTGGGAACCCTAGTGACAGAAGGGGTAGTATGGCTGTATGTGAGGGATTTACTTGGGATTAACGGTGACATCACTATGCATATCATTAGTTCTCTTTCTTCTATGGATGAGACTAGTAGGTTATTGCTATAAGCGGTTGTAGAGGCAATAGAAATTATGGATACACTTCCCACATATAATTATCTTGCTCTAACAATTACATCCATACTTTATTATTATCTTTTATTCTCATCAGATGTTTTGCATAGCTATAGGTGAAACCGAAAGCCCTAGGCCCTCTCTCTCTCCATCATCGACAACAACAAAAGACAGCAAACTCTTGGTCCGGTAAAACACAAAAAGAATTCTAAAACTCCCGAAGGTCCGTTAAAGTAACTTCACTACGCTTTCTGCTTCCCGAGGATTTAATAACCTAGGTCTACTAGGGAAAAATAGCTATACTACATTTGTAATCCGGATCGAAGGTATCATGAGCAAAAACCTATACAATCATAAATGGTGAGCTCAATAAGTGGAGTGTATATGGGGTCTTTGAGCGTTGTGTATCTCCAGAAGGAGTGGAAATCTTAAGAGATATCCACGAAGGCGAATGCGGCCTTCATGCTACAGCCAAGTCTTTAGTGGCTAAAGCTTTTAGACATGGATTTTTCTGGCTCACAGCCAAGGCTGATGCCAAACGGCTGATCAAGGTGTGCAAAGGCTGCAAAAAATACGCCAAACAAGCTCATGTTCCAGCTGATCAGCTGCAAACAATCCTGATAACATGTCTTTTCACGGTCTGGGGGCTTGACATGGTAGGACCATTCAAACGGGCTCCAAATGGATTTACCCACCTCTTAGTGATGGTGGATAATTTCACAAAATGGATTGAGTCTAAACCCGTCACAAATTGTGATGGAGAAACAACCAAAATATTTGTTGAGGATGTTATAATCCGATACGGTTATCCCCACAGTCTTATTACAGACAACGGGAGTAATTTTCTATGGGAGAGCTTGCCGAATTCTGCGATGATCAAAAAATCTGGCTTGACATTGCGTCAGTCACACATCCACAAGCCAACTGGCAAGTTGAAAGAGCAAATGGTTTAATCCGTCAAGCCCTCAAACCAAGGCTCGAAGCTTCACTTTGTCGCGCTACGGGGGCTTGGGAGGACGAATTGTCATCTGTCATATGGAGCTTGAGAACAACTCCAAATGGGTCTATAGGATACACACCTTTCTTCTTGGTCTATGGCGCAAAAACACTTCTTCATAGTGATTTGATTCATACTTCTCCCTGAGTTGCTGCATATATAAAAGAGGATGCCGAAATTTCTCGACAAGATGATCTCGATTTAATCGAAGAAGTTCGCGTCGTTGCTGAGTAGAGAGCAATAGCCTATCAGTAGAACGCAAGTATCATAGCTAGAGAGTGAGCAATTGATCTTTCAATAAGGGCGATTTGGTTCTCCGGCTTGTGCGAAAAATAAAGCACAAACTTTCCCCAATTTGGAAAGGGACCTTTTTAGTTAGCCAGGTATTACACAATGGTTCTTATTACCTAACTAATATGCGGCTAGTCAAAGAAAGACCTACTACAAAGAAGAGAAATAGAGTTGGAGGCAGTATAAACCCGGAAGAATTAGACAGACCATGGAATATTGCTCAGCTACGTCCCTTTTATTCTTGAAGTTTTCTTTCTTTGTAATTATTTATGTGTACATGTTCAAAGTGAAATAAAGTATCGGTTGCCTCAATATTTTGTTAGAAGTTCTATATTACCATCTTGTTTCCGAATGATCATGTCACAGTTGAAAATCCCAGAATACTTGAAAGTACTTTATGCTCATGTTTGTTCTGGTTACATTTTTGATGCTAAAAATGATACCTTTGGGTATAAATCTAAGGATTTTCTAGTTTACACTTTAGTTTTTGTCTAGTTTCTAGATGCGGGTATTTTCCGAGTAGTGAATTGTTGGTACTAGAAGCCGGCTTTGATTCTGAGTTTAAACTGGTTTAGCAATTGAGCCCCGTTGCTCGGGAAAGTTTCTGTGTTGAAGGTTTGCCGGCTCACAAAAGGGATGAGGTGGAAAGCCAGATAAACGATAAGTGTAGACAAAACAAAAAGTGCTTATGTAAATTTTCAAGCACATCAAAATAAAGGCAACAGTGCTAAAAAGAAGTAAAACGCATCAGTTCCTACAAGCTTAGCACTAGCAAAATATTATACTACTTATTACAATCAGACTGTTTCAGGATAACACATTGTTTTCTGATACATTATGAAGCAGGAGAAGAGGCCAGAGCTACTGGATCGCTGGACACATCACCCAAATCATCCCGATATCTTTCCGAGATGGGTAAGTCGGACTCGGTCTGCTCATCATCTTCGGAAATTTCAGAAGTTACTTCCTTGGGAGGTGGTGGTACTTCAATCGGAGTGAAGAATGGAGTATCGTAACTGGTCAGCTCAGCTACATGACATCCGTATCTGGCGCAGGAGTCCATGATGTCCTTGATGTTCAGCTCCTTGCCGTCTTCATCAACAGTTGAATAACCCCTGGTTACTTGCCATATTTCCATGCTTCCATGGTGGCTCATAACCATTGTTAGGGCGTTCTATGCCGCGGTACGCGCATATGACATGTTCCAATCTTGGACAAGCTGGGGCATCTCCTTCGCCTTGTCCCACACCTCAAAGGCAGACATTCTGTGCATGTCAGAAATCCTTAAAGCTTCACCAATATCCTCCAATGATTGGCGGTAATCATGAAGCAATTCTCTGACTGAAGTAAGCCGGCTGGTGCGAGACTTGGATGAGGAAGAATCCAGAATGTTCAAGGGACCTACATAAATAAAACTAACTCAGAAATATATTCGGACTCCTAGAGTCGGAAAAAAGAAAGGTCAAAGGCAGGAAAAATTACCAAAAATGGCATCGTCAACTTTGGCTTTCTCCGCTCGAAGAATCTGGAGTTCATCCCGGAGAGCTTAGGTGATGTCCTTCTCCCTGGCCAACTCATCTACTAGATCTGAGATTTTCTTGTCCTAGATAGCGATCTTACGATCACGTTCTTCGGTGACCATGTTGGATGATTCAAGAATGTTGTTGATACTGCGCTCAAGGTCTACCTTAAGCTCATTCAGCTCTCACCTTAAATCGGCATTCTCCACCTCTAGGATTTTGAAATTCTCGGCATCTTCAATCATTTTGCATGACTGTTGGGCCATGATGGCTCTCAAATAGAAGCATCTACGTCCACATTTAAACTGGATATTACTCACATTCTTGATGAAATATCTCTCTAAACCCTGCCACTAATGCTAATATTCAGAGGAGAATACAATCCTTTCTTTTATATTTTTCCCACGCAGATAATGTCGTTTAAAGGAGGGAATCACTACATTAGTCAAAGATACGAGATTTCCAACAACCAGAAGAAACCATGAGCCGTATAATGGAGGCAGACGCTTTAACGACCAACTATACGACCGGAGCAGAAATTCTGGCCATATAGCTCTGGTTGTATAGTTGGCACCGCCACCGTTACGTCAAACAGCACAACTTTCGTGAAGTGACCCCTATATAAAGAAGCCTCGAGCGACAAGAAAACAAGCCAGACCTTGCCAAAAAGTCTCTGCCATGGATTACCGGCCGCCTCCAGATCTCCAAACCCTTCTCCATCTCCATAGCCATATTCCACCACTTGTAATAGTAGATCTCTTCTCCGATTGGCGACATTGTAGACTATTGCTATCAATCTTATGATTTTCATTAGAATGTTTGTGATTGTTGATCTCATCTCTATGTGTGAGTAATTCTCCTTGGGCTAAGGTCTTTGGCCTAGCCATGTAGCAATTGTGCATGTTATTTATCACAGATGGTATCGTGTATTAGTTTGTATGACATGATGATTATTGTATCCTCTCTTGCCTAAATCCAAGGACTTGTTAGGTACCCAAGACCCCAAGGGTTGAGCCAGGTATAGGGAGTATGAGTGATGACTGATCTGCAGGTTGGGAACCCCAGTGACAGAAGGGGTAGTAGGGCTGTATGTGAGGGATTTGCTTGGGATTAACAGTGGCATCACTATGCATATCATTACTTCTCTTTCTTCTATGGATGAGACTAGTAGGTTATTGCTATAAGCGGTTGTGGAGGCAATAGCAATTATGGATGCACTGCCCACATAAATTTATCTTGCTCTAACAAGTACACGCATACTTTATTTCTATCTTTTATTCCCATCAGATGTTTTACATGGCTACAGGTGAAACTAAATGCCCTAGGCCCTCTCCATCATCGACAACAACAAAATGACGCAAGCTATTGGTCCGGTAAAAACACAAAAGGAATTCTAAAACTCCTGAAGGTCCGTTAAAGTAACTTCACTACGCATTCGCTCCCCGAGGATTCGATAACCTAGGTCTGCTAGGGAAAAGAAGCTATACTACATCCGTAATCCGGATCGAAGGTATCAACTTTTTCTGGCACCGTTGCCGGGAAGCAATAGCTACCCTGGTGAGGTTATTAGGAACCTTGCTAGTTTTAATTCTTGTTTTTAATTTTGTTAGTTTGCTTTCAGTATTTGTTAGATAAACCAAAAAAATTAGTTAGCCTTTAAATTCCTGCTTTTACTATTATAATTCTTTGTTTAGGAAAACCCAAAAACATAGGAAATATGGCTGAAAAGAAGCTTGGAGAGTTTGCTACTCCCAAGAAATGATCATTTGCATACTCCTATTACTCAGCCAGCAATTGCCGATGATTACTATGAAATTAAGCCCCATTACTTAAGTTTGGTTCAATAGAATCAATTTGGAGGCTCTGCTGTTGAGGACGCAGGTATGCACTTAAATACTTTCACTGAAATATGTGATATGATGCGTATAAAAGACTTTGACCCCGATGCGGTCAAATTGCGTTTATTTCCTTTCTCTCTAAGAGGGAGAGCAAAAGAATGGTTGTTATCTTTGCCGATAAATACTATTACATCATGGGTGGAATGTATTTCTTTATTTATGACTAAATTTTTCCCACCTGCAAAGACTATGCAACTTAGATCTAATATTAGTGGCTTTAGGCAGGAAGAGCATGAGCCACTAGCGCTTGCATGGGAGAGGATTAAAGAATGCTTAAGAAACTGTCCTAGTCATGGGATGGAAGATTGGTTAATCCTCCATTTATTTTATAATGCTCTTAATCATGTGTCTAAGTCTATGCTTGATACTGCAGCTGGAGAAACATTTATGGATAAACATATTACCAAAGCGAAGCAGCTGCTAGACAATATGCAAGACAACCATGCCCAATGGCATGTGGAAAGATCAAACATGAAGAAGGTGAACTCTATTTCACCACAAGAAAACGAAGAACTCAATGCTAAGTTGGATGAGCTCATACTAGCCATAAAAGGTAAGGAAACCTAGGTAAGGGCCACCCTTGAAAGAAATATTGAAGAAATATACTTCGTAGCTCATAATGATTATAACCCTGCTTGGAAGAAGAGTTACAATCCTAACTTTCAGAAACATTATGCTAGTCCTGCAGGTAACTCTAATAATAATATGGGAACTAGTAATGGTAGTCTCCAAGAAACACTTAAGTATTTCATAGACTCACAAAATGAACAAAACAATATTCTTGTTAAAATAATGGAGAACCATGATGCCATTCTTGGTAAATTATCTAACCAAGCTATTAGTTTGAGAAATGATTTGCAGGCCCTCCAAGAAAGAATGAGGATCGTTGAGGCACAGTTAGGTAAGATAACCGAGAGTCAAACTCTCATTCTAGCTAAATTTGCAGGTAAAGCTGAGCCCAATCCTATTGAAGAACTCAAAATGATCAGGATCCAAAGGGAGGAGCCTGAAGAACTTGACAATAGTAATGCTCCTTCACCAAGCTACACCATTGAGGATCTCGTAAAAACGATCAACGTCAAGATTCTGGTAAGTGAAGGTAGTGAGGAAGCTATGTACCAACACTTTTTCAATCAAGTAGCAATAAAGGTACGTGAGCTTGAGGAAGAATACAAGCAAATTGCTGAAAAATTACCTATTAAACTAGATGACATATTTGAGCCTACTATTAAGATTAAAATTGGAACAAATGAGATAGCTGCACTTTGTGATCTAGGTGCAACCGTCTCAACAATTTCAAAGAGTCTTTTTAACAAGTTAAATCTTGGCTCCTTTGAAATTACTAAGTTAAAATTGCATCTAGCAGATTCTACCTACAAACAAGCTGTAGGAATTAAGGAGAACACTTTAGTATACATTAAAGGCTATCCTGCTCTCATTGATTTTGTTATTGTTGACATGTCTGAAGATGCTACTGCTCCTATTATTTTAGGTCGTCTTTTCTTAAGAACTACTAAGGCTTTGATTAATCTGTATGAAGGGAACGTGAAGCTGCAATTACCTTCATGGGATCTTTTTGTTATTCATTTCCCTAGGAAGAAGAAAGCCAAGCATGATGAAAAGGAGGCCATCACTTTGAAGGCCAATTACTTTGGAGTGGGTGTGCCGCTCATCTGGCCCAAGTGAGTATCGTCACGGTCAAGTTATTGACCATAAAAGAGCGCTTCATGGGAGGCAACCCATGTGAAATAAAGGTTTGAGTTAAGCTTTTAGTTTTACTCTGAAGTTTATGTTTGATAAAGAGTGCTAGAAAACTCCATTTGAGGAGAATAAGTTCGGTAGTACTTAAAATTCTGCTTTATTCATGCTATTGTTGGTCGACAATATTTAGTGTCAATTTTCTGTCAAAAACAAGGTATATCACTAAGTTACAGGAAAAGGAATAGTTTTCGAAGAAATATAATTTTTTTGATGCAGACAGAGAGTTTAACGACCAACTATACAGCGGGAATAAAAATTCCAGCCGTATAGATATCTTTGCCATCGACAAATTTCTTTTCATATGTACTGAGAGTTTAACGACCAACTATACGGCAGGAATAAAAATTCCGACCATATAGCTCCGATCGTATAGATATCAGTGCCTCCGTACAATTTATTTTCTAATGTACTGAGAGTTTAACGACCAACTATACAACGGGAATACAAATTCTGGCCGTATAGTTCCGGTCATATAGATGTCGATGGCTTTGTATATTTTCTTTCATAGGGACAAACAGTTTAACGACCAACTATATGGCGGGAACAATTTGTTCTGGCCGTATAGTTGCGCCCGTATAGCTGCGTCGCCAGGAGGAAACCCTAAAATTCTGACAAAAGGCCAACTATACGGCCGGAACACATTGTTCCGCCTGTATAGTTGCGTCCGACCACAAAATCGCACGGGAAGGTACTTCCAACTCCAAAACTTCAATCCTTTTTATTTCTTATACCTCCAAACTCTCTCAAAACCTCAAGAGATCTTCATCTCTGCTTAATTTCGTTCGATTTCCTCGCACACGAGTGATCTACGGTATGTTTCTCCTCCGACCCTCCAACTACTTTTTGCAAATTCATCTTCGATCTATTATCATTATCAATCTAGGGTGAGACCTACTATGAACCAATTGCCATGGTTTTCTTGCCTGGATTACTATCTTGAGGAGATTCTTTAGTGTGCTATGATGAGGAATATATTATACTTACTATTATTGGATCAAAAAGTTTTATTTTTGCCTTTCTTCAATGTTTTAGATGATCAACACAAGAAGCCAAACCCGTGCTCGTGCCACCGCTAGTGCTTCTCGGGCTGCCGCTCAGGAACACATGGGGATACAGTTCAGGGATGAGGCCCATCGTGATCGCTTCACGGGATCAAGAACCGCGAAGTGAAGGCCACCAAATGGGCTTGCCCCATTATATTGAGCCAACTCGGTATTTCTGATGACTTCAATTTACTTTACAATAGAGCTGGCCTGCAAAACTTTGTGTACAATGATGTACCTACTTATCGCCGCTTAACCATTGAATTTCTAAGTTCGTTGCAAAGCACCATTAAACAATGGCAAGGAGAGGACACTATTTCTTTCCGTCTGATGAACATCAACTACACCTTAACATATGATGAATAGTGCACATGTTTTAATTTTCCAAACAATGATATTCATGCCTTATGCACATCCTTTATTGGCTTAGAACCTACCCCTGAACAATACTATAATGGAATGAGTTTCACTAGTAGAGTGAACAGGGGGAAGAATATTCAACATCCTGCAATTCGCTATTTGTTCTATGTTATTGCTAACACCTTGCAGGCACGTAATGAGTTCACGAGACTCAACGAGGACATCCTAGTCCTCGCAAAGGCTGCTTACATCAATCGTGGCTTGTCACTCAACTTAGGTGCCATCCTTGTGTGCTACTTGGAGCACCAAGCCTCCTAAAGCCAAGGACCGATCACAGGTGGAGGCGTCATCACCGTGCTTGCCACTGCCCTAGGCCTCAACCTAGGTGAGTTGCAACCCGTACTAGGTGAGACACGTGTTGGTTTCTCCACTTTGAGAGCTTGTGGAATGCTCACTAGGAGAGGTGGTGTTTATTATCTGCATATTGCTGGAGTTGGGCGTCTCTACCCTGCTCCTATGCCTAATGGTCTTTTATCTATCGAGGAAGGATGTTTGCTATATGATTCACAGGTTGAGCAACACCAACCCGAGGAAGAGATTCCGGAGGAGGATGAGGACCAAGAGGAGGAGCAAGAAGTTCCTTATCAAGAGGAGCAACCACAAACCCGGTTCTCCACATACCAAGATTTCCATGGACTTTGAGGGACTGTGGAGAGGATGCATAGCCTCTCTTTGAACCTCCGAGAATGAACAAGTAACCTCTCAACTCAATTTGCGAACTGGAGTATTAACTTTTTCCCGCCGCCACAATGATTTGAAGGGCTTGCAAAAGCCTAAGCTTGGGGAAGTTTCCTCATGTATCTTTACTTGGCGTTTATTTGCTTTTATTTAGAGGTTGTGTTTTTATTTGAGTTTATAAGCACTCATGTTGGTTCCCTAGCACACTATTTTTAGTTCTTTCTATTTGCTTTCGAAATTTCCTAGCTGAGATTTGCCGCTAATTTTCTATTCTTTAAAGTCCCTCTCTTAACAACCACCAAAAGGTTTCTCCATTTTTCCTTATATTCCCTCTTTATTTTCTTTCCGCCTCGAGGTCTTCATATATTTCCAGGAGAGTGATCGACTTTGAGTTTCCAAGAAACAAATAAAAAAGGAAGAGAGAAGTGGAACCAAACATGAGAGGTATGCCTTATGACTCCCCACTTTTGAAGTTTGAGAAACCCATGCTAGTTAGTAGTAAATGTTGAGATATTATATTGGTGGAGTGAGTCTTTGTATTGTAGTAAGATTTTCATTTGCATGGGTATTTAATTGGGTACGTTTTGTTCCAGCTCTCGTAATTAACCAAGTATTGCCTAAAAATTGCTAAACAATTCTAATAAGAAATGGTCTCATAATTGAAGGCTTGGGTATTGTAGTGCTTAGTCTTGAAGGTTTATTTCTAGAGACACTCAACACCACTGAAAATGTTGATTGACTTAATAGCTCTCTTTGAAAGGATTTGTTCGATTGAATTAATGTTTAGTGGTTTTTGTGAGCATGCCAAAGTTTGACTTGTTAATCATTAGAATGATATAGCTTTACGCGTGTCAAACTTCATGGGATGCCAATAACTCTACTAGCCTACGAACGATCTTCATGGAGGAAACTCCTAGATTTCGGCTATGAGTTGATTAAACACTTGCAGCAGCAATGCTATAGTAGGTAAGATTATTGGCACTCCCGGATAGTTGTAATCATGATGGAATCACTCCTCTAGCTGTTATGAGAAATCATTATGCAAAAGGAACAATACCTTAGTGATGCCACGAGTGTCCATCACAGCTCGATAAACTAATATTTTTTTGGCATGCTCTCAATTACTTGAAAACTGAAATTCTTGAAGGACAATGAATAGAAAAGTAGTGCTTGAAAAGTCTTGATTTATTGATGTGGGAGAATTGAGATACTCTAGTATATATGCTTTTTATGACAACTCTCACACTCTTAACTTACATGATTATACTTTATTGTTCAAAGACAAGCCTATGAGTTGATTACTTGACATGGAATAAAGTTTACTCATTTGAATCATCCATGTTTACAATAATTTCGCTGCACTATAAGGATGCATGAAACCCGTATGATATGCTTGCCATTACTCTATCTATGCTGAAGTTTTTTAGATTTAAGAACTGGAGGAAACATGAGACTACTAATCATGAGTAAGAGCATCATCTCGTTATTTCAGTTTAAATGCTGAGTTCCTTTTTTATTTTGGTTTTCTTGCTCGAGGACGATCAAGTTTAAGCTTGGGGAGGTTGATGGCTCTGAAATATAGCCATCTACGTCCACATTTAAACTGGATATTACTCATATTCTTGATGAAATATCTCTCTAAACCCTGCCACTAATGCTAATATTCAGAGGGGTATGCAATCCTTTCTTTTATATGTTTCCTTCGCAGATAATGTTGTTTAAAGGAGGGAATCACTACATTAAAGTCAAAGATACGAGATTTCCAACAACTAGAAGAAACCAGGAGCCGTACAATGGAGGCAGACGCTTTAATGACCAACTATACGACTGGAGCAGAAATTCTGGCCGTATAGCTCCGGTCGTATAATTGGCTCCACCACCATTAGGTCAAACAGAACAACTTTCGTGAAAGGACCCTGAAAGGATACATATGTCTAGCTCCGGACCACCGTACAACCACACCGGAGACTCCGGTCAGGGGCTTGGACCGGAGACTCCGGCCAGACCTCCGGACCACCTATCTAGCTGACCATGGGCAATATATTCGATCCACTCTGGAGGCTTGTGGAGAAACTCCGGACAACACCGGAGACTCTGGTCAGCACACACCGGAGACTCCATTCCAAGAACCTGCAGAGGCAAACCTGATAGAAACAACAAAACTGTAATGATCATAACATTTGCATCCGGACTCCGATTGACCCAAAACCATTTTTTTTGGAAAGGGGGTGACAAGAGCTACCCAACAAAACTATAATGATCAGGGGACTCCGATTGACCCGAAATATTGGATAACACCAAGAGAGAGCATTTCATATATTATGATGTGAGATACCTCTCTTGGTGAGAAACCAGAAAAACCTCCAAGATCAAAAACGTAATAAGGTATAAAGGGAAATCCGTTTTTGATGAACTAGAGCTTGTTATGAATTACCACAAACTCTAGAATCTCACATGGATAAGATCCAAATAACAATCAAGAAAGATGATGCCAAGAATACAAAGGTTTGGGCTCTCACCGAAGGATATAATAAAGTTACTCACTCGAGAGCCCCTCTTGATAGAACAGTTATCTATCTAATAAACCGGTCTCTCCAACACGAGACCGGTGACAAGAAAACCCTATCAAGAACATACCTTTGCCTTGCGCATATTCCACTTGAGCTTGATGATGATGATCTTCTCTACCTCAAGATGGAACACCTTTCTTGATTGCGCTAGCTTGGTGAAGACTTGCATATTGCTCTCCATACTCCACTATGGTAGAGCTTCTATTTTGAGCATACCATCTTCCCATATCCATGATCACCATAGGATGGCAAGCATTAAGCAAATGATCTCTTCGAGATGGCTTATCTTGAACTTGCACATAATTTCTTCTTTCTTCATTATGTTGGTGCCTTGAACGTACATAAGGGATATCATACCAACTTTATTCTTCAAGACACACTTGTTATAGGCCCAAATATCACTTGACCAATCTCCGGATCACTCATTGAAACCTTGGTCAACACTTAATCTTCTTCACATTCTTCTTCTCCTAACCTTGAAGCCAACATATGGTTCAAGCATTCTATATGGACAAATCCTACAGGTAAAACTCAATGCAAACATAAGTCCATAAGATTATCATTAATTACCAAAACCACGCATGGGGGCACACATGCACTTTCAGACCCCCTATATAAATAAGCCTCGTGCAATGAGAAAACAAGCCAGATCTCGCCAAAAGTCTCTACCACAGATCACCAGCCGCCTCTAGATCTCCAAACCCTTCTCCATCTCCATAGCCATATTCCACCACTTGTAATAGTAGATCTCTTCTCCGATTGGTGACATTGTAAGACTATTGCTATCAATCTCATGATTTTCATTACAATGTTTGTGATTGTTGATCTCATCTCTATGTGTGAGTAATTCTCCTTGGGCTAAGAGCTTCGGCCTAGCCATGTAGCAATTGTGCATGTTATTTATCATAGATGGGATCGTGTATTAGTTTGTATGACATGATGATTATTGTATCCTCTCTTGCCTCAATCCAAGGACTTGTCAGGTACCCAAGACCCCGAGGGTTGAGCCAGGTATAGGGAGTATGAGTGATGACTGATCTGTAGGATGGGAACCCCAGTGGAAGAAGGGGTAGTACGGCTGTATGTGAGGGATTTTATTGAGATTAACGGTGACATCACTATGCATATCATTAGTTCTCTTTCTTCTATGGATGAGACTAGTAGGTTATTTCTATAAGCGGTTGTGGAGGCAATAGCAATTATGGATGCACTGCCCATATATAATTTATCTTGCTCTAACAAGTACACACATACTTTATTTCTATATTTTATTCCCATGAGATGTTTTGCACAGCTATAGGTGAAACCGAACGCCCTAGGCCCTCTCTCTCCATCATCGACAACAACAAAAAGATGCAAGCTATTGGTCCGGTAAAAACACAAAAGGAATTCTAAAATTCCCGAAGGTCCGTTAAAGTAACTTCACTACGCATTCGTTTACCGAGGATTCGACAAGCTAGGTCTACTAGGGAAAAAGAAGCTTAATCCGGATCGAAGGTATCAGGCCAGTTCTGTAAAAACAAGACAAACAATCGAATAAACGTTCGGCTATGCATCATAAGAATCAACCAACAAGTATGAGGACTGAAATGGTTACCTTCAGCTTCATCCTTGGAAATTTTCAATTGAGCATTCTCTAGACGGAGAGCTCTTGATCTCTCTCCGTTTATTACATATATTCTTTAGCAATTCCTGGTTATAAGCATTAACTTTCTGTAAGTCAGAATAATACCCAGAGTCAGAAGTCTATAAAAGACTTAGGTTAATATTTTAACTAAGTTAAATATCAGCGCGAGCCTTGGGGCTATACTAGTTCGTTCTTTGGCATCCTATGAAAGCATAAATCCAGATTTTCTATCCAACTTCATGCTTGGGGGCTAGGGGATATGATATGAAATAAAGTAAAAGAGAGAGTCGAATTCCGACTTACATAATGTTCATGGGTTAGCTTGTCCAGACTCATGTTCACCTTAGAAGAAACCTTCTCGGCGAGAGTCAGAGGGATCACTGGTGGTGGCGGGGCCTCACCAGCCTTCAGCTTGTCATCGCGAAGACGAACTTGGTCAAGAAGCTCAGAGAGTTTTACATCCTCGGCTTCTCATGCCTTGCTTACTCAATATGTAGAGCTTGTTGGGGAACCCCAAGAGGAAGGTATGATGAGTACAACAACAAGTTTTCCCTCAGTTATGAAACCAAGGTTATCGAACCAGTAGGAGCAAGGAAACACCTCCAAGGTGTTGTTTCCAACTTGGAATCCTGCACAACACAATCACATAACTTTGCCCCCAACTTACAGTGAGGTTGTCAATCTCACCGGTTTTGCTGAAAACAAAGGATTAAACGTATTGTGTGGAAGGAAGTAATAGTTTGTAGAAAGTAAACACAAAGCAATAAACAAATTGTAGATTGATTATAAAAGAATGGACTGGGGTCCATAGTTCACTAGTGGTGATTCTCCTTAAGATAGATGACATGTTGGGTGAACAAATTATAGCGGGGCAATTGACAAACATCGAGAAAGCATACATGCATATACTAATCATTTTGACTTCTATAAGATTTGATTGGGCATTACAACATTATACATAGACCGTAATCCAACTGCATCTATGACTAATAATCCACCTTCAGATTATCATCCGAACCCCCTCTAGTATTAAGTTGCAAGCAACAAATAATTGCATTAAGCAAAGTGTGTAAAGTAAACAATATGATTGTTCTATGAACAAGGATTGCTGTTTTCTCCCTAGTAGCAACATCACATCTAGTACCTTAGAGATTTCTGTCACTTCTCCAGATTCCTAGAGGCATGAACCCACTATCGAGCATAAATAATCCCTCTTGGAGTTGCAAGCATCTACTCAGCCAAGATAGCTACTAACAACGGAGAGCATGCAAGATCACAAATAACAAAGACATGATAGAATCAACAATCAATCAGAAATAACATCTCAATATCCTTCGGATCCCCGTAAACACAACATGTATGATTACAAATAGATGATCTTGATCATGAACGGAGCTCACAAGATCTAAACATGGTAGCACAAAGGAGAAGAACCAACCATCTAGCTACTACATGGACCCGTAGTCCAGGGATGAACTACTCACGCATCACACCGGAGGCAGGCATGGTGATGAAGAAGGCCTCCAGGATGATCTCTCCCCTTCGACAGGGTGCTGGGAAGAGCTTCAGATCCCTCCCGATCTAGGGATGGAGATGATGGCGACAACAAACTCTTTCGTGGAATTTTTGATCGGGTACTTAGGGTTTCTGTATCGGAGGCTTCTTATAGGCGAAGGACAAGTTCGGTGGAGTACCAGGGGGCCCACACCACCCCCCGGCATGGCCTAGCCTGGCCCGCGCCACCAGGTGGTCTGGCCGGCCCCTGGATCCTCTCCATCTCGTCTTCTGGCTCCATGAATCTTCCGGTAAAATATTGACTTTGGCTTTTGTCCCGTCCAATTCCGAGAATATTCATTTTCTGGCTTTTCTAGAACCAAAAACAGCAGAAAACAGGCAATTGTCACTGTGGCATCTTGTTAACAGGTTAGTCCCAGAAAGTGTATAAAAATACTCCAAAGTGTGGATAAAACATAAGAAAGTAGATATAAAACAAGCATGGAACATCAAAAATTAGAGTTACGTTTGCAATGTATCACGCCTCTTCTTCAGGAGTGATGTTCTGGCTCTCCAAGCATTATTGAGCTAGCTTCTGGATCGCTTCTGCAGTTTTCCGAGTAATGCCAATATTGGCGATACCTGGATTGCTCAGTATATTATCCACAAAAACCTCTGCTGAGGGATCATTACCCTTTGAGGGTTCACCCTTATCAGTTACCAAACCACTCATGGTGATGTCGGTTTGTGAGCCAAGGATCGCTGGCTCAGAAGGCTGAGCCGGATCTTCTACAGCACGAGGATATGAGGTAACCTCCGGTGCTGTAGAAGGCGTTGGGTTAGGAGTCAGAGGCAAAGCAGCATGCGAAGTCAAATTTAACTTTGATTGGTGCAGGGGCTTTGTCGTGATTCCCTTCCCCTTGCCCTTGACGAGTTGTTTAGCTTTGAAGAAGTGACAGTTCAAGATATTTACGCTTTGGAAAGAATGTAAGATAAAATGTAAAGACCTTGTGAGGAAGTTTACCTCTTCACAACAGGCACTTCTTTTGTGCCGATCAAAACAGTCAGAGTTTTGCATTTTCATGTAAATGCATCCGATAGCAATACAAGTTCTCCTTCCTTCTGAGAAGCCGGTTTCTTAGGAGGATATCCCTCAAGAGGAGCAAGCTCTGACTCGGGGAGGTCAGCAAGCTAAAAAGAAGTATCTTCTTAGTATTGCGAGAAAACTACAACAAAGTACAGATGAGCACATGTTTGAGTATAAAGAGTAATAGCTGGAAAACTTACTGGTGTCACAGGATCGTCAGCAGTATACATGTCCAGAGAGAGATCTAGAATCTTCCTCTTGACCCGCTCCTTAATCAACCATTTAATCCGGGACTCGTACTCCTTGTCCAAGATTGAACACGAGCAGATCCTGAGAGAATCCATCTTGCTCTTGATGATTGAGTGCATGAGCTGATCACCATGGTGCTAGAGGGGTTGAATCCGGCGTGCCAGCCAACAGTGAATTAAATCGGATCCTTTAAGACCCTTGTGCTTCATCAGGTACTCGATCCACCTCTTGGCGAGACGCATATCATCGTGAGAGTCGGAGATTCCGCATCCTAGGAGTCTTGGGGCGTGGCGGCGCCATTGACAAAAGCTGGCAAAGCAGTTTCTTTGCCGGGAGCCGGTTTGTCCTTATGATAAAAGAACGTGGATGACCATTTCTTCACGGACTCACTAGCCTTAATCTTAGTATAGACTCGGTCTCTCCTAACAGTGAGGCTAAGAGTTCCTGTAATGTAAGGATTACCGGAAGTGATAGAGTTTCTCCGGATACCGAAGTAGTACCGGAATAGAATGAGGCTCGGCCTAATTCTGAGATAACCCTCACACAAAGATGCATAAGCATTCATTTCTAAGATTGTATTTGGGGGAAGTTGTGGAGTTGAACTCCATAGTAATCTATGACCTCAGAAAAGAAATCCGAGGGAGGAAAGCTCAAACCTTTGTTGAGGTGAGTGTCGAAGTGCACCCGCTTGTCGGCACGATGGATGGGGATGGTTTGATTGAACCCACTCCGCCAGTCGCCAGCGTAGAGGAGACCTTCCTTTTCAATGATGTGGAGCTTCTTGTTGTGGAGGACACATGGGATCCACACCCCATGGAAGTTTTCTTTCTCCACGGCCGCAAAGGTCTCCGCTGTGGTCGCTGCCGTGCTGGAAGAAGAAGCATCAGCCATTTTGTGGGTGGCGATGACCTTAGATGGGTGGTACTGTGCATTTGGAGGAGGGATGCAGTGGAACTTGTGCACGGTGGCATTGGGAGGAAGGAGAAGGCACTGGCGTTGGTCAGGAAGGAAAAGGAGATCTTGACCCCTTATATCCCTTACCTGCTCCAAGATTTGTGCAAAGTAAACAGTAACCATGCCACACATCGTGGAAGGAGCCAAGTAACCTCCTCGCGAGGGTTATGCCGCCTCGATCTCTACGCACGCATTAAAATGATGCCTCGGTTTCCACGAAAGGCGAACCCACCAATGGTCGTGCTATCAGGAATGTCTGTTGGTGACATGACTTGACCTTGACTGATGTCAGGTTACGTTAGAGACCAAGTTCCGACTTATTTTGAATTTCAAGATGGAAATCTGAACGATGTACTCATAGGTCCGACGCGTTTTGAGACTCGGATCCTACCCTTTCTTTTGAGTTTCAGGAACCCTTCAATATTCTGTAAGCCGAGGATGAATCAAGCTAGACGATGAAATCCGACTCTGGATCTTGGAGGCTTCCGAGGATTGCTGTTGGGGATATACTTTCTAGGTATCCTCACTGTGCCTTGCTGACCAGGGTGGCCCACTTCGGGTTAGAACTGTTCTTCATGGGCGACCCAGTCAGAGAAGAGATGGAGTCCAGTTCGGCTACGGGAAGGCCCAAAAGACTTACCGACATATGCCTATCTCATTACTTATAGTCCAAGATGTACTCTGTAACCGACTCTTAGTCGTAGCCGAATAGGTCTCTCCTGTAAACCCTAGGCCAGATATCTATATAAGCTGTCCTAGGGACCAGCCTTTAGGGCACCCCACAATAGTCTACAATCTCAACTCGCACAGGCGAAACCCTTGTAACCTATATTCCAGCAATACCGTATTACTGGATTACTAGCAGGAGTAGGATCCGTCCACCACCGGTGGATTCGAACCTGGGTAAACTTGTGTGCTCACTGTCCCGGAACACCGTATGACTCACACCCCTCTCTTCCACATGCCTCGAGGACCCCCTCATGGCATACCCGTCCTCAATCCAATGATAGACAGGGTAGGGAAGCACCAAAGCTAGCAGCCACAGGTCACACAGAAGCCCAAGGGAGGGGGAACTACCTCCACCGACTGAGATGTTCGTCATCCGTACGTAGTAGTAGGGCCCATTAGGCCTAGATCAGGCACGACCACCTGTCAGGCCCCGACCAGGCCCTATGTAGCCCTATTGCCGTGCTCCTATGCCCAGGTCATCACCGCCCATGTGCAGCTTTGTGTCGTATCGTCCCTCGCCGCCACTGCCATGTCCTGGCTTGTTGCCATGAGTGACATTGCCGCTTCCTCACTCCTTGCGAACTATCCCCCGGACGAGACTACACACCATTGCCAAGGAGCACCACCACCACGACGCCCTGAGAAACGACACATTGTTACGTACGTCGTACCATTATCGGACAAGCCCGTATATTTCTCATCATCTAAGGGATCGACTCTACATGACAGCAAAACACCACAACGACCCTCCCGGACCGAGGCTTCAAATGACAACATGGGATCCTACTGCCAAGGGCCACCGGATCTAGGCCCGCTTGGCCCAGATATTCTAACAGTGATGGTGCAACATGGAGCGACCTCTAAGCCATAGCCGCCTACAGGGGAATGCCGATGCTAATTTCACTGAGGCCCGCCTGGCCCCAAACTAGGTCATGCCACCAGTAGTCAGGCTCTATCGCCGCCTATGGCATCACGTCGTACATGTCTTTGCCTCTGTCAAGAGCAGCTTTCGGCACACCTTGTCGCCATCATTGAACCAAACTCTAGGAGTACCAGGGTGCGCCGATGTTGGCCGGGGCTGCCCCACGCAGCCACCCCAAGAGCACGTGTAGGGGAAAGCCTACCGCCACCGGCTCCACGTGGGCTTTTCCTGGCGGTGCTCATCGGTGCTTGTTGGAAGGAGGGAGGGGTGGGGCTAGGGTTTCCTGCGGGGGACGAGCTAGAGGAGGGGGGTAGGAGCGTGTGTCTCCATGTTTGAGCGTGTGTAGCTTTTCAAGTGGGGACTCATCGTTTAGCACTAAGCTAGGGACCTATGAGTCAGAAAAAACTAATTGTATACTACTCCTTTGGTCTTAAAATAATAGATGTCGGAGATTTGTTTATATTCGCATGTATCTACACAGTAAAACATGTTTAAATACATGTGACGGGATAAATCTCAGATTAATTTCAAGACAGATGAAGTATAATTCTTTCCCATCTTCCCGAGGCATGGTTGCGGCGACCAGACCATGAGAAAATAAGAAGAGAGCTTAGCTCACTTGGTTAGAAAAGTGGATGTACAACCCAACAATCTAGATTCAAGTCCTCACACGGATGCAAATTTGGTGTTCTCTTATTTGAAAAGCAAAATTGATGTACGGGCTTTTTCTACCTCATTCCTTTAAACCAGGAGAAGATGCGGCGCAACGCAGCTTCTCCTCCATGTGCTCCATCTATGTGATGTAGATGCCTACAGGGATGACGAAACCTTCATCATTGCTGTCGTCTAGGTCGACGGCACCGCCCGTCAAAGCATTGCTCTTGCCCTTCTTCTTGTTATCTATTTCTTTCCAAAGGGCATAACTAGTCTCCCATTTTTTGGTGTCCTTGATCTACATCCAACAATTGCCCAATGAGAAGGTCTTGTTATCATTCACCTTCTTGAAGTGTTCCATTGCTTTCATGACCTACACGCATGGATGCCAACAATGGCTCAACGCAAATGCAAGACATCGACAAAGAGAGGAAGAGTTTTTACCATGTTAACCAGCATCATGCCGCTTATTTTCCTTTTGATCACCATCTCATAGGAGCCTTGGAACTTTCTACGCTCGGCATGGATGGTGCCCCAGTGCTTGGGGAGGGAGAGATCATTTTGATCGCTATAGAAGGCGTCCTTCTCGAATTTCATATGCTCATGGAAGAACTTTCCCATATTTTTCCAATGGGAAAAACCTTTTTGCTCGACACCGCATAGTGGATCTTGTGAAATCTCCATCCACGCCTTGCATAGGGTCTTGTCCACGTCGGTGGTGTAGCTTGATTTTCGTTGGCTCAACTTCTTGGTGTCGACAAGTGACGCCGCAAGTGAAGCGGCCAACGACGCGGTTGTGACCCTCTCGCCCATGGAAGTGCCATCGTTTCCAAACAATGACTCGTCCACAATGTTGTAGGCATCTTGTTGAGTGTCTTACCGGGTCCCTTGTTGCGTCTCTTGTTGGGTCTCGCCATTGTTGGCATAGCTGTCGACACCCTTGTTATCCATGTTATGCATGGCATCCTCGCCATCGTTGGCCACGAAATCCTACACCCAATTTGTCCATCATAAAGAGGCAGGAGCAGTATACTGGCAATGGCGAAGAAATGTCGTGGCCATACCGTGTCGGCGGCGGTCAACGGCTCGTCGAGCATTTCGTCGAACAGGTTGACTAGCGTCAAAATGTTCGCAGCGGAGATGGACCGCGGCTTCTTTGATGCCTCCGGGGTTGCACTCGCGGTCGTTGGAGTGCGGTTTAGGTCGATGGCGAGCTCTCCTGCCTCCGACAATGACATGGGGGATGAACCGGGAGAGCGAGTCCACGTTCCTAGTGTGGCCTCCAAGCGAGGGCATGTGCATGCCTGGTGTCCTAGGTTGTCTCGGTAGCCAGCCGCTAGGCGTGGAAGTGATAGAGCTGGTAGAGGATGTGTCGGCCATGGCCATGCCGGAAAGAGTGACGATGCCATCGAAAGCGACGGTGCCACTGAAAGCGGCGGTCATCGCCTCCTGCTTGACCATGTTGACGGCGTGCTTCGTGACATTCATTGCTAGCTCATTGGTGTCGACCCTGTTCTGGTGGGTGAGGAAGCGCTCGTTCTCCTCCTGACGCTCCTTGTCGAGCTTGGTAGCAACGAGTCGAGCTCTTTCCGCTACCCGCCGGCCAGCGCGCTTGCCCGATTCAATTTTTCGCTCCACCGCCGTCAAATCCTTGGCGAGTTTCTTCGGCCAGCCATACTTCTTGGTGGTGAGAACGCCAGAGGGCATAGCATCAGCCATGGCAGCGGGATCCATCACCTTCCCTCTTGTTCCTGCTAGTGGAATTTTGGGAGAGGTTTTTTGGAGGGAGAAAGTGGAGTGGTTTCTGTGCCGCTGGCGGAAGGGACTACCAAAGGTAAAAGGAGGACACGCGAGGACAAGAACATTGTCCAGGCCGACCCAAGCGAGGCCTAAATTTGATGCATGAATGGGTCCGTCCGCGCGCATTTGTCCAGATGGTTCGCCCCGCTAGGCCGTCGTGCACTTGTCCGATAGTCCGCTCAGACGAGTTCGAACATGCAAGGATGGATTGGGTTGACCCAGTGGAGATGCCTTGGATGCCAGCAACGTCCTAATCGATGCAAAATCCAAGCTCGGAAATGCACGGAAGAGATACGGGGAGGTGGCGTGTGCAAAAGGCAAGCAAGGAAGGGCTGCAAGGAATTGTCTGCAATTATGGGAAATAGAACATCTAGTGTGAAGGAATTTCCTATTTCTTTCGCGGGACTTCTGATATTGCATATATTTGTTCAGGATATTGCAGACTCGTGATCTCTTTTGCTGCAAACATAAAAGGGATTTCTATTTTCGTGCCCCTGGTTCGTTAGTTGTACTCAGTTTTCCCCAGCCGCTTAGTTTTTCCTCACTTTTCCCCTCCCTCCATTCTGAAACCCTCACATGCGCTCGGATGGGTGGATGTCGTCAGGTCAAAGGCTTGACCATTACATGCTGATAGGTGGGACCATGTTGGACGGGTCCTGCGTTGAGCGTTACGTTATGTCGCATCGACCGTTACATGCTGACAGGTGGGGCCGTGTTGGGACGGGTCCTGCGTATGTGGTGAAGGGTGGGGCTGTGTTGGGACGGGTCTTGCATACGTGGTGAAGGGTGGGGCCGCATGGAGACACGTCGGACCAGCCGTTCTCGCTCCGAGCCTGGAACAACTCCCACACCAACCCTCCGCGCCGTTCCCCTGCCGTCGTGCCCTCCTACCTGAGAGACCCTCCTACCTTATGTCGTCCTCGGCCCCCGAGCCGCCCCTCCCCCTAGCCATGGAGCCCACTCCATCTCCGCTTCCTCCCGCGCTAGATCTACCCCTTTCGCGGAACATTATGCAATGTCGGAGGGTGTACCAGTCCTCCCCGTCGAGCGCAGAGAAGATTGGGTGGAATCGGAGGGATCTAACGCATGTATTCCATCTTGGTAAGTATTGTTTCCCTTTGTGGATTGATTATATGCAGTGATTGAGCGCGAATCGCCGGTGCTCAGCTAACTGCCTTGCTTTTCGAATAGGATTGATCCAGCGCTGGCATTTCAGCTGGCGGTTAAACTTGATACTAGCGTAATTCATGGTTGTGAACGGTATCTCTCTGGATTTTACTTCCCAGCGGTGGTTACAACCTCCATAACTCTCAGAGATTTGAAACATAAAATATATTCTAAATTCCCCTAGAGCAATGGCGATTCAGTTGATTTGCAATATTTCAACATTAGCGAGCAAAGATTGCTCCCACTAACTAGCGGAGCTGATCTGGTAATGCTTTTCTCTTTGAATGCTGTCGAACGTTTTGGTAGAATTCGTCTTCATGTGCAACCTAAAGTTGAACACACGGGAAAGAGGGTTAAAGCATCATCTGGTGGTCAGGCATCATCAGGTGGTCGGGCATCATGTGTCTCTATTGTCTCTGCTAATAGTGTGTGCCCCCGCGCTCCTTGTAGGTCCACAACAGTACCATATGTTCGCACTGCGAGTGTGAGCCTAATCGCTCGTGCGGCCGATGTGGAGGATGAAGCAGAGCTTGCCGAGGGAGCGCCTCCACTAGATGATGAGGATGAGTTGATGTTTCCTAAATTGGTAGATAGATTCAATAAACGGGCACTAGAGGATCAATACACAGAGGAATTGGCCCACGATGCCAGATTTGATGACACTGATGAAGAAGAGAACGAGGAGAACAATGACAGTCTCGTTTTAGCTGAGTACGATGGTGAGGACTTGGCAGTAATTGAGTGGGACAGGAATGATCCTAAGATTTTAGAAGGCACCGTATTTGAAACGATGCGGGACTATCGTAATGCCCTTACTACATATTGCATCTGAACCAATAATGATTATGTTGTTATTAAGAGTGAGCCAGCAAGGTTGACAGTGAAGTGCCCATACAAGAGGTGTAGGTGGAGGATGCACGCATCCACTATGCTCAGGAGCAGTTTGGTTCAGGTATTACAGCCAGTTGTGTATTTTAGATCATTGTGTAGAATTTGTTAACTATACCTGACATTCTCATTATGTTTCAGATAAAAGCTAACCAGTTCGAACATTCTTGTCCACCTCAAGGGGGACAACCAAAGGACAAAACAAAACTAGCAAAGACTAGGTGGTTTGCAGATGCAATCATGGATTGGATGAGAGCGAACCCATCACTTGGTGCAACAGCGCTCATAAAAAAAGTTTCTGAAAAGTTTAATATTATAGTACCTTACATGAGGATGTTCTATGCAAAGGAAATGGCTCTTGATAGGATCAATGGTCCATGGAATGAAAGTTTTCAGTTGCTTTACAGCTTCAAAGCTGAAGTGGAGATGGCTAGTCCATGTAGTGTTGTACAGATAGACAGGCATACAGTTCAGTACAAAATAAGAGGGAAGACAATGGAGAAGGAGTGATTTAGAAGGGCTTTTGTTTGTTTCAAAGCTTGCTGGCAAAGGTTTCTGGATGGTTGCAGGCCTTATTTGGCCGCGGATGCAACAACTCTTCATGGCAGATTTAAAGGACAGCTAGTAGTTGCTACTGCAGTTGATGGCCACAATTGGATGTTCCCTGTTGCTTTTAGAGTTTTGGAGATTGAGTCAGAGGAAAGTTGGACTTGGTTTCTGGAAAATTTGCGCGACCTTATAGGTCATCCACCAGGACTTACTATCCACACGGATGCTTGCAAAGGTTTGGAGAAAGTTGTAGAAGCAGTATTCCCCGGAGTGGAGCATCGGGAATGTATGCGACACTTAGTGCATAATTTTACAAAGAAATTCAATGGTAAAGTTTATACTAACAACCTATGGCCAGTTTCATACACATGTAGTTTGAGGAAGCATCTGTATCATTTGGAAGTGTTGTATAAACAAAAACCTATGGTGAAGGAGTACTTGGATGCACATCATGGAATGGTGTGGTCAAGAAGTCAATTCAATGAAATTTGCAAGGTAGACTATGTGGCAAGTAACCTTGCAGAGAGTTTCAATGCAAAGGTCAAGTCATTGAAAGGGCTTATGCTGTGGCAAATATTTGATAAGATTAGGCAGATGATCATGATAAAGATTGATTTGTGTCAAAGAATTGCATCAACAGTATATGCTGGACATCTCATCCTCCCATATTTGATTAAGGCATTGCATGCCAGGGTAAAACAATTGAAAATGAAATGCATTAGAAAAGGAATGGAGGCTGAGGTAACGTACACTGACAGTAAAGATAGGCAATGGAGGTATCCAGTGAGTTTGGCTGACAGGATATGCCATTGCAGGCAATGGCAGCTCCCTGGGAAACTCTACATACATGCATTATTTTTCATGGGTGTTCTAGGAGGTGAAGAGGGTGAAATTGATCAGTACTTGTCGGAGTATTTCTCCATTGCCAAATTTAGGGCAGCATATGCTCAGAATGTTCCAGCCTTGTTGGAAAAAGACCAATGGATGGAAGTGAATCCAGGCTTCAAGCTATACCCTCTAGTTTTTACTAGACTAGCAGGTAGGCCAAGGAAGAATGTGATAAGAGCTAGTGCAGACGGTGGTGCACCACCTCAACAACGTAAGTGCAAACATTGTGGGATCCTAGGGCACATTGCTAGGATTTGTAAAAATGCAGTGGACCTAGCTTATGAAATGGATGATTAGGCGGGAGCAGCAAATGCATATGAGAATGAAGTATCTGAAGGAGAGGAGAATGAAGCAACGGATACATTGCAGATTGAACCAACAGATCGAGAGGAGATTGAACCAAATGCAGGGGAGATTGCACCAAATGCATCGGAGATTGAAGCAATTTATTCATTGGAAGCAGAGTTCAAACATAAAGGAATTACACAAGAGGATATTGAAGAAATGATGCCAATGCATTCTGAACCGTATGAACCAATGAATCGAAACGTGGTTGAACCAATTGTACGACAGACTAAAACACTTGATTCATTTGACGCAGAGAAAAAGAACAAAGGGAACAAACGGGAGAAGCTGATGGTGGACTCTGAGAATATTCCAGCCAGGATCACCCGGAGCAAGGTGGTGAATTCCGAGAATATTCTAGCAAAAAACACTAGGAGCAAGAAAAAAATGAATTTGAATTTGTATGATGAATTTGAACTACTGACATTGTTTGTATTGAATTTGAACTATTGTCAATGTTTGTGACGCTTCCAAGTTTGTATGTTGGATAATCCCATAATGTATATGTTATTGCAAGTTTCTATTGTCATGCACCTAGTTGCTTAGCACTGCTCAGTTTTGCCCTCGACATGTGGTCAACATATGGGGTTTAGCTAGTTCATGGCTTAAACCATAGCAAACATTGACCAATCGACCAATTTGGCACACTTGTGTATCCTGGATTGATTTACCATATGAAATTGTAAATTTTGGATTTACTTGTAATCAGCCACATTTTTCTTTTGTGATTAAATTCAAATAAATGGTTTTAGGGTTAGTTTAATTCAAAAAGAAGTCAAAACATAGTGCAACCTTCGCATGGACTCTTGTTAGGTTAACTAAAACCTAGCGTGAATAATAAAAGAAAAGGAAATAAAGAGAAATGGACTTCTCCCCTAAACCACTTCTTGGAATAAGCTACTAGCTATGAAGATGCATGGCTTTCTACTCAATCAGCCTCAAAGATAACCCATCCCAAAACATACTTTGTCTAAATGAGGCCAAATTTGGCACACTTGTGTATCTTTGAGTTGCAAAAAATATAATGTCGGCGAAGATGGATTATTTTGTTCAAATAACACATTTTCTATTTGTTATGTCAAAATCTTGAATTTCCCTTAGTCATTTTTTTATCTGAGCGCCCTTGTTTTCCTTAGCTCTACTCAGTTTTTCCCTCCCGCTAAAGTTTTCCTCAGTTCTCCCCTCCCGCTAAAGTTTTCCTCACTTTTCCCCTCTCTCATGTCTCACTCTGGTTAGCGCTCTGATTGGTCGAGATGTATGTCACACGGATCATGGTCAACCACTGTTGGATACATCATGATCCGATGGGCTAGATGTCTCTCTCTCCCGATGGGTGCACCTAACCTTGTACGGCAAGGAGAGCCGACGGGCTGGATGTCTCTCCCTCCATTTGCCTGTCGCACGTATACCAGCCGCATCAACTAGCGCTCAGTTTGGCTACCCTCTGATTGCTCGAGATGTATGTTACACGGATCTTGGAAAACCACCATTGGATACATCATGATTCGACGGGCTGGAGGTCTCTCCCTCCCTTTCCCTGTCGCACGTATACCATTCGCATCTTCCTCCCCTCCTATCGACGTATGGCTTGTGGTGGAGCGGATCTAAGCGCGTGGGGGTCGAAACGGCTTGCGGCGGCACTGATCTAAGCGCGGCTGCTAGAAAAACGTGTGGCCGTGAGGATCTAACTGTCTAAAAGACACCGATGGAAGCCATCATCCGCAACATCAGTGCGACGGCGGTGGTGCCGACAGTGGCCATCGATGAAAGACACCGATGGAAGCCATCATCCGTTCACATCTACGGCTGTGGTGCCGACAGTGGTCATCGATGCGACGACCGATGGAAGCCATCATCCGTTCACATCTACGGTTGTGGTGCCGACAGTGGTCATCGATGCGAAGACGATTGAAGCCATTATCCGCAACATCACTGCGACGACACAGATCAAGCCCTCGTGAACCGAAGATGTGGGAGGCAGGACGCGGCCATGGCTGGCACGTCGACGGTGAAGGCCAAATGGGAGCACTTCGCCCGTACTTCTTGGAGTACACATATGGAGGGGAGGGCGGCTAGCTCACCGTCCACTTGAAATTGGGACAAATTTAAGCACAATTTGAACCAAAATTCCGTGACTTAAATTATGTGTATGATTTGAATAAATTTGACATGTATTTGAGCCATGAGACCGGTGGATATGCTCTAAAGCTGATTCATAAGTAGTAGTACTTACTTTGACAATCTCCGATGGGCTTGTATAAATTTGATCGAAATATGTATGATTTGAATCAAAATTGATATGTATTTGAACAGTGAGGATGGTGGATATGCTCTAAAGCTGATTCATAAGTGGTACTCCCTCCGACCCAAATTAGTTGATTTAGATTTAACTAGATTTGATTGTATCTTGAGGAATTTGAGCCAATAATTTGGAACGGGAAATAGATGCTGTCGCCAATGCTGCAACTCTACATGGCAGCCACGATGACAGCGACAGAACAGTCAAAACTGATAGGCCCCAACTTGACCCTCTAGGCATTTGGCACGCCAACTATGGGACACTAGATCCAATGGCAAGCAACTCGGGTACCGCAATGCATTCTCTCGACTACTTTGGGACCGCTAGATCTAATGGCAAGCAACTCGGATACCACAATGCATTATCTCGACCAATTTGGGACCGCCAGATCCAATGGCAAGCAACTAGGGTACCACAATGCATTCTCTCGACAACTTTGGGACCGCAAAGTGACTAAATTAGCAGGAACTCACAACCATATATTAAATATCAACTCTAATCATTACACGTGGCACCCTTCACCAAAAAACGCATATTGTAACTGCTAGGACGCGGATGACTACTACTACCCCCTCCCTCTCTCCCGCTCACTTGAAGTTCATGTTTTAGATTTTCTACGACTTGATCAGATACGATAAGATCAACCTCAGGTGTCAACTTCTCTTTGCGAATAAGATCTGAATTCTTTCTCGACAGTACGCTTCAGCTCGAATATTAACAGGTTTTTACGGGTCAATTCATCACCTAACTTGGCAACCATTTCCTCCAAATCCATCATATGGCTAGACCACTGAGTTGATTCATCTTGGTATGCAACGTACCATAGATCATCAGCCTGCATAGCACACTGTAACAATCCCAAAATAAATTAAATTGGAATTAGTCCGACAGGCCATGTCAGCACTTCAAATTCAACGGTAGTGCAAAGAGAAGGAGCTACATGCACTTCTGACGTGGTAGAGGAAGGAGAATGTGTCCACGACATGATCAATTCCCCACCCTCATTGGTGTACCCACTACGACCAAATATTGATGATTAATTTGCACCTACAATATCGAGGAAATTATGGGAACCGAATCGATTAGGATGGGCGAAGCAGGAGCGAAGGTCTTAGCAAACACTACTAGCAATTGCTGCGACTGTTCGTCGAGCTATGGCGGCGGAACCGAATCCCGGTCGTCGTGGGCGGCGGACCTGCCTGCGGTCGGTACTGCCCCAACGTACAATGCATGCGGACGAAACAGGTGCCGGAGACGTGGTTGAGGTGCAACGCGGCAGTCCGTTCGATATCGTCGTAGGACAGATTCGGCGACGCGCCTACGCGTTGTCAATGGCTGCTCTGTCCGCCGGTGGGATAGGAGCTACTCGGGGCTGGGGGCCGGGAGCGGATGAGAGAGAGAACTGACGTGTCATACACGATCCCACCGGTCAATTATTTCATATTTGCTAATTTTGCATATCTGCCAAAAAAATCTTTAAAATTTGCATATTTATCACATGACCACCACATGTCAGTAACACATAAAATGGCAAATATGCAAGTTACAAAGTAAAACGGGGTAAATTTGAAATCACCCCTCCAAACCCACATGACGGCCTGACCGGTCATTGGCTACGATGGCCCCACAGAACAGTTCCGACACAGCCCGAACGCTCAACGCAGGACCCACCCAACACGGTTCCACCTGTCAGCATGTAACGGTCAAGCTTTTGACCTGATGGCATCCACCCATCCGAGCGGATGTGAGGATTTCGGAATAAAGGGAGGGAAAAAGTGAAAAAAAAGCGGCCGAGAAAAACTGAGTATAACTAACGAATCAGGAAAACGAAAATAAAAATCTCAACATAAAAAGGATACGCTGTGAGCCTCTGGGTGTCTCGTGCAAATGTTGCATTCTGTGCCGCAACTGTTTCTCACGGCCCAACGTTGGCCTCCACACTCATACGTGCGGTGAGCATTCTCGGTGATTTCATGAGGCCAAAATGCTGCTACATGTTTTGCTAGATTTTTGATACATAGCGAAGAATATACTCCATCTATTCAGAAATATAAGATGTTTTACATTTATGAATTGAATATATCTAAATGTTTTTTAGTGTACAGGTTCGTAAAGATTCGAAGTGAATCAAAATACACTAAAAGATATCTATATATATTTATTTTACAAAACTAAAATGTCTTGTATTTCTGAACGGCAAGTACGAACGATGTTGAACAAGCTGTAAAGAAAAGTGATCTAGTTCTAGGAATAAAGATACAATGCAATTGCCAGCCGAGCGTCACACCTCTCTTTCTCTTGCCGCCAGCCAAACAGAGTACCCTTTAATAGAGTTCGTCTGTACCCTTTTCAGATTTCCGTAGCTCCGTCGTTGTGAAGCAACTCGCTCCTATGGCAGCTTATCACAACTACTTTCTAATGTTTTTTTGTTCAATAAAGGGCATTTTGTTAAACTACTGTCTAGCGTAATCCAAAAAAATTCCTTTCTCTACTCATCACAGCTATGTTCCTCTTCTTTTGGTTCCTTGCAATGATACGTGAAATTTTACTAACTAGCGAGCGACAACAAACAACCAGAGGCAATAAAGAAACCGATCAACAAGCCAACAGGGAGCAGTAGAGAAAGTAAGAAAATGGCATAACAGCAAGAGGGAAGTGTAGTAGTAGCAGCAACAATAATAAACGAACTAAAGTTAGGACCTGCCCAAGCCTAATTTGAAGAAACTCAATGCAACACAGGGGTACTACTAATTCAACCTTGCATCGGAAGTAGAACCAGCAGTCACTAACAAACACAAAAGCGCCATCACCAACACCAGAAATTCACTAACCAAAAACAAACGCACTGCCGCCAACACAGACCATTCCCAGTCTATTGTCATCGGGAAATTCGGCAACATCAGCACTATGGGATATCGATCAATTGTCACCATTTGTGCGGATGATATAGACCTCCATGGTTCCCTTCTGGTTGCTTAACAGCTCAAAGAGGCAGTTATCACCCATCTTCAGATCGTTGTCTTTGGCAAACATTTTCCATCCACTTATGATCCTTTTAACGCATCTGTTGTCACCCAACTGCACTTCCCATTTCAGAGGAGGAAGAATCTTCTATGCACAGAAAAGAGAACTAATAAATATAGGTTCAAAAAGATGAGTATGATTTGCAAGGGAAGGTATATCTAAAATCGTAAATTGAAACCATATGACTCAGAGGAGGAAATATTTATCATGTGCATGTTACCTTGATACGATTTGTCCATTTGGGGGCGCCGCTGTCTTTCCATTGGTGCTGACTCCATTGACGGCAAGTTCACTCTGCTAATAGATGGATGTATTTCCAGGGGCTAAGGAAGAACATGATAGTTGTTCATGGATTCAACAGGTGATTGCACTTGCATTGCACGGTTCACTAGTTCAATATTCGATTGCATTTGCATAGGCCGAGGATGAATATTAGCATGCTTCACAGTTTCAGTTGCACATGTGTGCCTTTCTTGCATAGGATCCAGAAAAAGATCCACAATAACTGATAATGCATTCTCACAACCAAGTTTATCAAAGATTATGACACTAAACTTGGAGTTTCCACCGTATCTGAATACTACAGCGTCACCGATCTGTAGATCAAAGGTTTGAACGAATGTGCCCCATCCCTCTATAAGGACAAGCTTTTCTTGGTGCTTGGCAACTCCAATTATGAAAATGCAACGATTTTTTGTTTCAAGTATGATCTCTCCTGGGATCTCGCTCTTGAAACGCTTAACAAATTCTTCTGGGATGATCTGAAGAAGCAACAAGTTTTTTATATGTTAGAATATACTGTTTGTAAACAAGATAGAAAAGATATTCGCTATAATCAAAAAGTGTATTTGCCTCTTCAATATCTGACTACAAAACGTACCAGAGAAAATAATGAGGCATGGTATCATAGGGAAAAGAAGAATGCCAAAAGCATGGTATCAAACCACAACAGACCTTTGTGCAAATAAAGTAATAAACATACCTGAATATGCTACCATGCTGGATTAAATCCAATAATCAAACTAATGGGAGAAATGACTAAAAGTTGCAAGGACTGCATATATTTCCTGTTTTTCCTAAAGGATTAAATCCAATAATCAAACTAATGGGAGAAATGACTAAAAGTTGCAAGGACTGCATATATTTTCTGTTTTTCCCTAAAGCATTATACATCTACACATAATTTAAACTAAAAAGGTAGAAAATCGCTGGTCTTAAGTGAAACAGCAAAGTGAATTACACAAGGGAGTGGTGTTGTATTTGATATGAATTACCATCTTATCATCTTATGTTGAAGATCGCCAATCATAAGCATCATTAAATATATTTTTCATCATCCAAGTTCATGTAGTAATATTCGAGATAGCTTTTGCATCTTCCACAATTCGCATCGATGTTTTTAGCAGACCTGCAGTGGAAACGCCATTTAAAGTGAAATTTGGTCCTGCAAATGAAGCCATGAATTAAAAAAAGAGGGTATTTTACCTGATTTCATGTGCATCGCTGCCTTGTACCCGGGTCACAAAAGGATCCAGAATAACCGACAATGCTTTCTCGCGACCATGATTATCAAATATTATGACATTAAATTTAGAGTTTCCATTGTAGTTTAGTATTACGGAATCACCCATGCGTAGATCATATACGTCAACGAATTCACGCCAACCCATTGTAAGGACACGCTTTTCTTGGTTCTTAGCAACCACAATAGGGTGACTGGAACCCTTTCGAGGTTCTAGCTGGATCTCTCCTGGGATCTCGCCTTTGAGACGCCGCACAAGTTCTTCTGGTATTATCTGGAGAAAGTAAAACAAAGTTTGGAAGGGTAAGTTGTGAACAAGATCAAAAAAATACTAGCTAGTTATGATCAAAGTGTATCTTTGTCTCACTAATATCTGACTATTATTTTAAGGAAAAAAAAGAAAAGTACGTGTGGATCTTCCTTATAGTATTTGCGAAAACAAAACTACGTGGACATTCGTGTAAAGTCCCTTAAACGATTCTGAAATCATGGTAATGCCACTGGCGTATATTCAGGCACAAAATTAACAATAAAAATACCCTGAAGGTTGCAAACACTACGCAGAATTGACTATAGTACACATAATTTAAAGTAGTATGGCCTTCGAAAAAAGTAGCCCGCGTATATTTTAACACGTGAGAGTGCCACGGTTAACTGTATTTGAGTAGGTTTACCATCTGATCTTGGAAATCACCCATCATAAGCACCAGGAAATGCTTGTTTTCATCATCATCCAGCAGATTCCTGTACAGATTCTCCTCCCGGTGTTTGCAGCTTTCACAAGATGTGCACATCTTTTAAGCACACCTGCAATGCAAAATTTTATTCGCAGCGAAAAATTGGTACGAAGACATGCATGAACAGCAAATGGGATTGTACTTGAACTAACCCATCTCATGGGATGGGAGTATGATTCATCATGCGTAAAAAAATCAAACTAACATTCAAACCATCAGAAGGGGATTCCTGATGAATAGGGTATGAGAAAAACAATCTCCATGGATCTCTAGTATGGCTACGCCGACCTCATCCCAGGTCGTTACGCACCACCCCGCCGGCGGCCGAATCTCCGGCGAGCGAGCTACACGTGACGCTTCGCCGACCTCATCGAGAACCCACACAGACACGGCATGGCTAGCATGGCCCCACCCCCATCGGTACATGCACAACTTGTGATGACCAAGAGAACGGATATGAATCACGCCAAGATACAAAATCATCTGGGTTATTTAGCAGTATATAGTGTACTGCGAAAGGGAAACCAGCAAGTAGTAGACTGCTCACTACTAGTAGTAGTAGAAAAACGAAAGAGGGTTTGCGAATCCCTAGCCCAAAAACTAAAATCAAACGAAGTCGTTATGAGAGTTTACTCTGGAACTGAGAGTATGGATTAACCACAGAGCCCTTGATTTTATCCGGTGATTTCTTACCTAGCCCATCCCTTCACCTTCGTTCTTCCTCCTCGTTGCCTTCCGCGACCGCAACTGGCTCTGCTAGTAGTATGCGAGCAGACTCCGCCGCTCCACTAGCCCAGCTCTTGAGGCTGTATATATGCCGAGGAGAAGGGCTCCTCGGGAATATGATTCGACTTCCTACTTTAATCGTAGTAATGAAGACACGTTTGGATGGCGGCCGTATTTTTTCAAGACGAAGGTCGACAGACATGCCTCGCACTTGGGCAAAAGAAGAAAAGAAAAAAGGTGGATCATGCGCGTCGTCAGGCTGATGTGGGGAGAAATCGTCCCCGTCCCTTCGTCGGATGTTGTTACTGTGAAATCTCACCCGTTCCATGCAGCACTCTACTAGCTGTAGATTTTTAGTACTATTACAGTACCGTTGCAGCATTTTATCACGTATAGTTAAACTATTCAAGAAGTATTAGGACAATGTTGCGAAACACGATGCCACAAAAAAACATGAGTCAATCCCCTTATGTCGAAACAAATCTCCAAGAGAAAAGTCAGCTCAAGTATGCAGTATGGAAGAAGGACGTTTGCAGCTGCTCGTCAAAACATTTACATCATTGAAAAATTATTTGCAGCGGACACTCATAATCGTTGCAGCATCTCCCTCGAGTGTTCGCAATAAAACGAACATCAGCTTGCAACATCTCAAAATAAAGTATGTAGCATCCAAAATTCTACAAATCACTAACCTTGATTTGGTCCACTACCACGCCATCGTGATTTCCTCGGCGACGAACAGGCTTGTGGGAGCCTCATCGGATCCGTCTATCCTAGACCCTATCCTAGTTATCCCAATACCTCTCGGGCCTCGGTGGGATCTATCTTCAATACATGGCTTGACAGAGGTGTTTTGGATGAGAAGAGTCTGGAGGAGAGAAGGAGAGGAGTCACCGGGGAGCAAGATCAGTCTAGAGGATGTATCTTTGTTTTGTTTGATGAGCAAGATATCTTGCCTAGGAGGTCTCCTCCGCAAAACCCTCGTCCTAGATCTCCCAAGCGATGAGCGAGGCGGCGACGAACTCCTCGAGATCTCCACTGGCCAGGCCATTGATTCTCTCTCCCTTCGCATGCTGCTCTGGCCCTTGTTCCTCCGTTCTGGTCTAGTAGATAGGGTTAGAGATTGTCTGCTATGGTGCGCCGTTGGGGGTGGTGGGAGTGGAGTACGAGCAAATAAATCTTCCTCTACTCTACTCCCACACCGGTGGAAACTTCATGGTGGAGCCTTAGAGTTGATGGCAATGTGTGCTTCTCGGTCCTTCAGATTGACAGTTTGGTCTTCTCGCCATTCTTTAGATCTGGTGAGATAAATTTCTTGGTGTGTTGCTGACGTTCATTGTTATCTGCAATGACGCTAGCGGTCGGGGTGAGGTGATTCCTTTGGAGCAAGGATGTTGGTTGTGAGGTTGTGGATTAGGTTGTTCTTCTTCGATTTCGTCGATGGGAGGTGGCAGATCTTGGTTCAAGACAGTATAGGGACGTCCCACGGTAGACGTGCCACATCGACACATGCCTTGCTACGTGTAGCGAGCATGTTCAGCGACTCACAAAGCATCATTGGTGATGGTGTTTTTTGGATCTTGCATTGGTGGAAGCTTGGCATCTCGTCAGCACTAGATCTGTGTGACGACCACTGGCTTCAGCGGTTGCAGGATACCCTAGGGATCGTTCTGTATTTCTTGATATCTTAGGATTTCATCTGCAATTTCAGGATAATCACTACTATGTGTTCTTCTTATTAGGATAAGTGTCGATGACATGCACTTTCAGAGAGGGGTTAGTGAACCCAATGGTTTCTGCATTCAACTTGGTTCGCTAACTCCATCTCTGAAAACTATGTGTTTCCATTGCCACATTCAGTAGCTTTCTGGTACTACAAAAAAGCACTATATGAGACAAAGTTTGCAATTTCATCCAACTGCCAATGATTAGCAATGTGTCACCTACAGTAATTTACTTGATAACCATGCATTTGTATCTCTTTATAGGCTTTGGAGATTGATGACCTAGTGTCGTCGGATTGAAGACAAGTACACCATGAGGGGGTCCTCGAGGCGTGGGAAGGGTGGGGTGTGAGACATATTGTTGTCCGAGACAGGGAGCACGCAGGTTTACCTAGGTTCATATCTGATTGTGGTGGTCGAATCCTACTTCCTTATAGAATCCACTATATCGATAGAGTCGGATGTTTATAGAGGATTACAAGGATTGGTATCGCATGTGTGAGTTGTGTATATCGGCCCTAAGGGTTGGCCCCATAGGTCAGCTTATATAGTCATCCGACCTAGGGTTTATAGGAGAATCCTATCTGGCTACAATGCAATGTCGATGCACAGTACAACTTGGACTACAAGTCAAACTATAGGCCTAAGTCAGTAAGTCTTCTGGGCCTTCCCATAGCCGAATGGGCCTTCATCTTCTTTACTTGACTAGGCCGCTCATGGAGAAAAGATCTAACCCGGAGGTGGGCCACCCTAGTCAATGAGTAGCTATGGATATAACTGGAAAGTATATCCCCAACAGTAGCCCTTGGAAGCCTCCAAGATCCCAAGTCGGATTTATTCGTCTAACTCTAGTGTTCCTCGGCAGTAGAATCTTGAAGGGTTCCTGAAACTCAAAATAAAACTGGAAGATATGAGTCATTGTTGAGTTGGATTTGTTGATTCATCATTCCTATCTCCACTCTCATTTCAAACTGAGCCAGAAATATCCTAGGTGACGTATCCCAATATTTTTTCAAGACTTGTCACACCACTAACATATATCTTATCAGATTGATTGTTAATGGGTCCCGCATTCTACAGAAATAAGGCGTTGTTTCAATGAATGCATGGAGATCGAGGAGGTAGAGGCTTCGGAGGAAAGCTTCCTCTAGCGTTATGTGATGTGTGGCGAAAATCTGACGTGTTTAGCGCGAATCTTGGTCCAGAGAGGTTATAAAGAGGGTGAAATCTCCTCATTTTCTTCATCGTTCTACGCCAGTACCTTCTTCCTCGCGACCTTCCGAGCCTTCCCGTCTCCTTTCCTCCACCACAAAATCTATAGCACCGTCCATTATTCTTGGTCTTCCGGTGAGATGACTATGTATTCATCTGCGATGGTGACGTCGACTGTGGCGAAAGAGAAGAAGTGGCGCGGGATCTGGATCACGTGCGTCCTCGACGATTTTATGAAAAGTTATAGCAGATGGAAGACGAGGGTTATCTTTCCGCTGGAGCATGTGATGACTCCCAAGTGCGGGAGATCAATTGTAGTACCTTTCAATAAGAAAAGGTTGTCAAACTCACAAGGAGATAAAGGTATTGGTTAGCAAGTTTGATAAGTAAAGCAATAAAAGCTATAGTGGTTTTGTGTTTTGAGTTTATAGTGTGTAGTAATATAAATTGCTGAAAGTAAACTGCAGTATAGATGCTCTTAATAAGAGAAAGTCCAATCCTCTATGCAGCAAGAGGACAAGCACAAGTGTGCGTTCTCATATGTGACAAGCGCTCCTGAGAGCGGCATAAATTTACTTACATATAGATTTCTACATAATATGGTGAATATCTTGTCAAGAGAGTCTTGACAACGCACGGGCATTCAACTAGTATTTATAAAAAAATATATTATATTTATGAGCCTTTGTAAAAATTATAGGAATTTTTACAAGCTTACTCAGAAATTACGGGATTTTTTTCACGAAAACGGAAAAGGCTTTGCGTCTTGATTCATTGATAGGAAAAGAGAGTTTTGTACAATATAAACACCAGCCCAGGAGATCCAACACCTAATACGTTGCAAACATATCTATAATTTTTGATGTTCCATACTTGTTGGGGATATACTTTCCGGGTATTCTCACAGTTCCTCACTAACCAGGGTGGCCCACTTCGGATTAGAGCTTTGCTTCACGGGCGGCCCAGTCAGGAAGAGAAGATGGAGTTCAATCCGGCTACGGGAAGGCCCAGAAGACTTACCGACTTAGGCCCATAATGTTACTTGTAGTTTAAGATGTACCCTGTAACCAACTCTTAGTCGTAGCCGGATTGATCTCTCCTATAAATCCTAGGCCGGATATCTATATAAGCCGTCCTAGGGAGAGCCTTTAGGGCACAACACAATAGTCTACAATCTCAACTCGCACAGGCGACACCCTTGTAACCCATATTCCGGCTCTGCCGTATTACTGGATTGCTAGCAGGAGTAGGATTCGTCCAAAGCCGGCGGATTCAAACCTGGGTAAACTTGTGTGCTCACCGTCCGGAATACCGTACGTCTCACACCCCACTCTTCCGCACGCCTCGAGGACCCCCTCATGGCGTACTTGTCCTCAATTCGACGACAGTTGGCGCCCACCATGGGGCAAGTGAGCTTCGGATCTGCGTTCCGAGCGGAATCTGCAAGAATCGGAATCGGCGAAACCATCGCTATCGGTCGCATCCTCTACGCCAGCGACGTCCCTCTCATTGTTCTCGACGAGACTTGGATTCCGGCTAGGGAGACCGTGACTGCCTATACAATCATGTCTTTTGGCGAGATCGATGTTTACATCGGTGTCGCTGAACCTGCCCAACCCACCCCAGCGGTGATGATAGAGGTAGAAGAATCTTCTGGGTCCCCTTTGTCCGCGGAGGCGGCAGAGTTCCGGATCTCAGAAAACCCTAATCCCACCCAGCCCGCACCAGTTGCGGAGATAGTGGAGAAATCTGAGCCTGAAGAAGACCTCACGGTCCAAGTCGAATCTGGAGTGGATCTCCCTGGAGAAGCCGGATCCCAGATCGATCCACCCGTGGAGGTCAGAATCCAGGAGGAGCATATCAACGACACTGATTCCGGCTCTGACGATGCCGGGACATACAGGCCTTTCCTCAGGTACACACTAAGACGTATGATACTGCAAGGCACAAGCGCAGATGCAATCCTCGAAACCATTAAAAGTTTCGACATGGCTGATCGCGAAAGCCGCAGGTACCTCAGGAAGCACGCGTCGCACTTCATCGGATATGTTGGATCCGGATCCGGCTCTGCCGATGCTGGAGAAAACACTGACTCGGTGCTGGAAGCAATTGGAACAAACGCCGATGTTCCCGCATTCTCGGATGAATCTATGACGTCGGCAGATTTCCGAAAGTTCTCCGTGGAATATGAAGAGGAGTACAACTCCAAAGCTGCAGAAGATAAGGAGAAACGTCGGGAGGAGGACCCTTAGAGAATGCCACCTCCTAGACATGAGAGCTATCTGGCTGAGCCTCACCATGGTGGGAAAGACGGGCAAAGGAACGACGAAAAACCATGCTGGAACAAGCCGGCAGGGGGCTCGTTGTAGTCAAGAACCTCCCCGAAACCAGAATAATGACGCTCCGGACGGAGGCCGGCGATCAGCCGGAAACAATCCAGCTGCACCACCCTCTCCACCACACAGTTATTAGAACAGCCCCCAAGGAGGTCAAGGAGGACGACATGGCGGAGGAGGTGGTGGCAGAAGCCAAAGTCCGGCTCCAAGGCACCGCAGCCACAGCCGACATTCGGGACGATCTCTATCCCCGAACGATGCAAGGCACAGGATCAACTCCAACATAGAGGCTCGGCGCTACGAAAACGATGACGTGTACGTGGGCCCAAAGTGCTTCGGACCATGCATCAGAGCTACAACATTCCCGGAAGGATTTTCTATCTCAAGACATATCCAAGCCTACGACGTCATTGCTCGGCTAGACACCTGGTTACGGGACTTCTTCCAAGCTTGCTGCATTGCTAAAGGCGGAAACAGCCTGGTCGCAACCCGATTCTCCCACTTATGTTGCGGAAGACGGCACGATCATGGCTCAATGAACTTCCGGTGAACACCATCCATAACTGGTATGACTTGCAAAGTGCGTTCTTTCGGAATTTCGAAGGCACATATCGGAGGCCCTGTACGGTTGGAGACCTACAACGTTGCACCCAGAAAGCCGGAGAAACTTGTCGGGATTACCTCGGACGATGGATCGACACCAAGAACTCCTGTGAAGGAGTAAATGATCAAACTGCGATTGAAGCTTTCATCGCAGGTCTCCCAATTGGTTTACTGCGCCATCGCTTGAAGTGTGACAAGGTTACTGATCTAGGAGAGATGATAGAAACAGCGAGCAAGTATGCAGATGCTGATGACAATGCAGAGGGATTACTCAATGTCCTGGATGTGCCTTAGTCAGCAAAACGACCAAAGCAACAAGCTCAGAAGCGCAAAAATACCTCGGAAGAAAAACCCAACGCGGAGACAGCGGTGGTCACTACTGTTTCTGGGTCTGGAGGACGAGGAGGACGTGGCGGAGGCCACGAGCGTGGCCGTGGGACATCAAGAGTCCAAGGTAGAGGAGAGCAACAACCGGGCAAAACCTACACTTAGGCCGACATTGCCAATAACCCATGTGTGCATCACTTGTACGCCAATGGGGGCTCGTCCCACACCAACGCTGAATGTCGTTTTAATGACGACATCAAGAGAGATGATACCGCGGGCTACAAAGCTAAGCGGAAGAAGGGAAAGAAAAATCCCGACAAAGACAAAGAGACCAAGGAAGATTCCGACATGGAGGAAGCCGATACTTCAAATCCCAAGTTGGAAGGGAAGAAAACTTTTCCCACCAAGAAAGACACTTACGTCACCTTCCTCGGATCTCAACCAGCAAAGGTCAAGAAAGCAGTTCTCCACGAGCTCAATGCAACAGTTCCGGCTGTCCCTCAATATCTGGACTGGTTGGAGGTGGCAATCACATTTGACTGCGCTGATCATCCGCCTAAGCTACACAGGCGAGGAAAATACGCCTTAATTGTCAATCCACTTATTGACGGTTATGGTTTCTCCAAGACCCTCATGGATGGTGGTAGCAGCATCAATATTCTCTATGTCGAAACGCTACGCTGGATGAAGATCTCGTAAACACAGCTGAACCATAGCTCTGTGATCTTTCGCGGAGTTGTCCCAGGAAGACAAGCTAATTCCCTGGGAGAGATCACTTTGGATGTTACTTTTGGAACACCAAAGAATTATCGGACGGAGGCACTTTCCTTCGAAGTGGTCCCGTTCAAGAGCGCATACCATGCTATATTCGGACGTCCGGCTTACTAGGCTTTTATGGCTCGTCCGTGTTACATTTACAATATGATGAAAATTCCAGGTCCCAACGGCGTGATCACCATCAGGGGAGACCCGAAGAAAGCGCGAGAGTGCGAGGATGGAAATGCCGCCTTTGCTAAAGCCGTGCTACACGCCTAGGAGTACTAGGAGATCAAGAAGAGCATAGATCCGTCCGAGATGACCGCGACGAAGAAGGAGGTGACAAAGCCAAATCCGGAGTTCAAGGCATCAGAAGAGACGAAGACGACGCCGTTGAAGGATGATGACCCCTCCAAGGTGACCCAGATAGGTGTAGGCCTAAGTAGCGCATAGGAAAGCGCGCTCGTCAAGTTCCTCCAAGCAAATCAAGACATCTTCGCATGGCAGCCATCTGACATGACCGGAGTACCTAGGGAACATGCCGAGCACTCTCTAAATGTAAACCCGAACGCTAAACCCGTCAAACAGTCCTTACGACAGTTTGGCGATGAAAAGCGTAAGGCAATAGCTAAGGAACTAGCGCGGCTCGAGTTAGCCGGATTCATAGAAGAGGTCATCCATACTGATTGGTCGGCCAATCCTGTGATGGTCCCTAAAAAGGACACCACTGATTTAAGGATGTGTGTTGATTATACTGCCTTGAACAAGGCTTGTCCAAAAGATCCGTTCGCTCTGCCTAGAATTGATCAAGTCATCGATTCTATGGCAGGCTCGGAACTCCTCTGTTTTCTCGACGCATATTCCGGTTATCACCAAATCCGGATGAAGGAATCTGACAAAGTCAAGACTTCATTCATAACCCCCTTCGGAACCTTCTGTTTCATTACGATGCCCTTTGGGCTGAAGAACGCAGGAGCTACGTACCAGCGCACGATGCAGCGTTGCCTCCATGACCAACTCGGACGTAATGTACATGCATACGTGGATGATATCGCGGTCATGTCCAAAAAGAAGGAAATGTTGATTTCCGACTTGGAGGAGACGTTCGCCAATCTACGAAAATACAACATCATGCTTAACCCGAAGAAATGCTTCTTTGGAATACCAGCCGGAAAATTGTTAGGTTTCATTGTGTCTCAAAGAGGCATAGAAGTGAACCGAGACAAAATCAAGGCTATACTCAATATTTCCAGGCCAACTCGCCTGAAGGACGTACAAAGATTAACTGGTTGCATTGCTGCGGCCAGTCGATTTGTAAGCCGGCTTGCTGAAAGAGCCACACCATTATATAAACTCCTGAAAAAGACCAAGGATTTTGTTTAGACTAACGAAGCCGAAGCTGCAGTACAAGATCTGAAAAGAATACTCTCATCTGCTCCTATCCTTGCAGCGCCGGAACCTCAGGAACCGATGTTGCTTTATATTGCTGCGACAAATAAGGTTGTCAGTATCGTCATAGTGGTGGAGAGACCAGAAGAAAATCAGGAACACCTGGTGCAGCATCCGACGTACTTTGTTAGCGAGGTCCTGACAGAATCAAAGCAGCGGTATCCGCACTATCAAAAATTAGCTTACGGTGTTTTTCTAGCATCCCGTAAGTTACGACACTATTTTCAGGAGCATCCAATTATCGTGGTGAGCAAAGCTCCCATGAGAGACATAATCAATAATAATGACGCCACAGGACGCGTCGCCAAATGGGGAATAGAGCTTTCAGCTTTCGATATTGAGTATAAACCTCGGACAACAATCAAATCCCAGATCCTTGCTGACTTTGTCGCTGATTGGACAGAGACCAAGGAGAACATGGTCCTCCCTGAGTCGGAATATTGGACCCTCTTTTTCGATGGATCTAAGGCTCGAGGGGGCTCGGGGGCTGGCGTGGTGCTCAAATCACCCCAAGGAGATAAACTTTTATACGTGTTGCAGATCCACTTCTCAACGACAAACAACATTGCCGAGTATGAAGCACTGCTGCATGGAATCTGGATTGCTAAGGACATTGGCATCCGACGTTTGATGTGTTACGGAGATTCGGATCTTGTTGCTCAGCAAGTCTCGGATATTTGTAATGCAAATAAACACATGGCAGCATATAAAGCTGTCATGGATGATCTATCTAAATCGTTCGAAGGGTTTGAAGTTCAACACATCCCTCGAGCAGAAAATGAGGAAGCCGATGCACTATCTCATATAGGCTCTGCACGGAAAGAGGTCTCGGATGGCGCTTTTTTAGAGCACCTCAAAGTTCCCTCAATAAAGGGAGTAGATGAGGAATATCCGACCAAATCCGACTCACCTTTAGTAGCAGTTCTGGCTGTAATTCCCAGCTGGACTCAACCCTACCTCGATTATTTGGTAGATGGCAAATTACCCGAAGACGAGGTGCTGAGCCGGCAGATTATCCGACGAGCAAAAGCCTATACTATTGTTAAAGGTGAGCTCCATAAACAGAGTGTTTCTGGGGTCTTTCAGCGTTGTGTATCTCTGGAAGAAGGAGTGGAAATCTTAAGGGAAATCCATGAAGGCGAGTGTGGTCACCACGCTGCAGCCAAATCTTTAGTGGCAAAAGCTTTTAGACACGGATTTTTCTGGCTTACAGCTCAGGCAGATGCCGAACGATTAGTCAAGACGTGCAAAGGCTGCCAAAAGTACGCCAAGCAAGCTCATGTTTCGGCTAATCAGCTGCGAACAATACCTATAACATGGCCCTTTGCAGCCTGGGGGCTTGATATGGTAGGACCATTTAAACGAGCTCCAACTGGATTTACTCACCTCTTATTGATGGTGGATAAATTCACCAAATGGATTGAGGCTAAACCTGTCACTAGTTGTGATGGAGCAACAGCCAAAAGATTTGTCGAGGATGTTATAATCCGGTATGGTTATCCGCACAGCATTATCACGGACAACGGGAGTAACTTCTCTATGGGAGAATTGGCTGAATTCTGGGACGAGCAAAATATCTGGCTTGACGTTGCGTCAGTCGCACATCAACAGGTTAACAGACAAGTCGAAAGAGCTAATGGTTTAATCTTACAAGGCCTGAAACCGAGACTCGAAGCACCACTACGACGTGATGTGGGGGCTTGGGCAGAGGAATTACGTTCTGTAATTTGGAGTTTACGAACAACTCCGAACATGTCAACATGATACACACCTTTCTTCTTGGTCTATGGCGCAGAAGCAGTTCTTCCTAGCAATTTAATTCATACTTCTCCTAGAGTGGCCGCGTATATCGAAGAGGATGCCGATATTTCTCGACAAAATGATCTCGACTTAGTCGAAGAAGTTCGCGTCATTGCTGAAATGAGATCTACAGCCTATCAGCAGAAGTTACGCAAGTATCATAGCCAGAGAGTCCGAAATAGATCTTTCAATAAAGGTGATTTGGTTCTCCGGCTTGTGCAACAAAGAAAGCACAAACTTTACCCAGTATGGGAAGGACCCTTTTTAGTTAGTCCAGTATTGCACAATGGATCATACTACTTAACTGACATGAGGCCAGTCAAAGAAAGACCTGCTACTAAGAAGAGAAAGAGAGCTGGAGACAGTACAAATCCGGATGAATTAGACAGACCGTAGAATATTGCTCAGCTACGTCCCTTTTATTCTTAGTTTATCCTTCTTTGTAATCATATATATGTACATGTTCTTTGAGAAGTAAAAGTTTTCGTTGCCTCAAGTTTTTCTGAGAAGTTTTTAGCATCTTATTTCCAAACGATCATGTTATCGTCGAAAATACTAGAATGCTTGAAAGTACTTTATACTCACGTTCGTTCTGGTCTAGATTTCCGATTCTAAAACTGCTACCTTCGGGTATAACTCTAAAATTTCTAGTCTTTACTTTGGTTATTTGTCTGATTGCTGGATCTGGGTATTTTCCGAGTAGTGAATTGTTGGTACTGGAAGCCGCCTTTGTTTCCGAGTTTAAACTGGTTTAGCAAGTGAGCTCCATTGCTCGGCAAAGTTTCCGGCTGAAGGTTTAGCCGGCTCACGAAAGGGACGAGGTGGAAAGCCAGATAAACGATAAGTAGAGACGAAAAAGTTCAAGTGCTTATGAAAATATTTCAAGCACACAAAAAAAACAAAGCCAAAAGTGCTGAATAGATAAAAAGCTTGGCACTAGAAAAATCAATAGTACTTAATATTTACAAAACGCATCATGTTCTTTCCGGAATATTACATAGTTTTCTGGTCTATGATGCAGGAGGAGATGAAGGAGCTGTCGGCTCGCTGGCTACTCCGCCTTGGTATCGTTCCGAGATGTCCGGATCTGAGGTGGTCCGTTCATCGTCGGAAACTTCTTCGGCTTCTTCTGGAGGAGGTGGCGGAGTAGCTACATGGGTGAAGAAGGGGATCTCGTAGCTGGTCAGATCAGCTACGTGGCACCCGTATCTGGCGCAGGAGTGCATGATGGCTTGAAGGTCCTGCTCCTAGCCGTCTTCGTCTACCTTGCAGTACCCTCTGGTCACTTGCCATATCTCCATGTTTCCATGGTGGCTCATGACCATGGTGAGAGCATTCTATGCAGCAGTCCGCGAGTAGGACATGTTCTAGTCCCAAACAAGCTGCGACATCTCCTTGGCCTTGTCCCGCACCTGAAAATCCGGCGTGCTTGGCATGTCCGGAATCCTGAGAGACTCGCCAATGTCCTCAAGGGACTGGCGAAAGTCATGAAGAAGATCACCGACTTGGGTAAGCCGGTGGGTGCGGGGCTCAGAGGAGGAAGAGTCCGTCAAGTACAGAGGACCTATACACAAAACAAGTCAAGAAAAATCCGACATTGATAAAAGTCAAAGAAAAGATAAGTCAGACAGATGGAACATACCGAGAATGACGTCGTCAATCTTGGTCTTCTCCTCCCGGAAACTCTGGAGTTCAGCCCGGAGCGCCTCGGAGATGTCCTTCTCTCTGCCAAGCTCATTCTTGAGGTCCGAGATAATTTTATCTTGAGCAGCGATCTTGCGATCACGCTCTTCAGTGGCCATGGAGGAGGATTCCAGGACTTGAGCTATGCTCCTTTGATGATCCGCCTTGAGCTTATCCAGCTCTTGGCGAAGTCCCTTGTTCTCCACCACCAGGGTCTTGAGGTTCTCGGCCTCTTCAATCATAGCAATGGATTGTTTCACCAGCGTTGTAAGTCAAAAAAGAACAACAGTTCAGAAAAAGTTCGACACTCAAAAAACAAAAGACAAGGTTTGAATCTCGGAATGTTTACCTTCGGCTTCATCCTTGGCTACTTTGAGTTCGGCATTTTTAAGACGGAGAGCCTTGATCTCTCTCCGCTTATTGCAGACATTGGTCAGTAATTCCTGGTTATAGGAACATACTTTCTGTAAGTCAGAATACCCAAAGTCAAAAAGCTACTTAGACTCGGGCTCATATTTTTTGCTAAATATCAGCACGAGCCTTGGGGGCTACACTAGTTCGTTCTTTGGCATCCTAATGAAAGCATAAACCCAGATTCTATATCCTACTTCATGCTTGGGGGCTATAGGATATGATATAACATAATGTAAAAACAAGAGTTGGAATTCCGACTTACATATTGCTCGCGGATGAGTTTATCTAAACCCGCGTTCACTTCAACTGCCACCTTCTCGGCAAGAGTAAGAGGGATCACTGGGGCTGTTGGAAGCTCGCTAGCCCTAATCCTCTCGTCGCGAAGGCGGACTTGAGCGAGAAGGTCGGAGAACTTGACGTCCTCTGCTTCTTGCGCTTCCTCTTCGGGGGACAAATGGCTTTTGTTTAGGACTTGCCTGGCCAGCCGCTGGATCTCTTCTGCAGATTTCCGGGACAGGCCAAATTTGGCAAGTCCTAGATTGCTGATGAGGTTGTCGGCGAAGACTTCAGCCGAGGGATCATTACCCGAAGAGGGTTCACCCTTATCTTGACCTGACGCACCCACGGTGACGTCAGTTTGTGACCCAAGGATCACAGGCACCGTTGGCGGAGCCGGATCTTCTGCAACAACTGGAGAAGGAATGATCGCCGACGTTGCAGAAGGTTGACGGGCAGGAGTCGGAGGAGCCGCGGCAGGGGAAGCTATGGTAAGCTTCGTCTATCAAAGGGGCTTCGAAGGAATCCCTTTCCCCTTACCCTTGATGAGAGGCTTTGCTCTGAGAATGTAGTAAAGTCGGAAACATTACATCTCAGAAAGAAATTCGAGAAAGGTACAAAGGCGGAAATTGTGAATGAAAGTTACCTCTTCACAACAGGCACCTCCTTTGTGCCAACAACCACTGTTGGAGCTTTGCACTTCTTGAGCGCAAGTTCCGGCAATGGGACCACTTCAGTATCCTGAGAAAACTCAGGAGGATATCCTTCGAGTGGAGCAAGCTCCGACTCGGGGAGGTCAGCAAGCTGAAAACAAGAAAGCATATCAGCATTGCAGTATATAACTTAAAGATTGAAACACATAAAAGGTGTATTGATGGAAGCTTACCGACACCACGGGGTTTTCCGCCATGTACATATCCAGAGAAATCTCCGGAATTCTCCTCTCAGTCTGCTCCTTGATTAGCCACTTGATCTGGCTGATATAGCCTTGAGTGGTGTAGAATTTGGGGCTGATGCGGAGGGAGTCTTTTTTGGAAGACGTGATGGAGTGCATCAGTCTATCCCCGTGGTACTGAAGTGGCTGGATCCGACGTGAGACCTAGCACTGGACCAAGTCGGATCCCTTCAGACCCTTATGCTTGATCAAATATTCGATCCGCCTCTTAGCGAGGATCAGATCGTCGGTGAGAGCCGGAGCAGCCTCATCCCAGGAAGGCTGGGCCGTGGCGGCTCCGTCGATAAAAGCCGGCAAAGCTCTGCTTTGCCGGGAGCCAGAATATCCCTTTGGTAGAAAAAGGTGGCTGACCATTGTTTGACCGAGTCACTGGCAGAAATTTTGGGATATGCCTGGTCTCGTCTAAGTGAAAATCTAATAGTGTCGGTGATGTAAGGAACACCGGCAGTGATGGAATTTCTCCGGACATGAAAATAGTACCAGAAGAGAAGCAAACTCGGCCTAATGCCGAGAAAGCCCTCGCAAAGCGATGCATACGCACTCATATCTAAGAGAGAGTTGGGAGGAAGATTGTGGAGTTGAACTCCGTAGTGATCTATCACCTCGGAGAAGAACTCCGAGGGAGGAAAAGACAGACCTCGGTCGAGATGGGTGCCGAAGTGGACCCACTCTCCGTCGCCGGCGGCGAGAAGCCCCTCCTTCTCCATGTTCTTGAGGTCGTCCTCGTCGAGGGCACAGGGGATCCAGATTCCCCGGAAGCTCTCCTTCTTTGCTACTGCTTCCGCCGTCGCCGCTGCTGCCGCCAAACCGGAGGAGGAAGATGATGAAGCCATTTCTCCGATGAAGAAGATGACCTGAAAGTGGCGGCGTTGGGAGTTCTGTGGGGAAAGGACGAGGGAGCTCTGTGCACGCAGGAGGATTGGGAGGAAAGGAAACGGCAAAGGGCTCGTGGAAAGGAGAAGGAGAAATCCAAACCCCTTATATCCACCTAACTGCGCCAAGATTCGTGCAAATGCTACAGTGTAACCGCCACGCGTCGTGGAAAGAACTGGGAAGGACCCACGCGATGATTGCGTCTCCTCGATCTCCACGCACGCATTGAAACGGCGCCTCGGTTCCGCGAACCGCGGACCCACCAACGGTCGTGCTGACGATACGCCTGTCAGATGACGTGACTTGACCATACTTGTGTTAGGTGGCGTTAGAAACCAAGTTGCGGCTTAGTTTAAAATCGAGCTAGAAAATCCGAGTAACTTGTTAATAGGTCCGACTTATTTTTAAGACCCGGATCGTATCTTTTGTTGTGAAGTTTCAGGAACCCTTCAAGATTCTGCAAGCCGAAGATCAAGCTAGACGATGATAAATCCGACTTTGGATCTTGGAGGCCTCTCGGGGCTCCTGTTGGGGATATACTTTCCGGGTATCCTCACAGTTCCTCACTGACCAGGGTGGCCCACTTCGGGTTAGAGCTTTGCTTCACGGGCGGCCCAGTCAGGGAGAGAAGACGGAGTCCAATCCAGCTACGGGAAAGCCCAGAAGACTTACCGACTTAGGCCCATAATGTTACTTGTAGTTCAAGATGTACTCTGTAACCAACTCTTAGTCGTAGCCGGATTGATCTCTCCTGTAAACCCTAGGCCAGATATCTATATAAGCCATCCTAGGGAGAGCCTTTAGGGCACAACACAATAGTCTACAATCTCAACTCGCACAGGCGACACCCTTGTAACCCATATTCCGGCTCTGCCGTATTACTGGATTGCTAGCAAGAGTAGGATTCGTCCAAAGCCGGCGGATTCGAACCTGGGTAAACTTGTGTGCTCACCATCCCGGAATACCGTACGTCTCACACCCCACTCTTCTGCATGCCTCGAGGACCCCCTCATGGCGTATTTGTCCTCAATCCGATGACAGTACAATATACACACTAGCCCAGGAGATCCAACACCTAATATGTTGCAAACATATCTATAATTTTTGATGTTCCATGCTTGTTTTATATCTACTTTCTTATGTTTTGTCCATACTTTGGAGTATTTTTACACATTTTCTGGAACTAACCTATTAACAAGATGCCATAGTGCTAGTTGCCTGTTTCTGCAGTTTTTGGTTTTAGAAAAGCTAGTAAGGAAATATTCTCGGAATTGGACCGGATAAAAGCCTAAGCCAATATTTCACCAGAAGGAATACGGAGTCCGGAGGGGAGACAAAGAGGGGAACCAGGGCGGCCACACCTGGTGGTGGCACGGCCAGCCCTAGCCGCTCCACCTGGGGGTGTGGGCCCCCTGTCTCTCCATCGACCTTGCCCCTTCGCCTATATATTGCCCTCGAGACGAAAACCCTAAGTACCGGATGAAAATTCCACGAAAGAGTCAGTAGCCGCCGCCATCTCCATCCCTATATCGGGAGGGATCTAAAGCTCTTCCCGGCATCCTTCCGAAGGGGAGAGATCACCCTGGAGGCCTTCTTCATCACCATGACTGCCTCCGGTGTGATGCGTGAGTGGTTCATCCCTGGACTACGGGTCCATGTAGTAGCTAGATGGTTGGTTCTTCTCCTTTGTGCTACCATGTTTAGATCTTGTGAGCTTCGTTCATGATCAAGATCATCTATTTGTAATCCTACATGTTGTGTTTGCGAGGATCCGATGGATATTGAGATGCTATTTCAGATTGATTATTGATTCTATCATGTCTTTGTTATTTGTGATCTTGCATGCTTTCTGTTGTTAGTAGCTATCTTGGCCAAGTAGATGCTAGCAACTCCAAGAGGGAGTATTTATGATCGATAGTGGGTTCATGCCTCTAGGAATCTGGGGAAGTGACAGAAATCTCTAAGGTACTAGATGTGTTGTTGCTACTAGGGAGAAAACAACAATCCTTTGTTCATAGAACAAGCGTATTGTTTACTTTACACGCTTTGCTGAATGCAATTATTTCTTGCTTGCAACTTAATACTGGAGGGGGTTCAGATGATAACCTGAAGGTGGATTATTAGTCATAGATGTAGTTGGATTATGGTCTATGTATAATGTTGTAATGCTTAATCAAATCTCATAGGAGTCAAGATGATTAGTATATGCATGTATGCTTTCTCGTTGTTTGTCAATTGCCCCGCTGTAATTTGTTCACCCAACATGTCATCTCTCTTAAGGAGAATCACCTCCAGTGAACTATGGACCCCGGTCCATTCTTTTACCATCAATCTACAACTATTTACTATTTTCTGTTTACTTTCTGCAACCAATTACTATCTGATGACCCACAAGTATAGGGGGTGTATCGTAGTATTTTCGATAAGTAAGAGTGTCAAACCCAACGAGGAGCAAAAGGTGCTGGCTAGTGGTATGGATCAGGAATTCTCTGCAAATACTTAGCAAACGAATTTTTAGGGGTTTTCGATAAAGCAAGTAAACAAAATACGAGTAAATAAAAGACAGTAAGAATGAATGCAGCAAGTGGCCCAATCCTTTATGCAGCAAAGGACAAGCCGATTGTATTTCTATATATGACCAAACGTTCTCGAGGACACATGGGAAGACTGTTAAGTGCTTTCGCTTCATATAGTCGATTAATCTTCTTTAGCTTGCTAAGTGTTGTGTGGGTGAACCTATGCTAATGTACCGCCCCATCCAAGACTAAATACATACTTGTGATTAAACCCCCTTGCAAACATCCGTAAGTACAAGAAAGTAACTAAGGTAGAAACCTAACCATGGCTTTAAACTCTAAGACCCTTACGTCCCTTGTGCAATGGTTTCCTAACGGGGGTTCAGGTTTCTGTCACTCCAGCAACCCCTACGATTAGTAGCCAAATACACAATGCATTCCCCTAGGCCCATATAGGTGAAGTGTCATGTAGTCGACGTTCACATGACACCACTAGAAGAAGTACACCACAACTTAAATAACAATCTATTGAATCTTTCTCAACGCAACTCCACTACTAACAAAGAGACTTCTCCCATGTCCTCAAGAACAAAACGAACTACTCACAAGACATCATATGGATCATGATCAGAGATGGAATAATGAGGTATAACAATCTGAACATAAACAATAATTCAATGGTTCACTCAATAGCATCAACTACAAAGAGTAATCAACACCGGGAAAGTTTCCCCTATGAACTATAGCAAGATTCAACCAATTGTTACAGCAATATGGAGATGGTGATGAGGGTGCTGATGGTGATGATGGTGGTGATGATGATGATGATCCCGATCAAGTCCATCTTGATGGTGGTGTTGATGGCGACGATCTCCCCTCTCCGGGAAGGAATTCCCCCGGCAGAAATCTATCCGCCGGAGAGATCTTTCTCTCTCGGGGTTTTCCGCCCCGCAGAGGCAGCGGAAGCTTTCTGTGGTCGCTCCCCGAGTCTTAGGGTTTCGTGGGGATGATATAAGCCAGAGGAGAGAGGCTAGAGTTGGCCAGGGCAGCCACACCACTCCTGGCGAGGCCTAGGCTTGCCCGCGCCATGGGGTGGTGTAGGCCCCCTGTGGCCCACCTCCACTCCATCTTCTGGCATCCCGAGTCTTCTAGAAAAATAGAATTTTCTGTATATTTTCCCGGAATTTCCGATCTTCGCGAATTTTGCCTCCAAACAACGCCTTTTCCATCAGAATCCTGACTGCAGCGGTCCATGCTCCAAAAGTCATCAACCATGCAAAAATAGATGAAATAACATAAGTATCACTTCTCAATACGAAATATATCAATGAATAATAGTGAATTAAGACATAGAATAGCGATGCAAAATGGACGTATCAACTCCCCCCAAGCTTAGGCTTCGCTTGTCCCCAAGCGAAACTGAGCTCAATAAACATGACCTCAGGTTTATGGAGTGAAGAGTCGATAAAAGAATACAGACAAGAAGCATCACATTCATCAAATACATAGATCATAATAGAGGACAACTCACTATTATATAACTCAACTTGCAATGAGTAAAGGAAACACAATAAAGATACATAGAGTAAATCATAATTGGTAATGGCAAACTTAGCTCTCGGTCGAAGAATAGTTGATAATTTGCTGGAGTTCACAAATAGCTGGTTTTTCAATGAAAGCTTTCAAAGTAGTAAACTTCAAGATAAGAGCAATGTGCAAAACAAGGAACATAAGAAACATGAATGCGTAAATCATAATATGAATGAATGAAACACATCAACTCAAAATACTTGCTGAGATAGAAGGGAATAGGTTTACTGACTCAACTACAAAGCAAAAGAAAGGCCCTTCGCAGAGGGAAGCAGGGATTGCAAGTCTCATAAAGAGCTCCCAAAAATTATGATACTTACTAGCTTTCAGCTCTCATTGCCCCTACCATAGGCATCTTTTGGTGATTAAGGTTAAAGTGACACAACTAGGAGGATATGCTTGACAAGTTATAAGTTGAAATCGCATGCCCCTTACTTATGAGTACCGATCCTCATGCTACTCAACTTCAGTCACGAGCAAGCTCTTGTCATTGTAAATACATGCGTATCATTGAGAACCGCCAACGGGATACCCCTTGCACATGACACAGGAGCTATCCCATAATCAAAATGACAAGGCAAGCAGACAGTGAGCATCTCAGCAATCTTTTTATTTGCTATTTGCATAGGTTTTTATTGAGGATGCTTCATAGAATGGTCACTATAGTTATGCTGCAAGTTTCCACCATGATTAGGCATGGCTTAGGCTAGCGGCCCAGGCGTTTCTCTAACACACATATAAACTCCATGATCTTACAAGTTCCACTTTTATTTCACACCGTCGGGATCCATAAGCAAAAGAACATGATATCAACTAGGTACAAGTACCAATTAAGTGTTGAAAGCGGTCCCCATGATACATGGTTCGTCTAACTTCAACTCATAAAGCGCAAGCATACACGCAACAAAGAAGGACCCAATGGTTCAAGTTTATTAAATGCAAGAAAGTAAAGTGTGCCATCAAGTTCGTGAGAGCTTTAATCACTAATTTTCACATAACAAGTTTAATTTGGGAGGTAGACAAAACATGAATTTACTTGGAATAGCAATAATGCTACTAGGTAGGTATGGTGGACATAAATGGCAAAGGGTTTTGGTTTAAAGGAGGTGGATGCACGAGAAGAATACCCTCTCAGTACAGGTTTTTGGTTAGCAAGGCTAGGTAGCAAGTACAAGAGTTGAAGGAAACAGCCAAACATAAAAGTGATAAAGACAAACATGCAATCTTCCTTGGAAGCACAAAAGATCTTAACTAGAGAATACTAGACTTATGAGCAAATCAAGAAAGAAAGATGATGAAATTATTTTTCTCTCGAGTACTTCTATCTTTTTCTTTTCAACTCTCAAAAAGGGTGTTGCTACTGACCGAGCCAGGTTTGCCAAAACCAACTAAATTAACTCAATGATCCCAAAGTGCTACCAATACTAACAACAAGATCAATCATATAACCACGAATTGAAAACTAACATAAGCTATGCAAAAGGGTGAATGATAGAACTTCTCATTAATATTCCATAACGGCAACTCACACCAAGGGATACAAATCTAACGAGAGAGGGGACACTTCCATAATGCAAACCATACTACACAATAACTCCTCTATTCATGATATGACTCTACTAATGAGGTAAAAAGATAGAAGATAGTGATATGATACCGCGGCACTCCCCCAAGCTTGGAACAAACCAAGGGGATGCCAAAACTGATGACGAATTTCTCCTTAGGTGTTGGTGGTATCTTCTCATCTTCGTCCGTCTTCCAGGGTAAAGGCTTCCCATCAACAAAGGACATCGTGGTTTCCAACATCCTGAAACTTGCAGCAGCACTTATGCGTTTAAATCTAGCCTCATACTCACAGTTTTGATTTTGAACGTCATAAAACTGTGCTTGCAGTTTGTTGGTTGTTTGGCGGAGTGAAAGGACTTCGTCTTTGAGTTCAGCAGTCTCCTTTTGGTGCTCGGCGATGAGTTCGGAACAAATCTTGTGGATGATGTCCACTTCGCGCTCCGGCATCTTCCTGTACCTAAAGACTTCTCGCTCTAGTGCTTCCATCCTGTCCTCCAGACTTCCTTCACCTTTAGGGCCTTGAACCTCCTTAATCCGGACCTCCCCACCTTCGAGCAATAACTCCTTGGGATGAATCTTCAATTCTCTCATGTATGGGTTGATGATATCCTCTAAAGAATCTCCCTTGGATGATCTGGAGGAAAACATTGTGGCTCCAAATCTGGGATTCTACCTGGCAAAAACAGATCGAAAGAAAAACATGACGAAAACACGATATACGAACCTCAAGGGATCCGGGGGGTTATATATTACGGAGTTTCACATCAAAAGGAATGTACTGGGAGAAAATGGGTCGGAGACGGAGTCCTGGGTGGCCTCACCACCTGGTGGCGCGGCCAGGGGTGGGCCCGCACCATGGGGTGGTGTGGGCCACCCTGGCTCCGGTTCCATCCCTTTTTCGCTTCGTAGCTTTCCTTATTGACTGAAAACTACAAAAATATAGTTGGATTGTATTTTCGCGGAACTTTTCTTACCAGAACTATTACCTATTTGAAAACGGACTCTGCAGGTCTCTGAATTTGGTCCTCAATGAATTTCTCTGGAGTTATAACTTGAAAGGCATCAACATCTTCATTGTAAGAATCTCCAGCAATATAGTGTTTGAGTCGCTGTCCATTCACTACTTGTGTAGTATTATCTTTTAGAGAAGAAATTTTTATTGCTCCTGAACGGTATACTTCTTCAATGATGAAAGGTCCTTCCCATTTTGATAGTAGCTTACCTACAAAAAATCTGAGATGAGACCTATACAATAGAACTTTCTCACCAACATGAAATTCTCTCTTAAGTATTCGCTTGTCATGCCATATTTTAACTTTTTCTTTAAAGAGCCTAGCATTCTCATAGGCTTCACTCCTCCATTATCTAAAGAACTTAAGTCAAAAAGTCTTTTCTCACCAGCTAGCTTACAATCTCTATTTAGTTCTTTCACTGCCCAGTAAGATTTGTGTTCTAATTCTAAGGGTAAGTGGCAAGCTTTCCCATAAACCATTTTATAAGGAGACATTCCCATAGGATTCTTATAAGCAGTTCTATAAGCCCATAAAGCATCATTCAACTTCTTAGCCCAGTTTTTTCTAGACCTGTTAATAGTCTTTTGCAAGATAGATTTAATTTCTCTATTTGATAACTCTACTTGCCTACTAGTTTGGGGGTGATAAGCTGAAGCAATTCTATGATTAACATCATACTTAGCGAGGGTCTTCCTAAAACCGCCATGAATGAAATGAGAACCCCCATCAGTCATGAGATACCTAGGCACTCCAAACCTAGGAAAGATGACATCCTTAAGTATTTTTAGAGAGGTTTCCCCGTCAGCACTTTTCGTAGGAATGGCTTATACCCACTTAGTATCATAATCAACGGCAACAAGAATATGAGTGTAACCCTTCGAAGGAGGGAAAGGACCCATAAAGTCGAATCCCCAACAATCAAAAGGTTCAATAACTAGAGAGTAGTTCATAGGCATTTCATTGCGTCTAGAGATATTACCAACACGCTGACATTCATCACAAGATAAAACAAATTTTCTTGCATCTTGAAAAAGGGTAGGCCAGTAGAAACCTGATTGTAGTACCTTTTGTGCAGTTCTATCTCCTGCATGATGTCCTCCATAGGCGCTCCCATGACATTTACGCAATATCTCTTTTTGTTCATACTCTGGAACACATCTTCGCATAATACCATCAACCCCTTCTTTGTATAAGTGTGGGTCATCCCAAAAATAATGCCTCAAATCATAAAAGAACTTTCTTCTTTGATGAGCTATAAAAGTTGGAGGCAAATACTTGGAGACAATAAAGTTAGCATAATCAGCATACCAAGGGCTTCCTCGCGAGTTCACCCCTACCGCGGCTAATTGTTCATTTGGGAAACTATCATTAACAGGCATAGGATCAAAAGAGATGTTTTCCAAACGAGATAAATTATCAGCTACATGATTTTTAGCACCCTTTCTATCTACTATATGTAGATCAAACTCTTGTAAAAGCAGTACCCATCTAATAAGCCTAGGCTTAGCGTCCTTCTTCATCATAAGATATTGAATAATAGCATGATCAGTATGAATGGTTACTTTTGAGTCCACAATATAGGGCCTAAACTTATCACAAGCAAAAACAACAGCTAGAAATTCCTTTTCAGTAGTAGCATAATTCCTTTGAGCAGCGTCTAAAGTTTTACTAGCATAATGGATAACGTTTAGTTTTTTATCAATACATTGCCCAAGGACAGCACCTACAGCAAAATCACTAGCATCACACATTATTTCAAAGGGTAAACTCCAATCAGGTGGTTGCACAATAGGGGCTGTAGTTAGAGCCTTCTTAAGAGTTTCAAAAGCTTCCTTACAATCATCATCAAAAACAAAGGGTACATCTTTTTGAAGAAGATTAGTAAGGGGTTTTGATATCCTGGAAAAGTCTTTAATAAACCTTCTATAGAAACCAGCATGGACAAGGATACTACGAATACCTTTTACGTCGCTTGGGCATGGCATCTTCTCAATTGCCTCAACCTTAGCTCTATCAACTTCTATGCCTCTTTTAGAAACTTTATGCCCAAGAACAATCTCTTCATTAACCATGAAGTGGCATTTCTCCAAATTAAGAACAAGATTAGTTTCTTCACATCTCTGCAAAACTTTATCAAGGTTGTGCAGAAATTATCAAAAAAAGTTCCGTAGCCAGAAAAGTCATCCATGAACACTTCTACAATTTACTCACAAAAACCATGAAAGATAGCAGACATGCACCTTTGGAAAGTAGCAGGAGCATTACATAAACCAAAAGGCATACGTCTATAAGCATAAGTTCCATAAGGGCAAGTAAAAGTAGTTTTTTCTTGATCTTGTTGTTTAACAACAATTTGAGAGAAACCAGAATAACCATCAAGAAAACAAAAATGGGTCTTTTTAGACAACCTTTCCAACATTTGATCAATAAAAGGAAGCGGGTAGTGATCTTTCTTAGTGACTTTATTTACTTTCCTAAAATCGATGCACATCCTATAGCCTACCACTATTCTTTGGGGGATAAGTTCATCATTATCATTAGGGGCAACGGTAATACCTCCCTTTTTAGGAACACAATGAACAGGACTAACCCATTCACTACCAGCAATAGGGTAAATAATACCATCATCAAGGAGTTTCAATACCTCATTCCTTACCACTTCATCTTAGGATTTAAACGTCATTGGTGCTCCACTACTGGCTTCGCATCTGGTTCTATGTTCATAGGATGCTGACATATAGTAGCTGAAATCCTTTTCAAATCATCCAGAGTATAGCCCATAGCTCCCCGGTGTTTCTTCAAAACTTCCAATAATCTTTCTTCTTCCTCCCCTGAAAGTTTAGCACTAATAATAACAGGATATATCTTTTTATCATCAATAAAAGCATAAAGATCATTAGGGAGAGGTTTTAGATCGAAAACCGGGTCCTTTTTAGGGGCATCGTGGTACCCAAGTTCTCTACAGGCAAGTCGTGCTTAAGCATCATAGGTTGATCACGGAGAATCATGTCAATCTCATTCCTTTCTTCCATGAAGATTTCGCTTTCATGTTCTTCCATAAATTGTTGCAAAGCATTGTTAGGAGCAAGAGAAATAGAAGCAAGTTGTTCGACCCTAAAATCCTCATTATGGGTTTCCTCTTCGCAAGGTTCTTTAGCAAATTTCGAAAAATTAAACTCATAGGATTCCCCATCAAACTTAGTCAAGATTTTCTCCCTCTTGCAATGAATAATATCCCCACAAGTACTCAAGAAAGGTCTACCAAAAATGATAGGATAAGTTTTACTAGCAGCTGAACCAAGTACTAAAAAATCAGCGGGGTACTTAATCTTACCGCAAAGAACTTCCACGTCTCGCACAATACCAATTGGAGAGATGGTCTCTCTATTAGCAAGGTGAATAACCACATCAATCTCTTCCAACTCGCAAGGACTGATCTCATGCATAATTTCTCTGTAAAGCTCATAAGGAATAGCACTGGAACTTGCACCAATATCACATAAACCATAATAGCAATGATCACCAATTCTAACAGAAAGCACATGAACACTAGCCTTTTTAGTTCTATTGGGATGTGAAACAATATTAGAAGCATCTTCACAAAAGACTATGTGCCCGTCTTCCACGCTTTTAGTGACAAGGTCTTTCACAATTGCTACCACAGGTTCAATGTTTGTTTGTTCATCAGGTTTTACAGTTCTTTTTTCACTTTTGGTGATAACATTAGTTATCATAGGATGGTTCTTTACCTTTTTGGGAAAGGGAATCTTCTCGATATAAGGTTCGGGTAAGATGGGATCAATAATGCAATACTCAGCACTTCCAATAGGAGCATAGTCAGCAATATCTTTGTAAGGTGCATGGTATTTGTTCCATCCCCTTTTTGGAATTTCGATATAGGAAGCAAAAGCTCTAAAACAATTCGTAATAACTTGCAAATCAAGACCATAAAGATTACTAATATTTTGAAAGTCGTCAGTTCCCATAAAAGATTCAATGCATTCATAATTATAATTTATACCTGACTTTCTACCTTTGTCATTCTCCCAAGCTTCAGCATTGTCTTGAATTCGATCTAGAAGGTCCCATTTAACTTCTTCTTCTATGCGAGTGAATGATCCAGCACAAGAAGCATCCAATAAATTCTTGTCATGTAGAGGGAGCCTTGCATAAAAGTTGATAATAATATTGTTGGGGAACTCATGAATGGGACATTTGAGCATTAGTAACTTCAATCTCCCCCAAGCTTGAGTTGTACTCTCTCCATCAAGAGGCCAAAAGTTGTATATTTGATTCCGATCTTTATGAATCTCACTAGGAGGATAAAACTGTGAATAGAAGAGAGGCACTATTTCCTACCATTCTAGAGCTTGACCATTCTTCAGCAGCTTATACGATTCCTCAGCTCTTCCTTTCAGTGATAATGAGAATAACTTCTTCTTAACTTGATCTGTAGTAATACCTGCACACTTGATTTTTTTACAACCCGCATAATTCGTGTATAAAGAGTAAATGATCACCGGGATGGACAGTTCCATCCCCAACATAGTAGTTATCCATAACACGATCAATAATTCTTGTAGGTATTTTGAAAACATCTTTCTCAGCAGGTGGTGTCTTATCTACTACCTTAGCAGTGGTAGTAGCATTACCAAATAAGAAACTCAGCGAATTATCCATAACAAAAATAAAGCAACTAGCAGAAATAAACAATACTCACAGTAGAAGTTTTCTTTACCAGTTCCGCTCTCCAATAGCGCTTCACTCCCCGGCAACGGCGCCAGAAAATAGTCTTGATGACCCACAAGTATACGGGGTGTATCGCAATATTTTCGATAAGTAAGAGTGTCGAACCCAACGAGGAGCAGAAGGTGTTGGCTAGTGGTATGGATCAGGAATTCTCTGCAAATACTTAGCAAACGAATTTTTAGGGGTTTTCGATAAAGCAAGTAAACAAAATACGAGTAAATAAAAGACAGTAAGAATGAATGCAGCAAGTGGCCCAATCCTTTATGCAGCAAAGGACAAGCCGGTTGTATTTCTATAGATGACCAAACATTCTCGAGGACACATGGGAAGATTGTCAAGTGCTTTCGCTTCATATAGTCGATTAATCTTCTTTAGCTTGCTAAGTGTTGTGTGGGTAAACCTATGCTAATGTACCGCCCCATCCAAGACTAAATACATACTTGTGATTAAACCCCCTTGCAAACATCCGTAAGTACAAGAAAGTAACTAAGGTAGAAACCTAACCATGGCTTTAAACTCTAAGACCCTTACGTCCCTTGTGCAATGGTTTCCTAACGGGGGTTCAGGTTTCTGTCACTCCAGCAACCCCTACGATTAGTAGCCAAATACACAATGCATTCCCCTAGGCCCATATAGGTGAAGTGTCATGTAGTCGACGTTCACATGACACCACTAGAAGAAGTACACCACAACTTAAATAACAATCTATTGAATCTTTCTCAACGCAACTCCACTACTAACAAAGAGACTTCTCCCATGTCCTCAAGAACAAAACGAACTACTCACAAGACATCATATGGATCATGATCAGAGATGGAATAATGAGGTATAACAATCTGAACATAAACAATAATTCAATGGTTCACTCAATAGCATCAACTACAAAGAGTAATCAACACCGGGAAAGTTTCCCCTATGAACTATAGCAAGATTCAACCAATTGTTACAGCAATATGGAGATGGTGATGAGGGTGCTGATGGTGATGATGGTGGTGATGATGATGATGATCCCGATCAAGTCCATCTTGATGGTGGTGTTGATGGCGACGATCTCCCCTCTCCGGGAAGGAATTCCCCCGGCAGAAATCTATCCGCCGGAGAGATCTTTCTCTCTCGGGGTTTTCCGCCCCGCAGAGGCAGCGGAAGCTTTCTGTGGTCGCTCCCCGAGTCTTAGGGTTTCGTGGGGATGATATAAGCCAGAGGAGAGAGGCTAGAGTTGGCCAGGGCAGCCACACCACTCCTGGCGAGGCCTAGGCTTGCCCGCGCCATGGGGTGGTGTAGGCCCCCTGTGGCCCACCTCCACTCCATCTTCTGGCATCCCGAGTCTTCTAGAAAAATAGAATTTTCTGTATATTTTCCCGGAATTTCCGATCTTTGCGAATTTTGCCTCCAAACAGCGCCTTTTCCATCAGAATCCTGACTGCAGCGGTCCATGCTCCAAAAGTCATCAACCATGCAAAAATAGATGAAATAACATAAGTATCACTTCTCAATACGAAATATATAAATGAATAATAGTGAATTAAGACATAGAATAGCGATGCAAAATGGACGCATCACTATCTTCCACACAATATGTTTAATCCTTTATTTTCAGCAAAACCGGTGAGATTGACAACCTCACTGTAAGTTGGGGCAAAGTTCTGTCGATGTGTTGTGCAGGATTCCAAGTTGGAAACAACACCTTGGAGGTGTTTCCTTGCTCCTACTGGTTCGATAAGCTTGGTTTCATAACTAAGGGAAATCGTGCTGCTGTGCTCATCATACCTTCCTCTTGGGGTTCCCCAACGAGATCGGTACTTGTTGAGCCGATCATCAACACCCCGTATAAGTCAACCCACTAGATCTACTAGGTCGTTGGCAGCAGGGCATAGAGGCTAACCACGCCGAAATCAGCCCAATCGCGAGCCTCAGATCGAATTGTACCGAGAAGGGTAGCTATGTTCGGTGACACATTGTCAAAAACATCCATGTTGCGCTGCATCCAAATCCACCAGACCATCAACATGATTAGCAAAGACGTCCCCTTGCGTAGAGCGCGAGGGGTAGATGACGAAGCCTGCATCCACCAGTCCACGAAGTCCCCTTCCCCATCCGGTGGTGTGACTGTGGATCAAATCCAAGGCAGGACCTCGTGCCAGATTGCTTTGGAGAAGGGGCAACCTATCAGGAGGTGAGTCATGGTTTCATCAATCTGGTCACAAAGTGGGCAGCACGGAGAGTGATCAAGTTCCCATCTCGCAAGCCACTCAGCCATCCAGTAGCGGTCTTGACAGGCCAACCAAACAAATAACTTGACTTTAGGCGGGGCCTAGGTACGCCAGTTCAGCTACCAATAACTCGAAGCGATGGATCCCTAGAAAAGGAACTCGTAACAGGACTTAGCGAAGTATTGGGAATCCGATGTCCACTTGCAGAGCAAAGAGTCTGGCTCGACAGTCAGTCCAAAGTCTCGAGTCCGTATCCAGAGATGCACATACTGCCATAGGGCAAGCGGACTCAGCGCGCCCTGAATGTCAGTGATCCACCTGCGCTCCAGTAGCGCCTCTCGGACTGTCCTGCGCTTCCTAGCGCACTTGGGTGTATGTGTGAAAAGCGTCGGCGCTAGTCCGCCCATCGAGCCACCGGTTAATCCAGAACAGCATCGTGGCCTCGTCGCCGACCCTCATCATGGTGGAGGCATCAAACACCCGCATCTCCTTTTCCAAGAAGCGCATGTCCAGGTCGCGCCAAGTTCGTAGTTGGTCTGTCTGCATCCTCCATATCCAGGATGTGCGAAGGCTGATAGCGGTGCGGGTAAGGTCGGGGACCCCTAGGCCTCCGAGGTGCTTCGGTCTGCTCACTCTCTCCCAGTTGACATGACAGTGGCCGCCCTTGGCCTCTTCCCTCCCAGCCCATAGGAAGCTCCTCGCTATCTTCTGGATATGCCTAAGAGTATTTTTGTTAAGCCCTAACACAATGATCTGGTGCAGAGGGATCACCATGAGAACAAAAGGAACTAGCATGAGGCGTGATGGCTCAAGATATCACTAGCTCGTTGGGAACCCCAAGAGGAAGGTATGATGAGCACAACAACAAGTTCCCCTCATTTATGAAACCGAGGTTATCGAACCAGTAGGAGCAAGGAAACAACTCCAAGGTGTTGCTACCAACTTGGAATCCTGCACAACAAAACCACAGAACTTTGCCCCAACTCACAGTGAGGTTATCAATCTCACCGGTTTTGCTGAAAACAAAGGATTAAACGTATAGTGTGGAAGATAGTAATTGATTGCAGAAAGTAAACAGCAAACAGTAAACAGTAGATGGTATATCAATAGTAAAAGAATGGACTGGGGTCCATAGTTCACTAGGGGTGATTCTCCTTAAGATAAATAGCATGTTGGGTGAACAAATTACAGTGGGGCAATTGATAGATTTGAGAAAGCATACAATGCATATACTAGACATCTTGACTCCTATGAGATTTGATTGGGCATTACAACATAATACATAGACCATAATCCAACTGCATCTATGACTAATAATCCACCTTCAGGTTATCATCCGAACCCCTTCCAGTATTAAGTTGCAAGCAACAGATAATTGCATTAAGCAAAGTGTGTAAAGTAAACAATACAATTGCCCCATGGACAAAGGATTGTTGTTTTCTCCCTAGTAGCAACAGCACATCTACAACCTTAGAGATTTCTGTCACTTCCCTAGATTACTAGAGGCATGAACCCACTATCGAGCATAAATACTCCCTCTTGGAGTTGCAAGCATCTACTTGGCCAAGATAGTTACTAACAACGGAGAGCATGCAAGATCACAAATAACATAGACATGATAGAATCAATAATCAATCTAAAATAGCATCTCAATATCCATTCGGATCCCCGCAAACACAACATGTAAGAATACAAATAGATGATCTTGATCATGAATGGAGCTCACAAGATCTAAACACGGTAGCACAAAGGAGGAGAACGAACCATCTAGCTACTACATGGACCCATAGTCCAAGGATGAACTACTCACGCATCACACCGGAGGCAGGCATGGTGATGAAGAAGGCCTCCAGGGTGATCTCTCCCCTCCGGCAGGGTGCCGGGAAGAGCTTCGGATCCCCCCGATCTAGGGATGGAGATGGCGGCGGCTACAGAGTCTTTCGTGGATTTCTGATCGGGTACTTAGGGTTTTCGTCCCAGGAGGCTTTTATAGGTGAAGGGGCAAGGTCGATGGAGTACCCGGGGCCCACACCCCTGGTGGCGCGCCACCCTAGGCCACACCACAACTAGGTGTGGCCGCCCTGGTGCGCCATTTTGTCTCCCCTCTGGACTCTGTGTTCCTTCTGGTAAAATATTGACTTGGGCTTTTGTCCGGTCCAATTCCAAGAATATTTCTTTACTAGCTTTTCTGAAACCAAAAACAGTAGAAAACAGGCAACTGGCACTATGGCATCTTGTTAATAGGTTAGTTCCAAAAATGTATAAAAATACCTCAAAGTGTGAACAAAACATAAGAAAGTAGATATAAAACAAGCATGGAACATCAAAAATTATAGATACGTTTATGACGTATCAAGGTGCCCAACCTTTGCCATCATGGCGGCTTTCCAAGTCGATAGCTTGTTCATGATGCTATCCACCAGGGGTTGGAGCACCGCCGCAGAAACCCTTCATATAGATAGGGGTATCCCTAGGTACTTGACTAGGAAAGGCGCTAGCCGGCACCCCATGGCTGCTATAGCCGCTAGTTCCTCCTTGTTAGAGCATGCAATCGGGGAGATCGAACACTTATCATAGTTGGTGTGAAGTCCTGAAGCTTCTCCAAAGAGTGCTAGGAGAGAGTGCATGGTGCATAGCTCTGTCTCATCTGAGTGGCAGAATATCACCATGTCATACGCGTACAGGGAGACGGACGTCACCAGTTCACGGGAGGAGACCTACTTCAGCATTCTAAACTCAAGGGCCCTAGCCATCACCTTGTTGAGAGTGTTGATAAACAACACGAACAAAATTGGCGACAGGGGATCCCCTTGTCTCAAGCCCCGTCGATGCCAGATGGGGGACCTAGCTCGCCATTGAGCATCACCTGGAAGCTCACCATCGAAAGAAGGATAGCCAGTATCTCGCAAAATCTATGGCCGAATACCACCTTCTGAAGCACCTCAAACAACAGCGCCCAAGATACTGAGTCGAATGCCTTAGCTATGTCTAGCTTGAGAATAACTTGTAGTTCCTTGAGCCTATCCAACGAGCGCGATGTTTACTGAACTAGCATGAAGTTATCATGTATGCAACGCTTCTTGATGAAGGCGCACTGATTCAGATAAACCATGGCCCCCAACCTTGGAGCCAGCCTAGATGCCAGCACCTTCGCCCCAAGCTTGGCAAATATGTGGACGAGGCTAATCGACATGTAGTCACCTAGGGAGGTTGCATCACTTATCTTGGGCAGCAGTATAACTAGAGCTTGGTTAAGGCCCTGGAAACCACGCCCGTTCATGGTGTACAATTTGGTGAAGGCCGCCATGAAGTCAGTCTTGATCACCCCCAACAGTGCTGGAGGAACTCCGCCATGAATCCGTCCGGACCCGGTGATTTTCCATGAGGTAGCTGCTTGATCATGTCCCATACCTCCTCCTCGGTGAATGGGGCATCAAAGTCATACAAGTCCTCATGGTGGTACTCCAGGACGTCTAGATCAAGTGAATGCTATCGCGTCAGTTATGTAGCAAGGAGGCCCTAGAAGTGGTTATACGAGGCCTCAGCCATGGCTGCGTGATCAACCGCTATTGTTACCTCAACCTGTAGGCTCCGAATCACATTCTTTTGGCGCCGGTAGGAAGCATGCTAATGGAAGAACGCTGGCATCCCCTCCCCCAACTACCTGATCTTACCCCTGTGGCATGCCATTGTGCATTCCAGGGAGGCAATTGTTAGATAGGTGTCCTTCAACATTGCAGAGATAGGCCAGGGATGAAGATCCACCTGCAGCTGCACATCAAATGGGATAAAAGATAATAATAAGCATAGTCATGTATAATGTTTGAATGGAGATAATCTCTTGTGGGCAACACATCCTAATATTCTAGAGCCCCCGTGATGCAACGGGCATAGCAATAGACTTTTAATCCAACCGAGTGCACACCAAAGCCACAGGTTATAAACGATTATTAAGTCTAAAACACATATCAAAGCTTTAAGTGGTGATGTTGTTGTTGATCCTGAATGGGGCGCTAAGCGAAGACTGTACTACCCTTTCTGTCACTGAGGTTCCTATGAGATCACCGCTAGCCAAGTATACCACCTCAAGCCTTTATCAGTCTATGGGATCTTGGGTACCTACAAGTCCACAGATCGAGACAAGAGACGAAGAAACAAAAGATAATCTAGATGCACATAATCGTTGTGAGGTGTCTCCCCAACCCGCAGCCCGTGAGGACTACTCACTCATAAAAAATAGATCGAAGATAGAAAATAGCATACAAACACTTAGATTGAAATCAAATACTCTTACAATGGTCGCCAAATCACAAGGAGATCTAAAGTACAAAGCAATGTCTATGGCTAGTGGATGGATGGATGGTGGAAGTGATGAACAATTGATGAACAATGGTGTGGAACTCCTTTGGTGGTGTTGTGATTGAATCTGAGAATGGCGTCTCTGTGGCCGGCGGCTAGAGCCTCGAAATATATAGGCGTCTTCATGAAAGTTGTAGGGTTTCACGATACGAAGCCGTCGCCACCTAGTACGGGTGGGCGGTATAGGCAGACCGTGCCCATACCAGTGGTTGTTAAGCGTGCTGACTGATGACCCACAAGTATAGGGGGTGTATCGCAGTATTTTCGAGGGGAGTGAAACCCAATTTATTGATTCGACATAAGGGGAGCCAAAGAATATTTATAAGCCTTAACAACTGAGTTGTCAATTCAGCTGCACCTGGAAACAATCTTGCTCACAACAGTTTATCAGTAGCAACAGTTTTGTAATAGCAATAGTAAAGTAACAGCAGTAGTAAAAGTAAAGATAGTAGTAACAATTGCAGTAAACAATAGGATTAAAACGCGGTAGGCATAGGGATGGATGGACGGGCGTTGCATGGACACAACAATTCATATGGCAATCAAGACATAGGGCATTTGCATATAAATAAGATAAAGCATCGAGGTACTAAATAATCATAGGCATGTGTTCTATATATAGTCATACGTGCTTGCAATGAGAACTTGCACAATATCTTTTGTCCTGCCAGCCCGTTTGCAGTGGGGCCTCAAGGGAACTACTAGCAATTAAGGCGCTCCTTTTAATAGAGCACCGGAGCAAAGCATTACTACTCCGTGAACACATGTGATCCTCACATCAAAGCAATTCCCTCTGGTTATCTCGATTGCTGTCACTTTGCGGCCTTTGGTTCCAGACAACAATATGTGTATACAACTTGCAGGTAAGACCGTAAACAATACTATCATAATGAATCAATAACATGTTCAGATCTGAAATCATGGCACTCGGGCCCTAGTGACAAGCATTAAGCATAACAAGTTGCAACAAAGTCAAAAAGCACTAATAATAGATACTAGGCACCATGCCCTAACAATCTGATGCCATTACATGAACGATCTCATCCAATCCCTACCATCCCCATAGCCTACAGCGAGGGATTACTCACTCATAGATGGGGGAAACATGGATGGTCGATGGAGAAGCGATGGTGATGATGATGGCGATGATATCCTCCAATTCCCCATCCTGGCAAAGTGCCAGAATGGAGTTTCTGGTTCCGAATCATGGAATCTGGTGGTGGCGGCGCAGCGGAACTCTTCCTAGAAAAACGTCAAACCCCCACTGGTTTTTAGGTCAAGGGGCAACTTATAGGCGAAGAGGGAGGTCGAGGGGGTGACCGAGGCGACCACACCACCCCTAGGCGCGGTCTGGCCTGGCCTGCGTGGCCAGGTGGTGTGGGCCCCTCGTGGCCCTCCTCTGTCTCGTCTTCTGGTTCTATGAGTCTTCTGGTGAAATAGGATTTTTGGCATATTTTCCGGGATTTTTCCTAATAGTTGATTTTCTGCACAAAAACTAGACACCAAGGTAATTCTGCTGAAAACAGCATCAGTCCGTGTTAGTTGTATCCAAATCACACAAGTTTAGAGGAAAAACAATAGCAAAAGTGTTCGGGAAAGTAGATACGTTTTGGACATATCAACTCCCCCCAAGCTTAGCTTATTGCTTGTCCTCAAGCAATTCAGTTGAAAACTGAGTGCGATAAAAGAAACTTTCACGAACACATTTGCTTCATAAGATGTATATATTCTTAGCATATGGTCAACTACTTAGGCAATTCATAATAAAGAGTATGCAACTAAGTTTACTTAATAGTCATTGCAAGCTATGAAGATATTCCAACTCAAAAATAATAAGTAGCATGAAACATAAACATAAGCAACATTGCAATGCTCATAACAAGGTATGATACAGTGGTATCTCCCTTGCCTTTGATTGTAGAGCAAACATAAATGCCAAGGCACCTCTGAAGTTCAAGTGAAGACTAGATGTAAAGGTATCAAAGATACAAGCATCAAAGTCATATCACAATTAATCAAGTTTTGAGACAAGCACATTACACTAAGAATGACAACTATGCTCTCAAGAAAGTGCTCAAAGAATAGGTGGTGACTCAACAAGGGAATGAAAAGGTTTTGAAAAGTTTGAAGGGCTTCCAAATGCTTAAAGTATGGTACTCATTAGCTTTGAGCTCTCCTTGCCCCTATCATAAGCATCTTTAAATGATTAAGGTGAAAGTGAGGTCCAATTTGAGTTATATGCTTGACAGACTATAAACTAAAAATCTCATGTCCCTTGAGTACGAGGGTCGCTCCTCATGCTACTCAACTTTAGTTACCGGTAAGATCTTGTCATAGTAAATACATGTGTATCATAGAGAATCGCCAACGGGGTACCCCTTGCCCGATGATAAGGAAGAATCCCCATATCAAAATGACAAGGTAAGCACACAACGAGTATCTCAGCATTCTCCTTATTTACCATGGGAAAATGGTGCTTTTTTACCCTCTTTCCTCTTTTCTCAAATCTCTTTTTTTCTTTTTCTCAATAGCTATCTCTCTTTTTTTATAAGAAGAATGCTTCATACATACTCATTATGGTTACGTTGTAGGTTTCCACCATGATTAGGCATGGATTAGACCGGCGGCCTAGGTGTTTCTCTAACATACATACATAACTCCATGGACTTACTAGCTCCCCTTTTATTTCACACCAACGACATCCGCAAACAAAAGAGCATGATATCAACTGGGTATATATTTATAGGTGTTGAAAGCGTTCCCCGTGACAGCACGGTTCTGCTAATCCCCATCCTATAATTTGCAAGCATATAACTTTCATGGATAGTTATAATGGTTCAGGTTTATTAAGTGCAAGAAAGAAAGTGTGCCATCAAGTTCATGAGAGCTTTACTCACTAACTTTCTCATAACAAGCAAACATTTTATTTGGAAGAAAACAAGGCATACTGAATATGCACGGAAAAGCAAATGATGCTAATAGGTAGGTATGGTGGACTCTTTTGGCAACATTGGTTTTAGGGAGTTGGAAACACGAGTAAAGCTTATACTCAGTGCAAGTGAAGGCTAGCAATAGTAAGGGAGCGACAAACGAGACAGCAATAACTATCATAATCATGCTTGCAACAAAATAGGACTAATCATGGCATGAAAGTGATTCAAGACCCCTGAGGCAAAATAATTCATTGAGGCTTAACTGATTATTGTTTCAGTCATATGCATGCATGAGCATGTGCCAAGTCAATTCAAGTGAAACATTCAGAGGAGGATACCACAGTGTCATACCAAGTTATGAATAGAGCAATGCAAGCAAACATTCATATGACATGCTACAAACTATTAGCAAGCTAGAGCTAATCATAAGAAAGTAAGAACTACTAAGCATCCATAAATAACATACACCCTACATGAACAGACTAAGCATGCCCACAATGATGAGTATATGTACAAAAATGAAAACAAACAGAGTTCATCACCAGCCTCTTACCATACCTCAAGTTGTCATTAATCCTTAGTATTGCCCTTCACTTGCGTGGCTCGAATAATAACATGAAACCAAATTCCACTAAGGACCGCTGAACCTTGCAGCAAACTTCACAAAACCAAAGAAGAACAACAAATATTTTTGGTGTTTTTGATTTTTAAAGGCAAGAACAAAAAGGAAGAACAAGCAAGGTGAAATATTTTTGGGTTTTTCGAAAAGTTCAAACAAAGCAAAAAGGAAGAAGCAAACCAAGGAAAAAAAGAAAAAGAAGCAAACAAAGAGAAACAACGGAAATATTTTTGGTCTTTTTGTGTTTAGAAAGCAAAAGCAAAGAAAGAACGAAAACTAAAAAGAGAACAAAGCATGGATATACAAAGTATCGACTAAACATGATATGGAGATGAGTGTGATGTCGGTGTACCACCCCCTAAGCTTAGGCTTTTGGCCTAAGTGGGTATCAACCCCAACGCGGGTAGGGGTTCCAAGCAGGCAGGTCATTGTAAGAATGATCGTGGTTAGGCCCTTGGGAAGAAGAAGAAGCTCCCCAATCATAGTAGGCTGCTGATATGAAGACTCTCCCTCATTCGAGGGCTGGACTGAATCATCTGTAACCTCCCTTCCAGTATCCTGCTCTAGTTGGGAGAGCTCTCCCAAGTATGCATGGAGTTCTTCCTCGGTGAGTGACCATCCTACCCTGGTATCAAGGTTAAACAAAATAGTTGTAGGCAAAATAACAAATCGCTCGGACTTACTCCTTCTCCAACCAGCCTTGAGAAAGGTTATTTCATAAGAAAATTCACTCAAATTAGCCCAAGAAGAAACAAATTTATGTTGTATCATGGAATTAAGGTCAAGCCTGTCTATGGGAAACTGTAGGTCTAGATGATGAGGCACTACACCGAAGAAAGCTAATAAACGAGAGGCGATGATGCCTCCACAAATTCCACCTTTCTCGCGGTTAGCAGCAAGATAGAAAGCTATCAAGGCACCCAAATTATAAGTCCTATCTCATTTTAAAGAAGCTGAGATGAATGCTACTGAAGGGTAACGGGTAGGCTACACTAGCGTAAAATCAAAAATTTCTACCGCGTCAACCAGGAATACTATTGTCATAGATCACGGGATTACCGCTAGACGCGCAGGTGCGGAACTCGATGAAGCACGTTGCGGCAGTGTAGATGTTCTACGTCTCCTCCTCGTCCTCGTCCCACGAGCAGCTCCCCTTTGCGCGGCTCGTCCAAGTGCTACAGATGCAGCACCTCCGAGGTATCCACACGTCCGGAGTGGAAGTCGTCACACGCCAGACTGCTAGGTCTGCGCGTGCAACACAGGCGGAAGAGGAGTGGCGGCTGGGTGGAATGCTCTCTCCTTTTCAGCTCGCCTTACTCCCTCTTATATAGGCATCCCTGGTGGGCTTCTACATTAGCAGCCCATTAGCAGCCTAAGCCTGGTCTAATTCGGATCCAATCCTCATTAGGCTTCCAGCCCCTAAAGTGTGTGACCCTATAGGTTCATACACGTATAGACATGACGCGAGTACACTTACTCCGTCAATAGTTGGTAGCGGCCTCTAGCAAGACGTGCCAACTCCTAAACGCATATAAAGATCATTCGGACGAACCATCACAAGGTTGAGTACATGTCTTTCCCTTTGCCTCACGATATTTGGTCTAGCTCTAAGCTGACCTCTCTTTCTCGATACTGTGATTCAGAATCCCTTTACTAGGTTAACTCTTAACCATATGTAGCACGGCCATGCATTTCTGGATCCGATCACTCGAGGGGCCCAGAGATATCTCTCTCAAGTAGAGAGGGGCAAATCCCATCTTGATTGACCGATGCCTTGCAGCATGTATCAGGACAAACCCGAAAGCTACCTTTATAACTACCCAGTTACAGAGTAGTGTTTGATAGCCCCAAAGTAGGTCGATCCACATCTCAAGTACATGCGACAATCTCAGGTCTAAGGACAAAACGTACACGATGTGTAGAGAGAGCTGCAAGTATTATTGCTAGTCTCATGTTGGGTCAGTCCAACCCCATGTTCATAACATGTGTCCACATCATTGGTTTGACATCTCCATGTCAATGACTTGCGAAACATAGTCATTAACCAATCGATGTGCTAGTCTAATATTCACGTGTGTCCTCGCATGAACTCCGACTAGGGACAATTATTAGATAACCATACAAGTAAAGAGTTTCACAAACAATTCACATAATTGCCAATCAATACAAGTTGCCTGGTATATGGATATTCAAGGAACATTATAATAACTCATGGATACACATGAAATACAATCATCTCTATGATTGCCTCTAGGGCATATTTCCTTCAGCTAGATCATATGAGGATAACTTATTAGCAGTTTTCCTAGAGAGAACACACTTGGCAATAAAGTAAGCAAAGTAGCGAATAGACAGGAGGTGAATGTTATGGATTTTTCCGCTCTCCTTTGAGAAGCTGCTCCCTTAGAAAATCTCCGCATACAAGTCCATGAGTGGTGCAGGTCGCTCTTTAATCCTTCCACACGATCCCCACTTAGGTAACTTAATAACTGCACAGAATTCATCAAGAGGAAGGTCGATAGCTATATTCTAAAAATTTTAGTGAGCCATGGGGTTAGGCAAAGAGCAACTAAATCGAAAGTCCTGCACTACAGACATAGTTAGTTTCACAAATTGACAAGGCTCATCTTCCACAAAATGCTCCAATCCTGCATTAGCAACTAAAGTATGGAAGTCCTGGGAAATTCCTGCAGCCCTCATGAATTCGGGGCTTTGATAGATGGAAGGAAAAACCTCCTCCTCTCGGTGAACCTTCATAACCTTAGGCACCCTCAGTTCATGTTGTTTGTGTTGGTGTTCATTCATCTTCTATTCTAAAATTTAAACATCCATTATACAAGTGATTGCAAAGTGAATACATAATGAAGGGAACTACTCATGGGGACTTGTAAGAGGCCTAAACATGCATCAAAACAATATATCTAAGCATTAAACAAGCTTGCAAGCTCTCATAACCTGTCACCTACAGCAGCAAAATACTAAAGATATAAACCACTAAACACAAATCTACTTGGACAAGCGGAGGAGTCACATACCGGAGAACAAATGCTCCAAATTTCAGAAGCAAAGATGGGATGAGCAAGGAGATCGAAAAATCATGGACAAGAACAGAAAGAACACGATTTCGAGCAATGAACTGGTGTTTTCTCGGGAGAGAGAGAGCAGTGGGAAGTGAGAGAGTGAGTGGAGGGCCAGGGGTGGCCCACACCATAGCCAGGCGTGCCTCTGGGCTGGCCGCTCCACCAGGTCGTGTGTCTTCCTGGTGGGCCCCCCAGGTACACTCCAGGCACTTCTCTGCCCTTTTTTCACATAAAAATTTAATATGAATTTTCTGGAATTTTTCGAGACACTTTAGTTTTGAGAAATTTTCAGGTATAGATGAATGATTTTCTGATAGAAAGATGTTTTTGGAATGATGCAATGACAAAACAAAGCTAAAACTTCAGAAGTTCTAAGCCACTCTAATATGAAAGCAACTAACAATAGAAAAGTAAACTAAGCGAAAGCAAAAACAAAAATGGATAAAATAAAAGTAAGCAAAGATAATCATGGTGAAAACATTGTTTTGTTCATTAAAATCCCTTTGTTAACAAGGTGGATCAGGTCTTGTTACCAAAACAATTTTACATGAAACAAAAAAATTTATTCCACTAATAATTATGTTACCTCAACATTGATAGCAATGGTTCCAATCATAATAGTTTCATATTTTTCTCGTGGTATGGGACAATATATTTCTCCAACTTGAATGCCCTCAACATGTTCAACTGAGTTTAAACCATAAGTCCTATCAATCTTCTTTGGGAAATAGACAGTATGCTCCTTGTCATTAACACTAAAAGTCACCTTTCCTTGATTACAATTAATAACAGCTCCTGTAGTATTAAGAAAAGGTCTCCCAGGAATAATAGACATATTACCATCTTCAGACATTTCAAGCACAACAAAATCTGTTAATATCAAGCAATTATGAGCCACTTGAATAGGTACATCCTCACATAAACCAACAGGAATAATAGTAGATTTATCAGCCATTTGCAAAGATATATCAGTTGGTATTTGTTTTTCCAGTTGAAGTCTCTTATAGAGAGAAAAATGCATAACACTAACTCCTGCTCCCAAATCACACAAAGCAGTTCTAACATAACTATTTTTAATAGATCAAGGAATAGTTGGAATCCCTGGGTCTCCAAGTTTCTTAGGAACCTTACCATTAAAGGAATAATTAGCAAGCAAAGTAGAAATTTCTTCATTAGGGATCTTCCTTTTATTCGAAACAATATCCTTCATATACTTTGAATAAGGAGGCAATTTAATAGCATCAGTCAAAGTAATTTGCAAGAATAAAGCTTTCATCCACTCACAAAACTTGTTATAGTGTTCATCTTCCTTTGACTTGTGTTTCTTATCAGGGAAAGGCATAGGTTTTTGGACCCAAGGCTCTCTCTCACTACCATGTTTCTTAGCAACAAAATCTTCTTTAGTGTATTTTGTATTCTTAGTGTGCCTTTCAGGTTCTTCTTCAACTTTTTCTTTATCAGGAGCATCATTTTTTTCATTACCACTTTCAATTTTAGCATCAGAGAAAGATATACTATTAGGATCTTTAGCAGGTTCAGAGGGTTCTACAATAGTTTTATGTTTCTGCTTTCTCTTCTTAGGAATAGTACCACTATTTTCAGCTTGTTGAGAATCCTGCTCAATTCTTTTAGGATGCCCCTCGGGATATAGAGGATCCTGGGTAGCAGCACCACTTCTAGTTCTAATTTCATAAGCATGTTTTTCTTTAGCAGCATTAACTAGCAAGTCTTTTTGTACTTTAATAAGCTGATCAATTTGAGTTTGAACCATTTGGAAATGTTTAACAAGCATTTTAACATCATTAGAGGTTCTTTCCACAATATCCTTCAACTCAACAATAGCTCTAGAGTTTTCCAGTGGATGATTTTGCACCCTTTTATTAAAATTATCTTGCTTAACAATAAAAATATCAAATTCTTCTAAGCATTGATCAGAAGGTTTAGAGTAAGGGATATCACCTTCATCAAAATGTTGGAGAGTGTACCTCAATAGTGGATGAGTGGGGGATTGGCTTACATAATTCTTCTATAGGAGGTAAATTCTTCACATCCGCAGCTTTAATTCCCTTCTCATTAAGACATTTCTTAGCTTCCTTCATCACTTCATCATTCAATTCAATAACTCCCCTCTTCTTAGATGATGGTATAGGCACCGGTATAGCTAGTTCAGGTATAATTGTTTCATGTATAGCTGGTTCAGGAGGAGTCCAATCTTCATAATTCTTGCTTATTTTAGCCATTAATTCCTCAGCTTCCTTGGGAGTCCTATACCTAAAAACACAATCAACACAACTATCTAGGTATGTCCTAGATTCTTCAGTTAGTCCATTATAAAATATATCAAGAAGCTCATTCTTAGGTAATGGACATCCAGCCTGTGCATGAATCAAAGCACAAAACCTTGCCCATGATTCAGGCAATATCTCTTTTTCTCCCTGTTTAAAATCAAAAAGTTCCTACAAAGTAGCATGTCTAGGACTAGGAGGAAAATATTTTTGAAGGAAGGTACTAATCAAGCAATCAGGGCTATCAATAGATCTAGGAGGTAAATTATTAAACCAAGTTTTAGCTTCTCCTTTTAGTGAAAAAGGGAAAATTTTAGCAACAAAGTAAGTGCGCATCTTAATATCATCAAAAAACAGGCCACTCATGGTAGAAAGCTCAGTCATATGTGTTACCGCACTTTCATTCTTAGTCCCGCAAAAAGGTTCCTTCTCAACAATAGCTATGTAAGATAGATCAAGGGAGAAATCATAATCCTTATCTTTAATGTTTATGGGACATGCAGCAAACTTAGCATTAGGAGACAGTTTGGGTTTTATAGTACGCCTCTCAAGGAGACTCTTAATAGCGCTTCTATCATGGGTGTTTTGGCATTCTTTGATAAATTCATCGGTCATCTCTATATAACCGTCTTCAATATCATAACTCTCTCTAGACTCAGATGAACTGACGGGCGTAGTAGTGTCTTCATTAGGAGTTTAAGTATTTCTAGCTATAGTTCTAGCAATCATAGCATCTAGGAAAGGACCTAATGAACCACTCTTATCAAGCACAGTAGAAGCAGCATCATAAGTATCAAAAATTTCAGATTCAGCAGTAGTAGCAGTATGTGTAGAATGTGTATGTGGTGGTGTAAGGAGCTTACTCATAACATATAGTGAATCAAGAGCAACATAGGTGTTCAGAAACATACCTTCCTTGTAGTGGATGGTAAAATAGGGACCTTGCCATCACGAGACTTACCCATGATGGATGGATGACAGCGAAAAATAGTGATTCCAAGTGAACTTGATAAATAGAGCTATGCTCCTCGGCAATGGCGCCAGAAAATACTCTTGATGACCCACAAGTATATGGGGTGTATTGAAGTATTTTCGAGGGAAGTGAAACCCGATTTATTGATTCGACACAAGGGGAGCCAGAGAATATTTAGAAGCCTTAACAACTGAGTTGTCAATTCAGCTGCACCTGGAAACAATCTTGCTCACAGCAGTTTATCAATAGCAACAGTTTTGTAATAGCAATAGTAAAGTAACAGCAGTAGTAAAAGAAAAGACAGTAGTAACAATTGCAGTAAACAGTAGGATTAAAGCGCGGTAGGCATAGGGATGGATGGACGGGCGTTGCATGGACAAGACAATTCATATGGCAATCAAGACATGGGGCATTTGCAGATAAATAAGATAAAGCATCCAGGTACTAAATAATTATAGGAATGTGTTCCATATATAGTCATACATGCTCGCAATGAGAACTTGCACAACATTTTTTGTAATGCCAGCCTGTTTGCAGCGGGGCCTCAAGGGAACTACTGACAATTAAGGTGCTCCTTTTAATAGAGCACCGGAGAAAAGCATTACTACTCCATGAACACATGTGATCCTCACGTCAAATCCATTCCCTCCGGTTATCCCGATTGCTATCACTTCGGGGCCTTTGGTTTCGGAGAACAATATGTGTATACAACTTGCAGGTAAGACCGTAAACAATACTATCATAATGAATCAATAACATGTTCAGATCTAAAATCATGGCACTCGGGCCCTAGTGACAAGCATTAAGCATAACAAGTTGCAACAAAGTCAAAAGGCACTAATAATAGATAATAGGCACCATCCCTAACAATCTGATGCCATTACATGAACGATCTCATCCAATCCCTACCATCCCCATAGCCTACAGCGGGGGATTACTCACTCATAGATGGGGGAAACATGGATGGTCGATGGAGAAGCGATGGTGATGATGATGGCGATGATCTCCTCCAATTCCCTGTCCTGGCAGGGTGCCAGAACGAAGTTTCTGGTTCCGAATGACGGAATCTGGTGGCTGCGCAATGGAACTCTTCCTGGAAAAACGTCGAACCCCCTGGTTTTTAGGTCAAGGGGCAACTTATAGGCGAAGAGGGAGGCCGAGGGGGTGACCGAGGCGGCCACACCACCCCTAGGCACGGCCTGACCTGGCCCGCGTGGCCAGGTGGTGTGGGCCCCTCGTGGCCCTCCTCCGTCTCGTCTTCTGGCTCCATGAGTCTTCTGGTGAAATAGGATTTTTGGCATATTTTCCGGGATTTTTCCTGATAGTTGATTTTCTGCACAAAAACTAGACACCAAGGTAATTCTGCTGAAAGCAGCGTTAAACCGTGTTAGTTGTATCCAAATCACACAAGTTTAGAGAAAAACAATAGCAAAGTGTTCGGGAAAGTAGATACATTTTGCACGTATCACTGACACCCTGGCATAGCTTCTCAATTACTTGGCCATGTGTACTTCCTCATAATCCTTCATTATGACTCCTTATTTCACATTAAAAGCCATGATTTCCTGCATAACATAAATCAAAGAGAGGATTTGCATAACTTTGCAATTATTAGTCATTAGTGTCAAGGATTGAGAGTTTCTTTGGCAATTGCTTGACCAGAAAATATGTTTAAACATAGTCAACGATGGAAAAAATGGGAGCCATCAGTGGGCCAGATTATCCGGGCCCTGGGAATTTCGCTAAGGACTGGAGGCACACCTTGCAGAGAGGGGCAGAGATTGGGACCGGAGTTTTTGCTTCGGGCCAAATTTTTGCCTAGGCCGGATCATCCGACCCCCACTTGGGCCAGATAATCCGGTCCCTGAGGACTCCAACTGTAGCATCCCATCTGTCTAACATCTGTAATGCTACATGGTCTAATAATAAAATGCTACTTCCTACATATAATTGTTGCATCATAATTATATCATGCTCATGTCATCATGCCACCTTGCATTTGAGCATCATATAAAACCCTTTTTCTTTTGGTTCTTATCTCATATGCATTATTAATTGTATTTGCCTCTTGATATATTGTATTTGGTTCTTGATAAATGCTTGATGCCCAAGTTGAGTTGGGGGCATATCTTTTATTTAACTCCACCACCTTTTTCTTTGTCACCACCTTATAATTCCACCATCCCAAAATATTTGTAGGTTTTTGCATCTTATCTTTGGGTCTTGTCTAGCTCACATATATAAAGAGGGATCTCCTTCTATCCCACATGCCCAATGGTGTTTGCTATTGTTTTCACAATATAAATGATGTGGGTCTACATGTGGGGATACTTCTACATCTTCATAGGGTTTACTTCTATATGAGTGGGCATATCTAAATATAAATGGGACCATATAATTATCTAGTGGCATACACACACTAGCACTTTCCATTATATTTATTCATGTTTATTTCATCAATTCTTGGACATATGGGTTTAGTTTCAACCATGTGTTAATTCGTCGTGCATGTATGTTATGTGGGGTACCATTATTTCATGTCGCATGAAATATAAGCTCCACATCTCCATCTTATTCTAGTTCTTCTATTTTGATGTTTCTATTCAACCTCATCCAACCTTTTGCTTGGGCTTTATTAAAATGTGAGTACATGGGTCTAAATGGGGTCTTTTGAGCTTGTATTTGTTTTCACAAATACAATGTGGCCTACCTAAGGTTCATGCATGGCCACATGATCATGTGGACCCTTCCCCATCTATTTCGTATGTGGGTTCTTTTATTTGATTTTTGAGTTTTCACTCATACCCACACTCTAATTGGATGGTTCCATGTTAATCTTTCTTGCCAATGTTGCATCAAACCAAATCTTAGAACCTTGGGCTCACCTACATGCTCCCATGCATATGTCTAACTTGATTTCACAAATTAGAGCATGGGGTATGGATTTAATGTTTTTGCATGGCCCATGCAACATATCCTTTCCACATAGTCTTCTTCTTCTAGTGCTCATGTGAGAGTTTTAGTTTTTGAACTCTTTGAGAGCTTGTGTTAAATCTTGAATAAACCTTCTACACTAAAAACTCTCCTTAATTCTACATACACCACATCTACTCCTAATCTAAACTCTCTTTCTTTTCTAGCTAGCTAATCTCTCTCTTCCTCTCTCTCTTAAAACCCTAGCTAACCATGACTTTACCTAGTATAAACCCTTGTTTCAACCTAGCCTAAACCCTCTTTTCTTCCTCTAGCTGGGCTGAACCCCCCCTCTACACCCTGTCCACCCAGCCGGCGCCCCGTGCACCAACCGGTGCAGCCGGACCCCTCTCCCCAGCAGCCTGAGCTTGCACCACGCCCAAGCCAGTCTCAGCAGCCTCGCGCGCCTCTCCCTCTCTTTCTCTCGCTGCACCGAACCTGCTCCTTTTCCTTGGTCTGGTGCGACCCAGCAGAGTGGACAGCGAACGAGGCTGGCTCCTATTTCTCTTCTTGCCTCACGATCACATGCGATAGGTCCCCCACCTCGTGCCCCTCTCGGTCTCCCCTTCCTATCCTTTTGCATAAAGAGGACCACCACCCCAGGTCCTCCAGATCGAGTTCGCCCCTCCAAGTTCCTCTCCTTCCCCTCTTCTTACCCACAAACAGCCATGGCCATCTCCATGCCTCCTCAACCCTAGCTCGGCCAATTTCTCCATCTCCTCGATCTGCAGCGCTCAGGTGCCGACCAGTTATACCAACATCCTCCCCTGCTTCCTCTTCTTCGCCCCGAACCGACTGCACCCGCTAGACCTCGCCGAAGTCTCGCCGTCGCCGCCGTGTCCGTGAGGTGGCCAAAGGAGCGGATCGCCAGGACTGCGACAGTACCTCGCCACCCCTGCTTCCACGGCTTCACGGGCGCACTCTCGTGAGCACCTCCTCCCTCCCAGACAACCTCCTTCCCCCTCTAGTTCACCGGGTCACCATTGCACTCCGTCGAGCGGCCTCCATGCACCGCCGCTGCGCTGTCTGTCGCGTCTGCAGCAGCAGCACTATCCGACCCGCCTCTGTTCTTCGCCGTGCCCCGCGCGCTGTAGACCTCCTCCAGCGATGCCACCTGAACGAAAGTCGTAGCCCATGATCCCCTCTTCATCTTTGATTTTTGCGGCGATGCTAAATTCCTTTTAGATCTCTCGCCATCGACCTTGAAAAACCGAGCCAGCTGTAGTTTCAGAAAGCAGGTTTTCAGTTCATCAGATCTACGAGGTCAGTTTTGCACTTAGGTCCCTGTCTTTCCCAGCTCGCCAACCCGCGGTCCTCTGAGCCCCACCTGTCAGCCGTCGTGCCGTTTTTACGAAACGGTACCTCGGTTTCCGCTAATTCCCACCCGCGCTCCCCGGATCTGCCGCGTGGCACGCCCCGGCTGGCGCACCCGCGCGGTGGACGCGCCGTCCCCGGTCCCGTTTGTCAACCTCTGCGGCTGGGTGAGCCCGCGTGATAAAAACCCGGTTCAGTTCCCGCCGCACCAGCTAGGCCCAGTCAGCGTAGGCCCCACTTGTCGGTGACTGTGCCTAGATCTCTCTCGGTACAAAAAGTCTCGGTTCTTTTCTGTTTAATAAAAATAATTCCAGAAATGGTTTAATCTGTTTTAAATCCTGAAATTAATAACTTTTTTTTAATAAATCCAAATAATACAAATGATATATCTTTTTGAATCAGAGAAATGTGAGGATTTCAAATCTGACATCCAAACTAATGTTTGACTAAATTAAATTTTCGAAATTGTTTAATTGCAATAAAAATGCCTTTTCTTAATTAATTAATAACTTTAATTCTATAACTCCAAAATTGACAAATAATATGTCTAAATCGATCAGCGTGACAAACCCGTTCCGTTTATGCATTCCATGATATGAGTTGAAGCATGCATCATGTCATTATTAAAAATCAGAACTGTTTATGGCAATAAAACTTGACCAAATAAATAATAAAATGATTTATTCTTGTCCCCACACCTCACCCTTGCCATGCTATGCTATGCCATGTAAATTGTGCATCATTCATCATGGCATGCTTGTTTGCTTGTCACATTTTATTTATATGCTGGTGCACTTTATTTATGTTGGCCCTTGTTTGTTTGGTTCTTCTTTCGGATAGACGCCGAGCAGGGGAAATATCAGGAATCCCAGGAGTACTTCCCAGATCCGTCTCTCGCTTCAACTGAGCTGCCAGGCAAGCACTACCACATGCTTGCATACATATAGTACCTATTGCCTCTATCTTATTCTTGCATCATTGAGTCGCGATTTCATTAAAATGAATCCCAAGTACTGCATAGCCTTTACTTTTAAACCCCACCGAGCTTGTTCCTCCATCCCATGAGCCACTACTACAGGAGTTGTTTGAGCCATGCGAGTCGTAGAACAGCATGTGTAGGGTATGTGAGTGTCTGATGGATAATGAGGTACCTAAACAACTTAACCTGAGTAGTAATGGGATAACTAATGAAAGAGGCACCAGTGAGCAATATCTATTATTTGGTTTTTCATGCTCACTTGTGTCCTGTAGGACCCCGAGTACTTGATTCCTGTTCCTTGACTATTCGCACTATCCACATCCGGGAGGCCTTATGGACCCCCCTGAGCCAGAGCTTGATTCATTTCTATTTCTTGGGGCCATAACTAGTTTGGGGTTTTATTACTATCCTGTACTTATGCCATGCTTTACTGCTTTATTTACGATTGTGCTTGGAGCACCTATACTGTTTTGGATCGTGACACGTTTTCGCTGTATCGACAAGCCCAGTCACACTTTCGGGTTCCCAGTCGTTTACCGCCGTCCACACAAACCCTGGGTCCGTTCCGGAGCCGGCCAACTTCGTTGCGGGTAGCTTAGTAGGGTGGCCCCCTGAAATATTTTATGAATCATGTGATCGCTTTGTCGTGAATGCCTCGTTGGGTTTTGAGTTGGTTTTTCTGAGGTTGATCGAGTGTGTGTTGCTATTTGTGCACCCCTGCAGGGTAAATATTTCTGAAAGCCGTGTCAGCGGTTATGGATGACTTGGAGCACAGTTTCTCGATCATAGACAAGTATAACTAAAGTACCGCTTTTAATTTGACTGAATAGCTGACTAGTAAATAGTGTAATGCTCATGGAATGGTTAATAAACTGCCAACGGATGGGTTGTTCATCCGCTTTCTCGTTGGTAAGCGAGAAGGAGGATGGATCTGTTACTTTATACTATTATAACTGTTGTTCCTAATTAACGGACATCCGTCTATCATTGGTTAGGCGGATGGTTAGCGGGTATCCATAGACTTGTTAGTTATTATCTTTTGCTGCAATTGCGTCACCCCAGGTGTATGTCCCCTTTAGAGGCATAAAGACTTGCTGAGTACCCCTAGGGTATCACACGATAAATTGTTTGATTCAGATGAACAGGTGTATTCGCAAGATGGATACTGGGTGGAGGAGACAGATGATGTTGGAAACGATCACACGGTGTAGGGATTCCGGGGATGGGGATCCGCGAGATATGTGGGCGGGATGTGCTTACTTATGTGGCATCTTATGCCGATTTGCTGCTTGTCCGTACTCGGATCTTGTTTCCCGCTTCCGCTTGATACTCTCATGTTTGATGTATGAGGATCTATCCTACACTATTATCTCTATCTAGGTTATTTGGATCTTGCCATATGGCATTGCAATATTTCTATTTCTTTTAGATGGTATGGCTCTCAGAACTGTTGTAAGGTAGCTTGCATACATACTCTTTTTGTGTATGTATTTGATCTCTTCGCCTGTTTCCTACGCCGCTCGCTCTTGTCCCGATGTCTTGGAAGTGGTTAGGACGGCCGACGGGTCTACACGTGGGTGGCCCTGGGCCCCCGCTGTACTATTTTAACCACTTCCGGTTCATCCAGGCTTGAACTTAGAGTGTACGGTCCGAGGTTGTTACAATTGGTATCAGAGCCATCCCGCCCTTCAGGGTCTCAGCCAAATGGTCGTTGTCAGTCTGGCAAATATTTTGGTAGATATGTATACTAGGGAAAACAAAACGCGAGAGTAGGACTGCTTCCATTTTTCTTCTTACCCACCCACCCACCCTTTTCTGGTAAGGAAGTGTAACGTTTTCAATCCTCTTCTAAAATTCAAACTAGGATTCACGTGTTCTGGGTTCCGTAGTACCATAGGTTGTGTGAGTGTGTGTGTGTTGTGTGTGTGTGTGAATTCATTGTCTATCTGTTGCATCCAACTTGTTATCGCTATCTGCCTTTTGGTTATCAACTATTGGTACATTCCATACTGACAGGCCTTTGTAAACCGACGCGATCTATCTGATTTGTTGTATACCGACGCGATCTGTCTTAATCGTTGTTATCCGACGCTATGTTGTTAGGGGTGTTTGTTTCCGTAGTTGCTAATCTTTAGGTTCATCTTAAGAAGGAAGGAAGTTGGGATATGTGTTTTACTTATTCATGTGCGGAGTAATGATTTGAGTGCGGGATGGAGTCGCGACCATACCACTACTTTTATCATTCGCTCTTGTATATTGAATTGGTAGAGTTACTAATCTTGATTCGTTAAGGGTTTTGTGCATATAGTGGTATTTTAATGCTGAAATTTGCTGAAATTTTTTCTTTCATAGCTTTGTGTACCACACTCCTTGTTCAGTCGTGTGCGATATGCTTAATATCTTCTAGGTGCTTTGAACTTTGTTGATATTTTAATATCATCTTGGTAATTTGTATCCTTTAATCTTGGTTAATTCCATTTTGGTACTATTTTGGATTATTATTATTCTCCATTATGGTACTGACTTGAGTTTTATATCAATCACAGGATGGCACCACCACGCCGTTCTGAGGAGGACATACCACCTGAACTGGGGGATGCGTTGGCAAGTATTGCTAATGCCTTGGGAGCAATGCAACAGAACCAGCAACGCTTTGAAGAAAGTGTCAGGAGGAATGAGTTTGTTCCTCTACCTCCACCTCCCAAGCGAGGAGACATCAAGAGTTTTCTGAAGTTCAACCCGCGCCACTTTGAGGTGTCTGATCAGCCACTGGACGCTAATGATTGGCTGCGTGAGATGTCAAGGTTGTTGATGACTGCTGATGTTCCTGAGCAAGAATGGGTAAAATGTGCCACTCACCTTTTGAAGGGAGACACAGCTCTGTGGTGGGAGAATTACCTGAAGGCAATACACTCTGGTTTTCAGCCTACTTGGGAGCGGTTCACTGGGGCTTTCAAAGAGCAATATCTGTCAGAAATTGTCATGGAAAGGATGAAGGAAGTGTTTCTCAACCTCAAGCAGGGCAATGACAATGTCAATACATATATCAGAAACTTCATGAATCTCTCTCGGTATGGTGGCGATGAGATCTCTGATGACAAGAAGAAGCAAAAGAGGTCCAGGCAAGGGCTCAATGCATCTATCAAATATGCAATCACTCATGCAAGGCCAGGGTCTTTTCTAGAACTCCAACATACAGCTCTACAGGAGGAAGCAAGTAGACAAGTGTTTGAGGAGTCCAAGAAACACAGCCGTGACGCAGCAAGCTCTTCAGCTATGGCAGCTCCTTCTAAGCGCCGTGTGTGGGTTCCTAACACCCCACTGTCGCTCCCGGCTCCACCAAGACCTTCAAGCTACGCGGCAAGGCCACCAAACTCCTTCACCGCGGCTCCTAGGGGCTACAACCACAACTACCCTGGAGCGCCTGGCGGAGTCCCTGGCTATGCTGCTCCACGTCCACCTGGTGCTTGCTACACTTGTGGGAACACTAGGCATCAACACTGGAGTTGTCCCATGAACAACAAAGCTCTTCCACCACCACCTCCAAGACCTGCGGCAAGTTCTTCTATGGTTCGTGCACCTCCACCGCGGGCTCTCAACATCAACACCAAGCCCGGGTCCACTGTTGCTCGTGCCAACTGTGTCAACGTTGCTCAAGCTAAGCATGCACCTGGAGTTGTGATGGGTACGCTTCCTGTTAACTCAGTCCCTCCACGAGTTTTGTTTGATTCTAGTGCTTCACATTCTTTTATCTCTCACAAGTTTGCACATGAGCATGATCTGGCTATGGGTCCCCTATTGCATCGTCTTGTGGTACAATCTCCTGGGTCAAACATGAGGGCTACTCATATCATCCATGGCAATCAAATTGAGATTGGTGGCTCTTTGTTCCCGGCTTCCTTAATTATTCTGGGAAATTCTGACATTGATGTTATCTTGGGCATGGATTGGTTAACAGCAAATGCAGCTGTGATTGATTGTGCTGAACGCTTGGTTTCTCTGAAAATTCCTAAAGGCCATATAGTATATTCTCCAAGTCTGACTCCTGCAATTCAGCTTTTCTCTTTGGCGGCTCTGAATGATGATGCTATGGATGCAATTCAGAGTGTTCCGGTGGTCCGTGAGTTCCCAGATGTTTTTCCTAAAGAGTTACCGGGTATGCCTCCTGACCGAGAGGTCGAGTTTGTGATTAAGCTTGAACCTGGAACCGCTCCTATCTCCAAGCGGCCTTATAAAATGGGTCCTGCTGAATTGGCTGAACTCAAACGTCAGCTTGATGAACAAGAGAAGTTGGGTTTCATTCAGCACAGCACTTCTTCTTGGGGTAGCCCAACCATCTTTGTGAAGAAGCGAGACAAGACTGATAGACTTTGTGTTGACTATCGGGTTCTCAATGCTAAAACCATCAAAAATAAATATCCCCTTCCGCGGATTAATGATCTCTTCGATCAACTAGCTGGAGCTGTGGTATTCTCTAAGCTTGACTTGAGAAGTGGATATCATCAAATCAAGATTCGCAAGGAAGATGTTCCCAAAACAGCTTTCACAACCCGCTATGGCCTGTACGAGTACACGGTCATGTCTTTCGGTCTAACCAACGCACCTGCCACCTTCTCGAGGCTTATGAACTCGGTTTTCATGGAGTATCTTGATAAGTTCGTCGTGGTCTATCTGGATGACACTCTAGTCTATTCTAAGTCAAAGGAAGAACATGAAGAACACCTTCGATGTGTCCTAAACAAGCTTCGTGAGAACCGTCTGTATGCAAAGTTCTCCAAGTGTGAGTTCTGGCTGCCTGAAGTGACCTATCTGGATCACGTCATCTTTGCCAAGGGCATTTCCGTCAACCCAGAAACTGTTCGGACAATTGTTGACTGGCTTCCACCCAAAAATGTCAAAGAAGTCCAGAGTTTCCTTGGGTTGGCTAGTTACTGTCGTCGCTTCGTTCAGAATTTCTCGAAGATTGCGAAGCCTCTTACCGATCTCCTCAAGAAAGGCAAGAAATACCTTTGGTCTCCTGCATGTCAAGCAAGCTTTGAAACCCTCAAAGAGAAGCTCACTTCCACACCAGTCTTGATTCCTCCAGATACATCAAAGCCTTTCCAGATATTCTGTGACACATCCTTGCAAGGATTGGGTGCGGTCCTTATGCAAGAAAAACAAGTTGTTGCTTATGCCTCTCGACAGTTGAAGACGCATGAGATCAACTATCCTACACATGACCTCGAACTCGCAGCAGTTGTCTTTGCTTTGAAAGTATGGAGGCACTACTTGCTTGGCAACCGTTGTGAGATCTTTTCTGATCACAAGAGTCTGAAGTATATCTTCACACAACCTGATCTCAACCTTCATCAGAGGAGGTGGATTGAAGCAATTAATGATTTCGATCTGACCATCAACTACACTCCGGGCAAAGCTAATGTGATGGCCGATGCTCTCAGCCGAAAAGCTTATGTCAACAACCTCATGGTGCAAGAACAACAGCCTCTCTTGTGTGAGGAATTCCGCAAGCTCAACCTTGAAATGGTGGATCAAGGGTATCTTCTGAACCTTCTGGCAACCCCTCTCTTGGAAGAAAAAGTTCGATCCATTCAACTTGGTGATCCTTACACTAAAAAGATCATCTCCAACATTCAGCTTCCGAAGTATGAGTCCTTCCACGTCGACGACCAAGGCGCCCTATTCTTTGAACACCGGATGTTTGTTTTGAACTACCCGGGTTTGAGAGAGCATGTTCTTAAGGAGGCGCATGATTCTATTCTTTCTATCCACCCTAGCAGCACTAAGATGTATATGGACTGGAAAACACAGTATTGGTGGCCTGGGTTGAAACGATATTGTGCCAAGTATGTCTCGGAGTGTGATGTCTGCCGCAGAGTTAAAGCTGTCCATCAGAAACCTTCCGGTCTTCTACAACCATTGAAGCCTCCAGAATGGAAATGGGAGAAAGTTGAGATGGACTTCATAACAGGGTTTCCAAGGTCGCAGAAAGGCAACAATGAAATCTTTGTTGTCATCGACAGGCTTTCTAAAGTGGCTCACTTCTTTCCCGTCAAGGAAACAATTTCTGCAATTCAGTTGGCTGAGCTCTATATCAACAGAATTGTCTCTCTGTATGGGGTTCCTCTTGAGATTAGTTCAGACCGTGGAAGCATATTCACTTCCAAGTTCTGGGGAAGTTTCCAAAATGCTTTGGGAACAAAGTTGAACTTCAGCACAACCTATCACCCTCAGTCGCAAGGACAAGTTGAAAGGATCAATCAGATTCTGGAAGATATGCTTCGTGCTTGCGTCATCTCTTTTGGCATGAAGTGGGAAGAATGCCTTCCTTATGCTGAATTCTCTTACAACAAAAGCTTTCAGAAAAGTCTAAAGATGGCACCATTTGAGGTTCTCTATGGCCGCAAATGTAGAACTCCGATTGGTTGGTCGGGCGCAGGTGAAAGAACATTGTTTGGCCCCGACATTGTAAATCAAGCGGAGGAGAAGGTTCACATCATTCTCGAAAACCTGAAGGTTGCTCAAAGTCGCCAGAAGAGCAACTATGATAGAAAGCACATGGACATGGAGTATGTCCCTGGTGATCTCGTTTACCTTCGTGTCACTCCCATGAGAGGCACGCACCGGTTTGGTATCAAAGGAAAGCTGGCTCCTAGATACATCGGTCCTTTCAAAGTTCGTGGAAGAAGAGGAGAAGTCGCTTATGCTCTTGAGCTCCCTGAAAAACTCAAGGTCCATGATGTTTTCCATATCTCTCAACCCAAGAAGTGCTTCAAGGATCCCGGCAGGACCGTGGACCATGAGCTTATCAATCTCCAAGAAGACTTGTCTTATCAAGAACACCCCACAAAAATCCTAGAAGTCGCAGAAAAAAGGACTCGCAACAAGTCCATCAAGTTCTGCAAGGTGCAGTGGTCGCACCATTCCGTTGATGAAGCCACTTGGGAACGCGAGGATGAGCTCCGTGCCAAGTATCCTACCCTCTTCGTGTCTTCTTCTTCCTAGAACCTCGGGGCGAGATTCCTGTTTAGTGGGGGAGAGTTGTAGCATCCCATCTGTCTAACATCTGTAATGCTACATGGTCTAATAATAAAATGCTACTTCCTACATATAATTGTTGCATCATAATTATATCATGCTCATGTCATCATGCCACCTTGCATTTGAGCATCATATAAAACCCTTTTTCTTTTGGTTCTTATCTCATATGCATTATTAATTGTATTTGCCTCTTGATATATTGTATTTGGTTCTTGATAAATGTTTGATGCCCAAGTTGAGTTGGGGGCATATCTTTTATTTAACTCCACCACCTTTTTCTTTGTCACCACCTTATAATTCCACCATCCCAAAATATTTGTAGGTTTTTGCATCTTCTCTTTGGGTCTTGTCTAGCTCACATATATAAAGAGGGATCTCCTTCTATCCCACATGCCCAATGGTGTTTGCTATTGTTTTCACAATATAAATGATGTGGGTCTACATGTGGGGATACTTCTACATCTTCATAGGGTTTACTTCTATATGAGTGGGCATATCTAAATATAAATGGGACCATATAATTATCTAGTGGCATACACACACTAGCACTTTCCATTATATTTATTCATGTTTATTTCATCAATTTTGGACATATGGGTTTAGTTTCAACCATGTGTTAATTCCTCGTGCATGTATGTTATGTGTGGTACCATTATTTCATGTCGCATGAAATATAAGCTCCACATCTCCATCTTATTCTAGTTCTTCTATTTTGATGTTTCTATTCAACCTCATCCAACCTTTTGCTTGGGCTTTATTCAAATGTGAGTACATGGGTCTAAATGGGGTCTTTTGAGCTTGTATTTGTTTTCACAAATACAATGTGGCCTACCTAAGGTTCATGCATGGCCACATGATCATGTGGACCCTTCCCCATCTATTTCGTATGTGGGTTCTTTTATTTGATTTTTGAGTTTTCACTCATACCCACACTCTAATTGGATGGTTCCATGTTAATCTTTCTTGCCAATGTTGCATCAAACCAAATCTTAGAACCTTGGGCTCACCTACATGCTCCCATGCATATGTCTAACTTGATTTCACAAATTAGAGCATGGGGTATGGATTTAATGTTTTTGCATGGCCCATGCAACATATCCTTTCCACATAGTCTTCTTCTTCTAGTGCTTATGTGAGAGTTTTGGTTTTTGAACTCTTTGAGAGCTTGTGTTAAATCTTGAATAAACCTTCTACACTAAAAACTCTCCTTAATTCTACATACACCACATCTACTCCTAATCTAAACTCTCTTTCTTTTCTAGCTAGCTAATCTCTCTCTTCCTCTCTCTCTTAAAACCCTAGCTAACCATGACTTTACCTAGTCTAAACCCTTGTTTCAACCTAGCCTAAACCCTCTTTTCTTCCTCTAGCTGGGCTGAACCCCCCCCTCTGCACCCTGTCTACCCAGCCGGCGCCCCGTGCACCAAACGGTGCAGCCGGACCCCTCTCCCCAGCAGCCTGAGCTTGCACCGCGCCCAAGCCAGTCTTAGCAGCCTCGCGCGCCTCTCCCTCTCTTTCTCTCGTTGCACCGAACCTGCTCCTTTTCCTTGGTCTGGTGCGACCCAGCGGAGTGGACAGCGAACGAGGCTGGCTCCTGTTTCTCTTCTTGCCTCACGATCACGTGTGATAGGTCCCCCACCTCGTGCCTCTCTCGGTCTCCCCTTCCTGCCCTTTTGCATAAAGAGCACCACCACCCTAGGTCCTCCAGATCGAGTTCGCCCCTCCCAGTTCCTCTCCTTCCCCTCTTCTTACCCACAAATGGCCACGGCCATCTCCATGCCTCCTCAACCCTAGCTCGGCCAATTTCTCCATCTCCTCGATCTGCAGCGCTCAGGTGCCGACCAGTTGTACCAACAGCCTCCCCTGCTTCCTCTTCTTCCCCCCGAACCGATTGCACCCGCTAGACCTCGCCGAAGTCTCGCCATCGTCGTCGTGTCCGTGAGGTGGCCGAAGGAGCGGATCGCCAGCACTGCGACAGTACCTCGCCACCCCTGCTTCCACAGCTTCGCGGGCGCACTCTCGTGAGCACCTCCTCCCTCCCAGACAACCTCCTTCCCCCTCTAGTTCACCGGGTCGCCATTGCACTCCATCGAGCGGCCTCCGTGCGCCGCCACTGCGCTGTCTGTCGCGTCTGCAGCAGCAGCAGCATCCGACCCGTCTCTGTTCTTCGTCGTGCCCCGCGCGCTATAGACCTCCTCCGGCGATGCCACCTGAACGAAAGTCGTAGCCCATGATCCCCTCTTCATCTTTGCTTTTTGCGGCGATGCTAAATTCCTTTTAGATCTCTCGCCATCGACCTCAAAAAATCGAGCCAGCTGCAGTTTGAGAAAGCGGGTTTTCAGTTCATCAGATCTACGCGGTCAGTTTTGCACTTAGGTCCCTGTCTTTCCCAGCTCGCCAACCCGCGGTCCTCTGAGCCCCACCGGTCAGCCGCCGTGCCGTTTTTACGAAACGGTACCTCGGTTTCCGCTGATTCCCACCCGCGCTCCCTGGATCTGCCGCGTGGCATGCCCCGGCTGGCGCACCCGCGCGGTGGACCCGCCGTCCGTGGTCCCGCTTGTCAACCTCTGCGGCTGGGTGAGCCTACGTGATAAAAACCCGGTTCAGTTCCCGCCGCACCAGCTAGGCCCAGTCAGCGCAGGCCCCACTTGTCGGTGACTGTGGCTAGATCTCTCTCGGTACAAAAAGTCTCGGTTCTTTTCTGTTTAATAAAAATAATTCCAGAAATTGTTTAATCTGTTTTAAATCCAGAAATTAATAACTTTTTATTAATAAATCCAAATAATACAAATGATATATGTTTTTAAATTAGAGAAATGTGAGGATTTCAAATCTGCCATCCAAACTAATGTTTGACTAAATTAAATTTTCGAAATTGTTTAATTGCAATAAAAATGCCTTTTCTTAATTAATTAATAACTTTAGTTCTATAACTCCAAAATTGACAAATAATATGTCTAAATCGATCAACGCGACGAGCCCATTCTGTTTATGCATTCCATGATATGAGTTGAAGCATGCATCATGTCATTATTAAAAATCAGAACTATTTATGGCAATAAAACTTAAGCAAATAAATAATAAAATGATTTATTCTTGTCCCCACACCTCACCCTTGCCATGCTATGCTATGCCATGTTAATTGTACATCATTCATCATGGCATGCTTGTTTTCTTGTCGCATTTTATTTATATGCTGGTGCACTTTATTTATGTTGGCCCTTGTTTGTTTGGTTCTTCTTTCGGATAGACGCCGAGTAGGGGAAATATCAGGAATCCGAGGAGTACTACCTAGATCCGTCTCTCGCTTCAACTGAGCTGCCAGGCAAGCACTACCACATGCTTGCATACATATAGTACCTATTGCCTCTATCTTATTCTTGCATCATTGAGTCGCGATTGCATTAAAATGAATCCCAAGTACTGCATAGCCTTTACTTTTAAACCTCACCGAGCATGTTCCTCCATCCCATGAGCCACTACTACAGGAGTTGTTTGAGCCATGCGAGTCGTAGAACAGCATGCGTAGGTATGTGATTGTCTGATGGATAATAAGGTACCTAAACAACTTAACCTGAGTAGTAATGGGATAACTAATGAAAGAGGCACCAGTGAGCAATATCTGTTATTTGGTTTTTCATGCTCACTTGTGTCCCGTAGGACCCCGAGTACTTGATTCCTGTTCCTTGACTATTCGCACTATCCACATCCGGGAGGCCTTATGGAACCCCTGAGCCAGAGCTTGATTCATTTCTATTTCTTGGGGCCACAACTAGTTTGGGGTTTTATTATTATCCTGTACTTATGCCATGCTTTACTACTTTATTTACGATTATGCGTGGAGCACCTGTACTGTTTTGGATCGTGACACGTTTTCGCTGTATCGACAAGCCCAGTCACACTTTCGGGTTCCCAGTCGTTTACCGCCGTCCACACAAACCCTAGGTCCGTTCCGGAGCCGGCCAACTTCGTTGCGGGTAGCTTAGTAGGGTGGCCCCTTGAAATATTTTATGAATCATGTGATCGCTTTGTCGTGAATGCCTCGTTGGGTTTTGAGTTGGTTTTTCCGAGGTTGATCGAGTGTGTGTTGCTATTTGTGCACCCCTGCAGGGTAAATATTTCTGAAAGCCGTGTCAGCGGTTATGGATGACTTGGAGCACAGTTTCTCGATCATAGACAAGTATAACTAAAGTACCGCTTTTAATTTCACTGAATAGCTGACTAGTAAATAGTGTAATGCTCATGGAATGGTTAATAAACTCCCAACAGATGGGTTGTTCGTCCGCTTTCTCGTTGGTAAGCGAGAAGGAGGATGGATATGTTACTTTATACTGTTATAACTATTGTTCCTAATAACTGACATCCGTCTATCATTGGTTAGGCGGATGGTTAGCGGGTATTCATAGACTTGTTAGTTATTATATTTTGCTGCAATTGCGTCATCCCAAGTATATGTCCCCTTTAGAGGCATAAAGATTTGCTGAGTGCCCCTAGGGTCTCACACGATAAATTGTTTGATTCAGATGAACAGGTGTATTCGCAAGATGGATACTGGGTGGAGGAGACAGATGATGTTGGAAACAATCACGCGGTGCAGGGATTCCGGGGATGGGGATCCACGAGATCTGTGGGCCGGATGTGCTTACTTATGTGGCATCTTATGCCGATTTTCTTCTTGTCCGTACTCGGATCTTGTTTCCCGCTTCCGCTTGATACTCTGATGTTTGATGTATGAGGAGCTATCCTACACTATTATCTCTATCTAGGTTATTTGGATCTTGCCGTATGGCGTTGCAATATTTCTATTTCTTTTAGATGATATGGCTCTGAGAACTGTTGTAAGGTAGCTTGCATACATACTCATTTGTGTATGTATTTGATCTCTTCGCCTGTTGCCTACGCCGCTCGCTCTTGTCCCGATGTCTTGGAAGTGGTTAGGACTGCCGACGGGTCTACACGTGGGTGGCCCTGGGCCCCCGCTGTACTATTTTAACCACTTCCGGTTCATCTAGGCTTGAACTTAGAGCGTAGGGTCCGAGGTTGTTACACCAACTGGCCCCAATTCAGGAGGGGGTACAAATACTCCTCACCATTTTCAACCTGGGGTTGCTCGATTCCCCTCTTAAGAACAGAATTTCATGAACCACCAAATTCACAAGATCTACTCATTCAACCATCCGAAGGTCTTGATATTTGGAGAATCGAAGGAGAAGGCCTTGATCTACATCATCACTGAAGCGATCCAAATTTCCCCCTCATTTACTTGAGGGCCCCTTGCATCTAGAGTTTCTTTGAAAATCCTAGATCTTGTTTTATCTATTGCTAAACATAATTTGTTGTGACGGCTTTTTGTTCTACTCGGGAGCCTCCAATTCAGTTGTGGATGCGTGCCCGAAATTATAAGCTCTCGAGGCTATTAATACATAACTGAAAATTAAGAATTGCACTGACATGAGAGTTATTTTCAACTAAATTTTTTATGATTAGTTTTTAAATCATACTTTCATGTTTTTAACACGAACTACCCCATGATTTTTATCCGAATTACCCCATTTGGTGAAAGTTTTATTGGGTTTTAGAGCATCACCACTCGTCACTCCCATACGAGGTCCGGCGGGAGCGTTTTTTGCCCGTATGGGGGGGCGCCGGACAACTTCTGAATTTGGGGGTGGAGGCTACCCAGTCACACCCTGTAGAGTAACGGGTAGGCTACACTAGTATAAAATCAAAATTTTCTACCGCATCAACCAGGAATACTGATGTCATAGATCACGGGATTACCACTAGACACGCAGTTGCAAAACTTGATGAAGCACGTCGCGACAGTGTAGATGTTCTACGTCTCCTCCGTGTCCTAGTTCCACGATCATCTCCCCTTTGCACGGCTCATCCAAGTGCTACAGCTACAGCACCTCCGAGGTATCCACACGTCCGGAGTGAAAGGTCACACGGCAGACTACTAGGTCTACATGTGCAAGACATGCGTAAGAGGAGTGGCGGCTAGGTGGAATGCTCAACCCTATTCATCTCGCCTCACTCTCAGGCATCCCTGGTGGGCTTCTACATTAGTGGTCCATTAGCAGCCTAAGCCTGGTCTAATTCGGATCCAATCCTTATTAGGCTTCTAGCCCCTAAAGTGTGTGACTCTATAGATTCATACACGTATAGACATGACACGAGTATACTTACTCGATCAACAGTTGGTAGCGGCCTCTAGCAAGACGTGCCAACTCCTAAACGCATATAAAGATCATTCGGATGAACCATCACAAGGTTGAGTACATGTCTTTCCCTTTACCCTACGATATTTGGTCTAGCTTCAAGCTGACCTCTCTTTCTGGATACTGTGATTCAGAATCCCTTTACTAGGTTAACTCTTAACCATATATAGAACGGCCATGCATTTCTGGATCCGATCACTCGAGGGGCCTAGAGATGTCTCTCTCAAGTAGAGAGGGGAAAATCCCATCTTGATTGACCGATGCCTTGTAGCATGTATCAGGACAAACCCGAAAGCTACCTTTATAACTACTCAGTTACGGAGTAGTGTTTGATAGCCCCAAAGTAGGTCGATCCACATATCAAGTACATGCGGCAATCTCAGGTCTAAGGACAAAACGTACACTATGTGTAGAGAGAGCTGCAAGTATTATTGCTAGCCTCAAGTTGGGTCGGTCCAACCCCATGTTCATAACATGTGTCCACATCATTGGTTTGACATATCCATGTCTATGACTTGTGAAACATAGTCATCAACCAATCGATCTGCTAGTCTAATATTCACGTGTGTCCTCACATGAACTTTGACTAGGGACACCTATTAGATAACCATACAAGTAAAGAGTTTCACAAACAATTCACATAATTACCAATCAATACAAGTTGCCTGATATATGGATATTCAAGGAACATTATAAAAACTCATAGATACATATGAAATACAATCATCTCTATGATTGCCTCTAGGGCATTTCCTTCACACCCCCATACCAAAATCATATTAGCTTCGTCATTTTCACAAACACCCTGCAGGTGTCGGATGGCGAGACGGCGAGGCGCACGCACGCGAGCTTAATGAAGACGACGAGACGGCTGTAGGGCACATGAGAAGTAGGGAGCTGTCGTGCAGGGCGGTGGAATGGCAGGGTGGCGGTGCTGCGTGCGACGCGGCGAGGCAGCGGTGCTGAGCGTGGCGGGGCGGCGATGTTGATCCTCCATTTCAGTTGTGGATGCGTGCTCCGAACTCGTTGTAAAGGCGTCGGTTCCCGCCTCGAAGGGTACTGTATAGTGGAAAGATGGATCAGACCAGTTGTGGCGAGATTCACAGGAGAACAGGGTGAGGCCTTTTGTGGCATGGTGGTCTTAGTACCACCCAGTCCTCCAACACAGATGTGCTTCCCCTAAAAAGGAAGGAACTGTGGTAAGTCAAATCATGTGTCTCCGTTTTCCCCAATCTGGGTTGCCTCTACCCTTTTACCGCTCTTTACTCACTTTTCGTTTTTAGTAGCTAGGTTGTCATATAGGTAAATTCACAATAGTTGTATATTTAGAGAATTTACCTTTGCGTCAATCCTAAGTTGAAAAATAATTAAAATTTGAAGTAGCATCTATTCACCCCCCCCTCTGGGTCCCCACAAGCCATGTCTGAACAATAGCCTCTGAAGCAAAGTCTTCATCGCATTCAAGACCTCACCTTCACCAAAATTGTCTTGTCCTCCAATCACATCCGCCATGGCATTCTTCGCATTTGTTGATACCTTGAAAATCTTGGTGCCAACATGTCTCATGGTGTCAACAGAAAACAGAGCTTCACACGACACCCATTGAAGCCGGTTACGCTAATGTTGCGGGTGCACACGATGGACTCCCATCTGATCAAGGTGTCCAAGGAGCGCCTTATGCACCATTCCTTGTTTTCTTTCGAAGGATAAGTCTGAACTCACCGATGGACAGATCAAGGAGGACCGACCACAGGTAGATCGTTGATTTCACGTGAAGACCACTAGGGCCACCGCCTGGCCGATGATTCTGCAAGACGTGAGATCCCGAGATCCACACTATCTCGCCGCCCATGTCCGGTGGAGGAGGAGGCCACCACAACCATGCCCGGGGCTGCCGCCCTGGTGCCTAAGTGATGTGGGCAGAGTCGTGGCCGTCGTTTCCTTCCACAGGTAGGACCAGTAGTTCAACGAGCTCATGGGGCCTTTCAAGCACAACCAAGTGAGCTGACAACCTCAAGCACACACAAATTATACAAGTTCAGGTTCAGGAATAGATCGTTGGTAAGAACCTTGCTTCATGTCAGCTTATATTGGTTGGAATATAAGGTGCACGAGTGTTTGTTTAGTGGGTGTCGACTTCCGGCGGGAAATCGGTTAAATTCGTCTCTCCTTCGGCAGGGGACAAACTATGAAATACGTGTGTATGAATCTAAGGATTCATGAACCTCCTCCCACGTGGGATGGAGGTCTATTTATACAAAAGGCTAGTGGTTGTATGGAGGTGTAGATGGCCACGCCTCTCCCTAGGGCAAGACCTCGGGGTCTTGTTTATGGCTCCCCATGTCGCAAGGTCTACCATACATGTAGGGTACCGCACATTATTTGGGGTGTCATGCGTGACTTTCCGGTCAGGTACACCCCCTAACCCGGTCGCTTGGTATATGCATAGCGGAAATCAATATAATCTTCTGCCGAATGTCCCGTACGACTACTCCCTAGCCTTTCGGTGACGCTAGTGTCGTCCCATCGGCGAACTCCCTTGCCACTCATGCTGAGAAGTGGCCGACGGGAAGCCGGCTGATGCAGTCGTCCGCCTTCCTGTGGTGGTGGGCGATATCAATGTGGGAGAAATCTGGGCCACCCACTGGCTTCTTTGGCCTTTTCTAGGTATTGGGTGTTCCATGATTCGTAAGCACATAAGCTAGGAATCCACTTCGGTTTGCAGGACTAGACGCTCCACTGTAAAAAGATCAAAAAACATATTTTAAATATAAAAAATAAATAAAATGTGGGCCTACATATACATATTCTATATATGCGCACATAATGTTTCATGGAAAAAATAAAAAAATTCAACCTATATAAAGAAGGCAATTTTTGGTGCCCCGACATGACTTTTCGCCAGACATTTTGAGTATAGTTTTGGTGCACATGTGTACCAGTGCTCTATTCGTTTTGAAAAAATAGAAATACAAGTTTTAAGGTGATTGTCATTTTTAACAACCATCTATCCAGCCTGATCTAACGATGGAAAAATATGCGGTACCCTGTGGTACGAAAAAGCGGGACCGGTACCAAAATTATGTAGAACCGGCACCGCATATTAATTTGATTTATTTTAATTAAAAAAGGGGCACTTAGATGATTTTATCAAATGGCCCCCTGTCACTACCTCTTCCCAGGCTGCACTGCTACGTCGCCAGCGGCCACGCTCACCACCTGCCCGATCATCCTGTTCCTCGCAGGGTGAAGTTCACCTTCCAGAGCTGTGTCATCTCTTCTCTGTCGCTGGTGACGGGAACTTCCAGCAACAGGAAGAAGCACTGCACCTGCCCCATAGGCTCAAACACGTAGAGCTCACCGAGAACCAGCCACTTGATACATTGCCGCCGTACGATGTCTAGCAGCCTGACGAAGATCCTTTGATTCCGCAAGCACGAAAATACACACACGTGTAATAGGCCAACACTTTTGCTCCGGTGTCCTCCCTGAGGAAACATTTGGATGCGAGCTCAAGACGGACGGACGTGAGAAAAAATCGGACGGTTTAGATCAACGCGGGTTAAAGGGTCCGTCGCTGTTGGATTCTCCAGGAAAACCCGCTTTGGCATAAATACGGAGTGGTGTACGGTTCGAGTATAATATTGTGTACGGTGTACGTATTATATAGAGTGAGGACTAGTACGGAATCGTCTCGCTCTATAAAAAGAACCCCCTCGGCCGCGTCGCCTTCTTCCCCCACCCACTTCCCCCCTGTCTCACCAGATTAGGAAGTGAAAACCCTCCTCTCCACCGATGCACCGCCTCTCAACAGGAATTTTCCGCTTTAGCGACCTTGCCGCTCGTCGATTCTGCAGGGGATGGAGGGTGGGAGTAGCTCTGCGGCGGGGGCCGCTGCTGGTCGGAGCGGCGTCGCTGCTCCAGATGCGCTGGAGGCTGCTGGCGGAGCGGTTGGAGGTGCGGCTGGTGCTGCGGAGAGTGGTGCCGCTCATGTTGCGGCCGCGTCGGGAGGGTTCGTCGCAGCGGCGGCGGATCAGGAGGAGCTTCGTGTGCTAGATCTGAATGCAACGCCCGAGCAAGCCGACGTTGAGCGCATGTTGGTGAATCCGCCGCCACTTCCCGTGGCCTAGGTAGGTGCCTTCTACCTTTAGGGTTCGTAGGGTTAGATTCGTAGTGATTTTATCTGTGTAGATTTCATTTCCGTTAAGTTTTTCTACATCTAGTGCTAGCGTCGAGGTCTCTTCCACTACGTAGCCACTGTACAACATATATTTGTTCTTTTACATATGGATCTTTATCCAGAGAACTGTACTGTTTGTGCTAAATCAATCTTGATCCAGAAAAACCCATCAGACAACAACATCATTTTTTGAGGGAACAACATCTCATTTTTTAGTGTTAGATGTACATGCTTATCACCTTTTACATATTATTGGTGCTTCAGTTAATTAGGAATTATGACACTGAATCTAATTGACTGTTGATATTTACTTCGGCTTGATGTGGTAGATAGCGCATATCAGAGGGAACATATATGAAGGAGAAGGCTACATGCTCAATAGGAGCTATGAGATCAATTGATGTTGAAAGTTGTACCATCTGACACCATTGGTACAACATGCTGATTATTTTTTGCCTCACTATTGTTGTTGAAAGTTGTACCATCTAGTATTACATCATCGTTGCAGTTTTAACCAATCAATAGATGTATATGTTTTCCTAGGTAACCTGAATTAGGATCATCCCAATCAATAGAAGTTATATCCTGTTATGCATTCAGAAATCAAACAAAACCTAAAATCTGTTGAGATCTTCATAGTAGACTATGAATAGTTCATGGGTCAGATGCATCCATCATAGTGTGTAGCATAGAACTAGGTGGATTTCATGGAGCGGTCAGAACCCCGGCAGGAGGTACTATGCTTGCGATGATGCGATGGTGAGTGTATTTGCTTTTGAATTTTTTTGTTCATTCGTTCTTTCTATAGACCTTTATCTGATTCGTGTGTGTTTGAAAAACCTCTAGAATAGATCTGGGTGTGGCTATATGGAATGGTACGATAATTCTTTGCCAAAATTTTGGAGTGATCTGATTGGAGATCTACGGGATGAAGTGTGGAGGCTGCGATCGGGAAAAAAAGATCCTCTATCTGAAGAAGTAGAAAGGGACACTAGGCTGCAGGATCTGGAAGAAGAAATAAGACAAAAAAGTGCAGAGATAGCTGCTGTGAAGTCAAAATATGAAAACTTTGTGTTCATTTTCGTAGTATTTGTGTTTGGTTTAGCTGCTAGCAAGATTTTAATGCAGTAAACATTGAATCTTTTTAGTTAATTTTAATATTGTCGTTGGGCACAACTTAATGTCAGTATGACTATCATATATAATAAATTTCAGTCTAATATTTTTGTGCATTTGGATTACCAGTAACTACATATGAGAAATTTTTTCATCTAGACATGTTGCTTCACACCAACATAGGACATAGAGGTAATACTTGTGCCTTTCAATCCGTACAAATAATACTCACCGAAATTAAAAAATAAAATGTAAACTAAGATTTATCTTGAAACCAATTCCTATATAGCTGACAACTACTATTCATCTTTTCGAACTAACATGTCAGCAACATGCCTGCAAATAAAATATTATGAAATTGTCAGTATCAGCGTGTACAAAATTTAATCTAGACATGAGTAACAACACGTACTTAGGATGATCTTTGCATTTTAGGCTCCACCGTGTGTGTCCTGGTAATTTGCAAGCACTATACACGCTTTTCTTCTTCTTTTTAGATCGCTCGTCGAACGATAATGGTCTATCATTTTTTGACACGTCGCCATGTTTCCTCTTGGCTTTTTTGGGAGCACCTTTTGGCTTTAATTTATCAGGGTCACCAATTTTAGTAGCATGCATTGTACTTCCATCTTGATCCGTATTGGACCAGCTTTTCGAAACACATGATGCTTTCTCATACACATGTCTCTTTGATATCATGTCCTCGAAATATGCCTTCATCTCTTTGTATGAGACTGGGTCGTTGCATGCTACATGTAGAGCTTCAGAAGATAACACACTGAGCTCTGTATATCTGCTTCGCTCCTCTGACCCAGAAAACCCCCATCCAAAGAGATCGCTTGTGCGGGTTGCTGGCAAACCCTCTCTTGCTTTTTTCGAGAATCGCTTAAGGACTAGACACTCCGGTATTTCAACACAATGCAGCTCCTTCAGAACGAACTAGATATGCTTACAAGGAAGACCCTTACGGAACATCCTTCGGCAGCTACACTTTATAACCTCATTGGGATTGCTCGGCGTATAATCCACATAGAACCTGCTCTCAGGTTTTTTATTCCATGCCACGATGAATTGCTGAGAGTCGTCATTACCTCCTGCGACCTTTTTTTCTGAAAGCACTATATTATCGATCTTGTTCAGTTCCTCTTGCAAGATATAGAAGTTCGCTGGAGTGAAGACATTTGCCGATGCTTTCTCAATATCCTTTGAGCTAGTTACTGCCACCGGTTTAGTCTGTGAAGTCGTGCAGTCATCGCGCGTCTCGTTCTCACGAATACGGACAATAGCATTCTCGTAGTGTAGAATAAGATCCACGGCAGTCATCCCATAGTCTAGGTGAAGATGGAGGGATGAGTTCAGACTTTCGCTTCTCTGGTTACTTTTCATGCCTAGCCAAAATCCCTCGGTGAGGTACGCTGTTGTCCATAGTCTTTTCTTGGTGTACATCCTCTTCAGCCAGGATTTTGTTCTATCTTTTTGCCATTTGTGAACAAATGCGTGCCACCTTTCCTCAAATACAGTCTCAGTAGTGGTGTAATATAGAAGAGATCGAAACTCTGCCAACAAATTGAAACTTAGGTGTTTCGCTATGTTTTTCTCAATGTGCCAAGAACTTATATGGTGCCACACATCTAGCAAGACATTGCGAATAGCTCTCATCATCGCAGCATCCGCACCCGTGATTATAGACCTGGGATGCTGCTGACACATTGCTTGCAGAAAAGTTTGAATCAGCCAGACATATGTTGCCTCTGTCTCATCCGATAAGATTGCACAGGCAAAAACAATAGTCTTACGATGATTGTTCAGACCAACAAACGGAACAAAAGGCATACCATATTGGTTCATCTTATAGGTGCTGTCAAACACGAGGACGTCGCAATAATCCTGGTAGTCCAGACGCGACTGAGCATCACACTATAACAAGCTTTTCAAACAGCCCTTTGAATCTATATCATACTTGAAAAAAAGTCAGGAAACTTCTTCTTTCTAGCCTCCATAAGGCCGATGGCTGTAGTAGCATCGCCATCAGCAAGCAACTTCCTCTTCTCTCTACAACATATATTGTACAAATCTTTTCTCGTAAATCCAACCTTACTGTAGCGGTCGTATTTGCTGATGAAGGAACTCATAATCATGTGCTTTCTAATCCCTGCGGCTGCCATTGCTATGATCTCGGCTCTCTGGAAATATTTTATCTTCCTATGAGACCACAAAAAGGAACTTCGTCCGGTCTAGCTAATATATGATTATGGTTGTCATGGAACCTTACAACGATCCATTTACCAGTTCCCAGATCATGCCTCACAGCCATCTCCGCTTTGCAGTTGCATCGAGACTTTGGTCTTAACCTTCAGGTGCGGTTCTCCATGGTCAGCAACTTCTTATCACGTTTCCCTTGCCTGGAACATACAAACCGTCTCCTACGAACTTCTCTATTCTTCTCAATCTTGAATTTGTTCTTCTTGGTCCTGCTCTTTCGAATGCTGAATCCATGATCTCTAGCGTAGCTATTGTAGAAATCATAAGCCGCGGCTTCCGAAGTAAAAGTCATCTCTATTATCTTCTAGTGCATTTCTCCTTTCACTTTTGAATGTCCGGAATCATCGTCAATTTCCACCTTATATTTATCCTCCACCTCAGGGTCTCCAGTGACCTATAAGAAGAACAAATATAATTAAACTAATGCTTCCATTCAATATTCACAAAAAAATATGATAGTGACATACAGTACTCATGTTTACTGAGTATGATCCAATAGAATGTTCACTGCCTCCAAATCTGAGTCACCATAATAGTCATAAGCATTATCACTAGCAACTAATACCTAAAACAACAAACAAATAAAGATCTTAGTTCTGCTTTTATCATTATTGCAACCATTGCACGTAACAAAAAGATAAGCTTTACCTCACTAATAAATTATGTGTCCAATTCATCATCATCTTTTTTCTCTCTGTCAACATCGTCAATCTCCACCTGACAATTTAAATAACAATTAATACCAAATTTAATCGCAAACCTAAGAAAAAACGTAAATATGCCACTCACATTTTCTTCCTCGGCATTGCCATCAGCATCTTCTTCCACTTCGACGGACTCGTCGTCGGAAACTATGTTCTCATCCAAAGACCGATCAACCTCTTCCGAGCTAGAGTATTCATCATCCGTGTATCCATAATCTTTATCTATCCTATTTGATTCTGACATCACCTGTGCCAGTGCGGAAATCAAATCAAAAACCGATTATGCCTACAATTTCTACGAGCACTACATGCAATAGGGGGAAGGTATTACCTCTCAAACTACGAAGATCAATGGAGATGTAGGAGGTCAGGCAACCGACGAATCAAACCCTAGATTGGTCACTTGTCACGGTGACCTGATATCTGGAGGGCAGTAACAAAGTTAACCTTGTTTGCGAGGCCACGTCGACTAGCCGTCGCTATAGAGTTAGGGTTAGGGTTTCGGCGGCTGCCCTTTTTAGATCAGAGCAGTGAGAAACTAGATTGGTTCAAGCGACCTCGGTGGCCTTCCTGGACTCTTTTTCCTGCGGCGACAGCGGTCTCGACCGGTGCCCTCCCACTTGTACGCGTGATTATAGGAGGTGGGACCGGCACGCCCTCAGACTGTGTACAAACCGACTCCATCTTGTATCGAATACGGTGGGGATGCCGACGGTTACGAGCTAGACACGGAACCTAACCCGCACGGGGTTTGTAACCCTTCAACTCATCGGCCGAACAAGGGGGGCACTGAAGCAAGCCTCATAGGCCAAGGGAAGTACCCCAGCTTCGACGGAGTCCAGGAGCTTGCCATGAATCCCAGTTAGACAAATGTGATTGTTTCTCTCTTAAGTCTCTCCGCTCACAGTAGTATATTGTCAAAACTCACAAATCTGGTGATAGGCCAAAACAGATTAAGAAAATATTCGCGAAGCTTTTCTTAGAACAGCCAGGTGTTCACAGTTGGATTTCACCATTGGCGTCTTCGCGGATGAGATTCCAGTCGTCGCACATCCCTGTGCACGGAGTCTCCAGCTCGTCCTCGTACACAGCCAATTAGGCTAATTACCCAAGTTTAAATCTGTAATGGACGGACAAAAAATTAATTTCAAGATGGTACTGGATGGTACTTCCCAATCGCCGTAAAAAAGCAGATAGCAAATATACTTTTGAGTTTCATTTTTTTTTTTAAAAATACTCAGAAATACATATACATGGTCCATATATTTGTGCAGAATTTTAGTAAAATAACTATTTTATTTTAGGCTACAAGAAAAAATTCTGACAATAACTAAGACTAGAAATATGTGTGTTTTGTCAGAAATTTGTTTTTCTAAGCCAAAAGTATAACATATTTTTAAATTTCTGTGGTATACTCTAGATGTATGTATTTATTTTCAAAAAAATTGGAGACATAAAAGTATAAGTTTCAATTAAAAAAAAAACAGGAGCACTTGTGCCCATGTGACAAAGTCATTTTCCGGGACATTTTTTTTTTTTTTACATACGTCACCATTGCTACATAGTACGATTTTTCTTCACAATTTTTTTCAGACATGTAGACACATACTTCTACATTATAAAAAAATTGTTTTTCTTAAATGCGTTTTCCATACTTGAAGCACCACTCCCGCAAGACAAACGTATCCTCTTGATAAGGTGTGTGAAATCTCATTTTTATGCTTGTCTCGATGATAGCTATTTTTTAAAATAATACATTTATTTTAATCAATTTTGAAAATAATACATAAAATTTAAAATTACGGATTCTAGCCCGGTTGCGGTACACGTACACCGATAGGTACTAATCGGTGTACGCTACACCGACAGGTACAAAATCACACACATGTCTAAGCAAGAAAATGCAACTAATTGGTGTACCGTACACCGATAGGTACTACGGTAGTGTAATAGCTGTGCTAGAATCCAAAACTCTGAATTTGTGTATTATTTCTGAAATTTATTAAAAAAGTGTATTCTTTGAAAAAAATAGCCTCGATATATATAGTACTATAAAAAAGAAACTTGTGTCGAAAAACATACTCCTAGGGTCTGTTTGGTTTTGACAAAGTGTGGCTAGCTAAAAAGGTGTTTGTGGCTGAAAAAAATTTGAAACCAAACTTTGACAAAAGTTGACAAAAATAATGACTCTATGACAAGTGCATCATAAGATAAATAAAATGTGGCAAGCTTAAGCGTCAAAAACGAAACACATATCAACCAATGTTGTGGCTGCCAAATTTTGGCTTGGCAAACATACCATCTTGCCGAAGAATCGGTAGTGAAAGGACCTTCCGACTCAGCCTGCCGCCAGCCCATCCCACCTATTTCCCTTAGGTGGCAGCCCATGGGCCTAGGATGGAATCACGCGGACACCCACGGCGCCTCCGCTACCGCCGCCGCACCGCTAGGCAACCTGGAAATTGTCGTTGGAGTTGCAGGTGAGGAGCACCATGGCGATGGAGGCGGGCGCCATGCCCGAAAGGTTCATCCCGCCATCGCCACTTCCACCCCCTGCTCGCCCCGAAAATCTGCCCCCTCCGCTCTCCCCCAACGGATCGAGGTTCCATGGCATAAGCTAGCGCCGGGATCCATCACTCCCCCTCCCCTCTGTTCCTATTCTCCGGCCGACGAGGTCGGTGGGGAGCCGCACGCCTCGGACAAGGTCGGCGGGGAGCCGCACCATGGAAAGCATCATATCTCTGCGAGTTTCACGGGGAGATGCAGGGCGGCAGCGAAATCCAACTGAAGAAGAGCCGCAAGAAGGTAATTCCAGCTACTGTTCTTCCTTCAGAACTCATATAATTCCAGCTATTGTTCTTCCTACAAATGCTACGGGTAGATAGCATCTATGCAAAACAGTACGTTGTTTAGAATTCAGTCGGACCAAACACGTCCCCTCATCAAAATTTCAGTCTGCTCCATGGATTTTAGAAATGCAAGTTGATCTTAACTTTATGCGGTGACTCCTACTACATCCTTGCCTCTTTTCAAGCCTCTAACCATCCCATGACAGAATTATCCCTTCAACTAATAATACCTTTTTTTGGTGAAATGGATTTCTTCCCGATTTCCATTATTAATAGAAACCAAGCTACAAAAATTCCTCCACAACACAGTGGCACATGACTGAAACTTCGAGCACAGATATAATGGCATGGTTTCTAAAAGAAAAACCGCACTCATGATGCCTATAGGATGAGCAAACGTGCCCTCCTCTGTGACTAATACTTTCTCCCGTTCTGAATCAGGGAACGTATGCCTGTCATTCCAATAATTTGCACCTCCATTCAGCTTTACATTAGCACCTGTAGCTAATTAAAGCCGCAATATCCCCTGGAATGTTTTTTCCATCTAAATTATCTACATTGTTTTCCTCATCCTTTGCGTTTTTACATATAAGTTTAGCTAATCAAGTTTATGGGCCTAAATGGAAGCATATTATAAGGACCTAGCAAGTGAATCATCAAGAGTATATGGGCACGATTGACACTGCTGGTTCCGATGCAAAATACTCATCAAGATGTGTTGTATGCATCTTAGCATTGCAGGATACTTTTGAGTCTTAATTAATAGTATTGAGAATTTATACCAATGTCAGCAGTAGTTAGGTTGAAATTTATGGAACTTGAAGTGATCTTGTAGTACGTGGTAAGTACGTGTGATGCTTGTGAGCGCCTGCGCCATCCTCATCTCTGTCACTCTGCTCCTCGCCGCCGTCGAGTCCTCTGGCTTTGGAGCCGCAGGGCTCGCCGAGGAGATCAGTGTCGTCGGGAGGACGAGCAGCGCCCCGGCTGTTGTCGAGGAGGTCGACGACGACCTCAGGTACTGTGGGAAGAAGGTAAATCATGTCACTTGCACTAGCAGAATTTGATGTTTGTATTGGTCAACACAGCTCGCCGAGCTAGAAATCGTTGGTATATTAAATTTGATTGTGATATAAACACGCCCAGGTTCTGATTTTAGATTGTTCAGAATGTGTTTTACTGTTAGAACAGAACTACTTCCTCTGTTTCAAAATATAAGATGTTTTAGCTTTGTCAAAGGAGTGTATCTAGATTCCTTTTAGTGTCTAGGTTCACTCCAAATCTAAATGAATCTAACACTAAAAGAGATCTAGATACACTTTATTTACAAAGCTAAAACATCTTACATTTTGAAACGGAGGGAGTAATAATCTCTGACGAGCGTACGAGTGGCTGGGGTAACTAATTCTCACTTCGGCCTCGTTCGTTTAAACCCAGTCAGTCATGGATTGATCTGGATCGTGGCCCAATCCAGCCCGATTCAGGCCGGCCAGGTATTTTGTTCCAGTACATCAAAGTTGGGTCTTCGTTTACACCACGACTGGAAAATTAGTCCAAAGAATCCAATCCATCTTTCACTGACACGGGCTGGAAAAAAAAACTCACCACTCTACCCGTGGAAGATTATCCACGACAGAAGGCAACAGAGAGTGAGAGAGAGCGGCGGGCGACGGAAGACGGGGCGGCGACGGCAACGATGACGGGCGCGCAGAGCCATCTTCTCCACCGTCGGCTCTCCCCTCCATCGGCAACCTTCTTCCCGGTACATCCCCATCTTGTTTCTCATCCTTCCCATCTCGTAGCTAGGGTTCGGTAGGATTCTTGGTCAGAGTCAAAATCTTGGGGAAAGATGGCGGAAATTGACGCAAGGAGAAGTAGCCTGTCGGAAGGAGGAGGACGGGCAGGTAGGAGGAGTACAGGGAGGTAGACCAAATCTTGCTCGCACTAGTCTGCATCTTGTCAATCAGGGGCGGAGGACCATGTGGTTGTACAACTTGCTAGCTTCCAGTACTTACTGCTAAACTTGCTGTACTACGTTTGGAATTTGTAAATAGCACAGCTATGCGGGAGGGGCCTTCCTGCATAGTACTACTACATATACTGCATATAGCTCTAAATCCAGAACATGTTTAATCCGCTGCTACTTACAAACTGAATCCTGTTGTACTGCTGTTCATCAAGAGTTGAATGTGGAAATAAATATGTACTGTTGTTCATCAAGAGTTGAATGTTTTTCTCCTTCCAGTTCTGCTCATTATCAGTTACCTGGTATTTTATTTGTCATAGTACATTGCTAAAATAAGATGCCACTTTTTGAATTTTATGCTCAGATCATATCTGCACCTGTGAGAGTCGGAGACGACGAACCCCTGCCATCCTGGGATCCAGTACCAAATCCGTATTCGGAAGGTATTTATTTTAACTTCTTCATCGATTCACTCATCATCTTCTCTGTTCTGTGCCCAGATGATTCTCTTGCATATGTCCACTTTTCTCTGTATCCTTCTTCATCCTGTCTGTATCCTTCTTCATCCTGTCTGTATGGACGTATTTTTGACTCCAAAGATCAGGTTCAAAATAATATTGATTAGCTTAGCTTGTACTAAAAAAAAATCAGTAACGGTGCATGTATGTACATGTCAGAGAGTGGTGTGTGCTTGGTTATGGTATGATTAAGTATGCAGATAGATATTTGGTGTGTACTTGGCTATACTGATCTTATAGCTAGCCATGCATCATGCATGTTCGGTCAAAGTTCTGCATCCATTCACTCATTACATTACTATGTTGTTTATGGGTATGTCTGCTCTCTGGTGACATAGTGTTACTGTCATTAGAAACAGATCCAGTGTTAAAGTCATGGACATCAATCTTCTATGTAATATATCGTATATGTTTTCTTATATTAGTAGTTTAATAACCTACTAAAATTTGTGCAAGATATGTATGAGATCCTTTCTGTAAAATAAATCAAAATTATAACCCAAGGTACCACCCTGAAGTTGTTTTTGAGCTTTAGTGCTTTGCTAATGCAGGTGATCGATGAAGGTGGTGGAATACGTCGGCGGGGACGGGCAGCGGAGCTGGGCCGACCTCCGCCTCCCCCGAAGACGACGTCGGGTACGACAGCAGGGACGGGAAGATGATGACGTGAGGTGCAGCGGAGCTGGGCTGACATCCGCCTCCCCCAAACACGACGGCAGGGACGGGCAGCGGATGGTGATTCATGCCAGCGGGCGCCGGTGATTCGCGGGCGGACTCCAACGATCGCGGCGGAGATTCGGGCCGGAGGTTGTAGTAGATATTTGAGCCAGAAATATTTGAAACGAAGATATTATAGTGAAACAATTGCCAAATCTTGTATGTACTGTAGCTAGTTTTGCTTAATCACTGTAACCACGAGGCATAAACGAACACACCTAAATCATGCTATGGAATCAATCCATACTTGATAGTATCCAGGTTTGGATTGGGTGGAGCATTGGGATTCACCAAATCCAGGTCTGGATTAGTTACACGTCTGGATCCATTCCCATGGAAACGAACGAGGCCTTCATGTATGCAGGTTACTAGACCATGTCCAGAACACCTGCCTTCAAGGATAACCAGTACTTGTCATTACTAGAGAAGATATAGTTGTTTAGACCAGTAGAATCGTTATTTGACATGGTTAAATTGTGTTGGATCTTCCGGTTGAGCATAGAAACAGAATATTAACTGAACTTCCGTTATATTCATAAAATGTATATCATAAAAAGTGCTGTATTTTAAAAAAAGCTTGATACTTTTGCACATTTTAAAATTTTGCAGTCTATTTTGACCAAAACTCTGCTAAGAGTTAACTCTGAAAGGATAATAATTGATTAATTCCATCATGTTTAATTGTCCGTTATTATTGCTGAAACTCAGAAGTCGGCGAGGCCTGTGGAGCAGCGGTCCAGCGATGCAAGTGTTGAGCGGCATTTCATTTAAATTATGTTCATGTATTTTCAAGTTTGTACTGAGAGACATTTCCTGTAATAATATTGTGATGCTTGTACAGTTGTAGTATAGTATAGTCGGTATGTGGCCAAATGGCTTTCCTGTGTAAGAATGCTCCAATTGTGTGATGATTGTTGACTAGTATTTCCTGTGATCTTGTGTGAAGCTGGTTGCTCTTTCAAACTTCCACATGTACTTGCATTAGGAAGCTGGCTGGCTATTTGCGTGAGAGTGAGAAAGCTGGCAGATTTTAGGTGGGCAGACGGACGCCCATTAGCATGGGCGGAATTCAGCTGACAGAATTACCAATCTCGATTAAATTATATAGACAAAGGTGGGCATATGGTGGGTGGCCGTGGGCGTGCCCACCTACAGCCTGAGGTGTGACGCTCGGCTGGCAATTGCATTGTATCTTTATTCCTAGAACTAGAACACTTTTCTTTACACTTGTTCAACATTGTTCGTAGTTACCATTCAGAAATACAAGACATTTTAGTTTTGTGAAATAAATATATATAGATATCTTTTAGTGTATTTTGGTTCACTCTGAATCTTTATGAACCTATACACTAAAAAACATCTAGATATATTTGATTCACGAGATAAAACATCTTTTATATTTTTGAACAGATGGAGTATATTCTTCGCTATGTATCAAAAATTTAGCAAAACATGTAGCAGCATTTTGGCCTCAGGAAATCACCGAAAATGCTCACCGCACGTATGAGTGTGGAGGCCAACGTTGGGCCGTGAGAAACAGTTGCGGCACAGATGCAACATTTGCATGAGACACCCAGAGGCCAACATTTGCATGAGACACCCAGAGGCTCACAGCGTATCGTTTTTATGTTTGCAGCAAAAGCGATCACAAGTCTGCAATATCCTGAACAAATATATGCAGTATCAGAAGTCCCGCGAAACAAATAAGAAATTCCTTCACACGGGATGTTCTATGTCCCATAATTGCACGACAATTCCTTGCAGCCCTTCCCTGCTCGCCTTTTGCACGCGCCACCTCCCCGTATCTCTTCCGTGCATTCCCGAGCATGGCTTTTGCATCGATTAGGACGTTGCTGGCGTCCAAAGCATCTCCACCGGGTCGACCCAATCCGTCCTTGCATGTTCGAACTCGTCTGAACAGACTGTCGGACAGGTGCACGATGGCCCAGCAGGGCGACCCATCCGGAAAAAAGCGCGCGAACGGACCCATCCATGCATCAAATTTGGGCCTTGCTTGGGTTGGCCTGGAAAACGCGCTTGTCCTCGCACGTCCTCCTTTTTACCTTTGGCGGTCCCTCCCGCCAGCGGTACAGAAACCACCCCACTTTCTCCTTCCAAAAAAACTCTCCCAAAATTCCACTAGCGGGAACGGGAGGGAAGGTGCTGGATCCCGCTGCCATGGCTGATGCTACACCCTTCGACGTTCTCGCTGCCAAGAAGTGCGGCCAACCGAAGAAACTCGCCAAGGATCTGACGGTGGAGGAGCGAAAAATTGAGTCGGGCAAGCGCGCTGATCAGCGGGTAGCGGCGAGAGCTCGATGTGTCGCTGCCAAGCTCGACAAGGAGCGTCGGGAGGAGAACGAGCGCTTCCTCGCCAACCAGAACAGGGTCGACACCAACGAACTGGCATTGAATGCCACTAAGCACGCCGTCAACATGATCAAGCAGGAGGCGATGGCCACCGCTTTCGGCGGCACCGTCTCTTTCGATGGCGTCGTCGCTCTTTCCGGCCTGGCCATGGCCGGCACGCCCTCTACCAGCTCTATCACTTCCACGCCTAGCGGCCGGCCATCGGGTCAGCCAGGACACTAGGCCCGCACACGCCCTCGCTTGGAGGCCACACTAGGAACGTGGACTCGCTCTCCTGGTTCGTCCCCCCACGGCGTCGTTGGAGGCAAGAGAGCTTGCCATCGACCCGAACTGCACTCCAACGACCGCGGGTGCAATCCCGGAGGCGTCAAAGAAGCGGCGGTCCATCTCCGCCGGGAACATTCCGACGCTAGTCAACCTGTTCGACGAAATGCCCGACGAGCCGTCGACCGCCGACGACACGGTATGGCCACGACATTTATTCGCCATTGTCAGTATACTGCTCCCGCCTCTTTATGATGGGCAAATTGGGTGTAGGATTTCGTGGCCAACGACGGCAAGGATGCCATGCACAACATGATCAACGAGAGTGGCGACGGCTATGCCGACAACGGTGAGACCCAGCAAGAGACCCAGTAAGACACTCAACAAGATGCCTACAACATTGTGGATGAGTCATTGTTTGGAAACGATGGCACTTTCATGGGCGAGGTGGTCACGGCCGCGTCGTTGGCCGCTTCACTTGTGGGGTCACTTGTCAACACCAAGAAGTTGAGACAACGAACCTTGAGCTACACCACCGACGTGGACAAGACCCTATGCAAGGCGCGGATGGAGATTTCACAAGATCCACTATGCGGTGCCGAGCAAAAGGGTTTTGCCTATTGAAAAAAGGTGGGCAAGTTCTTCCATGAGCATAGGAAATTCGGAAAGGACGCCTTCTATAGTGATCAAAATGATCTCTACCTCCCCAAGCATTCGGGCACCATCCATGCAGAGTGTAGCAAGTTCCAAGGCTCCTACCAGATGGTGATCAAAAGGAAAATAAGCGGCATGATGCCGATTAACATGGTAAAACCTATTCCTCTCTTTGTTGATGTCTTGCATTTGCGTTGAGCCATTGTTGACATCCATGTGTGTAGGTCATGAAAGCAATGGAGCACTTCAAGAAGGTGAATGATAACAAGACCTTCTCGTTAGCAAATTGTTGGACGTAGATCAAGGATACCAAAAAATGGGAGACAAGTTATGCTCTTTGGAAAGAAATGGACAACAAGAAGGCAAGAGCAATGCTTCGACGGGCGGTGCCGTCGACCTAGACGACAGCAATGACGAAGGCTTCGTCATCCCTGTAGGCATCTACATCACATAGATGGAGCACATGGAGAAGAAGCTACGCTGTGCCACATCTTCTCCTGGTTTAAAGGAATGAGGTAGAAGAAGCCCGTACATCGATTTTGTTTTTGAAATAATAAAAATCCAAATTTACATCTATGTGAGGACTTGAATCTAGATGGCTGGGTTGTACATCCACTTTTCTAACCAAGTGAGCTAAGCTCTCTCCTTATCTTCTCATGGTCTAGTCGCCGCAACCATGCCTCCGTAAGATGGGAAAGAATTATATTTCATCTGTCTCGAAATTAATCTGAGATTTATCCCAATCACATGTATTTAAACGCGTTTTACTGTCTAGATACATACGAATATAAACAAATCTCTTACATCTATTATTTTAAGACCGAAAGAGTAGTATAAAATTAGTTTTTCCCGACTCGTAAGTCCCTAGCTTGGTGCTAAACGGTGAGTCCCCACCTGAAAAGCTACACACGCTCAAACATGGAGACACACGCTCCTACCTCCCCTCCTCTGGCTCGTTCCCCGTAGGAAACCCTAGCCCCACCCCCTCCCTCCTTCCCACCAGCACCGGTGAACACCGCCAGGAAAAGCCCACGTGGTGCCGGTGGCGGCAGGCTTTCCCATACACGTGCTCTTAGGGTGGCCCCGGCCGGCGGCGGTGCACCCTGGTACTCCTAGAGTTTGGTTAAATGAAGGTGACAAGGTGTGCCGGAAGTGGCTCTTGACGGAGGCGACGACATGCACAACATGGTGCCATAGGCGGCGGCGGAGCGCGACTGCTGGTGGCATGGCCTAGTTTGGGGCCAGGCGAGCCTTAGTGAAATTAGCGTCGGCAGTCCCCTGCAGGTGGTTGTGGCTTGGAGGTCTGTCCAGGTTGCACCACCGCCGTTAGAAGATCTAGGCCAAGCAGGCCTAGATTCGGTGGCCCTTGTGATGACTGCAAGTGACAGATTGTTTGTAGCTTGTTTTGAAATAAAGATACCGATCCCACGGGGAGCAGTAGGCGAAAGACTAAAATGCTTTTAACTACAACTAAACGAAGTACTTAAGAAATAACTTTAAGATGCAAGAAACGTAGAGTTGTTTTTGGGTTTTTGGTTGAACAAGGTAATTCGAAGTAAAGCAAAACTTAATTTAAATCAAATCAAAAACCGATTATGCCTACAATTTCTACGAGCACTACATGCAATAGGGGGAAGGTATTACCTCTCAAACCACGAAGATCAATGGAGATGTAGGAGGTCAGGCAACCGACGAATCAAACCCTAGATTGGTCACTTGTCACGGTGATCTGATATCTGGAGGGTGGTAACAAAGTTAACCTTGTCTGCGAGGCCGCGTCGACTAGCCGTCGCTACGAAGTTAGGGTTAGGGTTCCGACGGCTGCCCTTTTTAGATTAGAGCAGTGAGAAACTAGATTGGTTCAAGCGACCTCGGTGGCCTTCATGGACTCTTTTTCCCGCGGCGACAACGGTCTCGACCAACACCCTCCCACTTGTACACGCGATTACATGAGGTGGGACCAGCATGCCCTTAGACTGTATACAAACCGACTCCATCTTGTATCGAATACGGTGGGGATACGTCAACGGTTACGAGCTAGACACGGAACCTAACCCGCATGGGGTTTGTAACCCTTCAACTCATCGTCCGAACAAGGGAGGGGGGCAGGGTACTAAGCAAGCCTCATAGGTCAAGGGAAGTACCCCAGCTTCTACGGAGTCCAGGAGCTTGCCATGAATCCCAGTTAGACGAATGTGATTGTCTCTCTTAAGTCTCTCCGCTCACAGTAGTCTATTGTCAAAACTCACAAATCTGGTGATAGGCCAAAACAGATTGAGAAAATATTCGCGAAGCTTTCCTTAGAACAGCCAGGTGTTCACAGTTGGATTCCACCATTGGCGTCTTCGTGGATGAGATTCCAGTCGTCGCACATCCCTGTGCACGGAGTCTCCAGCTCGTCCTCGTACACAGCCAATTAGGCTAATTACCCAAGTTTAACTCTGTAATGGACGGACAAAATATTAATTTCGAGATGGTACTGGATGGTACTTCCCAATCGCCGTAAAAAAGCTCAGATAGAAAATATACTTTTGAGTTTCATTTTTTTTTGAAAAAAAACTCAGAAATACATATACATGGTTCATATATTTGTGCAGAATTTTAGTAAAATAATCATTTTATTTTAGGCTACAAGAAAAAATTCTGACAATAACTAAGACTAGAAATAAGTGTGTTTTGTCAGAAATTTGTTTTTGTAACCCATACCATATTTTTAAATGAAATTTCTGTGGTATACTCTAGATGTATGTATTTATTTTCAAAAACATTGGAGACATAAAAGTATAAATTTCAATTTAAAAAAAAACAGGAGCACCTGTGCCCGTGTGACAGTCAATTTCCGAGGACATTTTTTATTTTTTTACATACGTCACCGTTGCTACATACGATTTTTCTTCCCAATTTTTTTTCAGACATGTAGACACATACTTCTACATTATAAAAAAATTTGGTTTTTAAAAATGCGTTTTCCATACTAGAAGCACCACTCCCGCGAGACAAACGTATCCTCTTGATAAGGTGTGTGAAATCTCATTTTTATGGTTGTCTCGATGATAGCTATTTTTTTAAATAATACATTTCTTTTAATCAATTTTGAAAATAATACACAAAATTTGAAATTTTGGATTCTAGTACGGCTGCGGTACACGTACACCTACTAATCGGTGTACGCTACACACGCGTGTCTGTGCAAGAAAATACAACTAATCGGTATACCGTACACCGATATGTACTACGGTGGTGTGGTGTAACAGCCGTCCTAGAATCGAAAACTCTGAATTTGTGTATTATTTCTTAAATTTATTTTAAAAAGTGTATTATTTAAAAAAAGTCTCGATGATATATAGTACTATAAAAAAGAAACTTGTGTCAAAAACATACTCCTAGGGTCTGTTTGGTTTGACAAAATGTGGCTACCTATAGAGGTGTGTGTGGCTTGAAAAAAATTTGAAACCAAACTTTGATAAAAATAATGACTCTATGATAAATGGATCATAAGAGAAATAAAATGTGGCAAACCAAAGTGTGATAAAAACCAAACACATATCGACCAATGTTGTGGCTGCCAAATTTTGGCTTGGCAAACATACTATTTTGCCACTGGTTTGCGAGAAGAATCGGTAGTGAAAGGACCTTTCGACACTTGTTGCTTAGCCTATCTACCTGTCGCGCGGCTAAAAAATTACCCATACTGGGGTGACTAGTGCGTTGCCAAGCGTAATGTTCTACAGAGCACAGAGCATCAGCACAAGCGCTCACAGGAAGCATCGCAAACTTGCGCGTGAAGATTCTGGGTTCTCGTCTGTGGCCTGTGGGCTATGACTGCCCACCTCCATCCATTCTCAACGATCTTTCTGTGACACCTACTCCGATCTCAGGATGAGCAAGAACTGCGAGTTCTGCAAGCAGTGGCAAGAGCATTGCTACTGGAGCCACATGCCTGACGAGAACAAGCACTTCTTCAAGCTTATGGTTGGGGACTTCACGGAAAGCATGGTGAGGAATCGTCCCAAACTCCAATTTCCTTCTCTCCTCCATTTATCTGGCCTTCTATTCCAGTTGATATAGGTTGGCAAAACAAAATACCTTTTTTTTACTGAATTTGTAGTAAAAATGGATAGCCTTAAACTCCTGACATTTTGCTAAGCTTTTCTCCTTGTCAGTATTCAGTTTGTAAACTCAAACATGGATCTCAACTTATATACCGGAAACGAAGAAACATCACAAATAGTACTAGCTGTTCTTGTTGCGGAGCATACCTGATAGATTTGCGAAGAATTTCAACGGGCACATCTCTGAAGACATCAATCTCAAGTCACCTAGTGGCAAATGCTGGAGCATTGGAGTAACCACCGATACTGAGGAAGTAGTCCTCCGGTCTGGGTGGAAAGAGTTTGTTAGTGATTATGCCATCGGGGAAGGGGACTGCCTGCTCTTCAAATACAGTGGACTATCCTCCTTTGATGTCTTGATGTTTGACTCGAGTGGCTGTGAGAAAAGATCTCGTGTTAAGCCAAGAAACCCGGTGTTGGTGACGGTGTCCGCAGCACCACCAGCATTCTGGTAAGTGACCTTCCTTCTGAAACTCTGTATGCAGTTGCATATTGCAATGCCTCGTTATTGTCTGACAGAGTTCAAATCTATGTCTGAAACTCTGTATAGTCTGGAAATGCTGAAACTTGGCTCAAATCTATGTCTCGTTATTGTCTTTGTGATGCAGGGCGTGTCTTCAGAATTTGCAGGGAAGGTGCTACGAACTCTACTGTATGCAAAAGTTTTCCTTTATCCAGTGCCGAATCCAAGATAAAAATGTAGGATGGACTCAAAATACCGACAATACAATTCAACCTACTGTACAATGTATTTTCAAAACCAAGATGCACAATTAACCATGCACCTATAGCACAAGGCTTACGTTGTCAATATGTTCAGTTTAGCTCCATTTTAACACATTTTTGCTGCCTTCACTAATAAAATTTTAATCTTTTATCATCAACCATGGTTGAGGCATTCATATTTGAACTAGTTTTTTTGCTAAAAACGGAGGGTAGGCTCGAGTCTAACGAAGCATGCCTAGTAAATTCGCCCCTGCCTTTATCTATGTTTCCTATCTGGTTCAATAGTCGGTGAGTTTCCTATCTCTTTCGTTCGATACTATACAGAGGAAATTCCACGTCATACTGTATGCAAATGCTAACGCGTGGTGACTTTCAGTCAACCCTCTTCAGCCAGACGAAATTACACGATTCAACATTATTGTCTTGCCCTCGAATCTGCTCAGCCCACAGTCTCGACTCGCAAACTTGCACTCAGTCTCAGTCTCAGTCTCGAGGTCTCCTCTGAGGTCTCCTCGCGGCGCTTGCCATCCCAATCTCGCCTCCACCCGGCCGCCTCCGCCTCCGCCGCGCCGGATCCCGCCGCCGCCGGTATCGACCCACTCAGATCTGTGGAGTTCCGCGGCTACAGGTACACCTCTTACTATCTACATTATTCCTTTTTTTTGCGGGTAAATCTGCATTCTTCCTTGCAAGCGCGTGACTTTTGGTTATCCTGCAAATTTGCAAGGATGACTAATTGACATGAGCATTTGCAAGCTTGTGGTATCGATTCGAAATGCCATGATTCTGATGCTTTGGTGCGTGATCATGGCAGATTGGGACTGGAGATTCAGTATACAACAAATCCCAAGTCGACATACACGAGCCATGGCGGCGGCGGCAGTCGGGGGTATGCTCGCCTCTGCCGTCATCAAGGTTGTGATTGGGCAGATCGCTTCCGCTATCGGAGGCGAGATCAAGCTGCACAAGAACATGAAGAAGGATCTCCAGATTATGAAGATGACGCTGGAGTCTGTGGAGGCCGTGCTCAGCGACGCTGAGAGGCGGTCTGTCACGGATAAGTCGGCGCTTCTGTGGCTGGATCGGCTCAAGAACGCCATGTACGACATCTCCGACATGCTTGATGACTTCGAAGCTGACACTGACCTGGTATGAAATATTCTGACCATTTGATTGCTATAAAACTGGATCTGAATGCTGCTGTTTTCTAAGAACTTTTTTCTGAACTGGGTTGGCACTTGACACCCATTTTCCATAATACTAGATATCTGAAACAAACATAAGCGGGGTTGCTCTTTTCTAAGATATGAGCTGACGGAAGTGAATTGATTTACATAATGAACTAGATCTGAAACTTTTTTATATAGTGCACCTTCCACTCACATGGTACTGACAAATCTAATTGTACCGGTTTCAGTGGGCAGCTACGATGAATAAGATTAAGATGCCACGTAAGATGAAAAAGATGCAAAAGCGCCTACAAAAGATAACAGACGACCGTAACAATTATCATGTTCTACCAGAAACTCGCAGCGAGGAGAAGCAAGTTCCTGATATCCGTGAGACTGCAGGGTATGTGGAGGAAGCAGAAATCATCGGAAGGGCCGATGAAAAACTGGAGATCTTGGCTTGTATATCTCGGAGCACCACTCAAGGGACCACCATTGTTCCCATATGTGGCATTGGAGGCATTGGAAAAACCACCTTGGCAAGATTAGTTTTCAATGATTCTGAGTTCAAAGAATACTCTAAGGTGTGGGTCTATGTGTCCCAGAAATTTGAACTGAAAAAAATTGGCAACATCATAATATCACAACTATCACCGGAGAGCCCGACATTTGATGATTTGCATAGTATTCATACTCGTCTTCGAGAGTTGTTTACTGGTAAGAGGATCATGGTCATTTTGGATGACCTGTGGGAGAAGAATCCTTCTCACCTACAAGAATTGAAGGCTATGCTGAAGCAGGGTGTGGGGAGCAAGGTGCTGGTTGTGGTTACCACACGCGAAAAAAGCATTGCACAAGAAATTGGTACCGCTGATCCATTCGAATTACCTCCCTTGTCAGAACAGATGTGCTGGGATATATTAAAAGTGAAAAGTAATTTTGAAACAAGGCATGACAAAGAGGACCTGGAACCGATTGGGAAGGGAATTGCAAAAAAGTGTGGAGGTGTGGCTTTAGCTGCTCAGTCACTTGGACACATGTTGAAATCCAAGACATATGATGTATGGGATTCCATCAGATCTAACCATATCTGGAATCTACCTGCGTCCAAAGAAACATCATCTACACATGAAGTGCTTGCATCCTTATTATTAAGCTACAACTTCATGCCTCCACACTTGAAGTTATGCTTTGCTTATTGTGCAATCTTTCCAAAAGGACACAACATGATTAGTGATGATCTAATTCATCAATGGATTGCTCTTGGATTCATGGAGCCGTCTAGTACATTCTCTACCTGGCAGCTTGGTGAGATTTATGTTACGAATCTTCTAGAGATGTCATTTTTTCAACATTCAATGGTAAGTTACACAATACCTACACAACTAATTTTTATTTTATTTTATTTAATATATTAACTACAACTCTGATCGATGGTGATTTTTTTGTACATATGCTGAGTGTATTTTTTTGTGAAACCTTTCCATCACATTATGTTGGAGTAACCCCATCACTACTTCCATTTTCAACTGACTGATATTTAAAAATGTACACGTCTCATTGCAATCTTTGGCCATGTTTGTGTGGAAAGAGCACAAGTATTTAAAAATGTAAAAGTAAAATCCTAAAACCCCTTGACATTTGCTCTTGGTTACTTGAGGTTTGTAGTTTTTGATTTCCATAGCATTATTTGTATTCATAGGATGAATATTGCATGATCCATAAAAGATGGGCCCTACTACTGTAGCAGTGCATCTTGTAGCTCCTCATTGACTCTGAGTCCGGCTCTGCGATTCCAACTCATCTTCCCCATGCAGGGTTTCCTTTATTATTAGTTTAGGTTCTGTTTTTTTGCTTGAGGAAAAGTTGGTGTTTTTGAGTTTTATATACCTGAGGTATGTTTGCCGAGTGACGCGACCGTGGTTGGTGGGATGCCGTCCACACCAGTGTCGGTGTTGTGAGCTGGGGTTCGTCCCCACGCGGTCTGACGGTGTCGTCACCACTGGTTCCGGACATGGGGTTGGACAGTGGCCATGGTCGTCGGCCTCCAGACAGCACGGTGATGTTGGGCATTCTCCTTCGTTCTCCATGTCTTGGTGAGGCTCTATTCTTTCTTCTCATGTGTTTGTCTGCAATGCCAATCTTGTTCTATATGTTGTGGGATCTTCTCTGTCGTTTTGAGCCTTCGTCTCCTGATGGTGCTGCCTGTATTGGTGTACTGTGTCCCGGCGGTGTGCAGCGTTTGTTGGTGCGCCCGAGTTTTAGGGTGAGCTCCGGCCCAACAACTTTGTCCGCCCAGTATATTTGTGCTCGACGTAGTATAGTTGTGCTCTGCTTTCTAGTTTTAGCTTGGTCTTTGATCTGCTTTGTAAGCGGTTCTCCTCGACACCTTGTATCGACCGACAGTTTTGGCTTTATTAATTTAAGCCGCACTTGATGATGAGGTGGCTTCCTCAACAGAAGTGCAAGTAGAACTGTAACATCTTGTCGGCAGTTTTGGCTTTATTAATTTGCAATGTTCTCCTCACTCTATTCCATATTTTAATTGCAATATGTTAGTAGAATAGAGACAAGATGTTACAGTTCTACTTACACTTCTTCATTATTTAGTTGTCGTATGTTAGTAAGAATATGAACAATTTAAGAGTAAACTCGTAAGTCAATATTTTACTACAATTGTCAAGTTTGTACAAAATGGACGTAAAAGTTTAGTGTTCATGTCTTTGACTTTCCTTCTTATTGGCCCTTTGGTTTATATTATGGAAATGCATTAGATGAAAATGATAATGATCAGACGTAATAGTAGTTGACGATTACAAAAGAAACTGTAGACGTAGGATAAAAAAGTAAAAATGCACTAAATCAAATGGAAAACTCAGCAGAGTTATAGCCTTTAAATTGCAGATGAAGAATAGCATCCAGTTAGCAATTCAGTTATTTTATTTCCTCCAATTGCTAATAGGTGAAAACTGTAAGTCTTACCCTATTGTTTGTTATTCCTGCAGATGGACCCTCAATATTTGAAACGAAGTAAAGAGGCTAAACGGTTCATTATGCATGACCTTGTGCATGACCTCGCAAGATCGGTCATGGCTGACGAATATAACTTGGAGGGCCCCAATTGCCTCTATGCATGGCTGACAGATTGTAGGAAGCCATTGAAGTCATCCACAAATTCACCTGCAAAAATAAGGGCACTGCATTTTGCAGACAAAGTTTTGAGTAGTGATGCATTTTCAACAGCTAAGCACATCCGTGTCTTAGATTTAAGCATAAACAGTAGGCATGATTTGACAGTTTCTATTGGTGAATTGAAGCAGTTGAGGTATCTTAGCTGTTCCTGTGGCCGGGCTCGAATTAATCCCAGGTTTATCGGTATGCTCTTGAAGTTAAATTATCTTAGAATTTGTTCTGGTGGTCTCATAGTATTGCCAGAGTCAATTGGTGAAATGAAAGGTCTTATGCATCTTGACTTATCAGGTTGTAGCAACTTAGAAGTACTCCCATTGTCATTTGGGAAGATCAGAGAGTTGGTATATCTTGATTTATCAGGCTGCCGTGGTGTTTCAGGAATACCGAATGGTTTGATTGGCCTAACCAAACTCCAACATTTGAATTTATCAGGATGTGAAAATCTCAGAGGGCTGCCAGATGCCATCCTCAATCTCACCGAATCCGATATTTTAATCTATCAAGTTGCTTGCAATATATCTTTGACAACTCGAGGGATCAAACCGAGAGTTTCATTGACCGTATATGCACCCTTCCAAATATGAAGCAGCTGGATTTGTCTTGGAATAATTATCCTCTTATAATACCAGATAGTGCAAGCCACCTGAACAAGCTGGTGCTCACAGGGTGCAGCCAAATTATTAGGCTTCCAGAGTGTGTAGATAATATTCCTTATTTTAGCTATTTTGCTGCCACGTTGCAGCACTTCTCCGTGTACGCAGGTGACGCTAGCAGTAACATGTATTTGCTTCAGCATGCAAGTCCTCCTGAGCTGAACATCTTGCAGCTTGAAAACGTGAAGTCCCCAGAAGAGGCACGCAGTATAAATCTGAGTGAGAAACAGACCATCCTAGGATTGAGGTTATTGTGGACCAAGGGTGCAAATAGATCTGTGGATGACATGGAGTTGCTGACGGAGCTAGTGCCACCAACCACTTTGCAGAGATTTTTAATATCGGGTTACTGCAGAGTTGGCTTTCCAGGCTGGCTAATGCGTATTAGTGATCATCTCCCTAATCTTGTCAAGCTGATGATGCGGGATTTGCCAAACTGCAAGAGTCTACCGCCCCTTGTCCAACTACCGAACCTCCGAGAGCTTACTCTCGTCCGTATGAAAAGCCTAGAAGAATGGGACACATCATACTTGAGTGGTGAGTATAGTGTGAATGAGCTTAAAAACGTGCACATATATGATTGCCCCAAGTTGAGGATAAAACCACACCTTCCTAGAGCCGTGTCTTGGTTTATAATGAAAAGCGATAATGTGTTGCTACCACCCCGAGAGAGCGTGCCACATATTGATTGCCTGACAGCTGGAGGCACCGATGTTCCTCTGCATCAGTGGGGTTTTCTTCACCACCTAATCTCCCTCAGGCATTTATGCATTGATGATTGCAGTGATCTGACGATCTCACCAGAGATATCCGGGGCCCTCCACTCCCTCAAATCACTTGAAATAAATCAATGCAGCCATGCAAAGCTCGAGGAATTGTTTGGTGAGCTCACATCTCTTCAGGAACTGACATTATGGGGCCACCAGAAGCTAGAAGAATTGCCCCATAACATGAGGCAACTCACAAAGCTACAATCATTAACACTGGACGACTGTCCTAACTTGAGACAGCTGCCACAGTGGTTAGGAGAACTCGCGTCGCTCAAGAAGCTCAAGATGGAATCCTTGGATGGCATCATGACTCTGCCAGAGAGCATACAAGAGCTCACGAACCTCCAACAATTGGAAATATCCTACTGCAACCCTAAATTAGAGAAGTGGTGTAACGCATAGAAGAACAAGACAAAACTTGCTCACATAGAACGGAAGGTATGTGCCTTCCCATACTGTTTATCATATATTTATTGCTCCTATTTTTGCACGGAGAACGTTTTCCATGCTCTGTAGTACCACGTATTCTTTTTCTGTTCTTTGTCTCTTGGAGGAATTTTTTTTCAATAAACGTTATATTTACATGTCCATCGCATTGTAATTCTTTTTTATTTCCCAAATGGAAATTATGAACTCGAATTCTAGCTAATGATTATACTGACTTCATTTCATATATAATCTTGTAGAATATCAATTTTTAGCCCTAGTATCTCCTGATGGGGGCGGGGGTGGCCATTGCTGTCGGCGCGTGTGGCCCTTGCTGCCAAATAAGAGAAGGCAGCCATGCGGGAGAGAAGATAGCGACGGCACAAAATCAAAAGCTCATATGAAATACCACGCAGAGAGCTCCAACGGCCCAGGTAGTTACCGATTCTATGAACACTTGTCTCTCGTGAAGAAGAACGCATCTTCTTGTTTTAGAGTCAGAGTTGTAGCTGTTTGTCCTCCTCAACTTTATTTCGCCACTCTGTTGCTGTAGTCTCTCCTCTGTTTTGTCACTCTGTTGTTGTTATGGTCAAAATTGAAATGAAATCCACATGCACTTCCTGCGCAGGCATCTAACCTGCGTGTTTGAAGGGTGTGGGTTCAGTGTTGAGTGTCTGCTCTCTTTAGCCACTCTCAAATACGGTGAGGACGATATGCGGCTCAACATCACCATCACTATATAAACTATAGCCTTAGCAGCTTGTTTGGCTCCCTAGATTGGAACGTTTTCCATCAAGGAATCCATCTACTAGAAGATTTCAATTTCAGGTTTGCTGTGTGGGTGCCATCTCGAATTCAAAGTGACAAAAAAAAAGCGCTTAAAAAACACAGGCAAGGAATACAAGGTGGAAGAACACTCTGTTTCGTGACTCTGTGGCTGCTGCCTCTCCTCTGTTTGGCCACTCTTGCTGTCGTTATTATCCCTCTGTTTCGCATTTGTTATCCCTCCTCTGTTTCGCACTCTCTTGTCAAAAAATGAAATGAAATTCACATGACACTCTCTGTTAGTGTCTCCTCTGTTTCGCCACTCTTGGCATTTGAAGGGCGTATGTTCAGTGTTGAGTGTCTCCTCTGTTTCCCTACTCTCAAAGTAGAGGGCTGGCCAAGCCGTGACGGACGATTGGCGGCGTGGCTACAGAATATAATGTCCGGCCTACACAAGTATCGTAGTATATGGTGTAGTAACGGCGGGACTCTGTCCATGGTTCCTGGTGAAAAGCATGCAACTGCTGACGGGTTAAGCATTATTTCCGGTACATGTAACATGGCGAAGACCCTGAGTCAAATAACACGGCTTGGTGAAGCAGCTAGCACATACAACGTTGTCTTGCTTTTGCATCTCCTCGGCCTACATGATATGCTCCCTTTCGTGGCAACGTTGCTAAAGGTGTTTTTAATTTGCTAATATCTACTCCCTCCATTTCAAAATATAAGATGTTTTAGCTTTTGAGTACAATACTTAGCTACCAGGAAGACGCTTGGTACTGGGGACGAGCAATTTAACTTCCTGGATCACACAACCTAGTTAATTTTGTGTGAAGAGATCCGTGAAGTCCTAAAAAAATCCTCAAAAAGAATCCATGAGTTTGACCAAAAAAAATGCTGGGATGTCTTGAGGCCACTGTAATGTTGGGTTTTGATCATTTGTTTCCAGTCTCATGATATTTTTTTCAAATACACTACTCCCTCCGTCTCAAAATAAGTGATGTGACTTTGTCTAGATTCGGATGTATCTAGACATGTTTTAGTGTCTAGATGCATGTGAATTTAGACAAAGTCACATCATTTATTTTGGGACGGAGGGAGTATTTTGTTTTATCCTTGCAAAAAGATGGAATTTAACAATTAAATGTCTTATGAAGTGCAAGAAACAGTTCATGTGATGCACATGGTATGCATGAACTCAATGAACCACTGCACTGAATCAAGCTGAATAATTCCTTTAACTCTCATTCCTGTAATTCTGAGAAGTCCTAGTCACTCCAGCAAGGGCCACGAGAGCTTCTCTGAATCACGGGAATTGTTATAAATTTTGGTAGAGCTTGATTGTTATGTTTTCTATGAGAGCTTCTCTGAATTAAGGGCTTTCAAACTTCTAAACTGTCAAATTTCTTTAGCATTCTTGCAGCATGTCACTGTAGCATTCAAAACTGTCAAAGAAATAAAAAGTCTCGACTTCTCTGAGCTAAGATGATTTCTCAATAACCAAGACATGCCATTTTTCACCAATGTACAATAGTCTTCCCTTAGTCATCGTATTTTAATTCAATCAGGCCATAATTCTTAGGGCATCCCGACGTGCCCATTTTCACCGGTATACAATATTTTACTTTACTCAGGCCATAAATTTTGGAGCCTTCCAACGCAAGTGTTAGAGATAACACTATATAATGCATTGTATAATATGTTTTTCTTTTGCCTTCTCTAGATGTCATCAAATTATCAAAATGGCCATCTTCTCAACCATTGTAGATACTCAAATTTCGACGGAGGATTATGATATGAGAATAGTTATCAATATTTATTTTTTGCGATAAAAAACGCTTTTATTGGATTTAAAAGTTCGCATCAAAACGACACAAGCATCAAGAGTCCACAATCGGCCTCCACACAACAAAGATGCAAACCCGAACTAAGAATAAACATAAAAAATGTCATGCACAACTGACAAAAGATGACTAAGATGGCGGAGGCCGATAAGTGTACTCAAATACGTGTACTTTTAGCTTTTGTGCTAAGTCAATATTTTAAAACTTTGACCAGTTTTATTGGAAAAAGCAACACAATATATGACATCAAATCGGTACAATATGGAACTAAATTTCAAGAAGGATCTGGTGATACTACATTGTTGCCATAAATGTTACTATTAGTTTTTCTTTAAAATTGGTCAAACTTCAAAATACATTTACTTATTGTAAGAGAAATACACTTAGCCGAGGCTGGAGGGTATGTCAGTTATTCATGTGGGCATCGTGATTCGTGAGGTAATGATATTCATGTTATCATGTATGCACCGCCCTAAACAACTTTTCTTAAAGCATCTCCACAGGTGGCCTCCAACCGGTGCCGACAGTTTGGGCCGCCCACTAGAATGTTCGGACCGCCTTAACACACCCGGCAACTAGGGGCCAGGTTAGGCCATGCCATGCCTGTGCGCAGGTCCCAGTTGGTAGCCACTCAACGTGGGCGATCAAAGTTATTTATGACTCGGCGCTGTCCCGTACACGGCCGCGTGGTTCTTCGTTGGGTTCGAGCGCCACCGCGTGTGACGGCTCGCCTCAGCCGGAGAAAATGGCGTGGTGGCCGTTCAGCCCACCCACGACGCCCATAAAAAGGCCCTTCCTCATCAGCACACACCCATCCATTTTTCCTTCGCCATCTTCCCCTCATCCACTCTCCACCGACGACTAAAATCATGCCCCCCACGATCACAAAGCCGGCGGCATCAAGATTCTGCGGCACGAGGGCGCAACCTGAGCCTCGACAAGGAGATGGTGCTCTACGAGGTGAACCTCCTCATGCTGCTAGACTAGAGCTTGCCTGGCGGGTGGAACGTCACCCACGACGGCAATACCATCCCGTCCCTCCTCACCGACAATGACCTACGAGAGGTCTTCACCTACCGTCGGTCACTTCTGTCGGTGATCAACCAGCAGGGCCGCAGCTGGCTAGACAAAGGCTACTGGGTTGTGATCCTCTAGCAGGAGTGCGAGGACACGGTGCACCGTCAAGGTCTTGGAGCAGCGACATTGGAACGTAGGGGCGACAGAATAGAAGAATTCTAGAGTTTAAGGTACAGGGTGAAAATTCAATGTCTGACCTTAATTGGTTGTGCCTGGCAATGGCCTTGTTGAAGGCATTGTTTTGTCAGCGCGGACTTTCTCTGAGGTGAAAATCTATGATCGATGATCAGGGCGATAACGGCACTAGTGCACTATTCCGTTCTTGGAGGCGTCGATTTTGGAGAGGATGAATTTCTAGTGTTGCCTTGGTGGTGTTTGGTCACTGTTGTAGGGCTTAAATCGCTGTAGCAGAACTTTCTTTTTTATGTAATTCTTCTTTCTTTTTTGGCTGTGTATCCGTAATACCATTAGGATTATGCGTTGTTGCAGAGGCTGGATGTAATTGGTATCTCGTGATATTAATATATGCTCCTTTCCAAAAAAAAATGACTCCCCGCTTCGGTTACCTGCAAAATAAGATCACATGAAAGGTAGGTTCAATATGAAAATCATACACAAAAACAGCCGTGCCAAAAAAGGGTGATGTTTATATAAATGAGTGTGTTCTATTCAAACAGTTTCGACGCTTGCTAAGGAACACGAATCATTGCAGATGGAAGCAGGACATAAAATTCGAAGTATCGATACTCAACCGTAAGAGCACCTCCACTCGTTGGGCGTTCCCGAGCCGAAGTCCGGCGCTAGGTTGTACTTTTGACCTGAGAATGGCCATTTTTGTAATACCCCAATTTTGATGCTAGCGATATGAGCTATTTAATCCATAGAAAGTAAATGGGAACTGAAAGGAGAAAGGAAAGACAAAATAAAATAAAAGTAGTTTATACTGCTATTGCTTGAAGTTGTGACTTGTTGTTTGAAACCTATAGTAGTAACATGTTGCTCTTTGTTTGGTACTACAAAACTAGTCGCTTTTCTTTTTTTCGCGTAACGTGAAGAGAAAACGGACTGGGCTGGGCTGGGCTTCTTTTAATTGATCCGGACTAGTTTCCCTATACTAGAGTAGAGCTTGGATGCCATCGCTACCTCTCTGCCCTAAATACCTAACCTTGGAGCCTCTAGGCCGCCGTCGCTATGTATTCTCAATCTGCTTCATTGCTGCTGCGGGACCCAATCATCTCCAAATCTGCAGCTGTTCCCCGGTGCCTAGATTCTGCAGTGGCACGCGTTGTCTGTCGCTCCCTCTGTCAGCTTCGTGTTTGGTGGTACGTACTGTTTTACATGGTCGTCACCGGCGGCAATATGCCAACCTTGTTCTTGATCTGTTATAGAGAGATCGGGAGTAGTACCATATGCGCACATGCGCTAGAGCGGTAGGTGAGAGATAGCTGATTTCTGTAATTTTTGTCATTTGGTGAACCGAACTAGTTTTAGACAGAAGACCCGTGCAAGGTTGCAGCTGTTGAAATCAGTTAGCTTGTAACTAGTATTATAGATGATTAGCCGTTTCCATCGATTTCCACTATGTAGCCGTTTGTTTTGCTAGTTCACTAGCTTTTAATATGTATACATGTATATGATATACATATGGAAACTACAGGTTAGGAAATAACTAGCACTTTGTAGTTCATCGTGAGTCATATACATGTGCTGGAGACGTTTTCTTATATTATTGCTAATCAAGGCCTGAACGACGGTTTGGATGTTTGAGTAGTCGGCTGTACCTGATGCTACTACTAGTAAGTTGCAACTAATTAAATCCATTAGCTGAATGTTTGACTGTACTCCAACTTTAATTTAGCTTTAACATTCTAACAGAAAATATAGCCTATTATTGGATTTTCTAGAAAATAAAGAGAGAGAGAAAGAAAGAAAGATTTTGGTTCAGTGTCCGTTTGTAGGAGCAATGCAATATTTTGCTTGTATGATTTTGAAGTGCTGATATGCATTGAGTGTGATATATATTTCAATAACAGGTGTTGGTACTTCCGATCGGGAGTTCTACACTTCATGGTTTGTGTCCGCCGGTTGAGGCAAGTCCATAACGGGATAATACTTGCATGATTCCCCTCGCTTAACTTTTATTTTCTAGCACTTGTTATTATTTATTTGCTATATATTGATGTTATGATACAACAAAGAATAAAGGAAAATGTTGCAGTTGCGCTTGCATTTTTGCATAGCATGCTAAAGACAGTGCATAGTGTTGTGACCTACTGAGGTAGGCACCTTGAGACCGTCGATGTTGGGACGAGTTCCACATTGTCGGCAACCTCCACAAGTTGGAGTAAGTGTGATGCCGACAGATGTCCACTCAAGCGGTACCGGTATACGCAAAATAAAAGTGAAAGCAAAGAGCATCTAGGCATACATGATCATCTTCGTGACATGACTAGTGTTACAAGATAATCATCGGTGTCGTGTTTTATGCAATGCTTATTATGTCTTTATGTACTTGTTGAGTAATCTGTACTCACTCTTGTGGCTTCTATGTTTTTAGGTACCATTTTAGGTCGACATCACAAGATGGGAGTATCATCTCTACATTTTACACCCACTACTTTGCACACATTACAACACCTTGTAAATAGTGTAGTTTCACATTGCTCAAATTTTCTCTTGACTTATTCTTTAATGTATGATGTGGTTTTATTGTGGCTACCGAGTTTCATGGATAAGAAGTTTTAACTTGGTCTAGTTGAACCGTGTGGCTGTTTGTATGGAAAAGTTGGATGAATAGTATCGGTTTGTTCTTGTGTATGTCCCCATAAACAAAGGAGACTCTGCTGAAATTTATAGTGTTATACCTTTATGAAAAGTGTTTAAGGTTTGTGTAGCATTGCCAGATAGGGTGGATATTTGGGGTGTTATAGTTTCCCCACTCGCGTTCCTAGGTGATGCAAAAGCAGCGAGTTTTTACCTAAATTCGGCCCAAATTCAAACAGAGTTTGCCATAGTTCGCCATAAATATGAATAGAGACCAATGTTCGGCATAGTTCGGCATGAAATTAAACATAGGTCGGCATAGACTGAAATACAATATAGTTCAGCCTAGTTCGGCAAGATCATGGTCGACATCTACATGTTGCCCTCGCGTATCGATATGTGCTCAATCAGATCATCCTATAACTGTTGATCCACTATCGGGTCTCGGATCTCTTGACGCATGGCGATGAATGCAGCCCACAATGGCGGCACCTGGTGATCAGGCTCTGCATGGGGTTCCTGTCTGTAGTATGGCTCGTCCTGCTCGACCAAATCGACTGGGTCCTTTCTCTCATCCTCAATAATCATGTTGTGCAAGGTCACACAACAATTCATCACTTCGCACATCTGATCTTTTGACCAGGTCATAGCAGGAAATCAGACAACTGCATACCTCTGTTGGAGCACACCAAATGCCCGCTCCACGTCCTTCCTGCAAGATTCCTATTCCTTGGAAAACTGAGCATGCTTGGGGAGTATCAGGCTAGAGATAGTCTTCACAAATGTTGGTCATCTTGGATAGATGCCATCTGCAAGATAGTATCCCTTGTTGTAGTGGTGTCCATTGATCTCAAAGTCCACAGGGGAGCATGACCCTCAACAAGCTTGGCAAAGACATTTAAGGACTGGAGGATTTTGTTGTTCGATCCTACCATGCCAAAGAAGAAGTGCCAAATCCAAAGATCATGTGTAGCAACTGCCTCGAGTATCACAGTGCAACCTTCTTTGTGGTCTTTGTACATTCCTTGCCAAGCGAATAGATAGTTCTTCCAATGCCAATGCATGCAATCAATGCTTCCAAGCATCCTAGGAAATCCTCTACTTTCATTACTGTGAGGATCTGAGCAGTGTCTGTTGGACCACGCAGAGATAAACAAAACTTTTTCCCTACGCGGTGATCCCAAGATCTAGATGAGGTAGTAGGCCACGAGGATTACCACTAGACACGCAGTTGCGGAATTGATGAAGCACGTCGCTTGATGCAGTGCAGTCCTCACAATCCAATCGTCGAAGTGTTGAACGTACAACACCTCTGCCAGTATCCACACATGCGAGGAGGAGCGCAGACCGTGGACTGCTAGGTCGGTACGGCGGCAGGATGGGACTGACTGGAGCTAGAGTTTCCAACACATGGAATGACCTAATCGCCACACCTCTCTAGGTAGTGTGCCCTAGTATATATAGGGAGTGAAAGTGGGCTCCACTCACATGTGGCCCATTCACTAAAGCCCATATTAGTCACTATGAGTACAACTCACTAACTTAGTTCGTATCCGATTTGGGTCCAACCCAAAAATATTTCCGGTTCAGGTCTAACCCAAAATTGCTCCCGCTCTTAAGTGTGTGACCCAACAGGCTCATGGTGACCCGGACACGATCCGAGTCTCACTTGTAATCGATTAGTCGATAGTGGCTCTTAGAAGAATGTGCCGACTCTCAAGTACCAAAGAGTCATGACGACATACCTTTCAATGCAACTTTTGTCTGAGTCCCTTTTGCCTCACAATACATCGTGTCAAGCTATATGCGAATAATCGTCATCCTTCAAATAGCTCAACTCTCTTCTTGATCTGAGATAAGTGATTCATCCGAATAACTCTTAGTCGCCTGCCTCGGTTAACACTTAACCGAGTCGTGCATGGCCATGCTTTTTGAATCATATCTTCTGAGAGGGCCCAAATAATATCTCTTGAGTCGGAGGGGCAAAAGCCCATCTTGGTCATCCACATCATGCAGCTTGATTCTCAGTCGACCCGAACTCTGCCTTTATAACTGCCTAGTGACGGAACAACATTTGACAGAATCTAAGCCGGTGATCCTCAACTCGGATTGTGCAATAGCCTCAGGTCTAAGGATTACATTAATTGGGTCATACAAATGATGACGTGTTCATTGTATCTCAATATGGGTCAGTCTGACTCGCTAAACTCTTTAGCCGAATCCGTGTAAGTCGGAATGGCATCTCCATACCCATGACAAGTGGAACCAAGTCATCAACCGACGTTCACATTAGTCTAAGTTGTGTGTCCAACACAACCTCAACGACCAAGGACAATTAGTATGAACAACATGAATATATACTTCCACAATCACATATTCAATGATACATATCAGTAGTTCATACATGGACAATAACTTTATAAATATATTGGAAATAACATCGTAAATGATTGCCTCTAGGGCATGTTCCTAACAGTGTCTTTAGCATTGGGTGTTCTCAAGGCAATCACTGCCCTGCAGAACCTGTATAAGCAATCAATAGCGGTGAACTCGATCATGTGGAGATAGTCATTGGCACTGCCACCTGGAGCTCCATATGCATGCAGTAGCCCTCCACCCGCTGCCTTGCTTTGCACTTCCGACGACCCTTTGCCGAGCCTCCACGCTTTGGCGCTGCAATCTGCATGTACAACTGGGCCAAGGAGGCGAGGATCTGCATGTGCTCTTCATCTTCAGCGGTTGTGGAGGTCTCTTCCTCCAGCAACTGGGTGAACATCTCCTCGTCGTCAGAGTCCATGACCGAACGGACTAAATGCCAAATGCTTCACGGGCGAGGTGGAGGGAGCTCGGAACGAAGCCGGGCTGTGGTGAAGGCTGGACAGCGAAACGAGGCCTTGGCGGAGAGGAAATGATGCGGCGAAGGCGGCGAGCCTATCTATAGGCGTGGTTTTGGCTTGGCGTGGTCGGACTTCGACGGCGATGACATGGTGGTGGAAAGCTCTCTGCCGTGGTAGAGCCGAGTTGCGGTGGGGAATTGGTTTGTCTCGCCGACAGGGTTGGCCCACCTGTTTTTCGCTGCGTCTGGCGTTCCCAGACGGTTCCCAACGCACTGGGTTCGGCTTGGGAACGCCAGATGAAAGTTGGGCCAAATCCGATGGAATTCTGCGTGCTGGGAACACGACTGGGCGAATTTTCGCCGTCTGGATGTAAAAATCTCCCTAGGAATACCCTCCTGGGAACGCGGGTGGAGATGCTCTAAGGTAAGTTATCGCCTATAGATGTTTAAGACTGGGCAGTGCTGAAAGAACATCATGGTAAAGAAGGTTGCATTCATTGGATAAATAGAACTGGAAACCTTGGTTTGGAAATTAGTTAATTGGTCACTCAGCTATCAAGGGTTGTCATATTTAACATCAAACACCCCCATAATGATGAAATATGATCGGATAAAGCAAATAAGTCCATAACAAGCCAATTTACTCCACATGACTAAAACTTATACATAAACCACTAACACAGTATGACTGTATGAGATGACTTCTAATAATCTAATTAAGTAGACAATAGGCAAGTGTATGTGCTTCTCATGTTTCAAGCATGTATCTAAAACCCAAATGGAACACAAGGGTGAGTAAAAATACTTAGTGCTTTTTAATATATATATAGGTTCACTCCGAACCTCTATGAATCTATACACTAAAGGACGTCTAGATACATTTGATTCAAAAGCTAAAATGTCTTATATTTCTGAACGGAGGGAGTACATTCAGAACTAGAAAAACATACTCTCTCTGATCCATATTAATTGTCACTAAATTGGACATATCTAGTATTAAAACATGTCTAGATACATCCATTTCTGCGACAAGTAATATGGATCGGAGGGAGTAGTATAATTTTCAATTAGTAAGGAACGGGATATCGAAACCAATGGAAGAATCAATCGAACGGTAAGTTTCCGTCTGAAACGGACATCACTTGAATCAACTAGAATACATAGTGATATAGTAGTTTCCGTGTAAAATGGAATATTTGAATACATCCTTAGCATTTACTCCCCCCGTTTAGAAATATAAGATGTTTTATATTAATGAAGCTAATATATCTAGACAACTTTTAGTATGTAGGTTCAAATGAATCTACATAATAAAAGGTGTCTAGATACATTTATTTCACAAACTTAAAACATCTTATATTTCCAAACGGAGGGAGTACCCGTAAAGCCGAGCAAGAGGGGCCGGAATCTGGTGTTTAGGAACTTGAATAGAAAAACCAAATTGCACATCTGGTGTTTATGAACAAACATCCCATACTTGAATTCTATGAAATGAACATGAACTTGAAACACGATTACATCACAAGGGAACACATGAATATCAATATAAAACCAATGGAAATTTATCATGAAACTTCAATTGAAGAACCTCATGAAAAGCAAGAATATAGAAATTAGCATAGGAATATTGGACAAGCATAGTGAAAAGAACCATAGACAATCGACCAACTAATCACGAGACAACACAAAGATTTTCCATACAATTGCGTTGACCGTAGTGAGAACTCAGCAGCACGCCTTGAACACCTAAGTCACGGAACCCTTTGGAAGAGGACCCGCAGAGCGATTAGGTGAAATCCAGGAAATTTCCCATCTCTTCTCCTATTTCTACTTTCTTCCGATCCATTGTTCTTCACAATAGCACCACTAATAGCACCAGCACAACTGCAGCTTGGAGCAGCTCAGGGACACCAGCGTAGATCAGGGATGCGATGCGATTGGGAGGAAGGAGGTTTCTCACTAGGAGATCTGGCGCTGGTTTGGGAACGACGGCGCATTCCATGAGCGAGTCGAGAAGAAGGCAGACTCTACTCGTGACCTATGTTTCCATTGAGTTGAAATCCAACGGCCCAAACTAAATCACCCATATTTTTGTCATCCAAATTCGATATGTGATATGAGTAGTAAAACGTATACGTTTCGACGAGCCTACGCTTCTACGATCTCCGAAGTGCAGATATCCGGGAGAAGGTTGGGGTGGAAAATTGAAGAAAAGTTAGTTCAGCACCGAATAAGGTGGTTTGACAATTGACATATGCAACGGAGGCCTCTAGAGGCTCTGGTGTATATAGGAATTTTAGAGCGGACCGTTAATGTGAGGTAGAGGGGATAACCAACCAAACCTTACTTGGGACAAATCGGTTAAGAGAGAATTGAAGATTAGCTATCAACAAAGATTGACTTGAGTCGCACTCCAGGCAGATTGCTCTGTCTCGCGTAACGATGGAGGCAGATCACTCTGTCTCAGGCACTGGTGGACCTACAGGGGCGGGAGCCAAGTGTACGCGCGCCGCCGTGCTAGCTTCTTCGTCTTGGCCGGAGTCCTCAATCCATGCAATTGACGATCGAATTGATCACCATGCGCGTGTGTTGGTGGGTCTAGCTAGGTGCAGGACGGGAGCGGGGTGTACCGGGACATGGACCGGATGGCGGCCTTCTCCAAAGGGCCTCTCCACATGGGCATCTCACCCAGACACTACATAACTACATATATGAAAGCTATGCACCTCAACGATGGATCCGTGCGTCCACGTCAGACAGGAAACTGTAGAAGCACAAGTTTGGGACTTCTAAAGTGCTGCACTTTTGTTCGTCGGTTTGTTGTCCATCGCTTCGGTGGGGATTAGATAAGCCACGCCGCCTATCTCGAAGAGTCATGTGCCCCTCTTTCCAGTAATTTCTCTCCCATTTCCTCTTCTAAGTCGAGCTCCGCCAGGCGTCCAGCTCCGGCTACAAGTAGATGGTGAGAGGCCCTCCGAGCAGGGTCAACCTGCTGTGGGTAATAGCCAACGTCGACCCTGCGGCGAGGCTTAACTAGAGCGTGCGCCGCTTTGACCGTCTCTCATGGTCTCTCTCGAAGCCCCAGTCTACTCCCCCTCTCCATCCACCATTCCACCATGCCTCGAGGCGCTCCAGCGCACGTCTCGCGCTACTGGGGCAGTGGCAGGGGAGGATCCACGCCGGCTGGGAGAAGCAGGTGGGATCATCCTCGATGTATCAAGCGGAGGCGGCGGCAGCCCTGAGCGGAGGCGCACCAGCCAACTTTGAGGAGGGGCTTGGCCCTGTCGGTAGACGTGCCGTCGGCCTAGGAGCTAGACTCTGACGATGAGCGGCTACCCTCCTCTCACCAATCCCTTTCTTCTTTGACCTTCTAGCCTTGCCGATCGTGTTCGAATCTGGCGTTGCCTCGAACCCCACTGCTACCCGGAGGACGACCAGGACAACACCACGGCCCAACGCGTCGCAAGGCCGTACGGGGAGTAGCAGCGCCAATGGAGTGGGAGCCAGACCCAGGGGTGCCTCCGTCACAAGGAGGAGGCCACGAAGCGCGACCTACGACATCCCCTTATGCTACGTTGCACAGATACGGCCGGAAACCCACGTATCAGGGGTTGGATACGCGGGGATACGGGCATACGTGGGGATACGGTGGGATACGTATCCCGGACGTATCTGGCGATTTTCCTTTTTTTAGAAATAAATACGGATACATCAAGGATATGTTTTGGATACGGAATTACCCTAGTCCTCTGCTAATCCCTAGGGTATATAAACTATCAATCTTTTTCTTTCGTCTTTTCACGTAACCGTACCTGGGTGTCGCACGCCGCCACACCAAGAGATCGCCGGTGGCCGGCCTGCTACTGCGTCGCCGCCTCGCCGGAGAAACGATCTAGCCGTCAAGAAGCCCGCTCTATCGGCCGTCGCCTGTCAGACTGTGCATGTTGAGGTTAGTTTCCCTTGTTCCCAACTTCCGACCTCCATTAATCTAGTTCTCCCCTCCGGCTGTCTTCTAGGTCTAGACTCTAGAGTTAAATCGTTAATTCGTTTTCTTGCAGATCAGCGGCCATGGCCAGCTCGAGTACAGGGCCTACAGGCAACGGTGATGGTGATGGACTCCAGATGTTGGATGCTGTTCGTCGTGCGATTCCTCTCTTAAATTTCTCCAACAACATCCAACATCTGGAGTCCATCACCATCACCGTTGCCTGTAGGCCTTGTACTCGAGCTGGCCATGGCCGTTAATCTGCAAGAAAACGAATTAACGATTTAACTCTAGAGTCTAGACCTAGAAGGCAGTCGGAGGGGAGAACTAGATTAATGGAGATCGGAAGTTGGGAACAAGGGAAACTAACCTCAACCTGCACAGTCTGGCAGGCGACGGACGACATAGCGGGCTTCTTGATGGCTAGATCGTTTCTCCGGCGAGGCGGCGGCGCAGTAGCAGGACGGCCACCGGAGATCTCTTGGTGTGGCGGCGTGCGACACCCAGGTACGGTTACGTGAAAAGACGAAAGGAAAAGATCGATAGTTTATATACCCTAGGGATTAGCAGAGGATTAGGGTAATTCCGTATCCAAAACGTATCCTTGCCGTATCCGAATTTATTTCTTAAAAAAAAAGGAAAATCGCTAGATACGTCCGGGATACGTATCCCACCGTATCCCCGCGTATCCCTGTATCCCCGCGTATCCAACCCCTGATACGTGGGTTTCCGGCCGTATCCGTAGTCACTGAACCCCAAGTAAGTTGCTAGCTCGTTGTCCCAAAAATTTAATTTTTTTTAGTGTACCAAGTATTGTTGCTAATTGGTTCCGTTGTTGCTCTTATGTTAAGGTATTACACTCAAGCTTGGCTTGCTGAGGTTAACGGCCATGAAGCTCCACACGTTGATGAAGAGATATCAACAGAGAGAAACAAATGTTTTAGGAGGATGTTTGGTGATGGTCCAGAATTGCACAAGATCAAACAACAATTTGGTAATTTTAGTTTGTTTGCTGCTAGATTTAATTCCTTTGATTCAATTGAGGATAGAACCTACCTAGAGCCTAAGATATGGTGGGGAATTCATGGTAACTCTGCCTCAGAGCTACAAAAATTGGCACTAAAATTACTTGGCCAGCCATCGTCTTCTTCTTGTGCTGAAAGAAATTGGAGCACGTATGGTCTCATACATAGTACAGCAAGAAACAGGTCCTCTATTCTACTTGAATTCATTATTTTCTTCCTTTTGCCACCTACTTGGATGTTGAAATTTGAGTTCCATTTAATTTGTTGTAGGTTAAACCCTGGACGTGCTGAAGATCTTGTATTTGTGCATCAAAACTTGCGTCTTATTTCAAGAAAATCTGCAGAGTATTCAAGTGGCCTAACACGATTTTGGGACATTGGGGGAGACACCCATGATATATTTGGTGGTGGCGCAGATTTTCTTCAAGAAGCTGTGCTCTCACTTGATGAGCCAGACGTAGAGGCAATGCTAGATGATCTTAAAGCTCACTAGATGATCTAGAGCTACAGGTGCCGCTAGATGATCTTGAAGCCTCGGAGAATAAAGTTGTTGAACAATTACCTAAAGTTCAAACTTGCCAAGTTGTGATTGATGTGGTGTTATTTTGTCGTGTCATCTGTCTACTAAATTTGCTCTCTTTATTTTTTAGTACTTTATTGGATGCACTATTGCACTATTGGGAATTATTTGCTGAATTATTAATGTTTATTATATATACAAACGTATCCCCGTATCGGTGTTTTCAGAAAATTGCCGTATCGCGTATCCGTATCCGTATCCGTATCCGTATCGCCGTATCCGTGCAACATAGCCCTTATGCGGTCCTATCACGGCCAGTCCTCGCTGCTAGGAGCAGCGGCATGGTCCGCCTTTGCGGGTATGTCAGATTCACCTTGCACCTGCAGTACTTTGGTTTCAGAGGTAAGTATGCGCTCTATATCTGACTGCAGTTATCTTGCAATTTCAGTTCTCTCCATAGTATTGTCAAACTTTTGCTGCAAAGCAGCATTTAACCTTATTGTTATCCACTACTCTATGGAACTGTTAATTTATTTTTAGATGGCACTGAAACTCTGCTACAACTGTATGCTATTGGTTTCAATGCTATTGCCATGCGTTTTCCTGTTGCTATTGGTTTTCATTTTTCCATGGTCATTGCATGGGCGGAGCTAGAGGAATTGACCAGGTTGACCAACATGAGCTTGGCATGGTGGTGCACAGGGCAGTCAGGCGCGAGAGCCGAGCAGAGCATTCTCCACTATCTGCCAAGGTAATGTTCTACTATTCAAATTGGAGTTGAATGAAGAATTAAGTTGGATAGATACCTTAGCTTTGTCGTTGACTTATTGCACTGATCATAAATGAAAATATTCACCGGATCTGAACTGTTTGTTCCTTTGTGCTTTTATAGAATTATTAAAATATGAAGAGAATTAATAGCTCTACTTTGCTCTTCAAAAGTATGAAGCAGAGAAAATTGCATCTTCTTTATCACCATATGTCGTGGCCGGAGAGCATGCCCAAGGTAGTGGAAATTTGCTGCGGTTTCTAGATTTCCCACTTCAGGTCGAGTTAGACATAGATAATGAGACTGAAACTGAAGATACAACCCCATAATCGCTCCAAAAGCCTAAATTCTCATCTCTATATGTTCTTACATTGTCTGCTATTCTTCAGGTGTGTCTGTTGTCCATAATCCAGTTGGCCCATCGATGTTGACGCCCGCTACTGGTTGTACCTCTTCGTCACGCTTTGCCGGTGCTAATATTCGTATTTCACTAGGTCATCTATGTTGTTGTTTGAACCATCTAAGCAATTCAAAACACGAAGGTACCAACTTAATATTGCTATATCATTTCCTATGTGAGAAAATCTACATTATTTCTGACATATGTATGATCCCTAAATTGTACCTGAAGACTACAGTTTTATCACTCTTTGTTTTCCCATTTACATGCTAATTTCTCCATAATAGATCGTCGTTTGGACATGGTAAATGTTTCCATAATACAAAATCATTGGGAAAAACAGTTGATCTTAATATCACTGGTTTCTTTATTATTCTCTTTACGTGATCCTGGTGCTGGAGATCCTACTAGGCTATCTTGGGCAGTACTAGGTCGCTTTGTTTATCATCTTTTTCAGGTTCTTCTTCTTCGGGTGTTATGTGTTATTAAGGAAGTTTATTCTTACATGTCATTTATTTTTTGGTTTTGGTTGTGGGTAAAGAACTTTTGATTCCAGTTATATGTAATCTTCCTTTCATGTCGGTCTCTGGTCATCCTGGCCATGGTGATTCCTCCCCTGACACACATGTCAGGCGAGGTAGGCCTCTTGGTCATGGGTGGCTGGCTTCGCTTAGCCTTCATATTGTTCCATCTTTGCCAGTTGTCTAGGATTCTATTCTTCCTTGGTGTGTTTTGTACAATAAGGATGTTCAGATCTGTGTTTGCTCTTACGGTAATCCCTATCTTCAACTAATTGTATTATTTAATTGAGAATGGAGAAGCCATAGCATGCAATGCTATCAGCCTTGCTAATGGTTTCCTCTATGCACATGTCATAATTGTCGACGGTACAATCCTATCATAGTTTGTAGTTTGTGGATAAAACTGAGCATGTAATCCTTCCGTTCTACCCAGCTTGAAATGTTCAGATAAAATCACCACTTATAGTGGTGTGGATCTTCAAATATTCGCTCTTCTGGAGCAAGGTAGGTGTGCTTGATGGTTCGTCTTTGTCTGAATAAAGATACATAACTTAATTACATGGTAGCCGTTACCACTTAAGACTAACCAATATTTGTTTTGACGTGGTTGGTTCATGTCCTTGATCACATGAGAAAATCCATCGTTTGTTCAATTCCAGATTTTCTAATGGGCTCTTTCTGGCTGTAAATCAGTATGTTCCACCATTGTGTTGCATTTTTTACATGAGGAATTGAATATTCTGGAGCTTGGGAGATCAACAAGTTCAGAAGTAGAAACACTGAAAACATCGATTGTATGTTGAGGGATCGACCTGGCCTCTTTCTTTACAATAGGTTTCTGTTGCAGTAGTTGTCATAGAGGTTTACACTCTACCTTGCTATTTGCAGCGAATATATAGGTGAATCTATCCTGAAGTATGGCGTGTGTCTTCATTCCTTTAATTTCAGAATGGAAGAGCAATTTTAGACAGCACCACGAGGAGGATGTATGCAATAGTTAATGAGTTCGCATAGCATTCATAATGATTTTTTCCCCTTTGGACAGCAAATTCTATACGACTTTTTAGAAGTATATGCCACGTTACTTCTTAATCCTTTTATTTACAAATGCTATTTGATTACTCCATTTAGATCTAACTAGCTTCAATTTATATAACCCCTCTAACCATATGATGTATTCTCTTTTTCTAGGTATCATACAATTGGTCGGTCTCCAATATTTATGTAAGCATTCTACTATGTTTTTTTTCCCATTCCTACTATGTTTTTCTTTGCATTGAAGTCTTATTTCTATCAAGTTAATAACCAGACCGTGTTTTTGCTTAAATGCATATGGAGCAGTTCACTTTCATGTAAACGACTAACACGTACGCCAGCTAGCTACTACTCGCTCAATTTGAAAAGCGCCTGTACCGTCCTTAGGTAACGCATATACACTTCACTGTGTAAAGCTAGCTCTTTAGTCTCATCATTTGTCTTCAGATTCCAGCAAAGGAAAGACGGACTAAGCAAGCTTCTCTGCACGGCGGCCCACGACCACGAGACTTCCTATACTTAACCAAGTGTACTTTACGAACACACGGCCTTTGCCGGCGTTGCAACCAGCTAATGAGAGTGTATTCATGTAGTGTTTATGTGAGACATCTCATGATCTATGTAAGCAAATTGAAATTTGTATAACTGCTACTACCTGAAAACCTAATTTGTATCAGTATAGTTTCTGAACAGAGTTATTTAGGAGTAATGGAATGGCGCTCCTTCCAAAAATCCACGTCATATTTCTTTTAGATAAAAATGCATGCCTTCACGGGCGCGGCTTGTCGCCGCGCCAAAGTTCCTAGTCTACTTACATGTGAGGCGCCCTTGGCTCTCCGTTCGTTTTGCAGTGCCACCATGCTCTGTTTCTTACCTGGTGCGATCGGGAGCAGGTCCAGGGATGAGCAGAGCGAGGTACGGCCGCTGCAGGCAGCCACAGACCCGGCGGGAGCTGGCCGTGGTGCGGGGCGTGATCGGCGCCATGACGCCGGCCGGTCGCCGCGGGCCGTGAAGGGACGGCGTGGACTGCACGCACTGGTGCATCGGCGGGGCTCCCCGACGCCTGGAACGTAGAGGAGTACGTACGTACTCTTCTTGTTGCCCGGACCGTACTACCACCCATTCAAAGCGCCCACCAAATAAAACACCTCCCTCACAGATAATCTAAATCACAAATGTTCAATGCACCGTTTTGTGTTTTCTTTGCAGAAAACAGCTAACACTGTCTAGGCCTGGATTTCTGTGAATTTAATTTTCTCTGCGCTCCATTCAGATGCTCTATTTTTATTTCTGGTCATTGAGGTGCTTGAGCGCACAAGCCACAACTCGTGATTGTGAAACATACAGTATATGCCTGCGAGCTGGTACAGAACAATAATAAATAAGTGGCCTACATTTATTCATCCAAATACTAGGATCGAGTATTATGTTTTAGTAGTACTAGTTCTTCCCAAGTGGAGTACTGCAGCTATATGTCGGCACTTTGTCTTGTTGGGGTTAGTGTGTGTGGAAGCCAGGGACCGGTGTTGATTGCAATTGCCTGGACAATGCTCCATCAGAATTTAGGATTTTTGTGAACTTTTAGAGGCTGATTAGTTGGTCGCACGCGACCCAGCCAGACTCGCCGCATGCAGCAACTGAGTGATTAGTTGCCTGCATGGAGAGTCCAGCCAGCCAGCCCCGCTGCATGCAAAGCCGCCCGGCCAGCCACAAACGAAAACGAAGTCCGTTTCTCGCGAGCCAGATTAAGATTTTTTTTTTTTGAAGAAAGAGCCAAATTAAGATTTTATATGATATAGGAAACATGCCCGTGCGTTGCAACGGGAGAGAAATAACAATACATATAACTCGAAGGGTAAAAACTATGTGTTGATACATACTTATTTGTGAGATAACTTGGAATAATATATCTCATATGAGCTCTCCATATACATTAAAGGTTGATGCACTAATTTTCTCAAGATTCAACTTCATAATTGACACTTTACATGGTGTGTTGCGCCTAAACACATGCTTGACTCTATTTTTTCTAGTCTAACTTTCTTCAATGGTGGGATATATGCAGGGTTCATCATCATATTTGACTATTTGCATGGTGTGTTGTGCCTAAACACACCATTAGCTCTAACTTCTTCTAATCTAGCTTCCTTTTGTTCAGTCTTAGATTAGCGTATTTCTTTCGTATTTCTTTCTTTTCTGTGTACTTTGTTTTACCCTTTGTCCTGGCTCTAAATCTGCATATTTCTTTGTCTCATTATTTGGTTTTTTTCTCATAAGTTTCACAACATTTCTTTAGTATTCCATGCTTTTCTTCACCGATTATCTGTTCTCTCTATCTGGCATCCATAAATTTAGATTGCAACCCAAACAATGTGTGCCTGCATGAGGAATTTTATACGGATCATATAAATAATAAGTTCATATCTCTAATGAAAAAAATCCCAAATACAACGAGCGAAATGAATAATCAGTAAACCAAAACGAGCTATAAAATCAAATATAGACCGGTTGGTTCCATTATTAAATTTAATTAAATATTTTTATGTGATATATAATTTTACTACTACAAATAAGTCGGGCCGTGTATTGCATAAAACCACGTACATGTAAGCTTCGCTGGAAATTGAAATATTCTACAGTAAATGCTTTGTTTCATACTATGTAATTAATAAATAATAGTGAGAGCTTAACAGAGAACTGTAGGGGCTTCACCATGGAGAAATTAATAAATGGGAAGGAGTAAACTAAAAAGCTACCACAAAGAGATAAGCTTCCCATCGTGTGGTACAGAGTTTGCTCACCGTGCCCAATCCGTCTCTCCTTCCTCGTGAGATCTGCCACCAGAGCCCCCATCCCCTCGACCCCGTCGTGAGCTCACGGTACCTTCCGCCATAGCCCTCCTACTCCATTTCTCTCTCCTCTGGCCTGCACAAGGCAACAATCACAGCCACACCCTCTTGCCTCTGACCTGCAAACAAGCGTCGCCGGCCTCCTGGAAGATCAAGCTGCAGACCCACAATCCGAACCCAGCTCTGCACAAGGCAACAGCAGCCGCCACACCCTCTCTGCCTCTGACCTGCACACAAGCTTTCGCCGGCCTCCTGGAAGACCAGGCTGCAAAGCCCGACGATCCTAGCTCCTTTAATCATGCCACATACGGCCACATACATGGCAAGAGGCATCCCATAATCCCTCATGTTTATAAATATTAATTAGGCCTTCCTAACTGGTACTCTACCCAAATTGCCAACTATATGAACTGGTGGGGCTGTCCCTAAGCGAGCAGGGTGGGACTAAACTCCCAGGTCGTGGAATCAACGGGACTTGATTGACTGGCGTTGGTGCGTGGCCATGACACACACATGGCCTAGCCCATGGGCCTCTCCCGGTGAACGTGTGGACGACGAACCATTTTTTACTTACCGGTGGCATACGTGGTTATACGTGTCTTTGTGGGAGGGTAAACTGTTTAAAAAAATATTGGACCAGAAGAAATAATCCGTGCTTTATTATTACTAGCACATGTGTCCGTGCGTTGCAACGGAAGAGAAAAATTCATAAACATAGAAAACACATAATCATCGTTCCTCTAACCCGTTTTTAGAGTATATTTCAAGGATTGACTCTCTGGGAAAGCTCTCGGTCTCCTTCAGTCCTAACCGAGTTGTGCAGCTGCAAACCAAAAGAAGAAAGCAAGAAGCAATGTACAACAGGAAGAACATAGCGATTTGGTTTCCCAACGCACCATCCTTGCTCACGCAGTATTGAACCTCCTGAAACCTTCAGGTGTTACAACGGACAAGTCTAAACAGTGAACCAATGCAATTAATCAAGCAAATTACCGTGCTACCGGCCTAATGCGGCCATGCACGATGCATGGCTATTGCGTGTCATCGAGATCGTCAACGTCGTCGGTGCCGCTCCGGCGCTCTCCTGCTCTTTGATGCCCCCACCGACACAGGTCTCACGAGCGGGCCAAGTCGCGGACGACGCTCCTCCACCACCGCCTCCACCTCCACGACCTCCACATCATGACTGCAAGTGCATAGATCGATTGAATCTCACGTCGGCTGGGCAGCCGGTCACGCCACTCCCAGTGAGCTCTCTGAGTCCATACGCGAACCCTCCGATAGCAGAAAAATCACGACTTCGATCCCCGCCAAAATCCGAGAGGGGCACAACACATACTCACCGTCTTGGCGAGCCCCGCCTTGGCGAGGAAGGCGGCGACCTTCTTGCGGTGGTCGTCCTGCATGACGTTGCCGAGCTCCGGCATCCTTGCTATGAAATCCTTCTCATATGTCGTACTCTACTGCCACCGCTTCTCCGCTATTGAGAAATTAATTGTTGTTTGATTCCAAACTATACCGGGTTCAATCTCTACATTCAAAATTCAATAGAAGAATCAACTTTTATTAGAATAAGAATTTTGAGGTCTATATGCTGTTTAATATTGAACGTGGAAACAATGGAAGATTCTGTAGCAAATAGTGATTCTGGGACCATCTACAAATAATTTAAACATAAAATTTCTGCAACGCTTTAACAATAAAATAATTTAGGTAAAATTGCACATTAGAATTAACACATGTTGTATTATGATCGAAAATTAGATCTGCGTTAATTAATAAACAGATTCAGAAATTACGGATTGTAGGTTTTGGCACGCATAAGGTAGGCCGATTATAGTGGTACCTTGCTCAGTCAATATGAAAATCAGCAATTCTCACTTTCAAATCTGCAGTTCGTCAAGGCAATCAGTGAGAAATATATAAGATTAAAAAAAATCAATTCGAAGACTCACAGACAAGCCCAGCGTGCACGTTAATTTCAAGTAAGGGACTAAGGGGGCATGTTAAGTCAATGAACCTGGACTATGCTGCCAAATAGATCGGCCGGAGATCCCCGAGCGGGTCTTCTTGCTGAGCAGGTGGATCGTTTGGAGCTGATCTTGCGGCTGTTCGTAGAGATCTCTTGCAGCAAAGGCAGATCGCCAATAGCGTGAGCTTCCGGTCGCAAAGGGAGGCGATACGGGTGAGAGGAGCTCGGGCCACGAGCCCACGACCTCGGAGACCAGCGTGACGCGAGACGGAAGAATTCGGCGAGGGGGTGGCACTGCATGGTAGTTCGACATGTGCCCAAGTCGGGAGTGGCCGGAGCATCGACGCCGTTTTCTCTGGTGTAGGATGACACAGATCTTGGGCCGTTTTCTCTGGTGGTCATCGTTCGCCATAGGATGACACAGATCTCGGGGGTGGGGGATCAGTAGTGAGTAGAGATAGGGAAGAAGAATCGACGCCAATTTCTCTGGTGGTCATGGTTGGCAGAGGAGCGAGCGGCGACGAAAGCCTAGCGCCGCTTCCCTTCTCCGCGGGAGGGAACGACGCAATCCAGACGGATGAGGGGAGCGAGGGACGGATCTATGCGGTTTTATTTACTTGGCGGTGGCTCAGCTAGGGACAAAATCGGAAACAAAAAACCGGGGAACAGTTGCGGAACAGTTGCGGGTAATACGTGGTGGTTGCGTGGGAGGGCACAAAGGGTTTGGTGGGAGGACAAAAGGTTCAGAAAAGTGTTGGACCGGAAGAAACAATCCGTTCGTTATTATTAGTATAGATTAGGATTAGGAAAAATACCCGTGCGTCGCACTGGGGGAGAAAAAACTACGTCATAAAGCCACATAAAGTAATGTGCCATGTCTAGAACCATCCGGCTACACAAATTAACATGTGATGTCGCAGGACCATTTGGCTTCAGCTTATCCATAATCTGCCACTACCTATTCTTCCCGCCGCTTCAATCTGGCCATCTAATAAACATGCGCGAGCGGTAGCAAAGCCAGGCACCGCCTGAGAAGCCCTTCGACTCCCTCGGGGCCGAGGATTGGAGAAAGCGGAGGAGGACAGTTAAATTTTTGGGAAACCCTAAAAATTGAAGGAGATAACCAAATCGAGTGTGTTAGATAACTGAATCGTAAGACAAAAAAAGGCTAGCGCGGGTTGCAATGGGAGAGAAAATATATATTTTAAATAATAGGACCATATGCAATGTAGAGTCAAAACTCCATGTCCGTGGTATAGGCATTCAAACTACTCTCTCCGTCCAAAAACAAGTAACTTGGATTTGGTTAGATTTACATGTATTTAGACGCATGTTAATGTATAGATGCATGTGAATCTAGACAAATATAGGTCACTTGTTTCGGAATAAAGAGAGTAAGTTAACGTAATTAAAGCCATGTCGCGTCTAAATCTTGCACAAATAAATTTTATGTTTTTAATTTTTTGGTTTAGCTTCACTGATAAATTTTGAGGATAAGGATAAGTCCCCAGCCGATCCTCCTCTGCTCCCCATGACCAGCAGCAGCCGCCAGCCTCCGAGGAAGAACTGGCTTCAGGGTTAGGTGCAGAGCAGCGGGAGACCAGGAAGGCAGGAGGTGGGCTCGCCCTGAGGTGTAGTCGACACCCATCGAAGGTCAGAGCCGGCCTCGTCCCGCGAGGAAGGCCGGCGGCGGGCGTAAATAGAAGCCGACGTGGCGACCCCCGCTCTTCTCAGGTCCCTTTCCTCCAACCTCTGCTCAACTTCTCTCTCCCGAGATCCGTTCGCCATCCTCAGCTCTAGGCCTCGGTGTGTTCCTTTCTAGTACATTTGCATCTCTCTCCAATTATCCCAGCCATCAAATTCTGATTCCAAGGCGACTTATTGCATCTGTACCTCTCTCCAATTGTCCCAGGCAGCCAACAAATTCCGATTCCAAGGCGACTTGTTGATTTCAGTCGATCTTCGAAGTATATAAATTGGTGAAACTCTGTTTAAGAGAGCAATGTGGGACTATTCAATAAAATTTTATCGAGGAATTAAGGAGTTCGTGACGAATCGGTGGACTGGGTCGGGTTGCCGCGTTGGGTTGGGCCAGAAAAAAATTCTATTGTGAGTAAAACGATGTAACGTCCCATTGTGGTTAAACGATGCGGCGTCTGTTTTTGTCCAACCGGTAAACTCAGGAGTGGCACCGGTGGACAATTTTCTGTCTAATAGGAGGGTAAAACGGTCCAAACAAATATTGGACCGCGAGAAACAATTCGTATTTATTATTAGGTATAGATATGATACGTACTATATCTTTTTTTTTGCGGGTATACGTACTATATCTTGCATTTCAAACAAAAAATTACTCCCTCCGTCTTAAAATACACTTAGGAGGTTTATCAAAATTTGGATAAATCTTTATACTAAATAATATATACATTCATCTAAATTTTGACAAATCTACGATATCTATTTTAAAACAGAGAGAGTACTATTTTTTTATTCCATCGTCGTACGGGCAGTCAAACCTATATTCAACCTGACTGATCGTGTGCAACTGACCAAAAAACTGTCTTGCATGTCAATAGCTTACGACGTCTCTAACCGATGTACAAAAATCGATTACTCCTCTAACCGCACGTAATCGATTGTCAAAACACGTTAGCAGAGTAAAAAAATTACTCATCGGCGCGGCCGACTTCTAAATTTACTCATCGGCCGCACCGATGAGTAAAAGATTCCTCCCCTCCCAGCATGTTCACATCCACTTTTTCCCTTCCACCTCGAGATCTCCGTCTCCGGCCACCACCGCCACCGATTCCACCTTCTCGCCGGCACGGCAGCTACCCACGATGGCCGGATCCTTCCGCCGGCCATCTCCGCCACCGATTCCGAGCGCTCACCGTTCCCCTCCTCGATTGGCGCCACCCAAACACCGGAGGCAGCCCCGCCGCTCCGCCAGCACCTTGGACCGGCCGGTGCTGCCAATGCCTGTCTACCGCGGCGTGCGGCAGCGGTCCTGGGGGTCGTGGGTGGCGGAGATCACCGACCACAACACAAGGAAGAAGGTGTGGGTCGGGTCCTTCCAGTCGGCGGAGCAGACAGCGCGGGCGTACGACATCGAAAACGTGCGCCTCCACGGTAGCGAGTGCGGCGAGCTCAATTCCCCCCTCAGGGTGGAAGGGTCGGTGCCGGACGTGGTGGCGGAGGGGCTCCTCTTCGCCTCTGACCGCGAGCGGCGGGAGGACAAGGAGGCACGCAAGCGCCTCGAGGCAAAGCGCCGCGATGCGGCGATGGCGGCCGCACTCGCCGGCCACAACCCGGATCTCGTCGAGGAGGAGAGGAAGCTGCTGGAGGCGTACACCGAGGCCAAGCGGAAGGCTGATGCCGCGGCGTGGAAGAAGGTGAAGAAGGAGGAGGATGTGTGGCCGTCGGGAGCTCTGGCGCCGGCCACGGTGAAGAAGGAGGAGGAGGAGGACTGGGAGGACGCGCCGCCATTGACGACGTCGACGGTGATCGAGCTCGACTCCGATTCCTCCTCCTATGACTGGGACGAGAACTAGGTTTAGGAGGTGGTCGAATTCAGTCGAATTTTGTCAAATTCGACTGACTTTTGGTTGTAGTATGTATATATTGTGTTAAATATATGTGTTAGTTTGAAATTTTGTTCAAATTCGGTTGATTTTGATCAAATTTGGAAGTGTTCATTTGATTTACTCTGCTAACTATAGGAGATCGGTTAGGAAGGGCTATCTGTTACTCCTCTAACCGATTTTGGGCAGTTTACTGCTCTAACCGATTGGGGATCGGTTAGAGATGCCCTTAGAGCATTCCACTCGGAGGCCCCTAAAAGTCCCCTAAAGGGCTACAGGGGTCGCCGGCAACCGAATTCATGTCCAGCACACTCCCAAATTTTTTTAGCACAGGAGCGGTCTGTTTTGTTACCCGACACCCCCAGGTCAAACCCAACCCACGCGGGGTGGGGGGTAGCTGGGCACCGGATGTCGTGTTTCTGGTGGGAAGGAGCGGAGAATATGGCGCACGACATGGCTGGTCATCACGGGTCATCCCTGTCAGCGTTAGCGGCCGACACGTTCAGTCTGCGCTCGATTCGTCTTCCTCCTCACCTACTGCGCCCCAGTAATGGTGCTGCTGCCCGCCGATCAGCCTTTGGCAGGAGAGAAGTCGATGCGTCCCATCCGCCATGCCCCTTCCTTGCCTGTCGCGCCACCGCCCGTGCATTCAATGGCCACCTCCCTCTCCTAGGTGTTAAAAATCCTTCTTCCCTGGTCTGTCAACGTATTCCATCCTCACAGCCTCATGTCCTATCTTTTCCCAGCCACCTACCCGCCGGCCATGGAGAGGTTCCACGGAAATGGCGCTGCCGCGAACGGTTTCGGGCAGCGCTCACTGTGCATCCATGAGGCACGGGAGTTGTGGGAGGCGGGCTACCTAGCGCTGCCAGTCATGCGGTTCCCTCACAACTGAGTCCTCGGCGCCAGTGGCCTACCCGTCCTGTCGATCGCTGATGAGTGCATATTTGCATCATGTTTTACATTATTATTTTGCATTGTAGATGTAGGATCTTGGTATTTTACGACGCTCGCGCACATTTTATGTCTGTTTTCATCAGGATCAGGACAGATGATGGATCCAATGAATACAATTCTTGAAGCAGTTGTACTGTGGGGAAAACGAGTCAAAAACAACGTAAATCACTTATTTGAGAAATATTAATAATACGAGAAGAAAACCAGAAGCGAACAAGGGAGGCATAAGGTTCAACGACCAACTATACGACTAGAGCAAATTTTCTAGCCGTATAGCTCCGGCCGTATAGTTGGCGTCGCCTCCACCTCCTCAAATAGTTTCACCCTGTGCAACTGGTTCGAGGAGACGACATACAGAACACCCAGAAATCGCAAAAACCTCACCTCCAGAAGGCATCTAGAGGGGGAACTCATCCACCGAGGATCCATCTTTGCCCTACGCAGATCCGAGAGGCTAAGGCATCGATCTTCATCAACCACCGCTGCATCACCACCGTCTCTATCCATCACATCTACATCTTGTCTAGATCTTGTTGTAATTCCCGTTCTCGTTGTGGATTTATACAAGTACTATTCATCTATGACTGTTTCTATTACTATTGCCATGATGTTGATTGCCTTTATGTCTGAGTAGATCTCTAGTTCTTGGGGAGATGGAGAAACCCTAGTATGGGATTGAAATAAGATAAAGTCTATTATGATATTCATCACTGTGACCATGTGTTAGATTTTCTATATCTTGATGTTGAGAGAAGTCGACCTCTCAATATTTGCCTCTCATGGGGACTTGATGGAGGGAACTACTAGTTGGTAGACGGAGGCGTTCTAGCACTTATAGTGACTATGAAGCTATTGGCACCTCTTACGTATCAACTTGGGAAATCGAGAAAACTCACGGAACATTATCCATGTCATGGGGTACGTCTTACGGGATTATGTCCCTTAATTGCGCAGTAATTCGACTGATATCGATTGCTGACTGCTATGGTTATGAGAATGATGTGAGCAGTGGTTGCTACCTATTTGTTCAAATACGGAGTTTCTCTCACACATACATGTTTGAGAATGTTCACGATGATAATCTTTATCATAGATCCTTATAATACTAGATGTGTATCCGCTACTCCCGAAGAACACATTTCCCCTATTTTAGTCTCAATCTCTTCTACATACGCGATATTTACTTTCTGTATTTAGTTATTTTACTTTACTTTATTACTGCTCTTATACCTAAAACGCAAAAACACTTTTTTACACAATACTCGCATTTTATCTTGTCACTTAGAACTTTATCTAGCATTTCTTTCGTAATATTTATTTCAAGTATTATTAGACTTCAGACTCCTGCTCTCTGTAGGATCGATATCTTTATTTCGAAACGAGCTACAAATGATCTGTGCACTTGCAGTCATCAAACTATTTTCTGGCGCCGTTGCCGGGGAGCTTAGCGCTGTAGGTCTTTTAGTTTTTGCTTATTTATTTTTGTCTTGCTAAATTTTGTTTGAGTTACTGGTTTCCACCAACATGATGGAGTTTGAGCATATGATTAGTGCTAACCCACTCAACTCTTTGGGAAGCCCTATGATATTTATAAAAGAGACAACTCCAATGAGAAGACAAGAGGGTTTGAAATAAATCCTCTACTACTTGGTATTTTACACAAGAAGCAATTTACTGGAGATGAAGAAGATCTTGATCCATATGAGCATATTGCATGTTTCAAAGATATATGTGGCACTTTTTTATTAACGGGATATACATCTGATAAGGTAAGGGTTAAACTTTTTAGTCATATTTTGACTAGTACAACTCTCTCACGGTATAGATCTCTACCGCCTGAAGCCACTACTACTTGGGATAATCTAGCCGTTGAATTTCTAGAAAAATATTATCCATTGTTAAAATCTTTTGGAATCAGGCGTCTTATAATGACTTGGAAGAATCGTTCTAATGAAGGAGTGGTAAGAGCTTATATCAGATTTAAAGATTTACTACGACTATGTCCGCATCATGATTTACCTGAATAATATTTATTGCATATCTTTTATGGCGGTTTAATTGAACTTAATAAAATTGAACTAGACTCTTTCTCTGAAGGAGCCTTTATGAATCTTCCTATACCTAAAGCTTGGGCTTTACTTAATAAAATTTGTGATCATAGAATTTCATGGAATTTTGGTTTAGGAAGTGAAGGAGGCGTAGAAATAGAACATGATTGTATTCATGACTATAATAAAAAAGGCCATGTTAAAGAATTATCTAAAGAACTTTATTTGGATTCAGATCTTGTGTTGCAAGTTGTTAAAACTTTTACAGAACATATCAAAGCTCCAAAAGAAATCCGATCAAGTATGATCCACCACCCGAACTGGAGAAGAAAAGAGAAGATAAAGCAACACTGGCCTCCTTAGAACCAATAAATGAGATTCTTTTTCCTAACACTGGACAAAAGCATATTATTTAACATGAACAGGTTAAAGCAGTACACGATATGAAGGAAGAAGAAAGTATGCCAGAAGTCGTGGAACATCTAGAAGAAAAAAATATGAAGGGGTAACCAAGGAAGCAATTATGGCTATGTACGCACATTGTAACTTAGTTGAACTTGATGAAGAGACTTCCGTATTGGTTGAAGGTAAAACAAAGGTAAAAGATGTGGGTAAGCCTATTCTTCCCTACATATTTAAAGAAACCTCGCATTACGGTTTATATGATCTTGGCACCAAAGTTAATGTTATATCTTATGATTTCTTCTTAGAAATAAAAAAGGAAATAGAACCGGCTATAATTGAAAATACTGACATGACAATTATGTTAGCTAATAAAAATCTTAGAGTTCCAATGGGAGTAGTTGAAGATGCAACTGTCACAATTTGTAATAAAAACTTTCCTATCGATTTTGTAGTTGTTGATATGCCAGATACTCTTTGCTCTATTATATTTGGAAGAAACTTTTTGGGTGATATAGGTGCCTATATTAATTTCAAGAAGGAGATTATGTCTCTTAAGCTTAGGGGAACGGAAAATAAATTCCATTTTTCCAAATTTAAAGACAGGCCTCCACAAATACAAGAAGAAAAGGAAGAGAGAACTATTGAGTAAATGGCGGCTCTTTTATTTGGTAATCAAGAAGAAGAAATAAATGAAGATCCAAATTATGAAGAAATAGTTATGGCGGACAAGTCCTTGGAGGAACTAGAATATGAATTCGATTCACTTCCTATAATGGGACCTCCAACTGATGAGGCTTTTGAAGAGCCAGAAAAGAGAGGGGACGAGGAACTACCACCCCCAGAGTTGAAGACTTTACCAGATAATCTCAAATACAAGTTTCTAGATGATACTAATAATTTCCTGTTATTATCATTGCTGAACTTTCAGGAAAAGAAGAAGAACTTATGGAGATACTTAAGGAGCATCGCAAGGCCTTTGGGTACTCAATGGATGACTTGAAGGGCATCAGTCCCATGTTAGCCGTCCATCGAATATTCATAGAGAAGGTGCTAAACCAGTTGTGGAATTTAATAGAAGATTGAAGCATGAAATGAAATAGGTGGCAAGAAAACAAATTGTACGCCTACTGGACGCAGGTATAATCTATCCTGCTAAACAAATTGAATGGGTAAGTCACATTTATTGTGTCCCTAAGAAGGGCGGTTTCATTGTTGTTCCTAATGAAAATAATAAATTGATACCTACTAGAACTATTGTTGGGCATAGGACGTGCATAGACTTCAGAAAATTAAATAAAGAAACTAGGAAAGATCACTATCCTTTACCGTTCATAGATCAAACTTTAGAGACGTTAGCAAACCATACTCATTTTTGTTACTTGGATGGATACTCTGGTTTTTCTCAAATAGTTGTTCATCCTGATGACCAACTTAAAACAACTTTCATTAGTCCTTATGGTTTACATGCTTACTAACGTATGCCTTTTTGTTTATGTAATGCTCCGGCTACTTTTCAAAGATGTATGACTACTATTTTTATAGATTTCATAGAAACTATAATGGAAGTATTTATGAATGATTTTTCTGTCTATGGAACTTTGTTTACTAGTTGCTTGGATAATCTCAAAAGAGTTTTGCAGTGTTGTGAAGAAACTAATCTTGTTCTAAACTGGGAGAAATGCCATTTTATGGTCAAAGAAGGTATAGTCCTTGGACACAAGGTATCAGGTAAGGGGATTGAAGTTAATAGAGCTAAGGTTGAGGCAATAGAGAGAATGCCACAACTTAGGGATATTAAAGGTATAAGAAGCATCCTTGGTCATGTGGATTTTTATAGAAGGTTCATTAGAAATTTCTCTGGAATATCTAAACCTTTGACTAACCTCCTGCAAAAGGGAGTAAGATTTAATTTTGATGATAAATGTCTTGAAGCCTTTGATAAACTCAAAAATGCTTTATCTCGTGCTCCCATCATTAAACCACCTATCTGGGATACAACCTTTGACTTAATATGTGAAGCTAGTGATGATGTTGTAGGAGTAACTCTGAGACAACATATTGTTCATAGATTTAATATTATACATCATGCTAGTAGAACTCTAAATGGTGCTCAGAAGAATTACCCTAAAGAAGAAAAGGAATTGTTTGCTGTATTTTTATCTTGTGATAAATTTTGTTCTTACATAGTTGATGCAAAGGTAAGAGTTCATACGGATCATGATGTTTTAAAAGAACTCCTTGAGAGGAAAGAACATAAGCCAAGACTGATCCGTTGGATTCTTTCACTTCAAGAATTTGAGTTACAGATTATGTAGAGGCAAGAAATAAAGATGTTAGGTGCAATGTCCATGATTGCCCAGCAAGACGCCAATCTTATTGAGAGGAACTTTAGTTCTGGTGATTTTCGTTTACGAGAATTATTCAATGAACCAAGGTCAATTCCTTCAAGAGAGAAGAAGTTTTTATTCTTGGAGGAACTTTTCATCCCGAATAAGCAAATGGTAAGTGCAAGGTAAGTGTTCTTACCTAAATAAGTGATTTGTTTTCACAAATTTTACTTCTAAGAATTTTTCCATTGAATTCCTTGTGCTTTTCTGAAGTTTTAGAGGGGTTTTACCAACTATACGGGCGGAACTATATGACCGGAGAGGGAGCTCCCGCCGTATAGTTGGTCGTTAAACTCTCTGTATCATCTTTGTGAAATTGTTTTCGATATCTGAGCCTATACGGTCGCAACTATACGATCGGAGCCAAAATTCTGGCTGTATAGTTGGTCGTTAAACTCTCAAATAGTTGTGCTTTTTGATGTCTGTATCTATACAGTTGCAACTATACGACTGGAGCCAAAATTCTGGTCATATAGTTGGTCGTTAAACTCTTGGACACTTTTGATTTTCGGTGTCTGTATCTATACGCTCGCAACTATACGACCAGAGCCAAAATTCCGGCCGTATAGTTGGTCGTTAAACTCTCAGACACTTTTCATTTATTCATTGCAAAAAAAACTTATTGTCGGTTCCAAGTCGTGATTTAATCGACCTAGACTCGAGATATTTGGAAATATCTGCCCGGAACCAACTATATGGCCGGAGCTATACGGGTCGCGCCCGTATAGTTGGTCGTTACGCGGAAGGACTCTTCCAAATCCGTGTTTTCTTTCCATGTTTTGTTAAGATTTTTTTCTTGGACGATAATTTGGTGTTTCTCGCGAGCTTTACCGACCCCTGACCCCTCTTATATATTGTCATTGTCTCTCTCTCTAATCATAATCTCCAGGAACTAATCTACCTCTTATTTACACGTGAGGGCTCTCAACCAAGGGATAGAAGTCAAGAAGAAAAGCTCCTATGGAGATTGGGAGCAATAGCGAGCAAGGCAAGGAGATCAAGACCATCCCTATAGCGTTCCTCGAAGCCGGCGATGGGTGTCGGAAGAGCGATTTGAAGGCCCTGGAGCTAAAGATTGAAGAGTTAGACAAAGAGAAGCCAGGGACACCCAAACACCTTCGATTGCTGCGACTTTATCTTGATAAACTTGATGAATATATCAAGCAGACAACCGAAGCAGGTTTTTCTATGAGTCTTAAGGTGCTACAAACACTTCAGGATAATAATGAATTCATTAAAGAACAATTAAAAGTGCTGGAGAGGAACAATCTTTTCTACAAGTTGCGTGTTAAAGAATTAGAAGCTGTCAATCAATACCTCCGCCTCAGGCTGGCCCGTGAGGAGAAGATACCACGTGCCATGGCGCCACAGTGATCTACAACAATCACGGTATCAAATAATCGCAAGGGATTATTTGATCCCGCCTGGCTTGATTCTAAGCTTGGGGAGATCTTTGAGACCTTGTAATCTATCTTATAAGTATTAAATATTTTAGCATTAGTTCAAACTAGCAATAAAGTTTGCATTATTAGAATTTCCTTCACGAATAGTCGATCCCTTTAATAAAATTCCGAGTCTATTATTATATATGGAGCAATATTTAGTTTGTATTTGCTTTAATGATATATGAATGATTTGAGTATAATTTTATTTGCACTTGATGCTAGCAATAGGAGTCTTCCACACTATTGGTATTAATGAAACATATAAAGATAATTTGGTCAATATGTTGTAAGTCGACGGTTTGATTTACAAAGAAAGATTATCTATACAATTAAGTTGAAAAAGAAACCTTGAAGAAAGGAAAATGAAAGTGCTATCAAAATAGAGTGAGAACAAGTCGAGGTAGAATCTCCAAGTCATAAGAATGCTTCATATACAATTGGAATTTGATAATTGAGATCGTTAAATTTTGAATTCCTACATAAGGTGGAATATATGGCTAGCTCATTTGCACAACACTTAAACAAAAGTGTGAGCGTATATGCAAAAGAAAAAAAAGCGAGTGTGCAAAGAGCAAATAGGCATATACCATTGTATTGTAGTATGATAAAGAAAAACTTTCAAGATTTTGAATCCCAAGTAAATACAGTTGATCCTAAAACACTTGGGACTACCTCGCTAACTCATTCGGTTGAACCAGATACTTTTACATTATGTTGAGATTCATCTTTTATGAACTATTGATCACTAAGGTACAAGCCTGTTAATAATATTTAGATGGTTCAAGTAAGGTACTATTCACAAACTTATTCCTATGTATCGTATATGATAAACACATGCTGCAACTGTCTCATTTAATTTAGTCGACTCAAGTTCATGAATATGAGGATCAAATCCATTAAGCTAAAACTTGCTCGGGACGAGCAAGAGTCTAAGCTTGGGTAAGTTGATGAGTGCATATTTGCATCATGTTTTATATTATTATTTTGCATTATAGATGTAGGATCTTGGTATTTTACGATGCTCGCGCGCACATTTTATGTCTGTTTTCACCAGGATCATGACAGATGATGAATCCAATGGATACAATTCTTGGAGCAGTTGTACTGTGGAGAAAAGGAGTCAAAAACAACGTAAATCGCTTATTGGGGAAATATTAATAATACTAGAAGAAAATCAGAAGCAAACAAGGGAGGCGGAAGGTTCAACGACCAACTATACGGCGGGAGAAACTTTTCCGGCCGTATAGCTCCGGCCGTATAGTTGGCCCCGCCTCCGCCTCATCAAATAGTTTCACCCCGTGCAATTGGTTTGAAGAGACGACATACAAAACACATAAAATCACGAAAACCTCACCTCCAGAAGGCATCTGGAGGGGGAACTCATCCGCCAGGGATCCATCTTCGCCCTGCACAAATCCGGGAGGCTAAGGCATCGATCTTCATCAACCACCACTTCATCACCACCATCTCCATCCATCCCATCTATATCTTGTCTAGATCTTGTTGTAATTCCCATACTCGTTGTGGATTTATACAAGAACTATTCATCTATGATTGTTTTCATTACCATTGCCATGATGTTGATTGCCTCCATGTATGAGTAGATCTCTAGTTCTTGGGGAGATAGAGAAACCCTATATAAGTTTAAAATAATATAAAATCTATTATGATATTCATCGCTGTGACCATGTGTTAGATTTTCTACGTATTGATGTTGAGAGAAGTCGACCTCTCAATATTTGCCTTTCATGGGGACTTGATGGAGGGAACTACTAGTTGGTAAACGGAGGCGTGCTAGCACTTATAGTGACTATAAAGCTGTTGGCACCCCTTACGTATCAACTTGGGAAACCGAGGAAACTCACGGAACACTATCCATGCCATGGGATACGTCCTACAGAATTACATCTCTTAATAGCACAGTAATTCGATTGATGTCGATTGCTGACTGTTGTGGTTATGAGGATGATATGAGCAACGGTTGCTGCCTATTTGTCCAAATACGGAGTTCCTCCCACATATACATAGTTGAAAATGTTCATGATGATAATCTTTATCTTAGATCCTTATAATGCTAGAGGTGTATCCGCTACTGCCTGAAAACGCTTTTTCCCTATTGCAGTTCCAATCTCTCCTACATACACGATACTTACTTTCTGTATTCAGTTATTTTACTTTACTTTATTATTGCTATTATACCTAAAACCCAAAAACACCTTTTTACACAATACTCGCATTTTATCTTGTCACTTAGAACTTTATCTAGCATTTCTATCGCAATATTTATTTCAAGAATTATTAGACTTCAGAATCCTGCTCCCTGTGGGATCGATATCTTTATTTCGAAACTATCTACAAACGATTTGTGCACTTGTAGTCATCAGTCGCCCGTGGCTAGATGTGCCAGGTAAAGATCTACCAGCAATACTAGGATGTCCTCTCGCCGGAGGAGCGGAACGATCCCGCATGGGATCCCGACAACGCGGCGGAGTGGGACGCGTTCTTCGAGGACCACTGCCAGGCCCACCCCAAAACCTACGACGGCAATGGCCCCCACCGGAGGACAATAACCTCGAAGGGTGGACCCAGTGGTGGAGTGTCCCTGGTAGGACGCTCGCTGGGTCATCTCCTACATCGCCGCCAGCAATAACCCACCGCTGACGATGCCTCTGCGGCAGAGGCCGTGCTACCCGGACTAGCGGTGGGCGCCGCGCCATGCCACCTATTCTTCCTCGTTGTCTTCCTCATTGGGGTATTCGTCGCCTTCAACCCGTTACTCCCTGTACTCCACGTCGTCGCCACGCTTCTCCACTCTCCTGGCCCCGGTGAAGGGCGAGTATGAGGAGACCATGACGTCGTAGCAGTCGCGCAGGTGCTCCGGCGGTGTCACAATTAGGGGTCGACACGAGCCATCCCCTCCTCGTGGACGCTTGCGCCTCGCTAGGCCCCAGAGACAGGTGAAGAAGGAGTGGACGCCGCCGCCGGAGTATAAGGCGGCCGCCCTCCAGCTGAAGATCGATGAGGACCCGAAGGAGTTCCGAGGCCAGCGCGTCGCCGAGCGCGCCTCCTTCGAGGCCGTGCCGCCTGCGACGGACGCCTTCGCCGAGGCTTGATCCACGGAGGAGTACCGGTGCAAGCAGGCCGAGCTCGCATGCCGCCTCGGCCAGTTCGTCGACCTAGAGGGTGACGATGACGAGGCCGGCTGCTCGAGCTGGAGCGACGGTGGCAGCGATCCAGGCCATGGCTGTAGCACTATGCCGTCGCCGAAGCAGGAGCCCAGCGACGATGACGACTACGTGGCGGCGATGTTCTTTCACCTTGGACTAGGCGGTGGCCGGGGCCACCACTAGATTTTAGGATTTTTTTCAAGTTTTGTACAAACATGTTTGAACTGCCGTAAAATCCGGAGTATTTTCGTATTTGCCCTAATTTTCAAATGTTTGAATTTTTCGAATGGTGGCACGGCTGGGAGCTGGCGCCCTAAATCGTGAACCAATCCGGACACTGTATGGGAGGGACAAGTGGAGATGCTCTTAGCTTGGGTAAACCTGAACCACTAGATACAAGCCAGGGGTTAGATCATGCAGCAACCAATCACCCCCTTATGCTCAGCGCTCCATTCAGATACACTACACCACAGCTTGTGACACATATACTTCCCAGCTCAGCTGCTAACAGAATAGATCGGTGGCCTACATTTATTCATTCAAATGAAGTCCTATATGTGGTAGTTCTAGTTCCCAAGTGGAATATGCAGTTAGAAAGTTGCACATATTGTTCTTATTTGTCTTCTCAAGTGTGTGGAAACCTGAGGCCGGTGTATGTTGGCTGGACAATGCTCGACCAGAAACAGTTGTTTCAATGGCCAGGGGACTTCTCTGTGCCTCATGTTCATGGAACCAAAAAATTCAAAAAAAAACACCACAAGTTTGCCCGCCTCTTCTCCTCCATGCATGAGTCGTTCGCGCCAAATTCCTCCAAAACTGTAGACATCGGGTCCCGCCCGCACCACACACATCACCGTCTCCTCCTCTCCCTTCTCTTATCTGCTCCACGCCCTTAACTTGCCTGGACCTGCTCACCTCTCAGCTGCAGGCCAGTCTGGACACATGTCGAGCACCACTGTACCAGCGGCGTCGGCCATGGCCGACGACGAGAAGGAGAAGTCCACCAACCAAATCCTCCAGGCGCTCGACGCGCTCAGCCACACGCTGTACCAAGCGCGATCTAACTTCCGTTCCACCTCCCTTGCGCTGCCCCGCTCCGCCGCCGCCGATGCCAATGACGCCCCGGAAGCTGCCGGAGCCGACGCGCCGCGCCCGCGTTCCCGCCGGCTGTCCCTGATGGCACCGTTCCGGTCGAGGTCTAGTAATAGGCTCGACAAGAACGAGAACGCTGATGACGATGAGGACGACGACGACGAGGACGACACCGTGGCACCGCTCAAGAACACGCCGGGCTTCGCCGCGGTGGCCGCAGCGGAGGCAAACGGGGACTCGGCGAAGAAGGGGAGGATCTGGAGCTGGGCGCCGATCCGCGCGCTGTCGCACATCGGGATGCGGCGGATGGGGTGCCTCTTCTCCGTGGAGGTGGTGGCGGCGCAGGGCCTGCCGCCGTCCATGAATGGCCTCCGCCTGGCAGTGGTCGTGCGCAAGAAGGAGGCGCGCGACGGTGCCGTGCAGACCATGCCGGCGTGCGCTGAGCAGGGCGCTGCCGATTTCGACGAGACGCTCTTCATCCGCTGCCACCTCTACGGCACCGGCGGCACCGGCGGCAAGCCGCTGAGGTTCGAGCCCCGACCGTTCCTGCTGTCCCTGCTAGCCGTGGAGGCGCCGGAGTTGGACTTTGGGCGGAGCGCCGTGGACCTGAGCTTGTTTGCCAAGGAGTTCACAGACAAGTGCCAGCAGGGGGAGTGCGTGCGGCAATGGGACATGGTGTTCCCGCTCGCCGGGAAGGCCAAGGGCGGCGAGATCGTCGTCAAGCTCGCGTTCCAGAGCATCGACGACGGTGGCGGCGCTGGGATGTACAGCCAGCCCGAACAGGCTGCTGCTGAGACAGAGAAGAGTAGCTCGTCGTCGTCATTGTCCTCTTTGGCGCGGAAGATCAGGAAGTCGTCGTTCAGTATGATGTTGACCCCGAGGGTGACTCGCTCAGATCCGATGCTGGCTCCGGACATGCGGGGCATCGACAACTTCAAGCTTGACGACGACGTGGCCACAAGGAAGGAGCAGCAGAAAGAGGCGTCGGAGCCGGAGAAGGAGGAGCAGCAGAAAGAGGCGCCGGAGCCGGAGACGAAGGTGGAACACAAAGAGGCGCCGGAGACGGTGGAGGAGCAACAGAAAGAAGTGCCGGAGCCGGTAACGGAGGAGCAACAGGAGGCCCCGGAGAAGGAAGCGGTGGAAGAGCAACAGAACGAGCCAGAGCCGGAGACGGCGGAGGACGCACAAGCCGATGATGACGACGAGGCGGAGATCCCGGAGTTCGAGGTAGTCGACAAAGGCGTCGAAGCGCAAGAAGAGAACGCCGACGAGCTGAAAGAAGAAGCCGCCGGCGAAGAGGGGGTCAAGGAAGCCGTCCAGCCGACGACGATGCTCTGCAACGTGGCGGACGCAGCCGCTGATGAGTCGGTGGAGCCGCCACCACCACAGCAGGAGGTGGCACTGCTAGACGACGCCAAGGGGGAGGAACTGGCGGGGGAGTCCTTGCAGGTGACGGAACAAGAAGGCGGAGGCAAGGATGACGCCGCCGGCAACTCGCCACCGCCGGGAGGATTTGGGTGGCGAACCATTGCCATCGTTGTCGCCCCGGTAGCGGTCCTCGTGAGCAAGACTCTTGCTGGACGCTGAAATATTTAATTAGGTGCCGTTTGTAAGTGCGTGCATCACCGTAACGCTTGTATTGTGTAGTTGAGTATCTCCAACAGCCACTGAAAAACGCGGTATAATCGATTTGCATCGTCTATTTTGCTTTTTTAGCGCGCTAGTGGAAGATTCACCGGACACGATAAAATGCAGCGCCCGGTGTACATGGCTTCACTGGGTGCGAGAAAATACAGCGCCACAAATATATTTTATTAAGCCAAATGCATTCAAAAGGTTAAAAACAAATAAAAAGACTAAAATGTGGTTTATTTGCAACGATAAAACCAAGAACATAGTAAATTCAAAATCAGATTCATCCTCCGTCGAGGATTCCACCGAGTTTTCACGTCACTCTGTAGTCTCCCTTCCGAGGAATGGAAGTGAGTTTATTTATTCAGCAATCGGTTCGGACCGCTAGGTATTTGATCTCTCTCAAAGACAAACACAAAGATACATGTGTAGTGAGGAAGATTTCCTTAGACTTTATTCATAAGATGATTGGAAGATCGTACAATGTATCTACAAGAGATCTCGACGAATTTATAATGATACCCGACGAGAGATGAATCTAGAGTTATGACTAACACTAATGGAAAAGACTCAAGTGATTATGGCGTGTCCCTCTCAGGTGAATGTTCTCCAGTACTTATAGGTGTTGATGACGGTAGAGTCTTCCTTGGTCACGTTAGGTCTTCATCTTGTCTTGCACGTAATCTTGATCTTCGATCTCTCTTGGACGTACGTCTGGTCTTCGGGATCTTTAGAGAGTCATCTTGCAATCCCATAGGTTAGGCCAGTGGAGGTAAGGTCGGTTGAGAGCTTCTAGATGCAGGCCTTTAGGTCCTTGACCGTAGAGGTAGGCATGGGCAAAAATCGTGGGTTTAGGCCCATGTAAGATACATGTCTAAATCCACCCTTCACCGACAAGCCCCTGATCAATACCTTTGATAAGACGGTCTTGTTTTCAACGGAGTTGTCAACCTCCGTCTAGTTGGTCTTGAGGCGTGAGGTCTTGGTAAATACTCGAGGTCCTCATGCAAGGTCCCTCACATGTGTTGATGCATCAATCGCGCATACCTTTTCGTATGCCCGTCCTTGGAGCAGGTCTGATGAGTTTTCCCATCTCAAATGTCCTAGGGTAATGGGATTAAGACGACTGCAAAAGGGTTAATAATAAAAGGTAAGACAATGATCCTTCTATGTAGAGGTGTCGGTACCTTAATGACCAGAGGAGGTCTAAGGGAGATGGCCCTTACATGACGTACAGTACCAAACTGAGAGGTCGAGAAGGTATCCGTAAGTTTAGCTCTTATCATGTTGGAACCTCGCCCGTGGACTTACCTGACCCAGTGAGGTCGTAGAGGGGTTTAGGTCTAATTCAGGATGATATAATCAGTGACGCTGACAGCTGGTTTAACTTCTCCTGTGACCTGAGAAGGTCTGCTGAGAGGATATTTTCCGTGGCCACAAGGGCCTGAATCTGAACTAGTTGAAGAGGTCCTTTCAATAACGGTTGATTCTCAGAGCTCTTCTGCCACGTGTGAATATGTTCCGTTCAACGAAATTGAAGGCGGTGATCATAATGAGATTCATGTCCACCATGTGGACTAGTGGGATGTGACCTTATGTGAATGCAGACTAATTTCCTCATCTTCCACGACATAGTCACCTCCTGGGATTCTATCCTTCAGTGGAGTTCTGTGCCCCTTAAATAACATCAGTATAGTGTTGTTGCTCCTACTGCTAGGATAAGACCCTCCTCCTTTGCTTCTGAAAGAAATATCTCGCCCTTACGCCACGGCTAACAACAAGTACTATTCCCGCCGTCGTAAGGCCCCAGAACACCGCCAAGGTGGGGATGGAGAGCTTAGGATTCAGACCGGAGGTCCCATCGCAACCACGGTGAACACGGAGGGAGAAACGGGCTCTCAAGGCTTTGTAGGAGCTCTCTGCTTGGCTGCTTCTTCTCTGATCCGTGCTCCGATGAACTTGTCCGTTGGGGTCCGCGCCCTTGAGACCAACAGGTAACCGTTCTCTCCTTTTCTTTCCTGGACATTTTAGGCACCATGTTTTATGGTTTTATTAGTTCTTCCTCCTCTTGCGTGGCAGGATGGCTCGGCCTGTTCCTCCTCCATGTCTTTATTCCTCAAAGGCGGAGGAGATCCTTGCCCTGACCACCTCCATGAACAGAGCATCCCAATCATCGATGAAGACCGACCGGGTAAGCATTAGAGTATCAATTCATCATGCTCCTTCTCTTGCCCGCAAAGCGTAGGTACAAGAACTTATTTTTGTTCCTTATATCCTTTTGCACTCCGTGCCGCCCTCCCTAGGATTATAGCAAGAGGATATCAACCAATGTAAGGCGGGTCATGAATGGTTTTTGCACTGGCTCAGCTGAAAAAAGAGTAAATTTGGTAGGAGGTCTGGATGGAGCTGATCGGTGATAAGGAAGGCCTGGCCCTTTTAAAAGATTTTGTCTTGAATGCCCTGGCCGAAAGGAACTAGATGCGCTAGCGGGTGGTGACTTGGGATGAGATCCACACCCTATAACAGGAAGGCATGTTCGTTGTTTGGGACTAGCGAGATCAGGCGCAGGCTGAACTTGCTGGGGAGAAGATCATTGTAGCCCTTCTATCAGAGGAGAAATCCAAACTTGAAGCAGAGGTCCACCGGCTGAAGGCGCAGCTGCGGGCAGCACCTCCATGTTAACCGTGGCGAGGTTCCATGTTTAGTGAAGATAAACAGACCTCCAGAGGGAATGGATGGCTCCTAGGGTGTTGAAGAACTCGCTCGTTCCTCCCCTTTTCTCTTCTCCTTCCTTAGAGCCGCGAAGGAATTTTTAATTTTAGGCCCCCCTTCCATCCCTGTGTACCTTGCGAGGAATGTATGTATAGACTTATGACTCCCTACCTCCTCGAATCTTCCTGGCCTCCTATGTCTATGGTGTCTAGTTCTGGCTCCAACCACAATAAGTGAGACCCATGTTGTGATGTCTCATGTTTGGGCCGGTAGCATCGTCTGAAGTGTCTTGATTTCAATCCCTCGGGAGCAAACTTCTTCCCTTGAATGTCCCATGCCGAAGTCTCCTGTCTTGCTTGATCTGATCATGGTTGGTGGCGCATGTTGATGCACCAGAGCCTTGTGCATCAGGTGCAAACACGGATGGTAGATCGGGCTTTGCGCGGGTGATTCTCTTATGCTCCAAGGTTAGTAGCTCGGGCTTTTATGTTGGTGTATCGCTTATGTGTCGTAGTTAGTAGCTCGGGACTTTGTGCGGGTGTATCTCTTATGTACCGAGGTTAGTAGCTCGGGCCTTTATGCAGGTGTATCGCTCATAAGGGTCCTTGTACAATTGTCATCGTGTTTAAGGTAGGTGTGAGTTGCCAGCTAGTCTGAGTCTTAGTGCTCATGAGGAAGCCATCCTCCTTTGTCCCGTTGGCAACGTTTCTTGGGCTATTACCTCCATTAGATTACATCAGGGTTCATAATTTCCCTACACCGTGCCTTGTAGTGGCATTTTAGTCATGGGTTCTCCCGAGTAATCTCCATCGAAGGTCTCCATGTTCCATTTGTCTATGCTGGAGGTTTTTGAGGTCTTCGGCGTAATTTTAGTCTATCGGAGTAAGCATTGATCCCTCGACGGCCCCGTGGACACTCACGATATCCATATACCCATCCTCTCTAGTAGAACATAACTAGGAGTGGCCAAGCCCAACCTGGTTGAGGACCCTGCGTGCTTTGAGAAGGTTTTTGGTCTGAATAGACCGGGGAGCACGCAAGTCTTAGTTAAGGGGATTAGGCCATACGGGTTAGTATCCGCGTGACAAATTGTTTAGGGTGGAGCTTGCTCGACATTGTCTGTTCCATGGTAAGAGCATGCCTAGCGATCCCTCTAGATTTCTCCTGCCATTATGACTTAGAGTACTTGGGTAAATCATAAAATGGAAGGACGAAATGTCCTAAAAATGTTTATTGAAAAGTATGAAACTGAAAGGACATTTACTGTCATAATCACTTTTGGTGTTCTTTAACAACAAGTAGATCATTTTACAGTATGCTATTGTCTACATATTGATATAATGCAAAGTGAAAAGGACCCTTGGCCTACAGAACTTTCCCTGCAATATTTACATGTTCCTGGGAATTCCAGACCGGAGTCTCCAGTGTGGTCTAGAGTTTCCCCAGGAATCTCGAAGGGGGCTCTAGATTTCTGCCTCGGTCAGCCAGATTGGTGGTCCGGAGCAAGGTCCGGAGACTGATCGAAGTCTCCGGTCCAGGCCTTAGACCAGAATCTCCGGTGTGGTTGGACCGGAGTTTGGCTCTCAGAAGGGCTGGGTCAGCCAGATTTCTGGTCCGGAGGCTGGTCCGGAGATGGGCCAGAATCTCCGGTGTAGACCGAAGTCTCCGGTGTGCAGGCCGGAGTCTCTGGTCTGACTTTTCTCCAACGGTTAGAAAATGGTTCGGTGGAGTGAAGGGCTATAAATAGAGGACCTTATCCCCTTCCTACAGCTGCTCGACCCACTGAAGAACACCATCCCCATTTGAGCCACCAAATCAACAAGTTCTCTTCATCCAACCATCCAAAGTCATTAATCTTTGGAGAATCGAAGGAGGAGGCCTTGATCTACAACTTCACCAAGAGAGATCTTCATTTCCCCCTCATTCACTTCAGGGCCCCCATGCTCTAGTGTTTCTTTGGAAACCCTAGCTTTTTATTTGGTTCTTACAAGCTTGTCTTTGATTGTTTGACAGCTTGCTTGTATTTGGGAGCCTCCAATTAAGTTGTGGATTTGTGCCTCGAACTTGTTGTAAAGGTGCCGGCTTCCATCTCAAAGGTTGTCGTATAGTGGAAAAGGTGAATCAAGCCCGTTGGGGTGAGGTTCATCGGAGAACAAGGGAGGCCTCTCGTGGTGTTGGTGGTTTGAAACCACCCCCTCCCCAAACATAGACATATTTCCCCTTAAAAGGAAGGAACTACGGGAAACGAATCCTTGTGTCTCCGCGTGCTCCACTTTGGTTACTTCTATCCTTTACCGCACTTTACCTATCTAGTTCTTGTTTAGTGTTTGTGGTAGATTGACATATAGGTAAATTCACCATAGTTGCATGATCTAGAGAATTTACCTTTTTGTGTCAAACCCTAACTTGAAAAAGAGTAAAATTTGAAGTAGCACCTATTCACCCCCCCCCTCTAGGTGCCCATACAATCCTTTCAATTGGTATCAGAGCCTCGGCTCTTTATTCGGGCTTAACAGCCTAAGAGATTATGGGCAACCCAAGAGATGAGGGAGAGGGGGAGGCTAGCAATTCGGTGACCATGGTAGATCTCAAGAATTTGAAAACAAGCTTGAGCTCTACCTTGGGCAACGAAATCCAATAGTTGCGTCAACTTGTTGAGCGAGTTGTGATGGAAAAGATGGCCTCACCACCTCCCTCTCAAGAGGAGACACCACCTAACCCAAAGGCAAATGCTCCGGCTAATCCTATGGGTGAAGTGGCAAGGGATTAACATAATTCCACTGACTCCACCACCAAAAAGGGTGATGGTAAGGAAGAGCACTATGTGGTTCCCGGATGGTACTCTCCCGGCCCTCAAATCCCTCATCCACATATAAATAATAGAGGTGACCCACCTAAGTTAGTTGCACATACTTTTGCTCAATGGAAAGTCTTAATAAAATCTCATGTGCACAGCTCTTGCATTGATTTGTGGAACATTATTGAAGAAGGACTCAGAATTGAGGATCCAACCATCTTGACTAGAAGAGAAGTGGTCAATAGCCAACTCAATGCGACTGCCTTGCACATGATCCAACTTGGGGTGGGGCCAAAGGATTTTCCCCACATTGAGCACTACAATACTGCTAAAGAAGCTTGGGATGCTCTCATTGACTTGTTTGTTGAAAATGAGAGCATGAGAAGAAATAGGTATGATGCCTTAAGCAATGAGGCTGAGGGATTCTTTATGAAGGATGGTGAGGATCATGAAGACATGTATCGAAGACTCAAATCCATAGCCACCGCCTTCGGGAATGTTGGTGCCTCTCACATTGATGATGCCTGGATCAAGAGGAATTATGTGAGTGCTCTCATGCCTTTCGAGCCCACTTACTTGAAGAGTCTACAAGGAAGACACAACTACCATATCATGACCTCTAATGAAGTTATGCAAGAGATGGCCGCCTTCAAGGTTGTTGCCAAGAATGCCAAAGACGCCCGTGCCCATGCCATTGGAATGAGTAGTGGTGTCAATCTTGCCTTGAAGGCCAAGGTTGTGGAATATGATGAAGATGAAGGGAGTGATGAGGGACTTTCAATGAGCCACCCCGAAGATGTCAAGGTTGCTCATGGTGAATACATGGCCTTCTATGCAAGAAACTTTTGGAAAGATCCCGCCAAGGCCAAGATGGAAATGCAACGAAGAAGCAACCCCAATGGGAGAAGAGATAATGGGTCCAAGTTGAGAACTTGCTTCAATTGTGGTGACCGTTATCACTTTGTTGCCGCTTGTACCTATGAGAAAAGAGAAGATCATGGGGGTAAACTTGTGTTGAAGAATACCTCCAAAGCTCCTTACAAGAAACCCTTCATCAAAAGGAATTCAACCAACAAGAAGTCGGGTGAAATTGTCTTGATCACACATGAAGAATTCTCCTCCGATGATGATGATGAAGATGAAGAAGAGGAAACATCAAGTGGTGTGGAGGCTCTTGCCACTACTTCTATAACTACATTCTCACTCTTCAACTCTCCAAATGAGAATATCTCCAACAAGAAAGTCACTTGCCTTATGGCAAGAGGAACGGAGGTATTATCATCGTCACACTCCACCTCTTTAGTTAATGACAAATTTGATGATGAGTTATCCCTTGAGGTAAAAAAGGAATTAGTTGCTTTTGATGTGTTTATGAACAACTTGCAAGGGAACACAAGAAACATGTTGTGGACCTCTTAAATCAACTTGCACACACACACACACAAGAACTTCTAGATGAGAGATGTAAATTAGGAAGAGAGCACATGATTGAGGTAGAAGCTCTAAATAATGCTCTAGAAGAAGAACAAGAAACTAGAATGTCTCTTGAAACTAAACTTGAAGGGCTTGATGAAGAAAATGATCTCATTATTAATAAACTCATCAAGGAACGTGACCATGCTATTTCTAAATATAAAAGGGCTAAAAATGACAAGATTGAGTTTGGTGTTGTTCATGAAAAACTTGTCGAGGACTTTAGGATGCTTGACAAGGCTCACAAGGCCTTGGAGAGTGAACTCTTGTTGCTCACAAAGTCTCGTGAAAAGCCTCAAACTCAATTGACCAATATTACTTCACCTAGTACTTGCATTGCCTCTAGTTGTACAAGTATACTTGAAGAAAATGCTAGGTTGAAGGGGGAGCTAGCTAAGGCCACCTTTCCCAAAGGAAACAAGTCAATTGATGACCTCTTGAGTAAGCAAAGGTAAAATAGTGAGAAAGGGGGCATTGGCTTTGTCTCTAAAGGCAAGAATAAGAATAAGAAGAAGAAAAACAAGAAGAAGGCCAAGCCCGCACAAGAAAAAGACAAGGTCATTGTGGATAGTAAGTCCACGAATGGCAAAACTATGTCTCATGATGATTTTGCGGGAAGTGCTAACCCTCACTATGTTTTAATGCGTGATTATTATGGTGATGTATATGCACAATATGTTGGCCCATTTTATGGTTATATTGCTTGGTCTATTTGGGTTCCCAAGACCCTTGTTGTTAACAAAAGAGGACCCGTTGAAAAATGGGTACCTAAAAACTAGTTTGATCTTTTGTATACCTATGCTTTCGGAGGGTCAAAATGGATGCTTGATAGTGGATGCACAAGTCATATGACCGGAAGTGCATCTAGTGTCAAGGAGTTGAGACCAAATATTGATCAAATATCCGTGACATATGTCGACAAGTCAAAGTCTAAGGTAATGGGTTTCGGCAAAGTTGTGGTTGCACACGATATCACTCTCGTGGATGTCATGCTTGTTGAGACCCTTGGCTATAATTTACTTTCAGTCCGTGCTCTTGGAAAGATGGGTTTTTCCGTCTTTATTGATAATGATATTGTGATCCTCATGTGGAGCAAGTCTCTAAAGGTCGCTTTCATTGGGTACGTCGAAAATGACTTGTATGTGGTGGACTTTTCGGGGAAAACCATTACAAGTGCAATGTGCTTATTCGGAAAGGCCGATGTGTGTTGGCTATGGCATCACCGTCTATCCCATGTCAACATGAGAACTTTGCAAAGCCTCCACAAGGATGGTCATATTGTTGGACTAAAAGAAAATGTTTGCTTTGCCAAAGGTCGCGTTTGCAGGGCATGTGTTGAAGGAAAGATGCATGATTCTCCCCACAAGACTAAGAACTACATCAAGTCCAAGAGGATCTTGGAGCTCCTTCATGTGGATCTCTTTGGTCCTCCATCTCATGCAAGCCTTGTTGGGAAGAAATATTGCTTCGTGATTGTTGATGACTACTCAAGATACACATGGGTATATTTCTTCAAGCTGAAAAGTGAGACCCAAGAAAACTTCATTGACTTCATCAACATGGCTCAACGTCAACACAATGTCCCTGTGTTAACAATAAGAAGTGACAACGGTACCGAGATCAAGAACTACACATTGAATGTATTTCTTAGTGATGAGGGAATAAAACATCAATATTCCGCTGCATATACCCCTCAACAAAATGGTGTAGCTGAGAGGAAGAGCCGGACTCTTATTGATATGGCAAGGACCATGTTGGCGGAGTTTAAATCTCCATACAATTTTTGGGCTGAAGCAATCTCCACTGCATGCCATGCATCAAACCGTCTCTACCTCCGCAAAGAATTGATCGAGACTCCATATGAAATTCTTACCGGTAACAAGCCCAACGTTTCATACTTCCGGGTGTTCGGTTGTAAGTGTTTCTATCGCATTAAGGGTATTCGTTTGTCCAAGTTTGATTCCAAAGCATTAGAGGGTATTTTTGTTGGTTATGGTCTCAAATCCCACACTTATAGAATCTATGACAAGCTCTCCAGAACTGTCATAGAATCTTGTAGTGTGGTTTTTGAAGAATATGATGGTCCCCAAGCGGGGCGTGTTGATGTCTGTGATGTAGATGATGAAATGCCTCAGGATGCCATAGGAAGAATGGGTGCGGGTTTCATCCGCCCTGTTCAGGAACCTCTTATGGCGGATCGAGAAGAACTATGCTCTACTCAAGTAGAGCCCTCATCTTCACAACATCAACAAGCTCCTATCGAGGAGGACAATGACCCAAGCCAAAGACAAGTTGTGGACCCTCAACCAGTTGATCAAGAAGAAACCTCTAGCCAGGAGGTGCTTGAGTCTCCATTTTCTAGAATGTCCAGCGGTGCTAAGGCCATTACACAAGGAAGATCTATAGAAACTGCCATAAGGGAAGCCTAATGCCCGTCTAGAAGTATGCTTGATCAAGACCAAGGTCAATCTTTGCCTCTTGTAGAAGGGAATGATTCCAATAATGATCAAGGTCAAGTTAATGGTCAAGACTAGGACCAAAATGATGAAGTGACCCCCCCAAGAAACAACAAGGAGATCGAAACTCGTCGCCAAGCTAGAACGGATAGAATTTTGGAATTAAGAGACCACACTCTTGAGAATGTGGTAGGAGATCTAAGAAGAGGGATACCCACTCGAGCTCAACTAAAGAACTTTGGTGAGCACCAAGCACACATTTCCATGGTGGAACCAAAGAAAGTATGGGAAGCTCTTGAAGATTCGGATTGGTTGGATGCAATGCACAAAGAGCTCAACAACTTTGAGAGAACAAATTATGGAAGTTAGTTGAAAAGCCAAAAGATTGCCGCAATGTTATAGGCACCAAGTGGATATTCAAGAACAAGCAAGATGAGCATGGAATTATGGTGAGGAACAAGGCAAGATTGGTTGCACAAGGGTTCTCTCAAATTGAAGGCATTGATTATGGAGAGACATATGCACCCGTGGCTCGCCTTGAGTCCATTTGTATCCTTCTTGCTTATCCGACATACCATAAATTTAAATTACAACAAATGGATGTAGAAAGGGCATTTCTTAATGGTCATTTGCATGAGTTTTTTTTGACTGTGGTCCTTTGCATGAGTTAGTATACGTAAAGCAACCCACGGGGTTTGAGGATCCCAACTTTCCAAACCACGTCTACAAACTTGATAAGGCGCTCTATGGGCTCAAACAAGCTCCACACACGTGGTATGAGCACCTTAGAGAGTTGTTGTTAGATCGTGGGTTTGAGGTTGGAAAAATCGATCCCACTCTTTTTACTAAGAAAGTCAATGGGGAGCTTTTTGTAAGCCAAATATATGTAGATGATATTATCTTTGGCTCATATAACAAAGCTTTTAATGATGAATTCTCAAAGCTTATGACTGACAGGTTTGGGATGTCTATGATGGGAGAATTAAGAGTATTTCTTGGTTTTGAGATCAAGCAAGTAAGAGGAGGAACATTCTTCAACCAAGCCAAGTATACTCAAGGTATGCTCAAAAGATTCAACATGAAAGATCTAAATGGAGCTCCCACTCCCATGGCAACAAAGACTCATCTTGAACTAAACCTAAATAGTAAAGATGTGGATCAAAAGATATACCGGTCCATGATTGGCTCTTTGCTTTACCTTTGTGCATCTAGACCCGATATTGTGTTAAGTGTAAGAGTGTGTGCAAGATATCAAGCGGCTCCTAAAGAAATCCATTTGATGGCGGTCAAGAGAATCTTTCGATATTTGGTTCATACCCCAAACTATGGTATTTGGTATCCTAGAGGCTCAACTTTCTCTCTTTGTGGATACACGGATTCGGATTGGGCTGGTGACAAGGATGATAGGAAATCAACCTCTGGGGCTTGCCAATTCCTTGGGTGGTCCTTGGTGTGTTGGTCTTCTAAGAAGCAAAATTGTATATCTCTCTCCACCGCCGAAGCCGAGTATGTGGCAGCTGCTAGTGCTTGTATTCAATTGCTATGGATGAGGCAAACTTTAAAGGAATACAGTGTCCATTGTGACAAAGTGCCTCTTCTATGTGACAATGAAAGTTCTATCAAGATTGCCTATAACCCAGTGGATCATACAAGGACAAAGCATATTGAGATTCGTCATCACTTCATTAGAGATCATATTGCTCGAGGTGACATTGAGCTATCCTATGTGTCAACCAAAGACCAACTTGCCGACATTTTCACGAAGCCACTTGATGAAGCAAGGTTTTGTTACTTGAGGAATGAACTAAATATCATAGATTCAAGGAGCTTAACTTGATCACCTTGCATACTCACCTGTGTATTGACTCTTATTTGGTTTAGGTGTAGGCATGGAGATAGGGGGAGTGCGGTCGTAATACATTGGGCTATCCCTCCCCCCATAATGCCAAAATTAAGAAATTCAATTCTCTTAATATCATTTTGTGATATGTGAGCATCATTGATGAGTAGTAGCTATGAACCCAAGGACAATTCTTCGCGGTGTCATGCCACAAACTCTTACATGGTGGCCTCGGCCACCACCCTCTTCTTATTGAAGAGTTGGTTCTTAGTTCGTGTTTATTTGGAGCGTTAATGAACATTTGAATGGATTTCTATGGGTTTTCTTGATTCTTCACAGTATGTCATCTTAACCCAAGCCTATTCCTTGTCCTAAAAACACTCTCTCTCATATATGTCCCCAAACACAAAACCTGGAGGTTTTGGTTGAGGAGGACCGGAGTCTCCGGTGTGCTCACACCGGAGTCTCTGGTGTAGGCCGGAGTCTCCGGTCTAGACAGTTTTCGGGTCACTTATAGGGAGGACAGGGTGAACTGAAACAAGCAGTTTCATTCATCCACCCCCGTCCTCCCCTCTCAACCCCATCGCCTGCTCCTCCAAAACACCTCCCCGAAGGCCAAGAAGCCCCGGGATCTGCCGTGCCGCCGACCAGCCTCCTCCCCTCCACCATTGGGTGATTCCCACCGGTGGAGTCGATACCATGGACAGATCTGGTACCTCTCCTCTTTCTCTCCTAGGTTTCATCCCTTGATTTTTTTTTGAGGATTGGTGCTGATTTTTCCCACGGGAATCACTTGTATGCGTGCACACTAGTACACTAGCCTTGTTGCCTTGCCCGATCTGTTAGAATCATCCCCTCTTGTAGCCTCACAGTTCTTTCCCGAGCCTCCCGACCGGAGATTTCGGCCCCAGGGCCAGAGACTCCGGTCTGAGCCGGAGACTCCGGTGTGAACTGCGGAGACTCCGGTGTGGGGTGACTCAAACAAATCCCGTAATGCCTCAAGGCTCTTGTGCTGCATGTTTGGGACATATATGCTTACCTCCATGCTATCTCCCTCACTGTTGTTCACAGGTTCTGGTTCTCGTCGTCCTCCTCGCACCAAGGCCAAGTCAAAGAGGGTCGATCCTCGCTATGATTAGTCCGAGGATTAGTATGTAGTGCCCCCGTCCAACCGGAGACAACTGGCCCGTGATGCAGCATACATGAGGAGGGAGCAGGACATGGTTGAGGAAGAGAACCATGCCAAGAGGGCAAAGTGCGACAATCTTCAGTCTTTGGACCACATGTCAAAGAAAGAGTACCGTGAGCTGCGGAAGACTGATTTCTATGACTTGCCTCGCACTAGCGATGACCCATGCTATTGGAGGAAGGAGCAAGCTGTTTTCATGAAAGACATTTACAGCGTGCTCAAGAAGTCACCTATGTGCCCCAGAAGTATATGAGTGTTGAGCATATGAGGAACATCTCCTACTTCTCTGATGCACTATGGATTTGTGAGAAGTTAGGGTTGTTCAACTTGATGGAGCTCCGTGAATATTACAACATCACCCTTGTGTAGCAGTTCTACGCCATAGTTGTGTTTGGGTCTGACCAAGCCAGGACTATGACCTGGATAACTGGAAACCACCGCTACTCTGCAACTTTCTACAACTTTGTTGAGGCCATCTTTGAGACCTTCCAGGGCGTGTCCACTCATGTTGGGATGTGCATGCACTCAGCAGCTCTTGGGGTGAATAAGAACAAGCTTGCCCCTTTGTATGGCAGCGAGGGTGTTGTGGGGGGGGGGGGGGGTCCAAGGGACTCAAGCCTCTCTATAATCTGAGGTTGAGGATATTCCGCCATACCATTTTCCCCTTGCTGGAAATGATGATGCCATCAGATGTGGTTTGGTCAACTTGCTATATCATACCCACAGGATTTACATGGCTGGCCCCGAGGCAGATGCAGATCCTATTGATGTTATGGATTTCATATTTGAGGAGATGTACCATGCCATACTATACAAGAAGGCCCCTCCATATGCACCACTTGTCATGAGACTCATCAACTCCCAGGATCATGGTTCTCCACTTGGCTTGGCTCCCAACCTTACCGAGCACACTCTTGTATCACTATAGCAGAAGGGACGCATGGGGCCTCCTCCTAGATGCTCCTATGCCAATGAGGAGGAGGAGATCACTGAGATCGAGAGGGCCCCCTCTCCTACTAGGGCTCGGAGGAAGAGTGCTTCCAATGCACCTATGTCTCCCATGACACGTGACTATGTACATGAGATGGTCAAGAAGGCCTCATTCTAGGAGAGGACCCTTTGTTGCATGAATGTGGACATCCGCAAGCAATAGCATGCCTCCTACAAGAGCAACCGTCGCATATAGAAACTCCTCAAGGAGATTAAGGCTCAGGGTGAAGAGGCTGATGAGGAAGGAGAGGATGAGTACACTGATGAGCATGGCGCTCAACAATCCACTGAGTCAGACTACACTCTTTCTTTTGGGGCATGGAATGCCCAACAGGACATTTTGGTGGATTGGAAGACCTTTTCTGATGTCATCTCTGGATATGGGTACTAGGGTACCTCCTCTTCTCGCCCTCACGGCAAAGGGCCTGCAGCTCCAGATGGTGATGATGACTATGATGTTGGTGATGAGGATCAGGATATGGATGAGGAGGACGGGGATGATGACGACAAGGACTACTGATCCGTTGGGGCCCTAGCTTAGGTCTTTTTCCTTTTCGGCGTTTCGATGCCAAAAGGGGAGAAGACATTGTCATCAGGATTTGCATGGGCTTGGGCTTGGATTTGATTCTTATTTACTATCTCGAACTTCGTACTTATTTGCCTTATGTGCCTGCGAGATACTATTTGCTATTTGTGTGTGACTTTGTGGGTGATCCTACATTATTGTAACTCGTGTGAGAACTATGTGCTTTATCTATGTACTACCTGCCGTGCATGTTTTACGTGTTTATCTTAGTGCACATAGTCAGAGGGAGTATTATTATACACTGTCATAATTCATTGCAAATTATTCCATGCAAAATCACTTGTTGTAATCGAACACCAAAAAGGGGGAGATTGAAAGGACATTTACTGACATAATCACTTTTGGTGTTCGTTAACAACAAGTAGATCATTTTACAGTATGCTATTGTCTACAGGTTGATATAATGCAAAGTGAAAAAGACCCTTGGCCTACGGAACTTTCCTTGCAATATTTACATGTTCCTGGGAATTCCAGACCGAAGTCTCCGGCCTGGCTGGAACGGGGGGCTCCAGATTTCTGCCTGGGTCAGCTAGATTGGTGGTCCAGAGCAAGGTCTGGAGACTGACCGGAGTCTCCGGTCCAAGCCTTAGACCAGAATCTCCGGTGTGGTTGGACCGGAGTCTCCGGTCCACTTGGCTCTCAAAAGGGCTAGGTCGGCCAGATTGATGGTCCGGAGGCTGGTCTGGAGATGGGCCAGAATCTCCAATGAAGACCAGAGTCTCCGGTGTGCAGGCCGGAGTCTCCGGTCTGACTTTTCTCCAACGGTCAGAAAATGGTTCAGTGGAGTGAAGGGCTATAAATAGAGGACCTTATTCCCTCCCTACAGCTGCTCGACCCACTAAAGAACACCATCCCCATTTGAGCCACCAAATCAACAAGATCTCTTCATCCAACCATCCAAAGTCATTGATCTTTGGAGAATCGAAGGAGGAGGCCTTGATCTACAGCTTCACCAAGAGAGATCTTCATTTCCCCTCATTCACTTGAGGGCCCCCATGCTCTAGTGTTTCTTTGAAACCCTAGCTTTTGATTTGGTTCTTACAAGCTTATCTTTCATTGTTTGACAGCTTGCTTGTATTTGGGAGCCTCCAATTAAGTTGTGGATGCTGCCTCAAACTTGTTTTAAAGGTGCCGGCTTCCACCTTGAAGGTTGCCGTATAGTGGAAGAGGTGAATCGAGCCTGTTGGGGTGAGGTTCATCGGAGAACAAGGGAGGCCTCTCGTGGCATTGGTGGTTTGAAACCACCCCCTCTCCAAACATAGACATACTTCCCCTCGAAAGGAAGGAACTACGGGAAACAAATCCTTGTGTCTCCACGTGCTTCACTTTGGTTACTTCTATCCTTTACCGCACTTTACCTATATAGTTCTTGCTTAGTGTTTGTGGTAGATTGACATATAGGTAAATTCACCATAGTTGCATGATCTAGAGAATTTACCTTTTTTGTGTCAAACCCTAACTTGAAAAATAGTAAAATTTGAAGTAGCACCTATTCACCCCCCCTAGGTGCCCATACGATCCTTTCAGAAACGCCCCTACGTGTAGCTTCTGGTTGTTCAACCAAGTGTGGAGGACTTGTTTGGGAAGCCTAGTAGAATTGGGCATGTAATACCTAGATGTCCGTGTTTACTATATCAGATGCCTTGTCGTGCTAGGTTTGGACGGAGGCGTCCGAGCCTCCGAGATTTTGTTGTCGGTGCGTGCTTGAGGTAGGTATGGACTGTGATGAGGAGCTAGCTCAGGATGTTCTTGTCTAGGGAAGTCGAAGGTGTGTTCTTTTACTAGTCCAGCGCAGGAGCCCGAGCGACCATCTAAACTGGTGCTAGTGCTGGAGCTCGAGCTGCTGTCGCTACTTGAGTCATCGTCCTAGAGCGCAGCGATGAAGGTTTTCATCTTATGAAACTTATTTATCAACCGGCTCTTCCGTAATTATGACTCCTTGAACTAATATGGTAGAGGGATATCCTCAATATAGATCTGGTAAAATTCCTGAGGGCTTATTGCTTCCACGCAACAAGGTCCCACCCAGCTTGGTTACCAGCGTGGTTTGGCGCATGGGTGATGCTCCATGTTGTCTACCATTGTCTCGACCGGGTACAATGGGTGTCGTTGATTATTATCATGACTTTCAGACGGCTCTAGGAGAATGCCTTCTCCCCGAAGGTCCGTGGTAGGTGACCTTCTGCTAGCCACCCAACCCCTGAGTGGAGGCTGGTTGCGTAGATCTCTTGCCGCCGGGGCTTGATCCTCCTATGTGGTCCAGGCTCCGCAAGATCTTCTGGTGCCATAGCGTATGGCCTAACTCGTTTTTCTCAGGCCACTTTCTCCCTCTGTGCCTTCCAATTATTGCATTCTGGGTCGATTATTGCATTCGCCGTCAATTTTCTTGCTAGGTATAGTTTTGAGCCTACCAAGAGACATTGGAAAGGCGTTAAGGACATCTTCCGGTACATGCAAGGGACCAAAGACCTTGGCTTGTTTGCCCGAAGGAACCAAGACCTATCAGTTGTAGACTATACAGATGTTGGGTACCTTTCGGACCTACACACGTCCAAATGACAGACTGGATATGTTTTCCTTTATGGAGGAACTGCAATTTTCTGGAAATCAACTAAGAAAACTCTTGTGTCAACTTCGACGAACCACTCCAAAATCACAGCATTATACAAAGCATCACGAGAATGTGTATGGCTTCGACGGGTGGTCGGCCACATCCAGATGTCATGTGGGCTGAACACCGTACAAACCGCAACCATTAGCTATGAAGATAATGTCGCTTGTATTGCACAAGTCTAGACGGGTTTTTTGTTGTTGAGAAAGTACATGCGCATATATATTATCTTAAAAGAGAGGTACATAGCACACACGCAGACACCACACGAAACTTCGAGACAGAACAACTGTCCAGCAACAAACGCAAAAAGGACCCCAAAGCAAAGAAAATTACAATCTAGCCCCTGGGGGTCCCCAAGCTCCCACATGACCATTGTTGTCGCGTCTCCCAACTACCGCCAAGTGCCCGATGGGAGAGAAGACGACACGTCGCCTGAACCGAAGCCACACCCTCGCCGTTGAGCGGCTTTGTGAGTCAATATAGCACTCCACCACTGGCGAAGCTTGTATCGATGGGGAACGTCGACCGGGGATCATCCCCATGTAGCTTCGGTCCCAGATCCGGCCATCCCCATCGACACCGTCAAGGGAAACTGCAAGATCTGCCACCTTCAAGCCTCAACCTTTGCTCCTGAACAACAAACAGACTCGAAGCACCGGCGCCGCAGCCACCGATCTGCGCAGCACCCGTCAGAGTGCTCCTGTACACATCCCTCTCCCACCTTGCCAGCACGGGAGCAGACACCAACAAGGAAGGAGTGGAGAGAGGGGAACAAAAGTCCACAGTGGCGGCACCGCCGCTGCCTCGACGTCACCGCTCAGACCAGACCTGCGCCCGCCCAGAACTAGCCCCTAGACGACACGCAACTTGCCTCCTAGATCCGATGCTGACTGCAGGAGAAACCATCACTTCAGAAGGGGATCTGAAGACCACTTATTCACCACCGCCATCACCACAGTCGACGCCATGGGAATGGGCGGCTGAAGCCCTAGCACTCTAGCTACCCTAGCTACTACTATACAGACCGGACACAGCGTCTGGCGACCCCACCCACCGACGGCCAAGGCCATCCAGATGGGGGAGCCGCCGGAGACCAGACGGGTTACGTGAAGAGCAATCTTACAAAACATATAAACACCAAGTTCTTCTACGCACATGAAGTTCAAAATATGAACGAAGTAAAAATCTTACATACTAAGTCGCGTGAAAACCTAGATGATTTATTCACTAAGTTATTACCAGCATCTTCTTTTGAGATATGTGTTCGTGGAATTGGTATGATAAGACTTAGGGGGAGATGCAAGGTTCGGGGGGATAATCTTCAGAAACTCAAGGGGGGATGTTGGGAAACTGGACTAATGCCTGAGCCTACTTCGATAGCCCCGGTTAGGCTAAGTCTATCCTAACGTTATCACTCTATCTCTTTTTCCTTTATATACAAGAACTCCAGTATTGTACGTATTGTTTCAAAGATACATCAATAAAGAGTCTCTCCCTATTTCTTATGTGTCAAATTACTTTATGCAATTGGTGTGTCTTCGGCGTTAGTCTTCTTCCTCTACGTGGTGCACCCTCGGGACCGGCGAGCTGGAAGGGGTTGCACAACAGAGTTGATCCTCTCCCGTGTTGCTCCCTTCTCCAGGGATAAAAGGAGGTAGGGGCGGCGGTCCTAGCGGTCCTCTCTTGTCCAACTCGTCGCTCTGCTTCCGCCGGTCCCCTCCGATTAAGGCACCGATGATTTCCTGATTTCTGCACCGGCAGTCTTTATGGATTGGCAAACTGCTCTTGGACTCCTGGACTAGAGGGGATCTAGTTGGGCGTGTCCACAAACTTCAGTCTGTTGTGCTTCAGCGGGACGCGCTGCGAAGCTTCGCTTTCAGCTGACACCACGGGACATGTCGAAGTTGTGATTTTCATGGCGTTGGCAGGAGGACTATGATTGGTATACAAAAAGTAATATCGGAAGCAGGATTCTATATGCGATAAAGACATTGCTTCACAAGATGCTCTACGAGACTTTTCTTATCCAAACCGCACAACGGTACCTATGAGTCTAGTGATTGGTGATTTGCAGCAGTTGCCTCGGCAAGTGGTGGTGGCAACATTGAGGGACCGAACTTATGTTTTGGTGGTGCTTCTCGAGTATTGAGTCGAACTTTTGGGCAAAACCACCAAAGTTTGTCCTTTATTGATTTTACCTGGCAATGGTCTTAACGAAGACTTGTTTCGATAACTCGGACTCTAGGATGAAACCTAAGATCTTCTATAGGGACGATAACGTGCCCCGGGAGCTGTCTTTGGTGATAGTCAGAGTGTTGGTGTTGCGAATGACTGATCATCGTGGCAGATTTTTTTTTTTTTGCTGGTGAAAAAAACAAAGCTCTGTCATACCACGATACAGTCTGATGATCTTAGCTGGAGAGTTTGCGAGAAGAAGAGGCAAAGAAACAATCTTCCGACACCTGTTGCTTAGCCTATCTACGTGTCGCGCAGTCAGAAATTTACCCAGACTGGAGTGACTAGCGCGCCGCCATGCGTAAGTCTTGTACAGCGCCCAGAGCTGCAGCACAGGTGCCCCTAGGAAGCATCGCCAGCTGCGCTCCTGAAGCTTCCGGGTTCATCCATTCTGCAAGATCCTTCCCTCTCTGATCTGATCTCAAGATGCGTACGAAGAACTGCGAGTTCTGCACGCAGTGGCAAGAGCACTGCTACTGGAGCCACATGCCTGATGAGAACAAGCACTTCTTCAAGCTCATGGTTGGAGACTTCACCCAAAGCATGGTGAGCAATCGCCCACAGCTCCCATTTCCTGCTCTCCTCCATTTATCTGTCCTTGTATTCCAGTTTGCCAGTTTGGATCACATGAATCTGTACTGGTTGGCAAAACAAAATAGTAGTGGTACCATTCTTTCTTTTACTAAATCTGTAGCATTAGTGTATAGCCCCAAGCCCCTGACATTTGATAAGCCTTTTCTCCTTGCCTTTATTCAGTCTGTAGAGTCAAACATGCATCTGAAACTTATATCATTATTACATACACTGGAGACGTAAAAAACATCACAAATAGCAGCTGTTCTTATTGCAGAGCATACCTGGTAGATTTGCAAAGAATTTCAACGGGTACATCTCTGAATACATCAATGTGAAGTCACCTAGTGGCAAATCTTGGAACATTGGAGTAACCAGCGACACCGACGAAGTAGTCCTCCGATCCGGGTGGAAAGAGTTTGTCAATCATCACGGCATCGGGGAGGGAGACTGCCTGCTCTTCAAATACAGTGGAGCATCCTCCTTTGATGTCCTGATGTTTGACCCGAGTGGCTGCCAGAAAACATCTCCTCGTCGTGTCAAAAATCGTGGTTGTGAAATAGCACAGAACTCTGCTGGAGTTGAAGAAGCGCATGGTTGCCCTGCTTTCAGCAAAAACCAGGACCGCACACCGCATTCCCCACCGACAAATGGTGATGCTACTGGCCTGCATATGACTCTTCATAGAGACACTGGTAAGTGCAATTTACAGGCCCTGTATATGCGCTCTGTGACGCGATATAGGTATTGCCGTACTGATTTTTTAATCGGAGGTAAAATCTTTATCTCATCTCATTTGGTAGGAAGAGTTCATACAAAGTTAAAATAGCCTTTTTTGCGGGTAAAAGTTAAAAATAGCCTTGAAGGCTACTCTACTCTCCTAGCATGATTACGCAATTTTTTTGCCCTGGCATTAGCCCAATTACTTCATGTCGCTCTTCGTCTTGTTCATACCGATGTGTGCATAGTGAAAAATTGCGATAGATTCAGGCATTCCTTTCAGTCCAAGCATGCTGACTGTAGTTTTTGGATCGCAAAAACATAGTCTTCTGTATTAGTATTGGATGCAATGTACCGGTTTGAAGTTTAGGGCAAAGCAATGCCATAAACTAACATTCTAAGTGCATGTGTGTATCTGTAGAGCAAGCTCATCTTGACGTCAATGACGACGTAGACCTTGAGATGGATGAATGTGAGCCTACTGCAAAGACTGGGTATTACTTCTGCAACAATGGACCGGTGAGCGAGTTCCATCTGACAGAGGAAGACAAGGAGGAGATATCAAGCGTCCCTGTCCCGGTTGAGCCGAGAAATCCGGTGTTTGTGAAGGTGATACACTCGTCTCATGTCCGTCGCACCACCAAGACCAGCATTGTAGTAAGCGACCTTCCTTCTGAAACTCAATATGAGGTTGCAGATTCAATGCCAGCATATTCTGCGATTAGTGCAGTGTCGAATGTTGAAACTTCATCAAAATCAACACTATCTTTGGGATGCAGGGTGTGTCTTCAGAATTTGCAGCGAAGTACTTGGGAGCAGTCGGCAGGGAGATCATTCTAAGGAGAGCCGGCAGTAAAGGAAGGTGGCACGTCAGCTACCGGAGCGGAGAGAACTACCGGGGCTTTTCTGGGCGCGGCTGGCGCGATTTCACCCGTGACAACAGCCTCCTCGCCCACGACATCTGCCTCTTTGAACTGATGGAGGGTGCTCGCAGGTCAGCAGCCACCGTGCACATCCTCAGGAAGGTGCGCGGCCGCTTTGTCCTGGTGGGCTGAAGCGGGTCTGCTTGACCTCCGTGCGCAGAGACTGTAACAATGTAGAAAGTGTTCTCTGTTCCTCATGGTAGTGATGACAGAACTTCTGTGCTTGGTAGTCATAGTTGTGGCATCGCTGATCCCATAGATTGGATCACTAGAAGTTAACTTACATATGTATGTACATAAGTTATGTGACGCCTCTACTGTATGCTAAAGTTTCCTTTATCAATGTTACCGTGATCCATCAGCACATGAAGTAGGTTATGTTGAAGCTATTGTTTTGTTTATAAGGCTTACCCATTTCACGAAGGATTACCCATTTCACAAAGGAAAATAATAATCAATAAACGATGAGATGGTCTGTATGAATTAGGAAAGGAAGACCTGCATTACTATGGCACAAATCAAACTTTATCATCTAACATATTACTCTCTTTTTTGCAGATCATTTACAATAATACAAAGTGAAGACAGTTAAAGTTTCCTGAATTTAACTGGATTCTCAGTAACAAAATTCACTCAGTATTTGCACTCATGTGCAAAAAAAAAACAGGATGACTACGATGATAGAAAAAAGAATAAACACACTTCCACACAAGAAAACCATCCAATGAAACTAGTCAGTGTTCACGCGCTGTTTATATATCAGACTCAAATGACATGTGCTGATTAATAAGACGTTATTTATATAGAACGAGAAGTGGGGAGTTCCTTATAACTTGGTAAAACGCTGATAAAGGAAGTTGAGCTAGAATAGCTTCTAATAGGTTCGTCCCGAAATAACTGTATCCTTGCTGCATAGGACCATGACTCCCAGCTTCAGTTACCTGCAAAATAAGATCACATGAAAGGTAGGTTCAATATGAAAATCATAGAGAAAAACAGCCAAATCAGTATGTTCTATTCAAACAGTTTCGACGCATGCTAAGGAACAGGAATCATTGCGGATGGAAGCAGGACATAAAATTCGAAGCATCTATACTCAACAGTAAGGTAAGTTGTCACCTGTAGGTGTTTAAGACTAGGCAGTGGTGAAAGAACATCATGGTAAAGAAAGGCTGCATTCATGGGATAAACAGAACTGGAAATTAATTGGTGTCACTCAGCTGTCAAGGGTTGTCATATTTAACAACAAACACCCCATAATGACGAAAGTTACAAGACTTTTCCTAGGATATGTGACAATGTAGCCGGAATGAAGATAAGAGTTGATACTTAGGATATTCAATTTGCCAATATACTAAAACTCTGACCCTTTTTAAGTATCACATAACAGAAAAATTGCTGATAGAGAAGATACAGAGCTAAAACTATCATTTCCACTATTCCGTCTAATCATCTGATCATTTATTTTGTTGTAGCTATTCAATTTGTATTAATAATTTTGTACTGAAATAAGTTTGACAAAATAACATTACATTGCATGACCGCCAGCACTTCACTACGCTTTAAACTGGTCTCCCCAGCATCATTCATCATCTCAGTTTCCTAATAGATCCCAACCACATAAATCCTCAAATCAGCCAAGCTTTCATAATGCATTGTTATAAACTACTGTATGTGGAGAATTAGTTAGAAAGGGGGTTGCTTGCACATTTTAGTAAGTCTAAATATTAGAAGCCCAGTGAACAAGAATTGGGAACAAATACAAACTAATGCACACTCATAATGTACATGTGGCTATAGTTCACAAATCACAATCGAGATGAAAGGAATAATAATGCTAGGGATAATGGATTAGTACATAACGGTTAACATTTTGGTCACAGTGAACCATTCAAGTGGAGAGTTTACAGCAGGATCTTCAGACATAAGGCAAACATCGACATGTATTGTGCACAAGGATTTTAAAGTACAAAACATATTTTAGATAATTTACAGGCCAGGCACCCAGTAACCAGGCTATTCTGGTTTGCTATATCCATTTTTTTTTACATATTTTTCATCAATTATTGATTGCATTGATGTCCTGTGAGCAATAATACCAAGGTTCCATTTTTCATAGTACGAAAGCACCTCCTTCCACACCAATTATTTTAGCGACCAGGCACAATTTTGTTCTCGTTGAGTGCTAAAATTGTAGGTTTACTTTCAGTTACAATAACACACAACTCTATTAGTCATATTAGCATTGGGGAATGTGTAGTCATAAACATCTACTTGCATATGTTTGAAAGAAATCTCTGAATTTGTATCTGGAACAAATTAACAAAGGTTTCTACAGAAGGCTTGTGTGATGCTCACACGCACTTCAAGTAGTAAATCCAACATAACAATCAGCAGTTATGTGCATGACCATCAGCACTGCAGCAAGTGCCCACATCAAGGATCATTTATTTGCCTAAATAGTTTGCTTAGTTTCCAAGGGTAAGGAGTAGTTGCTTTGCATTTTATTTGTTAATATGGACCATGGTTTTTAAGGAGGTATAAGCCAAGGCAAGGTGCCCAGCCCCACCTTTAAACGCTAAGGCAACACAGTAACACCTTAGACAGCAGCAACCAGCAGTTCAGTACATATATTAGAAGACTGGAAACTATCGCGAGATGGGCAGTAATCATACAGAGTCCTATGGTGTCTAAGTCCATCTTACAACCCATCCACTCCAGTGACTTAATTACACTACCCCACCATGCTCCTTAGCACAGCCATCATCCCTCCACAACTCCTGATTTCCCTCCTCGTGGCAGCATCACACAACCCCTTCCTTATCCCTCACCAAAGCAGCCACAGTTCCATCCTTCTCCCTCAAAGAAGCAACCAAAACACCTCACTTCTTCCTCACCACAGAAAGAGAGTAGATTCAAGAAAGGAAGGAGATAGCGGAATCTGGGACACATCAGGATACTCAGCCAGAGTGCAGGGGCGATGTGATTGCCGTCTCGAAGACCCTGGAGCAGCCAAGTACTGATGCTGCAACAACCAGGCGGTGCTGGACACTCCGCGGATACCATACTATAGAACATGGCAAAGGCGACAAATTACCATCCTAGAGCAATTCAGCACTGAAGAGATGCCTAAAGATGCTTAGATGATGCATAAAAAACAACAGTTAGGACAGTCAAACTTAGGATTGAACATATCTATACATGTTAGGAAGGCCCTCAATATAAAGAGGCATGTTGTAATCACTGGCATTAGAAAAAAAATCAAAGTCATCGGTCACCGCTCCCTAAGAGAAGCCGACGTATAGGGACACTGATACATCTGGCATATCCCCGTAAAGGACACGCCCAGCACGGGGACATGGCTGCATCTGCTGCTTTGCTATCCTCGCTGAGATGATTACCCTGGAACGACCTAACGATCCTTACGGTTATAAACTCATGGTTATCCTATATCCACAAAGGCTCTATATTCTAAGTTGCAGAAACAGTCATTGGAAAGGGAGACCTACATCATCAGCAGAATAGGGTCCCAAATCATTATGATCTTCCTCTGCATCAACCATCTTTCTCATTTTTCCCTATCAAATCCTGATTTTGGGTCCTTAAATTAGTTGTAGCATAAATTCATCAAAAGAACAAATAGGATACATCATCAGATAAACACCACACTACGCTATAATATTACTTTGATCACTAGACAATTAAAATTTTAGGCAGGGAAACCATTTTTCAATCCAAACCATCAGTAGACCATACCACTGTTCTCACATCTAAACATGGACATCTAGCACGACAAGTCGACAAGTAGTCCAGTCCATCAAGTGTTTAGTGCACTGGGCCATAAAATCAGTGTGCCAAAATTTTGCAAACAACACCAGAAAATAACCAAGGTAAACATTTTGCATGACGAAGAGCACACATAGCACCAACTAAAATCTTTCTTACCAGAAAACTGGTAACAAGAATCCAAGATTACAATTTAGGAGTATTTGGAAATGTATTATGAGGTGCATAGTTACATTAACCTCATGAAAGCCTTGTAATTACAATAAGGAAGGATGAAGCTAGTCAAATAAATGTTGTGATAAGCTAACAGACATAATCCAGAAAAATAACATTTTACAATTTAAACTAAATAGGTTAACCAAACAAACAAAGGTATTTGGTTAAGCTATAACCAAAAGAACAAGTTCAGCTTTAATGAAGGGAGCATAAATTTGCCGATTCTCAAGTTGGCATGATCCTAGTATATGTTTCCGATCAAATGGCTCCTAGTGGGTAGTATTTAATGAGTGTACAGACACCTGATAGCATTGCAAAGGATTCAGCTCATAAATTCCCCGGCACAAAGCCACCATGTGTTTCCACCGCTTGAATTCAGAAGAAAAACATTTCCAAGTAACTCCAATGCTAAATTATTATTATCACGGCTATAGTGCATCAAGAAATTTTCGCTCAGCATGGCATACTAAAGTACCAAGCACATTGTGCCCACACATACTTCAAAATCAAAACCTGTTGACAAAATGCACCCATTTGAGCACTTAACCAAATAACTAAAACAATGCCCATATGCAACAACCCACTAACCAATAGAAATTTTGAGTGCCCGTGATAGCAATCCTCCCAATGCACACATAAAAATCATCAGGAACGAAATGGTTGCATAAACATTCACTATACATCTAGAACGTTCCCCAAAACAATCATACACTTGAAATAAAAGGAGTAGGTTTTGATGCAAACAGATTGATAAAGTGGTGCAAACACATTCATGACAACTAACTTGTTAGCGATCCTGACAAGTGCGGCAGAAGGTACCCTGGGAGAGCTCACAGCACGCCCGCGCGCTCGACGCGCAGTACCCCGTCAGTCTTGCAGCCACCACCGCCGGTGACCCCATCAGCGCCGCCAAAGGCCTGCACGGATCAAAACCAGCTGTTACATTCACATCACATCAGCGAACGCCTAGCGTATCGTGGAGGCGTTTCGTCTCGACTACCTCGCGGTGGCGAAAGGGGCGGAGGAGGGCCCGACGGCAGGGATGCGGCGGGGAGCGGCGGCGGGTACGGGGGCCGGGCGGAGGCGCGGGATAGCGGAGGCCGTGCGGCCGCGGACCGCGGTGAGGAAGGAGCGGGAAGCTGCACCGCGCAACGCCATGGTTAGGGTTTCGTCGGAGAAGATGGAGACGGTCGCGGTGGCGTGATGAGGAAATTAGAAATGGCTGAGGAGGTTTAGGGTTTTAGAAAAAGATGGTACAGTTATGGGCTTCTAGCCCAGCAGCCCATTCAACTTCATTCCTTCCTAGTCGAAAGTAATAACCCTCAAAAAAGAAAGTTGAAGAGTATTTGGGCTAGAGTTCGTCGATTTGGCATCGGGCTACACGTAGCATTTTATTTTGAGTATACGAAAAATATTTCAAAATTTAAAAACCTTTTTAAAATCTGGGCATGTAGGCAATAATTTTTTTCTTCAAGTGTGCAAAATTTCAATCCAAAATAATTTTTATTCTAGGCTACATAAAGAAACCCAAAATTTCGCAGATCATTGTGTGAACAGAAACAGAAGGACACCATCACACACCCAGATCCATAATTTGTCATTTTGTTGTAGTCCAGAATACTTTCATTTCGGGTTGACATTTTCCACATTTGAAACTTACATGGGGCCAACATTCAGATATTTGATTCAGAATTTTTTGAAATCTATTTTCAAATGTTTCGTGTAGCCCGAGTTGCAAATACATTTTTCGATTTAGGCTAAGCCTATTACATGCGATTTTGCATATGCTCATGTAGGCTCCTCATGCACTTATTGGCTTGCCGCCCCTAAAATAAATTCTCTATTCCATGAGGTCTTGTTTGAAAATCAAACAGGATCCCGAGCCCAAAGTCGTTCAGCATGGATCGTATTTGCATGGCATATTAAATACTCCCTCTGATAGTACAAACTTTATATTAAAATATGTGGCACTTATTATCAATCGGAGGGACTAGGTGAATGTTTTTATATATCTTAAAATAAATGTTAATTTGTTTGAAAATACTTTAATAATAAGAAAGGCTGATGAATTATATAATAAAGATGTTCACGTGTATTAAAACATTCTCGTATTTAATAAATGTCCCTTGTTTCAAAAAAATCTTGCTCATGTATCATAGAAAAACTAATAAAAATGGACATAATTGTACGTGCAAAATAGGAATAATGTTCACGTATATTAAAAGAAATGTCCATGTATGTAAATATTTTGTTATGCATGCCAGAATATATCTGCACGACATCTTTAAGATATCATACTTTTGTTGACAAATAGAATCATTAAAATTAATATTTAAAAGTAAAATGGAATAAAAATAATGAAAAATAATCTGGTAAAAAAAGAAAATAAAGCGAAGAGAAAAAACAAAAAAGTAAAAAACAGCAAGATAAAAATAATAAAGTAATCCAAAAAAAACCACACCGTGTTTGGCCATCCCGCTAGCACGAGCTACATGGGCGTTAACCCCTTATTATTTGACGCAACGAGCATCAAATAGGGATACCCTGCTCCACTATGCCCGATGATGTTCACCGTCAATTTGACCGGTAATTTTGGTCCAAGAATGTGAAGTATCTCTTCGATCTCCTCTTATGCAACCTTTTTTTGATCAAAGGGTTCCGGCTTTATTAAATTATTAAAGCCCCGTATGGCGAGGTTTGGATACAAGGGTGCTAAATGACAGCTTACAAACAACAAATACGACGAACAAAAAAAAAATGAAAGCACAACTTGAAGGTATCGATGTCCCCTCACGAAACCACCAAGGGAGAGGCAACACAAACTTGAAGGGATCATTGGCTGCCTTGAGGAAGAACCAACAACCGTCTACACCAAGGAGATAGGAGGCAGCATCCCCTACCTTTTCCAATGTCGGAGAGGGATCCCTATCATCTCGTCGTGGATCAAAGGACGCTGCACCGTCGACCACCAGACGTACTGGTCTCAAGACTCATGATGGACATATACCAGGGATGCCTCGTTACAACCAGTAGACCACATCAACTGAACTATCGAAGACCAAAGATGAGCACCGAAAGCATAAACTAGGGCCGCAAACGTTGATGAAGAAGGAGCAGATCCATCGAGATGTGAAGACGAAGACGATGAGCAAGAGATGACAGGCAGCTCACGCACCCTTGGCTCTGCACTACACTGTCGCATCCCCTCCCGCATAGGATCGAGGGTGCAACCCACAAATGAATAACAAGCAATATAGCAGTTGTTATATGTTGATCCAAAAAAGTAGAGGCCAACTTCTGACGGAGCGGAGCGAGGCCCGTCGCCGGATATATATACTTCTTGTAAGCCGCCGGCTGGGATAAGTTGCATTTGTGAAATCCCCGGCGTTGTGTAAACACTCTCCGTTATAGTGAAGTTTCGCTGGCTGGCACCCGTGGTTTTTCCCCTCTCTTTGTTGGAGAGGGTTTTCCACGTTAAATCTGTGTCCCCTTGCTGTGATTTTGTTTTCGTTCTTCGTTATTTACTTGTCGCAAATCTAACAGCAGCAAAGAGCGCACCCAAAGGAGATGGTCGCGAACCCTTCAACCTCGGCGACGACAACACCACTCAGACCTTACCACCACCAGTCGGCTACCAACCTTGTCATCCCTCAACTATGATCCCATCGTTCCACAGGCGATGCCTCCAAGGAGGGAGCGATGCCTAAGGCTTCGTTGTCACCCAATTTGAGCAGATTTTTGGTCTTCACCCAGGAATAGGGCCTAGGAGGGACATGGACCTCGATGATGCCTCAAGAGGAAGTGTCGTGCCCTAGGGCATCGCCACTGCCGTGGACGGGGCCAACGAACCAAGAAATTCTCCGGGTCCTAAACTCACACCACCAACTCCCCACCATCAACTGATCTGGCACCCATGGACAACGGGCGACCAGATCTTGTGGGGGAGAGAGTCGAGGAGGGAGGAAGGAAGCTGGCCTTCAGATCTGATGAGGAGGACGGAGCCACCACGGACACCGTCCACCGTCGCCTTGCTGCCTGCAAGGCAAAGGGCAACATCACAAACCCGTGGCCATCACTAGCCGTTGTCCAAGGCCGGAGCCTCGAAGTCCAGAGTCTATTATGCAAACTAATGAGCTGCATTGTCCTTGGGGCAAATGAATTCTTAGAGAATTGCTGTAAAATTTAAATTGCATTCAGAGGTAAATGCGTTGTTACGAAAAATAGATCGACCATGAAATTTAGAGATCGTTCAGAGGTATATGCTGGAAACTAAATTATATTTTGGTTTCCTTTATAAGAAAACTACACCGATTTGTTGAATCTCTGGGGCGTCTCTTGCCAGCCACAGCCAGCTGAGTAAGCTTACGTGACAGATCAGCACTTGCACTGCAGCGACAGGCACCACGCTTGCATGGCCCTCAACGTACGCACGCGTGCGCGCGATCTCCTCGATCGGGGTGCCGGCTGTTGTAGCAACAAACCTTCACACGTTGAACTTCACCTGTTTGCATGCATGCTGCGGTTCTACGTAGGGACAGTTCCGGGGTGCACACCGGCCAGCACGCGCCCGCCTTCATGTGACATGTAGGGTTCTCTGCCTTGCATGCATGTGTTTTTAGTGTGTTGTCCTTCGACAATGGTCGTTTGTCGCCGGCCGGCCTTCTCATTTGGAGAAGCTGATGCTACCAAAACATAAGTTTGAACTCTAGCACTAGAAAAGGTATACGTAACATTTTTTTTTAAAATGGACAAAAGCTTTATTTTCCTTTTCACCGATTAAGAGAGAAAGATAGTACAGTACGAGACATGGTTACAACGAACAATAAATCACATACACGAGAGAAACATATTATATGTCTTTAGATTTAGTCACATTCAATCCTTAACCCGCAACAAGTAACATGAATGCAACAAGTAACATGAATATAGTAAAATCCTTGACATGTGTACATGGCTTAACCGAAGGAATATGTGCCAGTCCTTACCAAATTAAGGTTCTGTGAAGGATACTCAGTGATCATGCATGAGCTCTGTATCCATAGATCCTAGAGGCTCTTTGATCCATAAGATTCCAGAAAAATATCACAATAGGAAAAACCGCAAGATCGTGGTGTAGCAAATTTAAATCCTCCGTATTACTGTTTGTCTGAATACACGGCATGAAAAATAAATGAATCTTTCCTACAAATGAAACAACTATAGTAGAAAAATCCAAAGAAATACAATCCTCAAGAATGTTTTATAAAAACCTTTGAATAGTAGAAAGGCCCTCTGGGAACCCTAGATCATTCCTTCGTAAATCGCCACCTAATTACCCACCCTAAGATCATGCTACACTCAATTCAACCATACCTCCCCGCGCTCACGCTCGATATAATTAACTCGTACTCCCCTGAACCTTGATGTGTCTAGTATTCCCCACCTTGATTAGTACCAAACAAATCTAACAGATAATGTCTGATGATGCTACACTAGAGAGATTATTTCTAAATCGGTTTTGCTTCAGGAAATCCATGTCCACTTCTTGAGGTTGCTTGATTACAACATGGGAGTGACCCCCTTCCCCACAACATATTTAGGTTATGTTGGAGTGCCTTCACACATTTTTTGTCTCTTTAGAAATGTAGGGTTCTTTAAACCTGGGAATTTAGAAAAAATAGGGTAAGATATAGATGTCATTTCTCATCAAAATATATCCTAACATAAACAAAACACACATTAATTTACAATAGACGGTTTATAGATCTGGACATCTACATGAATTTTACAATTGCATATATAAGCTTCAAGACAAAAAAGACTTCTTGGTTGAGGAAACACATTTAGTAGATTTTCTCAAAATGTTGATGCAGATTGAGCCATTCCATTGGAATTTCTTAATTAGGATCCCTAATACAGCTCATGATCAATTTAAAATCATTTGTAGAAAAAAATGTGGATTGAAATCGTTCAAACGTCATCTAAAATAGACTTCAATCTAAGACGGCCGGGCAGGACGCCATGAGTATTATTTTACTGGTTTGACCTCAAATAGAGACCTAACGAGGGAATACAGAGTCATCAATGAAGACCACCTTTTCTCACCTTTGGTGGCTGCTTGAATATATGTTTTGTTAGCCAACATCTCTGTTTTTGGTCTCCAGATTCAGCAGCGGAATGAATGTTATTTGATATCTACAAATCGACAAATACTCAACAAACCTCGAGTGCATAACGTATGATAGACCGCCGGGAGAGCCACCCATGGGAAGTATGGATCACTGAGGCCTTTGAAGATTGCAATTGCGGCGTATTCAAGTTCGGGTTGTTGACGGGGTATTCGTTGTTTGGCTCCATTTGCAGTCTTCAGCGTCTTCTTCACGAGATATCGTTATCTTGTTCTTGGTTCGTGTAACTTAGCTTAAATGTTTATTGCCCTGTGGTCAAGAGCCATGTAGCGATGTACTGTGAACTTCGATGGTAATATGATCTTTTCTGTTGAAAAGAAAAGTAGTACTGGATCATTATCACACCTCCAGGCGCGGCACAGTCCCGGCTCATATGGAGTCAGTCGAACGCATGTTTTTCTCTTTCGCCCTATAGCCAGTTTACTGGTCATGCAACGCATGTTTTTCTCTTTCGCCCTACAGCCAGTTTACTGGTCATGCATGTGTGTCTGCTGCCCGGACATAATTACGCTGGTCACTAGTGCAATTAATTTAATTTACAGAGCCGAGTTGGTCCAGTGAAGCTTATTTTTCTGACTTCCAGCAGGCAACATTCAATTAGGTTTTAATCATAACCATGAGGCTAGTAACAGTGCAAAATAACTTAGACAAGTAACATGCATATGTTACTAGTCTAAATCACTACTACTATTTTCATAATAGGAAATAACTTATATGTGGTAACATGTGATGTCACATTAATTAGGTTGTAGACTCACTTTATCTTGATATGTGTAATGTTAGAATATTAGGCAATTTTCCCATGAGATTAATTATCGAAATCAACATTATGTAAGCACTAGCAGATCTAAATACATGCAGCCAAACAACCACATCTAGTAGATCTAAAAATATAGCAAGAACTAGTGCATACAAAGAGAAGAATAGCACATACAGATTGACCGGGAAGGTCGTCACCGTAGCAACACCTTGGTCCTTGTTGATGTTGTCCATGGTGCTGAGGAAGTCGTCGGTTGCCGAAGAAGAACACACGAACGGAGGCGAGCAGTCGCGCCAAGACGCTCCCCAAAAACCTTATCGCCCGTCTCCCGATGCAAGATCTCAACGGATCGGGTTTCGGAGGCCTGCTCTCCCGGACAGCAGTGCACGCAGCCGCCGGGATGGGGAAGCCTAGAGAGCAGCGCATCAAGAGGAACACACAGCAAGAGAGACTGGGAAAGGAACTGGATGCATCTAGATCTGTCTGTCTCTCGCTCTATAGCCTGGGAGGTGAGCCGACCAAGTCGCCACGCGGTGGAAGACAGGGACACGCGTCAAACATGCACACGAATGTTGACACGTAGGTGCACCAAGCAAAAATTTAGTCTTCCATAAAACGAGTTTCTAACTCGAACTCGATTCACGAAACGCGACGCGCGTGCGGGCGAGACGAGACGGGCGACGGAGGAGGAGGAGTGTGTGTGGACTCCTTCTCTTCTTACTTACTTAGTGGAAGTGAAACAACTCACCTTATAAGCTGGTCCAACTCTCTCCCAACTAGCAATGTGGGACTAAACTTTATCTTCCACAGAGCTCCCAAGTTGCCATAGTAGATGGGCATTGAGATTTTAGGATTTATTAGACTAAATGGGCTGCCTACATGGGCCGCAACCCATATAAATCTAACAATCCCCCACGATCTCAGAGGCACATCATATGACACATTAGTTCCAATTACTGTTTAATATACCTGTAGTTCAGTGGAGACTGTTAAGTTGAACTTCCACCTAGACAAAGAGATACGCTTACTACAACTGAACAATGGACTATGCCTTGAATTGCTAGGCTTGCGCATCAAGTTTCACTCAATGACGTTACCGGTACTTGGCTGCCATAGGCTACCCCTTGGGTGGAGCTTATAAGTCATACTCCTCAGCCTTTCATGAGCTTCCTAGAAATTCACCCAAATCTCATACACTATGACCATCAGTGTAGCTCATATAGGTGTGTTCTTCCAAGATCGCCCTGTAGGACAGCGTCTTTGCTCCCAAGGAGACAGTCAAAACACATTAAGACATAATCAACCTTCCTTACAGAATACTATGAGAGAATTGCATCTGCAGCGGAGTGGGAGTATTAAAAGTTTCTCTCAACTCAGTTGTTTTGGTTTGTTTTCCCAGGTCCTAATTCACGGGATCTCCGATCACATAGGTTGGGTTACCCCCTTGACAACTCACGTGGGTCTCAACCCCATCTCCCTCGATGCATTTTCTATCAAATTTCTTGATAGTCCTTTCGTAAAAGGATCTGTCAGATTCTTAGCCGTTTGGACATAATCCAATGCCATAACTCCGGAGTTTCTCGGCTTTCTGACAGACTTCAGTCTTCTCTTGACATGTCTTGAACTCTTCATATTGTCCTTAGAACTGTTCACTTTGACAATCACAGTTTGGTTGTCATAGTTCATAAGGATTGCCGGTATTGGTTTTTCAACCATAGGAAAATCTGTTAAGAGTTCACGAAGCCATTCTTCTTCGATAGTAGCAGTATCTAATGCTATGAGTTCTGCTTTTATAGTTGACCTTGTTAAGATGGTCTGCTTGCAAGACTTCCATGAAACAGCGTCACCACCAAGAGTGAATATATATCCACTTGTGGCCTTTATCTCATCAGCATCTGATGATCCAATTTGAATCACTATACCCTTCAAGTACTCTAGGATACCCGGTATAATAAATTCCACAGCTCACGGTTCCATTTAGATAGCGTATTACTCTCTCAAGAGCATGCCAATGATCATCTACCGGGTTGGCCACAAACCGGCTAAGTTTGGTCACAACAAACGAGATGTTAGGCCTCGTAGCGCAAGCTAAATACATAAGTGAGCCAATAATCTGAGAGTATCTCAATTGATCTCTAGCTGCCTTTTGATTCTTTCAAAGCAAAACACTAGGATCATAAGGTGTGGGAGAGGATTTACAATCATCATATCCAAATCTTCTCAACACCTTCTCCACATAATGTGATTGCACAAGTGTAATCCCATTATCCTCATCTCTCAGTAGCTTGATATTTAGGATAACATTAGCTTCTCTAAGATCCTTCATCTCAAAACATTGAGATAAGAAGGTTTTGACCTCATTAATCACTCTGAGACTTGTCCCAAAAATTAATATGTCATCAACATAGAGACATAGGACAACTCCCTCGCCCCCACCATAGGCGGTAGTACACACATTTGACGGCTTCATTTACAACAAAGCCCACAGATGTCAAAGTTCTTTCAAACTTTTCATGCCATTGCTTGGTGATGCACTCGATGATCGACGTAGAGCTCGTTGGGGACACCAAGAGGAAGGTATGATGAGCACAGCAGAAAGCTTTCCCTCAATTATGAAACCAAGGTTTAATTGAACCAGTAGGAGCAAGGAAACACCCCAAAGGTGTTACTAGCTGAGCTTTGGCAGGGCGCACTACCGGTGCTAGTAGCAACGTGGAGACCTGCATAACGCAACCACAGAACTTTGTCCCCAACTTGCGATGAGGTTGTCAATCTCACCGTGTTTTGCGGAAAACAAAGGATTAAACGTATCGAATGGAAAGAAGTAAAAGCTTGCAGTAAGTAAACACAAAGCAGTAAACAGTTGTAGATTGTATGTAAAGTAAAAGGACCGGGATCCATAGTTCACTAGAGGTGGCTCTCCTTAAGATAGATAACATGCTGGGTGAACAAATTACAGCGGGGCAATTGACAAACACCGAGAAAGCAATACATGCATATACTAATCATCTTGACTCCTTTGAGACTTGATTAGGCATTACAACATAATACATAGACCGCCATCCAATTGCATCTATGACTAATAATCCACCTTCAGGTTATCATCCGAACCCCCTCCAGTATTAAGTTGCAAGCAACAGATTATTGCTTTACGAACTACGTGTAAAGTAAACAATACGATTGTTCTATGAACAAAGGATTGTTGTTTTCTCCCTAATAGCAACAACACATCTAGTACCTTTCTGTCACTTCCCCAGATTACCAGAGGCATGAACCCACTATCGAGCATAAATACTAACTCTTGGAGTTGCTAGCATCTACTTGGCCAAGATAGCTACTAACAACGGAAAGCATGCAAGATCTCAAATAACAAAGACATGATAAAATCAATAATCAATCTGAAATAGCATCTCAATATCCATCGGATCCCCGCAAACACAACATGTATGGATTACAAATAGATGATCTTGATCATGAACGGAGCTCACAAGATCTAAACATGAAAGCACAAAGGAGGAGAAACCAGCCATCTAGCTACTACATGGATCCATAGTCCAAGAATGAACTACTCACGCATCACACCGGAGGCTTGCATGGTGATGAAGAAGGCCTCCAGGGTGAATTCCCCTCTCCGGCAGGGTGTCGGGAAGAGCTTCAGATCCCCCCCGATCTAGGGATGGAGATGACAGCGGCTATAGACTCTTTCATGGATTTTTGATCGGGTACTTAGGGTTTTCGTCCCGAGGGCAACTTATAGGCGGAAGGAGAGGCCGAGGGGGTGCTGGGGTCGGCCAGACCACCCCCTGGCGCGGGCCAGGCCTGGCCGCGCGGCCAGGTGGTGTGGCCGGCCCCCAGCCCTTCTCCGTCTCGTATTCTGGCACTTGATCCCTTCCGGAAAAATAGGCACTTTGGCTTTTGTCCCGTCCAATTCCGAGAATATTCATTTTCTGACTTTCCTGGAACCAAAAACAGTAGAAAACAGGCAGCTGGCACTGTGGCTCTTATTAATAGGTTAGTCCAAGAAATCATAATAAAAGTACTCCCAAGTTGGAACAAAACACAAGAAAGTGGATAAAACCAAGCATGGAACATCAAAAATTATAGATACATTTGCAATGTATCAACATCCCCAAGCTTAACTCCTGCTCGTCCTCGAGTAGGTAAGTGATAAAAAGAAAGAATTTTTGAGGTGACATGCACCATCAAAGACTTGATCAAAGTATTTGCAAAACACAAAGCTAGGATCATAGTACTTCAATCATAACATGAAAGACAAAGTTCTAGCAATAAGCAAAGAAACTATGATGCAACATGAAATGGCACAAACAAAAGATTCATGAATAACAATGCTTTGCAAGATGTTTGTTTGTTTCACATAAAGAAAACATAGCATAAAAGTATTCAGCTTGTCCCTCAATAGAGTAGCAAATATAAATGCATAGGACACCTTCAAAGTTCATAAGAGTGACCAGATACAATAGTTTCAAACAAGTTATGCATCAATCAACTAGTCTTGGGACAATGCACATAGAACTAAGAATGGCCACTATGCTCTCAAAGTAGTGCATAAAGATAGAAGGTGGAGACTCAATATAATGGTGGAAGAAAAGCCTTTTGTAAAAGGAAGTAGGGATTCAAGTCTCATAAAGAGCTTCCAAAAATTATGGTACTTATAGCTTTCAGCTCTCATTGCCCCTATCATAAGCATCTTGAAGTGATTAAGGTTAAAGTGAACAAATTATTGTGTACATGCTTGACGAAGTATAAGTCAGAAATCTCATGTCCCTTGTATACAAGGGCCGCTCCTCATGTTACTCAAGTTTAGTCACCGGTAAGTTCTTGTCATCGTAAGTACATGTGTATCATTGAAACCGCCAACGGGGTACCCCTTTCCCGATGATACGGAAGAATCCCCATATCAAAATGACAAGGCAAGCAAACAACGAGCATCTCAACATTCTTCTTATTTACCATGGGAATATGGTGCTTTTTTCTCTCTTTCCTCTTTTCATAGTATCTCTTTTTTTTCTCTTTTTTTTCTCAATATAGGACTCTTTTTTTATAAGAAGAATGCTTCATAGACAACTCATTATGGTTACGCTGCAGGTTTCCACCATGTCAGCATGGATTAGACCAGCGGCCCAGGCATTTCTCTAACACATATACATAACTCCATGGACTTACAAGCTCCCCTTTCATTTCACACCGACGACATCCATATACAAAAGAGCATGATATCAACTAGGTACAAGTACCAAGTGCAATGTTGAAAGCGTTCCCCATGAAAGCATGGTTCTGCTAATTCCCAACAAATAAGTGCAAGCATATACAACATAGATGACACAATGGTTCAAGTTTATTAAGAGCAAGTAAAGTAAAGTGTGCCATCAAGTTCATGAGAGCTTTAATCACTAGTTTTATCATAACAAGTGAAAGGTAAACAAAAGCATGAATATACTTGGAATAGCATGAGCTAGTAGGTAGGTATGGCGGACTCTTTGGAATAACTTGGTTGAGGGAGTTAGATGCATTAGTGGAACTCATACTTGGTTGTGGAGGCTAGCAAAAGACTAGGAGCGACAAACTAAGAGAGCAATAATGGCCATAATCATGCAGAGCGACAAAACAGCATTGATCAAAGCATAAAGTGATACTACAAGTTGAAACCTAAAGGATCATAAAGGCTATGGTGACTTGAGATAGTCATAACATGGTGTGAGCATGTGCCAAGTCAACCCAAATAAAGCATCAAAGGAGAATACCACTATACTATGCTTTAATATGCTAAAACAACGCATGATTCATCCAAGGCACATTAAGCAATCTCAATTGTTTATAACAAGTCATTCTACAGCAAAGAATACTAAGCCTAAAGCCAAAACAATATCAAGCATGGCATGACAAAGCATAGGCCACAGTCAAAAACGAGCTCTTTTTACCACATAAGCATGAACTTTCCTACTCTTTTCCAAACCAAACCAAACTATATGCAAACCAATGTATGGAAGAGGGGGTCCAACCAATTTATTCAGAAAACTAAGCAAACCAAAGCAAACTAAAAACCAAAACAAAAACGAAAAAGAAGACGCTCCAAAAAAAACACAACTGTGCACGAAACAATAAAAATGAAGCGTTTGTAAGAAACCTGGAATTTTTATTGATGAAGAAGGGGAATGCCTTGGGCATCCCCAAGCTTTGACGCTTGTACTTCTTGGATATTTCTTGGGGTGACACGCGTGGCATCCCTAAGCTTGAGCTTTAGTCCATCCTTCATCTCTTTACTCATTCCTTTCATACACCTGAAATTTTTCCTTCATACAAAACTTCACACAATCTCATTAGCAACATTAGTGCACTTAAGATAAATAAGTCTCAAGGTTCAGTTCTAACACCAAATAAACTTCCATTAGAACACTAGATACTGTATCACTTCCCTCAAAAAGCTCAATTCCCCAAAGGAACTCAAGAAGGAACTAACAAGAAGCAAATGCAGAAAATGGCAGAAATATGTCAAAACAGACCAGCAGGTAAAGACGAATTTGTTCTAAGATCTTATGTTGCTCAACTCGAAAAGTGTTGAACTAACGAAAGTTAGATAAAAACCTGGGGCAGAAGCACAAAAAATTACAGCTCATTCCGACGTACAGAGCTCTCTCAGGAATTTTTACGGTGAAGCACAAAAATCTGTTTCGGGACAGCAACTTTTCTAATCATCGCTTCACTCTCATTAGAGGTTACTCTTGGCACAAAAAGAAAATAAAAAGGATAAGGAGAGGTTATTACAGAGGTAATAACTTCCAAGACTCAACTAAAACTCTTAGGTTATCTCCCAACAAGTACTTTTTTTTAACGCCTTTAAGTTAGGCATAAGAAGCAAAGAAAGAATCAAGTGTTCTCAAATGAAGAAGCATTAAAACCAACTTTCTTGCCCTTACCTCTCTTATTTTTATTCTTAACCTTGGGGAAAATATGATTGTTTGGTGGAGAAGAAAGGTGCATGGTCCCCTTTCCCACATCTATTATTGCTCCAAGGAGTTCTAATAGGGACCTTCCAAGTGTAATTTGTCCTTTTCCTGCACATTCAATAACAAGATAATCAATAGAAATCATTTTCCCAAGGATCTTTGTAAGCACTCCTTCAGCTATTCCAAGAGGTAATATGGTAGTATTATTAGTGAGAGATATTTCTTGTCCTCCCTCAATGAGTCCCCAAAGATTCAGAGATTCATAAATAGCTTTGGGCATAAGACAAAATTCAGACATGATATCGCAGCGGGCTTGAAAAGTTTCAGTGTTTATCTCAATCTTTACTGTAGGGAACCACTTTGATGGTTCAGAGTTTATTGGAACATAATCATGCTGCTCCCTAAGCGTATTATAGCACCCTTCTAATCTAGTAGTGCTAGCCTCAAGAGTATCCAACCTAGCAAATATTTTCGCGAAAGAAGTATCAGTTTGGCTAGGCATGTTGTAAGTAAGGATCAATTTCTTTATAGCATTAATAGCATCATCCTCATTACATTGGAGGAAATCTCCTCCCACAATAGCATCTAAAGCATATCTATAGCAAAGAGCAATCCCAAGGTAAAAACTGCTAAGGGACAAGCCTTGAGTCATTTTAGGTTCAGTTTTTTCATGAAGATCAGAGACTCTAGACCAAGCTTCCTTAAAACTTTCCTCAATTCCTTGTTTGAAAGTGAAAATCATTTCCTCGGGTGACATAGTGATTGGAGCAAGGCCAGACATAAAGAGATGGGGACTAATTTTTTTGTGTTTTTGAAATAAGAAAGCAAACAAGTAAAACTAATTTTTTTGTGTTTTTGAAGAACCAAACAAGCAAACAAAGCAAAAAGAGAACTAAGCAAAACAAAAACAACAAAGTAAAGAGATTGGTTATGAGGGACTCCCCTTGTGAAGATGTCCTTGACTCCCCGGCAACGGCGCCAGAAAACGTCTTGATGCACTCGACGATCGACGTAGAGCTTGTTGGGAACCCCAAGAGGAAGGTATGATGAGCACAGCAGAAAGTTTTCCCTCAATTATGAAACCAAGGTTTAATCGAACTAATAGGAGCAAGGAAACACCCCAAAGGTGTTACTAGCTGAGCTTTGGCAAGGCGCACTACCGGTGCTAGTAGCAACGTGGAGACCTGCAGAAAAAACCACATAACTTTGTCCCTAACTTGCGATGAGGTTGTCAATCTCACCGTGTTTTGCGGAAAAAAAAGGATTAAACGTATCAAATGGAAAGAAGTAAAAGCTTGCAGTAAGTAAACACAAAGCAGTAAACAGTTGTAGATTGTATGTAAAGTAAAAGGACCGGGATCCATAGTTCACTAGAGGTGGCTCTCCTTAAGATAGATAACATGATGGGTGAACAAATTACAGCGGGGCAATTGACAAACACCGAGAAAGCAATACATGCATATACTAATCATCTTGACTCCTTTGAGACTTGATTGGGCATTACAACATAATACATAGACCGCCATCCAACTTCATCTATGACTAATAATCCACCTTCAGGTTATCATCCGAACCCCCTCCAGTATTAAGTTGCAAGCAACAGATTATTGCTTTACGTACTGCGTGTAAAGTAAACAATACAATTATTCTATGAACAAAGGATCGTTGTTTTCTCCCTAGTAGCAACAACACATCTAGTACCTTAGAGATTTCTGTCACTTCCCTAGATTACCAGAGGCATGAACCCACTATCGAGCATAAATACTAACTCTTGGAGTTGCTAGCATCTACTTGGCCAAGATAGCTACTAACAACGGAAATCATGCAAGATCTCAAATAACAAAGACATGATAGAATCAATAATCAATCTGAAATAGCATCTCAATATCCATCGGATCCCTGCAAACACAACATGTATGGATTACAAATAGATGATCTTGACCTTCTACTACAAATCCACAAGTCTGTTCCATGTAAATTTCCTCATCCAAATCTCCATTTAGGAAAGCCATCTTAACATCCATTTGATGAACGAGAAGACCGTGAGAGGCAGCCAGTGATAGTAGTACTCGAATTGTGGTCAATCTAGCCACATGTGATTAAGTATCAAAGAAATCTTCTCCTTCTTTTTGGGTATAGCCTTTAGCCACAAGCTGAGCTTTGTACTTTTCAATAGTACCATCAGCCCTAAGCTTTTTTTTAAATACCGATTTACATCCTATAGGTTTACACCCATAAGGATGTTCAGATATCTCCCAAGTTCCATTAGCCAAGATGGAATCCATCTCGCTTTGAACCACTTCTTTCCAGTAGTCTGCATCTAGGGATGCAAAAGCTTCTAAAATAGTAGTAGGAGTCTCATCCACTAGGTACACAATGAAATCATTATCAAAAGATCTTGCGATCCTTTGTATCTTGTTCCTTGCGGGAGCTTCATTATTATCCTCATCCGAATCTGAACTCTCATCATCTGATTGTTCATCAGTCTCCATGGGAGTTTCAGTTTTAGAAATTGGATCATATTCCTTATTAGATATGCTAGGCATATCTCTCATAGGAAATATATCCTCAAAGAATGGAGGATCTCTTGATTCAAAAATGGTACTGATACTCATGTTGTCCACTTCAGATTTCACCATAAGAAATCTGTAAGCAATGTTGTGAGAAGCATAGCCAAGAAAGACACAATCCATAGGTTTCGGTCCAAGCTTACGCTTCTTGTTACTTGGCATGTTGACCTTTGCCAAACAACCCCAAGTGCGTAAGTAGGAGAGTGTCAACCTTTTCTTTTCTCATTCTTCAAATGGAGTAATCTCTTTATTCTTAATTGGAACACGGTTTAGGACATGACATGAAGTCAATATAGCCTCCCCCACCATTCCTTGGATAAACCGGCAGTGTCTAACATGGCGTTAACCAAATCTGTTAGAGTCCGGTTTTTCCTCTCAGAAATCCTATTGGATTGAGGGGAATTGGGAGGCGTCCTCTCATGTATAATACCATGTTCCGAACAGAAGAAATTGAACTCATTAGAAAAGTACTCCACCATGATCAGACCGAATTCTTTTGATCTCTTTCTCAAGTTGATTTTCAACTTCTGCCTTATAGATTTTAAAGAAATCTAATGTCTCATCTTTAGTTTTCAAGAAATATACATAATAGTACCTAGTAGAATCATCAATGAATATCATGAAATATTTCTTTCCACTAATTGTCAACACACCATTCATCTCACATATATCTGAATGTATGAGCTCTAGAGGTGCCAAGTTTCTCTCCTCTGCAGGCTTGTGAGGCTTGCGAGGCTGCTTTGCTTGCACATAAGCATAGAACTTAGAGCCTTTGACAATAGTAAATTTCGGAATTAAACTCATACAACAAGCCGCGACATACAACCGAAATTAATATGACAAAGTCGTGAATGCCAAACATCAGTTTCATTACTAGTAGTGCAAATATGGTTCACCACATTATCACAGAAGTCTACCAATGAAAAACGGAACATGCCTCCGCATTCATAGCCTTTTCCAACAAAGGTTTCATACTTAGACAATACACCTTTATTGGACTCAAATACCAACTTAAACCCATCTTTCAGAAGACGGGAGCCACTAACGAGATTCTTCTTGATAGAAGGGACATGCTACACGTTCTTCAATTGCACGATCTTGCCCGAAGTAAACTTCAGATCTGTCGTGCCAGCACCAAGAACAGTAGCATGTAATCCATTCCTCATCATTACTGAGGAATCTCGAGTCTAATAAGAGGTGAACATGGAAATGTCAGCACACACATGAACATTGGCACCCATATCAACCCACCATTTTGTGGGTTGAAATACTGAAAAAACAGTAGGTAATAAATTACCGTACCTAGAACCTGAAGTTCCTGCATCAATTTTGCCAATGACCATGTTGACAGATTTAGAACTTTGTCCAGCCTGACCCTTCTTGCCTTTCTTCTATGGACAACGATGAGCCCAATGGCCAATCTTGCCACACACCCAATAAGGTTCTTTCTTTTCCTTGTTCTGCCCCTTCTTCTTCCTCGAGAGTAAGCGGACCTCTGGGAGTGCCATCTGCAACTTTTTCTATGCCCATTGCAGTGAGCCACAAGAGGGTTTTCCTTTGTCATCTCTTAAAATTAGCACCCATAAAAGGGGTCGGTTTGAGCGACGCAGCAAAGCAGATGACGAAAATTGACTAAATAAATAAGGTTTTTGGATTGTTGGAATATTAGGCAATTTCCCCATGAGATTAATTACCGAAATCAACATTATGTAAGCATTAGTAGATCTAAACACATGCAGCCAAACAACCACATCTAGTAGATCTGAAAATCAAGCAAGAACTAGTGCATACAAAGAGAAGAATAACACGTACAGGTTGATCGGGAAGGTCATCACCGCAGCAACATCTTGGTCCTTGCTGATGTCGTCCATGGTGCTGAGGAGGTCGTCGGTTGCCGAAGAAGAACACACGAACGGAGGCGAGCAGTCGCGCCAAGACGCTCCCTAAAAAACCTTATCGCCCGTCTCTTGGTGCAGGATCCCAAATGACGGGGTTTCGTAGGTCTGCTCTCCCAGACAGCAGTGCACGAAGCCGTCCTAGTGGGGAAGCCTAGAGAGTAGCGCAGCAAGAGGAACACACAGCAAGAGAGACTGAGAAAGGAACTGGATGCATGTAGATATGCGTGTCTCTCGCTCTATAGCCTGGAAGGTGAGCCGACCGAGTCGCCACGCGGTGGAAGACAGGGACACGCGTCAAACATGCACACGAATGTTGACATGTACCCAACAGCTGGTGCACCAAAAATTTAGTTTTCCACAAAACGAGTTTCTAACTCGAACTCGATTCACGAAACGCGACATGGCGTGACGCGCGTGCGGGTGAGGCGAGGCGGGTGGCAGAGGAGGAGGAGTGCCCGTGGACTCCTTCTCTTCTTACTCACTTAGTGGAAGTGAAACAACCCACCTTATAAGCTGGTCCAACTCTCTCCCAACTAGCAATGTGGGGCTAAACTTTGACTCCCACAGAGCTCCCAAGCTGCCATAATAGATGGGCCTTGAGATTTCAGGATTTATTAGACTAGATGGCTGCCTACATGCGCCGCAACCCATATAAATCTAACATGTAATGCTACATGAACATAGCTAGTTACTACTTTATATATCTCTCTCTTCATTAACTCATTGACACATAAGCAAAAATGCTGGGTTTGACTCTTAGTTACTACTAGTACTGAAGTTACCCTGCTATAACCAGCTTGAATACATCAATAGAGTTGTAGTCGAACACACGTTGACAGAGATCGACTTGGAAGCCATCCTCTAGAAAGAACTTGATTGAGAGAACAATGCAAGCATGTGGTCTCATCTAATCAGCATGCTTGGTAGCTAAGATTTCAATATTCATGCAACCAAGAGATAGCAATTATTCTTGTTTCTTTATTTGTAGTACCAAATTGTTTCTCACCTTCCTTAGGGGGGCAGAAAGGTTGGTAGCAGCTAGCTAGCCAGAGGAGGGACCTCGCCGAATCAAACCGGCCAGAAAGGTAGAAGTGTGTTTTTTGCATCGAGACACCCTGTCCGGCGAACTGGCGCAGTTTATATGCTACTGGTCCTGCTTTGTTGTGGACCAGCTTGTTATAAGTGCACGAAAAGTGTTCAAACAAGCCATGATGATGCGTACCACTATGGTATATATTGGTTTTGTGGCTGTCCATCGCATATAGTAGTACGTCGACTCTGAGACCATCTCAGAACTGTTACCACTCGAATTGGCATACTATTCATGACTCGTTTAAGCTCCCAGCTGATCGATATTATCATGCTTGTATCTTTGACTGAACACGTCTGTATGTGACATTATTGAGCATATTTTTCATTAGTTATTATCTTCAGGACCAGATCACATTATTCAAATTGTCCTCCTCAGTGTGGCGCACAGTACGTCGCGCATAAATAGGCCGTGGACTAATTGCTGGTCCAAAGTAATACTGACCCGCTAAAAAATCATGGCGTGCATGTGACCTGCAAATTGGTGGGTCAGTATAAAATTTAAATTGGATGCTACTCTGGTTGGAGATCTGATTCCTAAATATTTCATAGAACGTAAATTCATTCGATAAGATTTAAGACTGTGGGAACTTTCTGCAAGGAACGGGGAAAAGTCTCTAGTATTTTTTTAAAACATGCCACTAAATATGATAGGACTAAAACCCACTTAGAATTAATGCACTGATGCATGTTGCATGGTGGAGTGGCTCTTCATGTCCATATTAGGTTGTTTCACAAGTCAGTTTAATCTGATGAGACGAAAATTCACATGTGAACCGGGCCCATATGTTGCTGCTCAAATAAAAAACGAAAAACAGAAAACAAAATATATATCTGAATTTTGTTAAAAGTGACATGAGAATGTGTTCTAACTGCATGCAACATTTTGCAGAGAAATGACATGTGTGGTGGTATGTGCAAAAACATAAGTGTTTTTTAGGGCATTCAGATTTGTTGTTTATATCACTCAATTTTTTTGTGTGCATACCACTACCACCACATATGTGTTTCCACGCAGAATTTTGGCGTACAATTAGAGCATTTTGGCGTATAACTACAACACATGGTCCTGTTCATTGTACAAAAAAAATCAGTTTTTTTAAAGCTGTTTGATATGTTTCAATTTTACTATTTAGGTTGAAATGCCAAACTTATTATGAGAGGGTTTCTCTTAAAAGGTTACTTTTAAAGTGAAATCGTTCATTGATGTTTCTTAGAACATTTCCTCATGTAATCCTCTAGTTGATGCCATGTTGTGCGTTAGATTCACTTCATTGTAATTTATAGTTGTTTCTTTCGGGGCTTTCATTCAGAGCCAGGGTCGGTGCACTCCGCGGCCTCCCGTTTTCAATTAACCCAAATGTGTATCATGTTTTTTATATGTGTTCTTGTGCCGAAGTTATCTTTCATATGAGAGACGTCTCATATGCAACATTCTCTTAAATATATCAACGATCATGTTCGTTTTGGACATGTCTTAAGTTAACCTTTTAAAATTTTGACTACAAATATTGTTTCAAATATTTAGGTTGAGAACTCATAATCATAGTGTTTTTTTAACAAGGGGAAGGACCTAGAAGGGTCCAGTGCTGCATTAATTGGTGGGTACAAGTACATCAAGGTCCTCCAATATGAGAGGATTTACAAACAGACCCTGGACTTTTACAAAAAGGAACTCCAAAAGAAATAGCAAAACGCGATCGAGTCCTTCTCCACCAAAGGCGATGATGCGAATGTCGAAACGGCCGACCGCGCCGGCGCCGGGGACAGAGCCACTTGGCGACGGAGCGTCGAAGATTGCCGTGATGAAAACACCGAGGGGCCTCCTGATATGGAGGTAGCAGATGTTGCGGTTTGCCAAGAACCGCCGCGCTTGGTGGTCACCTTGACCAAGGATAGCAATAGCATCAGATTGCCATTGCTTGGGAGTACCAGCAAAAGCAGCAATAGATCCCCACCGGATAGGAGAGAGGCAGAGAGCTTCCAATCCCACACTTTGGCCACCTCCTTGATGGCTGTAAAGAGGGGAGAAAGAAACTAATTCGACCCAAACCTCACCGGCAACGTGAGCCATAAGTTGCAGATGCAGGAAGAGCTGGCTCTCATCAAACTCCACGCTGCTGCCACAAGCTGGAGGACGGAGCCGAAGAGGACAGCGACAGAGGACGCGCAGCGCTTGGACTTTATTGAAGGGGTGAGTGGTGGATTTCCCGGCTGCCGCTTTCGGCTCTCTCCATGAGAGCACCACCACATCGAGCAGCGAGGGGCCCAAGCCCACGAGCTCGAAGCACCCAAGGCGAGTATTATTAGGAGGGATGCACGTCCTGGACCCTCTCATCCACATCACCGCCTGCCACCGGCGAGACGCATCTGAGAAGGGGAGGAACGAGGCGCGGTGGAGCTGACCGCCGGAGTCCACCGACCGACCCTCAGACGCCACATGGGACAAGACAAAGACTACTATAATACATAGAGGCGGGACCCACACCCACAGTCGACGCCGGCGTTCGCCGGAGAAGAGGAGGGGAGGGGCCTGACGGCCCTGAGAGGGAAGCGCTCTAGAAGGGACGATGGGGGAGAGGAGAGGGGGCGGCGGGGTCAGTGACTGCAGACTCTAATCATAGTGTTAGATGTGTAAAAAAATGTATATTCATAATATAATACTTTTTGTACATATTTTATAGTAAAATTTAATATTCAAATGTAATATCAAAGGCTGTACCTATATCTAGAACGACGTATTCTTTGATACCCTGCAAAGATGAAGACAAACTGCTGCGTGCATTAGAGTATCAAAAGGTGATGATTGCGATGCACAAAGATACCTTCTGATAGTACAAGAAGTACCAGAGAACCTTGACGAGTCTCGGATGAAAGAAGAGAGAACTGTTCTACTCGGCACTTTCCAGTGTATGGACTGGTACAGCATTTGCACAATGATAACATTGTAGCACGCACTACCATGCACACGCAGACGCAGGACATACGGTGGTGAAAGCGGCACTTGTGACAAGCACGCCAAAGGGAAAAGCTATATGCTGATCGAGCGCCACTACACATTTACATATGCATGCATTTGGCCGATCTATATATCGATCTTTCTTGGCTGTGTCTCCCTATAGCTAGCCTTTCTTGTGTGTGATGGTAACCATCTTGTCACCTTTTCCTCAACAATAATGGATATAATGAATTCGCCACAAAGTTTGTCTTCAATCATGGATCGATCGATGCTGGACCAGTGCGTCCGCGCGCCCTTGCAAAGGAAATTAATTTATATGAGATTTTTTTTTTCTGAAAGCAATTTATAAGTGAAATTAATTTGGAAATAGGTAACCTTTTTCTCTTTTCTTACATATCAGGAAGGTGTAAAGCGTAGTTAGGGAGTACTTACATGTGCATATATGAACTATAATTCTTATTTCTTTGACATTAGGTAGTTAGCCCTTATGATATGAATACTCCATAAATTTCAGATTAATCAACACCCTAAGCCAGATTTTAGTGTCAAATTAATTGACATTCCATGATTACACGGTTCCCACTAGTCTACACTCTCGGCATTAAACCATTGCCACACGAAATTAGGTGGTAAAAATATTTTGTATGCAAATATTCATGGCTAACATTTAATTAAACTTTTGATCAATGAGAAGATGCTTTATTTCATGTGATACTATAATTATATAATGGGTTTGTGTGCGGATTATCAAGGTCAAAAGTACTAATAAATGATGCCCTAATTTGTCTGATTTTTTTCAAGATGTTGATTAATCTGGAATTGGGGAGTATTGGTAACCCAATAAAGGAAAAAAATATTGGAGTGCCCCTATAATTCTACATGGCATAATTTACTACAACACTTGTGTGTCAACCAACACACTAACACATCGTATCAAATTAGCACGCCCTCGTCCTCGCATGATCAGTGTCATAGATTCATGCATGAATTAGAAACATGTGCATAAAATTATCTTAAATCGGCAAGATTAGTTTTTTTATATAAGCTATATGTAGTTTGTTGCCTCTCTTTTTTCCGAAAATCTCTGAGCACCCTCCCGAGTCCAAAGACTCGAACCTAGGTGGACAGGCTATGCACCCGCACGCCTTGCCAATAGAGTGATACTCTGTTCTCATTTCTTGCCTCCTTAGAGAATACAAAGAAAGAAAATATGTATACCAGACTAGTATCAATTTGAGAAGTGGTCCCTTCAAGTTCAAAGGGTTCAATGGGGATTGTTGTTTTTTCTCTTGTACATGCATAACGTTAGAGTTATATCATGGTCGTTCGTTAATCCAATTTGAGTTAAATATCCACATTTTAATAATTACGAAACGGAGAGAGCGGTTTCTTCAGATGACGGCATGAAGTCACGAGATGATCGATATCATATCTCTGCCATGATCTACCGGCCGGAGATACAGCTGACAGCAGGGATAGTAAACCAATGTCGGGGAATACAATGCCCCATCCACGTACGTAACGCCTCAACCCATTAATTGTTGCTGCTACTTGTCCATCGTCCTCTTGCTCTCAAATATACTCCGGGTCTGTACGACGTTCATGCAGATGCAGCCTCGCAGGTCCCCACCACACCACGTCTGGCTGGATCGATCCATGCATATGCATCTATGCATGATCCAGCACGTACGTACTACTCTACTACGTAGCAGGGGCCAGGAGACAGAATGGATGGATCAAATGCATGATCCCCTCCCCTCCCCACAAGGATGGTCCGTCCGGCCGGCCGTAGTTATATGTTCTGCAGTTCTGTTATTCTCTAACGTGCATGCATCGCATGCAGTTCGCAGGCACGTACGCCTTTATTTCTCTGTCGTCTCGGCATTGGTAACTTTCACCGTTTCGGTCAAGACTTTCTGTTAAATTTTCCTGTAACATATCCAAGAGCTAAAATCTTTCTAGAGTGGTACAGTATCGTACGTACTCTAGGAGTACAATTCGTAATTTATACCAGCGGGGCTGTTGCTCAAGGCGATATATACGCCGTGCGCATCGATCGTCATATAATTTCGGTATGTCCCGTTTGCGTGCTATAGTTAAGTAGAGCTGGAGTAGTACAGACAGAAATGGTCCAAACTGTGCTCACGTGGCTAGCTAGGTGTCAGGGAGTGGGGTTCGGTCGGTAATCTATCGCTGTTAATATATACTCACAGATCCATCAGCCGGCAAAACGTGAAACTGGGTCGAGCAGTTAATTACTCTACTTTTCTGATGCACGAGGCTCAGTAAATGTCGGCACTAGTAGAAAGAGGCTCTTTGGTCCAGCGCCCAAATTTCATTGGTCCCGGTTTATGGCACGAACCGGGACCAATGACCCCGCGATGCACACGTGGCTCTCTGCGAGGCATTGGTCGCGGTTCATACCAACAACCGGGACCAAAAACCCCGCGACGGTCAGCAGTCCAGAAATTAATGTAAATTAATTCGGCGCAGAAATTAATTCGAGGCAGAAATTAATTGATCACTATTTTTGAACAAATCTTTCACGAATTAATCGAGACAAAGGTCTAAATTAAGACATTTTATTATTCGATCACAAATTTTTCCATACAAATAAAGATGCGACTTTATAAATTTCTAGTCGACAACACTTCCGCTGCCGCTGTCCTCCGAGCCGTTGTCCTCCGTGCCGCCGGCTTCCTCGTCGTCGTCGGACGAAATCTCCACGATTTCGGCGTTGTTCGGGAGACGGAGCTCGTCTGCGCGCATAGCGGCGTCGATGGCGGTGTAGATGGTCCGTCCAGGGACGGACCAGAACAACTCCCGCCCTTCTTGGTTGCGGCGATCCGGGTGCACCATGCGCCCGTCCACGAAACAGTTGCCAAGCTTGGCCTTTCGCTCCTTCTTGAACAGCCGGGGCCAATACTCGCTGCCCGCCGCGTACCGGGGCAACACCCTAATGCATGCGGGAAGTTGGCGGCGACGCTCCGCGATGACGTACTCCATCTCGTATCCGCGGGGGTTGAGGAGCGGAGCCACCGGCACACCCCCCTCGCTGATGCAAAATCCGGCGAGAAGGGTCGCGCGCGGCGGCGCGAGGATGCCGTAGATCGCAAACTGCGCCGCCTCGTAGTGGTTGAGCGTGGGCACCTCCATGACGGCGCGGTGGAGATTGGAGAGGGAGGGGAGGCGAAACGACGGCGCGGTGGAGAGGCAAAGTGGTGGGGTGGAGAGGGACTGCAGAGAGGTAGAGGCGATGGCGAAAGCGAGCGCTGTGGCCTCATATTTATGCACGGGGACTACGAAGCGACGGAGGCATTGGTCCCGGTTATTGCCAAGAACCGGGACCAAAGCCCCTCCCGCGCGACACGTGGCGACCCAGCAGCGCGCCCCCCACTGAAGTTATTGGTCCCGGGTCGTGCCATTAACCGGGACCAATGACCTGGGTGGGGTGCGAGCTGCTGGGCGGCCACGTGTCGCGCGAGAGGGGCTTTGGTCCCGGTTCGTGGCAATAACCGGGACCAAAAACCCTCCCCTGGCTATATATATATATAAGCCCAGCCCTTTCCTCACCAAATTTTGCTGGATTGTGTGTGAGGAGTGGGTGCTAGCTGTTTTTTCTTTGATTGCACACAAGGTGTTCGACGAAATGTCCGAGCCACACTTTAGTTCGCATAACACGGTATCCTCGGCTGAGGTTAGCAACCTTATCTTCGTTATCTGTAACTGATACAAAAATATTGCATCTGTCCATGTAGGGTGGTCATTTTACTATTCACGATGTTATTGTAATGGTTAATTATTATAACGCAGATCGATGCACGGATGCGATGGATGTATGGCGACCGACGCCATTCCGATTTTATTGTAGGCCTCCATAAATTTATCGATTTGGCTAAGGCAAACAAAGTGGATAATTTTATGCCTTGTCCCTGCGTCGACTGTCGGAACATGGTGGAGCATTGTGCCCCAAGAATCCTTCAAAGCCATCTGTTTCGGAGAGGTTTCATGCCCGGATATTATTGTTGGGCCATGCACGGAGAAAGAGGGGTTAGGCTGGAAGAAAATGAAGAAGAGGAGGATGATGACAGCTATCCTACGTCCCCTGAAGAATACGTTGATACTGCAATGGAAGACAATGAAGAAGAGGGAGGCGGCAATGAAGAAGAACAACGGGCATCAGATGAGCCCGTTAATGGTCTTGGTCGGGTCATTTCTGATGCAAAGCAACAATGTGATATAGAAAGGGAGAAGCTTAAGTTGGAGGCCATGCAAAAGGATCACAAAAAGTTGTTATACCCAAATTGGGAAGATGGCAGCACAAAGCTCGGTACCACACCTGAACTGCTGAAATGGAAGGCAGAGACTGGCTTATCTGACAAGGGATTTGAGAAGTTACTGAAAATAATGAAGCCGAAGCTTTCAAAGGATAACGAGCTTCCCGAGACAGCGTACGAAGCAAAGAAGACTATTTGCCCTCTAGGATTAGATGTGGAGAAGATACATGCATGCATTAATGACTGCATCCTGTACCGCGGTGAGAAGTACGAGAATATGGATAAATGCCCGGTATGAAATGCATGTCGATACAAGATTAGACAAGATGACCCTGGTGATGTTGAGGGCGATGACGAGCCCTCCAGGAAGAGGGTTCCTGCTAAGGTTATGTGGTATGCTCCTATAATACCATGGTTGAAACGTCTGTTCAGAAATAAAGAGCATGCTAGGTTGTTGCGATGGCACAAAGAAGAGCATAAGAAAGACGGGAAACTGAGACACCCTGCCGATGGGTCGCAATGGAGAAACATTGAGAGAAAATACTCGAACTTTGCAGGTGACGCGAGGAACTTATGGTTTGGTCTAAGTACAGACGGCATGAATCCTTTTGGGGAGCAGAGTTGTAGTCACAGTACCTGGCCAGTGACTCTATGTATCTACAACCTTCCTCCTTGGTTGTGCATGAAGCGGAAGTTCATTATGATGCCAGTGCTCATCCAAGGACCGAAGCAACCCGACAACGATATTGATGTGTACCTAAGCCCATTAGTCGATGAACTTTTGCAGTTGTGGGCAGAACTAGGTGTAAAGGTGTGGGATGAGCACAAACAGGAGACATTTGACCTACGAGCGTTGTTGTTCGTAACCATCAATGATTGGCCTGCTCTTAGTAACATTTCAGGACAGTCAAACAAGGGATACAATGCATGCACGCACTATTTAGATAATACTAAAGGTACATATTTGGATAAATGTAAGAAGGTTGTGTACCTGCGGTGTCGTAAATTTCTTCCGACCAATCATCAAGTAAGAAAGAAAGGCAAGAATTTCAACGGTGAGGCAGATTACCGGAAGAAGCCTAAGCTCCCTAAAGGTGCTGATGTATTTGGTATGGTGAAGGACCTAGAAGTAATCTTTGGAGAGGGTCCTGGCGGTCAATCTGTTCCGAAAGACCCCATTACCGGACACACTACCATGTGGAAAAATAAATCTATATTTTGGGAGCTTGAGTATTGGAAAGACCTAGAGGTCCGTTCTTCAATCGACGTGATGCACGTGACGAAAAATCTTTGCATGAACCTGCTAGGCTTCCTGGGTGTGTATGGGAAGAGAAAAGATACACCAGAAACACGGGAGGACCAGCAACATATCAAAGACCCACACAACAAGCATACTGATAAAGGACGTAAATACTTAAGTAGCTACGCTCTTACCAAAGCAGAGAAGGAAATCTTTTTTGAAGTTCTTTACAGTATCAAGGTCCCGGCTGGCTTATCGTCAAATATAAAAGGAATAATAAATATGGCAGAGAAAAAATTTCAGAACCTGAAGTCTCATGATTGTCACGTGATTATGACACAGCTGCTTCCAGTTGCATTGAGAGGGCTTCTACAAAAAAATGTTCGATTAGCCATTGTGAAGCTATGTGCATTCCTCAATGCAATATCTCAGAAGGTCATCGATCGAGAAAGTCTGGAAAGGCTACAGAAGGATGTGGTCCAATGTCTTGTCAGTTTTGAGTTGGTGTTCCCGCCGTCCTTCTTCAATATTATGACGCATCTCTTAGTTCACCTAGTCGATGAGATTTACATTCTCGGTCCTGTATTTCTGCACAATATGTTCCCCTTCGAGAGGTTCATGGGAGTCTTAAAGAAATATGTTCGTAACCGTGCTAGGCCAGAAGGAAGCATCTTCAAGGGCTATGGAACAGAGGAGGTCATTGGGTTCTGTGTAGACTTTCTTCCTGACCTTAAGCCGATTGGTGTTCCTGAATCACGGTATGAGGGGAGACTGAGTGGAAAAGGCACGCTAGGAAAGAAAGCAATGATATTTAGGGATGAACATTCTTTGAATCAAGCACACTACATAGTTCTCCAAAGTTCTACCTTCGTGGCTCCGTATATCGAGGAACACATGAATGTTGTACGCTCCAAGTTCCCGGGGAAGGATGACTACTGGATTAAAAAAAACATGGAGACTTTCGGCACTTGGTTGCAATTACATCTCATGAATGACACCACTATTGGAGATCAGCTCTACTTGTTGGCCGCGACACCATCTGTGACTGTATTGACTTTCCAAGGGTACGAGATAAATGGGAATACATTTTACACGATTGCCCAAGATAAAAAGAGCACCAACCAAAACAGTGGTGTCCGCTTTGATGCAACATGCGAGAATGGGAAAAAGGACACATACTATGGTTACATAGAGGAGATATGGGAACTTGACTATGGACCTACTTTTAAGGTCCCATTGTTTCAGTGTAGTTGGGTCAACATGAATGGAGAAGGGGTAAAGGTAGACCAGCTGTATGGAATGACAACAGTGGATCTCAAGAATCTTGGTTACAGAGACGAACCATTCTTCCTAGCCAATGATGTGGCTCAGGTTTTTTATGTGAAGGACATGTCCTCTAGACCGCAAAAAAGAAAAAATAAGGAAACGAATACATCAGACGATGAGCCCAGGCGTCACATAGTTCTTTCAGGGAAATGAAACATCACGGGAGTCGAGGACAAGATAGACATGTCAGCAGATTATGATAAGTTTGATGAAATTCCGCCCTTCACCGTGAAAACTGACCCAAGCATCTCGTTAAGCAAAGAAGATGCTCCATGGTTACGGCCTAAGAAGCGATCATAGGCAAGGGATCGACATACGCAACGAAGGATTCATATCCTAAACCCTAAACCCTATGTAAATCTATGTAATGTATGGAAACTTTATGTGATGTATGGAAACTTTATGTGTTGTATCGAAACTTTATGTAATGGAGTCTTTCACGGGCTTGCAGGGAAATTTTTCCGAGGCGGAGCTTCCGAAGATGCCGTAGGGCATGTGCACCAACGACATCTTCAAGAAGCTCTGCCACGGGAGATTTCTCAACCCTTTCCCCAACACTGTTAGAGGAGATGGAGTCTTTCACGGGCTTGCAGGGAAATTTTTCCGAGGCGGAGCTTCCGAAGATGCCGTAGGGCGTGTGCACCAACGACATCTTCGAGAAGCTCCCCCATGGGAGATTTCTCAACCCTTTCCCCAACAATGCTAGAGGAGATGGAGTCTTTCACGGGCTTGTAGGGAAATTTTTCCGAGGCGGAGCTTCCGAAGATGCCGTAGGGCGTGTGCACCAACGAACTTTTCAGGAACTTCGCCACGGGAGATTTCCCAACCCTCTATCCATGGGGATGAAACTCTCTCTACCTATGTTGGCTTGTTGAGCTGCTTGCCATGGCGTATCGATGGTCCTTTTATAGGCACGGCGCCACTTCTACTTTGTATTGTTCCTCCAATAGGGCGTCGTGCGTTACATGCTTTATCTCATCGAGCAGTGCGTCCACCCACATGTCCTTATCCCGCCGACAGCTTTAGTCTCGGTTGCACCCACCAGCCGTGACTAAAGGTTACCCACGTGTCCTTATCCCACCGACAGCTTTAGTCTCGGTTGCACCCACCAGCCGGGACTAAAGGTTACCCACGCGTCCTTATCCCACCGACAGCTTTAGTCTTGGTTGCACCCACCAGCCGGGACTAAAGGTTACCCATGCGTCCTTATCCCACCGGCATCTTTAGTCTCGGTTGCACCCACTAGCCGGGACTAAAGGTTACCCACGCGTCCTTATCCCACCGGCATCTTTAGTCTCGGTTGCACCCACCAGCCGGGACTAAAGGTTACCCAAGATGCACATGTGTGCACAATATGGGCACATTATCACAAACTATGCCCTGATTCTAGCCATAACATTGGTGGTTTGACCTAAATGCCATGAAACCTCGAACATGATAGGTCATTTTGTGAAGGATTTTTTATGATGTTTGCAATTTTTCAAGTTCAATATTTTTCCTTGCAACTGTGACACATAATATGACACCACGTGAAGGTTTCACATTGTTTGGATCATTTTTGAATTTCTTATGCCCGTTTCAAACTATATTCAAAACGGCGGGCATGAAGCTTCTTAGCCCGGGGCTGAGCCTCGCTGAACTTGAAGTGGATCTCTGATGAAATAGCATGTTGTGAACCTATAAATGATTTTTTTAAAAATTCACAAGCATTATATCATGTACTTGTAGTTCAAATCTTGGCAACCTCTTACCGATTCAGCAGGAATTTGTCTTTTTCATGAGGGATGGACAGAAAGGTTCCAGATACACCGGTTGGGAAATTGTCCATATAAGGTGGTATAGTATTTTTGAAAAATGGTTTGGTACCAATGCTAAACTTTAATTTGGTGGTTGCTTCACAGAACACCCCGATTTCGACACCTCAAAAATGGAAATTGGCGTTTTCGTGTGTCGAAAGGGAAAACTTCCTCCTGCAACATCGTAAGCCATCCCAAGATGCACATGTGTGCACAATATGGGCACATTATCACAAACTATGCCCTGATTCTATCCATAACATTGGTGGTTTGACCTAAATGCCATGAAACCTCGAACATGATAGGTCATTTTGTGAAGGACTTTTTATGATATTTGCAATTTTTCAAGTTCAATATTTTTCCTTGCAACTGTGACACATAATATGACACCACGCGAAGGTTTCACATTGTTTGCATCATTTTTGAATTTCTTATGCCCGTTTCAAACTATATTCAAAATGGCAGGCATGAAGCTTCTTAGCCCGGGGCTGAGCCTCGCTGAACTTGAAGTGGATCTCTGATGAAATAGCATGTTGTGAACCTATAAATGATTTTTTTTAAAAATTCACAAGCATTATATCATGTACTTGTAGTTCAAATCTTGGCAACCTCCTACCGATTCGGCAGGAATTTGTCTTTTTAATGAGGGATGGACAGAAAGGTTCCAGATACACCGGTTGGGAAATTGTCCACATAAGGTGGTATAGTATTTTTGAAAAATTGTTTGGTACCAATGCCAAACTTTAATTTGGTGGTTTCTTCACAGAACAACCCGATTTCGGCACCTCAAAAATGGAAATTGGCGTTTTCGTGTGTCGAAAGGGAAAACTTCCTCCTGCAATATCGTAAGCTATCCCAAGATGCACATGTGTGCACAATATGGGCACATTATCACAAACTATGCCCTGATTCTAGCCATAACATTGGTGGTTTGACCTAAATGCCATGAAACCTCGAACATGATAGGTCATTTTGTGAAGGATTTTTTATGATGTTTGCAATTTTTCAAGTTCAATATTTTTCCTTGCAACTGTGACACATAATATGACACCACGTGAAGGTTTCACATTGTTTGGATCATTTTTGAATTTTAATTGTAAATAGTACAATTGTATAGTTCAAATAAAAATATTTGAAAACAGAAAATGGTTTTTGATTAGTTATTTAAATTGAAGCACTTTTCTTGTTAATTTTTTTTTAAAATTCTAAATAAATAATCATCTTAAATTGAAACATCTTATTAATTAAAGAAGAAACAAATTTGAAAATGGCGGGAAGACCAAAAGGTTTACCAAAATCTGAAAAAACGGACCGATGATCCTGGATGCGCGCGCTGCCATTAACACGCCTTTGGTCCCGGTTGTTGGCACGAACCGGGACCGTTGATCCTTTGGTCCCGGGTTGTAGGACTAACCGGGACCAGCGGCCATGCACGTGGCAGCACAGCAACGCTCGTGCCCCAGACCTTTGGTCCCGGTTGGTGGCACGAACCGGGACCGTTGGTCCTTTGGTCCCGGTTATTGGGATGACCCGGGACCAATGGTCTGTACAGTTAACAGCCCCGGCCTTCCTCCTCCCCAACTCCCCCAATTCACAGAGCACATCGACGCGCGGCTAAGGAAAATTTGCGGCGGAGCAAAATCACGCCGGCAGGCTGCCCAAATCTAGAGCGGCCGCTTCACGCCGTCGACGCCCGCCGCTGCCGCGCCACCACCGTCTGAGGAATCGACCGCGCACGCTGGAAATCGACGTCACAGTCACCGTCTGCTCCGACTCCGGCCGTCGCGGTTGCCGCTGCTTCCAAGCTCCTCCGGCCTCGTCGACCCGTCCATCGTCTTCGTGGTGAGCCGTTGGTCCTCTAGGACCTCTCCTTTCTCTCTCTCTCTCGCTCCGTTTCCTTTTGTCACCGAGCGCCACTGTCCGCCGCCGTCGGCCGCCGTCGAAGACGACGCTCCGATGACCAATAAGGGGCGGCGCGACCATCGTTAGCTTCCTCGCGACGCGCTCGTTCGAACCCGACCTTCTGCGCATTCCAGCAAGCACTCTAGTGCCGCTAACCACCGCTAGCCGACGTGCCCTACGGCGAGCCCATGTGGCGCTCATGTGGCGCCCTAACGTGGGCGTCAAGTAAGCTCTGCCAGCGTGGCAGCCCGACGTGGCCCTGACCCCACTAGTCAGTCACTATGGGTAGGCAATGCATCTGTGAGAAAAGGTTCCCGTCCTTAGGTGACGTCAGCCTTTACCTATGCTGACGCAATAAAAGTTTAATAAATGTTTAAATAATTTTAGAAAAGAGTTTAATCTTATAAATTCAATAACTAATTATTTCTAAGTCAGAAAAATATGTATAATATATCAAAATGTTCAGAAAAATGAGATCTACACAATAGACTCATAATCATGCATTGTTCAACAACTTTAATTACAAGTTTAATAACAGAATGAAATCAACCCCTCGTAGGTGATTTTGGGGTCTCTCCTGTACTAGGGTTTGGACCCCTCGGATCTCACTTAAATTGCCAAGCATGCCTTAGGGTTAAATTTCAACTATGTTTAAATTGTCATATCATTATCGATGCCATGTGTTGATTGTTTAACTTGCAGATACTATGGATCCAACACATCAGGAAAACATCCTCCAAGGGATGATCTGCGAAAATGAAGATATCGATATCGATGTCACGAGTGAGTTTCTGAACGATTCCGGTCAGGGAGATGAGTCTCTCAACCAAGGAGACGGCTCCGGTGAGGTAGAAGCCAAAGCCTAGGACAGGGGAGAAGCCGATAAGGAAGAAGGCGATGGCTCCGGCGGAACCTTAAATCTCGCAAACACCGGCGAGGTGTATATATGTATTTTTGTAATTAAAATGATGCTGTCTATATATACATGCATATATTAACACTCTTTCTTCTTTTAGCCCTCCGGATCGAGAACTTCTTCCGTAAGAATGAAACGAGGCCCAACAAAAAAGTTGGATGACACTGTGAGGTATAGGATCGATGTGGTCGGTGTAGATGGCGAACCGCAAGCTCCCGTCGATGTCGCAAGAAAATTTGTCAAGCAATGCGGAGTTCTTGTGAGGGACTACATCCCGATCACCGTTCAAGAATGGAATCGGCCAATCGGCGGTGGAGTGATGTATGTCGGTGACAACGCCAAAGATAAGCTTTTTGACAAGCTCATGACTAATTTCCTCCTGCCGGAACCAGATGTGACTCCAGATGAGGAGGAGAGAGCAAGAAGGGAGCTTGTGCAAAGAGTCAAGAAGTTTGCTCTCAGCAAGATGGCCGATGCATTCAAGAACTGGAAGAAGAAACTGTACCATAACTTTGTCAAGGTAGAGAAGACTCCGAATTTCGATGAAGCCGGCTATTCTAAGTTAAGACACCAGTGGGAGGATTTTGTGAAGTACAAGACATCGGAGAAAGCTAAGGAAAGGTCTAGGATAAATACAGAGAACGCTGCTAAGAAACTGTACCATCATAACATGGGGCCTGCTGGCTACGCCGGTTGCATGCCTAAGTGGGATGCACTTGAGGTCAATTACACAACTGCCGGGATCAGACCAGAGCCCGCAACATGGACACCACGGGCGAGAAACTGGTTTTACGGCCATGCGGACACGTTGGACAAAGAAGGGAGGGCAATATATAATCAGAAACACAAAGATGAACCCCTACTACCCATCAACGATATTAGAAATGCAGTAGATGATGTTGCAGCGGGACGGTTCGTTCCCAATAGAGAGAATGACGAGCTCACACGGGCCCTTAAAAATCCTGAACACGACGAACGAGCACGAGGCACACCAGGCTCCAAGCCGTGGAAGGTTGCCTTCCCCCCGGAAATGAAGAGATATCCCGATAAAAGCCATCATAGGAGAAAGGAAAGGGAGGCAGCTGAGAAAGCGGCCGCTGCAGACCGGCTGCGTAATGTAGAAGAAGCATTAAAGCGGCACCAGGATCAACTCGACATACTTAGCCAGCAAGGTACTAGCGGCCAATCTCAGCGTCACGTGGTAGAAGCTGCATTCGAGGGTACCGACGCCCCATCGAATAAGAAAAGCAGCGTCGCTTCCATGCAGCTCCATGATGTTGATGATGATGCACCGACGACATCTCCTCCTAAATGCTACCTAGTGGATGATATCACGGAGACAACAGCTTGTGAGCTAAAGGTGCAGGTTATGAACTTAATGATGGCGGCGGTCGACATGGCGGTACCAATTGGGCCTAACCCAACTTGGCATTGCAGACCGGTTCCAAAAGGGTACGTTGTCATCACGGTGGATGAGGTGAAGGAAGATTTTGAGGAGCTGAAGCTAGACCACCCTGCAGGGGAAGATATGGAGCTGACTCAACTAGGAGAAGCCAAAGGGGGGACTATTCTATGGCTAAAGGAGCGAATCATGCTTCCAAATTATGTGCCGCCAAGGCCACCCACTCCTTAGAGCAGCAATCCACCTTCGCCGCCACCTCACCATTCTCCAACGCAACCGTCGCCTTCACCGCATCAGCGCTCAGCGCAACCGTCTCCATCGCCGCCTCAGCCGTCTCCACCGCTGCATCAGCCGTCTCCGTCTCCTGAGCGTCAGAGACAAAAGCGGAAGTATACTAAGGGGGGCAGCACCACCAACATCAGCAAGAGCATGTTCCGATCACCGAAATGTAAGCAATCGCCCCTCCCAAGAGTACCTCATCAGAATATGAAGAAGCTACCTTGCGAGAAGACATATGAGGAAACTGGTGCGGCCGCAGCTGCCCATTATGAAAAGTGGAAGATTGACATGGCTAACAAGAAAAAGCCGATAGAGGCATTTTTCCCGGTCACCGCAGAAGATAAAGCCAAAGCAGCCGCGCTTAAGATTCAGCTTCACCAACCCATAGCGCTCACATCAGACTATAATCGCTCTATTACCAAGTCGGCTGAGGCAAAAGAGCGGAGAGTCGGGAAAGAAGTTGCCCAGCTCGGACAATAGAAAAATTAATCGATCGAACCGCTCAAAGTGTACGATACCAATGAGTGGATGATCCAGGAGCGGCATGATCCGAACATTGATCCAGAGTTTGTTCGACTGTATGGAGAAAAAGCCCATTTATATGGACTGTTTATTACTGAGTACATGAGCCGTATGCATGAGTTCGAGGGGTACCAAGAAACAACATACGTGTACCAGTACGGGTCTCCTCTCGTCAAACCCGAGTTAGTCAAATATCTACCAACAAAAATGCGAAGATTGCATAAATGGTACATCTAAGCGTGTGCTGATTCCAAAAACTGGATCTATGATGCATATAAACACCACCATTACGGTCATGGAGATGGCTTCATACTGATTGAATTTCCAGAATTATTTCAGTTTTACCAACAAGACGCCCTCGACAAAGCTATCGTCAGTGTCTATTGTTTGTAAGTATTATTAATTTCTGTAATTAAGTCTTTCTAGCTCATCTCATTCGTTGCTTTTATAATCTTACTAATCACTATACTAATTATATATGCAGAATGAAGATTCAAGAATGCAACAAAGGACAAATCTATGACCTTGGGTTTGTTGACTGTAATTTCGTTCATGAAGTTACTCTAAAAAAAATCCCAAAGAGACAGAGGATAACTTGTTCCAAGCATTGAAGTATTTCAGCAACAGAAGGGAAATACTATTTCCTTACAACGCTGCGTGAGTGTTAGTGTCTTGTACACATTCTATTTTCGATTACTCGATGTTAAGCGTATAATTGACTCATGTTATATTTTGTTAGTGTGTCAAGCTTCCACTATATTTTCTTAATCATTTCTGTTGACACCGGAGTAGTAAAAGTCCTAGACTCGAAACGCACACCATTAGAAAAGTGGGCGGACATGCAGGAATGCCTCCAGAGGGCTTGGAAATGGTTCACCGCCAAAACTAGGGGTGTTTGGAAGCCAGAGCTTACATTTCAACCATTGACTGTAAGTACTACTTGCTAGATCCACGCATCTCTTTGATTCTAGTTTCAATACCACCATTATCATGCTTGATTATTATTTTGATTGAACTCCGTTCTTGTAAAGTCCTTGAGGCAGGAAGCCGGGAATAACTTATGTGGATACTATGTCTGCGAGTTCATTCGCCAGACGACCAAAGAGAAGGGGGCAGACTGGAACATCAAAAAAATTGAAGTATGATAAACAATAATCACAACTTTATTTTATTACCACCAATTGTGTTTAGTTTCATTCATATATATTGATCCCCTTCTTTATATTAGATCGAACGGATGCGGGACGGTCCCTATCACAAGAACGCGTGCAAGCAATTCAAGAGGAAATTGCTGAATTCTTGTTAGAATAAGTCATAGATCCAAAAGGAGAATACTATTACCCACTTCATTTGGAAGGGTGAAGTGTATAAAAGAAGTGTAAATTAGATCAAATTCGTGTGAGGGTATCGTTTGTAATTATAATATGTTTCGACCAAGAAGACGGATGAGACGGTGTATATATTTGTAATCATGCATGATGTGTAATATATATATCGTGGTTTCACTATTGCTGTATATATGTAGAACCATTAAATTTATAAAAAAATCCTGCCGTGGCAGAAAAATAGCCCGAAATCCTGTCGCGGCAGAAAAATAGCCCGAAAATCCTGCCGTGGCACAAAACCCTGCCGCGGCACAGAGACCAACGATCCCGGTTCATGCCAAGAACCGGGACCAATGAGCCACCCCCGCTCGTCTCTGGCGCTGCCACATGGGGATCCATTGGTCCCGGTTTTTCCCACGAACCGGGACCAATGATCTACCCCCCTCGTAGCTCGCCCGCCCACGTGGAGACCCATTGGTCCCGGTTCGTGCGCGAACCGGGACTAGCATTAGTCCTGAGTGATTGGTCCCGGTTCTGGAACCGGGACCAATGACCCTTATGAACCGGGACTAGAGGCCATTTTTCCACCAGTGCGGGGATTATCATTAGCTTGCTACGAAATACTACCTCTGTTCCGAAATATATATATTTTTAGATAACTCTTACTCCCTCCATCCCAAAATAAGTGATGTGGGTTTGTCTAGATTCGGATGTATCTAGACACGTTTACTATATATGTACAGGCGAATCTAAACAAACTCAAGTCACTTATTTTGGGATGGAGAGAGTACATTTCGGAATGGATGTAGTAGATGGAGTACTTGTCAAATCGTACCGAGCATAATTTGTTTGGACGAGGGAGTAATATGATGTACATGCCTACTACCAAGTTCCAACTCCTAAATCTTCAATATCTATTGGTCACATATTTCTTCTAGTTCTCAAATCTTGAAAACTGGCGATGAGGAAAGGAGCATTCGTCCAAGAATTTTTTATCAACTTGAATATCTAAAAACCCATTTGCTGACTCCAAAAGGCCCGTGCCCTTCCCCAAAAAAAACCCGCAAAAAAAGGCCCGTGCCCCTTTTTTCTGTAAACTCAAGAGATTCGGAAGTTTGACACAAATTTCTAAAATTCCATGCTTCTATCTGCGAATGCTCTTCTCACAATCACTAGTGGAAAACCAGGCTCTAGTCCTAGGCCGTAACGGGTTCTAGTCTCGGTTTCTCACCCGGGACTGTGAATTCGGGACTAGAGGCCCCTAACTCTAGTCCCGTTTGCTACGAACCGGGACTAGAGGCCACCACGTGGCAGCGGCAACGCGGCGGGGGCTGGAGGACCTCTAGTCCCGGGCCGTAACACCACCCGGGACTAAAGCTTCTCCTGCTGCGATAGAGATTCGTGTGTTTCTCTGCCGCGACATGATTTTGTATTTTCCTTTTCATTATATTTTTTTCATTTCGTTCCTTTTTAGTTTGTGTTTCATTATAATTTCAAACATGTTTTCGTACACATATTTTACGCTACTACATACACAGTACACGTTGATGCATATATAATTAATATTCGATATCTTGTGAGCATACATATACAATTTGATATATAGAATTATTTAATTACATGGAAATCAACTAAATCATATTGAGTTTCTCGTCCTCCACATAATGTTCTCCCCTTTCATCAATACCATCCTTCAAAAGGAAATCCCGCTAATTTCTCTTGAATTCCTCGTATGGCGATGTTCTGGGTCGAGCTTCTACCGCAAACAGTGAATATACGTTGAATCAACTCTTCGCTCACTCGTCAACTCGCGAATGTACTCGCAAACATAGAATCCACATAAATGATTCATCAGTGCTTGCTGCAAACGCTTCACCGTTTTATAAGTTAGATCATCTTTGAATGGACCTTTTATTTTGTTTTTTAATCGTGTCCAACACCTGCTCGGCAAAGAAAATGAACAAAGAAGTTATTAATTACTTGATATCAAGAAATGAACGAAAGAGGCCGATGTAATGCGATGATGATTGAAATTACTTCTGGAGCATTGCTTTCATGTTGCTCCACTTCTTTTGGTCCCAACTTAATGAGTCATTGACTTCAACTTGGAACTTGTCAACTTGAATGTTTAGCAGAATCCAGTGGAACCTGCGGACGTTTACATAAACAGACATGCATAACTTATCAATTACACTTAACATTGAGTAAGCAAAAAACGAATGTGTACACGACATAAACACTCACTTGAAGTTGTAAGAAAATAGTATTTCCTTATAGTAATTATGCTCGATTAAAAAGGTGGACAGGTCATCCTCCACGTCGTTGGGGTGATTGAGTAGCGTATGTTCATTAACGTGTTGGATCCGCAGCATAGAAAACAAAAAAATTCCTACGATGAGAACTATACGCCAAGATCTATCTACTAGATACAGAGCAACAAGCGGATAAACATTCATAGAGAACTTACCCTCGAAGACAACAGAGTCTTGTTAACGAGTTGGAACTCGTGGATGATGTAGTCGTACGCTTGCCGATCTCAAGATCGTGTGGAAGTCCTAGTGCCGCAAATCAGCAGCGCATCCGTCCTCGCACACACGTTCAAGCCACCGAACAACCTCCACCTCCTCGCTCCAGCGGATCAGCGGAAGCAGCAACTCCTTCCAGACGCAAGGCCACCGGGAACATGTATCTCGCTAATCCGAGACCATGGGGGAATATATCTAGAGGAGGGAGAGATCCTTCACAAGGAGGTGTGAGGAAGAAGGAGTGAGAGGGGGGCCTTTTATAGGAGGAGGGGGTGCCCCTCCCCATGGCCGGCGCCTCATGGGGGGTGCCCCTCACTTCCCCCATTCATGTGGTGGTAACTCCCTCCACATTAAAATGCCCCTTCACATTCTCTTTTAAAGTCTCCACTTTAAATGCATTAAATTTCTCCTGATTTAATGCTCTCTCATTTAATAAAACTCTTTTATTAAACTTATTCAGAATTTTGTTAGTTACTTTAATTTAAAAACATTCACATAAAACCCCCTACAACATTTCAATACTACATGTAGAACCTATTTCTGCAATTTCACCCGAAACAGTTTCGATGTCTATTGAAATAATTCCAGCGCTTTGCAGTTCTTTCGTCTGAAATATATGTGCTCCAAAATGGTGTTCGGCAACCCTTAAGTGTGTCACCCTACGGTTCGCGAATAATGCAGACATGATTGAGACCCCTCTCAAATCAATAATCAGAAGCGGGACCTGGAGATCCATACCGACTCCTACACATTCAACGATGACTTCTATGATTGTGAGAACCTTTAACGCTGGTAACTTAATCTCTTTGTATCATGATATAATACATGTCCGAGATTCGATCATCGGTATCTAAATACCTAGTTTGATCTCGTTACCGACATGCACTCTTTTCTTGTTCCCATGATATAACATTCTAGTGATCACATCACTTGCTTGCAAGCTATCTTAATGTGATATCACCGAGAGGGCCCAGAGTATATTTATCCGCCATCAGGATTGACAAATTCCACTCTTGATCCATGAGCCTCAACATAACACCTTCGTAGTACTGAACCCACCTTTATAGTCACCCTGTTATGGTGTGACGTTTGATGTTATCAAGATACTCTTCTAGTGTTAGTAATTAACATGATCTCATGGTCTAAGGACTAAGATTACTTTGTATGATGTTTTAGAAATATAAACATAATGACTTTGATCGTAATGCCATACTTCGGATGAATGTTCATCACATCATTTCACAAATGTTGTGACCTCGTTATTAACAACATCCAATGTCCATGATCAGGAAACTTTGATCATCTTGTTAATCAACGAGCTAGTCTATAAGAGATGCATAACTAGGAACCCTTTTTGTTTATTAAACACACATGTATTGACGTTTCCTATCAATACAATTTTAGCATGCAAAATAAGCATCTATCATATACTTGGAATATGTATAATAATAACTTTATTATTGCCTCTCAGGGCATATTTCCTCCAGTCTCCCACTTGCACTAGAGACAATTATCTAGTTTACATAGTGATAAATCTAACACCCATGGAGTTCTGGTGTTGATCATGTTTTGCCCTAGGGAGAACTTTAGTCAACAGATCTGCTACATTTAGGTCCGTGTGTACTTTACAAATCTTTATATCTCCATCCTTGACATGCTCGCGGATGGAGTGAAACCGACGCTTAATATGCTTGGAATTCTTGTGAGACCTTGGTTCCTTGGCGTTGGCTATGGCTCCATTGTTGTCACAATAGATCACCATTGGGTCCAATGCACTAGGAACCACACCTAGTTCCGTTATGAACTCCTTCATCCAAACCGCTTCCTGCGCCGCTTCTGAAGCAGCAACACATTCCGCCTCCGTCGTTGATCCAACCACCACAGGTTGTTTGGAACTCCTCCAACTAACTGCTGCTCCGTTCAAGAGAAATACATATCCGGATTAAGACTTAGAGTCATCCGGATCGGTGTCAAAGCAAGCATCGACATAACAATTAGAGACTAGCTCTTCTTCACCTCTGTATACAAGAAACATATCCTTAGTTCTTCTTAAGTACTTAAGGATATTCTTGACCGCTATCCAGTGTTCCAAACCTAGATCAGATTGGTACCTACTAGTCAAACTAATAGCATGTGCCACATCCGATCTTGTACATAGCATGGCGTACATTATAGAGCCTATGGCTGAGGCATAGGGGATCTTATCCATTATCTCTCTTTCTTCCGCCGTAGCCGGACTTTGAGTCTTACTCGATGTCTTGCCTTGCAACATAGGTAAGAACCCCTTCTTACTTCCGTCCATATTAAACTTCTTCAATATCTTATCAAGGTATGTACTCTGCGATAGCCCAATTAGGCGCCTTGATCTATCTCTATAGATTTTAATGCCTAATATATATGAAGCTTCACCAAGGTCCTTCATCGAAAATTTGCTGTTTAGATAACTTTCAACACTGTTTAAAAGATCTATATCATTTCCAATCATTAATATGTCATCCACATATAATATCAGAAATGCCACATTGCTCCCACTCACTATCTTGTAAATACAAGCCTCTCCATAAGTTTGGATAAATCCAAACTCTTTGATCACCTCATCAAAGCGGAGATTCCAACTCCGGGATGCTTGCTTCAGTCCATAGATGGATCGCTGAAGCTTGCATACCTTATCAACATCCTTAGGATCGACAAAACTCTTAGGTTGTATCATATACAACTCTTCTTCAATATTACCATTGAGGAACGCGGTTTTGACATCCATCTGCCATATTTCATAATCGAAATATGCAACAATTGCTAACATAATCCTAACCGACTTTAGCATCGCTACGGGAGAGAATCTCTCATCGTAGTCAACTCCTTGAATTTGTCGAAACCCCTTTGCGACAAGTCGAGCTTTATAGATGGTCACATTACCATCATCATCAGTTTTTCTTTTGAAAATCCATTTATTCTCAACGGCCTTTCGATCGTAGGTAAGTCCACCAAGGTCCAAACCTGGTTTTCGTACATGGATTCCATCTCGAATTTCATGGCTTCTAGCCATTTGTTGGAATCCGGACTCATCATCGCTTCTTCATACGTCGCAGGGTCATCTATTTCATCAATCATGAAATTCATAACAGGATTGCTGTATAGTTCAGGAGCTGCACGTGTCCTACTTGACCTACGAGGTTTGGTAGTGTCCTCTTTCGGAGTTTCATGATCATTATCGTTAGCTCTCTCTTCATTAGGTGAAGTCAACTCCGAAACAACTTCTGGTGCTGTGCTACTCGCCATTTCATGTAGAGAAGGTTCAATAACCTCTTCGAGTTCTACCTTCCGAGTACTCACACCTTTCGTGAGAAACTCCTTCTCATGAAAGGATCCATTCTTGGCAACAAATACCTTGCCCTCGGATCTGTGATAGAAGGTATACCCAATCATTTCCTTAGGGTATCCTATAAAGACACATTTTTCCGCTTTGGGTTTGAATTTATCTGGCTGAAGTTTCTTCACATAAACATCGCATCCCCAAACTTTAAGAAATGACAGCTTAGGTTTGTCTCCAAACCATAAGTCATACGGTGTTGTTTCAACGGATTTAGATGGTGCCCGATTTAAAGTGAATGTAGCAGTTTCTAGTGCATAACCCCAAAATGACAGTGGCAAGTCAGTCAGAGACATCATAGATCAAACCATATCTAATAAAGTACGATTACGACGTTCCGACACACCATTGCGTTGTGGTGTTCCGGCAGGCGTGAGTTGTGAAACTATTCCATAGTCTTTCATATGTGTGCTAAACTCGTAACTAAGATACTCTCCTCCACGGTCGGACCGCAGAAATTTGATCTTTCTGTCACGATGATTTTCCACTTCATTCTGAAATTCCTTGAACTTTTCAAAGGTTTCAGACTTATGTTTCATCAAATAGATATAACCATATCTACTCAAATCATCCGTGAAAGTAACAAAATAACGATATCCACGCGCCGACACACTCATTGGTCTACACACATCAATATGTATGATTTCCAATAAATCTGTCGCCCGTTCCATTGAACTGGAAAACGGCGTTCTAGTCATCTTGCCCATAAGTCATGGCTCACATGTATCAAATGATTCAAAATCAAGTGATTCTAAAAGTCCATCGGAATGGAGTTTCTTCATGTGTTTAACGCCAATATGACCTAGACGGCAGTGCCACATATATGCAGATATATCATTATCAAGTTTAATCCTTTTAGCATCAACATAATGAATATGTGTAATACTACTATCGAGATCCAACAGAAAAAAACCATTCCACATAGATGCATGACCATAAAAGATATCATTCATATAAATCGAACAACCATTGTTGTCAGATTTAAAGGAATAACCACTTCGCATCAAACACAATCTAGATACAATGTTCATGCTTAGTGCAGACACCAAATAACAATTATTTAGATTTATCACTAATCCCGACGAAATATGGAGAGGGAGCGTTCCGACGGCGATTACATCAACTCTTGATCCATTGCCGACCCGCATCGTGACCTCATCCCTTGCTAGCTGTCACTTGTTCCGCAGCCCCTGAATCGAGTTACATATATTAGCAACCGATCCCGTATCAAATACCCAGGTGCTACTGCGAGTACTAGTCAAGTACACATCAATAACATGTATATCACATATACATTTGTTTGCCTTGCCGGCCTTCTTGTCCGCCAAATACTTGGGGCAGTTGTGCTTCCAATGGCCAGTCCTCTTGCAATAGTAACACTCGGTATCAGACTTAGGGTCAGCTCGGGGTTTCTTCTCAGGTGCGGCAACAGATTTGCCGCCCTTCTTTCCCTTCTGCTTGCCTTTCTTGTCCTTCTTGAAACCGGTGGTCTTATTGATCATCAACACTTGATGTTCTTTCCTAATCTCCACTTCTGAAGTCTTAAGCATAGACAGAAGCTCGGGAAGAGACTTCTTCATGCCCTGCATGTTATAGTTCATCACGAAGCTCTTGTAGCTAGGTGACAGATATTGAAGAACATGATGTATGCCTAAGTCAATGGGAATCGTTATTCCCAAGGACACAAGCTTATTGGCGTACCCAGACATTTTGAGTACATACTCACTAACGGAGCAGTTCTCCTCCATCATGCAGCTAAAGAACTTTTCAGAAGCATTATAACTCTCTACGGCAGCATGGGTATCGAAAATCATTTTCAATTCTCCCATGGTATCAAAGGCATTGCCATTTTCGAAACGCTTTTGAAGTTCTGGCTCTAGCCCACACAGTATGCCGTAGTGAACTAAGTTATGGTCCTCCTAACGAGTTATATAGACATTCTTTTCCTCGTCAGGGGCATCAGGAGCTGGTGGGGGGCCTAGCGGCGCCTCTAGCACATATTGTTTTTTTTGCAGCAGTGAGGAGAATCCACAAATTCATAGCCCAGTTGGTGAAGTTGCTACCATTCGCAGCAAGTTTCTCTTTCTCCATAAACACATTGAAATTAAAAGCAGGTGGTGCCATCTACAATAGAATTTGTAAAGTTTATTTAGACTAAGTTTATGATAGATTGAGTTCAACTAATCCAAATTACTAATGAACTCCCACTCAAAAACGACATCCCTCGTGTCTTTTTGGCGATTACATGAACCAAATCCACTACACCAAGTCCGATCATCACGTGAGTCGGTGTAGCTTCAAAGGCGAGCATCTATATGGGCATCATATCAACTATATGACTCATGCTTAACCTTTCGGTCCGTGTTCCGAGGCCATGTCTGTACATGCTAGGCTCGCCAAGTAAGAACCTTAGTATTCGCGTGTGTAAAGCTGTCTTACACCCGTTTTATGAAAGCGCGGAGTCGAGTACACCCGATCATCACGTGATACCACTGTTGGGTCCACAACATAGAAAACAAAAAAATTCCTACGATGAGAACTATACGCCAAGATCTATCTACTAGATACAGAGCAACCGGTGGATATACATCCATAGAGAACTTACCCTCGAAGACAACAGAGTTTTGTTAACAAGTTGGAACTCATGGATGATGTAGTCGTACGTTTGCCGATCTTAAGATCGTGTGGAAGTCCTAGAGCTACAAATCAGCAGCGCATCCATCCTCGCACACACGTTCAAGCCACCGAACAACCTCCACCTCCTCGCTCCAACGGATTAGCGGAAGCAGCAACTCCTTCCAGATGCAAGGCCACTTGGAACACGTATCTCGCTAATCCGAGACCATGGGGGAATATATCTAGAGGGGAAGAGAGATCCTTCACGAGGAGGTGTGAGGAAGAAGGAGTGAGAGGGGGGCCTTTTATAGGAGGAGGGGGGTGCCCCTCCCCATGGCCGGCGCCTCATGGGGGGTGCCCCTCACTTCCCCCATTCATGTGGTGGTAACTCCCTCCACATTAAAATGCCCCTTCACATTCTCTTTTAAAGTCTCCACTTTAAATGCATTAAATTTCTCCAAATTTAATGCTCTATCATTTAATAAAACTCTTTTATTAAACTTATTCAGAATTTTGTTAGTTACTTTAATTAAAAAACATTCACATAAAACCCCCCGCAACATTTCAATACTACATGTAGAACCTATTTCTGCAATTTCACCCGAAACAGTTTCGATGTCTATTGAAATAATTCCAGCGCTTTGCAGTTGTTTCGTCTGAAATATATGTGCTCCAAAATGGTGTTCGGCAACCCTTAAGTGTGTCACCGTACGGTTCGCGAATAATGCAGACATGATTGAGACCCCTCTCAAATCAATAATCAGAAGCGGGACCTGGAGATCCATACCGACTCCTACACATTCAACGATGACTTCTATGATCGTGAGAACCTTTAACGCTAGTAACTTAATCTCTTTGTATCATGATATAATACATGTCCGAGATTCGATCATCGGTATCTAAATACCTAGTTTGATCTCGTTACCGACATGCACTCTTTTCTTGTTCCCATGATATAACATTCTAGTGATCACATCACTTGCTTGCAAGCTATCTTAATGTGATATCACCGAGAGGGCCCAGAGTATATTTATCCGTCATCGGGATTGACAAATTCCACTCTTGATCCATGAGCCTCAACATAACACCTTCGTAGTACTGAACCCACCTTTATAGTCACCCTGTTACGGTGTGACGTTTGATGTTATCAAGATACTCTTCTGGTGTTAGCAATTAACATGATATCATGGTCTAAGGACTAAGATTATTGCGTATGATGTTATAGCAATATAAGCATAATGACTTTGATTGTAATGCGATACTTCGGATGAATGTTCATCACATCATTTCACAAATGTTGTGACCTCGTTATTAATAACATCCAATGTCCATGATCAGGAAACTTTGATCATCTTGTTAATCAACGAGCTAGTCTATAAGAGAGGCATAACTAGGAACCCTTTTTCTTTATTAAACACACATGTATTAATGTTTCCTATCAATACAATTATGGCATGCATAATAAACATCTATCATATACTTGGAATATGTATAATAACAACTTTATTATTGCCTCTCAGGGCATATTTCCTTCATAACAATATATGGGTCAATGAACCACATGTCATATATTCTAGCTCTTTTGCATTCAAGCGTCTTCATTCTTCATAATAGCACACAAAAGGTTATGTAGTTAGGATAATATATTACAAGCAATGAACGACCTGAGCTAGAGACTTAATTACAGAAATATATAACTTAAGACAATGGCAACCGAGGATAGATTTGTCGAGGGAGCGCTGATTGTATGACTGAAATAATTTGTTCATTTGAATCTGTATCAAGTAAGGTTTGAAGTGATGCTCCACTCTAACATCCACAGAAAATAATTCTTTCGAGTGCTGCTTTGATGCTTGCATCATGTACAAGTCGTGCAGATTTCGCATATGTGTTGATAGATGTGTGTACTCCTCATGACTGACCAAAGACTACCCTTTGACATAATTCAGTGCTATCTCACCCATTGGCGCTTCTTTATAGCCTAAATATTGACCAAGAGACATACATGTTGCGGTAGCATTTTCTTTGGCCTACGCTACAATGATACCCAGTTCTCTAGCAGCAGATTTGGCTCTGGGGTCCAATAATTGCATGTCCTTATACATATCGGCTCTAAAGTCCTTGTCGATATCGGAGCTCACTGTGAGTGGGGGGACCGATTGATTTTCTGTTGTCTGAGATGGGGAATTTTTTCCTGTTTTTTGCACTTGTTTTTTTGTTCTGCTTAGACTTGGCACTTGCTGGCTTAATAATTTCGCGGTTATAGTCTGATTCCAAATTCATCGATATTTGGGATGGTTGCTGAAGAAAGGACTTAGCCCACTTTTTGGTTTTTTCATCAAATACCTACTTTGGCTCGGGCTTTTTTGGTGCAAAAAAAGCCTTACTATAGGCAGCCACTTCCACGATGTTTTTCTCATTAGTCCTGTCATAAGGTCTCTTGGGAAGAGTCGGCGGGATGTCAACTATATTTGTTGTACTACCTTTCTTCTGAGTGGGGTACGGGGGAGCGGCGGACTTCCATTTTTTGAACGACGTAGTATTGCTCGGAGGCGAAGATCAAGATGTACTCGCACTGCGGTGATCGACATCCCTCTCGTCGAGGGGTGGACTTGGAGGTTGACGATCATCGGGAGGGGGTGGACTTGGATTCCTTGGAGTCAGTGGCCTTGGCATCAAGTCTGTAAACTTGATGTACTTATTTTGCATAGAATGATGTGGCGCTTGACATCTCCCAATTTCTTATGGCCTTCAGGTGTAGCGATGTCAATCTCTAGGTCCTCATAACCCTCCACTAGGTCATCCACCAAGACAAGAGCATAGCCAGATGGAATCAAAAGTGAATGGTGGAGTGCTCCAGGTAGACAACGTAAATAAGAGCCGATCACCACCTCAAAGGACAAGTTGTTCATTGGCTGATGTAGCTCACATTGTGTCATCCCTCTGACATCATTCAGCGAGGCGCAGGTGCATCATCCAGCAGTGCATGATCATCAACCTAGACCTCCGTGGAAGCCACACTGCTTCTCCGCTGGTTATTATCCAATGCAGGATCTTCCCCTACGACTGAGATGACCTTTGGATAAGTGCTCCCACTACCATCTTCTTCATCCCAGCTAGTTCCGCTTCTATCTTCCTGATCCGGTCTGCCTCCTGGTCCTTCTTTCTCTTACGGCTTCTGTAACTGTCATCGTACTCGGAAAACCCTTTCTTCCATGTAACATCGGCGCTTTTTCCTCGTGTTCTTCCACCTTTTTCAGGATTACCGAGGGCGCGTGTCAGCTCGTCGTTCTCACTCTCGGGCTGGAACAATCCCGCTTGAGCATCGGCCATTGCTTTAACAAGTGCATTGTAGGGTATTAGACTCGAAAAATTGTCGCCCTTGTTTCTGGGTTCAACGTTCCACCATCTCATGCCACCATTTCTTTGACCTCTCGGGCCATCCATATATACCTGGAGTGATCCCTCTATCCCTCATATCAGCCTCCAAAGCTTCCCACTTAGGCACGACACTCTTGTAGCCACATGTCCCCATTCTATGGTGGTATTTGTTTTCCTTAGCATTTCCCTTATTTGTTTCTGACCTTTCCTTGGCTACAGAAGATTCCTTGTACTTTACAAAATTGGGCCACTGTTCTCTCAATTTCCCTAGTGCTCCTATGAATTTCGGAGTCATATTTTTCGTGACATATTTTGCATATAAAGTTTTCTTGTAGTTCCAGAACAGTTCGACCATCTTCATTAGAGCCCACTCCTTGAATCTCGCTCTTCTTTCAAGCCCACCCAGAATTGGGGTAGTACCATCTGTTTCGAATTCTTCATACTCTAGAGGTAGTATGAAATGTGCTATGAGCTTCTGCCAAAGGTCATCTTTTGCATCATCGTCGACATAACTAGTGAATTCTTCACTTGCATTCTTTGGCTTAATCCATTCTTGAACGATGATCGGGAGGTAGTCCCTAACAATTACTCTGCATTGATTTACAAACATCCTCGTGTGCTTTTCTGAAGCAATCAGTTCTCCATTATCATCTATTTCGTCGATGGTGAACCTTTGATTACCGTCCAACTTTTTGTTTGGTCCTTGTTTCATTCTAGTTGTCGATTGCCTTGATCCGGAGGGTTAAAATAAGAAAGAGTGATTTATATATATATAGATCAATTAATGCATCTAGTCACAAGAGGCTTGATGTCTACGCACTTCTATTCTTGTAGACAGTTGTTGGGCCTTCAAGTGCAGAGGTTTGAAGAACAACAACAAGTTTTCCCTTAAGTGGATTACCCAAGGTTTATCGAACTCAGGGAGGAAGTGGTCAAAGGTATCCCTCTCAAGCAACCCTTCAATCAAGATACAAGAAGTCTCTTGTGTCCCCAACACACCCAATACACTTGTCAGGTGTATAGGTGCACTAGTTCGGCGAAGAGATAGTGAAATACAAGTGGTATGGATATTTATAAGTGGTAACGGTACTAGAAAATAGCCTGATGGCGTGGAAAAGATTAAAGGCAAACCGAAATAAAGACGGAAGCAAGCAAACATGTAACAGATCTAATTGCAAACGATGTTTCAATGCTTAGAAACAAGGCCTAGGGATCATACTTTCACTAGTGAACACTCTCATATAAATATATTCTTCTTTATGATACTACGCTAAACTACTCTCCAGTTGGACACTCTAATCGTTGGTAGGGCTATAACAGCACACCTCAAAGTTCATCTTTTCCATCTAGATAACCCCACACTATCACCTTGAGTACTAGATGGTTCCAACAAACACCACAATTTCATAGAGACATCCAACTCCAAATATAACTCATAACAAGTAATTGTAATCTCTAGCCTAAGTGCCACCATGGTGTGCACACTGTCAACTTCACACACATGGGGAGAGCAGGGATCTATTAAAGCACTTGAGTAGCAAAGTAGATCTACTTGATTACAAAGCTCATGATCACAATATGATCATGCATAGAGAGAGATGAACACATAGCTACCGGTAGAACCCTTAGCCTCGAGAGAGAACTACTCCCTCATCATCATGGGAATCAGCAATAGTGATGGAGATGGTGGTGGAGATCGATGGAGATGGCTCCGGGGGCACTTCCCCATCCCGGCAGGGTGCCGGAACAGAGACTTTCTGTCCCCCGAATCTCCCCTTTGGTGGCAGCGGCGCTGCGGAACTTTTCGTGGCTGGAGGCTTGATGATTTAGGGTTTTTGCATCGGGAGGCATCTTATAGGCGAAGAGGTAAGGTCGGTGGAGGCCGGAGGGGCCGACACCACCTGGTGGCGCGGCTAGGGGGACCCGCGCCAGCCTATGGTGTGGCTGGACCCTGGCCCCTCTCCATCTCATCTTCTGGCTTTGTGTTCCCCTCGGTGAAATATTGACTTTGGCTTTTGTCCCGTCCAATTCCGAGAATATTCATTTTCTGAATTTCTTGGTACCAAAAACAGCAGAAAACAGGTAGCTGGTACTGTGGCTCTTGTTAATAGGTTAGTCCAACAAAGTGTATAAAAATACTCCAAAGTGTGGACAAAACATAAGAAAGTAGATATAAACCAAGCATGGAACATCAAAAATTAAAGATACATTTGCAATGTATCAAGGCTTAATATATATACCTCGCCAGTTGTTGTCGAGGGGTCATCATCGTTGTTTGTTTGTCCTTCGAACACCTGTTCTAGATCATGTGCCATCACCGGATGTATTCATAAATGACGATATCTCATCCTTGTCTACAACATCCTCTCTATGATCATCTTCTCCAACACAAGGTTCACCTCCAGGGACACCTAATTGACCTCTTATAATGCCCAAAATAAGATCGTTGGCCTCAGATTTGGTGCGATATATCACTTAACTATTCAAGAAATAAAGGTAAAACAAGTTAGAAAAAACAGAGTAAGAAATGAGCAATGTACTAAAAAAATCACATTTATGTAGATATGAGTAGATGGATGGTAAAAAAGTATGCCCTATTTTTTACTCATATTTTTTTACCATTTCCTTGCTCATATCTACATAAAGTGACATTTTTAGTACATTGCCATATTAGTGCATTGCTATATTTAGTTGAATAATCATGCTAGCAAATAAAATTTACGCTAACAAATAATGTGAGTAAATAAATGGTAAAAAATGGTAAAAATAGGGCATTTGCTACTAACAATATTATTACTAACAATATTACTACTAAACATATTACTACTATCAATATTACTACTAAAAAATGAAAATAACCTCAACTACCTCTCGGGACGAGGTGGAGCTCGATCGGCCGCCTCTTCCTTGGTCGCGGGAGGGCGACGGCGAGCGTGGTCGGGGAGGCGCGAGGACGAGGCGGCGAGGATGAGGCGGCGAGTGCGAGGGTGGCGGCCGCGCGGTTGGGACGAGGCGGCGAGCGCGACGACGAGGCGAGTGCGAGTGCGAGGACGATGCAGACGGAGACGAGGACGGCGGCGAGGTCAACGACGCGGCAGAAAAAATCGGCAGCACCTCCATTGCATCGATCTTCGACTCTGCTGATTTGGATGCTAATTCCGGAAGAGGGGCAGACAATTGCAATATATAAGTTTGACCCTCTAATCCTAGGTCATGGTACCAACCGGGACTAGTACCACGACCCGGGACTAGAGGACCCCCATCTAGTCTTGAGTGCAGCCACGACCCAGGACTATAGGCTATTTTTGGCCTCCACCAATTTCGTGCTAGGCCAGACCTCTAGTCCCGATTGGTATTGAGATCCGAGACTAGATGGGCTTTTGTTACCTTTTCTTATTTTTTAGTTTATATAATTTAAATCAATTAGAACTTTCAAAACTCATAGCTCCTATTTTATAAATCCAAATAATACAAATAATATGTCTATTATTCTTAAAAAAAATAAGGAATCTGAGTATATCATCCATACATCTGCTTGCATCATGTATCAATTGTGCCATTTTCAATTCAAAATGCATTCACTAATTTCTTATGCTCATTTGAGTATCTGGTCAAACCTAACTTTGACCAACATTTAAAATTGCATTGGATCTCTGATGAAATAGTATATTGTAAATCTAAAAATGATTTTTGTGAAAAATCATGAGCATCAGATCATGTACATGTAGTTCAAATCTGACCTATTTTCTACTAATTCGGCGGGAATTTGTCTTTCTCACGAGGGGTGGACGGAAAGGTTTGAGATCACATGGTTGGGACATTGTCCATGTAAAGTGGTGTAGTATATTTGAAAAATGGGATGGTGCCATTTTGAATTAGCCATTGGTGTTTGCTTCACAAAACACCTCGTTTGGTCACTCGAAAAATGGAAAATGGCTTTTTGGTGGGATGAAAAGGAAAACTTCCTCCTGCAACATTGTTCTCCATCCCATGATGCACATGCATGGACAATATAAACACATTATCAAAAACTATGCCGCGATTCTATCCATAACATTGGTCTTTTAACCTAAAAGCCAGAAAATCTCGATTGAGATAGGTCATTTTGTGAAGGTTTTGTTGAGAGACGCGCTATATACCAAGTTTGATATTTTTTCTTACAACTATGTCACATAATATGACACCACGTGAAGGTTTCGCATTTTTTTGATCGTTTTTGAATTTTTTATGCCCGTTTCAAACTATCGTCAAACTTTGTTGAACGACGGGCATGGAGATTCTTAGCTTAGGACTGAGTCTTTCTAAACTTGCATTGGATCTCTGATAAAATAGCATATTATGAACCTTAAAATGATTTTTTTGAAAAATCATGAGGACCAGATCATGTACATGTAGTTCAAATCTGACCTGCTTCCTACCGATTTAGAAGGAATTTGTCTTTTTCACCAGGGGTGAACGAAAAGGTTTGAGATCCCCCGGTTGGGACATTATCCATGTAAGGTGGTGTAGTACTTTTGAAAAATGGGGTGGTGCCATTTTGAATTATCCATTTTGTGGTTGCTTCACAAAATGCCCCATTTTTGGCGCTCGAAAAATGGAAAATGGCTTTTTGGTGGGATGAAAAGGAAAACTTCCTCCTGCAACATTGTTCGCCATCCCATGATGTACATGCATGCACAATATAAGCACATTATCACAAACTATTCCGTGATTCTGGCCATAACATTGGTCGTTTGCCCTAAGAGTCATGAAACCTCGATTGAGATAGGTCAATTGTGAATGTTTTTTCGAGGAATAATCAATATACCAAGTTTGATAACAGTTACATACCTTGCCTAGTTGGTCCCACTACAACTCTCCCGAACTATGAAGATGTTGTTGTATTCTTGCATGTTCGCTGTGAGGATCTCTTCCATTTTGATAACAATTATAGACCTTGCCCTCTTGCTATTGCTCGTGCAATTAGAGACACTGCCTTGGCTAATGAAACATTGACTCTCTTTCTGAAGGATGAGTATTAAGTTCTCTAGATGTCATATATGCAGATGCTTAGTCGTGCAGGTAGGCCTAAGTATGACACACACGGAGAAGGAGTAATCTTAACTGGCCACAAGGAATAGCAATACTAACTCTCCCTTATGAATCAACAATTGTCTATTGGAAGTCAGTTCATATCCATATTAATGAAGAGATTATCTTGGGAACTATTCGTAATGCTCGGGAATAATACATTACATAAATGTTTTCTTCCGAGTTTTTAAAACAGGTTACATAAAATGTTTAATACATTATTTCACATCATTTATTCGCGTGTGTCCCTTGCTGATTGTGCCCTAACCATGGAGCATCTTCTTTCATTAACAGGGTTGTTGGATCAGTGTTCACTGCGAAGGGTGTAATTCCATGAAATTTATCATAATCTTATGACATGTCTGTCTTATCCTTCACTTCCACGATGTTTCTTTTCCCTGAAAGAACTATGTGGCGCTTTGGCTCATCGTCTGATGTATTCTTTTGCTTATTTTTCTTTTTCTTGGTTTGGTAGACATGTCCTTCACATAGAAAACCTGAGCCACATCATTGGCTAGGACGAATGGTTCGTCTAAGTACCAAAGATTGTTCAGATCCACTATTGTCATTCCGTACTGCTCGTCTACCTTTACGACGCCTCCTATTAGCTTGAACCATATGCACCAAAACAAGGGGACCTTAAAAGTAGGTCCACAGTCAAGTTCCTATATCTCCTCTATGTAACCATAATATGTGGTCTTTGACTTATTGTTGTTTGTTGCATCAAAGCGGACACCACTATTTTTTGGGTGCTCTTTTTATCTCGGGTGATCGTGTAAAATGTATTCCCATTTATCTCATACCCTTAGAAAGTCGATATAGTCGAAGATGGTGACCTAGACAACAAGTACGTCTAATCTCCAAGATGGCGAGAGTTGTTTTTGATGAGATGTGCTTGCAACCAACTGCCAAAATTATTCATGTGTTCATTTCTAATCTAGTCGTCATGCTTCCCAGGGTTGTTGGAGCGTACAATTTTCTTGTGTTCCTCGATATACGGAGCTGCCAAGGTGGAATTTTATAGAACTGTGTAATGTGCTTCAGTGTAAGAATGCTCGTCCCTACATATTATTGATTTCTTTCCTAGAGTACCTTTTCCACTCAGTGTCATCTCATGCCACGATTGAGGAAGGCCAATCGGCTTAATGTCAGGAACAAAGTCAACACAAAACTTAGTGACCTCCTATGTTCCATAGCCCTTGGAGATGCTTCCATCTAGTCTAGCACGGTTTCAAACATATTTCTTTAAGATTCCCATGAACCTCTCAAAGAGGAACATATTGTGTAGAAATATAGGACCGAGATGGAAATCTCTTCGACTAGGTGAACTAGGAGGTCTGTCATAATATTGAAGAAGGATGATGGGAACACCAACTCAAAAATTACAAGACATGGACCACATCATTCTATAACTATGGTAGATCTTCAGGATTAATTACTTTCTGAGAGATTGCATTGATGAATGCACATAGCTTCACAATGGGTACTCGAACATAATCCGATAGAAGCCTCCTTAATGCAATCGGGAGCAATTGCGTCATAATCATGTGATATTCATGAGACTTTAGGTTTTGGAACTTTTTCTCTACCATATTTATTATTCCCTTTATATTCGAGAAGCCAAACGGGACCTTGATACTACTCAGGTATTCAAAAAAGATTTCCTTCTCTTGTTTGGTAAGTGCGTAGCTAGCAGGACCTTGAACCCGTTATGGGTGCAGGCCTTCTGGGTCTTTCATATGTTGCTGGTCCTATCGTGCTTCCGGTGTATCTTTTGTATTCCCATACACGCCTAAGAAGCCTAGCAGGTTCACACAAAGATTGTTCGTCACATGCATCACGTAGATTGCAGAGAGGACCTCTATGAATTTCCAATAGGGTAGCTCCAAAAATATAGATATCTTCTTCCACATGGGTGTGTGTCGATCAGGGTCCTTCGGAACAGATTGTCCGTCGGGACCCTTTCCAAAGGTTACAATTTTATCCAAATCCTTCACCATATCAAATACATCAGCACCAGTATGTTCCTTAGGCTTTAGCTGGTCACATGCCTGACCGCTGAAATGCTTGGCCAAAAGAAATCGACGATGCCCCGGGTACACATTCTTCCTACAATGTTCCAAATATATACTTTCAGTATCATCTAAACAACGCGTGCATGTATTATATCCCTTGTTTATCTATCCTGAAAGGTTACTGAGAGCAGGAAAATTATTGATGGTTATGAACAACAACAAACGTAGGTCAAATGGCACTTGTTTGTGCTCATCCCACACACGTACACCTTTGTCGTGCCACAACTATAGAAGTTCTTCAACTAATGGCCTTAGGTACACGTCAATGTCGTTGTCGGGTTGCTTCGGGCCTTAGATCAACACTGCCATCATAATGAACTTGCGCTTCATGCATAGCCAAGGAGGAAGGTTATAGATACATAGTCACGGCCAAGGTGCTATGACCAAACCTTAAGTTCCTTGCGTCATCTGCAAAGTCTAGGTACGTTCTATCGATTTTTCTGCACTGCGACCCATCAGCTAGGTGTCTCAACATCCCGTCTGACTTATGTTCCTCTTTGTGCCATTGCAATAACTTTGAATGCTCTTTGTTTCTGAAAAAATGTTTTAACCGTGGTATTATAGGATCATACCGCATCACCTTGGTAGGAACCCTCTTCCAGGAGAGCTCGCCCACAAGATCACCACGGGCATCTCGTCTGATCTTATACCGCAATGTAGTGCATACCAGGCATACATCCAAATTCTTGTACTCCTCACTGTGGTATAGGATGCAGTCATTAGGGCATGCATGTATCTTCTGAACCTCTAAACCTATAGGGAAGACAATCTTCTTTGCTTCGTACATACTAGTGGGCAATACGTTATCCTTTGGAAGTATATTCTTCATCATTTTCAGCAACTTTTCAAATCCGGAATCGAATAGACCACACTCTACCTTCCATCATAGCAATTCCAGTGTGCTACCCAACATTTTCATACCATTTTCGCAATTTGGGTACAACGACTTTTTGTGATCCTCTAACATGTGATCGAACTTCTTCCTCTCCTTTTTTCGCAGTCTCTCCGTGCATCAGAAATGGTCTGACCAAGATCATCAGCGGGCTCATCATGTGCCTCTTCTTTAGCGTTCCATTCATATTCCCCCATGGAAGTATCACCGTATTCAGGGAACCCATGATAGTTGTCATCATCCTCCTCTTCTTCATTGTCTTCCATTATAACCCCTCTCTCTGTGCTTGGTGCAACAATTATAGTTGGGCATGAAACCGGACCAAAACAGGTGGATTTGAAGGATTTTTGAGTCAGAGTAATCCTTCTGATTCTTACAGACACTACACGGACAGAATACAAAACCATTCCGCTTGTTCGTATCAGCCACACAGAGAAATTCATGCACGCCATTAATGAACTCGCTAGAGCGTCGGTCAGTATCGTCCATCCATTCACAGACCATCTACATTATTGTATAAGTATATCAAATAATATTACACAACATTATGAATAGATATCGGTGACCAATTTAATACAAGTTGTTCATCACATTAAAACAAAAATAGAGTATAGTGGACCAAATGTTATTATTGCAAAAATAAAAACTATGCACTAATTTGAAAATTTTCTACTCCATACTCATTTTGATAAATTACTAAGTAAATAACATCTACACATATGAAAACTAACAAGTTAATGTGAGCCTCTAGATCATTAAATGAGCAACACTATTTAAAGTAAAACCCTATTTCCCCACTTTACAAGGCAACACTATTTTCTATAACCCTAATTTGTTTCTGCCCAAAACCCTCTCATTTTTAAAACTATTTTCAAACAAATTTTTCTAAATGGGCCAGTACCCAAAATAGGTGCACCTAATGTGTACTAACGACATATAAAAAGTTTGGATCATTTTCACTTCATTTAGTTTTTAAAATCTAAAAATTTAAATTTTGAAAATTTTACATGCATCATTTTTTGAATTGGACAAAACAATTAACATGAAAAATTTGGAGTTTTTAATTATTGATCTAGCAGTGAAAACCTCATTCCATTCTGAGATTTGAAACTTTAAAATTACATATTTCAATTTTTAGTAACTTTTTTCCTAATCAAAATTTGCCTAAAATTACACATCTAAAATCCCCTCTACTTCTAGAGCATGAAATACCTCTCTACTTCTAGAGCATTGAGCTAAACTAACAATGATAGATAAAAGGATGAAGATGCTAACCTTTTAAAACCTTGGATTTAGGGGTTGCCATCAAATCTTGGAGAAAAAATGGGCATGAACTCGGCTTGTTTGGAGGAAAAATGGGCATGGGATCGAACACATAGACGAAGCCGAATTATATAGAGAAACCACTATTCCCATTTGGTATTATGAACCGGGACTAGTTGATTAACCTCGGGGCATGATACCAATAGGGATTATAGGCTCCCGCACGTGGGGTTGGCTGGTGCGAGCCCTCTAGTCCCGGGCCATATCACGAGCCGGGACTAGAGGTCCGGAATGACCTAGGACTAGAGCTGCCCCGGCCTCCTAGCCGTTGGCGTCAGGATGAACCGGAACTAGTGCTCACACTAATCCAAGCCCAAAACCCACCCGGGACTAGAGCCAGAACCTGCTCCGAACTAAAGCCCTTGTTTTTACTAGTGAATGGTGGCTCAATTTTATGAAGTTGTAAAAAAATTCAATCTTCTGTTTGAGATGTGAAAGTACCTGGGACATGGAGTATTCAAGTGTAAGTTTTTTAATTTGAACACTTGAATTTCAAAATTCTTCATCTTTCATCATGCATAATAATTATTTAGGTTAATAGAAAAATGTTTGAATGACGAATTAACCCCTTCCTAATTTAGAAGTTTAATTAATTATATACGTATAGATGGAGAATTTAAAATGCAAATGTAAGCATTCTAATATTGTGATAGACTATAGATTTGCATGTTGAGAAGACAAACAAGATGCATAACAAAGAACCCTAAATCCAACATGAATGACTAATTAATAGTATATCCATTTAAAAGCACAATGGTACACATTAGAGAAAAATTAATCTATTTGTTCCAATATATAAATTTAAAACTAATAACTGCCAGCATTTTCCCAAAACATTGTTGGATGGTTAAATATGCTCATAATTGTACCATGTCTCTTCTTAGTGAGACTTGAATTAATTTACCTCCTTGTTGTGGACACCAGGTTGCCCGATCTTCATGGATTCATGGGTTTTGAGGGGGTTTCGAAGGGGAAGGTGAAGAACATGAATATCGTGACAAAGCACATGCACGCACCCCATGCACACACGCACGCACCTACATGCACGCACACATGCAGGGTGATCACATGAAATACTCATACTTGATGGATTTGGGTTTTCAAGGAAGAACGACACACTAGAGACTTCGTTGGCTAATAGGCAAACAACGGGAGGCACGTGGTTTACCAAGGTTCATGCCTATGAAGGGAAAACCCTACTCATACTTGTCTATTCTTGATTGATTGAGGATCCAAAGGTTACAAGGGTGCCGAGATGGCTATGGTGCGCAGATTGAATCTAGCATGTGTGTGTATGAGAGTTTCGATGATGCCCTCTGTCGTTCCCTCATAGACTTTATATGGGGATGCCAGGTATCAAGAGATGTCCGAGTCGGTTATAAGTTTGAGGGCGTAACCCTAAGGGTTTCCTATATAGTCTTGTTGTATCCACCAAGGAGTCAAGTCGTTCATGGGCTTGGCCTCATCCTAATCACCATGGGCTTCACCGTCATCAGCAAATCGTCACATGGGTCTCCCGTTATATTGGACCAAATAGGCCACCCATTAGGTATACCTATGTCAGTAGGCTCCGAGTGTCCATTTCAATTGTAGATTCGGGTGGAGACTTTAGAAGTCATTTGCCACATAAGATGCGTAGTATTAACCAGAAAGTTTTTCGAGCGAACTGAGACATTGGACCAGTTCATAGGAATTTTGGTATACGTGTCTGATGGATCTGATAGATCGGGACTAGTTAATTGCTCTCAAGGAAAAACAACTACCTACTCAAACTCGTGTCTCCGGACTTGAATTTTGTATTTGCTGGTGTAGTTCGACTCATGCCATTGAGGTCTTACGGGGCTGAACTCTAGTTTTAGTGACAATGTACCTAACGCGTCAGTTGGGATTTTCATCATGCCTTTAGGCATGGTATTTATCTGGTAGAGCGCAGCAGATGCGGTTGCCAGACCATCAGATTATATCTGTAGGTCTTATCTTTATATTGTATATGCGGAATCCGAAAGTTTATCACCATAGAGGTGATTTGGGTGGCCAAGGAGACATCAGCTCTGAACTTGATAGTGTCAAGTAAAGCGGGCGGAGTCTCCAATGAATTCGATTATTGTTTTTTACCCAGGGAATAGGTAAACCTAAAACCTAAACTCTCATATTCTCTTTCTTTTTCCTCCAAACTCCAAACCACCTCCATTGGATCTTCATCTCTAATTGTTTTTGATTTGATTCTTCACACACCATCGATCCAAGTTACGTTTCTTCTCTCATCCCCAATTTATTTGCAACAAAACCATGCCCTAGCTCTTGCCATTATCAATCTATACTTAGGTATTGCTTTGAACTTATTATCTTATTGAGAATGATTGTTTTGTTATTTATAGATATTATTTTGTAGAATGTGTAGAGGAGTACTCCATGCTTATTTCTATTAGATCAAAAATTTATTTGAATAAAGTTTTTAATTAGTGGATATTTTTATTTTTGGATGAACACAAGGAGTTGTTCATTGCGGTGGCAGCACAAGGCACACCATCGATTGAAGGACTAAGCCCTGCATCACTCAACATCGAGTTCACCGAAGACTTTCATCTGAACCATTTCAACCGTCTCAAGAACCACGTGATTAAGTCCACCAAATGGGCATGCCCCCATATTTTCAACCAACTAGGCCACCGCTTGACAATCAAGTTTCTTAGCACCTTTAAGCATACAGTGGGTCCATTCTACTTATCTAAAGAGGACAATCCAGGAGTCAACATGATAACTTTCTGTTTGATGAACCGTGAGTATGACTTGTATCTTGATTATTGGTGTCACTATTTTGGGTTTGCCAAAAACACCACTGACATCTATTCCACTTGTTTCACACTAAGTCCTATCCCTCATTACTATTTCAGTAAGATGAGAATTTCTAATCCTATCCCAAAGGGGAATCAAATTGAGTGTCCCGCAGTTCGCTATTTGTTCTATGTTATTTATACCACCATGCAGGCCCGTGGTGAGTTCACAAGAGTCAATGAGGAGGACATGATAATCCTTGCATAATATGCCATTCCAAACTGTAATTTAACACCAAATTTGGGCGATCTTCTAGTGCTTTGTTGAATTACAAGCTCTCCAAACCCGTGGATCCATATGCGGAAGAGGAGTTATCACTATTCTTTCCTAAGCACTCCATCTCAACATAAGTAACTTACAACCGTTGGAAGGTGTTTGCCGCCTCGCTTTTGCTACTCTAAATGCATGTGGTATGGTTAGAAGAATTAATGGTAGGTATTAATTATATACCTAGATCCGATCACTTGATCACTTCTTCTTCGCATGACGGTCTATTCTCTATCGAGAATGGACGTCTGCATTATGATGTGCAGGTTGAGGCAACCCTACAACCACAAGGAGAAGAAGAAGTAGAAGAAGAGCAAGAAGGACCCGAACAAGAGCAACATGGAGAACATGAACAACGTCACCATCAACATTCGAGACTCCACCGCAAACCTCTTAGCCAAGTTCACCAATTGGAGCAGCCAATGGAAATTTAGAGATTATCCTTCACCACCACAATAACAAACAAGTGGGCTTATAAAAGCCTAAGCTTGGGGATGTGTCCCCTAAGAAAATTATTTGTGTAATAATGAAGTTTTAGTACACCTCCTAGTGAGCTTTGAAACACTCGTGTTGGACTTGTTCTGACACATTGCTTTTTCATTCGCTTATATTTTCATTCTTTTTTCGTTTGTTTATTTTTCATTTCTTACTTTGTCACCAATCCTTTTCTATTATCTAAACCCAATCCTCAAAAATACAAAAAAGAGTTTTCCTTTTATCTTTATTTCGTGAAACTGGATCGTCGTTTTCCTCTTTGCTTTGATATTATTAATGAGAGTGATCTAATTTTGAGTTTTGAAGGAACACATCATATAGAAGTGAATTGATAAGTCACTCATAATATGTATGTCATATGTCTCCCACTTTAGATATTTGAAATGTTTATGCTAGTTAGTAGTGTTGTTAATTTATTATGTTAGTTGGAGTAATTCAAAATAGTTAGAGTAAATCTTTCTATTCATATGAGTAAGTAGTTGAGTAAACTTTTTCTCTAGTTCTTATAGTTAATCTGGTCTTGCCTTGGAAATAATTATTCTAAACAAGTACAATAAGAAAAAGTGTCCAATTATGACTTGTGTGTCGTTGTTATTGCCTTAAGAGTTTAACCTTGAAGATACTCAACCCCTAGATTTGATGATAGTCTAGATAACACTTTTGAAAGGAGTTGTTTGATTGAAATAATGTCTAGTAGTGATTGAGATGCATGCCAAAACTAAAATGTGAATCCAAAGTATGATATTTCTTGAAACCTTGTCTACAAAACTGTTGATGCACACCCTGGGATGCCAATAACCCCGCTAGTATTCAAACGATCTAGGTATAAATCCTCAATTCGGCTATGAGTTAACGACATGGGTAGCCAGCGACCTATGGGAAAATGTATTGGTACTCTTGAGGGTTGTGCAAAATGTTACAAAACATTGATTAATGGCTTCAATTGGGAACTATTATTGAATCCAAAGTGATCACCTAGAAAGTCTTTAGCATGGCCTGGTTACTATTATATGAATTTTCTTGAAAGACAATAAATATAATTCTTTTGATAGACTTGATTCATTGATGTGGGTACAATGTGACACTTAATTGTTATTCTTCTTTTGACATGATCTCTCACGCTTAAATTGATGTTATGAAACATCCTAGTGTTCCTTGGTAAGCTGAGAGTTAACTAGAGGAATTGGAATGATTGCTACACTTCTAATTACTTATATTTATAGAGACTTTAGTTTGATTGTTTTGAGTTACCAAAGCTATTATGATATTCTTGGCACTACTCTAACTATGTTAAGCTTCTGAATGGAAGAAGTGCTAGACACGTATGACTATCACTTGTAAGTGAATTTACATTCTTGTTATTTCAGTTTAAATATTGATTTCTTTATGATTTTTTGTTTCTTGCTCACGGACGATCAAGGTTTAAGCTTGGGGATGTTGATGGCTTGGAAAATAGCCATATTTATCTGCATTTAAATTTATTTTAAGTTAATAAATTTACTAATATCTCTTGATGGCTATGATATACAACACATTTTAGCAATATAAATTGTGTCATTTTCCTATCATATCATGCCCCAAGAACACCCAAAATGGAGTTCGTATGAAGAAATGGCGGCCAAAATACTAAAGCATGCAGAGAATTTAACGAGCAACTATACGGCCGGAGCTATTATTTTGGTCGTATACCTCCGCCCGTATAGTTGCCAAAAAGGTTGGAAACGATGGAATTTCGCCCCAAAAAAGCTCCAGAACCTTCCCTAAGTCATATGACGGTATTGGGGGAACCCTAGGGCACCCCCAAGGCCTATATAAAGGAGGGAGGACCCAAGAGAGAACCACCAAGCCATAGCCCCTCAGGGGCGGAGCTCTGCCGCTACCGCCACCCATCCGATCTCCATTGCGGCGGAGCTCTGCGTCAACCACACCTCCGAGATCTAGATCTCCCTCAACACCATCACCATCAAGGCATCCAAGCAAAGAAGAAGGGAAGGATAAGGAAGACATCACCACCACCACGCATCAATCTCCATTTCCCTCTCTCGCTCTTGTGTTTAGTAATTGTAAGATTGAACACGGTTGTGATATCATTATATATTTATATATGTTTTGTTGTTCATCCATGTGTGAGTGATTGATTCAATTCTAGGTTGAGGTATGATCTAGTGCGCTAAGTTAGAATTTATTGTGATCTAAGATGAGTTTATTTGATCCTTTTGTCCGGAAGTGCCTTTGCCTTGCGGTGACGCACGCGAACCATGCATAGTGGACACTGTGTGACAACCCGGTAATCAATTGGGGAACGTTTACTTGTCTGAGAAATCTCTTATAGATCACACATATATTTGCCCATCTAGTACTAGTGAGACCAAAGCCTAGAAGCCCTTCATTCCATTCAATCCTACAACTACAATCTCTTTAATTCAGTTCATATTCCTGTTTACTTTCCATCTTAGTTTATTTTGTTCTTTTTAAAAGTTCTTTGTCATTAGATATTTTAAACCTCTCAATTATCATTGTTCTAGCAACTTATAGAATAGGCTATTTCCGAACCACGGTTTGGGTGCAAAACGTGGCCGCATTGACAACGTGGCTGCGGGGTTATGTTGTTTCCGTTCGACAATCTCCCATCGAGACAAACTCTTAAATATTTACTGCTACAAGTACTGCAATAACCCTGTTGTTGGTGCAGGAATCTAGTCATCGGCTAGTTATTACCTTCCTACTCGCACATAGTTTATTTCCGTTTGTTGCTATTATCTTACTGCTTTCTTTTATATTGAAAACAATAAAAAAAATTACAGAACCAAAAATTTATAAAAACTGTTGCTACTAACCATGTCTTCTGAGATAATTTTTTTTTCAAGAGATAATACAAGAATTGGAGGAGATAAAGGATTCAAGTTCATCAAGCCTGGTTGCTATATATGAGCTGATAAAGAAATTGGTGGACCAATTGGAAATACATTCATTATGGTTGCGTGATAATGGTGGATCTTATTGCACAATTTGTATTACAGATGACCACCTTAATTTTCAATGTAAGTATTCCAACAATCCTACTCTAGCAAATTATAATAGAGATAAATCCTATGCTAGTTTGGAAGTACTAGAATACATTCTTTTCAAAGGTGCATCTGAAATGGTATTTAGACTAGGAAATATTGATGTTGAAAGTGAAGCACTTGATAGGTTTTTTAATTTAGTATACCTCATATTCCTCTTTTGTGAAAATAATTTAAGTGGAGAGGAAAAGGAGCATAAGGAAGAGGAGGAAGAACGAATTGATCACCTGCTCACACCTTCAACTCCTACTTTTGATTCTATCATTGCTATTAAATCACTAGTCGATGAAAAGGAGGAACAAAAAGGTGAGGTTGACAAAGAGAGTCACACTAAAACTTTTGTTTGTGATGCCTCTCACTCTAGTAATGATTTTTATGATGCTAAAACAGTTGATAATTGTTCTGCGGAGGCCTTGTACCTATACACTCATATGGAGAGCATTAATAATAATAAACTAGAGATAGAACCTTGCTATACTAACATGCAGGGTCCTGAACTCCCTGCTATGAAAGAAGAATACTATGAAGTGTTCTCTTACATAGATAACCAAGGTAAAGATTTAAGAATTTTATATGAATCTCAAATCCTCTCATTGCAGCTATACACAGAGGCATGTTCACCAAGCTTGGTGCATCAACACTCGCTTGAAAGAGAGAACTTGTTCATCTACATGATGCCGATGCACCGTAAGTGGGTATGACTCCGACCGAACTCTACTTCAAGATGCTCCAAGCTGGTATGTACAACCTCACCTCGAGTCAATATCCCTTGGGATCCAGGTGGCTAATGTATGGAGCATCCTAGCCTGACTTTATGTCTTTAAAGAGCGCGCTTCCCGGGAGGCAACCCAGAAGTCATTAGGTGTATTTCTTAGTTTTGCGTCTTGATTCTAGTTGCATTCATGTTGCATTGGCACTTTTATTCTTCGCATTTCTTGCTATTAGAATAATCTTTTGGTAGTTTTCAAAAGGTAGAATTTATTGTCACTATATTATGTGTTGCATAAACTCGGTAAAAAGGAAGAGAAAATCAGTTTCAGGTGAATCCTTCAATTACGTATTAGTTGGTCGAAAATTAAAGTTATTATTTTACCGTCAAAACAAGGTAAGTTACAGGATAAGAAATAATTTTCGAAAAACAATTTTTTTGATGCATACAGAGAGCTTAACGACCAACGGCCGTATAGCTCTGGTCGTATAGATATCTTTGCCAATGACAATTTTTCTTTCATATGTACTGAGAGTCTAACGACCAACTATATGGCGGGAATAAAAATTCCGGCCATATAGCTCCAGTCGTATAGATATCAGTACCTCCGTACAAATTCTTTTGCAATGTATTGACAATTTAACGACCAACTATACAACGGGAATAAAAAATTCAGGCCATATAGTTCCGGTCATATAGATATTGATGCCTTTGTATATTTTATTTTCCTAGGGATAGACAGTTTGACGACCAACTATACAACGGGACACTTTTTGTCCGGCCGTATAGTTGCATCCGTATAATTGGAAAAACCCCTCAAACGCCAACTGGAAGGTAACCATTGCTCAAAATTTTATTCTTTCTTTTTCTAAAAACCTTGAAACACCACCTGGGAGCTTCTCCCATGATCTAGAGAAGCCGAGTATATGTAAGCAATAAATTTCTACCTCGGAAACCGCCTAGACTGTAATTCTCTATAGAAGTTCATGTTTTCTTTTTTACTTTCCTTTTATCTGTGGGGTAAACAAAATATGTTCGTATACCAAACCGATGTATTTTATTTTGTGTGTTATTTTCGTAGGGACTTGAACCTTGTGTGACGATATGTACGGTAGTGCCAACCATGCAAACACCCGCATGAGCCACTTGGTTGCTTCAATTTAACCCTTCAACAATCAGTGTCTGGTAAAACCTTCCAACTCGAACCTCTTTTAATAAGCGCATAGGGACTGCACACTGGTGTTTCGTATCCTGTTTCACTTGCACCTCATCACAATCTAGGAGAGGCAACTTCTAGAACTAGTTTGTTGACTTAGGCGTGGTGCTTAAGTTGATGAACTGACTCAGTGAGACTTATATTTTTATCACTTGTGAGCTAAATCCGTGTCTTAAAAAACACAAAAATATTTTGTCTTCTTTTTACTCTTGTTCCTACCAGGTTCTTAAGGAAGGCATACACCGGATCGTGAAGCATTCATTGAAGCAAATATTCTTTGTCCATCAAAGTAGAGGTTAAAAGCACCTCCACGGTAAAGTGTGTCACCCTTGCTTTAACTTAAGCTTGGGGAGGTAACCACTTCTTATACTCTCTTTTGATAACTACATTTTCTCTTTTTTTCATGATCTTATCAAGTTTAGCTTGGGGAGGTTATTTTCCATGCGTAGAGTCTTGTGCAAAGTTCTTTATCTTAAAAAGTTTTCATGCTATTGTGTATCTCTCTGTTTTTGAATGCTTGCTTAGGTGAGATTTTGTTCATATTTATATAAGGGATATACTTGCTCATGTTAGGCCCCATAGAAGACGAGCCATAGCTTTGATGCACCTTGTTCAACTTTTATCTATCTTGTGAAAAATATTTTGATCCTCTAAATATACATTGCCATGTTCTCTACATTTTGAAAAGAAAAAAATATAATAAAGAAGTTCTTTGAAACTTGCTAGTTAACACTATTCAGAATTGTCTTAAGTCAATGGTTATGGAGTAGCATGACCCCATAGTGTTGGAAATGATGGTCTTAATAGATGCTTACTAAGTGATTTGGTAAATAAGAAATGATGTTTCAAAGTTTCGAGATTACATATGCCAAAATTTGTCTTGAAAATCAAAGTGAGATATTGCTTTATGCGTGTCTTGCGCTACCGTTGCACAACATGGGATGCTAACAACTCTGCTGGCCTTTAAACAATCCAAAAGAGGAAAATTTTGGAGTTTGGCTATGAGTTGCCCAACATATGTAGCAAAAATGCTATATTTGGGTATGCATTGGTATTCTCATGGGATTGTGTTAAAATAAAAAGTCGGAATACTCCTCTGACCAATATGAGAAATCATTATACCAAAAAGGGAAACCTTGGTAATGGTTACGAGTGTCCTTCCTAGCCTGCATAGTCTCGATTGAACATATACCACTCTTTTGGCATGGTCTCGTTACTAAGAAATATATTTCTATGAGCTCAACAATCGAAGTTTGCACATGAGAGACTTTAATAGATAGAATGAGTGGGCAGCATTGGAAAAGTCTATTTCTATTTATGATTGACAACTAACCGTGTTCAGCTTTGTCTTATACAAATAAAAATACGAACATACAATAAAGTGTGTATAGAAGGATCACAAGTTTACTTGCAAGCTAGATTTAACTTTGACATGGGGCATAGAAGTTTTTGACTAATCTCTAATATTTTGGAATAATATAACTGAGCTTATATTTCTCTATATGATTATGTGCTCTATTACTTTGAGCTTGCAGGAAAAACAAGGATACAATGCATTGATTTCCAATGATAAGTAAGATCACATCCATGAAGTTATCGATCCATCTTGCTCAAGGACAAGCAAGATCTAGCTTGGGTAAGTTGATGGCTGTGATATACAACACATTTTAGCAATATAAATTGTGTCATTTTCCTATCATATCACGCTCCATCTAACTATTGCTATGCTTAATATGCATGATTACTTGTTTTAGTTAAATTCAATATGAGCCTTGCACATTTAGTAGTTTAGGTAGAATTTTATCCCTCTTCCTTGTCTTTGACATGTGTGTAGGTGTTGATGATGATTATGGACAAAACAAAGGCAAAAGGAACAAAGAGAGCATAGTATGGAGGAGTTGCAGGGACCAGACTTAGCCATTTGAGAGGTTAGAAAAGTGTTTTTTCCAACTTGTCAAAATAAAGATCCAAGACAAAAGGGTTGTAGCCCTCGATGATACGAACTCAATGATCCCAAGAACACCCAAAATGGAGTTCGTATGAAGAAATGGCGGCCAAAATACTAAAGCATGCAGAGAATTTAACGAGCAACTATACGGCCGGAGCTATTATTTTGGTCGTATACCTCCGCCCGTATAGTTGCCAAAAAGGTCGGAAACGATGGAATTTCGCCCCAAAAAAGCTCCAGAACCTTCCCTAAGTCATATGACGGTATTGGGGGAACCCTAGGGCACCCCCAAGGCCTATATAAAGGAGGGAGGACCCAAGAGAGAGCCACCAAGCCATAGCCCCTCAGGGGCGGAGCTCTGCCGCTGCCGCCACCCATCCGATCTCCATTGCGGCGGAGCTCTGCGTCAACCACACCTCCGAGATCTAGATCTCCCTCAACACCATCACCATCAAGGCATCCAAGCAAAGAAGAAGGGAAGGATAAGGAAGAAATCACCACCACCACGCATCAATCTCCATTTCCCTCTCTCGCTCTTGTGTTTAGTAATTGTAAGATTGAACACGGTTGTGATATCATTATATATTTATATATGTTTTGTTGTTCATCCATGTGTGAGTGATTGATTCAATTCTAGGTTGAGGTATGATCTAGTGCGCTAAGTTAGAATTTATTGTGATCTAAGATGAGTTTATTTGATCCTTTTGTCCGGAAGTGCCTTTGCCTTGCGGTGACGCGCGAGAACCATGCATAGTGCACACTGTGTGACAACCCGGTAATCAATTGGGGAACGTTTATTTGTCTGAGAAATCTCTTATAGATCACACATATATTTGCCCATCTAGTACTAGTGAGACCAAAGCCTAGAAGCCCTCTCTCATTCCATTCAATCCTACAACTACATCTCTTTAATTCAGTTCATATTCCTGTTTACTTCCATCTTAGTTTATTTTGTTCTTGTTAAAAGTTCTTTGTCATTAGATATTTTAAACCTCTCAATTATCATTGTTCAAGCAACTTATAGAATAGGGTATTTCCAAACCACGGTTTGGGTGCAAAACGTGGTTGCATTGACAACGTGGATGCGGGGTCGTGTTGTTTCCGTTCGATGATCTCCCATCGGGACAAACGCTTAAATATTTGCTGCTACAAGTACTGCAATAACCATGTTGTTGGTGCAGGAATCCAGGCATCATCTCTCTAGGCTTGCTACTACTGACTAATTATTGCAAAGATGTGCAAATCCTTATCTTAATTTGTGATGTGGAGACAATCATACTTTTATGGTGAAATCAAGATCAGTTATTGAAGAAAATGTCGTTTCCAACACATACAAGTCAAACAGGGACAAAAAGGCGATTCTAGGAGTCGTAACTAGCATCGGCACGGGCGAGGCCTGCTATTACGTCATGCATGTACTACCTATCGGAGCCTTCCTTAGGTCAAACAGAACTACTTTTGTGAAGGGAGCAAGATCATTCGAGAAACCAGCTGCCACAGAACAGAGTCGCCATCCCTAGATCTCATCCATCACACACCGAAGAAGATCCACATCACCACCACCATAGTTCATCCTCTCCATTTCCAACCTCCTTTGTAGCCATTTCCATCATCTTGTAATATAGATCTCCTTGTGAATTGGCGACCATTGTAAGAATATTGGATTTCAATCTAAGTATCTCAACATTGATTTATATCCTTGATCTTATTATTATTGAGTGAGGAGTCCTCACAGGCTGGGGGTTGAGGTGAAGCCTCGCAGAGATTATGTGCATATAATTACATGGTAATATTATGTAGTGATTGAATATGAGCTTTTCTATCTTGTATGTTTGTGTCTACCTCGATCCAAGTACTTGTAGGTACCCCAAGATCCCATAGATCAATCAAAATGTGAGGTGATGAGTGGAGAACAACGTCTTACACGCAAAACCCTATTGTCAGAAAGGGGAAGTACATTATTCACTTAGTGAACCTCTTTGGGATCTACAATAACATCACTAATCTTAAGGCTTTGGTTTGTTTTACTTAGTAATCGTTGTAACCCATGGTTTTGTGTTATAGTGGTTGGACCAAGAGACTATTGTCACCTGTGGTTTCAGGGCTCTAGTAGCTAAGGATGTGTTGCCCACAATTCTTATCACTATTAGATCATTTTGCATGAATGTGCTTAACTTTATCTTTATCCAATATGAATGCATAGCTGCAGGTAAATCTTAAACCCTGGCCTATGTCCATCCATTGAAAACAACAAAAGATACAAAGTAAACTGGAAAGGTCCGGTAAACAAAAAACAAAATGTTTTAGTAAGTCTTGTAGACGTTCCTCGATTCCATATTGCCAGTGCTTCCCAATGTTTGATAAACCTAGGTCTTTTCTAGGGAAAAAGCTACTATACTACATTCATAATCCGGATCTAAGGTATTACTGGCACTCTTTGTTTGTTCACTCAACTTGGGATTTTGGCTCTCACTAACATGAAGGTGGTTCACTCTCTCAACACTCATCTCACAATGATTCTTCTCTTTTTGTACATTTGGTAAGCTTTGTGGATTGGAGGCAATGATTTGGCTTAGTGTCATAGGAAGGAGCACAAATGTATTGTTATTCCACTTGAAGGAATAGTGGTTGGTGTGTCCATCATCTGTAACTCCCCTATCAAATTGGCATTACCTTCCAAGAAGCATGTGACAAACCGTCATAGGCACTACATCGCATTCGATGGTGTCTTCATAGGGACCAATCTTAAAAGAGACTTGGACTTTGAATTTTATCTTAAAGGTTCCATTGTCACTAAGCCATTGGACATGATATGGATAAGTATGCTTCATATACTCCAACTTTAGTTGGTTGCAAAGTTATTTGATTCCCAAATTACGATAGCTTCCACCAGCTATAATCTGTTTGATAAATATTCCATTCACACCATCTCTAGTTTGGAAGGGATTTCACCTTTGGTCTTATTTGACTTAGAGATTGGTGGTCAATACTCTTGTGACTACGAGCATTGGATTTGTGTCGGGATCACAATAGAGCTCATCATTATCACTTGCTTCTTGTTTAAGTAGGAGAACTCATTTCAAAACCTCATACTCATCTTCACTCATTTCCTCATGTTCGCCATTCTCCATGAGTATCATGACCTTCGTGTTTGGGCATTCAAATGACTTGTGTCGATGCTTCTTGCACTTGAAGAAAGTAACTTCTCTTTTTCCTGTTGATGCTTGAGAGGAAATTGTGGATAGTGACGTCTTCATTCTTGATTGGCTGCTTGAGCAAGTTGAGGGTCTCATAGGAGAAGCTTGTTCCAAAGGAGATTATTGTTGGGAGTACTTTGTGGTGTAGTTGTGCTTATTCTTGAAATAGCAAAGATCGTTTTGGACTCTTCTCTCGGCTTTGCAAGATTGATGGACCAATTCAAAAATGGTATTGTATGGTTGGAACTTGATGACTCTCTTGATTGGGTAGTTTAACCCATTCAAGAATCTTGTCGTTATTTGATCCAATGACTCCATGTTGTTTTCTCTCATCATTGTAATTTCCATATCCTTGTAGTAATCATCCACACTCTTAATTCCTTGCTTTAAGCTTTGGAGCTTATTGAATAGGTCTCAATTGTTGTGTTCCAGAATGAAGCGTTCATGCATGGCCTCCTTCATTTCTCTCCAAGTTTTAATTGGCGATTCAAAGCTCTCTTCACACTCTTTTTGCACTTGCTCCCCCTTCTCTCCAGAGCGGCTTGAGATTGAAGATCTTGAACGACCTTGAGCCATCTTGGTAATGATTTTTTCTAGGTGTTCAAAGCATTAATCAATTCATTGATTCATGTTAACCAAGTGAGTGTTGGTTTCCACTTGAAATTGTTGCACTCCGCATTCATAGATATTGAAGCAATCTTGTGTTGCTTGACAAAGTCCAAAGTATTCATCATTTGTGACAAACGGACCTTCGTGTGGTTCCTTTGCCATGTCTCATTCACTATCCCTAGCCATTATCCCACCAGACAAGAGTTATGTAGCACAAGTGGTATATTGTTTGTCACCTTCCTTACCTTGAAGATAGTATTGTATCAAGTGGAGTGGCCAAGAATTAATCAGCAAATAGTAGGCAAAGTGGCTTGTCATCCGAGTACCAAGAATAAAAACCAATGCTTTTGTAGGTTGGTAAGTTAAGAAAATGGAAAGAAATGAAAATGCCAAACAAAAAGGCAATGTCAATGTGGGTAAAATACAAATGATCAAAATGCAAAATGAAATAATCAAAAGGTCAAGGAAACCTATAACTAAACTCACACGGTGGATATTAATGGGGTTAGAATGACTATGGAAACTGAGCTACACAAAATTTCCTAACAGATCCTAATCTCGATGTTATGCCACCACAATGAGAGACTGTAGCTCGCTTTCCAAAAGTCGAAAAGCAACAGATGTTTACAATTTCCTTGATCTATCTCACACTGTTGATTACAAGCTTTGGGACTCTTCTTTGTATTAGACACTTACTTTTTATTTTTCTACAAATTTCATTTTTTTGATATTTTTCTCTCCGTTTATGCTATCAAGTCAACATTTATTATTGCCTATGCACTACCAGTATCCAATGACAATCATACACTACTTCAATAAACACAAAATGAGCTACTCACAATAGGTTAGGTAACACACAAAGGAAGAAATGGGGTTAACAATGGTGGTGAAAGTTATACCTTTGTTATGTGTTGATGGCAAACTTTTAACTATGGGCGGAGGGCAGTGTTCGAGTTCTGTTGTGTCGAAAGAGTGCGATTGCCGATGTCGAAGCTTTTGTTTGTGCAAATACAGGCACATAAAGACAAAAAACAAAGTAAAAAAAGTCAAATTTGCAAATTAATTTTGGCGGTACAACCAGTTGAGCTAGATCTAGTGCCGGACCATTCGATGGTGGGGCCAGTGGTGCCGGATTGGCTACCGAAACAGTTCAGTGGTATGGTAGGTGTGCCAGATTAAAATACGATTGAGTTCGTGAATGAACACCAAGAACTCTAATCTCTTGATTCGACGATAAAGTGACCAAATTAGGGCTTGGGAAAGTAGGGAAACGAAGATCATACCTAAAGCACGTGATCCATGGAAAAAAATCAATCAAAATCACTGATTCAAGAGATAAATTCAAAGAAGTTGTGGCTATATTGTTTTTTGCTATTTTCATTTTATTGCAAGAAAAAAATTCGGATAGAGGTGTGGGCTGAATCCATGTCAATCTAGCTCTTATACCATATATTGTGGACACCGAGTTACCTGATCTTCACGGATTCATGGGTTTCGAGGGGGATTCGGGGGAGGGGGAGGCCAAAACATGAATGACACGTCGAAGAACGAACACACATGTGGATATTAATAGCAAAGTAAATCCGTAGAACTGATCCCCGCAATAAGCCCCAAATGGAGCAACCTCTAGAACTCAGAAGACATGCCAACAATCACTCTAACTGAAACCCATTCTCTCTTATGGCTGGTCCACTGATCTAATACAACCCTAGCAAGAAAGAATAGCAACCAATAGAACACTAAGGAAGATTAGCACTACTAGAACTTTGATAAAGAATATTGGTACATGCATACTTGAATACACATGGGGAAAGAGTAGCTACGCAAAGAACCTGAATCATATCCAAGGGAGTTCCAACAAAGGAAAAAGGAGCATAGCTCTCTCTACTTCATCATCATCTCTAAGTCTCAAATATAAGCCACAAGAGGCTATTTATAGTACTAGGGGAAAATTGGTAGGTAGAGGGAATATTCTAGGGCATCAAACCTAATTCTGTGCGCACACAAGTGATTCTAGCGGTAAGTTCTGCGATGTAGGAGTTGGCACCGATAGGACCAGTAATGGAACTGGCACTCCGGTCTGGGTGTCGGTTTGTCTCTACTTAGCTCTTCGGCGGGCATCGGCGCGGGGTCCATCCTGGGCCGGATTGGTTCGGCGGGATGGGGTCTGGACAGGTTGGTTCGGTGGTACGGTCGATGGTGCAGGTTTGGTCATAGAAGACATCGTTTCCAAGCTTCTTCTGTCTTCTCTTCCAGGTTTCTTATTGCAGGGCCTTGTCTCCTTTGGCATCCTCTACATCTCCTCTTGTCTTCATGATCATGGGTATTTATCTAGTAATAATATGGGCATTTGTCTCAAGGAGCATTCCATTCAAGGGAGGAATGAAGGAGGACAAGTGATGGATTTTTTACCTTAGGTGCATTTGTTAGGGTAATATGACTTGGATGGCTTGGTTCCAGGGGTACCATGGTGATTGCCATATGATGGGCTGCATCACCCCTACTCCATGTTTCCAAGAAAACTCAAGTATATACTTTATCAAAATTATAAATGCAAGTCTGGATTAACTATTTTTGGTTTCGACTAACTCGTATAAATATCACGATACAAAGTTTGAAATCGATGAGCAAGAAAAATAATACACCAACAGATGATCTGATAATCTAAATGAATTGAAACACCAAGCTACAAATGGATTTTGGCCAAAACCTGACCCTTCTCTTAATATGGAAAATAATTTTACCTTTATTACTTTAAAATGCATCAAAACATATTTTTCTTATTTTTAACATCATGGATGATCTATGTTCTCTCCTTTCATGGGTATACAAGGCCAGATTCTCTTGTCTTTAGTCAAACCTATTTAATTTTCACCAAGTTTGTGGAAAACTATCCAATGAATATTATACAAAGTTTATGATAGATTATTGGTTTTGATTAGGTATCACGTAGAAGATATTTTCTAGAATTTTGATCAAATGAAAATTATTAGACGTAATACAAAATCAAGTGGTTTTATATACACAGAAGATGGGAGCACTAGATTATAATTCTGCAGCACACCAATTTTGACTTGTTCATGGTACTTTGAGGAATTTTATTCTTAATATATGTATGCAGGAATTGATCGAAACAAAAACTATTTGATCAGTGATTGTGAGTGTCGGAGCAACCTGATAAAATATATGGCTTAGGACTAAATATAGTTAATGTAATGGGACTGAGAAAAAAAATTATAGTTAAAAATTGAAACACCCATACACATTAATAGCTATAGTGTCGTGATCTTAGATGAATATAAGAACAATGTTGTTGAGAATATGCCCAAGAGAAAAATAATAATATGGATTATTATCATATTTCATAAAGTTTATGATTAATTTTTGTATCATTCTATTACTGTATTGAAAAGAAACATCAATACACTGATATACAAACAACCAAGAGTTCCCGGTGAATCTCTAGTCACTGGTTCATTGGTCAACATATGATCAAGGTTTCCTGATCTGTGGCATTTATGCCAGCTGACAATAGAGTCACCTCATTACGAGAATAAGATGATGAGCTATACCCAACCTAAGCATTGTGACCCGATCATTTCACGAAGTTCAAGTTACGATGATTAGAAAAGACCTAGTGTCCTATTTCTTAGACCATGAGACCATATCAATCACTGTGACTCGAGGATACTTAGATAGCATCAAACATCACTCGGTCACATAGTGATCATAAAGGTGCGTTCAGGTATTCACAGGAACATGTAGAGGCATTATGCGTCAAGAGCGGGATTTGTCCATCTGCGTGATGGAAAAGATATTCGAGGGCCCACTCAGAGAAGTTATATCCAATAGATACACAACATGTGATTTGATCACGGGATATCACTTGTCAGAACGAGTTAAACAACATTTGTTGGTAACGAGATTGAACACGACATGGTAATGTCATTGATCAGATCTCAGACAATGCAAGTATCTAGAGAGAAAAGGAATATGACACGGTGTTCATGGTTCATCTATGAAAGATTCATGGATTTTATAGGGGTCATCATGGGCATCCAGGTCCCGCTGATGATCATTGGTACGAGAGGGTCTTATAGATCATTTTGGTATCGGCAGAATTACCGAAGGGAAGAAAGAGATAGAACCGGCAAAGTTTCGATAAGTCCGAAGGATGTTCGGAGTGGAGGTGGAAGGAGTTCCATAGCCATGGAATTGAATAATATGTAAGTAAATGTTAAATGTTGATTTAATCATTTAATTATAATTATTTAATAAAAATAGAAATGAATTAAAATGTCAAATACCTAACTGGGCCTAATTCCATAGGGAAAAGGCCAATGAGGGAAAGATCAAAGGGGAAGAGAGAGAGAGAGAGGGGTGGCCGACTGGGCCAAGGGACCTCGTGTGGGGCCCACTTGGGCCCAGGCTGGAGGTGGCAAGCCCCCTCCTCCCCTCTCCTTTGTCAGTCCCATATGGCTAAGCCAATTGGCTATGTGGGGGTTTTCCCCTATATATTGTGAAGTATTTTGACAAATTAAATACACCAATAATCAATAAAAGGTTTCCTTTCTTTTTGGGAGACCTCTAGTTAATATTCTCTCTCTCTCCCGTGACCATGGTCCCAAGTCTTGATCGCACGAGCATGTGTCTTCTTTACCGTGGAGCGCCCTCACGCTGCGGGATCGGATCCAAAAGGTCTACTTCTGCAACTGCTGTTGTATCGGAGGATCGGTAGTCATCGTCAGGCACCGGACATGTGTAACTCCCTTGGAGGTGCAACATCTGGGGCACTAGGAGTCATAGGAACTAAAGGACTTCAACGCGACCCCAAGGTCGGCTTTGGTAAGACTACATCAACCACGCTCTCCTAAGCGTTGACAACGCTTTTCGGTCTTCAAGGGTAAGTTCGCGAAAATCCCCTCCCGTTACTACATTACTAATAGTTAGGTCCTGGCATTAGGGTTCTTGGCGTAGGAAAATTTTATTATTTTCATGCATGAACCCCTTTAGTGGTATTAGAGCTAGATCTTTGCATAGTATTGCTAGTATGGGTAGAACACACGAGTTATAGCATGTGGGCTTTGATCTTTTAGTTTTTACCCTCCCACGTGTACTTATGTATACCATAGTAATGCTTGATGAAGCGGCCCCCAACCGACTTTACGCGTTCATTAGTGAGACTGGTCCATGCTTGACATACGGCGTGTACCATATAAAGTGGCTTTGAGGGGTGTCTGTCTCTCTCACGTTAGTTGGTTTGACATTTGCAAAGGAGGGTCCCGAAAGGGGTGTAGTATAGAAAACTACTTGATCAGCGTTGTGGTGGAAGTTCGTAGGTAAGAATCGGTTCTTATGCGAAAGGCAACCATGTAAAACATGCAAAGATAAAGTAGAGGCGTCTAACTTTGTTTTGGAGGGGCGTTGTGATGTGATATGGTAGTAGTAAAGGTAACGTAGTTTACTTTCTGTTGCTAATTAGTAGTAGCGGTCATGGTGATGATGGACTACCACGCCGGAGGCGTCGATACCCTGCGGTGCCCACGGCACCAGAATCCAGAGACTCGGGATGGGTATCACAGCATGAAGACCATATCACATCGCACTTACATTCAATGTTTATTGTTTGTGCACTTGTTGTGCTAGTATTATATACTCGAAGGTCGCCTAATAAGATGATCCCTAAACAAAATAACAATGAAAGTGTTCTCCCTTAGTGTGCACCACCAAGAAAGTTCTCCGTATGCGGCATGCCATGACGATCGGGTGTCAGACATATCTGCGTTCGCATACAGTGGGTGTAAGCCATGTTGCATAGCGGATACACTAAGGTTGAGTTGGCGAGCGTAGTATGTGTAGACATGGCCCCGTAACATGCATGGTCAAAAGATCGAGCATGAGTCGCATGAATGATGTGATCGATGTTTTGGCATCCACCTTTGCAACTATATCATCGACTATGACGATCAGGGGTGGTGTAGTGAATAGGGATCATGTAATCACTGAAACCCTTTTGGGGATAGGAGTTTTTAGTGGAGTTCTTGTTTTAAACTCATATAATTATAAACTTGTCTAAATTCCTTTTGCAATTCTAAATGTAGAAATGGTTCTCCCTCATGCTTCTTTCCCGGTTGACGAGTGGTTAGAAGGAGAGAAGCTCAAACTATATGGATCCAACTTTTCTGAGTGGGTTGCGTGCCTCAATATTCTCCTTAGTGAGAATGAGTTGGTCGACTACATATGCTACGAGATGGATTTGGAACAGCCTTATTTCTATGAGACCCTAGAACAGCGGGAGTACCTCTATTACCGTCGTGAGATGTCCACATTCATTTCAGTGACAATGCGCTTTGGAATGGTAGACAAACTGCACCTAGTTGTGGGTAATCTTGACCCTCATGCAATGATGGCACAACATAAATCGCAGTTCGCGAACCAAGTGCGCATATGGGAGCATGAGCCGATCGGAGATTTCCTTTCCATAAAGATGGAAGAGAATGCTTGTCTGGAGAGCCACTTGGAACGCATACATGATGCATACATGAGGCTCTCTTACTTCTTGGATCACTGGGTGAAGGGCTCTTTTTCAATAGGTGTGTTGTTGCGATCTCTGCCCCAAGCTACCAAGCACATGCCCGGACTTGCATCATGAGAGGTGATGGGGAAACACAGGATTTCCATGAGTTCATATCACATTTCATGAATGTAAAGGCTGAACCTATTGTTGGAGAGGTCATCGATGACAAAGGTATATATTTGATATACAGTTTTTATAAATGTTATAATGTTGCAAACACTTGTTGTAGTATTAAAGTATTTGATACTTATTCTGTTTTGGTGAAAATAGGTCCTTCTGCATGAGAGCCGATTGCTGGAGAGGATGTGACAGTGCGTGTTGATGGCGAGCATGATGATGATGGACAATGACACTCTCCCTCGACATTTATCATTTTGGATGATTATTATAATTGATGGATTGTGGACTTCTTTAGTGTGTCTCACACTTCGTGAGACGGTTAGTCATATGGGTTCGTAACAAACAGTTGTTCTGCTTCTATGAATAATTTCTATTTGCGTTCATATGTTGTTCGATTATGTGTGAATTATCCTTGTTGTGAAACTAATTGATAATGCATGAACATTTGTAAAATATTGAAATGCCTTGAAAATACCCAACTTAATGATATATTGATTTTGAATGAAACCATTGTTTAAATTAAAAATTTATATTTATAATATGTGAAAGTCATTTGATTTCTAGTCACATATGACTCATGTCCAAGTTTGGTAGGATAACTAAACACCATGTATTGTATGAATAGAAAGTGTTTAATGAATTGCTGAAAGAAAAAATGTACGATATATCGTATTTCAACAAGGTGGTGATTATCGTTTTGTGATTGTTGAACTTTTTAAAAGAGTTCACAAAATAAAACATAAGCATGAAACTATTTGATATGATCAAATAATTTCAGCATCAAGGGGTATAAAATAAAAGAGAATCTAATTACTATGATTTGATCAATAGTAATGAAATTCAACGTTATAAGTGGCATAAGGAATTTTGAAATGCAATGCATTCTTGATGCGTCGAAGTGCAAAGCATCACAATGTGATATTTGATATCAATTGGGTGAATAGGTGGCACGATATAAATCATGGTAGTATAAATATAAAGACCATTAGTTATAAATAACAAGCACTCATCAAGTATAAAGTGAACCATTTGAATTTGTGAGATCGGCACCATATCTTGTATGGATTTTCGTGGAGGTTTTTGAGTTATTTGATATCACCAAAACAATATCTAACAAGTCCTTGTAAAGTATTCATTCAGAACTTTGAATACGAAATCCATGGCTAGAACCAAAGGATAGGCAAAAACTAGTATTATTTAAATTTTCGTGCATTCTTGAGAAAGTTTATGTTCTCGACTATAATGCTAATGGAAGGTAGTGAAAAACACGATGAGGGTTCATAACCCTGCATCAGAGTGTTGAGAAGGGAAACAAAACGTGTTCCTGAACATATCTCTTCATAAAGGAAAGATCAATGATAATGATCATTGTGTTTTCCTCACTAGTGTCTTTACTACATGAAGTAGGATTCACAAATGCACCCCACATCTTGTATGGATTCAACATTTATGAATCAATTGTCGTGTTACCGGAATATGGCATACCTACAAACTACCAAGGAGAGTGATGGCTAACTAAAATTATGAGAAATCCTAGAGGCTAAATTCACTTAAGATTAGAAAGCAAATTGTTGATGAATCTTATCAAGTAAAGAGGTTGCTTGATGTTTCCAAAAGACTGCAAGGTCATGGAAGAGGGTGAAATACAAAGGGCATGATTTGTCATGAATAATGTATTGGACAAATTAAAAAGAATTTGATTCAGAGGTGCTAAAAGTCTAGTGGATTTGTTACTAGCAAAGTACTAGCGTCTAGTAATAAAACCTCTCAGTTTGATAAATGATCAAGAGTTTTTGAAGCTGTTCAAAATATTGAGAAGGTATGCAATTTGCATGAAATTGAGTGGGATCTATAAAAGTCTTCCTAAAGTAATATGTGTGGAACACATTTTTGAGTGGGAGCAATATAAGTTTCAGACTTGAATGTGTTGGGGACATATTTTGAGTGGGCGCTTAATGTTGATTCTTATGTATGTACGACACGTTAAGAATAAAAGCGCAAGTGCTGATAAATAATGATTTATAAAGGGTAAAAGTTGAAACTAAGTATATTACAGTATCATGTTGTAATGCATTCCTTAAAGAGATTCTGAAATAGTTTCACAATAGGAATTAATTAAGGAGTGTTCCTTGGTCATTAGAATTAGGAATGGCACTAAGTTCAACATCAATGGTTGACACAAAGAAAAGGATGATCGTCATCCACTATGTTAGACATAGGTTCTGTTTTAGAAACCATGATGAGAACTCAACATAATATATGATCCAATAAGAAATGTTTGGAAGTGATTAAGTATGAATCAATAAACATTGAGCTAAGTTTGTCCACAATGTCTAAATAAGAACTTTAGACATGTTTTCCAGGTCTATAAATGATGGCATACTTTAAATCATAAAGGGTTATGTTATACGGGCATATGTTAACCTTAAAAGATTGGAAATCCTTGCATTTATAATACCAACTAAAATGAAGGTGACAAACATCAAAAAATGCACATAGTGCACTAGTGTTTCGATAACTATTTTTATAATAAAAGTATAAGGATACTATATATAGTGATGTACAATGTTGTGGCAGGACTAGTCTGTCTTTTCTCAGAGAGTGTGTCCCAGGGAACAATGCCCATGAGAAAGTTTGCATTGACTGATCTAACGTCACTGTTGGCTCCTAGAAACCGACCTCACTGTGTTGCCACAACTATTATACATACACGAAGATGTTATCATGAGATGATAAGGTATTAATCTCAATTAAGGTGACATTAGTAAGTTGCAAAGGATATGGTGTTGTAAAGTCCATACCCAAGACTCAACCTCTTCCATAAGCAAGCATGATCAGAGGTGTCGGGTTATATGGTATCGATGATTAGTAAACAAATGCAGCTAGTTCCTTTGTACTCTAGTGCAAGTGGGGGACTGTTGGAAATATGCCCTAGAGACAAATAATGATATGGATCATTATCATATTTCATAAAGTTTATGATTAAGTTTTGTATCATGCTATAACTGTATTGAAAGGATATGTCAATACACGTGTGATATACAAACAACCAGGAGTTCCTGGTGAATCTCTAGTCACTGGTTCATTGGTCAACATATGATCAAGGTTTACTGATCATGTGGCATTTGTGCCAGTTGACAATAGAGTCACCTCATTACGAGAATGAGATGATGATCTATACCAACCTAAGCATCGTGACCCGATCATGTCACGGAGTTCAAGTTACGATGATTAGAAAAGACCTAGTGTCCTATTTCTTAGACCGTGAGACCATATCAATCACTGTCACCCGAGGATACTTAGATAGCATCAAACATCACTCGGTCACACAATGATCATAAAGGTGCATTCAGGTATTCGGAGGAACATGTAGAGGCATTATGCGTCAAGAGCGGGATTTGTCCATCCGTGTGATGAAAAAGATACTCGAGGACCCACTCGGAGAAGTTATATCCAATAGATGCACAATGTGTGATTTCATCATGGGGATATCACTTGTCGGAACGAGTTAAACATCATTTTTTGGTAACGAGATTGAACATGACATGGTGATGTCATTAATCAGATCTCGGAAATGCAAGTATCGAGAGGCAAAAGTAATATGGCACGACGTTGATGGTTCAACAACGAAAGATTCGCGGAATGCATAAGGGTCATCATGGGCATCCAGGTCCCTCTGATGATCATTGGTACGACAGGGTATTGACCATGTCTGGAGTGTTCACGAACCGTGTGGTATCATGCTTTAAGTGCTTGATGATGCTCCGAGATCGTTTTGGTATCGACAGAATCACCGAAGGAAAGATAGAGAGAGAACCGAAAGAGTTTCGGTAAGTCAGGAGGATGTCTGAAGTGGAGGTGGAAAGAGTTCCATAGCCATAGGGATTGAATAATATGTAACTAAAGGTTAAATGTTGATTTAATGGCTAAGCCAATTGGCTATGCGGGGGGGTTTTTCCCCTATATATTATGAGGTATTTTGACAAATTAAATACACCAATAATAAATAAAAGGTTCCCTCTCTTTTAGGGAGACCTCCAATTGATATTCTCACTCTCTCTCTCCCGTGACCATGGTCCCAAGTCTGGATTGCGCGAGCAGGAGACTTCTTCACCACGGAGCACTGTCGCGCTACGGGATTCGGATCCAGAAGGTCTACTTCCGCAACTGCTGCTGGATCAGAGGAGCGAGAGTCATCGTTAGGCACCAGACGTGTGTAACTCCCTCGGAGGTGCAACATCTGGGGCACTAGGAGTCACAGGAGCCGAAGGACTTCAACAAGACCCCGAGGTCGGCTCCGGTATGACTACATCAACCACGCTCTCCCGAGCGTTGGCAACGCTTTTCAGTCTTTAAGGGTAAGTTTGCAAAAATCTCCTCCCGTTACTGCATTACTAATAGATAGGTCCTGACATTATGGTTCTTGGCGTAGGAAAAATTTATTGTTTTCATGCATGAACCCCTTCAATATACCGATCTAGTACGTGCGAGACACAACCGACGAAAATCAAGAATGATATTTAGCCTCGACAATGAGGTGAAATTGCTTAGTTCACATTTTTAGAACACAGAGTACAATAGATAGAATCACTAGTACCACACATACTTATATGGACTTAATCAAAAAGAATGTACTGGAGGCAATAGTTACGAAACACGAAGATTGAGAAAGTCATCATTGATAGGTACACCATCTACCACTCTAAGAAAATCGACCTTCTTTTTTCTCAAAAGGGATCAGTAGGGGAAGCTCCTACATCGATATTGTTTTTGAAATAGTAAGAACCTATACTGTGTCCGTGAAGACTTGAACCTGGGTGGCTAAGTTGTATATCCACGAATATCGACCTTCACGAGACACTATGTTGTCAAATATATTGTTTGGTCGGTTAGGTGTAGGACCAAATCCAAATACTAATATGCCAGAGGTTTTGCTTCGGTGTCCTCACCATCCTCTCAAACTTAAGAAACTGAAGACACAAGGACGGTTAGGATTAGCCGATACCCCTTCATGCCCTGTATTGGTTAATCCTGGCCGTACTTGTATTTTTTCTTCAAGATTGTAAGGAGGGGGGGACACCCGGGCACACCTCATATGCCAATCAATACTTGGTTCTCTTAGGTCAGCTTTGGTATAACGAAAATACTGGTTGTTATTTGATTCCAAATATAGGCACGTCGGGATTCTCTTGCGAGAAAAGTTCTATATTCAGAATCCATAATTTATGATTCATTCAGAATCTAATGAACTTCCGTTCTCTGGTACTTGACAGAACACTTGGATCGTGATAAAGGAATATATCAAAGCCGGTACATACAATATAAACGACAAATGAGCGTACAGAAAAAGATGCCCACATCATTTGGAATCAGTCGCAAGCCCATGCTTATATGGCATCACATTCACGCCCTGTAAATTAAGACCATGTCTCACTGTCACAGCCCTCCAAAATGGCAAAGTTTTTGGTGCCTGCCTGCCTGCTCCACCCCTCCAACCATTTCATGGAACAGGGAGAAGCCAGTGATCTCTCTCTCTCTCCTCTCTGATTCTCTCTCTCGGGTACACTTTTGGGGTCTCACCATCCACCAACCTTGCTATTGCTATCCCTCTCACTAGCCCCCATCCCTATGCATCTACTACCGCACCTTCGTCTCACCCACACGAACGCAACACAAAGCCCTATACAAGAATCATGTTCCACTCATGACCTAATCACTCCATTTCTCGAGCTCCGACCAAAGTAGCTTCCCGGACGCACGCACAGACACATTCCTCGATCGTCGCGGCAGCACCCATTGCCACGGCTAGCTAGTGTGTTGCAAACTTGCAATGGCAACTGCTGCTGCTGCTCCGGATCTCTCGCTCCAAATCAGCCCGCCGTCACCAACCAGCATCGCCGGCGACGAAATGGGCAGCTCCGAAGAGTCGACGAAGCTGTGTCTAGGGCTCGACATGGAGCGCAATGGCCACTCCGACCATCAGCAGCGTCTGCACCAACCTAGCCAGATCCCTAAATTCAAAAAGAGCTCCTGTGATAGCCAGCAGGCGGGCTCCTCCGGAGGTGCAGCGAGATCTGGGACTGGTGGCGGTGGCAAGAAGAGCTCTAGGGCTCCACGGATGCGGTGGACGACGGCGCTCCATGCGCACTTCGTGCAAGCCGTCCAGCTCCTTGGGGGCCATGAGAGTACGTTCATGCACATGAATTCAGTTTGTTCGTTCTGCTTTTTTGATTAAGATGCCCTATTGGTTAAGCTCATAATCACATGAGCAAATTTCCGGAGACATCCATTTTTTCTGAAGAAGTCGATTGAGATGGTGCAATCTTATTGTCTAATCCCGTGTCTTCAAGTTTTATATTGGCTATTAATTTGAGAAACATTAAAATTACAAGTCTAACTACGTTGCAACATTAAGCTATATATTTTCTATCTTCAAGGAGCAACACCAAAATCAGTCTTGGAGTTGATGAATGTGAAGGATCTCACACTGGCTCATGTCAAGAGCCACCTCCAGGCAAGTAACTACAAGTCATCGAGAACCCATCTCTCTCTCTCTCCTTTCTCTCATCTACCGTATACTTGTTCGTTTCGCAACATTCAAAAAAAGGAACAATAATTTAGTCTTTTCTTATGATTCATGTATCAGCTCATCTCCACTCTTTTATTCTTGCCAAGGTAGTTAAGCCGTTTCCAAGTACTTCTTGTCTCTTTCACCTAATCCCTTGTGTCTAACTTATAGTATCATTATAAGATGTTTAATCAGTATGTAGCAAGAGTAACCCAAATGGCAACACGGGGCCTAGTCTAGTCCTTACTTTTTTTATTTGCTTGACCTGATGCAGATGTACAGAACAGTGAAGGGCACTGCTGCAGACAGATCATGTGCCGCAGGTAAAATTCTGCCAACGTGTTTGTTTTCTTCTTTTCAGAGACAAATTTTCTTGTCTGAGTCGATCATGCAGTAAGGTCAAATCACATAATGCTATCTGAATTATTGGCATGGGCTATATGTGGTGTTTGCCGGCGCATTAGTACCGTATACAAAGCTACCACTGAAATAGGACAGACGAACTATGTATAGTTGTGTTTGTTGGGAACACACTAAATTGTCCACGCATCTACAGTCAAACATATGTTCGCATGTAATCTAGAATATTATTTTTATTATTCTTTATTATTAGTTGGTCAGACATGCATACATGGTGTTCTACAGGCCATGGCCAGATCAGAGATATGGGCTTCCTGGGGAGAGGTGGTGAGGTGGATGGCTTTGACGTGTATGGTAACATCACTTCGAGGTTTGCAAATATATTTATACTTAATTACTTATATGCTACTCAAATAACAATGTCGCATATAAATCATGCATGTGGAATAATGTGCTTTGTGTTATTCCTTTGTCGCTGTGTGTATGCAAGTCTGCAGCCTCCATATGTGCTCCATTTGGATGTTGATCTTGTTTTTATTTGGATGTGCATCTCGTTTTTTATGACAATCTGTGCATACATTTTAAAATATTGTATGTTTGTGATAAACTTTATGCATGGAGTTGAAATGCATGGCAGAATTTTGGAGGTATCTGACTATCACAATATCTTAATTTTGATATCTCTAGAGTAGACTTGGATCGATTAGGATGGGCAATGGATACTTACTATTTTAGAATAAGTCTTTGTATCTACCAATTACTTTGTACGATGCGAGTTAACTATAAATCTATATAAGAAGTGAAGCTTTGACGCAAAAAAAATTTACTGGTATATCTATTTAGACAATTTAGTAGAAATTCATAGTTAGTTGATCTCAAGCTCAACTTAATATAAGTTCACAAGAAATGTTATCATGGAAGTATTGTCAAAGACAAATATTTCCAGTGATTTGGCATCATGCGATACTAGATGCCATACATGCCCTCTTAATTTAGGCGTTGGAATAGTGCAATCATGAACTTGATATCCTGGATAAAATACATAGGCCACACGGATGCATTATATCTGTTTTTTTAGAGATGCATTATATCTGATTGATGTAATGTGCAAGTACATCATGATAATCTATTTAAGAGAATGAAGAGATACAAAGAATGTTTGCTAGGGGTACTTTGCGGAAAGAAAATGGAAGTATATCTAGGGCAACTTTCAAAACTCCATGTAATGTCATGTAACTTTTTATATTGTTCCACCAAAGTACTTAAATATTTAATAAAATTTTAAAATAATAAAGGTGCCAATAAATAAGTGTCTCTACAATATATGAAATGGTTATGATGGGGGTGTAATACCTTAATGTACTTTATGGAGAAAACCATGATCCTCCTCTCGTTTTCTACAGAAGTGTGCATTACCATTTTTTAGTCCAGTGCACTTTCCATGAGGCATTTTCTCACGAACTCAAATAATTATTATCCAAATATAATTATATGTCAACGATTGAGCATGTAAACTATATATATGCCTAAATTTCATCCATGTAGAATACTATGGAGGATGGTTCTTAACACTCACTTTGCAATTCCATTGACTTAGTACACGTACTTTCGATTAACACACGTGGTACAAAATTGACATTTAACAAGACCACAATGTTTGGAATTACCACATTCATGTCTCCTGACAACTCAATAAAAAATGTAGAAGTTATCAGATTTACTGAAATGGTACTACACATACGAGGCCATATATTAACACTACATTAGGTGTAGAAAAAAGTGAGGACCTGCACAGAAGATCCCCCTTTATCTTAAAAAATCTAAAACCATTTTACAAGTTTCGAAAAATTCTAAAAGAACCTAGATGTAGTCAATGATGTATACTTCAAGTGTGTGAAACCTCGGTATGAAATGATTTGTATTATAGGCTACACAAAAATGTAAAAAGTGTGGATCTGAGTATTGTGAACAGTGCGCCATTTTAAAACTCCAAAATCTGTCAGATTTGTCATTTTTGTGTACCCTAGAAAAGAAAGAATTTTGCCTAGAGATCTTGCACCCTTGTAGGATACACCGTTAATTGACTACATCCAAAAGTTTTCTACATATTTTTGAAACTTGCAAATACGATTTAGAAATTTTTGAAAATAAAGATCCCTGAAGCTCATCCTCCATTTGTCCGATCTTGGGTCTCCACACATCTTCTTTTGACTTTTGCTGAGGTCTTATTATGATGCTATACATTAGTTCAAGTGGAAAACAAAAGATTTGACCCACTTATTTCTGTGATGTCACATTTTGATGGCGCTGGTCAGTAGGAAAATGTCATAAAATTTAATTCACATGGAAGAACAACTAACGATCTAGCTACACAAATCGCACGGCTTACTCAACTAGTTTCATAGAACAGAACAAGTAGTCTTTGCTTTACCATTACTCACTTTTCTTTCATGAGAGAAATTAATAAAAGAAATCTACTACCTCTGTTTGGGATTATTAGGCCTAAGGGCCAAGTTGCTAATACCAAAATACTCCATAACTCTCTCTTATTAATCTATGCATGCACCAATAGTCTTACATGCATAAGAGAAGTGAGAGGAAAGAAGAACATGCATTGGACGAGAGAGACTAATAAATATGATAGCCCTTATAATCTCAAACAATATAAAAAAACTCTCAGGACCTATAATCCCAAATACTACTTAAGGACACATACACTTATTATAACCATTTTTGTGTAATTTATGTATGAACTGACTTGAAGTTGCTTATATTGACCGAGTGCAAGTTAAAAGAAGTACTACTCTATTTTCATTCCAAAACATGTATACTAGTACTTTCTTAATTAAATCCCCGTGTCCGTTTTACAGTAGATCAAGCAGTTCTAGTTTCAGCACTATATAATTTTCGGTTTTGATATTTCTCAGTCGACTGAGATTTTTCTAAGTCTCAGTCATCTAAGAAAAGTGTAACCGTTTGTTCAAAAAAAAGTGCAACTAAAATCCAGTTGCATTTTCTGGCAGAAAAATGCAATTGTACTTTTCTACTGGAAAAGTGCAACTGGAACGAGTTGCACATTTCTTTTAACTACGATTACACTTTTTTTAGGTGATTGAGACTTAAGAAAATCTCAGTCGATTGAGACATAGGCAAACCCTATAATTTTTTCTCCCATGTATCTAAACACACATATCCCACGCACACGTAGAGCAACGGCCGAGTTTCTAGCTGGGTAAGGTACGTGACAGTTTGCTGCATGTCTGGCGTACATAGAGGCGCATATTGTCCTGGATCGGATGTTTGATTCCAGACTCCCATGCATCGAAGCTAGGCACTGAAAGCAAGCTTGGCTCTACGCTAGTACTACGATCCAGTTGATCCTACTGCAACATATAGAGCCATGCATGTAGCGCCCAGCTAGGGGTGGCCATGGCCGTGGGGGACAGGTCTTTAAAGGGAAAGTAACTTCTAGCAAATCAATCGATCTCGCAAAACATTGTAGTACTACCCTGATGGACGATCGGTAGTGCTGCATGCCACCGGCCGGTGCTGGGGGAAGATTGATCATGATAGCGTGCCAAGACTTTCTTTCCCCTCGCCTGTCGTAACCCGCAGTCGTACTACAATCGCATGCAGCTGAGCTGAGTGTGTCATTATGCGAGGCAGCAGCTAGCAGGCTAAGACTCGCTGCCTCGCGCGTCGTGGTGATGATCGTTTTTCCAGATCCATATAAATTGTCCCCCTGCGCCCATCAGCGGCAGGGGGCTGGCCATTTTTGCGCCGGGTGGTGGCCGGAATCTTGGCGCGAGACAAGTAGAAGAGGACAAGGCCGCGCGCAGACGCAGCTTGCCTGCCTACCGTCCACCCACCCATCGTCAGTTCGTGTGATCGCTCCATCCATCCATCCCTCCATCCCTTGTCCTTAGCTTGACCGAGCTGAGAAAGCCTGCCGCACCCACCCTAGCCTCTCAGGTAGCTTAATTACGCGGCGAGAGTGAGAGAGTTAGTGGCGAGCACGGACAAGCCAGCTTGCCAGCAGCACCATTAACGCTCGTGCGGAGACATACGGCGAGCACTACGCCGGCCGGCCGGCTGCGCTACTGCGGCTGCGTGCAGTATGATCTAGCCATCTTCTGCTCGTCGTGATCGATCGATCTGGGTCGTCTTGCATGCGCAGGAGGCGTTAATTCCTGCCGCATGTACGTACGCATGCGTGGTGTGGGTCGCTAGCTCGCGTAATTAACCATCGACCGATCTGATGGTTTTAACTGTTTTGCTGCCTCTCTTGTACTCATTGTGTCTCCCTCCATGTCTATGTCGACCCCGGCCCACGGCTCATACTAATAAGTCACGGGACCCCTTGATTTCACATCTTTATTTACCTTAAGCTAGATCATGTTACTACTACTTCATTTCTGTTCAAAAGATAATACTACTAAGTAAAATCTGAGGCAAACAAATTTTATCTGCTACAAGTTGCAGAAGACCGCCATGGACGTCGTCGCCGGTGGAGCAGCTGCTGCCGCCGTACCTCCAGCAGCAGCAACCCAGCGCCGCCGGGCTGCAGCTGCCGATCCCCTACCTCATGTCCATCCAGCAATACTTCATGAAACAAAACCAGGTGATCTTTCCTTCACTCCATCGCCTGTTTACCCCATAGGCATATGTAGTACTACTACTATTAATCAATGCATGGCGATCATTGATTTCAAGTGGCAGAGAGTTTATGCGCGTATTTACTGTTCTGCAGTCTGCAGGGGGCTGCTTTAATTAGCGCACTAATGCTATTTGCAGTGCTGGGGACAAACAGCATATAATTAAGATCTTTCCGTGGAATTATGATACTACTTAATCTAGGCTTGAGCTACATAAATGGATCCCAACTACTAGCTAGTACTAAATCATAGCCATTGCACTGCCAAATAACCACTTGAGCATGCATGTTCTCTGTACAGGGATGGAGGGGAGGTGGTGCACCACAGCAGGACGATGCACTCCATTGCCTAGGGCAGGACAAAGGACAGCATCTGCACGTAGGCGCAGCCCATGATGAGACGGCCAGGATTAGATCGTCCACCGCAGGTTTTGCAAAGGGATGGTCGTCCTCGTCGTCACTGTCGCTGTCGCCGTCGCTACAGTTGAACGGCAGGAGCCCCGGCAGCGCCGCAGATCAGCAAGCGCGCACGAAGCAGCAGCAGCAGGCGCCATCAAGGGTACCGAGCCTGGAGATGAGCCTAGGGAGGCAAGGGTGGCAGAATGGCATGGAGCAACAGCAGCAGCGGCAGGGACAGCGCAGCGTCCAGGCCTCGGCGTCCAAGGAGCTAACCCTACTGAAATGCTTGTGAAATTATCTAATACACTGAATGGTCTTTCGAATACGCTGATTTTAGGTTCCACTGGGGTGTGAGAGTGAAAATTAGAATAAGAGATGCTAGCTAGTTTGTTAACTTCCTTTTTTCTAAAACAAAAAATGTACTAGCAAGTATGTCATCAACTTGGCATTTTCCTTGATTTAATCCAAAGTAGATTTTAGATTTAATCTTTATGATAACTATATTGATAATGCAACCATTTTGTGAAAGGTAGTGCATTTAGTTTTAGTCTAAGTCAAACTTCGTAAAGTTAGCCTAAGTATGTATAATAACATACCAATATCTACAACATCAAATATATATAATATGAAATATATTTTATGATGACTCGAATAATATTGAAATGCGGTTGATTGGCACAGGTTTAAGCAAACCGGCATACAAAACACGAGACCAGGATACATAACATGTTCAGGCTTTGCACTCGCTGACAGATGGAACAAAACTGCACCTATTTATTCATGAAGGTTTTCATACTGAAATATCGGGATAAGACGACTAGAGGGGCATGAATAGGAATTTATGTGAATTAACGCAAATTAAAATATATTGCACGGATGGGCAAAGTAATTCCAGCAAAAGCATGTTGAGGAACATAACACCGCAAGCACGGGATGAAGCAAGGACACATATATAAACTGGATAAAGCAAAACATACATGATAATAAAAAAGAAGGTAAAAATAAATACATAAGCTTCAATCATATTGCAAAGTATTCAGGGTGAAAATGTATTCTTCAACGGTGTTGGGCCTTCCGCATGCCAAAGCAGTAACAAGTCTTTGGCAGGCTAAAACAATGATGGACCAAAATGTTAACTCATGGATCGTGCCTTGATGGGCTTCTTGTGACATCGTTGGATCTTCCACATGACAAAATAGTAAAGAACTGTTGGATCTTCCACATGACAAAATAGTAAAAAACTGGAACGATAGAAGATCGTATATGGGTTACAGAGCGATGGGTTCACATGAATGGTATAGAGCTTTATGTGTGCCGAAATAGTAACATGCCGGAATATCAGCTGGCCCTATATGTGCTACAAAATAATAGGCTACTGGAAAATAATACAAGCTGTCCTGGCCACTTGCAGGCCAATATAGTAATGGGCAGACTATATATTGGGCTTGTTAGTAACCTAGAGAGATACGAGAGATCGGATTAGAAGTTGTTTTCCTTTACGTATAACACTCCACACCTTTACACGATTCTGTCCGGGAGATAAGGATAGAATCGATCCCCCTAATCTCCCCCTCTTAGTTGTAACCTTCTCGATGTAATCTACAGCTGGTTTTGGGCCTACATTAACAAGTACATTATCCCCATACAAAGGGAATCGTTAACCCAAAACATCACATGGTATCAGAGTATCCCTTCCACCGATGAGCTAGACGAACTCACCATGAAGGAGAAGTACACCGACCATGACAAGATTCATGCGGCCAATGGAAAATGTATGAGCATTGGTCATGTTGGTCGTGCATCTTTTGATTCCCCATCCACACAATTACATCTCAAAAATGTCAATGTGGTACGGACATAAATTTCTTAGGCCGAGATTCATAGGAATCTTCCGGTACACACATATCCCTCCATTTGTTCCCGAACTTACGATAGCATATGCATGTTCAAAACCAAGGAAATGTTTTGAACCTTCCATATGATCCTTAGCATTTTGTGTTTCCACCACACATAGGACCGTCTGCACATTTTCCTACACAAGAGTGCGCAGCTTGTGAAACATCGTGGGATCTCCTAACCAGCGAGGGTTCCAACGAAGCGTACTCATTGGTTTCGACAGTCTTTCTCGAGGAAAGCCGTCGATCTAATATTGTAACACCCCAAAAACACTAATCAAGATTATCAAGTTCTAATCACCTAGTTTTAGGGTTAACAAAACCTTTTATTCCAAAAATCTATATGAATGCATGTGTGATTTGCATTAGTATATGATTGAGTGAAATGGCCATGTTTGTTTGCTACAAATGAGAGGAAATGGTTTAAAGATGAATACTACATCATCTAGGCCAATTACAAACAAAATACAAAGAAAAAGAAATCAAATATGAGTTAAATAAGCTAATGGTCATTTTTACCAAAGTTAACCACTAGGCCACTTTGAGTGTTCCTAGAAGAGAATTTCTAACAGAAACAATTCAAATTCTTTTCACCCCTTGCTAGACCAAGTAAAAATGAATCCAAGCCCACTTTGCAAACCAACAGAAACAAATTTCAAATCTATTTAAAGGACAATTCAAAATTGAATCAAGTGTATGTACTAAGATCACACTTTTGCAAAAACCACTCAAACCAATTCCACTTGACTTTTCCAAGCAACCATAGACACTCAAGCATAAGATTAAACCACTCACCAAATTTTATTCAAAAATTTCAAACTAAATTTCTTTCGGCCATTTCATCAAACACCTTGCAGACACTAATCTAATCCTGCCTAACTTCACTGTTTGGGGCATTGATCACTAGACCAAATGCCCCCATTACACTCCCCCTGTCTCCCCCAGTGTCGAGCAGCACCAGACCATCACCCTTCTTTGCCGTTTTGCAGCAGTGCGCCGTCGCCCGAAGCCAGCCTCACCGGCCGACAGTGGACAAAGAGCCAGAGACCACGCCGCCCTCTCCCATGACACGCACCAGACACGCCACCGTCCACCGCCACCCCATGTCCAGCCCTCGACCGCAAGAGAGCCTTGGACCACCCCAGCAACGCCACGCCCATTGTCTCTGCGCCGTGCCGAGAGCACGCCCGAGCGCCGCACCCGACCGGCTCGCACAGACCACGCCTAGCCCTCGCCTCGCACGCGCAGACTCGCCTTAACCCTAGCTAGCTTCCAGACACCCCCGTTCGCCACCGCGCAACCCGTAGCTCCCGCGTGCCGTCTCGAACCCACAACCACGCCGCTAGCCGCCTGTATCGTCGTCACCGATGAGCACGAGCCCATGTCGCAATGTCACCTCGCCGGTGTATAAATAGAGACCCCCTCCGCCTCCATTCTCCACTCCAACACACTCCCTACTCCACACTGAGCCTCCCACACTTCTCCCTGGAGCAAGGCGAGCACGGCTTCGCCGGAATTTGGCCGGAGCCCGCCGCTGTAGAAGGAGAAGGGCGCCGTCGATTGGAGCCGCCCTAGGAGCTGCCGCGACCACCGTTCGAATAGCCGTCGTCGACCACGTCGTTCGCCCCCATCGCCGACCCTAGCTAGAACCCAGGTGAGCCTCACCAGACCCCCACCGCCACGTTAGGTTTGATTCCTTGTCGGAGCTGTTCGTCGTCGACGATGAACTGCCGCTGTTGGATCGTCTTTTAATCGTAGGGCCTAGAATGCACGATACCGTTTCGGTTAGTTTAAGTCGCTGACTAGTGGGTCTGTGTTGTCAGCAGCGCTCTGTGCTGTGCTGTGCAGATTGGGCCGGCCCGTTTAGTTTCCCACGCAGGCCTGAGAATTCAAATAAGGATTTTCCAATTTAATTAAAACCACATCCTGTCAGTAGATTCAAAAATCAATTCAGAGAGATTCACTGAACCAAATGGCATGATTCTAATTTTGTTAGAAAGATATTTAAATTATTTATCCAAGCCCGTTGGATTCAAATAATTTGGAGTTAGAGATCACCTATACCAAAAATAACAAGACAGACACTTTTCCAACTTCAAACATTTTTCAAAAATCAACCATAAATGCTTTTGAGTTGATTCCAACTCTCAAAAATCACATTTAATAAGATCTATCTTAATATGTAAATATAGTTAGGTTTACATCCAGTGACTTTGGACTATTACCAAAATAATGCTATATAGGCATTTCTAATCACTTTAATTGTATTAAATAGTAATTTTAAACTTTATAAAATATGACCAACACTTTAAATCACATTCCCATGTATTAGAATATGTGGTGAGGACATGTGTCAATATGATCCCATATTTTAATTGGAGAATATTAAATCTTAAGTAATTTCAATGAGTAGAAATTACTTTTCTAAAATAAAATAAATAAGACTAAGTCTTTATTTCATGTGATGATTGTGATGATGCTTGATCATCAAGTATGAAACTTAGATTTCTAAATAGAAATTGTTAAGTATTGTTTGGTGATTGTGTACCTCGTATTCATTTATAGACGATAGTACCGACCCGGGATACGAGGAGGAGGAGTACTACCAAGATGAAGACGAAGAAAACTTCAACCACTTCACCAATCAAGGCAAGCCATTACTACTAGCAAGCTAGAACCATGCAAGCTAACACTTGAAAGTTTAATAACCTAAGCAAGATGCATTAGGCATGCTTGGTTATCCAACTCTAATTATACCAATCCCAAGTTTTACTTGCAAGCTTTATTCTTTTACTTTACCCAGGTTATTTACTTTTAGTTAGTGCTTTGTGAGCATTGGAAAGTTTAGTACAGATAGCATAAAGAGTATAAAACTAGGCCTAACTAGTTATACTTAGATGTCATTCCATGGCATGAGATTGGAGATTAGCACCCCTCATTAGTGAACACTCTTAACTGTAGTGGCTAGTGTTAAGCATAAAAGTTGATCACTCTAGATGGGAATACTTGGTGAATATGATTATGAAAACCTTGGAATGATGATTCATTCTATTGAAATGTTTTGACATGTGTTATGGACACAAAAGGATTTGATGATTAAAATGTTGAGGCATGAGCCTTAGCCCTTTTACCAAAAACTGATGGTTGGGTTCGGATGTGATACCATTCCAATTTTACCGTACAACCACAATACCTGAATTGGGTAGGGCTTATCCGGAAGTTTATATGACTTAGTATGGGTTCCCTTGCGGAAGAGGTTGAGTTGAGGCTACCTTGTGATGAATGTCCACCTATGTAGTGCCCAGGATGGCAGATGGCCATGGTTGGGAGGCCAAGCTCATAGGGGAGGTGCCTATACTAGGGTGTGTAATTGAAAGGTAATGATTGATTATCCGCATGCTAAGTATGATTGATTCAGGGTTATCCCTGACGGATGTATCGAATTTTGTGGTGAAAGTGTACCACCTCTGCAGAGTGTCAAACTATTCGAATAGCCGCGTCCGCGGTCATGGACAGTTGGAGTGGCCATACTGTTCCATCGTCAGATGTTTTCCAAATGATTTGTGAATTGAAGTATGACTTTGACTTAACCACAACAGGGTTGTGAACATGAAAACTAAGTTCCCACTTAAGTGATTTATAACATTAAATTTGCTTTCTTTACTTCTAAACTCAGCTTAAGATAAACCTAACTTTTTGCAAATAAACCTAGAGCTTAAGATTCCTACTAGAACTACCTTACTTGTTAGTGATAGTTTGTGAGTACTTAAAGAGTACTTATGGCTTTGTCCTTGGCTATTCCCGTGGCCAGACTATGAGGAGGACTACTAGGATGATGGACAGTAGGATGTCTATGACAACTAGGATCATCTCCCATCATCAGCATTGCCTGTGAATCTGAAGATGGAGCCCCTACTACGTTTACATTCCACTGCTTGATTTGTATTAAGACTGGATCGTGAGATCCTGTATTTGTAAGACCTTATTATGGTTTGTAATGGATGATGTACTGTGATATCAATATATTATGTCTCGCAAAAATGGTAATCCTTGGATTGCGAGGTATGGCATAAGAGGTATCTGGGATTAAAAATCCGGGTGTTGACAAGTTAGTATCAGAGCCATCCTGACCATAGGAGACCCTAGTTAGAATGGACATCCGAACAAAAACTTAGTTTCAAAACAAAAGAAGTGAGTATTTATGAAAACCTATTCCCACTCTTATCCTTGAGATTCTTTCAAAAAAATACATGTTCCCCACAAATTCTTACAATCCTACATAAAATTTGACACACTTGATCACTTCACTAACTTACTCATCCTAAATTCTTATAGATGGAAGTCCAGTATTGCAAATTCTACCAGTTGGGAAACGGAGGCCACCTGATCTTTGAGAGGGATCTAGATGCATTGTCAGAGTATCTAGAGCGCCCGCACCCGGAATTCTTCGGGGCACAACTCAACGATCATGTAGGAGGAGATGTACAATGGCTGATAGTTGCAGATCTCAGAGGCAAGATGGATGCACCTACTTCGGAGAAGATCCAATTCACCCTGCGAGAGAACAACTGGCTAGATGGATTAGCCAGGGCTATGCATGAAGCTCTTTCTCGTCTGTGTGGGCAGAACATCAACCAGATCCAGGGAACTCGCTTTGCTCACTACACAAGGCGTGATTCTATGGGAATGTCCTTGGAGATGGCAGGACACCCGGAGCTAAAGCACCAGGTGGACAATCTTGACTTCATGTTGTACGATAGGCAGAAGGAGTTAGACAATGCTCGCGCTTACGCCAACCACAACCATGCCATTGCCGTCAAGAAGGACCAGACCCTCGCCATTCTCGCCAAGGAGCGCCATTCACTTCGTCGTCAACGGGACAAGAAGGATCGCATCATCGGTCATCTTTGCAAGAAAGTGGCCACTCTCGAGAAGACTTTCTATGAGAAGGAAATCCAGCTTGAAGCGAAGGAGGAGGAGGAAGGTGAAGATATCTAGGGAGATCTTTACTCTTACCTCAGTGATGACAACGACTACCTAGAGGATGATGCCATGGAGTTCCACACTGATGATGATGATTCCGACTTCATTGATGATGAGTAAATGCACGTGATCACTACGGTAGGAATGAGTTGTACCAGTCCCACTGTATCTTAGTTTCACATAATGGTTCTTAAAACCATCTGTTTTCTAGTTGTGTGTGGTGTGTGTTTGTATGGTGTGCTTTGAATGAATAAATGAATGAGAAGAAGTTGTTAGTTCCCTCTTATCTCATTATCTATCTCAATCTTCAGATGACTCGTGGAAACCCCGGAGGAAGCAGCTCGTCTCAAGACCCAATGCTGTAGATTCTGCAAATGCTAGTTTCCGACCGTGAACCTAGTAGAGCAGAACGTCAAGCCAACCTAGCCACTCTTCAATAGATAGCTCAGATGGCCCACAATAATCAAGGCCATGGAAACCAGGATCACCATGGATCCAAACTCAAGAACTTCCAGAATACTAATCCACCTATCTTTAGTAAGTCTAAGGATCCCTTAGATGCGGATGACTGGCTACAAACAATGGAGAACAACCTGGAGGTCGCAGGAGTTGAAGCAAATGAGAAGGTACTGTCTGCCACTCATTATCTGGTAGGAGATGCAAGAGCCTAGTGGAATAGCACCCGTACCATGAACGAAGGTCAGATGATGACTTGGGAAGCATTCAAGATCAAGTTCAGCCGCACCCATGTGCCCCAAGGTTTGGTCACCAGGATGAGAGATGAGTTCAGAGAACTGAAGCAAGGAAGGATGGCGGTAGTTGAGTACCATGACAAATTTCTGTCGCTAGCTAGATATGCCCTGATGAGATTAACACCGAAGCCAAGAAGAAGGAAAGGTTCCTAAATGGATTGCATGATGAGATGCAGTCTGTGTTAGTCAACATCCGTTTTGCAGATCTAGAAGAGCTAGTGGATTCCGCCATTCAGATGGAAGGGAAGATAAACCAAGCCAATGATAATCGCAAGCGCGGGATGATGCACCAGACTAGATCCCACCATACCCAGAAGTATCGCCCCAACCCGTCTACAGGATATGCCCCAAGAAACAACATACCCCCGATGTCCCGTCCCAACTATCCCAATCGTTGCGGAGGAAATTTGAAGTCTGGAGGAAACCACCACAACAACCCCGGCAACTCCAATAACTTCAACCGTGCACCGCCCAAGTCCAACAACAACAACAACAATACTTCCCCAAGGACTAGAAGCAATGTTGTGCCTGTTGCATGAAAAGACAAGTCCTAGATTACTTGCTTTGAATGCGGAGTCAAGGGTCACTACTCCAATGAGTGCCCCAAGAAGCTTGCAGCAGCCACCAATGTGAATGCACCCTCTCAGCAGCAACACCGTGTTCATCCTGGAAGGAGATTTTCCCCAGGGAACTCGCTCAATCGCAATGGCCATCTGTTCCACATGAATGCTGAAAAAGCCCAGGAAGTGCTAGATGTCGTGTTGGGTATGTTTTCTGTTAACTCAGTACTTGTAAGAGTATTGTTTGATTCTAGAGCATCGCACTCGTTTGTTACAGAATAATTTGCATGCACTAGTAAGATTCAACCAACCAAATTGAAGCATGCTATGATAGTTCAAATACCTGGTTCAACCACCAAAGCTAGAAAAATTTGCAAGGCTGTACCTATCAGAATCCATGGCATAGATTTTTATGCCAACCTAATAGTACTTGGAACTAAAGGTTTGGAAGTAGTACTAGGAATGGATTGGATGTCGAAACATAAAGGATTAATCGACTGTGCCAAGAAAGCCATAACCATGACCAGTAGCACTGGAGTATCAGTAGAGCATGTATCTGAGACGCTGCCCCGTCGATTCAAATGCAACAAGAGTCTAGCCCAACCAACCCTAGACCAAGTCAGAGTAGTCCGTGAATACCCCGACGTATTCCCAGATGAATTGCCCGATATGCCCCCAGATCAGGATATCGAGTTCATCATTGAACTAATTCCTGGAACCGGACCCATAGCTCAGAGACCTTATAGTATGAACCCATCTGAATTAGCGGAGTTGAAGAAAGAACTTGATGCTATGCTGATGAAAGGTTTGATTCAACCAAGCAAATTGCCATGGAGATCGCATGTTTTGTTTGTGGATAAGAAAGATGGAGGTAACCGTTTGTGCACGGATTACCGGAAGCTAAATGACATCACCATGAAGAACAAGTACCCATTGCCAAAGATAGAAGATCTGCTTGACCAGCTGACTGGTGCCAGAGTGTTTTCTAAGATTGATCTTAGAACTGGTTATCATCAACTCAAGATTCGTGCAACGGATATCCCAAAGACCGCCTTCACCAGCAGATATGGATTGTATGAGTACACTGTCATGTCTTTTGGACTAACCAATGCCCCTATTTATTTCAGGAATCTCATGAATAAGATTTTTATGAACTTCTTGGATAAGTTTGTTGTTGTTTTTATCGACGACATTCTTATCTATTCCAAGTCAGAAGAAGACCATGAGCTACACCTGAGAACCATCCTTGAAACCCTTAGAGAGCACCACTTGTATCCTCAGTTTAGCAAATGTGAGTTCTAATTGAAGGAGTTAGGATTCCTAGGGCATATTGTGTCGGCAGGAGGAGTCCCTGTTGATCCCGCCAAGATCAAAGATGTTGAAGCATGGAAAGCCCCAACCACTCAAACCCAAGTTCGTGCATTTCTCGGATTAGCGGGATACTACCGCAAGTTTGTTATAGGATTTTTGAGCATCGCAAGACCGGTGACCCAACTGTTGAAGAAAGATAAGAAGTTCGAATGGACGGACAAATGTGAAGCAAGTTTTCAAGAGCTCAAGAAGAGATTGATTTCATCCCCGATATTGATTATGCTGGATATCAAGAAGAATTTTGATGTGTATTGTGATGCATCCAAGATTGGTCTCGGATGTGTGTTGATGCAAGAAGGCAAAGTCATAGCATATCTGTCCCGACAATTGAAGCAGCATGAGCAAAACTACCCTACCCATGACCTTGAACTAGCAGCCGTAGTTTTAGCATTGAATACATGGCGTCATTACCTTATGGGTAACCACTGTGAGATTTATTCGGATCATAAGAGTCTGAAGTATATGTTCACTCAGAAGGAGCTGAATATGAGGCAAAGGAGATGGATAGAGTTAATCAAGGATTATGACCTTGACATTCACTATCACCCCGACAAAGCCAATGTGGTAGCGGATGCTCTTAGCAGATTACCGTGTAGATTAAACACCATGACCAAAGAAGCTCAGCCAAGTTTGCATGAAGAGTTGGAGCAGTTTAGAACAGCGCTAGTTAGCAAAGGATTTTTAGCCAGTATAGAACTTCAACCCATGTTAATCAGACAGATCAAGGAAGCCCAGAAAGGAAATGCAAGTATCGACGGAATCAAGCGTCGTATCGGTACAGGGAAGGTACCCGGATTCACCGAAGATGAAGAAGGAGTTTTGTGGTACAAAGGACGTATCTATGTGCCAGAAGATGCCAAGTTGAAACAAGTCATCATGCAGGAAGCTCATGATACTCTTTATTCTATCCATCCCGGAGGAACAAAGATGTATCAGGATTTGAAGGAGCAATTTTGGTGGCACAAGATGAAGAGTGAAATCGGAAGCTACATCGCCAAGTGTGATATCTGTCAGAGAGTCAAAGTGGAACATCAGAAACCCATAGAACTTTTGCAACCATTGCAGATTCCAGAATGGAAATGGGATTATGTCGGAATGGACTTTATCACCGGTTTGCCTACTTCTAGTAGGGGAAATGACTCTATTTGTGTCATAGTTGATAGACTGTCCAAGGTAGCTCATTTTATACCTATCAAGACCACCTACCAGAGTTTGAAGCTAGCAGAGTTGTACATTGCTAGCATCGTCAGTTTGCAAGGAACCCCTAAGACCATAGTATCGGATCGAGAAACCCAGTTTACCTCAAGATTTTGGCAGAAAGTCCAAGAAGGATTAGGAACCAAGCTGAACTTCAGCACAACTTATCACCCGTAGACCGATGGACAAACTGAAAGAATCAACCAAATCTTAGAAGATATGTTGAGAGCTTGTGTGCTAGAATATGGATCAAAATGGGAAGATTATCTGCCTTTCATAGAATTCTCATACAACAACAGTTATCAAGCTAGTTTGCAAATGGCCCCATTTGAATTTCTGTATGGAAGAAAGTGGCGTACCCCCTTAAATTGGTCGCAAGTAGGAGAGAGTCAGATCTTCGGACCCGACATCCTACGAGAAGCTGAAGAGAAGGTCCACAAAGTCCGTGAACACCTCAAGACCACCCAATCCAGACATAAGAGTTATGCTGACAAGAGACGTCGAGATCTGACCTTCAATATCGGAGATTTTGTGTATCTCAAAGTATCACCCTTGAAAAGAATGCAACATTTTCGTCTAAAAGGAAAGTTAGCCCCCAGATATATTGGACCCTTCAAGATTTTGAATCGCCGAGGAGAAGTATCATATCAACTGGAACTACCAGAGGAGATGTCATCCATCCATGATGTGTTCCATATCTCGTTACTTCGCAAATGCCTAGAAGTTCCGGAGAAGACCGAAGTATTCAAGAACATCGATCACCGAGCCATAGATATTAACAAGGATCTGACGTATCGTGAAGTACCCATTCGTATTTTGGAAGAAGCCTTCGGAACCACCAGGACCCGGAGTATCAAGTTTCTCAAGATCCAGTGGAACAACCATACTGAAGAAGAAGCTACTTGGGAGTGAGAAGATTATATTAGGACTGAGTTTCGAAATCTCTTTAGTTCCTAGTTTTTCTTAATTCTTGGGATGAGATTTTTTTTAAGGAGGGAAGGTTTGTAACACCCCAAAAACACTAATCAAGATTATCAAGTTCTAATCACCCAATTTTAGGGTTAACAAAAACTTTTATTCCAAAAATCTATATGAAAGCATGTGTGATTTGCATTAGTATATGATTGAGTGAAATGGCCATGTTTGTTTTCTACAAATGAGAGGAAATAGTTTAAAGATGGATACTATATCATCTAGGCCAATTACAAACAAAATCCAAAGTAAAAGAAATCAAATATGAGTTAAATAAGCTAATGGTCATTTTGACCAAAGTTAACCACTAGGCCAGTTAGAGTGCTCCTAGAAGAGAATTTCTAACAGAAACAATTCCAATTCTTTTCACCCCTTGCTAGACCAAGTAAAAATGAATCCAAGCCCACTTTGCAAACCAACAAAAACAAATTTCAAATCTAATTAAAGGACAATTCAAAATTGAATCAAGTGTATGTACTAAGATCACACTTTTGCAAAAACCACTCAAACCAATTCCACTTGAATTTTCCAAGCAACCATAGACACTCAAGGAAAAGATTAAACCACTCACCAAATTTCATTCAAAAATTTCAAACTAAATTTCTTTCGGCCATTTTATCAAACACGTTGTAGACACTAATTTAATCCTGCCTAACTTCACTGTTTGGGGCATTGATCACTAGACCAAATGCACCCATTACACTCCCCCTATCTCTCCCAGTGTCGAGCAGCACCAGACCAGTACACCTCTTTGTCGTTTTGCACCAGTGCGCCACCGCCCAAACCCAACCTCAACGGCCGATAGTGGACAGAGCGCCAGAGACCACGCCGCCCTCTCCCACGACACGCACTAGACACGCCACCGTCCACCGCGACCCCCTGTCCAGCCCTCGACCGTAGGAGAGCCTTGGACCACCCCAGCAACACCGCGCCCAGTGTCTTTGCACCGTGTCGATAGCACGCTAGAGCGCCGCACCCGACCGGCTCGCACAGACCGTGCCTAGCGCTCGGCTCGCACGCGCAGACTCGCCTTAACCCCGGCTAGCTCCCAGACACCCCCGTTCTCCGCGGCGCGACCCGTAGCTCCCGCGTGCCATCTCGAACACTGCCGCTCCCGCGTAGAGCATCGCACGCGCCCGACCATTCCACACCGCCCCTTGCCATGCCATTACGCCCATGATGATCGCCAGGGAACACCGCACCATCCCCTACCCACAGCCACGCCGCTAGCCGCCTGTATCATCGTCACCGACGAGCCCGAGCCCATGCCGCAATGTCACCTTGCCGGTGTATAAATAGAGACCCCCTCCACCGCCATTCTCCACACCAACACACTCCCACTCCACACTAAGCCTCCCACACTTCTCCCCGGAGCAAGGCGAGCACCGCTTCGCTAGAATTTGGCCGGACCCTGCGCTGCAGAAGAAGAAGGGCGCCGTCGATTGGAGCTGCCGCGACCACCGTTCGAACCTCCGTCGTCGACCACGTCATTCGCCCCCATCGCCGACCCTAGCTGGAGCCCAGGTGAGCCTCACCAGACCCCCACCGCCGCGTTAGCTTTAATTCCTCGCTGGAGCTGTTTGTTGGAGATATGCCCAAGAGGCAATAATAAAGTGGTTATTATTATATATTTATGTTTATGATAAATGTTTACATCCCATGCTATAATTGTATTAACCGAAAACATTAATACTTGTGTGTTTTGTAAACATAAAAGAGTCCCTAGTAAGCCTCTTGTTGAACTAGCTTGTTGATTAATTGATGATCATGGTTTCCTGATCATGGACATTGGATGTGATTAATAACAAGGTTATATCATTAGGAGAATGATGTGATGGACACACACCCGTAGTAAGCATAGCATAAGATCAAGTCATTAACGTTCGTTTGCTATAAGCTTTAAAATACATAGTAACCTAATCCTTCGACCATGAGGTTATGTTAATCACCATCACCGGATGGGTACTTTGATGACATCAAACACCGCTTCGTAATTGGGTGGTCATAAATGTGTCATTGGGTATTCTGAAAGTATGTGTTGAAACGCATGGACCAAGATTGGGATTTGTCCATCCATATGACGGATAGATATGCTCTGGGCCCTCTCGGTGGAATGTCATCTAGTTAGCTTGCAAGCATGTGACTAGGTCACAAGGGATGACATATCATGGAACGAGTAAAGAGTACTTATCAGTAACGAGGTAGAACTAGGTATGGAGATACCGACGATCAAACCTCGGATAAGTAGAGTATCGCGTGACAAAGGGAATTGGTTTCGTATGTTAATGGTTCTATCGATCACGAAGTCATCGTTGAGTATGTGGGAGCCGTTATGGATCTCCAGATCCCGCTGATGGTTATTGATCGGAGATGTGTCTCCATCATGTCTGCATATTCACGAACCGTAGGGTGACACACTTAAGGTTCGAAGTTGTTTTAAGTAGATATGGAATATGCGTTGGAGACCGAATGTTGTTCGGAGTCTCGGATTGGATCCGGGACATCACGAGGAGCTCCGGAATTGTCCAGGGAGTAATATTCATATAATGGGGATCTTTTTCTGAGGTAGGAAATGTTCCAGAGTATTTGTATGGGGATTCTAGAAGGTTTCGGAATGTTCCGGAAGGTTCTAGATGATTTCTTGGAGTTTGCTTGAAAACCAAGAAAGGATCAAGGAATCCTTGTGGGGCAAGACAAGGAGTCGTGGGGAGGAGGAATCCTCCCCCCTCCCAATCCGCCGGCCAAGGAGGGAGGGGAGTCCTACTAGGACTCCCCCTCCCATGGCGCCTCCCTTCTTTAAATAGAGGGGTGGAGGCGCCACCCCCTTGCCCCTTCGATTCTCTAGATCCCAAGTCGCCTCCTCCTCCTTTCTTCTGCTCTGGCTTAGGCGAAGCCCTGCAGAATTCTCTACTCCACCACCACCACCACGCCGTCGTGCTGTTGGGATTCCGTGGAGAGATCTACTACCTCCGTTGCTCGCTAGAACGGGGAGAGGAAGGTCTGCTTCGACTCCGCACGTGTGACCGACTGCGGAAGCGCTGCCGGAACGCGGCGCCGGAAGGATCGTCCACTCGATCTTGAGATCGGCAAGTGATCGAATACATCAACCACGAGATCCAATCTCGTAGCGCTTTCGGGTCTACAAGGGTTAGTACAGATCTATCTCGTTGCACATGTCTAATAGATTAGATCTTGGCTTTTATCTAGATTAGATCTGGGTTTTGTTCGTTCTTGCGGTAGAATTTTTTTGTTTTCCATGCTACGAACCCATCAGTGGTATCAGAGTCGTGTCTATGCGTAGATCTGTTGCACGAGTAGAACACAATGGTTTTGTGGGCGTTGGTGCTCGTGCCGTCTTTTGCTTTGTGTACTTTGCATCTGGCGGTATGGTGGGATGAAGCGGCTCGGGCTAACCTTACATGTCATCGCACATGAGACTTGCTCCACGCTTGACGTGTAACTTGCTTTGCACAAGTGGCTTTGCGGGTGTCTGTCTCTCCCACCATAGTATAGATCCAATCTACACTTTGCACTTGATATCACTTGTATCAACGTCGTGGTTCATGTTCGTAGGTAAGATCCGTTCTTATTCGAAAGCCCCAAACCATGTAAAACATGCAAAGAAAATTAGAGGCGTCTAACTTGTTTTTGCAGGGGTTTTGTGATGGGATATGGCCATTATGTGATTGTGATTATATCTGATGTATGCAATGATCCTTATTGTAATATGGCAACCGGCAGGAGCCTAATGGTTGTCTTTAAATTTTGTTTAAGACCTGCGTGTCTATTCATCATGTAATAGCTTTATTCCAAGTAGTTGTAATAGTTGCTGTTGGTGATGGACAACCATGAAGCGGCGCCATGGACCTTGACGCCACGCTGGTGATGATGGAGATCATGTCCATGCTTTGGAGATGGAGATCAAAGGCACAAGAAGAAAGGCCATATCATATCACATATTATGAATTGCATGTGATGTTAATCCTTTATGCATCTTGTATTGCTTAGATCGCGACGGTAGCATTATAAGATGATCCCTCTCACTAAATATCAAGTAATAAAGTGTTCGTCCTTAGTTGGCACCATTGCTAAGACTCGTCGTTTCGAAGCATCTCGTGATGATCGGATATGATAGATTCTACGTGTGCATACAACGGGTGCAAGCCAGATTTGCACATGCGGAAACTAAGGTTAACCTTGACGAGCCTAGCATGTACAGACATGGTCTCGGAACACGGAATACCGAAAGGTAAAGCATGAGTCATATGGATGATATGATGAACATGTTGATTGTTCGCCTTTAAAGCTACATCATCTCACGAGATGATCGGACTTGGTGTAGTGGATTTGGTTCATGTAATCACTAAAACAACTCGAGGGATGTTGTTTTGAGTGGGAGTTCATTTGTAATTTGGATTAGTCGAACTCAATTTAACATAAACACAATCAAAGTGAATTTGCATAGTTTATTATAGTCATTGGCATCCGTTCACCACCTTACGCTTAGTTATAGTTGAGATAGTGGAACTATAGAAATTCTGGATATTTGCTTTACGAACTGGTATCGTATTGTTTTTGAGTGTCAATCTAAAGTTTAAAAGTCTTGTTGCAAACTTTCAGCAAACTCCGTTTACTCTGTGAAGTTTAATAAATAGTATTAAATCAAGAGTAACAATTCCAGTGTTAGTATCTAATTATCATGTTTGCCTCCATGATTCTTGATACTCAAAAGATTGTTTTTAATATCAAGTTTATCTAAGAGCTGAAAGCAATGTTTCAGAAACCATCATATGTGAAAGGTATTGCGATATCTAAAACAATGTGTTGGTTACAACATGATAGAGTATACGTCCTCATATTTGATGAGAATTTGTGAAGGTTGGAGACGCTAGTCGTCCTAATCCTCCAAAAGGTTTTGAAAAAGAAACATTATACTCACAGTTCACCTTTATAAGCTATAGCATCTTGATCATGAAAGTTGTCATGATAAGGATGAATAGAAGATGTAAGTAAAATGTTTACTACACTAAAAAGATTACTAAAGAATGGGATTTTGAAAGAATGCCAAACATTTGATGATGGTGATTCACTTCAAAGTGCAAGTCCAAAGGTATTAGTATTTGACTATATAAGCTTTGTACTATGTGTCATGTGAATGACACCACTATTGATGTTGATTGATTCTTTTAAAAGAAGAAGGAATTGCTGAAAGAGAATCTATAAAATATTTGGCAGAAATTATAAGGTTGGAGATGTCCAACTTGGGTATATAGAAGATATACATGTTATGGTTGTATTCCTTGCTTGTTAAACAATGTGGCTCTTAGGTATTGGATACCGAATCGGTTGGTATGAGGTGTCATACAGGACAACGCAATTCATGAACTACAATGGCCTAAGTAACTAGTAAGAGAATGAGTGATGATGTTCATCGAAAACAAATAAAGTGTTATTGTGTTTTTTTGTTGTCATCAAACCTAGCCTTCAAAGATTTGTTTTAATAATTGTTATTTTGTTCCGGTATTACGAAAAACAATGGTTGTTCAAATAATTACCGTATTCCATAAAGGATGGATGAACTTTTACAAGTCTAGTGGGAGAAATCACATCCATAAACAGTATTACTAAAATGTCGCAAGACAAATGATTGAAAGATCACTTATGAAGTGACATCGCTGTTTAAATTATATTTGAAAGAAAACATGAAGAAACTCCATGTTGATGGAATTTTGGAGTCTTTGATTTTGATCAATTGACGCATGTGAGACTTTCCTCGAGATAATTGAAACTCCGTCAATAGGCCAGAGAGGAACGGATAACTAGCTTATTGGAAATTGTGCATGCTGATGTGCATAATCCATTATGTGTAGCCATATGCGATGGATCTTTTTGCTTCATATGCTTTCTCCGAAAATTTGAGTGAATATATCTGTATATTTACTTAATAAGGAGGAAGTATGAAACATTTGAAAGTTGTTCAAAGACTTTCAAGATGAAGTTGAAAATCATTGTAACAAGAAAATAAAGAGTTTATGATTCGATCATAAAGGAAGATATTTGAGTTCCATGTTTAGCAAAAACACCTAAGACTTGAGGAATTGTTCCATGATTTTTGTTTCCCGATAAACCATAGGAGTATGGCATATTCGAGAGATGAAATCAAACCATGCTTGAGATGGTAAGATCAAGGGTGTCATTTATAAAACTGCCATTGTGTTTTAAAGATTGAAGCTTTAGAGACTACCGCTTTTACACTGAAAAGAGCACCATCGTGATCCGTTGAAATGACACCATATAAGTCATGGTTTGGGATAAAACCCAGGTTATCCTTTCTTAAATTTTTGGTATGCTAGGCATAAGTAAAATGTTTACAACCAAAGTCGGATGAGCATGTCTTTGTAGGTTATTTCGAATAACCATTGGGTATTCCTCCATAACACCGAAGACAAAAGTGTTTTTCGCTTAGAATGTCGAGTTTCTTGAGAAGGAATTTTTGGTGAAAAGTTAAGTGGGAGGACAATAGAACTTTGACAAGGTTGTTGAACCTTGGCTAATATGTGCTGAGTTGCGCAGCGTCGGTAAGTGTCCCGGAGGCAGCAACAATGCTCATGGCTCACGTGCCTCAAAAGTTGTAGTCACGAAGATCTAAGTTCCTATTGGACCAAGTAGGTCGGGTAAGTAATAAAATGCCAAGATTTGAGAGTTAAATCATTGTTGTTTGAAAATGATGAACCGACTACATGCAAAGAAGCGATGATGGGCCCTGACTCCATAAAATGACTAGAAGTCATAGAAACCGTGATAGTATCCATACACGAGAAATCAAGTTTCTGAACTTGGAAGACCCTCCGGAAAGGCGTAGAGCCTATCAGTCGTGTTTGGATTTATAAAGAAATAGTCGACATGTTAGAAAGAAGTTTACGACAATGTTCAAGGAGTTGACTATGACAAGATTTGATCTTTCATAGCGATATATAGTCTTGACGGATTGATGTAGCAACCACTACATATAAATTGGTATATGGTAGTTGAATAAACAAAACAAGGTTCTTATAATAGAACGGTAACCTAGGACATGTACATGACATGGTCCGAAGGGTTTTTGTTAATTCAAAGGGTGCTGAAAGGGCATGTAAACTTCAATAGTTGAAGTAAGCATAGCGGAGTTGGAATCTTCACCATGATGAAACTGTTAAAAGAGTTTAAATTCATCGGAGATGATGAAGATGCTTGCATTTGCAAGAAATTAAGTGGGAGCGCTGAGACATATTTCTAATACATTATGTAGAGGACATATTGTTGATTGGAAATGATGTATCTTGTATTGACACAGGTTAAGAATTTCATTTCGATGAAATACTTAGGCATAACCCAAGAATTAGGCATCAATGTCTATATGGATAGATTGAGGCGCTAATATGGTTTTGCCAAATGTACATAGATAAGATGTTGAATGAGTTCAATATGGAAACAACAAGAAAGGTTCTTGACGCACGGAAAGGACTGAATCAAGATTCAAGTGTGTTGACACGAGATTCAAGTGTTTTGACACTTGGTGAAATCACAAGAATATTTTGATCAATCATTTTTGAGATGTACACATCCAGATATGTCTTATGCTCTAAATGTTATGAGCATATACTAGAATGACTCATAAGATGATCATTGGACAATAGTAGGGATATTCCTATGATCTTTGGAAGAACTAAGAATATATTATTTATATAGTGGTGAAAAATAGTTCATTGTAAATTGTTACATTGATACTAGTTTTGTCACAAATTAAGTTTATCTCAATTTAAACTATGGGTGGCACAATGTAATGGAAAGGAAGTTCCATAACGGATTTGGTTGAGTACCAAAGTTAAAACATTGTGACAGATAATACAACAAAAGGCTAAGTATATGACTGCTATTGTAGCAGCAAATGAGGGCATTTGCGTCAAGTAGTTTGTTATCAAACTAGGTGTGGTTCATAGCAGGATAATACTATGAAGATACATTGTATGACAATTGTATCAACATGATTTAATCCCAAGGAACTAAAGGTCTCACCAAAGGACTAAATTTATACAATGCCATCTCATTGGAGAATGAGTAATGCGTAGAGACGCAAGGACATGCAAATACACACCGCTTCGTAATTGGGTGGTCATAAATGTGTCATTGGGTATTCTGAAAGTATGTGTTGAAACGCATGGACCAAGATTGGGATTTGTCCATCCATATGACGGATAGATATGTTCTGGGCCCTCTCGGTGTAATGTCATCTAGTTAGCTTGCAAGCATGTGACTAGGTCACAAGGGATGACATATCATGGAACGAGTAAAGATTACTTATCAGTAACGAGGTAGAACTAGGTATGGAGATACCGACGATCAAACCTCGGATAAGTAGAGTATCGCGTGACAAAGGGAATTGGTTTCGTATGTTAATGGTTCTATCGATCACGAAGTCATCGTTGAGTATGTGGGAGCCGTTATGGATCTCCAGATCCCGCTGATGGTTATTGATCGGAGATGTGTCTCCATCATGTCTGCATATTCACGAACCGTAGGGTGACACACTTAAGGTTCGAAGTTGTTTTAAGTAGATATGGAATATGCGTTGGAGACCGAATGTTGTTCGGAGTCTCGGATTGGATCCGGGACATCACGAGGAGCTCCGGAATTGTCCAGGGAGTAATATTCATATAATGGGGATCTTTTTCTGAGGTAGGAAATGTTCCAGAGTATTTGTATGGGGATTCTAGAAGGTTTCGGAATGTTCCGGAAGGTTCTAGATGATTTCTTGGAGTTTGCTTGAAAACCAAGAAAGGATCAAGGAATCCTTGTGGGGCAAGACAAGGAGTCGTGGGGAGGAGGAATTCTCCCCCCCTCCCAATCCGCCGGCCAAGGAGGGAGGGGAGTCCTACTAGAACTCCCCCTCCCATGGCGCCTCCCTTCTTTAAATAGAGGGGTGGAGGCGCCACCCCTCTTGCCCCTTCGATTCTCTAGATCCCAAGTCGCCTCCTCCTTCTTTCTTCTGCTCTGGCTTAGGCGAAGCCCTGCAGAATTCTCTACTCCACCACCACCACCACGCCGTCGTGCTGCTGGGATTTCGTGGAGAGATCTACTACCTCCGCTGCTCGCTGGAACGGGGAGAGGAAGGTCTGCTTCGACTCCGCACGTATGACCGACTGCAGAAGCGCTGCTGGAACGCGGCGCCGGAAGGATCGTCCACTCGATCTTGAGATCGGCAAGTGATCGACTACATCAACCACGAGATCCAATCTCGTAACGCTTTCGGGTCTACAAGGGCTAGTACAGATCTATCTCGTTGCACATGTCTAATAGATTAGATCTTGGCTTTTATGTAGATTAGATCTGGGTTTTGTTCGTTCTTGCGGTAGAATTTTTTTGTTTTCCATGCTACAAACCCATCACTGTTCGTCGTCGATGATGAACTGCCGCCGTTGGATCGTCTTTTAATCGTAGGGCCTAGAATGCACGATACCATTTCGGTTAGTTTAAGTCGCTGACTAGTGGGTCCGTGTTGTCAGCAGCCCTCTGCGTTGTGCTGTGTAGATTGGTCTAGCCCGTTAAGTTTCCCGCGTAGGCCTGAGAATTCAAATAAGGATTTTCCAACTTAATTAAAACCACATTTTGTCAGTAGATTCAAAAATCAATTTAGAGAGATTCACTGAACCAAATGGCATGATTCTAATTTTTTAGAAAGATATTTAAATTATCTATCCAAGTCCGCTGGATTCAAATAATTTGGAGTTAGTGATCACCTATACCAAAAATAACAAGACAGAGACTTTTCTAACTTCAAACATTTTTCAAAAATCAACCATAAATGCTTTTGAGTTGATTCCAATTCTCAAAAATCACATTTAATAAGATCTATCTTAATATGTAAAGATAGTTAGGTTTACATCCAGTGACTTTGGACTATTACCAAAATAATGCTATATAGGCATTTCTAGTCACTTTAATTGTATTAAATAGTAATTTTAAACTTTATAAAATATTACCAACACTTTAAATCACATTCCCATGTATTAGAATATGTGGTGAGGACATGTGTCAATATGATCCCATATTTTAATTGGAGAATATTAAATCTTAAGTAATTTCAATGAGTAGAAATTACTTTTCTAAAATAAAATAAATAAGACTAAGTCTTTATTTCATGTGATGATTGTGATGATGCTTGATCATCAAGTATGAAACTTAGATTTCTAAATAGAAATTGTTAAGTATTGTTTGGTGATTGTGTACCTCGTATTCATTTATAGACGATAGTACCGACCCGGGATACGAGGAGGAGGAGTACTACCAAGATGAAGACGAAGAAAACTTCAACCACTTCACCAATCAAGGCAAGCCATTACTACTAGCAAGCTAGAACCATGCAAGCTAACACTTGCAAGTTTAATAACCTAAGCAAGATGCATTAGGCATGCTTGGTTATCCAACTCTAATTATACCAATCCCAAGTTTTACTTGCAAGCTTTATTCTTTTACTTTACCCAGGTTATTTACTTTTAGTTAGTGCTTTGTGAGCATTGGAAAGTTTAGTACAGATAGCATAAAAGAGTATAAAACTAGGCCTAACTAGTTATACTTAGATGTCATTCCATGGCATGAGATTGGAGATTAGCACCCCTCATTAGTGAACACTCTTAACTGTAGTGGCTAGTGCTAAGCATAAAAGTTGATCACTCTAGATGGGAATACTTGGTGAAAATGATTATAAAAACCTTGGAATGATGATTTATTCTATTGAAATGTTTTGACATGTGTTATGCACACAAAAGGATTTGATGATGAAAATGTTGAGGCATGAGCCTTAGCCCTTTTACCAAAAACTGATGATTGGGTTCGGATGTGATACCATTCCAATTTTACCGTACAACCACAATACCTGAACTGGGTAGGGCTTATCCGGAAGTTTATATACCTTAGTATGGGTTCCCTTGTAGAAAAGGTTGAGTTGAGGCTACCGTGTGATGAATGTCCACCTATGTAGTGTCCAGGATGGCAGATGGCCATGGCTGGGAGGCCAAGCTCATAGGGGAGGTGCCTATACTAGGGTGTGTAATTGAAATGTTATGATTGATTATTCGCATACTAAGTATGATTGATTCAGGGTTATCCCTGACGGATGTATCGAATTTGGTGGTGAAAATGTACCACCTCTGCAGAGTGTCAAACTATTCGAATAGCCGCGTCCGTGGTCATGGACAGTTGGAGTGGCCATACTGTTCCGTCGTTAGATGTTTTCCAAATGATTTTTGAATTGAACAATGACTTTGACTTGACCACAATAGGGTTGTGAACATGAAAACTAAGTTCCCACTTAAGTGATTTAGAACATTAAATTAGCTTTCTTTACTTCTAAACTTAGCTTAAGATAAACCTGCTTTTTTGCAAATAAACCTAGAGCTTAAGATTCCTACTAGAACCACCTTACTTGTTAGTGATAGTTTGCGAGTACTTAAAGAGTAGTCATGGCTTTGTCCCTGGCTATTCCCGTGGCCAGACTATGAGCAAGACTACCATGATGATGGACATCAGGATGTCTATGACAACTAGGATCATCTCTCATTATCAGTATTGCCTGTGAATCTGAAGATGGAGCCCCTACTACGTTTACATTCCGCTGCTTGATTTGTATTAAGACTGGATCGTGAGATCATGTATTTGTAAGACCTTATTATGGTTTGTAATGGATGATGTACTGTGATATCAATCTGTTATGTCTCGCAAAAATGGTAATTCTGGGATTGCGAGGTATGGTATAACAGGCATTTTGGATTAAAAATCCGGGTGTTGACAAATATCATTACAACTTCTAGTATTGTTGTATGTACCCTTCTTCTAATTGTTTTTCTCTGGTGGAGGGGTGGAGGCACCAAACCATGTCCTGCAATATGAGTGCCAACCCCATTCCCTTTCCCATCTACATTACTCATCACTGCATCCTTAGAGTTCTCAAAGTTCAAAACCTTATTCACATTACCTCTCTTATGCACACTGATGATGTCATCTTCCTCATCCATCTCCTCTGAACCATCAACTTTCTTGAGTGTGATAGTGGTTGTAACTTTCAAATCCCCCTCCTAGTTCTCCTCTACCTCCCCTTGTACGTCAACCATACCTATCAGCGAATGATCCGCGAGAGTTTGGCATGCCCCCAAGTAGTACCCTCCTTTTTGCAAGCATTCATTTACCATACTATACATACTCGGGCTTTAAAAAAACCATGTCCGCACTCATCCATGTCATACCCCATGATCCCACAAACATCGCAAAAAAGTCGATCGTCATGCTTAACATGCAACATCTTCCTGCCTGCATCACCTATATTCGGTGGAACAAAATAGATCGGTGGCTTCTTCACATCAATGCTAGCCCGGACTCTCATGTAATCACCTTCAAACCAACATTGGTGGTTCGTCGCCACACTCCTGACCTTGCCAACTGATTTGGCCAATTGATCAACAACTGATAGCTCCCGATACAACTCTAGAATATAGTGGATTTGGGTCCAGTCCTCGATACGATCAAGAGTGACATACCTTGGATCGACTATCCCATCATACTCAGCAATAGTTGCCACCAATTTACGAAATAGCCATGGACCCTGGTTCATCACCTTGTTCCAGCCCCCAAGACAAAAGAATTTGAACGTGAACAAGTCATCGTCTACCTCGCGGAGCTTTGGATCAATCGCTAAACCCCACACATACCTGAATAGTAATAGAGCTTCAGAACTAAACCCCTTCCACGTGTGAACCCTAGCCATCTCACATTTTTCTTCATGGCAGCTCTCCAATAAAGACATCATCCAGTTCTCCTTTCCTCAGGTCCAGATTCTTCAGTTCTCTAGCGGGCGCTGCATCACCACCCTCCTGCTTTTCCACACCAGATCCTTCCCCAGAGGTCGCCATGGTACGCCAATCGCAAAACCTCGACTTCTCCATAGAGTAGCTACTATAGTTTTTTTTTCCGTGAGGGGAGACTTGCTACTATGGTTTGTACAAGACAAATGGGATTGCCCATTATAGAGGCCTGCAAGCCGAGCGGGAGGATGATGTACGCGGATGGGCTTGGACTGTTCTCCTTGTTGGGCTTGTGCTTCCAGCCTTCCGGGGCCTCGTTACTTGCACGAACGTCCGCGTAGATCTTTCCTCTCAGTTTTTGTTCAGTGCCATCACGTGAAGTTGATAATGGAGCAGCCGGGAGGGCGTCGCAGTCTACTCCACGTGAAGCGTACCTTCAGCAGCGCGGAGTTGGAAAAACGCCGCGGCGACGGTGATGCGCCCATTGGTACACTCTGCTTCCAATTGCAAGCGATCCCATCTAGTCTACTCGTTCGTGGTGCCCATGTCGTCGTCGCCGCCGCCGCCGTCACCGGTGCAGCTGCCATCCACGAACATGGTAGACGTATGGCTCTGCCAGATCTCCTCCCGGCTGCAGGGCGGCCGCGGAGAGCTCGAGGTGGCCTCCAGGAACGGTGCGGAGGTCAAGGAGGCAGCTCCGGCCGGGGTAAAGGATGGCGTGCCGCGGGTGCCGACGTGCCGAGACGGCGCGGGCGCGGTCATGCCGGAGGCCACCGTCTGCCTTCTCCTCGACCGGTTCGCGCCAAGCTGATGATGATTCATCCTCGTTCGATATCTTTGTTGATGCATGGTGTGCTCCGTTTCTCATGGTTCTACGTTTTGTACATACGGCTCGTCTTGCCTGTTGTTTTTATTTTACTACTTTCTTTTTGGTCCTGTTCACTGGTGCCTGTCCGATCTAGCCTGATCGTGAATAAAAGAGATCTCTGAATAAATACGACAGGCAGCGCTGGTACTAGCTACGATCGATGAGCTTGCACTTGCCATCACGGCTTGCCTGTCCGCACGGTTGAACACTTCGTTCGACAGAACTATGTATGTATTGAGCTTTCCTTCATATGTACTGTACCAAAACTCCAAAAGTAATCCTTCTGATGAAACTGGGTCTGGGATGTTTCAGTTTGTACCCAAACGAGCTGCCAATTCCAGGTCCGGACCCTGCGTGTTATGCCATCCACGGAGCATGGCTCGGCCACCTCACGGAATTTCTTTTGCCAAGGGATCAATTGGGGCGTGTTTGCTCTTGGGCATCTTGATTGGTTGCCCACATCTAATTTGGTCTTATGCTTTTTTGCATTGATTTGTGGTTTATTTTACCGGCTATGCAATTTAGGTTTGTTTAGTTTTCGGTTTTGCACTTCCGTAACTGAGATATGATTACCCATTTAAATTAGGTGATCTTACCACCATATTGCACACAGCAGGCCCAAGAGCACATCAACACACATGACCAAATACACCCACATCGCACATCACACAACACAGATGAATATATCACCTTAAGCATCTTACTTAGCATGTTTACCTTCACCAAGGGCTCTTACTAACACCCCTGATACAAAGCAGTATCAACAGGGGCATCCCATGCCCCTGGACCCCCTGATCAAAAGTCATCAGTAGTTCACTACTTCACCAGCACACTATAACTACTACTATGTGCATACATTATATAACATCATGGCACCATCTAGTCATGGTCAGTGCAGGTGTTGCCTAGCAGTGGAGGAGCCGCCCTTGTAGATCGTTATCTTCAGGACAAACGCTCGAATCTTGAACTCCACAACATCGTCATGCTGAAGATCGTACTTGTACACCATCTCTGGCCAATTCTTCTTAAGAACCACTTGGTCGATGAAGTATTCCACCTGCACCCATTCTTCACACAAGAAACAGGCAGACACCAGCATGACATGGGGCAGCAGGATCCTGCTCCAATCCCTCAGTCCCTTCTGGAATGTCGGCGGAATGACCAGCATGAACTGGTCATGCCCGTCTAGTTGGACGACGCATTGGCGATGAACCTGAGCCCTGGGGTAGCATCCCATCTTCGGATGATGGTCGTGCATGCTGTGAGGATGCAACACCGCTTCCCGCACCAGGCACCACTGGCTTCAAGGCCTAAGCCCAGCGGCTCATCAGGAGCACGTCCTGAAACCCCGGGGGAGGATGTCAGCCCCTTCCCACCGTCTTAGACTCTTGCTTCACAACCTTGTTAGCAAGCAAATGATCAAGATTAATATTTCCCAAATGTGGTAAAGAATGCTACTACAAACTAAGTTGATCAAAAACTAAAGTGCACAAAAACAAAGTTATATCGCAATGTACTAGATAATTTCATGGTACATCATGCCCTGGTTGGGAAATGTACTACATCATGCACTAGTTGGAAAATGTACTGTATCATGCCATGGTTGGGCAATGTACCTAGAGTGGCCAATGTACTAATTAATCATTCCCAATCGAGTAGTGCACATGAAGATTTTTTCATAAATGGAAACACACTACAGCGACTACTCAAGCTATCTTAACTTGGTACATAATCATCTAGAATTTCCCAATTGGGAAATCTGGCAGTTCCAATCACAAATTGAGGAATGCATGAGCATGAATCCCCAATCTGGCAAATCCTAAACGGTAGTGCATGCCTAACTTGGCTGATTTATACCCAAAATCGCTACTCGAAACCTAATTATACTTTGATTTGGGAAAATAAAATTGGAGAAACCCTAACCAGTAATCAAATCTGTGAGTTTGGCTTACTTACAGTGGACAGCAGGGCCTCCGTTGATGAAGCCATAGCAGTAGAAGGCGGCGGTGATGTCTATGCACTTCTATTCTTATAGACAGTTGTTGGGCCTCCAAGTGCAGTGGTTTGTAGAACAGCAGCAAGTTTTCCCTTAAGTGGATCACCCAAGGTTTATCTAACTCAGGGAGGAAGTGGTCAAAGGTATTCCCTCTCAAGCAATCCTGCAATCAAGATACAAGAAGTCTCTTGTGTCCCCGACACACCAAATACACGTGTCAGGTGTATAGGTGCACTAGTTCGGCGAAGAGATAGTGAAATACAAGTGGTATAGATAATTATAAGTGGCAACGGTGATAGAAAATAGTTTGATGGCGTGGAAAAGACTAAAGTAAAAGTGAAATAAAGATAGAAGCAAGCACACATGTAACAGATCTAGTAGCAAACGGTGTTTCAATGCTTAGAAACAAGGCCTAGGGATCATACTTTCACTAGTGAACACTCTCATATAAATATCTTCTCTTTATGATACTACTCTTAACTGCTCTCCGGTTGGACACTCTAATCGATGGTAGGGCTATAATAGCACACCTCAAAGTTCATCTTTTCCATCTAGAAAAACCCACACTGCCACCTTGAGCACTAGATGGTTCCAACAAACACCACAATTTCATAAAGACATCCAACTCCAAATATAACTCATAACAAGTACTAGCCTAAGTGCCACCATGGTGTGCACGCTGTCACTTTCACACACATGGGGAGAGCAGAGATCTATTAAAGCACTTGAGTAGCAAGGTAGATCTACTTGATTACAAAGCTCATGATCATAATATGATCATGCATAGAGAGAGAGATGAACACATAGCTTGAAGGATATATGCCCTAGAAGCAAATAAGAAATAGGTTTTTATTATCCTATCTCAATTAGTTTATAATAGTTTCATATTGTGCTATAACTGTGCCAAGTATAAACATTGGTACAGGTGTGGTATGAAACAACTAAGTCCCTAGTAGTCTCTATTCATACTAGTCCGTTGGTCACGAAGATGATCTGAGTTTCATGGGCATTTATGCCGACTAACAACGGGATCATATCATTGGAGAATGATGCGGTTGGACATTCCTCGAAGGATTGTAACACGATCAAGTCATCTTGTTCATTGTTGCAACAGCTATACCAAGACTCATTCTCCTTAGACCGTGAGCTCATATTACTCACTGTTTCCCTAGGCTGCTTAGACTACACCAACCGTCATCTGGTAATACGGTGGCCATAAAGGTGTACGTTTGATATTCCGAAGGAACAATAGATGACATGTGACTGCAAGACCGGGATTTGTTCACCCACATGACGGGTAAAGATACATACGGCCGACTTGGTGAGATTACATCTATAAATGTTGCAACATGTGACTAGGTCACGGGTATGTAATATCACGGTAACAAGAAAACAGAACTTGTTGTGAACGATATTGAACAAGGTATGGGATACCATTTCTCGGATCTCGGACAAGTTGTATCGGGAAACAAAAGGAAGAGGATGCTACAATTAGACGGTTCAAACGACATTGTCATTAGGAATGCATAGGGGTCACATGGATATCCCTGGTCCCTCTATTGATCATTGATACAGATCATATCTAGAGCATTCCCGAGCCGTGAGAGGATACACTTAAGGGTACGATGAGAGCGATCATTCGTAAGACGGAATCACAGTAGAGAAAGAGAGAAAGCCGGAATCGTTCCGCGGAGAGATCCGAAGTTGTTCGGAGAAAGAATAAAGGAAAAGCCCAGAAAAGTGTTTTCGGATAAATGAGAATTTAAATATATATTTATTATATGTTAATTGTGAATTAATATATTCTAAATAATATTTATATTAAGATTTATAAAAGCAACTTTTATATTAGGCTAAATCCCCGGAGGGAAATACCCTAGAAATAAAATTGCAGAAAAAGTAAAAGGAAAAGAAAAAGAATTACAGCTGCTGCCGCTAATGGGCTTGGCAGCCCACAGAGGCGGGCGGCTGGTAGTACACACCGCGCGGGGGCAGCAGAGACGCAGCGCCAGGCGCTGCTGGGCCCGTAGACCGACCCACCCGGGGTGCCCCCTCGTCCCCCCGTTGGCCGCTTGGGCCGCTCGCCATGTGGGCCGCGCGGAGCGGGAGCCGGCCCAACCGGGGCCAGCTGCTACCGCCTGCCGCCTTGGGCCGCCGGCTTCGTGGGCCGCGGGGAGGGTGGACGGCCCACCCGGCCAGCGCTGGTCACCAGCTGTGGCTGGGCCTGGGAGCACGACTTGCCCATCCGGCTGTCACCTGGCCGCTGAGTGCAGCTGTTGGGCTGCAGTTTTGGCCCGTCCGGCTGTGTGTACGAAATTCCTGTTATTTCTTTTATTAATTAGTCCCACATGGCTAACCCAATGGGGAGGGCACACCCCCTCCGCCTATATAAAGGGGTGCCCATGGGTGGGATTAAAACACACCAAATACACAACTTGAGAAGTCCTTTGGTTGACTTTCTCCCTCCCTCTCTCTATACCTTGTGACCATGGTCCCAAGTCTGGGCTGTGCGACCGAGGCACACCTGCAGTACGCCGTTGCGCTGCAGGGATTCCTAGCCGGTTATCAACTTCCGCACTCCCGGTGGGATCGGGGAGCCGGAGGTCTCATCGTGCACCGGATGTGTACGAAGACACGAGGCACAACACTTGGGGCGCTAGAATGTCGTGAGCCAGAGCTGTTGAACGATGAAGATGATGAAGATCAAGAAGGAGCAAGGGTTGACCTGCGAGGAGCTTCGCGACCTTGAGGTCGGCTTCGAGTACGACTACATCAACCACGTTCCCCGCGGAACGTTAACCGCGTACGGTCTACAAAGGTATGTATTCTCTATGCTTTGGCCGTTACCGCATTACTACATAGATAGATCCTAGGCTAAGTTTCTGGGGTTCCGTCGTAGGAATTTTTTTGTTTTCTGCACCGATTCCCAACAGTGGTATCAGAGCCGATCTATGCGTAGGAGTGTTGTACGGCCAGTACGCACAAGTTTTGTGCGGGCATTGATCCCTTAGTTGTTACCCTCTAACGTGTACTTGTTTATATCGCGGTATTGTTTGATGAAGTGGCCCGGACCGACCTTACGCGTATTCATACGCGAGACTGGTTCCACGCTCAACATATGGCTTGTACCGTATAAGTGGCTAGCGGGTGTCTGTCTCTCATTCGATAGTTGATATAGCATTTACAACGGAGGGCTCCGAAAGGGGTGTAATAGAGACAACTGTCGGATCCATGTTGTGGTTGGAAAGTTCGTAGTTTAGAAACGGTTCTAGTCCGAAAGCCCTAACAACCACGTAAAACTTGCAATAGATAAAGTAGAGGCGTCTACCTTTATTTTGCAGGGGGCATGTGATTATGATATGGCATTGGTCGATACGAAGGTAAAGTAGTTTACTTTTACGTTACTAAGTAGTATAGTAATAGTCATCGTTCTGATGAACGACCTGGTGAAGGCGTCGTGGACTTGGCGTCAAACCAAGGGCACGATGGAGATCATGCCGGAGCGCTGGATGGATATCAAGGCGCAAGAAGACCATATCATATCACATTATACATATGATGTTGATACCTAGTTTTTACATCTTATTGTGTGCTAGTATTTAGATACTCAACGGTAGCAAATAAGATAATCCCTATTTAATTCCAATGTTCCGTGTTCCCCTTGTGTGTGCACCACCAAGAAAGTTCTTTGGTATGAGGCGATCCAGGGTTACAGGCCTAGGTGTCAAACATATCTACGTTCGCATACAGTGGGTGTAAGCCATGTTGCACAGTGAATACACACAAGTTAGATTTGGCGAGGCTAGCATGTACAGACATGGCCTCGGAACACAAGAGATCGAAAGGTCGAGCATGAGTCATATGGCTGATGTGATTGACATTAGTGAATGTCTACCTTTGATACTGCACTGATGGCCGTGATGATCGGGGGAGGTGTAGAGGATAGGGATCATGCGATCACTAAAATCGTCCAGGGGATGACCGTTTTAGTGGAGACCAATTATAAATTGATCTCTTATTATAAACTTAGTCTAGATGTCTATTTGCAAAAATCTTAGTAGACCTTGGCCTATCCCATTGAGGTCTTTTGCGACCATGGGAATATATTGCTTAATATGGTACTTAGCAAAAGGGTCCAACTTCATAGATTAATACCCACGCCTGAGGGATATCCTCGTAAAAGGTGATCTTCTCTTCTTGATACAATAACCATTAGGAGATAATTCGATGACTCTGGAATGTTTGGAAAAACACTCAGCGATCTTGCATTAGAGTTAAGAACTCTTGGAAGGGCTTGATTGCAAATGGAGGTCATGAATGAAAAGGTATATATAAGATATACAAATTATAAATGTGGTTCTTGCAGAACTCATTGCAGTTTGCAAAGTATTTGATACTTATCCCACTTTGTGAAAACAGGATGATCTGCTTGAGAATTGCTGGTTTTGAGGCAACGTGACTTGATGACGGCAAGCAAAACAGTTGATAGCCGACATCACCTCTTCCCTCAAAGTTTATCATTTGGATTAGTGAACTTGAATATAAATTTGTAATCCCTGTTTGTGTGTCTTGCTTTTAGCGAGATGATTGCTCATATGAACAAGTTACAAGCCAGTTTGTACTATTCTTATGAACAATACCGTTATGGTCACAATATGATTACAAACAAGTTATTCCCATCACTATGTTAATGATAATAGTTTAAACATTTATAAAGGATTAGAATTCTAAAAGATATCCAAGGCTTAACAATGAAATGACACTACAGTTTAAGTCATTTTGGTTATTGCAGGTTCTTTATGAAAGATCGGGGTCCTAGATGCATAATCTAGAGACCTTGCAACACCATGCCTCTCAGGCAGAATGACTAAAACTCCGCATTCTGGTAAAACGGTGATATGCGAAGAAATGTTGAAACTTATACATAATGTTGTATCACATTTTCAACAAGTAGTGGAAATCATTTATTGTGGACTTAAGTGAATAAGTGTATTTACTTAATGAAACATGAAGTTTGAAATGATTTGAATTGTTCAAATGAGTTCATAACTAAATGGGATATTGAATTAACTGAATTAACAAGTCTCTTCGATTTGATCGACATGACTAAAGTATTCAAGTTAAGTTTAGCATAAAAGGGACTTTTGAAAAATGTTTCACAAATTACGATAATTGGATGAATTCAAACCATGTTGAAATATCTAAACATCATAATCATTATGTATTTGATACATATGGTATAATATTATCTCTTATCAGGGTTATAGTTGTCGTTTAGAGTTAGAGATCAAAATAAGCAAACACTCATTTGAAATACAAAGGAACATCTAAAGATTCGTGGAAACAACACCATAAGTGTTATGGCAAGTTCGAGTTTCTGGAGATTTCGACAAGTTGAAATCGTGGCGAATAAACAAGTCTTTGTAGAGCATTCTTAGGAAGCTATGAATGCATCTTCCACAAAAGAGGCAAATCAGTTGTTGTCCTAAGTTGATGTGTCTTGATGAAGATACAGGTGGAAGAAAGTAAAATATCAAAACAAGGTATTTGAGCTTACCTCTGGATTGTTGAGTGGCGCAGCGGAATCTGTTTCGTGAATCCAAACTCTACAAATAGAGGAGAAACTATTGATAATGATCATAAAAGTTTCAGTGAATACTTTTACTAAAGAAAGTAGGATTCAACTATATATTCTACAAGTTTGCAGGATTATATTGTTGATTCACTTGTCGTGTTTTGAACAAGACATACCTACGAATTACAAAGAAGCGTGATGGACCTAAGTATAAGAAATGAATTGTCATTGAAATCTCATTGGTGGAATTCTCGTTTTGATAGTGATCAAAGAATTTTGGAATGTCCAAGATTATTGAGAGGACCTAGACTTGAGTGGGAGCAAATCAGCTTGGCTAATTCATAATATGTAGCTGACATATTTTGAGTGGGAGCTAAGTGAAATCCCTGGATCTCAAACATGAATGTCATATTTGAGTGGGAGCGTGAAATCATTCTGTAATATGTGGACGCCATATGTGAGTGATGGGATTGGTGTTAATAATATTTAAGTTAAGGATGAAGTTGAAGTTATTAAACAATAAGATCTGTCGAGATGGATTAATAAGTTTAATAAACACTGAATGTCGAATGCTTCCTGGACTTGATTCTGAAAGATGTTCAGAATGTCCTAAGCAAGATTCTGAAGTAGCTCAGAATGGAACAAGGTGAGAAAGTAGTTCTTACCATATGAAGCATTGAGTATTACAACTATGGTGGAAAGAAAGAGATGTGTTGCATCTCCTATGCCTCAGTCATAGGTTCTTCCATATAACCATGTTGTATACTCGACATAATGTGACCCAAGGTTTTAGTTGGAAGGACTAGCTCTTAACTGTAAGAACATATCTTTAAGTGATTCTTGAGTTGATCACTAAACCATAATTAAGTTTGTACATAAATGGTAAGAAGCAATCTAAGTGGCATAGATGCATTTCATGCACTATGATCTACATAGATATAGAAGTATAAAAGCTACATCTGATGTGATGTATAATGTTGTGGCGGGGTTAGTTCGCTTTTAACGTAGAATGATGTGTCCTAGGGCCCATGAGAAAGCCCTCGAGGTTGATCTAACGTCACTGTAAGCTCCTGGAATCCGGCCTCGTTCTGCTGCCATGACTATAGTATACACACAAAGGATAGCAAAGTGTGTTTCGAAGTTTAGATGACAACAGTGAAAACGACAGTCATCATAAACACTAGAAACAAAAGTCTCACTTTGTTGCCATACAAATACTTCGACCCATTATAAGATAATGGTGTGAATGTCAAATCGGGAAGACATTAATGATTTGCAAAAGACATAATGATCTGGTAAAACAGAACATGGACATGATGTTTCCCATTAGCATGCATGATCTGTATATGCATATGGTATATTGTTTATACGAGTAAAATGCAAGCTGGATTATTTGTACTCTAGTGCAAGTGGAAGACTGAAGGAGATATGCCCTAGAGGCAAATAAGAAATAGGTTTTTATTATCATATCTCAATTAGTTTATAATAGTTTCATATAGTGCTATAACTGTGCCAAGTAGAAACATTGGTACAGGTGTGGTATGAACCAACTAAGTCCCTAGTAGCCTCTATTCATACTAGTTCGTTGGTCATGAAGATGATCTGGGTTTCAAGATCATGCGTATTTATACCGACTGACAACAGGATCATATCATTGGAGAATGATGTGGTTGGACATTCCTCGAAGGATTGCAACACGATCAAGTCATCTAGTTCATTGTTGCAACAGCTATACCTAGACTCCTTCTCCTTAGACCGTGATCTCATATTACTCACTGTTTCCCTAGGCTGCTTAGACTGCATCAACCGTCATCTAGTAATACGGTGGCCATAAAGGTGTATGTTGGGTATTCCGAAGGAACAGTAGATGACATGTGACTGCAAGACCAGGATTTGTTCACCCACATGACGGGTAAAGATACATACGGCCGACTTGGTGAGATTACATCTATAAATGTTGCAACATGTGACTAGGTCACGGGGATGTAATATCACGGTAACAAGAAAACAGAACTTGTTGTGAATGAGATTGAACAAGGTATGGGATACCAATGATCGGATCTCGGACAAGTTGTATCGAGAAACATAAGGAAGAGGATGCTACAATTAGACGGTTCAAACGACATTGTCATCAGGAATGTATAGGGGTCACATGGATATCCCTGGTCCCTCTGTTGATCATTGATACAGATCATGTCTAGAGCATTCCCGAGCCGTGAGAGGATACACTTAAGGGTACGATGAGAGCGATCATTCGTAAGACGGAATCACAATAGAGAAAGAGAGAAAGCCGGAATCGTTCCGCGGAGAGATCCGAAGTTGTTCGGAGAAAGAATAAAGGAAAAGCTGGGAAAAGTGTTTTCAGATAAATGAGAATTTAAATATATATTTATTATATGTTAATTGTGAATTAATATATTCTAAATAATATTTATATTAATATCTAGAAAAGCAACTTTTATATTAGGCTAAATCCCCGGAGGGAAATAGCCTAGAAATAAAATTGCAGAAAAAGTAAAAGGAAAAGAAAAAGAATTACAGCTGCTGCCGCTAATGGGCTTGGCAGCCCACAGAGGCGGGCGGCTGGTAGTACACGCCGCGCAGGGGCAACAGAGACGCAGCGCCAGGCGCTGCTGGGCCCGCAGACCGGCCCACCCAGGGTGCCCCCACGTCCCCCCGCTGGCCGCTTGGGCCGCTCGCCACGTGGGCCGCGCAGAGCGGGAGCCAGCCCAACCAGGGCCAGCTGCTACCGCCCGCCGCCTTGGGCCGCCGGCTTCGCGGGCCACGGGGAGGGTGGCCGGCCCACCCGGCCAGCGCTGGTCACCACCTGTGGCTAGGCCTGGGAGCACGACCAGCCCATCCGGCTGTCACCTGGCCGCTGAGTGCAGCTGTTGGGCTGCAGTTTTGGCCCGTCTGGCTGTGTGTACGAAATTCCTGTTATTTCTTTTATTAATTAGTCCCACATGGCTAACCCAATGGGGAGGGCACACCCCCTCCGCCTATATAAAGGGGTGCCTATGGGTGGGATTAAAACACACCAAATACACAACTTGAGAAGTCCTTTGGTTGACTTTCTCCCCCCCTCTCTCTATACCTTGTGACCACGGCCCCAAGTCTGGGCTGTGCGATCGAGGCACACATGCAGTACGCCGTTGCACTACAGGGATTCCTAGCCGGATATCAACTTCCGTACTCCCGACGGGATCGGGGAGCCGGTGGTCTCATCGTGCACCGGATGTGTACGAAGACACGAGGCGCAACACTTGGGGCGCTAGAATGTCGTGAGCTGAAGCTGTTGCACGATGAAGATGATGAAGATCAAGAAGGAGCAAGGGGTGACCTGCAAGGAGCTTCACGACCTTGAAGTCGGCTTCGAGTACGACTACATCAACCACGTTCCCCACAGAACGTTAACCGCGTACGGTCTACAAGGGTATGTACTCTCTACGCTCCGGCCGTTACCGCATTACTACATAGATAGATCCTAGGCTAAGTTTCTGGGGTTCCATCGTAGGAATTTTTTTGTTTTCTGCACCGATCCCCAACATAGCTACCGGTAGAACCCTTAGCCTCGAGAGAGAACTACTCCCTCCTCATCATGGAAATTAGCAATGGTGATGGAGATGGTGGTGGAGATCGATGGAGATGGCTCCAGGGGCACTTTCCCGTCCCGGCAGGGTGCCGGAACAAAGACTTTCTGTCCCCCGAATCCCCCCTTCGGTGGCGGCGGTGCTGTGGAACTTTTCGTGGATTTCTGATTGACTTTTTAGGGTTTATGCCTCGGGAGGCTTCTTATAGGCCAGAGGGCAAGGTCGATGGGCGGCCAAGGGGACCACACCATGCCCTGGCGCGGCCTGGGAGGACCTGTGCCATGGGTTGGTGTGGCCACCTTGTGGCCCCTCTCCGACTCTCCCTCTGGCTCCGTGAGTCTTCCGGGAAAATATCAACTTTGGCTTTTGTCCGGTCCAATTCCGAGAATATTGATTTTCTGACTTTCTTGGAACCAAAAACAGCAGAAAACAGGCAACAAGCACTGTGAACTTGTTAATAGGTTAGTCCAAGAAATCATATGAAAAGTACTCCAAAGTGTGGACAAAACATAAGAAAGTAGATAAAACCAAGCATGGAACATCAAAAATTATGGATACATTTGCAATGTATCAGGCGGCAGAGCCGAAGAAGAAGGCCCGGGCATGTGGGTACTTGTAGCCGCCATGGGCGGAAAACCCCTTTCTAAATCCTAGAGGGTTAGTCCGCAGCATGCTCCCGCCTTCTCTACAGCCATACCGCTAGCAGATGCGGCTGTGCATGTTGTTGTTGCCACTATTGATGGAGCCGATGTGGCCGCCACTACCGTGGCCGTGCCAGCCACATTTCCCGAGGCATCCGACATATGAGGGAGGGAGCCTTGAGCATCCTTGCCAATGCTGCCTTGCTGGTGGCGGCTAGCTTCTCCAGTTAGGTAGTGGCCAACTGCTTTTGCACCATCTTTTTGCTGATGCGGAGGGGCTGGATGATGACCCACAAGTATAGGGGGTGTATCGCAGTATTTTCGATAAGTAAGAGTGTCAAAACCAATGAGGAGCAGAAGGTGCTGGCTAGTGGTATGGATCAGGAATTCTCTGCAAATACTTAGCAAACAGATTTTTAGGGGTTTTTGATAATGCAAGTAAATAAAGTACGAGTAAATAAAAGACAGTAGGAATAAATGCAGCAAGTGCCAAATCCTTTATGCAGCAATGGACAAGTCGGTTGTATTACTTAAGATGACCAAACGTTCTCGAGGACACACGGGAATTCTGTCAAGTGCTTTCGCTTCATATAGTTATTAATCTTCTTTAGTTTGCTAAGTGTTGTGTGGGTGAACCTGTGCTAATGTACCGACCTTCATAGGACTAATACATACTTGTGATTATACGCCTTGCAAGCATCCGTAAGTACAAGAAAGTAATTAAGGTAGAAACCTAACCACAGCTTTAAACTCTAAGACCCTGACGTCCCTTGTGCAATGGTTTCCTAACGGGGGTTCAGGTTTCTGTCACTCCGGCAACCCCTACGATTAGTAGCCAAATACACAATGCATTCCTCGAGGCCCATATAGGTGAAGTGTCATGTAGTCGACGTTCACATGACACCACTAGAAGAAGTACACCACAACTTAAATATCAAACTATTGAATCTTTCTCAACACAATTCCACTACTAACAACATAACTTCTCTCATGTCCTGCAGAACAAAATGAACTACTCACAAGACATCATATGGATCATGATCAGAGATGGAATAATGATGTATAACAATCTGAACATAATCAACAATTCAACGGTTCACTCAATAGCATCAACTACAAAAAGTAATCAACACCGGGAAAGTTTCCCCTAAGAACTATGCAAGATTCAACCCAATTGTTACAGCAATATGGAGATGGTGATGAGGGTGCTGATGGTGATGATGGTGGCGATGATGATGATGATCCAGATGAAGTCCAGCTTGATGGTGGTGTTGATGGCGACGATATCCCCTCTACGGGAAGGAATTCCCCCGACAGAATTCTGTCTGCCGGAGAGATCTTTCTCTCTCAGTGCTTTCCGCCCCGCAGAGTCGGCGGAATCTTTCTGTGGTCGCTCCCCGAGTATTAGGGTTTCGGGAGGATTATATACGCTCGAGGGGAGAGCTAGAGGTGGGCCAGGGCGGCCACACCACCTGGTGGCGCGGCCTAGGCTGGCCCGCGCCAGGGGGTGGTGTGGGCCCCCTGTGGCCCATCTCCACTCCTCCTTCTGGTAGTCTTCGTCTTCTGGAAAAATAGGATTTGCCGTATATTTTCCTGGATTTTCTGATCTTCGCGAATTTTGCCTCCAAACAGCACCTTTTCCATCAGAATCCTGACTGCAGCGGTCCATGCTCCAAAAGTCATCAACCATGCAAAAACAGATGAAATAACATAAGTATCATCTCTTAATATGAAATATATCAATGAATAATAGTAAATTATGATATAGAAATAGTGATGCAAAATGGACGTATCACTGGAGTGGAGGGAGAAGGGGAGGGGTGCCTGCCATGGAGGACAATGTCGACAGGGGTAGTGGTGTGGGTGGTGAGGGGAGTAGAGTGAAAACATATGAGGAACTTCCCCATATCCACCCTTCCCAACGCGTGCAACCGAGATGCATATGGCGCTCGCAGGAGCCTAGCTCCATGGAAACAACCGATTTCGTCATTTTCCAGTGGGCCAATTTTTGGCCTGTTTTAAGTTTCATATGGTACCGGAAACACATGCGGCCCGATGGATCAAACTAAAGGGTTTTCGTGACAGAAAACAAAAAATTCCTACGCAAAACACACCTAGGAAGGATTTATCTATCAGTAAAGCTATAACGGAGAAGGTTTCGATAACATACCCTTGTGACCGAAAGCATTTGATGTTCCAAAAGGAACGTGGATAAGGTATTCAATACCATAGCCGACCTCAAGGTCGCGAAGATCCTCGCAAGTCATCCCTTGTCCTGGTCCCTGTACGACAACTCAGGTGCCACTAATGGTAGCACCTCCGAGGTTTCACACACATGCGGTGTACGATGATGACTTCCGATTCCCTGATCCCTGCTGGGAGTGTGGAAGTAGATCTCTGACTGGAACCCCTGCAACACCTCCACGTGCCACAAAGAAGTTGTCTCTTGTGTGTATAGTCCTTCCAAGGACTACGCCACCGCAAAAGAAACGAGAAAGAGCGGAAGAGAGGGCAATCCTCTAGGGAAAATTGCCTTAGAGAAAATCCCAATTTTCTGTGTAGTTTTTCCACCAATATAGACCCCCTATATATATGAGAAAAGGGAGGACAACCTTACCTAAAGTCCTGGGGTGGGACTAAAAGAAAAGGAGAGGAGGCAGGCGGCTGGGCCAAGGCGCGGCGCCGGGTGGGCTCCACCACGCGCCAGCCCAGTGCCCGAGAGGCATCTGCGGCTCAACCGGGTGGGCCTTGCCCTGACAACCTGCTAGCGCCTGCCTACGCCTTGCTGGTCCGGCTTGCCAGCACCCACATGGGCTGCATCCAGGGCCTTCTAGCGCATGCAAGATGCTCCTCCTCCTTGTTCTTCATGTTCTTGAAGTTATTCTTCAAGTTCTTGCTTCCTTTCTCCCTCTAGATCTCTCTCTAAAGTGAGTGTGTGTGTTTTTGGTCCAATCTAGGATGGTTAATTGTGAGGCTTTGGTCTTGGGTACATGGCTATTTATAGTGTCCTAGGATTCATAGGATGGTGAGACCTTACTGGTTTGCATGGCTAAGATCCTAGGTGTCAAGCTCTCATGAGATACCTTGGTGGCCAAGGTTCCTAAGGAAGCTTGCGTTAGAAGGAACTTGGAAGCCAAGTTTCCTATTTGGGATTGATTTTTGGATCATGACAAGTGGTATTTGTCACTATACGGGCCTTGGGTTGAATTATACATGTGGGATGATTTGCATCTCAAGTGAAAACTTAATTTGAAAATTCAATTGATAATTGTATGTCTCCACCTTAATTAAGTGAAAACCTAATTAGCAATGTAGATGATTTGATCTCATCAAGGCATGACACTTGGAGTTGCAAAACACTTATATGTGATTTTATTCAAATATTTGGATATATTTGATGAATGCAAATGGTTTTAGTTTTATTAGATTCCATATTAATAATTTATGATTTGATTAAACATGATAGAATTGGAGGATAAAATTTGGTCAATAGGCTTAAAATATTTACTTGTTACTTGACTCTTGTCAATTACAACCGTTGGTAGAATGAATGATGTTTAAGATAACATAGAATAAGATAAGATAAGATAAGTTAAGAATGTATTTGATCTTGTTTTAGGGTGTGATCATATGCTAAGATTTGTTTAGCACATGAGTTAGATGAGGTTTAGATAAGATAAGTTAGCATCATCAAGTTTTATTTGTTCTTTAAGTATGTGGGGTGTGTTGATTTACTTTTATTAATGGCTTACTTCTACCCTTCCTAACTTAGAAGTTTACCAAAGATTATTTTAAAGTTGGAACACTTAGCATCATGAACTAGTCCCGAGTCATCAGGTCAAGTAGAACTTCAATCACTTTGACAAGTTCTATCAAAAACATTGTTCTCCCGAATTTTATATGCATGGATGCAATGCATACAGCTATCCTCTACCCATTTTCGTGCAACATAATCTATGGGATATTACAGAGGAGAGCGTTCTAACCATTCGGCATGTAGAGCATTCTTTCTAGTTCTACTCTACGGATGTAGCGGCACAAATTTCGTGATCTTGGCAATTTCAGGCAGGCTACGAATTCTTTGCCTAGCGGTGGCACAAAACAGTGGCTGGACAACTGATTATATCCAACATATAGGCTGCAACTCTCTACTCCCTCCATTCTAAAATATAAGATGTTTTATCTTTTGTGATGCGAATGTATCTAGATGTCTTTTGCTATATAAGTTCAGAGTGAATCTACTTTTAAAAGATATCTAGATACATATGTTTCACAAAATCTAAAACATCTTATGTTTTAGAGCGGAGGGAGTACAAAGCAACATTGATCTTGGATGGATATTATCACAAACTTTAGTATTTTTTGTGTGGGCATAACCCTTGTCATAATCAATCTATGGGCTTCTTGGCGCTATGCCTCATGGAAATTGGACAGAAGGACGAAATTAGGTTCACTACTCATTGGACCAGAATGGTTGAACAACAACTCAAGCTAAAGTTCAAAATGGATCTTTGGGGTGCCACTTGTAAAAGGCAAACTTTTGCGGAGACCTGCTCGTGCAGGGCCCGAGCGCTCCGGTCCTGACATGTGTCATGCGTGAAGTGTCTTCTACGGGCATACTTTCAAGTGCACTGCAATCGTATTTTCAAAACACCGCTTCTACGTACTTCTAAAATACAGAGCACATACTTCTAAAATATGGAGCGTGTACTTCTAAAAGTTTATCACGGGTGTATTTACAAGTACACTCGTGTACTTCCAGTTACAACACATACACATACTTCTAAGTACTCATTGTGTACTTCCATGTATATGGCGTGTGAACTTCATGGTGTAGTGGTTTATACTAACAACATGAAGCATGCAATAAAACCCGTTGTACTCAAATATAGTAGTTTCTGAAGTACACAAAAAAGTCAATCAAAACAGTTTTTCATATGGACAAATGAGGTTTCAAAATATTTCATTTGGAAAATCTGTTTCTCCAAAAAAGACAAAAACTGAGACCTCCCACCCTCCTATGTCTCTATGTCTCATCCTCATCCCACTTTGCCCCCTTGTGACAAGTGGTGGCCTAAGAGACACCCAATAGGAGTGTGAATGAGAACGCAACACTCATCAAGAGAAGAGCATGCGGGAAGAAGAACGCACCACTTGGCACAAAGAGAGAGCGCGCTGCTAGAAGAGAGCTTCAATGAGATTGTTTTTTCAAATGATTTTGGTATTTTTTTTGACAAATCTAGTTCTTTTACAAAACTTCAACCACATCTTCATCCATTCGAAACTATTTCGAAATCCCTCGTCCAAGGGTTGGCTCTAGAGACCAGAGTACTTGGGGTTGAACTTGTACATTTTGTCTCCATCCCCATCGGCCATGAACGCGTGTACCACCTCGTAGACGATGTGACAACCATAGTTCCATTCCACATAGATTAGAGCCGAATTACAAAATAGAAAACAACACTAGAAAACTTGTTTGGACCTTTTTGTGTCACTAGAGAGGGATTTTTGAGTTGAAGCATTGGAAGAAACAATAGATTGTTATCCATTGTACTTCCAGTTACAACACATGCACATACTTCTAAGTACACATTGTGTACTTCCATGTATAGGGAGTATGTACTTCATGGTGCAGTGGTTCATACTAACAACATGAAGCATGCAATACAACCGGATGTACTCAAATATAGTAGTTTCTAAAGTACACAAAAAAGTCAATCAAAAAAGTTTGTCATATGGGCGAACAAGTTTTCAACTTTTGTAAAATCTGTTTCTCCAAAAAAGGCAAAACGTGAGACCTCCCACCCTCCTATGTCTCTCTGTCTCATCCTCATCCCACTTTGCTCCCCTTGTGACAAGTGGTGGCCTAAGAGACACCCAATAGGAGCACGAATGAGAACACAACACTTGTCACGAGAAGAGCGTGAGTGAAGGAGAATGCACCACTTGGCACAGAGAGAGAGAGAGAGAGAGCTGCTAGAAGAGAGCTTCAATGAGATCGTTTTTTTCAAATGATTCGGTATTTTTGACAAATCTAGTTCTTTTACAAAACTTCACCACATCATCGTCCATTCGAAACTATTTCGAAATCCCTCATCCAAGGGTTGGCTCCAGAGACTAGAGAGCTCGGGGTTGAACTTGTACATCTTGTCTCCATCCTTATCTCGGCCCTGAACACATGGACCACCTCGTAGACGATATGACAACCATAGTTCCACTCCACATAGGTTAGAGCCGAATTACAAAATAGAAAACAACACTAGAAAACTTGTTTGGAGGTCTTTGAGTCACTAGAGAGGGATTTTTGAGTTGAAGCAATGGAAGAAACAATAGATTGTGATCCATTCTACCATTTGCATGTTTTGGTATTTGCATGGATGATATATTTATTATGTTTAATTAACTCTTAAGAATGTATCTTATGCTTTGTTGGGAAGCAGATTATCGCTTTGAAGAGTGGTTTTGGAGTCGGAATCTTGACTAGAAGTAATTGAAGAAGGTATAGATCAATGTAAGACCTATATAACACATAGCATTTTCATGCATGGAGTAGCTTGTTTGTTTCATTAGCTAATAATTAAGTGTGTAATGCACACACTTTTGATGTAGAGACAGGGGGTTTCAACCCGCTTTACGAAAAAAATCTGACGTGTCTAAACAATCGTGACTTGTTTCCTCTCTAATGCAGTACAATGAAACACGACACTCAAATCTTGTCTCAACCAGGCTCCATCAAACCAGGTTGCATTGGGCCTGGCTGAGCAACGCATGCATGCTACCTACAAATCCTAAGGTATGTTCGTGGAGCACATTCTACTCCTCAGGACAACATACATGTACTCTCTCCAATCCATATTAAGGGGACTTCTTTTCGGCTTCTAGGAGAGTTTCTCCCAGAAGGCTGTCTTCCAAATTTGTATAAACTTCTTATTTAGTATGGGGCGTGGATTTGTTTTTCTCCGGTGCATATGCACCCTTTATTTGAATTTGATTTTTGTCAAAAATTAAATTATTAAAAATTCAAAAAAATATGTGCACGTAGAACTTCAGGTTTTAGGTGCGCGCAAAGTCATTTCACAAAAAATTAACATTTCGGGTGGCTTATGCAAAAAAAGACCAAATTTGGTGCTAAAGTAACGTGCTACACGACGCAAATTTTTTTCTTTTTTTACACAGCACATAAAACATATCGGTTTTCGGTGGAATGACTTCGTATGCACCTCAAACATAAAGCTACACATGATCATATTTCTTTTGCAATTTTTTCAACTTTTTTATTTATTTTTCATACTGGGTGCATATGCACCCGGGTGTAGAAAGGGGTATCCGTTTAGTATGCCCAATGTTAATTTAAAAGTTTAAGCAAATTTAGGATATGGGTTTCTAGGAGAAGCTGGGAGAGGGTAGCTTCTGGGAGAAGCCATCCTGATATATCTTGCACTAAAATATATCTAGATATATTTATTTCGGCGATAATTAATATGGATCGAAGGAGTATATTTTATCGAATGTAATCAACCACCCTATAAAATATAATCAACGACCCGGTTCATGTATCTGACGCGCATGGCCCAGCATCAGTGGCGGAGCTTGGGATGACCTGCTGGGGAAAACGGGCTCTCGACCCAGAATCAAGTAGTCTTGGGCCAGGATTGGGAGGGGCGCAAATGGCCTATTTCCCAAGGGGTACATGGGCAAAAGATTTGTGGGCCAAAGGAGAAGCCGCCGGGACGTACGCAGAGCACCGCTAGTGCCGAGCCTTGTGCATACACCATACATGTCATTGGTAATTCGGCGCAAAAGATTTTGGAGAAAACCTATTTGAGCTCCTAGAAATAAAAAACTTATATATACATTTAAAAAAAATTCCCCAAATTTATATAAATACTTTTAATTTTGGAAATAGCTTCATATTTTCAAAACCATACTTTCTATACCTACTGAAATTCAGACGACTTAAACTTTCAGAAACGGCCTACTTTGAAAAGTTTGTAAATGATTAGATTAAAAGGCAAGTGCTTGCCTGTTGAGACACTTTAGAGTGTCACAATTTCCTTGATTTGTTTTACCTATTTTGATTCCCCTTAAATCCACTTTCTTGCACCTTTTGACATTCTTAACGGCATCGGCTCTAGAAATGAACCAGCCAACAGGGAGCACATAAATCAAACCTGCATGGTCGACAGAGAATATATGCCCTGCAACCACTAAATGCCCAAATTAGACGTAGTACGTACGATCGAGTACGATGTAAAGCGCATCTCGATTCACAAGTCACTTTCACACGTGTGAGTGCAAGCGGATCAACATACGTGCTAGTGCAACCGCCGACGATCATGGCCATTGTCTTATCAACTCAAGTACAGTACAGTATTGCTCTCCTATCCATTGCTACTATGAAAACTGTAATTATTCCTGTCACGCTGCCGTGCGTAGCTGGCAGCCAGGCAACGTACAGAGGGCTGGCCGGGTCGCCGGAGTGCTAGCTAGCTCGGTGGGTGGGGAGTGGTTAGAGTTGGCCGGAAAACACGAGACATAGGTACAGTGACTCCTCCATGCATGCGGCCCACGCGTGCATGCGATCGAAGGACAGATCTTTCTTCCTCAGACCTTTCCCCGGATCCGCCGCTGTCGCTGTGGCCGTCGCCAATAATCCTTTCCCGTCGCTTTCCTCGCCGTGGTTGTTGAGACCTCGAACCGGGCTCTAGAAGAAGTATGCGCAACAAGAGTGCCATTAATTACTCCTGTAATGCCTTGTCTTCACTCACACATGTGCGGCCTTGCTCATCATATATATACGGATGGCGTCTCCTTCTGCCATGGATCGACTGCCCGCTGAGCTGAGGCGAGCTGAACTGAGCTGCTGCACTGTAGACAGTGCGCAGTCGGCAGCGGGTGCGCCGGAGTCGAAGGTGGTTAGGATGGAGGAGGGCCTTCCCCCCGGGTTCCGGTTCCACCCCACCGACGAGGAGCTCATCACCTACTACCTCACCCGCAAGGTCTCCGACTTCTCCTTCTCCACCCGCGCCATCGCCGACGTCGATCTCAACAAGTGCGAGCCATGGGACCTTCCAAGTAAGTACATACACTAGTTGCTTCGAGTTGAGTTCGTGTCTTCCCCTTACGCATTGATCGATCACTTGTATGCGATCTGAACAACTTGATTTGAGTTTGATGCAGCAGGGCAGGCGTGCAATGCGCTAGATTACTGATTATCCCTGAACAAAAATTTCTGCTTGTTTTCTAGATACTCCCTCCATTCAGAAATATAAGATTTTTTACTTTGTAAATCGAATGTATTTAGAAGTCTTTTAATCTATATGTCCATAGAGATTTAGAGTGAACCTATACACTAAAAAATCTAGATACATTTATTTCACAAATATAAAATATCTTATATTTCTAAACGGAGAGAGTAGATAAAAGCATACATGTTCTGTCAATTCATTGTTGTGTACAAATTCAACCGGGACTAGTGTGCCCATTGCTTTTTAACCATATTGTTTACTTCTGGTCTTCTTGACTACCAGAACTTCACTCCTTAATTTCCTTGGTTTGGTGAGACTTACACCACCTTGACCTTGCTCATTACATGCATATATATTCAGGCTATCACTATTATCTACACATTGCTCTAGACACTTAGGGTGGTATTTGTAGGAGTACAGCGCAGCGTGTACTAGTCCTCGATCCTCGTTGTCAACTTATCATACACCGGCCCATACGGCCTACGTACATTGCTTGCACACTGATGGATGTAGTTTGCAGGCAAAGCTAGCATGGGCGAGAAGGAGTGGTACTTCTTCAGCATGCGCGACCGGAAATACCCGACCGGCATCCGCACGAACCGCGCCACCGAATCCGGCTACTGGAAGACCACCGGCAAGGACAAGGAGATTTTCCACGGCGGCAGGCTCGTCGGGATGAAGAAAACCCTGGTCTTCTACGGAGGCAGAGCTCCCAAGGGCGAGAAGACCAGCTGGGTCATGCACGAGTACAGGATCCAGAACAAGTTCCCCTACAAACCAAACAAGGTACACAACTACACATATGTACAACTTTTTGACCATCATTCCCCTTTGAAATATAGGCCGTGTTACTGATGTTGTTGTGTGAAATGTTCTCCTTTAAATTCTTTGGTTCGAAAAGGAGGAGTGGGTGGTGTGCAGGGTGTTCAAGAAGAGCCAGATAGTGAAGATGAGGCACCCACAGGACAGCCCCGACATGGACTCCCCATGCAACAACGGAAACGTCTCCCTGGGCGAGCTCGGGGAGCTCGACGTCTCCTCCATGCTCGGCGGCTTCGCCCCCGCCTCCGGCGAGAACTTCGGCCACGGCCGCGTCGACATGGGCGCGTACATGAACTGGCTGCAGGCGGCGGCAAACCAGAACGCGGCCGCTATGCTTCCCTGGGCGCCGGGGCTGCTTGGCACCGTCTTCGCGGCGAACCCCGCGATGCAGAAGACACTCGCGCCATTCGCCGGGTGCAGCCAGCTACCACGAGACGTCGGCGGCGGTGATCTTGCCTTGTTCGGGAACGCCATGGCGAAGGTGGACATGGAGTGCGAGCAGCAGCCGCCGCAGCTGGAAATGCACGATTCGACGTGGAGAACCTTCTGATAAGCTCGTGCCTCAGCTCAATAACAAGGGAAAGTAATAGTACTACATAACAGGTACAAAATTATGGTCGATATAGATACATCTGTAGTTAAAAATGGGACAATCCCCATGGGTCAAAATCAATTACAGTTTAACTAGACAAGTGTATACGTTTGTGGGTTCTGTTGATCTATGTTTCGTTTGTATGAAAATTGTATCTTTGTCCAATTTGAAATGAAACAAGTGCAATTTTTTTCACCGAGAGTAACCATGACTTTACATGATCCCAGCAAGGAATCGTCTCATTATGCATGCACAACAGTTCATTTTTTTTCTCAAAAAAAATCATTTTTGTGAAAATATATAATTTGTTGGCCTATATGTTGATGTTCCAAACTGTTGAGAACTTCTTAAATTGCTTTCATGAACTTCTATGTGTAGCGAACGATGTCTGTTGGGAATTAACAAGCTTGTATTTTTACCAAATAGTGCTAAGTATGGCTACCCAATGGAGTAATGAAAGCACTAAGATTGTCACCTAGTTGTTTGTGGAACAAATGTGTGCTGGTATGGTAATAGGACAAAAAAACACTTGACCCACAATGCTTTTGAGGAGGTGTGGAAGGAATTTTAAAAAAGAACAGGCTTAACAAACATGACAAGTTTATAAGTTTAATTACAACAACTTTGAGAAACTGAAGTTGAGAGAGACTGGAGGTGGCTGGGACTACATGCTGAACACTACTAAGGAATATGTTGAATGGTGGAAGAAGGAACAAAAATGAGTTTTTATGCTTTTGTTTTGCATATCATATAATAAACTCATGTCACATATACATAATCAATTCAATTTTCATCCTTGTTGGGTTATAGGATATTCTAGATTGTGACAAGTTTAAGAAGTTCTTTGCAATGAGTAGAACATGCATATCATGTTTAACGATGTCGCAAGTGAGAGTACTTATCAATCTTGCATGAGGCACTACCACCCCCACCACTTCTAGCACAACTTTTACTCAATGTGCAAGCAATTGAGAATATTGATTTTGATGAGACCGTACATGAGTCACATGCTGATGCAAAGTTTCTTATGATGATTTGTAGGTTCATTGATAATAAAAACAAAAAACCAAAGAGTTGCGAAGTGATGTGGGAGAAAATTACAAAGATTGGTGAATTGCTTAGTGGTCTCATACATCATTTGAATCCTACATAAAAAATGACGAGATCACCTCATCCACCACTATGATGAATGAAGTGATTTTTTGTTGTGCAACAGAAGGTAGTAATCACCACTTCATTTCTATCAAGATGTTCATCAGGAGAGAGCAAATGGAGATGTTTTTACACATGAGCAAAGCTACTCGATTTTGGTTGGTTGAGCATAAAGTATAACATAAAGTATGGTCATAAATGATTGTTATGTGTGATGTTGAAACAGTTAGCTTCATTGTTGTAATTTCATGATAAAAAGATTTGTTATGCTTTATTTGTAGGTATCGAGACTATTTGGCGGGTGTTGTCATTTTACATGTGATATTTAACTATTGTTGATGCTAACTACTTGAAGGGAACATGCCCGAGAGGCAATAATAAAGTGGTCATTATCTTATTCCATGTTTATGATAAATGTTTATTTTGCATGCTATAATTGTATTAATCGGAAACGTTAATACATGTGTGTTTAATAAACAAATAAAGAGTTCCTAGTTATGCCTCTCATATAAACTAGCTCATTGATTAACAAGATGATCAAGGTTTCCTGATCTTGGATATTGGATGTTGTTAATAACGAGATCACAACGTTCGTGGAATGATATGATGAACATTCATCCGAAGTATAGCAATACGATCAAAGTCATTGTGTTTAAATTTCTATAACATCATATGAAGTAATTCTAGTGTCCTTAGACCATGAGAACATGTCAATCACTAACACTAGAAGAGTAACTTGATAACATCAAACGTCACACCGTAACAGGGTGACAATAAAGGTGGGTTTAGATACTCCGAAGGTGTTATCTAGAGGCTCATGGATCAAGAGTGGGATTTGTCCATCCCGATGATGGATACCCTCTTGGTGATATCACATTGAGATAGTTTGCAAGCAAGTGATGTGATCATTAGAATGTTATATCACGGGAAGGAGAAAAGAATGCATGTCGGTAACGAGATCAAATTAGGTATGGAGATACCGATGATCGAATCGCTAACATGGAATATATCGCGAGACAAAGGGATTTAGTTACTAACGTTAAAGGTTCACACGATCACTGGAGTCATCGTTGAATGTGTAGGATTCAGTATGGATCTCCAGGTTCCGCTACTGATCATTGATCTAAGAGAGGTCTCGATCATGTCTGCATTATTCGCGAACCGTATGGTGACACACTTAAGGGATATCGACACCATTTGGAGCAAATATGTTTCAGATAAAGATTTAATAAAGTGCTGGAATCATTTTGGTGGAAATAGGAATTGTTTCGGGTGAAATTGCAGAAACTGGTTTTGCATGTGATATCGAAATTTTGCAGGGGGGTTTATGTCAATATTTGTTAATTAAAGTAATTAATAAAAGTCTTAATAAAATAAATAAATTTTTTTTATTGAATGAGAGATGCATTAATTTTGGTGGAAAATTAATGAAACTTTAAGTGGAGATAGAATTAATGGTAATGGGCTAAGTGGAAGCTCCACTCACCATTGTGGAGGGAGAGGTGAGGGAACACCATGCCCATGCGCATGGAGCCATGGGGGTTTCCCCCTCCTCCTATAAAGGGAGCTCCCCTCCTCCTCCACTCTCACACCTCCTCATGAAGGATCTCTCTCGTCCTCTAGAAATTATTCCCCATGGTCTTGGATTAGCGAGATATATGTTCCTGGTTGCTTTATCTAGAAAGGAGTTGCTTCTTCCGCTGCATCGCTGGAGCGAGGACACGGAGGTTGTCAGGGTACCGGACGTGTGTGTGATCATGGATGCACCGCTGATTTGCGGTGATGGACTTGCTGGTGCTGGACCTGCTAGACTTGCTGCTGATGGACCTGCTAGACTCGCTAAACTTCATCACGATCTTGAGATTGACAAGTGTACGACTACATCATCCACGAGTACAACCTCGTAACGCTTTGTCGCTTGATACATTGCAAATGTATCTATAATTTTTCATGTTCCATGCTTAGTTTTATCTACTTTCTTGTGTTTTGTCCACACTTTGGAGTACTTTTCATATGATTTCTTGGACTAACCTATTAACAAGAGCCACAGTGCCAGTTGCCTGTTTTCTGCTATTTTTGGTTCTAGGAAAGTCAGAAAATGAATATTCTCGAAATTGGACGGGACAAAAGCCAAAGTGCCTATTTTTCCAGAAGAATCAGATGCCAGAATACGAGACGGAGAAGTGCTGGGGGTCGGCCACACCACCTGACCGCGCAGCCAGGCCTAGCCCGCGCCAGGGGGTGGTCTGGCCGACCCCATCACCCCCTCGGCCTCTCCTTCCGCCTATATATTGCCCTCGGGACGAAAACCCTAAGTACCCGATCAAAAATCCACGAAAGAGTCTGTAGCCGCCATCATCTCCATCCCTAGATCGGGAGGGATCTGAAGCTCTTCCCGGCACCCTGCTGGAGAGGGGAATTCACCCTGGAGGCCTTCATCATGATCATGCAAGCCTCCGGTGTGATGCGTGAGTAGTTCATCTCTGGACTACGGGTCCATGTAGTAGCTAGATGGCTGGTTCTCCTCCTTTGTGCTTTCATGTCTAGATCTTGTGAGCTGCGTTCATGATCAAGATTATCTATTTGTAATTCTGCATGTTGTGTTTGCGGGGATCCGATGGATATTGAGATGCTATTTCAGATTTATTATTGATTCTATCATGTCTTTATTATTTGTGATCTTGCATGCTTTCCGTTGTTAGTAGCTATCTTGGCCAAGTAGATGCTAGCAACTCCAAGAGTTAGTATTTATGTTCGATAGTGGGTTATGCCTCTGGTAATCTGGGGAAGTGACAGAAATCTCTAAGGTACTAGATGTGTTTTTGCTACTAGGTAGAAAACAACAATCCTTTATTCATAGAACAATCGTATTGTTTACATTCCACGCAATTCGTAAATCAATAATCTGTTTCTTGCAACTTAATACTAGAGGGGGTTTGGATGATAACCTGAAGGTGGATTATTAGTCATAGATGCAGTTGGATGGCGTTCTATGTATAATGTTGTAATGCCCAATCAAGTTCCAAAGGAGTCAAGATGATTAGTATATGCATGTATTGCTTTCTCGGTGTTTGTCAATTGCCCCGCTGTAATTTGTTCACCCAACATGTTATCTATCTTAAGGAGAGCCACCTCTAGTGAACTATGGACCCCGGTCCTTTCTTTTACATTCAATCTACAAATTGGTTACTGCTTTGTGTTTACTTTCTGCAAACTATTACTTCCTTCCATTCAATACGTTTAATCCTTTGTTTTCAGCAAAATCGGTGAGATTGACAACCTCATCGCAAGTTGGGGACAAAGTTCTGTGGTTGTGTTGTGAAGGTCTCCACATTGCTACTAGCACCGGTAGTGCGCCCTGCCAAGGCTCAACTAGCAACACCTTTGGGGTGTTTCCTTGCTCCTACTGGTTCGATTAAACCTTGGTTCCATAACTGAGGGAAACTTGCAGCTGTGCTCATCCTACCTTCCTCTTGGGGTTCCCCAACGAGCTCTACGTCAACACTGAGCCATCAAGCACTTTTCTGGCGCCGTTGCAAAGGACATCTTCACAAGGGGAGTCCCTCATAACCAATCTCTTTACTTTGTTATTTTTGTTTTGCTTAGTTTACTTTTGCTTTGTTTGCTTGTTTCTTTATCAAAAACACAAAAAAATTAGTTTTACAAGTTTGCTTTCTTTATTGAAAACACAAAAAATGACTACTCTTGAAAACACTAAGTTGTGTGACTTCACTAGCCCCAACAACGATGATTTTATGAGCACACCTATTACTTCACCTGTGCCTGAAGCTACTTTCTTTGAGATAAAACCTGCTTTACTCAATCTTGTTATGAGAGAACAATTTTCTAGTATTGGTAATGAAGATGCTGCTGCCCATCTTAATAACTTTGTTGAACTTTGTGAGATGCAAAAAGCATAGGGATGTAGATGGTGATATTATTAAGCTGAAATTGTTTCCTTTCTCTTTGAGAGGAAAAGCTAAAGAATGGTTGAATTCCTTAACTAGGAATAGTATTGATTCTTGGACTAAATGCAAAGATGCTTTCATTGGAAAGTACTATCCGCCTGCTAAGATTATATCTATGAGAAGTGAAATAATGAAGTTTTAACAATCTGATAATGAACATGTTTCTCAAGCTTGGGAAAGAATGAAATCTTTGGTAAAGAATTGTCCCACTCATGGACTGACTGCTTGTATGATCATCCAAACTTTTTATGCAGGATTGAACTACTCTTCAAGGAACCTATTGGATTCTGCTGCTGGAGGTACCTTTATGACCATTACTTTGGTGCTGCAACAAAGCTTCTGGATAATATGATGGTTAACTATTCTGAATGGCATACTGAAAGAGCTCCACAAGGTAAGAAGGTAAATTCTGTTGAGGAAACCTCCTCCTTGAGTGATAAGATTGATGTTATTATGTCTATACTTGTTAATGGGAAAGCCCATATTGCTCCATATAATGTTCCTTTAGCTTCTTTGGTTGCTCAAGAAGAGAAAGTTGATGTGAACTTCATAAGAAATAATAATTTTGGCAACAATACTTATGGTAATAACAATTATAGGCCTTACCCTCCTAGTAATACTTATGGTTATAATGGTAAACCTGGATTACCTAGTGAAGGAAGAATTTTAGAACTTGAAAGAGCCACTAAAAACTTAATGCAAATGCAAATATGAGCAAAATAAACTATTCACTAAAACTATGGAGGAACAATCTACCATTTTGAAGAACATTAGCCATCAACTTGAGAGTCTAAATAGAGAAATTTCTAGTTTACAATTGAAACTCTCTAATGCTGAAAGAAACATATCATCTTTGTCTGAAGCTCAATCCTCTTTGATCAATAAAATGGCTGCAAAACCTGAAACTAATGATAATCCCTTTGCAGCTACTAATGTTATACAAGTTAGAATTGATGAAAATGTTAGACTATTAGCTGAATTACATGCTAAGTGGGAAAGAGAAGATGAAATTGCTAGAAACATTAGTGTTTCTACTATCACTACCACTAGTGTTGAGGCTAGTAATAGTTCTACTACTTTAGATGATAAATTTGATTTTGATCTTGATGGTTGCAATATCTCTGAAGTTATTAAGTTCCTACAAAATCTTGCTAAAAGTCCTAATGCTAGTGCTATGAACATGGCCTTTATAAAACACATTACTGATGCTCTCATAAAGATTAAAGAAGAAAAGATGAAACATAAAGCTTCTATTCCTATAAAACAAGAAGATGGTTGGGAACCCATCATTAATATGAAAGTGAATGACTTTGATTTCAAAGCTTTATGTGATCTTGATAGTAGTGTTTCTATTATGCCTAGAAGGATTTATGATATGCTTAATTTGCCTCCACTTAAAGATTGTTATTTGAATGTACCACTTGATGATAATGCTAAAAAGAAACTCATGGGAAGTCTTAATTATGTTCTTATTATGGTTAACAATGCCTATGCCCCCATTAATTTCTATGTTTTGGAAGTTGAATACAATGCTTCTTGTCCTATTACTTTGGGAAGACCTTTTCTTAGAACTATTGGTGCCATTATTGATATGAAAGAAGGCACCATTAAATATCAACTCCCACTCAAGAAAGGTATAGAACACTTCCCTAAGAAAAGAGAGAAGATTTCTTTTGTTTCTCCTATGAAAACAAAATTTGCTCTTAATGCTTCTTCATTTGAGAACACTTGATTCTTTTTCTTGCTTCTTATGCCTAACTTAAAGGCGTTAAAGAAAAGTACTTATTGGAAGATAATCCAAAAGTTTTAGATGAGTCTTAGAAGTTATTACCTCCGTAATAACCTCTCCTTATCCTTTTTATTTTCTTTTTGTGCCAAGAGTAACCTCTAATGAGAGAGAAGTAATGATTGGAAAAGTTGCTATCCCGAAATAGATTTCTGTGCTTCACCGTAAAAATTCGTGTAAAATCTCTGAACGTTATTTTGAGGTGTGAATTTTTGTGCTTCTGCCCCAAGTTGTTATCTAACTTTCGTTAGTTCAACACCTTTTGATTTGAGCAACATAAGGTCTTCAAAAAAATTCGTCTTTACCTGCTGGTCTGTTTTGACAGATTTCTGCCATTTTCTGCATTTGCTTCTTGTTGGTTCCTTTTTGAGTTCTTTTGGGGAATTGAGATTTTGAGGGAAGTGATTCAGTAGCTAGTGTTCTAATGCAAGTTTATTGGTATTGGAACTGAACCTTAAGACTTATTATCTTGAGTGCACTAATGTTGCTAATAAAGATTGTGTGAAGTTTTGTATGAAGGAAAAATTTCAGGTGTATGGAAGGAATGAGTAATGAGATGAAGAATGGACTAAAGATCAAGCTTGGGGATGCCACTCGTGTCACTCTAAGAAATATCCAAGAAGTACAAGTGTCAAATCTTGGGGATGTCCAAGGCATCCCCTTCTTCATCAATAAAAATCCCAGGTTTCTTCCAAACGCTTCATTTTTATTGTTTCATGCACAGTTGTGTTGTTCTTGGAGCATCTTCTTTTTTGTTTTTGTTTTGGTTTTTCGTTTGCTTTGTTTGCTTAGTTCGCTGAATAAATTGGTTGGACCCCCTCTTTCATACATTGGTTTTCAAATAGTTGGTTTGGTTTGGTTTGGAAAAGAGTAGGAAAAGCTCATGCTTAAGTGGTAAAAAGAGCTTGTTTTTGACTGTGGCCTATGCTTTGTCATGCCATGCTTGATATTGTTTTGTCTTTATGCTTAGTATTCTTTGCTGTAGCATGACTTGTTATAAACAATTGAGATTGCTTAATGTTCCTTGGATGAATCATGCGTTGTTTTAGCATATTAAACCATAGTATAGTGTTATTCTCCTTTGATGCTTTATCTGGGTTGACTTGGCACATGCTCACACCATGTTATGACTATCTCAAGTCACCATAGCCTTTATGATACTTTAGTTTTCAACTTGTAGTATCACTTTATGCTTTGATTAATGATGTTTTGTCGCTCTGCATGATTATGGCCATTATTGCTCCCTTAGTTTGTCGCTCCCAGTCTTTTGCTAGCCTCCACAACCAAGTATGAGTTCCACTCATGCATCCAACTCCCTAAACCAAGTTATTCAAATAGTCCACCATACCTACCTACTAGCATATGCTATTCTAAGTATATTCATGCTTTTGTTTATCTTCCAAATTAAACTAGTTATGAGAAAACTAGTGATTAAAGCTCTCACGAACTTGATGACACACTTTACTTTTTGCATCTAATAAACTTGAACCATTGGGTCCTTCTTTGTTGCGTATATGCTTGCGCTTTATAAGTTGAAATTAGCAGAACCATGTATCATGGGGAACGCTTTTAGCATTGCACTTGTACTTTGTACCCCGTTGATATCATGTTCTTTTGCTTATGGATCCCGGTGGTGTGCAATAAAAGTGGAACTTGTAAGATCATGGAGTTTGTATGTGTGTTAGAGAAACGCATGGGCCGCTAGCCTAAGCCATGCCTAATCATGGTGGAAACTTGCAGCATCACCATAATGAGCACTCTATGAAGCATCCTCAATAAAAACCTATGCAAATAGCAAATAAAAAGACCGCTGAGATGCTCATTGTCTGCTTGCCTTGTCATTTTCATTATGGGATAGCTCCTGTATCATGTGCAAGGGGTACCCCATTGGCGGTTCTTTATGATACATATGTACTTACAATGACAAGAGTTTACTCGTGACTAAAGTTGAGTAGCATGAGGTTTGGTCTTTGTAAGTAAGGGGCATGAGATTTCAGTTTATAACTTATCAAGCATATCCTCTTAGTTGTGTCACTTTAACCTTAATCACCTTCAACATGCTTATGATAGGGGCAATGAGAGCTGATAGCTATAAGTACCATAATTTTTGGAAGCTCTTTATGAGACTTGAATCCCTACTTCCTTCTATGAAGGCATTTCTTCCACCATTATATTGAGTCTCCACCCTCTACCTTTATGCACCTACTTTGAGAGCATAGTGGCCATTCTTAGTTCTATGTGCATTGTCCCAAGACTAGTTCATTGATGCATAACTTTATATTGCTTGTTTTAAACTATTTGTATCTAGTCACTCTTATGAACTTTGAAGGTGTACTATGCATTTATATTTGCTACTCTATGAGGGACAAGATGAATACTATTATGCTATGTTTTCTTTATGTGAAACAAACAAACGTCTTGCAAAGCATTGTTATTCATGAATCTTTTGTTTGTGCCTTTTCATGATGCATCATAGTTTCTTTGTCTTATTGCTAGAACCTTGTCTTTCATGTTATGATTGAAGTACTATGATCCCAGCTTTCAATGTTTTACAAATACTTTGATCAAGTTTATGATGGTGCATGTCACCTCAAATATTATTCTTTCTTTTTATCACTTACCTACTCGAGGACGAGCAGGAGTTAAGCTTGGGGATGTTGATACGTTGCTAACATATCCATAATTTTTGATGTTCCATGCTTGATTTTATCTACTTTCTTATGTTTTTTTCCAACTTTGGAGTCCTTTTCATACACTTTCTTGGACTAACCTATTAACAAGATGCCATAGTGTCAGCTGCCTGTTTTCTGCTGTTTTTGGTTCTTGGAAGTTAGAAAATGAATATTCTCGGAATTGGACGGGACAAAAGCCAAAGTGCCTATTTTTCCGGAAGACATCAGATGCCAGAATACGAGACAGAGAAGGGCTGGGGGCCGTCCACATCACCTGGCCATGTGGCCAGGCCTGGCCCGCGCCAGGAGGTGGTCTGGCCGACCCCAGCACCCCCTCGGCCTCTCCTTCCGCCTATATATTGTCCTCGGGACAAAAACCCTAAGTACCCAATCAAAAATCCACGAAAGAGTCTGTAGCCGCCGTCGTCTCCATCCCTAGATCGGGAGGGATCTGAAGCTCTTCCCGGCACCCTGCCGGAGAGGGGAGTTCACCCTGGAGGCCTTCTTCATCATCATGCAAGCCTCTGGTGTGATGCGTGAGTAGTTCATCTCTGGACTACGGGTCCATGTAGTAGCTAGATGGCTGGTTCTCCTCCTTTGTGCTTTCATGTCTAGATCTTGTGAGCTCCGTTCATGATCAAGATCATCTATTTGTAATTCTGCATGTTGTGTTTGCAGGGATCCGATGGATATGGAGATGCTATTTCAGATTGATTATTGATTCTATCATGTCTTTGTTATTTGTGATCTTGCATGCTTTCCATTGTTAGTAGCTATCTTGGCCAAGTAGATGCTAGCAATTCCAAGAGTTAGTATTTATGCTCGATAGTGGGTCCATGCCTCTGGTAATCTGGGGAAGTGACAGAAATCGCTAAGGTACTAGATGTGCTGTTGCTACTAGGGAGAAAACAACAATCCTTTATTCATAGAACAATCGTATTGTTTACATTACACGCAATTCGTAAAGCAATAATCTGTTGCTTGCAACTTAATACTGGAGGGGGTTCGGAATGATAACCTGAAGGTGGATTATTAGTCATAGATGCAGTTGTTTGGAAGTCTATGTATAATGTTGTAATGCCCAATCAAGTTCCAAAAGAGTCAAGATGATTAGTATATGCATGTATTGCTTTCTCGGTGTTTGTCAATTGCCCGGCTGTAATTGGTTCACCCAGCATATTATCTATCTTAAGGAGAGCCACCTCTAGTGAACTATAGACCCCGGTCCTTTCTTTTACATTCAATCTACAAACTGTTTACTGCTTTGTGTTTACTTTCTGCAAACTATTACTTCCTTCCATTCGATATGTTTAATCATTTGTTTTCAGCAAAACCGGTGAGATTGACAACCTCATCGCAAGTTGCGGACAAAGTTATGTGGTTGTGTTGTGCAGGTCTCCACATTGCTACTAGCACCGGTAGTGCGCCCTGCCAAGGCTCAGCTAGCAACACCTTTGGGGTGTTTCCTTGCTCCTACTAGTTCGATTAAACCTTGGTTTCATAACTGAGGGAAACTTGCTGCTATGCTCATCATACCTTCCTCTTGGGGTTCCCCAACGAGCTCTACATCAACACTGAGCCATCATCGCTCTTCAAGGGTATGTTCTCTATGGATGTATGTCCAACCGTTGATTGTATCTAGGTAGATAGATCTTGGTGCTTAGTTGTTCACATCGTAGGAATTTTTTTGTTTTCTATGCTACGAACCCAGAAGTGGTATCAGAGTGTGGTCTATGCATAGATGCTTTGCACGGGTTAAACATATATGAGTATGTGGGTGTTGATGATCATTTTATTGCATCTTCTATGTATTTTTGATATTGGTGGCATAGTGGGATAATGTTGGGTCCGCAGCATAGAAAACAAAAAATTCCTACGATGAGAACTACACGCCAAGATCTATCTACTAGATACAGAGCAACGGGTGGACATACATCCATCGAGAACTTACCCTCGAAGACAACGAGTTTTGTTAACGAGTAGGAACTCGTGGTTGATGTAGTCATACACTTGCGGATCTCAAGATCGTGTGGAAGTCCGAGCACCGCAAATCAGCAGCGCATCCGTCCTCGTACACACGTTCAAGCCACTGGACAACCTCCACCTCCTCCCTTCAGCGATGCAGCAGAAGCAGCAACTCCTTCCAGACGAAATGCCACCGGGAACATGTATCTCGCTAATCCAAGACCATGGGGGAATAATTCTAGAGGGGGAGAGAGATCCTTCACGAGGAGGTGTAAGGAAGAAGGAGAAAGAGGGGGGCCTTTTATAGGAAAGGGGGGGTGCCCCTCCCCATGGCCGGCGCCTCATGGAGGGTGACCCCTCACCTCCCCCATTCATGTGGTGGTAACCCCTCCACATTTAAATGCCTCTTCACATTCCCTTTTAATGTCTCCACTTTAAATGCATTAAAATTCTCTAAGTTTAATGCTCTCTCATTTAATAAAACTCTTTTATTAAATTTATTCAGAATTTTGTTAATTAATTTAATTAACGAACATTCACATAAAACCCCTTGCAACATTTCAATATCACATGCAGAACCACTTTTTGCAATTTCACCCGAAACAATTCCGATTTCTATCGAAACAATTCCTGCGCTTTGCAATTCTTTCGTCTGAAACATATGTGCTCCAAAATGGTGTCCGATATCTCTTAAGTGTGTCACCCTACAGTTCGCGAATAATGCAGACATGATTGAGACACCTCTCAGATCAATAATCAGAAGCGGGACCTGGAGAGCCATATTGACTCCTGCATATTCAACGATGACTTATGTGATCGTGAGAACCTTTAACGCTAGTAACTTAATCCCTTTGTCTCATGATATAATACATGTCCGAGATTCGACCATCGGTATCCAAATACCTAGTTTGATCTCGTTACCGACATGCACTCTTTTCTCGTTCCCGTGATATAACATTCTAGTGATCACATCACTTGCTTGCAAGCTATCTTAATGTGATATCACCGAGAGGGCCTAGAGTATATCTATCCGTCATCGGGATTGACAAATTACACTCTTGATCCATGAGCCTCAACATAACACCTTCGTAGCACTGAACCCATCTTTATAGTCACCCTGTTACGGTGTGATGTTTGATGTTATCAAGATACTCTTCTGGTGTTAGCAATTAACATGATCTCATGGTCTAAGGATAAAGATTACTTCGTATGATGTTATAGCAATATAAACATAATGACTTGATCGTAATTCTATACTTTGGATGAATGTTCATCACATCATTTCTTAAAATGTTATGACCTTGTTATTAACAACATCCAATGTCTATGATCAGGAAACCTTGATCATGTTGTTAATCAACAAGCTAGTCTACAAGAGAGGCATAACTAGGAACCCTTTTTGTTTATTAAACACACATGTATTGACATTTCCGTTCAATAAAATTATAGCATGCAAAATAAACATCTATCATATACGAGGAATACATAATAACAACTTTATTATTGCCTCTCAGGGCATATTTCTTTCAGATAAAGCAGCCCGGACTAACTTTACATGTCCTCACACATGAGAATTGTTCCATGCTTGACATGCAACTAGATTTTCATAAGTGGCTAGAGGGTGTATGTCTCTCCTACTATAGTCAATATCTGATTTACAACGAGTTGCTAATAATTTGATTATTATCATTATGGTTCCATGCTCGTAGGTATGAACGGTTCTATCTTTGAAAGCCCTAAGACGCGTAAAAAATGCAATTGATAAATTAGAGGCATCTAGTTTAGATTGTTACTGGGCAAGTGCCATGATATGGTGATGTTATAATTTATAGTATGAATGATACTCTTGGAAATTATAACATACCAAAGCTTAAATTCTATAGACCTTGTCCTTACACATATAGGAATGATAAAGATCATACCAAGATGCACAAGATAGTGATCAAGTGCAAAAACCATATCATATCACTTTTTGCATATGATGTTTGTTTGCATCTTATATTGCTTGTTTGGCATTTTAGTAGCATTATAAGATGATCCCTGATTTAGATATCAAGATAAAATAGGTTCTTCCTTAAGTATGCACCGTTAAGAAAGTTCGTCGTTTCGAGACATCACATGATGATCGGGTGTACTTGAATCTACACTTTCATACAACAGGTGTAAGACAGTTTTACACATGCGAGTACTAAGGTTCTTACTTGGCGATCCTAGCATGTACAGACATGGTCTTTGAAAATGGACCGAAAGGTTAAGTATGAGTCATATGGTTGATATGATGCCCATATAGATGCTCGCCTTTGAAACTACACCGACTCGCATGATGATCAAACTTAGTGTAGTGGATTTGGTTCATGTAATCACCAAAAAGACACGGGGGATGTCGTTTTTGAGTGGGAGTTCATGTAGTAATATGATTAAAGTTGAACTCAATTTATCATAACTTAAATCAAAGTGAATTTGCATATTTTATTGTAGTCACTAGCATCTGTTTACTACCTTGCGCTTGGTTTTAATTGAGATAATAGAACAGTAAAATTCTGGATATTTACTTTATGAACAAGTATCGTATTGTTTTAAGTGTCAATTTAAAGTTTAAAAGTCCTATTGCAAACTTTCAGCAAACTCTATCTACTCCATGAAGTTTAATAAGTAGTATTAAACCAAGAGTAACAATTCCAATGTTAGTATCTAAAGTATCATATTTGCCTCCATGATTCTTGATATTCAAAAGTTGTTTTAATATCGAGGTTATCTAGGAGCTGAAAGAATTGATTCAGAAACCATCATGTATGAAATATATTGTGATATCTGAAGCAATGTTTAGGTTGCAACATGATAGAGTATAATTTGGCAAAATACATGTTCTCATATTATATGAGAATTTGCAAAGGTTGGAGATGTTAGGCGTCCTAATCTCCCAGAAAGGTTTTGGGAACTGACATTATACTCATGGTTCGTCCTTATAGGCTATAGTAGCCTGGTCATGTGATAAGGAAGAAAAGAAGATGTAGGTAAAATGTTTACTACACTAAAAGATTACTAAAGAATGGATTTTTGAAAGAACACCATACATTTTGATGATGGTGATCCACTTCAAAGTGCAAGTCCAAAGGTATTAGTATTTGACTATACACGCTTTGTACTATGTGTAATATGTATGGCGCCACTTTTGATGTTGATATATTCTTTTAAAAGGAAAAGTAAATGCTGAAAGAGAATCTATAAAATATTTGGCAGAAAAGAAAAGTTTGGAAATGTCGAGTTAAGATATATAGATGATATACATGTTATGGTTGTATTCTTTGCTTGTTAAATAATGTGATTCTTGGCTATTAGATACCTAATTTGTTGGTGTGAAATTTCATACAGAACCATGCAATTCATGAACTATAATGGCTTAAGTAACTAGCAAGAGAATATGTGATGATGTTCATCGAAAACAAATAAAGGGTTATTGTGTTTCTCATTGATATCAAAGCTTGCCTTCAAGATTTGTTTAAATAATTTTTGTTTTGCCTTCAAGATTACTTTAATTAACAAACATTCACATAAAACCCCTTGTAACATTTCAATATCACATGCAGAACCACTTTCTGCAATTTCACCCGAAACAATTCCGGTTTCTATCTAAGCAATTCCTGCGCTTTGCAATTCTTTCGTCTGAAACATATGTGCTCCAAAATGGTGTCCTCTAACTCTTAAGTGTCTCACCCTATAGTTCGCGAATAATGCAGACATGATTGAGACTCCTCTCAAATCAATAATCAGAAGTGGGACCTGGAGATCCATACTGACTCTTGCATATTCAACGATGACTTATGTGATCATGAGAACCTTTAACGCTAGTAACTTAATCCCTTTGTCTCATGATATAATACATGTACGAGATTCGATCATTGGTATCCAAATACCTAGTTTGATCTCGTTACCGACATGCACTCTTTTCTCATTCCCGTGATATAACAGTCTAGTGATCACATCACTTGCTTGCAAGCTATCTTAATGTGATATCACCGAGAGGGCCCAGAGTATATCTATCCGTCATTGGGATTGACAAATTCCACTCTTGATCCATGAGCCTCAACATAACACCTTTGTAGCACTGAATCCATCTTTATAGTCACCCTGTTACGGTGTGACGTTTGATGTTATCAAGATACTCTTCTGGTGTTAGCAATTAACATGATCTCATGGTCTAAGGATAAAGATTACTTCGTATGATGTTATAGCAATATAAACATAATGACTTGATCGTAATTCTATACTTCGGATGAATGTTCATCATATCATTTCTTAAAATGATGTGACCTTGTTATTAACAACATCCAATGTCTATGATTAGGAAACCTTGATCTTGTTAATCAACAAGCTAGTCTATAAGAGAGGCATAACTTGGAACCCTTTTTGTTATGAAACACACATGTATTGACGTTTCCGTTCAATACAATTATAGCATGCAAAATAAACATCTATCATATACGAGGAATACATAATAATAACTTTATTATTGCCTCTCAGGGCATATTTCCTTCAGTCTCCCACTTGCACTAGAGACAATAATCTAGTTTACATAGTGATAAATCTAACACCCATGGAGTTCTGGTGTTGATCATGTTTTTCCCTAGGGAGAACTTTAGTCAACGGATCTGCTACATTTAGGTTCGTGTGTACTTTACAAATCTTTGTATCTCCATCCTTGACATACTCGCGGATGGAGTGAAACCGGTGCTTAATATGCTTGGAATTCTTGTGAGACCTCGGTTCCTTGGCGTTGGCTATGGATCCATTGTTGTCACAATAGATCACCATTGGGTCCAATGCACTAGGAACCACACCTAGTTCCGTTATGAACTCTTTCATCCAAACCACTTCCTGCGCCGCTTCTGAAGCAGCAACATATTCCACCTCCGTCGTTGATCCAGCCACCACATGTTGATTGGAACTCCTCCAGCTAAGTGCTGCTCTGTTCAAGAGAAATACGTATCCGGATTGAGACTTAGAGTCATCCGGATTGGTGTCAAAGCTAGCATCGACATAACACTTTGCGACTAGCTCTTCTTCACCTCCGTATACAAGAAACATATCCCTAGTTCTTCTCAAGTACTTAAGGATATTCTTGACCGCTATCCAGTGTTCCGAACCTAGATCAGATTGGTACCTACTAGTCAAACTAATAGCATGTGCCACATCCGGTCTTGTACATAGCATGGCATACATTATAGAGCCTATGGCCGAGGCATAGGGGATCTTATCCATTATCTCTCTTTCTTCCGCCGTAGCCAGACTTTGAGTCTTGCTCAATGTCTTGCCTTGCAACATAGGTAAGAACCCCTTCTTACTTCCGTCCATATTAAACTTCTTTAATATCTTATCAAGGTATGTACTCTGCGATAGCCCAATTAGGCGCCTTGATCTATCTCTATAGATTTTAATGCCTAATATATATGACGCTTCACCAAGGTCTTTCATCGAAAATTTGCTGTTTAGATAACTTTTAACACTGTCTAAAAGATCTATATCATTTTCAATCAATAATATGTCATCCACATATAATATCAGAAATGCCACATTGCTCCCACTCACTTTCTTGTAAATACAAGCCTCTCCATAAGTTTGGACAAATCCAAACTCTTTCATCACCTCATCAAAGCGGAGATTCCAACTCTGGGATGCTTGCTTTAGTCCATAGATGGATCGCTGAAGTTTGCATACCTTATCAGCATCCTTAGGATTGACAAAACCCTTAGGTTGTATCATATACAACTCTTCTTCAATATTACCATTGAGGAACGCAATTTTGACATCCATCTGCCATATTTCATAATCGAAATATGCAGCAATTGCTAACATAATCCTAACCGACTTAAGCATCGCTACGGGAGAGAATGTCTCATCGTAGTCAACTCCTTGAATTTGTCGCAACCCCTTTGCGACAAGTCGAGCCTTATAGATGGTCACATTACCATCAGCATCAGTTTTTCTTTTCAAAATCCATTTATTCTCAACGGCCTTTCGATCGTTAGGTAAGTCTACCAAGGTCCAAACCTGGTTTTCGTACATGGATTCCATCTCGGATTTCATGGCTTCTAGCCATTTGTTGGAATCCAGGCTCATCATCGCTTCTTCATACGTCGCAGGGTCATCCATTTCATCAACCATGAAATTCACAACAAGATTGTCGTACAATTCAGGAGCTGCACGTGTCCTACTTGACCTGCGAGGTTCGGTAGTGTCCTCTTTCGGAGTTTCATGATCAATATCATTAGCTCTCTCTTCATTAGGTGAAGTTAACTCCGAAACTATTTTCGGTGCTGCGCTACTCGCCATTTCATGAAGAGAAGGTTCAATAACCTCTTCGAGTTCTACCTTCCGACTACTCACACCTTTCGCGAGAAACTCGTTCTCAAGAAAGGATTCATTCTTGGCAACAAAAACCTTGCCCTCGGATCTGTGATAGAAGGTATACCCAATCATTTCCTTAGGGTATCCTATGAGGACACATTTTTCCGCTTTGGGTTCGAGTTTATCCGGCCGAAGTTTCTTTACATAAACATCGCATCCCCAAACTTTAAGAAATGACAGCTTAGGTTTATTTCTAAACCATAATTCATACGGTGTCGTTTCAACGGATTTAGATGGTGCCCGATTTAAAGTGAATGCAGCGGTTTCCAGTGCATAACCCCAAAATGACAGTGGCAAGTCAGTCAGCGACATCATAGATCGAACCATATCCAATAAAGTACGATTACGATGTTGCGACACACCATTACGTTGTGGTGTTCCGGCAGGCGTGAGTTGTGAAACTATTCCACACTCTTTCATGTGTGTGCTAAACTCGTAACTTAGATACTCACCTCCACGGTCGGACCGCCGAAATTTGATCTTTCTGTTACGATGATTTTCCACTTCATTCTGAAATTCTTTGGACTTTTCAAAAGTTTCAGACTTGTGTTTTATAAAATAGATATACCCGTATCCACTTAAATCATCCGTGAAAGTAACAAAATAACGATATCCACCTCCCACCGACACACTCATTGGTCCACATACATCAGTATGTATGATTTCCAATAAATCTGTCGCCCATTCCATTGAACCGGAAAACGGTGTTCTAGTCATCTTGCCTATAAGGCATGGCTCACATGTATCAAATGATTTAAAATCAAGTGATTCCAAAATTCCATCAGAATGGAGTTTCTTCATGCGTTTAATGCCAATATGACCTAGACGGCAGTGCCACATATATGCAGATATATCAGTATCAAGTTTAATCCTTTTAGCATCAACATTATGAATATGCGTAATACTACTATCGAGATCCAATAGAAATAAACCATTCAACACAGGTGCATGACCATAAAAGGTATCATTCTTATAAATAGAGCAACCATTGTTTTCAGATTTAAAGGAATAACCACTTTGCATCAAACATGATCCGGATACAATGTTCATGCTCAGTCTAGGCACCAAATAACAATTATTCAGATTTATAACTAATCCCGATGGCATGTGGAGAGGTAGCATCCCGACGGTGATCACATCAACTCTTGATCCATTGCCGACCCGCATCCTGACCTCATCCCTTGCTAGTTGTCACTTGTTCCGCAGCCCTTGAACTGAGTTTTATATATTAGCAACCGATCCCGTATCAAATACCCAGGTGCTACTACGAGTACTAGTCAAGTACACATCAATAACATGTATATCACATATACCTTTGTTTGCCTTGCCGGACTTCTTGTCCGCCAAATACTTGGGGCAATTGCGCTTCCAATGGCCAGTCCCCTTGCATTAGTAACACTCGGTGTCAGACTTAGGTCCAGCTCAGGGTTTCTTTTCAGGTGTGGCAACAGATTTGCCACCCTTCTTTTCCTTGTGCTTGCCTTTCTTGTCCTTCTTGAAACCGGTGGTCTTACTGATCATCAACACTTGATGTCCTTTCATAATCTCCCCTTCTGCAGTCTTAAGCATTGACAGAAGCTCGGGAAGAGACTTCTTCATGCCCTGCATATTATAGTTCATCACGAAGCTCTTGTAGCTAGGTGGAAGAGATTGGAGAACATGATGTATGCCTAAGTCAATGTGAATCGTTATTCCCAAGGACACAAGCTTATCGGCGTACCCAGACATTTTGAGTACGTGCTCACTAACGGAGCTGTTCTCCTCCATCATGCAGCTAAAGAACTTTTCAGAAGCATTATAACTCTCTACGGTAGCATGGGTATCGAAAATCATTTTCAATTCTCCCATGGTATCAAAGGCATTGCCATTTTCGAAACGCTTTCGAAGTTCTGGCTCTAGCCCATACAGTATGCCACAATGAACTAAGTTGTGGTCTTCCTGACGAGTTATATAGACATTCTTTTCCTCGTCAGGGGCATCAGGAGCTGGTGGGGGGCCTAGCGGCGCCTCTAGCACATATTGTTTTTGTGCAATAGTGAGGAGAATCCTAAAATTCATAGCCTAGTTGGTGAAGTTGCTACCATTCGCAGCAAGTTTCTTTTTCTCCATGAACACATTAAAATTAAAAGCAGGTGGTGCCATCTACAACAGAATTTGTAAAGTTTATTTAGACTAAGTTTATGATAGAGTTAGTTCAACTAATCCAAATTACTAATGAACTCCCACTCAAAAACGACATCCCTCGTGTCCTTTTGGTGATTACATGAACCAAATCCACTACACCAAGTCTGATCATCACGTGAGTTGATGTAGCTTCAAAGGCGAGCATCTATATGGGCATCATATCAACTATATGACTCAGGATTAACCTTTCGGTCCGTGTTCCGAGGCCATGTCTGTACATGCTAGGATCGCCAAGTAAGAACCTTAGTATTCGCGTGTGTAAAACTGTCTTACGCCCGTTCCTATGAAAGCGTAGATTCGAGTACACCCGATCATCACGTGATGTCTCGAAACACGATCCACAGAACGGTGCATACTTAAGGAAGAACACATTTTATCTTGATATTTAAATGAGGGATCATCTTACAATGCTACAAAAAGCGCTAAACTAGCAGTATAAGCTGCTAACATCTAATGTGTAAAGTGAGATGATATGGTCCATGCATTTGATCTCTATAATTTGCATCGTGGTATGGTCTCTATCATTCCTTTGTGTGTAAGGACAAGGTCTATGGAGCTTACACGTTGAGTGTGTTGTAAGAGTATTTATCATACATCTACTTACAACAATACCATATCAAGACACTAGCCCAGCAACGATCTAAAGTAGACGCCTCTAATTTATCAATTGCAAGTTTTACGTTGCTTAGGGCTTTCGGAGATAGAACCGTTCTTACCTACAAACATGATCCACAACGAGGATAACCAAGTTATTAGCAACTAGTTGTAAATAAGATATTGACTATAGTAGGAGAGACAGACACCCGCCAGCCACTTATGCAAAACAAGTTGCATGTCAGTCGTTGAACCGGTCTCATGTACGATGACATGTAAGGTTGGTCCGAGCCGCTTCATCCCACTATGCCACCAATATCCAAAATACATAGAAGATGCAATAACATGATCATCATCGCCCACATATAAACATATGTGTACTACCCGTGCAAAGCACCTACACATAGATCAGGCTCTGATACCACTGTTGGGTCCGCAGCATAGAAAACAGAAAAAATCCTACGATGAGAACTACATGCCAAGATCTATCTACTAGATACAGAGCAACGGGTGTACATACATCCATCGAGAACTTACCCTCGAAGACAACGAGTTTTGTTAACGAGTAGGAACTCGTGGTTGATGTAGTCGTACACTTGTCGATCTCAAGATCGTGTGGAAGTCCGAGCGCCGGAAATCAGCAGCGCATCCGTCCTCGCAAACACGTTCAAGCCACCGGACAACCTCCACCTCCTCGCTCTAGCGATGCAGCGGAAGCAGCAACTCCTTCTAGACGAAATGCCACCGGGAACATGTATCTCGCTAATCCGAGACCATGGGGGAAAAATTCTAGAGGGGGGGAGAGATCCTTCACGAGGAGGTGTAAGGAAGAAGGAGAAAGAGGGGGGCCTTTTATAGGAAAGGGGGGGTGCCCCTCCCCATGGCCGGCGCCTCATGGAGGGTGACCCCTCACCTCCCCCATTCATGTGGTGGTAACCCCTCCACATTAAAATGCCTCTTCACAAGTTTAATGCTCTCTCATTTAATAAAACTCTTTTATTAAATTTATTCAGAATTTTGTTAATTACTTTAATTAACAAACATTCACATAGAACCCCTTGCAACATTTCAATATCACATGCAGAACCACTTTCTGCAATTTCACCCGAAACAATTCTGATTTCTATCGAAACAATTCCTACGCGTTGCAATTCTTTCGTCTGAAACATATGTGATCCAAAATGGTGTCCGGTAACTCTTAAGTGTGTCACCCTATGGTTCGCGAATAATGCATACATGATTGAGACTCCTCTCAGATCAATAATCAGAAGCGGGACCTAGAGATCCATACTGACTCCTGCATATTCAACGATGACTTCTGTGATCGTGAGAACCTTTAACGCTAGTAACTTAATCCCTTTGTCTCATGATATAATACATGTCCGAGATTCGACCATCGGTATCCAAATACCTAGTTTGATCTCGTTACCGACATGCACTCTTTTCTCGTTCCCGTGATATAACATTCTAGTGATCACATCACTTGCTTGCAAGCTATCTTAATGTCATATCACCGAGAGGGCCTAGAGTATATCTATCCGTCATCGGGATTCACAAATTGCACTCTTGATCCATGAGCCTCAACATAACACCTTCGTAGCATTGAACCCATCTTTATAGTCACCCTGTTACAGTGTGACGTTTGATGTTATCAAGATACTCTTCTGCTGTTAGCAATTAACATGATCTCATGGTCTAAGGATAAAGATTACTTCGTATGATGTTATAGCAATATAAACATAATGACTTGATCGTAATGCTATACTTCGGATGAATGTTCATCACATCATTTCTCAAAATGCTATGACCTTGTTATTAACAGCATCCAATGTCTATGATCAGGAAACCTTGATCATCTTATTAATCAACAAGCTAGTCTATAAGAGAGGCATAACTAGGAACCCTTTTTGTTTATTAAACACACATGTATTGACGTTTTCGTTCAATACAATTATAGCATGCAAAATAAACATCTATCATATACGAGGAATACATAATAACAACTTTATTATTGCCTCTCAGGGCATATTTCCTTCAGATAAAGCAGCCCGGACTAACTTTACATGTCCTCGCACATGAGACTTGTTCCACGCTTAACATGCAACTAGATTTGCATAAGTGGCTAGAGGGTGTATGTCTCTCCTACTATAGTCAATATCTGATTTACAACGAGTTGCTAATAATTTGATTATTATCATTATGGTTCCATGTTCGTAGGTATGAACGGTTCTATCTTCGAAAGCCCTAAGCCGCGTAAAAATTGCAATTGATAAATTAGAGGCATCTAGTTTAGATTGTTACTAGGCAAGTGCCATGATATGGTGATGTTATAATTTATAGTATGAATGATACTCTTGGAAATTATAACATACCAAAGCGTAAATTCTATAGACCTTGTCCTTACACATATAGGAATGATAAAGATCATACCAAGATGCACAAGATAGTGATCAAGTGCAAAAACCATATCATATCATTTTTTGCATATGATGTTTGTTTGCATCTTATATTGCTTGTTTGGAATTTTAGTAGCATTATAAGATGATCCCTGATTTAGATATCAAGATAAAATAGGTTCTTCCTTAAGTATGCACCGTTAAGAAAGTTCGTCGTTTTGAGACATCACATGATGATCGGGTGTACTTGAATCTACACTTTCATACAACGGGTGTAAGACAGTTTTACACATGCGAGTACTAAGGTTCTTACTTGGCGATCCTAGCATGTACAGACGCCTCTAATTTATCAATTACACATTCTTTGCTTGTTAAACAATGTGGTTCTTGGCTATTAGATACGTAATTGGTTGGTGTGAAATGTCATACAGAACAATGCAATTCATGAACTATAATGGCTTAAGTAACTAGCAAGAGAATATGTGATGATGTTCATCGAAAACAAATAAAGTGTTATTGTGTTTCTCACTGATATCAATGCTTGCCTTCAAGAATTGTTTAAATGATTTTTGTTTTGTTCCGGTATTATGAGAACAATGCTTGTTCAAATAATTACCGTATTCCATAGAATATGGATGAACTTTTACAAGTCTAGTTGGAGAAATCACGTCCATAAAAACTAATGCTAAAATGTCGCAAGACAAATGATTGAAAGATCACTTTTGAAGTGACATCGTTGTTTAAATTATATTGGAAAGAAAACATGAAAAAACTACATGTTGATGGTTTTTGGGAGTCTTTGATTTTGATCAATTGACGCTTGTGAGACTTTCCTCGAGATAATTGAAACTTTGTTCTGGCCAAAGAGGAACAGATGACTAACTTATTGGAAATTGTGCATGTTGATGTATATAGTCCATTATGTTTAGCTATGTGCAGTGGATCTTTCAGCTTCATATGCTTTCTCCAGAAATTTGAGTGAATATATATGTATATTTACTAAATAAGGAAGAATTTTGAAACATTTGAGAATTGTTCAAATACATTCAAGATGAAGTGGAAAATCATTGTAACAACAAAATAAAAAATTAGGATTCAATCATAAAGGAAGATATTTGAGTTACATGTTTAGCAAAACATCTAAGATTTGAGGAATTGTTCCATCTATTTGTGTTTCCCGATAAACCATAGGAGTATGGAATGTTCGAGAGATGAAACCAAACCTTGTTTAACATGGTAAGATCAAAGGTGTAATTTATAAAACTGCCCTTATATTTTCAGGATTAAAGCTTTAGAGACTACCGCTGTTACACTGAAAAGAGCACCATTGTGATCTATTGAAATGACACCATAAAGGTTATGGTTTCGTATAAAACCCGAGTTGTCTTTTCTTAAATTTTGGTATGCTATGCATAAGTAAAATGTTTACAAGCAAAGTCAGATAAGCACGTCTTTGTAGGTTAACCCAAAGAATCTGTTGGGTATTCCTCCATAACACCGAGGACAAAATAGTTTGTCACTTGGAACATGAAGTTTCTTGAGAAGGATTTTTTCAGAAAAAGTTAAGTGGGAGGATGATGTCTACGCATGCTTCTATTCTTGTAGACAGTGTTGGGCCTCCAAGTGAAGAGGTTTGTAGAACAACAGAAAGTTTCCCTTAAGTGGATCACCCAAGGTTTATCAAACTCAGGGAGGAAGTGGTCAAAGGTATCCCTCTCAAGCAACCCTGCAATCAAGATACAAGAAGTCTCTTGTGTCCCCAACACACCCAATACACTTTTCAGGTGTATAGGTGCACTAGTTCGGCGAAGAGATAGTGAAATACAAGTAATATGTATGATTATAAGTGGTAATTGCAATGTGAAATAAGAGTGGAAGCAAGCAAACATGTAACAAGACTAATTGTAAACGGTGTCTGAATGCTTAGAAACAAGGCCTAGGGATCATACTTTCACTAGTGGACACTGTCATATAAATATCTTCTCTTCATTATTCTACCCTGAACTACTCTCTGGTTGGACGATGTAGGGCTATAACAACACACCTTAAAGTTCGTATTCCCCATCTAGATAACCCCTCACTGTCACCTTGAGCGCTAGATGGTTCCAACAAACACAAAAATCTCATAGAGACATCCAACTCAAATTATACTCATGATAAGTATTTATGTAACCTTAGCCAATGTGCCACACAGTGTGCACACTGTCAACTTCACACACGTGGGGATAAGCAGAGATTCATTAAAGAACTTGAGTAGCATAATAGATCTATAGATTAGAAATCTCATGATCTCATATGATCATGCATAGAGAGAGATGAACACATAGCTACCGGTAGAGCCCTTAGCCTCGAGAGAGAACTACTCCCTCCTCATCATGGGAGTCGGCAACCGCGATGGAGATGGAGGTGGAGTCGATGGAGATGGCTCCGGGGGCACTTTCTCATCCTGGCAGGGTGCCGGAACAAAGACTTCTATCCCACGAATCTCCTCTTCGGTGGCGGCGGCACTGTGGAACTTTTCATGGAGATCTTGTATCTAGGGTTTTCGTCCTGGGAGGAATATATAGGCGAAGGGCAAAGGTCGGTGGAGGCCTGAGGAGCCCACACCACCTGGTGGCGCGGCCAGGGGGACCCGCGTCACCCTATGGTGTGGACAGCCCATGGCCCCTCTCCGTCTCTGCTTTGGACTCCGTCTTTGTGTCGGAAAAAATAGGAAGTTTGGCTTTCGTTTCGTCCAATTCCGAGAATATTTCTTTACTAGCTTTTCTGAAACCAAAAATAGCAAAAAACAGGCAACTGGCACTGCGGCATCTTGTCAATAGGTTAGTTGCAGAAAATGTATAATAATGCCTCAAAGTGTAGACAAAACATAAGATGGTTGATACAAAACAAGCATGGAGCATCAAAAATCATAGATATGTTTACGACGTATCAAGCATCCCCAAGCTTAACTCCTTCTCGTCCTTGAGTATGTAAGTGATAAAAAGAATAATTTTTGAGGTGACATGCACCATCACAATCTTGATCAATGTATTTGTAAAGCATTGATAGCTGGGATCAAAGTACTCTAAACATGAACATGAAAGATAGAGTTCTAACAATAAGACATAGCAACTATGTTGCAACATGAAAAGGTACAAACAAAAGATCATGAATAACAATGCATTGAAAGACGTTTGTTTGTTTCACATATAGAAAACATAATAAGAGTGGTATTCAACTTGTCCCTCATGGTATAGCAAAACATAAATGCATAGGACACCTTCAAAGTTCATAAGGGTGACTAGATACAAATAATTTAAGAATAAGCAATATCAAAGTTATGAATCAATCAACAAGTTTTGGGACAATGCACATTAAACTAAGAATGACCACTATGCTCTCTCAATTGGTGCATAAAGATAGAAGATGGAGACTGATACGTTGCTAACTTATCCATAATTTTTGATATTCCATGGTTGGTTTTATCTACTTTCTTATGTTTTGTTGCAACTTTGGAGTACTTTTCATACACTTTCTTGGACTAACCTATTAACAAGATGCCACAGTGCCAGCTTCCTGTTTTCTGCTATTTTTGGTTCCAGGAAGTCAGAAAATGAATATTCTCGGAATTGGACGGGACAAAAGCCAAAGTCAGTTTTTCACCGAGGAGGACACTGAGCCAGAATACGAGACGGAGAGGGGCTAGGGGGCCGCCACACCACCTGGCCACGCAGCCTAGCCTAGCCCGTGCCAGGGGGTGGTCTGGCTGCCCTAGGCACCTCCTCGGCCTCCCCTTCCGACTATAAGATGCCTCCGATACAAAAACCCTAAGTACCCGATCAAAATTCCATGAAAGAGTCTGTAGCCGCCGTCATCTGCATCCCTAGATCGGGAGGGATCTGAAGCTCTTCCCGGCACCCCGCCGGAGAGGGGAATTCACCCTGGAAGCCTTCTTCATCACCATGCAAGCCTCCGGTGTGATGCGTGAGTAGATCATCCTTGAACTACAGGTCCATGTAGTAGCTAGATGGCTGGTTCTTCTCCTTTGTGCTATCATGTTTAGATCTTGTGAGCTTCGTTCATGATCAAGATCATCTATTTGTAATCATACATGTTGTGTTTGCGGGGATCCCATGGATATTGAGATGCTATTTCAGATTGATTATTGATTCTATCATGTCTTTGTTATTTGTGATCTTGCATGCTTTCCGTTGTTAGTAGCTATCTTGGCCAAGTAGATGCTAGCAACTCCAAGAGTTAGTATTTATGCTCGATAGTGGGTTCATGCCTCTAGTAATCTAGGGAAGTGACAGGAATCTCTAAGGTACTAGATGTGTTGTTGCTACTAGGGAGAAAACAGCAATCCTTTGTTCATAGAATAATCGTATTGTTTACTTTACACGCAATGCGTAATGCAATTATCTGTTCCTTGCAACTTAATACTAGAGGGGGTTCGGATAATAACCTGAAGGTGGATTATTAGTCATAGATGCAGCTAGATGGGAGTCTATGTATAATGTTGTAATGTCCAATCAAATCTCAAAGGAGTCAAGATGATTAGTATATGCATGTATGCTTTTTCGATGTTTGTCAATTGCCCCGCTGTAATTTGTTCACCCAACATGTTACCTATCTTAAGGAGAACCACCACTAGTGAACTATGGACCCCGGTCTTTTCTTTTACCATCAATCTACAACTGTTTAGTATTTTTTGTTTACTTTCTGCAAGCTTCTACTTTCTTCCACTTGATACGTTTAATCCTTTGTTTTCAGCAAAACCGGTGAGATTGACAACCTCATCGCAAGTTGGGGGCAAAGTTCTGTGGTTGTGTTGTGCAGGTCTCCACGTCGCTGCTGGCACCGGTAGTGCGCCCTGCCAAATTCTAGCTAGCAACACCTGGGAGGTGTTTCCTTTCTCCTACTGTTTCGATAACCTTGGTTTCATAACTGAGGGAAAACTTGCTGTTGTGCTCATCATACCATCCTCTTGGGGTTCCCCGACGAGCTCGATATATTTTGGGCCATCAAGCTATCTTTCTGGCACCTTTGTCGGGGAATTAAGAAGAAGAAGCTCCCACGTCAACCACACGCCAGCAAGTATTTTTCTGGCATCGTTGCCGGGGAGACAAGGACATCTTCACAAGGGGAGTCCCTCATAACCAATCTCTTTACTTTGTTGTTTTTGTTTTTCTTAGTTTATTTTCTTCCTTTGTTTGCTTGTTTCTTTATCAAAAACACACAAAAAAATAGTTGTACTAGCTTTGCTTTCTTTATTGAAAACACAAAAAAATGACTACTCTTGAAAACACTAAGTTGTGTGACTTCACTAGCACCAATAACAATGATTTCATGTGCACACCTATTGCTCCACCTGTTCCTGAAGCTACTTTCTTTGAAATTAAACCTGCTTTGCTCAATCTTGTTATGAGGGAACAATTTTCTGGTATTGGTAATGAAGACGTTGCTACTCATCTAAATAACTTTGTTGAACTTTGTGAGATGCAAAAGCATAGGGATATAGATGGGGATACTATTAAGCTCAAATTGTTTCCTTTCTCTTTGAGAGGAAAAGCTAAAGAATGGTTGAATTCCTTAACTAGGAATAGTATTGATTCTTGGACTAAATGCAAAGATGCTTTCATTGGAAAATACTATCCACCTGCTAAGATTAGATCTATGAGAAGTGAAAAAATGCAGTTTAAACAATCTGATAATGAACATGTTGCTCAAGCTTGGGAAAGAATGAAATCTTTGGTAAAGAATTGTCCCACTCATGGACTGACTGCTTGGATGATCATCCAAACCTTTTATGCAGGATTGAACTATTCTTCAAGAAATCTATTGGATTCTGTTGCTAGAGGTACCTTTATGACCATTACTTTGGGTGCTGCAACAAAGCTTCTGGATAATATGATGGTTAAGTTTTCTGAATGGCATACCGAGAGAGCTCCACAAGGTAAGAAGGTAAATTTTGTTGAAGAAACCTCTTCTTTGAGTGATAAAATTGATGTTATTATGTGTATCCTTGTTAATGGGAAGGCTCATATTTATCCAAATCATGTTCCCTTAGCCTCTTTGGTTGCTCAAGAAGAGCAAGTTGATGTGAACTTTATTAGAAATAATAATTTTAGCAACAATGCACATAGGAACAATTTTGGTAATAACAACTATAGGCCCTATCCTCCCAATAATGGTAATGCTTATGACAATTCCTACAACAATAATAGGAGTGCTCCCTCTGAACTTGAATTTATGCTTAAAGAATTTATTAGTAAACAAACTGTTTTCAATAAAACTATTGAGGAAAATCTCTCTAATGCTGAAAGAAATATAGCATCATTGGCTGAATCACAATCTTCTTTGAATAAAATGGCAGCTAAACCTAAAACTATTGAGAATCCCTTTGCTGCTACTAATGCCATACAAGTTAGAATTGATGAAAATGTTAGATTACTAGCTGAATTGCATGTTAAGTGGGAGAGAGAAGATGAAATTGCTAGAAACATTAGTGTTTCTACTATCACTACCACTAGTATTGAAGCTAGTAATAACTCTACTGCTTTAGATGATAAATTTGATTTTGATCTTGATGGCTGCAATATCTCTGAAGTTATTAAGTTCCTACAAAATCTTGCTAAAAGTCCTAATGCTAGTGCTATGAATATGGCTTTTACAAAACACATTACTGATGCTCTCATAAAAATCAAAGAAGAAAATATGAAACATAAAGCTTCTATTCCTATGAAACAAGAAGATGGTTAGGAACACATCATTAATATGAAAGTGAATGATTTTTATTTCAAAGCTTTATGTGATCTTGATAGTAGTGTTTCTATTATGCCTATAAAGATTTATGATATGCTTGATTTGCCACCACTTGAAGATTGTTATTTGAATGTCCCACTTGATGATAATGCTAAAAATAAACTCATGGGGAGTCTTAATGATGTTCTTATTATGGTTAACAATGCCTATGCCCCCGTTGATTTCTATGTTTTGGATGTTGAATGGAATGCTTCTTGTCCTATTACTTTGGGAAGAACTTTTCTTAGAACTATTGGTGCCATTATTGATATGAAAGAAGGCACCATTAAATATCAACTCCCAGTCAAGAAAGGTATAGAACACTTCCCTAAGAAAAGAGAGAAGATTTCTTTTGTTTCTCCTATGAAAACAAAATTTGCTCTTAATGCTTCTTCATTTGAGAACACTTGATTCTTTTTCTTGCTTCTTATGCCTAACTTAAAGGCGTAAAATAAAAGTACTTATTGAAAGATAACCCAAAAGTTTTAGATGAGTCTTAGAAGTTATTACCTCCGTAATAACCTCTCCTTATCCTTTTTATTTGCTTTTTGTGCTAAGAGTAACCTCTAATGAGAGAGAAGTAATGCTTGGGAAAGTTGCTGTCCCGACATAGATTTTTGTTCTTCACCGTAAAAATCCGTGTAAAATCTCTGTATGTCTTTTTGAGGTGTGAATTTTGGTTCTTATGACCCAGGTTTTATCTAACTTTTGTTAGTTCAACACTTCTTTATTTGAGCAACAGAAGGTCTTCGAAAAAATTCGTCATTACCTGTTGGTCTGTTTTGACAGATTTCTGCCATTATTTGCATTTGCTTCTTGTTGTTTCCTTTTTGAGTTCTTTTGGGGAATTGACCTTTTTGAATGAAGTGCTAAAGTAGCTTGTGTTTTATTGGAAGTTTTATTGGTGTTGAAACTGAACCCAAAGACTTATTATCTTGACTGCACTAATGTTGCTAATAAAGATTGTGTGTAGTTTTGTATGAAGGAAAAATTTCAGGTGTATGGAAGGAATGAGTAATGAGATGAAGAATGGACTAAATCTCAAGATTGGAGATGCCACGCGTGTCACCCCAAAGAAATATCCAAGAAGTACAAGCGTCAAAGCTTGGGGATGCCCAAGGCATCCCCTTCTTCATCAATAAAAATCCCAGGTTTCTTCCAAATACTTCATTTTTATTGTTTCATGCACAGTTGTGTTGTTCTTGGAGCGTCTTCTTTCTTGTTTTGGTTTTGGTTTTTCGTTTGCTTGGTTTTCTTAGTTTGCTGAATAAATTGGTTGGACCCCCTCTTTCATACATTGCTTTTCAAATAGTTTTGTTTGGATTGGAAAAGAGTATGAAAGTTCATGCTTAAGTGGTAAAGAGAGCTTGTTTTTGGCTGTGGCCTATGCTTCGTAATGCCATGCTTGATATTTTTTTGGCTTTATTCTTAGTGATTATTGTTGTAGCATGACTTGTTATAAACAATTGAGATTGCTTAATGTGCCTTGGAAGGATCATGCGTTGTTTTAGCATATTAAAGCATAGTATTGTGGTATTCTCCTTTGATGCTTTATTTGGGTTGACTTGGCGCATGTTCACACCATATTATGACTAACCAAAGTCACCATAGCCTGGTTGATCCTTTAGTTTTCTACTTGTAATATCACTTTATGCTTTAATCAATCATGTTTTGTCGCTCTGCATTATTATGGCCATTATTGCTCTCTTAGTTTGTCGCTCCCAGTCTTTTGCTAGCCTCCGTAACCATGTGTGAGTTCCACTGATGCATCCAACTCCTTAAACCAAGTTATTACAAAGAGTCCACCATACCTACCTATTAGCAATTGCTATTACAAGTATATTTATGTTTTTATCTACCTTCCAAATTAAACTTGTTATGTGAAAATTAGTGATTAAAGCTCTCACGAACTTGATGGCACACTTTACTTTCTTGCAATTAATAAACTTGACCCATTGTGTCCATCTTTGTTGTGTATATGCTTGCACTTTATAAGTTGAAATTAGCAGAACCATGTATCATGGGGAATGCTTTCAACATTGCACTTGTACTTTGTACCCCGTTGTTATCATGTTCTTTTGCTTATGGATCGCAGCGGTGTGAAATAAAAGTGGAACTTGTAAGATCATGGAGTTTGTATGTGCGTTAGAGAAACGCCTGGGACGCTAGCCTAAGCCATGCCTAATCATGGTGGAAACTTGCAGCATCACCATAATGAGCACTCTATGAAGCATCCTCAATAAAAACCTATGCAAATAGCAAATAAAAAGATCGCTGAGATGCTCATCGTCTGCTTGCCTTGTCATTTTGATTATGGGATAGCTCCTGTATCATGTGCAAGGGGTACCCGTTGGCGGTTCTTTATGATACATATGTACTTACAATGACAAGAGCTTACTTGTGACTAAAGTTGAGTAGCATGAGGTTCGGTCTTTGTAAGTAAGGGGCATGAGATTTCGGCTTATAACTTGTCAAGCATATCCTCTTAGTTGTGTCAATTTAACCTTAATCACCTTAAAGATGCTTATGATAGGGCAATGAGAGCTGAAAGCTAACAAGTACCATATTTTTGGAAGCTCTTTATGAAACTTGGATCTATACTTCCTTCAATGAAGGCCTTTCTTTTACTTTTATGTTGAGTCCCCACCTTCTATCTTTATGCACCTACTTTGAGATCATAGTGGCCATTCTTAGTTCTATGTGCATTGTCCCAAGACTTTTTTATTTATGCATCACTTGATATTGCTTGTTCTTAAACTACTTGTATCTAGTCACTCTTATGAGCTTTGAAGGTGTCCTATGCATTTATATTTGCTACTCTATGAGGGACAAGCTGAATGCCACTATGCTATGTTTTCTTTATGTGAAACAAACAAACGTCTTGCAAAGGATTGTTATTCATGCATCTTTTGTTTGTACCCTTTCATGTTGCAACATAGTTGCTATGTCTTATTGTTAGAACTTTATCTTTCATGATATATTGAAGTACTATGATCCCAGCTTTCAATGTTTTACAAATACTTTGATCAAGTTTATGATGGTGCATGTCACCTCAAAAATTATTATTTCTTTTTATCACTTACCTACTCGAGGACGAGAAGGAGTTAAGCTTGGGGATGTTGATATGTTGCTAACGTATCCAGAATTTTTGATGTTCCATGCTTGATTTTATCTCCTTTCTTATGTTTTGTTCCAACTTTGGAGTAATTTTCATACACTTTCTTGGACTAACCTATTAACAAGATGCCATAGTGTCAGCTGCCTGTTTTCTGCTGTTTTTGGTTCCATGAAGTTAGAAAATGAATATTCTCGAAATTGGACGGGACAAAAGCCAAAGTCAGTTTTTCACCGAGGAGGACACAGAGCCAGAATACGAGACAGAGAGGGCCAGGGGGCGCCACACCACCTGGTCGCGCGGCCTAGCCTGGCCCGCACTAGGGGGTGGTCTGGCCACCCTAGGCACCCCCTCGGCCTCCCCTTCCGACTATAAGATGCCTCCGATACAGAAACCCTAAGTACCCGATCAAAATTCCATGAAAGAGTCTGTAGCAGCCGTCATCTCCATCCCTAGGTCGGGAGGGATCTGAAGCTCTTCCCGGCACCCTGCCGGAGAGGGGAATTCACCCTGGAGGCCTTCTTCATCACCATGCAAGCCTCCGGTGTGATGCGTGAGTAGTTCATCCTTGGACTACGGGTCCATGTAGTAGCTAGATGGCTGGTTCTTCTCCTTTGTGCTATCATGTTTAGATCTTGTGAGCTCCGTTCATGATCAAGATCATCTATTTGTAATCATACATGTTGTGTTTGTGGGGAGCCGATGGATATTGAGATGCTATTTCAGATTGATTATTGATTCTATCATGTCTTTGTTATTTGTGATCTTGCATGCTTACCGTTGTTAGTAGCTATCTTGGCCAAGTAGATGCTAGCAACTCCAAGAGTTAGTATTTATGCTCGATAGTGGGTTCATGCATCTAGTAATCTGGGAAGTGACATAAATCTCTAAGGTACTAGATGTGTTGTTGCTACTAGGAAGAAAACAGCAATCCTTTATTCATAGAACAATCGTATTGTTTACTTTACACGCAATGCGTAATGCAATTATCTGTTGCTTGCAACTTAATACCGGAGGGGGTTCGGATGATAACCTGAAGGTGGATTATTAGTCATAGATGCAGTTGGATGGCGGTCTATGTATAATGTTGTAATGCCCAATCAAATCTAAAAGGAGTCAAGATGATTAGTATATGCATGTATGCTTTCTCAATGTTTGTCAATTGCCCTGTTGTAATTTGTTCACCCAACATGTTATATATCTTAAGGAGAACCACCACTAGTGAACTATGGACCCTGGTCCTTTCTTGTACCATCAATCTACAACTGTTTACTATTTTCTATTTACTTTCTACAAGCTTCAACTTTCTTTCACTCGATACGTTTAATCCTTTGTTTTCAGAAAAACCGATCAGATTGACAACCTCATCGCAAGTTCGGGGCAAAGTTCTGTGGTTGTGTTGTGCAGGTCTCCACGTCACTGCTGGCACCGGTAGTGCGCCCTGCCAAAGTCTAGCTAGCAACACTTGGGAGGTTTTTCCTTGCTCCTACTGGTTCGATAACCTTAGTTTCATAACTGAGGGAAAACTTGCTGTTGTGCTCATCATACCTTCCTCTTGGGGTTCCCCAACGAGCTCGATATATTTTGGGCCATCAAGCTATCTTTCTGGCCCCATTTTCGGGGATTGAAGAAGAATAAGCTCCCACGTCAACCACGTGCCAGCAGAGACTCAACATAAAAGTAAAAAGAAAGGCCCTTCATAGAGGGAAGTAGGGATTTCAAGTTTCATAAAGAGCTTCCAAAAATTATGCTACTTATTAGCTTTCAGCTCTCATTGCCCCTATCATAATCATCTTGAGGTGATTAAGGTTAATGTGACACAAATATGAGTATATGCTTGACAAGTTATAAGTTAAAAATATCATGCCCCTTGCTTACGAGTACTGAACCTCATGCTACTCAATTTAGTCACAAGTAAGTTCTTGTCATTGTAAGTACATGTGTATAATGGAGAACCGCCAACGGGGTACCCCTTGTCCCATGACACAGGAGCTATCCCATATCAAAATGACAAGGCAACAGACAATGAGCATCTCAGTGATCTTTTTATTTGCTATTTGCATAGGTTTTTATTGAGGATGCTTCATAGAATGCTCACTATGGTTATGCTGCAAGTTTCCACCATGATTAGGCATGGCTTAGGCTAGCCGCCTAGGCATTTATCTAACACACATACAAACTCCATGAGCTTACAAGCTCCCCTTTTATTTCGCACCGCCAGGATCCATAAACAAAAGAACATGATATCAACTGAATAATAAGTGCAATGTTGAAAGTGTTCCCCATGGTACATGGCACAATGGTTCCAGTTTATTAAGTGCAAGAAAATAAAGTGTGCCATCAATTTTGTGAGAGCTTTAATCACTAATTTTCACATAACAAGTTTAATTTGGAAGGCAGATAAAAACATGAATATACTTGGAATGGTGTGACACACCATGCATAGGAATTTATAGTGGACTCTTTGGAATAACTTGGTTTTCTTGGATGTTAGATGCATGAGTGGAACTCACACTTGGTATAGGTGGAGGCTAGCAAAAGACTGGGAGCGACCAACTAAGAGAGCAATAATGGCCATAATCATGCAAAGCGAAAAACATTATTAATTAATGTTGGAAATATGCCCTAGAGACAAATAGTAATAAGGACTATTATCATATTTCATATAGTTTATGATTAAGTTTTATATCATGCTATAACTATGTTGAGTTGAAACATCAATACACGTGTGATATACAAACAACCAGGGGTTCCCAGTGAAACTCTAGTCACTGGTTCATTGGTCAACATATGATCATGTTTCCTGATCATGTGGCATTTATGCCAGTTGGAAATGGAGTCAACTCATTCTGAGAATGAGATGATGAACCAATACCCAACCTAAACATCGTGACCCGATCATGTCACGAAGTTCAAGTTATGATGATTAGAAATGGATCCTCATAGACTATTCCTTAGAACGTGAGGCTATATCAATCACTGTCTCCCGAGAGTGCTTTGATAGCATCAAGCGCCACTTGGTAATACAGTGGTTATAAAGGTGTGTTCAGGTACTCGGAGGAAAACATAGAGGCAATATATGTCAAGAGCGGGATTTGTCTGTCCACGTGACGGAAAGATACTCAAGGGCCCACTCGGAGAGGTTATATCCAATAGATGCGGAGCGTGTGATTTGATCACAGGGATATCACTTGTCGGAATGAGTCAAGTAGCATTGTTCGGTAATGATATTGAACACGACATGGTGATGTCATTGATCAGATCTCGGGCAATGCAAGTATCGAGAGACAAAGGGAATAAGACATGACTATCCCGGTTCAAACAACGAAAGATCTTCGTGGAATGCACAGGGGTCACATGGCCATCTAGATCCCTCTATTGATCATTGGTCCAGGAGTGTCCCGACCATGTCTAGAGTGTTCCCGAACCATAGGGTATCACACTTAAGGGTTTAATGATGCTTTGAGAGTGTTTATAGGATCAGAAGAATCGCTAAAGAATAGTAGAGAGAAAACCGGAAGAGTTTCGGTAAGTCCGGAGTGGAGGTGGAAGGTGTTCCATAGCCACGGAGATTGAATAATATATGAATTAATGTTAAATATTGATTTAATCATTTATTCATAATTATTTAATAAAGAGAAAATCAATTTAAAAGGTCAAAAGGCTTAATGGACCAATTCCCGGAGGGGAGAGGGCCTATTAGGGAAAGGAGAGAGGGAGAAGGGGCAAGGGGTGCCTGACTAGGCCAAGCCCCCCCCCCCATGCGGGACCCACTAGGGCCAGCCGGCGGCTGCCCCTCCCCCTCCTCTCCTTTAGTCCCACCCCGGGACTTTGAGGAACGTAGTACCTCCCCTCCCCCTAGTATAGTGGGGGGTATTTGGCAAGATAAAGAGACACAATATTCAATAAAGGTCTTCTCACTTTTGGGAAGACCTCCAATTTATATTCTCTCTCTCTCTCTCTCTCTCTCTCTCGTGACCATGGTCCCAAGTTCGGACTGCACGAATGAGAGACATCTTCAACGTGGAGCGCCGTCGCGCTATGGGATTCGGTTCCAGGAGCTCTACTTCTGCAACTGCTGCTGGATCGGGGAAGCGGGAGTCATCGTCAGGCACCAGGCGTGTGTAACTCCCCGCGAGGTGTCACACTTGAGGCACTCAAGTCGTTGGAGCCGCAGGAGCGCAAGGACTTCATCATGACCTTGAGGTCGGCTTCGGCTCGTCTACATCAACCACGCTCTCCTGAGCGTTGACAACTCTTTTCGGTCTTTCAGGTTAAGTTCACGAAAATCCCCTCCCGTGACAGTATTACTAATAGATAGGTCCTGGCAGCATCAGGGGTTCAGGGGCGTAGGGTAAAATTTTATTGTTTTCATACGCGGAACCCCTACAGTGGTATCAGAGCAAGATCTATGCATAGTAATGCTAGTACGGGTAGAACACACGAGATGTAGCGTGTGGGCGTTGATCTTTTAAGTTGTTACCCTCCCACATGTACTTGTGTATACCGCAGTAATGCTTGATGAAGCAGGCCCCAACCGACTTTACACGTTCATTCGCGAGACTGGTCCACGCTTGACATACGGCTTGTATCGTATAAAGTGGCTTAGGGGGGTGTCTGTCTCTCTCGCATTAGTTGGTATGCCATTTACAAAGGAGGGCCCCGAAAGGGGTGTTGTAGAGACAAATACTTGATCAGGGTTGTGCTGAAGGTTCGTAGGTAAGAACGGTTCTTGTGCGAAAGCCCATTTAGCCACGTAAAAACATGCAAAGATAAAGTAGAGGCGTCTAACTTTGTTTTGCAGGGGACGTTGCTTTATGATACGGTTGTGGCAAAAGGTAAAGTTATTACCTTATGTTACGTAGTAGTAGATACTCACGGAGTTATATTACAAGTCAAAAACTAAATGATCATAGAGGCTAAGGTGACTGGTTCATAGTCTTAACATGGTGTAAGCATGTGCCAAGGCAACCTAAATAAAGCATCAAAGGATAATACCACAATATTATGCTTTTGTATGCTAAAACAACGCATGATTCTTTCAAGGCACATTAAGCAATCTCAATTGTTTGAAAAAAGTCATGCTACAACAATAATCACTAAGCATATGGTGAAAGCAACATCTAGCATGACATGATAAGGCAAAGTCACAGTCAAAGCAAGCTTCCTTTTGTACCACTATAAGTATGAAACTTCCTACTCTTTTCCAACACCAGTCGACTTATTTGAAACAACTCTCAAAGATAATAATCAATAAATACCAGAGAGCATGTCTCACCCATCTACAAAGAAGAAATAAAAAGTTCAAAGCCAAAAGAATAAGAAAACTAAAGCTAAACGTAGTGCTAGCAAAGGAGAACACTCACAGAACAATAAGAGTGAAAACTAGAGTGTTCTAGGCAATGAATAACGGGGTGTGTCTGATACATCCATTTTGCATCACTATTCTATATCATAATATGCCATTATTCATTGATATATTTCATATTAAGAGATGATACTTATGTTATTTCATCTATTTTTGCATGGTTGATGACTTTCGAAGGATGAACCAGTGAAGTCAGGATTCTGATGGAAAAGACACTGTTTGGAGGCAAAATTCGTGAAGATCAGAAATCCCGGAAAATATATGGAAAATCCTATTTTTCCAGAAGATGAAGGAAGTCAGAAGGGGAAGTGGAGATGGGCCACAGGGGGCCCACACCACCCTGATACGTTGCAAACGTATCTATAATGTTTGATGTTCCATGCTTGTTTTATATCTACTTTCTTATTTTTTGTCCTCACTTTGCAGTATTTCTACACATTTTCTGGAACTAACCTATTAACAAGATGCCACAGTGCCAGTTGCCTATTTTCTGCTGTTTTTGGTTTTAGAAAAGCTGGAAAATAAATATTCTCAGAATTGGACCGGACAAAAGCCAAAGTCGATATTTTACCGGAAGACTCACGGAGCCAGAAGATGAGACGGAGAGGGGCCAGGGGCTGTCCACACCATAGGGTGACGCGGGTCCCCCTGGCCGCGCCACCAGGTGGTGTGGGCCCCTCAGGCCTCCACCGACCTTTGCCCTTCTCCTATATATTCCTCCCAGGACGAAAACCCTAGATACAAGATTAGAAATCCATGAAAAGTTCTGCAGTGTCGCCGCCACCGAAGAGGAGATTCGGGGGACAGAAGTCTTTGTTCCGGCACCCTGCCAGGACGAGAAAGTGCCCTCGAAGCCATCTCCATCGACTCCACCTCCATCTCCATCGCGGTTGCCGACTCCCATGATGAGGATGGAGTAGTTCTCTCTCGAGGCTAAGGGCTCTACCGGTAGCTATGTGTTCATCTCTCTCTATGCGTGATCTTATGAGATCATGAGCTTTCTAATCTATAGATCTATTATGCTACTCAAGTGCTTTAATGAATCTCTGCTTATCCCCACTCGTGTGATGTTGATAGTGTGCACACTGTGTGGCATATTGGCTAAGGTTACATAAATACTTATCATGAGTATAATTTGAGTTGGATGTCTCTATGAGATTTTTGTGTTTGTTGGAACCATCTAGCGCTCAAGGTGACAGCGAGGGTTTATCTAGATGGGGAATACGAACTTTAAGGTGTGTTGTTATAGCCCTACATCGTCCAACCGGAGAGTAGTTCAGGGTAGAATAATGAAGAGAATATATTTATATGAGAGTGTCCACTAGTGAAAGTATGATCCCTAGGCCTTGTTTCTAAGCATTGAGACACCGTTTACAATTAGTCATGTTACATGTTTGCTTACCGCCACTCATATTTCAGATTGCAATTACCACTTATAATCATACATATTACTTGTATTTCACTATCTCTTCGCCGAACTAGTGCACCTATACACCTGACAAGTGTATTGGGTGTGTTGGGGACACAAGAGACTTCTTGTATCTTGATTGCAGGGTTGCTTGAGAGGGATACCTTTGACCACTTCCTCCCTGAGTTCGATAAACCTTGGGTGATCCACTTAAGGGAAACTTGCTGCTATTCTACAAACCTCTGCGCTTGGAGGCCCAACACTGTCTACAAGGATAGAAGCGTGCGTAGACATCAAGCTATTTTTCTGGCGTCATTGCCGAGAACTAAAGGAAGAAGAAGCTCCCACGTCAACCACGCACCATCAAAGCTATTTTCTGGCACCGTTGCTAGGGAGGTAAGGTAAAAGGTACTCACATCCCCTGGCTACTAAGCTATCTTCTAGTATGGTTGCTAGTGTGTGAGTTCTCGAAGTTATTTCCTTTAGATACTGCAATTACATCTTTTTGTTTCTTGTTTTTATTTTCACTAGTTAGGCTTAATGGAAATCAACAACAAAATTAGAGAACTTTTTAGTATTTTTCCTAAGGTAGCACATGAATGGTCTGAAAAGGAAATTAAAAAACCAATGGAACTTTCTTTGCATACTAATAGCAATGTTATTAGTATGAATTTTTTGAACACCTTTGTTACTAATGCTATGGAAACGTCTAATCTTGGAGAAGTTAGTTTTTATGAAAATGATCGTTTTAGTTCCCCAGCTTTAAAGGAGAAAATTTAGTCTGATGATACTTTATCTCACATATGTGGTAATTCTAATGATACTTGCGACATTTTAAATCCACATACTGAAAGCATCACTTTTAAAATACCTATGGAAATTGTTAAACGTGTTATGAATAACTGTTATTTTGGAGATGGAATTGTCCATCCTGGTGATCATTTACTCTTTATACATGAAGTATGCGAGTTGTTCAAGTGTGCAGGTATTTCAATGAACCAAGTTAAGAGGAAGCTATTCTCTTTCTCACATAAGGGCAAGCAAGGGAGTGGTATGAGCTACTAGAAGATCCTCATCATTTGGAGTGGAAGGAACTTGAATCTCCCTTTTACTCTAAATTTTATCCTCCTCATGAAATTCATAAAGATAGGAATTATATTTATAATTTTCATCCTCATGATGGACAAAGTATTGCCCAAGCATGGGGGAGATTGAAGTCACTAATACTCAAATGTCCCATTCATGATCTCCCCAGGAATATTGTTATTAATAATTTTTATGCAAGGCTTTCAGGACATTACAAGGACTATATAGATACTTGTTTAGAGGGACCCTTCACAAGTAAGGAGGTCAAAGCTAAGTGGGATATTCTTGAAACAATTCAAAGCAATACCGAAGATTGGGATAACGACAAAGGTAAAGAACCAGGTAAAACTATGAGTATGATTGCATTAAGTCTTTCGCTAAAACTGCTAATTTTCAAGAGCTTAGTGCTAAATATGGTTTTGATCCTCAAATTCTTGTTGATTATTTTAGAGCCTTTGCTTCTCGTATTAATGCTCCTAAAGAAAAATGGGACATGTATCATGAGCCTTTTAAATACACTTGCATGAAAAATGAAACGGTTATTAATGATAGCAAAAAACATGCTCAAACCTCTGAAAGTACTACTTCTTATAAGCATGTTAATTTTTGTGGAGTACATAGACCTTGTGAAAAGAATTAAATTGAAGAAAAATATTGTATCACCCACAAGAATGAAAAAACTAGAACGTGGTATAGGGCTCTAAATGATCTTGGTAAAAAAGTTTGTGCCCTCTATCCTTTTATTTGTGAACTTTGCTTTGAAGTGGGTCGTTTCAATTTTCAATGCTCAGGCCATAATAATAGCCCTTCTAATCCAATGAGTACTGCAAGTTTGTATTGTGATGACATGATCACTCCTAATCAGCATGATGAACTTACATTCTTTTTGGGGTGTGAAGAATTATCAAGAAAAACTTCTTTGGTAGATATGAGTGCTTTTGATATGAATAGTGTCTTGCATGGTTGTCATCTTTATTGTGTTGATTATTTCCACACAAATACTTACATACAAAATATTATAAAAGATGAGATTTTGACCAAAATATGACAGGACTAATATGAGTTTTGATCTTATCAATGAAAAGAAGGAATCCTCCAAAGTTTCTTCTATTGTCTCTAACAATAAACCAGGGTATAAGGAGAAGCTTCCTTTCAAGCCTCTCCTTCCTCAAGAGGAGAAGAAAAAGAAGAAGAGGAGGAGTAAAAGGAGGGAGGAAATGATATTTTCCCCTAAGCACGTTGCTCCTATTATAGTTTTTGATGAGTCTGAACTCGATGATGTTCCTATGCCTATTACCTATAGTAGTGATCATGATTGGGAAAAGCACACTTCTTTTGATATTGAAAATCTCTTTGGTACCAATTCCGAAAATGTTGATATTAATAATTGTTGCACTATTAGTACTATGCATGTTCCTTCCAATAATGATATGTGATGTCTACACACTTCTATTCTTGTAGACAGTTGTTGGGCCTCCAAGTGCAGAGTTTTGTAGAACAGCAGCAAGTTTTCCCTTAAGTGGATCACCCAAGGTTTATCGAACTTAGGAAGTGGTCAAAGGTATCCCCTCTCAAGCAACCCTGCAATCAAGATACAAGAAGTCTCTTGTGTCCCCAACACACCCAATACACTTGTCAGGTGTATAGGTGCACTAGTTCGGCGAAGAGATAGTAAAATACAAGTGGTATCGACAATTATAAGTGGTAATGGTGATAGAAAATAGATTGATGGCGTGGAAGAGACTAAAAGCAAACTAAAATAAAGATGGAAGCAAGCAAACATGTAACAGATCTAGTAGCAAACGGTGTTTCAGTGCTTAGAAACAAGGCCTAGGGATCATACTTTCACTAGTAAACACTCTCATATAAATATCTTCTCTTTATGATACTACTCTGAACTACTCTCCGGTTGAACACTCTAATCGATGGTAGGGCTATAACAACACACCTCAAAGTAAGCCTTTCCCATCTAGAAAACCCCACACTGTCACCTTGAGCACTAGATGAGTCCAACAAACACCACAATTTCATAAAGACATCCAACTCCAAATATAACTCATAACAAGTAATTGTAATCTCTATCCTAAGTGCCAACATGGTGTGCACGCTGTCACTTTCACACACATGGGGAGAGCAGAGATCTATTAAAGCACTTGAGTAGCAAGGTAGATCTATAGATTACAAGCTCATGGTCACAATAAGATCATGCATAGAGAGAGATGAACACATAGCTACCGGTAGAACCCTTAGCCTCGAGAGAGAACTACTCCCTCCTCATCATGGGAATCAGCAACGGTGATGGAGATGGTGGTGGAGATCGATGGAGATGGCTCCGGGGGCACTTCCCCGTCCCGGCAGGGTGCCGGAACAGAGACTTTCTGTCCCCCAAATCTCCTTTTCGGTGGCGGCGGCGCTGCATAACTTTTCGTGGCTAGAGGCTTGACTATCTAGGGTTTTGGTATTGGGAGGCTCTTATATGCGAAGGAGGCAAGGTCGGTGGCCAGCCAGGGGGCCCACACCATGCCCTGGCGCGGCCTGGGGGGACCCACGCCATGGGGTGGTGTGGCCACCCTGTGGCCCTTCTCCGACTCTCCTTCTGGCTCCGCGAGTCTTCCGGGAAAATAGTAACTTTGGCTTTTGTCCCGTCCAATTCCGAGAATATTCATTTTCTGACTTCCTAGAACCAAAAACAGCAGAAAACAGGCAACTTGCACTGTGGCTTGTTAATAGGTTAGTCCAAGAAATCATATGAAAAGTACTCCAAAGTTGGAACAAAACCAAACAGGAGATAAAACCAAGCATGGAACATCACAAATTATAGATACATTTGCAATGTATCAACATCCCCAAGCTTAACTCCTGCTTGTCCTCGAGTAGGTAAGTGATAAAAAGAAAGAATGATTTTTGAGGTGACATGCACCATCAAAGACTTGATCAAAGTATTTGTAAAACATTCAAAGCTGGGATCATAGTACTTCAATCATAACATGAAAGACAAAGTTCTAGCAATAAGACAAAGAAACTATGATGCAACATGAAAAGGCACAAACAAAAGATTCGTGAATAACAATGCTTTGCAAGACGTTTGTTTGTTTCACATAAAGAAAACACGGCATAATAGTATTCAGCTTGTCCCTCAATAGAGTAGCAAATATAAATGCATAGGACACCTTCAAAGTTCATAAGAGTGACTAGATACAATAGTTTAAAACAAGCAATATCAAAGTATGCATCAATCAACTAGTCTTGGGACAATGCACATAGAACTAAGAATGGCCACTATGCTCTCAAAGTAAGTGCATAAAGATAGAAGGTGGAGACTCAATATAATGGTGGAAGAAAGGCCTTTGTAAAAGGAAGTAGGGATTCAAGTCTCATAAAGAGCTTCCAAAATTTTTGGTACTTATAGCTTTCAGCTCTCATTGCCCCTATCATAAGCATCTTGAAGTGATTAAGGTTAAAGTGAACAAACTATGGGGTATATGCTTGACGAAGTATAAGTTAGAAACCTCATGTCCCTTGATACGAGGGCCGCTCCTCATGCTACTCAAGTTTAGTTACCGATAAGTTCTTGTCATCGTAAGTACATGTGTATCATAGAGAACCGCCAACGGGGTACCCCTTGCCCGATGATACGGAAGAATCCCCATATCAAAATGACAAGGCAAGCAGACAACGAGCATCTCAGCAATCTTCTTATTTACCATGGGAATATAGTGCATTTTTTCTCTTTCCTCTTTTCATAATATCTTTTTTTTTTCTCTTTTTCTCTTTTTTCTCAATATAGGACTCTTTTTTTTATAAGAAGAATGCTTCATAGACAGCTCATTATGGTTACGCTGTAGGTTTCCACCATGTCAGCATAGATTAGACCAGCGGCCCAGGCGTTTCTCTAACACATATACATAACTCCATGGACTTACAAGCTCCCTTTCATTTCACACCGACGACATCCATAAACAAAAGAGCATGATATCAACTAGGTGCAAAGTACCCGTGCAACGTTGAAAGCGTTCCCCATGACAGCATGGTTCTGCTAATTCCCAACAAATAAGTGCAAGCATATACAACATAGAAGACAGAATGGTTCAAGTTTATTAAGGGCAAGAAAAGTAAAGTGTGCCATCAAGTTCGTGAGAGCTTTAATCACTAGTTTTATCATAACAAGTTTAATTTGGAAGGTAAAAAAATCATGAATATACTTGGAATAGCATACGCTAGTAGGTAGGTATGGTGGACTCTTTGGAATAACTTGGTTTAGGGATTTGGATGCATGAGTGGAACTCATACTTGGTTGTGGAGGCTAGCAAAAGACTGGGAGCGACAAACTAAGAGAGCAATAATGGCCATAATCATGCAGAGCGACAAAACATCATTGATCAAAGCATAAAGTGATACTACAAGTTGAAAACTAAAGGATCATAAAGGCTATGGTGACTTGGGATAGTCATAACATGGTGTGAGCATGTTCCAAGTCAACCCAAATAAAGCATCAAAGGAGAATACCACAATACTATGCTTTAATATGCTAAAATAACGCATGATCCTTCCAAGGCACATTAAGTAATCTCAATTGTTTATAACAAGTCATGCTACAGCAAAGAATACTAAGCATAAAGCCAAAACAATATCAAGCATGGCATGATAGAGCATAGGCCACAGTCAAAAATGAGCTCTTTTTACCACAAAAGTATGAACTTTCCTACTCTTTTCCAAACCAAACCAAACTATTTGCAAACCAATGTATGAAAGAGGGGGTCCAACCAATTTATTGAGAAAACTAAGAAAACCAAAGCAAACGAAAAACCAAAACAAAAACGAAAAAGAAGACGCTGCAAGAAAAACACAACTGTGCATGAAACAATAAAAATGAAGCGTTTGGAAGAAACCTGGGATTTTTATTGATGAAGAAGGGGATGCCTTGGGCATCCCCAAGCATTGAAGCTTGTAATTCTTGGATATTTCTTGGGTTGACACGCGTGGCATCCCCAAGCTTGAGCTTTAGTCCATCCTTCATCTCATTACTCATTCCTTCCATACACCTGAAATTTTTCCTTCATACAAAACTTCACACAATCTTTATTAGCAACATTAGTGCACTCAAGATAAATAAGTCTTAAGGTTCAGTTCTAACACCAATAAACTTCCATTAAAACACAAGATACTATAGCACTTCCCTCAAAAATCGCAATTCCCCAAAAGAACTCAAAAAGGAACCAACAAGAAACAAATGCAGAAAATGGCAGAAATCTGTCAAAACAGACCAGCAGGTAAAGATGAATTGTTTCGAAGACCTTCTGTTGATCAAATCAAAAAGTGTTGAACTAACGAAAGTTAGATAACAACCTGGGTCAGAAGCACAAAAATTCACGCCTCAAAAGGACGTATAGAGATTTTACACGAATTTTTATGGTGAAGCACAGAAATCTGTTTCGGGACAACATCTTTCCCAAACATTACTTCTCTCTCATTAGAGGTTACTCTTGGCACGAAAAGCAAATAAAAAGGATAAGGATCGGTTATTACAGACTCATCTAAAACTTTTGGGTTATCTCCCAATAAGTATTTTTCTTTAACGCCTTTAAGTTAGGCATGATAGTTTGAGAAGATGCTCAAGAAATATGAACTAAAGTAAAAGAGAGCATCAAGAAGCAAATTCAAAACACATTTAAGTCTAACCCACTTCCTATGCATAGGAATTTTGTAAAGAAACAAGTCATGAAAGCACAAAGTATCAAGCATAGGAAAGCAAAACAAGTGCAACTTCAAAACTTTCAACTTAAAGAGGGGAAACTTAATATTATTGAGATGCATAAAACCATGTTTCCCTATCTCCTAATAACTTTCAGTAGCATCATGAATAAAATTAACAATATAACTATCACATAAAACATTCTTATCATGAGCCACATGCATAAAAGAGTTAATACTCTCCACATAAGCATAGTCATTCTTATTAATTGTAGTGGGAGCAAATTGAACAAAATAGCTATCATTGTTATTATCATCACCATAATCATCAAATATAGGAGGCATATTGTAATCATAATTAATTTCCTCCTCAATAGTAGGTGGACTGAAAATATCATACTCATCATTATAATCATCATATATCGGAGGCATAGTATCATCAAAGTAAATTTTCTCCTCCATGCTTGGGGGACTAAAAATATCATCCTCATCAAAACTAGCTTCCCCAAGCTTATACTTTTCCATAGCATTAGCAATAATGGTGTCCAAATAATTCATACTAACAACATTGCTATTAGCATGCAAATAAAGTTCCATAGGTTTTTTAATTTTTTCTTCAAACACTTCATGTCCTAACTCAAGATAAATACTATAAAGCTCTCTAATTTAATTGTTGTTTTCCATTAAGCCTAACTAGTGAAAACAAGAAACAAAAAGACAAAATTGCAGAATCTAAAGGAAATAACTTCGAGCACTCACACCGGAGGATGTGACTACCTTTTACCTTACCTCCCCGGCAACGGCGCCAGAAAATAGGCGTTTGCCGTGAGAGGTTCTTCTTATTTAATCCTCCGGTGTGAATACCTTTTACCTTTCCTCCCCGGCAACGGTGCCAAAAAATAGCTTGATGTCTACGCACTTCTATTCTTGTAGACAGTTGTTGGGCCTCCAAGTGCAGAGTTTTGTAGAACAGCAGCAAGTTTTCCCTTAAGTGAATCACCCAAGGTTTATCGAACTCAGGGAGGAAGTGGTCAAAGGTATCCCCTCTCAAGCAACCCTGCAATCAAGATACAGAAGTCTCTTGTGTCCCCAACACACCCAATACACTTGTCAGGTGTATAGGTGCACTAGTTCAGCGAAGAGATAGTAAAATACAAGTGGTATCGACAATTATAAGTGGTAACGGTGATAGAAAATAGATTGATGGCGTGGAAGAGACTAAAAGCAAACTAAAATAAAGATGGAAGCAAGCAAACATGTAACAAATCTAGTAGAAAACGGTGTTTCAGTGCTTAGAAACAAGGCCTGAGGATCATACTTTCACTAGTGAACAGTCTCATATAAATATCTTCTATTTATGATACTACTCTGGACTACTCTCCGGTTGAACACTCTAATCGATGGTAGGGCTATAACAACACACCTCAAAGTAAGCCTTTCCCATCTAGAAAACCTCACACTGTCACCTTGAGCACTAGATGAGTCCAACAAACACCACAATTTCATAAAGACATCCAACTCTAAATATAACTCATAACAAGTAATTGTAATCTCTAGCCTAAGTGCCACCATGGTGTGCACGCTGTCACTTTCACACACATGGGGAGAGCAGAGATCTATTAAAGCACTTGAGTAGCAAGGTAGATCTACAGATTACAAGCTCATGGTCACAATAAGATCATGCATAGAGAGAGATGAACACATAGCTACCGGTAGAACCCTTAGCCTCGAGAGAGAACTACTCCCTCCTCATCATGGGAATCAGCAACGGTGATGGAGATGGTGGTGGAGATTGATGGAGATGGCTCCGGGGGCACTTCCCCGTCCCGGCAGGGTGCCGGAACAGAGACTTTCTGTCCCCCGAATCTCCTTTTCGGTGGTGGCGGCGCTGCGGAACTTTTCGTGGCTGGAGGTTTGACTATCTAGGGTTTTGGTATCGGGAGGCTCTTATAGGCGAAGGAGGCAAGGTCGGTGGCCAGCCAGGGGGCCCACACCATGCCCTGGCGCGGCCTGGGGGGACCCGCGCCATGGGGTGGTGTGGCCACCCTGTGGCCCCTCTCCGACTCTCCTTCTAGCTCTGTGAGTCTTCCGGGAAAATAGTAACTTTGGCTTTTGTCCCGTCCAATTCCGATAATATTCATTTTCTGACTTCCTGGAACCAAAAACAGCAGAAAACAGGCAACTGGCACTGTGGCATCTTCTTAATAGGTTATTCCAAGAAATCATATGAAAAGTACTCCAAAGTTGGAACAAAACACAAGAAAGTAGATAAAACCAAGCATGGAACATCAAAAATTATAGATACATTTGCAATGTATCAATATGTTTACAAATGAACACACTTTGGAAGACAACTATTCTATTGCTTATGATGATACTTGTCAACACCCGGATTTTTAATCCTTGATGCCTGTTATGCCATACATCGCAATCCTAGGGTTACCATTTTTGCGAGACATAACAGATTGGATATCACACTATATCATCCATTACAAACCATAATAAGGTTTTACACAAATAGAGGATCTCATGATGCAGTCTTAATACAAACAAGCAGCGGAATAAATAGCGTAGCGGTGGGCTCCATCTTCAGTGTCACAGGCAATGCTGACGATGGGAGATAGTCCTAGTTGTCGTAGCCGTCCTGCTGTCCTTCTTCTGGATAGTCCTCTTCATAGTCTGGCCACGGGAATAGCCAGGGACAAAGCCATGAGTACTCTTTAAGTACTCGCAAACTATCACTAACAAGTAAGGTAGCTCTAGCAGGAATGCTAAGCTCTAAGTTTATTCGCAAAGGCTAATTTGAAACCTAAGCTGAGTTCAGAAGTAAAGAAAGCTAATTTAATGTTCTAAATCACTTAAGTTGGGAACTTAGTTTTCATAGTCACAACCCTGTTGTGGTCAAGTCAAAGTCACCATTCATTTCATAAGTCATTTTGAAAACATCTGATGACGGAACAATATGGCCACTCCAACTGTCCATGACCGCGGACGCGGCTATTTGAATAGTTTGACACTCTGTAGAGGTGGTACACTTTCACCACAAAATTCGATACATCCGTTAGGGATAACCCTAAATCATTAAACTTAGTATGTGGATAATCAATCATAACCTTTCAATTACACACCCTAGTACAAGCACCTCTCCTATGAGCTTGGCCTCCCAGCCATGGCCATCTTCCATCCTGAGCACTGCATATGTGGACAACATTGAGAGGTAGCCTCATCTCAAACCACTCCCATGAGGGAACCCATACTAATGCATATAAACTTCCGGCTAAGCCTTACCCAATTCAGGTATTGTGGTTGTACGGTAAAATTGGAATGGTATCGCATCCGAACCCAACCATCAGTTTTTATAAATGGGCTAAGGTTCATGCATCAACATTTTTATCATCATAAACCATTTGTGTTTCTCAACACATGTCAAAACATCTCAATAGAATGAGCATCATTCCAAGGTTTTCATAATCATTTTCACCAAGTATTCCCATCTAAAGTGATCAAGCTTTATGCTTAGCACTAGCCACTAGGGTTAAGAGTGTTCACTAATGGGGGTGCTAATCTTCCATCTCATGCCATAGAATGACATCTAAGTATAACTATATAGGCCAAGTTTTATACTCTTTATGCTATCTATAAGAAAAGTAATGAACTTTGGTAAAGTAAAAGAAAGTAAAGCTTGCAAATAAAACTTGGGATGGGTATAAATTAAAATGTATAACTAAGCATGCATAAAGCATCTTGCTTAGGTCATTTTGTATAATTCTAGCTTGCCAATAATAGCTTGCCTTGCTTGGTGCAGTGGTTGAAATTCTCCTTGTCTTCTTCGGGGTAGAACTCCTCCTCCTCGTAGACTTGGTTGGTACTATCATCTATAAATATATACGGGGTACACAATCACCAAACAATACTTAACTAGTCTATTTAGAACACTAAGGCACATACTTTATGATCTAGCATCATCACAGTCATCACAAGATTTAAAGAACTAGCTTCCTTTATTTTATTTGAGAAAAGTAATTTCTACTCATTGAAATTAATTAAAATCTAATATTCTCCAATTAAAATATGGGATCATGTGGAAACATGTCATCACCACATATTCTAATACATGTGAATGTGATTTAAAGGGTTGGTCACATTTTATAACCTTTAAGATTATTATTTAATTAGTTTAAAGTGACTAGAAATGCCCTAATAGCATTCTTTTCGTACTAGTCCAAAGTCACTGCATGCAAACCTAAATATTTTTACATATTTGGATAGGTATGGTCAAAAGTGAATTTCGAGAGTTAGAATCAACTCATAAACTATTATAGTTGATTTTTGAAAAATGTTTGAATGTAGAAAAGTATGTGCCTTGTTATTTATGCTATATGTGATCTCTAACTCCAAATGATTTAAATCCAACGGGCTTGGATAGATAACTTAATTTCCTTTCTAGCCAAATTTAAATCATGCATTTTGGTTAATTGGATCTCTCTAAAATGATTTTTAAACAAGTGGACAGAATCTAGTTTAAACCTAAATAGAAAAACCTCTATTTGAATATGTGGGCTAGCGGGGGAAAAGAAATGGGCCGGCCCAGTGGCGCTCCGTGGCGCAGAGGGCAACTGACTGGGGGGTCCCGCATGTCAGCGGCACTTAAAACCCAAAACGATACGAGGCAAAATCAGTCGTGCGATTAGAACAGAAATCGATAGCCATGGTTCATCATTTTCCTGTGAATAGCTCCGACGAGATCAAACCCTAACGCAGCACGGTGGGGGTATACGGGGGCTTACCAGGGCTCCAGCTAGACGTGGCGATGGGGGCGATCGAACTGGTGGACGACGGCGGTTCAAGGCATGGTCGCGGCGGCTCCTGGGCAGTCGCAATTAGCGACGCCTCTTCTCCTCTGTTGCGGCCAGCTCCGGTGGAATTCCGGAGACTAAGGGCTCGATTGGCTCCAAGAAGAAGTGGGGAAGGCTCGGTGGTGAGAGGGGAGTTGAGTGGTGTGAGAAATGAGGTTAGGGGAGGCCTCCTTTTATAGGATCGACGATGGGGCAGTGCGGCATGGTCAGGCGGTGGTGCCGAAGCATCTACAGGGTGCTAGAGGCACGGCTGGAGGTAGGGGACGGTGCGTGGTCTCCTGGCGGTCCTCTACAGCGTAAAGGCGCGGCTAGGGGTGGTCGCGTTTGGTCGGAAATGGTCGACGCTCTGCGTGGCAGAAGCAGCGTTCGACGCGGCACGCGGTGGCTGTGGGTCAAGCGGCAGTGAACGGTCATGTCCGGGCGATTGCTGGGGTCGTGGTGAAGCGGTCTGCGCGGGCTGCGGTCGAGGCGTGGCGTGTGCATGCTTGTCGGGTGCGGCGCTCTGGCGCGTGCTCGGCATGGTGCAGACACGGTGGGCGCGGTTGTTTTTGAGGTGATCCAATGCTTGGCAGAGCTCGGGGAAGGGACAGGGGACGGTGGTGTGATCTCGCCTACCTCCTAGGCACGGTGGAAGAGAGCGGGGTGGCCTGCTGCGACCTGTCCATGCTCGACCGGCGGGCATGGCCTCGGTATGGCTCGGCACTGCCGCTAGCGGTGAAGGGGGTGCTATCTGGGGCTGGGTTAGGTGCTAGGGAGAAAGAGGAGAGACGAGGGTGTTAATTGGGGGACAAGACATTGATCAACAATAGTAATAGTTAGGCAGATTAATTTGTGATCACCAAGTGTTTGATGAAATGGCCGAAAGAAAAAATATATTTGAATTTTGGGAAGATTTTTGGTGTGTGATCTGATCTTTTGCTTGGTAGTCTCTGGTTGCTGGGAATTGTCAAGGTGAAGTGGTTTGGTTGGTTTTTGAGAAATGGTGATCTTAACACCTACACTTGATTCCATTTTCAAATGTCATTTAAAATGCCTTGCTAAAGATTTTTGTAAGTTTGTAAAGTGGGCCTTGGTACATCTTTACTTGGTCTAGCAAGGGGTGCAAAGATCTAGAATTATTTCTGTTGGGAAAAGACTTCTAGGAACACCTAAAGTGGCCTAGTGGATTAAAATGGTCAAAATGACCATTTGGTCTTTTTATTATTATTTGATTTCTTTTTCTTTGGATTTTGTTTTTAAATTGTCTAGATGATGTGTCATTCACCTTTAAACCATTTCACAACATATAGATCAATCAAACATGGCATTTCCAAACAATTCTATATTAATGCAAACACACATATGCATTCCTAGTTATTTTAATGATAAAAAGTTTTTGTTAACCCTAAATTGGATGATTTGGATCTTGATCACCTTGATTAAAGTTTTGGGATGTTACCATACTATACCTCCAATATATGATGATTACAATAATGAATATGATATTTTTAGTCCACCTACTATTGAGGAGAAAATTAATTATGACTACAATATGCCTCCTATATTTGATGATTATGGTGATGAGAATAATAATGATAGCTATTTTGTTGAATTTGCTCCCACTACAATTAATAAGAATGACTATGTTTATGTGGGGAGTATTAATTCTTTTATGCATGTGGCTCATGATAAGAATGTTTTATGTGATAGTTATATTGTTAATTTTATTCATGATACTACTAAAAGTTATTATGAGAGAGGGAAACATGGTTTTATGTATCTCAACAATATTAAGTTTCCCCTCTTTATGTTGAAATTTTTGAAGTTGCACTTGTTTTGCTTTCCTATGCTTGTTGCTTTGTGCTTTCATGACTTGTTTCTTTACAAGTTTTTCATAGGAAGTGGGTTAGACTTAAATTTGTTCCATATTTGCTTCTTGATGCTCTCTTTTACTTCAATTCATATTTCTGATGTGAGCATCATTGAAATTATCATGCCTATCATAATGGCTATAAACAAAGAGCTTTTGGGAGACAACCCATTATATTTTTACTTTCAGTTCATTTTTGTTTAGTTGAGTCTTGGAAGTTATTACCTCTGTAATAACCTCTCCTTATCCTTTTTGTTTGGTTTTGTGCCACGAGTAACCTCTGATGAGAGAGAAGTAAGAGTTGGGAAAGTTGCTGTCCCGAAACAGATTTTTGCGCTTGCCTGTAAACATTCGTGAAAAATCTCTGTCGTCGGATTGAGCTGTACTTTTTTGTGCTTATGCCCCAGGTTGTTATCTAACTTTCATTCGTTTAACACTTTTCGATTTGAGCAGCAGAAGGTTTTTTAAAAAATCGCTTTTTACCTCCTGGTCTGTTTTGACAGATTTCTGCCATTATTTGCATTTGCCTCTTAATCTCTTTCTCTTTGAGTTCTCTTTGACCATTTGATCTTTTAGAAGGAATTGCTACAGTACCTTGTGTTTTAATGGAAGTTTTACTTGTGTTGAAACTGAATCAAAAATACTTATTATCTTGAGTACAATAATGTTGCTAATGAAGATTGTGTGAAGTTTTGTATGAAGGAAATTTTAAAGTGTAGGGAAAAGTAATGTGATAAGATGAAGTATGGAAAAAAGCTCAAGCTTGGGGATGCCACCCGTGTCACCCTAAGAAATATTCAAGAAGTACAAGCGTCAAAGCTTGGGGATGCCCAAGGCATCCCCTTCTTCATCAATAAAAATCTCAGGTTTCTTCCAAACACTTCATTTTTATTGTTTCATGCACAGTTGTGTTGTTCTTAGAGCGTCTTTGTTTTGTTTTTAGTTTTATTTTATTTGGTTTGCTTAAATAAGTTGGTTGGATCCCAACACACTTCTTTTGGAGAGAGACGCACCTTGTTATTCATTGCCTAGAACACTCTAGTTTTCACTCTTATTGTTCTTTGAGTGTTCTCCTTTGCTAGCACTGCGTTTAGGTTTAGTTTTCGATTGGTGTTGGAAAAGAGTAGGAAGTTTCATACTTATAGTGGTACAAAAGGAAACTTGTTTTGAATGTGTCTTAGACTTTACCATGTCATGTTTGATATTGCTTTGACTTTATGCTTAGTGATTATTGCTGTAGCATGACTTGTTACAAATAAATGAGATTGCTTAATGTGCCTTGAAAGAATCATGCGTTGTTTTAGCATATAAAAAGCATAATATTGTGGTATTCTACTTTGATGCTTTATTTGGGTTGACTTGGCGCATGCTCACACCATGTTAAGACGATACCAAGTCACCATAGCCTCTATGCTTTAGTTAATAATGTTTTGTTGCTTTGCATGATTATGGACATTATTGCTCTCTTAGTTGATCGCTCCTAGTCTTTTGCTAGCCTCCATACCAAGTATGAGTCCCACTCATGCATCCAACTCCAAATAAAACCAAGTTATTCCAAAGAGTCCACCATACCTACCTATTAGCATTTTTTATTCCAAGTATATTCATGTTTTTATCTACCTTCCAAACTAAACTTGTTATGTGAAAATTAGTGATTAAAGCTCTCACGAACTTGATTGCACACATTAATTTTCTTGCACTTAATAAACTTGAACCATTGTGCCCATCTATGTTGCGTATATGCTTGCATTTGTAAGTTGTGAATTAGCAGAACCATGTTATCATGGGGAACGCTTTCAACATTGCACTTATTATTCAGTTGATATCATGTCCTTTTGCTTATGGATACAGGCGGTGTGAAATGAAAGGGGAGCTTGTAAGGCTCATGAAGTTCGTATATGTGTTAGAGAAACGCTTGGGCGGCTGGTCTAATCATGCGTAATCATGGTGGAAACCTGCAGCGTAATCATAATGAGCAATCTATGAAGCATCCTCTTTATAAAAAAATAAGCCTATGCAAATAGGAAAGAAAAAAGGAGAAGAAAAAATAAAAGAAGAGATACCTATGCAAATAGGAAATAAAAGGATGATGAGATGCTTATTGTCTGCCTGCCTTGTCATTTTGATATGGGGATTCTTCCGTATCATCGGGCAAGGGTACCCCGTTGGCGGTTCTCTATGATACGCATGTACTTACAATGACAAGAACTTACTTGTGACTAAACTTGAGTAGCATGAGGAACGGTCTTCATAAGTAAGAGGCATGAGATTTTCAGCTTATAACTTGTCAAGCATATCCTCATATTTGTTCACTTTAACACCTAAAGATGCTTATGATAGGCGAAATGAGAGGTGAAAGCTAATAACTACCATAATTTTTGGAAGCTCTTTATGAGACTTGAATCCGTGCTTCCTTCTATGAAGGGCCTTTCTTTTACTTTTATGTTGAGTCTCCATTTTCTATTTTATGCACCTATTAAGATTGCATAGCGGTCATTCTTAGTTTAATGTGCATTGTCCCAAAACTTGTTGATTGATTCATAACTTTGATATTGCTTGTTCTTCAAATATTTGTATCAAGTCACCCTTATGAACTTTGAAGGTGTCCTATGCATTTATGTTTTGGTACACCATGAGGGACAAGCTGAATACCATTCTCATTATGTTTTCTATATGTGAAACAAACAAACGTCTTTGAAAGCATTGTTATTCATGAATCTTTGTACCTCTTCATGTTACAACATAGTTGTTATGTCTTATTGTTAGAACTATATATTCCATGCTATGTTAGAGTACTATGATCCCAGCTATCAATGTTATAAATACCTTGATCAAATGGTGCATGTCACCTAAAAAATTATTCTTATTTTTATCACTTACCTACTCAAGGACGAGCAGGAGTTAAGCTTGCGGATGTTGATATGTTGCAAACGTATCTATAATTTTTGATGTTCCATGCTTGTTCGTTATCTACTTTCTTATGTTTTGTCCTCACTTTGCAGTATTTCTACACATTTTCTGGAACTAACCTATTAACAAGATACCATAGTGCCAGTTGCCTGTTTTCTGTTGTTGTTGGTTTCAGAAAAGCTGGAAAAGAAATATTCTTGGAATTAGACCGGACAAAAGCCAAAGTCGATATTTTACCGGAAGACTCACGGAGCCAGAAGACGAGACGGAGAGGGGCTAGGGGCTGTCCACACCTTAGGGTGGCACAGGTCCCCCTAGCCACGCCACCAGGTGATGTGGGCCCCTCGGACCTCCACCAACTTGCCCCTTCGCCTATATATTCCTCCTGGGACAAAAACCCTAGATACAAGATCAGAAATCCATGAAAAGTTCCACAGCACCGCCGCCACCGAAGAGGAGATTCGAGGGATAGAAATCTCTATTCTGGCACCCTACCAGGACGGGGAAGTGCCCCGGAGCCATCTCCATCGACTCCACCGCCATCTCCATCGCCGTTGCTGACTCCCATGATGAAGAGGGAGTAGTTCTCTCTCGAGGCTAAGGGCTCTACCGGTAGGTATGTGTTCATCTCTCTCTATGCTTGATCTTATGAGATCATGAGCTTTGTAATCTACAGATCTATTATGCTACTCACGTGCTTTAATGAATCTCTGCTTATCCCAAAGTGTGTGAAGTTGACAGTGTGCAACTGTGTGGCACTTTGGCTAAGGTTACATAAATACTTATCATGAGTATAATTTGAGTTGCATGTCTCTATGAGATTGTGGTGTTTGTTGGAACCATCTAGCGCTCAAGGTGATAGTGAGGGGTTATCTAGATGGGGAATACGAACTTTAAGGTGTGCTATTATAGCCTTACATCGTCCAACCGGAGAGTAGTTCAGGGTAGAATAATGAAGAGAATATATTTATATGAGAGTGTCCACTAGTGAAAGTATGATCCCTAGGCCTTGTTTCTAAGCATTGAAACATCGTTTACAATTAGTCCTGTTACATGTTTGATTGTTGCCACTCTTATTTCAGATTGCAATTACCACTTATAATCATCCATATTACTTGTATTTCACTATCTCTTCGCCGAACTAGTGCACCTATACACCTGACAAGTGTATTGGGTGTGTTGGGAACACAAGAGCCTTCTTGTATCTTGATTGCAGGGTTGCTTGAGAGGGATACCTTTGACCACTTCCTCCCTGAGTTCGATAAACCTTGGGTGATCCCCTTAAGGGAAACTTGCTGCTGTTCTACAAACCTCTGCACTTGGAGGCCCAACACTGTCTACAAGGATAGAAGCGTGCGTAGACATCACACCCCCTGGCGCGGGCCAGCCCTGGCCACGCCACCAGGTGGTGTGGCCACCCTGGCCCACCTCTGGCATCAACCTTTGGCGTATATAATCCCCTCGAAACCCTAAGACTCGGGAGCGACCATAGAAAGATTCCACCGCCTCTGTGGGGCGGAAACTACAAAAAGAGAAAGAGCTCTCCGGCAGGCAGAAATCTGCCGGGAAAATTCCTTCCCGGAGATGGGAGATCGTCGCCATCAACACCGTCATCAAGCTAGACTTCATCGGGATCATCATCATCATCTCCACCAGCACCATCATCACCACTCCATACCATTGTAACAATTGGGTTGAATCTTGCATAGTTCTTAGGGGAAACTTTCCCGGTGTTGATTACTTGTTGTAGTTGATGCTATTAAGTGGAACCATTGAATTATTGTTCATGTTCAGATTGTTACTTATCATTATTTCGTCTCTGATCTTGATCCATATGATGTCTCATGAGTAGTTCGTTTAGTTTTTGCGGACATGGGAGAAGTCATGTTGTTAGTAGTGGAATTGTGTTGAGAAAGATTCAATAGTTTGATATTTAAGTTGTGGTGTTATTCCTCTAGTGGTGTCATGTGAACGTCGACTACATGATACTTCACATTTATGGGCCTAGGGGAATGCATTGTGTATTTGTCTACTAATCGCGGGGTTGCTAGAGTGACAGAAACCTGAACCCCCGTTAGGAAACCTTTGCGCAAGGGAGTGTAGGATCTCAAAGTTTAAGGCTGTGGTTAGGTTTTTTACTTTCTTGTAGTTGCGGATGCTTGCAAGGGGTATAATCATAAGTACGTATTAGTCCTAGGAAGGCAGTACATTAGCATAGGTCCACCCACACAACACTTATCCAACTAAAGAAGATTAATCTAATATATGAAGCGAAAGCACTTGACGATATTCCCATGTGTCCTCAAGAACGTTTGGTCATCTTAAGTAATACAACCGGCTTGTCCTTTGCTAAAGAAAGGATTGGGCCACTTGCTACAATTATTATTATTGTCTTTTATTTACTCATACTTTATTTATTTGCATTATCAAAAACCCCTAAAAATCCGTTTGCTAAGTATTTATAGAGAATTCCTGATCCAAGCCACCCGTCAACACCTTCTGCTCCTCGTTGGGTTCGACACTCTTACTTATCGAAAATACTACGATACACCTCCTATACTTGTGGGTCATCAGTGTCTGTCTCCAAAAGAAGTGTGTAGGGATCCAACCAACTTATTGCGGCAAAGAAAGCACAAGAAATCTAAAAAACAAAGACGCTCCTAGAACAACACATAGTGCATAAGGTAATAAAAATAAAGTGTCTTGAAAGAAGACTTGAGATTATTGCTGAAAAAGGGGATGCCTTGGGCATCCCCAAGCTTTGACTCTTGTACTTCTTGAATATTTCTTGGGGTGACACGGGTGGCATCCCCAATCTTGAGCTTTTGTCCATACTTCATCTCATCACATCATTCTCTCCCTACACTTGAAAACTTCCTTCATGCAAAACTTCACACAATCTTCATTAGCAACATTAGTGTATTCAAAATAATAATCCTTTGGGTTCAGTTTCAACTCAAGTAATCATCCATTAAAACATAAGCTACTGTAGCCATTTGTTTTAAAAGCTCGAGTGATCCAAGAGAACTAAAAAAGAAACCGATTAAGAGGCAAATGCAAATAATGGCAGAAATCTATCAAAACAGACCAGCATGTAAAGACCGATTTTTTCGAAACTCTTCTGTTGCTCAAGAAAAGTGCAAAACTAACAAAAGTTAGGTAATAACCTGGGTCATAATAACAAAAAATTACAGCTCAATCCGACATATTGAGATTTTTCACGATTTTTTTACAGTGACGCACAGAAATCTGTTTCGGGACAGCAACTTCCCCATATCTTACTTCCCTCTCATTAGAGGTTATTCTTGGAACAAAAATCAAACAAAAAGGATAAGGAGAGGTTATTACAGAGGAAATAACTTCCAAGACTCAACAAAACAAAAATAAACTGAATGTAAAAATATAATGGGTTATCTCCCAAAAGCTCTTTCTTTATAGTCATTAAGATAGGCATGATAATTTCGATGATGCTCACATAAGAAATATGAATTGAAATAAAAGAGAGCATCAAGAAGAAAATATGGAACAAATTTAAGTTTAACCCACTTCCTATGAAAAATAATATTGTAAAGAAACAAGTCATGCAAGCACAAAGCAACAAGCATAGGAAAGCAAAACTAGTGCAACTTCAAAAATTTCAACATAAGGAGGGGAAACTTAATTTGTTGAGATACATAAAACCATGTTTCCCTCTTTTATAATAACTTTCAGTAGCATCATGAATAAAATTAACAATACTAGTTGATTACTCGTCCTTCGCAACGGAGTTAAAATATGTTTATTAAATCATCGTCTTCTTACCCCTTTTTTCATGTCTTTGGCTTAGTCTTGTTGCTAGCATACGAGTGATTAAAGAGATCGTCGCTACAACATCCTTCGCACTGTTTTCCTTGTTGTATAGCCACTCTCACCCCTTTTCATAGATCATGTTCCACGTACCGCATGTCACTCTTTAGTCATCTCATGCATCTAACCCCTCTCTCTGATTGCTCCATGTCTACTGACTACAACTCTATACATATCTCTCTCAACTTTGTCTATAAGCTTTCTTGCTACTTCATTTCCCCATGGCTGGTTCACTCTCTCCCTTTCCAGATGCGGTAATGAAATATAGCATCTCCACATTAACCTATGTTGGCCCACGTCGACCACATCTCCGTGCTCAACATCGAGATGGCCCTTGAGAGTGACACCAGTGGTCTATAAGTTGTGGACTCGTTAGACCATGTTATCCCTATCGATATCTACCTCACTACCGGTCTATATATTGAGGACTCATTCCATAGGTGATGAAGCCGATGTGACAAGGACAAGGCCTATTTAAACTTGCCGTTGACGTGGAGTAATATTTGGAAAATCTAAACTACTCCAACAACAACATGAAGCAATATGCTACTGTAATGATAACATGAAGCGATGATAAAGTAAAAAAAATACGTGTACATTTTCCTCTTATAAGTGCAAATTAGAACTAATTCGATAAAATATTCATCATCCGATAAGCATAAGAAAAATCTAAACTACATGTGGAACAATAAAAGTATCGTTTATAGTTACTCCCATAAAGAAAATCAATAAGGTTTTCTACTCCCACTAAATCATTTTTCATTAATCTACTCATACTATATCTATTGTTTTCCTAGCTACTCAGATGTGTTCTCCACCACAACTTGTTTTACTAAATCCGTTCTCTATCTTCCTGGTGGACTAGTTTCTCGACGGACATTGTTCCTCGCAGGCGGCACGAGCTGCTCATGTCATCCTATTGACGCTATCATGGCCGTGAAGCTGGGGAATGATGGCAGAATGAGCAAGGTCTTAGCCGCGACGCTCATCTTCCTAATCTTCGTATACGTTCCTATAGTCGCGGTCTGGGTTTGCATCCACGAAATAGTTTCTCCACTTGCCATACTTCTATTCAGACATAACTTGAAATTAATATTTAAGTCTCAGTGTATGTTCTTGGTGCATTGGGAAGAAGAGATAATGTTTTCATTTATTGGCACCTCAATGTAACCACGACCATTAGGGTTCAGCTCTTCCAGGATAAGCAAGGCATAGCCTTATAGGTCGTTGCATGTTTCTTCGACTTGGCAATCTTATTGAGATGCTCGGCACAATCTTACGCGTATAGAAAATTAGAAATTTTATAGAAGGTTTGAGGAGAAGGGCAGGTAGATTTAGAGATCAAGCTACTACCTCTTTGACCTCATCATCTGTGAGATTTCTATAAGCGTTCTTGTGATTGTTATACGGCGCCGCCGCCATACCCTGTCCCTCTCCTGACCAAACCCTAGGCACCGCCGCCGCTTCCCCTTTCCCGTCGCTGCCAGAGGGGCCAAGGGCAAAGCCTGGGCGCCCCAAGGAGGGTGGCGGCGGGGATCCTTATCCCCTGGCTGGTGGTGCGGCCCGTTGCCACCGGGAGTGCGGGTTGCCGCCGGCGCGGCAGACGTAGGTGGAGGCTGGTGGTGGGTTCCAAGGCTTATGGCAGCGCTGGGGATGACCGGCGTGGAGCTCTGGTGGTGGTGTGCTGGCCTGGCCCTTGGCGCAGATGTGCCTGCCCCTGCATCCGATCTCCGACGGACGAATGGTGTAGTGGTGCGGTCGGGCACCTAGGTGCCTCCTGCTGTGCACTTTCTTTGCCGATCAGATTTTGGAGGATCTCCGCAGGTCTCTTGGAGCCAGGTTGTGGTCGTAGCGGCCCGGGTGCCTACTCCTTTGCCGGCCTTGCTGATGGGGAATCGGGCGGCCGGTCCCATGGGTAGCGGGCGGGCGGCGTCGTAGGGGCCGACGATCTGCCTAATAAAGGTGACCGTCCTAAGATCTCTCTCAAGCCATGATGATGTCCTTCTTGTCACCTGTCGTCAGTGATCTGACCGGAGTGCCGACTTCCAAAGTGCAACGCCGAATAACTCAAAAAAAGTTAGATGCAGGAAGTAAAAAAAGAATTTAAATATGAAGTCCGGGTGTTCTACTTTGTGCTCATCGGAAGAAAAAGAATCGAGACGAAGAGTTAACTCACATGTAAAAGTTGAAACTTTATTCTTACGTGTGCAGCGATCTGGGAGATAACGTAAAAGAAACAGCCATTTCCATGGAATTTTGGACGTAGGTGATTTTGGACGTCATCTACTACTTGATTGATTAGCTGTACGAGATGCACTTGCACTGATTGAGAATAGATCCACGAAATTTATGATTTATTAAAAAACAAGCGCAAACGGCCGACGTCTACCGGCAATCCAGGAATTTGTTAACGGGGACTCCATCAACAGGACATACCTTAGGAGGGATTAGCGGGAGGGGTCGCTGGATTAGTTTTTTCTTCGGATTAGTGGGAGAGGTCGCCAGATGAGTTTTGTCTTCTGTTATGTGAAAGAGTGGCGGTGGCATTTGGTTTGTAATTAAGTGAAGTGTGACACCAGGCATTCACCACGGGTTTGCTTTTAATAGTAAAGATAAATATCACATAAAACATTTTTATCATGAGCCACATGCATAAAATAATTATTACTCTCCCTATAAGCATAGTCATTCTTATTAATCATAGTGGGAGAAAATTCAACAAAGTAGCTATCATTATTATTCTCATCACCATAGTCATCAAATATAGGAGGCATATTGTAATCATAATTAATTTTCTCCTCAATAGTAGGTGGATTGAAAATATCATATTCATCATTGTAATCATCATATATTGGAGGTATAGTATCATCAAAGTAAATTTTCTCCTCCGTGCTTGGGGGACTAAAAATATCATACTCATCAAAACCATCTTCCCCAAGCTTAGACTTTTCCATAACATTAGCAATAATGGTGTAATCATCATATAACTCAGGGAGGAAGTGGTCAAAGGTATCCCTCTCAAGAAACCCTGCAATCAAGATACAAGAAGTCTCTTGTGTCTCCAACACACCTAATACACTTGTCAGGTGTATAGGTGCACTAGTTCGGCGAAGAGATAGTGAAGTACAAGTAATATGGATGATTATAAGTGGTAATTGCAATCTGAAATAAGAGTGGCAACAAGCAAACATTTAACAGGACTGATTGTAAATGGTGTTTCAATGCTTAGAAACAAGGCCTAGGGATCATACTTTCACTAGTGGACACTCTCATTTAATATCTTCTCTTCATTATGCTACCCTGAACTACTCTCTGGTTGGACGATGTAGGGCTATAATAGCACACCTTAAAGTTGGCATTCCCCATCTAGATAACCCCTCACTGTCACCTTGAGCGCTAGATGTTTCCAACAAACACCACAATCTCATAGAGACATCCAACTCAAATTATACGCATGATAAGTATTTCTTTAACCTTAGCCAAAGTGCCACACGGTGTGCACACTGTCAAATTCACACACGTGGGGATAAGCAGAGATTAATTAAAGCACTTGAGTAGCAGAATAGATCTATAGATTACAAAGATCATGATCTCATAAGATCACGCATAGGGAGAGAGATGAACACATAGCTACCGGTAGAGCCCTTAGCCTCGAGAGAGAACTACTCCCTCCTCATCATGGGAGTCAGCAACGGTGATGGAGATGGTAGTGGAGTCGATGGAGATGGCTCCGAGGGCACTTCCCCGTCCCAGCAGGGTGCCGGAATAGAGACTTCTGCCCCCCCTGAATCTCCTCTTTGGTGGCGGCAGCGCTGCAGAACTTTTCATGGAATTCTGATATGGTCTCTAGGGCTTTCATCTCTGGGGAATATATAGGCGAAGGGGCAAGGTCAATGGAGGCTTGAGGGCCCCACACCACCTGGTGGTGCGCCTGGGGGTGACCCGTGCCACCACCTAGTGTGGCCAGCCCCTGGCCCTCCTCCGTCTCTACTTTGGACTCTGTCTTCGTGTCGGGAAAAATAGGAGGTTTCGCTTTCATTTCGTCCAATTCCAAGAATATTTCTTTACTAGCTTTTCTGAAACCAAAAACAGAAGAAAACAGGCAACTGGCACTGCGACATCTTGTCAATAGGTTAGTTCTAGGAAATGTATAAAAATTCCTCAAAGTGTAGACAAAACATAAGATAGTTGATACAAAACAAGCATGGAGCACCAAAAATTATAGATACATTTACGACGTATCAGAGGACAATAGAACTTTGATAAGGTTAATGAACCTTAGCTATATGGGCTAATTAGCACGGCGCTGGAAAGTGTCCTAGTGGCGGCCACAATGCTCATGGCTCCCGTGAATACAAAGGTTGTGATCTTGGAGATTAGAGTTCCTATTTGAACCATATGCGTCGGGTAACAATCAAATAGCAAGATTTTATAAACAAGTCGTTGTTGTTTTGATAATGATGAACCGACTGCATGTAAAGAAGCGATGATGGTCCCTAACTCCCTAAAATGATTAAGAAGTCATAAAATCCATCCATACACGAGAAATCAAGTTTTTGAACTTGGAAGACCCTCCGGAAAGGCATGAAGCCTATCGGTCATATTTAGATCTATAAAGAAATAGACCTGGATGTTTGACATCTATGAAATAGTCGACATGTCGGAAAAGAGTTTACAACAATGTTCAAAGAGTTGATTATGACAAGTTTTGATCTTTCGTAGCGATATTTAGTCTTGACGGATTAATATAGCAACCACTACATATAATTTGGTATATGGTAGTTGAACAAATAAAACAAAGTTCTTATAATAGAATGGTTACCTAGGACGTGAATATGACATGATCCAAAGTGTTTTGTTAATTCAAAGGATGCTAAAAGGGTATCCAAACTTCAATGGTTGAAGTGAGCATAACGGTGTTCGAATCTTCACCGTGATGAAAATGTTAAAAGAGTTTAATTTCATCAGAGACGATGAAGATGCTTGCATTTGCAAGAAATTAAGTGGGAGCGCTGATGGCTCAATGCACGGCGCCCAGAAAATTGCTTGATGGCGGCGTTGATGTAGAGCTCGTTGGGAACCCCAAGAGGAAGGTATGATGAGCACAGCAGCAAGTTTCCCTCTGTTATGAAACCAAGGTTTAATCAAACCAGTAGGAGCAAGGAAACACCTCAAAGGTGTTACTAGCTGAGCTTTGGCAGGGCGCACTACCGGTGCTAGTAGCAACGTGGAGACATGCACAACACAACCACAGAACTTTGTCCCCAACTTGCGATGAGGTTGTCAATCTCATCATGTTTTGCGGAAAACAAAGGATTAAACGTATCGAACGGAAATAAGTAAAAGTTTGTAGAAAGTAAACACAAAGCAGTAAAAGATTGTAGATTGTATGTAAAATAAAAGGACCGGGATCCATAGTTCACTAGAGGTGGCTCTCCTTAGATAGATAACTTGCTGGGTGAACAAATTACAGCGGGACAATTGACAAACACCAAGAAAGCAATACATGCATATACTAATCATCTTGACTCCTTTCAGACTTGATTGGGCATTACAACAAAATACATAGACCGCCATCCAACTGCATCTATGACTAATAATCCACCTTCAGGTTATCATCCAAACCCCCTCCAGTATTAAGTTGCAAGCAACAGATTATTGCTTTATGAACTACGTGTAAAGTAAACAATACGATTGTTCTATGAACAAAGGATTGTTGTTTTCTCCCTAGTAGAAACAACACATCTAGTACCTTAGAGATTTCTGTCACTTCCCCAGATTACCAGAGGCATGAGCCCACTATTGAGCATAAATACTAACTCTTGGAGTTGCTAGCATCTACTTGGCCAAGATAGCTACTAACAACGGAAAACATGCAAGATCTCAAATAACAAAGACATGATATAATCAATAATCAATTTGAAATAGCATCTCAATATCCATCGGATCCTCGCAAACACAACATGCAGAATTACAAATAGATGATCTTGATCATGAACGGAGCTCACAAGATCTAAACATGAAAGCACAAAGGAGGAGAACCAGCCATCTAGCTACTACATGGATCCGTAGTCCAAGGATGAACTACTCATGCATCACACCGGAGGCTTGCATGGTGATGAAGAAGGCCTCCAGGGTGAATTCCCCTCTCCGGCAGGGTGCCGGGAAGAGCTTCAAATCCCTCCCGATCTAGGGATGGAGATGACGGTGGCTACAGACTCTTTCGTGGATTTTTGATCGGGTACTTAGGGTTTTCGTCCCGAGGGCAATATATAGGCGGAAGGAGAGGCCGAGGAGTGCCGGGAGCGGCCACACCACCCCCTGGCATGGGCCAGGCCTGGCCGCGCAGCCAGGTGGTGTGGTGGCTCCCTGGCCCTTCTCCGTCTCGTATTCTGGCACTTGATCACTTCCGGAAAAATAGGCACTTTGGCTTTTGTCCCGTCCAATTCCGAGAATATTCATTTTCTGACTTTCCTGGAACCAAAAACAGCAGAAAACAGGCAGCGGGCACTGTGGCTCTTGTTAATAGGTTAGTCCAAGAAATCATATGAAAAGTACTCCAAAGTTGGAACAAAACACAAGAAAGTGGATAAAACCAAGCATGGAACATCAAAAATTATAGATACATTTGCAATGTATCGAGCGCTGAGATAATTTTCCAATACATTATGTAGAGGACATGTTGTTGATTGGAAATGATGTATCGTTTATTGACACGGGTTAAGAATTTCATTAAAATTTGATTTCAATGAAAGATTTGGGCAAAACTGGAATATTATGCATCAATATCTATGTGGATAGATTGAGGCGCTAATATGGTTATGCCAGACGTAAATATGAGATATTGAAAGGGTTCAATATGGAAATGACAAGAAAGGTTCTTACTGCATGGAAAGGATTAAATCAATATTCAAGTGTATCGACACTTGGTGAGTGAAATCACATGAATATTTTGATCAATAATACCATGATATGTACATATCCAGATATGTCATGTGCTCTAAATATTGTGAGCATATACCAGAATGATTCATAAGATGATCATTGGACGATAGTAAAGATATTCTATGAGCTTTGGAAGAACTAAGAATATATCATGTATAAGTGACAAATAGTTAAAAGTAGTTCATTGTAACGTGTTACATTGATACTAGTTTGTCACAAGATACAAATTAAATTTATCTCAATTTAAACTATGGGTGGCACAATGTAATGGAAAGAAAGTTCCATGATGGATTTGGATGAATTCCAAAGTTGATACATTATGACGGATACTACAATAAAAGGCTAAGTATATGACTGATATAGTAGCAGAAAATGAGGGAATTTGGTTAAGTAGTTTGTTATCAAATTGGGTGTGGTTCACAGTTGGCTAGTACTATGAAGATATATTGTGCGACAATTATATCAACATGTTTTAACCCAAAGAAACTAAAGGTCTCACCAAATGACTAAATTTATACAATGCCATGTCATTAGAGAATGGGTGATGCATGGTGTCACATCCCAATTATTAGAATTGGTACTGCATATCATTCATGGCATTGCATCATATTCATCTTTGCAAAAATTAAGTTTAAAAGCCTTTTGCTAAAAACACCACACAATTGCTCGTGCATTCATATGAAGTGACCACTAGGTTTTTTACCTTGCATCTGCTAGAATGGTATTATATAAACATTCAGGATGCATAGATGTGTAGAGTATTCCAATACAAAACTGTAGGAATTTGTTTCACTCCAAACGGAGACCTAAAACAGAAACTATGGCCAAAACTGTTCAGACTTAAATTCAGATTCAGAAAACAGACAAAGTTCAGATAAGATTCAGTTAACAGTTTAGGAAAAATAAAAGGAATAAAAAAAGGAACCGCGCCGACCAGTCGGACCGCCAGCTGCAGCGGCCCACCCGAGGCTCGCCAGCGCCAGCGAGCGGCGCACAATAGCAGCCCGCCTCGCTTGGACGACAAGCGGACCCTACCCGTCAGCCCCTGCCCTCGAGCCATCCGTGCTCGACATGAGCACCGCAACGGCCGCCGCCTTTCTTGCCGTTCGTGCCCGAGTCCGAGCCGTCTCTGCCCTCTCGACCCCTGCCCCTTAAAGCCCTCGTCTCCCTCTTCTGAACCCCTCCTAAACCCTAGCAAATTGCGCCGCCGAGTCGCCGCAATTGCTCGCCGGAGTTCCTGGAGCCGCCGTCGCCATTGACGTTGGTACAAGCTCCAGCTCGAGTCTCCGCGCCCCCTTTCTTTCTATCGAGGCACCAATTCATAGTGCCGCTCGTTTTTTACCCTTTCCTTTCCCTCTACAGCGCGCAGAGCTGCCCCACGAGCTCGCCGGAGTCAGTCGCCGCCGCGCCGCTCCATCCGCAAGACTCTGTTGCCCAAGGTCGCCCCTGTCCGCACCGAAGCCACCCCAGGACCACTGCCAGCCACCGTCTCCCGTAGAACGCATCGCTGCCGCCGAAGATTAACGATAGGATTTGGTTAACCATTTTTCTTCCAAACTCAATCCTATTAAACCATTTGGTGAAAAGGGTTAAAATGGGTTAACCATTAGGTTATTACGATAGAAATGGTTAACCGTTGGTTATTAAGGTTCGGACCATTTGTAGTATTATACAATACAAAATAGTAGGCTAGTACTATGCGTCAGCAAATTGGATATACGTACGTATAATAGCAAGAGCTAAACACTTGCAAATCTCGGCTTGCCAGCTCTCCGCTGTGATCTCATTGTTAATTTTCTTTTCAGCAGCAGCTGACGACACGCACAGCTAGATAGCTCAGCTAGAATGGACGCCTCCTTAATCCAGCTTGCAGCCACGCAGAACTAATACCTAGCAGCAGAACACATCAGTCGGCAAGCGCGAGGCACAATGATCTCGCTGAGCGGGACAGCCGGCATGCCTGGCGAGCTGCTGCTTCTGCCGAGTCTCTCGCATACAGCGAGTAGGCGTGCAGGTGGCGTGGCGGAACCTGGGATAGGGAGCTGGCCGAGTTGGCCGAGCGGGCCGACGAGCTGCTGCAGCTGCCCCGAACCTTTCTTGTACTAGCAAGCAACCAAGCGACGGTGCTGACGCAACCAACTTAGCCCAGCAGGACGCTGGTCAAAATGTGGTCCGGGAGGAGGGACCTCAACTGGGACGGCCATCGAGATGAGCTCGTTGCTGCGGACAGCCGTTGTTGAAGATAGAGTGACGGTTAACCTTTGGTAAAAGAGGATCGAACCTAAATAACCTAAAGTATTTTGGGGTTAACCGTTAGGCCCATTGGGCTATTTTCTAGGTTAGGTTAACCTAACCAATGGATAAACGGGAACCAAGTCCCATCTTGATCGAAGATCACCGGAGAGCCGCCGCTGCCCACCTCCGACGACCACGCCGGTGAGCACCTAGGCCGGCTAACGCCAGCCCTTTGATCTGTGGCCAACGGCCTAGATCAGAGGTTGACCCCTGCGGTGGACCGCTGACCGGTCAAAGGCCCAGTGAGCGCCACGTATGTGTTGGAAATATGCCCTAGAGACAAATAGTTATAAGGACTATTATCATACGTATAGTTTATGATTAAGTTTTATATCATGCTATAAATGTATTGAGTGGAAAAATCAATCGATGTGTGATATATAAACAACCAGGGGTTCCCAGTGAAACTCTAGTCACTGGTTCATTGGTCAACCGATGATCAAATTTCCTGATCATGTGGCATTTATGCCAGTTGGAAATGGAGTCATCTCATTCTGAAAATGAGATGATGAACCAATACCCAACCTAAACATCGTGACCTGATCATGTCATGAAGTTTAAGTTACGATGATTAGAAATGGATCCTCGTAGACTATGCCTTAGACCGTGAGGCTATATCAATCACTGTCTCCCGAGAGTGCTTTGATAGCATCAAGCGACAGTTGGTAATACAGTGGTTATAAAGGTGTGTTCAGGTACTCAGAGGAAACCATAGAGACAATATATGTCAAGAGCGGGATTTGTCCGTCCACGTGACGGAAAGATACTCAAGGGCCCACTCGGAGAAGTTATATCCAATATCTACGCAGCATGTGATTTGATCACAGGGATATCACTTCTCGGAACGAGTCAAGTAGCATTGTTCAGTAACGAGATTGAACAAGACATGGTGATGTCATTTATCAGATCTCGGGCAATGCAAGTATCGAGAGACAAAGGGAATATGACACGACTGTCCCGGTTCAAACGACGAAAGATCTTTGTGGAACGCACAAGGGTCACATGGCCATCCAATTCCCTCTATCGATCTTTGGTGCGGGAGTGTCCCGACCATGTCTGGAGTGTTCCCGAACCATGGGGTATCACGCTTAAGGGCTTGATGATGCTTAGAGATTGTTTATAGGATTGGAGGAATCACCAAAGAATAGTAGAGAGAAAACCGGAAGGGTTTCGGTAAGTCCGGAAGATGTCCAGAGTGGAGGTGGAAGGTGTTCCACAGCCACGGAGGTAGAATAATATGTGAATGAATGTTAAATATTGATTTAGTTATTTATTCATAATTATTTAATAAAGAGAAAATCAATTTAAATGGTCAAAGGCTTAATGGGCCAATTCCCGGAGGGGAGAGGGCCCATTAGGGAAAGGAGAGAGGGAGAAGGGGCCAAGGGGGTGGCCGGCGCCCTCGTGGGCTAGCCCCCCGCGCGGGGCCCATGGGGGTGGCCAGCGGTGCCACCCCTCCCCCCTCCTCTCCTTTAGTCCCACCCCGGGACTTTGAGGAAGGTAGTACCTCCCATCCCCCTATATATAGTGGGGGTATTTGGCCAAATAAATACACCCAATAATCAATAAAGGTCTTCTCACTTTTGGGAGGACCTCCAGTTGATATTCTCTCTCTCTCTCTCTCTCTCTCTCTCTCTCTCTCTCTCTCTCTCTCTCTCTCTCATGACCAGGGTCCCAAGTCTGGACTGCGCGAACGCGAGACTTCTTCACCGCGGAGTGCCGTCGCACTGCGGGATTCGGATCCAGGAGCTCTACTTCCGCAACTGCTGCTATATCGGGGAAGCGGGAGTCATCGTCAGGCACCGGACGTGTGTAACTCCTCGCGAGGTGTCACACTTGAGGCACTCAAGTCGTTGAGACACAGGAGCGCAAGGACTTCATCACGACCTTGAGGTCGGCTTCGGCTCGTCTACATCAACCACGCTCTCCTGAGCGTTGACAACGCTTTTCGGTCTTCAAGGGTCAGTTCGCGAAAAGCCCCTCCCGTTACTGTATTACTAATAGATAGGTCTTGGCAGCATCAGGGGTTCAGGGGCGTAGGGTAAAAATTTATTATTTTCATACGCGGAACCCCTACAGTGGTATCAGAGCTAGATCTATGCGTAGTAATGCTAGTACGGGTAGAACACACGAGATGTAGCGTGTGGGCGTTGATCTTTTAGTTGTTACCCTCCCATGTGTACTTGTGTATACCGCAGTAATGCTTGATGAAGCGGCCCCAACCGACTTTACGCGTTCATTCGTGAGACTGGTCCACGCTTGACATACGGCTCGTACCGTATAACGTGGCTTAGGGGGGTGTCTGTTTCTCTCGCATTAGTTGGTATGCCATTTGCAACGGAAGGCCCTGAAAGGGGTGTAGTAGAGACAACTACTTGATCAGCATTGTGCTAAAAGTTCGTAGGTAAGAACGGTTCTTATGCGAAAGCCGATTCAGCCACATAAAACATGCAAAGATAAAGTAGAGGCGTCTAACTTTGTTTTGTAAGGGGCATTGCTTTGTGATATGGTTGTGGCAAAGGTAAAGTGATTACCTTTTGTTACGTAGTAGTATATAGTCACGGAGGTGACAGACTACCACGCCAGAATGACACCGGTACCCTAGTGTCTACGGCGCCGGTACCCTAGCACCGGAATCTGGTGACGACGGATGGAGATCACGACGTGAAGGACCATATCACATCACATCACATTTACATTCAATGTTATTGTTTGTATATATTATTGTGTGTTAGTATTATATACTCGACGATAGCCTATTAAGATGATCCATGTTAAAATTACCAAAGATTGTGTTCCCCCTTAGTGTGCACCACCTAGAAAGTTCTTTGGTATGAGGCGACCCAGGGTGACTGGGTGTCAGACATATCTACGTTCGCATACAGTGGGTGTAAGCCATGTTGCACAGTGAATACACTAAGGTTGAGTTGGCAAGCCTAGCACGCCATAGAAGCGTGGCCTCGGAACACGGATGGTCGAAAGATCGAGCACGAGTCGCATGAATGATGTGACTGACGTTTAGCGTCCACCCTTTAACCCACATTGATGGCCGTGTTAATCAGGGGAGATGTGGCTGATAGGGGTCATGTTATCACTAGGAACCCTTCATGGGATAGGTGTTCCTGAGTGGAGTTATTATTAACTCATTTAATCATAAACCTAGTCTAAATTCCTTTTGCAATTATATATGTAGATGCCGCCTTTCCTGTTGACAATTGATTGGTTAGAAGGATAGAAGCTCAGATTAGATGGATCAAACTTCTCTATGTGGGTTGCGCGTCTCCATGTTCTTCTTAGCGAGAATGACGTGGTCGACTACATACTCGACTGGATGGATTTGGATCAGCCCATTGACCTAGAGACCCCAGAGCAGCGGGAGGACCGCTATCTCCATCGGGAGATGGCCTCCTTCATTTCAGTTACAGTGTGTTTCGGAATGGTGGATGAGCTGTGGAATTTCGTGGGTGATGTCAACCCTCGTTCGGTAATGCTACAGCTTAGGACACATTTCGTGGAACAAACACGCATATGGGAGCATGAGCTGATGGGAGACTTCCTCTCCATTAAGATGGAGGAGAACTCATCACTTGATGACCACTTGGAGTGCACGCATGATGTGTACATGAGGCCTGCGTACTTCCTGGATAGATGGATGTCGGGCTCTTTTTCAAATGGCGTTGTGATGTGGTCGCTGCCACCAAGCTACCAAGCACAAGTCAGGACTTGCATCATGAGAAGCAACGCGGAATCAATGGAGTTCCACCGGTTCGTGACACATCTCAGGAATGTGTTGGTTGAACCAAATGTCACTGGGGTCATCAATGACAAAGGTATATATTTGATATACAATTTTATAAATGTTATAATCTTGCAAACACACTTGCAGTGTTAAGTATATTTGATACTTGTTCTGTTTTGCTGAAAACAGGTCCTTCTGCATGAGAGGTGCTTGCTAGAGAGGAGGTGACGTTGCATGTTGATGGCGAGCATGATGATGATGGATGACGACACTCTCCCTCGACATTTATCATTTAGTTTATATTTTGGATAGTTATTGTAATCAAGAGATTGTGAAGTTCTTTAGTGTGTCTCACATTTTGTGAGACGGTTATTCATATCAGTTTGTAACAAACAGTTGTTCTACTTTTATGAATGATTTCTATTCGCGTTCATATCTTGTTTGATTATATGTGAATTATCCTTCTTGTTTGAAACTAATTGATAATGCATGAACATTTGTAAAATATTGAAATGCCTTAAAATACCCAACTTAAATGATATTTCATTACGGAATGAAAACCATTGTTTAAATTCAAAAGTTATATTGATAATATGTTAAAGTTATTCGATTTCTTATCACATATAAATTATGCCTAAGTTCGGCAAAATAACTTGAACACCGTGTATTACTTGAATACAAAGTGTTTGATGAATTGTTAAAAGTAAATACATATTTGATGTATTGTGTTCTGACAAAATGGTAATTATCATTATATGATTGTTTAAATGTGTAAAGAAGTTTACCAAAGGAAACATAAGTTTGAAACTATTTGATATGATCAAATTGTTTCATCAACAAAGGGTATAAATATAAAAGGGAATCTAATTACTATGATTTGATCAATAGTAATTAAATTTCAACTTTATAAGATTGGCATGGCCATCCAGGTCCCTCTGTCGATCATTGGTGTGGGAGTGTCCCGACCATGTCTGGAGTGTTCCCGAACCGTGGGGTATCACGCTTAAGGGCTTGATGATACTTAGAGAGTGTTTATAGGATTGGAGGAATCGTCAAAGAATAGTAGAGAGAAAACCGGAAGGGTTTCGGTAAGTCCAAAGGATGTCCGGAGTGGAGGTGGAAGGTGTTCCATAGCCACGGAGGTAGAATAATATGTGAACGAATGTTAAATATTGATTTAATCATTTATTCATAATTATTTAATAAAGAGAAATCAATTTAAATGGTCAAAGGCTTAATGGGCCAATTCCCGGAGGGGAGAGGGCCCATTAGGGAAAGGGGAGAGGGAGAAGGGGCCAAGGGGGTGGTCGGCACCCTAGTGGGCCAGCCCCCCACGCGGGGCCCATGGGGGTGGTCGGCGGTGCCACCCCTCCCCCCTCCTCTCCTTTAGTCCCACCCTGGGACTTTGAGAAAGGTAGTACCTCTCATCCCCCTATATATAGTGGTGGTATTTGGCCAAATAAATACACCCAATAATCAATAAAGGTCTTCTCACTTTTGGGAGGACCTCCAGTTGATATTCTCTCTCTCTCTCCCGTGACCACGGTCCCAAGTCTGGATTGTGCGAACGAGAGACTTCTTCACCGAGGAGCGCCGTCGCGCTGCGGGATTCGAATCCAGGAGCTCTACTTTCACAACTGCTGCTAGATCAAGGAAGCGGGAGTCATCGTCAGGCACCAGACGTGTGTAACTCCCCACGAGGTGTGACACTTGAGGCACTCAAGTCGTTGAGCCACAGGAGCGCAAGGACTTCATCACGACCTTGAGGTCGGCTTCGGCTCGTCTACATCAACCACGCTCTCCTGGGCGTTGACAACGCTTTTCGGTCTTCAAGGGTAAGTTCTCGAAAAGCCCTCCCGTTACTGTATTACTAATAGATAGGTCCTAGCAGCATCAGGGGTTCAGGGGTGTAGGGTAAACTTTTATTGTTTTCATATGCGGAACCCCTACAGTAGGCATAGACTAGTCAGTGCAGTTCCCTTGTTTTTTTGAAATAGATTAAAATTGCAGAAATTGTGTTTAACTTCTAAAATTCATAGAAAAATATTTACAGATCCAAAAATAGCAAATAATATACTGTTGGATTTACAATTTTGTGAAGAATATTAATCTGTAACTGTATAAGACATTTACTGTAAGTATTGGTCGTGATTACTTAAATGGTATAATGTCCTTTTTGGAGTAATAAATTCATAAGAAAATAACTATTATTTAGAAAATTGCAAATAATATGTTTTTGGAAGCACAAGAAAGTGTAGAACCTGTTTATGAATGAAAATTGCAAGTTTACTGTACTAATATGTTTGAGTTTAATTAAAGGCTTATTGTACTATAAAAATTGCAGAAAAAGGTCTGTAACACCTTTTTGCGTGATTCTAGTTTCCCCTGGCTCTAAATCACGTTACCTACATAGTAGTTCTTTTTTCCAGTTTTTACAACACTGTTTACTGCAAAGGCTTAGTATTTTTTTCCCTAAAGGCCTATTAATTGGAATAACTAATTGCATAATTTGTTTTCATTGCATTAAAGGTTTTTCCATGCATCATTCAACAGTAATAAACATCAGAGAACATAGAAGGGTTACTGAAACCTTTATTAAGCTATCATGCATGCATTTCGGCACTTGTCTATGATTGTGTATGTTTGTTTATGTGTTGAAATTGTATCGTGTAGATTGTGACGAGTGCAACGCTTGTTTCTACGAGGATTGTACTCTCGACTCCTACTGCCAAGGCAAGTAGATGCTACTTTGTTCATACCTTGTCCTACTATTTTCTCTTATGCATGTGTAGTGTATTTCTGTAGATATTGTGTAGGAATTACTATGTTATGCTATATCCTATATATTTGTGGTAGGAATTCCTTGTAGTTGAGCCCCGTTCAGTAGATGTGCTTAGACCTGCTGTGAAGATGGGGGAAAGGGATCACATTATGGTGAAGTGTGTGTTTGTTCAAACTGAAAACAACATAATGTTAATGAACTACCTAGGCGAAGTGGTTGGATTATCAACGGAGTGTGAATAATGGTGGGGAATGCCGCCCAGGGTACTGAGAAGGATTGGTTGTCTTTGTTATAGTAGCTTACGTGTGCAACCATGTGCCAGTAAGAAATGGGTGGATGGTTGGACTTAGTAGATCGTGGTGATCCGAACCCAGTGTAGTCAGAGATGTAGTGAATGGTAGGTTGGGACCGGTGCGCAGTGGGGTTTGGAGACCTACTTCCCGAAAGGTATCATCTTGTTCTTCTCCCTATCATCACACAATATGAGTGTGGTAGTACGAGCTGGGTTGGCCAGGTCATATGGGTAAAGTGTACAAACCCCTGCAGCGTGTAAAACTAAGTACTTAGTCGTGTCCCCGGTTACGGACAATTGAGTTGCTTGATTTTGAGACTATGACATATTCTCACTCATCCTTATTTCCTAATTACTAAAACATGATGGGTGAACCTAACGGGTTGCTGTGAATCAAATGGTTTACGAAAGTAGAATAAATGTGTTTGAAAAGTGCAAGCTAGCCAAAGCTCCACTAGCCAAATAAGCATGTAGATGCTAGGTGCATTGGCTCTTTTACCTTAGCACTACTTGCCATACATTCCATGTATTGACCCTTCGGGGCTGCTACATTTCATGTTGCAGGTTATTCCGATTCTAAGTGATCGAATAGGTTGCGGTACTCCACTCAACACGTGTTCCCTTGTGGGCAATTTGAAATTGTGAGTAGTTATCTTTATTTATGTTGCTACTTGAATAATGGGTAAGCTAGCCTTCGAGCTAAGCGAATTTTGTAATAATTGACTCTTCTGGATCTTTGTTATTTATGACACACGGATTATTACTTTGTTATTTCATCTATGTTCTATGTAAGCCGATGAACCGATCCAGGGATTGTCATGTTGCATAGAAGCTACAGTGTTTTCAGTACTGTAGTGTTGCAGATGGTATCAGAGCCGTGTGTTGACTGTAGGATCGTGACCTAGGATTGGAATAGGAAGCCTCATATTTATTTAAGTCTATTTTACATTTTGTCTTTATTCTTATGCCTTCATTCTAGTAAATTCTTATCCTTTGTTGTTCTCACTCTTTCCTCTTTACAATTGATAGATGGGAGATGCCACCAGAGTTGAGTATGTTGAGTTCCAATCACCAAGACTCTTCGCAAGGCAGTTGGCGGAGCTTTGTCAGGTGATGGGCATGCTAATGCCGATGTTCAAAGGAAGGAGGATGAACGCATATGTGCCTGGAGATCGCGTATGGGAGATCACCTCTATTGTTCTTGCAGATCCCATTGTGCCTGGCATTGAGAACCTGAACCGCACCAAGAAATACCTTACTTGGGAGCAAGGAGTGGAATCAGCCATGCATGAGGTATTGTCACACATGTGCTATCTCCACCAACACCGACTGCCAGCGGGTTCACCTTTCCTTGCATTTGGAAAATGGAATGAAGATGGGAACGTGATGGTTACCGTAGGCAACCAGAACAACATGCCATTCTATGAGAAGCATATAGAGGACATGGAAATTAAAGCTTGGGAGAGGGAAGAGAAACTGATGCAGCAAAAGGAGCGCTGGATTATTTTCAGGGGACTGTGCATTTACAAGGATATGACATGGAAACCCTGCATACCGTTGTAAATACAATGAAGCAAGCCCTCATTGGTAGGGATCAAACCATAGAGGACGTCAATGAGACCAGAGCGGAAAAGGATGCCAACATTGAGGAACAAAAGAATGTTGTGGTGGAAAGGGATGCCACAATCGTGGGGCTGAACCAAACTATTGTGGGAATTACTCAAGTTGTGGCGGAGCGAGATCAGACCATTGTGGAGATGGCTGCCCAGATTCCTGCCCTTCAAGCGCAGCAGAACCCGCCATCAAATAATGGTAATGACAATGATGGCAATGATGATGATGATGATGATGATGCGGGTAATGGTGATGGTGGTAACAATGACAATAATGGAGGCAATGACAATAATGTTGGCGATGACGATGATGGAGGCAATGACAATGGAGGAGATGAGGCGAACGCCTTTGCTAAAGAAAGCAAGGAGGAGGACCCCGATGAGGTGGACTTCGAGGACTCGAGTGCTAAAGATTCAGGGGAGGTGCACACGCTACCGCCATGGCATGCACGAGGATCAAAGCGCCAGCACATGGACTCCAGAACCTATTGCAATATGTTCATCAAATAGTTAGAGATGGTCCTCCAAAATTAGTCTTTGTTAGGATTTTCATTAGCCGTTATATATCGATCAATGTAAACTTTGGCACTGTTAGATATTTTGTTTAGGATGCTCTATTCAGTAATATGAAGTTCCAGGATTTTCTTGTGTGATTTATTAAATGGTTTTGGCAAGTTTTGGGTAAAATCTGTATTATTGCTGCAGCAGTTTTCTGCTGAATCTTCTATACTATACGATTTTTCATATTTTACTGGTAACTGATAAAAATCTGAAAAATTGAGATCTGGTGCGTGGTTATCTGTAATACATGCACAAAAATCAGCAAAAATTCCTGAAAAGTTTAAGTCAGTCAGAAAAAATCGTGAACACAGCTGAACTGTTCTGGCAGAAATATGTTTAGTGCTCTTTTGTATCGAAATGTTGATGCAAATATTTTTAAACTATTTTTTAGTTATATAACGTTAATATAAACACATGGAACTGTGATTGTTGTGTGTTTGCTTGTGTGATACCTGCTAGTCATTGTCTGTAAACATATGGTTGTTGCATGAGCATTATACATGGGTAGGGATTATTTCTTTAGTTTCTTCTTTCTAATCTTACCTGTGCTGAACCGCAGATGGCTCCTCGCTGAATACCTGATGAGATGGCTCAGCTCATGGCCGCTCAGGCACAGTTGACCCAAGTGATGACATAGTTCATGGCAAATCAGAATAACAATAACAACAACAACGGGAACAACCAGCCACAGGGAGATGCTCTCACCAGGTTCCTGAGATTGAGGCCAGCTAAGTTCTCCTATGCACCTGAGCCCATGGTTGCTCTCAACTGGCTCCATTTTGTGAACAAGGACTTGGTGACCGTTGGTTGCACTAATGCTGAAAAGGTGAGGTTTGTTGCTCACTTGCTGGAAGGATTAGCTGCTTCTTGGTGGGATGCTTTCCAGATCACCCACCCGTTGGACACAGTTACTTGGTCCATCTTTGAGGAAGGGTTCAGAACCAACCACGTCTCTGTCGGGACCATGAGCCTAAAGAAGAAGGAATTCCGCAACCTGCGCCAAACCAACGGCACTATGGCGGACTACATAGAGGAATTCAACAACTTGTCCCGCTATGCCCCTGAGGATGTGGACACTGATGCCAAGAGGAGGGAGAGGTTCCTGGATGGTCTTATGATGAGCTTTCACTCAGCTATCTATGGTTTATTGCCCAACATTTCAGGAACCGATGGACAAGGCCAGGATTTTGGAAGGGAAACAGCAGCAGGTGGAGAGACGCAAGAGGAAGAACAACCATCACTCCTCAGGGTCGCACCACCGTGCTCGCACCTCTTATGATGGATTCTCTGGATATTCTAGGAATGGCGGAGATGACCGCAACCACCGTGGAAGAAATGGACATCGCCACGATGGTCATAGGGGCAACAATCACCACCGTGGAGGAAATGACCACCACCATAATAGTCACAGAAGCTACCATGGCAACTCTGGGAGGAACAATGGACACAACTATGTGAGCAAGAAGGACCTCGGCAATGTGGAGTGTTACAAGTGCAAGAAGTTGGGCCACTATCCTAGTACCTGCCTGGAGAAGGTCATAGGAGTTGGACCTAAGCTTGGACCCAACCAGAAGGCGAATGTGAACCATGTGGATGTGGAGGAAGTCCGTGATGAGCCGGATCTCGTGATTGGTAAGTTTCCAATTGATTCCCATATTGCACTCGTTCTATTTGATACTGGTGCATCGCATTCATTCATATCAAGGGCATTCATGGATAGACATAAGTTAACCACTGAGTCACTAAAAGGGACTATCAGAGTGAGCTCACCAGGAGGAGAGATGCTAGATAGTAAGGGATGTCGTGATCTTACCCTAGGTATTGGAGCACACAGCTTCCTAGCACATTTGGTAGTTTTGGAGTCACAGGGATTAGATGTAATACTAGGCATGGATTGGTTGTCCGAGCATGATGGCCAGATAGATTGTGGACATCGTGCCATCTCTCTCGGGACACCACAAGGCATAAAGATTAAGTTCAAGTCGGCAACACGCGTAGGGGTTCTAAGGCGAACTCTCTTAAGGGGGTTAGCATGGAAACCGTACCCATAGTGAGAGAATACCCCGATGTGTTTCTGGAGGAGTTACCAGGGATGCCACCGGACTGTGATGTGGAGTTTCTCATTGAGTTTATGCCGGGAACTGGACCAATAGCCAAGAGACCATACAAGATGGATGTGGATGAGCTGAAGGAGTTGAAGAAGCAACTTAGAGAACAGTTGGACAAGGGATTCATTCAACCAAGTTCTTCATCTTGGGGTGCACCTGTTCTATTTGTGGAGAAGAAGGACAATAGTAAGAGACTGGTGGTAGACTATCGCTCGCTTAATGAGGTTACCATCAAGAATAAATATCCTCTGCCTAATATAAATGACTTGTTTGATCAGTTGAAGGGATCAAAGGTATTATCCAAGATTGATCTAAGATCGGGATATTTCCAATTAAAGATCCGTGGGCAGGACATACCAAAGACCACCTTCACCACTAGGTATGGTTTGTATGAGTATACAATTATGTCTTTTGGACTAACAAATGCTCCAGCATATTTTATGACCATGATGAACAAGGTATTCATGGAGTACTTGGATAAATTTGCCGTGGTGTTCATCGATGATATATTGATTTATTCTAAGGATGACAATGAGCATGAGAAGCATTTGCGCCTAATTATGGAGAAGTTGAGAGAGCATAAGCTATATGGTAAGTTTAGCAAGTGCGAGTTTTGGTTGAACACTGTTGGTTTTCTCGGACACATAGTGTCAGGTGAAGGAGTTGCAGTTGATCCAAGCAAGGTATCGTCAGTTACTGAATGGGAGTCTCCCAAAAATGTGGGAGATATTCGGAGTTTCTTGGGACTTGCTGGATACTATAGGAGGTTCATAGAAAATTTCTCCAAGGTTGCGAAGCCAATGGCTGAGTTATTGAAGAAGGATAAAAGGTTTGAGTGGACAAAAGAGTGCGAAGCTAGTTTCCAAGAACTGAAGCAACGCTTAGTGACCGCACCTATCTTGTGCTTGCCTGATATTCAAAAGGATTTCCAAGTGTACTGCGATGCATCTCATCAAGGACTTGGAAGTGTGTTGATGCAAGATGGAAGAGTGGTATCCTACGCCTCACGCCAACTTAAACACCATGAGCGGAATTACCCCACGCATGACTTGGAGTTAGCGTCAATTGTGCATGCGCTCAAGGTATGGAGACACTATCTGATGGGTAAGAATTGTGATGTATTCACGGACCACAAAATCTTGAAATACATATTCACACAGAAGGAATTGAACATGAGGCAAAAGAGATGGTTGGAGCTCATAAAGGATTATGACATGAGCCTACAATATCATCCCGGGAAGGCTAATGTTGTAGCAGATGCGCTAAGCCGTAAAGTGTATGCTAATGGTTTGACCGTGGGAGAGTTACCCAAGGATTTGTGTGAACAATTCAAGGATCTTAGGTTGGAGGTAGTATCCGAGGGATATTTGGCAACACTAGAAGTCAAACCAACGCTTCTAGACATGATCAGGGAGGCTCAAAAGAAATATAGCGACATGGAAGGAATAAGAGCAAACATGCCTGAGGGTAAATCAAAGGGATTTTGTGAAGATGAGCAAGGAACCCTATGGTATGGAGATCGTCTGTGCATGCCCAACGATCAGGAAATTAGGAAGTTGATTCTCCAGGAAGCCCATGACTCGCCCTACTCCATACATCCTAGTAACATGAAGATGTACATGGATTTGAAGGAAAGATTTTGGTGGGTTAATATGAAGGGAGATATCGCAGAGTATATCACTTTATGTGATGCCTGCAGCAGAGTGAAGGCTGAGCACCAGAAGCCAGCAGGATTGCTACAGCCATTGCTAGTACCTAATTGGAAGTGGGATAGAGTTGGAATGGATTTTATCACAGGACTGCCCAGGACGAGGTCATGATACGACTCTATTTGGGTAGTGGTTGATCATTTGACTAAGGTAGCTCAATTTATACCTGTGAAGACCACCTATATCAGTGCTAGATTGGCCAAGATCTACATGGACAAAATTGTGTGTCTACATGGAGTTCCCAAGAGTATTGTTTCAGATAGAGGCACCCAGTTTACCTCTCACTTTTGGCGCCAGCTGCATGAGTCGTTGGGTACTAGGTTGGAGTTTAGTACAGCTTTCCACCCTCAGACGGATGGAAAAATAGAGAGGGTGAATCAGATTTTGGAGGATATGTTGAGAGCTTGCGCTCTAGCTCATGGCTCTAGCTGGGATGAGAATTTGCCTTATGTTGAGTTTTCCTACAACAACAGCTACCAGACTAGCATCAAGACGTCACCGTTCGATGTGTTATATGGTAAGAGATACAGGACACCATTATTATGGGATGGTGTAGGTGAGCGTCACTTGTTTGGACCTGATTTGATCAAGGATGTTGAGGAGAAGGTCAGTTTGATTCGAGATAGGCTGAAGGTAGCACAATCAAGGCAGAAGAGTTATGCTGATGCTAAACGCAAGGAAGTGGTGTATGAGATTGGAGATCGAGCATACCTCCGAGTTTCCCCACTGCGTGGAATTAAGCGATTTGGAATTAAGGGCAAGCTGGCACCTCGGTTTATAGGACCATATAAGATCCTAGCACGCAAGGGAGAGGTTGCATATCAGTTGGAGATGCCAGAGGCTCTATCCGTTGTTCATGATGTGTTCCGTGTGTCTCAGTTGAAGAAATGTCATCCAGAGATGGTGGATACACCATTGAGGGACACCGTGCCACTAGATGAGGTTCAGCTGGAGAATGACTTGACTTATGAGGAGAAGCCGGTCAAGATTTTGGAGATAGTGGAGAGGTTTACACACAGCAAGACGATCAGGTTGTGTAAGGTGCAATGGAGCCATCACACCGAAGAGGAAGCCACTTGGGAGCGAGAAGATGACCTCCAAGAGGACCACCCACACATATTTGCTAGCCACGGCGAATCTCGAGGACGAGATTCATCTTAAGGGGGTTAGTCTTGTCACATCCCAATTATTAGAATTGGTACTTCATATCATTCATGGCATTGCATCATATTCATCTTTGAAAAAAAATCAGTTTAAAAGCCTTTTACTAAAAACACCACACAATTGCTCATGCATTCATATGAAGTGACCACTAGGGTTTTTACCTTGCATCTGCTAGAATGGTATTATATAAACATTCGGGATGCATAGATGCGTCGAGTATTCCAATACAAAAATTTAGGAGTTTGTTTCACTCGAAACGGAGCCCTAAAACGGAAAATTATGGCCAATACAGTTCAAACTTAAATTCAGATTCAGAAAATAGACAAAGTTCAAATAAGATTCAGTTAACAGTTTAGGGAAAAGAAGAAGAAGAAAAGGAACCGCGCCGGCCATCCGGACCGCCAGTCGCAGCGGCCCACCCGGGGCTCGCCAGTGCCAGCAAGCGGCGCACAACAGCAGCCGCGCGGCACATCACATAGACGCGAGCCGGCCCAATAACCCGCCTCGCCGACAAGCGGACCCCACCTATCAGCCCCTGCCCTCGAGCCGTCCATGCTCGACACGAGCACCGCAACGGCGCCGCCTTTCTCGCCATTCGTGCCTGAGTCCGAGCCGTATTCGCCCTCTCGACCCCTGCCCCTTAAAGCCCTCGTCTCCCTCTTCCGAACCACCCCTAAACCCTAGTAAATCGCATCGCCGAGTCGCCACAATTGCTCGCCAGAGTTCCGGGAGCCGCCGTCGCCATTAACGTCAGTACGAGCTCCAGCTCAAGTCTCCATGCCCCCTTTCTTTCTACCGAGGCACCAATTCGTAGCGCCGCTCGTTTTTGACCCTTTCCTTTCCCTCTACAGCATGCAGAGCTACCCCACGAGCTTGCCGGAGTCAGCCGCCGCCATGCCGCTCCATCCGCAAGACGTCGTCGCCCGAGGTCGCCCCTGTCCGCACCGAAGCCACCCCCAGGACCACCGCCGGCCGCCACGTCCCGTCGACCGCATCGCTGCCGCTGAAGATCGCCGGAGAGCCGTCGCCGCCCACCTCGGACGACCACGCCGGTGAGCACCTAGGCCAGCTAACGCCAGCCCTTCGATCCGTGGCCAACGGCCCAGATCAGAGGTTGACCTCTGCGGTGGACCGCTGACCGGTCAAAGGCCCAGTCAGCGCCACGTAGACATAGACTAGTCAGCGCAGAATATTCCTAGGGAACATTCCCTTGTTTTTTTGAAATAGATTAAAATTGCAGAAATTATGTTTAACTTGTAAAATTCATATAAAAATATTTATAGATCAAAAAATAGCAAATACTATACCGTTGGATTCACAATTTTGTGAAGAATGTTAATTTGTAACTGTATCAGACATTTACTGTAAGTATTTGGCGTGATTACTTAAATGGTTTAATGGCCTTTTGGAGTAATAAATTCATTAGAAAATTACTGTTATTCAGAAAATTGCAAATAATATGTTTTTGGAATCACAAGAAAGTGTAGAACCTATTTCTGAATTAAAATTGCAAGTTTACTGTACTAATATGTTTGAGTTTAATTAAAGGCTTATTGTACTATAAAAATTGTAGAAAAATATCTGTAACACCTTTTTGCGTGATTCCAGTTGCCCTGGCTCTAAATCACGTTACCGACACAGTATTATTTTTTCCCCAGTTTTTACAACACTGTTTACTACAAAGGCTTAGTATTTTTTTGCCTAAAGGGCTATTAATTGTAATAACTAATTGCATAATTTGTTTTCATTGCATTAAAGGTTTTTCCATGCATCATTCAATAGTAATAAACATCAGAGAACATAGAAGGGTTACTGAAACCTTTATTAAGCTATCATGCATGCATTTGTGCACTTGTCTATGATTGTGTATGTTTGTTTATGTGTTAAAATTGTATCGTGTAGATTGTGACAAGTGCAACGCTTATTTCTGCGAGGATTGTACTCTCGACTCCTACCGCCAAGGCAAGTAGATGCTACTTTGTTCATACCTTGTCCTACTATTTTTTCTTATGCATGTGTAGTGTATTTCTGTAGATATTGTGTAGGAATTACTATGCTATGTTATATCCTAGATATTTGTGGTAGGAATTCCTTGTAGTTGAGGCCCGTTCAGTAGATGTGCTTAGACCTGTTGTGAAGACGGGGGAAAGGGATCACATTATGGTGAAGTGTGTGTTTGTTCAAACTGAAAACAACATAATGTTAATGAACTACCTGGGCGGAGTGGTTGGATTGTCAATGGAGTGTGAATAGTGGTGGGGAATGCCGCCTAGGGTACTGAGAAGGATTAGTTCTCTTTGATGGGTTCGTAGCATGGAAAACAAAAAAATTCTACCGCAAGAACGAACAAAACCCAGATCTAATCTAGATAAAAGCCAAGATCTAATCTATTAGACATGCGCAATGAGATAGATCTGTACTAACCCTTGTAGATCCGAAAGCCTTGTGCGAGATCGGATCTCGTGGTTGATCTAGACGATCACTTGCCGATCTCAAGATCGAGTGGACGAGCCTTCCGGCAGCGCTTCCGCAGTCGGTCACACGTGCGGAGTCGATGCAGACCTTCCTCTCCCCGTTCCAGCGAGCAGCGGAGGTAGTAGATCTCTCCATGGAATCCCAGCAGCACGACGGTGTGGTGGTGGTGGTGTAGTAGAGAACTCTGTAGGGCTTCGCCTAAGTCAGAGTAGAGCGAAGGAGGAGGAGAGAGGCGGCTAGGGCAAGGAGTGGAGGGGCGAGGGGGTGGCAGCTCCACCCCTCTATTTATAGAGGGAGGGGTGGCGCCTAGGGTTCCTACCCCTAGGGCCACCTCTAGGGCCGGCGCACAAGGGGGGCTTGGGGGAGTTTCCTCCCCCCCCCCCAAGTTTCCCTTTTCCTTTCTTGGTTTTCAAGTAAACTCCACAGAACTTTCTAGAACCTTCCGGAACATTCCGAAACCTTCTAGAATCCCCATATAAACACTCTGGAACATTTCCGAACCTAGAAAAATGATTTCCATTATATGAATCTTACTCTCCAGACAATTCTGGATCTTCTCGTGATGTCCTAGATCCAATCCGAGACTCCGAACAACATTCGGTCTCCAACGCACATTCCATATCTACCTAAACAGCATCGAACCTTAAGTGTGTAACCCTACGGTTCGTGAATATGCAGACATGATGGAGACACCTCTCTGATCAATAACCATCAGCGGGATCTGGAGATCCATAATGGCTCCCACATACTCAATGATGACTTTGTGATCGATAGAACCATTAACATACGAAACCAATTCCCTTTGTCACGCGATACTCTACTTATCCGAGGTTTGATCGTCGGTATCTCCATACCTAGTTCTACCTTGTTACTGATAAGTACTCTTTACTCGTTCCATGATATGTCATCCCTTGTCACCTAGTCACATGCTTGCAAGCTAACTAGATGACATTCCATCGAGAGGGCCCAGAGCATACCTATCCGTCATATGGATGGACAAATCCCAATCTTGGTCCATGCGCTTCAACACATACTTTCAGAATACCCAATGACACCTTTATAACCACCCAGTTACGAAGCGGTGTTTGATGTCATCAAAGTACCCGTCCGGTGATGGTGATTAACATAACCTCATGGTCGAAGGATTAGGTTACTATGCATTTGAAAGCTTGTAGCAAAACGAACTTAATGACTTGATCTTATGCTAAACTTACTATGGGTGTGTGTGTCCATCACATCATTCTTCTAATGATATAACCTTGTTATTAATGACATCCAATGTCCAAGATCAGGAAACCATGATCATCTATTAATTAACAAGTTAGTTCAACAAGAGGCTTACTATTGACTCTTTTATGTTTACAAAACACACATGTATCAGTGTTTCCTAATAATACAATTATAGCATGGGATGTAAACATTCATCATAAACACAAAGATATAATAATAACCACTTTTATTATTGCCTCTTGGGCATATCTCCAACAGTCTCCCACTTGCACTAGAGTCAATAATCTAGATTACATGGTAATATACCTAACACCCATGGCGTTCTGGTGTTGGTCATGCTTTGCTCTAGGGAGAGGTTTAGTCAACGGATCTGCCACATTCAGATCAGTGTGTACTTTGCAAATCTTTATGTCACCATCTTGGACATACTCGCGAATAGCATGGAAACGTAGCTTGATGTGCTTCAACTTGCTATGTGACCTTGGCTCCTGTGCATTAGCTATGACACCTGTGTTGTCACAGTAGATGGCCATCGGGTCCAATGCACTAGGAACCACGCCAAGTTCAGTAATGAACTCCTTCATCCATATGGCTTCTTGTGCAGCCTCCGAAGCAGCTATGTATTCCGATTCAGTTGAAGATTTTGCCACAACGCTTTGCTTGGCACCCCCTCCAGCTCACTTCAGCACCATTCAAAATAAATACGTATCCAGACTGTGACTTCGAGTCATCTGGATCGTTGTTCCAACTAGCATCAGTGTAACTGTTTACAACAAGCTGTTCATCACCTCCATAAGAAAGAACCATATCCTTAGTCCTATTTAGGTACTTTAGGATATTCTTGACCGCTGTCCAGTGCTCCATTCCAGGATCACTTTGATATCTACTAGTCAAACTAACAACATGTGCTATATCTAGTCTCGTACACAGCATGGCATACATGATAGAACCTATGGCCGAGGCATAGGGAATATTACTCATTTTCTCTCTATCTTCCGCCGTAGCTGGACTTTAAGTCTTACTCAAGGTCTTACCTGGCAACATGGGCACGAACCCTTTCTTGCTCTCTTCCATTCTAAACTTCTTTAGAACTTTGTCCGAGTATGTACTTTGTGAAAGCCCTATTAGGCGTCTTGATCTATCTCTATAAATCTTGATGCCTAGAATATATGCCGCTTCGCCAAGATCCTTCATTGAAAAACTATTATTCAAATAGGCTTTGACACTATTAAGAAGTTCTATGTCATTCCCAATCAACAATATGTCATCTACATATAGTACTAGGAATGCTATAGAGCTCCCACTCACTTTCTTGTAAATACAAGCTTCTCCATAAGTTTGTATAAATCCAAAGTTTTTGATTACTTTATCAAAACGTTGATTCCAACTCCGGGATGCTTGCTTTAGTCCATAAATGGAGCGCTGAAGTTTGCATACCTTGTTAGCATCTTTAGGATCGACAAAACCCTTGGGTTGTACCATAGACAACTCTTCCTCAATGTCTCCATTAAGGAACGCCGTTTTGACATCCATCTGCCAAATCTCATAATCAAAATATGCAGCAACTGCTAACAAAATCCTCACAGACTTTAGCTTTGCTACTGGTCAGAATGTCTCATTGTAGTCAACTCCTTGAATTTGTCGGAACCCTTTCGCGACAAGTCGATCTTTATAGACGGTAACATTACCATCAGCATATGTTTTTCTTTTGAAAATCCATTTGTTCTCGACAGCCTTATGGCCATCCGGTAAGTCCACCAAAGTCCACACTTGGTTTACTTACATCGATCCCATTTCAGATTTCATGGCTTCTAGCCATTTGTCAGAATCTGGGCTCACCATAGCTTCTTCATACGTCGCAGGGTTATCAGTGTTGTCCACCAACATGACGTTCAAGGCAGGCTCATACCAATCAGGAGTGGTACGAACCCTCGTTGACCTGCGAGGTTCACTAGCAACTTCGTTCGAAGTTTTATGATCACCATCATTAGCTTCCTCTCCAATTGGTGCAGGCGGCACAAAAACATCTTCTGGTGCTGCGCTACTCTCAACTCCGAGAGAAGGTTCAATAACCTCGTCGAGTTCTACTTTCCTTCTAGTCACTTCCTTCGAGAGAAACTCCTTCTCAAGAAAGGATCCATTCTTGGCAACGAAAACTTTGCCTTCGGATCTATGATAGAAGGTATACCCAATTGTTTATTTAGGGTATCCTATGAAGACGCATTTCTCCGCTTTGGGTTCAAGCTTATTAGGTTGTAACTTCTTTACATACGCTTCGTAACCCCAAACTTTAAGGAACAACAACTTAGGTTTCTTTCCAAACCACAATTCGTACGGTGTCGTTTCAACGGATTTAGATGGTGCCCTATTGAAAGGGAATGCGGCTGTCTCTAATGCATAGCCCCAAAACGATAGCGGTAAATCTGTAAGAGACATCATAGACCGAACCATATCTAAGAGAGTTCGATTATGACGTTCGGGCACACCATTACGCTGTGGTGTTCCTGGCGGTGTCAATTGCGAAAGTATTCCACATTTCTTTAAATGCATGCCAAACTCATAACTTAGATATTCACCTCCACGGTCAGAACACAGAAACTTAATCTTCTTGTTACGATGATTTTCCACTTCACTTTGAAATTCCTTAAACTTCTCGAAAGTTTCAGACTTATGTTTCATAAAGTAGACATACCCATATCTACTTAAGTCATCCGTGAAAGTGAGAACATAACGATATCCACCACGCGATGCTACACTCATTGGACCGCACACATCGGTATGTATTATTTCCAATAAGTCTGTAGCTCGCTCCATTATTCCAGAGAATGGAGTCTTAGTCATTTTTCCCATTAGACATGCTTCGCATCTTTCACGTGATTCAAGAAGTCCATCAGAATGGAGTTTCTTCATATGCTTCACTCCAATGTGACCCAGACGACAGTGCCACATGTATGTTGAATTATCATTCAATTTTGTTCGTTTAGCATCTATGTTGTGAACATGTATATCACTACTACCGAGATTCAGTAAGAATAAACCATTCATCCCAGGTGCATTACCATAAAAGATATTACTCATATAAATCGAACAACCTTTATTCTCGGCTTAAAAGAGTAACCGTCTCGCAGTAAACAAGATCCAGATATAATGTTCATGCTTAACGCAGGCACCAAATAACAATTATTCAAATTTAAAACTAATCCCGATGGTAGATGTAGAGGGAGCGTCCCGACGGCGATCACATCCACCTTGGAGCCATTTCCAACGCGCATCGTCACCTCGTCTCTCGCCAGTCTTCGCTTATTCTGCAGCTCCTGTTTCGAGTTACAAATATGAGCAACCAAACCAGTATCAAATACCCAGGCACTACTACGATTACTAGTAAGATACACATCAATAACATGTATATCGAATATACCTTTCTTCTTTATGTTGCCGTTCTTCAGATCCGCTAGGTACTTGGGGCAGTTACGCTTCTAGTGACCAGCACCCTTGCGGTAGAAGCATTCAGTTTCAGGCTTAGGACCAGCCTTGGGCTTCTTGGCAGGTGCGGTAGCTTTCTTTCCGTCCTTCTTGAAGTTGCCCTTGTTCTTAGGCTTGCCCTGTTTCTTGAAATTGGTGGTCTTATTGACCATCAACACTTGGTGCTCCTTCTTGATCTCCACTTCAGCAGTTTTCAGCATGGACGATAGTTCAGGCAACGTCTTGTTCATGCAGTGCATATTGTAGTTCATCACAAAGTTCTTATAACTCGGTGGCAGTGATTGGAGGACACGGTGAATCCCTAACTCATTAGGAATCGTTATCCCCAACTCTTGGAGCTTGTTTTCGTGCCCAGACATGGTGAGCACGTGCTTGTTAACGGAGCTACCCTCTTCCATCTTACAGTTAAAGAACTTTTCGGAGGCCTCATAGCTCTCCACGGCCGCGTGAGTCTCAAAAATCAGCCTGAGCTCTTTAATGATCTCAAACGGATCGTGGTGCTCAAAGCGCTTCTGAAGCTCCGTTTCTAAACCGTACAGGATGGCACACTGAACTATGGAGTAGTGATTTTTCCGAGTGGCGTAAACATTCTTTACGTCATCGGTGGCATCTTCTGTAGGTGGGTCACCTACCGGTGCTTCGAGCACATAGGTCAACTGACCAGCCCTGAGGACAATCTTCAGTCCACGGAACCAGTCCGTGAAGTTGCTTCCATTGTTCTTAAGCTTTTCTTTCTCTAGGAACGCATTGAAATTGATGGAGAGGTTCGCCATAATCTACAACAAATTTGCAAGTAGTTTAGACTAAGTTTATGATAAATTGAGTTATATCTTAATTCTTAAATTAACTAGGTGAACTCCCACTCAAAACAACATCCCTCACGTTGTCTTAGTGATTACACAAACCAAATCCACTACACCAAGTCCGATCTTCACGAGAGAAGATGTAGTTTCATCGGCGAACAATCCTCATGTTCATCATATCATTTATATGACTCATCCTCTACCTTTCGGTATTCTGTGTTCCGAGACCATGTCTGTACATGCTAGGCTCGTCAAGATTAACCTTAGTTTCCGCATCTGCAAATCTAGCTTGCACCCGTTGTATGCACACGTAGAATCTATCACATCCGATCATCACGAGATGCTTCGAAACGACGAGTCTTAGCAACGGTGCCAACTAAGGACGAACACTTTATTACTTGATATTTAGTGAGGATCATCTTATAATGCTACCGTCGCGATCTAAGCAATACAAGATGCATAAAGGATTAACATCACAGGCAATTCATAATTAGTGTGATATGATATGGCCCTTTCTTCTTGTGCCTTTGATCTCCATCTCCAAAGCACGGACATGATCTCCGTCATCACCAGCATTGCGTCAAGGTCAGTGGCGCCGCTTCATGGTTGTCCATCATCACTAGCAACTATTAGAACTACTTGGAATAAAGCTATTACAAGATGAATAGACACGCAAGTCTTAACAGAATTAAAGACAACCATTAGGCTCCTGCCGGTTGCCATATTACAACAAGGATCATTGCATACATCAAATCTAATCACAATCACATGATGGCCATATCACATCACAAAACCCCTGCAAAAACAAGTTAGACGCCTCTAATTTTCTTTGCATGTTCTACGTGGTTTGGGGCTTTCGAATAAGAACGAATCTTACCTACGAAACTGAACCACAACGTTGATACAAGTGCTATCAAGTGCAAAGTGTAAATTGGATCTATACTATGGTGAGAGAGACAGACACCCGCAAAGCCACTTGTGCAAAGCAAGTTACAAGTCAAGCGTGGAGCAAGTCTCATGTGCGATGACATGTAAGGTTAGCCCGAGCCGCTTCATCCCACCATACCGCAAGATGCAAAGTACACAAAGCAAAAGACGGCACGAGCACCAACGCCCACAAAACCATTGTGTTCTACTCGTGCAACAGATCTACGCATAGACACGGCTCTGATACCACTGATGGGTTCGTAGCATGGAAAACAAAAAAATTCTACCGCAAGAACGAACAAAACCCAGATCTAATCTAGATAAAAGCCAAGATCTAATCTATTAGACGTGCGCAACGAGATAGATCTGTACTAACCCTTGTAGATCCGAAAGCCTTGTGCGAGATCGGATCTCGTGGTTGATGTAGACGATCACTTGCCGATCTCAAGATCGAGTGGACGAGCCTTCCAGCGCCGCGTTCCGGCAGCGCTTCCGTAGTCGGTCACACATGCGGAGTCGATGCAGACCTTCCTCTGCCTGTTCCAGCGAGCAGCAAAGGTAGTAGATCTCTCCACGGAATCCCAGCAGCACGACGGCATGGTGGTGGTGGTGGAGTAGAGAATTATGCAGGGCTTCAACTAAGCCAGAGCAGAGCGAAGGAGGAGGAGAGAGGCGGCTAGGGCAAGGAGTGCAGGGGCGAGGGGGGTGGCGCCTCCACCCCTCTATTTATAGAGGGAGGGGTGGCGCCTAGGGTTCCCACCCCTAGGGCCACCTCTAGGGCCAGTGCACAAGGGGGGCTTGGGGGAGTTTCCTTCCCCCCTCCCCCAAGTTTCCCCTTTTCCTTTCTTGGTTTTGAAGTAAACTCCACAGAACTTTCTAGAACCTTGCGAAACATTCCGAAACCTTCTAGAATCCCCATATAAACACTCCGGAACATTTTCGAACCTAGAAAAATGATCTCCATTATATGAATCTTATTCTCTAGACAATTCCGGATCTTCTCGTGATGTCCTAGATCCAATCTGAGACTCCGAACAACATTCGGTCTCCAACGCACATTCCATATCTACCTAAACAGCATCGAACCTTAAGTGTGTCAACCTACGGTTCGTGAATATGCAGACATGATGGAGACACCTCTCCGATCAATAACCATCAGCGGGATCTGGAGATCCATAACGGCTCCCACATACTCAACGATGACTTCGTGATCTATAGAACCATTAACATACGAAACCAATTCCCTTTGTCACACGATACTCTACTTATCCGAGGTTTGATCGTCGGTATCTCCATACCTAGTTCTACCTCGTTACTGATAAGTACTCTTTACTCGTTCCATGATATGTCATCCCTTGTGACCTAGTCACATGCTTGCAAGCTAACTAGATGACATTCCACCAAGAGGGCCCAGAGCATATCTATCCGTCATATGGATGGACAAATCCCAATCTTGGTCCATGCGCTTCAACACATACTTTCAGAATACCCAATGACACCTTTATAACCACCCAGTTACGAAGCGGTGTTTGATGTCATCAAAGTACCTGTCCGGTGATGGTGATTAATATAACCTCATGGTCGAATGATTAGGTTACTATGCATTTGAAAGCTTGTAGCAAAACGAACTTAATGACTTGATATTATGCTACACTTACTATGGGTGTGTGTGTCCATCACATCATTCTCCTAATGATATAACCTTGTTATTAATGACATCCAATGTCCAAGATCAGGAAACCATGATCATCTATTAATTAACAAGCTAGTTCAACAAGAGGCTTACTAGGGACTCTTTTATGTTTACAAAACACACATGTATCAGTGTTTCCTAATAATACAATTATAGCATGGGATGTAAACATTCATGATAAACACAAAGATATAATAATAACCCCTTTTATTATTGCCTCTTGGGCATATCTCCAACAGTCTCCCACTTGCACTAGAGTCAATAATCTAGATTACATGGTAATATACCTAACACCCATGGCGTTTTGGTGTTGGTCATGCTTTGCTCTGGGGAGAGGTTTAGTCAACGGATCTTCCACATTCAGATCATCGTGTACTTTGCAAATCTTTATGTCACCATCTTGGACATACTCGTGAATAGCATGGAAACGTAGCTTGATGTGCTTCAGCTTGCTATGTGACCTTGGCTCCTGTGCATTAGCTATGGCACCTGTGTTGTCACAGTAGATGTCCATCGGGTCCAACGCACTAGGAACCATGCCAAGTTCAGTAATGAACTCCTTCATCCATATGGCTTCTTGTGCAGCCTCCGAAGCAGCTATGTATTCCGATTCAGTTGAAGATTTCGCCACAACACTTTGCTTGGCACTCGTCCAGCTCACTGCAGCACCATTCAAAATAAATATGTATCCAGACTGTGACTTCGAGTCATCTGGATCGGTGTTCCAACTAGCATCAGTGTAACTGTTTACAACAAGCTGTTCATCACCTCCATAAGAAAGAACCATATCCTTAGTCCTATTTAGGTACTTTAGGATATTCTTGACCGTTGTCCAGTGCTCCATTCCAGGATCACTTTGATATCTACTAGTCAAACTAACAACATGTGCTATATCCGGTCTCGTACACATCATGGCATACATGATAGAACCTATGGCCGAGGCATAGGGAATATTACTCATTTTCTCTCTATCTTCTGCCGTAGCTGGACTTTAAGTCTTACTCAAGGTCTTACCTGGCAACATGGGCACAAACCCTTTCTTGCTCTCTTCTATTCTAAACTTCTTTAGAACTTTGTCCAAGTATGTACTTTGTGAAAGTGCTATTAGGCGTCTTGATCTATCTCTATAAATCTTGATGCCTAGAATATATGCTGCTTTGCCAAGATCCTTCATTGAAAAACAATTATTCAAATAGGCTTTGACACTATTAAGAAGTTCTATGGCATTCCCAATCAACAATATGTCATCTACATATAGTACTAGGAATGCTATAGAGCTCCCACTCACTTTCTTGTAAATACAAGCTTCTCCATTAGTTTGTATAAATCCAAAGTTTTTGATTACTTTATCAAACGTTGATTCCAACTCCGGGATGCTTGCGTCAGTCCATAAATGGAGCGCTGAAGTTTGCATACCTTGTTAGCAACTTTAGGATCGACAAAACCCTTGGGTTATACCATATACAACTCTTCCTCAATGTCTCCATTAAGGAACGCTGTTTTGACATCCATCTACCAAATCTCACAATCGAAATATGCAGCAATTGCTAACAAAATCCTCACAGACTTTAGCTTCGCTACTGGTGAGAATGTCTCATCGTAGTCAAATCCTTGAATTTGTCAGAACCGTTTCGCGACAAGTCGAGCTTTACAGACGGTAACATTACCATCAGCATATGTTTTTCTTTTGAAAATCCATTTGTTCTCGATAGCCTTACGTCCATCCGGTAAGTCCACCAAAGTCCACACTTGGTTTTCGTACATGGATCCCATTTCGGATTTCATGGCTTCTAGCCATTTGTCAGAATCTAGGCTCACCATAGCTTCTTCATACGTCGCAGGGTCATCAGTGTTGTCCACCAACATGGCGTTCAAGGCAGGGTCATACCAATCAGGAGTGGTACGAACCCATGTTGACCTGCGAGGTTCAGCAGCAACTTCGTTCGAAGTTTCATGATCACCATCATTAGCATCCTCTCCAATTGGTGCAGGCGGCACAAAAACATCTTCTGGTGCTGCGCTACTCTCAACTCCGAGAGAAGGTTCAATAACCTCGTCGAGTTCTACTTTCCTTCTAGTCACTTCCTTCGAGAGAAACTCCTTCTCAAGAAAGGATCCATTCTTGGCAACGAAAACTTTGCCTTTGGATCTATGATAGAAGGTATACCCAATTGTTTCTTTAGGTTATCCTATGAAGACGCCTTCCTCCGCTTTGGGTTCAAGCTTATCAGGTTGTAACTTCTTTACATACGCTTCGCAACCCCAAACTTTAAGGAACGACAACTTAGGTTTCTTTCCAAACCACAGTTCGTACGGTGTCGTTTCAACGGATTTAGATGGTGCCCTATTAAAAGGGAATGCGGCTGTCTCTAATGCATAGCCCCAAAACGATAGCGGTAAATCTGTAAGAGACATCATAGACCGAACCATATCTAAGAGAGTTCGATTATGACGTTCGGACACACCATTACGTTGTGGTGTTCTAGGCGGTGTCAATTGCGAAAGTATTCCACATTTCTTTAAATGCATGCCAAACTCATAACTTAGATATTCACCTCCGCGGTCAGAACGCAGAAACTTAATCTTCTTTTTACGATGATTTTCCACTTCACTTTGAAATTCCTTAAACTTCTCGAAAGTTTTGGACTTATGTTTCATAAAGTAGACATACCCATATCTACTTAAGTCATCCGTGAAAGTGAGAACATAACGATATCCACCACGCGATGCTACACTCATTAGACCGCACACATCGGTATGTATTATTTCCAATAAGTCTGTAGCTCGCTCCATTATTCCAGAGAATGGAGTCTTAGTCATTTTTCCCATTAGACATGCTTCGCATCTTTCAAGTGATTCAAAATCAAGTGATTCAAGAAGTCCATCAGAATGGAGTTTCTTCATACGCTTCACTCCAATGTGACCCAGACGACAGTGCCACATGTATGTAGAATTATCATTCAATTTTGTTCCTTTAGCATCTATGTTGTGAACATGTATATCACTACTACCGAGATTCAGTAAGAATAAACCATTCATCCCAGGTGCATTACCATAAAAGATATTACTCATATAAATCGAACAACCTTTATTCTCGGACTTAAAAGAGTAACCGTCTCGCAGTAAACAAGATCCAGATATAATGTTCATGCTTAACGCAGGCACCAAATAACAATTATTCAAATTTAAAACTAATCCCGATGGTAGATGTAGAGGGAGCGTCCCGACGGCGATCACATCAACCTTGGAGCCATTTCCAACGCGCATCGTCACCTCGTCTCTCGCCAGTCTTCGCTTATTCCGCAGCTCCTGTTTCGAGTTACAAATATGAGCAACCGAACCAGTATCAAATACCCAGGCACTACTACGATTACTAGTAAGATACACATCAATAACATGTATATCGAATATACCTTTCTTCTTTATGTTGCCGTTCTTCAGATCCGCCAGGTACTTGGGGCAGTTATGCTTCTAGTGACCAGCACCCTTGCGGTAGAAGCATTCAGTTTCAGGCTTAGGACCAGCCTTGGGCTTCTTGGCAGGTGCGGCAGCTTTCTTGCCGTCCTTCTTGAAGTTGCCCTTGTTCTTAGGCTTGCCCTGTTTCTTGAAATTGGTGGTCTTATTGACCATCAACACTTGGTGCTCCTTCTTGATCTCCACTTCAGCAGTTTTCAGCATGGACGATAGTTCAGGCAACGTCTTGTTCATGCAGTGCATATTGTAGTTCATCACAAAGTTCTTATAACTCGGTGGCAGTGATTGGAGGACACGGTGAATCCCTAACTCATTAGGAATCGTTATCCCCAACTCTTGGAGCTTGTTTTCGTGCCTAGACATGGTGAGCACGTGCTTGTTAACGGAGCTACCCTCTTCCATCTTACAGTTAAAGAACTTTTCGGAGGCCTCATAGCTCTCCACGGCCGCGTGAGTCTCAAAAATCAGCCTGAGCTCTTTAATGATCTCAAACGGATCATGGTGCTCAAAGCGCTTCTGAAGCTCCGTTTCTAAACCGTACAGGATGGCACACTGAACTATGGAGTAGTGATTTTTCCGAGTGGCGTAAACATTCTTTACGTCATCGGTGGCATCTTCTGTAGGTGGGTCACCTACCGGTGCTTCGAGCACATAGGTCAACTGACCAGCCCTGAGGACAATCTTCAGTCCACGGAACCAGTCCGTGAAGTTGCTTCCATTGTTCTTAAGCTTTTCTTTCTCTAGGAACGCATTGAAATTGATGGAGAGGTTCGCCATAATCTACAACAAATTTGCAAGTAGTTTAGACTAAGTTTATGATAAATTGAGTTATATCTTAATTCTTAAATTAACTAGGTGAACTCCCACTCAAAACAACATCCCTCACGTTGTCTTAGTGATTACACAAACCAAATCCAGTACACCAAGTCCGATCTTCACGAGAGAAGATGTAGTTTCATCGGCGAACAATCCTCATGTTCATCATATCATTTATATGACTCATCCTCTACCTTTCGGTATTCTGTGTTCCGAGACCATGTCTGTACATGCTAGGCTCGTCAAGATTAACCTTAGTTTCCGCATCTGCAAATCTAGCTTGCACCCGTTGTATGCACACGTAGAATCTATCACATCCGATCATCACGAGATGCTTCGAAACGACGAGTCTTAGCAACGGTGCCAACTAAGGACGAACACTTTATTACTTGATATTTAGTGAGGATCATCTTATAATGCTACCGTCGCGATCTAAGCAATACAAGATGCATAAAGGATTAACATCACAGGCAATTCATAATTAGTGTGATATGATATGGCCCTTTCTTCTTGTGCCTTTGATCTCCATCTCCAAAGCACGGACATGATCTCCGTCATCACCAGCATTGCGTCAAGGTCAGTGGCGCCGCTTCATGGTTGTCCATCATCACTAGCAACTATTAGAACTACTTGGAATAAAGCTATTACAAGATGAATAGACACGCAAGTCTTAACAGAATTAAAGACAACCATTAGGCTCCTGCCGGTTGCCATATTACAACAAGGATCATTGCATACATCAAATCTAATCACAATCACATGATGGCCATATCACATCACAAAACCCCTGCAAAAACAAGTTAGACGCCTCTAATTTTCTTTGCATGTTCTACGTGGTTTGGGGCTTTCGAATAAGAACGAATCTTACCTACGAAACTGAACCACAACGTTGATACAAGTGCTATCAAGTGCAAAGTGTAAATTGGATCTATACTATGGTGAGAGAGACAGACACCCGCAAAGCCACTTGTGCAAAGCAAGTTACAAGTCAAGCGTGGAGCAAGTCTCATGTGCGATGACATGTAAGGTTAGCCCGAGCTGCTTCATCCCACCATACCGCAAGATGCAAAGTACACAAAGCAAAAGACGGCACGAGCACCAACGCCCACAAAACCATTGTGTTCTACTCGTGCAACAGATCTACGCATAGACACGGCTCTGATACCACTGATGGGTTCGTAGCATGGAAAACAAAAAAATTCTACCGCAAGAACGAACAAAACCCAGATCTAATCTAGATAAAAGCCAAGATCTAATCTATTAGACGTGCGCAACGAGATAGATCTGTACTAACCCTTGTAGATCCGAAAGCCTTGTGCGAGATCGGATCTCGTGGTTGATGTAGACGATCACTTGCCGATCTCAAGATCGAGTGGACGAGCCTTCCAGCGCCGCGTTCCGGCAGCGCTTCCGTAGTTGGTCACACATGCGGAGTCGATGCAGACCTTCCTCTGCCTGTTCCAGCGAGCAGCAAAGGTAGTAGATCTCTCCACGGAATCCCAGCAGCACGACGGCATGGTGGTGGTGGTGGAGTAGAGAATTCTGCAGGGCTTCGCCTAAGCCAGAGTAGAGCGAAGGAGGAGGAGAGAGGCGGCTAGGGCATGGAGTGGAGGGGCGAGGGGGGTGGCGCCTAGGGTTCCCACCCCTAGGGCCACCTCTAGGGCCGGTGTACAAGGGGGGCTTGGGGGAGTTTCCTTACCCCCAAGTTTCCCCTTTTCCTTTCTTGATTTTCAAGTAAACTCCACAGAACTTTTTAGAACCTTCCGGAACATTCTGAAACCTTCTAGAATCCCCATATAAACACTCCAGAACATTTTCGAACCTAGAAAAATGATCTCCATTATATGAATCTTATTCTCCGGACAATTCCGGATCTTCTCGTGATGTCCTAGATCCAATCTGAGACTCCGAACAACATTCGGTCTCCAACGCACATTCCATATCTACCTAAACAGCATCGAACCTTAAGTGTGTCACCCTACGGTTCGTGAATATGCAGACATGATGGAGACACCTCTCCGATCAATAACCATCAGCGGGATCTGGAGATCCATAACGGCTCCCACATACTCAATGATGACTTCGTGATCGATAGAACCATTAACATACGAAACCAATTCCCTTTGTCACGCGATACTCTACTTATCCGAGGTTTGATCGTTGGTATCTCCACACCTAGTTCTACCTTGTTACTGATAAGTACTCTTTACTCGTTCCATGATATGTCATCCCTTGTTACCTAGTCACATGCTTGCAAGCTAACTAGATGACATTCCACCGAGAGGGCCCAGAGCATATCTATATGTCATATGGATGAACAAATCCCAATCTTGGGCCATGCGCTTCAACACATACTTTTGGAATACCCAATGACACCTTTATAACCACCCAGTTATGAAGCGGTGTTTGATGTCATCAAAGTACCTGTCCGGTGATGGTGATTAACATAACCTCATGGTCGAACGATTAGGTTACTATGCATTTGAAAGCTTGTAGCAAAACAAACTTAATGACTTGATCTTATGCTACACTTCCTATGGGTGTGTGTGTCCATCACATCATTCTCCTAATGATATAACCTTGTTATTAATGACATCCAATGTCCAAGATCAGGAAACCATGATCATCTATTAATTAACAAGCTAGTTCAACAAGAGGCTTTATAGGGACTCTTTTATGTTTACAAAAGACACATGTATCAGTGTTTCCTAATAATACAATTATAGCATGGGATGTAAACATTCATCATAAACACAAAGATATAATAATAACCACTTTTATTATTGCCTCTTGGGCATATCTCCAACACTCTTTGTTATAGTAGCTTACGTGTGCAACCATGTGCTAGTAAGAATGGGTGGCTGGTTGGACTTAGTAGGTCGTGGTTATTTGAACCCCGCGTAGCCAGAGATGTAGTGAATGGTAGGTTGGGACCGGTGCGCAGTGTGGTTTGGAGATCTACTTCCCGAAAGGTCTCATCTTGGTTTTCTCCCTATCATCACACAATATGAGTGTGGTGGTACGAGCTGGGTTGGCTAGGTCATATGGGTACAGTGTATAAACCCCTGCAAGGTGTAAAACTAAGTACTTAGTCGAGACCTTGGTTATGGACAATTGAGTTGCTTGATTTTGAGACTATGACATATTCTCACTCATCCTTATTTCCTAATTACTAAAACATGATGGGTGAACCTAATGGGTTGTTGTGAATCAAATGGTTTACGAAAGTAGGATAAATATGTTTGAAATGTGCAAGCTAGCCAAAGCTCCACTAGCCAAATAAGCATGTAGATGCTAGGTGCATTGTCTCTTTTACCTTAGCACTAGTTGCCATACATTCCATGTATTGACCCTTCGGGGCTGCTACGTTTCATGTTGCAGGTTATTCCGATTCCAATTGATCGAATAGGTCGCGGTACTCCACTCGACACTTTTTCCCTTGTGGGCAATTTAAAGATGGAGTAGTTATCTTTATTTATGTTGCTACTTGAATAATGTGTACGCTAGCCTTCGAGCTAAGCGAATTTTGTAATAAATGAATCTTTTGGATCTTCGTTATTTATGACACATGGATTATTACTTTGTTATTTCATCTATGTTCTATATAAGCCAATAAACCGATCTAGGGATTGGCATGTTGCATAGAAGCTATGGTCTTTTCAGTACTATAGTGTTACACGTGGAGACGCAAAGACATGCAAATACACACGAACCTGAAAATATCAAATCTAGAGATTATGTTAACCACTAGCAAACACGTATATACCACACCAGAAATCCATAAGTGTTGAATGCGCAAGTTTTTCAAACTAGTGCAAGTGGGAGACTCAAGGAAATATGCCCGAGAGGCAATAATAAACTGGTTATTATCTTATTCCATGTTTATGATAAATGTATATTTTGCATGCTATAATTGTATTAATTGGAAACTTAATACATGTGTGTTTAATAAACAAAAAGGGTTCCTAATTATGCCTCTCATATGAACTAGTTCGTTGATTAATAAGATGATCAACGTTTCCTGATCATGGACATTGGATGTTTTTAATAATGAGGTCACAACATTGATGGAATTATGTGATGAACAATCATCCGAAGTATAGCAATGCGGTCAAAGTCATTGTGTTTAAATTTCTATAACATCATACGAAGTAATTCTAGTCCTTAGACTATGAGATCATGTTAATCACTAACACTAGAAGAGTAACTTGATAACATCAAACGTCACACCGTAACAGGGTGACAATATAGGTAGTTTCAGATACTCTGAAAGCGTTATGTATAGGCTCATGGATCAAGAGTGGGATTTGTCCATCCTGGTGACGGATATATATATCATGGGCCCTCTCGGTGATATCACATTGAGATAGCTTGCAAGCAAGTGATGTGATCACTAGAATGTTATATCACGGGAACGAGAAAAGAGTGCATGTCGGTAACGATATCAAACTAGGTATGGATATACCGATGATCGAATTTCATACATGTAATATATCACGAGACAAAGGTATTTAGTTTGTAACGTTAAAGGTTCACATGATCACCGGAGTCATCGTTGAATGTGTGGGAGTCAGTATGGATCTCCAGGTCCCGCTACTGATTATTGATCGAATAGGGGTCTCGATCATGTCTGCATTATTCGCAAACCGTAGGGTGACACACTTAAGGGATACCAACACTATTTAGAGCAAATGTGTTTCATATAAAGATTTAAAAAAGCGCTGGAATCATTTCGATGGAAACTAGAATTATTTTGGGTGAAATTGCAGAAACTGGTTCTGCATGTGATATTGAAATGTTGCAGGGGGTTTTATGTGAATGTTTGATAATTAAAGTAATTTAAAAATTCTGAAAAAAATAAATAAAATTGTTTTATTAAATGAGAGATGGATTAATTTTGGTGAAAAATTAATGCAACTTTGAGTGGAGATGGAATTAATGGTAATGGGCTAAGTGGAAGCTCCACTCACCATTATAGAGGGAGAGGTGAGGCACACCATGCCCATGCGCATGGAGCCATGGGGGCTGCCCCCTCCTCCTATAAAATGAGCTCCCCTCCTCCTCCACTCTAACACCTCCTCGTGAAGGATCTCTCCCCCTCTAGAAATTATTCTCCATGGTCTCGGATTAGCGAGATACATGTTCTCGGTGGATTTATCTAGAAAGGAGTTGCTGCTTCCACTGCATCGCTGGAGCGAGGACTCGAATGTTGTCGGGGTACCGGACATGTGTGCGATCATGGATGCACCGCTGATTTGCGGTGTTGGACTTGCTAGTGTTGGACCTGCTGGACTCGCTGGACTTCATCACGATCTTGAGATTGGAAAGTGGACGACTACATCATCCACGAGTACAACCTCGTAACGCTTTGTCTCTCTTCAAGGGTATGTTCTCTATGGATGTACAACCACCCGTTGATTGTATCTAGGTAGATAGATCTTTTTGTTTTCTATGCTGCGAACCCAACACTACTATGTTCTAAAATCTTCGTAAATTGATGATGCTAAGTAATGTTTTTTGAACCAATGTTTTTGTGTATTTGTAGATGTCATATAACAATGAGAGTGATGATGACAACTGTTATGAATTAAAAAGAGGTGGGCTTGCCACCATCTGCAAAAAAAATCCATCATTTCTTTAGGTCCAATTAACATTGTTGTGAAGTGTTGTGAAAGCTTGGTGATGAAGGTGGAACCAAGGATATCGGTCTTGAGTGGGTATGGATGACTTTAGGATACAAATGGAATTCTAGGAGAGATATACAAAATGAGGGAATGAAAGAAAAACTATTCTTCAAACTTTATGACATGTTGTTCAAAATATGACTTCAAAATCAACTGGTCATCGGCAGCTATGAATCTCTTGAAATAGTATTATGCATATTGGGAGAGTTGATACGTCATAAACGTATCTATAATTTTTGATGCTCCATGCTTGTTTTGTATCAACTTTCTTATGTTTTGTTTACACTTTGAGGTATTTTTATACATTTTCTGGAACTAACCTATTAACAAGATGTCGTAGTGCTAGTTGCCTGTTTTCTGCTATTTTTGGTTTCAGAAAAGCTAGTAAGGAAATATTCTCGGAATTGGACGGTACAAAAGCCAAAGTTAATATTTTACTAGAAGGAACACGGAGTCTGAAGGGCAACCGAAGTGGGGCCACGAGGTGGCCACACCTAGGGCTGGTGCGACCACCCCCTAGGGTGCACCACCCCATGGTGTGGGCCCCTCGGGCGCCCACCGACCTTACCCCTTTGCCTATAAAAGTACCCCGATGCAGAAACCCTAAGTACCCTATCAAAAATCCACGAAAGAGTCTGTAGCCGTCACCATCTCCATCCCTAGATCGGGGGATCCGAAGCTCTTCCCGGCACCCTGCCGGAGGGGAGAGATCATCCCAGAGGCCTTCTTCATCAGCATGCTAGCCTCCGGAGTGATGCGTGAGTAGTTCACCTTGGACAATGGGTCCATATAGTAGCTAGATGGTTGGTTCTCCTCCTTTGTGCTATCATGTTTAGATCTTGTGAGCTCCGTTCATGATCAAGATCATCTATTTGTAATCCTATATGTTGTGTTTGTGGGGATCCGATGGATATTGAGATACTATGTTAGATTGATTATTGATTCTATCATGTCTATGTTATTTGTGATCTTGCATGCTCTCCGTTGCTAGTAGCTATCTTGGCCAAGTAGATGCATATAACTCCAAGAGGGAGTATTTATGCTCGATAGTAGGTTCATCCCTCTAGTAATCTGGGGAAGTGACAGAAATCTCTAAGGTTGTAGATGTGGTGTTGCTACTAGGGAGAAAACAACAATCCTTTGTCCATGGGGCAATTGTATTGTTTACTTTACACACTTTGCTTAATGCAATTATCTGTTGCTTGCAACTTAATACTAGAAGGGGTTCGGATGATAACCTGAAGGTGGATTATTAGTCATAGATGCATTTGGATTACGGTCTATTTATTATGTTGTAATGCCCAATCAAATCTCGTAGGAGTCAAGATGTCTAGTATATGCATTGTTATGCTTTCTCAATCTGTCAATTGCCACGCTGTAATTTGTTTATCCAACATTCTATTTATCTTAAGGAGAAACACCTCTAGTGAACTATAGACCCCAGTCCATTCCTTTACCATTAATATACCATCTACCGTTTATCGTTTACTGTTTACTTTCAGCAAGCAATTACTATCTTCCACACTATACGTTTAATCCTTTGTTTTCAGCAAAACTAGTGAGACTGACAACCTCACTGTAAGTTGGGGCAAAGTTCTGTGGTTGTCTTGTGCAGGATTCCAAGTTGCTAGCAACACCTTGGAGTTGTTTCCTTACTCCTACTGGTTCGATAACCTTGGTTTCATAACTGAGGAAAACTTGCTACTGTGCTCATCATACCCTTCCTCTTGGGGTTCCCAACGATCTCTACATATCTTGAGCCATCAAGAGTGTGAATCTAGTATAAGAACACATAACAGTCTCAAGCATTTAGGAGATACTATATGCAACAAATTCCATGAGCTCTACCTTATTTGGTCAACATTGCAACTCACTTTGTGAAACCTAAGGATCCCAACTTCTAGAATGTGTATCCTATAATAAGCAACAATAAAAGGGAACCACCATATATCAAAGTCAACATTGGTGCATTGGATGGGACTCGTACCAAAAATTCTATTTCCATTGATTAAAAAACAAGTATAACTAGAAGACCATTAGCTAAAATTCGAAATTTTGGTCCACAGTTTTGGTTGGTTCCCCTCGTATTTTTTAACCTTATGTTTGTATGTCCTACATGGTAATGTATCGATAATGGAGGTGGCATCATATGAACTAAAGTTACATGAATCTATCCCTAATGTAGAGTGTCCTACGTGGTTGTGGCCGGCCCAACCAACAATTTGTATCCTTTTGGTATTTGGTTTGTCACATTGATGGCTCATGATCTCGTGGAGTATTGCTAGGAGTGGTGGAAACATGGTTATATTGATGGGGTTTTCATGTTATGGCAATGAAGAAGTAGTTGGGGTGGGTAACTCAGGCAACTTTTAAAAATTTTGTGTTTAGTCTAGCTTATGCATGTTTTTCTTCTATGTTGGGAGTAAAGTCAATATGTAACATCCGAAGTTAGATTCGACAGTGTCCAGAGACTTTGATAGTATAACTTTATGTTTTGTATTTACCATTTAATGTGTTTTATATGTTGCTCAATGTGGTGAATTTTTCATAAGATCAAATTCGTTACTAATCAAACATTCTTTCCTACTTTCCACTACTCTCTTTTAAGGACTAAACAACATGTAACTGAAATTGATACTTTCTCCTTAGACTAAACACAGGGTTTTCCATATAAAACAAACTGATATAATTTTGTTAGTGTGATATATATTATATCACACACATAATGTATTTCAGATGTCATTGCTTAGTACTTCTCGATGCCTCATGTTGAATAGTTTTTTTCTCTAGTTTAGTATATAAATATGTATTTTTGGTTGTATATATGAAAGATAGAGATACCCCGCAAGCATCAAACTTCACCAATGCATTAACTTCAGTTAGATTTGAGCCCATGCTCGTTAACGCTAAGACATTGTCGCTCCATCGAGTGTTGTTGGGTCGTGGAAGCATCAAAGTGAATGAGATGGCCGCTAAGACGAGGGTGGCAGGCTTGTGAAAGGTCATGTCAAAAAAGATCGAGCAACATGTGTTTGTCGTTAATCAGACGCGAGCGGGAAGGGTGGCACGCGTCACAATGGCTTCAGAAGCACCAGCGGCCTTGTGAGGATTGAATTTCCATGAGATTAATCTGCTTAGTCTCCATGGATGTTTCAGAAGATGAAACAAGGGTGATTTAATGTGGGACATGGAGTTTTAGCTCCTTTTTGTAAAGGAGCATATATTAATATCACAAGATACCAATTACACCTGGCCTCTGCAACAACGCAATGCTCTAGCGGCCATACGGATACACATAGCCAAAAAAAGAAGAATTGCAAAAAAGAATATTCCCGCTATAGTGACTCATTCGTTGAAACAGCGGTAGTACCACCACCAAGACATCACCAGAAGTCCAGCTTCACCAAAAGCGACGCCTCCAAGAAGGGTACAATGCACAAACACCGTCATCACCTGATAATAGATCTTAGGTTTTTACCCTGAAGAAAGTCAACGCTCTTAAAACAATACCTTCAATAAGGCCATTGCCAGGCACAACCAATTAAGGCCAGACCCTGGGTTTTCACCCTAAAAGGTAGGACTGTGAACCTCTCCTGTGCAGTCGGCCCCACTTGCATGCCACTGCTCCAAGTCGTCACCAAGCCAATTCCTCATCACCACCTAGACTCAAACCACCATTGTCAGTCCTCAGTTCTCGATCTCCATGACATTCTCCCTCAACACCATGGAACGAGAACATGTCCCGTGATATTAACAGCCAAGAGAGCTTTGAAGTGCTTCCTCTGAACCCAAACGGTCAGACTAAAACATGGGTGCGCACGACTGAATCCCTCAAATCCGGCATCTCCAGGAATTATTCGCCCATGGGAGTTTGCTGGTGAAGCATTCCGGAACTTGCCACTCCAACCAGATCAAAGAGGGAAAGCAACAAGTAGATCCTCGTCTTGGTGCGAGAGGAATCCTAGGACCGCCGCTATTATTTGCAGCAGATGAGCAGGCCCCCATGCCGCCCGTCATCTCCGTGCAGCACACACAAAGGAGGAGAAGGAAACAACCGCAGGAGATCGGTTGTGGCAAGGCCATAGCCTCATCCTGGCGGCATATGGCCACCGGCCCAAACGGCAGTGCGCCTTCATTCCCTCGTCGGCCGCCAGAGATCCTCAGGCCCCGGCCAAGACAGTCGTGCCGCAGCAAGCCTACAGCTAGCACCGCACCTCCCCCATATGAACGCTGCCACAACCCCCTCTCCTTCCCCACATCTTTGATGTACGGGGCACCGCCACCACCGCCGGAGTCGGTAGCAGCGACAGCCGACGCGGTGAGGTTGGGGGGGTAGGGGAGGAAGGAGAAGAGGCCCTCCGAAACCGCCGAAGTCGTCTTGGGGGCGGCTCGGGAGAGGGTTAGGGTTTGAGTAAATGAATAGTTCCATGTACTTGTTCTTTTTCTACGTTCGATGTGCGCCCCAATAAAGAGACAAATTTGAGTGCTCTAACCAAGCACCAAATTTAGCACTCAATTTGTATTTTCAACACATGTCACAATGGTTGTGTTTTATCTCTAAACCATAAAAACTTGCAAACAACTAAATGGCATGAACACACCTAACTTTTGTTTGTAGTTTTTACATTATTTAAAAAATAGATATTCTCTCGGAGCCGAGCTACTCCCGCCTTCCCAAATTAGGACGCCTATTAGTTTTGATTAAAGTCAAATTTAATAAACTTTGACTAAATATTTAGAAAATAGTATGAACATCTACGACATCAATTCAATGTTATTAGAAACATCATAAATTATATTTTTACATTATATGCATTAGACATTAGAAAAGTTAGTATGTTTTTACATATAGTTAGTCAAACATTATAAAAATTGATTTTGACCAAACCTAATATGCATACTGATTTAGAAAAGAGAGAGTATATGTCTGGTCAATGTGCGTGAAGAGAAGCTTCGTTTTTTGTTTTTTAGTGCTTAAAAGATCCGCAGCCCGGATTATCCGTTTTCTACATGGGCCTAGATGGGGTTAAGAAAGCCAGACAATGTAAATCCAACGCCAGGGCCGCTATAAGCACGAGTGGCCTGCGACCTCCCATCCAGAGTAGAAAGCCCGATAAGAACGGCCGAGAACAGTGCAGTCTCGAAGCCCAAATCCCGGCCAGAAAAAAAGAGGCCGAGTAAAAAAATGACAGAAGAGGCCTGAGCAAAACAAAGGAATTACTAAACAAAGCCTGCTAGATATGAATACCGGGAGAAGGAAAAACAAAGAAAATCATCCACAACCGATTAAAAGATTTGACTAATAAGAAAACTGAAGAGAAGAGTACTTAAAAATGCTGTTCCAGTCTAATCCTTTGATTCATAGGATAGTAAAAGTGTAGAAGTAGAAAGTCGACATGATTTGAATATCATGGAAGAGCAATGCTGAATGCTCTTTGATGGTGGTGAAGAAATTTTCCATGATTCTTTTGCCGTGGGATTTGAAACCTAGGAATCAAATGGCTTCCATAGATTTTTTTTATAGGATATTAATCTTATACAAATCTCTTAGAAATCCTAGGAATCAAAGGAGAAATCCTATTGAAACAAGATTTTTTTTCTAAACTATTACACGTGTCTCGCCCGCGTTGTACATGGTTACTTCCTCTGGTCCATATTATTGTTCTCAACTTTGTCTATGTACGAATGTATCTAGTAATATGAACCGGAGGATGTATTTTTTTCAGCAATACAAAACCTCTACATAGGCCTACGTGGTTTACTGATGCACCTAAATTACGTACCACCTTGAGAACCTTAAATATCGATGCACTTTACTTGCACTTTTTGTGTGCGAGGGTAGTACTTACACTAAATTCGCCTACGTCGGGGGACAAGAGAGTATGCACCGTGACGCACCATAGATACGAATTAAAGGGCACTCGAATTATAATAAACTGCCGTCAAGTAGTAGTTAAACACGACGTACGGTCACTCGAATCATGTGCATATCCATCGAACCAGAGTAAACTTTCATTTACGCTTGCGCTTTACCTAGAGGGCGACAAGACTACCCGCCACTACGATTTTCTAACACGCTTTTGCGGCTGTTCCTTGCCGGAGCAAATGACACGAGAGCAGCCGCGAAAGTAAACAATTAAACAACGTATCCAGTCAAAAAGTTCCACGTTCAACGGACTCCAGCTCAACGGATCGCATTCTTGTCTCCCGGTTAACTGATAAACCCAACTCGAGCGATCCACGTTGCAAAGCCACTCCCAAATAGGAACAAAATTAGGGATATGTGCATGTCACAAAATATATGGGCTCACGTCGCGAGATCTACGAAGGGAGTAGTATTATTAGCTGTCGACGTGCGTGATCTCGCTTTGATGGTATATCTTGCGCGGCCGGTTTAAAGTGAGTAGTAGGAGGGAATATTACTTTCAAGACGAATTGCCCTTTAGACCTACCTCGTAGATGTGGGAATTGCACATGACTTCAACCTTTCTCTGCAACCTGTACGCGTTTTTGTATATTATTCTAAAATCAAAGCAATTTTGTCTCAGGTCCGCTACGTATATAAGATAGCGGGAAGTATCATATATACTAGTATCACGATACTACTCACAGCTAACATAATCTTTCTTTGCACGGAGAAATTGGATTTGACGTTTTATTATAAGTTTGGAGGGCACAAATTATGCGAACTCAATCGGAATAATACGGTTCACCAATGCATGTGTCCACAAAAACCTTTCTTTCATCTACTACTCCCTCCGTTTTTATTTACTTCGCGTTCTAGGTTTAGTCAAAGTCATACTTTGTCAAGTTTGACAAAAATATTGTAAAATATATTAATATCTATCATTGCAAATACATATACTCCCTCCGAACCATATTACTTGTCGTAGAAATGGATGTATCTAGACATGTTTTAGTGTTAGATACATCCAATCCAGTGACAATTAATATGGATCGGAGGGAGTAATATAAAAGTATACTTTATGAAGATTTCAATACTATAGTTTTATATTATAAATATTGATATTTTTCTCTAAGTATTTAGTCAAACTTTACCAAGTTTAACTTTGACTAAACCGAAGTATTTGTAAACGGAGGGAGTACGATACAACGGATAGTGGCGCGTGAAACGTTGACATATACTCCATTGATCTGGAGAAGCATTTCACGTATTATACGTGCCGTTGCCCATACTACTACATACTACATACACTAGTAGTAGATGGTAATGTGATAGCATGCGGATACCTAGGGCTGCACGAAATTTAGCGCGGGGGGGGGGGGGGGGGGGGGACAGGCCAATCAGTTATGATGGATGCAATGCAAGGTGGCATGAGAGCAAGGTTAAGAGCATCTCCACTCGCCTTTCTAGGAAGGCGTTGCCACAGCCTCTTTTTCGTCCGGACAGTGTAATTTCGTCCAGTCGCGTTCATAGGACGCCGGTTTCGTTCAGATTTGGTCTAAAATTGGTCCGGCGTTTCCAGGCCGAACCCGAGGCGCCGGGAACGGTCTGAAAACGCCGGATGGAGAGAAAACAAGGGTGGGCCAGCCCTGTCGGCGAGACATCCAATTTCCCACCACCAATCGCCTCTCCCGTGACGAGGGATTCCCTCCAGCTGGCTCGTCGCCATGCTTGCGCCGGTGAAGCTCCGCCGTTTCAAGCCGAACTCGCGCCTGTAGATAGGTCCGTCGCCACCGCCGCAACTTCCCCCTGCAGCATAGGCCACCTTCGCTGCCCCTCCTTCACCGTAGTTCGGGCACGCTTCTAGCTCCCACCACCTCGCCCGCCAAGTGTTCGACGATTGGCCCGTTTGGCTATGGACTCCGACGACGAAGAGTTGTTCGCCGTGTTGCTGGATGAAGAGAACGCCGCAGCCGCCGAAGATGTAGAGCACGTGCAAATCTTCGCCTCTCTGGCACGGCTGTACATGCAGACTGCAACACCAAAGCGTGGAGGCTCGGCGAAGGGTCGCCGGAAGTGCAAATCAAGGCAGAGGGCGGAGGGCTACTGCATCTTGTACGTCGACTACTTCGCCGACGAGCCGCACCACGAAGAGGCCGTGTTTCGACGCCGTTTCAGGATGAGCCGAAAGCTCTTCCTTGAGGTCGTGCTCGCCGTCCGGGAATTCGACCCATATTTCGTTTGCAAGAAAGACTGCACCGGCATGGTTGGGTTTTCCTCACTACAGAAGTGCACAGTGGCGATGAGGTTGCTTGCATACAGAGCGCCAGGTGACAGTGCTAATGACTATCTTCGCATGGTTGAGTCCACCGCCATCGATTGCTTGTACCGGTTCTGCAGGACGGTGATTGCAGTGTTTGGGCCACAGTACTTGAGAACACCCACTGCTAAAGACACTGCTCGGATCCTCGCAGTCAATGAAAAAAGAGGATTTCATGGGATGCTTGGAAGCATAGACTATATGCATTGGCACTGGAAGAACTGTCCATTTGCATGGTAGAGGATGTACAAAGGCCACAAAGGAGGTTGCACTGTGATACTTGCGGCAGTTGCTACACATAATCTTTGGATCTGGCACTCCTTCTTTGGTATGGCAGGATCGAACAACGACATCAACGTTCTCAACTCCTCAAATGTCTATGCCAAGCTTGTTGAGGGTCATGCTCCCCCGTGAATTTTGAGATCAATGGGCATCACTACAACAAGGGATACTATCTTGCAGATGACATCTATCTAAGATGGCCAACATTTATGAAGACTATCTCAAGCCCGATACTCCCCAAGCATGCTCAGTATGCCAAGGAACAGGAAGCTTGCACAAAGGACGTGGAGCAGATATTTGGTGTGCTCCAACAGAGGTTTGCAGTTGTCCAGTTCCCTGCAATGACCTGGTCGAAAGATCAGATGTGAGAAGTGATGAATTGTTATGTGAACTCGCACAACATGATCATTGAGGATGAGAGGAAGGACCCAGTAAGTTTGGTCGAGCAGAACGAGCCATACTATAGACAGTGACCTCTTGCACAGCCTGATCACCAGGTGCCGCCAACCTGGGCTGCCTTCATCGTCATGCGTCAGGAGATTCGAGACCTGATAGTGCATCAACAGCTGCATTGCGGTTAATTTCATCCAGATCTATGCCGAAAATTGCTCTATATTCGTATTATGTTGAAATATGCCAAAAACTAGACGAATTTTAGCCAAATTTGGGCGAAAACACACCGACCTGGGAACTCGGTCTGGGAACGCGACTGGGAAATCGGCCATTACCAGGCGGAAACCTTCCTCCGTCCGACGCTATTTAGGTCCGGATTTCGGCATGAGAACGACCAACGAGTGGAGATGCTCTAATAGTACAGCCCGTTGCCGGCTCTACACCCATACCACGTCATCTATAGCTAACACAAAAGTCTATCCATATAATAGACTAGCTATTAGGTTCGCTATTAGATGGACTTTTATTAAGATTTATTTATTTAAAGCACACATGCTACCTAGGCTGCATGCAAAGTATTTTTCTCTCGGTCCTATGCTAGAGCTGGCTACACATTAAGCACTCACTTCTCTCTCTCTTCGTTTCTTTCTCTTTCATCTAAACTTTTGAATCACATGGCATCTGTTGTAGCCAGCTGACTAGGCTCATTATACTTGCTCTGAGAGTACATAAAAGTCGAAGACGCCTCGACGTCAGACGTTACGCAACGGTGATGGGCCAGGTGTCTCCGTTTCCACGGCGGAGTTGAGCCGCCGCGCCGGAACGGGTAAAACGGTCACGAGCTAGCTTAGACAGGTCACGGACGGACGACGACGCTGGTGGGATAGAAGAACGTGCGATTGATCGATCTGGCACGCATGGCCTGCTTGCTTCGTGGATTCAACACCGCTGATGTGTGATCGTTGTTTGGCCTCTCGTGATTGGACTTTATCTAGTCAAGCTTAGACGACGTGATTGTGTGAAGAGTCGTCTTTCTTGCTCAAAAATGACAAATTAAGCAAATTAGTGAAGGCACATGCATGACAAAGAAGATTGTGTAATTAAGTAAACTTTGCGAGGGCATCATCTTTGATATGTCGAAATTAATTGAAAATTTTATATATTTATAGATATACATATTATGTAAAATAAAATAATATTTTCTATAGCCATTCCGCATGCTAAGCTAAGTAGAACACCACATGTGTGATAGACATGATTAATAATCTCTTATTATACATATTAGTGATGGAATTCCATATAGAAAAAGAATCATGCAAATCTATAATTTTATGAATTAAAAACCCACAAACTGTAATTATAATAGTCTATCTCTTTGTAAATACTATCCACTTCGTAGATTTCTTTAGACCATTGGTTTCACTTATCTACGACTTCAATTAATCCTCATGTAAAATCAATCAAGTGTACTTCTAAACATTGTGACCTTCATTTCATAAAATACACAACATTCCACATTGTGCCCGGGATATCCTTCTAGTTTAATGACCATACATGTTACCCATACGAGATATACATATGTAAAAACGTCTAAACATATTGTATGCTTTTTATATGGTGTTAGAGCAGTATGAGAGGATAGAATTCATGCTATCAAGCAATTTGTCAGTCAAATAATGGTGAGATGATTACTTGAGGCAAATTTTTCATTTGAATGGCAAAACAAAAAATTTACGAAGTAAAAAGGAACATAATTTATCATCATTAAAACGTTGGACAACTACAAAAATATTCCTCATTTTACACTATGCACATCTTCTTCCTCTTCTTCATTTTCTTTAATCTAAGATATACAAGACTCTTTATCGGTCTTTAGACACGAACTATTCCACGACCACAATTTGACAATAATGTATTACATGTGTCTTTCTTCGAAAATTAAGAAAATAATTATAAAATATTTGTAACCAAAATTTAGTCACATCCTTGTATTTTGGACTATTTGGTTATATATTTTATATCGTCAATGAAGTTGGGAAAAGCTGGCTGCAAGCTTTCTAGATCGCCATTTATATCCTACTTCCTGCCAAGTTTGTTATATTCTCTCGCTCACATATTTGTTTCTGTATCATTTAACGTATTTGAAAATCTATAAGAAATTAGTTTGGTATTGGTATTGATATTTCTAAGATGGATCATATGCAATACCTAGTAATGACCATTAATCCTCCACCTCCATTAACATATGCATTGGATCTCTCTCTTTCATTTGACGCTAATTGTTTAAAAAACATTTTGGGTGACCACACCACTGAGCATTCGACCAACTAAAACTCCAATCAAATTCACATGCCGACACTAACTTGTAATGTTACAGTGAGTATCTTTTAGATAGATTACCATATAAAATGTATATTCTTATTTATCAATGTCCGTCCTAATTAGTTAAGATGAGGCACCATTCAAATAAAGAAAATATGATAATGGAAATTGAAATTCACCTTATTGTATCCAACATACCAATAAAACCCTCAATTTAAATGTAAGTAAACTCAAACTGGATTTCTTAGTTCTTTGAGGTAGCGAAGCGCGGAGGCTAAATTATGCCAGATAAATATTTTCATGACTCAAATCAAACATGCATCATTTTCATCCCAGGTCTATCCTTTTGTTCTCTCCATAACATCTAATGTATCCTACCTAAGGACAGTAGACAATATTTTAATGGCTCATTCTTTTCTCTCAGCAATTAAATTCAGAGAAACTTATTAGGCAAAACATCATATGAAATAAGAAGACCCAACTGACTCTATAAACATTAAGAATCAAAGTGTCGCTACAACTATTGGTAGTGCTCCTGTAGTGATGTACCCCTATCCTTTACATTGAAACCAAACATTCTACAAAATCATTGCAAATCAAACCAACAATGTTTCACTCTCCACAAATAAACGAAGTTTCGTGTGCAGACATCATCGCATTTCCTGTCATTTAAAATATAATCATTTGGTTTCAAAATAGCATGCGAATATATAGGGTTTTTCTTTGCTAATTTTTCAGCCCCATGGATATTATCAAACTACTAATAATCACACAACACCCCATAACCAATTGATGCACATATGATTTGGGTCTTGGTCCTATAGATGAGCTTTTACGCCTGACCTATCAGATCTCTGGCTCAACGGGACATTTTTGCTTATCTTTTGCTTGTTGGTCATATGTTTTCTGACTTTGTCATATCTCATGATCAGCTCGTGCAATGATTGCTTCTGGCCTCCTAGGATAAAAAACATCGGTAGCACGGAGAGTTAGGCTAAGGTAAGGTTGTAACTTGACTTAGGCTTGGGAATCAGGATGCAATGACTATGTATATGCAGATTACTGACGAAGACGCGGATGTCATCTTCATCATCTAGCGGTCTAGTTGAGGCAACCAATGGGGTTCAACTAAAGGCCAAGAAGAGAGTAGAGCGTAATGGAGGGAGCTCGAGGAAAAAATTATGGTTTGCTTCGTACCATCAAGCGCAGATGGGTCTAGCCGAGTGGAATCTAACAATTGCGATTTGCCAAGTGATGTACTTCTTCCTAAGTGACTCGGTTTTGTTTAGATTTTCACGCATCTACACACTAAATTGCGTCGAGAAACAAATAAATCTAGACTATCCGAATTATTTACTTTCGAACATAGAGAATAATATTTTACATGAACTCTATCTATACCCACATGTCCAGATCAATTGTTAAAATCAAATAATTTTGATCTGTTTCTATTCTGATAACTCGGTAAAGGAGATGCACACCTGCAGGTTCGCTACGCTTAATTTTTTATATTTCTATCTAGGGATGTAAATAAAGAAGAAATATAGAATAGTAGATTATTAAAGGGATGCGTGATATACACCATAAAAAAGAAGACGTAACTTCTCTGTTGACAGGCTAACTCGTGCACGTGCGAGGCAGGGTCCTAGTAGTTTTTTCTTCTTCAACGTTTACGGAGATGGACCAGAGAACGTGTTGGGAACAGAGTTTTTTTTTCTTAAACCGTGTAGCGCGAGTACGCGAGAGATCAAATACTACGTGACACGGGCTGAACGTGTGTATATGTAAACATAATTATGTTACGTTGATTTGATTAAATCTTAACCATATATTTTAGATCTAACTGTTGTAAATAATTTGATGATGTGGATTAACGTGATGCCTCGAAAAACATCCTTATATTGCTTTTAGTATATAATAGATTGTTGAAGTATGATCCAAATTTATTAACGACGCTAACTTCTGACGAGTGAAGCGAGACCCGTCACCGGTAGACTTAGTACAGATCATTGATGGTCTAGGTTTTCACTATTATATACGTCTTATAAACCGCCGACTAGATTAAATTGCATCTGTAAAATCCCTAGAGATCATGCAGTCGATCTAGCTACAATCGGAGAGGGTTGCAAGGGTACTTTCCAGCTGCCAACTTAAGTTGATCGCACGCCGTTCCTGTCTCCTGTTAACTGACAAATGCTAAACCAAGTATCCACGTACGTCGTCGTAGGGCGGCAGCTAGCAGATCGTAAGTTCGTAAAGAAAATCATAGATGTGGCATGCGTGCATGTCACGAGATATACGGCTTACGTCGCGAGATCTATGAATGGAGATTAAACTAAGAGTGACACTACTAGCTGGCGATCTGCACCGATATCTTATTCATCGTATATATGCTGCGTCATTTAAATATGTTATCACCTGAATCCAACATCACCGTGGTATATGTCTTCTTTGAAAATGAATTGATGTGATTAGCTTGGGATAAGCATCAATTACTATTTTCTTGAAAATCGAACGTCATATATTCAGATAGTTGCCGTCGTGCGTAGTAGATTATTTGCACTTTAGACCTACCTTTGATCCATGTGTTAACTCTATAGTATACATGATGACTTAGTGAACGTGGGCAGTCCAAAGCTTTTAACCTTCTTTTTCATTTACTCAAGTGTATTAAGTGTACTTTGTGAGCTGGTCAGCTTTGTTCAACACATTTTGTATCTAGTGCACTTTTGTTGGCAAACCAGTGGACACGTAGCACGAATATGAATTTGTCAAGAGCGACTCGTTTCAAGAAATATCTCAAGACTGCCTCCTTGAGTTTAGGAATATAAGTTGTATCCAATATGTGTATAGGCTACTCCTGGATTCAGATTACGCAATAGGTTACATGTTGGAGTCAAACATTTGTAACCCGACCTAGTATATAAAGGCGTTGGGAGTAACCAAAATAGACTAGAGATGCAAACTGGTAGGTTAGACACGATATTGCATTGGAGAACGGCTCGGTGCCCGTTGCATGGGCACTCGACCGATCACTACTAGGAAAAACGTTATCAGTGGCGCACCAAAAACGCTTTCTGTGGCGTATCTAGCAGTTGCCACTAAAATTATATTTCTGTGGCGCATATGCATATGCGCCACAGAATTTTGAGAATTCTGTGGCGCATACAGAATTTTGTGGCGCATATAGCCATATGCGCCACAGAATTCTATAGTACATTCTGTGGCGCATATAGCCATATGCTCCACAGAATCCTTTTTTCAGAATTTCGAAATTTTCAGAATCTCGTACAAATACAGGTATATAACAGGTATATTACAGGAAATACACAAAAGCAGACAGAAATTTACAGAAAAGCTGCACACATCAGTACAAATGTTCCAGTTCACATATAATACATCAACAAGCACGAATGTTCACAAGTGTTCATCAATCACATCACTTAGAACCGAATAAGTGTACAAGTACATTTCACAAGTGTTCATCTCACTCACATAACTTACAACCGCGCAATATTGTCACCGCCTATCTTAGGACAGAATGTAGTACACCGTAACCGCGATGCCTGTGAGGAGCGGCACCAAGATCTTCGTCCGGTTCTTCTTCCACATGTGTCTCCTCCATTTGGCCATCGCCTCCTCTCTAGTCGAGTATCCCTTGTAGTTGTTGCCGCTGAACTTGTCCACTTGTTGGTGGCAGTCCACCCATTCCACGTAGACACCTGGAATCCGACCCTTGCACACAACGTACGTCGGCATCTCTATTGACAAGGCATATTAGTACATCATGCAAATATATATGTTGACAAATATTAGAGCAAGGCATTCATAAACTTAAAACAATGCATCGATGACAATGAAAGAAACACGACAACAGGTCCGACACAATAACAACGACGGTTTCAAGCTAGGCAAGTTAAGTTTTTCTACACACACTACATGTCCACCGATACACACGCTCTCTCGGTCAAGTGGCCTTCTCCTCGCAGGGCACCGGGAACAGCTTGTACATGTCTTTCATCACAACCATATGCATCACATATGTGAATGACAATTGGTGCTTGCATAGGGAATAAAGACCATAATGAGCCAACAAGAGTCAAGGTTTTAGTTAATAGGCAATCAGGTCAGTAAGCTGCTAATAAACATTTAATTTAGTTTAACTAATTCACACAAAAAAAACTCACTTTCCTTTATAAACTGATCATGGAATTAAAAGAAGGGTAAAAACTCAGATTGCTTGCTTCTGGTATATGCTTCGACTGAATTGGTTCCCTCATATTGAATTCTCACCTTTCAGTGTTAGATTTTCATGGTCCTGAAGGAGCAGTTATTAATTCTCAGTGTTAATTTTCACAAAAAACTATGTGCAACCACACATGAAAAGGAGTTGCAATTCCGCACAAACAAAAAAATCAGGATTTGGGTATACAGCTACTATTAGAGTAGAGAGAGTTTAGGCAATGAACCAGTGATTGTATTCTTCCACATTGGGGTTATAAATAGTACTACTAGTACAACAGATAGTACAATATAGCACACCAACAGAATTTCATATGCACGTTGGGGTCCTAGTCTACAGGCTGAATGTTTCCTGGACAAGCCCTACATGCGATGCATCAAAGCAGATGGATATGGTCGCTGTCTTGAAAATAAGACAGCTGCACAACGCTCTCTAACAGCTACAGATCAAGGAATTGGACTCAGCTGTAGGGGAAAAACTTGACTTTTGGATGGCTGCGGTAGTTCTTGAGGGTTAAAGAACAACAATTTGCATCCAAGGAGATAGATAGCAACCAAGAAAGAAACATGTATAAACTTCAGTTAAAACACAACATGTGCATCATTCTAAACAAAATAGATGCATCAGAAAAGGCACAAGACCTTGACGATGGTGACAGGTACTGCTGGACCGGCACGCGTAATGCTCCGAAAACATGACACCATGTTCCACCCCATCCACTCCTCCGGCTGCTCGAGAAAGATAAGATAGCAAATAGTATCAGTAAACTTTGTAACATACTGAGACAAACTATCTACAAAAGCTAGAACACAAACTTTGATATTTTTTCATCAACCAAAGATTCCAGTTAATAGGCAAACATGTCAGGACACTGCTAATAAACATTTCAATTTAGTTAACTAATTAGGTGGACATAACAACAATTCGCAACACGAAAAAATCAATGGTACAGATCAAGGAATTGGACTCAGCTGTAGGGGGAAATTGACCTTTGGGTGGTTGCGGTAGTCTTAGGGGGCGAGCACGGTCGCGTCCATGGCTTGCATGTCGTCGGGCGCGTCCGCAACGACGCCGGCGAAGCTGCAACCCGACAACGAGCGCACCCTGGTGGCCAAGCAGCAACCGCCATCGGCCAGGCGCGCGACGCGGGCAGCGAGTTCGACTGGACGTCGTGCACCGCCCAACTGGTGCACGCGCGCGCCGGCGAACAGGCCACCGCGACGACGGCTGCTGGGAGAGGCTTTGTCTCTCACATCGGCGTGGCTGGGGCAGTGGTGGTTGAACAGATGCGGGGGCGGAGGGGAGGAGCACCGGAACTGGTGGAGACGGGCGGCGCCGGAGGGGACGGAGAGGCGGTCAATCTGGAGGTTAGGGTTTTGTCGGGAGGGGATCGCGTCTGTGTGTGTGTTCGGATTCGTGCAGAAAACGGGACTGGGGCAGTGCCTTGGCGCAAAATTCTATGGGCCTCGGCCTTTTTATTTTCTTCTGCTTGTACGTAGGCTATTCCCGCTCCTTTCCTTGCAAACGGATCAGCGTGACGAGTGCATGATTCCATGTATAGCCATAGCGGTACACACCCACATGGGACATGGCTATAACACTTCATGCATGCATCCGTGTTTTTATACCGGGGAGCGTTATATACTCATCCATACATGCATGGAGAGACTCTAGGGCACGCCCACGTGGCAAGGTGCGTTCAAGTGGGGCGAGCGCTCGCGCCGCCACGCCCGCCTCGTGTCACCGAAAATGACGTTCAAAATCAGTGCTCTACAGAAAGTGAGAATTCTGTGACGCATATGCTATATGCGCCACAAAAATTTAGAATTCTGTGGCGCATATAGCCATATGCGCCACAGAATTCTGGCCTGCCCATGTGCTATGTCTATATGCGCCACAGAATTCTCACTTTCTGTGGCGCATATAGATATATGCGCCACAGAACTACAGGAATTCTATGGAGCATTTGCTACATGCGCCACAGAATTAATTTTAGTAGAGCATTTTTCATATATGCGCCACAGAATTAAAATCTGCCTATAATCGTTTTCCTAGTAGTGGGTGTGGCATTGTTTATCGAGATGTATCTGTTGATTTCAGCGTGGTTGTCGTCCGTGGAACTATGATACTGCAAGGGAAGGACTGCTCGTTAAGCATGCCATGCGAATGTTGTAGACGATGATTGTTGAACCATGTTTGTCGTGGTGTGGAACACGGCAGTGCCATCGGGGATGGCATGAGAAGGGACAATCAGGATGCTATTGGTGGCTACTCGCAACGGGTTGGGCACAGATACTGCAAACACAGCGATGTACCCAGGTTCGGAGCCCTCTTCTCGAGATAACACTCCTACTCCTGCAAGGATCTACTATATGGGGAGCTGATGCTCAATACAAGTGCTCCCTGAGTTGTTTCCCTAACTGCTATCGAGAGTTAGAGGAAGATGAACTACTCAACTTCTCAATCTTGGCTAACTTCTAACTTGTAATTCCTTACCTAGAACCCCAACACTACCCCTTCTTATATACTGGTGGAATGGTAGGTTACAACGTTGGCTCTAGGGGTTACTGTTTGGGCTTTGTGTTTACAAAGCGGGCCGGCTTCCGGGTCCAGCCAGTGGTCCAAGACCCGGTCAAGCTCTAGTACAGGTGGGGACAACGCCACGGTATCCTAGCGCCGCCGCTTTGGGCATCACCCGGTGCTTTATCCATCAGCTTGGCGCTTTATCCGTGAGCCGGTGCTTTACTCGTCAGCTTTCAGCCTTGGCGTTTTGGCATCCTCGTCTGGTAGTGCCGAACGGCCTGTCCGGTCAAGGGTGCGCTCAGCAGGGAGCATCACCCCCCCCCCCCCCATACAATTGCCAAAGGATCTGAGGCGGCCGGGTAGAGGTGGTCACCCAGCCGGCTCTCCTGTCCACCCGGCTAGACGGGCTAGCAGGGGAATCTTGAGGTGGACCGGATGGAGCGTTCCACCCGGCTGTGCTTCTTTGTCTTGCGGCCATCCGGCCAGATCTTCCTGGAACTTGCTAGTTGAGCCTGGCTTGGCCTACCTGGGGTCATCCCCCCAACAATGTTACAAAATACCTTCTTCCGTCTAACTTTCTACATAATTACGTATTATGTGAAGTGTTGGATTCTATGTTACAAACACCTTGTTTCAAATGAATTACCATATATATTAGTAAAAATATAAAAAATGTTGGACCTATCTTGCAAAATACTTTCCATGATCTATCATCTTCTTTATTTTGTGTGTCATGTTTATGAATCATAATAAATTCTAAAAACTATAAAAAGTACAGAATACCATAGATTCCTAGATAAAATGATTACAACTATCCTTGGAGACAAAAGCATATGAAATGAGTTTGGCCAACTCGAGCACCCCTTTTAGTGAGTAGGGTCACTCTAAACTAGATGAACCTACACACTAAAAGGGATCTAGATACACTTTCACAAAACTAAAACATCTTATAAAAATGGGGTCAAAATTAACGACATGGGCATTCATAGAATAGGTTGAATTCTTTTCTCCATGGCTACTTCATATAATCATGCTTGGTCACATTAAACGATATTTGTATGGAAGTGCAAATTCAAAAAAAAATCTCACTAAACAAAAATTGCAACATGATTAATGACCACTTTATTGAAACAATCAACTTGACTATATAGTAATGGACATAAAACATATAATATTCAAGTTAAAGCAAACTAAATAACTAATGATTAATTTCTTGTTTTTTAATCAATTTTGAAAACCCAATACAATTAAATATAGTGCCTTTGGTTCAAAAAGTAGATGCTATAAAAGATAATGAGAGAATATCAGAAAACCGTATCGGGCCATTCTTTCTCAATCCCCCTTCCCACACTCGTTCCCATGCCCAGCCCGATATAGCAGCCCATTTCCTCCTATAGAGAAACCCATCTCCACGTGCACGCATCCCTTTTTTATTCCCCTCCTAACAGGTGCCCCCCACCCATCAGCTCCTTCATGACCCTTCTTTTTTATTATATCTCGGAAAAGAGTAAGAAGAGGAGGGATGGGAGGAGCGAGAGAGCATGTTCCCCTTCTTGGATGCCGATGATGGGCATTGTTGGCCTAGTGCCTTCCCGATGTTGGTGCTAGATCCTAGTCGTGCTAGTGTCCCCCATGGAGGTGGAGGAAAGGAGAGAGAGAGAGCTCAAGAGGCTACAAATGGCGGAACTAGGCAAGGGCTACACCACATTCAACTGCGGTGGTGGTCGGAGCAGAGTGACGGGGCAAGCTCGGCTCAGAGGTGGGAGGGCTCGATGGAGCAGGGCAGGGCGCATAGCCGGAGGTGGCAATAGCCGTAGATGTGGAAGACAACCAGTACCAATGTGAAATTACAAAAAAGAGGGGTCAACTCCACAAACTAAAGCTCACTCAAATCAGCTCCCATCTGATTTGTTCGGATAGTGGTAGAACCGTAGTAAGAAAACACACTTTACTAAATCAACCAACTCCGATGACCTAAAAAAATCAGACTCGTCAAATACTAATCAGCATGATACTATATACCATCTAAACCTAGACAGCCTACATCAATAAAAGTTTAATACCAGACCAACTAAATAAATAATAAAACAAGGATGATATAAATAACTAAAAAAAACTTAGTAAATCACCAGACCAATATTTGTGCACCTAACTAACCACTGTCGCATGTCCGCAAAAGCATATACAATAAGTTGTAGTTAGCGAGGGATTAGGGTCACCCTTGAAACACGTGAAGCCCTTCCGTCCAACGGCCTTGAGTCCCTGTACCACCACCATGCAGCTCACACTAGCCCAATAACAAGCTTCACCGCAGCACCACCATTGCTCCAAAAGAGCACTACTAAGACGCCACCATGAGCTATCACATTAGTAAATCAAGGTTTCCCTTGATCCCTATTTGCTCTCGGATGAAGATTTTGGGTGAAAACAGACTAAAACGGCTCAAAATAGCAACAGTAATTAGAGAGCACATATATATACTCAACCTTTTTTCTTGGTTTGAAAAGAATAAGCACGCACGGACCAATCAGTCACTACAGGAATCGAACGCTACATCGAGGGCATATAGCCGTCGGCGTAGCCTGCTAAACCGTCAGCGTAGGCTACGCCGACGGCAGCCCTCGGCGTAGCTCCTCGGCGGAGACGACGCGGCCCTCGGCGCAGCTGGAAAACCCTCGGCGTAGCCTACCCATACGGCGCCGTCGGCGTACTCGCCGTCGGCGGAGAGCCCAAACACCATGACACGATGAGGTAACGGCGCGCCGCTACGCCGACGGCCTGAGCTGGACACGTGCCAGCGCTGCGCCGTCCCAGTCGTGGAGCTACGCCGCCGGCCTCCCCCTCGGCGTACACGTGCCACATGTTACCCCCCTCCCCCCCCACAGTGCCCAGGTCCGGACCTACGCCGACGGCCTAGCCCTCGGCGTAGCCCTGACCATTTGGTCACACGCAGGGAGCTACGCCGACGGCCTGGCCCTCGGCGTAGGACCAGCCCAGTTTTTTTATTTTTTCTTCTTAATTTCACAGCAATGATAGCAGTAATTATTAACATCAATATTTAACATCAATTAACTGATCCAAAGCATCAATATTTAACAGCAATAATTATTAACATCATTCAAGCATGATCACATCATTCAAGCATCATCATATCATTCATACATCATTCAAACATCATCATGTCCTTGATGTATACAAGCCGACATCCATACTACTCTAGAGGAGACAGGTACTGTGGAGGAGACGGAGTGAACCCCTGATCTCCCCTGGTGAGAATAGGCGACGCCCGACGAGGTTGCCGCGCAGTAGAAGCCGCAGAAGAACCACCAGGCGAGGGAGTTGTCGGCGAAGCACCACCAGCAGAACGACCAGGCGAAGGACCATCGGGGTGGGTTGGTGTGATCATCCGATGGCTACCCGAAGAGGCATGACCAAAGTGCTCGTTCTCGAAATGTCCCGCCCCCTACATGTTCCCTACATGTTCCCTACATGTTAGCAATTTGCGAGGCAAAGTAAAGCGGTAACCGGTGGTTTGGCAAAGAACTTACCGGTGATGATCCGTAGTATGTCCGACGGAAACTTTCCCTCGATGGCAGGAATGGCGCCGACCCTGGCATGGGAGGTATGGGCCCTAATTAACACTCTGTCCTGCGTGCATAGCCACAATCACCGCCTACAAGATAGTTTAGATGTCAGGCCCTAAAGCACCAAACTAGGAAAAGTGGGACTTGTATGTTTTGCAAAAGTAAAGGTACCACACTTACATTTATGTACTGCTTGTAGACCATACTCGCCGTCTGATGCTGCTGAAAGGCCACCTCATATTCGTCATGAGCGGCATCGTAGGCTGCCTCAAACTCATGCTACAATTTCAAATAAAATGAATCTCGTCAACACTTAACCATGCATAAACAAAAGTCGTAAAGATGGGAAAAATAAGGAAACTTACATCATCTCTGTAGGTGGATCGACGAGGCTGGCCACGAGGCGGGATAGGGGGGCCGTCGGCGGGGTGGGTAGCCTTGAGACGCGTGAAGCTCGTGGTGAGGGTAGGCTTGACCTTTTTGTTAAGAATCTTGAGACGTCCATGCTCCAATCCGTGCGACGACAGGAGCAACGATTCCTCATTGGTCTCCGCGTTAATGCGGTCATCCACATGCGGGTGACAAGCATTCACCATCGTGTTGTAGTTCTGCAAGTCTTCCTGGGCATTGCCGAAGAACATGGGGAGCGAGGGTTGAGGCTTCGAGAGATCGGTCTTCTTAAGCCGCATCTTCTCATAAACGGCAACGTCATGAATCACCTCCCCGGATAGTGCCTCGGCCACTTGCGTCGCGAAAAGAAATGTTATGCGTATCAAGTAGGAAGATGATGGGAAATAAATGCAGGGCGTTCCATGTGTATACATACCATCTTCCCCTTGAAGCGGTCAAAGTTGCGGTTTACCAAGCAGTGTGTTCCACCATCGCCTCGGTTATCCGCGTTCCGCCTCGACAAGGCTGCAAACTCCTCATATTTTCTGAGCCACCTCGTCCTAATAAGCTCCTCCCATGTGTCTCGATGCGGCTCAGCCCAATCTGGGACAACCTAAAAATGCAATACTCAACTCAACATAATGCAATGGCAACTTAGCAGCAATGTAGAATCTCATGACATTTTACTCACCGACATGTACTCTTCTGGAGTCATCGAGTAGTCGGGATTAGGATTTTTACCGACAATGTCCTCCTTCTTGACCCTCACGCCCCTTTCAGCCCAGAAGTGACTAGCGGCCGTGACCTTTTGGTTGTACCACACCTGCGGTGTCAACTTCACACAAGCGCCAAGCAAAGTCATGTTCGCCTTTTCCTGTTGCTCCTCATCCACACGATAAAAGCACTTCAATCATGCATAAAAACAATTGTGAGAGTCAAGAGTTAGCACGGTGGGGTCATCAACTATGAACGAAACTCGAGAAATTAGTCTTGCCCAAAACTTGGTGATCACAGCATCAACAGCTATCGGAAAGCCCAGGATAATGGTAGCCTAGTAGTCCGCCCAAGTAGTGGCTAGCCTCCTGACGCCCTCGGGGGAAGTGTACCAGCCTGGCTAGAACTTCCTAATCAGAGCTCCAATCATGCTATTAGGAAGGCGGGCCTTGCTCCCCGCAGGAAATGTCCAATTGCTGCACAATAATCAAACATTAGTACACATGCCAAATTATTTATCACTAACAAGAATTTACATGTTTAAAATTCCAAATTAGTACACTTACTCAATGCCATCTAGAATAATAAGGGCTTTCGCCTCCTGGGTCCTAGGCTCAAACCTCTCGTCAGGGACTTTCGATTCCCCACGATTCCACAATTTCTTCCGCAGCCCCTGCACCACCAACTCGCGTGTAGGGTCCGCCTCCTCCCTAGACTCCGCCTCCGCCTCCTCTCTAGACTCCGCCTCCGCCTCCTCTCTAGACGGCCCCTCCCCCTCCTCCGTAAGGAACAACTCAGGAGCCACGTCGCCAGAAGCGAAGGGTGGTGGGTCAAAGTCCATGCCTCCTCCCCTGCCACCTCGTCCTCCTCGACCTCGACCTCGACCTCGACCTCGTCCTCCAGCACCGCCAAGATCGGGGTAACGCGGATTGGGAGTTGGTTGTCTCCCACTCCGAGTAGCATTTTTCTTGCACTGTTGCAGCGCCTTAAGCAAAGACGACGAGCTAGCCTTGCCACTGCTCATATTGTTCAATCACCTGCATTGAGTAAGATAAAATAATTTAGCACAAAGACATCATAAAATATAGACACTAATCGTAAAATGCATTCAAAAATAATAGAATGCACTGAGAAATAATAGAATGCATTAAGAAAACAAGCAAGCACAAAGACATAATAGAATGCATTGAAAAATAATAGAATGCATTGAAAAATAAATACTCACTATCATTCTCATTCTGAATCTCATTCCCATTCTCATTCTCACTATCACTATCTTTTGAGTAGAAAGCTGGAGCCTCATCAAAGGGTGGAGGCTCATCATCGTTGTCATTCTCCACATGGAACTTCTTGAGCATATTTATGTCATGTAGATCCACCACTGACTCACCCCGAGTTTCTGCATTGTTCTCGAGGTCCTCAAGATCAACAGGTTCTAACTCAAAGTGCCCAAAGTCCTCTTGATCTTGATAGAAAATTCCCTCGTATGTTATAGGGTCAATGTTGTTGTAATCCTCCTTGGAGGGAATTGGTAGGTTACCATGTGGCGATACCTGGAACACGACTTCCCAGCCCTTGAGTTCTGCTTTCTGGCATGGGTAGGGCAAATAATAAACTTGGTTGGCTTGGTGAGCCACAACAAAGACGTCGGCTCCGCTATAGGTGGTTGAAGGCCTAACTTCAACTAACCCAATGGAAGGGGTACTTCTCAGTCCACCCCTTGGGTCGAACCAGTGGCACTTGAACACAACAAGATTGAGTTGTACGTTCATACGATTGAAGATCAGCTCGTATACATTCTCTAACCTTCCATAGTAATCAAGGGTATCGACTCCTTTGGTGAAGACCCCTGTATTTACCGATTTTTTATTCGGTCGGCCCTTCTGGTGCGTCTCTGTATGGAAGCGAAACCCATTCACATCATACTTCTCATACTTCATGACGTCACGGTTATAACCCTAGGAAACACATTTCAACTCATGTGACATCTCAACATTGGGATCAGCTCCCTACAAGTACAGTTTAAAGTTATTGTGTTCATTATATTAGTTATGTAGAATAATAAGGGTAAGAGGGACATGTTAGAAATTACTTTTTCCATGAACCAGGACACAAAGTTTTTTTATTTCCGGGAGCACCTTCTTTAAGTAGAATGTCCAACTCCAAGGGAGAGGGATCCGTCGTTCCCGACCACTGTTCATCCGTGAATTCACTAAGGAGGAGAAAATAAGCATTAGACCGAGACCGAGACCGAGAAGTAAATTATTCACCATTTTACCTTATGAAATCGACCACTTCCTTCATGTTCATAAGCACATAGAGCATTATGCAATCCTTCTCTTCCTTCGGCAAGCGGTATTTTAGTCCTTTACCGGCCTTGCCACCAGGAAATTGGAATAGTTCGAGCTTGGGGTCATTCTTGGGCTGGTCGACATTGTAACGAGAGACCGGGTTATGCATAGTGGGAACATCATCATGCCAGTAGGTTGTCGCAGCGTCTGCCATCTCCTGAAGGCATGTTGCCTCAGCTATGCATGTTTCAGTCTTGGCTTTGTTTCCAGTTATCTTCCGAATATACTTAAACTCTCTCTCAATACAAAACTGCCAACGAAAATGCACTGGGCCACCCAAGAGTACCTCGTTCGCGAGGTGCACAATGAGATGCGCCATCGGAATAAAGAAGCATGGCGGAAAGATCATCTCCAAATTCCATAGCAACTCCGGCACTTGAACACGCAGCTTCTCAATAACCAGGGGACATACCTGCTTAGCACAGAGCGTGCGGAAGAAATGGCTCAACTCCGCAAGCACTTGATACGTTGCAAACATATCCATAATTTTTGATGTTCCATGCTTGTTTAGTATCTACTTTCTTATGTTTTGTCTACATTTGGGGATACTTTTATGCATTTTCTAGAACTAACCTATTAACAAGATGCCATAGTGCCAGTTGCCTGTTTTCTGCTGCTTTTGGTTCCAGAAAGTCAGAAAATGAATATTCTCGGAATTAGACGGGACAAAAGCCAAACTCAATCTTTCACCGAGAGGAACACGGAGCCAGAAGACGAGACGGAGAGGGGCCAAGGGCCAGCCACACCATAGGGTGGCGCGGGTCCACCCTGGTCGCGCCACCAGGTGGTGTGGGCCCCTCTGGCCTCCATCGACCTTGCCTCTTCGCCTATAAGACGCCTCCTGATGCAAAAACCCTAAATATTCAAGCCTCTAGCCACGAAAAGTTCTGCAACATCGCCGCCACCGAAGGGGAGATTCGGGGGACATAAAGTCTCTGTTCTAGCATCCTGCCGGGACAGGGAAGTGCCCCCGGAGCCATCTCCATCAATCTCCACCACCATCTCCATCATCGTTGCCGATTCCCATGATGATGAGGGAGTAGTTCTTCCTCGAGGCTAAGGGTACTACCGGTAGCTATGTGTTCATCTCTCTCTGTATGCATGATCATATTGTGATCATGATCTTTGTAATCAAGTAGATCTACCATGCTACTCAAGTGCTTTAATAGATCTCTGCTCTCCCCATGTGTGTAAAAGTGACAGCATGCACACCATGGTGGCACTTAGGCTAGAGATTACAAATACTTGTTATGAGTTATATTTGGAGTTGGATGTCTCTATGAAATTGTGGTGTTTGTTTGAACCATCTAGTGCTCAAGGTGATAGTGTGGGGTTATCTAGATGTGGAAACCAAACTTTGAGTTGTGTTGTTATAGCCCTACCATCGATTAGAGTGTCCAACCAGAGAGTAGTTAAGAGTAGTATCATAAAGAGAAGATATTTATATGAGAGTGTTCACTAGTGAAAGTATGATCCCTGGGCCTTGTTTCTAAGCATTGATACACCGTTTGCAATTAGATCTGTTACATGTTTGCTTGCTTCCATCTTTATTTCAGTTTGCCTTTAGTATTTTCCCACGTTAACCACACGCTAGCAAGCTATTTTTCTGGCACCGTTACTACTTATAATTATCTATACCACTTGTATTTCACTATCTCTTCGCCGAACTAGTGCACCTATACACATGACAAGTGTATTGGGTGTGTTGGGGGCACAAGAGACTTCTTGTATCTTGATTGCTGGGTTGCTTGAGAGGGGATACATTTGACCACTTCCTCCCTGAGTTCTATAAACCTTGGGTCATCCACTTAAGGGAAAACTTGCTGCTGTTCTACAAACCTCTGCACTTGGAGGCCCAACAATTGTCTACAAGAATAGAAGTGCGTAGACATCAACCTATTTTCTGGCGCCGTTGCCGGGGAGGTAAGGTAAAAGGTACTCACATCCTCCGGTGTGAGTGCTCGAAGTTATTTCCTTTAGATTCGGCAATTTTGTCTTTTTGTTTCTTGTTTTCACTAGTTAGGCTTAATGGAAAACAACAACAAAATTAGAGAGCTTTATAGTATTTATCTTGAGTTAGGACATGAAGTGTTTGAAGAGAAATTTAAAAACCTATGGAACTTTATTTGCATGCTGTAACATCCCAAAAACTTAATCCAAAGTTAATCAAGATCAAATCTACCCAATTTAGGGTTAACAAAAACTTTTCCATTTAAAATAATTAAGCATTCATATGTGGGTGCATTTAATTTAGGAGTTGATTTGAATTGCCATGTTTGAGTGATCCGTTGGTGGTAAAATGATTCTAAGGTGAATTACACATCATCTTGATCATTCCCAAACAAATCCCAAAGAAAAAGAAATCAAAAAGAATAAAATAAGGAAATGGTCATTTGTGCCTTTTTATCTAACTAGGACACTTTGGGTGTTCCCAGGACTCAAATGCCAACAGAGACAATTGTGGTTCTTTGCACCCCTTGCTAGTACAAGTAGTGATGTGCCAAGGCCCACTTTGTGATCTCCCAAAAACATTCAAACTCTAATTTTAAATGACATTTGAAAATTGAATCTAGTGTATGTATCAAGATCACATTAATTCAAAAAACCACTCAAATAAACTCCGTTTCAAAAACCCAAGCAAACCTAGATGCTCAAACATAAGTTACACCACTCCACCAAAACTCTTTCAAAAATTCAAAAGTTTTGTTCATGCGGCCATTTGATCGAACAGTTGGCAGGCAGAATCAAAATGGCCTAACTTATACTATTTTTGATCAAATTTGGTCGAGCCATTTGAACCCAATTCAAGTCCTTTGTCTCACCCAGACCCAACCAAGCCATCAAAGATCTACCCAATGGCCTAGGTCAACAGTTCCATGCCGCCCCGACGCCATGCTCGCCGGCCAAGCGTGCACCAGCCACAGGCGACCACCAGCCCCTCTCCGCCGCTCCAGGAAGCAAGGCGCCACCTCACCGCCGCCCACGGTCCACCCACGACCGCAGATAGCCCCTGGACCATCCCACAACCTCGCCGCCCTTTCTCTCTGCGCGCAGCCAGAGCGCGCCAGAGCGCGATCGCCGCCAGCACGCCACAACCGCGCCTCGACACCAAATCACGCACGCCGCTCCGCCTTGAACCCAGCCACCCACCAGACACGGCCGTGCACCGCCGCGCGACCCACCGTCGCCATGATCACCGTCGAGCATCGCCTCTGTCTCCCAGAGCGCGTGAAGACCCTGACCGTTAGGCACCGCCCCTAGCCGCGCCATTGCGTCGTAGTTGACAGCCAACAGACCGCCCACCATCCGCCTACCTCGCCCACGCCGATAGCCCCCTGTTTCACCATCACCGACGAGTTGCGCCATGCCTCACTGCCCACTCGTCGAGCCTATATAAGGAGGCCACCCCAGCACCATTTCTTCACACCATCTCACTCCCTCTCTCCACTGACCATTTCCCCTCTCTCGCCGAAGCCGCTCGAGCAGAACATCGCTAGAATTCCACCGGAGGAAGCCGCTACAGAGGAGGAGAAGTTGCAGTCGATTTTGTTCACCTCAGCCCCTGTCGCGACTTCGCCTGAGCTCGCCATCACCGTCTAGTTCGTTCGCCCACCTCGCCGCACTAGCTGGAGCCCTAGTACATCCCTAGTAGACCCCCACCAGCCGTTTAGGGTTCGGTCTCGCCGGCGACGAGTCCGTCGTCAACGACGACCGTGGACCATCGATCTGTGTTCTAATCATCTAGCCCGGATCGCCCCGTACCGCTTCGGGTTTTATGTGCCGCTGACATGCGGGACCAGCCTGTCAGTCGCCCTCTGCGCTGCTGAGCGTTACTGGGCTGGCCCATTTACTTTCCCGCACTGACCCAGTTAATTAAAATTAGGTTTTTCTATTTCGACTTAAAATTAATTCTGTCCCTTAGTTCAAAAATCAATTCAAAGAGTTTTACAAATCCAAATGGAGTGATTCCAATTTGTTTGGAAAGGTAATGAAAATCTCTATCCAAGACCGTTGTATTTAAATCATATAGAGTTAGAGATCTCTCCTAGTAAAAATAACAAGACAGAAGCTTTTGCACATTCAACATTTTTCTAAAATCAACCATAATAGCTTTTGAGTTGATTCCAACTTTCGAAAAATTACATTTAACCATACCTATCTGAATATGTAATAATATTAAGGTTTGCATACAGTGACTTTGGACTAGTACCAAAATAATGCTATATAGTCATTTCTAGTCACTTTAAAGCATTAGATATTCAACTTAAACTTATTAAAATGTGAACCAACATTTAAATCACATTCCCTTATGTTAGAATATGTGCTGATGACATGTGTCCACATGATCCCATATTTTAATTGGAGAATATTAAATCTTAGTTAATTTCAATGAGTAGAAATTACTTTTCCCAAATAAAAAGAATGAAGCTAATTAATTAAACCTTGTGATGCTTGTGATGATAATAGATCATCAAATGTGTGCCTTGGTATGCTAAGTAGCCTAGTTAAGCCTTGTTTGGTGATTGTGTATCCCGTATGTATTTATAGACGATAGTACCGACCAAGCTTTCGAGGAGGAGGAGTTCTACCAAGAGGAGGAGGAAAAAAACTTCAACCACTTCACTACACAAGGTAAGCCTAGCACTTCAAGTAAACTGAGCAAGCTAACACTTGCAAGTATCATACTTAGCCAGCCATCATTAACAATGCAAGATAGACCTTGCAAGCTAGATAACCTAAGCAAATGCATTAGGCATGCTTTGGTTATGCCCTTTTACTTACACCTACTCCAAATTTTATTTACAAGCTTTACTTTCTTTACTTTACCAAAATCCTTTAATTGTTGAAGGTAGCATAAAAAGTATAAAACTTGACCTATCTAGATAAACTTAGATGTCATTCTATGGCATGAGATTGATCTTAGCATCCCACATTAGTGAACACTCTTAACTTAGTAGTTTAGAGCTAAATCAAAACTTGAGTCAGTTTAGATGGGAGTACTTGGTAAAAATGACATGTGAAAACCTTGGAATGATGAGTCATTCTATTGAGATGTTTTGACATGTGTTGAGAAACACAAATGGTTTATGATGATGAAAATGTTGAGGCATGAGCCTTAGCCCTTTTACAAAACTAATGGTTGGGTTTGGATGCGATAACATTCCAATTTTACCGTACAACCACAATACCTAATTTGGGTAAGGCTTAGCCGGAAGTTTATATACATTAGTATTAGTTCCCTCGCGGGAGAGGTCTGAGCTGAGGCTACCTCTCAATGTTGTCCACCTACGCAGTGCCCAAGATGACAGATGGTCATGGTTGGGAGGCCATGCTCATAGGAGAGGTGCTTATACTAGGGTGTGTAAAGGAAAGGTTATGTTTGATTATATGCATACTAAGTATGATGATTTAGGGTTATCCCTGACAGATGTATCGAATCTTGTGGTGAAAGTCTACCACCTCCGCAGAGTGTCAAACTATTCGAATAGCCGCGTCCGTAGTTATGGACAGTTGGAGTGACCATACTGTTCCGTTGTCAAATGTTTTCAAAATGACTTATGATATGAATGAGGAATCTTGACTTGACCACAACAGGGTTGTGACTATGACACTAGCTTCCCAACTTAAGTGATTCTAGAACTTTATTTTATCTTTCTTTGTTTCTGAACTCAGCTTAGGTTTCAGACTTAACTTTCCAAATGAACTTAGAGTTAGCATTTCCCACTAGAACTACCTTAATTATTAGTGATAGTTTGCGAGTACTTAAAGAGTAAGCATGGCTTTTGTCCCTGGCTATTCCTATGGCCAGACTATGAAGGAGACTACCAAGATGAAGGACAGCAGGACGGCTATGATAACTAGGACTATCTTCCATCGTCAGCATTGCTTGTGACCCTGAAGATGGACCCCACCGCTACGCTTATTATTTATTCCGCTGCTTGTTGTATTAAGACTGGATCATGAGATCGTTTATTCGTGTAAGACCTTATTATGGTTTGTAATGGATGATGTATTGTGATATCCAATCTGTTATGTCTCGAAAAAATTGGAATCCTGGGATTGCGATGTATGGCATAACGGGCATCTGGGATTAAAAATCCGGGTGTTGACAAGTTGGTATTAGAGCCATCCTGACCATAGGAGACCCTAGTTAGAATGGATGTCCGAACAAAAACTTAGTTTCAAAACCAAAGTGAGTATTTATGAAAACTATTTCCTCTCTTACCCTTGGGAATTCTTTCTCTCAAAAAAAATTCATGTTCCTCCAATTCTTACAATACTACATAAAATTGGACACACTTGATCACTTCACTAACTTCCATATCCTTAATTCTTATAGATGACGACTCAGTTCAGCGAGTTCGCCAACTACAACCTTGCCATTTACGCCCAGAAGGCCCAGACTTTCTCACTGCTTGTCAAGGATCGCCATTATGTTCGCCGCCAGCGCGAAAAGAAGGATCGCACCATCGACCGTCTTCACAAGATGGTGGCCGACCTCGAGAAGACCATCAAGGAGCAAGAAGCTCAGCTTGCAGCAAAGGAAGAAGAAGAGGAAGGTGAAGACATCCAAGGAGATATGGACTCTTACCTCAGCAACGATGATGACTTTCTAGAGGAGGATGTTGTGGACTTCTACACCGACGATGATGACTCCGAATTCATCGATGATGAGTAGATGCACTAGAGCACTATCATAGCATGAGGAGTATCGGTCCCATTGTATCGTAGCTTGCAGAATGGTTCTTAAAACCATCTGTTTTCCTTTGATGTTGTGGAGTGTGTGCGTTTGTATCGTGTGCTTTGCTTGAATGAATGAAAAGAAGTTAGTTACAAAACCTGAGTCAAACTCAAAGTTTTAGCTTTGAAACCAAAACCATGAACCATAGAAATTTCCCTCTTACCCCTCTATCTACCTCAATCTTCAAATGACTCGTGGAAATCAAGGAGGGAGTAGATCATCGCAGGACCCGATGCTGCAGATTATGCAGATGCTAGTTGCGGACCGTGAAGCAAGCAGGGCAGAGCGCCAAGCCAACCTGGCAACTCTGCAGCAGATAGCTCAAATGGCCCAAAACAACCAAGGGCATGGAAATCAGGATCATCAAGGATCCAAGTTGAAAAACTTCTAGAATACCAATCCCCCAATCTTTAGCACTTCGGAGAACCCACTATATGCTGATGAGTGGTTGCAGACAATGGAGAACAATTTAGAGGTAGCCAGAGTTGATGACAACGAGAAAGTTCTCTTTGCCACCCACTATTTGGCAGGAGATGCAAGAGCCTGGTGGAATAGCATCCGCACGATGAACCATGATCAAGTGATGACATGGGAAGCCTTCAAAATAAAGTTCAGTCACACCCACGTGCCACAGGGACTAGTCACCAGAATGAGGGATGAATTCAGAGAATTGAAACAAGGCAGAATGACTGTAGTGGAGTACCGTGACAGATTCGTGTCCCTAGCCAGGTATGCACCTGATGAGATCAACACGGAGGCTAAGAAGAAGGAGAGATTCCTAAACGGACTGCATGATGAGATGCAAACTGTCCTAGTCAACATCCGCTTCGAGGATCTCGAGGACCTAGTCGACTCTGCCATTCAGATGGAAGGGAAGATTAACCAGGAAAACGACAACCGCAAGCATTGTATGATGCACCAAGCTGGATCCAACAGTCACCAGAAGTACCGTCCTAACCCTTCTGCGGGATATGCACCAAGGAACAACCGACCCCCAATGTCTCGCCCAAGCTACCCCAACCGTAGCGGAGGCAATGTGAAGTCCAGAGGAAACAACAACAACCCCGGCAACACCAACAATTTCAACCGTGCACCTCCCAAGAGCAACAACAACAATAACAACACTGCACCCAGAACTGGAAGCAATGTTGTGCCTGTCGCAGCTAAAGACAAGTCTCAGATCACTTGTTTTGAGTGTGGAGTGAAGGGTCACTATTCCAATGAGTGTCCCAAGAAGACTGCCGCCACTACCAATGTGAATGCCCCAGCTCAAGAGCAGCGTCGTGTTCAACCAGGAAGAAGATTTGCCCCAGGGAACGCTCACAACCGCAACGGTCGTCTCTTCCACATGAACGCTGAAGAAGCCCAAGAAGCGCCAGATTTAGTGCTAGGTATGTTTTCTGTCAACTCAGTTTTAGCAAGAGTGTTGTTTGATTCTGGAGCATCGCACTCTTTGTCACCAAAGAATTTGCATGCACTAGTAAGATTCACCCAACCAACTTGAAGCATGTCATGATAGTTCAAATTCCCGGTTCAACTACAAAAGCTAGAAAAATTTGCAAAGTTGTGCCTATCAGAATACATGGGATAGATTTTTATGCTAATCTAATAGTACTTGGAACCAAAGGATTGGAAGTAGTACTAGGAATGGATTGGATGTCAAAGCATAAAGGACTGATAGACTGTGCTAAGAAAGCCATCACCATGACCAGTAGTTCTGGAGTAACAGTAGAGCATGTATCTGAAACCTTACCTCGTCAATTCAAGTGCAAGAAGAGTCTAGCCCTACCCACCATAGACCAAGTCAGAGTAGTCTGTGAATACCCTGACGTATTCCTAGATGAATTGCCCGGTATGCCCCCGGATAGGGATATTGAGTTCATTATCGAACTAATCCCCGGAATCGGACCAATAGCCCAGAGACCCTATAGCATGAACCCCTCAGAGTTAGTAGAACTGAAGAAGCAATTGGATGTTATGTTAGCCACAGGCTTGATTCAACCAAGCGCATCGCCATGGAGATCGCCCGTATTATTCGTCGACAAGAAATATAGAGGCAACCGTTTGTGCACCGATTACAGAAAGCTGAATGACGTCACCATCAAAAACAAGTACCCTTTGCCAAAGATAGAGGATCTATTTGATCAGTTGACTGGTGCCCAAGTGTTCTCAAAGATTGATCTTAGGAATGGTTATCACCAACTTAAGATTCGTGCAACGGATATTCCTAATACCGCCTTTACTACTCGTTATGGTTTATATGAGTATACGGTCATGTCTTTTGGATTAACCAATGCCCCTGCTTATTTCATGAATCTCATGAATAAGATCTTTATGAATTTCCTAGATAAGTTTGTCGTTGTGTTTATCGATGATATCCTTATCTACTCCAAGTCAGAAGAAGAGCATGACCAACATCTGAGAATCATCCTGGAAACCCTGAGAGAGCATCAGTTGTATGCCAAATTCAGCAAATGTGAGTTTTGGCTGAAAGAAGTAGGATTCCTAGGACATATTGTGTCTGCTGGAGGAGTCTCTGTTGATCCCGCCAAAATTAAAGATGTCAAAGAATGGGAAGCCCCAACCACTCAAACCCAATTCCGTGCATTTCTCGGATTAGCAGGATACTACCGCAAGTTCGTAGAAGGATTTTCGAGCATAGCAAGACCCATGAACCAATTGTTGAAGAAGGACAAGAAGTTTGAATGGACTAACAAATGTGAAGCTAGTTTCCCAGAGCTCAAGAAGAGATTGATTTCAGGCCCAATACTGATCATGCCAGATATCAAGAAGCTGTTTGATGTGTATTGTGATGCATCCAAGATTGGTCTCGGATGTGTATTGATGCAAGAAGGCAAAGTCATCACGTATCTGTCTCGACAACTGAAGCAGCATGAGCAGAACTATCCAACCCATGACCTTGAGTTAGCAGCCGTAGTTTTGGCATTGAAGACATGGCGTCATTATCTTATGGGAAATCGTTGTGAGAGTTACTCCGATCAATAGAGCTTGAAGTATATTTTCACTCAGAAGGAGCTGAATATGAGGTAAAGGAGATGGATAGAGTTAATCAAGGATTATGACCTTGACATTCACTATCACCCCGGCAAAGCCAATGTGGTTGCGGATGCTCTTAGCAGATTGCCGTGTAGGCTAAACACCATGATCAAGGAGAAGCAACCAAGTTTGTATGAGGAGTTGGAGCAGTTTAGAACTGAGCCGGTTAGCAAAGGATTTTTAGCTAGCATTGAACTTCAACCCACTTTGATTAGCCAAATCAAGGAAGCCCAGAAGGGAAATGAAAGTATCGACGGAATCAAACGTCGTATTGGTATAGGAAAGGTACCTAGAGGAGTCCTGTGGTACAAAGGATGTATCTGTGTGCCAGCAGATTCAGAGCTTAAGCAAGTTATCATGCAGGAAGCTCATGATACTCTTTATTCCATCCACCCCGGAGGAACGAAGATGTATCAAGATTTGAAAAAGCAATTTTGGTGGCACAAGATGAAGAGAGAAATCGGAAGCTACATCGCCAAGTGTGACATCTGTCAAAGAGTCAAAGCAGAACATCAGAGACTCGCAGGACTGTTGCAACCATTGCAGATTCCGGAATGGAAATGGGATTCCGTCGAAATGGACTTTATCACCGGATTGCCTACTTCTAGTAGGGGAAATGACTCAATCTGGGTCATTGTTGCTAGACTATCTAAGGTAGCTTACTTTATACCTGTCAAGACTACCTACCAGAGTTCGAAGCTAGAAGAGTTGTACATTGCTAGAATTGTTAGTCTGCATGGAAGCCCCAAGACCATAGTATCAGATCGAGGAACCCAATTTACCTCAAGATTTTGGCAGAAAGTCCAAGAAGGATTGGGAACCAAATTGAACTTCAGCACAACTTATCACCCACAAACTGATGGACATACTGAAAGAATCAACCAAATCTTAGAGGATATGTTGAGAGATTGTGTTTTGGAGTATGGATCAAAATGGGAAGATTGCCCGCCTTTTGCAGAATTCTCATATAACAACAGTTACCAAGCCAGTTTGCAAATGGTCCCATTTGAGTTCCTATATGGAAGAAAGTGTCGTGCCCCTTTGAATTGGTCGCAAGTAGAAGAGAGTCAGATTTTTGGACCCAACATTCTCCGAGAAGCTGAAGAGAAAGTTCACAAAGTCCGTGAGCACCTCAAGACCGCCCAATCCAGATAGAATAGTTATGCTGACAAGAGAAGGAGAGACCTGACTTTCAATGTCGGAGATTTTGTGTATCTCAAGGTTTCGCCCTTGAAGGGAACGCAACACTTTAGTCGGAGATTTGATCTTTATTTTGTATATCGGACCCTTCAAGATTCTGAACCGCCGAGGAGAAGTATCGTATCAACTGGAACTGCCAGAAGAGATTTCAGCCATCCACAATGTGTTATATATCTTGTTACTTCGCAAATGCCTAAAAGTGCCAGAGAAGACCGAAGTTTTCAAGAACATCGATCGCTGAGCCATTGAGATCAACAAGGATCTGACATATCGTGAAGTGCCCATCCGTATCTTGGAGGAAGCTTACAGAACCACCAGGACTCGGAGTATCAAATTTCTCAAGATTCAATGGAGCAACCATACCGAAGAAGCCACTTAGGAGCGGGAAGATTACATTAGGACTGAGTTCCCATATCTCTTTAGTTCCTAGTTTTCTTTCTTAAATCTCAGGACAAGATTTTGTTTAAGGGGGAAGGTTTGTAACATCCCAAAAACTTAATCCAAAGTTAATCAAGATCAAATCTACCCAATTTAGGGTTAACAAAAACTTTTCCATTTAAAATAATTAAGCATTCATATGTGGGTGCATTTAATTTAGGAGTTGATTTGAATTCCCATGTTTGAGTGATCCATTGGTGGTAAAATGATTCTAAGGTGAATTACACATCATCTAGATCATTCCCAAACAAATCCCAAAGAAAAATAAATCAAAAAGAATAAAATAAGGAAATGGTCATTTGTGCCATTTTATCTAACTAGGACACTTTGGGTGTTCCTAGGACTCAAATGCCAACAGAGACAATTTTGGTTCTTTGCACCCTTGCTAGTCCAAGTAGTGATGTTCCAAGGCCCACTTTGTGATCTCCCAAAAACATTCAAACTATAATTTTAAATAACATTTGAAAATTGATCTAGTGTATGTATCAAGATCACATTAATTCAAAAACCACTCAAATGAACTCCATTTCAAAAATCCAAGCAAACCTAGATGCTCAAGCATAAGTTACACCACTCCACCAAAAATCTTTCAAAAATTCAAAAGATTTGTTCATGCGGCCATTTGATCGAACAGTTGGCAGGCAAAATTAAAATGGCCTACCTTATACTGTTTTTGATCAAATTTGGTCGAGCCATTTGAACCCAATTCAAGTCCTTTGTCTCCCCCAGACCCAACCAAGCCATCAAAAACCTACCCAATGGCCTAGGGCAACAGTTCCATGCCGCCCCGACACCATGCTCGCCGGCCAAGCATGCACCAGCCACAGGTGACCACCAGCCCCTCTCCAGGAAGCAAGGCGCCACCTCACCGCCGCCCACGGTCCACCCCACAGCCACAGATAGCCCCTGGACCACCCCACAGCCTCGCCGCCCTTTCTCTCTACGCGCAGCCAGAGCGCGCCAGAGCGCGATCGCCCCTAGCACGCCAGAGACCGTGCCTCGACACCAAATAGCGCACACCGCTCCGCCTTGAACCCAGCCACCCGCCAGACACGGCCGTGCACCGTCGCGCGACCCACATTCGCCATGATCACCGCCGAGCACCGCCTCTGTCTCCCAGGGCACGTGAAGCCCCCGACCGTTAGGCACCTCCCCTAGCCACGCCATTGCGCCATAGCTGACCGCCAGCAGACCGCCCACCGTTCACCTACCTCGCCCACGCCGGTAGCCCCCTGTTTCACCATCACCGACGAGTTGCGCCCATGCCTCACTGCCCAGTCGTTGAGCCTATATAAGGAGGCCACCCCAGCACCATTTCTTCAGACCATCTCACTCCCCTCTCTCCACTGACCATTTCCCCTCTCTCGCCGGAGCCGCTCAAGCAGCACATCACCGGAATTCTACCGGAGGCAGCCGCTACAAAGGAGGAGAAGCTACAGTCAATTTCGTCCACCTCAACCCCTGCCGCGACTTCGCCTGAGCTCGTCGTCGCTGTCCAGTTCGTTCGCTCGCCTCGACGCACTGTACGTCCCCAGTAGACCCCCACCGGCCGTTTAGGGTTCGGTCTCGCCGGCGACGAGTCCGTCGTCGACGACGAGCGTGGACCGTCGATCTGTGTTCTAATCGTGTGGCCTAGATCGCCCCGTACCGCTTCGGGTTTTATATGCCGTTGACATGCGGGACCAGCCTGTCAGTCGCCCTCTGCGCCACTAAGCGTTACTGGGCCGGCCCATTTACTTTCCCGCGCTGACCCAGTTAATTCAAATTAGGTTTTTCTATTTAGACTTAAAATCAATTATGTCCCTTAGTTCAAAAAACAATTCAAAGAGTTTTACAAATCCAAATGGAGTGATTCAATTTTGTTGGAACGGTAATGAAAATCTCTATCCAAGCCTGTTGGATTTAAATCATTTAGATTTAGAGATCTCTCCTAGTAAAAATAACAAGACAGAAGCTTTTGCACATTCAAACATTTTTCTAAAATCAACCATAATAGCTTTTGAGTTGATTCCAACTTTCAAAAATCACATTTAACCATACCTATCTGAATATGTAATAATATTAAGGTTTGCATACGGTGACTTTGGACTAGTACCAAAATAATGCTACATAGGCATTTCTAGTCACTTTAAAGCATTAAATATTCAACTTAAACTTATTAAAATATGATCCAACATTTAAATCACATTCCCTTATGTTAGAATATGTGGTGATGACATGTGTCCACATGATCCCATATTTTAATTGGAGAATATTAAATCTTAGTTAATTTCAATGACTAGAAATTACTTTTCCCAAATAAAAAGAATGAAGCTAATTAATTAAACCTTGTGATGCTTGTGATGATAATAGATCATCAAATGTGTGCCTTGGTATGATAAGTAGCCTAGTTAAGCCTTGTTTGGTGATTGTGTATCCCGTATGTATTTATAGACGATAGTACCGACCAAGCTTTCGAGGAGGAGGAGTTCTACCAAGAGGGGGAGGAAGAAAACTTCAACCACTGCACTATTGGACAACATAGAGATAAACAAAACTTTTCCCCTACGCGATGATCCCAAGATCCAGCTTAGGTAGAAGGCCACGAGGATTACCACTAGCGCGCAGTTGCGGAATTGATGAAGCACGTCGCTTGATGCAGTGTAGTCCTCGCGATCCGTTCCGGTTCCACGATCCACGATCCGTTCTTTCTTCACGATCGTCGAAGTGCTGAATGTACAACACCTCCGCTGGTATCCACACGTACGAGGACGAGCGCCGGCGATGGACTACTAGGTCCGGTATGGCGGCGACAGGACGGACTGGAGCTAGGGTTTCCAACACATGGAGTGACCTAACCTTGTGCTCTAAGCACCTGCACCCCAGCTTATATAGGGAGTGAAAGTGGGCTCCACTCACTTGTGGCCCATTCACTAAAAGGCCTATATTAGCCACTGCAAGTCTCACTTGCTGACTAAGTCTATGTCTCTATTTGGGTCCAACCCAAATAGATTTCCTGTTTGGGTCTAACCCAAACTGCTCCCACTCTTAAGTGTGTGACCCGACAGGCTCATGGTAACCCGGACATGATTCCAAGTCTCACTCATGATCGATCAGTCGGTAGCGGCCCCAAGCAGAACGTGCCGACTCCCAAGTACCAATAAGTCATGACGACATACCTTTCCAATGACTTTCGTCTAAGTCCCTTTTGCCTCATGATATACCTTGTCAGACTATAGGCGAATGATCGTCATCCCTTAAATAGTCCGACTCTCTTTCTCGATCCGAGATAAGTGATTCATCCCACTAACTCTTAGTCGGTTGCCTCGGTTAACACTTAACCGAGACGTGCATGGACATGCTTTCCAAATCATATCTTCTGAGAGGGCCTAGAGAATATCTCTCAAGATGGAGGGGCAAAATCCCATCTTGGTCATTCACATCACGTAGCTTGATTCATAGTCGACCCAAACTCCGCCTTTATAACTGCCCATTGACGGAACAACGTTTGACAGAACCTAAGTCGGTGACCCTCAACTCGGATTGTGCAATAACCTCAGGTCTAAGGGTTACATTGATTGAGACATGCAAATGACGACTTGTTCGTTGCATCTCAATATGGGTCAGTCCGACTCGCTAAACTCTTTAGCTGAATCCGTGTAAATCGAAATAGCATCTCCATGCCCATGACAAGTGGAACCTAGTCATCTGCCGACTTTCACATTGGTCTAAGTTGTGTGTCCAGCACAACCTCAATGACCAAGGACAATTAGTATGAACAACATGAATATGCAGTTCCACAATCGAATCACATATTCAATGATACATATCAGTAGTTCATACACGGACCATAACCTTATGAATACACAGGAATAACATCATACATGATTGCCTCTAGGGCATATTACCAACATTCTCCCACTTGCACTAGAGTCAATCTTCCGACATCACATGTCTAGGCATCTAATGCCCATTCCTCTCAGGTGCGCCTCATGCTTCGGCTGTGGAAGTGGCTTTTTCAACGGATCCACAATGTTTGCATCCGTGTGTACCTTGCATAACTTGATATCACCTTGATCCACGAACTGGCGAATAAGGTGGTACCGCATGAGTATATGTTTGTTCTTCTAGTGTTGCCTAGGTTCCTTGGCTTGTGCAATAGCACCATTGTTGTCATAATACACGTCTAACGGATTGGACGAGCCCTGAAGCACACCAAGATCCATGAGGAAATTCCTCATCCAAACAGCTTCTTTTGCTGCCTCCGAGGCAGCAATATACTCAGCCTCTGTCGTAGACGCAGATACCGTTTCTTGCTTGGAACTCTTCCAGCTCATAGCCCCTCCATTTTTCACAAACACATATCAGGATTGCGAATGAGAATCATCCGAGTCAGTGAGATAACTCGCATCCGTGTAACCCTTTACACTGAGTTCATCCTAAAAACCAGGAACATATCCTTAGTCCTTCTCAAGTACTTGAGGATATTTTTAGCCGCTGCCCAGTGGATTTCTCCAGAGTCAGCCCGGTACCTGCTCACAACACTTAGAGCATAGGAAACATCCGGCCTAGTACAAATCATAGCGTACATGATGGATCCGATTGCAGAAGCATACGGAATCGCACTCATCCGACTTCGCTCATAAGTTGTCGAAGGACACTGAGTCTTGCTAAGTTTTACGCCATGGGACATCGGTAAGACCCCCTTCTTAGATGATTCCATGTTGAACTTCTTCAACACTTTGTCCAAATATGTACTCTGACTCAATCCAATGAGCCGCCTTGATCTATCTCTATAGATCCGGATTCCTAGTATGTAAGTCGCCTCACCCAAGTCTTTCATCGAAAAACTCTTTTCCAATGATTCCTTGGTCTCTTGCAACATCTGGACATCATTTCCAATCAGTAATATGTCATCCACATATAAGATCATAAAGTTTACTTTTCTCCCACTAAACTTCTTGTATAAACAAGAATCATGATCACTCTTGATGAAGCCAAACGATTTGACTACTTCATCAAAGTGAATGTTCTAACTCCGAGATGCTTGCTTCAACCCATAAATGGATTTACGAAGCTTGCATACCTTGTCAGCATTAACCGGATTGACAAAACCCTCGGGATGTATCATATACACGTCCTTGGTTAAATTTCCATTAAGGAAAGCCGTCTTGACGTCCATTTGCTATATCTCATAGTCGAAATAGGCTGCTATAGCTAACATGATCCGAACTGATTTAAGCATCGCCACAGGAGAGAAAGTCTCATCGTAGTGAACTCCTTGAACCTGTCAGAACCCCTTCGCGACAAGCCGTGCTTTATAGATAGAAACATTTACATCCATATCAGTTTTCTTCTTAAAGACCCATTTGCACTCGACGGGTCTTGCTCCGTCTGGCAGATCAACCAAGTTCCAAACTTGATTTTCATCCATGGACTCTAACTCGGATCTCATGGCTCCAAGCCATGACTCAAAATCAGAACCCACCATCGCTTCTGAATAAGTTGCCGGCTCATCACTATCCAACAACATCACATCATGAACACTTCGCAATCTGGCCGATCTTCGTAGTGTCGGTGCAGTTTCTGGTTTAGGTACCACGTCTGGCTCAACCTCTAAGGCTTTTGCCGACTCGCTGCTAGCCGGCATCTCTCGAATTTCTTCGAGATGCACCGTACTCCCACTGACTTCCCGACTGAGAAACTCTTTCTCAAGGAAGACACCGTTTCGAGTGACAAACACTTTGCCCTCTTCTTGGTTGTAGAAGTAATAACCCAAGGTTTCCCTCGGATACCCCACGAAAATATACTTATCCGACTTACTGTAAGCGTGTCCGACTAAAGTCGCTTGACAAAAGCTTCACAACCCCAAATCTTAAGCAAAGACAAACTCGGTTTCTTGCATGTCCACATCTCATGTGGTGTCTTCTCTACAGACTTTGATGGTACTCTGTTTAGTGTGAACGCTGTAGTTTCTAGACAATAACCCCAAAATGATAAAGGCAGATCTGTCCGACTCATCATTGATCGTACCATGTCCAACAAGGTCCGATTCCTCCTTTCCAACACACTGTTTCTCTGCGGTTCCTGGAGGAGTGAGATGGGGAACTATTCCACAACTCTTTAGATGGTCATCAAACTCATGGCTCATGTACTCGCCTCCTCGGTCCGACCGAAGAAACTTTATTTTCTTGCCAAGTTGATTTTGTACCTCATTCTGGAATTCCTTGTACTTTTCAAAGGCTTCCGACTTATGTTTCATCAAGTAGATATATCCATACCTACTCAAATCATCAGTGAAGGTAATGAAGTACTCATAACCACCTCTAGTTGTCCTGCTCATTGGGCCACATACATCACTATGTACTAGTCCCAATAAGTCGGACGCCCTTTCACAACTCTTTGCAAAAGGTGTTTTGGTCATCTTGCCGAGAAGGCGGGATTCGCATGTCTCAAACGACTCCAAGTCGAATGAAGTTAGGAGTCCATCATCATGGAGCTTCTTCATGCGTTTCCAACTTATATGACCAAGCTGACAATGCCAAAAGTAAGTCATATTTAGATCATTTGGTTTCAACCTTTTCACATTTATGTTATAGAAAGATTCACCCTCAAGATTCAAAATAAATAACCCATCCTGGACGGGTGCAAAGCCGTGAAACATATCATTCAAATATAAAGAACAACCATTATTCTTAATATTCGACTCATAGCCCTGTCTCATCAAACATGAGGCAGAAATGATATTTAGACTAAGCACTGGAACATAATAACAATTATTTAGCTCCATTATGAATCCAGAAGGTAAATGAAGTTGCATTGTACCGACTTCCAACGCAGCGACTCTCGCTTTGTTGCCGACTCTAATGTCAACCTCGCCAATTGCAACGCTCCTAGTTCTTACCAGTCCCTGCAACGAGTTGCAGATGTGAATGAATGATCCGGTATCATATACCCAAGAACTACCAGGTGCATCAGCAAGATAAATGTCTATAACATTCCAAACAAGCGTACCTGAGCCGGAAGTCACACCTCCACTCTTGGCTTTATCAGCCAAATACTTTCTGCAATTCCTCTTCCAGTGGCCATCCAACTTACAGTAGAAGCAAGTGGATCCGGCTGTAGGAGATGGCTTAGTCCCTGAGGAAGCGCTTTGGACTGGGTCCTCCGCCTTACCTCCTGACTTTGCCTTCTTCTTCTTAGTCCAAGAACTCTTCTTGAACTTAGCCTTGTTTTGTACCATCAACACTTGACTGGCACCTTTCTTGAGATCCGCCTCAGCCTGCTTGAGCATCCCATGTAATTCAGTGAGCTTCTTATCCATACCATCCATGTGGTAGTTCGATATGAACTGGCCATACGCACTAGGAAGAGAGTTCAGAATTATGTCCGTAGCGAACTCTTCGCTTATGGGGTAGCCAAGTCTTTCCAGAGACTGCACGTAACCAACCATCTTGATCACATGCGGACTCAGTGGATCGCCATCCTTAAGCTTGTATCTCAACAAAGCCTGAGAGACTTCGTACCTCTCAGTCTTTGCCTAAGCCTGGAACATACTTTTGAGGCTTTTGATCATATCGTAGGCCTCAACATTCTCGAACTGCTGTTGCAAGTCCAGTTCCATGTGAGCAAGCATAATACAGCTAATCTCCGTGGATTCATCACAAATCTGACGGTAGGCATTGGTGGTTGCGACAGCCGCATTCTCATCCGGCTCAGCTGGAAGTGGGTTGTCTAGGACACGGTCCCTTTTTTCTTGTTTGAGAACAATTCTCAGATTACGATACCAGTTGGTGAAATTAGTTCCATTCAGCTTATATTTCTCTAAGATGGTTCTCAAAGCAAAACCGGAAAGCTGAGGAAGACTTCTAGGTGCCATTGATCTACAATAGAAAATATGCAAAAACACTTAAGACATGTATCCATAAAGAGCAAGCATATTAAACACTTTAATATTTATGTTCCCACTAGAACCAACACCCCTCCGATGGTTACTTAGTGATTCAGGACCCTAAATAAGAAAGTCGACTAGTGAGCTTTAGCATCACCGCTAGCCATCAAGTGGTCTAGGTAGACAACTCCTTGTCAATCGTATCTCATACGACTCCTGTTGGATGGGTGGCATCACATGCCCCGGCTCCCATCCGACCTTTCCCCGAGTCCAACAACCGTTGTGATAGACCCGTCTAGATTACCGAGTGCTTCCGCTGTAAGACTCTGACTCGAACCTACCTAGTCGGAAAGAATTGATCGCACCTCAATTTTATGAGCCCACTACCAAAATTGTCCGACTTGTGATGGTGCAGCACTGGCGGGGAAACCGACTAGACCTTCTTTGAGGGATTATTTTCTACCAACTATCTAATAGAGGTAAAACAGAGACATAACAATAACACAAAATAAAGCAATTATAATATGAAATGGTATGGCTCTCTTCATGGCGATCTCCATCTCCATAAAGCCTGTAATCCGACTCGTGTCAACTCTTGTCACGTTCCGTCTTACACCATGTAGCCGACTTGTACACCGACTTGCATGCCTTCCGGATTCTCCAAACAGCTACACTAGCTTGTAATGCAAATTACACAGAGAATCTGACACGCAGGCCGTTATACAATAAGATGACAGCACCTAGGCTCCAGCCGGCTAACAAAATCCGTGATACACAGATCACGTATGGATTACACACATCACATGCACATAAGCCATACCATTCACAACATCATCCTGCAAAAACAAGTTATGCAACGATACAATTTTACCCAAATCTGATCCGAACTCCGATTTGATCAAACCCTTTGATCTTTGATCACCGCATCCGGGTTTACGTGTCACAGTCTACCCTGATGGCGGAAGCCGACCGGTAGGGGTATGTCATTCCATGACCTTAGAAGTTAGATCACGGAAACCAGATCATCCATTCCCCCAAGTACAGTTGATCCAATCAACTTTGTACAAAACCGATCTATCTCATAGATCGACCACCAAAACTGCAATTAGATCCAATCTAACGCCAACCACATATCACATATGCACGATCTCGAGCCTAAAACCAGAAGCTAATGCTCTGATACCACTGTTGGACCACGTAGAGATAAACACAAAATTTCCCTACGCGGTGATCCCCAGATCCAGCTCAGGTAGAAGGCCACGAGGATTACCACTAGACGCGCAGTTGCGGAATTGATGAAGCACGTCGCTTGATGCAGTGCAGTCCACGCGATACATTCCGGTTCCACGATCCACGATCCGTTCTTTCTTCATGATCGTCGAAGTGTTGAACGTACATCACCTCCGCTGGTATCCACACGTACGAGGAGGAGCGCCGGCGATGGACTGCTAGGTCTGGTACGGCGGCGACAGGACGGACTGGGGCTAGGGTTTCCAACACATGGAGTGACCTAACCTTGTGCTCTAAGCACCTACGCCCCAGCTTATATAGGGAGTGAAAGTGGGCTCCACTCACTTGTGGCCCATTTACTAAAAGGCCTATATTAGCCACTGCAAGTCTCACTTGCTGACTAAGTCCATGTCTCTATTTGGGTCCAACCAAATAGGCTTCCTGTTTGGGTCTAACCCAAACTGCTCCCGCTCTTAAGTGTGTGACCCGATAGGCTCATGGTAACCCGGACACAATTCCGAGTCTCACTCGTGATCAATCAGTCGGTAGCGGCCCCTAGCAGAACATGCCGACTCCCAAGTACCAATAAGTCATCACGACATACCTTTCCAATGCGACTTTCATCAAAGTCCCTTTTGCCTCACGATATACCTTGTCGGACTATAGGGGAATGATCGTCATCCCTTAAATAGTCCGACTCTCTTTCTCGATCCGAGATAAGTGATTCAATCGACTAACTCTTAGTCGGTTGCCTCGGTTAACACTTAACCGAGACGTGCATGGCCATGCTTTCCGAATCATATCTTCCGAGAGGGCCTAGAGAATATCTCTCCAGATGGAGGTGCAAAATCCCATCTTGGTCATTCACATCACGCAGCTTCATTCACAGTCGACCCGAACTCCGCCTTTATAACTGCCCATTGATGGAACAATGTTTGACAAAACCTAAGTCGGTGATCCTCAACTCGGATTGTGCAATAACCTCTGGTCTAAGGATTACATTGATTGAGACATGCAAATGACGACTTTTTCGTTGCATCTCAATATGGGTCAGTCCGACTAGCTAAACTCTTTAGCTGAATCCGTGTAAGTCGGAATAGCATCTCCATGCCCATGACAAGTGGAACCTAGTCATCTGCTGACTTTCACATTGGTCTAAGTTGTGTGTCCGGCACAACCTCAATGACCAAGGACAATTAGTATGAACAACATGAATATGCAGTTCCACAATCGAATCACATATTCAATGATACATATCAGTAGTTCATACATGGACCATAACCTTATGAATACACAGGAATAACATCATACATGATTGCCTCTAGGGCATATTCCCAACATGCACTACACAAGGCAAGCCAAGCACTCCAAGTAAACTGAGCAAGCTAACACTTGCAAGTATCATACTTAGCCAACCATCATTAACAATGAAAGCTATACCTTGCAAGCTTGATAACCTAAGCAAATGCATTAGGCATGCTTTGGTTATGCCCTTTTACTTACACCTACTCCAAATTTTATTTACAAGCTTTACTTTACCAAAATCCTTTAATTGTTGAAGGTATCCTAAAAAGTATAAAACTTGACCTATCTAGATAAACTTAGATGTCATTCTATGGCATGAGATTGATCTTAGCATCCCACATTAGTGAACACTCTTAACTTAGTAGATTAGAGCTAAATCAAAACTTGAGTCACCTTAGATGGGAGTACTTGGTAAAAATGACTTTTGAAAACCTTGGAATGATGAGTCATTCTATTGAGATGTTTTGACATGTGTTGAGAAACACAAATGGTTTATGATGATGAAAATGTTGAGGCATGAGCCTTAGCCCTTTTACAAAACTGATCGTTGGGTTCGGATGCGATACCATTCCAATTTTACCGTACAACCACAATACCTGAATTGGGTAAGGCTTAGCCGGAAGTTGATATGCATTAGTATTCATTCCCTCGCGTGAGAGGTTTGAGCTGAGGCTAACTCTCAATGTTGTCCACCTATGCAGTGCCCAAGATGACAGATGGTCATGGTTGGGAGGCCATGCTCATAGGAGAGGTGCTTATACTAGGGTGTGTAAAAGAAAGGTTATGTTTGATTATCTGCATACTAAGTATGATGATTCAGGGTTATCCCTTACAGATGTATCGAATCTTGTGGTGAAAGTGTACCACCTCTGCAGAGTGTCAAACTATTCGAATAGCTGCGTCCGCGGTTATGGACAGTTGGAGTGGCCATACTGTCCCATTGTCAGATGTTTTCAAAATGACTTATGATATGAATGAGGAATCTTGAATTGACCACAACAGGGTTGTGACTATGACACTAGCTTCCCAACTTAAGTGATTCTAGAACTTTATTTTATCTTTCTTTGTTTCTAAACTCAGCTTAGGTTTCAAATAACTTTACAAATAAACTTAGAATTATCATTTCCTACTAGAACTACCTTAATTATTAGTGATAGTTTGCGAGTACTTAAAGAGTACTCATGGCTTTTGTCCCTGGCTATTCCTATGGCTAGACTATGAAGGAGACTACCAAGATGAAGGACAGCAGGACGACTATGATAACTACGACTATCTTCCATCGTCAGCATTGCCTGTGACCGTGAAGATGGACCCCATCGTTACGCTTATTATTTATTCCGCTGCTTGTTGTATTAAGACTGGATCATGAGATCCTTTATTTGTGTAAGACCTTATTATGGTTTGTAATTGATGATGTACTGTGATATCCAATATGTTATGTCTCGCAAAAATGGTAATCCTGGGATTGGGATGTATGGCATAACGGGCATCTGGGATTAAAAATCCTGGTGTTGACAGATGCTAATTCGTCTTTACCTGCTGGTCTGGTTTGACAGATTTCTGCCATTATTTGCATTTGCTTCTTGTTGGTTCCTTTTTGAGTTCTTTTGGGAAATTGAGCTTTTTGAGGGAAGTGCTACAGTAGCTTGTGTTTTAATGGAAGTTTTATTGGTGTCAGAACTGAACCTAAAGACCTATTATCTTGAGTGCACTAATGTTGCTAATAAGGATTGTGTGTAGTTTTGTATGAAGGAAAACTTTCAGGTGTATGGAAGGAATGAGTAATGAGATGAAGGATGGAATAAAGCTCAAGCTTGGGGATGCCACACGTGTCACCCCAAGAAATATCCAAGAAGTACAAGCGTCAAAGCTTGGGGATGCCCAAGGCATCCCCTTCTTCATCAATAAAAATCCCAGGTTTTCTTCCACACGCTTCATTTTTATTGTTTCATGCACAGTTGTGTTGTTCTTGGAGCGTCTTCTTTTTCGTTTTTGTTTTGGTTTTTTGTTGGCTTGGTTTTCTTAGTTTGCTGAATAAATTGGTTGGACCCCCTCTTTCATGCATCGGTTTTCAAATAGTTTGGTTTGGATTGGAAAAGAGTAGGAAAGTTCATGCTTAGGTGGTAAATAGAGCTTGTTTTTGACATTGAACTATGCTTTGTCATGCCATGATTGATATTGTTTTGGCTTTATGCTTAGTATTCTTTGCTGTAGCATGACTTGTTATAAACAATTGAGATTGCTTAATGTGCCTTGGATGAATCATGCGTTGTTTTAGCATATTAAAGCATAGTATAGTGGTATTCTCCTTTGATGCTTTATTTGGGTTGACTTGGCACATGCTCATACCATGTTATGACTATCCAAAGTCACCATAGCCTTGATGATCCTTTAGTTTTCAACTTGTAGTATCACTTTATGCTTTGATCAATGATGTTTTGTCGCTCTGCATGATTATGGCCATTATTGCTCTCTTAGTTTGTCGCTCCCAGTCTTTTGCTAGCCTCCGTAACCAAGTGTGAGTTCCAGTCATGCATCCAACTCCTTAAACCAAGTTATTCCAAAGAGTCCACCACACCTACCTACTAGCTTATGCTATTCCAAGTATATTCATGTTTTTGTTTACCTTCCAAATTAAACTTGTTATGTGAAAATTAGTGATTAAAGCTCTCACGAACTTGATGGCACACTTTACTTTTCTTGCATTTAATAAACTTGAACCATTAGGTCCTTCTTTGTTGCGTATATGCTTGCGCTTTATAAGTTGAAATTAGCAGAACCATGTATCATGGGGAACGCTTTCAACATTGCACTTGTACTTTGTACCCCGTTGATATCATGTTCTTTTGCTTATGGATCCCGGCGGTGTGAAATAAAAGTGGAACTTGTAAGATCATGGAGTTTGTATGTGTGTTAGAGAAACGCCTAGGAAGCTAGCCTAAGACATGCCTAATCATGGTGGAAACTTGCAGCATCACCATAATGAGCACTCTATGAAGCATCCTCAATAAAAACCTATGCAAATAGAAAATAAAAAGATCGCTGAGATGCTCATTGTCTGCTTGCCTTGTCATTTTGATTATGGGATAGCTCTTGTATCATGTGAAAGGGGTACCCCATTGGTGGTTCTTTATGATACATATGTACTTACAATGACAAGAGCTTACTCGTGACTAAAGTTGAGTAGCATGAGGTTCGGTCTTCGTAAGTGAGGGGCATGAGATTTCAGCTTATAACTTGTCAATCATATCCTCTTAGTTGTTTCACTTTAACCTTAATCACCTTTAAGATGCTTATGATAGGGGCAATGAGAGCTAAAAGCCAATAAGTACCATAATTTTTGGAAGCTCTTTATGAAACTTGAATCTCTACTTCCTTCTATGAAGGCCTTTATTTTACTTTTATGTTGAGTCTCCACCTTCTATATTTATGCACCTACTTTGAGTGCATAGTGGTCATTCTTAGTTCTATGTGCATTGGCCCAAGACTTGTTGATTGATGCATAACTTTGATATTGCTTGTCCTTAAACTATTTGTATCCAGTCACCCTTAGAAACTTTGAAGGTGTCCTATGCATTTATATTTGCTACTCTATGAGGGACAAGCTGAATGTCACTATGCTATGTTTTCTTTATGTGAAACAAACAAACGTCTTGCAAAGCATTGTTATTCATGAATCTTTTGTTTGTGCCCTTTCATGTTGCAACATTGTTGCTATGTCTTATTGTTAGAACTTTGTCTTTCATGCTATGTTGAAGTACTATGATCCCAGTTATCCATGTCTTACAAATACTTTGATCAAGTTTATGATGGTGCATGTCACCTCAAAAATTATTCTTTCTTTTTATCACTTACCTACTCGAGGACGAACAGGAGTTAAGCTTGGGGATGTTGATATGTTGCAAATGTATCCATAATTTTTTATGTTCCATGCTTGTTTAGTATCTACTTTCTTATGTTTTGTCTACATTTGGGGATACTTTTATGAATTTTCTAGAACTAACCTATTAACAAGATGCCACAGTGCTAGTTGCCTGTTTTCTGCTGTTTTTGGTTCCAGAATGTCAGAAAATGAATATTCTCGGAATTGGACGGGACAAAATCTAGAGTCAATATTTCACCGAGGGGAACACGGAGCCAGAAGACGAGACGGAGAGGGGCCAGGGGCCAGCCACACCATAGGGTGGCGCGGGTCCACCCTGGCCACGCCACCAGGTGCTGTGGGCCCCTCTGGCCTCCACCGACCGTGCCTCTTCACCTATAAGATGCCTCCCGATGCAAAAACCCTAAATATTCAAACCTCTAGCCACAAAAAGTTCCGCAGTACCGCCGCCACCGAAGGGGAGATTCGGGGGACAGAAAGTCTCTGTTCCGGCACCCTGCCCGGACGGGGAAGTGCCCCCGGAGCCATCTCCATCGATCTCCATCACCATCTCCATCGTCGTTGCTGATTCCCATGATGATGAGGGAGTAGTTCTTCCTCGAGGCTAAGGGTTCTACCGGTAGCTATGTGTTCATCTCTCTCTATGCATGATCATAATTTGATCATGAGCTTTGTAATCAAGTAGATCTACCATGCTACTCAAGTGCTTTAATAGATCTCTTCTCTCCCCATGTGTGTGAAAGTGACAGCGTGCAAACCATGGTGGCACTTAGGCTAGAGATTACAAATACTTGTTATGAGTTATATTTGGAGTTGGATGTCTCTATGAAATTGTGGTGTTTGTTTGAACCATCTAGTGCTCAAGGTGACAGTGTGGGGTTATCTAGATGTGGAAAGCAAACTTTGAGGTGTGTTGTTATAGCCCTACCATCGATTAGAGTGTCCAACCGGAGAGTAGTTAAGAGTAGTATCATAAAGAGAAGATATTTATATGAGAGTGTTCACTAGTGAAAGTATGATCCCTAGGACTTGTTTCTAAGCATTGATACACCATTTGCAATTAGATCTGTTACATGTTTGCTTGCTTCCATCTTTATTTCAGTTTGCCTTTAGTCTTTTCCCACATCAACCACACGCCACCAAGCTATTTTCTGGCACCGTTACTACTTATAATTATCTATACCACTTGTATTTCACTATCTCTTCGCCGAACTAGTGCACCTATACACCTGACAAGTGTATTGGGTGTGTTGGGGACACAAGAGACTTCTTGTATCTTGATTGCAGGGTTGCTTGAGAGGGGATCCTTTGACCACTTCCTCCCAGAGTTTGATAAACCTTGGGTGATCCACTTAAGGGAAAACTTGCTGCTGTTCTACAAACCTCTGCACTTGGAGGCCCAACAATTGTCTACAAGAATAGAAGTGCGTAGACATCAGCACTCGCCAGACTTTCTTGGGGAGATACCCTCGAACCATCACCGGCATCAGTCGCTCTATCCATATATGATAGTCGTGACTCTTGAGTCCGGTGACTTGTCCCGTCGAAAGATTGACTCCCTTACTTATATTCGAACAATAACCATCAGGGAACATCACGATGAATTTGAGCCACCTGAATGCCTCCTTTTGGACACTATCATGGCAGAAGTAGGCATGCGGCTTGAACCAATTCTTTCGACGGCCGGTAGGAGGCTGCATGTGTAATATCTTCCTATAACAGAGCTTCTCAACATAGACTCTAGCCTTGACATTATCATTTGACTTCCTAGGAATGTTCAGGACTGTGTGAAAAAGGGACTCCCCGACATTCTTTTCGGTGTGCATCACATCGATGTTATGGGGAAGTTCGAGGTCCTTGTAATACATGAGATTCGTTAAGGCTGCCACGTGAGTACAGTTGTGCGTTACACCATATCCCGCAAATTGATGGCCAGTTCCCGGTGCCGCAGGCATGAGAGAACATAGCTCGGCATCAACAGCAGCACCATCGAACTTTGGTACCTCTTTTACTTCATGCACAACTTTGCCCTTCTTGAAGTTCTGCCTGTCTTCTCTGAACGGATGCTTTCTTTTGAGGTACTATGGATTCATGTCAAACGCAACATACTTGCGACCCGACTTTAGCCAAAGAAACTCAAGTCGATGCCTGCACACTGGGCATGGACACTTACCAGTTGTACACCATCCGCATGTTAGGGCGTACCCGGGCATATCATGCATGGTATACTGCAACCAAACTTTCATCAAGAAGTTTCTCTTTGATGCTCGGTCGTATGTCAACGTCCCATGTATCCAGGAGTGGTTAAAATCACCCACAACCGGTTGCATGTAGACACTCACATTCTTCCCTGGGTACTCGGGCCCTGGAATGATAAGCGACAGAAACATGGTCTTCCGTTGCATTAATACTCCGGGAGGGAGATTGAGCGGAATAACAAACACCGGCCAGCAGCTGTACGTGGTCGTCGACAAACCATATGGGTTGAAGCCATCTGTTGCTATCGCAATTCTAACATTCCGAGCCTCTTCTGCCCACCGAGGGTATTTGTCATCGAAGTTCTTCCATGCCTTACCATCAGATGGATGTCCCATCTTCTTCCGTCCGTGCTCGTCCTCATATCTCTTCCCCTTCTTGTGCCATGTCATCTGTTTGGCAATATCCTCACTCAAGTAAAGCCGCTAGATTCTTTTTATGAATGGGAGATATCGAAGAATCTTTGTACCAACATTCGACTGCCTCATCTGACCATCTTTTCCCTTTACCTCATCATACCTAGAGGCCCCACAAATGGAGCAGTACTTGTCATCCGCAAACTTTTTCCAAAACAAAAGGGAACTTTTTGGACAGCAATCTATCTTTTCGTAATCCATGCTGAGCTCGTTCATAAGTCTCTTCGTTTCGTGAAAGGTTTTTGGCAGACAAAGTGAGCACGGGTGGCGGAGTGCTAGCATTTGCCTCTGTACCACATGTTCTCAGGTTAGCTTCAAAGTGAGCACGGGTGGTGGAGTGCTGGCATTTGTCGGCTAGACATTGAGAGATGGCATCAAGCTGAGAAATCTTTGCACCCTCGTACATAGGCCTCTTAACTGCTGCCATCATATCAAGGAAGGCCTTCGCGGTTGGCTCCGGTTCCTCCGGTTTTGGCGGTTCCTCCGGTTCTGGTGGTTCATCCCGTGGAGGTGGCGAATCCAGCTGGTCAGCATCGATGAGATTATCTAGCAAGTTTCTAATCCCATCGTGCTCATTGCCATTGAGCCGCTGCTGCATAACCTCACCTCTGTCACGTTCGTACCGAGCAAAGTCGACCTGTGTGTCATAGTGAGGCATGTACCCAGCTTGCAGAAGGTGTCTATACATCTCATCCTTTCCCTGACAATGACGCTTATTGCAATGTGTGCAGGGAAAAAGTGCCCGAACGATTGCCTTCGAACCACGCGCTAACTCATTCACTAACAAATGAGTGTTCCGTGTCCACTCTTCTATTTTATTAGTCGCACTAATATGGCCCTGTACATCCACCCATTATCAGCCATCCTCTTTTGCTTTGTTGGGAACCAAACAACAAATATAGCATTTTGTATCAAACAGCAGATTAAATGCTTCATATTTTTACGCATGCATCAACCTGAATGTCTAATAGGAAAAGAGGGTCCTAACCAGCCGCCAGATCCATAGATTTGGTAAGTTCTCCCTGGCTCTACCCCGATCTGAGCAGAATTTCGGCAGCACCTCCCCGCTGTTCTCCTGATACACGTCTCGACAAAAAGCCGAGAGGATGTGCATCCGGAGAACAATGAGGAGGCGCCGCCAAAATACTGTCTCGGATCGAGGTAGAGCTAGGGAGAATCATACCCAACTACGAATCCGCCGACTGCCCGATAAAAGCCGTAAGCGTTACGGTTATTAATATGCGAGAACACTAATGCATATTAATCCGCGTAACGCTTACATTCGGGAAGGCGCCTAGGTAACGTGACTTAACTTGGTGATCTAGACACGAAAATAAACCTAGGTACAAGAGAGGCGAACGGATTCTCACTCTCGAAGCGTGATCAAATCATCGAAGATGATCCAGGACCCCGCCGTCGAAACACTCCCCCGATCACGCTCCGGTAACTGCAAAAAACATGAACAAATAGTTAAATATGCAACATCTATTTAGTAAATTTCATCTATTTTACTAAATTCTATATATATTTCACTTTCTAATTTCATACTGATCTTTGTCTGTCACAAAGGAATATAAATGGCAATGCTTACAATGTTTAAAAAAACATTGTTTGTCATATCACAAAACTACTACTACTTCTACTCATATTTGTCACTACTTCTTCTCATATCGCAAATAAAAACAACTACAAAGTTTGTCATATCACAACTATTTGTCACTACTTCTATTCATATTTGTCATATCACAAATAAAAACTACTTCTACTCATCTCACAAATAAAAACAACTACAAAATTAAAAAAAAATCTCTCACCTCCACTCCACGGGATCGGAGGTGCCCGGGGAGACGGCTTCCCCTGGCTAGGGGAGGCGGCAGTGCTCAAGGCTGGGGGAGGCGGCGGTGCTCGGGGCCTTTGGAGGCGGCAGTCCTAGGGCTGGGGAGACGGGGAAGGGGGAGGCGGCGATGCCGGGGGCTAGGGGAGGCGGCGCGCGGTGCTCATTCCTAGGGAGGCGGCGGTCCTTGGGCTGGGGCGGCGGGGCAGGAGGAGGCGATGGGAAGGAGGAGGGGTGGTCGGGGAGGGGGCGGCGGTGCTCTCCGCGCTATTGGGAAGGAGGTCGGGTGCCGGGGAGGGGACGGCGGCATTGGGAAGGAGGCGGGGTGGCCTAAGCTGGGGCACGCGGTGGCAGCAGTGGAGATGGCGACGTCGCGCGGTGGTGGCAGTGGGAAGGAGGAGGGGTGGTCGGGGATGGGGTGGTGCTCTCCACGCTGTCGGGAAGGAGGCGGGGTGGCCAGGGAGGGGACAGGGTGGCCGGAGTTGGGGCACACGGTGGCGGCAGTGGAGATGGCGGCGGCATGGTGTGGTGGCAGTGGGGATAGGTGTGGTGTGGGTCACGGGCTGGTCGGAACGGGTTCGGCTAGCCCAGTTGACTCGAACTAGGGTTCGGCTACGCCGACGGCAATGTGGAGACCTGCACAACACAATCACAGAACTTTGTCCCCAACTTGCGATGAGGTTGTCAATCTCACCGTGTTTTGCAGAAAACAAAGGATTAAACGTATCGAATGGAAGGAAGTAATAGTTTGTAGAAAGTAAACACAAAACAGTAAACAGTTTGTAGATTGTATGTAAAAGACAAGGACCGGGATCCATAGTTCACTAGAGGCGGCTCTCCTTAGATAGATAACATTCTAGGTGAACAAATTACAGCTGGGCAATTGACAAACATCGAGAAAGCAATACATGCATATACTAATCAACTTGACTCCTTTGAGATTCGTTTGGGCATTATAACATTATACATAGACCGCAATCCAACTGCATCTATGACTAATAATCCACCTTCACGTTATCATCCGAATCCCCTCTAGTATTAAGTTGCAAGCAACAAATTATTGCTTTACGAACTGCGTGTAAAGTAAACAATACGATTGTTCTATGAACAAAGGATTGTTGTTTTCTCCCTAGTAGCAACAACACATCTAGTACCTTAGAGATTTATGTCACTTCCCCAGATTACCAGAGGCATGAACCCACTATCGAGCATAAATACTAACTCTTGGAGTTGCTAGCATCTACTTGGCCAAGATAGCTACTAACAACGGAAAGCATGCAAGATCACAAATAACAGACATGATAGAATCAATAATCAATCTGAAATAGCATCTCAATATCCATCGGATCCCCGCAAACACAACATGCAGAATTACAAATAAATGATCTTGATCATGAACAGAGCTCACAAGATCTAGACATGAAAGCACAAAGGAGGACAACCAGCCATCTAGCTACTACATGGATCCATAGTCCAAGGATGAACAACTCACGCATCACACCGGAGGCTTGCATGGTGATGAAGAAGGCCTCCAGGGTGAATTCCCCTCTCCAGCAGGGAGCTGGGAAGAGCTTCAGATCCCTCCCGATCTAGGGATGGAGATGACGGCGGCTATAGACTCTTTCGTGGATTTTTGATCGGGCACTTAGGGTTTTTGTCCCGAGGGAAATATATAGGCGGAAGGAGAGGCCGAGGGGGTGCTGGGGTCGGCCAGACCACCCCCTGGCGCGGGCCAGGCCTGGCCGCGCGGCCAGGTGGTGTGGCCGGCCCCCAGTCCTTCTCCGTCTCATATTCTGGCATCTGATGACTTCCGGAAAATAGGCACTTGTGCTTTTGTCCCGTCCAATTCCGAGAATATTCATTTTCTGACTTTCCTGGAACCAAAAACAGCAGAAAACAGGCAGCTGGCACTGTGGCTCTTGTTAATAGATTAGTCCAAGAAATCATATGAAAAGTACTCCAAAGTGTGGACAAAACACAAGAAAGTGGATAAAACCAAGCATGGAACATCAAAAATTATAGATACATTTGCAATGTATCAACATCCCCAAGCTTAACTCCTGCTCGTCCTCGAGTAGGTTAGTGATAAAAAAAGAATAATTTTTGAGGTGACACACACCATCAAAGACTTGATCAAAGTATTTGTAAAACATTCAAAGCTGGGATCATAGTACTTCAATCATAACATGAAAGACAAAGTTCTATCAATAAGACAAAGAAACTATGATGCAACATGAAAAGGCACAAACGAAAGATTCATGAATAACAATGCTTTGCAAGACGTTTGTTTGTTTCACATAAAGAAAACATATCATAATAGTATTAAGCTTGTCCCTCATAGAGTAGCAAATATAAATGCATAGGACACCTTCAAAGTTCATAAGAGTGACTAGATACAAATAGTTTAAAACAAGCAATATCAAAGTATGCATCAATCAACTAGTCTTGGGACAATGCACATAGAACTAAGAATAGCCACTATGCTCTCAAAGTAGGTGCATAAAGGTAGAAGGTGGAGACTCAATATAATGGTGGAAGAAAGGCCTTCATAGAAGGAAGTAGGGATTCAAGTCTCATAAAGAGCTTCCAAGAATTATGGTACTTATAGCTTTCAGCTCTCATTGCCCCTATCATAAGCATCTTGAAGTGATTAAGGTTAAAGTGAAAAAACTATGGTGTACATGCTTGACGAAGTATAAGTTAGAAATCTCATGTCCCTTGTATACGAGGGCCACTCCTCATGCTACTCAAGTTTAGTCACCGGTAAGTTCTTGTCATTGTAAGTACATGTGTATCATAGAGAACCGCCAACGGGGTACCCCTTGCCCGATGATACGGAAGAATCCCCATATCAAAATGACAAGGCAAGCAGACAGCGAGCATCTCAGTAATCTTCTTATTTACCATAGGAATATGGTGCTTTTTTCTCTCTTTTCTTTTTCTCTTTTTTCTCAATATAGGACTCTTTTTTATAAGAAGAATGCTTCATAGACAGCTCATTATGGTTACGCTGCAGGTTTCCACCATGTCAGCATGGATTAGACCAGCGGCCCAGGCGTTTCTCTAACACATATACATAACTCGATGACTTACAAGCTCCCCTTTCATTTCACACCGACGACATCCATATACAAAAGAGCATGATATCAACTAGGTACAAGTACCAAGTGCAATGTTGAAAGCGTTCCCCATGAAAGTATGGTTCTGCTAATTCCTAACAAATAAGTGCAAGCATATACAACATAGATGACACAGTGGTTCAAGTTTATTAAGGGCAAGAAAAGTAAAGTGTGTCATCAAGTTCGTGAGAGCTTTAATCACTAGTTTTCTCATAACAAGTTTAATTTGGAAGGTAAACAAAAGCATGAATATACTTGGAATAGCATAAGCTAGTAGGTCAGTATGGTGGACTCTTTGGAATAACTTGGTTTAGGGAGTTGGATGCATGAGTGGAACTCATACTTGGTTGTGGAGGCTAGCAAAAGACTGGGAGCGACAAACTAAGAGAGCAATAATGGCCATAATCATGTAGAGCGACAAAACATCATTGATCAAAGCATAAGGTGATACTACAAGTTGAAAACTAAAGGATCATAAAGGCTATGGTGACTTGATAGTCATAACATGGTGTGAGCATGCGCCAAGTCAACCCAAATAAAGCATCAAAGGAGAATACCACTATACTATGCTTTAATATGCTAAAACAACGCATGATTCATCCAAGGCACATTAAGCAATCTCAATTGTTTATAACAAGTAATGCTACAGCAAATAATACTAAGCATAAAGCCAAAACAATATCAAGCATGGCATGACAGAGCATAGGCCACAGTCAAAAACAAGCTCTTTTTACCACATAAGCATGAACTTTCCTACTCTTTTCCAAACCAAACCAAACTATTTGCAAAACAAAGTATGAAAGAGGGGGCCCAACCAATTTATTAAGCAAACTAAGCAAACACAAGCAAACGAAAAACCAAAATGAACATGAAAAAGAAGACGCTCCAAGAACAACACAACTGTGCATGAAACAATAAAAATGAAGCGTTTGGAAGAAACCTGGGATTTTTATTGATGAAGAAGGGGATGCCTTCGGCATCCCCAAGCTTTAACGCTTGTACTTCTTGAATATTTCTTCGGGTGACATGCGTGGCATCCCCAATCTTGAGCTTTAGTCCATCCTTCATCTCATTACTCATTCCTTCCATACACCTGAAATTTTTCCTTCATACAAAACTTCACACAATCTTATTAGCAACATTAGTGCACTCAAGATAAATAAGTCTTAAGGTTTAGTTCTAACAGCAAATAAACTTCCATTAGAACACTAGCTACTGTAGCACTTCCCTCAAAAATCTCAATTCCCCAAAAGAACTCAAAAAGGAACCAACAAGAAGCAAATGCAAAAAATGGCAGAAATCTGTCAAAACAGACCAGCAGGTAAAGACGAATTTTTTCGAAGACCTTCTGTTGCTCAAGTCAAAAAGTGTTGAATTAATGAAAGTTATATAACAACCTGCGGCAGAAGCACAAACATTCACGCCTCAAAAATACATTCATAGATTTTACACAAATTTTTACGGTGAAGCACAGAAATCTGTTTCGGGGCAGCAACTTTCCCAATCATTACTTCTCTCTGATTAGAGGTTACTCTTGGCACAAAAAGCAAAATAAAAGGATAAGGAGAGGTTATTACAGAGGTAATAACTTCCAAGACTCATCTAAAACTTTTGGGTTATCTCCCAATAAGTACTTTTGTTTAACGCCTTTAAGTTAGGCATAAGAAGCAACAAAAAAAGAATCAAGTGTTCTCAAATGAAGAAGCATTAAGACCAATTTTTGTTTTCATAGGAGAAGCAAAAGAAATCTTCTCTCTCTTCTTGGGGAAGTTTTATATACCTTTCTTGAGTGGGATTTGATATTTAATGGTGCCTTCTTTCATATCAATAATGACACCACAGTTCTAAGAAAAGGTCTTCCCAATGTAATAGGACAAGAAGCATTGCATTCAACATCCAAAACATAGAAATCAATGGGGACATAGGCATTGTTAACCATAATAAGAACATCATTAAGACTCCCCATGAGTTTATTTTAGCATTATCATCAAGTGGGACATTCAAATAACAATCTTCAAGAGGAGGCAGATCAAGCATATCATAAATCCTTCTAGGCATAATAGAAACACTACTTTCAAGATCACATAAAGCTTTGAAATCAAAGTCATTCACTTTCATATTAATGATGGGTTCCCAACCATCTTCTTGTTTAATAGGAATAGAAGCTTTATGTTTCATCTTTTCTTCTTTAATCTTTATCAGAGCATCGGTAATGTGTTTTCTAAAGGCCATGTTCATAGCACTAGCATTAGGACTTTTAGAAACATTTTGTAGGAACTTAATAACTTCAGAGATATTGCAACCATCAAGATCAAAATCAAATTTATCATCTAGAGTAGTAGAACTATTAATAGCCTCAACACTAGTGGTGGTAATAGTAGAAACACTAATGTTTCTAGCAATTTCATCTTCTCTTTCCCACTTAGCATGTAATTCAGCTAATAGTCTACCATTTTCATCAATTCTTACTTGTATAGCATTAGTAGCTGCAAAAGGATTACCATTAGTTTTAGGTTTAGCAGCCACTTTATTAATTAATGAAGATTGAGCTTCAGACAAAGATGATATATTCCTTTCAGCGTTAGAGAGTTTCAATTGTAAACTAGGAATTTCCCTATTTAGACTCTCAAGTTGATGGCTAATGCTCTTCAAGATGGTAGATTGTTCCTCCATAGTTTTAGTAAATAGTTTATTTTGCTCATATTGCATTTGCATGAAGTTTTTAGTGGCTCTTTCAACTTCTAAAATTCTTCCTTCACTAGGTAATCCAGGTTTACCATTGTAGCCATAAGTATTATTAGGAGGGTAGGGCCTATAATTGTTATTACCATAAGCATTGTTGCCAAAGTTGTTATTTCTTATGAAGTTCACATCAACTTGCTCTTCTTGAGCAACCAAAGAGGCTAAATGAACATTATTTGGATCAATATGGGCTTTCCCATTCACAAGCATAGACATAATAATATCAATCTTATCACTCAAGGAGGAGGTTTCCTCAATAGAATTTACCTTCCTACCTTGTGGAGCTCTCTCAGTATGCCATTCGGAATAATTAACCATCATATTATCCAGAAGTTTTGTTGCAGCACCCAAAGTGATGGTCATAAAGGTACCTCCAGCAGCAGAATCCAATAGGTTCCTTGAAGAATAGATTAATCCTGCATAAAAAGTTTGGATGATCATCCAAGCATTCAGTCCATGAGTGGGACAATTCTTTACCAAAGATTTCATTCTTTCCCAAGCTTGAGCAACATGTTCATTATCAAATTGTTTAAACTTTATTATTTCACTTCTCATAGATATAATCTTAGCAGGAGGATAGTATTTTCCAATGAAAGCATCTTTGCATTTAGTCCAAGAATCAATACTATTCCTAGTTAAGGAATTCAACCATTCTTTAGCTTTTCCTCTCAAAGAGAAAGGAAACAATTTCAGCTTAATAATATCACCATCTATATCCCTATGCTTTTGCATCTCACAAAGTTCAACAAAATTATTTAGATGGGCAGCAGCATCTTCATTACCAATACCAGAAAATTGTTCTCTCATAACAAGATTGAGTAAAGCAGGTTTTATCTCAAAGAAAGTAGCTTCAGGAACATGTGGAGTAATAGGTGTGCTCATAAAATCATTGTTGTTGGTGCTAGTGAAGTCACACAACTTAGTGTTTTCAAGAGTAGTCATTTTTTGTGTTTTCAAATAAGAAAGCAAACTAGTAGAACTAATTTTTTGTGTGTTTTTGAAAAAGAAACAAGCAAACAAAGCAAAAAGAAACTAAGCAAAACAAAAACAACAAAGTAAAGAGATTGGTTATGAGGGACTCCCCTTGTGAAGATGTCCTTGACTCCCCGGCAACGGCGCTAGAAAAATGCTTCATGGCTCAGTGTCGGCGCCAGGAAAATGCTGGTGCGATGTTGATGTAGAGCTCGTTGGGAACCCCAAGAGGAAGGTATGATGAGCACAGCAGCAAGTTTCCCTCAGTTATGAAACCAAGGTTTAATCGAACCAGTAGGAGCAAGGAAACACCCCAAAGGTGTTGCTAGCTGAGCCTTGGCAGGGCGCACTACCGGTGCTAGTAGCAACGTGGAGACCTGCACAACACAATCACAGAACTTTGTCCCCAACTTGCGATGAGGTTGTCAATCTCACCGTGTTTTGCAGAAAACAAAGGATTAAACGTATCGAATGGAAGGAAGTAATAGTTTGCAGAAAGTAATCACAAAACAGTAAACAGTTTGTAGATTGTATGTAAAAGACAAGGACCGGGATCCATAGTTCACTAGAGGCAGCTCTCCTTAGATAGATAACATGCTGGGTGAACAAATTACAACGGGGCAATTGACAAACATCGAGAAAGCAATACATGCATATACTAATCATCTTGACTCCTTTGAGATTCGATTGGGCATTACAACATTATACATAGAACGCCATCCAACTGCATCTATGACTAATAATCCACCTTCAGGTTATCATCCGAACCCCAAGTTGCAAGCAACATATTATTGCTTTACGAACTGCGTGTAAAGTAAAATACGATTGTTCTATGAACAAAGGATTGTTGTTTTCTCCCTAGTAGCAACAACACATCTAGTACCTTAGAGATTTCTATCACTTCCCCAGATTACCAGAGGCATGAAGCCACTATCGAGCATAAATACTAACTCTTGGAGTTGCTAGCATCTACTTGGCCAAGATAGCTACTAACAACGGAAAGCATGCAAGATCAAAAATAACAAAGACATGATAGAATCAATAATCAATCTGAAATAGCATCTCAATATCCATCGGATCCCCGCAAACACAACATGCAGAATTACAAATAGATGATCTTGATCATGAACGAAGCTCACAAGATCTAGACATGAAAGCACAAAGGAGGAGAACCAGCCATCTAGCTACTATATGGATCCGTAGTCCAAGGATGAACTACTGACGCATCACACCGGAGGCTTGCATGGTGATGAAGAAGGCCTCCAGGGTGAATTCCCCTCTCCGGCAGGGTGCCGGGAAGAGCTTCAGATCCCTCCTGATCTAGGGATAGAGATGACGACGGCTACAGACTCTTTCGTAGATTTTTGATCGGGCACTTAGGGTTTTCGTCCCGAGGGCAATATATAGGCGGAAGGAGATGCCGAGGGGGTGCTCGGGTCGGCCAGACCACCCCCTGGAGCGGGTCAGGCCTGGCCGCACGGCCAGGTGGTGTGGCCGGCACCCAGCCCTTCTCCGTCTCGTATTCTGGCATCTGATGACTTCCGGAAAAATAGGCACTTTGGCTTTTGTCCTGTCCAATTCCGAGAATATTCATTTTCTGACTTTCCTAGAACCAAAAACAGCAAAAAAACAGGCAGCTGGCACTGTGGCTCTTGTTAATAGGTTAGTCCAAGAAATCATATGAAAAGTACTCCAAAGTGTGGACAAAACACAAGAAAGTGGATAAAACCAAGCATGGAACATCAAAAATTATAGATACATTTGCAATGTATCATAGATCTACCCTTCTACGCACCTACCAACCTTGCACCACTCTCACACACATATCCTAGGGGCACATACAAGTTTTCATGTGATTCCGACGCTCCGGCGGTCTTTCTCCGGCGAAACCCTAGACCGAGGGCCCCAGATCGTCTACCCCTATAGCTTTCTCCGTACTAGGGTAGCCCGGTGGACGTCTCTACTTGTTTTGGTTTGTTTAGGACATATGTATATGGAGAGCCAAGGTTGGGCTAACTTTGCCACATTCTAGACCCCGGTTGTGACGCAGCGGCTCAGCCGAAGAAAACCAAGGCTCGGCCCAAGAAAACATAGACTCGGTCCAAGAAAACCTAGGCTCGGCCCATGTATATCTAGTGGGTTAGGTTTGTTTAGCTTAAATACCCCCTCCTCTCTCATTCCACTCCGCTGCCTCCTCCTCCTGCCCAAAGCAGCCGCCGCCACCCGAAGCCACCGCCCGCCCAAAGACGCCGCCACCTAGAGCCCCTCACTGGCTCGAAGACGCCGCCACCCGAGACCGCCCGCCATCGCTGCCCACAGGTAATCTCCAAGCCCTTTTTTGGTTAATTAGATGAGTTTCAGAGCAACCACACTTAGAAATTTGTTCTTTCGTTCAAATGCATACTTTAGGATGCCCAACCCGCGTGCTCGTCCTCAACTCGGCGGCAACGCCGGAGGACTGCTGGGCTCCATCGGGGCTGGGGATGCCCGAGCCTGGGCTCCACCTGGCACTGGGAGGTGCTACCTTCCGGGAATCGTAGCTTGGTGAGGAATCCGGGTCTCGTTGTCGACCCGGAGCTTCTTTGATGGAGGTCGCATGGTCCAGGAGCGGTTCAGAGGGAGCCGACCCCCGAGGAGGTGGTACGGAGGCGTGTCAGGGAGGAGGACGAGCACGTCCGCCGCTATATGTATGTGTTGGAGGTCAGGTTCTCCAATACATGGCATGTTCTTCAGGGATCTCATCCGAGCTATGCTCGTGTGATGGTTTCTTCTCTCTAGGTGTCCACCGCCCGCGGCTCAGTACCTGGTCGTCGGCGTCCAGTTTGATTGAATGAGATGTATCGGTGATATTAACGAATTTGTAGTAGAAAACTATGTCGAGAACTTGAATAAGATAACTAATATCTTGATTGTGGATGCTGAATATGATGATTCGCAACGTCAATTCATGTGGGCGTGGAGATAGCTATTAGAAGCACACATGAAATGCAAATGAAATGTGGGCGTGGAGACAAAGTTTAAATAATTGGTTATAATAAATAAGCACAAATGAAATGCAAAAAAAAATTAGAAGGAGCTACGCCGACGGCCACCCTCGGCGTAGGCCTAGCGGGAAAACCAGGAAAGAGGAAAGAAAACTGGCCATAGCTACGCCGAGGGTAGCCGTCGGCGTAGCTATGACGCCGTCGCGGGCCGACGGACGTGGGCATTGTTACGCCGACGGCTGCCCTTGGCGTAGCTGGGCCTACGCCGACGGCCCATGTACGCCGACGACCACCGGGCGGAGCTAGCCTGGGCTGGGCCTACGCCGACGGTCCCGACTTTTGACCGTCGGCGTAGTGTGAGGCCGTCGGCGAAGCTGTCCATTCCTGTAGTGAGTTAGCGGATCGAGAGAAAAAATGCATAAACAATGCACGCGATGATGGATTATATGCAACGTGGCAGGAGAGAGAGTATACGTACCTGCCAACATCGACGACGCCTCGATCGACGTGGACGTGACTTAATGGTGTGGGCCAGGTGTCTCCGTTTCAACGGCGGAGTTGAGCCGCCGCGCCGAAACGGGAAAATGGTCACGAGCAGGCTTAGACAGGGCACGGACGGACGACGACGTACGCTGATGGGATAGTAGTACTAGTACCCAGCGTAATCCAAAGCTGGATAGAAGAACGCGTGTGATAGATGTCTGCTCGCTTGCTTCGTGGATTCGACACCACTACTATGCTGGCTAGCTGTTGTTTGCCCTCTTTCTCGTGATTGGACTTTCATCTAGTCAAGTTGGACGACGTGATTGTGTGAAGAGTCGCCTTTCTAACTAAAAATTGCCAGATTAAGAAGCAAATTAGGGAAGGCACATATGCATGGCAAAGAAGATTGGTTTAGTAAACCTTAGAACATAAGAAAAGAAAAATCTTTAGTCTCCTAACCGTCCGGCGACAGAGATGAGTGGGTTCTGCGCGCCACTCGATCACCATGCACGTATCCATATACAACCACACAGAGACATATAATCTTTACGTAGCCACTGTCAAGTGCTAATACAATACGTACAGGCGATGCATATATGTCGAGTACTTTACGTCGTCAGTCTAATTTGCTTCTATATTGCGCGTTTATCTTTACGAGATCTCGCTGCCAACCTAGCTAGCTAGCTACATGGCCAAAGGGCTGCAAGGGGCGCCATTTTTCTAACGCCTTCGACGGCTGCTCCACCCCCGGTCGCGGTCGAGCAAACGACACGAGATCAATATCGCTCGCCATCTCAACTTTCTTTATTTCTTCATTTTGACCGATGCACCACCTTGAGTTGATCGTCCCATGGTACGGTCCTGTCTCCTGCTAATTGACAAATGCTAATCCAAGGATCCACGTCGTCAAAGAAAATCGCAAGTTCGTAAAAGAAAAACCATAGATGTGGCATGTGTGCATGTCACGAGATATACGGCTTACGTCGCGAGATCGATGAATGGAGCAAACTAAGGAGTGACACTAGTACTAGCTGCCGATCTGCACCGATCTCTTCTCCACCGTATATATGCTGTCGTGATTTAAATATGTTATCACATGAATCAGACGTCACCGTGGTAGTATATAAGTCTTCTTTGAAAATAAATTTCAGTCATTAGCTAGGGACAAGCATCGGTTATTATTTGCTTGAAATTGAACGTGCTATATTCAGATAGTTGTGCCGTCCGTAGATTACTTGCGCTTTAGACCTACCTTTCAACGATGTGTTAACTCTATATACATGATGATTTAGTGAACACGGGCAGTCTAAACCTTTTAAGCTCTTTTTCGATTACTCAAGTATAGTAAGGTGCTTTTGGAGTGAATTGTAAAAAAACCACCACAATTAGGATAAAGTCATCAAACACCCACCAACATGCATATTTTCTGCTATTTTTCTTGTGAAGGGTTGATAATTTTTTCCTAATTATGGTGGTTTTTTGCAATTTACTCGTGCTCTTCTGTGATTTATATAAGCTAAAATCTAAAAGATAAAAATAAGGCCAACCAAACAGCCCCCATAGTATAGTCTCTGTCATCCACAGTTGGAAGCGGGTAGTAGATCAATCCATTATTCGACGTGCGGTGGCTAGCTACCCGTCTTTGGCTGGCGGTATACTTGATCACACAAAATAATCGTTCATTTATTAGTCATGTATTCCGCGGGATATTTTATCTGGAGGTAAGCCCCTGAGCCTCAAGCTTACAATCTGAACCTCCGGAGTCTGTGAAAATGATGGATGTGCCTCACACGATGCTCGCTGGCCTCCCCTGCTCGCGATAGATCTGCACTACTGCACAGGGCATCTTCGGCTGCCATGCGAACTCCTGTTCCACTGGAGCTGGCCGGGTGAGCAACCTCGAAAGGGAAACAAAAGAAAACGACATACTCCCTCACTACTAAAATAAGTATAACTTAGATTTGTCTAGATTCGCATGTATTTAAACATGTTTTAGTGTATAGATATATATGAATTTAGACAAATCCAAGTCACTTATTGTGGAACGGATAGAGTACTATTTTTAATACTCCCTCCGACTCATATTAGTTGACTCAAGTTTATATAGATACGGATGCATCTAAACTAGATACTTAACTAGATAAATATGAATCTAGACAAACCTGAGTCAACTAATATGGGTCAGAGGGAGTACTGTACTAGCACAATAATACTTGTGTGTTATAACGGGTTTCCTTACGCACTTTTATTCCAAAAATGTTACTAACTGAATTTGCTTACGCACTTTTATTCCGAAAATACCTACTCCTGTATCTGCGTTTGACGAAAATTAATTGACCAAACTAAATTCTTCAATTTACAATAGGATCCAAGAGTTCGGGCATCTACTGCAGGTAGTTTGGCTGGATCGAAGTATTTTGTACGAAACTCTTGACGAAAATGACGAGAAATGGAGTGAGTAGTATACTATGGTATGTATAAATATCCTTTGCCATTGAATTTGTCACAGTAGTTAGTAGTTACAGACAAAATCCCTCACAAAACCATTTGCCTCTTCCAATCATGCGTGTGCACTGATAACGATGTTGGCCTGCGAGGGATTCCTGTCGCGTCACTCAGAGCATGTATAATGGAAAGTGCTAAGAGTGGTGCTTACAAAAATAAATCAGACTTTTTATTAAACACCAATACTTGTTTCTATAGGAGAGATGCTTAGTTAAGCATCTTCCTTGTACAAATAAACACCAGTGTTTAAGTCTAAACCGGTTTATTTTCTTAAACATCTCCTTAAACACCTAGCATTATTGTACCTACACCCACACGAGTAAAGCAGCAGCAGGAGGCCAGCAGAAACGAGGAACAAATCACAAACGGATGGATGGACGCGACGTGGCACGCGTACGTAAGGCGACGAGCGCAATCAGAGCCCACCAACGGCGACGGCGCCTCGAAAACGACGTCGGTGTCGTCACGTATGCACCGGCGACGGGCCAGGTGTCCCCATTTCCTAGAGGTGCAGTGGGTCGAGCCGTCGTCGCGCCAAAACGGGAAATTTGCTCACGAGCTGTCCAGCTGAGATAGTGAGAGATAGATGACAAATTGGTGCTAGCTGTGTCTGTGTGAGTAGCTAGATATATAGGTACTCCTGGCGATTGCTTTGGCTCAAAGCTCGATCGACCACGTGATTGTGCTAAACTCTTCTTACTCTAAAACGGCGAACAAGCAAATCAGGCAGGAAGCGATATATTTATCTCAGCTCGTGTGGACGTTACGCAACGGTGATGAGCCAGGTGTCTCCGTTTCGACGGCGGAGTTGAGCCGCCGCGCTGAAACGGGAAAATGGTCACGAGCTAGCTAGGCAGGTCACGGACGGACTGCTGATGGGATAGTAGTACAGGAGTACTAGCGTAATCGAAAGCTAGATATATATAGCAAGAACGTGAGATAGATGCCTGCTTGTTTGCTTCCTGCAATTTGACACCACTACTGCTGGCTGGCTAATACTAGTTTGCCTCTATCTCGTGATTCGACTTTTATCTAGTCGCAAGCTGGTCAACGTGCATGATTGTGTGAAGAGTCGTCTTTCTAACTCAAAAGTGCCAAATTAATTAAGCAGCACATTAGGAAATGCACATGCATGGCAACGAAGATTGGGTTAGTAAACCTTAGAACATTAGAAAAGAAAAATATTTAGTCTACTAACCAGGCGACAGAGACTGTGTTGTGCCACTCGCGCTCGATCACTATGAAACAATCACACTGACATATATACTACTTGTGCATTTACTACATGGAACAGATGAGTAATATTTACGTACAACCGTATGTGAAGTGCTAATACAATAGTACCAGTAATGCATATCTGTCAGAGTAGTACTTTACCCAGTTGGTCTCCGTCTCTACTTCTAAATTCCACTTTTATCCCAGACCTTCCTATGAATTGCGAAAGAGCTGCTGCAAGGGTACTTTCCAACGCCATTTTTCTAACACCTTTGACGACCGCTCGCCATCCCTTTTTTTCTTTTTTTTGTACAGCTGCCAACTTAAGTTGATCACACGGTCATGTCTCCTGATAATTGACAAATGCTATTCCACGTCGTCGCAGAGCTACCGGCAGCTGAGTAAACTAAAGTGTGGCAGTACTAGCTGGCGATCTGCACTGATCTCTTTTTCATCGTATATATATGATGGGTCATTTAAATATGTTATCACCTGAATCCAACGTCAGTCACCGTCGTATAAGTCATCTTTGAAAATGAATTCCTGTGATAGTACCATATGTAGATTTGCGCTTTACACCTACCTTCGACGTGTTAACTCTGCACATGGTGATCTAGTGAACGCGGGCAGTCCAAATCTTTTAAGGTCTTTTTCGATTACTCAAGTATATTAAGGTGCTTCTGTGACCTACTCCTTCCGTTTCAAAATATAACATGTTTTAGCTTAGTGAATGAAGTGTATCTAGTCTTCTTTTAGTGGGTAGGTTCATCTAAGTTCGGAGTGAACCTACACACTAAAGGAGTTTAGATACACACTTTTCACAAACCTAAAACATCTTATATTTTGAAACGGAGGGAGTATAAGCTAAAATCCACAAAAAAAGTCTAACCAAACAGCCCCATAGTGTAGTCTCTCTGACGTATAAACTGCATCCACAGTTGGAAGCGGGCAGATCAATCTATTAGTCGACACGGGGGTGTCTAGCTACTCGTCTTTCTGCGGGAAATAATCATTCATTTAGTCATGTTTTCTGCGGGATATTTGATCTCGAGATAAACCCCTGGGCCTCAAGCTTACATCCGAACCTCCGAAGTCTCTGAAAAGGATGGACGTGGCTTGCGCGATGCCCCGCCGGCCTCCGCTGGTCGCGATAGATCTGCACTGCTGCACAGGGCGTCCTCGTCTGCCATGCGAACCCCTGCTCCACAGGAGCCAGGTGAGCAGCTTCGAAAGAGAAGCAAAAGAAAGCGACATAGTAGTAGTATTTTTAATAATGTACTCCCTCCGTTTTAAAATATAAGATGTTTTGCCTTTGTGAAAAAAGTGTATCTAGACTTTTTTTAGTATGTATGTTCATCTAGGTTTAGAGTGAACCTACAAGCTAAAACGGGTCTAGATACACTCCTTTTATAGAGCTAAAACATCTTATATCTTGAAACGGAGGGAGTACTAGCACAACAATATACGGGTTGTTTTTAATACTGTATACTAGCCTCGAAATTGTTACATATGTTCGAGCATGGTACGAGTTGTTTTTTTATTAAACATATATTATAGTCATCACTACATGTTATTTTTAATAGATAATTTTAAATCTCCTCTTTCTCATTTAGTTAACTTCAACTGAAATTCATGAAGACACTTTTGTTCCGAAAATACCTACCCATGTATCTGCGTTTGACGAAAATTTATTGACCAAACTAAATTCTTCAATTTACAATAGGATCCAAGAATTCGGGGCATCTAATTCTGCAGGTACCTTGACTGGATTGAAAGTGGCGGTCAGTGGCACCGGAAGATGTAGTTAGCTAGCTAGTCCTTGCCATGAACGCAATGTAATCGCCCAAAGTTATACACCATGATGGGTATAACCAGTTGGTGCGAGGCAATCAACATGATAAGAAACTAATTAATCTGATTAGAAAATAAGTGCATTGGCGTACCTAAGATCAGCGAGACTTTATTTCAGTCCATCGATATCCAACACGCTTGAGAGCTCCTGCCCTGCACTGAGTGGGTGAGTACTTGGGCATTGTCGAACGCCCTCGGTTGGGTCGAGACGTGCCCTGCACCAATGTCTCCTTTGTCGTTGAAGCCCGGTGAGTATAATCGAAAACGACTTTTGCACATACGCACGGTGCTCCCCTCCCTCTCCCCTTCCCCTGCTATAGTTCCTCGGGCTTCTCTCAAAGGCGTCGGGCCACTCAAAAGTTGAATTCACCGGCGCCGCAGGTCGAGGGAGGCGTTGGAGTGGCTCCGACGCATGTAGTTTACGTGGCTAGCGTCTCGCAGTAGGAGTCGTAGGATTAGGTTTAGTGTTTCTTGTGTCTGCCCATGTGGCGCATGGCGAGATGCCGCAGGGCCTGTCCCCGCCGGCGTTCGTGCACGACGTCGAGCGGCCGTTTTCGCCCGGATCTGGGCAGCTGCTATGGTGAGAGCTCACTGGAGTTCGTGTTGTGGGCGGAGGCCTCTCCAATAAGTGCATCGGCTGCAGCTGGATCTGGCGACCTGGCGATGTTCTTCTCCCTCTGGCCGGCCTCGGTGGCGAGGGGTGGGAGGAGGACGAGGCGAGGGAGCCTGGGTGCGTGTTGCGGCTTGGAAGTTGGGTGAGGAAGAGCCTGCTGCAGCGCTCCGTCGGTCGGAGCCAGTTGCAGGTGCTTTCTTCTTCCCTGGCGACTTCCTTCATAAGGTCAGCGTGCTTGGTAGTCTGCGACCCTCTACGCGTTTTCTCGGATCTTCTCCGGCCGGCCTTGGTGGCGAGGGGAGAAGTAGAAGCGGAGGCGGACGACGATCCACAGCTATGCCAAGCCTGCAGCGACTGCGAGCTCATCACGCGGCGGGCAAGAGTGCCCTCGCGATCTTCGACCATGTTGATGGTCTGCTCGAACACTTGAGATGCGTCCTCTCAATCTCCAAGGCGGAGGCCTCTCCTTGAGCTCAGCGACAGCGCTCTGCACTCTCTCGGCGCCAAGTGGTTCGTCCCCGGCGGCGGAAGGGTGGCCGGAGCTGGAGTCTCCTCGTCGGTGGAGGAGGACAGGGACTTGACTGCTTTTGTTAGCTTTCCCGTGGGCCCTCTTTGTAAAAACACAGCCCAATGAAATGTGTAAGGGCCTGCGTGCAATTCTGTACCCACCGCTTTGAATGAACGCTGCATCGGAGTCTTTCCAAACCCCTCTACCGTCCAAAAAAAACGACTTTTGCAGTTTAAGATTACGCGAGATCTCCTAGAGATGCTCTTATACTACAAAGTTACAGAATATACTTTGGAAACGAATCTAGTTAAGTGACATGTTTCATGTCACATAAATCATACATTAAGAAAATCAGTTATCAGTCTTAGTATTTGTACGAAACTCTTAATGAGACAAAATTCGTATATCCTTTTCTGCATGCACCTTGTTTTGGGGTGTGCATACACGATATAGGACGGTTTGGGCTAGTTCATTTTTTTTACTAGATCTTGGGTAAAAGATTCATAGAGTAGCTTGGACGTTCCACAGTTTGATATTTTGCTGTTGCACGAAATTTATCACAGTAGTTACCCACAAAATCATCACAAAACCATTTTGCCCTTCCAATGAATTTGGATTTTGACGTGGCCCGTGACCTCTCACTATCAATTCCACCGCCCGTTTCTCCCTGTCAACTACCCACGGACCACATCTTTGCCACCGCGGCACCGCACGTTTCACTTCCCACCTCAAAATACGTACACTTACAATTCGTACCAGTACCGTATGTTCTAGCTAGCATATGTACATTCTCTCTAGTACGATCTGCTCGAGTACACGTGTGGCCCGCACATTGTTTCCATGCGCGCACGAACGCACGATTGCTTCGCCATCACGCAGCTGCCACGCGCTTCAGCTCCGGCGTCTGGTACGGTGCCCATGCTGCATACGGTGCCGGAGCCGGCCGGCCTCTCCGGATTAGTGACTGCTGCGCCAGCGCCGCCGCCTCGTGCGCGTCCGCGTCCGTCAGGCGCCACACCTTGACAGACCCGTCGAGGCTTCCGCTGTACACCACGAACCGCCGATCGTCGCTCGAACCGGCCGTCTCCTCCTCGTCCATGGCAACGCACTTGACGGGCCCGGTGTGCCCGGACAGCACGCCTAGACCGACGTGCTCCGCCCCGTCTCGCCGCCAGACGCAGAGCGTCCGGTCGGCCGAGCCGCTGACGATGACGTTGCCGGCGACCGCGAGGCACATAACCGCCATCTTGTGGCCCTTGAGCACGCCGCCGTATCTGGCCTCTCCGTCGATCCAGAGCCAGTAGGTGACCATCCCGTCCGACGAGCCGACGTAGACGACGCGGTCCTCGGGTGACACGGCGATCGCGGTGACCGCGCTCTCGCCCTCCCTGAGCACCGTCTCCAGCACGTGCTTCGTCGCGCCACCCTTGGCGGACATCTGCCGCCGCCACACCTTGACGGTGCCGTCGGCCGATCCTGTGAACACGATGTTGTCGAACCCGGCCGCGGCGACGGTGTTGACGGCGTCGTCGTGCGCGCGCACCGACTCGAGGCACTTGGAGTCGGAGACGCGCCACACCTTGAAGGCCCTGTCCCAGGATGCCGAGTAGAGCAGGCCGGCGCCCTCGTCGAGGCTGAGGGAGGACACGGCGTCCGAGTGCCGGAGCCAGACCTCGCGCTTGCGTCCTTTGCGCTGCGTGTCGACGTAGCTTGTTGGGTTGACGGCGCTCCTGAGGTAGTCGGCTAGCCTGGGTAGCGAGCCCACCTGGCGGTGCGCGGAGGGGCAGTCGGCGTCGTCGGCGCGCCACACGCGCACCTTGCCGTCCTGGTGGCCGGCGAAGATGCGGCCGTCGTCCGCGACGACGATGGCCTTGACGAGTCCGCTCGCGGTCCGGAACGACCCCGCGAGCTCGCGGTTGTCGCGCCAGACCCGCACGTTGCGGGAGTCGGTGCCGGTGTAGAGGACGTCGCCCGTGGCCGCGAGCGAGTAGACGTGCCCGTCCTCCTTGACCAGCGACGCGATGAGGCCCGTGGCGCCCGGGTCAGCAGTGGCGCCGATGCCCGGGAATTGCGCCCAGGGGGACTTGGGCGTGGGCGGGGTGGATGAGGCGTAGCGCGACGTGGTCGGCGAGGCGTCCCCGTCTGTGGTGGGGTAGGAGGAGCAGCTGTAGCCGTCGTCATCGGAGACGGAGGCTGAAGAAGAGGAGAAGGATCTGGGCGAGCAGGCCGGGTCCTGGCGGAAGAAGTGGAGGAGCTTCTGGTGGTTACCCATCGATCAAAACTGAGAATTGACACGAGAACGATCGATCAGCTTGTGGATTTCCGCAGGCCGGCGGCGTCCTTTTATGGCGAGGATCGAAGCCGAGTCGAATATGGAATGACCTAGGTCGCAAGGAAGGCCGCTCGAGACCGAAAGGGAGGAGGACTGGAGGAGTAGGAGAGGAAGCTTGCGAGGTTAATTGGAGACGAGCATCGGCGGTATATATATCGCGTGGTGGCGCTGAGAGACAGAACGGAGACCGATGCCGTGGGAGGCACGATGTGCCGACAGGTGGATCGGAGTTTTGGACTATTGGTTTTCTTGATTTTCTGTCGGTTTTCTTGTATATATTTCATTATTGGGATTGGGTTTTTCCGTCTCCGGTGCTGATAACAGGTACCACGCGGCGGCCGTTGCTTCGGTGTTTACGTCATTCATTATTGGGGATGGTTTCGGACTCTGTAGACACGGCAGCTTCGAATTTTTTTACAAAATCACACTGTGGTCGAAAGTTCACAAAAACAGCATACACAACTTATTAAATTCAAGACAATTTTTCTACTCGGAATAGGAAAGCCCATGTGTAAGTGATCCACCATCCCAGATCACCTGCTAGCTAGTGGATCAGTGTAGTGCTTAGTTGGTCCATTCGATCGAAGCGAGTGCTGGTTTGAGTATTCGAGCGAGTGATCATGACCATATCCTATATCGTACCTGTCCTTAAGGATGCAAACGGGCTTAGTAAGAAAAATGAACTAAATTTTCACAAATCATACTCCCTCTGTCCTAAATTACTCTGCGTTTTAGGTTTAGTCAAAATCAAATTTCATAAACTTTGACTATAAATATAAGAAAAAATATCAATATCTAAAATATGTAATAAATATAGTTAGACTCGTCATAAAACATACTTTCATATTGTATACAATTGATATTATAAATATTATTATTCTATTGAAGATGTTTAGTCAAGTTTTAACATGTTTGACTTTGACCAAACCTAAAACGCTGAGTAATTTGAGACGGAGGGAGTAACTTTTTGAGAAAACTAGTTTATTTGTTTGTATTAGACTAAAATAGAGGGTACCCTAATGGTTCAAAACTTGCATCTCTACCTGTCCTTAGCAGGAACTGTACAAGTATTCTTTTGCTTATGACTTTATTATGTGCTGATTGGTGAGAGAAAAAAAATGGGAAAAAAGAGCACATGCATCTTTAGGCAATGGGGGTGTACAAGTAGTGCATGCTCTTCTCCGAACCTGCAAAATCTTGCTGAGCGGACGGCTGAAAGGCGCGAGTTGCTGGATCGCACCGCCATGTTTGTTCCGTTCTCTGATAGCATCTCCACAAGGATCCCATATCCCTATCCCCAACCAAGTTGGGGGTGAAGACCGAAAATATGCCCACGTCGGTGGCCCCTATCCAATACACGCAAATAGGTCCGCCTACCAATCAGTCCGGCACGCCATTGCTGTCCCCGACAAGCAGTGGTTGGACTAGGGCTGCCGGCAAAGGGCCATGCTTAAAAGGCCACACTAGCCCCCCTTGCCAGCCACACAAACAACTCGTCTGTGATGGCTCGTCTCCTGACGCCGGAAAATAGCGTCACCGCGACCGTTTCCCGCCGGTTTCCTCAATCGTTCCCGGTCTCCTTCCCGCTGGTTCCACCATCGTTTCCCATCACGCTTTCTCCTTCGCACTGGTGCCGCCACCATTTCCCGTCGCATTTTCTCTTTCCCGCCGATTCCGCCACTGTTTCCCGCCACGTTTTCTCCTTCCTGCCGGTTCATACATGCTCTCCCGCCTGAGCGGTTGCCCTGCTATAAAAATGGCACGAGCCCGTGGAGGAGGGACACACCAGCAGACCTTAAATCCAAACCATGTCTGGCCATCTCCCAACCAATTGGACGATCCTCTCCACGTCCGCTCCCTGCACTAGAGGAGCCGGTGTCGGCGGAGCCGCAGGTGGACGAAGATGAAGATGATGATGGACTCGACTGGCTCGATGAGCCCATGGATCAGCGGGCTATCCTCGCCGACATCCAGTCTACGCGCGCCTTGGAGGTGCATCAGGCTGCCACTGTGGAAGACTTCGACTTCAGCGACTACTACGTGCAGGCGGAGTCACCCATCGACCACCAGGTGCTCGAGGAGTCTGTCCATGTGGTGCGACACGCTGTCGATGATCTGAGGGAGGCGCTCGCCCTCTCTCATGAACAACAGGTGCGTGAGCTTCGCGTGCGTTCCCAAGGCTTCGCCCAAGAGCCCTACCCATGGCAGACTGAGGTGTTGGTGGAGCTAGGCACTCATTCCAGGAGGGCCATGGATCAGGCCAAGTCATTATCCATAGCTGTGGGAGCGGAAGCGGCGACGGAGCAGACAGGGAGGAACCACCACAACGCGAGGTTGCACGAGGACAAGAGCGCCTGTCTGTTGCGAGGCACTAGCGGTGCCAGGCAGAGGAAGCAGAGGGAGCTACGGGCGAAGGATCAAGGTGACTTCGACGCTAGGATGCAGGTTTCTCCATTTATATCTTAGTTTTAGGACGTATGGAAAAAATGTTTTACAAATTGAGAAAAAAAATTATAGATAGGTATCGCCGGTATTGGTCGGTATATCCCAAACAGCCGACAGTTTGGACACAGGCCCGTAAAGTCACTGACGGCGTACTTGCCGGTCATCCTTAGGGATGCCGGTGGAGTCGTGGAGATGACCTTTAGAAGCAAGGTAAATCCTTCTGCCGCTCATAAGTAGCAACATCTCAACTTAATTGCATCAACAATATCGGTGCTAATGTAGACGCTCAGTCTTTTTTTTTTTTTTTGCTATACATCATCGCTGCTTTCGTCAGCCACAGCCACGCCAGGCGTACATCTCGATACAACTGAAATCAGCACACACCCTGTGTTACATCGGTTCCTTTTGATTTGCTTGTTGGCCGTTTTAGAGTAAGGGTTTAGCACACTCACCTGGTCGATCGAGCTTTGAGCCAAAGCAAATCACAGGGGCGGAAATACAACCTATCTAGCGCAGAGCTAGCACAAATTTGTCATATATCTCTCACTATCTCAGCTGGACAGCTCGTGAGCAAATTTCCCGTTTTGGCGAGACGACGGCTCGACCCACTGCACCTCTAGGAAATGGGGACACCTGGCCCGTCGCCGGTGCATACGTGACGACGCCGATGTCGTCGTCGAGGGGCCGTCGCCGTTGGTAGGTTCTGCTTGCGCTCGTCGCCGTACGTACGCGTGCCACGTCTCGTCCATCCATCCGTCCCGCCGGGTTTTTGCTCGCTCTCGATCCTTTCCCTTTCTCCGCTGCTGCTCTTTATTCCTGTGAGTGTGACGCGACGGGAAGAATCCGTCGCAGGCCAACACGTTATCAGCGCACCCGTATGGCACGTCAACGTTTCATGCACCAAGGGCACGCCTGCGCGCCACCATTTGCGCCTACATCACGTACGTGCATATGCGAGACTGGAGTTATGATCAGGGTTGCACTGCTAGTGGGCCTCCTAATGCATGCACGGACCACGGTATCCCGTACGGTAGATGCTTCTAGATGCCCCATTCGCTACGACCAGCTTGCGCGTTCAAGGTCGTCTCAAGCCTATCTATCTATCTATCTCTCTATCTATCTCTCTCTATCTATATTATAATTTTCCTTGAGTTAGGTTCGTCTGCCCCAAATTTCCGTCCGATTTTCCTTAGACCGTTCTGCCCCTTGCTGTTCGCATTATTTACTAGACCTACCACCGCCAAGTGGTATTGTGCGGTGAAAAGGAAAAGGCTCTCTAAAACTCCACTCCCGATGGTCAGCTGACCTGCTCCCCTTCCGGGCTTCCCCTCGTCGCGGCCGCCTGCTTCTCTCCTTTTCTCGCTCGCCTGGCGCCGCCGCCCGCACCACCCCTAACCCGCCTCCACAACTAGAGAGGGTCGAGAACCGCCGGAAGCACACACTCCTCTATGCACCGGCTCCATCCTCCACCGTCGTCGGGATCTCAGCCCTGCACCCGAGCCATCCTTCACCGCCCGCGGGAGCCAACGCCTTCCCCGCATCGACCCCATCTTACGCCGTCGCCAGAAGTTGCGTGCTGGCCCCATCCTTCTCTGGAATCAGGAGAGTTGCCGCCACCTTCTCCAAGGGAGGAGAGCAACCAGCCCAGGTGCTTGGACCTCAAACTGGATCGGCGGCCATACCAAGATGAGGATAAACAACCTCCCGTTTGGACACAATCGAAGCCGGTGAAAAGGATCTAGCGTTTCCCTCGATCTCTCGCCCCGTCCATGACGTCCATGCCTCCCTACAAAGATAACATAGTCCCCACGCCCAGATCCAGGGGTCCCCGCGATGGCCATGGCTCGAGGAGCCGCAAGGCAGAGAATGCGGAGGAGGAGATGTAAGCGGATGGGTCTCCTATCCAGCCAGAAACGCGTGGCCGTGGCTGATGGAGCCCATCCGGCACGCCTAGGTTGGCGAGCGCAGCCAAAAGTGGGGAGGACATGGGATGCGTGTGGGGACGACGAGCCTCTCGTCTGCGTCGGCCAGGGCGTGGTGAGGAACAGGCAAAGACGCGCGTGCGTCGAGCAGCCTGCCGCCATGATGTTGGTCTGCTCCCTGTCTTCCTCTTCCTCCAAGCCCCCTTTTTTTTGGGCAAAGTCCTCTGCTCCTCACGCGTGTGCCTGGTTGCTGCCGCCTCTCCGTGCTAGCTTCATGTGCGTGTGAATGCTACGCTCGTATGGATCTGATTGATATCTGATTCCTAGCCGGTTGTGTGTGGATGATACTCGTACATGCTACAGTTGCAAAGATTTGCAATGTCAAATCCAGTTGCAAAGATTTGCAATGTCAAATCGATTTTAATTTTAAAAAAAAAGCCTGCTTCTTAATTCCTTCTGTTTGTCTTTCTTCACAAATTCTAGCATACAGGCAAATAGTCTAGATAAATGGATAGATTGTCTGGCTTTACATTCTGTTAGTAGCTGAAGAGACGATGGGAAATTAATAGGTGTTCAGGTGAGGTAGTGAACATGAAAAATACTACTCCCTCCGATCCAAATTACTTGACTCAGATTTGTCAAGATTCGAATGTATGTAGACTTGTTTTACTGCTAGATACGTCTGAATCTAGACAAAACAAAATCAACTATTTTGAATCGGAGGGAGTAACATATCTGCTGATGTTGGGGCATGCTTCTTGCTTGTTTTGGTCGTTGGTTTCAGTTAGCCTGGAGCTGGTACTGTGAGCTGTTACGGAGTTACGCACGGGTTCATTCAGAGTATGATGACACAGAGCACGACACAGTTCTCCTTTCTACAAATTAGATTGTTGTGCTTGTAATTTTGTTAACACATTTTGCTCGGCTCTTTCTAACTAATTTAGTTTAAGATACTCGGGCAATTCCGAAAAATTAATCCCCTCATAGCCAAAAAAAAGCTAACCGTAGCAACGCCCGGATTTTGCTAACAAGTTAAGCCGACTTGTTGAACTAATCACAGAAACCGCTATGTGCCCCCTGATCTGTCACATCTTATCAAGGAAAATCAGTTTAGTTGATGTTTTCTAGCACCGCTCTTAACTAAATTATGTGTTCGATAGAGCAGAATAGAACCAGCATTCAGTGGCACAATGAATTAGTTGTAATAATAGATAATAAGGTTTTAAGCTGCAACTCTCATTTGCTATATTGACGCGCAGTTTTTATTGGCTGTACCTGTACTGTTAAAGCTACACGCAGGAAAGATAGATTTTAACCTGGACGGTTATTGCTTCTTTTGATTAGAGATTTAGGTTAACCTTGTGATATACTGAATCTTCTTGTGTTGGCAGACTTGCACGAGCATACTTCTGACTACATGACCAGTCTATCTAGAACACACCAGATAAAAAAAAATACTTACAACACACACCTGAAAAAAATCCTCATGACAGCCTTTGCAAGCTCCACTAAAGGTTAGTGGCTATTGAAAAACTCTTCTTTGGTCTTTGCACATACTGCAAAGCTAAACTAACTTTACAATCTATACCATAGTATAAATGGTGTTGCCTATTAACCTTAGATGCATAGATTTATTATCCGTGGCAACGCACGGGCATTTAGCCAGTATTTGTATAAATCTTTATACTCCCTCCGATCTATAATAAGTAGTGTTGATTTAGACAAGATCGGAGGGAGTATAGTAGCTTTAATACACATGGCCTGGCTTTGCTAATTTGAAATCAAATGAGATTTATCTAAGTCTCTGTTGAGTTTTTTTGTTCAAATATATATACGACTTCAATTTAGTGAGAAAGTGCAAACTACACATTTCACACGGACGTTCTTACTTTCATGAATCGACCGATACTTCAAAAGAAACTCGAGTTGGCCAAACCCGTTTCATATGCTTTTTGTCTTGAAATATAGTTGTAGTCATTTTCTCTACGAATATATGGTATGGTATTCCGTACTTTTTACGGTTTTTAGAATTTATTATGAATCATAAACATGACACGCAAAATAAAAAAGATGATAGATCATGGATAATCTCAAATAATATAAAAAAGACTACGTAGGGTATGCTTAACATGCACTTCTCCCCTTGTAATATCATATTACCATCGATGATAACCCCGCCGAAATCAACAGACACATTGTGATCAAACACGCCACACCGGTCTAGTGCTCACACCACGGTCGTCGACCATCCTCCAATACAATATTGTGTCTAACCTACCAGCATCTGTCTACTCTATGTTGGCTACTCCCGACATCGTCTTATATACTAGGTTAGGTTAGTGCGCAACATCTAACCTACTTTGTAATCCAAATCCCAATATAGGCTATACACATATTGGATACAACTTATATTCATAAACTCAAGAAGGCAAGTCTTGAGATATTTCTTGAAACGAGTTGCTCTTCACAAATTCATATTTGTGCGACTTGAGAACCTACCCGTGGTTGGATGGTTAGGAGGGCAGTGGTACCCCAGCCCACCAGAGTTCAAACCCCAAGTTTGACGCTTTGTTGTCTTATAAAGACGAAATATTCTTTCAGTGGGAAGCGACGTTCCCGTCGATAGAGAGGCGCCTATGGTGACTTCGTCAATCTCAAGACCTACCGGCTCAGTGTCTCGGAGGTGCTCATAGGGGTAGAGCGTGCGTGCGTGTGTTCATAGGGATGAGTGTATGTACGCATTGTGAGCGTCTGCGTTTGTACTGTGTTTCTCAAAAAAAAATATTCGTGCGACGTGTCCACAGGTGTGCCAACAAAGGGCACTAGGTACAAAACGTGTTGAACAAAGCTGACCAGCTCACAAAGCGCGCCCACTTAATAATATAGTCCCTCCGTTTCAAAATATAAGATGTTTTAGCTTTGTAAATAAAGTGTATCTAGACCTCTTTTAGTGAACCTAGACACTAAAATGATTTTGATACACTTCCTTTACAAAGCTAAAATATCTTATATTTTGAAACGGAGGGAGTAGTACTTGAGTAATCGAAAAAGAGAGTTAAAAGGTTTTTGGACAGCACGCATTCACTAAATCATCATGTACAGAGTTAACACATCGATCAAAGGTAGGTCTAAAGCGCAAATCTACACATATATGGTGCAACTTGTCAGAAATAATGGGTTAATTTATTGAAGCCCATATGTGATTTTAGTTTATCCCTAAATCTCAAAGCCCATGTGTGTGGAAGTCCATGTGTGATATAGCCCAATTTGGTGGCAGCTCACATATGAGTGGAGTAGGAGTAAAGTTTAGTCCCACATGGAAAGTTGGAGGAGAGTTACACCACCTTATAAGGTGGAGTGGTTCACCACTTAGTAAAGTGAGTGAGAAGAGGAGAACTACACGCGCGCTCCTCCTCCGGCGACGCCCGCCCCCGTCACGGCACGCCACGCCACGCCACGCGGGTTGCGGGTTGCAGGAATCTCGCCGAGCTGAGCTTTTGCTGCTTGGGAAAACTTGTGCGGTTTTGACAGACGTGTCAACAGTCAGCCTATTCGGGTCGCTCCCGGATCGTGGGCTATCTGTAACCGACCCGAACGTGCGCAACGTGGGCTTGGTCCACGACGTGCCCTATGCGGGATTCCCGAGCCGCTCTATATAAATGTCAGTGCGGCTTCCACCACGAACACACCGAAAACCAATCTAGGGTTTTGCCTCCTCTCTGCCTTGCGCCGCCACCGTAGTCTACTCCATCCCGCTTGCCGGCGTGCACCGGCAAACAGGAGAGCAGGTCCCCGGAACCACTGTCTTTGCGATCCTGTATGGGAGAGGGCGAATAAGGTTTTTGGGAAGCGCTCTGCGCGACTGCTCGAGTTCTGCATCACGGCTCGTCTTCCATCCAAGTCAGGCGGTGCTGCCTATCGTCGTCTTCGCCGCCGTCTGTTTCGATCAATCTTCCCCAAGGTTATGACTGCGACTACTGCAATCGAACGGTACGTGCGACGTGCTGCTGTCTGGTTATTCATCATGTTCTGCGAGTACATGTTTAGTTACTGTCTGTTTCCGTTCATCTTGTTGTTTAGTACATCTAATATGTTCGAGTTATATGTGCTAGTAGCTGGTATTATCATGTTTAATATTCTTAAAGTAATCACGGAAATTGTGCCTAATTATCCAACACAACTATCTGAATATATGACGTCCCTAGCTAATCACAGCAATTCATTTTCAAAAAAGACTTATACCACGTGACGTTGGATTCAGGTGCTAAGATATTTAAATCACGCTGTATATACAATCAAAAAGAGATCGCTGCAGATCGCCAGCTAGTAATGTCACTCTTTAGTTTATTCTCCATTCATAGATCTCGCGACGTAAGCCGTATATCTCGTGACATGCACACATGCCACATCTATGATTTTCTTTTATGAACATACGATCTGCTGCCAGTAGCTTTGCGACGACGTGGATACTTTGGTTTAGCATTTGTCAATTAACAGGGGACATGGCCGTATGTGTGATCAACTTAAGTAGGCAGCTGTCAGAAATAATGTTGGAACGGCGAGCGAAATTGATTTCGTGTCGTTTGCTCGGGCGCGGAGCAGTCGTCAAAGGTGTTAGAGAAATGGCGTTGGAAAGTACCCTTGCAGCCCTTTCGCATTGTGACTAGGTTGACAGCAAGATCTCCTATCTAGGGATAAAAGTGCAATTTAGAAGTAGAGATAGAGACCAACTGGGTAAAGTAATCGACAGATATGCATTACTGATATTGTATTAGCGCTTGACAGTTGTACGTACATATTACTCCTCTGTTCTATATTATAGGACGGTTTGGATAGGCTATTAGACTACCGAAAATGCCTTATACTAACATAGAACAGAGGTAGTATATATGCAGTGTGATTGTATGCATTCATCCATACTATCTCAAGGAATAATGCGCTTTTGTTTTGCGTGTTTTTTCTTTGATCAAGATTTATTCTAAATATATAAAGAATGTTACTATAAAATTAGCATCATTGTAAAGTGTGTTTTAATACGAATCCAATGATATAATTTTACACAATATAATCAAATTTTAGTTGTTTATTTATTCGGTCAAACTTTGCTTTGGAATACGCGCGCCTTATTTCTTAAAACAGAGGTAGTAGTGATCGAGTGGCACAAAGCACTCCTCTCTGTCCCCGGGTTAGGAGGATAGAGATTTTTCTTCTCTTATGTTCTAAGGTTTACTAACCCAATCTTCTTTGCCATGCATGGGACTTCCATAATTTTCTTACCTATATCCAGGCCGGTCCATAGGACAGGACAGAGGGACACTCGCTCAGGGCCCCATGAGGTAGTGTCACCAGTCCAAGACTTGTTTGCGTACATGTACTAGTTTTTAATTTTTGAGACCTAACAGTGTAGAATAATTATGGAACATATGTATGGCTCAAGCTATAGCCTACCATGTCTCCGTTCTTACTCATATTTTTCAAAAAATATTCCAACATTTCTGTATTATTGAATATTTTCTCGATGCCAGATTTGTTTTGCCACTCCAAATATATGAAACAACACCGGTCTTTGTGTGCATTCACAAGGTTGTTAGTTTTTATTAGTGGATACTAATAAACAATCATATAACTATACTATTTTCCGAGTCTCCTCCGGTTCCCAGCAGTTCCGATTGCCCTCATCATACATGTTTGGTAGACTATTCCATTATGTTATTAAATCGGTGTCTAATATGTCTACTCTTCTACTCTGTTATGCACAATGCACATGCATATGCATATGCATCTGTTACTCTTATAACTTTGTTTTGTGATTAATTCTAGAGTACATATATATATGCTCATTGTACACAATAAGTGTGGTGACCCAGCATACCACTGCATGATGTAGTACATTATAGTCGTTGACATAACACCAATGAAACACCGTTTACTAGTATTACATCCCTCAGAGTAGTACAACAGAAACATAGCAGGTCCAAGACATGACTATTGGTTACAACTCGACTCTTTACAAAAGATCCAGAGAACACTCTAAGTCAAAGAGAGAGAAGGAAACTTCTACCAAAGAAGAACCAGAAATAATATCTCAGAGCTATCTAGCTAAAAAGACTAACATCTAAACTATTTGGCTTCCAATTTCTACTAATGCAATGCTCTACAGAAGTAGGTTTTAGGGCTAGAGTATCTACTCCTATCTAATGAGAACTTTGTCTTCACTTCGAATGATGAACATGTTGACTTTATTGACTTTATTGAAGAATTTGAGCTATCGATGATGGTTTCTTGAGTAGAGGTTGGTGTTGACGTCGTCTTTAATGGCTTCAGCATCTAGCAAGGGTTAAGAAGGTACGGTTGAGCACGAGCGTACTCAGCAAGTTCACTAAAAAGGAGTGTATGGTGCACTATCTCTACAGCCACAGACCAAAGGTCGTAGATAATGCAGGTTTTCGTAAACATTTTTCAAAGGTTGCTTTTATTCTGAAAACTATGTCCATCAGCCTTCACAGGTTTACCAGAACTTTCATGGAGTTCCTTTCCTGCCATGTTCGTAGCACCTTCTCGGAACAGGGAGTAACATGTCACAGTTCTTACACTCTGAAGAGATTGCTTTACCCATGAGAGATCAAATCCTTCTTACACAACCGGGTGATCTTTCCCGTCCACACTTCCTTTGGTGTGGGGTCCAGTTAGATGATCCAAGCCAATCACTGCCCCCTTCGTGACCCCGCATGTCTCCTTGGTGACGTCATGCCCACATCTTGAATTATGGAAAAGGTTAGTACACCGTTCAGATACCAGAACTATCGTGGGACGTTGAGGGTTCCCACCTATATGCTGCATATCCTCTACGAATTACCAATTAATGCATGCTACGAGGATAACAGCCACGACATGCGCATCCAGCTACATGCGAGAGGAAGAAGATACAACTGACTTCTCTGTCCCATTCCAAATCTCATGGTTAACACGTAATATACGGTGCTAGAATCACTGGTGATATTGGTTGACTAAGTCCTAGATATTATGTTCCTTTACCATTGGAACTGTATCAGTAGATTATTACCATTTGGTAAATAATTCATAATCATATTATTATGAAAATAGTGCTTTCTGACTTTTTTGAAATGCAGATAATGACAATATTTGAGTTACAAGTATTTGATAGAAAATAACCAAATGACATGAGCAAGTTGTGAACTTGCCTTTTGTGATTGCAAGATTATGCACTCACGGTTCTTCGAGATACTAGAAGATCCAAAATCTGGAAATAGCATCATTGGTCCGGTAAGGACGAACGTTTAAAGAAGCAGGATGCAATTATGCATAAGTAATGTAATGCAGTTTGATAAACGCGAATTTCTGGAATAATCGTATCAAATTTAGGGTTTGGAAACCGGGGATGGTTTCTTTAGAAAGTGTTTCACTTTTATACCAGCTTCACATTTGTGCTTCTTATTAAGGCTTATGAGAGTGTGTGTGAAACAATTAAGTAAATACAACAAGTAGCATACAATACTAATGCACACAATTGGGGCATGGTATGTAAAAGATTTCTTAAGCAAGATTATTAATCAATTAGAGCTTGTATACAAATGTTTAAGGATTACCTTTAATGTTTCTTAAAATAATAACTTTTAAGGAAAAGATTTCTTTACAAAGTAAAAGCAGTTAAACTTAAAGCTAACATTTTAAGATTTTCTGATTAGTTATGAATATTAAAGAAGAAAACAATTACCATATTTGAATAGCTATTCCACTAGGAGTGGATACTTAGATATTTTGAATATGTATTATATTATATGTGGCTCACTTCTTATTGTTTCATGGTAAGGTGGAGTAAAAGTATTATGCTTTTATAGAAGTGGTGTCTTCACAATTTTATAAGTGACTAGGATCACTTACCTATTTTAGAAGTAATGCTTATATTTCATAAACCTGGAAAAGGCCTTACTATAATTACTTAAAAACTTGGTTTAGAGCTTTATGTAGATTCCTAAACTTGTAAAAGAATTTGTAGTTAATATCTTGATGATCTTATAATGTGTAAAATTAAGATACACTTAATTTGAGATGATAGTTTTTAGTAAATACATATTAAGATGGTTAGACCTATGTTAACTTCACTTAAACATCAATTGAACTTGTTATTTCCTTTTTAGATTTTAAACAAATAATACCAAAGGCAAAGTAAATATTTATGTATATTTTTTAATCCATTAAAAATATTAGAAAATAGTTTTAATCAAGACTTATTAAACTTTGACCTTTATTTGACTTCACATGTGTAAGAGGATATTTTTAATGTGTAGGCTTTATTTTTGTGATCATTTTGGTATATTATAAGTATTTTTGTGATTTTTAAATAATAGGATATGATTTTTTATAAGTGTTATCACTTTATAAATGCTTAATAAATAATAATATTTATTTGAGTGAGACAAAATGTACAAAATAAGTTTATAAATTTATATTTTATTTTTCTAAGAATTTTGATATATTATAGTTGTTTTTCTAAGTTTTAAATAATAAAATATATTTATTTAAGATTTATCCTTAATAGGCTATTTACTAATAGTAATTATTATTTTATTTTGAGTTGGAAAATAAAATACAATAATAGGTTTAAAATATAGAATTTATTTTTCTGAACATTTTGATATATTATATATATATTTTCTGAAGTATAAAACAAAAGATATTGATTTAACAAGATTTAACCATTTTCCAGAATTATTAAAATAAACTAATAAATCATTTACTACATCACTGCTGATGTCAGCATGACACAGTACACGTGGTTCAGACTTTTTATACCGAGTCTATTCTACCCTAAGTCACAGACTTGTGGGGTCACGGCCACGTCGGTATGCCACGTTGGTGGGGACTGGTCAAACGGCTGAGGTGACGTGGACCTGACGTCGGTATGACGTCACCTTGCCGGGGAGGTTCCGGCGAACGGTGGCGGCGATCTAGCGCGATTTAGCAAGTGTTCTTGGTATTGTTGGAAAGAGGGAACCGAGGCGAACTTAGGAGTGGTGTCGCCGCCCCTTTTTTGGTCACCGGAGGTACTCCGGCGACCAACTTTTGCGGCGATCGACGATGGTGCACAGCGCTATAGCGTTGTGGAGTGAGAGGGAGTGATTGGGGGGCACAGGGAGATGAAGAAGCTCACCCTGGTGATGATGGTGAGGACAATGAGGCATGGGGAGGTCCAATGGCGGCGAATCGACGACAATGGTCGCGGTGGCCGGCGGGATGTCGAGCTCAATTTTGCGCTGCTCGTGGCGCGCCTGCTAGCGAGACTTGGTGGAGATGAACGAGAAGATTATGGCGATCACAGCGGTGCCCTTGGTTGGCTCAGAGGTTCCCTTTTTCTTAATTCTATTTCTATTTTCTGGTTTTACAATTCAAGTTCAAATATGAATTCTTTAAGGATTTAAATATCCAGAGAACTTGTAGGTCATGAATATCATTGTGTAAAGCAAGTATGACTATCTTGTCCTTATTTCTTATTGTGTAATAAAATATTCATAATTATATGAGAGGTTCTTTTCATTAGGAAACATTAATTGGAATTAGGGTTTTAGGGTGTTTTGGTTTACTATATATAAACCTTATAAAATGATTTTCTTTTCACCATAGAAATTGTGATGGTAAAGATTCAAGATAGTTAATGTTTTCCATGAAATATATTCATACTTAGCCTCACATAAAGGAACTATACAAATATATTACAAAGTATTTAACTGTGTGATTCATGTTTTGATAGAGGTTTATTATATAATGGTGAACAACCGTTATAATTCATGTGGCACAAGTGATCCCAATGCCCAGCAACATCTACTTAGGGTTTCTAATACCACACTTACTATGGACCCTAGAGGATACACTACCCTCAAGTTTATTAATGAATGTTGCTAGGGATCAAGGTTTAAGGATTGATCCAAAATTTATAACCCTGAATGATATCTCAACTCAGAGTGAGCTACAAATATTACTTCTTAATATGGTCTTGATGATTCCATGAGACTAGGTCTTTATTAAGGTTTAAGAAAATCAGATGGATAAGTCTTCCACCAATACACTCTCAACTGGTATTCTACTTATATCTTAGACATTTCATTTGACTAAGAGATACTATCCATTGGCTGCCTAAAAATAGGAATTGGTTTAACTACCCTCTTTATTCTAGGTTTTTAAACAAAGAGGTAGACATGGGTTTTTTCATGGCTTGATATGATTTAGGTTAAGTCTACTCAAACACTCCTACCTTAATATCTCACTAAGCTTATCTTTAGATACGGAATTCCTTTCCTAAATATACTCATTTTACATCTCTCTTATCTTATTCACAAAGATCACATCTTCTTGAATAAGTCAATCATCTGACTCCACCATATCCATCCTCATATGATAACATGGTCATGCCACTTCAACATTACTCCACTATTCTTCTTCTAGTATATATACGACTTCCATTTCTAAACTACCCTTGAGGAAGTCATTCGTCTAGTTATTTCTAACTTCATTAATCCACTCTTGTAACATTCTTCCTTTACTACACAACTTGCACTTCTTAACTACCCTGGATGAATCCATCAATGTAGTTGTTACTAACTCCATCCATAAACTCCTTTACATTAGCCTTGCATCTACTTCCAAGGCTTGCAAGATTACTATTCTCTTTTATATCACATGTGATAACAATCCTCTGGGATGGGTAGGGTACTACTCCCATAATACAAGTTTTTTCTTGTACTAGCTTGGTTAAACTACTATGTCTTCAACTACTCCATAAGTTAACTTATGTTATATACTTCATCATACCCTAGCTTGACCACTCATGATCACGCTAGATGATTCAGCTTACTAGGGCTTGCCTAACTTAGTATACTTACAACCCTTCTTTATCAATTGGTCATCTATTGTCAAATGACTTGAGAATAATGACCACCAACCTTTGATCAAGCAAAGCTTAGGCTTTTAATTGTATGATCAAGATCTATATTCACTAAGTAGTAGGCTTGCACTAGTATCTCTATAGGATTTATCTTGTTAAGGAAACTTACTTCAGGTTTATACCTACTTGGCTTAACAAGGTTATTACTTGATACTCTAACACTACTAGCTTCCTTATAACTTCTCAAGTATTAGTTAATTCTTAGGTTTAGATACTTCTTCTAGTTAACTCATGAGTGAGTTAACTCCTTCAAGATCAATGGTTTGATCTCCACTAAGGAGCACATTCCATTGATGATGGTACATCCTACCATAACTAGTTCCTTCTTCTTAGTAACTTACTTAAGGTCTTTGGAAGGTTAATATAATAGGTCAAAGGCTAAGAGTCAATAAGTTCTAGGCCAGGAAATGATCACTCAATATTGATGATCAATTGACACTAGGACTTATCTATTTAGGAATGTCATATGTTAATATGACAACAAAGGTATGTGATGAATGGTCTTGGCTGGTTTTCCATTCTACTTCATTTGTGATAAGAGTTCATATTTGAGAACTACCATGATAACCATGGTATGAATAACTATGGCAATCAAGTGTATCAAGATTTAGTTATAGAGTTTCTTTTATGTAACTACCTCGGTGAATTACGCTCTTAGTTGCAAGCCTGGATGAGCAAAAGTTGTTAAAATAGTACGGTGGGGCCCGGGGTCCACTCACAGGTAGACCTTTCGGCCATCCTAACCACTTTCAGAATATCGGGACAAGAACGAGCGGCGTAATCGGCGGACGAAGGGATCAACTACATACACAAGTGAGTATGTATGCAAGCCACATACAACAGTCCTCAGAGCCATTCCATCTAAAAGAAATAGAAATATTGCAACGCCATATGGCAAGATCCAAATATCCTAGATAGATATAATAGTTTCGGATAGCTCCTCATACATCAAACATCAGAGTATCAGGCGGAAGCGGAAAACAAGATCCGAGTACGGATAAAAAGCAAATCGGCATAAGATGCCACATAAATAAACACATCCCGCCCACAGATCTCACGGATCCTCGTTCCCAGAATCTCTACACCGAGTGATCGTTGCCAACATCATCTGTCTCCTCCACCCAGTATCCATCTTGCGAGTACACCTGTTCATCTGAATCAAACAATTTATCGTGTGAGACCCTAGGGGTACTCAGCAAGTCTTTATGCCTCTAAAGGGGACACAACCTGGGGTGACGCAATTGCAGCAAAAGATAATAACTAACAAGTCTATAGATACTCGCTATCCATCCGCCTAACCAATGATAGACGGATGTCCGTGAATTAAGAACAACAGTTATCACAGTATAATTAACAGATCCATCCTCCTTCTCGCTTACCAACGAGAAAGTGGACGAACAACCCCCATCCGTTGGAATTTTTATTAACCATTCCATGAGTATTGCACTATTTACTAGTCGGGTACTTAGTCAATTTAAAAGCGGTACTTTAGTTACACTTGTCTATGATCGAGAAACTGTGCTCCAAGTCGTCCATAACCGCGGACACGGCTTTCAGAAAGATTTACCCTGCAGGGGTGCACAAATAGCAACACACACTCGATCAACCTCGGAAAAACCAACTCAAAACCCAACGAGGCATTCACGACAAAGTGATCACAAGATTCAGAAATATTTCAGGGGGCCACCCCACTAAGCTACCCGCAATGAAGTTGGCCGGCTCCGGAACGGACCCAGGGTTTGCGACGACAGCTGTAAACGACTGGGAAACCGAAAATATGACTGGGCATGTCGATACCGCGAAAACGTGGCGCGATCCAAAACAGTATAGGTGCTCCACGCACAATCTTAGATAAAACAGTAAGCATGGCATATGTACAGAATAGTAACAAAGCCCCAAACTACTAATGGCCCCAAGAAATAGAAATGAATCAAGCTCTGGCTCAGGGGGGTCCATAAGGCCTCCCGGATGTGGATAGTGCGAATAGCCAAGGAACAGGAATCAAGTACTCGGGGTCCTACGGGACACAAGTGAGCATGAAAAACCAAATAACAGATATTGCTCACCGGTGCCTCTTTCATTAGTTGTCCCATTACTACTCAGGTTAAGTTGTTTAGGTGCCTCGTTATTCATCAGACACTCACATACCCTACACATGCTTTTCTACGACTCGCATGGCCCAATCAACTCCTGTAGTAATGGCTCATGGGATTGAGGAACAAGCTTCGGTGGGGTTTAAAAGTAAATGCTATGCAGTACTTGGGATTCAATTTAATGCAATCGCGACTCCATGATGCAAGAATAAGATAGAGGCAATAGGTACTATATGTATGCAAGCATGTGGTAGTGCTTGCCTGGCAGCTCAGTTGAAGCGAGAGATGGATCTGGGTAGAACTCCTGTGATTCCTGATAATTCTCCTGCAAGGCGTCTATTCGAAGAAGAACCAAACAAACAAGGGCCAACATGAATAAAGTGCACACGCATATGAATAAAATGCGACAAGCAAACATGCATGCCATGATGAATGATGCACAATTTACATGGCAATAAAGTAGCATGGCCTAGGTGAGTTGTGCGGACAAGAATAATTTATTTTATTATTTATCTAATCAAGTTTTATTGCCATAAACAGTTCTGATTTTTAATAATGACATGATGCATGCTTCAATTCAGAACAATGAATACATAGATAGAACAGGCTCGTCGCGCTGATCGATTTAGACATATTATTTGTCGAATTCGGAGTTGTAGATTTAAAGTTATTAATTTATTAAGAAAAGGGTATTTTATTGTAATTTTAATCATCTCGAAAATTTAAAGTGGTCAAACATTATTTTGACTAGCATATTTGAATTCCTCACATTTTTCTGATTCCAAAACATATATCATTTGTATTATTTGGATTTATAATTTAAAAGTTATTTAAAAATAGATTTGAATTTGTATTTAAACATTTTCTGAAATCATTTGTTTTAAACAGATAAACAGCTAGACTTTTTCCAGCCAGAAAAAACTAGCCCCAGCCACAGACAGGTGGGCCAACACTGACTGTGCGGGAATGACGCGCAAAACCTTTTTACACCGGCACAGAGGCTAGCCCAGGAGACCGACATGTGGGTCCAACGGGGCCGCGGGTCCACGGCGCGCGCGGCCAGCCGGTGGACGACACGTGGTGGATCCGGGGACTACGGGTTAGGGTTTTTGGAACCTGGGGGGGTTTTCTGCTAAAGAGTTAGAGGGGCTGACTGGTGGGGCCTGATGGACTTCGGGTTGAGAAGTAAAAAGATGTGGGGGGGGGGAATTGCAAAGTGCGCACGACACTGTGGATCTTCCCTGCGTCTCTGACGCGACTGACGGAGAACGCGAGCGGCGCGGTGGGGGCTCGAACCCGCGACGCGGTGCGTGCGCGCAGGCGGCGGTGACCACTGGGCTAGGCGGGGTTTGTTGGAGGAGAAGGGGGACGCGGCTAGGTAAGTTAGCGCGGCGCGCAACAGGCCGGTGCACATGCACGTGCATGCACTGAGGGCGTTCGGCTCGTGGATCCGTGCGTACAGGAAGAACAAGACGAGGAGAGGGTGTCCAGGAGGATCGCGGGCTCACCGCGGGGCTGCTAGTGGAGACGGATCGGACTGAGACGCGGTGGATCACCGGCGATGCAGACGGACGGCAGGGCTAGGGTTTCGGGCGGCGCGTTGGCGTGCAGCTCGGCCTGGTGCTCCTTCTCCATGTCTGCGGGTACAGGGGGATGCTGGGGGACGGCGAGGCTGAGGGGCTGGCTCGGTTGAGGGGCCTAGCGGGCAGAGGGAGAGCGAGAGGAGCCAAGAGGGGGAGGCTCGGGTGGTAGAGCAAGTGAGGCTCGGCTAGGTTAGGTTAGAGGGGTGGGGGTAGCTCGCATGGGTAGAGAGGGACTAGGTGGGGTAGCTTGGCAGGGAGAGAGATATGTGCCTCAGCATGGTGAGAGGAGGGAGGCGAGGTGAGGGTTAGGGTAAGGGGTTAGGGTTTGGACTAGAACTAGGGTTAAAGAGAGGAGGTTAGAGAGGGTTAGGGTTTTACTAGAGTATGATCCACAAGATCCCACAAGTATGTGGTGATGGCATGGAGAGTGAGAAGAGAGAAAAAGTGGTGAGAGGGTTTTTGTGATGAGCCAACAAAATAAGACACGAGATGGAGGAGATGGTGGGTTTATGGGAAAATGATCCCACATGATCATGCCTAGATGGGTGATGGATAAAGAGAGAGGGGTAAGGTTTGATGATAAGCAAAAGAATAGAGCTAACATGAATTAATTCTCAAGGAACCAAGATCCACTCACAAATCTAAGTAAAACCCAAACAAAATAGAATGGTGGTGATTTGCATGGCCCATGCATGGGCATTAAATGCCATGTTTTATTCTTGTGAAAACAATAATAATGTAACATGGCATTATACAAATGCATCCCAAGATATGGAGTAAATCCAAGCTAAAGGAAAAAGAATTGAATCCATCCCAACCCACATGAGCTAGATTAAATGGTCAAAGAAAATAAAAGCTCATGGGTAATTAGGATGGTGGAATTATAAGGTGGTGACAAAGAAAGGTGATGGAGTTAGAATAAAAGATATGCCCCCAACTCAACTTGGGCATCAAGCATTTATCAAGAACCAAATACAATATACCAAGAGCCAAATACAATTAATAATGCATATGAGAGAAGAACCAAATGAAAAGGGTTTTATATGATGCTCAAATGCAAGGTGGCATGATGACATGAGCATGATATAATTATGATGCAACAATTATATGTAGGAATTAGCCATTATATTACTAGACCATGTAGCATTACATATGTTAGACAGATGGGATGCTACAACTCTCCCCCACTAAACAGGAATCTCGCCCCGAGATTCTAGGAAGAAGAAGACACGAAGAGGGTAGGATATTTGGCACGGAGCTCATCCTCGCGTTCCCAAGTGGCTTCATCAACGGAATGGTGCGACCACTACACCTTGCAGAACTTGATGGACTTGTTGCGAGTCCTTCTTTCTGCGACTTCAAGGATTTTTGTGGGGTGTTCTTGATAAGACAGATCTTCTTGGAGATTGATGAGTTTATGGTCCATGGTCCTGCCGGGATCCTTGAAGCACTTCTTGAGTTGAGAGATATGGAAAACATCATGAACCTTGAGTTTTTCAAGGAGCTCAAGAGCATAAGCAACTTCTCCTCTTCTTCCACGAATTTTGAAAGGACCGATGTATCTAGGAGCCAGCTTTCCTTTGATACCAAACCGGTGCATGCCTCTCATGGGAGTGACATGAAGGTAAACGAGATCACCAGGGACATACTCCATGTCCGTGTGCTTTCTTTCATAGTTGCTCTTCTGGCGACTTTGAGCAACCTTCAGATTTTCAAGAATGATGTGAACCTTCTCCTCCGCTTGAGTTACAATGTCGGGGCCAAACAATGTTCTTTCACCTGCGCCCGACCAACCAATCGGAGTTCTGCATTTGCGACCATAGAGATCCTCAAATGGTGCCATCTTTAGACTTTTCTGGAAGCTGTTGTTGTAAGAGAATTCAGCATAAGGAAGGCATTCTTCCCACTTCATGCCGAAAGAGATAACGCAAGCACGGAGCATATCTTCTAGATTCTGATTGGTCCTTTCAACTTGTCCTTGCGACTGAGGGTGGTAAGCTGTGCTGAAGTTCAATTTTGTCCCCAAAGCATTTTGGAAACTTCCCCAGAACTTGGAAGTGAAGATGCTTCCACGGTCTGAACTGATCTCAAGAGGAACCCATACAGAGAGACAATTCTGTTGATATAGAGCTCAGCCAACTGAATTGCGGAAATTGTTTCCTTGATGGGAAAGAAGTGAGCCACTTTAGAAAGCCTGTCGATGACAACAAAGATTGCATTGTTGCCCTTCTGCGACCTTGGAAAACCAGTTATGAAGTCCATCTCTACTTTCTCCCATTTCCATTCCGGAGGCTTCAATGGCTGTAGAAGACCGGAAGGCTTCTGATGGACAGCTTTAACTCTGCGACAAACATCACACTCCGAGACATACTTGGCACAATATCGTTTCAACCCAGGCCACCAATATTGTGTTTTCAAGTCCATGTACCTCTTAGTGCTGCCGGGGTGGATAGAAAGACCAGAATCATGTGCCTCCTTGAGAACTTGCTCTCTTAAACCCGGGTAGTTCGGAACAAACATTCGGTGTTCAAAGAAAAGATTGCCTTGGTCGTCGACATGGAAGGACTCATACTTTGGAAGCTGAATGTTGGAGATGATCTTTGTGGTGTAAGGATCGCCAAGTTGAATGGAGCGAACCTTTTCTTCCAAGAGAGGTGTTGCCAGAAGGTTCAGAAGATACCCTTGATCCACAATTTCAAGGTTGAGCTTGCGGAATTCCTCGCACAAGAGAGGTTGTTGTTCTTCCACCATGAGGTTGTTGACATAAGCTTTTCGGCTGAGAGCATCGGCCATGACATTAGCTTTGCCCGGAGTGTAGTTGATGGTTAAATCGAAGTCATTAATTGCTTCAATCCACCTCCTCTGACGAAGGTTGAGATCAGGCTGTGTGAAGATATACTTCAGACTCTTGTGATCAGAAAAGATCTCACAACGGTTGCCAAGCAAGTAATGCCTCCATGCTTTCAAAGCAAAGACAACTGCTGCAAGTTCGAGGTCATGTGTAGGATAGTTGATCTCATGCGTCTTCAACTGTCGAGAGGCATAAGCAACAACTTGTTTTTCTTGCATAAGGACCGCACCCAATCCTTGCAAGGAGGCATCACAGAATATCTGGAAAGGCTTTGATGTATCTGGAGGAATCAAGACTGGTGTGGAAGTGAGCTTCTCTTTGAGTGTTTCAAAGCTTGCTTGACATGCAGGAGTCCAAAGGTATTTCTTGCCTTTCTTGAGGAGATCGGTAAGAGGCTTCGCAATCTTCGAGAAGTTTTGAACGAAGCGACAGCTGTAACTAGCCAAACCAAGGAAACTCTGGACTTCTTTGACATTTATGGGTGGAAGCCAGTGAACAATTGTCTTAATAGTTTCTGGGTTGACGGCAATGCCCTTGGCAGAGATGACGTGACCAAGGTAGGTGACTTGAGGCAGCCAGAATTCACACTTGGAGAACTTTGCATACAGGCGGTTCTCACGAAGCTTGTTTAGGACACACCGAAGGTGTTCTTCATGTTCCTCCTTTGACTTAGAATAGACTTGAATGTCATCCAGATAGACCACAACGAACTTATCAAGATACTCCGTGAAAACCGAGTTCATAAGCCTCGAGAAGGTGGCAGGTGCGTTGGTGAGACCAAAAGACATGACCGTGTACTCATACAGGCCATAGCGGGTGGTGAAAGCTGTTTTGGGAACATCTTCCTTGCGGATCTTGATTTGATGATAACCACTTCTCAAATCAAGCTTAGAGAATACCACAGCTCCAGCTAGCTGATCAAAGAGATCATTAATCTGCGGAAGGGGATATTTATTCTTGATTGTTTTAGCATTGAGTGCCCGATAGTCAACACAGAGTCTATCAGTCTTGTCTCGCTTCTTCACAAAGATGGTTGGACTACCCCAAGAAGAAGTACTGTGCTGAATGAAACCCAACTTCTCTTGTTCATCAAGCTAACGTTTGAGTTCAGCCAACTCAGCAGGACCCATTTTATAAGGCCGCTTGGAGATAGGAGCGGTACCAGGTTCAAGTTTAATCACAAACTCAACCTCACGATCCGGAGGCATACCTGACAACTCTTCAGGAAAGACATCTGGGAACTCACAGACCACCGGAACACTCTGAATACCTTCCATAGCATCATCATTCAGAGCCGCCAAAGAGAAAAGCTGAATTGTAGGAGTCAGACTTGGAGAATAGACTATATGGCCTTCAGGAATTTTCAGAGAGACCGAATGTTCAGCACAATCAATCACAGCTTTATTGGCAGCTAGCCGATCCATGCCTAAAATGACATCAATATCTGAGCTGCCTAGAATAATTAAGGAAGCCGGGAACGAAGAGCCACCAATCTCAATTTGATTGCCATGGCTGCTTTTAGAAGCCCTCATGTTTGATCCAGGAGATTGCACCATGAGGCGAGTTGGTAAAGCATCAGAAGGTAACCCATTACTCTCCGCAAACTTGTATGACACGAAAGAATGTGAAGCACCAGAATCAAATAAAACTCGTGCAGGAACTGAGTTAACAGGAAGCATACCCATCACAACTCCAGATGCATGCTCATCTTGAGCGACGTTGACACAGTTGGCACGAGCAACTGTAGACCCGGGCTTGGTGTTGATGTTGAGAGCCCGAGGTGGAGGTGCACGAACCATAGAAGAATTTGCCGCAGGTCTTGGAGGTGGTGGAGGAAGAGCTTTGTTGTTCATTGGACAATTCCAGTGTTGATGCCCAGTGTTTCCACAAGTGTAACAAGCACCAGGTGGACGTGGAGCAATGTAGCCAGGGACTCCGCCAGGCGCTTCAGGGTAGTTGTGGTTGTAGCCCCTAGGAGCCGCGGTGAAGGAGTTTGGTGGCCTTGTCGCGTAGCTTGACGGTCTTGGTGGAGCCAGGAGCGACGGTAGGGTGTTAGGAACCCAGACACGACGCTTAGAAGGAGCTGTCATAGCTGAAGAGCTTGCTACATCGCGGCTGTGTTTCTTTGACTCCTCAAACACTTGCCTGCTTGCTTCTTCCTGTAGAGCTGTGTGTTGGAGTTCCAGAAAAGACCCCGGCCTTGCATGAGTGATTGCATATTTGATTGAAGCATTGAGCCCTTGCCTGAACCTCTTTTGCTTCTTCTTGTCATCAGAGATCTCATCGCCACCATACCGAGAAAGGTTCATGAAGTTTCTGATGTAGGTATTGACATTGTCATTGCCCTGTTTGAGGTTGAGAAACACTTCCTTCATCCTTTCCATGACAATTTCTGACAGATATTGCTCTTTGAAAGCCGCAGTGAATTGCTCCCAAGTAGGCTGAGAACTAGAGAGGTCTGCCTTGAGGTAATTTTCCCACCACAGAGCTGCATCTCCCTTCAGAAGGTGTGTGGTACATTTTACCCATTCTTGCTCAGGAACATCCGCAGTCATCAGCAACCTTGACATTTCACGCAGCCAATCATCAACATCGAGTGGCTGATCAGACACCTCAAATTGGCGTGGGTTGAACTTCAGAAAACTCTTGATGTCTCCACGCTTGGGAGGTGGAGGTAGCAGAACAAACTCATTCCTCCTCACGCTTTCTTCAAATCGCTGCTGGTTCTGCTGCATAGTTCCCAAGGCATTTGCAATACTTGCCAAAGCAGCCCCTAGTTCAGGTGGTATGTCCTCCTCAGAACGGCGTGGTGGTGCCATCCTGTGATTGATATAAAACACAAGTCAGTACTATAATGGAGAATAATAATAATCCAAAATAGTACCAAAATGGAATTAACCAAGATTAAAGGATACAATTCACTGAGATGATATTAAAATATCAACGAAGTTCAAAGCACCTAGAAGATATTAAGCATATCGCACACGACTAAACAAGGAGTGTGGTACACAAGCTAACAAAGAAAAAATTTCCGCAAATTTCGGCATTAAAATACCACTATATGCGCAAAACCACTTAACCAATCAAGATTAGTAACTCTACTGATTCAATATACAAGAGCAAATGATAAAAGTAGTGGTATGGTCGCGAGTCCATCCCGCACTCAAATCATTACTCCGCACATGAATCAGTAAAACACATATCCCAACACCTTCTTCTTAAGATGATCCTAAAGATTAGTAAATATGGAACGAACACCCCAAACAAGATAACGTCAGATAACAAAGAGTAAGACAGATCGCGTTGGTATACAACGAATCAGATAGATCGCGTCGGTTTACAAAGGCCTATCGGTATGGAATGTACCAATAGTTGATAACCAAAAGGCAGATATTGATAACATTTGGATGCAACAGATAGACAAAGAATTCACACACACACACACACACAACCTATGGTACCACGGAACCTAGAACACGTGAATCCTAGTTTGAATTTTAGAAGAGGATTGAAAACGTTACACTTCCTTACCAGAAAAGGGTGGGTGGGTGGGTAAGAAGAAAAATGGAAGCAGTCCTACTCTCACGTTTTGTTTTTCCCTAGTATACATAGCTACCAAAAATATTTGCTAGACTGACAACGACCATTTGGCTGAGACCCTGAAGGGCGGGATGACTCTGATACCAATTGTAACTACCTCGGTGAATTACGCTCTTAGTTGCAAGCCTGGATGAGCGAAAGTGGTTAAAATAGTACGGTGGGGCCCGGGGGCCACTCACAGGTAGACCTTTCAGCCGTCCTAACCACTTTCAGAACATCGGGACAAGAACGAGCGGCGTAATCGGCAGGCGAAGGGATCAACTACATACACAAGTGAGTATGTATGCAAGCCACATACAACAGTCCTCAGAGCCATTCCATCTAAAAGAAATAGAAACATTGCAACGCCATACAGCAAGATCCAAATATCCTAGATAGATATAATAGTTTCGGATAGCTCCTCATACATCAAACATCAGAGTATCAGGCGGAAGCGGAAAACAAGATCCGAGTACGGATAAGAAGCAAATCGGCATAAGATGCCACATAAATGAACACATCCCGCCCACAGATCTCACGGATCCCCGTTCCCGGATACTCTACACCGAGTGATCCTTACCAACATCATCTGTCTCCTCCACCCAGTATCCATCTTGCGAGTACACCTGTTCATCTGAATCAAACAATTTATCGTGTGAGACCCTAGGGGTACTCAGCAAGTCTTTATGCCTCTAAAGGGGACACAACCTGGGGTGACGCAATTGCAGCAAAAGATAATAACTAACAAGTCTATAGATACTCGCTATCCATCCGCCTAACCAATGATATACGGATGTCCGTGAATTAAGAACAACAGTTATCACAGTATAATTAACATATCCATCCTCCTTCTCGTTTACCAACAAGAAAGCGGACGAACAACCCCCATCCCTTGGCATTTTTATTAACCATTCCATGAGTATTGCACTATTTACTAGTCAGGTACTTAGTCAATTTAAAATCAGTACTTTAATTACACTTGTCTATGATCGAGAAACTGTGCTCCAAGTCGTCCATAACCGCGGACACGGCTTTCAGAAAGATTTACCCTGTAGGGGTGCACAAATAGCAACACACACTCGATCAACCTCGGAAAAACCAACTCAAAACCCAACGAGGCATTCACGACAAAGCGATCACAGGATTCAGAAATATTTCAAGGGGCCACCCCACTAAGCTACCCGCAACGAAGTTGGCCGGCTCCGGAACGGACCCAGGGTTTGCGACGACGGCTGTAAACGACTGGGAACCCGAAAATATGACTGGGCTTGTCGATACCGCGAAAACGTGGCGCGATCCAAAACAGTACAGGTGCTCCACGCACAATCTTAGATAAAACAGTAAGCATGGCATAAGTACAGAATAGTAAAAAGCCCCAAACTACTTGTGGCCCCAAGAAATAGAAATGAATCAAGCTCTGGCTCAGGGGGGTCCATAAGGCCTCCCGGGTGTGGATAGTGCGAAGAGTCAAGGAACAGGAATCAAGTACTCGGGGTCCTACGGGACAGAAGTGAGCATGAAAAACCAAATAACAGATATTGCTCACCGGTGCCTCTTTCATTAGTTGTCCCATTACTACTCAGGTTAAGTTGTTTAGGTGCCTCGTTATCCATCAGACACTCACATACCCTACACATGCTTTTCTACGACTCGCATGGCCCAATCAACTCATGTAGTAATGGCTCATGGGATTGAGGAACAAGCTTCGGTGGGGTTTAAAAATAAAGGCTCTGCAGTACTTGGGATTCAATTTAATGCAATCGCGACTCCATGATGCAAGAATAAGATAGAGGCAATAGGTACTATAAGTATTCAAGCATGTGGTAGTGCTTGCCTGGCAGCTCAGTTGAAGCGAGAGATGGATCTGGGTAGAACTCCTCTGATTCCTGATAATTCTCCTGCGGGGCGTCTATTCGAAGAACCAAACAAACAAGGGCCAACATGTAAAGTGCACAAGCATATGAATAAAATGCGACAAGCAAACAGGCATGCCATGATGAATGATGCACAATTTACATGGCAATAAAGTAGCATGGCCTAGGTGAGTTGTGGGGACAAGAATAATTTATTTTATTATTTATCTAATCAAGTTTTATTGCCATAAACAGTTCTGATTTTTAATAATGACATGATGCATGCTTCAATTCAGAACAAGGAATGCATAGATAGAACGGGCTCGTCGTGCTGATCGATTTAGACATATTATTTGTCGAATTCGGAGTTGTAGATTTAAAGTTATTAATTTATTAAGAAAAGGGTATTTTATTGTAATTTTAATCATCTCGAAAATTTAAAGTGGTCAAACATTATTTTGAATAGCATATTTGAATTCCTCACATTTTTCTGATTCCAAAACATATATCATTTGTACTATTTGGATTTATAATTTAAAAGTTATTTAAAAACAGATTTGAATTTGTATTTAAACATTTTCTGAAATCATTTGTTTTAAACAGATAAACAACTAGACTTTTTCCACCCAGACAGAACTAGCCCCAGCCACAGACAGGTGGGCCAGCGCTGACTGTGCGGGAACGACGCGCAAAACCTTTTTACACCGGCACAGAGGCTAGCCCAGGAGACCGACAGGTGGGTCCAACGGGGCCGCGGGTCCACTGCGCGCGCGGCCAGCCGATGGACGACACGTGGTGGATCCGGGGACTGCGGGTTAGGGTTTTTGGAACCTGGGGGGCTTTTCTGCTAAAGAGTTAGAGGGGCTGACTGGTGGGGCCTGATGGACTGCGGGTTGAGAAGTAAAAAGATGTGTGTGGGGGGGGGGGGGGAATTGCAAAGTGCGCACGACACTGTGGATCTTCCCTGTGTCTCTGACGCGACTGACGGAGAACGCGAGCGGCGCGGTGGGGGCTCAAACCCGCGACGCGGTGCATGCGCGCAGGCGGCGGTGACCACTGGGCTAGGCGGGGTTTGTTGGAGGAGAAGGGGGACGCGGCTAGGTAAGTTAGCGCAGCACGCAACAGGCCGGTGCACATGCACGTGCATGCACTGAGGGCGTTCGGCTCATGGATCCGTGCGTACAGGAAGAACAAGACGAGGAGAGGGTGTCCAGGAGGATCGCGGGCTCACCGCGGGGCTGCTAGTGGAGACGGATCGGACCGAGACGCGGTGGATCGTCGGCGATGCAGACGGACAGCAGGGCTAGGGTTTTGGGCGGCGCGTCAGCGTGCAGCTCGGCCTGGGGCTCCTTCTCCATGTCTACGGGTACAGGGGGATGCTGGGGGACAGCTTGTTCTTCCTCGACGTCTAACTCTCCACGCCGCCGGCTAGAACGGGTAGGTGGGGTGGGGGCCGACGGTGGCCGCCGGGGTGTGAGAGAGATGGAGGCGCAGGCAGGGGTGGGGAGAAGAAGGGCGAGGTCCTGGGGATCTGGGGATGCAGAGGAGGCGTGGGGAAAGAGATAAAGGCGAGGGAGAGAGAGGAGGATGCCGTGGGGGATCGGGGTAGAGAAAAAGGTGGCTTCGGCCACCTTTCCTCCCTCTCCTTCACGTGCTCGAGCTGGGGCTCGGCCTGGGGATTGGCTGCAGGTGGGAACAGCGAGGCTGAGGGGCTGGCTCGGTTGAGGGGCCTAGCGGGCAGAGGGAGAGTGAGAGGAGCCAAGAGGGGGAGGCTCGGGTGGTAGAGCAAGTGAGGCTCGGCTAGGTTAGGTTAGAGGGGTGGGGGTAGCTCGCACGGGTAGAGAGGGACTAGGTGGGGTAGCTTGGCAGGGAGAGAGATATGTGCCTCAGCATGGTGAGAGGAGGGAGGTGAGGTGAGGGTTAGGGTAAGGGGTTAGGGTTTGGACTAGAACTAGGGTTAGAGAGAGGAGGTTAGAGAGGGTTAGGGTTTTACTAGAGTATGATCCACAAGATCCCACAAGTATGTGGTGATGGCATGGAGAGTGAGAAGAGAGAAAAAGTGGTGAGAGGGTTTTTGTGATGAGCCAACAAAATAAGACAGGAGATGGAGGAGATGGTGGGTTTATGGGAAAATGATCCCACATGATCATGCCTAGATGGGTGATGGATAAAGAGAGAGGGGTAAGGTTTGATGATAAGCAAAAGAATAGAGCTAACATGAATTAATTCTCAAGGAACCAAGATCCACTCACAAATCCAAGTAAAACCCAAACAAAATAGAATGGTGGTGATTTGCATGGCCCATGCATGGGCATTAAATTCCATGTTTTATTCTTGTGAAAACAATAATAATTTAACATGGCATTATACACATGCATCCCAAGATATGGAGTAAAGCCAAGCTAAAGGAAAAAGAATTGGATCCATCCCAACCCACATGAGCTAGATTAAATGGTCAAAGAAAATAAAAGCTCATGGGTAATTAGGATGGTGGAATTATAAGGTGGTGACAAAGAAAGGTGATGGAGTTTGAATAAAATATATGCCCCCAACTCAACTTGGGCATCAAGCATTTATCAAGAACCAAATACAATATACCAAGAGCCAAATACAATTAATAATGCATATGAGAGAAGAACCAAATGAAAAGGGTTTTATATGATGCTCAAATGCAAGGTGGCATGATGACATGAGCATGATATAATTATGATGCAACAATTATATGTAGGAAGTAGCCATTATATTACTAGACCATGTAGCATTACATATGTTAGACATATGGGATGCTACATTTTCTTAAGTTAATACTTAACTTAGTATTCAGGATTTGTGGTATATAATACCTTGATATCATCTCTGGAACATTAAGTATTCATCCTTGAGTTGTTGTATGGAATACCATGTAAGGATCTCTAGAAGATCTAGTACTCTTTATTCAGTAGTGTGTTGTGACTTAGTTTCATTACATTTGATCTACCCTTAGATCAAATTATATTACCCAAAGATAAGGTTTTAGCAAAGGTCATATTGAAACTTATCGTAATCAAATTGATGATCTACTTCAGTTACACCAAGTTAAGAGAAGGTTCAATCACTTTGACAAGTTTTATTTAAAAGCGCGAAAATTATTCAGATTTTCTATGCATGAATGCAATGCACACACCACATCTCAGCATATTTCTAAGCCCTAATGCTGGGATGTTACAGACTCTCCCCCTTAAAATAAACTTCGTCCCTGAAGTTCATACTCTCTTACGTTTCGGAATGAGGAGTTGACTTGTATTGATCACAACATTTCTTAAATCCATTGTGATCCTAAATGGGGATAATTGCAGTATCCTGTATCCAAATCTTTTTCCTTGAATTCTCTTCATACCGGGCAACTTCTAGCTATCATTTTTTTAATTTGTAGAATAACTCCTTCTATTATAATCCCTTGGGTTATGTCTTTATAGTCCTACTTAGGATTGGTTTTGGACCCATTTAATCCATTTTTATCAGGCTTTCCTATTCCTCTCCACTAGCCTATATTGGAGTACTTTATTCCCCCTTTAAGGACATCTTGAGAGTTGTTTCTCCTTTATAACTAGTCTGCTAGAGTTAATGTGGTTTATCTCCTTCCATCATTCGATCAGCAGGACAAACTCTCGGAAATACTTTATAATGATGACTTCTTATAACCTTATGAAAATAAGGCTTAATCTTATCATCGTTTAGTACTTTTTTTCCAACCTTTAGTTGGAAGGTCAAGTAACAACACTTGAGTGTTTATTGTTTACTATCCCCCTTCAGGTTTCCTAATGGTCTCTAAAATGTATGTATAATACCCATTGACTCTACAGTTAAGATATTGGTCTCTATCTTATACGTTACCTCTCGAAGGTCTCACAAAAGAATCTGCGGTACACCCACACAATTGTGGATCTCCGAAATGAATCTTCCAACGTTACTTGTCTTACTTTTATCTTCTTAGACATTATTTCTTATTGACAAACCCGATTTCACAAAATGTCTTGAAAGCCGTTCGCTTAAATTTTATACTTCTTTATGTCTCTTTTAGCTTAGGCCAAGTTTTATACTCTTTAATTTATACAATAATGACCTAACTAGCTAAACCGATAGGGTACCTGCTATGGATACCAGCTGCAGATCCTCCTAGGTGTATATGAATTAGTCTACAGATTTTCTACTTCTTACTGTCATTCTCTCTGAGTTGTCAGAGCTTGAATACCACCCTTGTTCCAAGACTTCTTCTTTGCACTAACTCATGACACTTCCATGATCTTGGGATAACTACTTCATTAGCTTCTGAGCAACATCACCTATCTTGAGTGAACTTAAATTCATTCCTTCATGTTGCTCCACACCTTCTCGGCACTACTATTCCTTCTTTTTGCCAGCTCATAGTGAGTTGGGATTAATCCATCCTTCAAAATAGTGTTGATACTCCTTAGATTTCACTTCCTTCTTTGTGCAATTATTTATCTTATTCTTCGGAACTTGTCACTCCCTTACACGAATTCCCTTTACTATCTAGGTCTATAACATCAAGTAATAACTTGATTATTTAGTTTTCGACTAAATATTTCTCTTGCGAAATACTAATATGTTTCAAGTATTTCATGTGGGAACAAGTGGTGGAACTCGACAAACATTGTTGAGAGGCACAAGAATGCCAATCATGCTTAAACTTTGAGTAATGTTTAAAATTCTAGTACAACTCTGATTAAATCTTAGCCACCAATTAGGCATCTAACATTCCAAATAATTTAGGTGATGTGGATCAATCTAATGCCTCGAAAAACACTCTTTTATTTCTTTTAGTATATATATAATAGACTGGAGTAGGGGGCCATTGCCCCCCCTTTGACCCAGGAAAGATCTTCCACCTTAAACGAGGTGCCCTTGGTGTCATGTTGCTCTAGGGCCCAAAATCCAAGAACCGACCCTAATTATATCATCGAGTCTCCTATCTCTGCACATACGCATGTACGACGTGGTGGGAGAATAATGTAGTTGGAGACGACATTGATGAAATTCTAACGACGTGGTGGGAGAATAATGCAGTTGGAGACGGCATTGATGAAATTCTAACCGTTTCACAAAGTTCCTCCATGTCAAAGAGGATAGAATGGTCTCCTTGACAGCGTTGTAGTATTCAGTAATAAATAAATAAATTTTCTTAAAGCTTATAACAATAAGGCCACATACCTAGATCTGTTGGTTAGAGTGTTGGTCTTATGAGCCCAAGGTTGCTGAATTTCTTCCAGCATAACAACTATAGGTCACTCACTAGTTCCCTTCTCAATATTCCTTTCAGGATAACAACTATATGTCCCTCACTAGTTCCCTTCTGGCCAAGGTCTCTTCATATTTTTCTTCTTTTTTACAAGAAGGGGCTTCAACCTTTTTACTAACTCTACTTATTTGAGCGAGAGTATTGGCCTAGATTGTAACATATTATCTACACAAAGGGTACACAAAATCCTTTAGGTGGAACTTTTTGCCTAAAATTATACCAACATGTTTACATGTGGTTAGAGTGTTGACATTTTCATTCGCAACAAAAAAGAGTGGATACATTTTGTCCATGAGAAACATGTTCAGACGTCCATTGGTACCCTAGTGATAAAAAATAGTGGACAGCAAGGCAAAGTTTGGTGGGAAAGAAGAAAGAAGATGGTCATACCCACCAAAAGATATTTTGAAAATCAATATCGACGCTGCTTTTATTATTGACAAGGGATGATGAAGTTCATGTTTCCGCATGTAGAGACTCACCATTTGTTGTTGATGCAATGCAATGATGGCCGAAGCCTATGCTCTACGAGATGGTTTTTGCTTAGCTGAATATGTCGGTTGCTATAGTTTTATTATGTAGTGATGGGGGATTTTTAGTTACTACTACCTCCGTTCCATAATATAAGCCTTTTTAGAAAGCTGAGGTAGTACCTTCTGTGATTGCACAATCCTTGCTATAAGTCCTATATATGCCACCTTTAAACACTACCCCAATAGAAGTCATCAAGGTTTTTTTTTGAGAGAGAAGTCATTGGGGTTGATCATAAGATAGCTAGGAATCTTGTATGTAGGGAACTGCCCCCAAAGTTTTATTTTAACCATGATGAACGATGTGTTTGTGTTTGATATAATCAATAAATCTCTCTCCGATGGCTTTGCATAAAAAGAACTTTTTTGAAACTGGGGAATATATTCCATTAAACCTAGTGCATAGTAAGATCACTAGCAACCAAAACAGATACAAATTCTGGTGCGTCCTCAAGCCAAACTGAGTTCAACGTGACCAGCTCTTTGCCATGCTGAGCAATGGCGTGAGCAGCCTTATTACAAGAAAGACGACAGAAACTAAACTCATAAGGATCAAAAGATGCAGTACAAAGACTTCTAGCTTCTCTGAAAAGGGTCCCGATATCTGCCATATCATAGTCACCAGAGTTTAGTGCAGAGACCAAGTTCAAGGAATCAGACTCAAACTGAACTCGAAAGGCACCCAAATTGCTTGTCTTATCAATGGCCTCCACACAAGCAGCTGCTTCCGCATGCCAGGCGCTGATCAAATGGTTCAAACGACCCGCACCTACCGCAAGGAATTGGCCATCATTCGTGCGTGCGATAAAGCCCCACGCACCATCATGTGTCTGCTGACAGTAGGCGGCATCGAAGTTAACCTTGATGAACGATTCAGCTGGAGGCTTCCACGTTTCTGCCATGGGTTTTTCCTTCACTAGATTCTCTGCGGCGATGACGAACTCAGACATGTGTCGCTGAATCAAGAAACAGACATCGTCCGTGGATGGCATCTTCTCACCCGCATTGGTTTTGTTTCTCGCAGTCCACCAGTCCCACAGCAAGATAATGACACGCTCCTTGGCCTCTGGCTTGAGTGACAAAATGTGCTTAGTAACCTGTAGAGCACTAGAGCAGTCACAAAGTTGTAGGCGCAGATCCTCACAGTCTAGCTGCCTCCACACCTTCTTGACTTCTTTGCAGCGTAGGAAAATATGTCCTCCATCTTCATCAAGGTGCAGGCACATAGGGCACCGAGTATCAAGCTCAATCATCTTACGTTTAATGTTCAGTTTGGTAGGCAAGTTGTTGTATGCAAAGCGCCAAAGAAAAATCAGAACCTTTCCTGGGAGCTTAAGATTCCACAAACTTTCCAAGTTTGATTCTCAACCGGGGCATTCTCAGATGATTCCGTATCATGATTCAGCTGGTGATCTCTCAGACTAACTCCGAGGTGATAGGCCGTTTTAACTGAAAACATGCCTTTACCCTCATAGCGACATGCCAAAAAGTCCTCCATATCCTCCTGAATTGGGATCATCATAATCTCTCGCACATCATCAGGGTTGAAGTGGTCCTGCAGCAGCACCTTGATACGTTGCAAACGTATCTATAATTTTTGATGTTCCATTCTTGTTTTATATCTACTTTCTTATGTTTAGTCCACACTTTGAGGTATTTTTATACATTTTCTAGAACTAACCTATTAACAAGATACCAAAGTGCCAGTTGCCTGTTTTCTGCTGTTTTTGGTTTCAGAAAAGCTGAAAAAGAAATATTCTCGGAATTGGACCAGACAAAATCCAAAGTCGATATTTTACCGGAAGACTCACGGAGCCAGAAGACGTGACGGAGAGGGGCTACGGGCTGGCCACACCATAGGGTGGCGCGGGTCCCCCTGGCCACGCCACCAGGTGGTGTGGGCCCCTGGTCCACCCTCTGACATTGCCCCTTCGCCTATAAAATCCCCCCGGGACGAAAACCCTAAGTACTAGATCAGAATCCCACGAAAAGTTCCACAGCGCCGCCGCCACCGAAGAGGAGATTCGGGGGACATAAGTTTCTCTTCCGGCACCCTGCCGGGACGGGGAAGTGCCCCCAGAGCCATCTCCATCGATCTCCACCACCATCTCCATCACCGTTGTTGATTCCCATGATGAGGGGGCACTAGTTCTTCCTCGAGGCTAAGGGCTCTACCGGTAGCTATGTGTTCATCTCTCTCTCTATGCGTGATCTTATGAGATCATGAGCTTTGTAATCTATAGATCTATTCTGCTACTCAAGTGATTTAATGAATCTCTGCTTATCCCAACGTGTGTGAAGTTGACAGTGTGCACACCGAGTGGCAGTTTGGCTAAGGTTACATAAATACTTGTTATGAGTTATATTTGGAGTTAGATGTCTCTATGAAATTGTGGTGTTTGTTGGAACCATCTAGCGTTTTCGATGTTGGAGGTTTTATCGGTTCATCTTTTTGGGACAGGTCAAACATTTCGTTATTTGGTTCTATCCTACCTTGCTGGAATATGATGTTTCTCTGGATTATCTTTTAGATATCATTGTCCTCTTTAAAACGATCCCAAAATCATCAAAAACGGAGTTCAGATACAAAAGTTATGATTGTTTCAGTTTCGCTGTTTCTGCCAGTTTTCAGGGGGGATTATCCGGCCATGGGAGCGGATTATCCGGCCCAATTTTCAGAAAATAGCTAAGGAATTTGAGGCATGGCTCCCTGTAACAAGGGCCGATTATCCGGGCCTCCGGGGGCGGATTATCCGGCCCAAATATCCGCCCCTATGTAGAGGGTCGCGCCGCGAAGTCGTTAGCCATATTTTGGCCCGGGGAACCTAGAATATCCGGGGGAGGGGCGGATTATCCAGCCTGAGAGGTCCCAAACGGTCATATTTCGTTGGGGAGGGGTATAAATAGACCCCTTCTTCCTCCTTGGGCTGGTTGCTTGCATTCTCTCTCTCTTCCATTGTTTTGACCTTCAAGAGCTTGCAAATACTCTCAATCCTTCCCATATATCTTGAATCTTTTGGGGGGATTTGAAAGGGGGATCTAGATCTACAACTCCACCAATCCATCTCTCCTCTATGTGAGGGGAACATATTGGGATCTATATCTTAGGGTTTCTTTTGTGGATTTCCTCTTGTGTTCTTCCTCTCTTATTCTCCCACTAGCTTTTGTAGCTTTGGTGGAATTTGGGAAAGAAGGACTTGAGAACTTCTTGTGTTCTTGCCATTGCATTTGGTGCATCGATTTGAGCTCTCGTAAGGATTCGATTGGGTGAAAGGTGAGAAGCTTTTTACTCTTGGGTTCTTGGAACCCTAGACGGTTTAGTTGTTTTGCAGGTTTGTGGATTACTTGGGGCCTCCAATTAAGTTGTGGAGCTTTCCCCGAGCTTGTTTGTTGGGAGCCTCCAATTGAGATGTGGAGAAGTGCCCCAATCTTTGTGAGAGGTTACAGATTGCCACCGACAAGTGCACCGATAGTGAAGAAGTGAAGCAGGCCTCTTGTGGCGAGGTTCACGGGAGAATAGGGTGAGGCCTTTTATGGCGTGGTGCTCTTAGTACCGCCCACCCCTCCAACGAGACGTACTATCTTTATGGGAGGAACTCGGTAATAAATCATCGTCTCTACGTGCCTCGGTTATCTCTATACCCGAGCTATTTACTTATGCACTTTACTTTGTGATAGCCTTCATGCTTGAAGTCTTATATCTAGCTATCACATAGTTGCTTGTTTTGCTTAGCATAAGTTGTTGGTGCACATAGGTGAACCGTAATTTATATAGGTTTTGTGCTTAACAAAGTAAACGCTAGTTTTATTCCGCCTTTGTCAAGCCCTTCTCATAAAAGTTTTAAACCGCCTATTCACCACCCTCTAGGCGGCATCTGTATCCTTTTCACCAACAACTGTCTACAAGAATAGAAGTGCGTCGACATCAAGCTATTTTCTGGCGCCGTTGCCAGGGGGTAAGGTAAAAGGTACTCACATCCTCCGGTGTGAGTGCTCGAAGTTATTTCTTTTATATTCTGCAATTTTGTCTTTTGTTTCTTGTTTTCACTAGTTAGGCTTAATGGAAAACAACAACAAAATTAGAGAGATTTATAGTATTTATCTTGAGTTACGACATGAAGTGTTTGAAGAGAAAATTAAAAAACCTATTGAACTTTATTTGCATGCTAATAGCAATGTTGTTAGTATGAATTCTCGGGACACCATTATTGCTAATGCTATGGAAAAGTCTAAGCTTGGGGAAACTAGTTTTTATGAAAATGATCTTTTTAGTTCCCCAGCTTTGGAAGATAGCTATCCTATTGCTTATGAAGATACCAAACCTCTAATATATGATGATTACAATGATGAATATGATATTTTCAGTCCACCTACTATTGAGGAGAAAATTAATTATGACTGCAATATGCCTCCTATATTTGATGATTATGGTGATGAGAATAATAATGATAGATATTTTGTTGAATTTGCTCCCACTATGATTAATAAGAATGACTATGCTTATAGGGAGAGTAATAATTGTTTTATGCATGTGGCTCATGGTAAGAATGTTTTATGTGAAAGTTATATTGTTAATTTTATTCATGTTGCTACTGAAAGTTATTATGAGAGGGGGAAACATGGTCTTATGTATCTTAACATTATTAAGTTTCCCCTCTTTATGTTGAAAGTTTTGAAGTTGCACTAGTTTTGCTTTCCTATGCTTGTTGCTTTGTGCTTTCATGACTTGTTTCTTTACAAGATTCCTATGCATAGGAAGTGGGTTAGACTTAAATGTGTTTTAATTTGCTTCTTGATGCTCTCTTTTACTTCAATTCATATTTCTTATGTGAGCATCTTCTCAAACTATCATACCTAACTTAAAGGCTTAAAGAAAAGTACTTTTTGGGAGATAACCCAATAGTTTTCTAGAGTCTTGGAAGTTATTACTTCTGTAATAACCTCTCCTTATCCTTTTTTATTTGATTTTTGTGCCAAGAATAACCTCTAATGAGAGGGAAGTAAGATTTGGGGAAGTGCTGTCCTGAAACAGATTTTTGTGCTTCACTGTAAAAATTCGTGAAAAATCTCTATATGTAGAATTGAGCTGTAATTTTCTGAATAAATCCCCCAGGTTGTTAGCTAACTTTCGTTAGTTCAACACTTGTTGATTTGAGGAACATAAGATCTTTGAAAAAAATCGGTTTTTACCTGCTGGTCTGTTTTGACAGATTTCTGCCGTTATATGCATCTGCCTTGTTATCGATTTTTTTTGGGTTCTTTTTGGTGAATTGAGATTTTTGAGAAAATTGCTACAGTAGCTTGTGTTTTTAATGAAAGTTTTTCTGTTTTAAAACTAAACCCCAAAGGTTTATTATCTTTTGAATGCACTAATGTTGCTAATGAAGATTGTATGAAGTTTTGTATGAAGGAAATTTTCAGGTGTAGGAAAAGAATGATGTAATGAGATGAAGAATGTACAAAAGCTCAAGATTGGGGATGCTACCTCGTGTCACCCCAAGAATTATCCAAGAAGTACAAGCGTCAAAGCTTGGGGATGCCCAAGGCATCTCCTTCTTCATCAATAAAAATCTCAGGTTTCTTTCAAACACTTTATTTTTATTGTTTCATGCACAATTGTGTTGTTCTTGGAGCGTCTTTGTTTTTGTTTTTAGTTTTATTTTGTTTGATTTTTTTAAATAAGTTGGTTGGATCCCAACACACTTCTTTTGGAGAGAGACACACCATGTTATTCATTGCCTAGAACACTCTAGTTTTCATTCTTATTGTTTTGTGAGTGTTCTCTTTTGCTAGCACTGTGCTTACCCTTAGTTTTCTTGTGCTTTCATCTTATAACTTTTTAGTTCTTGTTTTTGGATTTGTGAGACAAGCTCACTGATATTTATTTATTATTATCTTTGTGAGTTCTTTCAAATAGGTTAATTTGGATTGGAAAAGAGTAGGAAAGTTCATGCTTAAGTGGTATAAAAGGAGCTTGGTTTTGACTGTGACTTAGACTTTATCATTTCATGCTTGATATTGATTTGGCTTTATGCTTAGTGATTATTGTTGTAGCATGGCATGTTATAAACAATTGAGATTGCTTAATGTGCCTTGAAAGAATGGTGCGTTGTTTTAGCATATTAAAGCATAGTATTGTGGTATTCTCCTTTGATGTTTTATTTGGGTTGACTTGGAGCATGCTCACACCATGTTATAACTATACCAAGTCACCATAGCCTCTATGATCTTTTAGTTTTCGACTTGTAATATCACTTTATGGTTTAATTAATAATGTTTTGTCGCTTTGCATGATTATGACCATTATTGCTCTCTTAGTTGGTCGCTCCCAGTATTTTGCTAGCCTCCATACCAAGTACGAGTTCCACTCATGCATCCAACTCCAAATAAAATCAAGTTATTCCAAAGAATTTACCATACCTACCTATTAGCATTTTCTATTCCAAGTATATTCATGTTTTTATCTACCTTCCGAATTAAACTTGTTATGTGAAAATTAGTGATTAAAGCTCCCACGAACTCGATGACACACTTTACTTTTCTTTCCCCTAATAAACTTGAACCATTGTGTCATCTATGTTGAATATGCTTGCACTTATACGTTGGGGATTAGCAGAACCATGCTTTCAAGGGGAATGCTTTCAACATTGCACTTGTACATTGTACCCAGTTGATATCATGCTCTTTTGTTTATGGATATCGTCAGTGTGAAATGAAAGGGGAGCTTGTAAGTCCATGGAGTTATGTATGTGTGTTAGAGAAACACTTGAGCGGCTGGTCTAATCCATGCCTAATCATGGTAGAAACCTGCAGCGTAACCATAATGAGCAATCTATGAAGCATTCTTCTTATAAAAAAGAGATAGAGATTGAGAAAAAAAAGAAAAAAAGATGAGAAAAGAGGAAAGAGAGAAAAAAAGCACAATTTTCCCATGGTAAATAAGAAGATGCTGAGATGCTTATTGTCTGCCTGCCTTGTCATTTTGATATGGGGATTCTTCCGTATCATCAGGCAAGGGGTACCCCGTTGGCGGTTCTCTATGATACACATGTACTTACTATGACAAGAACTTACCGGTAACTAAACTTTAGTAGCATGAGGAGCAGCCCTCGTATTCAAGGGACATGAGATTGCCAACTTATACTTTGTCAAGCATATACTCCATAGTTTGTTCATTTGAACCTTAATCACTTCAAGATGCTTATGATAGGGGCAATGAGAGCTGAAAGCTAATAAGTACTATAATTTTTGGAAGATCTTTATGAGACTTGAATCCCTGCTTCCTTCTATGAAGGCCTTTCTTTTACTTCCATGTTGAGTCTCCATCTTCTATCTTTATGCACCTATTAAGAGAGCATAGTGGCCATTCTTAGTTTAATGTGCATTGTTCCAAGGCTTGTTGATTGATGCATAACTTTGATATTTCTTGTTCTTAAACTACTTGTATCTAGTCACCCTTATGAACTTGGAAGGTGTCCTATGCATTTATGTTTTGCTACTCCATGAGGGACAAGTTGAATGCCACTATGCTATGTTTTCTATATGTGAAACAAACAAACGTCTTTCAATGCATTGTTATTCAAGAACATTTGTTTGTATCCTTTCATGTTGTAGCATAGTTACTTTGTCTTATTGTTAGAACTATATCTTTCATGCTATATTAGAGTACTATGATCCCAGCTATCAATGTTTTACAAATACTTTGATCAAGATTATGATGGTGCATGTCACCTTAAAAATTATTCTTTCTTTTTATCACTTACCTACACGAGGACGAGCAGGAGTTAAGCTTGGGGATGTTGATACGTTGAACACGTATCTATAATTTTTGATGTTCCATGCTTGTTTTATATCTACTTTCTTATGTTTAGTCCACACTTTGAGGTATTTTTATACATTTTCTAGAACTAACCTATTAACAAGATACCACAGTGCCAGTTGCCTGTTTTCTGCTGTTTTTGGTTTAGAAAAGCTGGAAAAGAAATATTCTCGGAATTGTACCAGACAAAAGCCAAAGTCGATATTTTACCGGAAGACTCATAGAGCCAGAAGACGAGACAGAGAGGGGCTAGGGGCTGGCCACACCATAGGGTGGCGCGAGTCCCCCTGACCGCGCCACCAGGTGGTGTGGGCCCTTGGTCCATCCCCTGACATCGCCCCTTCGCCTATAAAATCCCCTCGGGACGAAAACCCTAAGTACCAGATCAGAATTCCACGAAAAGTTCCGCAGCGCCGCCGCCACCGAAGAGGAGATTCAGGGGACAGAAGTCTCTGTTCCGGCACCCTGTCGGGACGGGGAAGTGCCCCTAGAGCCATCTCCATCGATCTCCACCACCATCTCCATCACCGTTGCTGATTCCCATGATGAGGGAGGAGTAGTTCTTCCTTGAGGCTAAGGGCTCTACCGGTAGCTATGTGTTCATCTCTCTCTATGCGTGATCTTATGAGATCATGAGCTTTGTAATCTATAGATCTATTCTGCTACTCAAGTGCTTTAATGAATCTCTGCTTATCCCACATGTGTGAAGTTGACAGTGTGCACACCGTGTGGCACTTTGGCTAAGGTTACATAAATACTTATTATGGGTTATATTTGGAGTTGGATGTCTCTATGAAATTGTGGTGTTTGTTGGAACCATCTAGCGCTCAAGGTGACTGTGAGGGGTTATCTAGATGGGGAATACGAACTTTGAGGTGTGTTGTTATAGCCCTATCGTGGATTAGAGTTATCCAACCGGAGAGTAGTTCGGAGTAGTATCATAAAGAGAAGATATTTATATGAGAGTGTTCACTAGCGAGAGTATGATCCTTAGGCCTTATTTCTAAACATTGAAACACCGTTTGCAACTAGATCTGTTACATGTTTGCTTGCTTCCAACTTTTTGCCTTTAATCTTTTCCTCCCGTCAAGCTCTTTTCTGGCACCTTTACCACTTATAATTATCTATACCACTTGTATTTCACTATCTCTTCGCTGAACTAGTGCACCTATACACCTGACAAGTGTATTGGGTGTGTTGGGGACACAGGAGACTTCTTGTATCTTGATTGCAGGGTTGCTTGAGAAGGATACCTTTGACCACTTCCTCCCTGAGTTCGATAAACCTTGGGTAATCCACTTAAGGGAAACTTGTTGCTGTTTTACAAACCTCTGCACTTGGAGGCCCAACAACTGTCTATAAGAATAGAAGTACGTAGACATCACACCTCGTCCCATTGATTTTATTATTGGCAATATGGGTTTTTCCGTCTCCGGTGCTCATAACGGAACAGGTACCACGCGGCGGCCGTTGCTTCGGTGTTACGTCATTCATTATTGGGGATGGTTTGGATCGGACTCTGTAGACACACATGGCAGCTTCGAAAAACTTTACAAAATTACACTGTGGTCGAAAGTTCACAAAAGCGCCATACACAACTTATTAAATTCAAGACAATTTTTCTATTCGGAATAGGCAAAGCCCATGTATACGTGATCCACCAATCCAGATCACGTACTATAGCTAGATCATCGGTGTAGTGCTTAGTTGGTCCATTCGATCGAAACTGAGCGAGTGCTGGTTTGAGTATTCGAGCGAGACATGAGCATATCCTATATCGTACCTGTCCTCACGGATGCAAACGGGAACCTTTAGGGTGTACTCTATCCTCCTTAGTAAAAAAATAAATTAAATTTTCACAAGTCATAAATTTTTGAGAAAACTAGTTTATTTGTTTGTATTTGACTAAAATAGAGGATATCCTAAAGGTTCAAAACTTGCATCTCTACCCGTCCTTACCAATGTGGTAGGCATAGCAGGAACTGTACAAGTATTCTTTTGCTTATGACTTTATTATTATGTGCTGATTGGCGAGAGAAAAAATGGAGGAAAAAGAGCACATGCATCTTTAGGCAATGGGGGTGTACAAGTAGTGCATGCTCTTCTCCAAACCTGCAAAATCGGCTGAGCGGACGGCTGAAAGGCGCGAGTTGCTGGGTCCCACCGCCATGGACGTACGTCCACATTGGACCGTACGTACGTACGTGTCAGGGATGGACGGTGCATGCGAGTTGCTTCCGGGACCATGGTTTCCAATAACGAATTAAACATGTGGTCGTGTGGGTGTTAATTTCGATTCATACCGCCACAACAGACAGCAAGAATCGATCCCACGCTTTCTTTTATTTACGAGAATAGTAATCTTCAAGAAAGTTCGTTTTATACAAAAGTGTCGTTTATTCTATAATTTAGAAGAAGATAATACTTTCGACAAATATACTGTATAATTATAAATCTCGCTGGAACATCTCTTTTTATCGTAAACTTGTGATTTTGTTTTTTGTGCAAGGTGAAAAAGTACCCACTCCGATCCAAATTAGTTGCCTTAGATTCAAATGTCCGAATCTAGACAAAACCAAATCAACTAATTTGCACCGGAGAGAGTAGCTATATGCATATTAATACACTTATACACTCATGTTTGTTCCGTTCTCTTATAGCATCTCCACAAGCATCCCATATCCCTATCCCCAACCAAGTTGGGGGTGAAGACCGAAAATATGCCCATGTCGGTGGCCCCTACCCAATACCCGCAAATAGGTCCGCCTACCAATCAGTCTGGGCACGCCATTGCCGTCCTCGACAAGCAGTGGCCGGACTAGGGCTGCCGGCAAAGCACCATGCTTAAAAGGCCACGCTAGCCTCCCTTGCCAGCCATGCAAACAACCCGTCTGTGATGGCTCGTCTCCTGCACCGGAAAATAGCGTCGTCGCATTTGTTTCCCGCCGGTTTCTGCAATCGTTCCCGGTCTCCTTCCCGCTGGTTCCACCATCGTTTCCAATCGCGCTTTCTCCTTCACACTGGTTTCGCCATCGTTCCCCATCGCATTTTCTCTTTCTCGCCGATTCCGCCACCATTTCCCGCCGCGTTTTCTCCTTCCTGCCGGTTCGCGCGTGCTCTCCCGCCTGAGCGGCCGCCCTGCTATAAAAAGGGCGCGAGCCCGTGGAGGAGGGACACACCAGCAGACCTTAAATCCAAACCATGTCTGGCCATCTCCCAACCAGGAGGGACACATGTTGCCGATGATCTGAGGGAGGCGCTCGCTCTCTCTCATGAACAACAGGCGCGTGAGCTCCGCGTGCGTTCCCAAGGCTTCGCCGAAGAGCCCTACCGATGGCAGACTGAGGTGTTGGAGGAGCTAGGCACTCATTCCCGGAGGGCCATGTATCAGGCCAAGTCATTATCGATAGTTGTGGGAGCGGAAGCGGCGGCGGTGTCCTTGCAAGCTGTTGTTCTGAACGAGGCAATCCCTGATAAGGTGGTTTGGAAGCACACAACATCAGGCACATACTCGGCTAGCTCCCCCTACAGAGCATTCTTTGCAGGATTGGAGCTCTTCCCTTGTGGACGTATCATATGGCGTACCTGGGCGCCAGCGAAATGCAAAGTGCATATTTGGCTTGCAAGGCAACACCGGCTCTGGACCGCTGATAGAAGACGGCGACGGGGCCTCGCCACACACACTGACTGTCCGCTCTGTGCCCAAGAGCCGGAAACAGTCGATCATCTGGCCGTCGGCTGCGTGCTTGCCCGTGAGGTCTGGTATTACGCGCTGCAGCGCTGCAACCTGCATCACTTAACGCCTGCGGCAGATTCCGAGCTGAGGAACTGGTGGCCTCAAGCCCGTCAGCAAATACCGCGACATCTCCAGAAGGGCTTTGATTCAGTTGTGCTCCTAGTCGTTTGGACGCTATGGAAGGAGCGGAACGCCGGGGTTTTCCAGCGATATGCCGAGACCTTGCGCACCATTTGCTGGCATATCGATGATGAAGTTGAGATTTGGAAGCTGTCAGGAGCTGTTGGGCTGGGAGTAATTTGGAGATAGGAGCTTAGGTCTTGGGGGCGTTGTTTGTTCCTTCCGCTGGGTGTGGTAGCCCGACCATGTAACCTAGCGTGAATAGCATTGTGGTGTGGTTGTAACCGCATCCTTCGATGCTGGACAGTGTTGTTTCCTTGTCTTTCTTCTAATGAAATCGACACGCAAAGCTTTTGCGTGTTCGCAAAAAAGAAAGTGCAAACTACACATTTCACACGGACGTTCTTACTTTCATGAATCGACCGATACTTCAAAAGAAACTCGAGTTGGCCAAACCCGTTTCATATGCTTTTTGTCTTGAAATATAGTTGTAATCATTTTCTATACGAATATATGGTATTCCGTACTTTCTACGGTTTTTAGAATTTATTATGGATCATAAACATGACACGCAAAATAAAGGAGATGATAGATCATGGACAATCTCAAACAATATAAAAAAGTTCTCCGAACCTATAATCCCGAACAGAGATAGTACTTCCTATGGTCCATAATAAGTGTCGTCACTAATTGTAATCAGCGACAATTATTATGGACGTAGGGGTAATTCAGCGACACTTATTATGGACGTAGGGGTAATTCATTCGAACAAGGTGTTTGTAACATAGAATTCAACACTTTACAATACTTAGCATAATAGTACGTGATTAGATCATTGTAAAAAGTTAGCGGAGAGACGATATTCGGTAACATGGTCCAGCGATCAACGTCTACGACATCCCTAGGATATGCTTAACATGCACTTCTCCCCTTGTAATATCATATTACCATCGATGATAACCCCGCCGAAATCAACAGCCACATCGTGATCAACCACGCCAATCCGGTCCAATGCCCATACCATGGGCGACAACCGTCCTCCAATACAATATCATGTCTAACCTATCAGCATCTGTCTACTCTATTTTGGCTACTCCCGACATCGTCTTATATACTAGGTTAGGTTACAAGTGTGCAACATCTAACCTACTTTGTAATCCAAATCCCAATATAGGCTATACACATATTGGATACAACTTATATTCATAAACTCAAGAAGGCAGTCTTGAGATATTTCTTGAAACGAGTTGCTCTTCACAAATTCATATTCGTGCGACGTCGTCTCCACAGGTGTGCCAACACAGTGCACTAGGTACAAAACGTGTTGAACAAAGCTGACCAGCTCACAAAGCGCGCCCACTTAATATATACACTTGAGTAACCGAAAAAGAGGGTTAAAAGGTTTGGACTGCCCGCGTTCACTAAACAATCATCGTGTATAGAGTTAACACATTGATCAAAGGTAGGTCTAAAGCGCAAATCAACACATATGGTGCAACGATCTGAATATATGACGTTCGATTTCAAGCAAATAATTGGTGCTTATCCCTTAGCTAAATCACAGCAATTCATTTTTAAAGAAGACTTGTACCACGGTGACGTTGGATTCAGGTGACTGATAACATATTTAAATCACAGAACATATATACGATCAAGAAGAGATCAGTGCAGATCGCCAGCTAGTAGTGTCACTCGCTTTAGTTTACTCTCCATTCATAGATCTCGCGACGTAAGCCGTATATCTCGTGACATGCACACATGCCACATCTATGATTTTCTTTTACGAACTTATATTACGATCTGCTGCGCGTAGCTTTGCGACGACGTGGATACTTGGTTTAGCATTTGTCAATTAACAGGGGACAGGGGCCGTATGTGTGATCAACTTAAGGTGGCAGCTGTCCAAAGAAATGTTGGGATGGCGAGAGAAATTGATTCCGTGTCGTTTGCTCGGGCGCGGAGCAGTCGTCAAAGGTGTTAGAAAAATGGCGTTGGAAAGTTTGGATAGGCTACGTTCCATATTGTAGGACGGTTTGGATAGGCTATTAGTCTACCGAGAATGCCTTATAATACTCTTTCTGTTCAAAAATATAAGATGTTTTAACTTGTGAATCGAATGTATTTAGACGGTTCGTAGAGTTTGGAGTAAACCTATATACTAAAATATGTCTAAATTCATTTATTTCACAAAGCTAAAATGTCTTATACTGGAGGATCTCACTCTCCTCTCCTCTCCCCTCCCTCTCTTCTGTAGCTGCGCCCCTTCACCCTGCTTCTGACTGAGCCGAGGCCCTCTCTGGCGGCGCTGCCGCCGGAGAGCGGCGGAGGCGAGCCCCCCCTTCGTAGTCTAGGTTTGTGGCTTCTCGCCGTACGTGTCATAGGTCTAGGTTTAGGTTCTTATGTGTCTGCCCTTGTGGCGTGTGGCGAGATGCCGTCCGGCCTGTCCCCTCCGGTGTTCCTACATGACGCCGGCCGGCCGTCACCATGGTGGTCCGGCAAGCTCCAGTGGTTGGAGCATGCTGCTGCTACTGTTGTGGACGGAGGCCATCCTAATAAGTGCAACTGCCTCTAGATCTGGCAGCCCCGTGGCACCCTTGTCTCCCTGACCGGCCTTGGTGGCGAGGGGTGGGAGGAGGTCGTGCCGGGGGCCACGGTAAAAGGGAGGCGTCATGGGTGCTTGACGCAAGGTTGATCTGGCCCGATCTGGCGTCGCCTGGAGATGATCTCCTCAGCTGTGGTGCTCCCTTGGTCGGAGCCGGGTGCAGTGGGGCTGCTCGGCTCCGGAAGCGCCCCGCATAAGGTCAATGGGCTTGGTTTGCGATGGTTTGATGCGGGTCTTCGTCATCCTTCTCCGGCTGGCCGTGGTGGCGAGGAGAGAAAGGGTGGAATGACTGGAAGCCAACCTGTTGCACCGCCATTTCTCCAGCAGCCTAGTGCTGCGGTCCGTGAAGCTACGTCTTCGAATCTCCATCAACATCGGCGAGGTAGCGCCGCCGTTATCCGTGGCCAGGAGGGCCACTTCTCCGCTCGGATGAAGCCGAGCATGCTGTTCTACGTGTGGCGGAAGCTCTTCGTCGCCCTATGCGTGAGAACCAAAGTCGACATCACCCCAAGTGGCATGTTCCCCGGTGATAATGCAGGTTCCAGGGCGTCGACGACGAACAGTTGCGGTGGAGAAGGACGAGGACCTGATCACGTTTCCTATCTTTCTTTTAGGGTCCTTTCTTCAAGTACGTCGTCCTTATCCTTCGTTCTCCCTCTGTATATGGGTGTCTTTGTAAATGTACCCACCACTTGTATTCATTGAGCAGCTTCTGGGGCCTTTTGGCCCTTCCCCGTTTAAAAAAATGTCTTATACTCCCTCCGTCCGAAAAAGGATGTCTCAAGTTTGTTTGAACTAGCACAGTGGCCCTCGCAAATGCGAGGGCATCAACTGTGTTTACTTGAAGGTGTTTGAAACATAAATTTATAGTTTCATAGATATTAATGTCATGATATTTTAAGTTAATAGGTCAGTTTAAGAATGTTGCAAGCATGGATACATATTTAATTTCTGGTTTAGTGTTTGTTATGTCATCTGGAAAATTACAATTTCAATTATCTACTTTTGATTATTTACACATGGAACTATATAAAATAAACAGTAAAAAGTAAAGTTCTAGTATTTTGATCCTTTATATACAATGCATCTCACTGATAGGAAGAGAGTAAATTCCTTACATTAGATACCCCCACCATATTAGAAATGGAAATCACTATTGTTTAGTTGCCTAAAAGTGATTCAACCATCATAATTTATCAAATCCCTATCCATGAGTGATCTTCCTGTTTTGGCCCTCAAGATTTTATGCCTCTGAATGTGATGTTAAAACTATCTTAAAATTTTGAGTTATTAGATTAAGTTACATTATTACTCAAGCGAAAGGGGCTAAATCCACATGTTCAACCATTCCGTTCCCCGGATCTTGTGCATTATTACTTCCTCTATTTGTATAGGCTAAGTAGGCATTGTCGTTTGGATATATAAATGATCTCTTATTACATGACCACTCTCTTTTATCAAAATTTACCCTACTCTCTAAGGCATCACTATTAGAAAATTTGACATAATGATGCAAAATATCAAATATTTGGGCATCTATTTCCTTCACTACAATACAAAAAGGGAATTTAGCACAGCGGTGTCCTTCCTAATTTGTAGAAAATTGGCACACAAATATGTGTGTGCAACATCTTAAGAGTGACCTAGTTTCTGAATTGAATTTCTAGTGCTATGCAATATTATTTTCTAATCCATCTGTTTAAAATACATTCAAGTTTTATGTTCTTCTAGTTTTTAGATTGGGCCGTAAGTATTATATAATACATATTATATTTATAGTTACATAATACTATCTCCGTCTAAAAGCTTAAGTCTTACATTTTTTCAAAAGTTAAACTACGTAAAGTTTGATCAAGTTTTTAGAAAAATATATTAATATTTACAATACGAAATACATACCCTTTGATACATAATGAAACATATTTTCACATGGTATCTATATAATATCATAATTTTTCATAAAAATTTGGTCAAACTTTACGTAACTTGAATTTTCAAAAAAACTATAAGTCTTAAGAATTGGGACGGAGGTAGTACAATTATAAGAACTTTGGTTTTGAATACAAATGCAAAGGGCGTCTTATTTTGTGTATCATAAACCACATAATTTTGTTTGACTAATTACTAAGCAGAAAAGTGCACTTCAAATTTTGTAACAGAGGGTGTACTTGTAAGCAAGATGCCTATTTATTTTAACTATACATATGTTATTTTGATCTTGCAAGTTATAATTTGAATATACAATAGAAGGACATATTTAAGTTGATACCTAGACATATACACCAGATCATTTTTTCATCCCAACCTGGTAAAACATTGGCTATGGAATCTACAACTCATAAAAGATTAGATTGAAGAGAAAGCCATATAATAATATGCAAAATATGGAAGAGTCTATAGTTTGAAAAATAGTGTACCCTGGATTCAGAAGTTTCACTCATGCTAACATCTATGTTATACAAAAGCAAAAAATATAAAAAGTGGGCCATCTAGGACCCAATCTAATTGGGTATACCTTTCTACAGTCGAGTAGGACGCATTAGAAACCATTGTCTCCTTCTTCCTAATCCTTATTTTCTTTGCTAAATCTCTCTACACCACTCACATATGATGCTTGTGATCTTCTTTGCTTAAATGGACGAACTGCAAAATATTCTGACATGATATCTAAAGTTGCATCGTAACTTCTCTTTCAAATCAACATAAGAAATTTTAAGAATTTTTTGGAGAAATACCTATGGAACATCTAGTGGTTTGTAGTTTGTACCAGTTCACCTCCTACCATTCCACGTATTTAGTCTTATAAATGGATGGTTTGAGTGTCACGATTGTTCTTTAGTTCCATGATTTTGAACAAAGTAACAGATGTGAGAATATAAATTTATGTCATATTATATCTCCATCATTCTCTTATTTTCTTCAATTTTTATCTCTTCCAAAGACATTGTTCCACTTGCAATTCTTTGAAATGCTAATGTTGATTTCTACTCTGTCCTGTTATTGGAGAAGTAAAAGTTGTACTCCCTTAAATCCATAATAAGTGTCAATGGTTTAGTTCAAAGTTATACTAAATCGGCGGTTACTACACATAAATATTGAGAAATAATTTGCCCATCAAGTGGATAAGCATGCCTAATGTCCAACTGAAAAACTCTCATGGATTGATTACGCAAATTGCATACTTATATTAAATGAACAACGTGGGAGTACGTTGAATTCATGTTTGCCATACTTTTTCCATCACTTGATATGAAGTATTGGTCCAGAATTAGCACATATGTAGTAAAAGTTGCTTTACCTCGATCTGAGGACTGTTGTCGCCGCTGTCCTCCTCGATAGATGTCGGTCGACCGTACTAAAGCGATCCCCTCTATAGTTGACGTGTCCATATCCAGCATACACCGGTACGCTCGTGTAGATGAACGTCATTCATCTAGCTGCAAGGACTATAGCAGGATCACCAATAAGTATTGGAAGTGATACACGTACAATTAGAAGGACATTCCCTTCAAAAAAATGTGCAATCGGTTGGAGAGATGGAATGTGTTTCCATGACACTTGAACCACAAGGTGCTAAGCGAAGGAGATATGTCCTAGAGGCAAATAATAAATAGGTTTTATTGTCTTATCTCAATTAGTTTATAATAGTTTTTTATTGTGCTATAACTGTATCAAGTGGAAACATTCGTACAAGTGTAGTATGAAACAAACCAAGTCTTAGTATCCTATATTCATACTAGTTCGTTGATCAAGCGATGATCAAGGTTTTCTGATCATGGGGCATTTATGTCAATTGACAACGAGGTCATATCATTGGTGAATGATGTGATGGACATTACCTAAAGATTGCGAAACGATCAAGCCACAGAGTTCATTGTTCCAATAGCTGAAAACATAGTCTCCTTCTCCTTAGACCGTGAGACCATATCAATCACTGTCATCCGAGAATACTTAGATAGCATCAAACGTCACTTGGTAACTCGGTGATCATAAAGGCGTGTTCACACTATAAGAAATGTTTCCTTCCACAACGAATTGGCCCGACGGTCGTCGTACAAGGCGCGTCTTCCACGGCAAAATTCTCGGCTCGACCGTGGCTGATGAAAAACTTTTTTTTCTGGTTTCGCGGCCCTCTACTACAATCGAGCCGCTAAAAACGTAGAGGAAGCTCCGCTGGCGCGTGGCAGAAGCAAGATATTCGGTTCCTCGCACGATGTTGACTCACCGAAGTCTTTTGAGGCGTGTGGGTCCCGGATGTCAGTGTCTCTAGCGGACCATACTTTTTGGTCGCGCCTCCCTGATTTGAACTCGATAACGTTGCTCGATGCGTTTGCCGTTTAGTCAGGTTGTTGGGTCCCACATGCCAATCTCTTATTAGAAGAATCGTGTGTATGATGGAATTTTTTCCTTCGCTCGCGCTACCCTGTTCCGAACTTGATAGCGTTGCTCGATGCATCTGCCATTTAATCAGGATGTTGGGTCCCACATGTTATTCTCTCATTAGGAAAAACGTGTGCATGATGGAATTTTTTCCTTGGCTATTGCCTCCCTGATTTCAACTCGATACGTTGCTCGATCTATTTGCTATTTAGTCACGATGCTGGGTCCACCATATCAGCCTCACATTACAAGAATCGTATGTATGATGGAATTTTTTTCTTCCCTCGCGTTATCCTATTCCGAACTTGATAGCTTTGCTCGATGCATCTACGGTTTAATCAAACTCCTGGACCCCACATGTCATCCTCTTATTAGAAGAAACGTGTGTATGATAGAATTTTTTCGCTCGGTCGCGCCTCTGTGTTCCGAACTTGATAGCGTTGCTCGTTGCATCTACCGTTTAATCATGCTGTTGGGCCCCACATTTCATCCACTCATTAGAAGAAACGTGTCTATGATTGAATTTTTGCCCTCGGTCGCACCTCCGTGTTTCGAACTTGATAGCGTTGCTCGATGCATCATCCATTTTTCAGGCTGCTAGGTCTCCCATGTGAGCCTCTGATTAGAAGAAACGTGTGCATGCTGGACTTTTTTCTCGCTCGCGCCTCCCTGTTTTGAACTTGGCAACGTTGCTCGAGGCAACACATGTCGTGCTACTGGGTCCCACATTCCGGTCTCTCCATAAATGAAACCTGCGTATGATGGACTTTTTTTAGCCGCTCCCGCTGTTTTGATCTTGGCAATGTTGCTCGATGCGGTAGCCGTGTATGGTCTTGCTGCTGAGGCCCCCATGTCAGCCCCTCTGGTATGTTCTGACTTGTGGGTTCCCGATGCAGCCTTTTATGTTATGGCGGGTGGTTCCCCGATGGCAGCCTCTCTGTACAAGTATTTAACTTTTGTTTAAACACGACCATTAAACTTGAGGGATGCTGCAGGCGAGTAGGTCTGCGATATCAGCCTTTCCATTATGCGATATTAAAATGTAAACCCTTTCTCAAAAAAATGTAAACCCAAGATATATATAAATATGTATATACAAAGGATTCGAACTAAAGACCTTCAAATCAAATCACATAGACGTAAACTGAGTGCTTTGGCACTACACCAAAGGTATTTATAGAAATTAAATCATTAAACATGTATTAGTACTACAACTTATGTATCAGTCTTCTAAAAAATATTTTACGTGTCTACGTTTATCTATTTTATTAAAATATAAAATGGCAGCGCTCATGCATCTCAATTTATAAAATACCACATAATGGAGCAGTTTCAATATGTGTAGGCAGAGTTTTTTAATCTGAGAGGTGGGGGCAATACCCAAAAAGCCTAATTAAAAAGAGTTTGCCTATCTACATGGGCTGCTCTACATAGGCTATGCTTCATGGGTTTCTTTCTCAAATTTCTCTGGGATGTGCTCAGCAGTCCACCATGTCTTTCTCTAAAAAAACACTCCCCATGTCCCTTTCATTAGAAGAAAAGTGTCCATGCTAGATTTTTTCCTCGCTTGCGCCTCCCTGTTTCAAACTTGACAACGTTAGTCGATGCAGCACATATGTAAGGTATCACTACTGGGTCGCACATGTTATCTCTCTATAAATGAAACGTGTGTATGATGGACTTTTTTTCGGCTGCGTCTGCTGTTTTGACCTTGGATACATTGCTCAGTGCCACATCCGCTTGTGGTCTTACTGCTGGGGCCCACATGTCAGCCTCCCTGGTATGTCTGGCTTGTGCATGTCAGCCTACCTAGTATGTTCTGGCTTGTGGGACCCTGATCCCAGCCTCTCTGTACAAGTACTTAACCTCTTTTTTCAAACCCGCCCATTAAACTCGAGGGACACTGCAGGATGGTGGGTCCGTGATGTCAGCCTCTCCGAAAACAGTATTACTATATAAAAAAAGTAAACTCAAATAAATATATTTGAAGCACACATGATTCAAACTCAAAACCTCAACAAATATAAATTGTATACGTTGCCACTACGCAAAAGTAATTAGATAAAAACTATCATTAAAAGATTTATAGTAGTTATAACTTATGTATTAGTCTTCTTAAAAATATTTTGTGTGTCCATGTTTATATCTCTTAAAATAAAAAGACAGTGCTACTGGAACCTCAATTTATAAAAAGCCACGTAATGGATTAGTTTCTTAAAAACATGGGTACATGGAGTTTTTTTAGATGTGGGGGCAATGCCAAAAAGGACAAATTAAAAAGTTTTTGGGATATGGTTAATGGGCTCCTATCTCAAATTTCATTAGGCTATGGTCACCGGATTCAAACACAGACCTCACCGAGGGAGGAAAAAAGGGATAATTCCTTTGACATATATTCATGTAAAAATATCTAAAGAACACACACCACATGCACCAAAACAGGACTAGTATCCAATAACTTCACTTGGTGAAATCACGCTATATATCTTTACCCTCTAATATCTATCCAAAACACATCCAACTGTTATAATGATACACAGGTAAAACCTCTAGAGCAAGAAGCCAGCAGCAATGATAGAACTTTTGACAAATTCAGTAGCATCTGAAAGATTAAGGAGTACAGAATAACAAGACATAAAAAATATTGACAGATTCCTAGTTCATATTCAACAGCACTTGACCAATTCAGAAGTATTTCAAAATGACTGATTGAGCAATACAGACAGTAAAATTCAATAGCAGTATAGAGAGAGAAAGTTCTTGTTTCAGCTCTAAAAACCATATCACACGATCAGTTTCCCTTTTCTCCAAACACACTCGATCACTAGAACAACATCATCGTCATAATATTTTGTCACATTGGGAACTATCATATAGATACAGATATACCATACCAGTACGTACTACTCATAGCTCTAATTCAGCAAAAATTTATCACAGTTTTACCACCCATATATGATCGGTGGAGATAAGACAACCATATAATTAATTACAATAGCATGCGACTAAAGAGCTAGACAGCTAGGAAGTTCATGAATAGCATACGGCATTCATGACAACCAGATACATCGATCTTGACCATTCTTCTAATGGTAAATTTGGCTTCTTTCCAGAACTTGATCCACCTAGAAGTAGCTGCCAAGCATCCATCGGTCGAGTTAATGGCGTAGCGGCCCTCGATTTGTAGTACTTCGCTCTACATCGTAAAAACTATTGTGCCCTTTCGTCTAGCCTGGAATTGCTTTGTGGCACTCTTAGGAAATTTCTGAGTCAAAGCAAGAGATAGACGCATAATTAGTAAGAGCAATGCACTGAATCATGTGAAACTTGAGAAAACATTTAGATCAGTTTATCTGCCGCCATATACCCATAAATATAATCCGGTGTGACCTTCTGATGACACAAGTGTAGGATATGGTCTGAGAAGGCACTGCCCGGGGTGATGAAGGAGCTTGTGCTGGTGCATGTGATCGGGGTGCGGTAGCTGGTGCTGGTGCAGAAGATGGTGCCACTAATTATAGATGGGCTGGTGCAGGAGCCACACAACCCAGAACTGGTGCCGGCGCCAACAGCTTGATGCTAGATTTCTTCTGAGGGGTAGCTAAGCTAACTGTAGGGATGGTAGAGGCAGATGATATGTGTACAAGCAAAATGGTCTCTTATACAAAAGTTACTCACAAGACAGTGATCAGAGGATATGATGAGTATACAAGAAAATTAAGTTACTACCTCCATTCTTTCTCCTTAGGTCAACATGTGCTGGAGCAGGAACTAGGGCCAGTGCCGGTGCGGGTTGATACGTTGTAAACGTATCTATAATTTTTGATGTTCCATGCTTGTTTTATATCTACTTTCTTATGTTTGATCCATACTTTGGAGTATTTTACACATTTTCTGGGACTAACCTATTAACAAGATGCCACAGTGCTTGTTGCAAGTTTTCTTCTGTTTTTGGTTCCAGAAAAGCCAGAAAATGAATATTCTCGGAATTGGATGGGACAAAAGCCAAAGTCAATATTTTACCGGAAGACTCACGGAGCCAAAAGACGAGACGGAGAGGGGCCAGGGGCTGGCCACACCATGTGGTGGCGCGGGTCCCCTGGCCACGCCACCAGGTGGTGTGGCCCCCTGGTCCACGCTCTGACATCGCCCCTTCGCCTATAAGAAGCCTCCGATGCAGAAACCCTAAATAATCCAACCTCCAGCCACAAAAAGTTCCGCAGGGCCGCCATCGAAGAGGATATTCGAGGGACAGAAGTCTCTGTTCCGGCACCCTGCCAGGATGGGGAAGTGCCCCGGAGTCATCTCCATTGACTCCACCACCATCTCCATCGATGTTGCTGATTCCCATGATGAGGAGGGAGTAGTTCTCTCTCGAGGCTAAGGGCTCTACCGGTAGCTATGTGTTCATCTCTCTCTCTATGTGTGATCATATTGTGATCATGAGCTTTGTAATCAAGTAGATCTACCTTGCTACTCAAGTGATTTAATAGATCTCTGCTCTCCCCACGCGTGTGAAAGTGATAGCGTGCACACCGTGGAGGCACTTAGGCTAGAGATTACAAATATTTGTTATGAGTTATATTTGGAGTTGGATGTCTCTATGAAATTGCGGTGTTTGTTGGAACCATCTAGCGCTCAAGGTGACAGTGTGGGGTTATCTAGATGGGGAAGGCGGACTTTGAGGAGTGCTGTTATAGCCCTACCATGGATTAGAGTGTCTAACCGGAGAGTAGTTCAGAGTAGTATCATGAAGAGAAGATATTTATATGAGAGTGTTCACTAGTGAAAGTATGATCCGTGGGCCTTGTTTCTAAGCATTGAAACACAATTTGCAACTAGATCTATTACATGTTTGCTTGTTGCTATCTTTGTTTTAGTTTTCCTTTAGTCTCTTCCTACCCGTCAAGCTCTTTTCTGACACCGTTACCACTTATAATTATCCATACCACTTGTATTTCATTATCTCTTCGCCAAACTAGTGCACCTATACACCTGGCAAGTGTATTGGGTGTGTTGGGGACACAAGAGACTTCTTGTATCTTGAGGGTTGCTTGAGAGGGGATACCTTTGACCACTTCCTCCATGAGTTCGATAAACCTTGGGTGATCCACTTAAGGGAAAACTTGCTCCTGTTCTACAAACCTCTGCACTTGGAGGCCCAACACTGTCTACACAAATAGAAGCGTGCGTAGACATCAAGCTATTTTTCTGGCGCCGTTGCCGGGGAGGTAAGGTAAAAGGTACTCGCATCCTCCGGTGTGAGTGCTCGAAGTTATTTCCTTTAGAATATGCAATTTTGCCTTTTTGTTTCTTGTTTTCACTAGTTAGGCTTAATGGAAAACAACAACAAAATTAGAGAGCTTTATAGTATTTATCTTGAGTTAGGACATGAAGTGTTTGAAGAGAAAATTTAAAAACCTATGGAACTTTATTTGCATGCTGATAGCAATGTTGTTAGTATGAGTTCTTTGGACACCATTATTGCTAATGTTATGGAAAAGTCTAAGCTTGGGGAAGCTAGCTTTTATGAAAATGATCTTTTTAGTCCCCCATCTTTAGAGGAGAAAATTTGCTTTGATGATACCAAACCTCCAATTTATGATGATTGCAATGATGAATATGATATTTTAAGTCCACAAACTATTGAGGAGAAAATTTATTGTGATTACAATATGCCTACTATATTTGATGATTATGGTGATGAGAATAATAGTGATAGCTATTTTGTTGAATTTGCTCCCACCATAATTAATAAGAATGACTATGCTTATGTGGAGAGTAATAATCATTTTATGCATGTGGCTCATGATAAAAATGTTTTAAGTGATAGTTATATTGTTAATTTTATTCATGATGCTACAGAAAATTATTATGAGAGAGGGAAACATGGTCTTATGAATCTCAAAAATATTAAGTTTCCCCTCTTTATGTTGAAAATCTTGAAGTTGCACTTGTTTATTTTCCTATGCTTGTTGCTTTGTGCTTTCATGACTTGTTTCTTTACAAGATTCCTATGCATAGGAAGTGGGTTAGACTTAAATGTGCTTTTAATTTGCTTCTTGATGCTCTCTTTTACTTCAATTAATATTTCTTATGTCAGCATCTTCTCAAACTATCATGCCTAACTTAAAGGCGTTAAAGAAAAGTACTTATTGGGAGAAAACCCAAAAGTTTTAGTTGAGTCTTGGAAGTTATTAATTCTGTAATAACCTCTCCTTATCCTTTTTATTTGATTTTTGTGCCAAGAATAATCTCTAATAAGAGGGAAGTAAGATTTGCGGAAGTGTTGTCCCGTAACAGATTTTTGTGCTTCACTGTAAAAATTCGTGAAAAAAATCTGGAGTTCGAATTGAGCTGTAATTTTTTGTGCTTCTGACCCAAGCTGTTATCTAACTTTCGTTAGTTCAATACTTTTCGATTTGAGCAACATAAGGTCTTCGAAAAAATCGGTTTTTACCTGTTGGTCTGTTTTAACAGATTTCTGCCATTATTTGCATTTGCCTCTTAATCTCTTTCTCTTTGAGTTCTCTTTGATCATTTGAACTTTTAAAAAGGAATTGATACAGTATCTTGTGTTTTAATTGAAGTTTTACTTGTATTGAAACTAAACCCAAAGGTTTATTATCTTTTGAATGCACTAATGTTGCTAATAAGGATTGTGTGAAGTTTTGTATGAAGGAATTTTTCAGGTGTAGTGAAAGTATGATGTAATGAGATGAAGAATGGACAAAAGCTCAAGCTTGGGGATGCCACCCCGTGTCACCCCAAGAAATATTCAAGAGGTACAAGTATCAAAGCTTGGGGATGCCCAAGGCATCCCCTTCTTCATCATTAAAAATCTCAGGTCTTTCTAGACACTTCGTTTTTATTGTTTCATGCACTGTTGTGTTGTTCTTGGAGCGTATTTTTTTTGTTTTTAGTTTTATTTTTCTTGGTTTTATGCAATAAGTTGGTTGTATCCCATCACTTCTTTTGGAGAGAGACACACTCTCCTTTCATTGTTTACAACACTCTAGTTTTCATTCTTATTGTTTTGTGAGTGTTCTGTTTTGCTAGCACTGTGTTTAGCCTTAGTTTTCTTGTGCTTTCAGCTTAGAACTTTTTAGTTTTTCTTTGTGGATTTGTGAGACAAGCTCACTGATCTTTATTTATTATTATCTTTGTGAGTTGTTTCAAATAAGTCGATTGGTGTTGGAAGAGAGTAGAAAGCTTTATGCTTTAGTGGTACAAAAGGGAGCTTGTTTTGACTGTGGCTTAGACTTTATCATCTCATGCTAGATGTTGATTTGACCTTATGCTTAGTGATTATTGTTGTAGCATGACTTGTTCCAAACCATTGAGGTTGCCTAATGTGCCTTGAAAGAATCATGCGTTGTTTTAGCATATAAAAGCATAATATTGTGGTATTCTCCTTTGATGCTTTATTTGGGTTGACTTGGTGCATGCTCACACCATGTTAAGACTACACCAAGTCAGCCTAGCCTCTATGATCATTTAGTTTTTGACTTGTAATATCACTTTATGCTTTAATTAATAATGTTTTGTCGCTTTGCATGATTATGGCCATTATTGCTCTCTTAGTTGGTCGCTCCCAGTCTTTTGCTAGCCTCCATACGAAGTATGAGTTCCACTCATGCATCCAACTCCAAATAAAACCAAATTATTCCAAAGAGTTCACCATACCTACCTATTAGCATTTGATATTCCAAGTATATTCATGTTTTTATCTACCTTCCGAATTAAACTTGTTATGTGAAAATTAGTGATTAAAGCTCTCACGAACTTGATGGCACACTTTACTTTTCTTGCCCCAAATAAACTTGAACCATTGTGTAATATATGTTGTATATGCTTGCACTTATACGTTGGGATTAGCAGAACCATGCTGTCTTGGGGAACGCTTTCAACATGGGACTTGTACATTGTACCCAGTTGATATCATGCTCTTTTGTTTATGGATGTTGTCGGTGTGAAATGAAAGGGGAGGTTGTAAGTCAATGGAGTTATGTATGTGTGTTAGAGAAACGCTTGGGTGGCTGGCCTAATCCATGCCTAATCATGGTGGAAACCTGCAGTGTAACCATAATGAGCAATCTATGAAGCATTCTTCTTATAAAAAAGAGATAGAGATTGAGAAAAAAAGAAAAAAAGATGATAAAAGAGGAAAGAGAGAAAAAAGCACCATTTTCCCATGGTAAATAAGAAGATGCTGAGATGCTTATTGTCTGCTTGCCTTGTCATTTTGATATGGGGATTCTTCCGTATCATCGGGCAAGGGGTACCCCGTTGGCGGTTCTCTATGATACACATGTACTTACTATGACATGAACTTACCTAATTAAACTTGAGTAGCATGAGGAGCGACCCTCGTATTCAAGGGACATGAGATTGCCAACTTATACTTTGTCAAGCATATACTCCATAGTTTGTTCACTTTAACCTTAATCACTTCAAGATGCTTATGATAGGGGCAATGAGAGCTGAAAGCTAATAAGTACCATAATTTTTGGAAGCTCTTTATGAGACTTGAATCCCTGCTTCCTTCTATGAAGGCCTTTCTTTTACTTTTTATGTTGAGTCTCCATCTTCTATCTTTATGCACCAATTAAGAGAGCATATTTATCTTTATGCACCAATATAGATTGTGCATCAATCAACAAATCTTGTGACAATGCACATAGAACTAAGAATGGCCACTATGCTCTCAAAGTAGGTGCATAAAGGTAGAAAGTGGAGACTCAACAAAAAAGTAAAAGAAAGGCCTTCATAGAAGGAAGTAGGGATTCAAGTCTCATAAAGAGCTTCCAAAAATTATGGTACTTAATAGATTTTAGCTCTCATTGCCCCTATCATAGGCATCTTGAAGTGATTAATGTTAAAGTGAACAAACTATGGTGTATATGCTTGACGAAGTATAAGTTGGAAATCTCATGTCCCTTGAATACGAGGGCCGCTCCTCATGCTAGTCAAGTTTAGTCACCGGTAAGTTCTTGTCATCGTAAGTACATGTGTATCATAGAGAACCGCCAACGGGGTACCCCTTGCCCGATGATACGGAAGAATCCCCATATCAAAATGACAAGGCAAGCAGACAACGAGCATCTCAGCAATCTTCTTATTTACCATGGGAATATGGTGCTTTTTTCTCTCTTTCCTCTTTTCATAATCTCTTTTTTTCTTTTTTCTCAATATTTGACTCTTTTTTATAAGAAGAATGCTTCATAGACAGCTCATTATGGTTACGCTGCAGGTTTCCACCATGACGGCATGGATTAGACCAGCGGCCCAAGCGTTTCTCTAACACATATACATAACTCCATGGACTTACAAGCTCCCCTTTCATTTCACACCGACGACATCCATAGACAAAAGAGCATGATATCAACTAGGTACAATGTACAAGTGCAATGTTGAAAGTGTTTCCCATGGCAGCATGGTTCTGCTAATCCCAACAAATAAGTGCAAGCATATACAACATAGACGACACAATGGTTCAAGTTTATTAAGGGCAAGAAAAGTAAAGTGTGCCATCAAGTTCGTGAGAGGTTAATCACTAGTTTTCTCATAACAAGTTTAATTCGGAAGGTAGATAAAAACATGAATATACTTGGAATAGCATATGTTAGTAGGTAGGTATGATGGACTCTTTGGAATAAATTGGTTTTAGGAGTTGGATGCATGAGTAGAACTCATACTTGGTTGTGGAGGCTAGCAAAAGACTGGGAGCGACAAACTAAGAGAGCAATAATGGCAATAATCATGTAGAGCGACAAAACATCATTAATCAAAGCATAAAGTGATACTACAAGTTGAAAACTAAAGGATCATAAAGGCTATGGTGACTTGAGATAGTCATAACATGGTGTGAGCATGCGCCAAGTCAACCCAAATAAAGCATCAAAGGAGAATACCACAATACTATGCTTTAATATACTAAAACAACGCATGATTCTTCAAAGGAACATTAAGCAACCTCAATTGTTTATAACAAGTCATGCTACAGCAAATAATACTAAGCATAAAGCCAAAACAATATCAAGCATGGCATGACAAAGCATAGGCCACAGTCAAAAACAAGCTCTCTTTACCACTTAGGCATGAACTTTCCTACTCTTTTCCAATCGAAACCAAACTATTTGAAAACCAATGTATGAAAGAGGGGGTACAACCAATTTAGTCAGCAAACTAAGAAAACCAAGCAAACGAAAAACCAAAATAAAAACGAAAAAGAAGACGCTCCAAGAACAACACAACTGTGCATGAAATAATAAAAATGAAGCGTTTGGAAGAAACCTGAGATTTTTATTGATGAAGAGGGGGATGCCTTGGGCATCCCCAAGCTTTGACGCTTGTACTTCTTGGATATTTCTGGGGGTGATACGCGTGGCATCTCCAAGCTTGAGCTTTAGTCCATCCTTCATCTCATTACTCATTCCTTCCATACACCTGAGATTTTTCCTTCATACAAAACTTCACACAATCTTTATTAGCAACATTAGTGCACTCAAGATAACTGTCTTTAGGTTCAGTTATAACACCAATAAAACTTCCATTAAAACACTAGCTTCTGTAGCACTTCCCTCAAAAATCTCAATTCCCCAAAAGAACTCAAAAAGGAACCAACAAGAAGCAAATGCAGAAAATGCCAGAAATCTGTCAAAACAAACCAGCAAGTAAAGACGAATTGTTTCGAAGACCTTATGTTGCTCAAATCGAAAAGTGTTGAACTAACGAAAGTTAGATAACAACCTGGGGAAGGATTACAAAAATTAACGCCTCAAAAGAACGTACAGTGATTGTACATGAATGTTTACGGTGAAGCACAGAAATCTGTTTCGGGACATCAACTTTCCCAATCATTACTTCTCTCTCATTAGAGGTTACTCTTGGCACAAAAAGAAAATAAAAAGGATAAGGAGCGATTATTACTGAAGTAATAACTTCCAAGACTCATCTAAAACTTTTGGGTTATCTCCCAATAAGTACTTTTCTTTAACGCCTTTAAGTTAGGCATAAGAAGCAAGAAAAGGAATCAAGTATTCTCAAATGAAGAAGCATTAAGATTAATACCAGAAATATCTTCAACAAAGCAAGGTATCTCATCCAAATAAGTTCTAGAGGATCCTCTCTTAATGCTCTTTGGTTCACTATTTTCATCAAATGGGTTTTCGGGAACAATCCAATCAAGATTCTTTTCTATGGCTTCATGCATTGCTACAAGTTTAAAAGGTATTGGTATCTTAATTTCCTCCCCATTAGGTTCGGTTTTGTTCATATTTTCTCGTGTACCAACAACATATACACATGAGCCTAGCATTTTAAAATGTTCAAAGACTTTTTTAGCTTCCTTGACAACATCATAGATCCTTAAGCAAAGTTTCTAGAATAAAATCCCTCTTTTCAGGGTCCTCAATTTCTTTAAGTTTAAGAAACATTACTTGCATTAAGGGGTTAAGGTTAACAAACCTAGCTTCCAACATGTGAACTAAAGAAGCTGCAATGATTTCATAGTTTGAAGCAAGTTCTGCAAGGGATCTATCCTCAATATCCTCGTGTTCACTAATATGATTAAAGAATTCTTCAATATTATCTTTTCCAATTATAGAACCACTACCTATTGAAAGGTCTTTCAGGGTGAATTTAGGGATCAACATGGTGAGCTAAGAAAGAGGTAACAACTAAAGAAAGACTTAAATTTTTGTTTTTTCTAATAAAGAAAGCAAACTTGTAAAACTATTTTTTGTGTGTTTTTGGTAAAGAAACAAGTAAACAAAACAAAAGTAAACTAAGCAAAACAAAAAAACAAAGTAAAAGATTGGTTATGAGGGACCCCCCTTGTGAAGATGTCCTTGACTCTGATGACCCACAAGTATAGGCGGTGTATCGCAGTATTTTCGAGGGAAGTGAAACCCAATGTATTGACTCGACACAAGGGGAGCCAAATAATATATATATAAGACTTAACAACTGAGTTGTCAATTCAGCTGCACCTGGAAATAATCTTGCTCACAGCAGTTTATCAGTAGCAACATTTTTGTAGTAGGAATAGTAAAGTAACAACAGTAGTAAAGTAAAGACAGCAGTAACAATAGCAGTAAACAGTGGGATTCGAGTGCGGTAGGCATAGGCATGGATGGACGGGCGTTTCATGGACAAGACAATTCACATAGCAATCAGAACATAGGGCAATTTCAGATAAATAAGATAAAGCATCCAAGTACTAGGCAATCCTAGGCATGTGTTCCATATATAGTCATACGTGCTCGCAATGAGAACTTACACAACATCTTTTGTACTACCAGCCCGTTTGCAGCGGGGCCTTAAGGGAACTACTGGCAATTAAGGTGCTCCTTTTAATAGAGCACCGGAGCAAAGCATTAACACTCCGTGAACACATGTGATCCTCACATCAAAGCCATTCCCTCCGGTTATCCCGATTTCTGTCACTTCGGGGCCATTGGTTCCGGACAACAACGTGTGTATACAACTTGTAGATAAGACCAAAAACAATACTATCATAATGAATCAATAACATGTTCAGATCTGAAATCATGGCACTCGGGTCCTAGTGACAAGCATTAAGCACAACAAGTCGCAACAAAGTCATAAAGCACTAATAAAAGATACTAGGCACCATGCCCTAACAATCTGATGCCATTACATGAACGATCTCATCCAATCCCTACCATCCCCATAGCCTATAGCGGGGGATTACTCACTCATAGATGGGGGAAACATGGATGGTCGATGGAGAAGCGATGGTGATGATGATGGCGATGATCTCCTCCAATTCCCCGTCCCGGCGGGGTGCCAGAACGGAGTTTCTGGTGCTGTTTCGTGGAATCTGGTGGTGACGGTGGAGCGGAACTTCTTCTGGAAAAATGTCGACCCCCTCGAAGTTTTTAGGTCAGAAGGATCCTTATAGGCGGAGAGAGAGGCCGAGGGGGTGCCTGGAGGGCCCACACCACCCCCGGCGTGGCCTGGCCTGGCCCGCGCCAGCAGGTGGTGTGGCCATCCCCTGGCTCTTCTCCGTCTCGTATTCTGGCTCCTAGAGTCTTCGGGTGAAATAGGATTTTTGGCATATTTTCCTGGATTTTTCCTGATAGTTGGTTTTCTGCACAAAAAGTAGACACCAAGGCAATTCTGCTGAAAACAGCGTCAGTTCGCATTAGTTGCATCCAAATCACACAAGTTTAGAGGAGAAACAATAGCAAAAGTGTTCGGGAAAGTAGATACGTTTTGGACGTATCAACTCCCCCAAGCTTAGCTTATTGCTTGTCCTCAAGCAATTCAGTTGAAAACTGAGTGCGATAAAAGAACTTTCACGAACACATTTGCTTCATATGATGTAAATATTATCAGCAGTATGATCAACTACTTAGACAATTCATAATAACGAGTATGCAACAAAGTCTACTTAATAGTTATTGCAAGGTATGAAGAGATTCCAACTCAAAAATAATAAGTAGCATGAGGCACAAACATAAGCAACATTACAATGCTCATAGAAAGGTATGATAGAGTGGTACCTCGCTTGCCTTTGATTATGAATGTCAAGGCACCTCTGAAGTTCAAGTGATGACTAGAAGTAAAGATATCAAGGATACAAGCATCAAAGTCATAACACAAATAATCAAGTAATGGAACAAACACAAAGAATGACAACTATGCTCTCAAGAAGGTGCTCAAAGAATATGTGGAGACTCAACAAGTAGAAGAAAAGGTTTTGAATAATTTGAAAGGCTTCCAAATACTGAAAGTATGGTACTCATTAGCTTTGAGCTCTCATTGCATCTTTAATGTGGTTAAGGTGAAAGTGTGGTCCAATCTGAGTTATATGCTTGACAGACTATAAACTGAAAATCCCAAGTCCCTTGAGTACGAGGGCCGCTCCTCATGCTACTCAACTTTAGTTACCGGTAAGTTCTTGTCATCGTAAGTATGTGCGTATCATTAAGAACTGCCAACGGGGTACCTCTTGCCCGATGATACGGAAGAATTTCCATATCAAAATGACACGACAAGCAGACAATGAGTATCTCAGCAATCTTCTTATTTACCATGGGAAAATTGTGCTTTTTTCTCTCTTTCCTCTTTTCATAAAACTCTTTTTTTCTTTTTCTCAATAGATATCTCTCTCTTTTTTATAAGAAGAATGCTTCATAGATATCATTATGGTTACGCTGCAGGTTTCCACCATGTTTGCATGGATTACACCGGCGGCCCAGGAATTTCTCTAACACACATACATAACTCCATGGACTTACAAGCTCCCCTTTTATTTCACACCGATGACATCCGCAAACAAAAGAGCAAGGTATCAATTGGGTATATATTTACAAGTGTTGCAAGCGTTCCCCGTGACAGCACGGTTCTGCTAATCCCCAACCTATAATTTGCAAGGATATAACTTTCATGGAGAGTTCACAATGGTTCAGGTTTATTAAGTGCAGGAAATAAAGGGTGCCATCAAGTTCGTGAGAGCTTTACTAACTAATTTTCTCATAACAAGAAAACATTTTATTCGGAAGAAAACAAAGCATATTGAATATGCACGGAAGTAGCAAATGATGCTAATAGGTAGGTATGGTGGACACTTTGGAAATATTTGGTTTAGGGAGTTGGAAACTTGAGTAAAACACTTAGTGGAAGTGAAGGCTAGCAATAGTAAGGGAGCGACAAACGAGAGAGCAATAGCTGTCATTATCATGCTTGCAACAAAACAGGACTACTCATGGCATGAAAGTGTTTCAAGCTCCTCAAGGCAAAATAATTCATCGAGGCTCAACTGATTATTACGGTCATGTGCATGCGTGAGCATGTGCCAAGTCAATTCAAATGAAACATTTAGAGGAGGATACCACGGTGTCATACTAATTTATGAATAGAGCAATGCAAGCAAACATTCATAAGACATGCTACAAACTATTAGCGAGCTAGAGCTAATCATAAGAAAGCAAGAACTACTAAGCATCCAAAGATAACATACACCCTACATGAACAGACTAAGCATGCTCACAATGATGAGTATATGTACAAAAATGAAAACAAATAGAGTTCGTTACTAGCCTCTTACCACGCCCCAAGTTGTCATTAATCCTCATTATTGCTCTTCACTTGTGTGGCTTGAATAATAATATGAAACCAATATTCCACTGAGGACTGCTGAACCCTGTAGCAAACTCACAAAAACAAAGAAGAACGACAAATATTTTTGGTGTTTTCGATTTTTAAAACAAGAACCAAAAAGGAAAAACAAACAAAGCAAAATCTTTTTGGGTTTTTCGAATAGTTCAAACAAAGCAAAAAGGGAAAAGCAAACCAAGGCAAAAAGAAGAAGCAAACCAAAGAGAAACAACAGAAATATTTTTGGTCTGTGTTTTAGGAAGCAAAAGCAAAGAAAAATGAAAACTAAAAAGAGAACGAAAACATGAATATACAAAGTACCGACGCAACATGCTATGGAGATGAGTGCGGTGTCGGCGTACCTCCCCCCAAGCTTAGGCTTTTGGCCTATGTGGGTATCAATCCATGTACGAATAGGGGTTCCAAGCGGGCAGATCTTGGTAAGAATGGTCGTAGCTAGGCCCATGAGAAGAAGAAGCTCCCCAATCATAAGCGGGCTGCTGATATGAAGATTCTCCCTCATTCGAGGGCTGAACCGAATCATCCGTGACCTCCCTTCTAGTGTCCTGCTCCTGTTGGGAGAGCTCTCCCAAGTATGTGTCAAGCTCCTCCTCAGTGAGGGACCATCCTTCCTTGTTATCAAGGTTAAACAAAACAGGTGCAGGCAAAAGAACAACACGCCCGGACTTGCTCTTTCTCCAACCAGCTTTGAGAAAGGTTATTTCATAAGATAACTCACTCATACTAGCCCACAAGGAAACAAATTTATGCTGTATCATGGAATTAAGATCAAGCCTTTTTATAGGAAACTGTAGGTCTAGATGATGAGGCACTAAACCATGCAATGCTAGTAAACAAGAAGCAATGAGGCCTCCACAAATTCCACCTTTCTCATGGTTAGCAGCAAGACGGAAAGTTATCAAAGGACCCAAGTTGTAAGACCTATCTCGTCTAAGAGCAGCAGAGATAAATGCTAGATCAAACGAAGATAACTTATTGGCAGTTTTCCTAGCAAGAACACACTTTGCAATAAAGTAGGCAAAGTAGAGAATGGAGGGAAGATGAATGTTACGGATTTTCCCACTCTCCTTGGAGAAGCTACTCCCTTGGAAAATTTCTGCATATAAATCCATGAGTGGTCCAGGTCTCTCCTTAATCTTCCTACATGATCCCCATTGAGGTACCTTAATAGCTGCACAAAAATCTTCAAGAGAAAGGTTGACAACAATATTGTAAATTTTGTAATGGACCGTGGGGTTAGGCAAAGAGTGACTAAATTGGAAATCTTGCACCACAGACATGGTTAGCTTCACAAATTGACAAGGTTCATCTTCCAAAAAGTTCTCTAACCCTGCATTAGAAACCAAAGTGTCGAAATCTTGTAGAATTCCTGCAGCTCTCGTGAACTCAGAGCATGGATAAATGGAGGGAAAAACTTCCTCCTCCCAGTGGACCTTCATGACCTCAGGTACCCAAAGCTCATGTTGGTTTAGGTGATGTTCACTCATCTTCTATTCTGAAATTTAAACACCTATTAAAGAAGTGATTGCAAAGTAAATATAATGAAGGATTCTACTCATAGGGACTTGCAAGAGGCCTAAACATGCATCAAAACTATATCTCTAAGCATCAAACAAGCTTACAAACTCTCATAACCAGTCACATACAGTAGCAAAATACTCAAGATATAATCCACCAAACACAAATCTACTTGGACAAGGGGAGGAGTCACATACCAGGGAACAAATGCTCCAAATTTCAGCAAGAAAGAAGGGCTGAGCAAGGAGATCGAAAAAATCGAGAGCAAGCACAGCAAGAACACGATTTTGAGCAATGAACTGGAGCTTACTCGGGAGAGAGAAGAAAGTGGCAGGTGAGAGAGTTAGTGGGGGGCCAGGGGTGGCCCACACCAGGGCATGACGCCACCCAGGGATGGCCGCGCCACCATGTGGTGTGCCTGCCTGGTGGGGCCCCCTGGTACCTCCCAGGTACTCCTCTGCCCCTTTTTTCACGTAAATATTTAATATGAATTTTCTGGAATTTTTCGAGACACTTTATTTTTGGGCATTTTTCAGAAATAGGAGAATGATTTTCTGGCAGACAGATTCTTTTTTTTTAAATGATGCAAAGACAAAACAAGGCTAGAACTACAGAAGTTCTAAGACACTCTAACATACAAGAAACTAACAACAAAAAGAAAACTAAAAGAAAGCAAAAACTAAAATGCAAAGGATAGAAATAAACGGAGATAATCATAGTGAAAACATTGTTTTGTTCAATGAAATCCTTTTGTTAACAAGGTTGATCAAGTCTTGCTACCAAAAAAATTGCATATGAGACAAAAATTTGTATTCCACTCATGATTATGTTACCTCAACCTTGATAGCAATGGTCCCAATCATAATAGTTTCAAATTTTTCTCTTGGTATGGGACAGTATATTTCTCCAACTTGAATGCCTTCAACATGTTCAATTAAATTCAAACCATAAGTCCTTTCAATCTTCTTGGGAAAATAGACAGTATGTTCCTTGCCATTAACATTAAAGGTCACCTTTCCTTGATTACAATTAATAACGGCTCATGCAGTATTAAGAAAAGGTCTCCCAAGAATAATAGACATATTATCATCTTCAGGCATTTCAAGCACAACAAAATCAGTTAATATCAAGCAATTATGAGCCACTTGAACAGGTACATCCTCACATATACCCATAGGAATAGTGGTAGATTTATCAGCCATTTGCAAAGATATATCAGTTGGTATTAATTTTTCAAGTTGAAGCCTCTTATAGAGAGAAAGGAAAAACACTAACTCCAGCTCCCAAATCACACAAAGCAGTTCTAACATAACTGTTCTTAATAGAGCAAGGGATAGTTGGAATCCCTGGGTCTCTAAGTTTCTTAGGAACCTTACCATTGAAGGAATAATTAGCAAGCAAAGTAGAAATTTCTTCATTAGGAATCTTCCTTTTATTCGAGACAATATCCTTCATATACTTTGAGTAAGGAGGAAATTTAATAGCATCAGTCAAAGGAATTTGCAAGAATAAAGGTTTCATCCACTCACAAAACTTATTATAGTGTTCATCCTCCTTTGACTTGTGTTTCTTATCAGGGAAAGGCATAGGTTTTTGGACCCAAGGTTCTCTTTCACTACCATGTTTCTTAGCAATAAAATCTTCTTTAGTGTATTTAGTATTCTTAGTGTGGTTTTTAGGTTCTTCTTCAACTTTCTCTTCATTAGGAACTTCATTTTCTTCATTACCACTTTCAGTTTCAGCATTAGAGATATATATACTATTAGGATCTATAGCAGGTTCAGATGGGTTCTACAACAGTTTTATGTTTCTTTTTCGTTTTCTTACGAGTAGAACCTCTAGTTTCAGCTTGTTGAGAATCCTGCTCAATTCTTTTGGGGTGACCCTCAGGATATAGAGGATCCTGGGTAGCAGCACCACTTCTAGTTTTAATTTCATAAGCATGTTTTTCTTTAGCAGCATTAACTAGCAAGTCGTTTTACACTTTAACGAGTTGATCTATTTGAGTTTGAACCATTTGAAAGTGTTTAACAATCATTTTAACATCATTAGAGGTTCTTTCCACAATATCTTTCAACTCAACAATAGCTCTAGTGTTTTCCATTAGATGATTTTGCACCCTTTTATTAAAGTTATCTTGCTTAACAATAAAGATATCGAATTCTTCTAAGCATTGATCAGGAGGTTTAGAGTAAGGGATATCACCTTCATCAAAGTGTTGGAGAGAGTGTACCTCAATAGTGGATGAGTAGGGAATAGGCTTACATAATTCTTCTATAGGAGGTAAATTCTTGACATCTGCAGCTTTAATTCCCTTCTCCTTAAGACATTTCTTAGCTTCCTTCATCACTTCATCATTTGATTCAATAACTCCCCTCTTCTTTGATGTTGGAATAGGCACCGGAATAGATGGTTCAGGTATAATTACTTCAGGTATAGCTTGTTTAGGAGGAGTCCAATCTTCATAGTTCTTACTTATTTTAGCCATTAATTCCTCAGCTTCCTTAGGAGTCCTATTCCTGAAAACACAATCAGCACAACTATCTAGGTATGTCCTAGATTCCTCAGTTAGTCCATTATAAAATATATCAAGGAGCTCATTCTTAGGTAGTGGACTTCCAGCATGTGCATGAATCAAAGCACAAAACCTTGCCCAAGATTCAAGTAATACCTCTTTTTCTCCCTGTTTAAAATCAAAAAGTTCCTGCAAAATAGCATGTCTAGCACTAGGAGGAAAATATTTTTGCAGGAAAGTACTAATCAAGCACTCAGGCCTATCAATAGATCCAGGAGGTAAATTACTAAACCAAGTTTTAGCTTCTCCTTTCAGTGAAAAGGGGAAAATCTTAGCAACAAAGTAAGTACGCATCTTAACATCATCAGAAAACAAGCCACTTATGGTAGAAAGTTCATTCATATGTGCTACCACACTTTCATTCTTAGTCCCACAAAAAGGTTCTTTCTCGATAATAGCTATGTAAGATAGATCGAGAGAGAAATCATAATCTTCATCTATAATGTTTAGGGGAGAAGCAGCAAACTTAGCAATAGGAGACAATTTGAGTCTAATAGTATGCCTCTCAAGGAGACTCTTAGCAGCGCTCCTATCATGGGTGTTTTTACATTCTTTAATAAATTCATCAGTCATCTCAACATAACCATCTTCAATATCATAACTTTCACTAGACTCAGGTGAACTAACAGGTGTGGTAGTGTCTTCATTAGGAGTTTCGGTATTTCCAGCTATAGTTCTAGCAACCGTAGCATCTAGGAAAGGACCTAATGAGCCACTCTTATCAAGCACAGTTGAAGAAGCATCATAAGCATTAGAAGTTTCAGATTCAGCAGTAGTAGCAGTGTGTAGCATGTGACTGTGGTGGTGTAACGAGCTTACTTATAACAGACGGTGAATAAAGAGCAGCAGAGGTGTTCAGAACCGTACCTCTTCTTGTAGTGGATGGTAAAATAGGAAACTTGCCATCACGAGACTTACCCATGATGGATGGATAGCAGCGAACAATAGAGAATCCAAGTGAACTTGATAAATAAAGCTATGCTCCCCGGCAACGGTGCCAGAAAATAGTCTTGATGACCCACAAGTATAGGGGGTGTATCGTAGTATTTTCGAGGGAAGTGAAACCCAATTTATTGATTCGACACAAGGGGAGCCAAAGAATATTTATAAGACTTAACAACTGAGTTGTCAACTCAGCTGCACCTGGAAACAATCTTGCTCACAGCAGTTTATCAGTAGCAACAGTTTTGTAGTAGGAATAGTAAAGTAAAGACAACAGTTACATTAGCAGTAAACAGTGGGATTCGAGTGCGGTAGGCATAGGGATGGATGGACGGGCGTTGCATGGACAAGACAATTCACATAGCAATCAGAACATAGGGCAATTGCAGATAAATAAGATAAAGCATCCAAGTACTAGACAATCCTAGGCATGTGTTCCATATATAGTCATACGTGCTCGCAATGAGAACTTGCACAACATCTTTTGTCCTGCCAGCCCGTTTGCAACTGGAAATTAAGGTGCTCCTTTTAATAGAGCACCGGAGCAAAGCATTAACACTCCGTGAACACATGTGATCCTCACATCAAAGCCATTCCCTCCGGTTATCCCGATTTCTGTCACTTCGGGGCCATTGGTTCCGGACAACAACGTGTGTATACAACTTGTAGATAAGACCAAAAACAATACTATCATAATGAATCAATAACATGTTCAGATCTGAAATCATGGCGCTCGGGCCCTAATGACAAGCATTAAGCACAACAAGTCGCATCAAAGTCATAAAGCACTAATAAAAGATACTAGGCACCATGCCCTAACAATCTGATGCTATTACATGAACGATCTCATCCAATCCCTACCATCCCCATAGCCTACAATGGGGGATTACTCACTCATAGATGGGGGAAACATGGATGGTCGATGGAGAAGCGATGGTGATGGTGATGGCGACGATCTCCTCCAATTCCCCGTCCCGGCAGGATGCCAGAACGGAGTTTCTCGTGCTGTTTCGTGGAATCTGGTGGTGGCGGTGGAGCGGAACTCCTTCTGGAAAAACATTGACCCCCCCCCCCCCCGAAGTTTTTAGGTCAGAAGGCTCCTTATAGGCGAAGAGAGAGGCCGAGGGGGTGCCTAGAGGGCCCACACCACCCCCTGGCGCGGCCTGGCCTGGCCCGCGCCAGCAGGTGGTGTGGCCACCCCCTGCCTCTTCTCCGTCTCGTATTCTGGCTCCTAGAGTCTTCGGGTGAAATAGGATTTTTGGCATATTTTCCCGGATTTTTCCTGATAGTTGGTTTTCTGCAAAAAAAGTAGACACCAAGGAAATTCTGCTGAAAACAGCGTCAGTCCGCATTAGTTGCATCCAAATCACACAAGTTTAGAGGAGAAACAATAGCAAAAGTGTTCGGGAAAGTAGATACGTTTTGGACGTATCAGACTCCCCGGCAACGGCGCCAGAAAAAGTACTTACTGACTCGTGTATTAACGATCTCGTTGGGGAACCCCAAGAGGAAGGTATGATGAGCACATCAGTAAGTTTTCCCTCATTTATGAAACCAAGGTTATCAATCCAGTAGGAGCAAGGAAACAACCCAAAGGTGTAGCTAGCTGAACTTTGGCAGGGCGCACTACCGGTGCCAGCAGCAATGTGGAGACCTGCACAACATAACCACAGAACTCTGTCCCCTACTTACGATGAGGTTGTTAATCTCACCGGTTTTGCTGAAAACAAATGATTAAACGTATCGAATAGAAGAAAGTAATAGTTTGCAGAAAGTAAACACAAAGCAATAAACAGTTGATTGTAGATTGTAGTAAAGAAAGGATCGGGGTCCATAGTTCACTAGAGGTGGCTCTCCTTAAGATAGATAACATGTTGGGTGAATAAATTACAGCGGGGCAATTGACAAACATCGAGAAAGCATACAAGCATATACTACTCATCTTGACTCCTTTGAGACTTGATTGGGCATTACAACATTATACATAGATCGCCATCCAACTGCATCTATGACTAATAATGCACCTTCAGGTTATCATCCGAACCCTAAACCCTAAATCAGGTAACATCATCCTATTCGATGAACATAATCATAAATCTTTGAGCATGAAAAATCGCTAAACCCTAAACCCTAAGCAACCCATAAAACCTAAACTGTAAAACCGTAAAACCCTAAATCCTCGACCCATAAACCCTAAACCAAGTAGGTACCGTGCACTTATAGATCCAAATTTGAGATACTTTCATTAAATTGCGGTAACACCATTCTATTGCATGAATATAATCATAAAGCTTGAACATTATTGAAAATCAAAAAACCTTAACCCTAAACCCTAACCTCCTAACCCTAGAACCCTAAACCCTTACCAAGAAGGTATAAACTTATAGATCAAAATTTGAGATACTTTCATTAAATTGCGATAACGCCATTCTATGCCATGAATATAACCATATATATAAAGCTTGAACATTATTATTGAAAATTCACTAAACCCTAAAACCTAAGCAATCATAAACTCGAAAACCCTAAACAACCCTAAACCCTAAATCATGAACCCTAAACCCCCAAACCCTAAAAACCTAAATCCAGAAATCCTAAACCATAAACCATGAACCACTAAACCCTCAATCCAAAATTAACCCCGAACCCTAAACTTAACCCTAGGCTATATATACTTTGTGTGAAAACTAGGCCAGTGGGATTTTGAGCCATATTTTGTAGTTGCTTCATGACAAAAGCCATTGTTGTGCCTTAGAGAATTGAAATAACTTCGAATTTGGAAGCTTCCTTTGTAAATAATATTTTAAATGCCAATACGCACCAACTACCGAATATGGACAGGTTATTATAAACTATAGAAAAGATATGGCCATGACCTTGGTCATCTAGTTTGAAAGCCATGCATATTAATACATGGTACTCAATATATTGTGATACAATTTTTCTTTCAAAAGCTATCAAATTTTAAGATTATATTTTTCCATGGAAACTAGCTAGTGCACATAGTGAGACACAAAGAGAGAAAAGAATGGTTGTATTTCGTTTTATATTTTGTTTCTTTGTATTTTTTTAAAAATGGCCAAAATTTGGTGTCATTGCCATTCATATCAAAAAGTTGAATTTTGCGGAACTCTCGGTGGTTCTCCAATATTTGACTACTTGGTATCTTTGAATTATTCTTAAAAAGCAAGAGCAAGGTATATCACACTCTTTGTAGTTCGAAATTAGACATACTTATTTCAGATTGTCAAAAAGTCATTTTATTGCATAGATCTAGCTAGGAAGTTCGAAAATTCACAAAAGTTGGGCATTATCCATCAAATCTAGAATCTTATTTTGAAATGCCAAGATGCAGCGATCTACCAGATATGGACACGCTATCATAAACTATAATAGAGAGATGGCCGTGACTTTGGTCATCTTGTATGAAAGCCTTCAAAATATAATGTTTATCAATTTCGGCAAATGTGTGGAAACTCATTTTAATGTTGGTAAGCATACTGTCGCTGGCGTGTGGGTCTAGACGGGGTCAACACGTGAGAGCTTCCACATCGGAGTAGCACACGTTGGAAGCTTCGACCTCAAAATTTCCGCAAGGCGCCAAAACATCCCATGCACATCTATTCAAATATCCCATGCATCTATTGAAATATATCGCCCTGCTTTTTGCAAATGCAAAATTCCTCTTCTATCCCTGCTCCGGAAACAAAGAACGTGGGAGTACTGCAATAATAGAGGGGTATAGGTGGTAAATGTGCGTCATCCTTCCTGTATCCCCCATTGCCTCTTCCCCGCCCACACCCCTCCGACCTCGACCTTCCTCCAACTCCTTCACCGCCGGACAGAAGCTCCTCCACTACCGGTGCTCTTCAGCGGAACTATTTCACCAACTCCCTCGCTACACCGGATCTGCTTCACCAACTCCATCGTCTACCCTACGGGGGGCGCTTCACTGAATCACTCGTCATTGACCTCGAAATGTCGAGTTGCCACCCCCGCCGACCTCTTGCCCGTCCCACCCGTCCTTTCTGCGTAGCGGTAATTTCTCTTGCCCGTTTGCTATATTTTTGGTACTTGTAAGCTACGAAATCATTAGAATGTTGCTCATTATCCTACATGCTATTGCCATTTCATTTGCATCCCACATATGGTAGGTCCTATCCACATCATTATCTTCTCGCTTTTATTCCCTTTCTTACATTCTCACACTATCGGTTTAATTCTCCAACACCAACTCATAGATTCTATTCTTTTTGAGCGCTCGCACGGGTCATGCAAATAGCTCATAGAGGATCCAACACTGACAATCTAACGCCCAGCAAGGCTGAAGTGTGAGGTTTCCTTGTGTTACTTAGGATAGTTTCTTATCATGTTAATAAGTTGTATAACCTGCATGACTAATAAGTTAATAATTCATTCTACCTAAGACCTTGTCATGACATTTGCATTCATGTTCTATTATGTTTCTATCTGTGAATGCTTAATTTAGAAAATGTCCATCTAGTTTGAATCATATATCTGTCATTTTTAATGCTATATTTTGGTGTTTTTACCTGCTTTCATCCTTCCAAACCAGCTATCTAGTTTGAATCATACATATGGTAATTTTTAATGCTATGTTTTTGGTGTTTTCCAAGAGTTTTCATCCTTCCAAACTAGCTAACTGGGTTTTAAATGTCACGCCTTAATGCAGAGAAATGACAATGGAGTACAAGGACCAGAGTTCCAACTGCTCGGCTCAGATTGTTCTGGCAGATTGACCAAGAGTCGCACTCGCTCGAGAAGGAGCTACTGCCAGCCTGAACATGTTACTATAAGTTCATACTTACTTTAAATGATCGCTATTTTATATAATTCTACTTTTTTCCCTTGTTCTTTGTTTTAACCTCTTTCACCATATTTTAGCAGGCTGCAGTTAAAACCAAGGAGGAGTCCTTGGAAGGAAGGACTAAAAGTCGTGATCCCTCTTCCCATTCATCCTCCCATTGCATTTCCGAAGCAAACAACTTACTTAACAGTCCACCTAGAACAACTCCTACAGGTGATAAATATATAAAGGATGTATCGCATGCAGAAAGAAAGGGTGTAGCTGCTCTTAGATCTGTAGTTGAAATGTTGAAGAAGAGGATAGATGATACATTGAAGCGAATCGCCATGTACCGATATCTTATTGATGATACCGACACTTTATAATCTTTTAGAATTTCGATCTTGTTGTATAACCTGTTGTAATAAACATTTATTGTTGTGTAATAAGTAGTTTTAATTTGTGCGTGTCTATTAATTGATGTCTTGATATTCCTCTGTTCTGCCAAAAAGTAGGCGCTAGCAAAAAAGGCCGAAACACTAACAGGACGGAGCAGTAACATCCCGAACGTTGAAACAACATGTGCGTGGATGGCCCAAAACGACGAGAACAGTAAAAGGCCAGAAGGGTAAAATGCAAAAATAGCATAAGGCCAGAACAACAAAAGGCTAGAATAGTAAAAGGCAAGAACAGTAAAAGGCCAGAACAGTGAAAGGCTAGAACAATAAAGGGCCAGAACAGTACAAGACCAAAGCAGAGAAACGCTAGAACAATGAAAGGCCTAAACAGTAGAAAGGCCGGAACATCAAAACTCCTGAATAGTGGAAGACCGGAACCGTGAATGGCCTAAACAGTAAATGGTCAGAACAGTAAAAGGCCAGTACGATGGCAGGTGATGGACTCGGTTCCTGCACCAACAACAGGGTTATTGCAGTACTTGTAGCAGCAAATATATAAAGAGTTTGTCTCGATGGGAGCTCGGCGAACACAACCCCGCAGCCACGTTGTCAATGCGACCACGTTCGCACCCAAACCGTGGTTTGGAAATAGCCTGTTCTATAAGTTGATAGGATAAATGAATTTAAGATGTTTTGTAATAACTACTACTAGGTCTGGAAGAAAACTAGAACAAAAGTAAAACTGAAAAGAGGTGAATGCAATGAGATAAAATATAAATGCTATGATTCCTCAAGTAATGTTGTGTATACCGGTGTGCATGATAAGTGCTTATGGAATAGATGTTAACTATAATTGTGGTGGTCCCTCATGTACCGTTGTCTCCTACCGTTGGTAATTGGCAACTAGTCAACTCAATTGTCCACACCCTCTCCGGACATGGGTCATCTCGTAAGAGCAAAGGCATTAAGTTCTATGGACAACCGTACTCCTAAGCAAGTGTGCTAGTCACAAGATATCCCATCTGTCACTTTGGAGTCAAGAAATTCGCAACACTATACCTATCTATATCATGAGTGATCTTGAGGGAACTCTAGGTGGTGCATCCTAAGCTGCTATTGCCTCCGCAAATCACTTATATCAAATAGCTTATTAGTTCTACCCATGGACTTGTCAGCTACCCATGGAAGAGTAGAGTCTAATGATAAGTTTTGTGACACTCCGTGAATCCCTAGTAAATTCCTCAACAATGGATTGGACGTCTCCAATCACTAGAATAATATCATGAATAGAACAATGTAAAGGAAATCACAAACATATTAACTAACAAGAAGACACCACACTTCAATTACTCAAATCATCATAACATTAATAAAAGGGGGTTGAAACAATGTTACAACCCATCATGGAGATCATGATGGGGAAGGATGAAGGAGTAGCGGCGATGGAGATGGTGATGATGGCGTGGTGATGGTGGCGTCGGCGTGGTGATGGCGGCGTCCTCCTTCTCCTCCTCTTCTTGCTTGGATGGCTTGATGGTGTTGATAGAGATCTAGATCTTGGTTGAGCTGTAGAGGCTATGGAGGCGGCACGGCGCCGCTGTGGAGGCGGTAGATGGGATCTAGATTTTGTATATGGTGTATGGTGGCTTCCTCCTCTCCTCCCTCCTTTAAATAGGCCTTGGGGGTTCCTAGGGATCCCCCAATACTGTCATATGACTTAGGGAAGGTTCTGGAGCTTCCGGAGGCCAAAATCCCGTCGTTTTGGACCTTTTTGGAAACTATACGGCAGGAGCTATACGGCCAGAATATTTGTTCCCGCCGTATAGTTGGTCGTTAAACCTTCAATACTCTTTAGTATTTTAGCCGCCATTTCTTCATACGAACTCCGTTTATTGTATTCTTGGGCTCGTTGAGTTCGTATCATCGAGGGCTACAACCCTGTGGTCTTGGATAGTTATTTTGAGAAGTTGGAAAAATTCACTTTTCCAACACCTCAAATGGCTAAGTCTAGTCCCTGCAGCTCCTCCATACTATGCTCTATGTGTTCCTTTTGCCTTTGTTTTATCCATAATCATCATAAACACATACACACATGTAAAGGACAAGGAAGAGGGATAAAATTCTACCTAAACTACTAAATGTGTAAAGCTCATATTGAATTTAATAAAAACAAGTAATCATGCATATCGGACATAGCAATAGTTAGATGGAGCATGATATAATAGGGAAATGACACAATTTATATTGCTAAAATTGTTGTATTATCACGGCCATCAACTTCCCCAAGCTAGATCTTGCTCGTCCTCGAGCAAAACGGATTGATAACTTAATGGATGTGATCTTGCTTATTATTGGAAATCAATGCATTGTATCCTTGTTTTTCCTGCAAGCTCAAAGCAAGAGAACACATAATCATACAAGGCAATATAAGCTCAGTTATATTATTCCAAACCACTAGAGATTAGTCAAAAACTTCTATGCCCCATGTCAAAGTTAAATCTAGCTTGCAAGTAAACTTGTGATCCTTCTATACGCACTTTATTGTATTTTTGTATTTTTATTTCTATAAGGCAAAGCTGGACACGGTTAGTTGTCAATCATAAATAGAAATAGAGTTTTCCAATGCTGCCCACTCATGCCATCTATTAAAGTCTCTCAAGTGCAAACTTTGATTGTTGAGCTCATAGAAAATATATTTCTTAGTAACGAGACCATGCCAAAAAAGTGGTATATGTTCAATCGAGACTGTGTAGGATAGGAAGGACACTCGTGACCATTACCAAGGTTTCCCTTTTTGGTATAATGATTTCTCATAACGGTCAAAGGAGTATTCCGACTTTTGCTTTTAACGCATGCCCATAAGAATACCAATGCATACCCAAATATAGCTTTTTTGCTACATATGTTGCGCGACTCATAGCCAAACTCCAAGAGTTTCCTCTTTTTGGATTATCCAAAGGCCAGCGGAGTTGTTAGCAGCCCATGTTGTGCGATAGTACTGCAAGACACGCATAAAGAAATATATCACTTTGATTTCCAAGACAAAATTTTAGCATATGTAATCTTGAAACTTTGAAACATCATTTCCTATTTGACAACTCACTCAGTAAGAATCTACTAAGACCATCATTTCCAACACTATGGGGTCGTGCTACTCCATAACCATTCACTTGAGACAATTCTGAACAGTGACAACTAGCAAGTTTCGAAGAACTTCTTTATTATATTTTTTCAAAATGTAGAGAACATGGCAATGTATATTTAGAGGATCACAATATTTTTCTCAAGATAGATAAAAGTTGAACAAGGTGCATCAAAAGTATGGCTTGTCTCCTATGGGGCCTAACATGAGCAAGTATATCCCTTATATAAATATGAACAAAATCTTACCTAATCAAGCATTCAAAAACAGAGAGATACACAATAGCATGAAAACTTTTTAAGATAAAGAACTTTGCACAGGACTCTACGCATGCAAAATAACCTCCCCAAGCTAAGAACTTTCCAAGTATCCATTTGAGAAGATCATGAAAACAAAAGAGAAAATGTAGTCATCAAAAGAGTGTATAAGAAGTGGTTACCTCCCCAAGCTTAAGTTAAAACAAGGGTGACACACTTTACCGTTGAGGTGCGATTAACCTCTACTTTGATGGACAAAGAACCTTTGCTTCAATGAATGTTTCATGATCCGATGTATGCCTTCCTTAAAACCTGGTAGGAACAAGACTAGAAAGAAGACAAAATATTTTTGTGTTTTTGAAGACACGGGTTTAGCTCACAATAGATAAAATACAATTCCCACTGAGTCGGTTCATCAACCTAAGCACCACGCTTAAGTCAACAAACTAATTCTAGAAGTGTGCTTCTCCTAGATTGTGATGAAGTGTAAGTGAGACAAAATATGAAACACAAGTGTGCAACCCCTATGTGCTTATTTAAAAGAGGTTTGAGTTGGAAGGTTTTACTAGACACTGATTGTTGAAATGTTGAATTAAAGCAACCAAGTGGCTCATGCGAGTCTTTGCACGGTTGGCACTACCGTACACGTCGTCACACAAGGTTCAAGTCCCTGCGAAAATAACACAGAAAATAAAAGACAATGGTTTGGTGGATGAACGACAACTAATGAAAGAAAATGAAAAGAAAACATGAACTACTAAAGAGAATTACAACTTAAGGAATTTCTAAGATAGAACTTTATTGTTTACATATGCTCAGCTTCTCTAAAACATGGGAGAAGCTCCTAAGTGGTGCTTCGATGTTTTTAGAAGAAGAAGGAAGAAGGAATAATGAAATTTTGAGCAATGGTTACCTACCAGTTGGCGTTTAGGGGGTTTTCCCAACTATACGGGCATAGCTATACGGCTGGACCAAAAAGGTCCCGCTGTACAGTTGGTTGTTAAACTTACAGTACCTTGAACGTCGAAGGGTAGTTGGTGTCGATATCTATAAGGTGGCAACTATACGACCAGACCAAAAAGGTCCCGCCGTATAGTTGATCATTAAACATTTTGTACCCTGGAATTTTTTTTTGACGAAGGCATCGATAACTATACGACCGCAACTATACAACCAGAATTTTTATTCCTTCCGTATAGTTGGTCGTTAAACCTTATGGAGTTGCCAAAATTTAGCTATTTCTTCGAGGATTCTTTCTTCACCTGAAACTTAGCGAAACACCATGTTTTGATAGAAAAATGACAGATTAAATTTTTGACCAACATTTAGCATTTATAAAACGGGATTTAAGTACAACCGAGTTTATGCAACACATAGTAACAATAAATTCTACCTTTTGATAACTTCAACAAGATTACTCTAATAGCAATACATGCAAAGAATAAAAGTGCCAATGCAACATGAATGCAACTAGACTCGAGACACAAAACTAAGAAAGACACCTAGTAACTTCCAGGTTGCCTCCAGGGAAGCGCTCTCTTTAAAGCCATAAAGCCAGGCTAGGATGCTCCATATATTTCCAACCTGGATCCCAAGGGATATCGACTCGAGGTGAGAGTATACAGACCAGCTTGGAGCATCTTGAAGTAGAGTTCGGTCGGAGTCGTGCCCGCTTATGGTGCATCAACATCATGTAGATGAACAAGTTCTCGCTTTCAAGCGAGTGTTCATGCACCAAGCTTGGTGAACATGCCTCTTTTCATAGTTGCAATGAGAGGATTTGAAATTCATATAAAATTATTAAATCTTTACCTTGGTTACCTGTGTAGGGGAACACTTCATAGTATTCTTCCTTCATAGCAGGGAGTTCAGGACCCTGCATGTTAGTATAGTTGATGTCTGCAAGAGCACATATCATTTTTAGCTAGATTCGAAGTTCAGATATCGATCCCACAGGGAGTCCAAAGGTAAGTGTTTATTGATGAAGTCTTTGTCACACCCAAAGTTGTCACGGGTCTTCGAGTGAATTGAGTGCAAGTGTTGAAATCAGAATGCGATTTTGATTAAGTGCGATAGATTTAAATAGAACTAAAATGTAAACTTCAGAAAATGCATAAAAGTAAAGAACGACATTGCTTGTTTGTTGTTTGCTGCAGATGGCGAAAGAAGGCGGGGGGAGATTCAGTTCATGGTGATAGTGAATGTGCTAGGTGGACGAGTGGTAAATATAACAATTATAATCTTACAGATATATGTGTAGGCGAGCAACCCATTATTAGTCGGAACTCCTCTTGGTAGATTTCATCCCAACTTCAATAATCCTACTAGCCTGCTACCAAAACCATGGTCAGACACTAGACAATTAAGACCCTTTAGGTCGCTTAGCGATTAAGCTCCTTGGATCGGACTAATGCAATAAGCATAGTGGTTACTCGTTATCCTCGAGTCAACTAGCTTTCCATTGATATCCCCGTGTCACCCGGGGGTCGCCGGTCTACTAGCGTACACGATCTTATCTATGTAGAACAAGGTATCATGTTGTCTGGGCCCTTAATTGGACAACAAGCATTAAGCATCCCACAGATAGTCAAGCACACATAATATAATAATTAGAATCAATAACAAACTAATGGAAAATATATGAAGGCACATCACATCTCACCAATCCCCTACATCTCCCATGCCCATGGGAATTACTCACACATGAGAGAAGAACGTATCATCAATATAATCAAATAAAGGGATTTCGTCTTGGTATTACCGTGGAGGTCCACAATAAGAATAGAAAAATATCCAACACAGTTCAAGATGGGAAGAAACAATCTCAAACCCTAGTCTTGCAAGGTGGAGAACCCTCTCTCTCTCAAGTACAAGTAGTGGCTATGGGGTGTATTGGCTAGGAGTTCGAAGATCGCAAAGCGAGATGAAGAATGTCTTCTCCTTCTTCTCCAGATCTCTTCTTTCTCCCTTCTGGATGGTGTGGCGGCTGCTGTATTGTGTTTTCATCCTTGGTCCCTTCACGGAAGTTGTCCCTTTTGACAAGACAGAGGCGGTGGCAACTATACGGCCAGAAAAAATATTCCCGCCATACAGTTGCTCATTAAAGCTTTTGTGAGATCCCCCCGCATGCTTCCAAAGTGGGACTTGCTTGTTTTCTCCAGAATATTGTATTTAGCTAGTTAAATCCTCCTGTTGACCTTCAGGACCTAAAACACACATTAAAAACCAAGTTTCCTTTGCTACTGAAGTATTAGCGTTACGTAAAACCAGAAAACAATCAAATCTAGGAGAAAACCATCAATAAAATCCATAAAAAATGTGTCGAATCTCACAGCTATCAACTCCCCCAAGCTTAGATGTTGCTCGCCCTCGAGTGACAAAGAAATAAGGAAGAATAGTAGAGATTCGAGACTGAAAATAAAGGAACTCACAAGTTTGAATTGGTGTCAAATTCTTTTCTTCACAATTCCTGCAATCTTAAATATGATCATACAAATATTCACAAGATTGCACTGAGTCCACTTCCTAACCACGTATATCTTGTTAGCAAATAAATCATATGCCCAAGCAAGTGTCGAAAGTTTAGCTAGGAAGGTGAGACAAATTCTTTTGGTGCCTCTCTTTGTTGAGAGATGAAAACTTTATGTTCTTGTTCATTTAACCAATTAAGAGTACTCAAGTTAGCATCAAAACATTTAATTTAAGAACAACCCATCTACTCCCATGTCAAAATTTCAAGACTCTCAAAGCACCTTTTTATTTCTCTTGTCTTTCAAAAACTTCAGCTCTTTCATAATGAAATCATGCCACTATTTTTAACATGTTAATTCGGGTTGTGTTGTGCACTCGTGACCATGCCAATAAATGATGTTGAGCAATAATGGGCCAGAGGAGTACTACAACTTCACTTGGAACATGAAACCATGAGGAGACTAAAAAATTTACACACCATAGCATTGCTGCTACATACGTTTACATAACTCAATAGCCGAAATCAAGTGGTTTCCCACATTTAGATTATTTGTTGGCCATCGGAGTTAATAGTTCCCCATGGAGCACGACCGAGTTGTAATGACACGCGTAAAGCAATATCTTACAGTAATTATTAGTAAAAGCAGTGGCATAATTTCTACTACTTCTAAGCATCCATTTAATCAAACAATTTCAATCAAGGGTACTATCGAGTCTATTTATATTAATCTCAAATGGGATGGAGTAGTTCTAAAATCAAATTCTTTGAGCTAAGCATGGACTCAAGTCATCTTTCAGATTCTTTTTCTTGTTGTAAAAATGTAGGAAGTATTTTAACCAAGTTCATTGATCATTGTTTCAAAGCTAAAAAAGGGGACACTAGCAAAGGAATATAATTTGTAGGATAACAAGCTAAGTAAGGAGTGACTCCAGTGCAAGTAAGTAAATAATTGTAGGATCAATTTAAGGTTGCAAAGAGTGTGATGAAAGGAATGTGATACCTCCTCTTGCTTGCTTCGTTCTAGTATTCGAGTCAAGCCTCTCCTATATTTCCATATTGCCAAATCACCTGAAATTAAGAGATCTTCGAGAGAAACAAAGAAAAAAACTTGCAAATAAAATTACAACTTTTTTTTATTTTTTGGTTTAGGAATGAAAAACTGAAAATAAACATGCAATTTTTGAAGAAATAAATCAAAAGAAGAAATAAAAACATGAATGCAAAGTTTGGAGGTTTTCAAACCTCCCCCAATCTTAGGCTATTGCCAGGCTCAGTTGTTGCCATCATTTGGCGGCTGGCGCGGGTACTGCCGGTAGAAGTCGGGGAAGTGGGTCATGAAGTGACTGAAGTTGTGAGTCAAAGTGTTCACATCTCCATTTACATCCTGAAGAGTGTGGTTGATCTCCCCAATGCGCTGGTTGAGCTGCTAGAACTCCTGATAGGGGACGTAGCCGTACCCCTGTTGTGGCTGGTTAGGCCATGGTTCCTAGGCACCTCCTGGCTATTGCTGCTGTCTTTCCGAAGCAGGGTTGTGCCCCTTCTCATCCTCATGCTCCTGGTCCTACTCATCCTGCTGCCCTCCATCTTCCTCTTCCTCAGGCTGGAGCTCGGCCAAGATCTCCGTCACTTGGTTCTTGGTGAGGATCCAAGTGTCCTTGTCCACAATAGAGAAGGCTTGGGGGCATGGCAACTGGACCTGCTCAACCTGTGTGTCATCAAGATAACCAAATTGATATGCTCAAAGCCTCCGGTTAGCATGGTAAACACCAAGGAAGCCACAAGAAGTCAAATATTTGATGTCCATAAGTTTGGAGCCGTCAATAGGTTCCATAATAGGTAGTGCAATGTTCAATGCATAGGCAAGGAGGGTTACCAATCCACCAATGCTAATATCACCTTTAGTCTTGTTGCTTTGGTGGTGAAAGTGCTGGATGAGTAGAGCTGCAGGACTGGGGCTTTGCGTTGCATTGGGGAAGAGAGCCTTGGTGATCATTGCCATATCCGCATTGGCCATGGAACCAGTATCACCCCTTCCCAACATTTTGTTGGCGAGTAACAAAGCAAAGTAGCAGATGGTTGGGTTCTGAATGGTGGACATCTTCTTCTGATAAAAGTGACTTCCACCATTAACAGAAATAACCTCCCAAGTCTCTCCACTTGTGATGCTATAGAGTTTAGTAATATTGGGCTCCCCAGTATAAGGGAAGCTGAAAGCATTGCAAAATTGCTCGAAATTTACTTCATAGTGTGTTCGGTTCATGGTGAAGCTTATCGTGCACATGTTACCTTTCTCCCTGTGGTCGTCGTAGAAGGAGGCAAGGAACTCATTTGTGAGCTTGGCGTAGGTGTCGTGGCTTGCGAAGCTATGCACCTCCAACCCCGACCTGCTGCACATGAGGTCGAAATCTGTCTTCAACCCTTCCGCGGTGAGAAAGTTGTGAGCTTCGGATCTGCGTTCCGAGCGGAATCTGCAAGAATCGGAATCGGCGAGACCATCGCCGTCGGTCCCATCCTCTACGCCAGCGACGTCCCTCTCATCGTTCTCGACGAGACTTGGATTCCGGCTAGGGAGACCGTGACTGCCTATACAATCATGTCTTTTGGCGAGATCGATGTTTACATCGGTTTCGCATAACCTGCCCAACCCACCCCAGCGGTGATGATAGAGGCAGAAGAATCTTCTAGGTCCCCTTTGTCCGCGAAGGCGGCAGAGTTCCGGATCTTAGAAAACCCTAATCCCACCCAGCCCGCACCAGTTGCAGAGAAGGTGGAGAAATCCGAGCCTGAAGAAGACCTCACAGTCTAAGTCGAATCTGGAGTGGATCTCCCTGGAGAAGCCGGATCCCAGATCGACCCACCCGTGGAAGTCGAAATCCAGGAGGAGCACATCAACGACACTGATTCTGACTCTGACGATGTCAGGACAGAAAGGCCTTTCCTCAGGTACACACTAAGATGTATGATACTACAATGCGCTAGCGCAGAAGCAATCCTCGAAACCATTAAAAGTTTCGATATGGCTGATCGCGAAAGTCGCAGGTACCTCAGAAAGCACGCATCGCACTTCGTCGGATATGTTGGATCCGGATCCGGCTCTGTCGATGCTAGAGAAAACACCGACTCGGTGCTGGAGGCAATTGGAACAAACGCCGATGTTCCCGCATCCTCGGATGAGTCCATGACGTCGGCAGATTTCCAAAAGTTCTCCGCGGAATATGACGAGGAGTACAACTCGAAAGCTGCAGAAGATGGAGAAGCCATGGACGAAGGATCCGGGGAACACTCTCCCAAAGCGCAGGATGATATGGAAGTCGGAGACAATCCCGAAATCCAGATGTCCGAAAGTACCGATCAGAGCTTGACTCGAGGAATCAGACCCAAAGCCGTCTTTGCTACCGGCGCTGCCAAGAAGGCAAAGAAGAAGAACAAGAAGAACAAGACTCCGGCAAAATACCCTCCGACAGAGGAGGTGATTGCCGAGGAATACGAGGAAGAATCGGATGGAGCACTCATCCCAGATGAGCCGAAAAAAGAAGCATCGGTGGATGGACACGTGATCATTGAAGGTGCGCGTAAACTCATCGATGCCGCATTAACCACACCTATCCCTACAGCTGCAGAACTTACTGCAGATGAGCTGGACGAAAGGGCCCAAGCCCTAGAAGCGCGTCGTCAACAACTCCTTGATGAAGCCAAAAACATCGAGGTGGAAAAGAAGCGCATGTCAAACAAGGAGTATATGTCCCATCTAAATCAGAAGACATGGAAGCGTCACATAGATGCCAACCAATTCCCACGTGTCCATGCCGTCCTTTTTGGAGATGAGATGGGAAAGCCACGGAAGGAGAGCAATGGAGATTGGGTTTACCCAACACCGGTGCAAAATACCGTGGCAGCTCGCGAAATTCTATCAGCTAATCCAGGACCAGAGAAGATACGTTTGGGTATCAAGCTACTCAATAAGGGACTGGAACAGCAAAAGGTCGCCCTGTCGGGAAGTCAAAAGCTGGTCTCGGATTGCGACCAGTGTCGCACAGATCCGGCATGGGTTGACGTGAGATCTCACTATGAACGGGTGCAGCATCGTCACCCCGAACGCAGGGAAGACAATTATTCAAGAACCGGATCGTCAGGACAGCACCGCAGAACTGCACATAACTAGAGCAACGTCGCTCCAGTAGCCGAGAAAGACGCGATCGCTGCATTGATTCCGAGGAATCCTCCCCGAAAAGGAGAAGATAAAGAGAAACGTCGGGAGGAGGATCGTCAGAAAATGCCACCTCCTAGACATGAAAACTGTCCGGCTGAGCCTCACCATGGTGGGAACGACGGACGAAGGAACGACAGAAACCACGCTCGTACAAACTGGCAGGGGGCTCGTCATAGTCAAGAACCTCCCCGGAACCGGAATAATGATGCTCCGGACGGAGGCCAGCGATCAGTCGGAAACAACTCAGCTGCACCACCCTCTCCACAGCACAGTTATCACAACAGCCCCCAAGGAGGTCAAGGAGGACGACATGGCGGAGGAGGTGGTGGCAGAAGCCGAAGTCCGGCTCCAAGGCACCGCAGCCACAGCCGATATTCGGGACGATCCCTATCCCCGAACGACGCAAGGCATAGGATCAACTCCAACATAGAGGCTCGGCGCTACGAAAACGATGACGTATACGTGGGCCCAAAGTGCTTCGGACCACGCATTAGAGCTACAAAATTCCTGGAAGGATTTGCTATCTCAAGACATATTCAAGCCTACGACGGCATTGCTCGGCCAGACACCTGGTCACAGGACTTCTTCCAAGCTTGCTGCATCGCCAAAGGCGGAAACAGCCTGGTCGCAACCCAATATCTCCCACTTATGTTGCGGAAGACGGCACGATCATGGCTCAATGAACTTCCGGCGAACACCATCCACAAATGGTATGATTTACAAAGTGCGTTCTTTCGGAATTTCGAAGGCACATATCGGAGGCCCTGTACGGTTGGAGACCTACAACATTGCACCCAGAAAGCCGGAGAAACTTGCTGAGATTATCTCGGACGATGGATTGACACCAAGAACTCCTGCGAGGGAGTAAATGATCAAACTGCGATTGAAGCTTTCATCGCAGGTCTCCCAATTGGTTTACTGCGCCATCGCTTGAAGTGTGACAAGGTTATTGATCTGGGAGAGATGATAGAAATAGCGAGCAAGTATGCAGATGCTGACGACGACGCATAGGGATTACTCGACGTCCTGGTCGTACCTCAGTCAGCAAAGACAAAGCAACAGGCTCAGAACTGCAAAAACACCTCCGAAGAAAAACCCAACGCGGAGACGGCAGTAGTCACTACTATTTCCGGGTCTCGAGGACGAGGAGGACGTGGCAGAGGCCGCGGGCGTGGCCGTGGGATACCAAGGGTCCAAGGTAGAGGAGAGCAACAACCAGGCAAAACCTACACTTGGGCCGACATCGCCAATAACCCATGTGTGCATCACTTGGACGCCAATGGGGGCTCGTCCCACACCAACGTTGAATGTCGTTTTAACGACGACATCAAGAGAGATGATACCGCGGGCTACAAAGCTAAATGGAAGAAGGGAAAGAAAAATCCCGAAAAAGACAAAGAGACCAAGGAAGATTCCGACATGGAGGAAGCCGACGCTTCAAATCCCAAGTCGGAAGGGAAGAAAACTTTTCCTACCAAGAAGGACACTTACGTCACCTTCCTCGGATCAACCAGCAAAGGTCAAGAAAGCAGTTCTCCATGAGCTCAACGCAACAGTTCCGGCTGTCCCTCAGTATCTGGATTGGTCGGAAGTGGCAATAACGTTTGACCGCGCTGATCATCTGCCTAAGCTACACATGCGAGGAAAATACGCCTTAATCGTCAATCCACTTATTGACGGTTATGGTTTCTCCAAGACCCTCATGGACGGTGGTAGCAGCATCAATATGCTCTATGTAGAAACGCTACGCCGGATGAAGATCTCGGAAACACAGCTTAACCATAGCTCTGTGATTTTTCACGGAGTTGTCCCAGGAAGACAAGCTAACTCCCTGGGAGAGATCACTTTGGATGTTACTTTTGGAACAGCAAAAAATTATCGAACGGAGACACTTTCCTTCGAAGTGGTCCCGTTCAAGAGCACATACCACGGTATATTCGGACGTCCGGCTTACTAGGCTTTTATGGCTCGTCCGTGTTACATTTACACTATGATGAAAATTCCAGGTCCCAACGGCGTGATCACCATCAGGGGAGATCCGAAGAAAGCGCGAGAATGCGAGGATGGAAACGCTGCCTTTGCCGAAGCCGTGCTGCACACCCAGGAGTACCAGGAGATCAAGAAGAGCATAGATCCGTCTGAGATGCCCACGACAAAGAAGGAGGTGACAAAGCCAAATCCGGAGTTCAAGGCATCAGAAGAGACGAAGACAACGCCATTGAAGGATGATGACCCCTCCAAGGTGACCCAGATAGGCGCAGGCCTAAGTAGCACATAGGAAAGCGCGCTCGTCAAGTTCCTCCGAGCAAATCAAGATATCTTCGCATGGCAGCCATCAAGATATCTTCGCATGGCACTCTCTAAATGTAAACCCGAACGATAAACCCATCAAACAGTCCTTACGACGGTTTGGTGATGAAAAGCGTAAGGCAATAGCTAACTGGCGCGGCTCGAGTTAGCCGGATTCATAGAAGAGGTCATCCATACTGATTGGTCGGCCAACCCTGTAATGGTCCTGTAGCATCCCAATTGTCTAACAATTGTAATGCTACTTGTCCTAGTAAGATATTGGCTACTTCCTATATACAGTTGTTGCATCATAATTATATCATGCTCATGTCATCATGCCGCCTTGCATTTGAGCATCATATAAAACCCTGGCCCTTTGGTTCTTCTCTCATATGCACTATTAATTGTATTTGCCTCTTGATATTGTATTTGGTTATTGATATATTGATTAAATGCCCAAGTTGAGTTGGGGCATATCTTTTATTTCAACTCCACCACCTTTCTTTTCACCACCTTATAATTCCACCATCCCATCAACCATGAGCTTGTATTTCTTTTTCTTTTGATATTTTTATTCTAGCTCATGTGGTTTGGGGTGGATCAAAGCTTTTAAATTCTTTTGCTTGGCTTTTATTCCACTTCTTGGAAATGCATAAGAATAATGCCATAATATTATTATTTTTTTCACAAAATAAATCATGGCATTATTATTTTGCATGGGCCACGCAAAAGTACCACCACCTATTATCTCATTGTATTTCCCTTTATTTTTAATGGATATTACTTTGTGGACCATCTCCATCCATTCCACCATCCCCATATTCTCATCCATATCTTTTTCTTTTATTTTCTACATTCATGTTTTATATGAGAGATTCTTCCCATACATCTTTCTTTCTCTATTTCTTGATTATTCCTCCACCTCATCTCATGATAAATCAAAGGCCTCATTATTTGTTTTCCTCTTGGTATGATCTCTTAAACAATTTCAAAATAAACCTAAAACCCTAATCCACATCTAACCTATCTTTCTCTCTCTCTATTTTTTCCTCTAACCTAGTTCCACCTAAACCCTAACATTAACCTCACCTCTCTCTCTCTATCTCTCTCTCTACCATGAGGGCCACCTGACCCCCTCTCTCTCCCTGGACCACACCCCAACCACCCCTCTCTCTAACCCTAAACAAAACCCTAACCCAAGCTACCCCATCTAAACCTAGCCCGAGCTACCCTCTCTCCTCTCTTTCTTCTCCCTACCTGCCATGCTGGCCCCAGCTGCTGCGCCTCCCCCTCACCCTGGTCCACCTGCAGCCTCTCCCTTCCATGCCATACCTTCCCTAGCCCGAGCCAACACGTGAGGAGGAGGAAAAGGTGACAACTGAGCCACCTTTATCTCCCCGTGCCATGGCTACCTCCCTCTCTCTCCCTCTCGCTTTACCCTCCTCCATACGCCTCTTCCGTCTCTCCCAGATCCGCCCGAGCCTGCCTCCTCTCCTCTTTTTCTTCTCCATCGTCGCCCAGCTCTGCCGCCAGTCGCCGCCGTCTACCCTGCCGTCTCTGCGTTCCAGTCAGCGAGCACGACGTGGAGGTGGCCTGGAAGACCAAGGGCAGTCCCCTACATCGACTCGTACACGCCGACGCGAAGGAGGAGCCCCCAGCACCGCCAGATCCTCACCGCTCCCCGAAACCCTAGATCATCGGAGCTCCTGCCTCGTCGTTGATCCGCCGCGCTTCTCCCCGACCTGACCCCACCGGCCAACCCGCGGTGAGCCTCTCTTCCTCCCTGACATGCTCCGCCTCGCCGTCGCCGTCTAACTTCGCCGTTCCTTTTGCCGAACGCCCTTAGTGCGTCGCCGCTCGCGGTTTCTGCACGTCGTACACGCCACCTAGAACCTTACCTAGGCCCCAGCCCCCCTCCTGTCAGCTCCCCTAGCACACCGCAGTGGCTTCGCCTCCCTGCGCGCACACGCCCGATCCACGGTTCGATTCCCCGCTCCGCGTCGCGCGCTGTTCCCGTCAGGCGTCTGAGAAAAGAGGAAGAAAAACAGTGCACGTTGACACTTTGCACTTAACCCCCCAACCTTTTTATTCCTAAACCCGCGCTCCCCGCCAGCCCCACATGTCAGCCACCGTGGCCTTCTTCTAGAAAACCCCTCCGTATTTTCTTATCCTAACCCGCGCTCCAGTTCGGTCCCACCCGCCAGCCGCTGCGAGTTCGTTCACTGTCGCGTGGGCCTCCGCCGGTTGGTCCCACCTCGCAGGCGCACGGGCTAGCCAGTACGCGGTGTAAAAAGGAATTCGCGCGCAGATCTCGCCCAGTCAGCAGCTGGCCCACCGTCAACGGCTGTGGCTAGATTTTCCTGGGTGACAAAAGTTTTTCTGGCTGTCTGTTTTAATTAAACCTTTTCCAAAATTGATTTAAAATTCAAATTCAAATCAGATTTAAATAACTTTTCAAATATAAATCCAAATAATACAAATAATATATGTTTTGAAATCAGTAAAATGTGAGGAATCCAAATATGCCATTCAAAATAATGTTTGAGCACTTTAAAATTTCGAGATTATTAAAATTACAATAAAATGCCCTTTTCCTTTATTAATGAATAACTTTAATTCTACAACTCCAATTTTGGCAAATAATATGTCTAAATCGATCAGCGAGACGAGCTCGTTCTATTTATGCAGTCCTTGTTCTGAATTGAAGCATGCATCATGTTGTTATGAAAAATCTGAACTGTTTATGACAATAAAACTTGGTTAAATAAATAATAAAATGCTTTATTTCTTGTATCCACACCTCACCTTTGCCATGCTACTTTAATGCCATGCAAATTGTGCATCATTCATCATGGCATGCTTGTTTGCTTGTCGCATTTTAATTCATATGCTTGTGCACTTTATTTATGTTGGCCCTTGTTTGTTTGGTTCTTCTTCGAATAGACGCCCAACAGGAGAATTACCAGGAATCACAGGAGTATTACCCAGATCCATCTCTCGCTTCAACTGAGCTGCCAGGCAAGCACTACCACATGCTTGCATACATACAGTACGTATTGCCTCTATCTTATTCTTGCATCATTGAGTCGCGATTGCATTAAATTGAATCCCAAGTACTGCATAGCCTTTACTTTTAAACCCCACCGAAGCTTGTTCCTCCATCCCATGAGCCATTACTACAGGAGTTGTTTGAGCCATGCGAGTCGTAGAAAAGCATGTGTAGGGTATGTGAGAGTCTGAGGAATAACGAGGTACCTAAGCAACATAACCTGAGTAGTAATGGGATAACTAATGAAAGAGGCACCGGTGAGCAATATCTGCTATTTGGTTTTTCATGCTCACTTGTGTCCCGTAGGACCCCGAGTACTTGATTCCTGTTCCTTGACTATTCGCACTATCCACATCCGGGAGGCCTTATGGACCCCCCTGAGCCAGAGCTTGATTCATTCCTATTTCTTGGGGCCACAATTAGTTTGGGGCTTTATTACTATCCTGTACTTATGCCATGTTACTGCTTTATTTAAGATTGTGCGAGGAGCACCTGTACTGTTTTGGATCGCGCCACGTTTTCGCGGTATCGACAAGCCTAGTCACATTTTCGGGTTCCCAGTCGTTTACAGCCGTCGTCGCAAACCCTGGGTCCGTCTCGGAGCCGGCCAACTTCGTTGCGGGTAGCTTATTGGGGTGGACCCCTGAAATATTTCTGAATCCTGTGATTGCTTTGTCGTGAATGCCTCGTTGGGTTTTGATTTGGTTTTTCCGAGGTTGATCGAGTGTGTGTTGCTATTCGTGCACCCCTGCAGGGTAAATCTTTCTGAAAGCCGTGTCCGCAGTTATGGACGACTTGGAGCACAATTTCTCGATCATAGACAAGTATAACTAAATTACCGCTTTTAAATTGACTAAGTACTTGACTATTAAATAGTGCAATACTCATGGAATGGTTAATAAAACTGCCAACGGATGATGGGGGTTGTTCGTCCGCTTCCTCGTTGGTAACCGAGGAGGAGGATGGATCTATTAATTATACTGTTATAACTGTTGTTCTTAATTCACGGACATCCGTCTATCATTGGTTAGGCGGATGGTTGGCGAGTATCTGTAGAATTTTAGGTATTATCTTTTGCTGCAATTGCGTCACCCCAGGTTGTGTCCCCTTTAGCGGCATAAAGACTTGCTGAGTACCCCTAGGGTCTCACACGATAAATTGTTTGATTCAGATGAACAGGTGTACCCGCAGGATGGATACTGGGTGGAAGAGACAGATGATGTTGGCAACGATCGTTCGGTGTAGAGATTCCGGGAACAGGGATCCGTGAGATCTGTGGGCGGGATGTGTTTATTTATGGGGCATCTTATGCCGATTTGCTTCTTATCCGTACTCGGATCTTGCTTTCCGCTTCCGCCTGATATTCTGATGTGTGATGTATGAGGAGCTATCCTAAATTATTATATCTATCTAGGACATTTGAATCTTGCCGTATGGCGTTGCAGTATTTATATTTCTTTTAGATGGAATGGCTCTGAGGACTGTTGTATGTGGCTTGCATACGTACTCATTTGTGTATGTAGTTGATCCCTTCACCTGCCGATTACGCCGCTCGTTCTTGTCCCGTTGTCTGAAAGTGGTTAGGATGGCCGAAAGGTCTACCGTGAGTGGCCCTGGGCCCCACCGTACTATTTTAACCACTTTCGTTCATCTAGGCATGTAACTAAGAGCGTAATTCACCGAGGTAGTTACAATTGGTATCAGAGCCATCCCGCCCTTCAGGGTCTCAGCCAAATGGTCGTTGTCAGTCTAGCAAATATTTTGGTAGTTATGTATACTGGGGAAAAACAAAACGTGAGAGTAGGACTGCTTCCATTTTTCTTCTTACCCACCCACCCACCCTTTTTATGGTAAGGAAGTGTAACGTTTTCAATCCTCTTCTAAAAATTCAAACTAGGATTCACGTGTTCTGGGTTCCGTAGTACCATAGGTTCTCTGTGTGTGTGTGTGTGCGAATTCCTTGTCTATCTGTTGCATCCAAATGTTATCACTATCTGCCTTTTGGTTATCAACTGTTGGTACATTCCATACCGACATGCCTTTGTAAACCGACGCGATCTATCTGATTCATTGTATACCGATGCGATCTATCTTACTCTTTGTTATCCAACGTTATCTTGTTGGGGTGTTCTTTTCGTAGTTACCAATCTTTAGGTTCATCTAAGAAGAAGGCGTGGGGATATGTGTTTTACTGATTCATGTGCGAAGTAATGATTTGAGTGTGGGATGGAGTCGCGACCATACCACTACTGTTATCATTTGCTCTTGTATGTTGAACTAGTAGTGTTACTAATCTTGATTCGTGAAGTGGTTTTGCGCATATAGTGGTATTTTAATGCCGAAATTTGCGGAATTTTTTTTCTTTGTTAGTTGTGTACCACACTCCTTGTTCAGTCGTGTGCGTTATGCTTAGTATCTTCTAGTTGCCTTGAACTTTGTTGATATTTTAATATCATCTCAGTGAATTGCATTCTTTAATCTTGATTAATTCCATTTTGGTACTATTTTGGATTATTATCATTCTCCATTATAGTACTGACTTGTGTTTTATATCAATCACATGATGGCACCACCACGCCGTTCTGAGGAGGACATACCACCTGAACTTGGGGCTGCTTTGGCAAGTATTGCAAATGCTTTGGGCACTATGCAGCAGAACCAGCAGCGCTTCGAGGAAAGCGTGAGGAGGAATGAGTTTGTTACGCTACCTCCACCTCCCAAGCGAGGGGACATCAAGAGTTTTCTCAAGTTCAACCCACGCCAATTTGAGGTGTCTGATCAGCCACTTGATGCGGATGATTGGCTTCGTGAAGTGTCAAGGTTGCTGATGACTGCGGATGTTCCCGAGCAAGAATGGGTCAAGTGTGCTACTCACCTTCTGAAGGGAGATGCAGCTCTGTGGTGGGAAATTATCTCAAGGCAGATCTTTCTGGTTTTCAGCCTACTTGGGAGCGGTTCACTACTGCTTTCAAAGAGCAATATCTATCAGAAATTATCATCGAAAGGATGAAGGAAGTGTTTCTCAACCTCAAGCAGGGCACTGACAATGTCAACACCTACATCAGAAACTTCATGAACCTGTCTCGTTATGGGGGCGATGAGATCTCTGATGACAAGAAGAAGCAAAAGAGGTTTAGGCAAGGCCTCAATGCTTCCATCAAATATGCAATCACTCATGCAAGGCTGGCATCTTTTCTGGAACTTCAACACACAGCTCTGTAGGAAGAAGCAAGTAGGCAAGTGTTTGAGGAGTCAAAGAAACACAGCCGTGATACAGCAAGCTCTTCTGCGATGACAGCTCCTTCTAAGCGTCGTGTGTGGGTTCCTAACACCCCACCGTCGCTCCCTGCTCCACCAAGACCGTCAAGCTACGCACCAAGGCCACCAAACTCTTTCACTGCGGCTCCCAGGGGCTACAACCACAACTACCCTGGAGCGCCTGGCGGAGTCCCTGGCTACGTTGCTCCACGTCCACCTGGTGCTTGCTATACTTGTGGAAACACTGGGCATCAGCACTGGAATTGTCCAATGAATAACAAAGCTCTTCCACCACCACCTCCAAGACCTGCGGAAAGTCCTCCTATGATTCGTGCACCTCCACCTCGGGCTCTCAACATCAAAACTAAGCCGGGGTCTACGGTTGCTCGTGCCAACTGTGTCAACGTCGCTCAAGCTGAGCATGCACCTGGAGTTGTCATGGGTATGCTTTCTGTTAACTCAGTTCCTGCACGAGTTTTATTTGATTCTGGTGCTTCACATTCTTTCGTGTCATACAAGTTTGCGGAGAGTAATGGGTTACCTTCTGATGCTTTACCAACTCGCCTTATGGTGCAATCTCCTGGTTCAAACATAAGGGCTTCTAAAATCAGCCGTGATAATCAAATTGAGATTGGTGGCTCTTCATTTCCGGCTTCCTTAATTATTCTGGGCAATTCTGATATTGATGTTATCTTGGGCATGGATTGGTTGACAGCAAATGCAGCTGTGATTGATTGTGCTGAACGTTCGGTTTCTCTGAAAATTCCTGAAGGCCATATAGTCTATTCTCCAAGTCTGACTCCTACAATTCAGCTTTATTCTTTGGCGGCTCTGAATGATGATACTATGGAAGGTATTCAGAGTGTCCCTATAGTCTGTGAGTTTCCAGATGTTTTTCTTGAAGAGTTGCCAGGTATGCCTCCGGATCGTGAGGTTGAGTTTGTCATTGAACTTGAACCTGGTACCGCTCCTATCTCCAAGCGGCCTTATAAAATGGGTCCTGCTGAGTTGGCTGAACTTAAGCGTCAGTTTGATGAACAAGAGAAGTTGGGTTTCATTCAGCATAGTACTTCTTCTTGGGGTAGTCCAACCATCTTTGTGAAGAAGAGAGACAAGACTGATAGACTTTGTGTTGACTATCGGGCACTCAATGCTAAAACAATCAAAAATAAATATCCCCTTCCGCGGATTAATGATCTCTTCGATCAGCTAGCTAGAGCTGTGGTATTCTCTAAGCTTGATTTGAGAAGTGGTTACCATCAAATCAAAATTCGCAAGGAAGATGTTCTAAAACAGCTTTCACCACCCGTTATGGCCTGTACGAGTACACGGTCATGTCTTTCGGCCTCACCAATGCACCTGCCACCTTCTCGATGCTTATGAACTCGGTTTTCATGGAGTATCTTGATAAGTTCGTTGTGGTCTATCTGGATGACATTCTAGTATATTCTAAGTCAAAATAAGAACATGAAGAACACCTTCGATGTGTCCTAAACAAGCTTCGTGAGAACCGTCTGTATGCAAAGTTCTCCAAGTGTGAATTCTAGCTGCCTCAAGTCACCTACCTTGGTCATGTCATCTCTGCCAAGGGCATTGCTGTCAACCCAGAAACTATTAAGACAATTATGGACTGGCTTCCACCCATAAATGTCAAAGAAGTCCGAAGTTTCCATGGTTTGGCCAGTTACTGCCGTCGCTTCGTTCAAAATCTCTCAAACATTGTGAAGCCTCTTACCGATCTCCTCAAGAAAGGCAAGAAATACCTTTGGACTCCTGCATGTCAAGCAAGCTTTGAAACACTTAAAGAGAAGCTCACTTCCACACCAGTCTTGGTTCCTCCAGATACATCAAAGCCTTTCCAGATATTCTATGATGCCCATTGCAAGGATTGGGTGCGGTCCTTATGCAAGAAAAACAAGTTGTTGCTTATGCATCTCGTCAGTTGAAGACGCATGAGATCAACTATCCTACACATGACCTCGAACTCGCATCAGTTGTCTTTGCTTTGAAAGTATGGAGGCATTACTTGCTTGGCAACTGTTGTGAGATATTTTCTGATCACAAGAGTCTGAAGTATATCTTCACACAGCCTGATCTCAACCTTCGTCAGAGGAGGTGGATTGAAACAATCAATGATTTCGATTTGACCATCAACTACACTCCGGGCAAAGCCAATGTCATGGCCGATGCTCTCAGCCGAAAATCTTATGTCAACAACCTCATGGTGGAAGAACAACAGCCTCTGTTGTGCAAGGAATTCCGCAAGCTCAACCTTGAAATTGTGGATCAAGGGTATCTTCTGAACCTTCTAGCAACACCTCTCTTGGAAGAAAAGGTCCGTTCCATTCAACTTGGGGATCCTTACACTAAAAAGATCATCTCCAACATTCAGCTTCCGAAGTATGAGTCTTTCCACGTAGATGACCAAGGCACTCTTTCCTTTGAACACCGGATGTTCGTTCCGAACTACCCGGGTTTAAGAGAGCAAGTTCTCAAGGAGGCGCATGGTTCAGTTCTTTCTATCCACCCTGGAAGCACTAAGATGTACATGGACTTGAAAACACAATATTGGTGGCCTGGTTTGAAACGATATTGTGCCAAGTATGTCTCGGAGTGTGATGTTTGTCGCAGAGTTAAAGCTGTCCATCAGAAACTTTCCGGTCTTCTACAGCCATTGAAGCCTCCGGAATGGAAATGGGAGAAAGTAGAGATGGACTTCATCACTGGTTTTCCAAGGTCGCAGAAGGGCAACAATGCAATCTTTGTTGTCATTGACAGGCTTTCCAAAGTAGCTCACTTCTTTCCAGTCAAGGAAACAATTTCTGCAATTCAGTTGGCTGAGCTCTATATCAACAGAATTGTCTCTCTGTATGGAGTCCCTCTTGAGATCAGTTCAGACCGTGGAAGCATCTTCACTTCCAAGTTCTGGGGAAGTTTCCAAAATGCTTTGGGAACAAAACTAAACTTCAGCACAGCTTACCACCCTCAGTCGCAAGGACAAGTTGAAAGGATCAATCAGATTCTGGAAGATATGCTCCGTGTTTGCGTTATCTCATTCGGCATGAAGTGGGAAGAATGTCTTCCTTATGCTGAATTCTCTTACAACAACAGCTTCCAGAAAAGTCTAAAGATGGCACCATTTGAGGCTCTCTATGGTCGCAAGTGCAGAACTCCGATTGGTTGGTCGGGCGCAGGTGAAAGAATATTGTTTGGCCCCGACATTGTAACTCAAGCGGAGGAGAACGTTCACATCATTCTTGAAAATCTGAAGATTGCTCAAAGTAGCCAGAAGAGTAATTATGACAGAAAACACACAAACATGGAGTATGTCCCTGGTGATCTCGTTTACCTTCGTGTCACTCCCATGAGAGGCACACACCGTTTTGGTATCAAAGGAAAGCTGGCTCCTAGATACATCGGTCCTTTCAAAATTCGTGGAAGAAGAGGAGAAGTTGCTTATGCTCTTGAGCTCCCTGAACAACTCAAAGTCCATGATGTTTTCCACATCTCTCAACTCAAGAAGTGCTTCAAGGATCCCGGCAGGACCGTGGACCATGAACTCATCAATCTCCAAGAAGATCTGTCTTATCAAGAACACCCCACAAAAATTCTTGAAGTCGCAGAAAGAAGGACTCGCAACAAGTCCATCAAGTTCTGCAAGGTGCAGTGGTCGCACCATTCCGTTGATGAAGCCACTTGGGAATGTGAAGATGAGCTCCGTGCCAAGTATCCTACCCTCTTTGACTCTTCTTCTTCTTCCTAGAATCTCGGGGCGAGATTCATGTTTAGTGGGGGAGAGTTGTAGCATCCCAATTGTCTAACAATTGTAATGCTACTTGTCCTAGTAAGATATTGGCTACTTCCTATATACAATTGTTGCATCATAATTATATCATGCTCATGTCATCATGCTGCCTTGCATTTGAGCATCATATAAAACCCTGGTTCTTTGGTTCTTCTCTCATATGCACTATTAATTGTATTTGCCTCTTGATATTGTATTTGGTTATTGATATATTGATTAAATGCCCAAGTTGAGTTGGGGGCATATCTTTTATTTCAACTCCACCACCTTTATTTTCACCACCTTATAATTCCACCATCCCATCAACCATGAGCTTGTATTTCTTTTTCTTTTGATGTTTTTATTCTAGCTCATGTGGTTTGGGGTGGATCAAATCTTTTAAATTCTTTTGCTTGGCTTTTATTCCACTTCTTGGAAATGCATAAGAATAATGCCATAATATTATTTTTGTTTTCACAAAATAAATCATGGCATTATTATTTTGCATGGGCCATGCAAAAGTACCACCACCTTTTATCTCACTGGATTTCCCTTTATTTTTAATGGATATTACTTTGAGGACCATCTCCATCCATTCCACCATCCCCATATTCTCATCCATATCTTTTTCTTTTATTTTCTACATTCATGTTTTATATGAGAGATTCTTCCCATACATCTTTCTTTCTCTATTTCTTGATTATTCCTCCACCTCATCTCATGATAAATCAAAGGCCTCATTATTTGTTTTCCTCTTGGTATGATCTCTTAAACAATTTCAAAATAAACCTAAAACCCTAATCCACACCTAACCTATCTTTCTCTCTCTCTATGTTTTCCTCTAACCTAGTTCCACCTAAACCCTAACATTAACCTCACCTCTCTCTCTCTATCTCTCTCTCTACCATGAGGGCCACCTGACCCCCTCTCTCTCCCTGGCCCACACCCCAGCCACCCCTCTCTCTAACCCTAAACAAAACCCTCACCCGAGCTACCCCATCTAAACCTAGCCCGAGCTACCCTCTCTCCTCTCTTTCTTCTCCCTACCTGCCATGCTGGCCCCAGCTGCTGCGCCTCCCCCTCACCCTGGTCCACCTACAGCCTCCCCCTGCCGTGCCCTACCTTCCCCAGCCCGAGCCAACACGTGAGGAGGAGGAAAAGCTGACAACCGAGCCACCTTTATCTCCCCGTGCCACGGCTACCTCCCTCTCTCTCCCTCTCGCTTTACCCTCCTCCATACGCCTCTTCCGTCTCTCCCAGATCCGCCCGAGCATGCCTCCTCTCCTCTTTTTCTTCTCCACCGTCGCCCAGCTCTGCCGCCAGTCGCCACCGTCTACCCCGCCGTCTCCGCGTTCCAGTCAGCGAGCACGACGTGGAGGTGGCCTAGAAGACCAAGGGCAGTCCCCTACATCGACTCGTACACGCCGACGCGAAGGAGGAGCCCCCAGCACCGCCAGATCCTCACCGCTCCCCGAAACCCTAGATCGTCGGAGCTCCTGCCTCGTCGTTGATCCGCCGCGCTTCTCCCCGACCTGACCCCACCGGCCAACCCGCGGTGAGCCTCTCTTCCTCCCTGACATGCTCCGCCTCGCCGTCGCCGTCTAACTTCGCCGTTCCTTTTGCCGAACGCCCTTAGTGCGTCGCCGCTCGCGGTGTCTGCACGTCGTACACGCCACCTAGAACCTTACCTAGGCCCCAGCCCCCCTCCTGTCAGCTCCCCTAGCACACCGCAGTGGCTTCGCCTCCCTGCGCGCACACGCCCGATCCACGGTTCGATTCCCCGCTCCGCGTCGCGCGCTGTTCCCGTCAGGCGTCTGAGAAAAGAGGAAGAAAAACAGTGCGCGTTGACACTTTGCACTTAACCCCCCAACCTTTTTATTCCTAAACCCGCGCTCCCCGCTAGCCCCACATGTCAGCCACCGTGGCCTTCTTCTAGAAAACCCCTCCGTATTTTCTTATCCTAACCCGCGCTCCAGTTCGGTCCCACCCGCCAGCCGCTGCGAGTTCGTTCACTGTCGCGTGGGCCTCCGCCGGTTGGTCCCACCTCGCAGGCGCACGGGCTAGCCAGTACGCGGTGTAAAAAGGAATTCGCGCGCGGGTCTCGCCCAGTCAGCAGCTGGCCCACCGTCAGCGGTTGTGGCTAGATTTTCCTGGGTGACAAAAGTTTTTCTGGCTATCTGTTTTAATTAAACCTTTTCCAAAATTGATTTAAAATTCAAATTCAAATCAGATTTAAATAACTTTTCAAATATAAATCCAAATAATACAAATAATATATGTTTTGAAATCAGTAAAATGTGAGGAATCCAAATATGCCATTCAAAATAATGTTTGAGCACTTTAAAATTTCGAGATGATTAAAATTACAATAAAATGCCCTTTTCCTTTATTAATGAATAACTTTAATTCTACAACTCCAATTTTGGCAAATAATATATCTAAATCGATCAGCGAGACGAGCCCGTTCTATTTATGCAGTCCTTGTTCTGAATTGAAGCATGCATCATGTTGTTATGAAAAATCTGAACTGTTTATGACAATAAAACTTGGTTAAATAAATAATAAAATGCTTTATTTCTTGTATCCACACCTCACCTTTGCCATGCTACTTTAATGCCGTGCAAATTGTGCATCATTCATCATGGCATGCTTGTTTGCTTGTCGCATTTTAATTCATATGCTTGTGCACTTTATTTATGTTGGCCCTTGTTTGTTTGGTTCTTCTTCGAATAGACGCCCAACAGGAGAATTACCAGGAACCACAGGAGTATTACCCAGATCCATCTCTCGCTTCAACTGAGCTGCCAGGCAAGCACTACCACATGCTTGCATACATACAGTACGTATTGCCTCTATCTTATTCTTGCATCATTGAGTCGCGATTGCATTAAATTGAATCCCAAGTACTGCATAGCCTTTACTTTTAAACCCCACCGAAGCTTGTTCCTCCATCCCATGAGCCATTACTACAGGAGTTGTTTGAGCCATGCGAGTCGTAGAAAAGCATGTGTAGGGTATGTGAGAGTCTGAGGAATAACGAGGTACCTAAGCAACATAACCTGAGTAGTAATGGGATAACTAATGAAAGAGGCACCGGTGAGAAATATCTGCTATTTGGTTTTTCATGCTCACTTGTGTCCCGTAGGACCCCGAGTACTTGATTCCTGTTCCTTGACTATTCGCACTATCCACATCCGGGAGGCCTTATGGACCCCCCTGAGCCAGAGCTTGATTCATTCCTATTTCTTGGGGCCACAATTAGTTTGGGGCTTTATTACTATCCTGTACTTATGCCATGTTACTGCTTTATTTAAGATTGTGCGAGGAGCACCTGTACTGTTTTGGATCGCGCCACGTTTTCGCGATATCGACAAGCCTAGTCACATTTTCGGGTTCCCAGTCGTTTACAGCCGTCGTCGCAAACCCTGGGTCCGTCTCGGAGCCGGCCAACTTTGTTGCGGGTAGCTTATTGGGGTGGCCCCCTGAAATATTTCTGAATCCTGTGATTGCTTTGTCGTGAATGCCTCGTTGGGTTTTGATTTTGTTTTTCCGAGGTTGATCGAGTGTGTGTTGCTATTCGTGCACCCCTGCAGGGTAAATCTTTCTGAAAGCCGTGTCCGCGGTTATGGACGACTTGGAGCACAGTTTCTCGATCATAGACAAGTATAACTAAATTACCGCTTTTAAATTGACTAAGTACTTGACTAGTAAATAGTGCAATACTCATGGAATGGTTAATAAAACTGCCAACGGATGATGGCGGTTGTTCGTCCGCTTCCTCGTTGGTAAGCGAGGAGGAGGATGGATCTGTTAATTATACTGTTATAACTGTTGTTCTTAATTCACGGACATCCGTCTATCATTGGTTAGGCGGATGGTTGGCGAGTATCTGTAGAATTTTAGGTATTATCTTTTGCTGCAATTGCGTCACCCCAGGTTGTGTCCCCTTTAGCGGCATAAAGACTTGCTGAGTACCCCTAGGGTCTCACACGATAAATTGTTTCATTCAGATGAACAGGTGTACCCGCAGGATGGATACTGGGTGGAAGAGACAGATGATGTTGGCAACGATCGTTCGGTGTAGAGATTCCGGGAACAGGGATCCGTGAGATCTGTGGGCGGGATGTGTTTATTTATGGGGCATCTTATGCCGATTTGCTTCTTATCCGTACTCGGATCTTGCTTTCCGCTTCCGCCTGATACTCTGATGTGTGATGTATGAGGAGCTATCCTAAATTATTATATCTATCTAGGACATTTGAATCTTGCCGTATGGCGTTGCAGTATTTATATTTCTTTTAGATGGAATGGCTCTGAGGACTGTTGTATGTGGCTTGCATACGTACTCATTTGTGTATGTAGTTGATCCCTTCGCCTGCCGATTACGCCGCTCGTTCTTGTCCCGTTGTCTGAAAGTGGTTAGGACGGCTGAAAGGTCTACCGTGAGTGGCCCTGGGCCGCACCATACTATTTTAACCACTTTCGTTCATCCAGGCATGTAACTAAGAGCGTAATTCACCGAGGTAGTTACAGGTCCCTAAAAAGGACACCACTGATTTAAGGATGTGTGTTGATTATACTACCTTGAACGAGGCTTGTCCAAAAGATCCGTTCGCTCTGCCTAGAATTGATCAAGTTATTGATTCTACGGCAGGCTCGAAACTCCTCTGTTTTCTCGACGCATATTCCGATTATCACCAAATCCGGATGAAGGAATCTGACAAAATCAAGACTTCATTCATAACCCCTTTCGGAACCTTCTGTTATGTTACGATGCCCTTTGGGCTGAAGAACGCAGGAGCTACGTACCAGCACACGATGCAGTGTTGCCTCCATGATCAACTCGGACGCAATGTACATGCATACGTGGATGATATCGCGGTTATGTCCAAAAAGAAGGAAACATTGATTTCCGACTTAGAGGAGACGTTCGCCAATTTACGAAAATACAACAACATGCTTAACCCGAAGAAATGCTTCTTTGGAATACCAGCCAGAAAATTGTTAGGTTTTATCGTGTCTCAACGAGGCATAGAGGTGATTCGTGACAAGATCCAGGCTATTCTCAATATTTCCAGGCCAACTCGCCTGAAGGACGTACAAAGATTAACTGGTTGCATGGCTGCGATCAGTCGATTTATAAGCCGGCTTGGTGAAAGAGCCGCACCATTATACAAACTCCTGAAGAAGACCAAGGATTTTGTCTGGACTGACGAAGCTGAAGCTGCACTACAAGACCTAAAGAAAGTACTCTCATCTGCTCCTATCCTGGCAGCGCTGGAACCTTAGGAACCGATGTTGCTTTACATTGCTGCGACAAATAGGGTTGTCAGTATAGTTATGGTGGTGGAGAGACCAGAAGAAAATCAGGAGCACCTGGTGCAGCGTCCGACATACTTTGTCAGCGAGGTCCTGACAGAATCAAAACAGCGATATCTGCACTATCAAAAGTTGGCTTACGGTGTTTTTCTAGCATCTCGTAAGTTACGACACTATTTTCAGGAGCATCCAATTACCGTGGTGAGCAAAGCTCCCATGAGAGATATAATCAACAATAGCGATGCCACAGGACGCGTTGCCAAATGGGGTATAGAGCTTGCAACTTTCGATATTGAGTACAAACCCCGGACAGCAATCAAATCCCAAATCCTTGCTGACTTTGTTGCTGATTGGACAGAGACCAAGGAGAACATGGTCCTCCCTGAGTCGAAATATTGGACCCTCTTTTTTTACGGGTCCAAGGCTCGAGGGGGCTCGGGGGCTGGCGTGGTGCTCAAATCACCCCAAGGAGATAAACTTTTATACGTGTTGCAGATCCACTTGACAGCGACAAATAATATTTCCGAGTATGAAGCACTTCTGCATGGAATCCGGATTGCTAAGGATATTGGCATCCGACGTTTGATGTGTTACGGAGATTCGGATCTTGTTGCTCAGCAAGTCTCGGATATTTGTAATGCAAGTAAGCACATGGTAGCATATAAGGCTGTCGTGGATGATCTATCTAAATCGTTCGAGGGGTTTGAAGTTCAACACATCCCTCGAGCAGAAAACGAGGAAGTAGATGCACTATCTCGAATAGGCTCTGCGCGGAAAGAGGTTCCGGATGGCGCATTTTTAGAGCACCTCAAAGTTCCCTCGATAAAGGGAGTAGATGAGGAATATCCGACCAAATCCGACTCACCTTTAATAGCAGTTCTGGCCGTAATTCCCAGTTGGACTCAACCCTACCTTGATTACTTGGTAGATGGCAAATTACCCGAAGACGAGGTGATGAGCCGGCAGATTATCCGACAAGCAAAAGCCTATACTATTGTTAAAGGTGAGCTCCATAAACGGAGTGTTTCTGGGGTTTTTCAGCGCTGTGTATCTCCGGAAGAAGGAGTGGAAATCTTAAGAGAAATCCACGAAGGCGAGTGTGGTCACCACGCTGCAGCCAAATCTTTAGTGGCAAAAGCTTTTCGACATGGTTTTTTCTGGCTTACAGCTCAGGCAGATGCCGAACGATTAGTCAAGACATGCAAAGGCTGCCAAAAGTATGCCAAGCAAGCTCATGTTCCGGCTGATCAGCTGCGAACAATACCTATAACATGGCCTTTTGTGGTCTGGGGGCTTGATATGGTAGGACCTTTTAAACGAGCTCCAAGTGGATTTACTCACCTCTTAGTGATGGTGGATAAATTCATGAAACGGATCGACGCTAAACCTGTCACTAGTTGTGATGGAGCAACAGCCAAAAGATTTGTCGAGGATGTTATAATCCGGTATGGTTATCCGCATAGCATTATCACGGACAACGGGGGTAACTTTTCCATGGGAGAGTTGGCTGAATTCTGCGACGAGCAAAATATCCGGCTTGACATTGCGTCAGTCGCACATCCACAGGCTAATGGACAAGTCGAAAGAGCAAATGGTTTAATTCTACAAGGCTTGAAACCAAGGCTTGAAACCAAGACTCGAAGCACCACTTGGGCAGAGGAACTACCCTCTGTAATTTGGAGTTTGCGAACAACTCCAAACAGGTCAACAGGATATACACCTTTCTTCTTGGTCTATGGCGCAGAAGCAGTTCTTCCTAGTGATTTGATTCATACTTCTCCAAGAGTGGCCGCATATCGAAGAGGATGCCGAGATTTCTCGACAAAATGATCTCGACTTAGTCGAAGAAGTTCGCGTCGATGCTGAAATGAGATCTATAGCATATCAGCAGAAGTTACGCAAGTATCATAGCCAGAGAGTCCGAACTAGATCTTTCAATAAAGGTGATTCGGTTCTCCGGCTTGTGCAACAAAGAAAGCACAAACTTTCCCCAATATGGGAAGGGTCCTTTTTAGTTAGTCGAGTATTGCACAATGGGTCGTACTACTTAACTGACATGAGGCCAGTCAAAGAAAGACCTGCTACTAAGAAGAGAAAGAGAGCTGGAGGCAGTACAAATCCGTATGAATTAGACAGACCGTGGAATATTGCTCATCTACGTCCCTTTTATTCTTAGTTTTATCTTTCTTTGTAATCATACATATGTACATGTTCTGTGAGAAATAAAAGTTTTGGTTACCTCAAAGTTTTCCTGAGAAGTTTTTACCATCTTATTTCCTAATGATCATGTCATAGTCGAAAATCCCAGAATGCTTAAAAGTACTTTATGCTCATGTTCATTCTGGTTTAGATTTCCGATTCTAAAACTTCTACCTTCGGGTATAACTCTAAAAAACTCTAGTTTTTACTTGGGTTATTTGTCTGATTGCTGGATGCGGGTATCTTCCGAGTAGTGAATTGTTGGTACTGGAAGCCGGCTTTCTTTCTGAGTTTAAACTGGTTTAGCAATTGAGCTCTGTTGCTCGGCAAAGTTTCCGGCTGAAGGTTTAGCCGGCTCACGAAAGGGACGAGGCGGAATGCCAGATAAACGATAAGTAGAGGCGGAAAATTCCAAGTGCTTATGCAAACATTTTAGGCACGCAAAAAAGTTTAAGACAAAAGTGCTGAATAGATAAAAAACTTAGCACTAGCAAAAGTCATAGTACTTAATATTTACAAAACGCATCATGTCTTTCCAGAATAACACATAGTTTTCGGATCTATGATGCAGGAGGAGATGAAGGAACTGTCGGATCGCTGGTTACTCCGCCTTGATATCGTGCCGAGATGTCCGGATCTGAGGTGGTCCATTCACGTCGGAAACTTCTTCGGCGTCTTCTGGAGGAGGTGGCTGAGTATCCATGCGGGTTAAGAAGGGCACCTCGTAGCTGGTCAGGTTAGCTACGTGGCACCCATATCCGGCGCAGGAGTGCATGATAGCTTGAAGGTCCTGCTCCTGGTCGTCTTCGTCTACTTTGCAGTACCCTCTGGTCACTTGCCATATCTCCATGTTTCCATGGTGGCTCATGACCATGGTGAGAGCATTCTGCGCAGCAGTCCGCGTGTAGGACATGTTCTAGTCCCGAACGAGCTGCGGCATCTCCTTGGCCCTCTCCCGCACCTGGAAGTCCGACATGCTTGGCATGTCCGGAATCCTGAGAGACTCGCCAATGTCCTCAAGGGACCGGCGGTAGTCATGAAGAAGATCACCGACTTGGGTAAGCCGGTGAGTGCGGGGTTCGGACGAGGAGGAGTCCGTCAAGTTCAGAGGACCTATACACAAAACAAGGATATGAAAAAACCGACATTGATGAAAGTCGAAGAAATGATAAGTCAGATAGATGGAACATACCAAGAATGACGTCGTCAATCTTGGCTTTCTCCTCCCGGAGACTCTGGAGTTCAGCCCGGAGCACCTGGGAGATATCCTTTTCTCTGCCAACCTCATTCTTGAGGTCCGAGATAACCTTATCTTGAGCGGCAATCTTGAGATCGCGCTCTTCAGTGGCCATGGAGGAGGACTCGAGGACTTGAGCTATGCTTCTTTCATGATCCGCCTTGAGCTTATCCAGCTCTTGGCGAAGTCCCTTGTTCTCCACCACTAAGGTTTTGAGGTTCTCGGCCTCTTCAATCATAGCGATGGATTGTTTCACCAACGCTGTAAGTCAAAAAGAACAACAGTTCAGAAAAATTCGACATTGAAAAACGCAAAAGACAAGGTTTGAATCTCGAAATGTTTACCTTCGGCTTCATCCTTGGCTACCTTGAGCTCAACATTTTTAAGTCGGAGAGCTTTGATCTCTCTCCGCTTATCACAGACATTTTTTAACAATTCCTGGTTATAGGAACATACTTTTTGTAAGTCAGAATACCCAAAGTCAGAAAGCTACTTAAGACTCGGGCTAATATTATTTGCTAAATATCAGCACGAGCCTTGGGGGCTACACTAGTTCGTTCTTTGGCATCCTAATGAAAGCATAAACCCGGATTTCTATATCCTACTTCATGCTTGGGGGCTAGAGGATATGATATAACATAAGGTAAAAAACAAGAGTTGGAATTCCGACTTACATATTGCTCGCGGGTGAGTTTGTCTAATCCCGCGTTCACCTCAGCTGCCACCTTCTCGGCGAGAGTAAGAGGAATTACTAGGGCTGTTGGAAGCTCGCCAGTCCTGATCCTCTCGTCGCGAAGGCGGACTTGGGCGAGAAGGTCAGAGAACTTGACGTCCTCTTCTTCTTGCGCTTCCTCTTCGGGGGAAAGATGGCTTTTGTCCAGGACTTGCCTGGCCAGCCGCTGGATCTCCTCTGCGGACTTCCGGGATAAGCCAAACTTGGCAAGTCCGGGGTCGCTGAGGAGGTTGTCGGCGAAGACTTTAGCCGAGGATCATTACCCAAAGAGGGTTCACCCTTATCTTGAGCTGACGCACCCACGGTGACGTCAGTGTGCGATCCAAGGATCACAAGCACCGTTGGAGGAGCCGGATCTTCTACAACAACCGGAGACGGAATAATCGCCGGTGTTACAGAAGGTTGAGGGGCAGGAGTGGGAGGAGCCGTGGTAGGGGAAGCTATGGTAAGCTTCGTCTGTCGCAGGGCTTCGCAGGAATCCCCTTCCCCTTACCCTTGATGAGAGGCTTTGCTCTGAGAATGTAGTAAAGTCGGAAACATTACATCTTAGAAAGAAATTCGAGAAAGGTACAAAGGCGGAAATTGTGAATGAAAGTTACCTCTTCACAACAGGCACTTCCTTTGTGCCAACAGCCACTGTCGGGGCTTTGCGCTTATTGAGAAAACTCAGGAGGATATCCTTCGAGTGGAGCAAGCTCCGACTCGGGGAGATCAGCAAGCTGAAAACAAGAAAACATATCAGCATTGCAGTATATAACTTAAAGATTGAAACACGTAAAAGGTGTGCTGGTGGAAGCTTACCGCTACCACAGGGTTTTCCACCGTGTGCATGTCCAGAGAAATCTCCGGAATTTTCCTCTCGGTCCGCTCCTTGATCAGCCACTTGATCTGGCTTATGTAACCTTGGATGGTGTAGGCTTTGGGGCTGATGCGGAGAGAGTCTTTTTTGGAAGACGTGATGGAGTGCATCAGTCTATCCCCATGGTACTGAAGTGGCTAGATCTGACGTGAGACCCAGCACTGGACTAAGTCATATCCCTTCAGACCCTTGTGCTTGATAAGATATTCGATCCGCCTCTTAGCGAGGATCAGATCGTCGGTGAGAGCCGGAGCAACCTGATCCCAGGAAGGCTGGGCTGTGGCGGCTCCGTCGACAAAAGCCGGCAAAGCAGTAGCTTTGCCGGGAGCCAGAATATCCCTATGATAGAAAAAAGTGGCTGGCCATTGTTTGACCGAGTCACTGGCAGAAATTTTGGGATATACCCGGTCTCGTCTAACAGAAAAACTAATAGTACCGGTGATATAAGCAACACCGGCAGTAATGGATTTTCTCCGGACATGGAAATAGTACCGGAACAGAAGCAAACTCGGCCTAATGCCGAGAAAGCCCTCGCAAAGCGCAGCATATGCGCTCAACTCTAGAAGAGAATTGGGAGGAAGATTATGGAGTTGAACTCCATAGTGGTCGATCACCTCGGAGAAGAACTCCGAGGGAGGAAAGGACAAATCTCAGTCCAGATGGGTGCCGAAGTGGACGCGTTCGCCCTCACGCGGATTGGGGACGGTTTCGCTGGAACCGCTCTGCCAGTTGCCGGCGGCGAGAAGCCCCTCCTTCTCCACATTTTTGAGGCCGTCGTCGTCGAGGGCGCAGGGGATCTAGATTCCCCGGAAGCTCTCTTTCTCCGCAGCTGCTTCCGCCGACGCCGCCGCCAGAGAAGAAGAAGAGGATGAAGCAATTTTTTTCTCCGGTGGAAAAGTTGACATTAAAGTGGCGGTGCTAGGAGCTCTGTGGGAGGAGGATGAAAAAGCTCTGGGCGCGCTGGAGGATTGGGAAGAACGAAACGGCGAAGGACTGGTGGAGAGGAGAAGAAGGAATCTAAACCCCTTATATCCACCTACCTACGCCAAGATTCGTGCAAACGCTACAGTGTAATTGCCACGCGTCGTGGAAAGAACTGGGAAGGGCCCGCGCGATGATTGCGTTGTCTCGATCTCCACACACGCATTGAAACGGCGCCTCGGTTCCGCGAACCGCGGACCCACCAACGGTCGTGCTGACGGAACGTCTGTCAGATGATGTGACTTGACCATGCTTGTGTCAGGTGGCGTTAGAGACCAAGTTCCGGCTTAATTTAAAAGCGAGCTGGAAAATCCGAGTAATTAATTGAAAGGTCCGACTTATTTTTAAAAACTGGATCATATTTTTTGTTGTGAAGTTTCAGGAACCCTTCAAGATTCTGCAAGCCGAAGATCAAGCTAGACGATGATAAAATCCGACTTTGGATCTTGGAGGCCACCGGGGGCTACTGTTGGGGATATACTTTCCGGGTATCCTTACAGATCCTCACTGACCAGGGTGGCCCACTTCGGGTTAGAGCTTTGCTTCACGGGCGGCCCAGTTAGGGAGAGAAGACGGAGTCCAATCCGACTACGGGAAGGCCCAGAAGACTTACCGACTTAGGCCCATAATGTTACTTGTAGGTCAAGATGTACTCTGTAACCAACTCTTAGTCGTAGTCGGATTGATCTCTCCTGTAAACCCTAGGCTGGATATCTATATAAGCCGTCCTAGGGAGAGCCTTTAGGGCACACCTCAATAGTCTACAATCTCAACTCGCACAGGCGAAACCCTTGTAACCCATATTCCGGCTCTGCCATATTACTAGATTGCTAGCAGGAGTAGGGTCCGTCCAAAGCTGGCCTCGAGGACCCAGGTAAACTTGTGTGCTCACCGTCCCGGAACACCGTACGTCTCACACCCCTCTCTCCCGCACGCCTCGAGGACCCCCTCATGGCGTACTTGTCCTCAAACCGACGACAGTCGATCCAACGGCTGGGCAACACCCTTCTTCATGAGACAATGACCATCTTGGAGTTGCGTGGCGCTCGCCCCCCCCCCTAGCTTGAGCCCTCTCCCCGTTGGCGCTTGCTCGAACGAAAGAGGCTATCGAATTTGTTCATCGTGATGCACTGAAAAATTTCACCATAAAACCTTAGGCATATAGTTTCTATATGATATATGAACGATTCTATGTGGAAAAATTCAATCCTAATGTGAGAAATTAATAGGGAAAACTAAATAAGCTTGAGTTTATCCACTAGATCAATGTGAGAGTGTCAACCATAGAAATTTGAAAATAAAGCATAGATAGGGAGAGAAACATACCGATCTGTTGATTCCCCCACTCAAACGAACAAAATCCGCGAAGAATCAAGAGTTCTAGGTGGATTTTGAGAGGTTTGGAGAGAGAATATGAGAGAAATAATGAGGAGAGGAGGAAGACCTAGCCGCCCTGGTGCGATATTGTGGTCGCACCAAACTATACGGCCAGAACTATACGGGCGGGTGATGGTGCTCCGCCCGTATAGTTGCGGCGGTGCCGCCAACTAGGCTTTCTTTATATAGGAAAACAACTATACGGGCACAACTATACGACCAGATCAAAGTGATCCTGCTGTATAGTTGGTCGTTAAACTGTCTGTCTCTCGAGATAAATTTCTAAAATTGGCATCAATATCTATATGGCCGTAACTATAGGGCCAGAATTTTTATTCCCGTCGTATATTTGGTCGTTAAACTCCTAGTACTTTTGGAATAAAATTATACCAAGGCATCGATATCTATAAGGCTAGAATTTTTATTCCCGATGTATAATTGGTCGTTAAACTCTCAGTACCTTTCAGAAAAATTTGTACGGAGGCATTGATATCTATACGACTAGAGCTATACTGCCGGAATTTTTATTCCTGTCGTTGTTGGAAATATGCCCTAGAGACAAATAGTGATAAGGACTATTATCATATTTCATAAAGTTTATGATTAAGTTTTATATCATGTTATAACTATATTGAGTGGAAACTTCAATACATGTGTGATATATAAACAACCAGGGGTTCCCAGTGAAACTCTAGTCACCGGTTCATTGGTCAACAGATGATCAAGTTTCCCGATCATGTGGCATTTATGCCAGTTGGAAATGGAGTAAACTCATTCTGAGAATGAGATGATGAACCAATACCCAACCTAAACATCATGACCCGATCATGTCACGAAGTTCAAGTTACGATGATTCGAAATGTATCCTCGTAGACTATTCCTTAGACCGTGAGGCTATATCAATCAATGTCCCCCGAGAGTGCTTAGATAGCATCAAGCGCCACTTGGTAATAAAGTGGTTATAAAGGTGTGTTCAGGTACTCAGAGGAAACCGTAGAGGCAATATATATCAAGAGCGAGATTTGTCCGTCCACGTGACAGAAAGATACTCAAGGGCCCACTCGGAGAAGTTACATCCAATAGCTGCGCAGCGTGTGATTTGATCACAGGGATATCACTTGTCCGTTCAGTAACGAGATTGAACACGAAATGGTGATGTCATTGATCAGATCTCGGAAATGCAAGTATCGAGAGACAAAGGGAATAAGACACTTCTGTCCCGGTTCAAACGACGAAAGATCATCGTGGAACACACAGGGGTCACATGGCCATCTAGGTCCCTTTGTTGATCATTGGTCAGGAAATGTCCCGACCATGTCTGGAGTGTTCCTGAACCGTAGGGTATCACGCTTAAGGGTTTGATGATGCTTAGAGAGTGTTTATAGGATCGAAAGAATCACCGAAGAATAGTAGAGAGAAAACTGGAAGGGTTTCAGTAAGTCCGGAGGATGTCCGGAGTGGAGATGGAAAGTGTTCCATAGCCACGGAGATTGAATAATATATGAATCGATGTTAAATATTGATTTAATCATTTATTCATAATTATTTAATAAAAGAGAAAATCAATTAAATGGTCAAAAGGCTTAATAGGCCAATTCTGGAGGGAAGAGGGCCCATCAGGGAAAGGCAAAGGGGAGAAGGGCTAGAGGGGGTGGCCGGTGCCCTAGTGGGCCAGCCCCCCCTGCGCGGGGCCCATGAGGGTGGCCGGCGGTTCCACCCCTACCCCTCTCCTCTCCTTTAGTCCCACCCCGGGACTTTGAGTTAGGTAGTACCTCCCCTCCCCCTATATATAGTGGGGGTATTTGGCAAGATAAATACACACAATATTCAATAAAGGTTTCCTCACTTTTGGGGAGACCTCCAATTGATATTCTCTCTCTCTCTCTCATGAGGTCCCAAGTTCGGACTACGCGAATGAGAGACATCTTCACCGCGTAGCGCCATCGTGTTGCAGGATTCGGATCCAGGAGTTCTACTTGCACAGCAGCTGCTGGATTGGGGAAGCGGGAGTCATTGTCAGGCACCCGATGTGTGTAACTCCCCGCGACGTGTCACACTTGAGGCATTCAAGTCGTTGGATTCGTAGGAGCGCAAGGACTTCTTCACGACCTTGAGGTCGACTTCGGCTCGTCTACATAAACCATGCTCTCCTGAGCATTGACAACGTTTTTCGGTCTTCAAGGGTAAGTTCGCGAAAAGCCCCTCCCATTACTGTATTACTAATAGATAGGTCATGGCAACATCAGGGGTTCAGGGGCGTAGGGTAAAAACTTATTGTTTCCATACACAGAACCCCTCCAGTCGTATAGTTGGTTGTTAAATTCTCTTTGCCTTCGACGAAAATTTGTTGATGGCAAAGATAACTATAAGACCGGAACTATATGGCTAGAATTTTTATTCCTGCCATATAGTTGGTCATTAAACCATCAGTAATTATTGATGTCTACGCACTTCTATTCTTGTAGACAGTTGTTGGGCCTCCAAGTGCAGAGGTTTGTAGAACAACAGCAAGTTTTCCCTTAAGTGGATCACCCAAGGTTTATCGAACTCAGGGAGGAAGTGGTCAAAGGTATCCCCTCTCAAGCAACTCTGCAATCAAGATACAAGAAGTCTCTTGTGTCCCCAACACACCCAATACACTTGTCAGGTGTATAGGTGCACTAGTTCAGTGAAGAGATAGTGAAATACGAGTGGTATGGATATAAGACAATGGTTCCAGAAAATAGCTTTGATGCCGTGGAAGAGAGTAAAGGCAAACTGAAATAAAGATGGCAGCAAGCAAACATGTAACAAATCTAATTGCAGATGGTGTTTCAATGCTTAGAAACAAGGCCTAGGGATCATACTTTCACTAGTGAACACTCTCATATAAATATCATCTCTTCATGATACTACTCTGAACTACTCTCCGGTTGGACACTCTAATCCATGGTAGGGCTATAACAGCACTCCTCAAAGATTGCTTTCCCCATCTAGATAACCCCACATTGTCACCTTGAGCACTAGATGGTTCCAACAAACAACACAATTTCATAGAGACATACAACTCCAAATATAACTCATAACAAGTATTTGTAATCTCTAGCCTAAGTGCCACCACGGTGTGCACGCTGTCACTTTCACACACGTGGGGAGAGCAGAGATCTATTAAAGCAATTGAGTAGCAAAGTAGACCTACTTGATTACAAAGCTCATAATCATAATATGATCATGCATAGAGAGAGAGATGAACACATAGCTACCGGTAGAACCCTTAGCCTCGAGGAAGATCTACTCCCTCATCATCATGGGAATCAACAACGGCGATGGAGATGGTGGTGAAGATTGATGCAAATGGCTCCGGGGGTACTTCCCCGTCCCGGCATGGTGTCGGAACAGAGACTTTCTATCCCCCGAATCTCCCCTTCGGTGGCGGCGGCGCTGCGGAACTTTTCGTGGCTAGAGGCTATTCGATTTAGGGTTTTCTTCCAGGGGGCTTCTTATAGGCAAAGGGGCAAGGTCGGTGGAGGCTTGATGGGCCCACACCACCTGGTGGCGCGGCCATGGGGACCCGCGCCACCCTATGGTGTGGCCAGCCCCTGGACCCTCTCCGTCTTGTCTTCTGGATCCATGAGTCTTTCGGTAAAATATCGACTTTGACTTTTGTCCCATCCAATTCCGAGAATATTTATTTTCTGACTTTTCTGGAACCAAAAATAGAAGAAAACAGGCAACTGGCCCTTTGGCATCTTGTTAATAGGTTAGTCCCAGAAAACATATAAAAATACCTCAAAGTGTTGACAAAGCAAAGCAAAGTAGATACTAAACAAGCATCGAACATCAAAAATTATAGATACGTTTGCAACGTATCAATCATCAAAAAAATTCTATTTCTTCCAGGATACCTTCTTATCCCATAACTTAGCGAAATACCAAGTTTTTAATAGAAAATTGATAGAAAAAATGTCGACCAACATTAGCATATTAAAAGCAAAACTTTAGCTTCTATAAATAGAAAACTCAAACTTTTATTCTTATTATTATTCTCTACTCATTCAATCGAAATTTCTACTACTTTTTGACAGCTGCATCTTCATGGGAGTGCTTCCATGAGAATGTCTGTGAAAAAGTGGTGGGAATGCGATGAACTTCTTATTCTCAATTCTTCTAAATTAATGAAAATGGGTTGACTCCCATTAATCATTTATTAAGAATGGTTGAATCACTCAACCTATTCTCTCTTCTCGAATTCTTACATTTGGTTGCCCCTTATCAATGGAACTTAGCACATGAACTCGTTTAGCCGGTGGAACATATCTTTCTCCTGCTTCTAGCTTCTTTGGAAAATACCGGATGATTTCAGCATCATAACATTGAAGATTATCTTCCCTTCTGCACAATCTACAGACGCACCTGCAGTACTGAGGAAGGGTCTTCCAAGTATTATAGATAATATTTCATCTTCTAGCATTTCAAGAATGATAAAATCAGTGGGAAAAACATGCTCTCTATCCTAAGTAAGACATCCTCAATCATACCAATAGGTTGTTTCGTGGACTTGTTGGCCATCTGTAAAGTGATAGTAGTAGGAGAATACTCCCCTAATCCTAATCTTTTATAGAGGGAGTATGGCATTACACTAACTCCTGCTCCTAGATCACATACGGCATTATGAACATCTGTTTTACCTATTGAGAATGATATAGTTGGTATTCCAGGATCTCTAGACTTAGACAACGCTTCTTGTTAGAAGGATAGCTAGTTACCATGGCAATAGTTTCAGTTATTTCTTTCTTCCTACTAAGAATATCACGAAGGAATTTACCATAAGTAGGAACTTTGATTGCATCTGCAAATGGAATTTCCAGATGAAGGTCACTGAGTGCCTTTGTAAAAGAGTTATAAATTACCTCATCTGGTGCTTTCTTTTTTCGATCTGGATAAGGAAGCTTTTTCTCACCTGACTTACTCTTGTCTTTTACCTTTTTCGGGGGGTCAAGCTCTTTCGTTGCTTTCTTTTGTTGTTGCTTATTGCTTTTCTTCTTTTATACTACAACAACTTCATCTTCTTTACTTGTTTCTTTATCTTCTCTTGGATCAACTATCTCTGCATCAGAGTCATAATGATCATCTTGTTCATCATTTTGGTCTTCCTTGGTTTGATCTTGTGTTTCAGTCTCATCTTGAGGATCCACCAACGTATCATCTTCTTGACTTTCTTCGATCAAGGCTTTTTCCTTACGCTCTTTTCAGCTTTGTATTCCGGTGGTCTTAAGGGTCTTGTAACAACTGCACCTCTTCTTGTGACAACATTAGTAGAAACAGAAATATCTTTATCATCACGCAGAAAAATTTGATAACCAGATGCTATTTGTTCACACTGGGTTTCAATCATACTAAGATACTTATGAAATAGTTTTATTTCTTGGCCATTCTCATCATAATTTTTAGTGAGTTCCGCAAAAATCTTTTTGTGTTTTTGGAAATGCTTATGCAAGTTATTATGAGATTTTACTTGTCGATGTTTTAATTCTTGAAAAACTTTTATAGTTTCATCTTATTTAGTTAAAACTTGGAAGAAATCCTCTTTGTTTTCTTTTGCAAGTTAAGAAGGTATACCTTTTTATTTCATAGTCTTGCGTACCTCAGGCATAAGATCAGGAGTTATCTGAAGTATCCCTTTTTCCGGCTTAGTGCCAAAATCAGGATTATATAGAGAATCATTCTTAGCCCTAGTAGACATTAATTTCAAGCATTCTTTAATAGTTAAAGTATTTATTGATCCTCCTGCTAAGAAGTCAAGCAATTCTCTAAATTTTGAGACCATGATAAAATAAATGGCAGATTGTTAGTTCAGAATAGCCATGATTAGGAATACTATTGATCATTCCAAAGAATCTTTCCTAGGCTTGTGGGTAGTTTTCTCCCACGTTCTGACTAAAACTTCCTATGTTCTTTCTTAGTTCAGTTACCTTTTTAAAAGATAGAAATTTATTTATGAATTTAGTAATGCAGTTTTCCCAACATTTAATGTAATGGCGAGGGAGATAATATAGCCAGTCTAGACCTTTACCTTTAAGAGACCATCGAAATAATTTAAGATGAGAAAAGTCTCTTGGCAATCCTTTTGGTCCAAGAGATGTTATCACATCGTCAAACTCTCTAATATGTCTTCCAGGGTCTTCATCTTCCTTTTCACTGAAAGCTTTCTCCTACAAAATTTTAATAATTCCACCATCAAATTGATATTCTCTAACTCCAGGATTAGGGAACTCTATTGGTTGTTTAAGAAATTCAGAACTTGGAGCATTGTATTCCCCGAAAGTTTTCTCAGCTTTCATAGGAGTTGTCCTATAAATAGACATGATTTCCATAATATCACTCAGGTTTTCAACTTCAACTTTATTTGATCTTAAAAGTTTTTCAATAATTTCTTCATGCCTCTGAGCAGGCACGCACTCAATATAATCTAGCAGGTAGGTCCTACCAGAGCGTGTAGACCCTTTGTCTCTTAAGGAGAACATTTTGTAGTAGCAACACCTGAAATGTCAAAATACAAACACTTAGCTCTTAGCTCCCCCGCAACGGTGCCAGAAAATATCTTGATGTCTGCAAGAGCACATATCGTTTTTAGCTAGTTTCAAAGTTTAGATATCAATCCCACAGGGAGACCAAAGGTAAGTGTTTATTCATGAAGTCTCTGTCACACCTGAAGTTGTCACAGGTCTTCGAGTGAATTGAATGCAAGTGTTGAAATGAGAATGGGATTTTGAAGGGTTCCGTAGCAGAAAACAAAAAAAATCTATCTACTCGAACACTAATACCCGGATCTATATTATGTAGACATAAGTAACGGAGAAGGGATTCGGTATTCATACCTTTGAAGACCGAGGCACCCCTTACGCAGGAAGGCGTATATTGGTGAAGACGAGCAGCACCCCAAGTGTGGTGCCTCCGAAGTCCGTCACATGTCCGGTGTAGGAGATGTCAACCGGACTCCGATCCAGCCGAGCAGCGGAAGAAGTAGATGCCAGATTGCAGATCACATGACGATGGTGTGAAGGTGGAGAACTCACCCACGAGGTCCTCCCCAATATTACGGAGAAGTCCTCAATGGATGAGAGAGAGAATGAGAGGGAATGGGATGATTCCAAAGGGGGAGGGGAGACCCCTATATATAGTGGGAGGGGGCGCACCACCTAGGGGCCAGGCGGTGTGGGACTAAACCCCACACCCGCCGGCTACCTAGGGCAGCCGCCGGCCCTAGGTGGGCCCCATTGGGGTGGCCCACCAAGCCTAGGCCGACTAGCCCCCACTCCCTAGGCGCCATGCCCTATTAGGCCCCTTCGGGTGAGGCCCATTAGCATTAAGATGCCTTTAATAAAATAAAATATATATTTAATATTAATTCTCCAATCAACATTCAAATGCACATATTATATTATTCCTTTATTCCGGAACACCATCCGTACCCCTTCCAATCTCCATCGAATGTTACCCAGAACTATTCCAATTTATCTTTCTCTATTTCTCCTACGATGCCTCATCTACCCTAAGCGTCCCTACCCTTAAGCGTGACATCCTTCGGTTCGGAAACACTCCGGACATGATTGAGACTACTCTCACATCAATGATCAACAGAGGGACCTGGATGGCCATGTGACCCCGTGCATTTCACGAATATAATCGCTCGAACCGTGAGATAGTCATTTCTCGTTCCCTTTGTCATTCAATACATAATTCATCCGAGACTTGATCTTCGGTATCTCCATACCTTAGTTCGATCTTGTTACCGATGAACTTGTTTTCTCGTTCTCATGTCGTTGCATTCTGTGACCTAGTCACTTGCTTGCAAGCTTCATTAATGCAACGTCACCGAGATGGCCACATGTATCTGTCTGTTACATGGACTAGACAAATCCTGGTCTTGATATGTACTCCTCTACGCATTCCTTCGGAAAACCTGAGTGCCACCTTTTTGATCACCCTGTTACGAGATGATTCTTGATAACCATCTAAGCTTCTTCCGGAATGGTGATTTGCATTACCTCACTGTCAAAGGATCAGGTTGCGAGGTTCTCTGTGTTCTATCATCAATGTTGAACTTTGTAACTAGATCTCATTAAGATATAACGGTCGGATGTTTGTCTATCATGTTATTCAACTAATACCATGACCGCATTGTCAATTGGCATAAATGCCCATGATCTTGAAACCCAGACCATCCTCATGACCAATGAACTAGGTCGCTAGAGGTAACTAGAGACACGGTTTGTTTACATACCACACGTGTATTAATGTTTCGTATTAACAAAGTTATAGCACAATATGAAACGTATTATGAACATAGGAGATATATCAAATAATACACTTTATTATTTGCCTTTAGGGCATAACTCCTTCATATTTTGATTAAGTGCGATAGATTTAAATAGAATTAAAATGTAAACTTCAGAAAATGCATAAAAGTAAAGAACGCCTTTGCTTGTTTGTTGTTTGCTTTAGATGGCGAAACAAGGCGCGGGGAGATTCAGTTCATGGTGATAGTTACTGTGCCAGGTGGACGAGTGGTAAATGTAACAATTATAATCTTATAGATATATGTGTAGGCGAGCAACCCATTATTAGTCTGAACTCCTCTTGATAGATTTCATCCCAACTTCAATAACCCTACTAGCCTACTACCAAAACCATGGTGAGACACTAGACGATTAAGACCCTTCAGGTTGCTTAGCGATTAAGCTCCTTGGATCGGACTAATGCAATAAGCACAGTGGTTACTCGTTATCCTTGAGTCAACTAGCTTTCCATTGATATCCCCGTGTCACCTAGGGGTCGCCGGTCCACTAGCGTACAAGATCTTATCTATGTAGAACAAGGTATCATGTTGTCTGGGCCCTTAATTGGACAACAAGCATTAAGCATCCCACAGATAGTCAAGCACACATAATATAGTAATTAGAATCAATCACAAACTAATGGAAAATATATGAAGGCATATCACATCTCACCAATCCCCTACATCTCCAATGCCTAAGGGAATTACTCACACATGAGAGAAGAACGGATCATCAATATAATCAAATAAAGGGAATTTGTCTTGGTATTACTGTGGAGGTCCACAATAAGAATAGAAAAATATCCAACACAATTCAAGATGGGAAGAAACAATCTCAAACCCTATTCTTGCAAGGTGGAGATCCCTCTCTCTCTCAAGTACAAGTAGTGGCTATGGGGTGTATTGGCTAGGAGGTCGAAGATTGCCAAGCGAGATGAAGGACGCCTTCTCCTTCTTCTCCGGATCTCTTCTTTCTCCCTTCTGGATGGTGTGGCAGACGCTGTGTTGTGTTTTCGCCCTCGATCCCTTCACGGATGTTGTCCCTTTTGACAAGACGGAGGCGGCGGGAACTATACGGCCAGAAAAATATTCCCGCCGTATAGTTGCTCGTTAAAGCTTCTGTGATCTCCCCTCGCATGCTTCCAAAGTGGGACTTGCTTGTTTTCTCCGGAATATTGTATTTCTCTAGTTAAATCCTCCTATTGACATTCAGGACCTGAAACATACATTAAAACCCAAGTTTTCTTTGCTACCGAAGTATTAGCGTTAGGTAAAACCATAAAATGATCAAATCCGGGAGAAACCCATCAATAAAAGCCATAAAAAATGATTCGAATCTCACAGCTATCAATAGCAAGGTTCTATCTCTAGTTCATTATTATCAATGCTCTCCATATGAGTGTCTAGGCACAAAGCCTCTGCAGAACAATTATCAATAGTTTTAGCATCATAAAAATCACTACTAGAGTGAGAGGCATCACAAAAAAAAGTTGTAGTGTGACTCTCTTTGTCAACCTCACCTTTTTGTTCCTCCTTTTCATCGACTAGTGTTTTAATAGCAATGATAGAATCAAAACTAGGATTCGAAGGTGTGAGCGGGTGATCAATCCGTTCTTCCTCCTTGTGCTCATTTTCCTCTTCACTCTTTAGTGAGTCCTGCAAAAGGTTATCTTTCTCCATGGCGGTTTTAGACCGCTTCGAATAATATAATACCAATGCATTTTTACTTAAATTATTGTTGCAAAAGAGGAATATGTGGTATACTAAATTTAAAACTCCATCAAGTGCTTCACTTTCAACAACAACAATTCCTAGTCTAAATACCATTTCAGATGCACCTTTGAAAAGAAAGTATTCTAGTACTTCCAAACTAGCATAGGATTTATCTCTATTATAATTTGCTAGAGTAGGATTGTTGGAACACTTACATTGAAAATTAAGGTAGTCATATGTTATGCAAATTGTGCAATAAGATCCATCATATGAATGCATTTCCAATTGGTCTAGCAATTTCTTTATCAGCTCATATCTAGTAACTAGGCTTGATGAACTTGAATCCTTTATCTCCTCTAATGCTTGTATTATCTCTTGAACAAAATTTATCACGGAAGACATGATTAGTAGCAATAGTTTTTATAAATTTTTGGTTTTGTAATTTTTTTATTGTTTTCAATATAAAAGAAATTAGTAAGATAGTAGCAACAAACTTAAATAAACTATGTGCGAGTAGATAACCGAACGCTTTGCTCTCCGACAACGGCACCAATTTGATGGACTCGGTTCCTGCACCAATAACACTGTTATTGCAATACTTGTAGCAGCAAATATTTAAAGAGTTTGTCCCGATGGGAGCTCGGCGAGCACGATCCCGCAGCCATGTTATCAATGCGACCATGTTCGCACCCAAACCGTGGTTTGGAAATAGCCTATTCTATAAGTTGCTAGGATAAATGAGTTTAAGATGTTTTGTAATAACTACTACTAGGATTGGAAGAAAACTAGAACAAAAGTAAAACTTAAAAGAGGTGAATGCAATGAGATGAAATATTAATGCTATGATTCCTCAAGTAAAGTTGTATATACCAGTGTGCATGATAAGTGCTTATGGAATAGTTGTTAACTATAATTGTGGCAGTCCCTCATATACCATTGTCTCCCACCGTTAGTAAGTGGCAACTAGACAACTCAATTGTCCACACCCTCTTCAGACATGGGTCTTCTCATAAGAGAATAGTAGATTAAGGTAACAAGACCAATCAAGGTAAACTAGAGCAAAGGCATTAAGTTCTATGGATAACCGTACTCCTAAGCAAGTGTGCTAGTCACAAGATATCCCATCTATCACTTTAGGGTCAAGCAATTCGCAACACTATACATATCTATATCATGAGTGGTCTAGAGGGAACTCTGGGCGGTGCATCCTAAGCTTCTACCACCATGAATAGAACAATGTAAAGAGAAAGCATAAACATATTAATTAACAAGAACACACCACACTTCAATTACTCAAACCATCATAACATTAATAAAAGGGGGTTCAAGCCATGTTATAACCCATCACAGAGATCATGATGGAGAAGGATGAAGGAGTAGCAGCGATGGAGATGGTGATGACTGCACAATGATGGTGGTGTCGGCGTGGTGATGGCGGCGTCCTCCTTCTCCTCCTCTTCTTGCTTGGATGGCTTGATGGTGTTGATGGAGATTTGGATCTTGGTGGAACTATAGAGGCTATGGAGGAGGCACGGCGGCAGAGCGCCACCGTGGAGGCGGTAGATGGGATCTAGATCTTGTATATGGTGTATGGTTGCCTCCTCTCCTTCCTCCTTTATATAGGCCTTGGGGGTGCCCTAGGATGTCCCCAATACCGTCATATGACTTAGGGAAGGTTCTAGAGCTTCTGGAGGGCGAAATTCCGCCATTTGCGACCTTTTTGACAACTATACGGCGGGAGCTATACGGTCGGAATTTTTGCTCTCGTCGTATAGTTGGTCGTTAAACCTTCAGTACTCTTTAGTATTTTGGCCGCCATTTCTTCATACAAACTCCGTTTTGGGTGTTCTTGGGCTTGTTGAGTTCGTATCATGGATGGCTACAACATTGTTGGCTTGGATCTTTATTTTGAGAAGTTGGAAAAATTCACTTTTCCAACACCTCAAATGGCTAAGTCTGGTCCCTGCAGCTCCTCCATACTATGCTCTCTTTGTTCCTTTTGCCTTTGTTTTATCCATAATCATCATCAACACCTAAACACATGTCAAATACAAGGAAGAGGGATAAAATTCTACCTAAACTACTAAATGTGCAAAGCTCATATTGAATTTAATAAAAACAAGTAATCATGCGTATCAGGCATAACAATAGTTAGATGGAGCGTGATATAATAGGCAAATGATACAATTTATATTGCTAAACTTGTTGTATTATCACAACCATAAGTAGGCCACTATAGTAACAGGTTGAACAGTACCGTCCTGAATAGGCAAAATCCCAAGCTCTAAAGGGCCTAAACAGTAACAGGGCAAAATTCCTAAAAGGTTGGAACGGTAACATGACTGAACAGTAAAAGACTAGATTGGCAACAAGCTTGAACAGTACTGGGCCGTATTGGTGCAGGCCTCAAGTGGTAGCACAGTGTTGGGCTAACTTGGGACTTAAATAGGTCGAACCAGTGTCGGGCCCGAAAGTGTATAGTCCGCTGCTGGTTGCAGTACTGAGCCGATTCCAGACAGTGCAAGACAAAACAGTAAAGGGTTGTATTCCTATTGGGCTCTCCACACGGGCCGGCCCATTTAATTATTAGCAGGCCTTGGCTGGTCCAGGCTTCTACCACAATTTCTACGACCGTTAACGGTGGTAACCAGACGTTAACGGTGGCTGCTACGTGGTAGTTTGCGTGACGTCAACAGTCAGCGCGGCTGGCGAACAGATCTATGACGGAACAAGTTTTTATGGCCGAAGGGTGCGATCCGCCACGGTTAGAAAAAAACCGTGGTTGATTCATTTGTGACGGGTTTTTACCATGAAGGCCATCCGTCGCGGAAGAATTTTTAGCCATGAAAAACAGGCCTTCAACCACGAAAATCGTCAGTTGTAAAAGCCAACTTTTCTTGTAGTGGCAGGTAATCGGAGAGGCATGTAGAGGCATTATGTGTCAAGAGCGGGATTACTTCACCCACGTGACGTGTAAGATACATACGGTCGGCTTGGTGAGATTACATCCATAAATATTGCAACATATGACTAGGTCACGGGATGTAATATCATGGTAACAAGTAAAACAGAACTTGTCAATAATGATAATGAACAAGGTATGGGATACCAATGATCGAATCTCAGACAAGTCGTATCAAAGAAACAAAGGAAATTGGACTCAACATTTTACGGTTCAAACGATATTATCATCGTGAAATGCACAGAGGTCATTATGGGCATCCCGGTCCCTCTAATAATCATTGATGGAGATCATGTATGTGCCATTCTTGAGACGTGAGGAAATACACTTAAGGTTACGATGAGCTAGAGATATTCTGTAAGTTGGAATCGCAGTAGAGAAAAAGAAAGGCGGAATTGTTCCGCGGAGAGATCCGAAGTTGTTCGGAGAAATAAAGAAGGAAAATGACTGAAAGAAGGTTCAGATAAAAGGAAATTTAAATATGTACTCATTATATGTTAATTGTGAATTAATATATTCTAACTAATATTTAAATTAAAATTTATAAAAGCAACTTTTATATTAGGCTAAATCCCAGAGAGAATGGGCGTAGGAGAAAAGCCGCAGAAAATAGGAAAAAGGAAAAAAGCTAAGGCCCACATGGGCGGCGGATATTAGCCGCCGCACGGGACGGATATCTGCTACATGCATACCACAGGGTGAGAGGCAGGTAAACCGCGCCGCGCAGTGCGGCTCGTGCCAGCAGCCGCTCGCGGGCCGGAGCCTGGCAGCCTACCCGGGGTGGACTCGCAGCTGACGGGCCACCGGGGGTGAGCGGCCCACCTGGGCCAGACAGCCGCTGCGGCTTGCTGGACCGCGGGGGGGAGGGGGGGCTCGCCTGCCCACCCGGGTTTTGACCCCTTTGCTTGTTGGGCTGAGCAAAACAATCCCATCCGGCTGGGATTTTTCGTGCCCCCTTTTCCTTTACCTTTAGTCCCACATGAGGCACCTAAGAGAGAGGGAACCCCTTCCTTAGCCTATATAAGGAGGTGCATGTGGGTGCGATTAAACACACACAATTTAAAAAGTCTTTTGGTTGACTTTCTCCCTCTCTCTATACCTTGTGACCATGGCCCATATATGGGCCGTGCGAACAAGGCACACATGCAGCACGCTGTTGCGCTGCAGGGATTTCAAGCCGGAGATCTACTTCCGCACTCCCAGCGGAAATGGGGAGCCAGAAGTCATCATCGTACATTATATGTGTACGAAACCGCGAGGGGCCACACTTGGGGCACCTTGCATATCCTGAGCCAGAACTGCTGCATGATGAAGATGGAGCAAAGGGTGACCTACAAGGAGCTTCATGACCTTGAGAGCGGCTACGAGTTCGACTACTTCAACCACATTCCTTTCGAAACGTTAAGCACGTACGGTCTATAAGGGTATGTATTCTATACGCTCTGGTCGTTACTGCATTACTATATAGATAGATCTTGGGTGTTAGGGAGTTCTATAGTAGCAGTTTTTTATTTTCTGCTACGCTACCCTTCACTACGACCTTTCCATGTCAAACGGAAAATGAGGTAACATTTGGTTAAAACCTTGCCATAGTATGCAAATCTAACTTCCTAAATAATTAAGATGATATGGGTTACTTTGATGGCTTCGAAAAATCCTCTATATTGCTTTTGGTATGCTAGGTATCGATTTGGTTTATACAGCTCGCTGACTGCTTAAAGCTAGCTAGCTTGATCGATACTTTTGGTTTGTTATAGCCCAAAGTTTTTATCCACGCCAGGTCATAGTACGCTTATAGCTGGTAGGTACTCCCTCCATCTAGAAATATAAGACGTTTGCTTTGTGAAATAAATATATTTAGATATCTAGACGTTCTAGATACATTTGTTTCACAAAGCTAAAATGACTTATATTTTTAAACGGAGGAAGTATATCCTAACAGCCGAGAGTTGCTAACAAAAGATTTTTTTTAGAGATACTGGAAAGAAATTGACTACCTACGAAACTTTATTTCCACGTACTACATTTATTTGAGACGGACTCTGCCCAACAACAATCTGTTTTTTTCTCCTGAAGTATCTGTTCGTTGTACTCCCTCGGTTTCAAATTACTCCGCACGCATGCTTAACTAGAGTGGCTAGTACTCACTCATTTTTTATTAAAAAAATTCATAGCATTTTTAAAATAGATAGTATGAAATATGTACTACCTATTCTAAAAATCTAAAGACTTATTTGGATGAAAAATAAGAAAGTACTACCCCTTCTACATAAGCGTGCGTGCCGGGTAATTTAAAATGGAGGGAGTAGTAGCTCTGGGAGCCGCGTCCTCGATCGGGAGGTTTCAAGGTTCGTACCCATCCAAAGTAAAAGAGACGGACTCTGTCCATAACAGGCTAACAGATTTTTTTTGCGGGGGAAAATAGATTTAATTAAAAGATGATAGGAATACAATCGTTGGCAACAGCCTCGGCTACTTCTGGAGGATAGTTCCTAAGCCAGACGGTAGTTCTACCATGCACCCTGCCTAGCTGAGCTAGCTCATGGCTAACACCATTAGCTTGCCTATTAATCTTAGCTACACAGATATCCCTTTCCCTAAGGAGCTCTCGAATAACATTGATTTGGAGCGCGTATGCAGAAGCATTTGGTCTGGATGGTTTAATCAGCTCGAGTGCCTCCACACAATCGGACTCTAGTGTGAAGCTCATGTCTGTCCAGTGCAGCGCTCGGCGGAGGCCCTCCTCAATGGCTCAATGGCCATGATCTCCGCTTCAGTAGCATCCCTACAATGTCGTAGTTCGCGACACGCTGCAAAGATAGCCTCCCCATCAGAGTTGCGCAAGACCATTCCAGTCCTCGCCCCCTTGCCTGTATAAGTTCCGTCCACGTTGAGCTTGGCCTGTCCGTTTGCTGGTGGTGACCACTTCTGCTGAATTCTTTGTAGTTCATCAGGTACAGCTGGGAGTTTCACAAACCCCTAATCTGGATCAATCACCATTTCCCCTTCACTACATATGCACTTGGACATTGTTTAATCATCATTAGCGAGGTAGCTTTCCAGGAAGTGGCGTGAGCTCTCGATTGGTGGCCAAGGTCTGTCGTGGGTTAAATCATTGTGAGCATGCCATATCCGCCACAAGGTCATGAGTGTGGGCGCCCTATGTTTGTCAGGGATTGGAACCAAGAGCTGCAGAAGCCACTCTTGCCCCGTATTTCTTAGTAGATTATCGTCTGGTAACGGCCAGACTTGGGCCATAGCTTGCCATAGCTGACGGTCAGGTTGCAAGCGGGGCGGGACAGCCCGCTACGCCGCCACACCGCCCCGCAAAAAGGACCCGTGAAATGCCGCATGACTGACCGCGTCTTTCTAGCAGGCCGAAGCAGTCACGTCCAAGGAAGAAAATAGCGCGCTATAGCGCACGTTATAGCACCCTATAGCACATTTGAAGCACCGACGCTACGTTTAAGCTATTTTAGACGCTATGCCGCTAATTTCAAAATAGCACACTAAATCATGCTATTTATTAAAAGGTTGTAGCATCGTTATATTTTTTAGCGCCTGGAAAAAACCAAAAACTACGCTCTATAGCCCATCGTCCCAAAAGGCCAAAACCAATCCCGAGCCATACACAAACCTAATACCCCCACCAGATCGTTCCTGTACCAAATCGGCTCGCAAGAGGCGGCAGTGCTTTTCCAATTCGCGAGTGGTGGCGACGGTTGCATCCTCCGGTCCTCCCCTCCCCCTCTCTCCACAATGACCCAGCTGCATCAAAAAGGAAGAGAGTTGCCCGCCCTAGGAAGAAGCTCCTTCATGTTTATCTGAATGCCGAATTTCAATCTGCTAGTTCATCTTCTGATTCAGAAGATGACTTCCACATGCATTCTCCATCTGATTCTGTTAATACGTCATGCTATGTTGTTGTTAGGCTGCCTTAAAAGTATCTAGTTCTCTACTCTTGACATGTTAATGGGTATGTGCCTCATATCGATGAGACTGTGACAGTGTGACTCCATTTTTATGTCATGGATTGGTCTTATTCTTGACTTTGTTATGCATGTAAGTGTTCTGTTTCTAGACAAATTTTAGATGCTTAAATCATTTATGCGACTTAATATATCATTTTTTCCAAATGCTATTTTAAATAGCGCGTGCTATAACATGCTATAGCGTGTATAGCATCCTGGGAAGCCTGACGCTAAATACCATAGCACGCTATTTTTTATCTTGGTCACGTCGCAGTGCCCGCATGTTAATCTGCATGACCACGTGACCCGCATTCTCCTTCTCGGCTGAAGTTGTGATGCCTTCGGTAGAGCGTACGCAGGTGACCCGTGATGTGAGTAACTGTGACGCCGGTTCGTGTCTCGGCGGCTGGCAATGGGTGCGCCAACTCCATATGGAGGCGAGCCGCAACGTGCGCTAGGTGGAGGCGCCGGTGGTAGTTGACCCGGGCACAACCAGAGCTTGTTGCTGCCATGACAGGCAGTGGTTGTGGTCCAAGGCCTCGCTCCCAGCCAGCTCTCCGGCACGACATCGTGCAAGTACGCCACCTTGTCGACGCCGGTGCTGGGGCTGGACTGCTGGCTGCTGCGCCGTGCGCTGCATCATGCGCAGCTACGACGTGCACGTCGACGAGCGTGACGTGACCCTGCACTCGGTCGAGCTTACGCAGCTTCATCGACGGCCGGTACCTCCTCAACGCCACCGGCAAGCTCGCGCAAGCTAGAGCCTAGAGGTTTCGGACGCCGCGCCGGTGCACGGAGGCGTGTGTGTCCTGCAGCAATGTCCGGTTCATTGCCTGCAAGACATGGTACGGCAGCTGCAAGTTCTTTGTCGAGGACGAGGATGATCACACGAAGCCGGCCGTTCAACAGCAGCTGCAAGACGTGTGGTACGGCGGCTACGAGAGGTTGAGGACGTGGTACGCCTGTTTTGCTCTCTGCCACAGCCGGCCGTCATGCCTCTGATTTCATTCCACAATTAAACACGCATGTTTTGCTGTGGATGATCACACGAAGCAGGCCTATTGCGGTATGATGCGGGTTGCCGCAGTGTCCACGCTAATTCTAACGGTCTGTGGCGGCAAGCCGTGGGTGTCCGCAGACTGGCCGCTGTCCCGCGTCGCTCTATAGCGGGCAGCCGCAACCCGCCCCGCCTGCAACCTTAGCTGACGGGCGTGTGGGCATCGCATGAACACATGGAAAGAGTCTTCATCTTCTAGGCCACAAATCTGACAGGTACTTGTTGTTGACATGTCACGTTTGGCCAAATTTTCTTGCGTAGAAATGGCGTGACAGCATATCTTTCATGTGAGAATTTTGATCTTTGGGGGAACCTGACATTTCCATATTACTCCCCAACTGGGTCTAGCCCCATCTGGCCTCGAGCTTGTGGCACCTCGATCCTGAAACTGTGTAGTTGCATGGAGCACCAGACGGTATGCACTTTTGACAGAGAACAAACCCCCCTTCTCTGGGTACCACGCGATGAAGTCGTGCTCATTGCAACCGGAGGTTTTTATCTTGAGAATCTCGTCAATATCATCCTGTTGGAAGTAGTGCTACAGAACTTGTGTGTTCCACGAGCCGTCCGGCGTTATGAAATCAGAGACCCATCTATATCGGCATCTGCCTTGGTTAGTTCTGGGGTGATGGTCACCGTCGATAGGGATCCATGGATGACACCATGCTCTTATACTGGTTCCATTCCCGACTCTCCATATAACACCTTGCTTAAGGAGCTCGAGGCCATACTTGATTGCATTCCAAGTTGATGAGCCATTTCCTGAAAAAACTATATCAATCAAAGACCCGTTAGGATAATATTTTGCACATAGTGTATTTGAGTATTGGACTAGGCATCAGGCCTGCCGTGCCAATAAGGCTTGGTTAAAACGCCTCATATCTGAGTCCAACGCCCCCCAGCTGTACGTCCTCCCCTCCCGTGAGAAAAAGAGGCGGCGGCTAGGGTAAAAACCCTAGCAGCCGCCACGATCTACTTCGTTCTCGCCGTCTACGATCGAGCATCGACGGGTCCCCGCCTGGCGTTGTGCGGGACAAGAATAAGGTATACCCGCCTCCTCTTCCACCTCGTCGGCGACGATCCTGCTGCTGGCGTTGAGGAGAGTGGGGATTCGTCTGGTCGCTGCTTCCATGGAGTGATGGATCTCGTCCAGTCTACGTGTATTCTGGATCTCGTCCAGTCTACGTGTGTTTTAGGTTTGGTGTTACAAGTTTCGGATCAATTCAAGGGTTCAATGGCGACGACTTCATCTCTGGAGCGCTGGTCCTTAGGGGCACATGCACGAAGACTTCCCGACTGTCATCAACAATGGCATGCCGGCTCCAGTAATGGAGCGGCGACAGCGGCGCGTCGGCGGCTCGCTCTGGCGACAGTAGTATTCGTTAGGTGATCCAAAGACCTCGATGTAATTTTTATTATGTTTAGGATACTTTGTACTTCTTATGAACTTATGAAATAGATTCGGATCTTTTTCCGCAAAAAAAGAATCCAACACCCCCATAATCCTTCGGGCATAGAATAATATCCCAAGCTATCCAGCGGGTTTTTCGTTTGCCGTTCTCCGCACTCCACTGTGAAAAATATAGAATCCCTAATATTTTATTGTATTGATTTGACCCTCGTGGCGGTTTATATAGAGTTACACGGGGGTAGGTGGAGACTTGGAGTACAAGATGTAGAGTTCTAGTCTATCTCTAGCCTATACATGTATACGTACTCTAACATCCCCTCAGTCGGAGCGAGAGTGAAGCGGACGCTTGCGACTGGATTTGAAGTCTTGCGCTTCCGTCGTCTTCACCTCCTTGTCATCATCACCTGCGTGTACATGATCATGGCTGGCACCTAGGGGCGGTGACTACGTCCCCTTCTGGTGCCTCTCTTCCCTCCCGCAGTCACAGCGGGAGTGGCGTGGACGCAAGTGACGACACGGACGCTGTTGGCTAGAGTTCTTGAGTTGCTGTAGAGTTGTTCTTGATGTCGATGTGGAGTTAGCCGATCGTGATGTAGTTGTGGTCAAGGTGGGTGTGGTCGATGTCGTAGTCGTCGTATGTTGTGTGGCCGCCATTACCGGGGGCCCAAAAAAAATTTGCGTTTTTTGTTGTTGTTGACGAAGCTGCATTTGTGGACATTTTGCACCTTGTAAAGGTACCGTCAGGGGCGTCTCGCGGACGCGGTCATAGGTGAGACCACTAGTTTTGCCAGGGCTGGAAGAAGCCACCAAGCACACACGGTTTTGCCAGAACCGTATGTGCGGTCGTAGGGGCATCACAATTATGACGCCGGTTTGTTGATCCAGTCGTCGGTGTCGTGGACACGGTCGATGCCGTTGTCGGGGTCGTGGACGCGGCCATGCCATCGTCGTGCCTTGCAATTGTACTATCAGAGGGCGTTGTAGTTGTATGTTTATCGTGTGGACTATGTATAGCAGCGGCGGCGGTGTGTCGTCGAAGATGTTGATGAAGACGACTTTGATGTAAACCTTGGTGATGATGTGTCGGTGATGAAGACGACGGGGTTCTATATTTCTCACAAAGGCTAATCATGGAAGAAACTCCATGCCAAATGTAGTCTCTGACGCACTACTGCTAACTGATCGTTGTGCAAATTCGCTCTGATACCATGTGAAAAATATAGAATCCCTAATATTTTATTGTATTGATTTGATCCTCATCGCGGTTTATATAGAGTTACACGGGGGTAGGTAGAGACTTGGAGTACAAGATATATCCTAGTCTATCTCTAGCCTATACACGTATACGTACTCTAACAGCCACCAGTACCTCCGGATCATCTTCAGCTCATCACATAGGCTTAGAGGCAACTTAAAAACACTCGTGACATATACCGGAATTGCTTGGGCGATAGCCTTGATCAAAATCTCCTTAGCCGCGTGTGACTTATGGTTGTCATCCCATTCCACCAAGCATTTTGCAAGTTTTGCTCGTAAACTTTGGAATCTTCCACTACTCATTCTTGCATCAGGGGTAGGTAACCCAAGTACTTAGTCTCAAAATTTTCTTGAGAAACTTGAAGTGTGTCTTTACTTGAACACGCATAGATAGGGAGCATGTATGACCAAACATAATGGAGCACTACCGCGCCCGTCTATTAAATATATGAAAAGTTATGAAATAGTAAAATTATATTTTAAATAAAAGTTTGTATTGTAATCTAGGTTTATTTAAGAAATGTTTGTTGGGTTGTTTGACGTGATGGATCATATGTCACACATAATATGGAAAGTTATGAAATAGTAAAATGTATTTTAAATAAAAGTTTGTATTGTAGTCTAGGTTTATTTAAGAAATGTTTACTGGGTTGTTTGACATGATGGATCATATGTCACTCAGGACCAGTAGAATGTTTCATCGGTTGGTCAAAGTTACCATGGACCAAGGATCGAACACCATGACCATCGGAGGAGATAGTGTAGTGAGATAATATGGTAGTGAATGTTCCCAACACTATTAACGTGAAAAGAAACTGAACACCCGGATTGATTTTATTGCACGTCAGTGAGTCATTAGAGGCACAATTAACCACATAAAGCCTATTTGATATCCAGAGAAGCGCTCCTAAGAGATATTTGGGCCATGCATGATTTGAAGAGCATCCGACGGTTAGAAATAGGCAGATGATGTGATCCCACGGCCAGAAACGTATAGGTCATAAGAGAGCTTCCTCTTGTTCCGGTTATAATATCCCTAATTTCCCTGGGTTTATTAATTGGCCAGTACTTGAGGCGTACAGCTCTAGCACTTCTTTAATTCTCTTAGCTTGTTCCACATTTGCTTTGAATAATAACAAACTATCATCCACAAATATTAAGTGAGAAATACCCGGTGTATTCCGACATATTTTGTTGGGTTCACAGCATAGAAAACAAAAAAATTCCTATGATGAGAACTATTATACGTCAAGTTCTATCTATTAGATACAAGCAACGGGTGGATATACATCCATAGAGAAAATACCCTCGAAGACAACAAAGCTTTGTTAACGAGATAGAACTCGTGAATGATGTAGTCGTACACTTGCCGATCTCAAGATCGTGATGAAGTCCAGCAAGTCCAGCAGGTCCAACTCCAGCACGTCCATCAGATCCAGCTCCAGCAAGTCTAGCACCGCAAAGCAGCGGTACATCCGTGATCGCACACACGTCTGGTACTCCGACAACCTTTGTCCCTCGCTCCAGCAATGCAGCGGAAGAAGCAACTCCTTTCCATATAAAGCCACCGGGAACATGTATCTCGCTAACCCGAGACCATGGAGAATAATTTTTAGAGGGGGAGAGAGATCCTTCACGATGAGGTGTGAGAGTGAAGGAGGAGGAGGTGCTCCTTATACAGGGGAGGGGGCAGCCCAAGGGGCATGGCGCCAACCATGGTGGGTGCCCCCACGTCTCCCTCATTCATGTGGGTGGAGCTCCCACTCACATAAACACGCACCTCCACTTATGTCCACTCACATGCATTAAATTTCCACCAATTTTAATGCAAGATCTCATTGAATAAAACTATTTTATCTATTTTATTCAGAATTTTATTAATTACTTTAATTAACAAACATTCACATAAAACCCTCTACAACATTTTAATATCACATGCAGAACCAGTTTCTGCAATTTCACCCGAAACAATTCTGGTTTCCATCGAAATGATTCCAGCGATTTCTTAAATATTTATCTCAAACATATTTGCTCCAAATGGTGTGATATACCTTAAGTGTGTCACCCTACGGTTCGCGAATAATGCAAACATGATTGCGACCCCTCTCCGATCAATAATCAGCAGCGGGACCTGGAGATCCATACTGATTCCCACACATTCAACGATGACTCTTATGATCGTGTAAACCTTTAACATCGTAACTAAATCCCTTTGTCTCGTGATATATTACATGTCTGAGATTCGATCATCGGAATCTCAATACCTAGTTTGATCTCATTACCGACATGCACTCTTTTCTCGTTTCTGTGATATAACATTCTAGTGATCTCATCACTTGCTTGCAAGCTATTTCAATGTGATATCACTGAGAGGGCCCTGAGTATACCTATCCGTCATCGGGATGGACAAATCCCACTCTTGATCCATGAGTCTCTACATAACACCTTCGTAGCACTGAACCCACCTTTATAGTCACCCTTTTACGGTGTCACGTTTAATGTTATCAAAATACTCTTCCGATGTTAGCGATTAACATGATCTCATGGTCTAAGGACTAGGATTACTTCATATGATGTTATAGAAATATACGCATAATGACTTTGATCGTAATGCTATACTTTAGATGAATGTTCATCACATCATTCCACCAATGTTATGACCTCGTTATTAACAACATCCAATGTCCATGATTAGGAAACCTTGATCATTTTGTTAATCAGCGAGCTAGTTTATATGAGAGGAATTACTAGGAACTTTGTATTTTGTTTATTAAACACACATGTATTAATGTTTCCAATTAATACAATTATAGCATGCAAAATAAACATTTATTATAAAGATGGAATAATATAATAACCACTTTATTATTGCCTCTCGGGCATATTACCTTCAGTCTCCCACTTGCACTAGAGTCAATAATCTAGTTTGTAAACTTGTATATATAACACCTAGGTGTTCAATATACGCTTTTGCTAGTGGTTAACATAATCTCCGGATCTAGCACTTTTAGGTCCGTGTGTATTTGCATGTGTTTGCATCTCTACACATCACTCATTCTCTAATGAGATGGCATTGTATAAATTTAGTCCTTTGGTGAGACCTTTAGTTCCTTTGGGTTAAAACATGTCGATAGTATTGTCGTACAATATATCTTCATAGTATTATCCCACTATGAACCACACCTAGTTTGACAACAAACTACTTGACACAAATGCCCTCCTTTGCTGCTACAATGGTAGTCATATACTTTGCCTTTTGTTGTAGTATCCGTCACAATGTCTTAACTATGGAACTCATCCAAATCCATTATGAAATTTCCTTTCCATAATATTGTGCCAACCATAGTTTAAATTGAGATAAATTTAATTTGTATGTTGTGACAAACTAGTATCAATGCAACATATTACAATGAACTATTATCAACTATTTGTCACTTATACATGATATATTCTTAGTTCTTCCAAAGCTCATAAGAATATCTTTACTATCGTCCAATGATCATCATATGAATCATTCTGGTATATGCTCATAACATTTAGAGCATTGGACATATCTGGATATGTACATATCACGGTATTATTGATCAAAATCTTCATGTTAGTTTACTCACCAAGTGTTGAAACACTTGAATCTTGATACAATCCTTTCCATGCAGCAAGAACCTTTCTTGTTGTTTCCATGTTGAACCCTTTTTCAATATCTCACATATATACATTTGGCACAACCATATTAACGCCTCAATCTATCCATATAGACATTGATGCCGAATATTCTGATTTTGTCCAAGTCTTTCATCGAAATAAAATTATTAACCCATGTCAATAAAAGATACATCATTTCCAATCAACAATATGTACTCTGCATAATGTATTGAAAATTTGTCTCTATGCTCCCACTTAATTTCTTGCAAATGCAATCATCTTCATCGTCTCCGATGAAATTAAACTCCTTTAACATTTTCATCACAGTGAAGATTCCAACTCCGCTATGCTCACTTCAACTATTGAAGTTTGCATGCCCTTTTAGCACCCTTTGAATTAACCAAACCCTTCAGACCGCGTCTTATACACGTCCTAGGTAACCATTCTATTAGGAGAACATTGTTGTGTTTGTTCAACTACCATATACCAAATTATATGTAGTAGTTCATAGATTAATCCGTCAAGACTAAATATCGCTATGAAAGATCAAATCTTGTCATAGTCAACTCCCTAAACATAGTCGTAAATTCCTTTCCAACATGTGGATTATTTCATAGATGTCAAACATCCATGTCTATTTCTTTATAGATCCGAACACGACCGATAGGCTTCATGCCTTTTCGGAGGGTCTTCCAAGTTCAAAAGCTTGATTTCTCGTGTATGGAAACTATCACAGATTTTATGACTTCTAATTATTCTATGGAGTCACGGCCCATCATTGCTTTTTTGCATGCAGTTGGTTCATCATTGTCAAAACAATAACGACTTGCTTATCAAATCTAGCTATTTGAACGTTACCCGATGCATACGGTTCAAATAGGAACTCTAATCTCCGAAATCATAACCTTTGTAATCACGGGAGCCATGAGCATTGTAGCCGCCACTGTGACACTTTCCGGCGTGGTGCTACTTAGTACATATAGCTAAGGTTCAACAACCTTATCAAAGTTCTATTGTCCCCCCACTTAACTTTTCACGAAAAATTCCTTCTCAAGAAACTTAACGTTCCAAGCGACAAACTCTTTTGTCCTCGGTGTTATGGAGGAATACCCAACAAATTCTTTAGGATAACCTACAAAGATGTGCTTATCCGACTTTGGTTGTAAACATTTTACTTATGCATAGCATGCCAAAATTTAAGAAAAGACAACTCGGGTTTTATCCCAAACCATGACTCATATGGTGTCATTTCAACGGATCACGATTGTGCTCTTTTCAGTGTAAAAGCAGTAGTCTCTAAAGTTTAATCCTTAAAATATAATGGAAGTTTTATAAAAGAAACATTTGATCATACCATGTCAAACAAGGTTCGATTTGATCTCTCGAACATACCATACTCTTGTGGTTTATTGGGAAATGCAAATCCATGGAACAATTCCTGAAATCTTAGGTGTTTTGCTAAACCTGTAACTCAAATATCTTCCTTTATGATTGAATCATAAAATCTTTATTTTCTTGTTACAATGATTTTCCACTTCATCTTGAAAGCCTTTGAATAATATTCAAATGTTTCATACTTCTTCCTTATTAAGTAAATATATAGATATATTCACTCAAATTTCAAGAGAAATGTCGTGGTGTGGAACACGGCAGTACCATCGGGGATGGCTTGAAGGGGACGATCAGGATCCTATCGGTGGCTACTCGCAATGGGTTGGGCACAGATACTGCAAACACAACGATGTACCCAGGTTTGGAGCCCTCTTAGCGAGGTAAAGCTCCTACTCCTCCAAGGATCCACTATCAAAGGGGGGCTAGCGCCCAATACAGATGTTCCTTGAGCTGTTTCCGTAGCTACTAAACTTGTCCAATGTGGAGAACTTCTAACTTGTTATTGCCTACAAAGTGGTTCTAGGGTTCTAGGGTTTACTGTTTGGATCTAGGCCTAACAAAGTGGGTCGGCTGGACAGGGCCAAACTGTAGGCCCGGGTCCAGTCAAGCCTCCAGTACAAGGAAGGACCATGCTACAGTGTCCCACGCCCCTGCTTTACTTGTCAGCCGGCTCTTTATCCGTCAGCCGGCTCTTTATGCGTAAGTGGAGCTTTATGCGTAAGCTGGAGCTTTCCTCGTCAGCCTCCAGCTTTGGCGCAGTTGTCCGGTAGCGCCGGCCAGGCCAGCCAGCCAGTCCAGTCAAAGGTGCACTCAGCGGGGAGCATCATTCCCACCGTACTACCGCCAACGGATCCGAGGCGGCCGGCTAAGAGCGGCCTCCCAGCCGGTTCTTCTGGCTACTCGGCTAGACAGGACAACTGGGGAAACTTGGATGTGGACCAGGTGGAGGATTCCATCCGGCTGTGGTTCCTTGGTCTGGGTCCAGATGACGCGAGCTCCTTGGAGCCGACCGGTTGGTCCCGTCTTGGCCTACCTGGGGGTTATCCCCCCGACACTAGTCCCCGAGCGCATTAGGACTTGGCCTTGTGGAGAAGTTCTTGCGTGCTCATTTGAAATGATTGATGGTGCAGGTGCTTTGTCGTTTTCCTTTGTCTTGTAGTCTTTGTTTTGTACTGTCTTGAGATTCTTCGTTGTTTCCCAGCTGGGGTATTACCGTCTGCATGGCCGATGGCCCCACCCACAGGGTGTGAGCGGTGATCCCTTTGACCGACTGGCGCACCCGGCCGGGAGAGGGATTGCCAATTTGCTATCGTCGTTGCTTGTATTAGCCGCGCCTGCCATTTCTGGTGTGCGTCGCGTCAGTTTGACTTCTGAGTCTGCCGCAGCAGTTGTTTGGTAATTGTGCGCACGCTTTCATCATTGCGGTTTCTTGGAGATCGTGGGTGCAGTTTGCCTCCCGCAGTAACACCTGTGGGATCTTCTGTGCGCGTGACGCTGGCGCACGCGATCAGCCCTGAACCGTCGTGGAGAAGTGGGGTAGTTGCTTGCCACGTGGTGCGGAGGGAGTGCAACCGGCGCGGCCCCCCTCTTTTTCGATAAATAGGGGTGCCAGGGAGTGGGTTTTTTTTACTTCGTCTTCCTATGCTCGCCGCCCCTACTCTCGTTTGCGCTCTAGCCCTCCGCTGCTTCTCTGCGCCACTACTTCTTGGTCACCAGCGCCACTCCTTTTCGTCTGCAACAACGGGCCCTCGCGCTTCAATCACGACCACCTTTCTGAGCAACATGCTTCTCAATGTCTTCGGCGGGTGGTGCGGCTCGTACGTCACCAAAGAGCTGGTGAGGAAGTATCGGCGGAGGAGGTTCTTGTCGTCGGAGCAGCTGGTGAGGCACCGCCTTGCACCGGAGGGCGAGCGGGTGCCCAACCCTCAGCTTGGCGAGGTTGTCGTCTTCCTTGCCCACTTGGCTCGCGGCCTTGGGCTGCCGCTGAGTCGGTTTGTCCTGGAGCTTCTTGCCTCCTTCGACCTCCAGCTCCACCACCTCGGAGACAATGACGTGGCGATGCTGTCACATCACGCGGCCTGCTGCAAGGCGTACCTTGGTGTCTGCCCCGACGCCGTGAACTTCTTGAAGTTCTTTCACTTCAAGGTTCAGGTGGTTGGCAAGGGCGGGCCGCTGATAGAGCCGGGTTGCTGCGCCATCTACCTGCGACCATCGACGGTGATGCCACGCCTAGAGCTTCCGGACATCGTCAAGCCCTGGCAGCGCTCGTACTTCTACGTGCGCAACAACACCGAGGTGGACCGGATCAAGATTCCGGTCTTCACGAACGTCCCTCCACCCGGAAGGCCTGGAGCATCCAGCACTTGGGCGCCCAGGGCGATATCGACCGGATGGCCGCCCGACTGGAGGTCATGGTGGAGAAGGAGTGGCTCACCGCCCAAGACATTTTGTTGTCCTAGATGGTGAGCCGTGTGCTGCCACTACAGCACTGGTCGCACAAGATGTGCCACCTCTCTGGCCATCTGGACCCCACCTGGGTGTCCCAGCTGGACGTGCCGTACGTGGCCCTCCGCGAGTGGCTCTCCACCATCTCCAAGGAGGCGCTAGAGGAGGACTGGGAGTTCTCCTGCCGGCCATACCACCGTGGTTGGCTCCCGCCGAAGGTATGCCTTTCCTTCTCTTTTCCTGGTGGATTTTCCCGAGGGATTTCTATTTCGTGCCTCTTATTTTCCCTTGTTGAGTAGCTTTTTACGGCACAACTAGCGAAGGATGGAATGGGAGACACTGAGCTCCCCAGCTTCGCCACGGACCTCAAGCTCGCAAAGGCTCCACCGGCGGAGCCGGAGCGGTTCCCCATGCGGGCCGACGAGGGCTGCGAGTTCCCACCCGGTGAGAGTTTCTTCCTTGATCTTTCCTGCCTTACTCCTGCCGCGCTCTTAGCCCCGATCTTGACGTTTTGCTTGTGTTTGAGCAGTCGCGCATGGCGAGGATGTGGACTAGGCCGAGGCCGCCGCGCCCAGGGGCAGGAGGAAGCGCGCCGCCTCGACCAGCGTTGTGCCAGCCGGAGGCGGTGCCAAGAAGGCCCGCCGCCCCAGACCCGTGGCCACCATGCCAAGCATTGCCGGGTAGGTGCTCCCTTACTTCTGATACTTGCGTTGATTTGCTCATACTTGCTTTGCTCACCCTTGTCTTTTCCGCAACGAGGCAATGGCCTTGCCCAGTTCCGTGACCGTCGCCACCGCATCCGCTCCTCCACCTGGCGGGGAAGGAAGTGCGCCGGCTGCTGTGCCGGAGGCTACGCCGGCTCCGGCCCCCGAGGCGGCATCTGCTCCGCCGGCTGGGGCCGGAGCAGATGCGATGGAGGTGGTGCCGCCGGCTACGCCCACGATGCTTCACCGGGCCGGGGCCATCTCTCGGCTTGCCGAGGGTCTCCTGCTAGGGCACATCGGCACGGTCGCGCCTCCCTCTGTGTTGGGGGGATACCCCCGGGTAGGGTCACGCCGGGGTATAAAGGCCGAGTTAGCCGAGGTTCGGCAAGGCCAAAGCAGATGCTGGCCGGGTCACCTCAAGGCGGGCCGAATCACGGGGTAATCTGGACCTGGGGGCGTTCGCCTAACTAGGTCTCATCCGACTTAAGCAGTAAGTCGAAAGTGCATGTTTTACCTGTATGCAGGAACGGGTATGGCTGGATGAACCATCATCCGGGTCACAGCAAGCTTCTAGGAGAAGGAAGGAATCTCGCTGGTCAAAAGGAGCCCCGGTATGCACTGCCTGAGCGAAGCAAGCAAGGACAGGACCACCGGGGCGTGGCCGACAAGCGTGACGACGCCCGTGTCGGCTGACGAGGGTGCCGCAGAGGCTCACGTAGCTAAAGCATGTGTGACGCGGGGAAAAAAGCACCCCGGTCGGCTTACCACTTTGGGAGGAGTCATATTCCACGTATGCCCTAGGCAGAAACCGAGCCTCCCCTATAAAAGGGGGGCTAGGGCTTCTGTAGAAGGGGTTGATCTCTCTGTGATTCTGTTTTGGGCTAGGGTTTCAGGTGTGATCTGTGGGTGAGAGTACGAGAGGTCCTTCTTCCTCCTCTCGTCAATACAGCTCTAGGAGCACTTGTAGCCTTGGAAGTAAATCAATACAAACTCTTGTGTGGAGAATCACTTCACTATCCCTCCCTGGATTCCCCTAGCAAGTATTAGTCCCCACCTTTAGCCTATACATGGCATCTGCCATGACACCACCACGTCAGTTGAAGCCCACCGTGGGGCTGGCGGCGCTAGCAGGGGTCAAGATCCGGACGGGAAACATCATCGCCACCGGCGAACGCATCGTCTCCGGGCTCGTTCAGCGCTTTGGAGCGCGGGACTTCGTCAGCGACAACGCAGGCTGCTTTGGCACGCGCCCTCTCCCGCGCAACGGCATCTTCGTCAAGCTCAGCACGCACAAGGTCTACGTTGCGGTGGACGTGTCTAGCATTCATCCGCGCCACGTCGTCGAAGCAGGCAAACCGCCCCTCACTGTGGCTCGCGGGGAGCGTATCGCTCGTTCCCTAGACCATGTAGAGGTAATGATGACAGCGCCAGGTGCGGGTCCGAGCAAAGATCCGGCACCAGATCCGGAGGTAACGCCCAAGGCACCAAGGAAAGGTAGAGGTCCTCCTCTAGAGAGGCCGGAAAACGTGTTGAGAGAGGCAATGGATAGCTTGGCAAACCCTATAGTAGCTGCGGTAGATCCGGCTCGTGCACAGGCCGAGCTGGAAGAAACTAGGCAGAAAATACTAGAGGGCGCAAAGAAAATAGCCGCGGCCCAGCAGTCGTTGAACATGTCGCTGCGTGAGTACGCTAAGGCGAACAAGGTTGATAATGTAAAAGTTAAAGGGAGAAATCTCATGAGCAAGATGAACAGAGAAGGTGATGCTGGAATCGAGGAATCAGAAAACTGTTTGTCCGTGGGGCTGCCGAGGTATAGTACCCCGGCCAAGAACCTCAGAGCAGCGGATGCAGCTGCGTCCGAGTTAGAGGGATTGACGGGTGAAGCCCGGCAAAGGCAGCAAGATCGGGTAAACGAGCTGGTTCGGATTGCAAATAGGCAAAACAAGGAACTACTCAGGGCAAACCCGGAAAGAGCTGGAGCCTCCAAGATCGTCCATTCGGTGGTGGGTAACCCGGAAAAATCCGCTGGAGCCGCATCGTCCCCTCATGGTGGTCCAAGGAGAGAGGAGGTGGTAACCTCGGCCAGACAGAACAAACAGATTGTCCTGTATGACCCGACACGGGCAGGGAAAGAAAAAGAAGCGCAGAAAAATGATGATCGACGGAGTGTGAGCCGAGGCGAAGCTGGCCGAGGTAACCGCGACCAAGGCAATGTCGGTCAAGGGAACGTTGTCAACGGCAATGCCGGGCAGCAAAACTCAGCTGGAGCAAGACAACCGCAGCAGCGGAACATACCAAGGCAAGAGCACAGTGCCGGCCGAGGTGTGCAATAGAAAGGTGTGCCGCAAGAGCAAAACCGGTACAACGATGGTGATTTGGAGATGGCAAATGCGGGATATCCAAGACCGGACTATCATGTGATAGGGTCGAGATTGGGAAGTAGGGATTTGATGCCGGACGATGCAAGTTTGAAACTGGATCGACTGTATAGGTCGGAACAGATTGAATGTCAAGGTCCACCGGGTCCAACGTGTTTTGGACCCCGGATCATGAAAGAGCCACCAGTACCCAACTTTCAGCTGCCCAGGGGCACCAAGACCTATGACGGTAGTACCAAGCCAGAGGATTGGCTGATAAACTATGATACGGCTGTAAAAATTGCCACAGGCAACCTGAGATGGGCTATACGGTATGTACCCCAGATGTTGGAAGGCCCGGCAAGGGTGTGGTTGAACAATTTTCCACCAGGAAGCATCAACTGCTGGATAGACTTTGAGGAAATGTTCATCAGCAATTTTTCGAGTACGTATCAAAGGCCAAATAGGCCACAGACCCTAGCTATGTGCAAGCAAAGACCCAATGAGACAGACCGAGAGTTCTTGACCCGGTGGTGTACCGTGAGAAACTCATGTGAGGGCGTGATAGAATCACAGGACATAGCATGGTTTGCACAGGGGTGCAGATATGGAAGCGAGTTGTGGATGAAGTTGCAACGGAAAATGCCAGCTACGTTGGCAGACATGATCCGGATTGCAGATTCGTATGTGTTGGGTGACCCGACCCAACCAAGGCTCGCGTCAAACGAGTCAAGCGATGAGTACTATCAGAGGGATGGATCCGGATCATCCCAGAGGAATGATTATAGAGGAAAAAGGAGAGATGATAGACCGGACCACCGGTATGGTTCGCACCAAGTTGCAGCTGTGAATCAAGATCAACCCGGAGCAGGGGGTAGCCAGCGCCAGAAAACTGGAGGTCAATGGACTCCAAGGAACGATGGGAAGAAAACTTGGACACCGGAACAAAAGAAGCAGTGGCAAGAAAGGAAAGACCGTCCGAGGTATACTTACGAGTCGATGTTGGACCAGCCGTGTAAGTTTCACACGCCAAATCCGAACAACCCAGTGGGTCATACGACGAGGCACTGCGAGTGGATGCGCAAGATCGAGCAAGGTGGTTCGGGGAATGCTCAGGCACCCCGGAGTGATCAGCCTCGGCAGGAGTTACCCCGGCAGCAATTGCTCTCCGGAGCGAACACGCAACAGCTAATGTTGCCTCCCCCTCCGCCGAGGTATGATAACAATGAAAGAAGGGATGCAGTGCATCATGTAGAAAATCAGCATCAGCCGGATCAGAGGCACCCCGGAAATGAGGGGAGAAACGAGTACAGGGAGCATCACCAGAGCTACTGTGTATTCACCACAGAAGAAACTGATAGAAAAAGCTTGCAGCGTAGGCATATGGAGGTGAATGCAGTAATACCTGTAGTGACGAGGTACATGCCTTGGTCCGATCAGGAAATCACCTGGAGCATTAGGGATCATCCCAAGCTCATGCCGAGCCCTGGTTCGTATGCGTTGGTGCTGGGTCCTACGTTCATTGGACCTAGCATTAACGTAAGGTTCTCAAAGGTACTGATCGACAACGGCAGTAGCATAAATATCATGTATGCGGACACAATGCGCAAGTTGGGTATCTCGGAGAACATGCTCTAGGCCACGAGGACAACTTTCCATGGCATTGTGCCCGACATTTCTTGCGAGCCCATAGGCAAGGTCCGTGTTGACGTCTTGTTCGGCACGAGGGATAACTGCCGAACTGAAAATTTGGAGTTCGAGGTGGTGAACTTGGAAAGTGCTTACCATGCATTACTCGAAAGGCCAGCCCTGAGCAAGTTCATGGCAAGCTGTCACGTTAGCTACTTGAAGATGAAATTGCCCGGACCAAACGGAGTGATTACCATTGCTGGGGACTTCCGACGTTCCATGGAGTGTGCGTCGGCCGGATCAAACTTAGCCGAGTCACTTGTGATCACGCAGGAAAAAAGAAAAATTCAAGAGGTGGCGGCACTGGCTCAGTCCGCATAGCAGTATATGCCGGCGCTAAGTAACCCGCATGGAACTGTCTCTTTCCAGGCCACGAAAGATACCAAGAAGGTTCTCGTTGATGACATGTTCCCAGAGCGCACCGTAACAATTGGTGTCGGGCTAAGTGATAAATAGGAAAGTGAGCTCGTCAGCTTCCTCCGTGAGAATCGGGACATTTTTGCTTGGTCCACACAGGACTTGCAAGGTGTTCCGAGGGAGTTGGCCGAGCACTCTTTGAATGTGAGACCCAGAGCCAAGCCGGTGAAGCAACCTCGCTGCCGCTTCGCCGAAGATAGGAGGAAAGTCATTGGAGATGAGATAGCTCGGTTGCTAGCTGCAGGATTTATCATGGAGGTTCTTTACCCGGATTGGTTGTCTAATCCGGTGCTGGTGGAAAAGAAGAAGGATGACCCGAACGTGGCAGTGGTTTGGCGTATGTGTATTGATTACACGAACCTGAACAAGGCGTGTCCAAAAGACCCATTTCCGCTGCCAAGAATAGATCAGGTCATAGCCTCGACTGCTGGATGTGAATTGTTGTCATTCATTGATGCTTATTTTGGTTTCCACCAGATACCTCTGAATCCGGATGATCAAATAAAGACTCGTTTATTACCCCGTATGGGGCTTATTGCTATCGGACCATGCCGTTTGGTTTACGTAATGTAGGGGCAACATACCAGAGATGTATGCAAAAATGTTTGCACGATCAAATAGGTCAAAATGTACAGGTGTACGTGGATGATGTGGTTATCAAGACCAAGGAAAGCAAAACGCTCCTTGACGATATCAGGCAAACGTTTGCAAACCTAAGAAGGTTTCGGATGAAACTTAACCCGGAAAAATGTACCTTTGGTGTCCCGGCTGGAAAATTGCTCGGCTTTCTTGTTTCCAGCCGAGTTATCGAGGTTAATCTAACCAAAACCCGGGCCATCGAACGAATGGAACTGCCGAAGTGTCTTAACGAGGTCCAGAAGTTCACAGGTTGCCTGGCCTCGTTAAGTCGGTTTGTATGCCGGTTGGGAGAGAAGGCAAACCCCCTTTACCAACTCATGAAAAAGTCAGATAAGTTCATTTGGACACCGCATACCAATGAAGCCTTTACCCACCTGAAGAAGATGTTAGCCACGGCACCAGTGCTAGCCTCACCACTATCAAAGGAGCCAATGTTGCTCTATATAGCCGCAACCAACCGAGTTGTAAGTGCAGTGATAGTGGTGGAGCGCGATGAGGAAGGTAAGTCGGTGCAAAGGCCGGTGTATTACTTGAGTGAAGTGTTGTCAGCCTCAAAGCAGAACTATCCACATTATCAGAAAGTGGCATATGGCGTGTACATGGCCGCCAAGAAACTGAAGCACTACTTTGAGGAGCATCCCATCCGGGTCATATGTGAGGCCCCCATATCTGAGATAATGAGTAACAAGGATGCAAGCGGCAGAATTGAAAAATGGGCAATTGAGCTAGCTCCTTATGCTCCGCAATATGACAGACGAGAAGCCATCAAATCTCAAGTTGTGGCAGACTTTTTCGTGGACTGGGCCGAGGTGCAGTACGAACCACCGCTTCCTGATCCGAACTATTGGCGAATGCACTTTGATGGATCAAAAACCAAAACCGGGCTAGATGTCGGAGTTGTACCCACATCGCTGAAGAAGGACCACTTGATATATGTGCTACAGATCCACTTCACGGCATCAAACAATGTCGCTAAGTATGAAGCACTTGTGCATGGGCTCAAGGTAGCAAAAGAAATTGGTATACGTCGGATCGTATGCTTTGGCGACTCGGATTTGGTGGTGTAGCAATTGTCCGGAGTGTGGGGCACCCTTGATCCAAACATGGCACTATACAGATTTCATGTGCAGAAGATTTCTGGTTACTTTGAGGGATGCGAATTTCATCATGTACCCCGGGTGGAAAATGAGGCTGCCGACATGTTGTCGAAGCTCGGGTCAACCAGACAGGCAATTCCACCGGGTGTAGCATTAGAGCACCTCAGGAAACCATCCATCAGGCCATCCCCGGAATCCGAGTCAATCTATGTCCCGGATGACACCGAATCTGGAGCTGTGTCCATGGATGTTGACACAGGAAGTGGTGCGCAAAACCCGGGGACTGCTTCGGCAAACCCGGGGACTGCTTCGCAAGACCCGGGGACTGTTTCGGCAAACCCGGGGACTGCTTCGCAAGACCCGGGGACTGCTCAGCATGGTCCGGTTGAAGTTATGCCGGTGGATCAGATGGAGATAGACGAGGACGTGTTCCCCATGCGGTCAATACCGGCTTGGGCACTGCCTATATTTCAATTCCTGAAGGATGGAACGTTACCCACTGAGGAGGTGCTATCCAGGTAAACATAGAGGAGGGCAAAGGCCTACACGATCATCAATTCCGAGTTATACAAAAGAAGTGTGACCAATGTCCTCCAGCGGTGTGTTGACCCGGAAGAAGGGCTTGAAATCATCCGAGATATACATCAGGGGGAATGCGGGCATCACGCCTCATCCCGAACCTTGGTAGCAAAAGCTTTCCGACACAGATTCTACTGGCCAAATGCCTTAGAGAAAGCTGAAGATCTGGTGAGAAAATGTAATGGTTGTCAGAGGTACGCTACAAAGACACATATGCCAATGTTGGAACTCAAGACCATCCCAATCACTTGGCCATTTTCCGTATGGTGCTTGGATATGGTTGGCCCGTTGAAACCAGCAAGGGGAAATATGACTCACATTCTGGTATGGTGGACAAGTTTACGAAGTGGATTGAGGTGAAGCCTATAAGAAAATGTGATGGAGCTACGGCCGTAACGTTTCTCAAAGATATCATCTTGAGGTACGGTTATCCACACAGTATCATAACTGATAATGGCACAAATTTTGCGGAAGGAGCATTTGCTCGTTTCTGTCGGGATAAGAGGATCCGGCTGGACGTAGCTTCGGTAGCCCACCCCGCATCAAACGGACAAGTGGAAAGATCCAACGGATTAGTATTATCCGGGATAAAACCCCGGCTCATTGAGTCGCTGCAAAGATCAGCGGGGTGCTGGATAGAAGAACTACCAGCGGTACTATGGAGTTTAAGAACAACTCCGAATCGATCAACAGGCTATACGCCGTTCTTTCTGGTATATGGGGCAGAAGCTGTAGTACCAGCCGACATAGAGCATGATTCGCCTAGGGTCACCCAATAGACAGAAGCCGAAGTGCAAGAAGCCCGGCAAAATGATGTTGATCTGCTAGAAGAAGCGAGAGAACTGGCACTGTCCAGATCCGCCATATATTAGCAAAATCTCCGACGCTATCATAGCCGGAAAGTGTGCCCCCGAGTCTTTCGGGAAGGCGATCTGGTGCTCCGGTTGGTACAACGTACTACTGGAATGCATAAATTATCCCCCCCATGGGAAGGGCCATTCATCGTGAGCAAAGCATTACACAACGATTCTTACTATCTTATAGATGCAAAGCCATAGGAAAAGAACAAGGCGGACAGGTCCGGAGAGGAATCCAAGCGACCATGGAACATAGCTCTACTTCGGCCTTTCTACACCTAGCTAAGAAGTGTATGTATCCGGGTTATCTCATATGTCGGTATGTATGTCGGCAATGAGCTTATCAATGAAATGTTGGCACCTCGAGCAGTAACTCGGGGACTGCCTTAATAATGTTTGTTATTTTCTGCGCGTCAGCTGGAGTAAGTTATTCTACTTAACTCGGATTAGTAGTGTGTGAGCACCAAAAACCCAACTCTTCGACTTGCTGCTGTCCAACAAGAATTGGCTTCATGGCAAGCAAGAGAACAAGTTTGGAATTGCGTAGCACATGAAAAACGAGTAAGGAAATGAATTTATTCGAGCTGACGTTTGTGTTTCGGACTAACCCCGTATTCATTTTCAAATTGTTATACAGTTTTATTTTTGAGCTAAGTCTAAAAGTTTCCCAGTATTGTTAAGACAATTTTTCAAGCTCGGATTCGTAAGTTGTAAAACCAAATCAAGGTAGACACGATCCGAGCCAAAAGATTGAACGAACAAGAAAAAGAAACTCGGGGACTACGCCCAAGTTAATCCGGCATAAGCACTTGGTAGAAAAATATCACATGTGTTTAGAATACAATTCCACCCGGCATACCGGGGATCTCATAAATTTTCAAGTGTTTTTACTTAAGGAGCAGCGGGAGGAAGTTCGGCATCATCGTCGCCCTCTTCGATATCCGAGGCAGTGTCCTCTTCGTCCTCACCCGAATCATCTTCAACGTTCTCAACTTCTTCTTCGCAAGCGACTTCCAGGAAGCTCGGACCCTCAGTCCATTCGTGAATGGGGGCATATTCGATGAGGCTGTGGGCGCAAGCCTGGCGCCAAGCTACCCACTCCGGGTCATCTATCCATTTGGATCCGGTGCGCAGGCGTGTGAGGAGGCTGAGATCTATCTTCTCATACCACGTCAGAATGTGGTGAAGGATGGTATCGGCTGCAGCACGTCCAGCGGACTCTCGCCAGAGGTCGAGCTGGGTCTCGAGTTCCGAAAGCTTTTCAGCGAGCTATGTGACTCTCTCCGGAGCATCATCGGCGGGCCAGAAGGCGTTGAAGACTCGGACTGAAACATCGAGGAGGTCCCTGCCGTAGTTCTTAATGATTTCCACGCGAGACGACAGGCTGACCAACATGTCCTCCATGTCAAAGGGAATGCTCTCACCCTCAGGAGCGACCGGAGTACCTCTTTCTCGGCGGAAATTGGCGACAGCAGCACTTGCAATAGCAGTACCCTCTAGAAAGTGGCCTGGGAAACAAGGCAAAGGACAAAGTTGAGAAAACAAGACATATGAAGTAACCCGGAGAAATAAGGCGGATAAAGGAAAAGAAATTACGTGAGATGTGACTGTGAATCCGGGTCAATTCTTTGGTGCAAGCATCACGCCTCTTCCGAAGCTGCTCGAGCTCAGCATTTTCCGACTCAAGTTTGACCTCGGCTTCCTGAAGAAGCTCACGGTCCTTAGCATTTTGGAGCTTGAGGCGCTCACATTCTTCGGTGTAGTCCTGGCCAGCCTTTTTTAGCTCGGTTTGGTGCTGCACCTTCATTTTAGCCATCTCAGCCTTGAGCTTGGCTATCTCATCGTCTTTGGTCCAGAGGAGGGCGAGCTCATCGTCTTTCTTCTTTAGTTCGGCTTGGTACTGCCCTGCTTGTTCGAGAAAATGTAGCATCACATCAGGCACAGGCACACTATCTTCAAGCGATGCTGAAATAGTGCGTTGGCCCGGCAGTGCCGAGGAATGAATGTTTGCCGAGCCAAGGAGGAAAGCCGATGGAAACCACGGTAAAGACAGACAAGAAGGACGTACCCTTGATCTGCTCCAAGTTCTTCCGCATTATCTTGTTTTTAGCTTCCACCCTAGCTGCGGAAACTGAACAATCAGATTAGTTCGGCAAACGAAGTTGAATAAAATTGAGGAAAGTATAAGGAAGAAATTTACCCCTTTTCTCGTACTCCGCGATGAGTGCAGCCTGTTTTGCGTGAAGATTCTTGTGCGTATCCAACAAGCGTTGGAATTCAGCACTCCGGCGGTTGGTGGTCACCTAAAAGAGATACAGAAACTTAAGTTAGCCTAGTGCATGTTCGAAGCGTACTAAAAATCCGAGACAAGTGGAACTTAACCCGGCTCTAGGTGTGTGCATGTTCGAAGTGCACTAAAATCCGGGCCAAGTGGAACTTAACCCTGCTCTAGGTGTGTGCATGTTCGAAGTGTACTAAAATCCGGACCAAGTGGAACTTAACCCGGCTCTAGGTGTGTGCATGTTCGAAGTGTACTAAAATCCGGGCCAAGTGGAACTTAACCCGGCTCTAGGTGTGTGCATGTTCGAAGTTCTCACGGAGCTACGTTAGTGTTCTAAAAGAGCATCCGGCCGAGTAACAAGTCACTCCCCCGGAGGCTCGGGGACTAATGGTTATTATCTACAAATTGTTAAGGAGGAGCAACTTACCTCCATCATTCGCCCAATGAGGTTAATAGCTTTTGCGGCCGTGTTCATCTGAGCGGAAAACTTGGCAGGACCGAACTTTTCCGGGAGATCAGATTCCTGGACTATCTCGGCCTTGTTCCAATTCATAACAAATTCCATCAGGCTCGGAGGGTACCGTTTACCTGTGAGAATATGGGGCGTCACCAAGCCCTTTGCATGCGCTTCTTTCCTCTCCACCAGGGCAAGGGCGGGGCTGGTGTGCAGAACCAACTGCTGGGCTTCGGTTGGCTCGGCAGGCACGTCCTTTGCCGCTGATGTCTTCTTGGGGAGCATTGACACAAGGGTGCGCTTCCCAGACTCGACGGCAGTGGGCTTGGTAGCATCTGGAGCCTTCTTGCCTTTGGCTTGCTGGGTAGAGGAAGTTGTAGCAGTGGTTTTCCCCTTAGAAATTGCCGGGGTAGTTCCTTGCCGAGGTTGAGAGGACTCGGAGGATGCAGCGGAACTAGGCGCTGGTACTCTCGCTGCTGGGATTGGGGCCGGCGCCGAAGTTTTCGCTGCCAGAGTTGGTGCTGATGCCGAGGTTGGAGTTGGTGCTGGTCTGGTTGTTGGTTTGGTTGCTGGTACTGGAACTGGTGCTGGGGCCGAAGTAGCCTCAGTGGCTGCTGGTTGAGGCGTTGTCGAGGCGGTGGATGTTGTTGCTCCGGCTGGGCTGGTCTTCCCCACTCCAAGGTTACCCTCCTCTTGCCGAGGTGGAGCTTAACCCGGAGCGGCCGCAGAACCCTCTGGGATAGGGCTCAGCGGGCGTGACTCGTCGTCACGACGGGGAGAAGGGCTAGGTCGGAGAGGGGAAGAGATGCTAGATCCACTTTGAGGGACCTCCACCGGAGCCCTGCGAAATCAAATAACGTCAGAAGAAAAATTACGACGAAGTAAGGAAGAACGAGTTACAGAAGAAACAAGGACTTACGCATCCGAGGTTTCGGCCGCTTTGGGTTTCCGAGCCCTTCGTGCTGGGGCCTTGCCTGCTGGTTTGGGGGCAGTCTTGTCCCCGAACTTTTTTCGCCTTTTAACGGGCTGAGAGGGTCCGGAGGAAGAACTCGAAGAAGCCCCACGTTTCTTCTTCGTTGCCACCGGAACAGGCTCGCCCGTAGCGAGAGGGGGATCCTCGTGAATATGACCGCCGGGGTGAGCTGATGGTAGAAAAGCAAAAGAAAGGGGGACAGCCTCAAAAGGTTCAATCACCTCGATTTCCGAGTCATCTTCATCATCGGGCCAATCTCTAATAGAAGAGGATTTACCCGTGGGTCGTTTCGTGGCGTCGGTCATAGGAAGGAACATCTCCTGGTCCGGCTCTTCCTCATCCGGAGTCTCCCGGTCCGGCGCCCACTTAAGGGACGGATCGGTGCCGTCCTCAAGGGTCTGCTGAAGTAATTGCTGAGGAAAAGAGCAAACAAAAGAGTCAAAAATTGCAACAATAACTGACATGTAATTAGTCCGGGTTAAGTTTGCAGCATGAAACTTACCGTGGGAGGAAGCCGCTCACGACAGAAATGCTCAATCCCCCAAGTCCAATCATTGGAAAAGTCCTTGTGAGTGGTGAAGAGAGCCTTAACCTGACGATAAATCTCCGTGTTGGTCAGCTCGAAGGATGAGGTCCGGTTAGGATCGCGGCCGTAGCTCATGTGGCACACCTTGTGGGTGCGCTTCTGGAGGGGTGAGATTCGGTTACGCACAAAGGTGACCATGGCATCCTCGTTGCATAGCCCGAGCTCCTTCAGTTCCGCGAACCTTTTGCTCACTTGGTTGGCCAAGGCTGTGGGCTTCTTGGGGATCACATCCCACAGGTCCGGGTTAGGTGGACCCAGAGTGTAGGGAAGCAACCGGATCAAGTCTTCGGTGCCCGTATTCCGGACATAGAAGAAGGTCCGGGCCCATCCTTTGCAGGACTCTAGCCCGGTGACCCGGGGAAAAACAGAAAATCGCCGGGGTGAAATGGAGGCCGCTCCAAATTGAGTGAGCCGCTTGTCCTCCGGATCAGCGTGGATGTTGGGAATGACGTTGCGACGAAGGCCGAAGAACCAGATCCATAGCTCTTTCGTGGGCCATAGTCCGGCATAGCCTTCGATCGTAGAAGCAAAGGCAGAAAGAGAGGTGATGGCATTGGCTGGAAGGTGGTGTGGCTGGAGTTCGTACGTACCGAGCCAGTCCCGGAAAAAATCACTCACCGGCAAGCCGAAGCCCCGTTGGAAATGGGACAAGAACACGACAAACTCGCCCGGATTGGGTGAGGGGGCCAGTTCATTGGAAGGAAGGCGTGCGGCGACGTCGGCAGGGATGCGTCTAGTCCGGTAGAGCCAGTCCAGGTCATCCTGGCAGACCCAGGAGCCGGCCCACGCGCCGCGGTCCGCCGCCGCGGCGTCCTCTTCCATCTCCTGCTCAGCAACAATGAGTTCCTCTTTAGTCATCTGGTCCTCGAGGCCCTCGCTGGCACTGGAGGCGGCAGGGGACACTAGCCGGGACTGGCGCAGACCCGTGGTGAGAAATTTGCATCACGGTGGCGGCGACGCGGAGGTGCGACGGAGAAGCGCGGCGGCGACGCTGCTATTTGGCGATGCTAGCGGCGGCGCGGTCGCGAGGAAGAGGAAGAAGAATAGCAGCGGGCAGAGGGGTGCGGAGGGGAAAAAATCCTAAGGGACGCACCCCTCCGCTATTTAACCACTCCCATCAGGGGTGAGTGGGATCGCGCCCTGTGGACCGGCCACACGTTGTGGCCGTGTATCACCCGTCCGGACCAATCAGTGAGGAGCCACACGGAGGGCCACGGGGCGGAGAGAGTCCTGTGACGCGACGCGCTGATGTGGTAAACGAGGAGGCAGGCGTGACGTGACCCACGCACAGTGATAACTGACAATTACTGCGGTGGTTACTGTACCGTCCCTTAAAATAAGACGACATAATGATTACCCTTCACATGGGTTAGCGTACGAGAGGAGGAAGCAAGACCCGGATGGAACTGTGGTAACCCGGCCGGCAAGTGAAAACTTGAAATGTGCAAAGGGAACGTAAATCCAAGCAATCTGAGGTACAGAGGTAACTCGGCAATAACGATCGGGGCACAAGATTGAACCTGGTGTGGCCTTAGCGGCCAAGGCAGCTAAGACCGCACCAGCTTCGGGGACTAATGTTGGGGGGATACCCCCGGGTAGGGTCACGCCGGGGTATAAAGGCCGAGTTAGCCGAGGTTCGGCAAGGCCAAAGCAGATGCTGGCCAGGTCACCTCAAGGCAGGCCGAATCACGGGGTAATCCGGACCTAGGGGCGTTCACCTAACTAGGTCTCATCCGACTTAAGCAGTAAGTCGGAAGTGCATGTTTTACCTGTATGCAGGAACGGGTATGGCTGGATGAACCATCATCCGGGTCACAGCAAGCTTCTAGGAGAAGGAAGGAATCTCGCTGGTCAAAAGGAGCCCCGGTACGCACTGCCTGAGCGAAGCGAGCAAGGACAGGACCACCGGGGCGTGGCCGACAAGCATGACGACGCCCGTGTCGGCTGACGAGGGCGCCGCAGAGGCTCACGTAGCTAAAGCATGTGTGACGCGAGGGAAAAAGCACCCCGGTCGGCTTACCACTTTGGGAGGAGGCATATTCCACGTATGCCCTAGGCAGAAACCGAGCCTCCCCTATAAAAGGGGGGCTAGGGCTTCTGTAGAAGGGGTTGATCTCTCTGCGATTCTGTTTTGGGCTAGGGTTTCAGGTGTGATCTGTGGGTGAGAGTACGAGAGCTCCTTCTTCATCCTCTCGCCAATACAGCTCTACGAGCACTTGTAGCCTTGGAAGTAAATCAATACAAACTCTTGTGTGGAGAATCACTTCACTATCCCTCCCTGGATTCCCCTAGTGAGTATTAGTCCCCACCTTTAGCCTATACATGGCATCTGCCGTGACACCACCACGACACTCTGGCTCGACAGTGGGTGCTAACTCTGGCGCCTACTGAGTGGAGGAGCCGGTGGAGGTGCCATAGCCGGAGGTCCCTGTCCAGCTGGCGGGTGAGCCCTCCGCGGCTCCAGTGAGCAACGACGACCTTCAGGTCACCGGCTGGACGCCGGCTCGGGCTACACCACTGCTGGACACCGCCCTGGCGCAGTTGTCGGGGATGGCACCCTTGGCCATCGGCCAATCCCGCCAATTGGTGGAGGCGCTAGAGCAGGGGCTTGGCCAGGCCAAGGCACTGGGGGCCTCCGTCGAGGTATGCGTCATGTTGCCAGTCTTGATGTTCGTTCACCGTCTCACGCCGCTGCTTGTTCTTACTTCTCTCTTTACACAGTGGGCTCTCGCCGATGCCGCCAAGACCTCGCGGGACCTGGGCCGTAAGATTGCTTGCTCCACCATATCTTCTCGATTGCGCGATTTCTTGCACTTCTTGTTGAACATTGGTTACCCTCCTGCAGCTCTGCTGGTAGACCGGGACCGTGAGGTGGCCCGGCTGCAGGGGAGGTCACCCGGCTAGAGTCCAACAAGACTCGCTAGAACCAGATCGCCTAGCTGGCTGCGCATCAGCAGCAGATGGAGATCAAGGCTGGCCAGGCCAAGAAGGTGGCAGACACCCGGACTGAGGCGCTGAAGAATCTGGAGGTTCTCTATGCCACCCAAGAAGATGCCCTCCAAGCTTCAAAGGATAGGGAGGCGGCAGCGCTAGGAGAGCTCTGTCAGATCGCCGAGATCGTCATCAGTAAGTGTTCTCAATCTCAGCCAGTATCGCGGTTTTGTCTTCTGCAGCCCATATTGACCATTGTCTCTTTTGTCGGGTGCAGCTCGGTATCCTGAGTCGACTGATTAGGCGCTGGCCTGCATCCCTGAGACGGATCCGGAGAGGGATCTCCATCCGGGAGAGCTGGTGGCGGTCGTGAGCAAGGAGGCGAACCGGCTGCGTGCCGCTGCACTCGAGGTCCACGACTACGTCTGGCCCGACATCGTCCAGCCGGCCACCATGGATGCCCTGGCCGTGAAATTGTTGGGCGCTCCAGATCTGATGGACATGGCCCGGCAGTGGGCGGCTCGTGGCGGCACGGAGATGGTGCTGGCACTGCTGAAGTCCTGGTACCTGGACGTGGATCTGCGGAGCCTTTCCCGCGGATTCCGCCAGGGCACTAGCTACGACCAGCTCCTCGCCGAGGTTCCAGACATCCGCTCTTGTGGCGTGAAGATCGGGAGCTTTGTCCAGATGGACCGGGACTTCAGTGAACCGGCTGGCATGAAGGCGTATCAGCACGACCCGGTTGTGCCGCCCGCTGAAGCCCCGGTTGCGCCCTAGGCCGCCTCGGCAGACGTCGCCTCCAGCAGCCAAGCTCCAGCCAATGTCTCCGGCCCTTCTGCCCACCAGTCAGCTTGATCCCCGGTATGCCGGGAGTATTTGTGAATGAAGAACTTGTCTTTTCTTTGTGCTGAACAATTGTTTGTTTGTTATTGACATCTTGTGGGAGCATCGCCTCCCTTTGGATATTTGTTCGGGCTTTGTCATTTGCACTTTCTGTTTTGCATTTGCTGCATGCTTGTTTCTGTGTGGGGGCGCGTAAGCGCACCCACAGGGTGTAGTCCCCGAGGTTTGGGCCAACTGGAGTATGCAGCCGGGTCGAAGCTCCTTTATGTTGTTGTCTGTTTGCAGGTTTCTTTGTGGGGGCTTGCAAGCGCACCCACAGGGTGTAGTCCCCGAGGTTCGGCCTGGCTGGAGTATACAGCCGGGTCAAATCTCCTTGACCTGCTCTTTTGCCGCCTGGAAGCTACTAGCCTCCGGCTTGGGTGTTTGTCATGGAACTTTGGCTCATGCACACATAGAAACAAATAAGTTGTTTTCCTGGTTAAGCATATGCAAGTTAAACTGTAATCTTAGATTTACTAGTTTTGAAATTTTGTTGTTTCGCACAAATCAAATGTCTTTGCCTTTTTCTCAATGAGCATTGGCCAGTTTTGATGTTGTTCCCTTACTAGCTTTTAGCCGGAGTCGAAGGGGTGGCTTAGTAGGCGTACTACACGATACCTCGGGTTTGGGTCATTGTCCTTGGGCGAGCGAGTGCAGCCGAGACGTCCAGACGTTTTTGTTTTCCTCGTGGCTTTTTCATGTAAGGGCCTTCGAGCGTTCTGCTCTTGCCGGATCTGTCAGCCGGCTTGTGGTCTGCAGCCGGAACCGAAGAGGAAGCCCTAGGAACCGCGTATAGTACCTTGCCGTGTGGGTCGTGCAGCCGTCTAGGCCAACCGGCGAGTCCCCGAGACGGATCGCCGGCTCTAGGGTTGAAGCAATGCAGCCAGAAAACCAAATTGTGCAGCATAACTTGCTAATTTATTGCGGAGTCCCCGAGACTGTGTTGAGGCTCCCATGCTTGTTCATTACATAAAGTTAAGATACATACACTTCTTGTTCAAGTGTAAAATGGGCGAACCAGGCTCGCGTTCGATGGGCGTTCAGTTTCTTCGCCTGGGCGATACATCTTGTTCTTTTCCCACTAGCGAGCGTCGATGAGGTAGTATGAGTTGTTCTACAGTGCCCGGCTGATGATGAATGTGCCTTCCCAAGGCAGAGATAGCTTGTGCATCCCCTTGGTGTCTTGTACCAGCCTTAGCACCAGGTCGTCCTCGTGGAACGAGACGCTGCGTATCCGGCTGGCGTGGTAATGACACAAGTTTTGCTGCTAGATGGCGGATCTGGACAAGGCCAGCTCGCGTGCTTCTTCAAGGAGATCGACGTTGTCTTCCCGTGCTTCTTTGGCTTGCTGCTCTGTGTAAAGCAGTTTGCGGGGTGCGTCAAGCTCGATCTCTATGGACAAAACCGCCTCACCCCATAGACGAGGAAGAAAGGAGTGTAGCCGTGGACGTTTTGGCGTGGTGCGAAGGTTCCAAAGTACAGCCGGTAGCTCCTCAATCTAGTAGCCGAGGCATCACATCAGTGGCTCGATCAACCAGGGCTTGATTCCAGCTAGGACTAGGCCGTTTGCTCGCTCACACTGTCCATTGGATTGGGGGTGAGCCACTGATGCCAGGTCCAGGCGGATGCCTTTGTCTCCACAGAATTGTGTGAAAGGTCCCTTAGCAAAATTTGTGTCGTTGTCGATTATGATGTTGTTGGGGTAGCCAAAGCGCGTGATTATGTCTGTGAAGAACTTGACCACCATTGGACCATCCAGCTTCTTTATTGGCTTTGCCTTTATCCACTTGGTGAATTTGTCCACCGCCACCAGCAAGTGTGTCATGCCGCATCTGGCTATTTTGAAAGGGCCGACCATGTCCAGCCCCCAGACGGCAAACGGCCAGGTGATGGGAATTGTCTTGAGTGCTGCAGACGGAGTGTGCTTCTGCTGGTTGAACCGCTGGCAACCGTTGCGTGCTTTGACGATTTGCTTGGCATCTTCTAGTGTCGTGGGCCAGTAGAACCCATGGCGGAATGCCTTTGCCACTATGGCGTGTGATGACGCATGGTGGCCACACTCGCCTTGGTGAATGTCGGTCAATAGCTGGCTTCCTTCTTCCCGGCTCACGCACCGCTGATAAATGCCCCCAACACTGCACTTGTAGAGCTCGTTGTTGATGATGGTATATGCGTTGGCCTTGCACTTCACTTGCCTTGCTTCTACCTCATCTTCGGGTAGTTCTCCGCTTGCTAGGAACTTGATGAACGGCTTGGCCCATGTTGGCATTTCCCGGATGGCGTATACCGCTTTCATGAGCATATTCACCTCTGCATAGATGACCGAGCCGGATCCGTCTAGTGGTCAACTCGGCGGAGCAGCGGAGCCGGTATCCTCTAGGCTAGATGCGGCAGTACCCGGGTGTGTTGGAGCGGTCCCCAGGTGCGGTGGAGAAGTCCCCGGGTGCGGTGGAGAAGTCCCCGTGTGCGGTGAAGAAGTCGCGAAGGTCTTGGAGCCGGCAGTCCCTAGGTCCGCGTCCAATATTATGGAGTCGGACTCAGGAGACGACGTGATTGATGGCTTGCGCAGATGCTCGAGGGAGACTCGAGGCGGAATGGCTTGTCTTGTTGACCCGATGCGGGCTAGCGTGTCCGCAGCCTCGTTGTTTGCCCTGGGGACATGGTGAAACTCGCATCCCTTGAAACAGGCGCATAACTGTTGCACGAAGAAACGGTATAGAGCCATATTTGCGTCCCTAGCGTCCCAGTCGCTCGACACTTGTTGTACCACCAGATCAGAGTCGCCGAAGCATAGGATGCATCGGATGCCTATTTCCTTTGCCATCTTGAGGCCGTGGACGAGCACCTCGTATTCAGCGACGTTGTTGGATGCGCGGAAGTGGATCTGTAGCACATATTCTAGCCGGTCTCCTTTGGGAGAGGTGATGACCACTCCGGCTCCGAGCCCTCCATACATCTTGGAGTCGTGGAAATGCAGCTTCCAATGCGTGGAGTCAGGGCAAGGCGGCAGGTATTGCGTCTCTGCCCAATCAACGAGGAAATCCGCCAAGGCCTGAGACTTGATCACCGTTCTTGGCTCGTACTGTATGTTGTGGGCGGCGAGCTCTATGGCCCATTTCGCCACCCGGCATGTGGCATCTCTGTTGCCGATGATCTCTGAGAGCAGCGCTAGCACCACCACCCGGATGGAATGTTCTTGTAAGTAGTGCTTCAATTTCTTGGTGGTCATGTACACGCCATATACCAGCTTCTAGTAGTGAGGGTAATTCTGCTTTGAGAGTGAGAGTACCTCACTTAGGTAGTGCACCGGTCGTTGCACCGGCTGCGCTTTTCCTTCTTCTGGCCTCTCCACTACCAGCACCACACCGACGACTCGGTTGGTTGCTACAATGTACATCAACATGGGCTCCTTCGCTGCTGGTGCTGCCAGAACAGGTGGTGAGGTGAGCATGCGCTTGAGGTCGTCGAAAGCTTCGTCCGCCTGGGATGTCCAGACGAATTTGTCCGTCTTCTTCATCAGTTGGTACAGCAGGAGTGCTTTCTCGCCCAACCGGTGAACTTCTGGACATCTCGCAAGTTCTTGGGCAGTTTCATGCGCTCGATTGCGCCGATCTTCTCCGGGTTCGCCTTGATTCCTCGCTCTGATACGAGAAAACCGAGGAGCTGACCAGCTGGGATGCCGAACACGCACTTCTCCGGGTTTAGCTTCATATGGAACCGACGGAGGTTGGTGAATGTTTCCTTTAGATCCTCAAGGAGTGTTTGGAGCTCCTTGGTCTTGACTACCACATCATCGACGTAGGCGTGTACGTTTCTGCCGATCTGAGTCTGCAAGCATTTCTGCATGCAACGCTGGTATGTGGCTCCAGTGTTATTTAGTCCAAACGGCATGGTGGTGTAGCAGTAGGCCCTGTAGGGAGTGATGAATGCTATCTTTATTTGATCAGCGGGGTTCAGCCGGATCTGGTGGTAGCAGGAGTATGTGTCCAGAAATGACAACAGCCGCAACCGGCTGTGTAATCGCTCACTTGGTCTATCCTTGGCAGGGTGAACGGATCTTTGGGGCATGCTTTGTTCAGACTGGTGTAGTCCACACACATGCGCCAAGTCTTGTTCTTCTTTAGCATGAGTACGGGGTTTTCCAGCCATTCCGGGTGCAAAACCTCCATGATGAATCTGGCTGCAAGTAGCCGAGTGATCTCCTCACCAATGGTTCTTCTTTTTTCTTCCGCGAAGCGGCGTAGTGACTGTTTGACTGGCTTTGCATCTGGCCTAACATGTAAAGAATGCTCGGCGAGCTCCCTCAGAACACTTGGCATGTCCTTGGGGGACCATGCGAAGATATCCCGATTCTCACGGAGGAAGTCAACGAGTGTGCTTTCCTATTTGTTGGCAAGGCCGTCTCTGACCAGGACGAACTTGTCCGGCTTGGCCTCATTCAACAGGATCTTTCTCGTGCCCTTAGATGGCTTGAACTGCGCTTCTCCGGCCGGCTTGGGTTTGCCAGCCGGCATGTCCTTCTGTAGGGCTGCCACGTTCTGCATGATCATGCGCTTCTCTTCCGCGATGATCATGGCTTCCGCTATCTTGGATCCATCTGTGGCACACTCCACTGACCGCCTGTAGCAACCAGCCACGGTGATGACGCCCTTGGGCCCTGGTAACTTCATCTTGAGGTACGTGTAATGTGGTACTGCCATGAACTTGGTGAGCGCTGGGCGCCCCAGGATTGCGTGGTACACGCTGCAGAGGTTGACCACCTCGAACCTGATGGGCTCGCGGCGGAAGTTATCCTCCGTGCCGAAGATGACGTCCAACCGGATCTTTCCGATGGGTGAGTGCGACGGGCCCGGGACGGCTCCATGGAAGGAGGTGCTTGACGGCTCCAGCTGCGACTCGCTGATATCGAGCCGGTCTAGCGAGCTGCGATACAGGAGGTTGATGTTGCTCCCTCCGTCTACGAGGACGCGGGAGAACCTGCAGGAATGCTTCTGGGAGACAATGATGGGATCCAAAACCATCACGTAGGTGCCTGGGTGAGGCATCTCAGCTGGCTGGTCCTTCCAGCTCCACGCAACTTCTTGCTCCGACTAATTGAGGTACTGGGAATGGGGGGAACGATTGCGTTCACTTCCACCTCACGACACCTCTTGTTGTGCTTGGTCTCTGGCTTTGTTGTGAAGATGTGGTAGTTTCCCACCTTACGGCGTAGTTGTTATCATCATCTTCCCTTCGGTGCTGGTTTTTGTGATTGCCTGGTGGCCCACCGGCTGGGGGAGGTGGTGCCTGTGCAGCCGGTGTTCCAGCAATCTCTGCTATCTTCTTCGTCCAGGTGCACTGGAGTGCGGTGTGCGTAGCTGGTTTGTTGCCCCTGCTATGGAACTTGGACGGCCCATCAAGCATCGACTCGATGGTGTACTTGGGACTCGGAGGCCGGTCATCAGGCTTATGTCTCCGGCTTCCACCTGCAGCCGGATCCTCCTGCACTGCCGCTACATTGCTTGGAACTGTACTGGTTATCCGGCCGGTCATCCTTTCTCTTGCCATGGCGGTTGTCGTGTCGCCTGGAATTGTGGCCGTTTCCTTCCGGCTAGCGTTGATCCATGGTGATGTCAACTATTATTTTCCCTTGGTCGTCCACCCGAACGGACCTTTTCATTGCCGCGTCGGTCATGGAATACTTGTCCGCGATGGCCATGGTTTGCGCCATGGTTGTGGGTTTCACCTGTCGAAGCTTGTGTTTGAGCATGGTGCCATCTCTGCAGCCATTGATGAAGAAGTCCACCGCCTGGTGCTCGCACACCCCCTCGTAGGAGTTGTGCATGCTCGTCCATCAAGTGATATAGGAGTGGTCCGATTCATCCGGACCCTGTACGCAGAGAGCGAGCTCGCCAGGTCGGCCTAGGCGCTTGTAGGTGCCAGTGAAGTTGCGGACGAACGCCTGCTCGAAATTGATCCACGCGTTGATGTTGTTGTCGGGGAGGCTGTTGAGCCACGTCTTGGCTGAGTCGAGGAGTGTGAGAGGGGCATAGCGTATTGGCACCCGACGGTTGCCGGTTGCGATGCCCACAGCGGTGGTGTAGTCTACCAACCAGTCCTCCGGCTTGACCGAGCCGTTGTATTTTGGCATATCCCTTGGGAGAGAAAATCCCTTTGGAAATGGTTCATTCTGGATGAGCAGTCCGAAGCATCTTGGCCCGTGTGTCTTCTGTTCCTCCGGCTCGTGCGGTCCCAGCCGGCAAGATAGGCGGGACTTGGGCAGCGGTTGGCCTTTTCCGCCTTCATCAGTTGGCTCACAATTTTTGCTGGTAACAGCTACCGCATTGCGGGCGTTGTGCCTATGGCCAGTAGATCCACCGCGTGGCGGTTGCTTGGCCTGGCTCCATTTGGGGAAGATGCCTTGCTGCCACCTGCAGCCAGATCTGCCATCCGGCGAGCCAGTGGGGTTCTGTTGTTGCTGCCCATGCTGAGTTCTGCCTCAGCCTGCTATTTGTTGGCCGTGACCACGAGGAGTTGGACACGTGCCTGCTGACGGAGCAGCTCCTTTCCCTCTAAGTGGCTTAGGTCTGCGACTGCCGCCTCCGCGGCCCTCATGTTCTTGGCGGGTGTTGGGGATATACTTTCCGGGTATCCTCACGGTTCCTCACTGACCAGGGTGGCCCACTTCGGGTTAGATCTTTGCTTCACGGGCGGCCTAGTCAGGGAGAGAAGACGGAGTCCAATCCGGTTACGGGAAGGCCCAGAAGACTTACCGACTTAGGCCCATAATGTTACTTGTAGTTCAAGATGTACTTTGTAACCAATTCTTAGTCGTAGCCGGATAGATCTCTCTTGTAAACCCTAGGCCGGATATCTATATAAGCCATCCTAGGGAGAGCCTTTAGGGCACACCTCAATAGTCTACAATCTTAACTTGCACAGGCGAACCCTTGTAACCCATATTCCGGCTCTGCCGTATTACTGGATTGCTAGCAGGAGTAGGATCCGTCCAAAGCCGGCAGATTCGAACCTGGGTAAACTTGTGTGCCCACCGTCCCGGAACACCGTACGTCTCATAGCCCTCTCTTCCACATGCCTCGAGGAACCCCTCATGGCGTACTTGTCATCAATCCGACGACAGTTGGTGCCCATCGTGGGGCAAGTGAGCTTCGGATCTGCGTTCCGAGCGGAATCTGCAAGAATCGGCATCGGCGAAACTATCGCCGTCGGTCGCATCCTCTACACCAGCGACGTCCCTCTCATTGTTCTCGACGAGACTTGGATTCCGGTAGGTAGGCCGTGACTACCTACACAATCATGTCTTTTGGCGAGATCGATGTTTACATCGGTTTCGCTGAACCTGCTCCACCCACCCAAGTGGTGATGATAGAGGCAGAAGAATCTTCTGGGCCCCCTTTGTCCGCGGAAGCGGTAGAGTTCCGGATCTCAGAAAAATCCTAATCCCACCCAACCCGCACCAGTTGCAGAGATAGTGGAGAAATACGAGCCTGAAGAAGACCTAGCGGTCCAAGTCGAATATAGAGTGGATCTCCCTGGAGAAGCCGGATCCCAGATCGACCCACCTGTGGAAGTCGAAATTCAGGAGGAGCTCATCAACGACACTGATTCCGACTCTGATGACGTCGGGACAGACAGGCCTTTCCTGAGGTACACACTGCGATGTATGATACTACAAGGCGAAAGCGCAGCTGCAATTCTCGAGACCATCAAAAGTTTCGACATGGCTGATCACGAGAGCCGCAGGTACCTCAGGAAGCACGCGTCGCACTTCGTCGGATACGTGGGATCCGGATCCGGCTCTGCCGATGCTGGAGAAAACACCGACTCTGTGCTGGAGGCGATGGGAACAAACGCTGACGTACTCGCATCCTCGGATGAATCGATGATGTCAGCGGACTTCCGAAAGTTCTCCGCGGAATATGAAGAGGAGTATAACTCCAAAGCTGCAGAAGAAGGAGAAGCCATGGATGAAGGATCCGGGGAACACTCTCCCAAAGCGCAGGATGACATGGACGTCGGAGATAATCCCGAGGTCTAGATGTTCGAAAGTACTAATCAGAGCTTGACTCCGGGAAACGGACCCAAAGCCGTCTTTGCTACCGGCGCTACCAAGAAGGCAAAGAAGAAGAACAAGACCCCGGCAAAAGACCCTCTGACAGAGGAGGTGATTGCCGAGGAATACGAAGAAGACTTGGATGGAGCACTTATCCCAGACGAGCCGAAAAAAGAAGAATCGGTGGATGGAAACTTGATCACCGAAGGTGCGCATAAACTCATTGATGCTGCATTAACCACACCTATCCCTACAGCTGCAGAACTTACTGTTGAAGAGCTGGACAAAAGGGCCCAAGACCTAGAAGCGCGTTGTCAACAACTCCTGCATGAAGGCAAAAACATCGAGGAGGAGAAGAAACGCATGGCAACTAAGGATTACATGTCTCGGTTGCATCAGAAGACACGGAAACATTACACACGTGACGGTTAATTTCCGGAAGTAAACAAAGTCCTCTTCGAAGGAGATCTAGGGATGCCTCGTCTCGACAGCAAAGGAGATCTGGTGTATCCGACACCGGTATAGAACACGGTCGCAGCTCGAGGTATCCTGTCAAATAACCCAGGCCCAGAACAGGTTCGATTGGGCATCAAGCTACTCACCAAGGGTGTGGAGCAACAAAAGGCTGTGAAATCCGGAAGTGGAAAACTAGTCTCCAAATCCGGCCGATGTCACACGGACTCAGCCTGGAATGATGTAAGGCCCCATCGCATCCCGGAGCAGTATCATCGCCCCAAACGCCGGGAAGACAATTATTCAAGAACCGGATCGTCAGGACAACACCACAGAACTGCGCGTGACTGGAGCAACGTCGCCCTAGCGGCCGAAAAAGATGCCATTGCTGCACTGTATCCGAGGAATCCTCCCCGACGAGAGTCTAACGATCGAAGGGGAGACGATAAAGAGAAATGTCGGGAGGAGGATCGTCAAAAAATGCCACCTCCTAGACATGCAAGTCGTCCGGCTGACCCTCACCATGGTGGGAACGACGGACGAAGGAATGACGGAAACCATGCCGGCACAAGCCGGTAGGGAGCTCGTCATAGTGAAGACCCTCCCCGGAACCGGAATAATGACGCTCTAGACGGAGGTCAGCGATCGGCCGGAAACAATCCAGCTACCCCACCCTCTCCACCAAGCAGTCATCACAACGGCTCCCAAGGGGGACAAGGAGGACAACGTGGCGGAGGAGTTGGGGGTAGACGCAGAAGTCCGGCTCCAAGGCACCGCAACCACAGCCGACATTCGGGATGATCTCTATCCCCGAACGACGCAAGGCACATGATCAACTCCAACATAGAGTCGTGGCGCTACGAAAACGATGATATCTACGTGGGCCCAAAATGCTTCTGACCACGCATCAGAGCTACAAGATTCCCGGAAGGATTTGCTATTTCAAGGCATATCCAAGCCTACGACAGCATTGCTCGGCCAGATAACTGGCTACAGGATTTTTTCCAAGCTTGCTGCATCGCCAAAGGCGGAAACAGCCTAGACGCAACCCGATATCTCCCACTTATGTTGCGGAAGATGGCACGGTCATGGCTCAATGAACTTCCGGAGAACACCATCCATAACTTGTATGACATGCAAAGTGTGTTCTTTCGGAATTTCGAAGGCACATATCAGAGGCCCTGTACGGTCGGAGACCTACAACGTTGCACCCAGAAGGCCGGAGAAACTTGCCAGGATTACCTCGGATGATGGATCGACACCAAGAACTCCTGTGAAGGAGTAAACGGTCAAACTGTGATTGAAGCTTTCATCGCAGGACTCCCAATTGGTCTACTGCGCCATCGCTTGAAGTGTGACAAGGTCACTGATTTGGGAGAGATGATAGAAACAGCGAGCAAGTATGCAGATGCCGATGATGATGTAGAGGGTTTGCTCAATGCCCTAGATGTGCCTCAGTCGGCAAAACAACCAAAGCAACAAGCTCAGAAGCGCAAAAATACCTCGGAAGAGAAACCCAACGCGGAAACAGTAGTGGTCACTGCTACTTTCGGGTCTGGAGGACGAGGAGGATGCGGCGGAGGCCATGGGCGTGGCCGTGGGACTTCAAGGGTCCAACGTAGAGGAGAACAGCAACCAGGCAAAACCTACTCTTGGGCCGACATTGCCAATAACCCATGTGTGCATCACTTAAACGCCAATGGGGGCTCATCCCACACTAACGCTGAATGTCGTCTAAATGATGACATCAAAAGAGATGACACCACGGGCTACAAAGCTAAGCGGAAGAAGGGAAAGAAGAATCCCGAAAAAGATAAGGAGACCAAGGAAGATTTCGACATGGAGGAAGCTGATGCTTCAAATCCCAAGCCGGAAGGGAAGAAAAAATTCTGACAAAAAAAGACACTTATGTCACCTTCCTCGGATCTCAACCAGCAAAGGTCAAGAAAGCAGTTCTACATGAGCTCAATGCAATAGTTCCGGCTGTCCCCGAATTTTTGGACTAGACAGAGGTGGCAATCACATTTGACCGCGCTGACCATCCCCCTAAGTTGCACAGGCAAGGAAAATACGCCTTAATCGTCAATCCACTTATTGACGGGTATGGTTTCTCCAAGACCCTCATGGACGGTGGTAGCAACATCAATATTCTCTATGTCGAAATGCTACGCCGAATGAAGATCTCGGAGACCCAGCTAAACCACAGCACTGTGATTTTTCACGGTGTTGTCCCAGGAAGACAAGCCAATTCCCTGGGAGAGATCACTTTGGATGTTACCTTTGGAACTCCAAAGAATTATCGGACGGAGGCACTTTCCTTCGAAGTGGTCCCGTTCAAGAGCGCGTACCACGCTATATTCGGGCGTCCCGCTTACTAGGCTTTTATGGCTCGTCCGTGTTACATTTACAATATGATGAAAATTCCAGGTCCCAGCGGCGTGATCACCATCAGGGGAGACCCGAAGAAAGCGCGAGAGTGCGAGGATGGAAATGCCGCCTTTGCTAAAGCCGTGCTGCACGCCCATGAGTACCAGGAGATCAAGAAGAGCATATATCCGTCCGAGATGCCCGCAACGAAGAAGGAGGTGACAAAGCCAAATCTAGAGTTCAAGGAATCAGAAGAGACGAAGAAGACGCCACTGAAGGATGATGACCCCTCCAAGGTGACCCAGATAGGCGTAGGCCTAGGTAGCGCATAGGAAAGCGCGCTCGTCAAGTTCCTCCAAGCAAATCAAGATATCTTCGCATGGCAGCCACCTGACATGACCGGAGTACCTAGGGAACTTGCCGAGCACTCTTTAAATGTAAACCCGAAATCTAAACCCGTCAAACAGTCACTGATGGGGGAATACCAATCGGGGTATACCCATGAGTAGGAGTCGCCATGGCGGATCGACTCGCCAAACACGGCGACTGGCGCAAACGACTCGCCGACTGGAGGCCCAAGAAGGCGACTCCAACAGAAAGCCTATTAGAACTTGTAAACCCTAACTGGCTACATATATAAATCCACCAGGGGCACCCCTTCGGGGGACATCTCTCTCACGTCGTAATAGATCTCTCACACCATATTAGATCTACTCTCTCCCTCCGCCTATGGCGACTCCCATGTAAACCAATCTACGAACATATACTGGATTGATAGTAGGACGTAGCGATCCTCCACCGAGGGGACGTGAACCTGGGTACATCGCGTGCCAATCTCGCTTCCGAATTGTCCTACGTCGCCTTGCCCTTTCCTCTACGTAAGCTACCCTGTAGCATCTGCCGTGGTCAATACCACAACAGTTGGCGCCTACCGTGGGGCAAGCGGTTCTTGGAGGTGATAATCTGGGCGGGGTCCCTCACCGTCAACAGCGGGCGGATCTATCTAGCCGATTCATCCGCATCGGCACGTGCAATTTCGCTATCTACAATGGCGGCGATCACACACGGTTTCAACAGCATCACGATTAGTTGATCAAGTGCAAGGCTGAAAGTTTTCTACTTTCCGTCTGCACGATCGGCTACCTATAGCCTCTCAGTTTTCTATTCAATATGCTCGTCGTATCTCATCTATTACTTTATCAATTGATTATTTTATTTAGATTTAACACTTCTATGCAATTTGTTGTGCGCATGGGAGGCGAACGACTGATTCCATGGCGATCGTGCGAAACCATCCGGTTGCTGTATCCAAGAGCAAGTGGCCAAAAGCTGAAGTTCTCCAGGAATATTTACGATTGTATCTCATCAGGTCGTCCGAATCTAATTATCTGGCTTTTCTCTCCTTTATTAATTACAAAGCCAGTTAAATAATATTCTATATGGATCTAACCTGTACACGCTCGTATGATTTATTTGAGATATGCATGTCCTGTTTGTAACAATGGAATCGTGAGGCAAGAGTGGATTTAAGGAACACATGCACGACGGCTCGGCGACTTCGACATCGCGGATCCGCGCTCTCGGGTCCAGAGACCTCGGTGGCATGCGTATGTGCAGCCTGGCTATACAACAATCTTGACTGGTGCACATACAACTCGCACGTATTGCTGCGCCGACCTCATCGTGTCTACTTCGTCGGCGCAACGGCTCAATCGACTCCAACATCGCGGCTCCGCCGATGAAGAAACTTTTCTCAACTCAAGTTTTTCTTTAATTATTTAACATATTCATTAATTATTTTTTTCATGAAACAATTGTGGATGCATGAACACGGAAGAGCCAAACTCACCGTGGTGACTTTGTCTAATCGAGAACGTTGCGGTGACTCTGCCCGTGTCGACCTCCATCCGCATCGACTCTTCCGGCTAAAACGCCGCAAGCCTACGTCACACGACTTCGTCCTAACAATGGTCTAACCGAGCTCGCTGCCGTCCGCTGCGAAGATTTCTCCACGCCCACTCCCTCCGGCTAAACGCCATACTCGGAGACTCGCGGCTTGCCACTCGCCACCCTTACCGATTCGTCACACACAGCGACTCACCCGCCGCATATTCGTCGTGCTCGGGGACTCTCCCGCCATGAACTCGTCATCAACGGCTCGCCACGTCGGCGACTCGCCCGCCTTATATTCGCTGCACTCGGGGACTCTCCCGCTGCGTCGACTCTGTTCGCATTTGACAGCTAAGTTTCTTTATATTCCTACATGCTATAAGTTCAAAACATATTTATCTTTTCGTTCAATCTTCAAAACCATACTTGGGATCGGTTTCAGTTTTGTGTGTTGGTTATTCGTGTCCGTCGAAGTAGTGAGGCTGGGTACCAAAAGGCCGACCTTGTCTCCGGGTTCAACAGTCTGGCATCGCGTCCCTGTTACCCGGCAAGCGTTTGGTGCTGGAGGTCTTCCTACTCATGAAAAGACACACATAAACCTTTCATACTACTGACTGATCCATTTAATAACATGCATTTTATTTCAACATCTATGAATCGCACTCTTTACAAATATTCAATATATTTCATAAATACACCTTACTGCAGTTGTGCCTTTTTCTCCTTCCCAGCAAAATGGTCTGGTGTCTTTCTCGCCACTCGGCGCGCTCGGGGACTCGGCGCGCTCTCGACAGCGCCACTCGCCGGTCGCCCGACCTCGCCACTCGCCGCACTCGGGGACTTGGCGCGCTACGGACAGCGGCACTCGTCGGTCGCCCGACCTCTCCACTGGCCGCGCTCCCGACAACGCCACTCGCCGGTCGCCCGACCTCGCCACTCGTTGCACTCGGGGACTTGGCGCGCTACAGACAGTGCCACTCGCCGGTCGCCCGACCTCGCCACTCGCCGCGCTCGGGGACTCGGCGCGCTCCCGACAGCACCTCTCGCCGGTCGCCTGACTTTGCCACTCGCCGCGCTCGGGGACTCGGCGTGCTCCCAACAGCGCCACTCGCCGGTCGCCCGACCTCGCCACTCGCTGCACTCGGGGACTTGGCGCGTTACAGACAGCACCACTCGCCGGTCGCCCGACCTCGCCACTCGCTGCACTCTGGGACTTGGCTCGCTACAGACAGCGCCAGTCGCCGGTCGCCCGACCTTGCCACTCGCCGCGCTTGGGGACTCGGTGCGCTCCAGAGAGCGGCACTCGCTGGTCGCCCGACCTCGCCACTCGCCGCACTCGGGGACTCGATGCGCTCCAGACAGCGCCACTCGCCGGTCTCCCGACCTCGCCACTCGCCGCGCTCGGGGACTCGGTGTGCTCTAGACGGCGGCACTCGCCGGTCGCCCGACCTCGCCACTCGCCGCACTCGGGGACTCAGCACGCTCCACGGTCGGGGACTCGCCGCACTTGGCGGCTTCACCGAGTCCCTGCGCCTTTCACCAACTGGCCCTCACCAACTGGCTCTCGCTAACTGGTTCTCACCGACTAGCTCACGCCGACCGCCTCCCGCTTAACGGTTCTTTCCTCTGTTCAGGAGCTCGTCGCCGATTCACCACAATCCATCGCCAAGACTCTCCGCACCCTGCCTCAAGCCTGCGTCAAATCCACGACGCGCTCGGGGACTAGTGATGGGGGAATACCAATCGGGGTATACCCATGAGGAGGAGTTGCCATGGCGGATCGACTCGCCAAACACGGTGACTGGTGCAAACGACTCGCTGACTGGAGGCCCAAGAAGGCGACTCCAATAGAAAGCCCATTAGAACTTGTAAACCCTAACTGGCTGCAGATATAAAGCCACCAGGGGCACCCCTTCGGGGGACATCTCTCTCACGTCGTATTAGATCTCTCACACCATATTAGATCTACTCTCTCCCTCCGCCTATGGCGACTCCCATGTAAACCAATCTATGAACATATACTGGATTGATAGCAGGACGTAGCGATCCTCCACCGAGGGGACGTGAACCTGGGTACATCGCGTGCCAATCTCGCTCCCAGGTTCTCCTACGTCGCCTTGCCCTTTCCTCTATGTAAGCTACCCTATAGCATCTGCCGTGGTCAATACCACGACAGTCACTATGATGTTTTGGCGATGAAAAGCGTAAGGCAATAGCTAAGGAACTAGCACGGCTCAAGTTAGCCGGATTCATAGAAGAGGTCATCCACACTGAGTGGTCGGCCAATCATGTAATGGTCCCTAAACAGGACACCATTAATTTAAGGATGTGTGTTGATTATACTGCCTTGAACAAAAGCTTGTCCAAAAGATCTGTTCGCTCTACCTAGAATTGATCAAGTTATTGATTTTACGGCAGGCTCAGAACTCCTCTGTTTTCTCGACGCATATTCTGGTTATCACCAAATTCGGATGAAGAAATCTGACAAAGTCAAAACTTCATTCATAACCCCCTTCGGAACTTTCTGTTTTGTTACGATACCCTTTGGGCTGAAGAACGCAGGAGCTATGTACCAGCGCATGATGCAGCGTTGCCTCCACGACCAACTCGGACACAATGTACATGCATACGTGGATGATATTGCGGTAATGTCCAAAAATAAGGAAACGCTGATTTCCAAATTAGAGGAAACGTTTGCCAATCTACGAAAATACAACATCATGCTTAACCCGAAGAAATGCTTCTTTGGAATACAAGACGGAAAATTGTTAGGTTTCATCGTGTCTCAAAGAGGCATAGAGGTGAACCGGGACAAAATCAAGGCTATACTCAATATTTCCAGGCCAACTCGCCTGAAGAACGTACAAAGACTGACTGGTTGCATTGCTGCAGTTATTCGATTTGTAAGCCGGCTTGGTGAAAGAGCCGCACCATTATACAAACTCCTGAAAAAGACCAAGGATTTTGTTTGGACTGACGAAGCTGAAGCTGCACTACAAGACCTAAAGAAAGTACTCTCATCTGCTCCTATCCTTGCAACGCCGGAACCTCAGGAACCGATGTTGCTCTATCTTTCTGCGACAAATAAGGTCGTTAGTATTGTCATGGTGGTGGAGAGACCGGAGGAAAATCAGGAACACCTGGTGCAGCATCCGACTTACTTTGTTAGTGAAGTCCTGACAGAATCAAAACAGCAGTATCCGCACTATCAAAAGTTGGCTTACGGTGTTTTTCTACCATCTCGTAAGTTACGACACTATTTTCAGGAGCATCCAATTACCGTGGTGAGCATAGCTCCCATGAGAGATATAATCAACAACAGTGACGCCACAGGACGTGTCGCCAAATCGGGCATAGAGCTTTCAGCTTTTGATATTGAGTATAAACCCCGGACAACAATCAAATCTCAAATCCTTGCTAACTTTGTTGCTGATTGGACAGAGACAAAGGAAAATATGACCCTCCCTGAGTCGGAATATTGGACCCTCTACTTTGATGGGTCTAAGGCTCGCGGGGGCTCGGGGGCTGGCGTGGTGCTCAAATCACCCCAAGGAGATAAACTTCTATACATGTTACAGATCCACTTCACAGCGACAAACAATATTGCCGAGTATGAAGCACTGCTGCATGGAATCCGGATTGCTAAGGATATTGGCATCTGACGTTTGATGTGTTACGGAGATTCGGATCTTGTTTCCCAACAAGTGTCAGATATTTGTAATGCAAATAAACACATGGCAACATATAAAGCTGTCGTGGATGATCTATCTAAATCGTTCGAAGGGTTTGAGGTTCAACACATCCCTCGAGCAGAAAAGGAGGAAGCAGATGCACTATCTCGGATAGGCTCTGCGCGGAAGGAAGTCCCAGATGGCGCTTTTTTAGAGCACCTCAAAGTTCCCTCAATAAAGGGAGTAAACGAGGAATATCCGACCAAATCCGACCTACCTCTAATAGAAGTTCTGGCTATAATTCCCAGCTGGACTCAACCCTACCTAGATTATCTGGTAGATGGAAAATTGCCTGAAGACGAGGTCCTGAGTCGGCAGATCATCCAACGAGCAAAAGCCTATACCGTAGTTAAAGGTGAGCTCTATAAGCGGAGTGTTTCTAGGGTTTTTCAGCGATGCGTATCTCCAGAAGAAGGAGTGGAAATCTTAAGGGAAATCCACGAAGGTGAGTGTGGTCACCACGCTGCAGCCAAATCTTTAGTGGCAAAAGCTTTTAGACACGGATTTTTCTGTATTATAGCTCAGGCAGATGCCGAACGATTAGTCAAGACGTGCAAAGGCTGCCAAAAGTACGCCAAACAAGCTCATGTTCCGTTTGATCAGCTGAGAACAATACCTATAACATGGCCTTTTGCGGTCTGGGGGCTTGATATGGTAGGACCATTTAAACGAGATCCAAGTGGATTTACTCACCTCTTAGTGGTGGTGGATAAATTCACCAAATGGATTGAGGCTAAACCCGTCACAAGTTGTGATGGAGCAACAGCCAAAAGATTTGTCGAGGATGTTATAATCTGGTATGGTTATCCACATAGCATTATCACGGACAACGGGAGTAACTTCTCTATGGGAGAATTGGATGAATTCTGCAACGAGCAAAATATCCAGCTTGACATTACGCCAGTCACACATCCACAGGCTAACGGACAAGTCGAAAGAGCAAATGGTTTAATCCTACAAGGCCTAAAACCGAGACTCGAAGCACCACTACGACGTGCTGCGGGGGCTTGGGCAGAGGAATTACCCTCTGTAATTTGGAGTTTACGAACAACCCCAAACAGGTCAACCGGATACACACCTTTCTTCTTGGTCTATGGCTCAGAAGCAGTTCTTCCTAGTGATTTAATTCATACTTCTCCTAGAGTGGCCGCGTATATTGAAGAGGATGCCGAGATTTCTCGACAAAACGATCTCGACTTAGTCGAAGAAGTTCGCGTCGTTGCTGAAATGAGATCTACAGCCTATCAGCAGAAGTTACGCAGGTATCATAGTCAGAGATTCCTAAATAGATCTTTCAATAAAGGTGATTTGGTTCTCCGGCTTGTGCAACAAAGAAAGCACAAACTTTCCCTAGTATGGGAAGGGCCCTTTTTAGTTAGTCGAGTATTGCACAATGGATCGTACTATTTAACTGACATGAGGCCAGTCAAAGAAAGACCTGCTACTAAGAAGAGAAAGAGAGCTGGAGGCAGTACAAATCCAGATGAGTTAGACAGACCATGGAATATTGCTCAGCTACGTCCCTTTTATTCTTAGTTTATCCTTCTTTGTAGTCATATATATGTACATGTTCTGTGAGAAATAAAAGTTTTGGTTGCCACAAGTTTTTCTGAGAAGTTTTTACCATCTTATTTCCGAATGATCATGTCATAGTCGAAAATCCCAGAATGCTTGAAAGTACTTTATGCTCGTGTTTGTTCTGGTTTAGATTTCCGATTCTAAAACTGCTACCCTCGGGTATAACTTTAAAGTTTCTAGTCTTTACTTTGGTTATTTGTCTGATTGCTGGATGCGGGCATTTTCCGAGTAGTGAATTGTTGGTACTGGAAGCCGGCTTTGTTTCCGAGTTTAAACCGGTTTAGCAATTGAGCTCTGTTGCTCGGCAAAGTTTCCGGCAGAAGGTTTAGCCGGCTCACGAAAGGGACGAGGCGGAAAGCCAGATAAACGATAAGTATAGACGAAAAAGTACAAAGTGCTTATGTAAACATTTCAGGCACGCAAAAATTAAAAGCCAAAAGTGCTGAATAGATTAAAAGCTTAGCACTAGCAAAATTATAGTACTGCATATTTATAGGCCCATCATGTTTTTCAAAATAACATAAATGTTTTCGGGATTCTATGATGCAGGAAAGGAAGGGAGCTATCGGCTCACTGGATACGTCGCCTTGATATCATTCCGAGATGTCCGCATCCGAAGTGGTGCGTTCATCGTCGGAAACTTCTGCTGAATCTTCTGGAGGCGGAGGTGGAGTGTCCACGCGGGTGAAGAAAGGAGTCTCGTAGCTGGTTAAATCAGCCACGTGACACCCATATCCGGCGCAGGAGTCCATGATGTCCTTGATGTCCTGCTCCTCGTCGTCTTCATCTACTTTGCAGTACCCTCTGGTCACTTTCCATATTTCCATGTTTCCATGGTGGCTCATGACCATGGTGAGAGCATTTTGTGCCGCAGTTCGCGCGTAGGACATGTTCCAATCCTGGACGAGCTGTGGCATCTCCTTTGCCTTGTCCCGCACCTGAAAATCCGACATGTTATGCATGTCCGGAACCTTAAGAGCTTCGCCCATATCCTCAAGGGATTGGCGGAAGTCATGAAGCAGATCACCAACTTGGGTAAGCTGATGGGTGCGGGGCTCAGCAGAGGTGGAGTCCATCAAGTTCAGAGGACCTGTAAACAAAGACAATTAAAGAAAATCTGACCTTGAAAGAAGTCAAAGAAAATAGACAAGTCAGACAGATGGAACGTACCGAAAATGACGTCGTCAATTTTGGTCTTCTCTTCCCGAAGACTCTAGAGTTCAGCCCGGAGCGCCTCGGAAAGGTCCCTCTCTCTGCAAAGCTCATTATTGAGATCTGAGATTTTTTGATCTTGAGCAGCAATCTTACGATCACGCTCATCAGTAGCCATGGAGGAAGACTCAAGGATTTGAGCAATGCTCTTTTCTTGATCTTCCTTGAGCTGGTCCAGCTCTTGGAGAAGCTCCTTGTTCTCCACCACCAAACTCTTAAGGTTCTCGGCCTCTTCAATCATGGCGCAAGACTATTTTACCAGCGCTGTAAGTCAAAAAAGAACAACAGTTCAGCAAAAATTCGACTATGAAAACATGAAAGACAAGGTTTGAGTCTCGGAATGTTTACCTTCGGCCTCATCCTTGGCAACCTTTAGCTCAGCATTTTTAAGTCGGATAGCTTTGATCTCTCTCCGCTTATCGCAGACATTCTTCAACAAATCCTGGTTATAGGAATATACTTTTTGTAAGTCAGAATACCCAAAGTCAGAAAGCTACTAAAGACCCGGGCTAATATTTTTGCTAAATATCAGCACGAGCCTTGGGGGCTACAATAGTTCATTCTTTAGCATCCCAAGGAAGCATAAACCCGGATTATTTATCCTACTTCATGCTTGGGGGCTAGAGGATATGATATGAAATAAAGGAAAAACAGGAGTTGGAATTCTGACTTACATATTGTTCGCGAGTAAGTTTGTCCAAACTCGCGTTCACTTCAACTGCAACCTTCTCAGCGAGAGTCAGAGGGGTCACAGGAGCAGTTGGAAGCTCCCCGGACCTGATCCTCTCGTTGCAAAGACGCACTTGTTCAAGAAGATCAGAGTGCTTGACGTCCTCTGCTTCTTGTGCTTCTTCTTCGGCAGATAAGTTTCATTTCTCCAAGCATTGCCTAGCTAGCCGCTGGATCTCTTCAGCAGATTTCCAAGACAGGCCAAACTTGGCAAGTCCCGGATTGCTGATAAGGTTTTCGGCGAAGATTTCTTCTGAGGGATCATTACCCAAAGAGGGTTCACCCTTATCTATACCTGACTCACCCATGGTGACGTCAGTTTGTGATTTAAGGATCGCAGGCTCCGTGGAAGGAGCCGGATCTTCTGCAATAGCCGGAGAAGGAATTATCACTGGCGTTGCGAAAGGCTGAGGGGCAGGAGTCGGAGGAGCCACGGCAGGAGAAGCTATGGTAAGCTTCGTCTGTCGCAGGGGCTTCGAAGAAATCCCCTTCCCCTTGCCCTTGATGAGCTGTTTAGCTCTAAGAATGTAATAAAGACAGAAACATTACATCTCAGAAGGAAATTCGAGTAAAGTACAAAGGCGGAAGTTGTGATGGAAAGTTACCTCTTCACGATGGGCACCTCCTTTATGCCAACGGCCACTGTCAAAGCTTTGCGCTTCTTGAGCGCAGCATCCGACAATGGCACCACTTCTGTCTCCTGAGAAAACTCGGGAGGATATCCTTCGAGCGGAGCAAATTCCGACTCGGGGAGGTCAGCAAGCTGAAAAGAAGAAAACATATCAGTATTGCAATATAACTTAAAGATTGAAACACATAAAAAGGTTTACTGTTAGAAGCTTACCGGCACTATGGGGTTTTCTGCCGTATGCATATCCAGAGAAATCTCCGGGATCCTCCTCTCGATCCGCTCCCTTATCAACCATTTTATCTGGCTTATGTAGCCTTGCGTGGTGTAGGCTCTGGGGCTGATGCGGAGGGAGTCTTTCTTGGACGACGTGATGGAGTGCATCAGTCGGTCTCCGTGGTACTGAAGGGGCTGGATCCGACGTGACACCCAGCATTGGACCATGTCGGATACCTTCAGTCCTTTGTGTTTGATCAAGTATTCGATCCGCCTCTTAGCGAGAATCAGATCATCAGTGAGAGCCGGAGCAGCCTCGTCCCAAGACGGTTGGGCCGTGGCAGATCCGTCGATGAAAGCGGCAAAAGCAGTAGGATCCCTTCTGTCTCCACGCCGCGGAGCTTCTCGTCATCTAACACGCAGGGGATCCAGACCTCGCGGAAGCTTTCCTTCTCCGCCGCCGCTTTCATCGCTACCGTCACCGCCATTGCTGCCAAGCCGGAAGAGGAAGAAGAAGCCATTTCTCCGATGAGCAGTTGACCTAAGATGGGCGGCGCTGGGAATTTTTGGGGGAAAGCAGAGGAGCTCTGTGCACGCGGAGGAGATTTGGAGGAGAGGAAAAGGCAAAAGACAGGTGAAGAAAGGAGGAGGAGATCCTCACCCCTTATATCCACCTAACCGCACCATGATTCGTGCAAATGCTACAGTGTAACCGCCACGCGTCGTGGAAGGAACTGGGAAGGACCCACGCGATGATTACGTCACCTCGATCTCCGTGTACGCATTGAAATGGCGCCTCGGTTCCGCAAACTGTGGACCCACCAACGGTCGTGCTGACAGGATGTCTGTCAGATGACGTGACTTGACCATGACTTGTGTCAGGTGACGTTAGAGACCAAGTTCCGGCTTAGTTTGAAATCAAGCTGGAAAATCCGAGTAACCTGTTGATAGGTCCAACTTATTTTTAAGACCCGGATCGTATTTTTTGTTGTGAAGTTTCAAGAACCCTTCAAGATTCTGCAACCCAAAGATCAAGCTAGACGATGATGAATCCGACTTTGGATCTTGGAGGCCTCCGGGGGCTGCAGTTGGGGATATACTTTCCGGGTATCCTCACGGTTCCTCACTGACCAGGGTGGCCCACTTTGGGTTAGAGCTTTGCTTCACGGGCGGCCCAGTCAGGGAGAGAAGACAGAGTCCAATCCGGCTACGGGAAGGACCAGAAGACTTACCGACTTAGGCCCATAATGTTACTTGTAGTTCAAGATGTACTTTGTAACCAACTCTTAGTCGTAGCCGGATAGATCTCTCTTGTAAACCCTAGGCCGGATATCTATTTAAGCCGTCCTAGGGAGAGCCTTTAGGGCACACCTCAATAGTCTACAATCTCAACTCGCACAGGCGAACCCTTGTAACCCATATTCCGGCTCTGCCGTATTACTGGATTGCTAGCAGGAGTAGGATCCGTCCAAAGCCGGCAGATTCGAACCTGGGTAAACTTGTGTGCTCACTGTCCTGGAACACCGTACGTCTCACACCCCTCTCTTCCGCACGCCTCGAGGACCCCCTCATGGCGTACTTGTCATCAATCTGACGACAGCGGGGGTGCTGTAGACAGGCTATACCGCGGGCATACGCGGATTAGCGGCACGATCCATCTCCAACCCGAGGTTTTGGCCTTGTAGCTGGGACAAGCGGCTGGCGCCAGGCAAGCGGGCAAAACCGTGCACGATGTTGTACTCGCGCTTGGTCGCGTTCATCCGCTGTTGGGCAGCTGCCACTTTGCCAGCCTCTTCCAGAAGGTTCTAGCGAGTTGCCTCCAGAGCTGCCGCGACTGTAGCTAGGTCTGCCTTGATGGGGTGATGGGGTTGCGGAGGTGTTCAATGGACGCGTTGAGCAGGTCTTGGTTCGGGAGGCGTGAGTTGGTAGCGCGGCCATCCACGTTGTGCTCCAGGGGCGGGCGACGGTTCTCTACTGAGTCTGCCATCATGACCTCGACGCTGCCGCTGGCGACGCGTGAAGCGAAGAAACCAGGGGGCGCGTCAGAGATGGTGACGATCTCACGAGGGAAAGCTTCAGCGACAGTGGCGACGTTGATGCGGTGCTCGCCAAAGTGCATGATGGAGCCTCCGCTTGGGAAAACCCCCTCAATGAAACATGATGCGTTGTTGAGGACACGGTCGAAGGATCTGAAAGTGAGGATGAGGCCGGAGGCGACTCGCTCACCGGCGACGAGTGGAAGTCCCGAGCGAAGATGATCCCAGCTGAACCGTTGTGCCCCACGATGGGCGCCAACTGTCGTGGTGTGGAACACGGCAGTACCATCGGGGATGGCTCGAAGGGGACGATCAGGATGCTATCGGTGGCTACTCGCGATGGGTTGGGCACAGATACTACAAACACAGCGATGTACCCAGGTTCGGAGCCCTCTTAGTGAGGTAAAGCTCCTACTCCTGCAAGGATCCACTATCAAAGTGGGCTAGCGCCCAATACAGATGCTCCTTGAGTTGTTTCCTTAGCTACTAAACTTGTCCAATGTGGAGAACTTCTAACTTGTTATTGCCTACCTAGAACCCTAGCACTACCTTCCCTTATATACTGGTTGAGGAGGCAGTTTACAAGATGGGTTCTAGGGTTTACTATTTGGATCTGGGCCTAGCAAACTGGCTGGCTGGACAGGGCCAAACGGTAGGCCCGGGTCGAGTCAAGCCTCTGGTACAGGGAAGGACCACGCTACAGTGTCCTGCGCCACTGCTTTACTTGTCAGCTGGCTCTTTATCCGTCAGCCGGCTCTTTATGCGTAAGTCGGAGCTTTATGCACAAGCCGGAGCTTTCCTCGTCATCCCTTGCTTTGCTCGTCAGCCTCCAGTGTTGGCGTAGTTATCCGGTAGCACCGTCCAGGCCAGCCAGCCTGCCCAGTCAAAGGTGCGCTCAGCGGGGAGCGTCATTCCCACCGTACTACCGCTAGTGGATCTAAGGTGGCCGGCTAGGAGTGGCCTCCCAGCCGGTTCTTTTAGCTACCCGGCTAGACGGGCCAGCCGGGGAAACTTTGATGTGGACCGGGTGGAGGATTCCATCTGGTTGTGGTTCCTTGGTCTGGGTCCAGACGGCGCGAGCTCCTTGGAGTCGGCCGGTTGGTCCCTACTTGGCCTACCCGAGGATTTTCCCCCCGACAAGAAAGCATATGAAGAAAAAAAGATCAATCGCACATGGCTACACATAACGGACTATGCCCATCAACATGCACAATTTCCAAGAAGTTAGTCATCCGTTCCTCTTTGGCCTATGAATGTAGTTTCAATTTTCTCGAGGAATGTTTCACAAGCGTCAATTGATCAAATCCAAAAGACTCCAAAAATCCATCAAAATAGAGTTTCTTCATGTTCTCTTTCCAATATAATTTAAACGGTGATGCCACTTCGTAAGTGATCTTTTAATCATTTGTCTTGCGACATTATAGCATTAGTTTTATGGACGTGATTTATCCAACTAGATTTGTAAAAGTTCATTCATCTTCTATGGAATACGGTAATTATTTGAACAACCATTGTTCTCATTATACCGAAACAAAACAACAATTATTTGAAAAAATCTTGAAGGCAAGGTTTGATGTCAATGAGAAACACTTTATTTGTTTTCGATGAACATCATCACATATTTTCTTGCCAGTTACTTAGGACATTGTAGTTCATGAATTGCGTCGTTCTGTATGATATTTCATACCAACCAATTTGGTATAATACCCAAGAACCACATTGTTTAACAAGAAAATAATACAACCATAACATGTATATCATCTATATACCTTAGCTGGACATTTCCAATATTTTCTTTCTACTAAATATTTTATAGATTCTCTTTCAGCATTTCCTTTTCCTTTTAAAAGAATCTATCAACATCAACAGTGGCTCCATACATATGACACATAGTCCAAAGCATGTATACTAATACCTTTGGACTTGCACTTTGAAGTAGATCACCATCATCAAATGTTTGGTGTTCTTTCAAAAATCCATACTTTAGTAATATTTTAGTGTAGTAAACATTTTACTTACATCTTCTATTCATCCTTATCATGGTAACTTTCATTATCAAGATACTATGGCCTATAAGGACGAATCGTAAGTATAATGTCAGTTCCCAAAACCTTTTTGGGAGATTACGATGTCTAGCGTATCCAACCTTCGCAAATTCTCAGACAATGTGAGAACATGTATTTTGCCAAATTATACTCTATCATATTGCAACCATAAACATTGTTTCAGATATCAAAATATCTTCCACACATGATGGCTTCCGAAATAATTCTTTCATCTCCTAGATAACCTCGATATTAAAAACAACTTTGGAATATCAAGAGTCATGGAGGCAAACATGATACTTCACGTACTAACATTGGAATTCTTACTCTTGATTTAATACTACTTATTAAACTTCACGGAGTAAATAGAGTTTGCTGCAAGTTTGCAATAGGATTTCTAAACTTTAAATTGGCATTCAAAACAATACGATACCAGTTCATAGAGTAAATATCCAGAATTCTATAGTTCTATTATCTCAATTGAAACTAAGCATAAGGTAGTAAACAGATGCCAATGACTACAAAAAATTATGAAAATTCACTTTGATTTAGTTTATGACAAATTTGAGTTCGACTAATCCAAATTAGAAATGAAATCCCACTCAAAAATGACATCCCTCGTGTCTTTTGGTGATTACATGAAACAAATCCACTACACCAAGTCCGGTCATCACGTGATTCGGTGTAGCTTCAAAGACGAGCATCTATATGGTCATCATATCTACCATATGACTCGTGCTTAACCTTTCAGGCCGTGTTCCGAGGCCATGTCTGTACATGCTAGGCTCGACAAGTAAGAACCTTACTACTCGCATGTGCAAAACTGTCTTACACCCGTTATGCAAACATGGATTCAAGTACACCTGATCATAACTTGATGTCTTGAAGTGGCAGAACATAAACGGTGCGTACTTAAGGAAGAACACATTTTTATCTTGATATCCAAATGAGGGATCACCTTATAATGCTACTAAAATGCCAAACTAGCAATATAAGATGCAAACATCACATGTGTAAAGTGAAATGATATGGTTCTTGCACTTGATCACTATCATGTGCATCATGGTATGATCTCTATCATTCCTTTGTGTGTAAGGCCAAGGTATATGGAACTTACATTTTACGTGCGTTGTAAGAGTATCAACTATACATCAACTTACAACATTACCATATCATGACACTAGCCCAATAACAATCTAAATTATACGCTTCTAATTTATCCATTGCAAGTTTTACGTGGCTTAGGGCTTTCAAAGAAAGAACCGGTCTTACCTACGAACATGGAACCACAATGATGATAACCAAATTATTAGCACCTCGTTGTAAATCAGATATTGACTATAGTAGGAGAGATAGACACCCGCTAGCTGATACGTTGCTAACGTATCTATAATTTTTGATGTTCCATGCTTGGTTTATATCTACTTTCTTATGTTTTGTACCAACTTTGGAGTATTTTTATATAACTTTCTTAGACTACCCTATTAACAAGATGCCACAGTGCTAGCTGCCTGTTTTCTGCTATTTTTGGTTCTAGGAAAGTCAGAAAATGAATATTCTCGGAATTGGACAGGACAAAAGCCAAAGTCAATATTTCACCGAGGGGGACACGGAGCCAGAAGACGATACAAAGAGGGGACAGAGGCCGGCCACACCACCTGGCTATGCGGCCAGGCCTGGCCCATGCCAGGGGTGGTGTGGCCGCCTAGGGCACCCCCTCTTCCTCCCCTTTCGACTATATATTGCCTCCGATACAGAAACCCTAAGGACCCGATCAAAATTCCACGAAAGAGTCTGTAGCCGCCGTCATCTCCATCCCTAGATCGGGACGGATCTAAAGCTCTTCCCGGCACCCTGCCGGAGGGGAGAATTCACCTTGGAGGCCTTCTTCATCACCATGCAAGCCTCTGGTGTGATGCGTGAGTAGTTCATCCTTGGACTACGGGTCCATGTAGTAGCTAGATGGTTGGTTCTTCTCCTTTGTGCTATCATGTTTAGATCTTGTGAGCTCCGTTCATGATCAAGATCATCTATTTGTAATCCTACATGTTGTGTTTGCAGGGATCCGATGGATATTGAGATGCTATTTCAGATTGATTCTATCATGTCTTTGTTATTTGTGATCTTACATGCTTTCCGTTGTTAGTAGCTATCTTGGCCGAGTAGATGCTAGCAACTCCAAGAGGGGGTATTTATGCTCGATAGTGGGTTCATGCCTCTAGTAATCTGGGGAAGTGACAGAAATCTCTAAGGTACTAGATGTGATGTTTCTACTAGGGAGAAAACAACAATCCTTTGTTCATAGAACAATCGTATTGTTTACTTTACACGCAATGCTTGCAACTTAATACTGGAGGGGGTTCGGATGATAACCTTGTGGCGCCCCGCCAAAACCACTACTAGAAAATCGCGTTGTTTTGTGCATTGCATCGTCATGACCGCATGCTCATGTCATCATGCCACCTTGCATTTGAGCATCGTCATGTCATCTTGCATTTGTTTGCATAAAACTATGTTCGAAAAGCCTGGTTTTGTTTTCTAAACGCCCTGTCTCTATTCAAATTAAAACCCGGGTCTGTCCGGATGCTTTGTTTCGTCTGCCAACGGATTTCAAAAGCCCCGTTTAAAATAATAAAACTTTTATTTTATTTATGGGAGGCAGCCAGCCAGACCCGAAAGTCTGACCGGCCACCTCCAAAATTCCTAAAACTACCCAAACCTAATCTACCCAGCCCCTTGCCACATCACTCTGGCCAATCCCTGTTTGACACCTCACCCAACACACGCCACTCAACGCACACCACACACACCTGAACACCGCCTGGCCCACACCCTTCTTTTCCCGCCCAAGCCCGCGCGCGCGAGCCGCCTCTCCGCCCCGCACCGGTCCCACCACCGGCCTCTCCCCACGTGACCACCACCCCGCGTCCCACCCCCACCTGGAGCGCGCGCCCAGACCCCCATCGACGCCTGTCCCCCGCCCCTCTCTCTCTGACCCACTCCTTCCCCAACAGACGCTGCCGCCCACCGCTTCCTCCACCTCGGCTCGCCGCGTCGCCGGCCCACGGCATCCCCCGGCTGCCTTCCCCATCTCCGGCCGCCATCGCCACCCCGCCACCGGCACGCTTCTTCCCCGCCGCCTCGGGCCCCCTCCTCCCCGACCTCGTCCTCCTTCCCCACTCCCCGTCGGCCGCCCGCCGACCTCGGCCTACCCCTCGCTGACGCGACCCCACCGCCAGGCTCGCTCCGCCGCCACGTCTCCTCAGACGCCAGGCATCGGCCTCGTCTTCCGCCGTCCCCACCGAGCCCTCCCTCTCCGGCGGCCGTCCTCAAGCCCCCCGAGCCCCGCCGCTGCTCTCCTTCCTCCACCGCCACCAGAAGCGCAGCCGCCTCCGGCCGCATCTCCGCCCGCGCCTTTCCTCCGCGGCCTCCTCCCCTGCACGGCTGCCCCGAGCGCGCCGCCCTCCGGCCGCCCGACACCGCCGCCGCCTGCGAGCTCCCTCAGGCCACCTTCTCCGGCGCCCCGTCCTCCGCCCGTCCCCACACCGCGGTCTTCCTCCCCATCCCGCAAGGTCGCCGCGTTCGACCTCTCTGCCGCCGCACACAAGCTCCTCCGGCCCACGCCCCCGTCGGTCTCGGCCCTCAGTGAACTTCCATCGCCCAAAATCTCCTGCTGTCCATGTCCGACCCCTGCATGTCAAGGCCCCTGCCTCTCTGTTGGCCACGAGACCCTTGTATCTTCTGTTGGTAAAGATACAATCGCAACCAGGATAATATAGTATGAGGTCACGAGAATAACGCCAATGCTTGCAAAGATCTTTTCATTCGGTGCCCCGTTTTGCAATTTTTGCCTCACCAAGGACAAACATCCGAAGACGATCCGGAGCGCCAAGGCCTTCGACATGGAATCGACAAGATCATCGCGGAACTCCAAGATCTACTTCGTAGGGTGCCGAACGACAAGACCGACGACGGCGGATACGCCAAGTACTTCCTCGAGGATGCCAAGTACTTCATCCCAGATGCCAAGACCGACTCGATGGCGCGGGCCCGACAAGATCTTCGCGACGTCAAGTCCGACACCGACCCGGGCGAATCCGATGCGCCCCCGACGCCAACCAAGTCCTTCTTCCCGGATGCGACAAGATCTACTTCCGTTGTCCGAGGCCGATCCCGTCGAGCCGTTTCCTCCCCCGTCGAACCTGTCGAGCCCCGAACCCCTCGGAGCCCAAGTTCGCCGAACCCTAATGTGATTCCCTTTTCCGAGAACCCTATTTCTATAATAAATGGTATATACGTGTTGCATATTAAATTGTTCATGTCGCATACATACTGTGTGGTTTGGGGGCATTATATTGGTTCACCTAAATTAAATATGGAGTCTATATGAGGGTTTTTCTAGTCTTGTATTGGCCCCATTTAAATTTGTGTAGCGAACCGATGCCATGTTTTGCCTTGTTAAGACAACATTTAAATTGCGGGGGTTCTAAATAACTTGAACCGTTTAATTAATTGTCGGGACCCTAATTCCACTTAATATTGCCTAATTGCACCACATCTGCATCATATCATAATCATGTCGGATCTGTTGCCATAGTATTAAATAGTGCATCCGGTGTTTGTTTTAGTGTTTGCTTCTTCGCGGATTAGGCCGATGAGTGGATGTGAGTATTGACAAGTTCTCCGGATATGATCCTTCGGCAGTGTTTCCCAGGCAAGCATCTCTTCCCCTTCTACCTATTTTGCATTTATAGTCTTTATTTCCTCATGATGATCTATTGCTATCCGTGTCGCGATGCTTTAGTTTCCGTACCCTAGTTATATCCCGTGCAGCCTCTATATTGCCTTGGACACCTCCTATTACTTGTGTTTGGTAGATAGCGGGCCTTGCGAGTTGTAGTTGCTTGCTCAGGTGCGATCTCGTGTTGACGAATGCCACAGTTGTTGGAATGTGGGCAGATGTTTATTGCTGGCAGATGTTTATGGTGGAGATGATCATGACTTTAAATACAACTATTAAAATGCTAGATATAACTAATGCAGAGGCATCGGTGGCCAATAGATGTTATTTGGTTCTTCCACGCTCACTTGTGTCCCGTAGGACCCCGAGTACTTGATACCTGTTCCTTGATTTTTTGCACTATCCACATCCAGGAGGCCTTATGGACCCCCCCCCGAGCCAGAGCTTGATTCATTTTTATTTCTTGGGGCCACAAGTAGTTTGGGGCTTTATTACTATTCTGTACCTATGCCATGCTTTACTGCTTTATTTGAGATTGTGCGTGGAGCACCTGTACTGTTTTGGAACGTGGAATGTTTTCGCGGTATCAACAAGCCCAGTCACACTTTCGGGTTCCCAGTCGTTTACAGCCATTGACACAAACCCTGGGTCCGTTTCGGAGCCGGCCAACTTCGTTGCAGGTAGCTTAGTGGGGTGGCCCCCTGAAATATTTCTGAATCCTGTGATCGCTTTGTCGTGAATGCCTCGTTGGGTTTTGAGTTGGTTTTTCCGAGGTTGATCGAGTGTGTGTTGCTATTTGTGCACCCCTGCAGGGTAAAACTTTTTGAAAGCCGTGTCCGCGGTTATGGACGACTTGGAGCACAGTATCTCGATCATAGACAAGCATAACTAAAGTAGTGCTATAAACTTGACTTAAAATATGACTAGTAATCAGATTCAACTATAACGGAATGGATATTAAAAATGCCGACAACTGCTGGATCTGGGTTGTTTGTTATATCTGCCTAGTAAGTTTTGCAACTCCAATGGAATGTGATAAAAGTGCCTACAACTGCTGGGTTTTGGGATTCCTCAGGACAATTATAGCTGTCTAGTAAATGTTCCAACTACAATGGAATGGCGATTAAAACTGCCCACTACTTATGCTATCAGAATGACTCAAGCTATCTATACCTGACTAGTAAGTGCTTTAACTATAACGGAATGAGTAAAATTGCCAACTTTGTGAGTTCCTCGGTCCGACTTCCTCGTTTGGTCTCGAGGGGGAATTGCCAGGATGGGTTTGTTTGGTGTTAGCTTCAGATTGGATCCGAATAGGTCTTTCTTAACCCTCTCTGATAACTGCCAGTTGTGTCGAGTCTCTATAGGTTGTTTAGTGCCGTTGCGCTGCCGCTTCAGCCCACCATACCTATGTAGGCGAGAGCCGCTGAATTCTAGCCTCGCCGTGTACTGGCCTCAGTACTGACGCTCCTCTTTTTCCTTTGCCTTTGTCGGCACCCCTTTTGCTCTAGCAGGTTTGAGATCGCCGTCGTTAGCAGGGTTACCCTTCCGGCTTGGCCTGGGCAGGGTTATGGATGCCATTGGTTATTCTTCAGGGCTCTTAGCCCCATTTGCATCATGTTCGTAGTCGGACACTCTATCGTTTTCGAGGTGATTTGGATCTTTGTATATTATATCTGTATTATTGACTCATGGAGTAGCTGATGTATATATCTGTTTTGTGGGTCCCATCAAGGACTGATGTGTAATGGTATTACTTCGTTTTCCACCCGCATGAAAGTGCTTGGTGGGCGTCCTTGAATCGTTTCTATGCGGGTTTGGCGGGAATCGCTAAAACTTGCATAGGGCCGATTTGAGGGTGTTACAAACCTGAAGGCGGATTATTAGTCATAGATGTAGTTGGATTACGGTCTATGTATAATGTTGTAATGCCTAATCAAATCTCAAAAGAGACAAGATGTTTAGTATATGCATCTATGCTTTCTCGATGTTTGTCAATTGCCCGGCTGTAATTTGTTCACCCAACATGTCATCTATCTTAAGGAGAATCACCACTACTGAACTATGGACCCCGGTCCTTTCATTTACCATCAATCTACAACTATTTATTATTTTGTGTTTAATTTCTACAAGCTATTACTTTCTTCCACACAATACGTTTAATCCTTTGTTTTCAGCAAAACCGGTGAGATTGACAACCTCACTATAAGTTGGGGGCAAAGTTCCGTGGTTGTGTTGTGGAGGATTCCAAGATGGAAACAACACCTGGGAGGTGTTTCCTTCCTCCTACTGGTTCGATAACCTTGGTTTCAAAACTGAGGGAAAACTTGATGCTATGCTCATCATACCTTCCTCTTGGAGTTCATTGATACGTCCAAAACGTATCTACTTTCCCGAACACTTTTGCTATTGTTTTTCCCCTAAACTTGTGTGATTTGGATACAACTAACACGGACTGACGTTGTTTTCAGCAGAATTACCTTGGTGTCTAGTTTTTGCGCAGAAAATCAACTATCAGGAAAAATCCTGGAAAATATGCCAAAAATCCTATTTCACCAGAAGACTCACGGAGCCAGAAGACGAGAAGGAGTAAGGCCATGAGGGGCCCACACCACCTGGCCGCGCCTAGGGGTGGTGTGGCCGCCTCAGTTGCCCCCTCAGCCTCCCTCTTCGCCTATAAGATGCCCCTTGACCTAAAAACCGAGGGGAGTTCGATGCTTTTTCTAGAAACAGTTCCGCTTCGCCGCCACCACCAGATTCCGCGAATCAGCACTAGAAACTCCGTTCTGGCACCCTACCAAGACGGGGAATTGGAGGAGATCATCGCCATCATCGCCACCATCGCTTCTCCATCGACCATCCATGTTTCCCCTTTCTATGAGTGAGTAATCCCCCACTGTAAGCTATGGGGATGGTAGGGATTGGATGAGATTGTTCATGTAATGGCATCAGATTGTTAGGGCATGGTGCCTAGTATCTATTATTGGTGTTTTTTGACTTTGTTGCAACTTGTTATGCTTAATGCTTGTCACTAGGGCCCGAGTGCCATGATTTCAGATCTAAACATGTTATTGATTCATTATGATAGTATTGTTTATGGTCTTACCTGCAACTTGTATACACACATAGTTGCCCAGAACCAAAGGCCCCGAAGTGATAGCAATCGGGATAACCGGAGGGAATGGCTTTGATGTGAGGATCACATGTGTTCACGGAGTGTTAATGCTTTGCTCTGATGCTCTATTAAAAGGAGCACCTTAATTGCCAGTAGTTCCCTTGAGGCCCCGCTGCAAACGGGCTGGCAGGACAAAAGATGTTGTGCAAGTTCTCATTGCGAGCACGTATGACTATATATGGAACACATGCCTATGATTAGCTTGTACTTGGATGCTTTACCTTATTTATCTGCAATTGCCCTATGTCTTGATCGACATGTGAATTGCCTTGTCCATGCAACACCCGTCCATCCATCCCTATGCCCACCATGCTTTAATCCTACTGTTTACTGTTATCGTTACTACTGTCTTTACTTTTACTACTGCTATTACTTTGCTATTGCTACTACAAAATTGTTGCTACTGATAAACTGTTGTGAGCAAGATTGTTTCTAGGTGCAGCTGGATTGACAACTCAGTTGTTCAGACTTATAAATATTCTTTGGCTCCCCTTGTGTCGAATCAATAAATTGGGTTTCACTTCCCTCGAAAATACTACAATACACCCCATATACTTGTGGGTCATCAAGACTATTTTCTAGCGCCGTTGCCGGGGAGCATAGCTCTATTTATCAAGTCCACTTGGAATCACTATTGTTCGCTGCCATCCATCCATCATGGGTAAGTCTCGTGATGGCAAGGTTCCTATTTTACCATCCACTACAAGAAGAGGTACGGTTCTGAACACCTCTGTTGCTCTTGATTCGCCATCTGTTATGAGTAAGCTCCTTACACCACCACATACACATGCTACACATACTGCTACTACTACTGAATCTGAAACTTCTGATACTTATGATGTTGCTTCTACTGTGCTTGATAAGAGTGGTTCATTAGGTCCTTTCCTGGATGATACGATTGCTAGAACTATAGCTGGAAATACTGAAACTCCTAATAAAGACACTACTACACCTGTTAGTTCACCTGAGTCTAGAGAGAGTTATGATATTGAAGACGGTTATATAGATATGACCGATGAATTTATTAAAGAATGTCAAAACACCCATGATCGGAGTGCTATTAAGAGTCTCCTTGAGAGGCATACTATAAAACCCAAATTGTCTCCTAATGCTAAGTTTGCTGCATCTCCCATAAACATTAAAGATAAGGATTATGATTTCTCTCTTGATTTATCTTACATAACTATTGTTGAGAAAGAACCTTTTTGTGGGACTAAGAATGAGAGTGCGGTAGCACATATGACTGAGCTTTCTACCATGAGTGGCATGTTTTCTGATGATATTACGATGCGCACCTACTTTGTTGCTAATTTTTTCCCTTTTTCGTTGAAAGGAGAAGATAAAACTTGGTTTAATAATTTACCTCCCGGATCTATTGATAGCCCTGATTGCTTCATTAGTACCTTCCTTCAGAAATATTTTCCTCCTAGTGCTAGACAAGCTATTTTGCGGGATCTTTTTGATTTTAAACAGAGAGAGAAAGAGATATTGCCTGAATCATGGGCAAGGTTTTGTGCTTTGATTCATGCATAAGCTGGATGTCTATTTCCAAAGAATGAGCTTCTTGATATATATTATAATGGACTAACTGAAGAATCTAGGACATATCTGGATACTTGTGTTGATTGTGTTTTTAGGAATAGAACTCCCAAAGAATCTAAGGAATTAATGGCAAAATAAGCAAGAATTATGAAGACTGGACTTCATCTGAACCAACTATACCTGAGACAACTACACCTGAGTTAACTGTTCCTGTGCATATACCAACATCAAAGAAGAGGGGAGTTATTGAGCTAAATGATGAAGTGATGAAGGAAGCCAAGAAATGTCTTAAGGAGAAGGGTTTTAAAGCTGTAGATGTGAAGAATTTACCTCCTATAGAAGAATTATGTGAGCCAATCCCCCACTCATCCACTATTGAGGTACACTCTCTCCAACACTTTGATGAAGGTGATATTCCTTACTCTAAACCTCCTGATCAATGCTTAGAAGAATTTGATATTTTATTGTTAAGCAAGATAATTTTAATAAAATGGTGCAAAATCATCTAATGGAAAACTCAAGAGCTATTATTGAGTTAAAATATATTGTAGAAAGAACCTCTAGTGATGTTAAAATGCTTGTTAAACACTTCCAAATAGTTCAAACTCAAATTGATCAGCTTATTAAAGTACAAAAAGACTTGCTAGTTAATGCTGCTAAAGAAAAACATGCTTATGAAATTAGAACTAGAAGTGGTGCTGCTACCCAGGATCCTCTATATCCTGAGGGGCATCCTAAAATAATTGAGCAGGATTCTCAACAAATTGAAAATAGTGGCACTTCTCCTAAGAAAATAAAAAAGAAATGTAAAACTATTGTAGAATCCCCTGAACCTGCTGAAGATCCCAATAGTATATCTGTCTTTGATGCTGAAACGGAAAGTGGTAATGAGGAAAACGATGCTCCAAATAAAGAAAAAGTTGAAGAAGAACCTGAAAGGCACACTAAGAATACTAAATACACTAAAGAAGATTTTGTTGCTAAGAAACATGGTAATGAAAGAGAGCCTTGGGTCCAAAAACATATGCCTTTCCCTGATAAGAAACACAAGTCAAAATAAGATGAACACTACAATAAGTTTTGTGAGTGGATGAAACCTTTATTCTTGCAAATTCCTTTGACCGATGCTATTAAATTGCCTCCTTACTCAAAGTATATGAAGGATATTGTCTCTAATAAAAGGAAGATGCCTAATGAAGAAATTTCTACTTTGCTTGCTAATTATTCCTTTAATGGTAAGGTTCCAAAGAAACTTGGAGACCCAGGGATTCCAACTATTCCGTGCTCTATTAAAAATATTTATGTTAAAACTGCTTTGTGTGATTTGGGAGAAGGAGTTAGTGTTATTCCTTTTTCTCTCTATAAGAGACTTCAACTTGAAAAACTAATACCAACTGATATATCTTTGCAAATGGCTGATAAATCTACTATTGTTCCTGTTGGTATATGTGAGGATGTACCTATTCAAGTGGCTCATAATTGCTTGATATTAACTGATTTTGTTGTGCTTGAAATGCCTAAAGATGATAATATGTCTATTATTCTTGGGAGACCTTTTCTTAATACTGCAGGAGCTGTTATTAATTGTAATCAAGGAAAGGTGACTTTTAATGTTAATGACAAGGAGCATACTATCTATTTCCCCAAGAATATTGATAGGACTTATGGCTTAAATTCAATTGAACATGTTGAGGGCATTCAAGTTGGAGAAATATATTGTCCCATACCACGAGAAAAATATGAAATTATTATGATTGGGACCATTGCTCTTAAGGTTGAGGTAACATAATCATTAGTGGAATACAAAGTTTTGTTTCATATAAAATTGTTTTGGTGACAAGACCTGATCAACCTTGTTAGCAAAGGGATTTTAATGAACAAAACAATGTTTTCACAATGATTATCTTCGCTTACTTTTACTTTATCCATTTTAGTTTTTGCTTTCTCTTAGTTTAATTTTATGTTGCTAGTTGCAAGCATATTAGAGTGTCTTAGAACTTCTGAAGTTTTAGTTTAGTTTTGCTTTTGCATCTTTTCAAAATCATCTTTCTGTCAGAAAATCATTCATCAATACCTGAAAATTGCTAAAAAAAATAAACTGTCTCAAAAAATTCCAGAAATTTCATATTAATATTTTACATAAAAAGGGGCAGAGAAGTGCCTGGAAAGTACCAGGGGGTCCACCAGGCAGGCACGCCACCTGGTGGCGCGGCCAGCTCAGGGGCGCGCCTAGCCATGGTGTGGGCCACCCCTGGCCCTCCACTCACTCTCTCACTTGCCTCTACCTTCTCTCCCCGAGAAAACACCAGCTCTTTACTCGAAATTGTGTTCTTGCTGTTCTTGCCCAAGATTTTTCGATCTCCTTGCTCAGCCCACCTTTGCTGCTGAAATTTGGAGCATTTGTTCTCCGATATGTGACTCCTCCGCTTGTCCAAGTAGATTTGTGTTTAGTGGTTTATATCTTGAGTATTTTGCTGCTGTAGGTGACAGGTTATGAGAGCTTGTAAGCTTGTTCAATGCTTAGAGGTATTGTTTTGATGCATGTTTAGGCCTCTTACAAGTCCCTATGAGTAGTTCCCTTCATTATGTATTCACTTTGAAATCACTTGTATAATGGATGTTTAAATTTCAGAATATCAAAGATGAACAACCACACATTTGGAGAAATATTTGAGAGGGACACACCTAGGAGGTCAAGGCCTTCAAGATTAGCCTCTCAGTTTAGGCCTTCATAGAATGAAGATCTTATTGCACCACGCTTTAGCAATGAAGGAGATGAGGGAGATGCTCACCCATCCACCTTCCCTTGTTTTACCTTTTTGCAAGCTGCAGGGATCCTCAATGATTTCTTACTACTGGTTCAGAGGGTTGGCCTAACCACATACATGCAAGATGAGAGTGAGAAATATGCCATGCTCACCAAAACTTTTGTTGAGAGTTTCGTTTTCACTAACACCCCTTATCAGTCAACTGTTTCTTTCAGAATTTATAGTCAGCCTATTACCATGTCATTGGAAAGATTTTGCAGCATTATAGGTATAGGCACGACAAGGACCGTGAAGAAAATTCAAGGTCGACCTGCTGACTTGGTTGAGCTCTATCGAAGTGTGACGAATGACGACGACCGCGTAGCTCAGCGCAGGAAGATAAGGAACATTCAACTCTCAGCTCTTAGATATTTTGCTTATTATCTTGCCACTAGCATTCTTGGTAGGGAGAACACTAGTAATATTTCCAATTATCATTTAGCCTTCCTCGCTGCTACACTCAATAATGATGCCAGGTACAATCTTGGCTCCCTCATTGCTCGCCGCCTAGCTTCTAGGGGACCTATATATGGGGGCATTATTGCTTCACGCATGGTAGTTGCATTAGAACTTTCTGTAGATCCTAATGACACTGTGTTAGCACCACAAAGGCTTGATCTTGCCTCTATGAACACACATCACTTCGTCACTTCTGACTCTGATATGGACAGTTTAGTATACAGGATGTTGTTCACTAATGGAGACGAGAGAGAAATTCCCTTGCCACAATCCACTTTGTTCAGTATTTACAGGAGGCCATGGTCGCGTTCTAAGGAGGAGGTGGATGAGCAGCTCCGCTTGCTTGGTTTCCACAGGCAGCACCAGGAGGATGCGCCTTCTTACGACTACTTTGTTTGCTTCTTTGTTTGCTTCTTTTTATTTTTGCCTTTGTTTTCCTTTTCCTTTTTGACTTTGTTTTAATTATTCGAAAAACCCAAAAAGATTTTGCTTTGCTTGTTCTTCGTTTTTGCTCTTGCCTTTAAAACTCAAAAACACCAAAAATATTTGTTGTTCTTCTTTGGTTTTGTGAAGTTCGTTGCAGGGTTCAACAGTCCTCAGTGGAGTTTGGTTTTCATGTTATTATTCAAGCCACACAAGTGAAGGGCAATAATGAGGATTAATGACAACTTGAGGTTTGGTAAGAGGCTGATAACGAACTCTATTTGTTTTCATTTTTGTACATATACTCATCATTGTAGGCTTGCTTAGTCTGTTCATGTAGGGTGTATGTTATTTATGGATGCTTAGTAGTTCTTGCTTTCTTATGATTAGCTCCAACTTGCTAATAGGTTGTAGCATGTCATATGAATGTTTGCTTGCATTCCTCTATTCATAACTTGGTATGACACTGTGGTATCCTCCTCTGAATGTTTCACTTGAATTGACTTGGCACATGCTCATGCATGATGACTGAAATAATCAGTTAAACCTCGATGAATTATTTTGCCTCAGGGGTCTTGAATCACTTTCATGCCATGATTAGTCCTGTTTTGTTGCAAGCATGATTATGACAGTTATTACTCTCTCGTTTGTCGCTCCCTTACTTTTGCTAGCCTTCACTTGTGCTGAGTATAATCTTTACTCGTGCATCCAACTCCCCAAAACCAATATTGCCAAAAAGTGTCCACCATATCTACCTATTAGGATCAATTTCTATTCCGTGCATATTAAGTATGCCTTGTTTTCTTCCGAATAAAATGTTTGCTTGTTATGAGAAAGTTAGTTAGTAAAGCTCTCACGAACTTGATGGCACACTTTATTTTCTTGCACTTAATAAACTTGAACCATTGTGTATATTAAGTATCATGGGGAACGCTTTCAACATTGCACTGGTACTTTGTACCTTGTTGATATCATGATTCTTTTGCTTATGGATCTCGGCGTTGTGAAATAAAAGGGGAACTTGTAAGATCATGGAGTGTGTATATCTATTAGAGAAAAGCCTGGGCTTCTAGCCTAAGCCATGCCTAATCATGGTGTAAACTTGCAGCATAACTATAATGAGCATTCTGTGAAGCATCCTCAATAAATACCTAAGCAAATAGCAAATAAAAAGATCGCTGAGATGCTCATTGTCTGCTTGCCTTGTCATTTTGATTATGGGATAGCTCCTGTATCATGTGCAAGGGGTACCCCGTTGGCGGTTCTCTATGATACATATGTACTTACAATGACAAGAGCTTACTTGTGACTGAAGTTGAGTAGCATGAGGTTCGGTCTTCGTAAGTAAGGGGCATGAGATTTCAACTTATAACTTGTCAAGCATATCCTCTTAGTTGTGTCACTTTAACCTTAACCATTTAAAGGTGCTTATGATAGGGGCAATGAGAGCTCAAAGCTAATGAGTACCATACTTTCTGCATTTGGAAGCCTTTCAAACTTTTCAAAACCTTTTCCTTGTTGAGTCACCACTGATCCTTTGAGCACTTTCTTGAGAGCATAGTTGTCATTCTTAGTGTAATGTGCTTGTCTCAAAACTTGATTATTTGTGTTATGTCCTTGATGCTTGTATCTTTGATGTCTTTACTTCTAGTCTTCAGTTGAACTTCAGAGGTGCCTTGGCATTTATATTTGCTTTACAATCAAAGGAAAGTGAGATACCACTCTATCATACTTTTTATGAGCATTGCAATGTTGCTTGTGTTTATGTTTCGTGCTACCTATTATTTTTGAGTTGGAATCTCTTCATAGCTTGCAATGACTATCGAGTACACATCGGTTGCATACTCTTTATTATGAATTGTCTAAGTAGTTGATCACTTGCTGAGAATATATACATCATATGAAGCAAATGTGTTCGTGAAAGTTTCTTTTATCGCACTCAGTTTTCAACTGAATTGCTTGAGGACAAGCAATAAGCTAAGCTTAGGGGGAGTTGATACGTCCAAAACGTATCTACTTTCCCGAACACTTTTGCTATTTTTTCCCCTAAAATTGTGTGATTTGGATACAACTAACACGGAGTGACGTTGTTTTCAGCAGAATTACCTTGGTGTCTAGTTTTTGTGCAGAAAATCAACTATCAGGAAAAATCCCGGAAAATATGCCAAAAATCCTATTTCACCAGAAGACTCACGGAGCCAGAAGACGAGACGGAGTAGGGCCACGAGGGGCCCACACCACCTGGCCGCACGGGCCAGGCCAGGCCGTGCCTGGGGGGTGGTGTGGCCGCCTCGGCTGCCCCCTCGGCCTCCCTCTTCGCCTATAAGATGCCCCTTGACCTGAAAACCGAGGGGGGTTCGACGTTTTTTCGAGAAAGAGTTCTGCTTCGCTGCCACCACCAGATTCCGCGAATGAGCACCAGAAACTCCGTTATGGCACCCTGCCAGGATGGGGAATTAGAGGAGATCATCGCCATCATCGCCACCATCGCTTCTCCATCGACCATCCATGTTTCCCCATCTATGAGTGAGTAAACCCCCGCTGTAGGCTATGGGGATGGTAGGGATTGGATGAGATTGCTCATTTAATGGCATCGGATTGTTAGAGCATGGTGCCTAGTATCTATTATTAGTGCTTTTTGACTTTGTTGCAACTTGTTATGCTTAATGCTTGTCACTAGGGCCCGAGTGCCATGATTTCAGATCTGAACATGTTATTGATCCATTATGATAGTATTGTTTATGGTCTTACCTGCAAGTCGTATACACACATAGTTGCCCGGAACCAAAGGCACCGAAGTGACAGCAATCGGGATAACATGAGGGAATGGCTTTGATGTGAGGATCACATGTGTTCACGGAGTGTTAATGCTTTGCTCTAGTGCTCTATTAAAAGGAGCACCTTAATTGCCAGTAGTTCCCTTGAGGCCCTGCTTCAAACAGGCTGGTAGGACAAAATATGTTGTGCAAGTTCTCATTGCGAGCATGTATGACTATATATGGAACACATGCCTATGATTATCTAGTACTTGGATGCTTTACCTTATTTATCTGCAATTGCCCTATGTCTTGATCGCCATGTGAATTATCTTGTCCATGCAATGCCCGTCCATCCATCCCTATGCCTACCGCGCTTTAATCCTATTGTTTACTGTTATCGTTACTACTACGTTTACTTTTACTACTGCCATTACTTTGCTATTGCTACTACAAAACTGTTGCTACTGATAAACTGCTGTAAGCAAGATTGTTTTCAGGTGCAGCTGAAATGACAACTCAGTTGTTAAGACTTATAAATATTCTTTGGCTCCCCTTGTGTCGAATCAATAAATTGGGTTTCACTTCCCTCGAAAATACTGCGATACACTCCCTATACTTGTGCGTCATCATTCCCCAGTGAGCTCGATATTTTGGGCCAACAAGCAACTTACTGGCGCCGTTGTCAAGGAGTGAAGAATAAGAAGCTCCCACATCAACCACGTGCTAGCACTAGCCACTTATGCAAAACTAGTTGCATGTCAATCGTGGAACATGTCTCATGTGCGAGGACATGTAAAATTAGTCCGGGCCGCTTCATCCCACTATGCCACCAATATCCAAAATACATAGAAGATACAATAAAATGATCATCATCACTCACATACTCTTATGTGTACTACCCGTGCAAAGCATCTATGCATAGATCAGGCTCTGATACCACTATTGGGTTTGCAGCATAGAAAACAAAAAATTCCTATGATGGGAACTATTATACGCCAAGATCTATCTATTAGATACAAGCAACGGGTGGATATAAATCTATAGAGAACATACCCTCGAAGACAACAAAGCTTTGTTAACGAGATGGAACTCGTGGATGATGTAGTTGTACACTTGCCGATCTCAAGATCGTGATGAAGTCCAGCAGGTCCAGCCCCAGCACGTCCATCAGATCTAGCTCCAGCAAGTCCAACACCACCAAGTCCAGCGCCGCAAACCAGCGCAACATCTGTGATCGCACACATGTCTGGTACCCCAACAACCTCCATCCCTCGCTCTAGTAATGCAGTGGAAGCAGCAACTCCTTTCCAGATAAAGCCACCGGGAACATGTATCTCGCTAATCTGAGACCATGGGGAATAATTTCTAGAGGGGGAGAGAGATCCTTCACGAGGAGGTGTGAGAGGGGAGGAGGAGGATGTGCTCCTTATATAGGGGAGGGGCAGCCCAAGGGGGCATGGCGCCGGCCATGGTGGGTGCCCCCACCTCTCCCTCATTCAAGTGGGTGGAGCTCCCACTCACATAAACACACACCTCCACTCATGTCCACTCACATGCATTAAATTTTCACCAAATTTAATGCAAGCTCTCATTAAAATAAAACTATTTTATTTATTTTATTCAGATGTTTGTTAATTACTTTAATTAACAAACATTCACATGAAACCCCCTGCAACATTTCAATATCACATGCAGAACCAGTTTCTGCAATTTCACCTGAAACAATTCCAGCTTCCATCGAAATGATTCCAGCGCTTTCTTAAATATTTATATGAAACATATTTGATCCAAATGGTGTTAGTATCCCTTTAGTGTGTCACCCTACGGTTCGCGAATAATGCAGACATGATCGAGACCCCTCTTCGATCAATAATCAGCAGTGGGACCTGGAGATCCGTACTGATTCCCACACATTCAATGATGACTCTTGTGATCGTGTGAACCTTTAACGTCGTAACTAAATCCCTTTGTCTCGCCATATATTACATGTCCAAGATTCGATCATAGGTATCTCAACACCTAGTTTGATCTCGTTACCGACATGCACTCTTTTCTCGTTCCCGTGATATAACATTCTAATGATCTCATCACTTGCTTGCAAGCTATTTCAATGTGATATCACTGAGAGGGCCCTGAGTATAACTATCCGTCATCGGGATGGACAAATCCCACTCTTGATCCATGAGTCTCTACATAACACCTTCGTAGCACCAAACCCACCTTTATAGTCGCCCTTTTACGGTGTGACGTTTGATGTTATCAAGATACTCTTCCGGTGTTAGTGATTAACATGATCTCATGGTCTAAGGACTAGGATTACTTCGTATGATATTATAGCAATATAAACATAATGACTTTGATCATAATTCTATACTTCGGATAAATGTTCATCACATCATTCCACCAATGATGGGGATATGCCAAAGGGGGGTATTCCCAGCAGGATGTTCGATTGGGATATGCCTCGATCGACGGATCTATCACCGCCGCATCACGAGAGGACTCCATCACGAGAGTCTCTAACCCAGAGGATTTCAAGGACCCCTCCATCCTCGGGATCTTCGACTCCGACTCCAGCTCGGAATCGCCCGAAGACTACTGCGCTAGATCCAATCGCTTCAACGCGATCTACATGGCGGGCAGCACGGCCGCCCCGCCAGATCTGTTCGCCACGCCGATCCCATTGACTGCGACGTCCATAGAGGTGGAGGAAGCCCGCCCGCGACTCACGGAGGCGCAACGCAACGAACTCGCCGAGCGCGAGAAATACCGCCTCGAGTCGGAAACGGCGCGGGAGCTATCGCTCTATCACCAGCGCCGCATCAGGACCCGCCTGAACTCCAACGTCCAGGGTCGCACCCTGAACTTCAATGACGAAAGCGACCCCGCACGCGCCGCCGAGCGCGAATACTGTGAGAACGCGCCGCCAGGCGGAAGCAACCCTGCAAGACCACAACCCGGCGCACCGGCGACCGGCGCCCCTCCACCACCCATCGGCCGCACGCCCCCGCCGGACCAACCGCGGATCATCATCTCGCCTCAAGCCCGCGACGCCAATGGACTACCACTATAATCCACCCCGATAGACAACGTCGTCGCGGCCGACGCCACGATCGCCAACCTCGACGTCCAAGGCGACGATGCGCTATAGATCCAGTACGCCAAGGCCCTACTCCTTAGGGCCGTCGAGCAACAAGCTGCGGGAGTCGACCCGCGGGGGCGGATGTACTCCTGCTCCTCAGCAAGCAGGGCGGCATCAAGCGGCCACCCCACCTTCGCCAACGCATTGACTTGCCTACCACCGCAGCCCCATGGTGAACCAACCACGGGCCGCCAACACCGCGCTGTCCACCAACGAGCCGCAACCGGCGAATAACACGGTCACTGCCAACGGGAAGCCCCTTGATGCCCGAATGAACATCATCAACAACTAGGCATGGCGGGCACGCCAGCCCAACGACTTGAGGCACACCCTCAACAACCGCGGCAACCCGGAACCAAGAGGCTGGCTCAGTCGAGTCGGGCCGCAATGCTTCGGGCCCATGATTCGTGGATTAAGGTTTCCTGATCATGGACATTGGATGTTGTTAATAACGAGGTCACCACATTGGTGGAATGATGTGATGAACATTCATCCGAAGTATAGCATTACGATCAAAGTCATTATGTTTATATTGCTATAACATCATACGAAGTAATCTTAGTCCTTAGACCATGAGATCATGTTAATTGCTAACACCGGAAGAGTATCTTGATAACATCAAACGTCACACCGTAACAGGGTGACTATAAAGATGGGTTTAATGCTACGAAGGTGTTATGTTGAGGCTCATGGATCAAGAGTGGAATTTCTCAATCCCGATGACAGATAGATATACTCTAGGCCCTCTCGGTGATATCACATTAAGATAGCTTGCAAGCAAGTGATGTGATCACTAGAATGTTATATCACGGGAACGAGAAAAGAGTGCATGTTGGTAACGAGATCAAACTAGGTATTTGGATACCGATGATCGAATCTCGGACATGTATTATATCATGAGACAAAGGGATTTAGTTACTGGCGTTAAAAGTTCTCACGATCACAGAAGGCATCGTTGAATGTGTAGGAATCAGTATAGATCTCCAGGTCCCGCTTCTGATTATTGATCTGAGAGGGGTCTCGATCATGTCTGCATTATTCGTGAACCGTAGGGTGACACACTTAAGGGATACCGACACCATTTGGAGCAAATATGTTTCAGATAAAGATTTAAGAAAGCGCTGGAATTATTTCAATAGACACCGAAACTGTTTCGGGTGAAATTGCTGAAATTGGTTCTGCATGTAATATTGAAATGTTGCAGGGGGTTTTATGTGAATGTTTGTTAATTAAAGTAATTAACAAAATTATGAATAAAATTAATAAAAGAGTTTTATTAAATGAGAGAGCATTAAATTTGGAGAAATTTAATGCATTTAAAGTAGAGACTTTAAAAGAGAATGTGAAGGGGCATTTTAATGTGGAGGGGTTTACCACCACATGAATGGGGGAGGTGAAGGGATACCCTCCCCTCCTCCTATAAAAGGCCCCCCTCTCACACCTTCATACTCACACCTCCTCGTGAAGGATCTCTCTCCCCCTCTAGAATTATTCCCCCATGGTCTCGGATTAGGGAGATACATGTTCCTGGTGGCATTTTGTCTGGAAGGAGTTGCTGCTTCCGCTGGATTGCTGGAGCAAGGAGGTGGAGGTTGTCTGGTGGCTTAAACGTGTGTGCGAGGACGGATGCGCTGCTGATTTGCGGCGCTCGGACTTCCACACGATCTTGAGATCGGCAAGTGTACGACTACATCAACCACGAGTTCCTACTCGTTAACAAAACTCGTTATCTTCGAGGGTAAGTTCTCGATGGATGTATGTCCATCCGTTGCTCTGTACCTAGTAGATAGATCTTGGCGTATAGTTCTCATCGTAGGTAATTTTTTGTTTTCTATGCTGCGAACCCCAACAGTGGTATCAGAGCCTGATCTAAGCGTAGGTGCTTTGCACGGGTAGTACACATATGTTTATATGTGGGCGATGATGATCATGTTATTGCTTCTTTCATGTATTTTGGATATTGGTGGCATAGTGGGATGAAGCGGCCCGGACCAACCTTACATGTCATCGTACATGAGACCGGTTCCACGACTAACATGCAACTAGTTTTGCATAAGTGGCTGGCGGGTGTCTGTCTCTCCTACTATAGTCAATATCTGATTTACAACCAGTTGCTAATAACTTGGCTATCCTCTTTGTGGTTCATGTTCGTAGGTAAGAACGGTTCTATCTCCGAAAGCCCAAAGCCACGTAAAACTTGCAATTGATAAATTAGAGGCGTCTAGTTTAGATCGTTGCTGGGCTAGTGTCTTGATATGGTATTGTTGTAAGTAGATGTATAATAGATACTCTTACAACACACTCAACGTGTAAGTTCCATAGACCTTGGCCTTACACACAAAGGAATGATAGAGATCATACCATGATGCAAATGATAGAGATCAAATGCATGGACCATATCATCTCACTTTACACATTAGATGTTAGCATCTTATACTGCTAGTTTGGCGCTTTCTGTAGCATTGTAAGATGATCCCTCATTTAGATATCAATATAAAAATGTGTTCTTCCTTAAGTATGCACCGTTTTGTAGATCATGTTTCGAGAAATCACATGATGATCGGGTGTACTCGAATCTACGCTTTCATAGGAACGGGTGTAAGACAGTTTTACACACGCGAATACTAAGGTTCTTACTTGGCGAGCCTAGCATGTACAAACATCACCAAAAAGGCACGAGGGATGTTGTTTTTGAGTGGGAGTTCATTTCTAATTTGGATTAGCCAAACTCAATTTGTCATAAACTAAATCGAAGTGATTTTGCATAATTTGTTGTAGTCATTGGCGTCTGTTCACTACCTTATGCTTAGTTTTAATTGAGATAATAGAACTATAGATTTCTGGATATTTACTTTACGAATTGGTATCGTATTTTTTTGAATGTCAATTTAAAGTTTATAAGTCCTATTGCAAACTTTCAGCAAACTCTATTTACTCCATGAAGTTTAATAAGTAGTATTAAATCAAGAGTAAGAATTCCAATGTTAGTATCTAAAGTATCATGTTTGCCTCCATGATTATTGATATTCAAAAGTTGTTTTAATATCAAGATTATATAGGAGCTGAAAATTGTTTCAGAAACCATCATGCGTGAAAGATATTGTGATATCTGAAACAATCTTTTTGGTTGCATTATGATAGAGTATAATTTAGCAAAATACATGTTCTCATATTGTATGAGAATTTGTGAAGGATGGAGAAGCTAGGCATCCGAATCTCCCAAAAGGTTCGGGAACTAACATTATACTCGCGATTCTTCCTTACAGGCTATAGTATCTTGATCATGAAAGTTGTCATGATAAGGATGAATAGAAGATGTAAGTAAAATGTTTACTACACTAATAGATTACTAAAGAATGGATTTTTGAAAGAATACCAAACATTTGATGATGGTGATCCACTTCAAAGTGCAAGTCCAAAGGTATTAGTATTTGACTATATACAAGCTTTGTACTATGTGTCATGTGAATGACACCACTATTGATGTTGATAGATTCTTTTAAAAGAAAAGGAATTGCTGAAAGAGAATCTATAAAATATTTGGCAGAAAAGAAAAGGTTGGAGATGTCCAACTTAGGTATATAGAAGATATACATGTTATGGTTGTATTTCTTGCTTGTTAAACAATGTGGTTCTTAGGTACTGGATACCGATATTGGATACCGAATTGTTTAGTATGAAGTGTCATACAGGACAACGCAATTCATGAACTGCAATGGCCTAAGTAATTGGCAAGAGAATAAGTGATGATGTTCATCGCAAACAAATAAAGTGTTATTGTGTTTTTGTTGTCGTCAAACCTAGCCTTCAAGATTTGTTTTAATAATTGTTATTTTGTTCCGGTATTATGAGAACAATGGTTGTTCAAATAATTACCATATTCCATAAAGGATGGATGAACTTTTACAAGTCTAGTGGGAGAAATCACATCCATAAACACTATTTCTAAAATGTTGTAAGGCAAATGATTAAAAGATCACTTATGAAGTAACATCGCTGTTTTAAATTATATTGGAAAGAAAACATGAAGAAACTCCATGTTGATGGAATTTTTGGAGTCTTTGATTTTGATCAATTGACGCTTGTGAGACTTTCCTCGAGATAATTGAAACTCCGTTCATAGGCCAAAGAGGAACGGATGACTAGCTTATTGGAAATTGTGCATGCTGATGTGCATAGTCCATTATGTGTAGCCATATGCGATGGATCTTTTTGCTTCATATGCTTTCTCCAGAAATTTGAGTGAATATATCTATATATTTATTTAATAAGGAAGAAGTATGAAACATTTGAAAATTGTTCAAAGACTTGGAAGATGAAGTGGAAAATCATTGTAACAAGAAAATAAAGAGTTTATGATTCGATCATAAAGGAAGATATTTGAGTTACATGTTTAGCAAAAACGCCTAGGATTTGAGGAATTGTTCCATAATTGGTGTTTCCCGATAAACCATAGGAGTATGGCATATTCGAGAGATGAAATCAAACCATGTTTGACATGGTAAGATCAAAGGTGTCATTTATAAAACTGTCATTATGTTTTAAGGATTGAAGCTTTAGAGACTACAGCTTTTACACTGAAAAGAGCACCATCGTGATCCATTGAAATGACACCATATAAGTTATGGTTTGGGATAAAACCCGAATTGTCTTCTCTTAAATTTTGGTATGCAATGCATAAGTAAAATGTTTACAACCAAAGTCGAATAAGCACGTCTTTGTAGGTTATCCCAAAGAATTTGTTGGGAATTTCTCCATAACACCGAGGACAAAAGAGTTTGTTACTTGGAACGTCAAGTTTCTTGAGAAGGAATTTTTCATGAAAAGTTAAGTGGGAGGACAATAGAACTTTGATAAGGTTGTTGAACCTTAGCTATATGTGCTAAGTAGCGCAGTGCCGGAAAGTGTCCCGGTGGCGGCCACAATGCTCATGGCTCCCATGATTACAAAGGGTGTGATCTCGGAGATTAGAGTTCCTATTAATCCGTGTGGGTCGGTAAGAATCAAATAGTGCGATTTGATAAGCAAGTCGTTATTGTTTTGACAATGATGAACCGACTACATGCAAAGAAGCGATGATGGGCCCTGACTCCATAAAATGACTAGAAGTCATAGAATCCATAATAGTATCCATACACGAGAAATCAAGTTTCTGAACTCTGAAGACCCTCCGGAAAGGCGTGAAGCCTATCGGTCGTGTTTGGATCTATAAAGAAATAGACATGGATGTTTAACATCTATGAAATACGACATGTCGAAAATAATTTTATGGCAATGATCAAGGAGTTGACTATGACAAGATTTGATCTTTCATAGCGATATTTAGTCTTGACGGTTTAATGTAGCAACCACTACATATAATTTGGTATATGGTAGTTGAATAAACAAAACAAGGTTCTTCTAATAGAATGGTTACCTAGGACGTGTACAAGACATGGTCCGAAGGGTTTTGTTAGTTCAAAGGGTGTTAAAAGGGCATCAAACTTCAATAGTTGAAGTAAGCATAGCGGAGTTGGAATCTTCACCATGATGAAACTGTTAAAAAAGTTTAAATTCATCGGAGATGATGAATATGCTTGCATTTGCAAGAAATTAAGTGGGAGCGCTGAGACAAATTTCCAATACATTATGCAGAGTACATATTGTTGATTGCAAATGATGTATCTTTTATTGACACAAGTTAAGAATTTCATTAAAATAGGATTTCGATGAAAGACTTGGGCAAAACCGGAATATTTGGCATCAATATCTGTATGGATAGATTAAGGCGCTAATATGGTTGTGCTAGACATACATATATGAGATATTGAAAGGGTTCAATATGGAAACAACAAGAAAGGTTCTTGCTGTATGGAAAGAATTGTATCAAGATTCAAGTGTTTCAACACTTGGTGAGTAAAATCACATGAAGATTTTGATCGATTATACCATGATATGTATATATCCAAAATTTCCTATGCTCTAAATGTTATGAGCACATACCAGAATGATTCATAAGATGATCATTGGATGATAGTAAAGATATTCTTATGATCTTTGGAAGAACTAAGAATATATCATGTATAAGTGACAAATAGTTAAAGGTAGTTCATTGTAAAGTGTTACATTGATACTATTTTTGTCACAAGATACAAATTAAATTTATCTCAACTTAGACTATGGGTGGCACAATGTAATGGAAAGGATGTTCCATGATGGATTTGGATGAGTTCCAAAGTTGAGACATTGTGACGGATACTGCAACAAAAGGCTAAGTATATACTCATATAGTGGCAGCAAAGGAGGGCATGTGTGTTATGTAGTTTGTTATCAAACTAGGTGTGGTTCAAAGTGGGCTAATACTATGAAGATATATTGTATGACAATAATATCAACATATTTTAACCCAAACGAACTAAAGGTCTCACCAAAGGACCAAATTTATACAATGTCATCTCATTGAGAATGAGTGATGCGTAGAGACGCAAAGACATGCAAATACACACGGACCTGAAACTGTCAGATCCGGAGATTATGTTAACCACTAGCAATCGCATATATGCAACACCAGAAAGCCATAGGTGTTCAATACGCAAAGTTTTTCAAACTAGATTATTGACTCTAGTGCAAGTGGCAGACTGAAGGGAATATGCCCGAGAGGCAATAATAAAGTGGTTATTATCTTATTCCATGTTTATGATAAATGTTTATTTTGCATGCTATAATTGTATTAATTGGAAACGTTAATACATGTGTGTTCAATAAACAAAATACAAAGTTCCTAGTAGTGCCTCTCATATAAACTAGCTCGTTAATTAACAAGATGATTAAGGTTTCCTGATCATGGACATTGGATGTTGTTAATAACGAGGTCACAACATTGGTGGAATGATGTGATGAACATTCATCCGAAGTATAGCATTACGATCAAAGTCATTATGTTTATATTGCTATAACATCATACGAAGTAATCTTAGTCCTTAGACCATGAGATCATGTTAATTGCTAACACCGGAAGAGTATCTTGATAACATCAAACGTCACACCGTAACAGGGTGACTATAAAGATGGGTTCGGTTCTACAAAGGTGTTATGTTGAGGCTCATGGATCAAGAGTGGAATTTGTCAATCCTGATGACGGATAGATATACTCTGGGCCCTCTCGATGATATCACATTAAGATAGCTTGCAAGCAAGTGACGTGATCACTAGAATGTTATATCACGGGAACGAGAAAAGAGTGCATGTCGGTAACGAGATCAAACTAGGTATTTGGATACCGATGATCGAATCTCGGACATGTATTATATCATGAGACAAAGGGATTTAGTTACTAGCGTTAAAGGTTCTCACGATAATAGAAGTCATCGTTGAATGTGTAGGAATCAGTATGGATCGCTAGGTCCCGCTTCTGATTATTGATCTGAGAGGGGTCTCGATCATGTCTACATTATTCGCGAACCATAGGGTGACACACTTAAGGAGTTGATCCTTCCGCTGGATCGTTGGAGCGAGGATGTGGAGGTTGTCTAGTGGATTGAACGTGTGTGCGAGGACGGATGCGCTGCTGATTTGCGGCGCTCAGACTTCCACACGATCTTGAGATCGGCAAGTGTACGACTACATCAACCACGAGTTCCTACTCGTTAACAAAACTCGTTGTCTTCGAGGGTAAGTTCTCGATGGATGTATGTCCACCTGTTGCTCTGTACCTAGTAGATAGATCTTGGCGTATAGTTCTCATCGTAGGAATTTTTTTGTTTTCTATGCTACGAACCCCAACAAAGATCAAGAGGGTCTACCGGACGCTTGACAACGTCCCCGACCTCCTCGAGATCGCCAAGCGCTACGCGGAGGAGGACCCCAACCAAGACTCTGACGACGAGTCGGGAGGACGGCGCCAAACCAGCATCCACGACAGCGGGCGCCTCTGCGACATGCGCTACAGCAACACTCGCATCACCGGAAAGCACCGCACGGACGGGCGAGTCGACTTCGTCGCCAATGCCAGCTATGGCCAGCGCGACACCAAGAGTTACCACCGCGACGGAGGAAATTACCGCGACAGCGGAAACTACCGCTCCAACAACATAGCGAGGCCGAAATTCGACCCCGCTGCCCTGCTCAATCAGCCCTGCATCTACCATAGCAGGGAGGGAAAACCCGCCACCCACACCACCTCTGATTGTCACTCTCTCAAAGAGATCGAGAAGGCGAGGCGAGCAAGGGAGGACCCCAATAACAACCCACCTCGGGACAACGGGAATGGCGGCAGCTTCGGCACCGCCGTCGGCTCGCTACACACCTTCACCGGACTTGGCACCAAGTGCGAGAAGAAGGTGCTCGCCCGCGCAATCCCCGTCAATGCGGTGACATAGGTCGACATCCCTCGCTTCCTCATCTGGTCCGAGCAGAGCATCACCTGGAGTCGCCAGGACCACGCGCCAAGAATCGAATACCCAGGGCGAGTCGCCCTAGTAGTCAGGCCCAAGGTGGCCGACTACTGGCTGCCCAAGACACTAATGGACGGTGGGAGGTCCATCAACATCATGTACCTGGACACGGTCAAGAGGCTCTAGCTCCCATAAGCAGCCATTGAGCTAACCCTGACGACCTTCCACGGTATCGTCCCCGGTCGGAAGGCGTATCCGATCGGAAAAGTGACGCTGCCAGTCACCTTCGGCACTCCGGCAAACTACCACACGGAGAGGATCGTATTCGAGCTGGTGAACTTTCGCAGCCCCTACCACTGCGTCCTGGGTCGCCAGACATTCGCAAAGTTCATGGCAACCCCACACTACGCCTACGACATGATGAAGCTCCCCAGGCCAAGCGACATCATCACCATCCACAGCGACCCCGACATGGCCGTGGAATGCGAGGACAAAGGCACCGAGCTCGCCGACGCCGTCATCGCCGAAGGAGACCGACCACGTGGAGGAGCTCGTGAAATACGTGGGGAACATCAACAAGGACGACCCCACCATCCTGAAGAAACCAACCGTCGCGAACTCCACGTTCGAGGCGACCACGCACACCTGCACCATCGAGCTCGTCCCAGGCGACTCCAGCCAGACGGTCACCATCGGGGCGCACATGAGCCCCGCATAGGAAAGCGCGCTCATTGGGTTCCTCCGTGAGAACCTCGACATCTTCGCATGGAAGCCATCTGACATGCCAGGTGTCCCGAGGGAACTCGCTGAGCACAAACTCAATGCCAACCCCAAAGTGCGACCAGTAAAGCAGTCGCTACGGCCCTTCAATGAAGAGCGTCGTCGAGCGATCGCCAAAGAAGTACAGCGCCTGCTAGCCGCAGGCTTCATCCAGCCAATCAAATACTCCAAGTGGCTGGCAAACCCAGTCCTGGTTCTAAAAAAGAATAACACGTGGAGAATGTGTATCGACTACACCAACCTCAACAGCGCCTGCCCGAAGGAGGAGTTCGTCCTACCGTGCATCGATCAGATCATCGACTCGACCGCAGGATCAGAGTCGCTATGCTTACTTGACGCCTACTCTGGTTATAACCAGATCAAGATGGCGGTCGAGGATGAGGAGAAGACGGCGTTCATCACGCCATTCGGCGCCTTCTGCTACACGGCCATGACGTTCGACCTCAAGAACGTCGGCGCCACATACCAGAGATGCATGCAGGAGTGCCTAGCGAGCCAAATTGGCCGCAACATTCACGTCTACATCGACGACGTGGTGGTAAAATCCACCCGCCAGGACGACCTGCTAGACGACCTGGCCGAAACCTTCGCAAACCTGCGGAGGTACAACATCAAGCTGAACCCTGGAAAATGCACCTTCGGCGTCCCCACCGGACAACTCCTGGGATATGTAGTCTCCAAGCGAGGCATCAAAGCCAACCCCACCAAGATCGACACCATCGCGCGACTCGGGAAACCCGAGTGCCTGCGCGACGTCCAGAAGTTGGCAGGGTGAGTCGCGGCTCTTAGTCGCTTCATCCCCCGGCTAGGCGAGAAGGCAATGCCCTTCTACCGCCTGATGTGCAAGAACCCCACGTTCCAATGGGACGTGGAAGCTGACGATGCACTCAAAGGGCTCAAAGAAGTGTTACTCGCGGCCCCACTCCTCGCCGCTCCACTCGACAAAGAGCCAATGCTCGTCTACGTCGCGACCTCCACTCGAGTCATCAGCGCCGTGATGGTCGTCGAACAACCGGAGGAGGGCAAGGAGCGCCTCATACATCGCCATGTCTACTACATCAGCAAAGTCATGACAGATTCACGACAGCGCTACCCGCAGTACCAAAAACTGGTATACACGGTATTCCAAGCCCAGCGGCGACTCCCACACTACTTCCAGGAGCACCCGATCACGGTGGTCTCCTCCGCACCCCTGCAAGACATAATACGCAATCGCGAGGCGACCGAGCGAGTCGCCAAGTGGGCCGTCAAAATCGGTGTCCACAACATCAAATACGAGCCCCGCAAAGCGATCAAGTCACAAGCCTTGGCTGATTTCCTCGCAGATTGGGAAGAAGCATAGCAGCCAGAGAAGCTCCCGTACCTACACTACTGGTCGCTCCATTTTGACGGCTCCAAGAACGCCGACGGCACAGGGGCTGGGGTCATACTGACCTCTCCCAAAGGAGACAAGCTCCACTACGTGCTCCACCTCAACTTCAAGCCCTGCACCAACAACATCACTGAATACGAGGCCCTCCTCCATGGCATGAGATCTGCTAAGGAGATGAATGTCAACCGCTTGCGATGCTATGGCGACTCCGACCTAGTCGCTGGCCAAGTCGCCGGAACATGCGATGTTGTCTCCCCCACAATGATCGCGTACCGCTAGGCGGTAGACCAGTTGGGAGGACACTTCGACGGCTACTCTATCGAGTGGATTGACAGGCGCAAAAACGAGGAGGCAGATGCCCTTTCCTGCATCGGATCAACCCGACAAGCACCGCTAGTAGGCGTCTTCCTCGACGTCATCCACAAACCGTCGGTCAGCCCACCAAAAGAGATCGACGTCGGGATACCACTACAACCAGAACCGGCCTTAGTCGCCATGGTTGTGGAGCCTAGCGACTGGACAGCACCATACGTCGCCTTCTTGGAGCACAAAATCCTACCAAGCAACAAGACGGAGGCGAGAATGATCGTGCGCCACTGCAAATCCTTCATCATCATCAACGGAGAGCTCCACAGACGTAGCGTGACTGGCGTGTTCTAGTGCTGCGTCCAACCAGAAGAAGGCCGCAAAATCCTCCAGGACATTCATGCCGGTGACTGCGGCCACCACACCGGCGCCAAGTCGCTAGTCGCCAAGGCCATGCGGCACGGCTTCTACTGGCTCACTGCACATGCCGACACCACCAACATCGTCCAGCGATGCGTCGGGTGCCAGAAGTACGCCCACCAGACGCACCTCCCTGGTTCGGCACTCAAGACCATCCCCATCACATGGCCATTCGCCGTATGGGGCATGGGCATGGTAGGCCCATTCAAGAAGGCCCCATCTGGCTTCACCCATCTCCTGGTCGCGGTCGACAAGTTCACCAAATGGGTCGAGGCCAAGCCAATAAAGAAGTGCGACGGCAAGACGGCCACCAAGTTCTTATGCGAACTCATCTATCGATACGGCTACTCGCACAACATCATAACAGACAACGGCACCAACTTCACCAAGGGAGCCATGGCGGAATTTTGTGAAGAACATGGCATACGACTCGACCTCGCTTCAGTCGCCCACCCGGAGTCGAATGGCCAAGCAGAACGCGCCAACCAGAGCGTCCTCCACGGGCTCAAGCCGCGACTCTAGGTGCCCCTCGAGCGCACCCCGGGATGTTGGGTCGACGAGCTTCCCTCTGTGATATGGGGGATCCGCACTTCCGTCAATCGCTCCACCGGGTTCACACCCTTCTTCATGGTGTACGGCGCCGAGGCTGTAATGCCAACTGACCTGGAGCACGATTCACCTCGAGTCGCCAACTACGTCGAGGCGACCAACGAGGTCGCCCGCCAAGACGACATCGATCAACTCGACGAAGCACGCGACATGGCTCGCTCTCGCACCACCATATACCAGCAAGGACTCCGCCACTACCACAGCCGCCGAGTACGAACCCGCACGTTCTAGGAAGGCGACCTGGTCCTATGACTGGCCCAAGACAAGAAAGGCATGCACAAACTCTCCCCCCCATGGGAAGGACCATTCGCCATAGGGCGAGTCCTCGGTAATGACGCCTACTACCTCATCGACATACGAGGTGACGGCCAGCTCGAGGTCGGGAGGCCATGGAACATAAACCTCCTCAGAAAGTTCTACACTTAGAACCTCAAAATTGTACTCAGCTGGCATATATAATGAAATCCATTCGGATCGCACAAATTGTGTCTACTCGCCATACTCTTGTGCCACTCGCACTCGTACATATTAGCAATATGCTACTCATGGAAGTCAACCTCTGGTCGAGCGACCGACACGGCTAAGTAGTGCGGCACAAGGGCACCAGAAATACTCGAGCCTTGGGTCGTCCACGACAACGCCAATCCGGAGCTGCCATTGGAGTCGCCTAGCCCGACTGGCCCACCGGGCCAAGACAACCGATATACGCTTCTCACAGCGACCTGTCCCTCCCATCCTCGCACAAAGAGACTCGAACGGTTAAGTACCACGCACGGGGACTCCACAAAACAGGAACCCCCACGCGGCTCGGGAACACACCAAGTAAGAGAGTTGCCTTGGACTCGCCAAGCGACTGGCTCTCCGGGCCAGGGGAGGAGACGTGTTACAAACAACGCATTAACAACCTATGACAGGAACACGACCAATATGGTTGAGCACCACGCTCGGGGACTCGCCCACAAATCAATCCTACTCGCGCTCGGGGACTCGCCACTCAGAAGACGCGAGAGACAAAACAATACACAACCAAAACAAAACACAAAAGTATACAATCGAGTTATACCCCATTAAAGGGAGAACGCGCTCGGGGACTCGCTCAATCAAAAATAAACAAACCACGCAAACTTGGTTGCAATACGAGTCGATTGACTCCCCTTGGCATACATTACAAAATGCATTACAGTAGTCGCCCCTTGGCATACATCATAAACTGCCCAACTACATTGTTTACTCTACAGGTCCTGACGAAGAAGGACCGCCACCCCCCTTGACACAAACAAAAGGCTTCCACGGGTTCGTCAGGTACGTCGTTAGTGACTTCGACAACGCCGACCGGAAGGGCTGCTCCGACTTCATATCACGATGCTCCGGCTCAGGGTCGCTAGGCGCCAACACAGTCTTCTGGTATGGCAGCAGATCCCCCATCGCCAGGACCCGATCGGTGTAAGGGGCGGCCTTCACAGTCAGCTTCAGCACCTCGGACATCTCCACCGTGCCGGTCGCCGATGGGTAGCCACTCATCACGTCGTCAAGGTCGAAGTCGTCGGGGAAGTGGGCGAGACCCAAGCTCAATGCTATGGTGGCCCCGCGCCTGAACGCCGAGCGTGCCATCCACTCCACGATGACATGCACCTCCTCCAGATAGCGCCACACCTCCGTGAGCCCCCCAGGAATAACCTCGGTAGGGGACATGCCTTGAAGAACCGCTTGGACACATAACGCCGAAGACGTGGCCGCGTTCACCACGGCAGTCACGCACTGCGAAGCGTTGAAGGTCTGAACCACCGGGTTGCCTTGACCTATCACAGCTGCAAAATCAGACGTTAGTGAAACTATGGACATCCCCAATCAGGGACTCGTCGAACAAGTCAGGCAAAGACGGAGACTCACCAAGGAGTTTGCGGCAGTTCTCCGTCACATGCTTCTCCAAGGCGGCTTGATCGTTGTGCAGCCCCACGATGATCGAGTCTGTGGCTTTGCGTTCCTCCTTAGCCACAGCGACAGCAGCCTTCGCTCGGTCCTCCAAAGAAACTGAGGCCGCTCTCGCCTCCTCAGAGTCCTAGATCAGGGAGGCAATTCGTCCATTCGCCACGTCCAGCTCAGCGACTGGAACATACCCTTCGTAGGCCTTGGAAATTGCAGCCGGGAAACCATCTGAAAAGAGAAACCATCAGCGCGCCATACACCAATAGTTCACACTTGATAGAGGAAAGGATAGAGAAGCAGATACTCACCAATAGTTTCCTGAAGCCGCTGGTTCACCTCCTGCGCTTCGCGCAGATCATGCTCCAAGCGCACCCTCGCGACCTGCCGATCGGTCGATTCCCTCTGCAAACCCTGCAAACAAAAACACACCTCAGCACTTACCAAAATCAACATCCAGTTCATAGCCGCTGGAATTCAACGACTAAGAACTCGGGGACTAGAGAGTAGGAAAAAAGTTCAATTCCTAGCCGCCGAAATTCAGCGATTAGGAATCCGGGGACTGGAGAGTAGAAAGAAGCTCAGTTCCCAGCCTCTGAAATTCAGCGACTGAGAACTCGGGGACTGGACATACCTGAATAGCAGCGCCAAGCATCCTGTGAAGTTCACCGGCGTCAGTCGACAGGATCGTGAAAGAGGTGCGCCCACGACAGGTCCCAATGTCCGCATCCATGATCTCCGGACTCTGTGGAGACTGGGTGTCCGCCACGCCTGGAAACCCCCTGGCCATGAAGCGCGGGAACGTTGCCGACGCTCTGGCAGGGCCACTGGTTGTCGGGGCCGGCGCTTCCGGCGTGGCCGCAGCCAAGACCGGCTCCGATCGCGCCGCCACCACTTCTTCGGCGACTGCCGCAACATCAGGCTCCGCGGCGCCATCCCTGGCTATGGCGGCGTCACCCTCCTTCTGCTTCTTCGTGCCTTCCGCGGTTGCTACATCTCCGGCGGCTTTTCTCTTCTTGGGGAGATCGCCCTTTCCCGTGGTGGCGGCTGGTGGAATCTTTGCCACCGACGGACGGCCAATCTTCTTGGCTCCAGACCTGCCAGAATTCCCACATTCAATATAACAACAATACAAAAACAAGAGGCGAATCGGAATGAAGAACCAATACTCACTTAGCGATCGGAAGAACGCGAAGCTCGGTGCTGATGTGCGCAGGCTTGTCCAATTCTAGACCCAGCTTGCGAGTGAGCACCCTCTCGAAGACATCTGAAGCCCATGACACCGTGGGCTTCCTCGACGACGAAGCTGCGGTCACCGAAATCTCCGGCTCCGAAGACGGGACCGCTCTCGACGGCTGCGGCGACTTAGACGTCGCCGCCTCAGCCGCTTCCTGGCTTGGAACCCCCGAGACCATCGGTGCAATCACCGCTAGGGGAACCTCTACCACTGCCTCGATGTCCTCGCCCTCCAACCCCTTCGTCGGGATCGCGCCCTTTGGGGCTTTGCGCGAGACTTCGGGGGTGTCTTCATCGTCGGAGTCGTCGTCCGACTCAAACACCACCGCCGACTTGGACGGCGACATTGGCTTCTTCGCTGGTGACTTGGGCTTGCGTGCGGGCTTCAACGACGTAGCAGTACGCCGAGACGTGTGCTCCTGCGCGACCTCGTCGCCTCCGTCGTGTTTGTCCAGGCTGCGGCTCGCCTCGAACTCATGTTGTTTCTGCATACGGGTCTTGCGAGCCACGGGCGTTGGGGGAGGAACCTCCTCCTCCTCCCCGTCGCTGTCGGAGGAGTCCCCCTTGGAGTCTTCCTCGAGTTCCTGGGGAACCTCTTCGCCGAGCGGAGGGAGCCAACCCTCCAACACCTAAAAAAGCTGAAAACCACCACGAGTAAACACCAAATGCAGCGACTGAGAATTGAGGTGCGGAAATAGCGACTGGGAGAAAACTTACTATGGGGGCTTCATTCTTCACTGGAGTGTACGGGGCAAGCCCGACCGACACGCTGGTGAACTCCGCATCAGTGATCTTTTTCAGGGCGGCCTTGTAGTCCTCGGCCTCCCATGATTCCTTGCTGGTTCGGGAGGGGTCTTGCTTCCCGATGTACTCATACATCCAATACGGCCGAGCCGCCAGCGGAACCAGACGCCGCCCGAGCCAGCAGTTGTAGAGGTTGATCGAAATCAACCCCTGGTCCATCAGCTTCTGGATCTGGTCCATCATCTCCACGACGGCCATCCGCTGGTCCTTAGGAAGCTTCTTCGGCGCCAACCGGCGAGGCTCGCTCCTTTCGGTGACGAACTCGAGAAGTGCCACCTCGCCGGAGGGAGTGGATTCTTTTACGTAGAACCAGCTCTTCTTCCACTCGCTGGCGGCCTTCTTTGGCAGGAGGAGCTTGATGAAATTGGCCTTCGGCTTCAATTGGAACGTGACACCGCCTGCGGCCAACATCAAGCCACCGGACGCCTCGCACCCGATGCGGCCGTGGAAGAGCTCCAACCACAACGAAAAATACGGTCTGCAGCCGAGATAGCACTCGCAGAAGGCGATGAAGATCGCCAGCTGCTCGATGCTGTGCGGGCCCATATCCGATGGTTTGATCGCGTAATACGCGCAAAAACGGCGGAAGAAGAGCGAGGTGGGGAATCCCAGACCCCTTTCAAGATGGCTGGGGAAGCAGATGAATACGCCGGGTCGCGGCTTCGGCTCGGTCTCGGAAGAGGGGGGAACCCACCAGTTCCCCTTGCGGAGGACCCCGGCGTCCTTGAAAGATTTGAGCTGGGCTGTGGTTGTGGTGCATTTGGATTTTCCCCATGAGCCTTTGGGAGGCGCCATCAGGTAGGACGTGGAATCGCGCGGAAAGGACGAATCGGAAGGTTGAAGGCGGGAAGATTGAGGACAGGAAGAATGCGTATGGGAGAATAAAGAATACAGGAAGGATTCACAGAACTGAATCATCACTCCCCTTATATGGGAACGCCACCCACCAAAATCGGGGTAGCCGTTACCCACGGTAATTGTGCCGAAGTTACCGTTGGAAATTCCAATGGATAGTTTGACCAGAACTGATGGTCCAACTCCTTCATTCCACCCGCTACCCGCTAGTCTTCTCCACTCGCCGAAGCGGCGACTTGATAACAGTAATGTTCGTCGGGGTAGCGAGTGGAAACCTGGGGAAATTCTCCTCGATTCTAATGGAGTCCATCGTCGACTCGACTGGGCGTCCAAATTGGGCTCGCCTACTTCGATCGCCAAAGGGACACCTGCGCCTGAATCAACGATGGCCTCGGGGACTACTGATGGGGATATGCCAAAGGGGGGTATGCCCAGCAGGACGTTCCGATTGGGCCGAAGGGCCTATGAGTGTGCCTGAGGGACGGCGACTGGACTACGACGGAAGGAGAAGCCTGGCGACTAGAAGCTGAAGGCCCAGAAGCATATCTGAAGCCCAGTCGAATTAGGTCAGAAAGCCTCCGAGTCTGTATCTGGCTCGGTTGTAACTTGTAAACCCTAGCGAGGTGACTCCTATATAAACCTTCCTAGGGTATCCTAAGAACTCACGTTCCATCATACACCCCCTCTAGCGACTCGCTGCTTAGACGCCGAGCTCGCCACCCCTGTAACTCGCTCTCCAATAATCTAATCTAGCAGAAGTAGGTCTTTACCCTCCGAGGGGCCGAACCTAGATAAACCCATGTGCATCCGCCCCCATCTTGCACCGCAGATGGCCGCCAACTGTTCCCCACGTTACAATCAATCGCTGCCAGTGGCAGCGACTGCCGTGGCTATTTCCACGACAACCAATGTTGTGACCTAGTTATTAACAACATCCAATGTCCATGATCAGGAAACATTGATCATCTTGTTAATCAACGAGCTAGTTTATATGAGAGGCATTACTAGGAACTTTGTATTTTGTTTATTAAACACACATGTATTACCGTTTCCAATTAATACAATTATAGCATGCAAAATAAATATTTATCATAAACATGGAATAATATAATAACCACTTTATTATTGCCTCTCGGACATATTCACTTCATATTTTGATAGGGGCAATGTCATTATTATTGACTGCATTGTATAATAAGCTAGATAGACCATTCGCAACGAGCAAAAACAGGAATAGTGAAAGGGGACACCTTGTCGGAGGCCTCGAGAAGGCGAAAATGAATCCAAGAGGGTTCCGTTAAACTTAACTTGGTAACTCACTGAGGTGACACATGACATTATCCAATCCACCCATCGATGAGAGAAGCCCAACTTTTGCATCACTTTCTTTAGAAAATCCCAGTCCACCCTGTCATATGCTTTAGAGAGGTCTAATTTGTAAGCACAAAAATCTTTGTTCACATCCACATTATTCTCAATAAAGTGCAAGACTTCAACGGCTACAAGTGCATTATTCGTAATCAGGCGACCAGGAATAAACACACTTTGGTTTTTGGAGATAATTTCACCCAAAATGGGCCTCAGCCTATTAACCATGCATTTGGCAATTACTTTATAAATGACTGAACATAAACTTATTGGCCTGAAGTCCTTCAAGGTTTCAGGTTGATCATTCTTTAGGATTAGGACAATTGAAGTCCTTCTGGCATATGTCCCGTAATAAAAAACAATTTTACTACGTTAGTTACCTCATCCTTGATTGTACCCCAGTTCTTCATCTGTGAAGTCCTTGCATAAATCTGTGTTCATATCCAGTGTTACTTTTTCTCGTATCAAATTGATCAAGATATTAGAGTTAAGAGAGGGATCTTTAGTGACCAACTCTTGAAAATATGAGGTTGCCATTCGCTCCATATCTGTCGGCACATCTATCCATGCTCCTTCATCATTCTTTAGTTTTTTATTTTATTTCTCCTCGCTCTCCAAATGGCTTTTTGGTGACTTTTTTTGGGTGTTTTTGTCACCCTCTTTTAGCCAGGTTACGCGGGACCTTTGAAGCCACAACGGCTCCTCCTTGTACAACAGTTCTTGCATGTGAGTAAAGGCTGCACGGATCACCCTCCGCTTGGCGTTATTAAGTTGCAGGGATTTCAACTCTTTCCTAGTGTTATTTAATTCCTTCAGAATGTTTCCAAACTTGCGTTTGCTCCATTCCTGTAGCATGGTCATTACTTTGTCCAACCCCTGCATAATGTCCGTGAGATCATTCTTCTGACCTGCCGCTCCCCATGCATCCTTGATCCGTATGTTTAAATTTTAGAACAACTCTGATTAAATCTTAGCCACTAATTAGGCATCTAACATCCCAAATAATTTAGGTGATGTGGATCAACCTAATGCTCGAAAAACACTCTTTTATTGCTTTAGTATATAATAGACAGGAGTAGGGGGCCATTGTCCCCCTTTGACCGAGGAAAGATCTTCCACCTTAAACAAGGTGCCATTGGTGTCATGTTTCGGGCCCAAAATCCGAGGACCGGCCCAGCTTATATCATTGAGTCTCCTATCTCTACACATACACATGTACGGCCTGGTCCTCCATGTTAAAGAGGACAGAATGGTCTTCTTGACAATGTTGTAGTATTCGGTAGTAAATATTTTTTTTGCTTAAAGATTATAACAACAAGTCCCCGTACCTAGCTTAGTTGGTTAAAGTGTTGATCTTATGAGCCCAAGGTCACTGAATTTCTTGCAGGACAACAACTGTAGGTCACTCACTAGTTCCCTTTTGGACCAATATTGAATTTCTTCCAGGACAACAACTATAGGTCACTAGTTTCCACGAATAAAAATACCAAATATTTGATTTCTTTCAAGGCAACAACTTGCGGTCACTAGTTTCACGGGTACTCTATTAGCACTTCCACATTGTCGGATAACGGGACATGGATATCTCCACTTGATTCTGGAAAACTTGTTTGAATTGAGAAAGTGTCGTGTCATTCAACCAGATGCACCCTCCAACATCTGTCCTTAAACTATGCCCACTGAACTTAGGTCTCGACATGCCGGTGCATGCTAGAGAAAGTCGAAGCTAGCATAGTTGAAGAACCGGGCATGACAAATTTGTCCTATTGTATAAAAAAAATCCCCAAGAAAGTATGACCGGTACAAGTAAAAATCCTCCCCAAAACCATATCTTGTCCCTTCCAAACCATTCGAAATTATCCGGTTAACCACCAATTAAACACATATATCGAGAACATCTTGCTCCCTATGCACTAATAAGAGCAGAGGTTACAGCTTGTCGAACTTCGCAATAGGAGGCCAATGTAACTACTCACATGTTGAGTATGGTGATAAACTGTCTTGAATTATCAACATTCACCTTAATATGGATTGTCTTGTCCACAACCACTTCTTGGTGGATAATAATTGTGTGAGGCAGAAGACATCAAATAAACACAAACACAGCTTTGGTCATTGCCAATGTCGTGATAAAGATAGAATATACACCACACCGGTGTTTTCCTTCACATATATATATCATGCTGCCTGTTATCCTCATCAAAATAATAAAGGGGACAACAAACATTGATTATAGTGGAAGCACTATTACCTTGAGATTAAGCTTTATTATATTGTGATGCTCGGTCTCTTCATTTTTTTCTTTTTTTTTGTAAAGAAGGGGCTTCGAACTTTTTTGCTAACTCTACTCATTTGAGCGGGAGTATTGGCCTAGATTGTAACATATTATCTGCACGAAGAGTACACAAAATCCTTTAGGTGGAATATTCTTTTCATAAAATTATACCAACATGTTAACATGTGGTTAGAGTGTTGACATTTCATCCACGAGGAACATATTTAGACATAACGTAAACCGACAATACATTCATTGCCCTAGTGATAGAGTAGTGGAGAGCAAGGCAAAGTTTGGTGGGAAAGAAGAGAGAAGGATGGTCATACCCACCAAAAGGTATTTTGAAAATCAATGTCGACGCTGCTTTTCTTATTGACAGGGGATGATGAAGTTCATGTTTCCGCATGTAGAGACTCACCGTGTGTTGTTGATGCAATGCAATGATGGCCGAAGCCTATGCTCTACGAGATGGTTTTTGCTTAGCTGAATATGTCGGTTGCAATAATTTTATTATGTAGTGATGGGGGATTTTCAGTTGCTACCTTTAGTGATTGCACAATCCTTGCTATAAGTCCTATATATGCCACCTTTAAACAGTACCCCAATAGAAGTCATTGAGGTTTTTTTTTTGAGAGAGAAGTCATTTGGGTTGATCATGAGCTTGCTAGGAATCTTGTATGTAGGGAATTGACCCCATAGCTTTATTTTCACCATGATGAACGATGTATTTGTGTTTGGTATAGTCAATAAATCTCTCTCCGATTTTCGCAAAAAAAAAATCTCTCTCCGATGGCTTTGCATAAAAAGAACTTTTGCTTACTGGAAAATATACGTTTTGGTGTTGGCCTCGTTTTCAAACAGCACCCTCTTTCTTCGGGGTAAGTTTTTTCTCCCTTTCTCCAAACTGTAGTACCCGTTCGAGCCCTCTGTCTGAAGTTCCTTGGGCGGCCCGTTCCATCCCGAATCTGGTTCGTGCACGCCAAGTCGTCAATCAAGGCCCACGTGACCGTGTGCCAGGATAAACCCTAGCCCCTCCTCCATCCGCCGTCGCCGTCGCTGTCGTATTCTGCTGGCTCCCGGTTTGCTCCCCGCCCTGAGGCTGCTGCGGCTCCCTCGCCGCGCCGTCGTCAGGTACCCATTGTATCCCGTTCCTTTTCCTTCCGTGCGATTGATTGGTAGAACAGTAGAACGGCGCCGCCACCGCTGTAGATTCGTAGGCACGCGAGCCAGAGTGACTCGTCGTTTCTTGCGCAGATTCGAGCGTAGATTGCGCCTACTCGCGCCGGCCCGGTGAATTCCCGATTTTTGCCGCGAGGTCTGTGTTTCGTTGTGTCGGCACAGCGGCCTCAGATGGGTCAGTGATCTGATGACGAATTTCATACTAGTTGAAGTAGTACATGGGGAACTGTGAGTTTTACCTGTCGGTTGATGTAGCTTTGGGGCAGACAGATCGGTGTTCATTCTTATGTTTTTAAGTATGCCAACTTTCTTCTAGTTGTGGGGTCATAATTGGCCCGAAGTGATGCGTGGCTGCTGTACCTTGGTCTGCAGTAAGTCGATCGGGGTCTACATGCTTTTCTAGTTCAGAAGGACTTCGATTGTTTTCTGAATTTTTTAAAGTTACTGTGGGGAATTTGAACAACTAAGTGCATATGCAAAAGATGAATGTAGCTATCATGAATGTGTGCACAGGCTGTATGCAATTATGTGTGGTTTTCACTTTTCAGGTTCTGTTGCAGTTTATGCGTTGCTTGTTCAGGCTACTTCTGTTAGTTCCTTCATTAAGTTACTAGTTGGTGGCCTGTGTTCTCGTTTTGATTGATGTCCCATACAGGGATTTCTTGTTTCTGTTGTTCTCTTACTGTGGTTCTGTAGATATGTAGTGTGCATTTAGTATTTTGTTGTACATTATTTTTAATATGCAGATCAGATTCATTCTAGATTCTTAAGTAAATATATGTAAGAAGTTAGCCAGCAATGTTTTTTCTCGTCAAGTTAGTTAAATATATTAGATTTCGAAGGTTAATTTTGTTAAATGTCTTGATGATGTTTGCTTATGGTTCTGTTACATGATTAGCTTCATCAGACAGATCCATGTTGATCCTTATGATTTTTCTAGTACGGCGACTTTCTTCTGGTTGTGGGGTCATAATTGGCCCAAAGTGATGCGTAGCTTCTGTACCTTGGTCTGTAGTAAGTCTGTTGGGGTCTCCTTGCATTTGTAGTTCAGAAGGACTTTGGTTTTCTGGAAAGTTCTAAGTTACTGTGGGGAATTTGAACAACTATGTGTGTATGTAGAGATGAGTGTAGCTATTATAAATGTGTGCATACAAGCTGTATGCGATTTTGTGTGGTTTTCAGGTTCTGTTGGCAGTTTTATGCATAGCTTGTTCTGGCTACTTCTGTTAGGCTCTCCATCAAGTTACTAGTCAATGGCCCATGGGAAAGATAGTGATCGATTGCCCATATATGGATTTCTTGTCTTTGCTGTTGTCTTATTGTGGCGCCGTGGAAATTTAGTGTGCATTTAGTATTTTGCTCTACATTAAGTTCCAATACGCAGATCTGATTTGCTCTAGCTTTGAATAATGCTTGCTTCTCAATTTTGGATTTTAAGTAAATATAGGTAAGATGTTAGTTAGCAGAGTTTTCTCTCCAAGTTGGTTTAATATATTAGATTTCAAAGGCTAATTTTGCTAGATGTCTAACTGATGTTTTCTTATGGTTCTGGTATTATTGTCCTTTACATGATTAGCTTCATCATATTGACGTTCCTTAGATTTGTTTGAAACAAGATGTTCATAAGATATTGCATCACTATAATTCGTTCAAATATAATACTCCCTCCCTTCCTTGATATAAGGTGTGTAGTTTTTTGAAAAAAAAACCTGAAATATAAGGTGTATTGCGTTGCACCACTCGTTTGGACAACTTTGTTTTGGGATTTGATTACGGCCTTGTTTGATTCAAAGGAATCACATAGGATTTTTGGAGGATTTTGATCCTTAGGAATTTTTCCTATGTGCATCGTTTGATTCATAGGATTTGACCCTTAGGAATTTTTCCCATAGGATTGCATTGCACTATGTTTTGGAGGAAACTTTCCATCCACCTCAACCTCATGTTACAATTCCTTTGCTTTTCCTGTGAATCAAACACTTCTTTGAGATAAATTCCCGTAGGCTCCAAATCCTGTAGGATTCAACTGGACATGACATTCTAATCCTGCGTTTTTCCTATTCCTATGTTTTTCCTATCCCGCGAATCAAACAGGCCCTACATTTAGGAACGGAGGGAGTAGTTCAGAAGCTTTATATCCAAGATATACAAATGTATGATTTAGTCCTGAGTTGAGTTAAATTAAATCCAGTTGCTTACATTTCAACACCTGCAATTTGTTGATTGCTCAGGAAAATGTCATCAAATACTGAAGGAGCCAAGAGTCATGCACGTAGAGACCTTTTGCTGAAAATCCAGTCAGATGCTCAAGCATGTTGGGAGGAGAGCAAGGTTTTTCAGGCTGAACCTGGCAATAAACTTCCGGGTCCTGGTGAAAAATTCTTCGGCAACTTTCCATACCCTTACATGAATGGCTTACTACACTTGGGTCATGCCTTCTCACTGTCCAAGCTTGAGTTTGGTGCTGCATACCACAGACTCCGTGGCTCAAATGTCCTTTTGCCGTTTGGTTTTCATTGTACTGGTATGCCCATCAAGGCCTCAGCTGATAAGCTTGCTAGGGAGATTCAACAGTATGGCAATCCTCCAGTATTTCCTGCAGCAGAGGATGATTCAAGTGCTGAAGTGGCAGATGATAGCCAGGTTGACCAGGCTGCTGCTGTTGCCCCCGATAAATTTAAGAGTAAGAAATCAAAGGCTGCTGCAAAGACTGGCTTGCAGAAGTTCCAGTGGGAGATCATGAGGGGCTTTGGCCTTTCAGATGAAGAAATCGCCGAATTTCAGGATCCTTCTCACTGGCTGACCTACTTCCCTCCGTTGGCAAAGGAAGATCTTAAGGCTTTTGGCCTGGGTTGTGATTGGAGGCGCTCATTCATAACCACTGATATGAATCCTTTCTATGATGCTTTTGTTCGCTGGCAGATGAGAAAGCTGAAGAAAATGGGCAAAATTGTTAAGGATATGAGGTACACGATCTACTCTCCATTGGATGGCCAACCCTGTGCTGATCATGATAGGGCATCGGGTGAAGGTGTGCAGCCACAAGAGTATGTGTTGATTAAGATGGAGGTGATCTCACCTTTTCCTCCCAAGATGAAGGCCTTGGAAGGAAAGAAGGTTTATCTGGCAGCTGCTACATTGAGACCTGAGACAATGTATGGGCAAACAAACTGTTGGGTACTGCCTGATGGGAGGTATGGGGCTTTTGAGATCAATGAAACTGATGTCTTCATTGTGACAGCAAGGTCTGCTCTTAATCTTGCATATCAGCATCTATCCAGGGTCCCGGAAAAGCCTACCTGCTTGGCTGAGCTTGTTGGCAGTGATTTGATTGGTCTGGCATTAAGGTCTCCTCTTTCCTTCAATGACGTAATATATGCACTTCCCATGCTCACTATCTTGACAGATAAAGGTACTGGCATTGTGACCAGTGTGCCAAGTGATTCACCAGATGATTACATGGCACTGCAAGATTTAATCACAAAGCCGGCTTTGAGAACGAAGTTTGGTGTCAAAGATGATTGGGTTCTTCCATTTAATATCATACCAATAATCAACATTCCTGAGTTCGGGGATAAGTCAGCTGAGAAAGTGTGCCTTGATCTTAAGATTAAGAGCCAGAATGACAAGGAGAAGCTTGCTGAAGCGAAAAGGATGACTTATCTTAAAGGATTTACAGATGGAGTGATGATTGTAGGGGAGTATGATGGCATAAAGGTTCAAGAAGCGAAGCCGCTGATAAAGAACAAGTTGCTGGGAGAAGGCTCTGCTGTATTGTATAGTGAGCCTGAGAAGAAAGTCATGTCGAGATCTGGCGATGAGTGTGTCGTGGCTCTTACAGATCAGTGGTACATAACTTATGGTGAAACTGAATGGAAACAGAAGGCAGTCAAGTGTTTGGAAAATATGAATACATTCTCAGCTGAAACCCGCAACGGATTTGAGCACACATTGGGCTGGCTGAACCAGTGGGCATGTTCACGTTCTTTTGGCCTAGGTACTCGCATTCCATGGGATGAGCAGTTCCTAGTAGAATCTCTTTCCGATTCAACCCTATACATGACTTATTACACCATTGCACATCATCTACAAAATGGTAACATGTATGGACAAGAAATATCTTCTATCAAGCCAGAAGAAATGACAGATGAAGTATGGGAATATGTGTTCTGTGATGGTCATGTGCCCAAGAGCGATATCTCTCCTGTCCTCTTGAGCAAAATGAAGCAAGAATTCGAGTACTGGTACCCCTTCGATATCCGGGTATCTGGTAAGGACCTTATCCAGAATCATCTGACATTCAGCATTTACAACCATACAGCACTTGTTCCAGAGCATCACTGGCCTCGTGGCTTCCGCTGTAATGGGCATCTTATGCTCAACTCTGAGAAGATGTCCAAGTCCACGGGGAACTTCCGAACTCTTAAGCAGGCCATTGAAGAATTCTCTTCGGATGCTACTAGGTTTGCGCTTGCTGATGCTGGTGATGGTATGGACGATGCAAACTTTGTTTTTGAAACTGCAAATGCTGCTATTTTGAGGCTTACAAAGGAAATTGCATGGATGGAAGAAGTTATAGCCGCTGAATCTTCTCTGAGAGGCGGTCCTCCCTCTACTTATGCTGATAATGTGTTTGCCAATGAGATCAACATTTCTGTAAAAGAAACTGAGAAGAGCTATAACTCCTTCATGTTCAGAGATGCTCTGAAGTCTGGGTTCTATGACCTACAGCTAGCTAGAGACGAATACAGGCTTTCTTGTGGATTGGCAGGCATGAACCGTGAGTTGTTGGGGCGGTTTATGGAAGTCCAGACCAAGCTTATCACCCCGATCTGTCCACACTATGCTGAGCATGTGTGGCAAAAGATCCTGAAGAAGGAAGGTTTTGCAATAAAGGCTGGCTGGCCAGTTGCAGGGACCCCGGATCCTACTCTAAGAAGCGCGAACAAATATTTGCAGGACTCCATTGTTTTAATGAGGAAGCTGCTTCAGAAGCAAGAGTCTGGTTCAAAGAAACCCAAGAAGGGAGCTGCAGCTCCTCCAGCAGAAAACAAGCTCACCATTGGTCTGATCTACGTCAACGAGCACTATGATGGATGGAAAGAGCAGTGTTTGAGGGTGCTTCAATCAAATTTTGATAGCCAAGCACGCTCCTTTGCCCCTGACGAGGAGATCAATGAAGCGCTGAAGAACTGCTTCATCGACCGTGAGACGAACTTCAAACAAGTACAGAAGCTCTGCATGCCTTTCATCAGGTTCAAGAAAGACGAAGCAAGGAATGTTGGTCCCCAGGCTCTGAACTTGAAGCTTCCTTTTGGCGAGATAGATGTGCTTGAGGAGAACCTGGAGCTGATCAGGAGGCAGCTGGGGCTCGAGCATGTCGAGGTCCTGTCGGTGTTCGATGGAGCTGCTCGTGCCAAGGCTGGAAGGCATGGTCCTGTGCTGGACAAGAACCCACCTTCTCCTGGCGAGCCAGTCGCGATTTTCATGAGCAAGGAGGAGTTTGGAGCCCAAAATTAGCCTCAGGTTACACTAGCAAGCAGGAGTATGTCTCTGTTAACAGAACTTGTTGAGATGCTCTACCTTACATTTTTTGGACATGTTAAAGTTACAATACCTACCCCATCTTTCAAATTTGCTCTGCATCTGAACAGGAGTTTGTTGAGATGTTTAGCACATGTTATTCCAGTTTGAATTTGGTTTCTGTTGAGTGAATTTACAGAGCTCTTCTCTGTTGGTTGAAGGTTTATTTTGTGAACGTGTGTAATTCTGGGAGTTCTTTCAGTCTCGTCTGTAATTTACTCACCGAAGTTGTCTATATCTGAATTCTCATACACTTAAAATTACATGCTTGTACTGAAATCTTCAGTGAACATGCCTAGCTGTTCTGTGGTCAGTTTTCATACATGTTGCCCTTTTGTAGTTGTTGAAATGTCATGAACATGATGCTATTTCCTAATGAGACTCGAAAAGGATGAGATGGGGGTGTAGTTCCTGGTTGTCTCGGTGTTCAGTTTCTGGTATAGTATTCATCATGTGCATTCGAGGGCTTATTTGCGACGTATCTTGATGCCACAGCCTTGTAGTTTTTTCAGCCAATGCATGTATGTATGTGCGTGTGGTGTTTTCTCAGGGCCAAAATTTGCTCCTCTAATCTTTACATAGTGGTGCTCCGTGAACGATGGCCCTGTAACAAAAGCTGGTTTGCAGTAAGTTTACTTGTGTTGTATGAACCTATTGGTTCCTCTAACCTGACAGAGTGGTGCTGTGCTCAACTATGGGTATCTGCATGATGATCCTTGTACTAAAACTGACACCTCTGAAACTGCAGTTGTAGGTTGGTTACATAAATTTTTGTCTTCCTTTATACTCAGTTATCACTGCAACACATTTGGTTTTGAGTCATCAATTTTGGGAGTTGTGATGGTGGGCATTCTGAAAATTCCATTTCCATTTGCTAATTATTTCTCAACTGCAAAATCGAAAATAATGTTTTGGTTATTTCATGACCAGGCACTTCAAATGATGGTCCACCTCAAAACATCACTGAATGGTTAAGAGTTGTATCTGCTTGCTGCAAAATTAGGTAATTGAGAAGTTTGATGAAGTGAGTATGCATTGTAATTGGCTGTTTGTGCTTGTGATTCACTTACAAAATCTAAGATGAAAGTTCCCATATAGCTATTCACTGTAATGTTCTAGTTGCTACGAAATTCAAGATTTCAAGGCATAATTTCACATGCTGTTTGTTTGAGATCTTCTCAGCAACACAATGTCTAGGATAAGGTATCTACATTTTGTTCCTCTGATGTTTCTTCCTATCCCCGATGTGATATAAATCTATGCCTCAGGGGAATTTGTCAGTTATCATCGCTTTTAGTCATGATAACATGTAAGTATATTGTTCCATAATAATGTATGAGAATGATTTCTTTCTTCTGAAGTGACATTTTTCTATCTATGTGTGCATTTCATCCTTGAGAAAAAATAGACACTGTGATGTTAACCAATATTTGAAATAGTTCTGTCATATTTTCTGTTCCAACAACGGTCTTGTCAACTTCTGAAGCGGAAGATCTCCTTGTTATTGTTATTTCCCTCTTGTTGGACCGTCAGCTTGAAGGGTTACTGCTTATTCTGGGAGATTGTCTGAATTCGCTCGTCTTGTACTTAAATACTAGACATGGTGGCAGAGTCAATTTCTAAGAGGTAAAAGTTTCACCCTTAAAAAAATGGTAGCCAATACTGTGGTGATCATATATTCATGTCCAATCAGAGAAATGCCTGGAGTAGTTAAATTAGATCCTAAATAAGTGAGATGCTGACTAGCAATGACTAGTTGTCGACAAATATTTCATCATTGAATCCCATGTTATGCAAAGAGCGTCCTGTTTAGGGCTTATTCTTCTCTATTACTAGCTCCGTTCTAAAATGTAAGCCTTTCTAGCGGTTCAATTTTTATGTGAAGACGGTCATGTTGCATATACGTTGTCAGCTCATTGTATCTATATCTTCTTATAAAGCAAACCCCCACTAAGAGTAATTATGATAGTCTATCTAGGCATGCAGGCTATCCACGTCACTGTTTATTCACAGCCATATGATACATTGATCCATCGGTCTATTGTGTCATCTCTATCGGTCACATGTGGTGCCTTCTCCCATTTCACATGGCGTACGTATCTTCCCAACCGAGCCGTTTCTAGCATTCCTCATGGAAGCTCATCCGATTCATATTCCCCGTTTACCCCTCTTATGAAGATAGCAATAGATATTATGGCATCCCACACAGGGCCTTCAGTTTCTATTTGCAGGTGTATCTGACCCCCTTTCTCCACTCGCATACTGTGCACGAGGCACCCATTGAATTAGGCGATTCACTCCCATGGTCTCCTTGCAAGCAAGATTCATGGCTTTTACATCTCTATGTCGATCCCATGTGCGGGTAATCTGTTAAGCCCTTTGCCCTCTCCGCTCATTTATTAGTTGTTGCATCTCCTGGTCTTCTTCACCATATAGTAGCTACTAATTTGTGCAATTCCGATCCCCACAAGACAGGTTGTAGTTAACAACATCGCCAATGGCATCTGCATGCACAATCGTGTCCTTATGTTGTCCACTGATCCCTCATCACCCCATCCTGTGTTCATATTTGTACTTTCAGGTAAATATAGCATATGTGATTATGGACATAGTGCTCTTATAATATTTGACAATTTACGCAAGTACGTTCTAGAGTATTTGCTTGATTGTTATACAAATGGATGTTGAATCTTCGTTACTGAATTTTCGAGATGAAGGAAATTAAGCAGGTTAGTGCAAATGTATGAATCTAAGGTGATATGGTACTGAAGTTCAGTTCTACCACTACAGTCGGGTATCCTTATATATAATTTTCTTCAGCTATGGACAACAAGGTTTGTTTCCTCTTTCAGTATACTAAGCTCTCGAGAGAAAAATGGATGATTTATCATTGGGCAACTGGCAACACATTGATTTATTTCGTCTGGTCATGGAGCTCGAGTTTGTCCAATTTCAGGCTTTTATGGAGTATGGTTACAAAATAGGAATTATTATTTATCAGGTGCCATCTTCAGTTGGAAAGATCAAAGCTGGATTAGTTCTTACCTTGCATGTAAGTTAATTGATTGCTACATAAGTTTCTTTATATGAACGAGTTTATTCTCTACGCATCAAGCTGCATGCTGTTTCGTTTTCCTGGTACAGTTCCACCCTTTTCTAATAATTCTCTTTTTTTCACATCCATTAACTTTGCCGCAGGACTTTGAAGCAGCAAAATGGAAGTGCTGGTCTTTCACCAATACTATTTCATTTTTCTTTTCTGAAGATGGGTGAAATCTAAGTAACTGATAAACACATTTTGACACATTAGCCGTTTTATCTGATGACCATATAGTAATATGTTGCTCTAAAATGGAAGCTATGTGTTTTTGTACTTCGTGAGTGGTTCTTTCATGGTACATCGAGTTGACTCATTAGCCAGGAATGTATGGCTGCAACATATCTAGCCAAATTTCATTGTAATTTGTCTATTTAAATCCATCTACTCCAGTGATTGCTCCATCTTACTGAGGCTACTAAATTACATGACTGACTACCAAAGTCATGGGTGTCTCTGCGCTAAAACTGTACTGCATGAATCCAATCTATTTGGGATCTTTTGGATTAAAACATTTGTACCACAATCATACCTTGCATAATGTTGTAAGTTGTAACAATAACAAATCTTATAGCAATCGCACAAACCGTTTTCTATTGCTTAAATTTACTGTTGACATTTTTAATCAACCACAACTGCAAGAACACACGGGTGTATCGCATCTAATCTATATATTTTTTCATCCATAGATTTTTTCACGTTAAAAACTTTTGGTCGTCAAATATATAACAATTTCAAATCAATTGAATTTAGCCATTCGAATGTTCTGGCCAATTGAATCTTGCATATTTATGTAGAAATCTTCATGTTCCATGCATCTTCTACAAAAAAAAATATACAACAAACTTATTGAAGAGATACCCGTCGCAACACGCGGGATATCATTCTAGTTGTTGTAAAGAAGCTTTCTTGATTTTTTTTCCCCTTATGGTGTTTGCCTCGCTGAAGTGAGTTTCATAACATTACAGTTGCAGAGTCAGGATGGCGGATCTTAATAACTGTTTAAGGATTGTTGACTGCATCACCGGAACTAATGCCTGTAGCAAGTTGAGCCAGCTGCCCCTTGAGTTGCTCAAAATTAGCTCCGGCCTAGGAGTAAGCACGATCATGTGCGAATTGCCTTCCTTTTGACTAGTGCGCTGACTGCATATCTTGCATATAATATGAAAATATATTAAGACGATACTACATACTTGCTCTGTTCTCAAATAGATGTCGAAAATTTTGTTTAAATTTGAACATGTCTAGACACTAGTATTTTCCGAAAATTGATTTTGGCATTGCTAGATGCTGATAGGTTTTCCGAAAAACTCGGTCAAAGTTTATATCATGGATTTTTGAAAAAAATATATACTGCAGAGGTAGTGATAGCCAGCGCAGATATGGCTATTAAGCGCGCGCCCGAATAAGCAATCGGTTAGCGGATCTAGAAAAAGAAAGCATAGGTTACGCACGTGATTGATGCAACGTGGCAGGAAAGTATGTATAACTCGACCCAAACTGTCAGCTTCCGACGACGTTCCGTAACGGTGACGGGCCAGGTGTCTGCGTTCCCACGGCGGAGTTGAGCCGTCGCGCAGAAACGGGAAAATGGTCACGAGCGAGCTAGGCAGATCACGGACGTTCGTAGAACGCTGATGGGGGGATGGTGTACTAGCGTAATCAAAAGCTGGATAGTGAAGAACGTGTGACGCACTGACGGCTCGATGCGGCACGCACGGCCTGCTATGCTTGCTTGCTGACTTCGGCACCAGTGCTGGTTGTTGTTTGCCCTCTATCTCGTGATTGGACTCTTTACCTTGTCACAAGCTAGACGAGGTGATCGTGTGAAGGCCTGAAATCTTCTTTGACAGGTGCCTCCTTGAGTTTGATCACACGGTCTTGTCTTGTCTCCCGCTAATTGACAAATGCTAATCAAAGGAGATGTGGCATGCCACTTAAGGTCTACTGTCACCAGCAGCTTATATACGGCTTACGTCGCGAGATCTACGAATGGAGAGTAAACTAACGGGTCACACTAGTAGCTGGCGATCTGCAGGGATCTCTTTTTCATCGTATATATTTCTGCGTGATTTAAATATGTTATCGCCTGAATCCTACGTCAATGTGTCTTGAATTTTCTTTGACGACGTACGAACTGCTGTGATTGGCAGGGGATAAGCATCAAGGATCTGCTGAAACCGAACCTCAAGATTGCACCGTGCCGTACGTAGTTTGCGCTTTAGACCTACTACCTTTGGCGTGTTAGCTGATCTGGTACACAAATGATGATCTAGTAAACGCATGCAGTAGGTACCTTTTCCACCTTTCTGATTAGTTTTACATTTCATATAGTGTTCAACACGTTTTGTATCTAGTGCATGAAGATGAAGCGTGCTTTAAATTTGCTATACAAAATTTACGCAAATGACGTCTGGTTCAGCTGGTAAAACAATGACGTTTGTCTGTAAATGAATTGATGTTCACTGTGTTTTCAGTTCGACACAAAAAAAAAATTGAAAAAAAAAATCATGCTTAAAGCACAGATGTTGTTTGAAACATGAGTATGGGGAGTATGCATGAACATACAACGGGCAAACGCATTTGCGCGCGTAGGCGACGTCGACATGCCATACGTGTGCGCTGAGAACGTGTTGGTCTGCATGCGAGGGATTCCCGTTCCCGTCGCGTCACAGGAATAAAGCAGCAGCAGCGGGCCAGCAGAAACGAGGAACAAAGCACAAACAGATGAATGGATGCGACGTGGGAGGTGTAGGTAAGGTGAGCAGTGCAAGCAGAACCTACCAACGGCGACGGCGCCTCGACGTCGATGTCACGTACGCACCGCCGGCGGGCCAGGTGTCCCCGTTTCCTGCAGGTGCAGGGGATCGAGCCGTCGCGCCGAAACGGGAAATTTGGTCACGAGCAGAGACAGATATGACAGGATATGTAGCTCGATAGGTAGATTGGCAAAGTACTCCATGATTGGTTGTTGTTATTTCCGTACGTCCTCGTGAATCGTGATTGCTCTGGCCCAAAGCTCCATCGACCACGTGTCCTGTGTATTGTGTTAGACTAAGTCCAATGAGGATACCATAGGTAGTATCTTGAATGCCATGTTGAAAAATGAATCTTATACACAATTTCACATTGAGATTCTACAAAATAATAAATATACTAAGACTCTAGTACATGATACTATACATTGTGAAGATGGTATCATATACTAGTATCATATACATGATACTATGCATTGTGGAGATGGTATCATATACTAGTATCATATGTATGATACTACTATATGATACTCCCCAATGTGACTACTCTTAATCTCTTACTCTAACATTTTTTTTAATGGGAGAGCCCCGAAGGACCCAGAAGCTTTCGATTAATCACAAACAGCAGAGGTGTACAATATTGCAGAAGACCCCATAAGAAACCGAAAATAATACATAGGTCCCCATTTTATGTGGAGAAGACCCCACTGAAAGATGTGAGATGCAATCAGGTCCCTCCCTATCTCCACTGTCAAGCAGGAGGTCAGCTGCACTGCCGCCGAGCACCGCCACCGGGACGACACCACTTGCTTCAGTACCGACGTGGTACGTGGCCGCTGACCAGAAAAGAGGCCTCCGATGAAGGTTAAACAGATGCCAGAGCTCACCGGCTTTGACTGACGGCACGCGATTATGCCCGCCGATGTCGCTTCCAAGCTCCGGAAATCCCCGACGCAATACTCCACGCAAGCTCCGTCGAAGTTGAGCGACCCGCACTCCAGCACAACACTCCTGCCACGGGTGGTCGAAGGCGGGCAGAGGTGGTCGGAGCGGCGAGGAGAAATCCGCCGGAAGGGGAAAGATCGAAACTCCCCAGAGCGCCCTGGCCAGGCAATTCGCTCGCTGCCACCCACGTCCACTCCCTCGCCGCCACGGCCTGCCAAGAGGAACAGAGGAAAGCAGCGGGCATCGAAGCTAGCCCGAGCACCACACTTGCGCTTCTGACGAGGATTCGCTTGGAGTAGTACCGCCGGCGTCTTCAACCTCTGAAGTTCGCTGGAAAACACCCACCGCGGCCTCCTGCCGCCGCGCAGATGCGACAAGAGACAAAATCCATTGCCTCCACGGCCCGCAGACCCGCTCAATCCCCTCCTCCCCTCGCCACCACGGCCGGCCGGAAGAGGGGAGCGAGCAAGCCAACGAGAGGAGGGGCAAGCTTATGAGGAGGACTCCCGTCCAGGACAGCACCAACTCCAAACTCCCACCAGAGGAGCTCATCGGGGCACTGCTTGGACCAACCACTACACCATGGACCAAATAAGAGGGCATAGAACTGCCGGCAAAAGTCCACCTAAGAAGGCAATGAAACTGCCAACTTATATGACTTTTGCTGGCAGCAAGGCTTCCCTAATGTTTGGTCCATGGTGTAGTGAACTCCTGGTACTGCTCGCAAGCACCAGCAGAGAGGAGTCCGCAGGGACTAGAAATTGAATCGGCGAGACAAGCCGCCGTTCAAGCTCTAGACCACCTGCCTTATTGAAGGAGCAGCCGAAGGCATTCATCCCCTCCATCCCAACGAGGACGACGGTGAAGAGAACCAGTGGCCACCGCCGGATCTGGCTCGAGAAATCCGGTGAACTCCGAACGGCATAACGCCAACTATCGGGACAGATCCCAAGCCTACACCTAATATACACACTATAGCCACCTGTACCTTCGCTCAGCCCACCTCCACCGGCAACGCCGGCGAAGGCGGCGCCGGGTCGGCCCGGCGAGATCTGGTCTCCGCTCGAGTACTGTAGCAAGGGAAAGGGGTCCGTGTGCGGGGTCTATAGGTCTCTAGTTTCGTCGCTCTTACTCTAACATGGAGTTGCAAACTACTCATATGACAGGGTTACGAGATTGGTGTGGCTAACGAAAGTAACCATGATATATGTACAACAAATAGTTCTATGTTTTCGCCGTCTGCATTAGCACAAGCGATTTCACTAATATTGCCGATGCAATTAAGTTGAGATGCAAAGCATGATATAGTACATGAGCAGCAAACCCCTTTCACTAATATCTCCTTTTTTGGACTGACATAAACCCCTTTCCTCTGCATACAGACAGCCACACATATTATTGCAAAGTACCGTTTCAGTACAATCTGAATAATTAAACTCCATTGAGAAAAAAGAGAGCCATAATAACTTTACACTAAGCGCTTATGTATCATCAGTGGGTTATTAGGCCGCAGACCATAAAGTTACGAACTACTATTTGTTAGTACTATTTCATTGTTAAACATTGTATTACTACCTTAAACACATTTTCTTAATCAAATTAACAGTCAAAGTTAAACCTTGAAACACTATGTCCGGTGCAAATAGGGAGGGATGGAGTGTACACTAGTATCCCTTTCATTGTCTTCATAATAAAATTTTCTTACTCTTTGATAAACGAAATTGCTCAATTGGCATGCCATTTACGTGATATGAAGTCATTGTGCATAAGTAATTAGTTATATATACTTTTGTACTAACGCACGAGCCACATATTAACGGAGTAAACAACTTGTCTAATAATTCTTCTCTTTGCAAAGCTAAAAAATCCCCTAAGAGGAGAACACATAAAGTACATATCTCTATCCTTCTTATACCAACATAAAGAACATGCGTTAGCAACTTAGGATGAGATACTTCCACCTAAGATGTCCGAAATCTTGAACTCAATTTCATAATTATTATTATTGTACAACCAACTTATCCATACTCACTCAGTCATATGCTAATTAATGGCCTCCAAATAGTACTTATGATCCAACACTCCTTACCCCAATATGTTGTAGTTGGTTTACTTTGAAACACTATGTGATGTGCAAATAGGGAGGGATGGAGTACAACAGTATCCCTTTCATTGTTTTCGTAATAATTTTTTTTATTCTTTGATAAAGAAAATTGCTCAATTGGCATGCCGTTTACATAATATGAAGTCATTGTACGTAAGTAATCACTTATATGTACTTTTGTAATGATGCGCGAGCCACATATTAACAGAGTAAACACTTGTCCAATAATTCTTCTCTTGGTGAAGCTAAAAAATCCCCTAAGAGGGGAACACATAAAGTACATATCGCTATCCATATACGAACATAAAGGACATGTGTTAGGATGAGATACTTCCACCTAAGATGTCTGAAATCCCGAACACAGTTTCATAATTATCATTATTGCACAACAAACTTCCCCATAGTCAGTCAATTATATGCTAAATTAATGGCATCCTAATCATACTTCTGATCGAATGCTCCTTACTCTAATATGTCGTACTCGTTGTTTTACTTAATATTTTTATAAAAGACAAAGCCAAACCAAAAATCCACTTTGGCTCAAGAGGACTAGATAGGCTCGTTGTTAAAAAATATATTTCGAAGTATCAAAAAATCTAAAAGAAAATCTCGGACGTACATCTACGTATTCTAGGTGCCCATATAAAGTAGAAAATGTTTTACAATATGTGTAAAAACGAACAATATTCGGTGCTACAAAATGACTTTTCGTGAGATATTTTGTTTGTTTTGCCTAGGACAGTACATATTTTTTTTACAAAATGTTTGTGGACTTTTAAAAGATATGTACATTAACATCCTGGCATTTTAAATTTCTATTAAACTTTTTAAAATATGTTTATGTATTGGGATCATGTGGACCGTTTTAAAAAAAGTTGTAAGTAATATCCTACTTAAATGTGCTATATATGTTCTTAATAAGTACTACTTCTTTAACTCTATATTATAACATGTTTATTACCCACACAAAAAACATGTTTATTAGCCAAACCAATTTGGTATGCCTAAATGTCTTATAGTATGAAACAAAGGGAGTAGAGTATTAGTATACTCCCTCCGTCCCAAAAATGATGTCTCAAATTTGTCTACGCTTGGATGTATCTAGACACTATTTAATATATAATTTATACAAACTTGAGATATCTTTTTTGGGGTGGAGGAGTACATGTATACCTTTGCCGTAAATAGAGGGTCATTTTGTTGTAAAGAACGTTCTTGAAGATTAGTACAACTAGTATTGTCGTAAATAAATAAATAATTAAATGAACGTGGGATATATTCTTTGCTGCTTGTTGTTGCGGTATGAAACGAAGCTAACACACGCGCTCCATTATTCATAACCCACATGTTTAATTCGTTGTTATTGGAAACCTTGGTCCCGGAAGCAACTCGTATGCACCGTCCTTCCCTGACACCTATACTACCTATGGTCCAATACGGAAGTCCATGGCGGCGGACGGCGGTGCTGGTCGCCGCCACAAGTGGCAAACCGGGACGAGCCTCTCCGCCGTCCGCTAAGCCGATTAATTTTGCCCGCGTTCGGAGAAGAGCATGCACCACTTGTACACCCCCATTGCCTGAAGGTGCATGTGCTCTTTTTCCCCATTTTGTCAGCACACCAAGTCAGAAACGAAAGACTGCTTGTACAGTTCCTGCTCTGCCTACCAAATTGGTCAAGGACAGGTACGATATCATACGGCTCTCTGTAACAACAGCAGCAGGGTGTGACTCGACTGAACAATCAAGTTCGGAAAACAAAACGGAATGGAATAAAACCCCCCTTTTTTGCATGCAAAAGTCAATGCAGTTGGAGGTTGCATGTGCATGCGCCAGCACCGTGCAAGCTAGCTAGTATGGGGGTGATCTGGGATGGTGGATCACGTACATATGGGCTTGCCTATTCCGTTCGATAGAAGTATCATTGTCTTCAGTGAAATAATTCCGGTATGCCGTTTTTGTGAACCTTCCAACCACACCGTGGTTTTTAAAAGTTTTTTGAAGCTAGGAGTACAAATAAGTATAGAATCCGCAGACCATCCCCAATAATGAATGACGTAACCGTTCTGCCACCGAAGCAACGGCCGCCACGTGGCCCCTGGACGGTGATCAGCCCAGAACCCCGAGTCCGAAACCCATTCCCAATAATGAACAAGAAATTCTAAAACCGAAAGAAAGGAGTAAAATCCAACAAAGGTCACCAAACTGTTGTGCGCCTTCGTCGTACATAGCGAAGTACGATCACTCTGAAGACACGTTGGTGCTGGTTTAGGTCACTGGCATATGATAGAGCTACGTATTATGGACGTTGCACATAACGGACCGATATGTCAGGCCAAATAGGATTTCAGCTCTGCAATTATTTTTCCAAAAAAGCCCCCCAAAACACAACGACTGGGCCTCCATCTCGCCGGCGTGCGACCGAGACCTGGCAGGGTTCGTTGTGCCGGTCGCCGCACCCTCCGCCTCTGCTCCTGCTCCCCATTTCCTGCTCCGCTCTTGGATGCTCGAGGTCATGGTGGACGTGCTCTCCGTTGTTGGGGCCCTCCACACATGTCAAAGTAGGAGGCGAGGAGCTGAACAAGCCTCTTTCGTGTTGCTCGATGAGGTCGTGGCTGTGGCTAAGGCTCTGGCAGCGTGGCCCTCGCGGGGACAGGAACCCTTGCCCTCCGCCGTGATGAGGATGCAGCGATCCCCAACGCCACCGCCTCCGGTACCACGACGAGGATGCTACGACGATGGCGATTTCTTGGTTACATGTAAGGGTGCAGCATGGTGTTGTTGCACGACGGCGGCGACAACCGTCTTGGCTCGTGTTGCGATATTTTTTTTTGATGTGCGGAATTGAGAGGGACCACAATTGGAAAGGATAATAGTAAAATTTTGGAGGGCATTTGCAAAATAAAATCGGCCTAGACCTGACAACGGGGTCAACCACTTGCCATGTCGTATTACGATGTTTTACCGCGACGAGTAACTATATATGAGCCTCCGATTTGTATATTTCAGTGACCATGAATTATCGCGTATCGCTATGTACGATGATCAAGACGAAAAAGACTAGAGTTTAGGGACAATTGATGTATTCCACCAGACAGAAAATTCAAGAAACCAAAACTCTCCTTTAAATGGGAGGTGTTGGATCATCCGCATCCACCTGTCGGCACGTCGTGCCTCCCACGGCATCGGTCTCGTTTCTGTCTCTCAGCGCCTTCCACGCGATATATATATACGGCCGCTGCTCCTCCCCCGCCTTCTCCAACCTCGCAAGCTTCCTCTCGACCTCTCTCCCTGCTCCCTTTCGGTCTCGGGCGGCTTCCTTGCGATCTAGGGTCATTCCATATTCGAGTCGGCTTCCATCTTCGCCATAAAAGGACGCAGCCGCGCTTCACAAATCCACAAGCTAGCTGATCGATCCTTCTGGTGTGTCAACAATTCTCAGTTTTGATCGATGGGTAACCACCAGAAGCTCCTCCACTTCTTCCGCCAGGACCCGGCCTGCTCGCCGAGGTCCTTCTCCTCCTCGTCGGCCTCCGTCTCCGACGACGACGGGTACAGCTGCTCCTCCTACCCCACCACGGACGGCGACGCCTCGCCGACCACGTCGCGCTACGCCTCCTCCACCCCGCCCACGCCCAAGTCGCCCTGGGCGCACTTCCCGGGCCTCGGCGCCGCCGCCGAGCCGGGAGCCACGGGCCTCGTCGCGTCGCTGGTCAAGGAGGACGGCCACGTCTACTCGCTCGCGGCCACGGGGGACGTCCTCTACACCGGCACCGACTCCCGCAACGTGCGCGTCTGGCGCGACAACCGCGAGCTCGCGGGCTCGTTCCGGACCGCCAGCGGCCTCGTCAAGGCCATCGTCGTCGCGGACGACGGACGCATCTTCACCGGCCACCAGGACGGCAAGGTGCGCGTGTGGCGCGCCGACGACGCGGACTGCCCCGCAGCGCACCGCCAGGTGGGCTCGCTCCCCAAGCTCGCAGACTACCTCAGGAGCGCCGTCAACCCAACCAGCTACGTCGACACGCAGCGCAAAGGACGCAAACGCGAGGTCTGGCTCCGGCACTCCGACGCAGTGTCCTCCCTCAGCCTCGACGAGGGCGCCGGGCTGCTCTACTCCGCCTCCTGGGACAGGACCTTCAAGGTGTGGCGCGTGTCCGACTCCAAGTGCCTCGAGTCGGTGCGCGCGCACGACGACGCCGTCAACACCGTCGCCGCGGCCGGGTTCGACAACGTCGTGTTCACCGGATCGGCCGACGGCACCGTCAAGGTGTGGCGGCGGGAGATGTCCGCCAAGTGCAGCGCGACGAAGCACGTGCTGGAGACGGTGCTCAGGGAGGGCGAGAGCGCGGTCACCGCGATCGCTGTCTCGCCCGAGGGCCGCGTCGTGTACGTCGGCTCGTCGGACGGGATGGTCACCTACTGGCAGTGGATCGACGGCGAGGCCAGATACGGCGGCATGCTCAAGGGCCACAAGATGGCGGTCATGTGCCTCGCGGTCGCCGGCAACGTCGTCGTCAGCGGCTCGGCCGACCGGACGCTCTGCGTGTGGCGGCGCGACGGAGCGGAGCACGTCGGCCTCGGCGTGCTGGCCGGGCACACGGGACCCGTCAAGTGCGTCGCCATGGACGAGGAGGAGCCTGCCGGTTCGAGCGATGATCGGCGGTTCGTCGTGTACAGTGGAAGCCTCGACGGCTCGGTCAAGGTGTGGCGCCTGACGGACGCGGACACGCACGAGCCAGCGGCGGCGCCGGTGACAGAGAAGAAACCAGCAGCACCGGCGCAGCAGTCACACGTCTGGAGAGGCCGGCCGGCTCCGGCACCGTATGCAGAAGCATGGGCGCCGTACCAGACGCCGGAGCTGAAGCGCGTGGCAGCTGCGTGATGGCGAAGCAATCGTGCGTACGTGCGCTAATGGAAACAATGTGCTGGCTACACGTGTACTCGAGCAGATCGTACTAGAGAGTGTATCAGTGTACAGATACTTCGTAGATCATACGGTACTGGTACGAATTGTAAGTGTAGAGTACGTATTTTGAGGTGGGAAATGGAACGTGTGGTGGTGCGGTGGCAGAGATTTGGTCTCTGGGTAGTTGACGGGGAGAGATGGGCGGTGGAAACTGATAGCGAGAGGTCACGGGCCACGTCAAAATCCAATTCAATGGAAGAGGCAAATGGTTGTGTGAGATATTTTCTCTATTTGTAGTTCCTGTGATAATTTCGTGCAACAAGATGCACGAAAGGATCGCATAAGGGCATCACCTATGTATATGGTTAAATTGGCTATAAGATGGGACCCACTCAGCAGGTTTGTGGCAAAGAGACTACTCCACAATGTATGTTGCAAAAACACCCCTTAAGCTGGGCCCCATGTGTTAGAATAATTGTAAGAAAAATAAACAGTCTCGCAACCTCTTCGCGCGAGTTCCAGGCCATCCCTCCGTGTGCGATTCCCCTCCACCGAGTTGACCAAATCACGATCCACCTATCCTGCAAGACCTCAACCCAATCCGCCGTTTCCGCACCTCCGGCGAGGCTGGATGCGCCTCTCCCATACCTCTGGCGGCGGCACTCATGATAGGGGCCATGGGAGGAGCACGGGCCGGCGGCCACATCGGCCATGGGAGGGGGATGGCCGGACAGCCTTGTCGGGCATGAGAGGAGGAGCAGCTGGCGGCCGCATCGGCGAGAGAGGAGGAGCGACGGCGGCCATGTTGGCGAGGAGACGAGGAGCAGCGCCCGACGGCCGCGTCAGCAAGGAGCTACTCCCCAGACTCGACCCCCACTAGTTCCTGGAGCGCCACAAGAAACCCAATATTGGGTGGTGGAATGTTTTGATCATACTGGGAGTGGGGGAGATTTGTATGAACTGGAGGTGGGTAGCCAAGAATATACTGCAAATTTGTATGTCCTAGTTGGGGATCTGGAGAATTTGGAAGTGCATATCATTTTTGTGGATCCATCTGAAAGTGTTGAACTCTTGTGTGAGGAAGGAAACTGATATTGAGTTGTGTTTATGTAGGCAAACAAGCAGTGGGAATAGGTGGTGCAACGGCCGGAACATGAAGTTCCAGCTGTGTGCGCAACGACTATGTGTGGCCAACGACTATGTACAGAATAATATTATTTTATAACTATGTGTACTGCAGATGTACAAATATTGATATTATATTGCTCTTGGGTGATCAACAAGCTTGTGGACAACCCACAAGGTTCTGAGCACGTGAACTCCTTATGGATAGCCTCTACAATGTAATAGAACTCCTTATGGATAGCTTTTTGCCTTATGGATAGCATCTAATTCTTATATGCGTATTTTGGTCTTTAGGACAACAATTTGTTATACTAGGTTATTTGTTAATGTATGCGAAATCGATGTGCGGAGTAATTATATTTGCTTCAAAAATAATATTCAGGTTTGTGATTCTTGTATCACAACCTGCCTCCCAACCAACGCAAGAAAAAGGGCTCTATCAAAATCCAAATGGAGGAAGTAAAAAAATGTTGAATCATAGTGAGGATAACATATGGGGCACGACTAATACGGTCAGATGACATCGTCAAATCCCAGATACAACACATATAGACATCACAAATCATGGTGCACGTATAACGGTCGAAGACATTTTTCAGGGTTAGAACCGAAAAACATTGTAAATTTCCATGGTAGGCGGCGAATCGCAATGCAATCCAACCATTGAGAACAAGCTCTAACTTATTTCCCGGTTATAAGGATGTGGCTATCATCGCACAAATACTGGTTGAAACAATACAAAAGAAACGGGAATCCAATTCGGTGCACGGGCGCATATAAACTAATTGACATTTTAGAATATCAGAAAATAAAGAAAAGAATATCCGCATATACATCCGGATATTCTATGACAAGCGTACAAGGTTTTAGGAAAAAAATGAATATTTTGTGTGTGTCTCAAGTAGAAAAAGGAAATTTGGATGGTCTAAGATGTCTATTCATGGACGGATTTTTTTTGTCTTTTTTACGCAAAGCCATATAATTTTTCCCTGAAAACTTTTGCGAAACATATAACGTCTAGATGTATGTAAGAAATTTTATTTTAGAAAATTTTACTAACATTTTAAAATTTGTTTTTTTATTACTTGTTTTCATATAATTGGTTTATGTGGAGTTGCAGGCCAAAAGACGACATCCATAAGAGAAGTCGTTTTCTTTTGTTTCCCTTTCGGGTGTGCTCGCCCGGCTCCTGTGGAACAGGAGTTCGCATGGCAGCCGAGGATGCCCTGCGCAGCAGTGCACGCAGGTCGGGAGGCAGCAGCAGCGCCGGCCGACGGAGGCCGTGGCGGGGCATCGTGCCAGCCACATCCGTCCTTTTCAGAGACTCCGGCAGATGGTTGGGACGTGATCTTGCGAGATCAAATACCCGGCTGAAAACATGACACTACGTACGCGACCGATCTTCCCCGTGCCACCACGTCGAAAAGATTGTTCTATATATGCTCGCTTCCGAAGTCCAAACCTTGATTGCGGTTTAGTTTCTACGACAGAGAGAGGCTGCAGGTACTACAGCTTTAGAATGAAACTGAAAGAGTTGCAGCAGTAGCACACATCTTTAATTGAACCCAAGATACATACTGTACACATCTTAATTCAAGTACGTAGGAGTACTCCTATTTGACTTGACCAGAAACGGGCCGGCCGGGGGATCATGTCGAGTTGTAAGCCGATCGTGCACTTGTATTTGACCAACTTAATTCGGTAGGCCGGCAATCGTGCAGTGCAGGTATTCACTACCGTAGACTTACTGCACATGACCATGCATGGATGATTGATTTTAGGCTATGGGGTTGTGCGACTTTTACATGCCATTGTCCGAACTGGCAGAATCCGTACGCGACGAGGCGAAACGCGTCCCTAGAATGCCGTAATAGGGGTTTGTTCAATTCTAATCCGGTTCATCCTTCGCTACGGGAAAAATGCTCGCTGCCGTCGCTCCCGTCCTTTGCCGTGTCCCAAATGGGCGGGAACACGGCAAAGATGTTCTGTGCCGTGAGGTGGTCCAGCAGTACACGGCAAAGGGCACCCACACGGTAGATTCCAAACAAAACACACGGCAAACAAAGTGTACACGGCAAAGAACGGATGCACGGCAAAGACCAATCGAGGCACACGGCAAAGAACTGATGCACAACAAAGACCAATCGAGGCACACGGCAAAGACGAACGAACGGCAAAGAGGTGGGTCCCACGGTCCCCTAGGCGAGCCAAACTGACGGCGGCTGACGGTGGTCCTTTGCCATGTGCCATTGCAGTTAGACACACGGCAAAAATAAGCCTTTGTCGTGTGCTTTATGCACCCTACACGGCAAAGCTTGTTTTTTATTGCTTACCTCCTTCAAACTATGGTCAAAATGACGAGTACGAAGATTCTTAGTTTGGGGCTGAGCCTGCCTAAACTTGCATATTGGAACTCTGAAGAAACATCAAATTGTCACCCTAAAAATGATTTTTACAAAAAAACATGAGCATCAGATCATGTACCTGCAATTCATATCGGCAGAAATTTCTCTTTTTCACGAGGGGTGGACGGGTCACATGCATGGCTTGGAGGTGTTCCAATGCCCCGAAGCGATTCTTCCTGCGGAACCCTGATCCGCGGGTCTCGGATCGTCTACCCCCCTAGACTTTCTTCTCACAGGGGTAGCCCAGTGTAGCCCTCTCTTGTTTTGCTCTTGGTTAGGTCATTTGATGATGTAAAACCATGTTTGGGAACATGTTGTCACAAGATCTACCCCGGTTTCACCGGAATGGGGAGTTCCCCCCTAATAGTCAGACTGCAGACACTTTGTTTTTAGGGGACAACGCATGTCTGTGAAGGGGGCCACACTTGGGAACCAGGTTTAGCAGGTTTGAGCATGCCACACCACTTTATTAGACATTATAGGGTCACATGCATGGTTTGGAGGTGTTCCGATGCCCCGAAGCGCTTCTTCCTGCGGAACCCTGATCCGCGGGTCTCAAATCGTGTACCCCCCTAGACTTTCTTCTCACAGGGGTAGCCTGGTGTCGCCCTCTCTTGTTTTGCTCTTGGTTAGGTCATGTGATGATGTAAAACCATGTTTAGGAACATATTGTGACAAGATCTACCCCGGTTTCACCGGAACGGGGAGTTCCCCCCTAATAGTCAGACTGCAGACACTTTGTTTTTAGGGGACATCACATTCCTCTCGGCTTTTTGTCGAGACATGTATCGGGAGAGCAGCGGGGAGGTGCTGCCGAAATTCTGTCTCAGATCGGGGTAGAGCAGGGAGAACGTACTCAATCCACAGATCTGGCGGTTGCTAGGACCCTCTTTACCTATTAGAGAGATATGTGGATATATGCATGCCGTAAAATCTATATTTGCTAAAATTAACCGAACTAATACCGGATTTATTTAATGGCATGATTAATTGAAAGCATTGTATATGTCTGGTTTCGTACTGATTAGAGGATGGAGAATCCTGACTGGATGTATGAGGGCTATGTCAGTAAGTGGGACTTTACCATGGAATGGAAAGAAAAGGCCGAGGACTTCGTGAATCGGGCGTTTGCTGTCCCACCAGACCCAGAAAAATTTTCTGCCCCTGTACAAGATGCAAGAACCTGAATACACATTCGAAGGATGATGTTAGTAGGCACCTGGTCAATTATGGTTTCACACCTTCCTACAAGACTTGGACTTTCCATGGTGAAAAGTTAGCGAAACGTGCTAGGAGGGAGTCACGGCAGAGTCAGCAACAAAGTCAGCCAAGGGGGAATTTGATGCTGGTTTTGATATGTGCATAGACAACTTTGTGAATGCTAATGCGCCTGAAAGCCCTCATGTAGAGGTGGAGACACCTCAGGAGACGGAGACAAGTGAGGAGCCGGAGGAAAACACGGCAAAGTACTACGAGACTTTGTTTGCCTCGCAGAGACCCCTTCATGCACATACAGATGTTAGCCAACTGGACGCCATCGCTCGCCTTTTGGCCTTCAAGAGCCACAGGAACTTGACCAGAGATGACTTCGATGATTTGCTGGCCGTTGTTGGCAGCATTCTGCCAAAAGGGCACCTCTTGCCGGAGAACTTCTACTATTCAACCAAACTCCTCCGTGACCTTAAGATGTCATATGAGCCGATACATGCTTGTCCGAAGGGATGCATGCTATTTAGAAAGGAGCATGCTAATACAAATTATTGTATCCACTACAAATCCTCTAGGTACTTTGAGGTCGATCCCAATGGTGATGGTCAGAAGAGGCAGACCGGGGTTGCCCAAAACATCCTCCGGTATCTTCTAGTGCTACCGAGGATCCAACGACTCTTCATGACCGAGGATACTACCCAGCAGATGCAGTGGGCAGTAGAAGGTAATAGATACACTGACAAGATGATACATCCGTCGGATGGTAGTGCATGGAAGAACTTTGTCCAGAAATATCCTAAGGAAGCCGGTGACAAGAGGAGCGTAGCAGTTGCCATATCAACCGATGGATTCAATCCATATGGTATGTTGGCTACAGTATACAGCTGTTGGCCAGTGTTTGTTATTCCCCTGAACCTCCCCCTGGCGTCTGCATGAGATCAGAGAACATGTTTGTGTCGATGATAATCCCCGGACCGAAATACCCTGGTAAGAACATGAATGTGTATCTAGAACCGCTGGTGGATGACTTGTTTTGTGGCTGGGAAGGTCGCGGGATCCGAACATATGACGCCGCAAACAAGGAGCACTTCGATATGTATGTCTGGTACCACACCTCCCTGCATGACCTACCAGCACGTGCGTTGTTCTGCGGCTGGTGTACGCATGGGAAGTGGCCTTGCCTAGTGTGCATGCATGATCTGACTTTCTTCTGGTTGTCGAAGGGAGGCAAGTATTCCTGCTTTGATGAACATCAAAAGTTCCTTGAGCCGAATCATCTATATAGGAATCATAAAAAAGAGGTTCAAGAAAGGTCGTGTTGTACATAATCCAAAGCCACGTCTGAAGACGGGAAAGGAAATCAAGGCTGAGTTAGAAGCTCTCCAGCCTAAGCCTGATGGGAATGGTTTCGTGGGATATGGGACACGCACCAGTGGACCCACATTCCATGCTTATGAAAGCTACCTTACTTTGAGGATCTCGAGCTCCCGCATAACATTGATGTAATGCACACCGAAAAGAATATCGGCGAGGCCCTTTGGAGCACCATAATGCAAACTGAGAAGTCGAAGGATAACATCAAGGCTCGAATTGATCAAGAACAATGGTGTGATAGGCCAAAGTTGAAAATGCAGCCACCCGGCAGAAAAGGGTGGTCTAAGCCAAAGGCTCCATTCTATCCAACAAAGCCCCCCAAAAGGTAGATCTTCCAGTGGATCAAAGTTTGTTTTTCCCTGATGGGTACGCAGCCAACTGGATGCGGGGTGCGAACATGCAAACGTTGCGAGTACAAGGGCTCAAGAGTCATGACTACCACGTATGGCTTGCGCGAATAATGCCGGTGATGATTCGAGGCTATGTCGATGAGGAGACTTGGCGAGTGCTATCGAGGTTGAGCTTTTTCTTCCCCCAGATTTGTGCTAGGGAGTTAGACCGTAAACTGGTTGAGAAGCTACATGAACAGGCACCCGAGTTGTTTTGTGATCTAGAGATGCTCCTTCCGCCAGGATTCTTCAATCCGATGCAACATATGATCTTGCATCTCGCGGACGAGGCTTTGAAGGGGGGACCTGTGTGGGCCCGTTGGCAGTATCCACCGGAGAGAGTAACACAGAGGCTTCGTAAACAGGGAGTAAATGCAAGATCGAGGCATCCATAGCTGAGTCAGTCCTTAATGAGGAGGTTGCAAACTTCACCACCAAACACTATGATGCCAACATTCCCACAAAGCACAACCTAGTCTCCCGTTACAATGTCGCCAACCCTAAGGATGTACCCAAGCTTAGCATCTTCAGAGGGCTTGGTGTCAAATCAAGTGGCACGAAGAAGTTCATAATGCAAAAACCTGAGCGAGAGTTGATCCAGTCGTATGTCTTGAACACCATGGATGAAGTGAAGCCGTACATCGAGTAAGTGCTCACCCTTTAGATTTTTGCAAACATTTGCTCCTATGTTCGTGCCTAACTCTTCTTCTTTAAATTGGTATAGACGGTTCAAGCGTGCATATTGGAAGAATCCAGTAAGGGACCCTAACCCGAAAGTGGAGCAGGATCTATTCGATAAGGGTGGTGGTTTCGGTTTCATCAGTTGGTTCTGTGGTTTGGTACTATTCCATCCAACTTCTTGTGCTAAACTTCTCGTGCTAAACTTCTCGTTCTAACTTGTGGGCAAATACTGACAAAGATATGCAACCCGAGCTAAGAAATATTGCCAGGGGATTTAACCATTCAGTCGACATGTTCAATGCTTATGACGTGCATGGGTATCGCTTCCATACCCATGAATACACAACTCTCCGGCCCAACCGGAAGACAACAAATAGCGGAGTCTTTTGTGAAGACATCAAGCTACGTTTCCACGCTATTCGCGAGTATGTCAGAGAAGTTGACATAAAGATTTGCAAAGTACACACTGATCTGAATGTGACAGATCCGTTGACTAAACCTCTCCCTAGGGCAAAGCATGACCAACACCAGAACGCCATGGTGTTCGGTATATTACCATGTAATCTAGATTATTGACTCTAGTGCAAGTGGGAGACTGTTGGAGATATGCCCAAGAGGCAATAATAAAAGTGACTGCTGAACCTCGCAGGTCAAACCTCTCCTACAAGGACTCCCCCTCCCCAAGGCGCCCTCCCCCCTTAAATAGAAGGGCAGGGGAGCCCCCTCCTCCCCTGCTCTCATAACACCCAATCTCTGCCGCCTCTCTCCTCCACCTTTCTTCTGCACAGGCATAGGCGAAGCCCTGCAGAATTCTCTACTCCACCACCACCACCACACCGTCGTGCTGCTGGGATTCCGTGGAGAAGATCTACTACCTCCGCTGCTCGCTGGAACGGGGAGAGGAAGGTCTGCTTCGACTCCGCACGTGTGACCGACTGCGGAAGCGCTGCCGAATCGCGGCTTCGGAAGGATCGTCCACTTGACTGACTACGGAAGCGCTGCTGGAACGCGACGCCGAAAGGATCGTCCACACGATCTTGAGATCGGCAAGTGATCGACTACATCAACCACGAGATCTAATCTCGTTAACGCTTCCGGATCTACGAGGGTTAGTTCCTATCTATCTCGTTGCTCATGTCTAATAGATTAGATCTTGGCTTTTATCTAGATTATATCTGGGTTTTGTTCGTTCTTGCGGTAGAAATTTTTTGTTTTCCATGCTACGAACCCATTAGTGGTATCAGAGCCGTATCTATGCGTAGATCTGTTGCACGAGTAGAACACAATGTTTTTGTGGGCGTTGATGCTTTTGTTGTCGGTGTCTTAGCGTGTACTTTGCATCTTGCGGCATGGTGGGATGAAGCGGCTCGGGCTAACATTACATGTCATCGCACATGAGACTTGCTCCACGCTTGACGTGCAACTTGTTTTGCACAAGTGGCTTTGCGGGTGTCTGTCTCTCCCACCATAGTTAAGATTCAATTTACAATGAGCATCTTGACAACACTTGTATCAACGTTGTGGTCCTTGTTCGTAGGTAAGATCGGTCTTATGCGAAAGCCCCAAACCACGTAAAACATGCAAAGAAAATTAGAGGCGTCTAACTTGTTTTTGCAGGGGTTTTGTGATGTGATATGGCCAACATGTGATTGTGATTGTATTTGATGTATGCAATGATCCTTGTTGTAATATGGCAACCGGCAGGAGCCTAATGGTTGTCTTTAATTCTGTTAAGACCTGCGTGTCTATTCATCTTGTAATAGCTTTATTCCAAGTAGTTGTAATAGTTGCTGGTGATGATGGACAACCATGAAGCGGCGCCACTGACCTTGACGCAATGCTGGTGATGATGGAGATCATGTTCGTGTTTTGGAGATGGAGATCAAAGGCGCAAGAAGAAAAGGCCATATCATATCACACTAATTATGAATTGCCTGTGATGTTAATCCTTTATGCATCTTGTATTGCTTAGATCGCGACGGTAGCATTATAAGATGATCCCTCTCACTAAATATCAAGTAATAAAGTGTTCATCCTTAGTTGGCACCGTTGCTAAGACTCGTCGTTTCGAAGCATCTCGTGATGATCGGATGTGATAGATTCTGCGTGTGCATACAACGGGTGCAAGCCAGATTTGCACATGCGGAAACTAAGGTTATCTTGACGAGCCTAGCATGTACAGACATGGTCTCGGAACATGGAATACCGAAAGGTAGAGCATGAGTCATATAAACGATATGATGAACATAAAGATTGTTCGTCGATGAAACTACATTTTCTCTCGTGAAGATCGGACTTGGTGTAGTGGACTTGGTTCGTGTAATCACTAAGACAATGTGAGGGATGTTGTTTTGAGTGGGAGTTCACCTAGTTAGTTTAAAGAATTAAATTAGAACTCAATTTATCATAAACTTAGTCTAAACTACTTGCAAATTGTTGTAGATTATGGCGACCCCCTCCATTAATTTCAATGCATTCCTAGAGAAAGAGAAGCTTAAGAACAATGGAAGCAATTTCACGGACTGGTTCCGTGGACTGAAGATCGTCCTCAGGGCTGGTCAGTTGACCTATGTGCTCAATGCACCGCTAGGTGACCCACCTGCAGATAATGCCACCGATGACAAAAAGAATGTTTTCGCCACTCGGAAGAATCATTACTCCACAGTTCAGTGTGCCATCCTGTACGGTTTAGAAGCGGAGCTCCAACAGCGTTTTGAGCACCACGACCCGTTCGAGATCATTAAAGAGCTCAGGCTAATTTTTGAGACTCGCGCGGCCATGGAAAGCTATGAGGCCTCCGAGAAATTCTTTAACTGTAAGATGGAAGAGGGAAGCTCTGTTAGTGAGCACATGCTCACCATGTCTGGGTATGCTAAGAAGCTCCAAGAGTTGGGAATATCGATTCCTAATGAATTGGGGATTCACCGTCTCCTTCAATCACTGCCACCAAGTTACAAGAACTTTGTGATGAACTACAACATGCACTGCATGAACAAGACGTTGCCTGAACTGTCGTCCATGCTGAAAACTGCTGAAGTGGAGATCAAGAAGGAGCACCAAGTGTTGATGGTCAATAAGACCACCAATTTCAAGAAAAAGGGCAAGCCTAGGAACAAGGGAAACTTCAAGAAGGACGGGAAGAAAGCTGCCGCACCTGCTAAGAAGCCCAAGGCTGGTCCTAAGCCTGAAACTGAGTGCTTCTACTACAAGGGTGCTGGTCACTGGAAGCGTAACTGCCCCAAGTACCTGGCAGATCTGAAGAACGGCAACATCAAGAAGAAAGGTATATTTGATATATGTGTTATAGATGTGTATCTTACTAGTAATCGTAGTAGTGCCTGGGTATTTGATACTGGTTCGGTTGCTCATATTTGTAAATCGAAACAGGAGCTGCGGAATAAACGAAGACTGGCAAGAGACGAGGTGACGATGCACGTTGGAAATGGCTCCAAGGTTGATGTGATCGCCGTCGGCACACTCCCTCTACATCTACCTTCGGGATTAGTTTTAAATTTAAATAATTGTTATTTGGTGCCTGCATTAAGCATGAACATTATATCTGGATCCTGTTTATTGCGGGACGGTTACTCTTTTAAGTCCGAGAATAAAGGTTGTTCGATTTATATGAGTAATATCTTTTATGGTAATGCACCTGAGATGAATGGTTTATTCTTACTGAATCTCGATAGTAGTGATACACGTGTTCACAACATAGATGCTAAACGAATAAAATTAAATGATAATTCTACATACATGTGGCACTGTCGTCTTGGTCACATTGGAGTGAAGCGTATGAAGAAACTCCATTCAGATGGACTTCTTGAATCACTTTATTTTGAATCACTTGAAAGATGCGAAGCATGTCTAATGGGAAAAATGACTAAGACTCCATTCTCTGGTACAATGGAGCGAGCTACAGACTTATTGGAAATAATACATACCGATGTGTGCGGACCAATGAGTGTAGCATCGCGTGGTGGATATCGTTATGTTCTCACTTTCACGGATGACTTGAGTAGATATGGGTATGTCTACTTTATGAAACATAAGTCCGAAACTTTTGAGAAGTTTAAGGAATTTCAAAGTGAAGTGGAAAATCATCGTAACAAGAAGATTAAATTTCTGCGTTCTGATCATGGAGGTGAATATCTGAGTTATGAGTTTGGCATGCATTTAAAGAAATGTGGAATACTTTCACAGTTGACACCGCCGGGAACACCACAGCGTAATGGTGTGTCCGAACGTCGTAATCGAACTCTCTTAGATATGGTTCGGTCTATGATGTCTCTTACAGATTTACCGTTATCATTTTGGGGTTATGCATTAGAGACAGCCGCATTCACTTTAAATAGGGCACCATCTAAATCCGTTGAAACGACACCGTACGAATTGTGGTTTGGTAAGAAACCTAAGTTGTCGTTCCTTAAAGTTTGGGGTTGCGAGGCATATGTAAAGAAGTTACAACCTGATAAGCTAGAACCCAAAGCGGAGAAATGCGTCTTCATAGGATACCCTAAAGAAACAATTGGGTATACCTTCTATCATAGATCCGAAGGCAAAGTTTTCGTTGCAAAGAATGGATCCTTTCTTGAGAAGGAGTTTCTCTCGAAAGAGGTGACTGGAAGGAAAGTAGAACTCGATGAGGTTATTGAACCTTCTCTCGGATTTGAGAGTAGCGCAGCACCGGAAGATGTTTTTGTGCCGCCTGCACCAATTGAAGAGGAAGCTAATGATAATGATCATGAAACTTCAAACGAAGTTACTGCTGAACCTCACAGGTCAACGAGGGTTCGTACTACTCCTGATTGGTATGACTCTGCCTTGAACGTCATGTTGGTGGACAACGCTGATGACCCTGCGACATATGAAGAAGCTATGGTGAGCCCAGATTCCGACAAATGGCTAGAAGCCATGAAATCCGAAATGGGATCCATGTATGAAAACCAAGTGTGGACTTTGGTAGACTTACCGGATGGCCGTAAGGCTGTCGAGAACAAATGGATTTTCAAGAGAAAAACAGATGCTGATGGTAATGTTACCGTCTATAAAGCTCGACTTGTCGCGAAAGGGTTCCGAAAAATTCAAGGAGTTGACTATGATGAGACTTTCTCACCAGTAGCGAAGCTAAAGTCTGTGAGGATTTTGTTAGCAATTGCTGCATATTTCGATTATGAGATTTGGTAGATGGATGTCAAAACGACGTTCCTTAATGGTGACATTGAGGAAGAGTTGTATATGGTACAACCCAAGGGTTTAGTCGATCCTAAAGATGCTGACAAGGTATGCAAGCTTCAGCGCTCCATTTATGGACTGAAGCAAGCATCCCGGAGTTGGAATCAACGTTTTGATAAAGTAATCAAAAACTTTGGGTTTATACAAACTTATGGAGAAGCTTGTATTTACAAGAAAGTGAGTGGGAGCTCTATAGCATTCCTAGTACTATATGTAGATGACATATTGTTGATTGGGAATGATATAGAACTTCTTAATAGAGTCAAAACCTATTTGAATAATAGTTTTTCAATGAAGGATCTTGGCGAAGCGGCATATATTCTAGGCATCAAGATTTATAGAGATAGATCAAGACGCCTAATAGCGCTTTCACAAAGTACATACTTGGACAAAGTTCTAAAGAAGTTTAGAATGGAAGATAGCAAGAAAGGGTTCGTGCCCATGTTGTCAGGTAAGACCTTGAGTAAGACTCAAAGTCCAGCTACGGCAGAAGATAGAGAAAAGATGAATAATATTCCCTATGCCTCGGCCATAGTTTCTATCATGTATGTCATGTTGTGTACAAGACCGGATATAGCACATGCTGTTAGTTTGACTAGCAGATATCAAAGTGATCCTGGAATGGAGCACTGGACAGCAGTCAAGAATATCCTAAAGTACCTGAATAGGACTAAGGATATGGTTCTTTCTTATGGAGGTGATGAACAGCTTGTTGTAAACGGTTACACTGATGCTAGTTGGAACACCGATCCGGATGACTCAAAGTCACAGTCGGGATACGTATTTATTTTGAATGGTGCTGCAGTGAGCTGGAGGAGTGCGAAGCAAAGCGTTGTGGCGAAATCTTCAATTGAATCGGAATACGTAGCTGCTTCGGAGGCTGCACAAGAAGCCGTTTGGATGAAGGAATTCATTACTGAACTCGGCGTGGTTCCTAGTGCGTTGGACCCGATGGTCATCTACTGTGACAACACAGGTGCCATAGCTAATGCACAGGAGCAAAGGTCACATAGCAAGCTGAAGCACATCAAGCTACGTTTCCACGCTATTCGCGAGTATGTCAGAGAAGGTGACATAAAGATTTGAAAAGTACACACTGATCTGAATGTGGCAGATCCGTTGACTAAACCTCTCCCTAGGGCAAAGCATGACCAACACCAGAACGCCATGGGTGTTCGGTATATTACCATGTAATCTGGATTATTGACTCTAGTGCAAGTGGGAGACTGTTGGAGATATGCCCAAGAGGCAATAATAAAAGTGATTATTATTATATCTTTGTGTTTATGATGAATGTTTACATCCCATGCTATAATTGTATTATTAGGAAACACTAATACATGTGTGTTTTGTAAACATAAGAGTCCCTAGTAAGCCTCTTGTTGAACTAGCTTGTTGATTAATTGATGATCATGGTTTCCTGATCATGGACATTAGGATGTGATTAATAACAAGGTTATATCATTAGGAGAATGATGTAATGGACACACACCCATAGTAAGCGTAGCATAAGATCAAGTCATTAAGTTCGTATTGCTTTAAGCTTTTAAATGCATAGTGACCTAATCCTTCGACCATGAGGTTGTGTTAATCACCATCACCGGATGGGTACTTTGATAACATCAAACACCGCTTCGTAACTGGGTGGTTATAAAGGTTTCATTGGGTATTCTGAAAGTATGTGTTGAAGCGCATGAACCAAGATTGGGATTTGTCCATCCATATGACGGATAGATATACTCTGGGCCCTCTCGGTGGAATGTCATCTAGTTAGCTTGCAAGCATGTGACTAGGTCACAAGGGATGGCATATCACGGAACGAGTAAAGAGTACTTATCAGTAACGAGGTAGAACTAGGTATGGAGATACCGACGATCAAACCTCGGATAAGTATAGTATCGCGAGACAAAGGGAATTGGTTTCGTATGTAAGTGGTTCAATCGATCGCGAAGTCATCGTTGAGTATGTGGGAGCCATTATGGATCTCCAGGTCCCGCTGATGGTTATTGATAGGAGATGTGTCTCTATCATGTCTGCATATTCACGAACCGTAGGGTGACACACTTAAGGTTCGAAGTTGTTTTAAGTAGATATGGAATATGCGTTGGAGACCGAATGTTGTTCGGAGTCTTGGATTGGATTCGGGACATCACGAGGAGATCCGGAATGGTCCGGAGAATAAGATTCATATATAGGGGATCATTTTCTGAGTTAGGAAATGTTCCGGAGTGTTTGTATGAGGATTCTAGAAGGTTTCGGAATGTTCCGAAAGGTTCTAGAAGATATCTTAGAGTTTGCTTGAAAATCAAGATAGGGATCAAGGAGTCCTGGTGGGTCAAGACAAGGAGTCGTGGGGGAGGAGGACTCCTCCCCCCACTCCCCAATCCGCCGGCCTCCCCTACAAGGACTCCTCCTCCCCAAGGCGCCCTCCCCCCTTAAATAGAAGGGCAGGGGCGCCCCCTCCTCCCCTGCTCTCATAACACCCAATCTCTGCCGCCTCTCTCCTCCACCTTTCTTCTGCACAGGCATAGGCGAAGCCCTGCAGAATTCTCTACTCCACCACCACCACCACACCGTCGTGCTGCTGGGATTCCGTGGAGAAGATCTACTACCTCCGCTGCTCGCTGGAACGGGGAGAGGAAGGTCTGCTTCGACTCCGCACGTGTGACCGACTGCGGAAGCGCTGCCGAATCGCGGCGCCGGAAGGATCGTCCACTTGACCGACTGCGGAAGCGCTGCTGGAACGCGACGCCGGAAGGATCGTCCACACGATCTTGAGATCGGCAAGTGATCGACTACATCAACCACGAGATCTAATCTCGTTAACGCTTTCGGATCTACGAGGGTTAGTTCCTATCTATCTCGTTGCTCATGTCTAATAGATTAGATCTTGGCTTTTATCTAGATTAGATCTGGGTTTTGTTCATTCTTGCGGTAGAATTTTTTTGTTTTCCATGCTACGAACCCATCAAGCCGTACATCGAGTAAGTGCTCACCCTTTAGATTTTCGCAAACATTTGCTCCTATGTTCGTGCCTAACTCTTCTTCTTTAAATTGGTATAGATGGTTCAAGCGTGCATATTGGAAGAATCCAGTTAGGGATCCTAACCCGAAAGTGGAGCAGGATCTATTCGATAAGGGTGGTGGTTTCGGTTTCATAAGTTGGTTCTGTGGTTTGGTACTATTCCATCCAACTTCTTGTGCTAAACTTCTCGTGCTAAACTTCTCGTTCTAACTTGTGGGCAAATACTGACAAAGATATGCAACCCGAGCTAAGAAATATTGCTAGGGGATTTAACCATCCAGTCGACATGTTCAATGCTTATGACGTGAATGGGTATCGCTTCCATACCCATGAATACACAACTCTCCGGCCCAACCGGAAGACAACAAATAGCGGAGTCTTTTGTGAAGGCTCAGATGGCCTCCAGTATTATGGAAGATTCGAGGGTATATATGAGTTGAATTACGGTTTTGGCAAAGGGCTAAATCCCGTTGTATTCAAATGCCATTGGTTTGACCCACATCAGGTGAAACAGGATCCTGAAATTGGACTGGTCGAAGTTAAGAGAAGTTTCCTTTATGCGGGAGATGATGTCTATATTTTGGCTACTCAGGCCTTCCAAGTATTCTATCTTCCGTACCCATGCCAAAACCCTACAAAACGTCTAAAGGACTGGGATGTTGTGATGACGGTACCGACACGCAACAGGCCGCCCTTGCCAAACAAGGATGATTACCGCCGCCTAGACCCTTCAACAAATGATGGCGAGTTTTATCAGGAAGAAGGGCTCCCCGGGCAATTCACTATCAACTTGTCCGCCGATAGTGACATGGTCGTAGACGATGACCAAGAAGCCGAGGAGGAAAACACTGTGCAAGATGAAGTTGAGGAGGTTCACAACCAACAAGATGTGAGTTTGCTCGAGGCGTTCCGTGCAGGCCATGACGTCAACGCTCCACAGAGACCACCTCCAGGTTTCGTGGATGATTATTGGTGGCCGGAGAATAATAGCGATGATGAAACTTGTGTTCCAATTCGTAATCCCGACACAGGCTTCTGATGTATGTAGTAGTAATAATATAAGACTAATCTATGTAGTACTGTTTGTCGGGCTATTGTATTTGTAAGAACTCTATGCTATGTAATAAATTTTGTTGCTTTTACTAATATCCATCGATTTTCATCGTTGTTGCTTTTACTAATATTCATCTATTTTCATCGGTGTTGCTTTTACTATTATTCATCGAATTATGTGTACTAATAAACTACTCTTTTCATTGTTGCTTTTAATGTGTACTAATAAACTACTCTTTTCATTCTGTTTTGCAGGTGATTGAAAGATGCCGGGGGAAAGGGCGTTACAAAAAAGCTGAAAAGCTTGGTTGACCTTGTGAGTGGTGGTTCAAAAAAGGGTGGTTCGAAAGCTTCAACATCGGTTTCGAGAGAGCGCGCTAGTTCTCCACCGCGCACTTCACAGTGCCGGGGGCGTGGGAGGAATCCTAGTCCCCCCCCCCCCCAGCCGTGGTGGACCAGGACGAGGAGGAGGAGGACCAGGACCAGGAGGAGGAGGACCAGGAGGAGGAGGACCAGGAGGATGATGATGAGGCGCAGTCGCAGCAGTCGGAGGACGAGGGGTTGGGGTCTTTACCCTACGAGCTTGACATGACCTTGAGGTGGGATCCTCCGGAGGATGAGACGTCATAACTTGAGGCGTACGTGGCCATGGACCCGCGGCTTACGCCACAGAGCAAGGCTCCGTATCGGTGTGGGGTTGCGAGACTCCCCGATCTACCTTATGCCTATGCGGATAAGGTTCTCGTACCCGCTGGGAAGATGTACATTATTTGACCCGCTAACCATATATTGGAATTTTCATCACATACTAATTATGATTTTTCATTTTGTAGTTCCTTTCTATATGAGGATGGAATGAAGCCGTATCGTGGCTACTTGAGCATCCTTGGAGCCCTGGTTCGAGCGTATTTTCCTGGGATTGTCACTCTCCCAAATGGTCAGGAGGATGTAGCTTGGACTTGGAAGCATTACCACTACGCCCCGGATCCGACTAAAAAGTACAACCACATGGCGGAGAAGATTCAAGTTCTGTTCTGGGTAAGTTTGTTTCACTTGTCATAATTAAATCACCGCGGCTTTGACTCGTGGCTTTGACTCCTTTTTTTCCTATGTGCATACTTGTAGAATTACTTCGACATGCATAGGGAGAACTCAAGGGAGTGCATGGCGATCGTGAACGAGCTTGCCAAGAGGAAGGTGCAAGACATGCACTACGAGGCACGCGTGAACTCTGTCCGCAACTGGTTTGGCGATCGTAAGATCTGGATGAACACGAGTCAAGCTCGGGACATGCTCTTCGAGCCATGGCAGTACCTGCAGGTAGTTGTGTTTCTGTTTTATTGATTTCTTGACCTTCATCTATTTCATGTTGTACTAATACCTGTACCTTGTGGATGTAGAACCCTCTTCAGTTTGTCGGTAATGACACGAGGTGCTTCACAACGATGGTAGCGTGGTGGACATACGCCGAGTACCTCAAGAGACACGAGGCCGCAAAGAAGCGGCGAGAGGAGATGAAGGGTGGATCACACCGCCAAGGCAGCATCCCCCTCGCCCTTGTCAGGCAAAAAGAGGTGAGCAAATGCTTTCTTTATTTTTGCTTCTCATGTTATTCTTTACTCCGCAAGGGAGTCCCCCTTCACTTATCTTTGTCCTCTCATTTGCAGAAAGTAAAGACAGGTGTGGAGCCGTCCATGTTTGCCATTTGGAAGAAGATGTGCACCTTGGACGAGCCTGTGAACGGCTCCTCGTGGATCAATGAGGGAGCCAAGATCCGGGGTACGAAGTACCCCGAGAAGTACAAGTAGGTGCACGACGAAGATTCCAACCCTGACACCGCCCCCTTCGATCCTGAGGTTGCCGTGCTGACGGGACAGGGCCAGAGGAATGGCCGCCTATGGATTGCTGACGGGTCCGTCGACCCTAGAACTATTCCATCTATGATCCAGATCCGGCGTGGCAGGACAAGCTCCATGCCTGCCGTAGATACCCGTCCACGGCCTTCGGTTATAGCTGTCGACCAGTTACAGGTATGTTCTTCTTCCTCAGTCATCTTTGGTGTACTACATGTTTTAGATTGCAATGTTCATGACATCGCGGCTACACGACGTAGGAGGAGATGGCTGCTGAGAGGGCAAGCAGAGAGGCAGCTACAGCTGGACCAGCAGCTTAGGCATCAGCAGGCGATGCTAGAGCAGCAACATCAGATGACGCAGTGGATGGCAAACCAAATGCTCATGACTGCTCCACCAGGGTCTCTTCCTACTCCTCCTTTCGCCTTCCCGTGGGTAAGTGATCACATGTCTTTATTGTCTAATGCTCGTAATTTTCAATATTTTCGTATTATCTAATGCTCACAATTTCCCATCGTGTAGTTAGCCAATTTGATGCCGCCTGGTGGGTCAAACAACCATGCGCCGCCTGGTGGGTTAGACGGTGGATCCAACAACCAGTCGCCTTTCACCATCAGCAATCTGTCGGTCGTCTGCAGGCTGGATCAGAGTCCTCCTGGTTAGTTCTCCTACACTTGACCTTGTGCATCACTCGATATCGGTACTCGATACACTTGGAGAGTCTCATGATTGTTCTTTTGACCTTGTAGGAGGGCTTTGAGGTTGTGGCTATCATGTGTGCATCACGGTTAGTTCTCCTACACTTGTCAAATTTATCCATGCCATCACACTTGTAGAAAATTTAGCCATGCCATGATACTTGTAGAAAATTTAGCCTTGCCATGACAGTTGTCAAAATTTACTTGTCATTTTCATCAACTTGCCACGAGACTTGTCAAAATCACATGTAATTGTCATTTCCATCAACTTGCCTTGAAAGTTGATCAATACTAGTTTTGTATGCTATTGCCAAGTTGTATATTTCTATGTTGCTACATTGCCACTACTAAACTTGTGAAAATTTAGCCATACAATTTGTCATGCGAATCTCACTATTTTGCTTTCGATCGTGTAGAATGTGGATATGTGGTGGTCATCGAGAGCATCAAGGACATGTGATGTATCATGTGATGTGTATGTGGTGGCCATCGAGTGGATATGTGGTTTGGATCATATATTTGCTTGGATCATATGTTTGGATCATGTGATGTGTATGAGTGCTTGGATCATATGTTTGTGATGTGTATGAGTGTTTGGATCATGTGTATGTTTGCTTGGAGCATAGTTGCTTGTTTGGATCATATATTTGTTGTCATATATATCAACTGTTGTTTTAAATGCAGGGATGTAGAAAAAACAAATAAAAAAGGAAAATAAAAGGGCCTTTGCCGTGTGCTGTCTAGGAATGACACACGGCAAAGGGGCTGCGTTGCCGTGTTGCACATCCCACGGGCACACAGCAAAGGAGGCGACTGTGCCGTATGTGCCTGCCCACAGGCACACGGCAAAGGAGGAGACTATGCCGTGTGTGTCTCCCATCTGGCACACGGCAAAGTCTGACTACCCGGTAACAACACGACACACGGCAACGCATTCCGACACGGCAAAGCGCAAAAGCCACATGGCAAAGAAAGAACACGGCAAAGGCTCGCTGGTTCCGTTAAACGGACGGAAGCGTCAAGTCGCTTTACTGTGCCGTGTCTACGTATAAGACACACGACAAAGGCTTTGCCATGTATTATTCTCAGTACACACGGCAAAGGGCGTTGCCTACTCTACCGTGTGTATACACATGGCAAAGCCATTACCGTGTTCTACGTTCCCTTTGCCGTGTGTGTTTGACCACACGCGAAAGAACTTTTTTCCCGTAGTGCTTGTTAGGTAGCATTGTCTTTGCTGCTTAACCTGTAAGTATATTTCGTGCACAACTGCACATGTGTCGCCACCGGCGCTTGCTTGCGCTTGCGTGCATGTCCGAACGACGACTGTGCGTTCGACCGAGTTTGCTTGAGGGGACCAGAGTTTCCACGGGAAGACAGTAGTACGTGGATATATATAGGTACGGACGACCGACCGATCTCTCCAGCAAAATTGCGTCCTGCAATCGGCATTTCCCTTTCTCGAGAAACTGCAACGAGCCATGTTCCAGCCGCTTCTCTCCTGTGCTCGCTGTTTTCCTAGCAAAGAAAGAAGACACGACCGGCGCGATCACGTCATGGAGCTCAGCACAGCGTGACCACGACGAGGGCCCAAATAGGCAAACAGCCAGCACGCCTAGCTAAGCCGTGCTGTCCAACTCCCATCAGGACACGTCGAGCCATCACACACACCTCCTTCCATAACAGTCCCGTTCACTGTACCTGCCACTATAGTGTCATCATCGATCTGTCTAGCTAGCTAGGCAGTGACCATTTCCCGTTTCGTGCTACCACGTCTGAGTTGCCAGGTTCGTTGGTTTGCTCGATCGGGTGGTCTCGCGGGCCACGTTGCTAACTTCTTGTGTCGACCACTCGACGTTTCGTGTAGGTATAACTCCTGCTAGGGCATATGTCCTGATGAGATTGTTGGGGCTACAAGTAGTACTTTTAACTAGGCTATCGCCCGTCCGAGTGAATGATACTTACATATTAACATATAATATAGTACAACGTCGAGCCTTTTAGTTCTCCCCAGGTTCTCATCCGTAATGCTTCTACTGTACATCTCTCACTCCTGATTCGACGGGTGCCCATGGCGTGTACTTTCTTAACATTATGAAAAAACACAGCCTTGTTTTTTCTTGCTTTCTAAAAGATCATTCGCGGTTAATTAGTTTCCAACCCAAAGTGGTCAGTTGGTCATTCACGGTCAGCAAGTTAAAGGACCACACACGCACGATATCATTAATTTCACCGATCTGCTTTTTATTAACCGGTGTACGTGTCCACTGAATCACGCTTGAGACATAATTAAACGTGTTGAACAAAATCCGATCAGCTGGCCATAAAGTCGCTTCATCGCCGCGGGCCTGCCCAAGTTCATTACACTAATCAAAAAGGGAATGAAAGATGGAACCTTCCCTAAAATCGTGCCTAACATATCCGAGGTAGGTCGAAAGTGTAAGTACGATGATTGAGAAAAATCACCGAATTTTTTGAGAGTCTGATGCTTATCCTTGGACATTTTTCTCTTTTAGGCCTCGAGGCCGTCGCAAGTGCATCCACGCCTCCACTCCAGGGGGGTCGCGACATGCCTTGCCTAGCGCTATCACCTTGGCAGCCTAGCCATGCCGTCGTGCTTAGCCCAGGGGCGGAGCTCCCCTTAGGACAAGCTAGGGCAGCCGCCCCACCTTTTTTTTTTCAAAAAATAACTACTACTCCCTCCGTTTCAAAATATAAGATGTTTTAGATTTGTGAATGAAGTGTATCTAGACCTCTTTTAGTGTCTAGGTTTATCTAAATTTAGAGTGAACCTAGACACTAAAAAGGGTCTAGATACACTCCTTTCATAAAACTAAAACATCTTGTATTTTGAAACGGAGGAAGTATATAAAAACATATATATTTGGTGATACAGTTTTCCTTATTTTTTTCTCATTAAAAGGACTCTCTTATCACATTCCAACTTGGATTTAAACGTTTAATATAGGAAAATTAAAGCTTTGATAAATTCCTATAACTTTTATGTTTTGATTCTTTTTATTTGGCATCATCTTCCTTAAGCCTTTTACCGATCTATAAAAATTGATCCTTGAGAGACACATTTTGACAAAGTTTGAATTTCACTGCATGCTATTTCAAAATTTGTTTAATATCCATGCAATTACTACACATCATAGTGTAAATGAAAACCTACTGAACTCTTACAACTATTAATATGTTAGTCCAAAAAATATAATAAAAGTTGTCAAATATTATAAATAGTAACATAACAAACTTCAAAAAATACATAGATATATTCCTATGAGTGTGCTATATTGAGTGAAGGACATTCAGAAGTTTTGATCTTGGTTAAATTAAGAAATATTTTTTTTAAAGCTAGAACTTTACCATTGCCTAGGACTTACCAGAAGGCATTCAACCCTTTTTTTAAGGAAGACATTCAAGCTTTATTATCGGTAGGTTCATAGGTTCTACTTCTATTAGCATATGTTACTTTTATCTTGTATTTGCAACTTTTATTTTATGTTGTACGATTAGATGTTGATTGGAATCCTTGAATAACCGATAAACATGACTTTTTTTGTGTGTGTGTGTGTCACTGGTAGAAAAATGGTCTTTGGTCCAGCACCCAAATATCATTGGTCCCGGTTCGTTTCCTTAATCGGGACCAATGCCAGGCACCGGTCCCAGTTCATGCCGCATGGGCATTGGTCCCGGTTCATCTCTAAGCATTGGTCCCGGTTCGTGGCATGAACCGGGACCAATGCCACCATGACGCACACGTGGCGCTCTGCGGAGCATTGGTCCCGGGTCATGCCACGATCCGGGACAAAAAACCCCGCGACGGTCCGCAATCTGGGACAATCTAAATTAATTCAGGGCAGAAATTAATTTGAGGCAGAAATTGAATTAATCAGTATTTTTGAAAAAATCTTCCACAAATTAATCGAGACAAAGATCTAAATCGACACATTTTATTAATTCGACCACAAATTCTTTCCAAACAAAGGTACGATTTTACAAATTTTCCTAGTCGACAATTCCACTTCTGCTGCCGCTGTCCTCCGAGCCGCCGGCTTCCTCGTCATCGTCGGACGAAACCTCCACGATTTCGGCATTGTTTGGGAGACAGAGCTCCTCTGCGCGGCTAGCGGCGTCGATGGCGGTGTAGATGGTCCGTCCAGGGACGGACCAGAACACCTCCCGCCCTTCTCGGTTGCGGAGATCCGGGTGCACCACGCGCCCGTCCACGATGCGGTTGCCAAGCTTGGCCTTCTGCTCCTTCTTGAACAACCGGGGCTAGTACATGAGGGGCTTTGGTCCCTGTTCGTGGCATTAACCGGGACCAAAAACCCTCCCCTGGCTATATATAAGCCCAGCCCATCCACTTATTTTTCTAGAATTTTGTGTGGGAGGTGGATGCTAGGTTTTTTTCTTCACACTGCACACAAGGTGTTCGACGAAATATCCGAGCCATGCTTAAGTTCGCACAACACGGTATCCTCGGCCGAGGTTAGCAACCTTATCTTCTTTATCTGTAATTGATACAAAAATATTGCATGTGTCCATGTAGGGTGGTCATTTCACTATTCACGATGTCATTGTCATGGTTAATTTTTATGACACGGATTGATGCGTGGATGCGATGGATGTACAACGACCGACGCGATTCCGATTTTATTGCAGGCCTGCATAAATTTATCAATTTGGCTAAGACAAACAAAGTGGATAATTTTATGCCTTGTCCCTGCATCGACTGTCGGAACGTGGCGGAGCACTCTGCCCCGATAATCCTTCAAAGCCATCTACTTTGGAGAGGTTTCATACCCGGATATTATTGTTGGGCCATGCATGGAGAAAGAGGGGTTAGGCTGGAAGAAAATGAAGAAGAGGAGGATGATGTCAACTATCCTATGTCCCCTGAAGAATACGATGATACTGCAATGGAAGACAATGAAGAAGATGGAGGTTGCAATGAAGAAGAACAACGGGCATCGGATGAGCCCGCTGATGGTCTTGGTCAGGTCATTTCTGATGCAAAGCAACAATGCGATACAGAAAGGGAGAAACTTAAGTTGGAGGCCATGCAAAAGGATCACAAAAAGTTGTTGTACCCAAATTGCGAAGATGGCAGCACAAAGCTCGGTACCGCACTTGAACTACTGAAATGGAAGGCAGAGGTTGGTTTATCTGACAAGGGATTTGAGAAGTTACTGAAAATAATAAAGCCGAAGCTTCCAGAGGATAACGAGCTGCCCGAGACAACGTAGGAAGCAAAGAATACTATCTGCCCTCTAGGATTAGATGTGGAGAAAATACATACATGCATTAATGACTGCATCATGTACCGCGGTGAGAAGTATGAGAATATGGATAAATACCCAGTATGCACTACATGTCAGTACAAGATCAGACAAGATGACCCTGATGATGTTGAGGGCGATGTCGAGCCCCCCAGGAAGAGGGTTCCTGCTAAGGTTATGTGGTATGCTCCTATAATACCACGGTTGAAACGTCTGTTCAGAAACAAAGAGCATGCCAGGTTGTTGCGATGGCACAAAGAAGAGCGTAAGAAAGACGGGAAACTGAGACACCCCACCAATGGTCACAGTGGAGAAAGATCGAGAGAAAGTACTCGAACTTTGCAGGTGACGCGAGGAACTTATGGTTTGGTCTAAGTACAGGCGACATGAATCCTTTTGGGGAGCAGAGCTGCAGTCACAGCACCTGGCCAGTGACTCTATGTATCTACAACCTTCCTCCTTGGTTGTGCATGAAGTAGAAGTTCATTATGATGCCAGTGCTCATCCAAGGACCGAAGCAACCCGGCAACGACATTGATGTGTACCTAAGGCCATTAGTCGATGAACTTTTGCAATTGTGGGCAGAACCAGTTGTAAATGTGTGGGATGAGCACAAACAGGAGCATTTGACCTATGAGCGTTGTTGTTCGTAACCATCAATGATTGGCCTGCTCTTAGTAACATTTCAGGACAGTCAAATAAGGGATACAATGCATGCACACACTGTTTAGATAAGACTAAAGGTACATATTTGGATAAATGTAAGAAGGTTGTGTACCTGGGGTGTCGTAAATTTCTTCCGACCAATCATCAAGTAAGAAAGAAAGGCAAGCATTTCAACGGTGAGGCAGATTATCGGAAGAAGCCTAAGCTCCCTAAAGGTGCTGATGTATTTCGTATGGTGAAGGACCTAGAAGTAATCTTTGGAAAGGGTCCTAACAGTCAATCTATTCCGAAAGACCCCATTACCGGACACACGGCCATGTGGAAAAAGAAATCTATATTTTGGGAGCTTGAGTATTGAAAAGACCTAGAGGTCCGTTCTTCGATCGACGTGATGCACGTGACGAAGAATCTTTGCGTGAACCTGCTAGGCTTCCTGGGCGTGTATGGGAAGACAAAGGCCGTGAATACTTAAGCAGCTACGCTCTTACCAGAAGCACAGGAGGACCAGCAACATATCAAAGACCCATACAATAAGCATACTGATAAAGGCCGTGAATACTTAAGCAGCTACGCTCTTACCAAAGCAGAGAAGAAAATCTTTTTAGAAGTCCTTTACAGTATCAAGGTCCCGGCTGGCTTCTTGTCAAATATAAAGGGAATAATAAATATGGCAGAGAAAAAATTTCAGAACCTGAAGTCTCATGATTGCCACGTGATTATGACGCAGTTGCTTCCGGTTGCATTGAGGGGGCTTCTACCGGAAAATGTTCGATTAGCCATTGTGAAGATATGTGCATTCCTCAATGCAATATCTCAGAAGGTAATCGATCGAGAAAGTCTGGAAAGGCTACAGAAGGATGTGGTCCAATGTCTTGTCAGTTTTGAGTTGTTGTTCCCCGTCCTTCTTCAATATTATGACGCATATCTTAGTTCACCTAGTCGAAGAGATTTACATTCTCGGTCCTGTATTTCTGCACAATATGTTCCCCTTCGAGAGGTTCATGGGAGTCTTAAAGAAATATGTTCGTAACCGTACTAGGCCAGAAGGAAGCATCTCCAAGGGCTATGGAACAGAGGAGGTCATTGGGTTCTGTGTAGACTTTCTTCCTCACCTTAAGCCGACTGTGTTGGGGATCGGCGCGGAAAACAAAAAATTTCTTACGATGAAACCCCAGAAACTGCCTAGGATCTATCTATGTAGTAATGCGGTAACGGCCGATGCGTAGAGAATACATACCCTTGTAGACCATACGCGGTTAATGTTCCGCGGGGAACGTGGTTGATGTAGTCGTACTTGAAGCCGACCTCAAGGTCGTGAAGCTTCTCGCAGGTTACCCCTTGCTCCTTCTTGATCTTCATCATCTTCATCGTGCAACAGCTCCGGCTCACGACATTTAAGCGCCCCAAGTGTTGCGCCTCGTGTCTTCGTACACATCCGATGCACGATGAGACCTCTGGCTCCCCGATCCCGCCGGGAGTGCGGAAGTTGATATCCGGCTAGGAATCCCTGCAGCGCAACGGCGTACTACAGGTGTGCCTCGATCGCACAGCCCAGACATGAGGCCATGGTCACAATGTATAGAGAGAGGGAGGGAGAAAGTCAACCAAAGGACTTCTCAAGTTGTGTATTTGGTGTGTCTAATCCCACCCATGGGCACCCTTTTATATAGGCGGAGGGGGTGTGCCCTCCCCATTGGGTTAGCCATGTGGGACTAATACTAAAGGAAAAAGGCAGCAGATTTTCGGACTGCCAAATGGGCCAAAAGTACTCATCCCAAATAGCAAACAGAAAATACTTAAATAAAAGGAAAAAGAAAAAGGCAGCAGCAGCCAGCCAGCCGGGTGGGTCGGCCTGCCCACCGGCGGCCCAGCTCGCGCCGCGGTGGCCTGGGAAGGGGGGAGCCCCGGGTGGGCTGGCTTGCCCCTGGCGGCCCAGCACCCGACCTCGCCCCGCCCCGGGTGGGCCGGCTGGGCAGCGGTGGCCCAGCGCCTCGCCCCGCCTCGCCTGGCCCCGGTGGGCCGGCCTGCCCTGGCGGCCCAGCTCCCTGGCGCCCGCGTGGGCCAGGTCGAGCAGGCCCCGGTGGCGGCTGGTAGCTGCGAACCGCCCCTTGTGCGGCGGTTAATAAAAACCGCCCACGTGGGCTGTTTCTTTTCTTTTTCTCTTTATTTATTCTGCAGTTTTTATTCTAGACTATTTCCCTCCGGGATTTAGCCTAATATAAAAGTTGTATTTATAAATCTTAATATAAATATTATTTATAATATATTAATTCATAATTAACATATAATAAATATATATTTAAATTCCCATTTATCCGAAAACACTTTTCGGGGCTTTTCCTTTATTCTTTCTCCGAACAACTTCGGATCTCTCCGCGGAACGATTCCGGCTTTCTCTCTTTCTCTACTATGATTCCGTCTTACGAATGATTGCTCTTATCGTACCCTTAAGTGTATCCTCTCATGGCTCGGGAATACTCTAGACATGATCTGTATCAATGATCAATAGAGGGACCAGGGATATCCATGTGACCCCTATGCATTCCTGATGACAATGTTGTTTGAACCATCTAAATGTAGCATCCTCTTACTTTTGTTTCTCGATACAACTTGTCCAAGATCCAATCATCGGTATCCTATACCTTTGTTCAATCTCGTTCACAACAAGTTCTGTTTTCTTGTTACCGTGATATTACATCCCCGTGACCTAGTCACATGTTGCAACATATATGGATGTAATCTCACCAAGCCGGCCGTATGTATCTTTACCCGTCATGTGGATGAACAAATCCCGATCTTGTAGTCACATGTCATCTACTGTTCCTTCGGAATACCCAACATACACCTTTATAGTCACCGCATTACCAAACGACGTTTGATGCAGTCTAAGCAGGCTAGGGAAACAGTGGGTAATATGAGCTCACGGTCTAAGGAGAAGGAGTCTAGGTATAGATGTTGCAACAATGAACTAGATGACTTGATCGTGTTGCAATCCTTCGAGGAATGTCCAATCACATCATTCTCCAATGATATGATCTCGTTGTCAGTCGGCATAAATGCCCATGATCTTGAAACCTAGATCATCTTCGTGACCAACGAACAAGTATGAATAGAGGCTACTAGGGACTTGGTTGTTTCATACCACACCTGTACCAATGTTTCTACTTGGCACAGTTATAGCACAATATGAAACTATTATAAACTAATTGAGATATGACAATAAAAACCTATTTATTATTTGCCTCTAGGGCATATCTCCTTCAGTCTCCCACTTGCAGTAGTACAAATAATCCAGCTTGCATTTTACTCATATAAACCATATGCCATATGCGTTTACAGATCATGCATGCTCATGGGAAACGTGATGTCCATGTTCTGTTTTACCAGATCATTATGTCTTTTGCAAATCGTTAATGTCTTCCTAATTTTGACATTCACACCATTATCTTATAATGGGTCGAAGCATTTGTTTGGCAACAAAGTGAGACTTTTGTTTCTAGTGTTTATAATGACGGTCATTATTCATTGTTGTCATATAAACTTCAAAACACACTTTGCTATCCTTTGTGTATATACTGTAGTCATGGCAGCAGAACGAGGCCGGATTCCAGGAGCTTACAGTGACGTTAGATCAACCTCGAGGGCTTTATCATGGGCACTGGGCCCTGGGACCCATCATTCTACGTTAAAAGCGAATTAGCCCCGCCACAATATTATACAACACATTAGATGTAGCCTTTATACTTCTATATCTATGTAGATCCTAGTGCATGGAATGCAACTATGTCACTTACATTGCTTCTTGCTACTTAAGTACAAACTCAATTCTGGTTTAGTGATCAACTCAGGAATCACTTAAGGACACATTCTTATAGTTAAGACTTTGTCCTACCAACCAGAACCTTGGGTCACTTTATGTCGAGTATACGACATGGTTATATAGAAGAACCTATGACTGAGGCATAGGAGATGCAACGCATCTCTTTCTTTCAACCATAGTTGCAATACTCAATGCTGCATACGGTAAGAACTTCTTTCTTACCTTGTTTCATTCTGAACTTCTTCAGAATCTTGTCTTAGGACTTTCTGAACATCTTTCAGAATCAAGTCTAGGAAGCATTTGACATTCAGTGTTTATTAAACTTACTAATCTATCTAGATAGATCTTTTGTTTAATAACTTCAACTTCATCCTAACTTAAATACTATTAAAACCAATCACATCATTCACATATGTCGTCTACATATCCCAGAATGATTTCACGCTCCCACTCAAATATGACATTCATGTTTGAGATCCAGGGATTTCACTTAGCTCCCACTCAAAATATGTCAGTTACATATTATGAATTAGCCAAGATGATTTGCTCCCACTCAAATCTAGGTCCTCTCGATAATTTTGGACTCCAAAATTCCTTGATCATAATCAAATCGAGAACTCCCCTAACGAGATTTCAATGACCATTCATTTCTCATACTTAGGTCCATCACGCTTCTTTGTAATTCGTAGGTATGTCTTGTTCAAAACATGACAAGTGAATCAATGATATAATTCCACAAACTTGTAGAATATATAGTTGAATCCTACTTTCTTTAGTAAAAGTATTCACTGAAACTTTATGATCATTATCAACAGTTTGTTCTCTACTTGCAGAGTTTGGTTTCACGAAACAAATTCCGCCGCGCCACTCAACAATTCAGAGGTAAGGTCAAATACCTTGTTTTGATCTTTTACTTTCTTCCACCTGTATCTTCATCAAGACACACCAACTTTGGAAAACAACAGGTTTGCCCCTTTTGTGGAAGATGCATTCATAGCTTCCTAAGAATGCTCTACAAAGACTTGTTTATTTGCCACGACTTCGACTTGTCGAAATATCCAGAAACTCGAACGTGCCATAACACTTATGGTGTTGTTTCCACGAATCTTTAGATGTTCCTTTGTATTTCAAATGAGTGTTTGCTTATTTTGATCTTTAACTCTAAACGACAACTATAAACCCGATAAGAGATAATATGATATCTGTATCTAATACAAAATGATTATGATGTTTAGACACTTCAACAAAGTTTGAATTCGTCCAATTATCATAATTTGTGAAACATCTTTCACAAGTTCCTTTTATGCTAAACTTAACTTGAATACTTTAGTCGTGTCGATCAAATCGAAGAGACTTGTTCATTCAGTTAATTCAATATCCCATTTAGTTATGAACTCATTTGAACAATTCAAATCATTTCAAACTTCATGTTTCATTAAGTAAATACACTTATTCACTTAAGTCCACAATAAATGATTTCCACTACTTGTTGAAAATATGATACATCACTATGTATAAGATTCAACATTTCTTCGCATATCACCGTTTTACCAGAATGCGGAGTTTTAGTCATTCTGCCCGAGAGGCATGGTTTTGCAAAGTCTCTAGATTAAGCATCTAGGACCCCGATCTTTCATAAAGAACCTACAATAACCGAAATGACTTAAACTGTAGTGTCATTTTATTATTAAACTTTGGATATCTTTTAGCATTCTAATCCTTTATAAATGTTTAAACTATTATAATTAACATAGTGATGAGAATAATTTATTTGTAATCATAATGTGACCATAAGGTATTGTTCATAAGAATAGTACAAACTGGTCTGTAACTTGTTCATATGAATAATCGTCTCGCCAAAAGAAAGACACACATACAAGGATTACAAATTATATTCAAGTCCACTAATCCAAATGATAAACTTTGAGGGAAGAAGTAATGTCGGCCATCAACTGTTTTGCTTGCCGTCATCAAGTCACATTGCCTCAAATCCAGCAATTCTCAAGCAGATCATCCTGTTTTCACAAAACGGGACAAGTATCAAATACTTTGCAATTTGCAATGAGTTTTACAAGAACCACATTTATAATTTGTATATCTTACATATACCTTTTCCATCCATGATCTCCATTTGCAATCAAGCCCTTCTGTGAGTTCTCAACTCTAATGCAAGATCGCTAAGTGTTTTTGCAACCAATCCGGAGTCATCGAAGTATCTCCTAATGGTTATCGTATCAAGAAGAGACGATCACCTTTTTTAAGGATACCCCTCAGGCGTGGGTATTAATCTATGAAGTTGGACCCTTTGCTAAGTTCTATTTTAAGCAATATATTCCCATGGTCGCAAAGGATCTCAATGGGATAGGCTAAGGTCTACTAAGATATTTGCAAACATACATCTAGACTAAGTTTGTAATAAGAGATCAATTTATAATTGGTCTCCACTAAAATGGTCATCCCCTGGACGATTTTAGTGATCGCATGATCCCTATCCTCTGCACCTCCCCCGATCGTCACGGCCATTAGTGCAGTATCAAAGGTAGACATTCAATAATGCCAATCACATCATCCATGTGACTCATGCTCGATCTTTCGATCTCTTGTGTTCCGAGGCCACGCTTCTCTAGAGTGCTAGGCTCGCCAAATCTAACTTGTGTGTATTCGCTGTGCAACATGGGTTACACCCACTGTATGCGAACGTAGATATGTTTCACACCCAGGCCTGTAACCCTGGATCGCCTCATACCGAAGAACTTTCTTGGTGGTGCACACACAAGGGGAACACGGAACATTGGAATTAAATAAGGATTATCTTATTTGCTACCGTTGAGTATCTAAATACTAGCACACAATAAGATGTAAAAACTGGTATCAACATCATATGTTAATGTGATATGATATGGTCTTTCTTGCGCCTTGATCTCCATCGAGCGCTCCGGCACGATATCCATCTTGCCATTGGTTTGACGCCAAGTCCACGACGCCTCTACCAGGTCGTCCATCGGAACGATGACTATCACTATACTACTTAGCAACAGAAAAGTAAACTACTTTACCTTCGTAACGACCAATGCCATATCATAATCACATGCCCCTGCAAAATAAAGTTAGACGATTCTACTTTATCTATTGCAAGTTTTACGTGGTTGTTCGGGCTTTCGCACTAGAACCGTTTCTAAACTACGAACTTTCCAACCACAACATAAATCCGACAGTTGTCTCTATTACACCCCTTTAGGGGCCCTCCGTTGTAAATGCTATCTCAACTATTGAATGAGAGACAGACACCCACTAGCCACTTATACGGTACAAGCCGTATGTTGAGCGTGGAACCAGTCTCGCGTACGAATACGCGTAAGGTCGGTCCGGGCCGCTTCATCAAACAATACCACGATATAAACAAGTACACGTTAGAGGGTAACAACTAAGGGATCAATGCCCGCACAATACTTATGCGTACTGGCCGTACAACACTCCTACGTATAGATCGGCTCTGATACCACTGTTGGGGATTGGCGCGGAAAACAAAAAATTTCTTACGATGAAACTCTAGAAACTGCCTAGGATCTATCTATGTAGTAATGCGGTAACGGCCGATGCGTAGAGAATACATACCCTTGTAGACCGTACGCGGTTAACGTTCCGTGGGGAACGTGGTTGATGTAGTCGTACTCGAAGCCGACCGCAAGGTCGCGAAGCTCCTCGCAGGTCACCCCTTGCTCCTTCTTGATCTTCATCATCTTCATCGTCCAATAGCTCCGGCTCACGACATTTAAGCGCCCCAAGTGTTGCGCCTCGTGTCTTCGTACACATCCGGTGCACGATGAGACCTCTGGCTCCCCGATCCCGCCGGGAGTGCGGAAGTTGATATCCGGCTAGGAATCCCTGCAGCGCAACGGCGTACTACAGGTGTGCCTCGATCGCACAGCCCAGACATGAGGCCATGGTCACAATGTATAGAGAGAGGGAGGGAGAAAGTCAACCAAAGGACTTCTCAAGTTGTGTATTTGGTGTGTCTAATCCCACCCATGGGCACCCTTTTATATAGGCGGAGGGGGTGTGCCCTCCCCATTGGGTTAGCCATGTGGGACTAATACTAAAGGAAAAAGGCAGCAGATTTTCGGACTGCCAAATGGGCCAAAAATACTCATCCCAAATAGCAAACAGAAAATACTTAAATAAAAGGAAAAAGAAAAAGGCAGCAGCAGCCAGCCAGCCGGGTGGGCCGGCCTGCCCACCGGCGGCCTAGCTCGCGCCGCGGTGGCCTGGGAAGGGGGGAGCCCCGGGTGGGCTGGCTTGCCCCTGGCGGCCCAGCACCCGACCTCGCCCCGTCCTGGGTGGGCCGGCTGGGCAGCGGTGGCCCAGCGCCCCGCCCCGCCTCGCCTGGCCCCGGTGGGCCGGCCTGCCCCGGCGGCCCAGCTCCCTGGCGCCCGCGTGGGCCAGGTCGAGCAGGCCCCGGTGGCGGCTGGTAGCTGCGAACCGCCCCTTGTGCGGCGGTTAATAAAAACCGCCCACGTGGGCTGTTTCTTTTCTTTTTCTCTTTATTTATTCTGCAGTTTTTATTCTAGACTATTTCCCTCCAGGATTTAGCCTAATATAAAATTTGTATTTATAAATCTTAATATAAATATTATTTATAATATATTAATTCATAATTAACATATAATAAATATATATTTAAATTCCCATTTATCCGAAAACACTTTTCGGGGCTTTTCCTTTATTCTTTCTCCGAACAACTTCGGATCTCTCCGCGGAACGATTCCGGCTTTCTCTCTTTCTCTACTATGATTCCGTCTTACGAATGATCGCTCTTATCGTACCCTTAAGTGTATCCTCTCATGGCTCGGGAATACTCTAGACATGATCTGTATCAATGATCAATAGAGGGACCAGGGATATCCATGTGACCCCTATGCATTCCTGATGACAATGTCGTTTGAACCGTCTAAATGTAGCATCCTCTTCCTTTTGTTTCTCGATACAACTTGTCCGAGATCCGATCATCGGTATCCTATACCTTTGTTCAATCTCGTTCACAACAAGTTCTGTTTTCTTGTTACCGTGATATTACATCCTCGTGACCTAGTCACATGTTGCAACATATATGGATGTAATCTCACCAAGCCGGCCGTATGTATCTTTACCCGTCATGTGGGTGAACAAATCCCGATCTTGCAGTCACATGTCATCTACTGTTCCTTTGGAATACCCAACATACACCTTTATAGTCACCGTATTACCAAATGACGTTTGATGCAGTCTAAGCAGCCTAGGGAAACAGTGAGTAATATGAGATCACGGTCTAAGGAGAAGGAATCTAGGTATATATGTTGCAACAATGGACTAGATGACTTGATCGTGTTGCAATCCTTTGAGGAATGTCCAATCACATTATTCTCCAATGAAATGATCTCGTTGTCAGTCGGCATAAATGCCCATGATCTTGAAACCTAGATCATCTTCGTGACCAACGAACTAGATGAATAGAGGCTACTAGGGACTTGGTTGTTTCATACCACACTTGTACCAATGTTTCTACTTGGCACAGTTATAGCACAATATGAAACTATTATAAACTAATTGAGATATGACAATAAAAACCTATTTATTATTTGTCTCTAGGGCATATCTCCTTCATATTGGTGTTCCTGAATCACGGTATGAGGGGAGACTGAGTGGAAAAGGCACGCTAGGAAAGAAGGCAATGATATTTAGGGACGGGCATTCTTTGAATCAAGCACACTACACAGTTCTACAAAGTTCTACCTTCGTGGCTTCGTATATCGAGGAACACATGAATGTTGTACGCTCCAAGTTTCCGGGGAAGGACGAATACTGGATTAAAGAAAATGACATGGACTTTCGGCACTTGGTTGCAATTACATCTCATGAATGACACCACTATTGGAGATCAGCTCTACTTGTTGGCCGCGACACCATCTGCGACTGTATTGACTTTCCAAGGGTACAAGATAAATGGGAATACATTTTACACGATTGCCCAAGATAAAAAGAGCACCAACCAAAACAGTGGTGTCCGCTTTGATGCAACATGCGAGAATGGGAAAAAGACACATACTATGGTTACATAGAGGAGATATGGGAACTTGACTATGGACCTACTTTTAAGGTCCCTTTGTTTCGGTTCAGTTGGGTCAACATGAATGGAGAAGGGGTAAAGGTAGACCAGCTGTACGGAATGACAATAGTGGATCTCAAGAATATTGGTTAGAGAGATGAACCATTCGTCCTAGCCAATTATGTGGCTCAGGTTTTTTATGTGAAGGACATGTCCTCTAGACTAAAAAAAAAGAAAAAAAATAAGGAAACGAATACATCAGACAATGAGCCTAGGCGTCACATAGTTGTTTCAGGGAAAAGAAACATTGCGGGAGTCGAGGACAAGACAGACATGTCAGCAGATTATGATAAGTTTGATGAAATTCCGCCCTTCACCATGAAAACTGACCCAAGCATGCCGTTAAGCAAAGAAGATGCTCCATGGTTACGTCCTAAGAAGCAATCATAGGCAAGGGATTGATGGCTTAGTGTTGATGTAGAGCTCGTTGGGGAACCCCAAGAGGAAGGTATGATGAGCACAGCAGCAAGTTTCCCTCAGTTATGAAACCAAGGTTTAATCGAACCAGTAGGAGCAAGGAAACACCCCAAAGGTGTTGCTAGCTGAGCCTTGGCAGGGCACACTACCGGTGCTAGTAGCAACGTGGAGACCTGCACAACACAACCACAGAACTTTGCCCCCAACTTGCGATGAGGTTGTCAATCTCACCGGTTTTGTTGAAAACAAAGGATTAAACGTATCGAATGGAAGGAAGTAATAGTTTGTAGAAAGTAAACACAAAGCAGTAAACAGTTTGTAGATTGATAGTAAAAGAAAGGACTAGGGTCCATAGTTCACTAGAGTTGGCTCTCCTTAAGATAGATAACATGTTGTGTGAACAAATTACAGCGGGGCAATTGACGAAGACCGATAAAGCAATACATGCATATACTAATCATCTTGACTCCTTTGGAACTTGATTGGGCATCACAACATTATACATAGACCGCCATCCAACTGCATCTATGACTAATAATCCACCTTCAGGTTATCATCCGACCCCCCTCCAATATTAAGTTGCAAGCAACAGATTATTGCTTTACGAATTGCGTGTAATGTAAACAATACGATTGTCCTATGAACAAAGGATTGTTGTTTTTTCCATAGTAGCAAAAGCACATCTAGTACCTTAGAGATTTCTGTCACTTCTCCAGATTACTAGAGGCATGAACCCACTATCGAGCATAAATACTAACTCTTGGCGTTGCTAGCATCTACTTGGCCAAGATAGCTACTAACAATGGAAAGCATGCAAGATCACAAATAACAAAGACATGATAGAATCAATAATCAATCTGAAATAGCATCTCAATATCCATCGGATCCCAACAAACACAGCATGTAGAATTACAAATAGATGATCTTGATCATGAACGGAGCTCACAAGATCTAGACATGAAAGCACAAAAGAGGAGAACCAGCCATCTATGTACTACATGGACCCGTAATCCAGAGATGAACTACTCACGCATCACACCGGAGGCTTGCATGATGATGAAGAAGGCCTCCAGGGTGAATTCCCCTCTTCGGCAGGGTGCCGGGAAGAGCTTCAGATCCCTCGCGATCTAGGGATGGAGATGACGGCGGCTACAGAATCTTCCGTAAATTTAGATCGGATCCTTAGGGTTTTCATCCCGAGGGCAATATATAAGCGGAAGGAGAGGCCGAGGGGGTGCCTGGGGTTGGCCAGACCACCCCCTGGCGTGGGCCAGGCCTGGCTGCGTGGCCAGGTGGTGTGGCCAGCCCCCAGCCCTTCCCCGTCTCGTATTCTGGCATTTGATGTCTTCCGGAAAAATAGGCACTTTGGCTTTTGTCCCGTCCAATTCCGAGAATATTCATTTTCTGACTTTCCTAGAACCAAAAACAGCAGAAAATAGGCAGCTGGCACTGTGGCTCTTGTTAATAGGTTAGTCCAAGAAATCATATGAAAATTACTCCAAAGTGTGGACAAAACACAAGAAAGTAGATAAAACCAAGCATGGAACATCAAAAATCATAGATACATTTGCAATGTATCAATATCCCCAAGCTTAACTCCTGCTCGTCCTCGAGTAGGTAAGTGATAAAAAGAAAGAATAATTTTTGTGGTGACATGCACCATCAAAGACTTGATCAAAGTATTTGTAAAACATTCAAAGCTGGGATCATTGTACTTCAATCATAACATGAAAGACAAAGTTCTAGCAAGAATACAAAGAAACTATGATGCATCATGAAAAGGCACAAACAAAAGATTCATGAATAACAATGCTTTGGAAGACGTTTGTTTGTTTCACATAAAGAAAACATAGCATAATAGTATTCAGCTTGTCCCTCATAGAGTAGAAAATATAAATGCATAGGACACCTTCAAAGTTCATAAGCGTGACTAGATACATATAGTTTAAAACAAGCAATATCAAGTTATGCATCAATCAACTAGTCTTGGGACAATGCACATAGAACTAAGAATGTCCACTATGCTTTCAAAGTAGGTGCATAAAGGTAGAAGGTGGAGACTCAATATAATGGTGGAACAAAGGCCTTCATAGAAGGAAGTAGGGATTCAAGTCTCATAAAGAGCTTCCAAAAATTATGGGAGTTATAGCTTTCAGCTCTCATTGCCCCTATCATAAGCATCTTGAAGGTGATTAAGGTTAAAGTGACACAACTAAGAGGATATGCTTGACAAGTTATAAACCGAAATCTCATGCCCCTTACTTACGAAGACTGAACCTCATGCTACTCAACTTTAGTCACGAGTAAGCTCTTGTCATTGTAAGTACATATGTATCATAAAGAACCGCCATTGGGGTACCCCTTGCACATGATATAGGAGCTATCCCATTATCAAAATGACAAGCCAAGAAGACAATGAGCATCTCAACGATCTTTTTATTTGCTATTTGCATTGGTTTTTATTGAGGATGCTTCATAGAGTGCTCATTATGGTGATGCTGCAAGTTTCCACCATGATTAGGCATGGCTTAGGCTAGCGGCCTAGGCGTTTCTCTAACACACATACAAACTCCATCATCTTACAAGTTCCACTTTTATTTCACACCGCCCGGATCCATAAGCAAAAGAACATGATATCAACGGGGTACAAAGTACAAGTGCAATGCTGAAAGCGTTCCCTGATACATTGCAAATGTATATATAATTTTTGATGTTCCATGCTTGGTTTTATCCACTTTCTTGTGTTTTGTTCCAACTTTGGAGTACTTTTCATATGATTTCTTGGACTAACCTATTAACAAGAGCCACAGTGCCAGCTGTCTGTTTTCTGCTGTTTTTGGTTCCAGGAAAGTCAAAAAATGAATATTCTCAGAATTGGACGAGACAAAAGCCAAAGTGCCTATTTTTTCTGGAAGGGATCAAGTGCCAGAATACGAGACGGAGAAGGGCCAGAGGGCGGCCACACCACCTGGCCACGCGGCCAGGCCTGGCCCGCGCCAGGGGGTGGTGTGGCTAGCCCAGGCACCCCCTCGGCCTCTCCTTCCGCCTATATATTGCCCTCGGGACGAAAACCCTAAGTACCCGATCAGAAATCCACGAAAGAGTCTGTAGCTGCCGTCATCTCCATCCCTAGATCGGGAGGGATCTGAAGCTCTTCCCGGCACCCTGCCAGAGAGGGGAATTCACCCTGGAGGCCTTCTTCATCACCATGCAAGCCTCCGGTGGATGCGTGAGTAGTTCATCCTTGGACTACGGATCCATGTAGTAGCTAGATGGCTGGTTCTCGTCCTTTGTGCTTTCATGTTTAGATCTTGTGAGCTCCGTTCATGATCAAGATCATCTATTTGTAATTCATGCATGTTGTGTTTGCGGGGATCCGATGGATATTGAGATTCTATTTCAGATTGATTATTGATTCTATCATGTCTTTGTTATTTGTGATCTTGCATGCTTTTCGTTGTTAGTAGCTATCTTGGCCAAGTAGATGCTAGCAACTCCAAGAGTTAGTATTTATGCTCGATAGTGGGTTCATGCCTCTGGTAATCTGGGGAAGTGACACAAATCTCTAAGGTACTAGATGTGTTGTTGCTACTAGAGAGAAAACAACAATCCTTTGTTCATAGAACAATCGTATTGTTTACTTTACACGCAGTTCGTAAAGCAATAATCTGTTGCTTGCACTTAATACTTGAGGGGGTTCAGATGATAACCTAAAGGTGGATTATTAGTCATAGATGCAGTTGGATGGCGGTCTATGTATTATGTTGTAATGCCCAATCAAGTCTCAAAAGAGTCAAGATGATTAGTATATGCATAGACCGCCATCCAACTGCATCTATGACTAATAATCCACCTTCAGGTTATCATCCGAACCCCCTCCAGTATTAAGTTGCAAGCAACAGATTATTGCTTTACGAATTGCGTGTAATGTAAACAATACGATTGTTCTATGAACAAAGGATTGTTGTTTTCTCTCTAGTAGCAACAACACATCTAGTACCTTAGAGATTTGTGTCACTTCCCCAGATTACCAGAGGCATGAACCCACTATCGAGCATAAATACTAACTCTTGGAGTTGCTAGCATCTACTTGGCCAAGATAGCTACTAACAACGAAAAGCATGCAAGATCACAAATAACAAAGACATGATAGAATCAATAATCAATCTGAAATAGAATCTCAATATCCATCTGATCCCCGCAAACACAACATGCATGAATTACAAATAGATGATCTTGATCATGAACGGAGCTCACAATATCTAAACATGAAAGCACAAAGGAGGAGAACCAGCCATCTAGCTACTACATGGATCCGTAGTCCAAGGATGAACTACTCACGCATCCACCGGAGGCTTGCATGGTGATGAAGAAGGCCTCCAGGGTGAATTCCCCTCTCCGGCAGGGTGCCGGGAAGAGCTTCAGATCCCTCCCGATCTAGGGATGGAGATGACGGCAGCTACAGACTCTTTCGTGGATTTCTGATCGGGTACTTAGGGTTTTCGTCCCGAGGGCAATATATTGGCGGAAGGAGAGGCCGAGGGGGTGCCTGGGGTCGGCCAGACCACCCCCTGGCACGGGCCAGGCCTGGCCGCACGGCCAGGTGGTGTGGCCGGCCCCCAGCCCTTCTCCGTCTCGTATTCTAGCATCTGATGTCTTCTGGAAAAATAGGCACTTTGGCTTTTGTCCCGTCCAATTCCGAGAATATTCATTTTCTGACTTTCCTGGAACCAAAAATAGCAGAAAACAGGCAGCTGGCACTGTGGCTCTTGTTAATAGGTTAGTCCAAGAAATCATATGAAAAGTACTCCAAAGTGTGGACAAAACACAAGAAAGTAGATAAAACCAAGCATGGAACATCAAAAATTATAGATACATTTGCAATGTATCAGGGATCGACATACGTGACGAAGTATTCATACCCTAAACCCTAAACCCTATGTAAATCTATGTAATGTATGGAAACTTTATGTGATGTATGAAAACTTTATATGAGAACCTCGAACATGATAGGTCATTTTGTGAAGGATTTTTTGGTACCAATGCCAAACTTTAATTTTGTGGTTGCTTCACAGAACACCCCAATTTCGGCACCTCAAAAATTGATATTGGCTTTTTCGTGCGTCAAAAAGGAAAACTTCCTCCTCCAACATCGTAAGCCATCCCGATTCCATTAGTCCCGATTCCATTAGTCTCGGTTTGTGGCTGGACCGGCAAGAATAAATGGGGCCTTTAGTCCCGATTCCTGAGTCCCAGTTTTTTAATAATAATAAATGTCTTGAGTGTTAGTCCCGGTTTGTGGCTGGACTGGCGGGAATAAAGGGGGCCTTTAGTCCCAATTCCGTAGTCCTAGTTAGGAAACCGGGACTAATATATCGTTTCTTGAGGACTGGATCCTCCGGAATCTCCCTGAAGTTGGCCGTAGTGTTGTCCCTGCTCTTGTAGTTCATAACTTCTCTAGCTAGATCAATATGTCTGGGAGCTAACTAATTTCACATATTAGGGAGTGCCTCTATGGCCAGCTTCAGAGAGATTCCTAAGGACTGGATCCTCCGGAATCTCCCTGAAGCTGGCCGTAGTGTTGTCCCTGCTCTTGTAGTTCATAACTTCTCTAGCTAGATCAATATGCCGGGGAGCTAACTAATTTCACATATTAGGGAGTGCCTCTATGTCCAGCTTCAGAGAGATTCCCGAGGACTGGTGATACGTCCATTTTGCATCACTATTCTATGTCTTAATTCACTATTATTCATTGATATATTTCGTATTGAGAGGTGATACTTATGTTATTTCATCCGTTTTTGCATGGTTGATGACTTTTGGAGCATGGACCGCTGCAGTCAGGATTCTGATGGAAAAGGTGCTGTTTGGAGGCAAAATTCGCGAAGATCAGAAAATCTGGGAAAATATACGGAAAATCCTATTTTTCCAGAAGACTAAGGATGCCAGAAGAGGGAGTGGAGATGGGCCACAGGGGGCCCACACCACCCCCTAGGGCGGGCAGCCCTAGGCCGCTCCAACAGATGGTGTGGCCACCCTGGCCCACCTCTGGCTCTCCCCTCTAGTGTATATCATCCCCCCAAAACCCTAAGACTCGGGGGGCGACAAAAGAAAGATTCCGCCGCCTCTACAGGGCGGAAAACACCGAGAGAGAAAGATCTCTCCGGCAGACAAATTTCTGCCGGGGGAATTCCTTCCCAGAGAGGGGAGATCGTCGCCATCAACACCACCATCAAGCTGGACTTCATCAGGATCATCATCATCATCATCACCACCATCATCACCATCAGCTCCATCATCATCACCACCATCATCACCATCAGCTCCATCATCACCATCTCCATATTGCTGTAACAATTGAGTTGAATCTTGCATAGTTCATAGGGGAAACTTTCCCGGTGTTGATTACTCTTTGTAGTTGATGCTATTGAGTGAACCATTGAATTATTGTTTATGTTCAGATTGTTATACATCATTATTCCATCTCTGATCATGATCCATATGATGTCTTGTGAGTAGTTCGTTTTGTTCTTGAGGACATGGGAGAAGTCATGTTGTTAGTAGTGGAGTTGTGTTGAGAGAGATTCAATAGATTGTTATTTAAGTTGTGTTGTACTTCTTCTAGTGGTGTCATGTGAACGTCGACTACATGACACTTCACCTATATGGGCCTAGGGGAATGCATTGTGTATTTGGCTACTAATTGTAGGGGTTGCCGGAGTGACAGAAACTTGAACCCCCATTAGGAAACCATTGCACAAGGGACGTAAGGGTCTTAGAGTTTAAAGCTGTGGTTAGGTTTCTACCTTAATTACTTTCTTGTACTTACAGATGTTTGCAAGGGGTATAATCACAAGTATGTATTAGTCCTAGGAAGGTCGGTACATTAGCACAGGTTCACCCACACAACACTTAGCAAGCTAGAGAAGATTAATCAACTATATGAAGCGAAAGCACTTGATAGTCTTCCCATGTGTCCTCGAGAACGTTTGGTCATCTTAAGTAATACATCCAGCTTGTCCTTTGCTGCATAAAGGATTGGGCCACTTGCTGCATTTATTCCTACTGTCTTTTATTTACTCGTACTTTGTTTACTTGCTTTATCAAAAAACCCTAAAAATTCGTTTGCTAAGTATTTGCAGAGAATTCATGATCCATACCACTAGCCAGCACCTTCTGCTCCTTGTTGGGTTCGACACTCTTACTTATCGAAAATACTGCGATACACCCCTATACTTGTGGGTCATCAAGATTATTTTCTGGCACCGTTGCCGGGGAGTGAAGTGCTATTGGAGAGTGGAACTGGTAAAGGAAACTTTTATGGGACACACTATCCTTGGTATAGGAAGTCAGGTATAAATTATGATTATGAATGCATTGAATCTTTTATGGGAACTAATGACATTCAAAATATTAAAAATGCTTATGGTCTAGACTCTCAAGCTATTCCTTCTTATTTTAAGGCTTCTGCTTCCTATATTGAAGAGCCTAAAAAGAAGTGGAATAAGTATCATGAACCTTATAAAGATGTTGCTAAGAGTGTTCCTACAAGGAATACTGAAGTTTATACTGCTAATCATGTCTTACCTAAACCTTACATTGAGAAAATCCCTTTCCCATGTAAGATAAAGGAACATTCTATGATAGCTAGTATGTTTAATGAAAGTACAAGTAAAGCTGCTGAACCGGATAAACAAATGGTTGATGAACCTATAATAGCAAATGTGAAAGACTTTGTCACTAAATATGAAGAAGAGGGACACACTATCCTTTGTAAGGATACCTCTAATATTGTTCACAAAGTAGTGTTATGAGAGCTAGTATTCCTGTGTTTTCTGTTAGAATAAGTGATCATTGCTATGATGGTCCTTGTGATAGCTATATTGTTAAGTTTATGCACGATACTGAAAGTTACTATGAGAGAGGGAAAAGTGTTCTTATGCATCTCAATAATATCAAGTTTCGTCGTTTTATGCTGAAAGTTTTTATGTTGCACTTCTTTTGCCTTCTTATGCATGTAGCCCCTGGTTTCAAAAACTTGTTTGTTTACAAAATTCCCTTACATAGGAAGTGGGTTAGACTTAAATGTGTGTGTGTTTTTGCTTCTTAATGCTCTCTTTCGCTTCAATTCATATTCCTATGTGAGCATCTTCAAGATTATCATGCCCATCTTAATGGCTATAAAGAAAGAGCTTTTTGGGAGACAACCCAATTTGTTTTTGCTTTCAGTTTGTTTTTGTTTCTTTGAGTCTTGGAAGTTATTACTTCGGTAATAAACGCTCCTTATCTGTTTTGTTTGGTTTTTGTGTCAAGATCAACCTCTAATGAGAGAGAAGTAAGATTTGGGGAAGTTGCTGTCCCGAAACAGATTTTTGTGCTTCACCGTAAAAATTCGTGAGAGATCTCTGTCTATCGGATTAAGCCGCAAATTTTTTCTGCTTCTGCCCCAGGTTGTTATTTAACTTTCGTTAGTTTTGCACTTTTTGATTTGAGCAACATAAGATTTTCTAAAAAAATCATCTTTACCTGCTGGTCTATTTTGACAGATTTTGCCACTCTTACATTTGCTTCTTTATTCGATTTCCTTTTTGAATTATTTTTGGGTTTTCGGAAGGAGTTGCTAAAACAGCTTATGCTTTGATGGTTTTCAGTTGAAGTTGGACTCAAAAGGTTTTATCACTTCACTTATACTAATGTTGCTAATGAGAACTGTGTAAAGTTTGTGTGAAAGAAATTTCCAGGAAGTGGAGATAATGGTGTAATAAGGAAGAGAAGGGTTTTATGACTCAAGTAATAAGTGTATGAAGAAGAAGATATTGATGTTATTCAAGTGATGACTCTGGAAGAATCCACTAAATACCAAATTCAGACACCTGCAGAGTCTGTTTCCAACTAGGTAACAGTTCTGGTAAGAAAAGTTCCGCGAAAATACTATCCAACTATATTTTTGCAGTTTTTAGTCAATAAGGAAAGCTACAAAGCGAAAAAGGGACGGAAACGGAGCCAGGGTGGCTCACACCACCCTGTGGCGTGGTCTCCCCTGGCCACGCCACCAGGTGGTGAGTCCACCCCGGACTCCGCCTCCGACTCGCTTTCTTCCAGTACCTTCCTTTTGATATGAAACTTTGTAATATATAATCCCCCGGAGCCCCTGAGGTTTGTATATCGTATTTTCGTCGTGTTTTTGTTTCGATCTGTTTCTGCCAGGAACAATTCTTGAAAGCGTAGAAGCACAATGGTGTTCGCCAAGGATAAAGGGAAGGAGCCTATGGAGGAAGACCTCCAAGACCCCGGGTAGGAGAAGGAGATCAAGAGTGAAGGTGAAGAGAAGGCAAAGCACACCGGCACTACCGTTGCAAGCATTGGAGTGGTGGCAAACCTAGCCATTGGTGGGAAGCCTCCTCATCACCGTTCAGATCCCTGGTCACTTCCTCCACGCACCAAGAATCCTTTCCATACCCTTATCCATGAGCATCAATACCAGAATATGCCCAAGGGGAAATTACCCTCCAATTGGGATTTGCCTCGTTCTAGCCATGCAGAAAAAGAATACTTCAAGGAGGAAGAGTGGGGAAAGAATAGCAAGGGCTGGAATTCTCAACCCGACATGATCATGAGCCGCATTAAGCAAAACTCGCAGCTGATTCGTAATCTCACCTTCGAGATTGAGGACTTGGGGAAACTGGTCAAAGAGCTCATCAAGAGAATACCACCACCACCAAAGGAGTAATTCGTCATCAGGTTTGGCATCCCCTTGGTTTGTTCCAAGCTTGGGGGAGTGCCGCGGTATCACATCACTATCTTCTATCTTTTTACCTTATTAGTAGAGTCATATCATGAATAGAGGAGTTATTATGTAGGATGGTTTGCATTATGGAAGTGTCCCCTCTCTCGTTAGATATGTATCCCTTGGTGTGAGTTGCCGTTATGGAATATTAATGAGAAGTTCTATCATTCACTCTTTTTCATAGCTTATATTAGTTTTCAATTCATGGTTATATGAGTAATCTTGTTGTTAGTATTGGTATCACTTTGGGATCATTGAGTTAATTTAGTTGGTTTTGGCAAACCTGGCTCGGTCAGTAGCAACACTATTTTTGAGAGTTGATTAAGAAAGATAGAAGTACTCTAAAGAAAAATAATTTCATCATGTTTCTTTCTTGATTTGCTCATAAGTTTAGTATTCTCTAGTTAAGATCTTTTGTGTTTCCAAGGAAGATTGCATGTTTGTCTTTATCACTTGTATGTTTGTTTGTTTCCTTCAACTCTTATACTTGCTACCCAGCCTTGCTAGCCAAAACCTGTACTGAGAGGGAATTCTTCTTGTGCATCCACCTCCTTTAAACCAAAACCTTTGCCATTTTGTGTCCACCATACCTACCTAGTAGCATTATTGCTATTCCAAGTAAATTCCTGTTTTATCTACCTCCCAAATTAAACTTGTTATGTGAAAAGTGGTGATTAAAGCTCTCACGAACTTGATGGCACACCTTACTTTCTTGCATTTAATAAACTTGAACCATAAGGTCCTTCTTTGTTGCGTATATGCTTGCACTTTATGAGCTGAAGTTAGCAGAACCATGTATCATGGGGACCGCTTTCAACACTTCATTGGTAGTTATACCTAGTTGATATCATGTTGTTTTGCTTATGGATCCCGGCGGTGTGAAATAAAACTGGAACTTGTAAGATCATGGAGTTTATATGTGTGTTAGAGAAACGCCTGGGCCGCTAGCCTAAGCCATGCCTAATCATGGTGGAAACTTGTAGCATAACTATAGTGAGCATTCTATGAATCATCCTCAATAAAAACCTATGCAGATAGCAAATAAAAAGATCGCTGAGATGCTCACTGTCTGCTTGCCTTGTCATTTTGATTATGGGATAGCTCATGTGTCATGTGCAAGGGGTACCCCGTTGGTGGTTCTTAATGATACACATGTATTTACAATGACAAGAGCTTGCTCATGACTGAAGTTGAGTAGCATGAGGTTCGGTACTCATAAGTAAGGGGCATGGGACTTCAATTATAACTTGTCAAGCATATCCTCTTAGTTGTGTCACTTTAACCTTAACCATCAAAAGATGCCTATGATAGGGGCAATGAGAGCTAAAAGCTAGTAAGTACCATAATTTTTGGGAGCTCTTTATGAGACTTGAAATCCATGCTTCCCTCTACGAAGGGCCTTTCTTTTACTTTGTAGTTGAGTCAGTAAACCTACTCCCTTCTACCTCAGCAAGTATTTTGAGTTGTTGTGTTTCATTCATTCATATAATGATTTATTCAATCATGTCTTATGTTCCTTGCTTTGCACATTGCTCTTATCTTGATGTTTACTACTTTGAAAGCTGCCATTGAAAACCAGCTATTTGTGAACTCCAGCAAATTATCAACTATTCTTCGACCAAGAGCTAAGTTTGCCATTACCAATTATGATTTACTTCATGTATCTTTATTGTGTTTCCTTTACTCATTGCAAGTTGAGTTATATAATAGTGAGTTGTCTTCTATTATGATCTATGTATTGATGAATGTGATGCTTCTTGTCCGTATTCTTTTATCGACTCTTCACTCCATAAACCTGAGGCCATGTTTATTGAGCTCAGTTTCGCTTGGGGACAAGCAAAGTCTAAGCTTGGGGTGAGTTGATACGTCCATTTTGCATCACTATTCTATGTCTTAATTCACTATTATTCATTGATATATTTCGTCTTGAGAGGTGATACTTGTGTTATTTCATCTGTTTTTGCATGGTTGATGACTTTTGGAGCATGGACTGCTGCAGTCAGGATTCTGATGGAGAAGGTGCTGTTTGGAGGCAAAATTCGTGAAGATCAGAAAACCCGAGAAAATATACGGAAAATCCTATTTTTCCAGAAGACTAAGGATGCCAGAAGAGGGAGTGGAGATGGGCCACAGGGGGCCCACACCACTCCCTAGCGCGGGCAGCCCTACGCCGCGCCAGCAGGTGGTGTGTGTTGGGGATATACTTTCCGGGTATCCTCACAGTTCCTCACTGACCAGGGTGGCTCACTTCGGGTTAGAGCTTTGCTTCACGGGCGGCCCAGTCAGGGAGAGAAGACGGAGTCCAATCCGGCTACGGGAAGGCCCAGAAGACTTACCGACTTAGGCTCGTAGTGTTACTTGTAGTTCAAGATGTACTCTGTAACCAACTCTTAGTCGTAGCCGGATTGATCTCTCCTGTAAACCCTAGGCCGAATATCTATATAAGCCGTCCTAGGGAGAGCCTTTAGGGCACACCAATACTTTAGACCCTCAACTCGCACATGCGATACCCTTGTAACCCATATTCCGGCTCTGCCGTATTACTGGATTGCTAGCAGGAGTAGGATCCGTCCAAAGCTGGCGGATTCGAACCTGGGTAAACTTGTGTGCTCACCGTCCCGGAATACCGTACGTATCACACCCCTCTCTTCCGCACGCCTCGAGGACCCCCTCATGGCGTACTTGTCCTCAATCCGACGACAGTTGGTGCCCACCATGGGGCAAGTGAGCTATGGATCTGCGTTCCGAGCGGAATCTGCAAAAATTGGAATCGGCGAGACTATCGCCGTCGGTCGCATCCTCTACGCCAGTGACGTCCCTCTCATCGTTCTCGACGAGACTTGGATTCCGGCTAAGGAGATTGTGATTGCCTACACAATCATGTCTTTTGGTGAGATCGATGTTTACATCGGTTTCACTGAACCTGCCCAACCCACCCCAGCGGTGATGATAGAGGCAGAAGAATTTTCTGGGTCCCCTTTGTCCGTGGAGGCGGCAGAGTTCCGGATCTCAGAAAACCCTAATCCCACCCAGCCCGCACCAGTTGCGGAGATAGTGGAGAAATCCGAGCCTGAAGAAGACCTAGCGGACCAAGTCGAATCTGGAGTGGATCTCCCTGGAGAAGCCGGATCCTAGATCGACCCACCCGTGGAAGTTGAAATCCAGGAGGAGCATATCAACGACACTGATTCCGGCTCTGACGATGCCGGGACAGACATGCCTTTCCTCAGGTACACACTAAGACGTATGATACTGCAAGGCGAAAGCGCAGATGCAATCCTCGAGACCATTAAAAGTTTCGACATGGCTAATCGCGAAAGCCACAAGTACCTCAGGAAGCACGCGTCGCACTTTGTCGGATATGTGGGATCCGGATCTGGATCTACCGATGCTAGAGAAAACACCGACTCGGTGCTGGAGGCAATTGGAACAAACGCCGATGTTCCCGCATCCTCGGATGAATCTATGACGTCGATAGATTTCCGAAAGTTCTCCGCGGAATATGAAGAGGAGTACAACTCCAAAGCTGTAGAAGAAGAAGAAGCCATGGATGAAGGATCCGGGGAACACTCTCCCAAAGCGCAGGATGACATGGACGTCGGAGACAATCCCGAGGTCCAGATGTCCGAAAGTACCGATCAGAGCTTGACTCCGGGAAACGGACCCAAAGCCGTCTTTGCTACCGGCGCTGCCAAGAATGCAAAGAAGAAGAACAAGACCCCGGCAAAAGACCCTCTCACAGAGGAGGTGATTGCTGAGTAATACGAGGAAGACTCGGATGGAGCACTTATCCCGGACGAGCCGAAAAAAGAAGCATCAGTGGATGGACACGTGATCACAGAAGGTGCGCATAAACTCATCGATGCCGCATTAACCACACCTATCCCTACACCTGTAGAACTTACTGCGGATGAGCTGGATGAAAGGGCGCAAGCCCTAGAAGTGCGTCATCAACAACTCCTCGATGAAGCCAAAAACATTGAGGTGGAGAAGAAACGCATGTCAACCAAGGAGTACATGTCTCGGTTGCATCAGAAGACACGGAAATGTCACACCAACGATGACCAATTCCCACGTGTTCGTGCCGTCCTTTTCGGGGATGAGATGGGGAAGCCATGGAGAGACAGCAACGGAGATTGGGTATACCCAACCCCAGTACAGAATACCGTGGCAGCCCAAGAAATTCTATCGGCTAATCCAGGACCAGCGGAGATCCGTTTGGGTATCAAGCTACTCAACAAGGGACTGGAGCAGCAAAAGGTCGCCCTGTCCGGAAGTCAAAAACAGGTCTAGGATTCTGACCAATGTCGCACAGATCCGGCATGGGCTGACGTAAGATCTCATTACGTTCGGGCACAGTATCATCACCCCGAATGAAGGGAAGACACTTATTCAATAACCTGATCGTCAGGACAGCATCGCAGAACTACACATAACTGGAGCAATGTCGCTCCAGCAGCCGAGAAAGACACGATCGCTGCACTGAATCCGAGGAACCCTCCCCGACGAGAGCCCAACGATCGAAAGGGAGAAGATAAAGAGAAACGTCGGGAGGAGGATCGTCAGAGAATGCCACCTCCTAGACATGAAAACCGTCCGGCTGAGCCTCACCATGGTGGAAACGACGGACGAAGGAACGACGGAAACCATGCTGGGACAACAAGGCAGGGGGCTCGTCGTAGTCAAGAACCTCCGCGGAACCGGAATAATGACGCTCCGGACGGAGGCCGGCGATAAGCCGGAAACAATTCAGCTTCCCCACCCCTCCACCAGGCGGTTATCACAACAGCCCCCAAGGAGGGCAAGGAGGACGACATGACGGAGGAGGTGGTGGCAGAAGCCGAAGTTCGGCTCCAAGGCACCGTAGCCACAGCCGACATTCGGGACGGTCTCTATCCCCGAACGATGCAAGGCACGAGATCAACTCCAATATAGAGGCGCGGCGCTATGAAAACGATGATTTCTATGTGGGCCCAAAGTGTTTTGGACCACGCGTCAGAGCTACAAGATTCCCGAAAGGATTTGCTATCTCAAGGCACATCCAAGCCTATGACGGCATTGCTCGGCCAGATACCTGGCTACAGGATTTCTTCCAAGCTTGCTACATCGCAAAAGGCGGAAACAATCTGGTCGCAACCCGATATCTCCCACTTATGTTGCGGAAGACGGCGCGATCATGGCTCAATGAACTTCCGGAGAACACCATCCACAACTGATATGACATGCAAAGTGCGTTCTTTCGGAATTTCGAAGGCACGTATCGGAGGCCCTGTACGGTTGGAGACCTACAGTGTTGCACCCAGAAAGCCGGAGAAACTTGCCGGGATTACCTCGGACGATGGATCGACAACAAGAACTCCTGTGAAGGAGTAAACGATCAAACCACGATTGAAGCTTTCATCGCAGGGCTCCCAATTGGTCTACTACGACACCGCTTGAAATGTGACAAGGTCACTAATCTGGGAGAGATGATAGAAACAGCGAGCAAGTATGCAGATGCTGACGATGATGCAGAGGGATTACTCAACATCCTGGACGTGCCTCAGTCGGCAAAACAACCAAAGCAACAAGCTCAGAAGCGCAAAAACACCTCGGAAGAAAAACCCAACGCGGAAACAGCGGTGGTTAATACTGTTTCCGGGTCTGGAGGACGAGGAGGACGTGGCGGAGGCCGCGGGCGTGGCCGTGGGACATCAAGGGTCCAAGGTAAAGGAGAGCAACAACCAGGTAAAATCTATACTTGGTCTGACATTGCCAATAACCCTTGTGTGCATCACCTAGACGCCAATGGGGGCTCGTCCCACACCAACGCTGAATGTCGTTTTAATGACGACATCAAGAGAGACGATACCGCGAGCTACAAAGCTAAGCGGAAGAAGGGAAAGAAAAATCCCGAAAAATACAAGGAGACCAAGGAAGATTCCGACATGGAGGAAGCTGATGCTTCAAATCCCAAGTCGGAAGGGAAGAAAACTTTTCCCACCAAGAAGGACACTTACGTCACCTTCCTCGGATCTCAACCAGCAAAGGTCAAGAAAGCAGTTCTCCACAAGCTCAATGCAACAGTTCCGGCCGTCCCCCAGTATCTGGACTGGTCGGAAGTGGCAATCACATTTGACCATGCTGATCATCCGCCTAAGCTACACAGGCGAGGAAAATATGCCTTAATCGTCAACCCACTTATTGACGGTTATGGTTTCTCCAAGACCCTCATGGACGGTGGTAGCAGCATCAATATTCTCTACGTCGAAACGCTACGCTGGATGAAGATCTCGGAAACACAGCTGAACCATAGCTCTATGATCTTTCACGGAGTTGTCCTAGGAAGACAAGCTAATTCCCTGGGAGAGATTACTTTGGATGTTACCTTTGGAACTCCAAAGAATTATCGGACGGAGGCACTTTCCTTCGAAGTGGTCCCGTTCAAGAGCGCATACCATGCTATATTCGAACGTCCGGCTTACTGGGCTTTTATGGCTCGTCCGTGTTACATTTACAATATGATGAAAATTCCAGGTCCCAACAGCGTGATCACCATCAGGGGAGACCCGAAGAAAGCGCGAGAATGCGAGGACGGAAATGCCGCCTTTGCCGAAGCCGTGCTGCACGCCCAGGAGTACCAGGAGATCAAGAAGAGCATAGATCCGTCCGAGATGCCCGCAACGAAGAAGGAGGTGACAAAGCCAAATCCAGAGTTCAAGGCATCAGAAGAGACGAAGAAGACACCGTTGAAGGATGATAACCCCTCCAAGGTGACCCAGATAGGCGTAGGCCTAAGTATCGCATAGGAAAGCGCGCTCGTCAAGTTCCTCCAAGAAAATCAAGATATCTTCGCATGTCAGCCATCTGACAAGACCGGAGTACCTAGGGAACTTGCCGAGCACTCTCTAAATGTAAACCCGAACGCTAAACCCGTCAAACAGTCCTTACGATGGTTTGGCGATGAAAAGCGTAAGGCAATAGCTAAGGAACTAGCGCGGCTCGAGTTAGCCGGATTCATAGAAGAGGTCAACCACACTGAGTGGTCGGCCAATCCTGTAATGGTCCCTAAAAAGGACACCACTGATTTAAGGATGTGTGTTGATTATACTGCCTTGAACAAGGCTTGTCCAAAAGATCCGTTCGCTCTGCCTAGAATTGATCAAGTCATCGATTCTACTGCAGGCTCGGAACTCCTTTGTTTTCTCGACGCATATTCCGGTTATCACCAAATCCGGAGGAAGGAATCTGACAAAGTCAAAACTTCATTCATAACCCCCTTCGGAACCTTCTGTTTTGTTACGATGCCCTTTGGGCTGAAGAACGCAGGAGCTACGTACCAGCGCACGATGCAGCGTTGCCTCCATGACCAACTCGAACACAATGTACATGCATACGTGGATGATATCGCGGTGATGTCCAAAAAGAAGGAAACACTGATTTTCGACTTGGAGGAGACATTCGCAAATCTATGAAAATACAACATCATGCTTAACCCGAAGAAATGCTTCTTTGGAATACCAGCCGGAAAATTGTTAGGTTTCATCGTGTCTCAAAGAGGCATAGAGGTGAACCGAGACAAAATCAAGGCTATACTCAATATTTCCAGGCCTACTCGCCTGAAGGACGTACAAAGATTAACTGGTTGCATTGCTGCGGTCAGTCGATTTGTAAGCCGGCTTGGTGAAAGGGCCGCACCATTATACAAACTCCTGAAAAAGACCAAGGATTTTGTCTGGACTAACGAAGCTAAAGCTGCACTACAAGATCTGAAGAGAGTACTCTCATCTGCTCCTGTCCTTGCAGCGCCGGAACCTCAGGAACCGATGTTGCTTTAGATTGCTGTGACAAATAAGGTTGTCAGTATCGTCATGGTAGTGGAGAGACTAGAGGAAAATCAGGAACACCTGGTGCAGCGTCCGACTTACTTTGTCAGCGAGGTCCTAACAAAGTCTAAACAGCGGTATCCGCATTATCAAAAGTTAGCTTACAGTGTTTTTCTAGCATCTCGTAAGCTACGACATTATTTTTAGGAGCATCCAATTACCGTGGTGAGCAAAGCTCCCATGAGAGACATAATAAACAATAGTGACGCCACAGGACGCGTCGCCAAATGGGGAATAGAGCTTTCAGCTTTCGATATTGAGTATAAACCTCGGACAACAATCAAATCACAAATCCTTGCTGACTTTGTCGCTGATTGGACAGAGACCAAGGAGAACATGGTCCTCCCCGAGTCAGAATATTGGACCCTCTTTTTCGATGGGTCTAAGGCTCGAGGGGGCTCGGGGGCTGGCGTGGTGCTCAAATCACCCCAAGGAGATAAACTTTTATACGTGTTGCAGATCCACTTCACAGCGACAAACAATATTGCCGAGTATGAAGCACTGCTGCATGGAATCCGGATTGCTAAGGATATTGGTATCCGACGTTTGATGTGTTACGGAGATTCGGATCTTGTTGCTCAACAAGTGTCGGATATTTGTAATGCAAATAAACACATGGCATCATATAAAGCTGTCGTGGATGATCTATCTAAATCGTTCGAAGGGTTTGAAGTTCAACACATCCCTCGAGCAGAAAATGAGGAAGCAGACGCACTATCTCGGATAGGTTCTGCACGGAAAGAGGTCCCGGATGGCGCTTTTCTAGAGCACCTCAAAGTTTCCTCAATAAAGGGAGTAGATGAGGAATATCCGGCTATATCCGACTCACCTTTGATAGCAGTTCTGGCTGTAATTCCCAGCTGGACTCAACCCTACCTCGATTATTTGGTAGATGGCAAATTACCCGAAGACGAGGTGCTGAGCCGGCAGATTATCCGATGAGCAAAAGCCTATACTATTGTTAAAGGTGAGCTCCATAAATAGAGTGTTTCTGGGGTTTTTCAGCGCTGCGTATCTCCAGAAGAAGGAGTGGAAATCTTAAGGGAAATCCACGAAGGCGAGTGTGGTCACCACGCTGCAGCCAAATCTTTAGTGGCAAAAGCTTTTAGACACGGATTTTCTGGCTTACAACTCAGGCAGATGCCGAACGATTAGTCAAGACATCTAAAGGCTGCCAAAAGCACGCCAAGCAAGCTCATGTTCCGGCTGATCAGCTGCGAACAATACCTATAACATGGCCCTTTACGGTCTGGGGGCTTGATATGGCAGGACCATTTAAACGAGGTCCAAGTGGATTTACTCACCTCTTAGTGATGGTGGATAAATTCACCAAATGGATCGAGGCTAAACATGTCACTAGTTGTGATGGAGCAACAACCAAAAGATTTGTCGAGGATGTTATAATCCGGTATGGTTATCCGCATAGCATTATCACGAACAACGGGAGTAACTTTTCCATAGGAGAATTGGCTGAGTTCTGCGATGAGCAAAATATCCGGCTTGACATTGCGTCAGTCGCACATCCACAGGCTAACGGACAAGTCAAAAGAGCAAATGGTCTAATCCTACAAGGCCAGAAACCGAGACTCGAAGCACACTACGACGTGCTGTGGGGGCTTGGGCAGAGGAATTACCCTCTGTAATTTGGAGTTTACGAACAACTCCGAACAGGTCAACAGGATACACACCTTTCTTCTTGGTCTATGGCGTAGAAGCAGTTCTTCCTAGTGATTTAACCATACTTCTCCTAGAGTGGTCGCGTATATCGAAGAGGATGCCGAGATTTCTTGACAAAATGATCTCCACTTAGTCGAAGAAGTTCGCGTCGTTGCTGAAATGAGATCTACAACCTATCAGCAGAAGTTACGCGAGTATCATAACCAGAGAGTCTGAAATAGATCTTTCAATAAAGGTGATTTGGTTCTCCAGCTTGTGCAACAAAGAAAGCACAAACTTTCCCCAGTATGGGAAGGGCCCTTTTTAGTTAGTCGAGTATTGCACAATGGATCGTACTAGTTAACTGACATGAGGCCAGTCAAAGAAAGACCTGCTACTAAGAAGAGAAAGAGAGCTGGAGGCAGTACAAATCCGGATGAGTTAGACAGACCTTGGAATATTGCTCAGCTACGTCCCTTTTATTCTTAGTTTATCCTTCTTTGTAATCATACTTATGTACATGTTCTCTGAGAAATAAAAGTTTTGGTTGCTCAAATTTTTCTGAGAAGTTTTTACCATCTTATTTCCATTTGATCATGTCAGAGTCAAAAATCCTAGAATGCTTGAAAGTACTTTATGCTCATGTTCGTTCTGGTTTAGATTTCCGATTCTAAAATTGCTACCTTCGGGTATAACTCTAAAATTTCCAGTCTTTGCTTTGGTTATTTGTCTGATTGCTGGATGCGAGTATTTTCTGAGTAGTGAATTGTTGGTACTGGAAGCCGGCTTTGTTTCCGAGTTTAAACTGGTTTAGTAATTGAGCTCCGTTGCTCGGCAAAGTTTCTGGCGGAAAGTTTAGCCGGCTCGCGAAAGGGACGAGGCGGAAAGCCAGATAAACGATAAGTGAACACGAAAAATACAAGTGCTTATGTAAACATTTCAGGCACACAAAAAAGGCCAAAAGTGCTGAATAGATCAAAAGCTTAGCACTAGAAAAATAAATAGTACTTAATATTTACAAACGCATCATGTTTTCTCCGAAAATAATACATAAGTTTCTGGTCTATGATGCAGGAGGAGATGAAGGAACTGCCGACTCGCTGGTTCCTCCGCCTTGATATCGCTCCGAGATGTCTGCATCTGAGGTGGTGCGTTCATCGTCGGAAACTTCTTCGGTTTCTTCTGGAGGAGGAGGCGGAGTAGCTACGCGGGTGAAGAAGGGGATCTCTTAGCTGGTCAGATCAGCCACGTGGCACCCATATCCGGCGCAGGAGTGCATGATGGCTTGAAGGTCCTGCTCCTGGCCGTCTTCGTCTACCTTGTAGTACCCTCTGGTCACTTGCCATATCTCCATGATTCCATGGTGGCTCATGACCATGGTGAGAGCGTTCTGCACAGCAGTCCATGCGTAGGACATATTCCAGTCCCGAACAAGCTGCGACATCTCCTTGGCCTTGTCCCGCACCTGAAAATCCGACATGCTTGGCATGTCCGGAATCCTGAGAGACTCGCCAATGTCCTCAAGGGACTGGCGGAAGTCATGAAGAAGGTCACCGACTTGGGTAAGCCAGTGGGTGCGGGGCTCGGAGGAGGAAGAGTCCGTCAAGTTCAGAGGACCTATACACAAAACAAAGTTAAGAAAAATCCGACATTGATAGAAGTTGAAGAAAAAGATAAGTCAGACAGATGGAACGTACCAAGAATGACGTCGTCAATCTTGGTCTTCCCCTCCCGGAGACTCTGGAGTTCACCCCGGAGCGCCTGGGAGATGTCCTTCTCTCTGCTCAGCTCATTTCTAAGGTCCGAGATTATTTTATCTTGAGCAGAGATCTTGCGATCACGCTCTTTAGTGGCCATGGAGGAGGATTCAAGGACTTGAGCTATGCTCTTTTCGTGATCTGCCTTGAGCTGGTCCAGCTCTTGGCGAAGTCCCTTGTTCTCCACCACCAGGGTCTTGAGGTTCTCGGCCTCTTCAATCATAGCGATGGATTGTTTCACGAGCGCTGTAAGTCAAAAAGAAAAACAGTTCAGAAAAATTCGACATTGAAAAAAGAGCAAGGGACAAGGTTTGAATCTCGGAATGTTTACCTTCAACTTCATCCTTGCCTACTTTAAGCTCAGCATTTTTAAGCCGGAGAGCTCTGATCTCTCTCCGCTTATCACATACATTCTTCAATAATTCCTGGTTATAGGAACATACTTTCTGTAAGTCAGAATACCCAAAGTCAGAAAGGTACTTAAGACTCGGGCTAATATTTTTGCTAAATATCAGCACGAGCCTTGGGGGCTACACTAGTTCGTTCTTTGGCATCCTAATGAAGCATAAACCCGGATTATATATCCTACTTCATGCTTGGGGGCTAGAGGATATGATATAACATAATGGAACAACAAGAGTTGGAATTCCGACTTACATATTGCTCGCGGGTGAGTTTATCCAAACCCGCGTTCACTTCAGCGGCCACCTTCTTGGCAAGAGTAAGAGGGATCACTGGGGCTGTTGGAAGCTCGCCAGTCCTAATCCTCTCATCGCGAAGGCGGACTTGGGCAAGAAGGTCAGAGAACTTGACGCCCTCTACTTCTTGCGCTTCCTCTTCGGGAGATAAATAGATTTTCTCTAGGCATTACGCGGCTAGCCGCTGGATTTCCTCTGCAGATTTCTGGGACAGGACAAACTTGGCAAGTCCAGGATTGCTGATGAGGTTTTCGGCAAAGACTTCAACTGAGGGATCATTACCGGAAGAGGTTTCACCCTTATCTTGATCTAACGCACCCATGGTGACGTCAGTTTGTGACCCAAGGATCACAGGTGCCATTGGAGGAGCCAGATCTTCTGCAACAACCGGAGAGGGAGTGATCGCTGGTGTTGCAGAAGGTTGAGGGGCAGGAGTCGGAGGAGCCACGACAGGGGAAGCTATGGTGAGCTTCGTCTGTCGCAGGGGCTTCGAAGGAATCCCTTTCCCCTTGCCCTTGATGAGCGGCTTTGCTCTGATAATGTAGTGAAGTCGGAAACGTTACATCTCGGAAAGAAATTCGAGAAAGGTACAAAGGCGGAAATTGTGATTGAAAGTTACCTCTTCACAACAGGCACCTCCTTTGTGCCAACAGCCACTGTCGGAGCTTTGTGCTTCTTGAGCGCAAGGTCCGGCAATGGGACAACCTCTGTCTCCTGAGAAAACTCAGGAGGATATCCTTCGAGCGGAGCAAGTTCCAACTCGGGGAGGTCAGCAAGCTGAAAACAAGAAAACATATGAGTATTGCAATATAACTCGAAGATTGAAACACATAAAAGGTGTACTGATGGAAACTTACCAGCACTACGGGGTTTTCCGCCGTGTGCATATCTAGAAAAACCTCCGGAATTCTTCTCTCGATCCGCTCCTTGATCAGCCACTTGATCTGGCTTATGTATCCTTGAGTGGTGTAGGCTTTGGGGCTGATGCGGAGGGAGTCTTTTTTGGATGACGTGATGGAGTGCATCAGTCGATCCCCGTGGTACTGAAGGGGCTGGATCCGACGAGAGACCCAGCACTGGACCAAATCGGATCCCTCCAGATCCTTTTGTTTGATCAAATATTCGATCCGCCTCTTAGCGAGGATCAGATCGTCGGTGAGAGCCGAAGCAGCCTCGTCCCAAGAAGGTTGGGCCGTGGCGGCTCCGTCGACAAAAGCCGGCAAAGCAGGGAGCCGGAATATCCCTATGATATAAAAATCTGGCTGGCCATTTTTTGATCGAGTCACTGGCTAAAATTTTGGGATAAGCCCGGTCACGTCTAAGTGAAAAGCTAATAGTGCCGGTGATGTAAGGAACACCGGCGGTAATGGAATTTCTCCGGACATGGAAATAAAACCGGAAAAGAGTCAAACTCGGCCTAATGCCGAGAAAGCCCTCACAAAGCGAAGCATACGCACTCATCTCTAAGAGAGAGTTGGGAGGAAGATTATGGAGTTGAACTATGAAATGATCTATCACCTCGGAGAAGAACTCCGAGGGAGGAAAAGACAGACCTCTATCGAGGTGGGTGCCGAAGTGGACCCGCTCACCATCGCGCGGGTTGGGGACGGTTTCCCCGAAGCCGCTCCGCCAGTTGTCGGCGACGAGAAGCCCCTCCTTCTCCACGTTCTTGAGGCCTTCTTCGTTGAGAGCGTAGGGAATCATGTTCCCGCGAAATCTCTCTTTCTCCGCTGCTACTTCCGCCGTCGCCGCCGCCGCCGCTGCCGCCAAGCCAGAGGAAGAAGACGAAGCCATTTCTCCAGCGAAGGATTGACCTAAAAGGAGCAGCGCTGGGAGTTCTGTGGGGGAAGGACGAGGAAGCTCTGTGCATGCAGGAGGATTGGGAGGAAAGGAAACAACAAAGGACTGGTGGAAAGGAGAAGGAAAAATCCTAACCCCTTATATTCACCTAACTGCGCCAAGATTCGTGCAAAAGCTACAGTGTAACCGCCACGCGTCGTGGAAAGAACTGGGAAGGACCCACGCGATGATTGCGTGTCCTCGATCTCCACGCACGCATTGAAACGGTTCCGCGAACCGCGCACCCACCAACGGTCGTGCTGACGGCACGCTTGTCAGATGACGTGACTTGACCATGACTTGTGTCAGGTGGCATTAGAAACCAAGTTCCGGCTTAGTTTGAAATCAAGCTGGAAAATCCGAGTAACCTGTTGATAGGTCCGACTTATTTTTAAGACCCGGATCGTATTTTTTGTTGTGAAGTTTTAGGAACCCTTCAAGATTCTGCAAGCCGAAGATCAAGCTAGACGATGATAAAATCTGACTTTGGATCTTGGAGGCCTCCAGGGCTACTGTTGGGGATATACTTTCCGGGTATCCTCACAGTTCCTCACTGTCCAGGGTGGCCCACTTCGGGTTAGAGCTTTGCTTCACGGGCGGCCCAGTCAAGGAGAGAAGACGGAGTCCAATCCGGCTACGGGAAGGCCTAGAAGACTTACCGACTTAGGCCCTTAGTGTTACTTGTAGTTCAAGATGTACTCTGTAACCAACTCTTAGTCGTAGCCGGATTGATCTCTCCTGTAAACCCTAGGTCGGATATCTATAATAGCCGTCCTAGGGAGAGCCTTTAGGGCAAACCAATACTTTAGACCCTCAACTCGCACAGGCGATACCCTTGTAACCCATATTCCGGCTCTGCCGTATTACTGGATTGCTAGCAGGAGTAGGATCCGTCCAAAGCCGGCAGATTCGAACCTGGGTAAACTTGTGTGCTCACCGTCCCAGAATACCGTACGTCTCACACCCCTCTCTTCCGCACACCTCGAGGACCCCCTCATGGCGTATTTGTCCTCAATCCGATGACAGTGTGGCTTCCCTGGCCCACCTCTGGCTCTCCCCTCTGGCATATATCATCCCCCCGAAACCCTAAGACTTGGGGGGCGACAAAATAAAGATTCCGCCCGTCTCTACAGGGCGGAAAACACCGAGAGAGAAAGATCTCTCCGGCAGACACATTTCTGCCGGGGGAACTCCTTCCCGGAGAGGGGAGATCGTCGCCATCAACACCACCATCAAGCTGGACTTCATCGGGATCATCATCATCATCACCACCACCATCATCACCATCAGTACCATCATCACCATCTCCATATTGTTGTAACAATTGAGTTGAATCTTGCATAGTTCATAGGGGAAAATTTTCCGATGTTGATTACTCTTTGTAGTTGATGCTATTGAGTGAACCATTGAATTATTGTTTATGTTCAGATTGTTATACATCATTATTCCATCTCTGATCATGATCCATATGATGTCTTGTGAGTAGATCATTTTGTTCTTGAGGACATGGGAGAAGTCATGTTGTTAGTAGTGGAGTTGTGTTGAGAGAGATTCAATAGATTGTTATTTAAGTTGTGGTGTACTTCTTCTAGTGGTGTCATGTGAACGTCGACTACATGACACTTCACCTATATGGGCCTAGGGGAATGCATTGTGTATTTGGCTACTAATCGTAGGGGTTGCCGGAGTGACAGAAACCTGAACCCCTGTTAGGAAACCATTGCACAGGAGACGTAAGGGTCTTAGAGTTTAAAGCTGTGGTTAGGTTTCTACCTTAATTACTTTCTTGTACTTACGGATGTTTGCAAGGAGTATAATCACAAGTATGTATTAGTCCTAGGAAGGTCGGTACATTAGCACAGGTTCACCCACACAACACTTAGCAAGCTAGAGAAGATTAATCAACTATATGAAGCGAAAGCACTTGACAGTCTTCCCATGTGTCCTCGAGAACGTTGGTCATCTTAAGTAATACATCCGTCTTGTCCTTTGCTGCATAAAGGATTGGGCCACTTGTTGCATTTATTCCTAGTGTCTTTTATTTACTCGTACTTTGTTTACTTGCTTTATCAAAAATCCCTAAAAATCCGTTTGCTAAGTATTTGCAGAGAATTCCTGATCCATACCACTAGCCAGCACGTTCTGCTCCTCGTTGGGTTCGACACTCTTACTTATCGAAAATACTGCGATACACCCCCTATACTTGTGGGTCATCAACTGGATCCTCCGGAATCTCCCTGAAGCTGGCCGTAGTGTTGTCCCTGCTCTCACACACCATCGTGTTTGCAGTTGATAACTTCACAGGGATGCCTATTTATAGATTAAGCAGCATGATATAGTGTCGATAGTCATGACAAAATGTCGACACTCAGCACTGTCATAATGCCGCAACCCACTGAAATAGTGTCGCCACTCACGAAATAGTGTCTACACTCACAAAATAGTGTCAACACTCATTGGCATAGTGCCGCCACCCATATTTAGTCTCGGATGGTGTCTCCAACCTGGACTACAGGTTTATCTTTAGTCCCGGTTGGAGGCAGAAAATGGTTTGGATCGTTTTTGAATTTCTTATGCCCGTTTCAAACCATATTCAAAACAGCGGGGATGAAGATTCCTAGCCCGGGGCTGAGCCTCGCTGAACTTGAAGTGGATCTGTGATGAAATAGCATGTTGTGAACCTATAAATGATTTTTAAAAAAATTCACAAGCATTATATCATGTACTTGTAGTTCAAATCCTGGCAACCTCCTACCGATTCGGAAGGAATTTGTCTTTTTCATGAGGGATGGACGGAAAGGTTCCAGATACACCGGTTGGGAAATTGTCCAGATAAGGTGGTCTAGTATTTTTGAAAAATGGGTTGGTACCAATGCCAAACTTTAATTTGGTGGTTGCTTCACAGAACACCCCGATTTCGGCACCTCAAAAATGGAAATTGGCTTTTTCGTGCATCGAAAAGGAAAACTTCCTCCTACAACATCGTAAGCCATCCCAAGATACACATGTGTGCACAATATGGGCACATTATCACAAACCATGCCATGATTCTAGCCATAACATTGGTGGTTTGACTTAAATGCCATGAAACCTCGAACATGATAGGTCATTTTGTGAAGGATTTTTTATGATGTTTGCAACTTTTCAAGTTCAATATTTTTCCTTGCAACTGTGACACATAATATAACACCAAGTGAAGGTTTCACATTGTTTGGATCATTTTTGAATTTCCTATGCCTGTTTCAAACCATATTCAAAACGGCTGTCATGAAGCTTCTTAGCCCGGGGCTGAGCCTCGCTGAACTTGAAGTGGATCTCTGATGAAATAGCATATTGTGAACCTATAAATGATTTTTTTAAAAATTCATAAGCATTATATCATGTACTTGTAGTTCAAATCTTGGCAACGTCTATCGATTCGGCAGGAATTTTTCTTGTTTATGAGGGATGGACGGAAAGGTTCCAGATACACCGGTTGGGAAATTGTCCATATAAGGTGGTCTAGTATTTTTGAAAAATGGGTTGGTACCAATGCCAAACTTTAATTTTGTGGTTGCTTCACAGAACACCCCGATTTCGGCACCTCAAAAATAGAAACTAGCTTTTTCATGCGTCGAAAAGGAAAACTTCCTCCTGCAACATCGTAACCCATCCCAAAATGCACATGTGTGCACAATATGGGCACATTATCACAAACTATGCCCTGATTCTAGCCATAACATTGGTTCTTTGACCTAAATGTCATGAAACCTCGAACATGATAGGTCATTTTGTGAAGGATTTTTTATGATGTTTGCAATTTTTCAAATTTAATATTTTTCCTTGCAACTGTGACACATAATATGGCACCATGCGAAGGTTTCACATTGTTTGGATCATTTTTGAATTTCTTTTGCCCGTTTCAAACTATATTCAAAATGGCGGACATAAAGCTTTTTAGCCCGGGGCTGAGCCTCACTAAACTTGAAGTGGATCTCTGATGAAATAGCATGTTGTGAACCTATAAATGATTTTTAATTTTTTTGAAATTGAAGCACTTTTCCTGTTGAAAGTTCTTTGAAATTTCAAATTATGCAATAAATATTTGTTAAAGCAATTTTAATTGAAAATAGTAAAATTGTATAGTTCAAATAAAAATATTTGAGAACAGAAAATGGTTTTTGATTTGTTATTTAAATTTAAGCACTTTTCCTCTTGAAAGTTTTTTCAAATTCCAAATTATGCAATAAATATTTGGTAATGCAATTTTAATTGAAAATAGTAAAATTGTATAGTTCAAATAAAAATATTTGAAAACAAAAAATGGTTTTTGATTAGTTATTTAAATTGAAGCACTTTTCATGTTAAATGTTTTTTGAAATTCCAAATAAATAATCATCTTCAATTAAAACATCTCATTAATTAAAAAAGAAAACAAATTTGAAAATGGCGGGAAGACCAAAAAGTTTGCCAAAATCTGAAAAACGGGTCAACGATCCCGGTTCGTCCCACCAACTGGGACCGATGATCCTGGGTGCGCGCGCTGCCATCAACTTGCCTTTGGTCCCGGTTCGTCCCACCAACCGGGACCGTTGATCCTTTGGTCCCGGTTGGTGGGATGAACCTGGACCGAAGGCCCGCGCACGTGGCAGCACAGCAACGCTCCTGCCCAGACCATTGGTCCCGGTTCGTCCCACCAACCGGGACCATTGATCCTTTGGTCCTGATTGGTGGGACGAACCGGGACCAAATGCCTGTACAATTAACAGCCCCGACCCTTCCTCCTCCCCAACTCCCCCAAATCACAGAGCACATCGACGCGAGGCTAAGGAAAATTTGCGGCGGAGCAAAATCACGCCATTAGGCTGCCCAAATCCAGAGCGGCCGCTTCACGCCATCGACGCCCGCCGCCGCCACACCACCACCGTCTGAGTTATCGACCGCGCACGTTGGAAATCAACGCCACGATCACCGTCTGCTCTGACTCTGGCCATCGCCATTGTCGCTGCTTCTGAGCTCCTCCGGCCTCATCGACCCATCCATCATCTTCGTGGTGAGCCACTGGTCCTCCAGGACCTCTCCTTTCTCTCTCTCGCTCCGTTTTGTTCTGTCGCCGAGCGCCACTGTCCGCCGCCGTCGGACGCTGTCGTAGATGATGCTCCGATGACCAATAAGGGGCGGCGCGACCATCATTAGCTTCCTCGCGACACGCTCGTTCGAACCCGACCTTCTGCATGTTCCAGCAAGCCCTCTAGTGCCGCTAACCACCGCCGGCCGACGTGCCCTCCGGCGAGCCCATGTGGCGCCAAGGTCGCGCTCATGTGGCCCTGACGTGGGCGTCGAGCAAGCTCTGCTAGTGTGGCAACCCGACGTGGCCCTGGCCCCACTCATGAGTCACTATGGGTAGGCGTTGCATCGGTGAGAAAAGGTTCCCTAGCCCTAGGTGACGTTAGCCTTCACCTATGTTGACGCAATAAAGGTTTAATAATTGTTTTAATAATTTCAGAAAAAAGGATAAATCTTATAAACTTAATAGGTAATTATTTATAAGTCAGAAAAATACAAATAATATATCAAAATGTTCGGAAAAATGAGATCTACACTTTACCATCAATATCATGCATTGTTCAATTAGGTGATTCAAGTGTCTCTCCTGTATTAGGGGTTTGGACCCCTCAGATCCCGCTTAAATTTCCAAGCATGCTATAGGGTTTCATTACAATACTAATTAACTTATCATATCATCATCTTTGCTTGAGCATTGAATCGATGCCATGTGTTGATTGTTGTTCCCCCTTTCTTTCCGGTGTTTGCTTCTTCCTGGTAGAATATGATATCGAGATCAAGATCGAAGACCGAGATCAACACCATCGAAGATCGAGTGCATAGTGTTTTGCATTATTTGCATTATAGTAACTTCGAAATCTTAGTTTGCAGATACTATGGATCCAACACAGCAAGATACTATGATTCCAGAACATCAGGAAAACATCCTCCACGGAATGATCTGCAAAAATGAAGATATCGATATCGATGTCACCAGTGAGTTTCTGAATGATTCCGGTCAGGTAGATGAGTCTCTCAACCGAGGAGACGGCTCCAGTGAGGTAGAAGCCGAAGCCTAGGACAGGGGAGAAGCCGATGAGGGAGAAGACGACGGCTCCGGCGGAACCTTAAATCTCGGAAACACCGGCGAGGTGTATATATGTATTTTTGTAATTAAAATGATGCTGTCTATATATATATATGCATATATTAACAATCTTTCTTCTTTTAGCCCTCCGGATCGAGAACTTCTTCCGTAAGAACGAAACGAGGCCCAACAAAAAAGTTGGATGACACTCTGAGGTATAGGATCGAAGTGGTCGGTGTAGATGGTGAACCGCAAGCTCCCGTCGATGTCGCAAGAAATTTTTTCAAGCAATGCGGAGTTCTTTTGAGGGACTACATCCCGATCACTGTTCAAGAATGGAATCAGCTAAGCGGCGGTGGAGTCCCGTATGTCGGCGACAATGCCAAAGATAAGCTTTTTGAGAAGCTCATGATTAATTTCCTCCTACCGATGCCAGATGTGAATCCAGATGAGGAGGAGAGAGCAAGAATGGAGCTTGTGCAAAGAGTCAAGAAGTTTGCTCCCATCAAGATGGCTGATGCATTGAAGAACTGGAAGAAGAAACTGTACAATAACTTTGTCAAGGTAGAGAAGACTCTGGATTTCACTCAAGGCGGCTATGCTAAGTTAAGACACTAGTGGGAGGATGTTGTGAAGTACAAGACATCGGAGAAAGCTAAGGAAAAGTCTAGAATAAATATGGAGAACGCTGCTAAGAAACTGTACCATCATAACATGGGGCCTGCTAGCTACGCCGGTTGCATGCCTAAGTGGGATGCACTTGAGGTCAATTACATTGCTACCGGGATCACACCAGAGCCAGCAACATGGACACCACGGGCGAGAAACTGGTTTTACAGCCATGAGGGCACGTTGGACAAAGAAGGAAGGGCAATATATAATCAGAAACACAAAGATGATCCCCTATTGCCCATCGACGATATTAGAAATGCAGTAGATGATGTTGCAGCTGGACGGTTCATTCCCGATAGAGAGAGCGACGAGCTCACACACGCCCTTAAAAATCCTGAACACAACGGACGAGCACGAGGCACACCAGGCTCCAAGCCGTGGAAGGTTGCCCTTCCCGCGGAAATGAAGAGATATCCCGATAAAAGCCATCAGAGGAGAAAGGAAAGGGAGGCAGCTGAAAAAGCGGCCAGTGCAGACCGGCTGCGTAATGTAGAAGAAGCATTAAAGCGGCACCAGGATCAACTCGACAGACTTGGCCAGCAAGGTACTAGCAGCCAATCTCAGCTGCACGTGGTAGAAATTGCATTCGAGGGTACCGGCGCCCTATCGAATAAGAAAAGCAGTGTCGCTTCCACGCAGCTCCATGATGTTGATGATGATGCACCGATGACATCTCCTCCTAAACGCTACCCAGTGGATGGTATCACGGAGAGCATAGCTTGTGATCTAAAGGTGCAGGTTATGAACTTAAGGGTGACGGCAGCGGTCGGCATGGCCGTACCAATTGCGCCTAACCCAACTTGGCATTGCAGACCGGTTCCAAAAGGGTACGCTATCGTCATGGTGGATGATGTGAAGTAAGATTTTGAGGAGCTGAAGCTAGACCACCCTGCGGGGGAAGGTATGGAGCTGACTCAACTAGGAGAAGCCAAAGAGGGGACTATTTTATGGCCAAAGGAGCGCATCGTGCTTCCAAATTATGTGCCGCCAAGGCCAACCACTCTTCAGAGCAGCAATCCACCTTCGCCGCCACCTCACCATTCTCCAGCGCAACCGTCGCCTTCACCGCCTCACCACTCAGCGCAACCGTATCCATCGCCGCCTCAGCCGTCTCCGCCGCCGCGTCAGCCGTCTCCGTCCCCTAAGCCTCAGAGACAAAAGCGGAAGTATACTAAGAGGGGCAGCACCACCAGCAGCAGCAAGAGCACGTTCCGATCACTGAAACGTAAGCTATCGCCCCTCCCAAAAGTACCTCATAAGAATATGAAGAAGCTACCTTGCGAGAAGACATATGAGGAAACTGTTGTGGCCGTAGCTGCCCATTATAAAAAGTGGAAGATTGACATGGCTAACAAGAAAAAGGCAATAGAGACATTCTTCCCGGTCACCGCAGAAGATAAAGCCAAAGTAGTCGCGCTTAAGATTCAGCTTCACCAACCCATAGCGCTCACATCAGACTATAATCGCTCTATTACCAAGTCGGCTAAGGCAAAAGAGCGGAGAGTCGGGAAAGAAGTTGCCCAGCTCGGACAACAGAAAAATCAATCGATCGAACCGCTCAAAGTGTACGATACCAATGAGTGGAGAGCCCAGGAGCGGCATGATCCGAACATTGATCCGGGGTTTGTTCGACTGTACGGAGAAAATGCCCAATTATATGGACTGTCTATTACTGAGTACATGAGCCGTATGGATGAGTTCGAGGGGTACCAAGAAACAACATACGTGTACCAATACGGGCTCCTCTCGTCAAACCAGAGTTAGTCAAAGATCTACCAACAAAAATGCGAAGATTGCATTACTGGTACATGCAAGCCTGTGCTGAATCCAAAAACTAGATCTATGCTGCATATAAACACCACCATTATGGTCATGAAGATGGCTTCCTACTGATCGAATTTTCAGAATTATTTCAATTTTACCAACAAGACGCCCTCGAAAAAACTATCGTCAGTGCCTATTGTTTGTAAGTATTATGAATTTCTGTAATTAAGTCTTTCTAGCTCAGCTCATTCGTTGCTTGTATAATCTTACTCATCACTATACTACTGATATATGCAGAATAAAGATTCTCGAATGCAACAACGGACAAATCTTTGATCTTGGGTTTGTTGACTGCAATTCCGTTCATGTAGTTACTCTAAAAACGAAACCTAAAGAGACAGAGGATAACTTGGTACAAGCGTTGACGTATTTCAGCAACAGAAGGAAATACTATTTCCTTACAACGCTGGGTGAGTGTTACTGTCTTGTACACATTCTATTTTCGCTTACTCGATGTTAAGCGTATAATTGACTCGTGTTATATTTTGTTAGTGTGTCCAACTTCCACTATATTCTGTTAATCATTCATGTTGACACCGGAGTAGTAAAAGTCCTGGACTTGAAACGCACACCATTAGAAAAGTGGGCGGACATGCAGGAATGCCTCCAGAAGGCTTGGAAACGGTTCACTGCCAAAACTAGAGGTGTTTGGAAGCCAGAGCTTACATTTCACCATTGACTGTAAGTACTACTTGCTAGATCCACGCATCTCTTTGATTCTAGTTTCAATACCACCATTATCATGCTTGATAATTATTTTGATTGAACTCCGTTCTTGTAAAGTGCTTGAGGCAGGAAGCTGGGAATAACTTATGTTGATACTATGTCCGCGAGTTCATTCGCCAGACGACCAAAGAGGAGGGCGCAGACCGAAACATCAAAAAAATTAAAGTACGATAAACAATAATCACAACTTTATTTTATTACCACCAATTGTGTTTAGTTTCATTCATATATATTGATCCCCTTCTTTAAATTAGATCGAACGGATGCGGGACGGTCTTCTATCACAAGAACTCGTGCAAGCAATTCAAGAGCAAATTGCCGGATTCTTGTTAGAACAAGTCATAGATCCGAAAGGAGAATACTATTACCCGCTTTATTTGGAAGGGTGAAGTGTAAAAAAGAAGATATAAATTAGATCAAATTCGTGTGAGAGTACCGTTTGTAATTATAATATGTTTCGATCAAGAAGACGGATGAGACGGTGTATAATATATTTGTGATCATGCATGATATGTACTATATATATCATGGTTTCATTATTGCTGTATATATGTAGTACCATTAAACTGAATACAAAACACCAAATAAATAAATAAATAAAAACCCTGCCGCGGCACAAAAATAGCCCGAAAATCCTGTCGCGGCACAAAACCCTGCCGCGGCACAGAGACCAACGATTCCGGTTCGTGCCACGAACCAGGACCAATGATCCACCCCCTCGTCTCTCGCGCGCCCACGTGGAGATCCATTGGTCCCGGTTTGTTTGATCCACCCTCCCATATCGCGCGCCCGCCCACATGGAGACCCATTGGTCCCGGTTCGTGCCCGAACCGGGACCAGCATTAGTCCCGAGTGATTGGTCCCGGTTCAGAAACCGAAACCAATGGCGCTTATGAACCGGGACTAGAGGCCCTTTTTCCACCAGCGTGTGTGCGTGGTTTTAGTTAAACAATGATACATGTCTATGAATTCACCCTACCAAACTTTTAAACCGTCCTTTGGCACCGACGACCAGTCCTCTCCTACCTGCTATCGAGATGTCTCTCTGTCCACGGTAAGCTAGCAGCTCTACGTACATCTCCCACAAATCCACAGACGGCGCTGCTGCTTTCATAGTTCAGGCTAGCCAAGGGGCCATTTGCTTTATCGATTCAAGCCAACTACATATCTATCAATACTACTCTAACATCTGTCCAGTAAGTCTATACCCGCTCGAGCAAAAATGGGTGTATGGGAGCAAGATATCCCATGAAAGAAAGGTCAATTTCTTTTCTTTTTCACCTATGGTGGGGTATCTTCTCTTGTGCAGTTGTCTTTTTTATCCTCCTGCTCAACGAGTGATGGATCTGCCAGATTGCGCCCTAGGCAAAGAACATGCCATCTCTGGGCTTGGGCAGAAGCTCGTCCGCCAGGGCGGACATGCGCTGGCGCAGGTACATGTTGTTGTCGGCCTTGATCGATCACGTAGTCGTAGAGCGTGTCCGCGAACATCTGCAGCATGGGGAAATACAACCGGTGAGCCTCTTGCCCTCGCCTCATCTTCTCCATGAAGTTGAGCAGAGGAATCTAACTTTAGGGCCCTGCTTCGGAGCTTGGTGTGGAATTTCACACGTGTAAGCAGATTGTGCTGAGCTGAGCCCCCAAAACCCTGTAAGAGCATCTGCAACAGATGCCATGTGCTACCTTCGTTCCATAATATAAGACTTTTTAGAAAGCTAAAACAGGTTATTGAAAAAGCTTATATTGCGGAACAGAGGTAGTAATCTGCAAGATATGTACCTGCTAGGGTGTTGCCTTCACAAGTCTTTCTTTGACGGCCGGGTCAGTAACTCGTTCTCAAACTCAAGCTAAAGTCGCATGTCCGAATATAAATTCAGAAGAGATAACATATTGAAAACGCGCCGGCAATCGAGGTACGATACCGATAGAACCTTCATCAGAATGCCAGCTAGTTGCACCAGTCCTTAGTTTACTCTTCGGTCGTAGATCTCCCTACGTAAGCCCAAATATCTGGTGACATGTACGCATCCCTATTTTGGATACTCTTTCCCGCGTAGCCATGCGACGTGGATCGCTCAGTTTGGATATGTCAATTGCCGGGAGACAAGAACGTGATGATCGGTCGATCGAGCTGGTAGTATATGTTCGCGATCGATCTAACTTGATCTTGACGGGCTCCCGTAGCTGTTGTTTAAAGTGGCCAAGAACTCGTGTCATTTGCTTGGGCGCAGACCCGCCGCAAACCTGGTACTCCTACTTAGAAAAATGGCAGCGGCAAGTGAAGTACTCTTGTCGCCCGCTGCCTAAAGCGGCAATGGAAAATTGAATCGTCGGAGATAGGGGAGTGACTAGGCAATGTGTACTCGATCGGGGGATAGATATGCATGTGACCGGCCGTTCGCCGTGTTTAATTACTACTTGGCCGCGGCTTATTATATGTAAACTGTCGTTGTTTCGAGATATACGGCAAGGTCACGCTGCACTTTCTTGTCGCCAAAGTTGGAGACGGGGGTTGTACGCGTGTTTACTCGCGTGCCCTGGTGAAGTAAATTAGGTGTAGGTGTAAAGTGCATTGATATTTTTCAAAACGTGGTGATTAATTGAAGTATATAGACCAATAAGAATTATTCAACAGGTTGGTATAGTACATACTTCTTTCATCCTGGTTTAAATTAGGAAAAAAGTAGTATAAAGATGCCATTTTGTAAGTCAAAAACATATTTTAGGATATGGTGAAAATTCGAAATTACGTAGTGGGAAGGGGACACTCCTGATCCTACCTCCCAAAAATTGGAAAAAAAAAAAAGTAAACTAAGTCAAAAAAAATGAAATAAGTGTTTTCATGTAGAGGCCGCATGTATATATGTGTGAATTTACTGGCATGCCAAAATTCGAAATTATGCAGCTTAGATAAAAATGATAAAGTACTGAATGAATAGTAAGAAGAAACCCCAAGTTACAAATTTTTCTGTAGCTTAAGTCCCAGATAACTACGTAAACTAATGATACAGTAAATAAAGTCGGGTTTTAGGATATCCTGAAAATTCACTCTTCACTACTAGGAAACTAGCTATAGATAGAAATGCTTTCTGTGGCGCATATAAAAGGGCATGCTCCACAGAATTAATTTTGCGGCGTATATATATAGACACAAGCGCCACAGAAATTTGGCAATTCTGTGGCGCACGGAACCCATATGCGCCTGTGTTTCTGTGGCGCATATTTTCCTGTGCACCACAGAAAGTGATGATTTTATGACGTATATAGACATATAGACATATGCGTCACAGAAATTTGATGGGACCGAGAACCAACTAAGAGGGAGACAGTTCTATGACGCATGTGTCTATATGCAACATAGAAAGTGATATTCTGTGGCGCATATAACATGCGCCACAGAAATTTTATGGGACCTAGAACCAACTAAGGGGAAGACAATCTTGTGGCGCATGTGTCTATGTGCACCACCGAAAGTGATATTCCGTGGCGCATATAGACATATGCACCACATAATATTGAAAACAGATCCCACCCCCTTTGGATTGCCATTTAAGTTTTGTAAAAAATAAACAAAAATGATAAATACTTCAAAAAAAATTCCTTTAAGATGTAGTTATATTTTGGGGTATAGTTGTAGGGAAAATTGAAAAATATGAATTTCTATGTATTTTGCAGAAAAAGGTCATGGCACGGTAAAACGGCCATAACTTTTGTTGTTGGAAAAAAAATATTTAACCTATCAAAACGATCGTCTCAAAATTTCGTACTCGAATTCAACCGCCAAAGGTTGTTTTAGATTTTACAGCCAAATTCGAAAAGAGAAAAGTATGGCCGAAGGAAGATTTTTTTCTGCAAAAAAAGGGGGAGACAATTCTGTGGTGCATATGTCCAATATGCGTCGCATAATTTTTGGGCGGGATTCAAAATTTAAATCCCCCCGCGCCTTTTCAACCTCTATTTTATCCTTTATTCCTCCTCTCCTCCACACTTCTCCTCCCTCCACTTCTCCTCTCTTTCTCCCCATCTTCTCGTCCCTCCACTTCCCCTTCCTCCTCTTCTCCTCCCTCCACTTCTCCTTCCTCCTCTTCTCCTCCCTCCTCCGGCCATGGCCTCCTCCTCCTCCACCTTCAGTCATGGCCTCCTCCTCCTCCACCACCTCTAGCGACCACCTCTTACGACAACCTTTGATGACGACAACCTCCGATGACCTTCTTCTCCTTCTCCGGCGACCTCCTCCTCCGACGACGGCCACCTCCTTCTCCTCCTCCGGCGACCACCTCCTCCGACGACGACCTCCTCCGACGACGACCTCCTCCTCCACCATCTCCGGCGACACCCCTCCTCCATCGACCTCTGGCCTAGCCCTCCTCCGGTGACCCCCACTTCCGAAAAAATTCCGATGACATTCTGGCGGGATCTGGCCCGCTTTGAAAAAAAAAATGTGGCGCAAAAATTTGAGATTTCTGTGGTGCATATCAATATGCGCTACAAAATTACAATTTAGTGGCAAGGTAACAGTGGCGCATCCTATATGCGCCACATAATTGCAAAATAGGTGGGCCACTGATAAGTTGTTTCCTAGTAAACATGCTATTTCATGTAAGAAAATAAAATATACCTAGTGGACCCTGCAGGTTGCACTTGCATCCACCACTCCATGTTGATACTGGTTACAAACTTACCCACATGGTTTTTTATAAAAAACAATTATCATTCGTGACCTACATAAAATTAAAAAAATGAGGAAACTACAATTTATACGCTATGCAACCCATATCATATAAATTAATTTTATGATTTTCACACTGGTTATAAATGGTCATATTGTTTTATGAAAATTTTCTTATTCTATACAACAACTTTCAATGTACACTACTAATTAAAAGAACATTTCATTTTTTCCTATGTTTTGCGTGTTAGATAGTAATACTATGAAGACTATTCATGTGCGTTAAATGTGCAGGAAGTTTTGAGGGGGGCCCGATAATCCGCCCCACCAAGGGCCGGATAATCTGGCCTAACTCATCGCTCAAAGGAAGCCAAGGCGCGTCGCTCGGTGTCCGATCAGATTTTCTCCCGGAAAATCCGAACTGGGGCGGTTTTTCCTCCCCAGGCCGGATAATCCGGCCCCTAGAAGTTGATCAAGGGCAAGCTCGACGCGACGCTCTGATAGGGGGAGGATTATCTACCGGATATTCTGAGTCTAGGGCGGTGTTTTTCCCCAGGCCGGATAATCCGTCCCTCACTTGCGCCGGATAATCCGGCCCCCAAAGTGTGCAACGGTTGGTTTCTGAAGGGGGTATAAATACCCCTTCTTCCCCAACGTTCAGACTTCTTGATTCATTCGAAATTGACCAGACATTGTGCAAGAGCTCTCATTCTCGATCTCCCACTTCAACCGCCCGAAGGTCTTGATCTTTGGTGGAATTAAAGGAGGAGAAGTTCATCATCATCATCAAGAATCAAGCGCTTCAAGTCCTCTCCATTCACTTGGAGAAATCCCTGATCTAGTATTCTTGTCAATTCCTAGATCTTGTTTATTGTATTTGATAACTTTGTTCTTGTGGCAGCTTGTTGTCATTCCGGGAGCCTCCAAGTTGTTGTGGAGTTGTTGCCCCACTAGTTGTGTAAAGGCGCCAGTGCCCGCCTCGAAGGGTACCTATAGTGGAAAGGTGGATTAGGCCTTTGGTGGCGAGATCCATCGGAGAACAGGGTGAGGCCTTTTGTGGCGTGGTGGTCTTAGTACCGCCCACCCCTCCAACGCAGACGTACTTCCCTTAACAAGGAAGGAACTGCGGTCAAACAAATCCCGTGTCTCCGCGTGCTTCACTTCGGTTTACCCGTTCCTCTTCCACTCGCTCTTTACTCGCTAGTAGATAGGGTTGCATATAGGGAAATTCCACCTAATAGTTTATCTAGTGAATTTACCCTTTGTGCTAAGCCTAAAATTGAAAAAGAATTAAAAATTGGTGTAGCACATATTCACCCCCTTCTAGGTGCCCATTCGATCCATTTCAATTGGTATCAGAGCCCCGGCTCTTAATTCGGGCTTAACTGCCTAAGAGTAGTATGGGTACCTAGATGATGGAAATGAGACTGTGGATAAGGTCACAATGGATGATCTCAAGTCGTTGGAAACAACCTTGTTGAAATCCTTTGAGGCCAAGATGGAGGAGATGAATCAAATGATTGCTCGCCTTACATCATCCATAGCCCCATCTCCATCCTCCTCTGAGGCTGCCACACCATCATCTAAGGAAAAGGGTAACACCGGATCCAAGGATGATGATGTGGAAGGTGAAAAACTTAATGGTTCCACCTCCAAGAAGGGAAGTGGTCAGGAGGAATATAGTGAGGTTCACCACGTATATTCCCCCGACCCACCTATCCCTCATCCTCATATAAACAATAGGGGTGATCCACCCAAGCTCACTGCATCCTCTTTTAATCAATGGCAGTTCCTAATGAAAACTCATGTTTGCAGCTCCTCTATTGAATTGTGGAGGATTATTGAAGAGGGTCTTCATATTGGAGATCAAACCAATCTAACGAGGAGAGAAGTTGTGGATAGCCAGTTGAATTCCACCGCTCTCCACATGATACAGCTGGGTGTGGGTCCCAAGGACATGCCACACATTGAACATCTCAACACAGCTAAAGAGGCTTGGGATGCCCTTACGGATCTCTTCGTTGGAAATGAAAGCATGAGAAGAAACATGTATGATGCCCTTAGTAATGAAGCTGAGGGATTCTACATGTTGGATGGTGAAAACCATGAGGACATGTATAGAAGACTCAAGGGCATCGCAACAACATTTCGAAAGCATGGGGCCACTCACATTGATGATGCATGGATAAAAAGGAAATATGTGAGCGCCTTAATGCCTTTCGAGCCAACGGACTTGAAGAGCCTGCAAGGTAGACATAACTATCATCAAATGACATCCAACAAAGTCATGCAAGAAATGGCGTCATTCAAAGTGGCAGCAAAGAATGCTGAAGATGCCCGTGCTCGGGCCATTGGAATGCAAAAGGGTGTCAATGTGGCTCTCAAAGCCAATGGTTTTGAGCAAGAGGAAGATGAAGGATCTTTTGAGGGGGTATCCATGGACTTCCCCGATGAGGTCAAACGTGCTCATGATGAGTACATGGCATTTTATGCAAGTAACTTTTGGAAGGACCCTGCCAAAGCCAAGTCAGAACTTGAACGCAAGAACGGGTCAAATGGAAGAAGAGAAAGTGGCCCAAGATTGAGAACTTGCTTCAACTATGGAGATAGAATGCACTTTGTAGCCGAGTGTCCATATCAAAATAGAGAAGACAATGGTGGCAGGCTCATTCTTAAAGAGAAATCTAAAGCACCTAAGAAGAAGCCATTTATTAAGAAGAATAGCCCTTTCAAGAAGCAATCCAAGATTGTCTTGGTAGATCAAGAGGAATACTCCTCCGCAAGTGAAGATGAAGAGGATAATGATAGTTCCCGTGAGGTGGCTGCTATGGCCACCACATCGACTCCCTCATCTCTCTTCGACTCGCCGAACGAGAATGCCATCAACAACAACGCCACTTGCCTAATGGCAAGAGGATCCGAGGTATCAACTTCTAGCTTTTCATTTCCTAAGACTAACATAATTTTGGATATGGATGATCATGACAGTCTTAAAATTAAAGAAGAAGTTGTTTCCTTGGATACTTTTTTCACTAACCTACAAGAAAAGGGCAGAATTGAAAGAGAAGATGCCTTGGAGATAGCTTCTTTGAAGAATGCCTTGGAAGAGGAAGAGGAAGCTCAAGTATCTTTGGAAGAAAGACTCAAATCCCTTGAGGAGTCACAAGAAGAAGCCGTAGCTCAGCTCATTAAAGAACGTGACCATGCTCTTGCCAAGGTAAAGAAACTAAAGAAAGAAAAGATTGACTTTGGGGCTGTTCATGCTAGACTTTTGGAGAAGTTTGATAATCTTGAAAGTGCTCACAAGGCATTGAAAAGTGATCATTCTACTTTAAATGAGTCTCATGACCAGCTCCAAACTCAATTGAAACGGTATGATGTGCCAAGTACCTCCACTTCATCCTCTGGAAAAGAAGACCTTGCAAGAAGTTCTCAACACAAAGGTAAATGGGTTATTGATGAGATACTAGGCAGGCAAAGGAGAAACAATAGTAAAGAAGGTCTTGGTTACATACCCAAGACAAAGAGCAAGAAAAACAAGAAGAAGAAGAAGAAGAAGAAGAAGAAGAGCAAGACTGCTCAACCAAAGACTAGCAACATTACCAGTGACAAGACTAATTATGATGGTTTTGCAGGGATCAAAAATCCTAACTTTGAACTATATTGTGATTATTATGGTGATGTTTATGCTATTTATGTAGGCCCTTATGATTGTTACATTCCTTGGTCTATTTGGGTTCCCAAGAACCTTGTTACTAACATGAGAGGACCCATTGAAAAATGGGTACCTAAAACCAAGAAGTAATTTTCTTGCAGGGGTATGCTTCTGGTGGTTCTAAATGGGTACTCGATAGCGGTTGCACGAGTCATATGACTGGAAGCAAGGAGATCATCACGGAGATGCGGCCAAACCTTGATCACATAACCGTCTCCTATGGTGACAAGTGAAAATCTGAGGTATTGGGTCTCGGCAAAGTTGTGGTGGCTCACGATATTTCTCTCGTGGACGTCATGCTTGTTGAGAACCTCGGGTACAACTTACTTTCAGTTCGCGCCCTTGGTAAGATGGGCTTTGCAGTTTATATTGATGCTGATTTGGTGGTACTCTTGTGGAGCAAGTCTCTAAAAGTCGCTTCCGTGGGATATGTCAAAAACGACCTGTATGTGGTGGACTTTTCGGGGAAAACCACTACAGGCCCGATGTGTCTTTTCGGAAAGGCTGACGTGGGTTGGCTATGGCATCGCCGACTAGCCCACGTCAATATGAGAACTTTGCAAAGTCTCCACAAGGGTGGCCACATTATTGGACTAAAAGAAAATGTCTCCTTTGCCAAAGATCGTGTTTGCAGGGCGTGTGTTGAAGGGAAATTGCATGACTCATCTCATCGAAGGAAAACCATTATCTCTTCAAAAAGGATTTTGGAGCTCCTTCATGTGGATCTCTTTGGACCTCCATCTCATGCAAGCCTCGGTGGGAAGAAGTATTGTCTAGTGATTGTTGATGATTACTCAAGATACACTTGGGTTTATTTCTTCAAGCTGAAGAGTGAAACTCAACAAACTGTCATCGACTTCGCCAACGAGGTTCAACGTCAACACAACGTCCCCATTCTGGCTATAAGGAGTGATAACGGCTCTGAGTTCAAGAACTACACCTTAAATGAGTTCCTACATGAAGAGGGGATAAGACATCAATATTCCGCTGCGTACACCCCTCAACAAAACAGTGTAGCCGAGAGGAAGAATCGAACTCTAATGGACATGGCAAGATCAATGTTAGCCGAATTTAAATCTACATATAACTTCAGGGCTGAAGCAATCTCTACTGCTTGTCATTCATCCAACCGACTATACCTCCGCAAGATCTTGGACAACATCCATATGAAATACTTACCGGTAACAAGCCAAACATCTCATACTTTCGAGTATTCGGGTGTAAGTGTTTCTTTCTTATTAAAGTAGTTCGTTTATCTAAGTTTGAATCTAAGGCCTTAGAAGGTATTTTTGTTGGTTATGGTGTCGAATCCCACACTTATAGAGTCTACAATAAGCTCTCTGGAACTGTTGTAGAATCTTGTAGTGTGGTCTTCGAGGAAAATGATGGTTCCCGTGCAGAGCAAGTTGATGTTTGTGATGCAGATGTTGAAATACCCCAAGATGCCATAAGAAGAATGGGCGTGGGATTTTTCCGCCCCATTGAGGAACCCCTTGTGGCGGACCGGGAAGGACAATGCTCTACTCATATAGAGCCCTCATCTACACATACTCAACATGTTCCAACCATGGGGACAACTTCTACACCATCTCCATCAACTACTGAAGGTCAAGATGTTCCAGAAAGCTCTAGGCCGGATTTTCCGATGGACACCGGATTATCCGGCCACCCCGCTCCAGCTGATCTTTTTGCTCCTGGTGGTGAAGATATCAATGCAAGCTCCAGGCCAGATTTTCCAGCCCCTCGCCAGTTCAAGCAAGCCCCAGGCTTCCTGATGAAGAAGCTACAACTTCTCCCAGGCCGGATTATCCGGCCTCTCCATCGGCCGGATTATCCGGCCCTGACTCTCCAGTTCTGCAGCCTCCTGTTACGGCTACGGACTCACCTCAAGGGCACGCGTCTACACCACCTGCTACTGATATTCCAGTTCCTGATCAAGGTGGAGAAAATGCTTCCAATGAAGACTCAAGTGATGAATCTCCTCCTCCAAGAGACAACAAACTTATTGAACTTCGTCGCAAGGCTCGGGCTGATCGAAACCTTGAGTTGAGGGGTCACACTCTCGACAAGGTTGTTGGTGATCTTCGACGAAGGGTTTCTACAAGAAGATAATTGGCCAGTTTTGGTGAACATCAAGCTCATATCTCTATGGTGGAACCTAAGAAGGTCTTTGAAGCTCTTGAAGACCTAGACTGGGTTGTTGCTATGCATGAAGAATTGAATAATTTCGAGCGCAACAAAGTCTAGAAACTCGTGGAGAAACCCAAAGAGTGCCGCGATGTTATCGGCACCAAGTGGATTTTCAAGAACAAGCAAGATGAGAATGTGATTGTTGTGAGGAACAAGGCAAGACTTGTGGCACAAGGTTACTCCCAAGTTGAGGGCATCGACTTCGGCGAGACCTATGCTCCAGTGGCTCGCCTTGAGTCCATCCATATCCTTCTTGCTTATGCTGCACATAACAATTTTAAGTTGCAGCAAATGGACGTCAAGAGTGCCTTCCTTAACGGTCCTCTACATGAGTTGGTATACGTAAAGCAACCCCCGGGGTTTGAGGATCCTAACTTTCCGAACCATGTCTACAAACTCGATAAGGCACTCTATGGCCTTAAACAAGCCCCACGTGCGTGGTATGAGCACCTTAAAGAGCTTTTGTTAGATTGTGGCTTCGAAGTTGGGCAAATCGATCCCACTCTTTTTACTAAGAAGGTTAAGGGGGAGCTATGCCAACTATATGTAGACGATATTATCTTTGGTTCTACTAATAAAGCTTTTAATGATGAATTTTCAAAGCTTATGACTGACATGTTTGAGATGTCTATGATGGGGGAATTACGGTTCTTTCTTGGATTCGAGATCAAGCAACTTAGAGAAGGAACCTTTATTAATCAAGAAAAGTACATCCAAGACATGCTCAAGAGATTCAAGATGACGGATCTAAATGGTGTCGCCACTCCGATGCAAACAAAATTCCATCTTGAACTTAACCCACATGGTAAAGATGTGGACTAAAAGGTATACCGGTCCATGATTGGCTCTCTTCTTTACCTCTGCGCATCTAGACCCAATATTGTGTTGAGTGTGGGAGTGTGTGCAAGGTATCAAGCAGCTCCTAAAGAAAGCCACTTAGTGGCGGTCAAGAGGATCTTTTGATATTTGGTTCATTCCCCTAACTTTGGTCTCTGGTATCCTAAGGGCTCCAATTTCTCTTTATGTGGTTATACTGACTCAGACTGGGCTGGTGATAAGGTTGATCGGAAATCCACTTCTGGAGCTTGTCAATTCTTGGGAAGATCTCTTGTATGTTGGTCCTCTAAAAAGCAGAATTGTATATCTCTTTCCACCGCCGAAGCTGAATATGTTGCTGCTGCTAGCGCTTGTACTCAATTATTGTGGATGAGGCAAACTTTAAAGGAATATGGTGTCAATTGTGACAAAGTGCCTCTTTTATGTGATAATGAAAGTGCAATCAAAATTGCGTACAATCCTGTTCAGCACACAAGGACGAAGCATATTGAGATTCAGAATCATTTTATTCGAGACCATGTTGCTCGCGGCGATATTGATCTATCCTTTGTGAGCACGAAGAACCAACTTGCGGATATTTTTACGAAGCCACTTGATGAAGCAAGATTCTGCTACTTGAGGAATGAGCTAAATATCATTGATTCCAGGAGCTTGTCTTGATTACCCATGCACTCACTCGTACATCTCAATCCTTCTTTGGTCTAGATGTGGGCATGGATATAGGGGGAGTGTGGTCCTAACTCATTGGGCTAACCCTCCCCCCTAATGCCAAAAGCAAGATAAATCATTTCTCTTAATATCATTTTGTGATATGTGAGCTTATTGATGAGTATTGGTCGTGAACCCAAGATATATCTTCGCGGTGTCACACCATACAGTCCAATAAGGTGGCTTCGGCCACCGCCCTCTCCCTTGAGGAGAATTGGATCTTTTTGGCTGTTATTTGCCCTCTCATGTTCTTATGGGAATCACACTCAATCTTGGCTTTTATTTGATTTGGATTTTGCAATTTTGAGTGTCTAGTACCATCTCAGTTTGGCTCTCTTAATCCTAAGCCTTTCCCTACCCCTAAGCCATCTATTCTTGCACACAAGTCCCTTGTACACCTTGTGGGGGTGTTGTTTGGGGACGCGCGGGCCTGGTTCTGTGTATAACAGAATCCTAGATTTTAGGCCGGATAATCCGGCCCAAGTGTAGGCCAGATAATCTGGCCCTGGTGGATTTCATCTTAAAGGGCAGGGCTCGGGGGGAAGGGCTCATAACGAGCAGCACTTCTCCCCCAGCCCTCTCCTCCTCCTCAGCCACCGCCTGCCGCCCCCACCCTCCCCGGAGCCTCTCCGGCCACCGGATTTTCTGGGCCTCCCCGGATCTTCTTCTCCGCGCCTTCGGGTACCTTCTCCTCCGCGTTCTTCCTCCAATGAGTGAGGGTAACTCCCTCTCTCCCCATCTTTGACTAGATGTGTAACTTGTTGGGTGGAACGTTGTCTAAAAGGTTGTGTTTTCGCATAGAAATCGTAGTCTTACAGTCTCTAGGCCCGATCTACTTTTTTGCATTCAGTCTAGGTGAAATCAAAAAATTCTGCCAGGGCTGGATAATACGCCCCTGGCCAGGCCGGATAATCCGGCCTGACAGATTCGATTCTGGTTCAGTTTCACTATGGAATATGCATTGAGTAGTTTTCTCCTATGAACTTTTTGACTACTTTTTCAGGGGGGCGGATTATCCGGCCCAATTTTTGGGAAACGGCTAAGGACTTTGAGGCGTGGCTCTCTGTAACAGGGGCGGATTATCCGGCCCAAATATCCGCCCCCTATGCAGAGGGTCGCGCCGCGAAGTCCTTAGCCATATTTTGGCCCGGGGAACCCGGAATATTCGAGGGAGGTGCGAATTATCCGGCCTGGGAGGTCCCAAACAGTCATATTTCGTCGGGGAGGGGTATAAATAGACCCCTTCTTCCTCCTTAGGCTGGTTGCTTGCATTCTCTCTCTCCTCCATTATTTTGACCTTCAAGAGCTTGCAAATACTCTCAATCCCTTCCATATTTCTTGAATCTTTTGGGGGGATTTGAAAGGTGGATCTAGATCTACAGCTCCACCAATACATCTCTCCTCTATGTGAGGGGAACAAATTGGGATCTATATCTTAGGGTTTCTTTTGTAGATTTCCTCTTGTGTTCTTCCTCTCTTATTCTCCTACTAGCTTTTGTAGCTTTGGTGGAATTTGGGAAAGAAGGACTTGAGCACTTCTTGTGTTCTTGCCATTGCATTTGGTGCATCGATTTGAGTTCTCGGTGAGAATTTGATTGGGTGAAAGGTGAGAAGCTTTTTTACTCTTGGGTTCTTGGAACCCTAGACGGTTTAGTTGTTTTGCAGGTTTGTGGATTACTTGGGGCCTCCAATTAAGTTGTGGAGCTTTCCCCGAGCTTGTTTGTTGGGAGCCTCCAATTGAGTTGTGGAGAAGTGCCCCAATCTTTGTGAGAGGTTACGGATTGCCACCGACAAGTGTGCATGAAGTTTTGAGGGGGGCCGGATAATCCGCCCCACCGAGGGATAATCCGGCCTACCTCATCGCTCAAAGGAAGCCAAGGTGCGTCGCTCGGTGTCCGATCGGATTTTCTCCTAGAAAATCCGAACTGGGGCAGGTTTTCCTCCCTAGGCTAGATAATCCGGGTGTCGCATGGGCCGGATAATCCGGCCCCCAGTTTTCGAGCAAAAGGGGCCAAGGCACGTCGCACGGTATCCGGTCGGATTATCTCCCGGAAAATCTGAACTGGGGCGGTTTTTCCTCCCCAGGCCGGATAATCCGGCCCTCGCATAGGACTGGATAATCCGGCCCCTAGAAGTTGATCAAGGGCAAGCTCGACGCGACGCTTTGATAGGGGGCGGATTATCTGCCGGATATTCCGAGTCTGGGGCGGTGTTTTTCCCCAGGCCGGATAATCTGGCCCTCACTTGGGCCGGATAATCCGGCCCCCAAAGTGTGCAACGGCTGGTTTCTGAAGGGGGTATAAATACCCCTTCTTCCCCAACGTTCAGACTTCTTGATTCATTCGAAATTAACCAGACATTGTACAAGAGCTCTCATTCTCGATCTCCCACTTCAACCGCCCGAAGGTCTTGATCTTTGGAGGAATTGAAGGAGGAGAAGTTCATCATCATCATCAAGAATCAAGCGCTTCAACTCCTCTTCATTCACTTGGAGAAATCCCTGATCTAGTATTCTTGTCAATACGTAGATCTTGTTTATTGTATTTGATAACTTTGTTCTTGTGGCAGCTTGTTGTCATTCCAGGAGCCTCCAAGTTATTGTGGAGTTGTTGCCCCGCTAGGTGTGTAAAGGCGCCGGTGCCCGCCTCGAAGGGTACCTATAGTGGAAAGGTGGATCAGGCCTTTGGTGGCGAGATCCATCGGAGAACAGGGTGAGGCCTTTTGTGGTGTGGTGGTCTTAGTATCGCCCACCCCTCCAACGCAGACGTACTTCCCTTAACAAGGAAGGAACTACGGTCAGACAAATCCTATGTCTCCGCGTGCTTCACTTCGGTTTACCCGTTCCTCTTCCACTCGCTCTTTACTCGCTAGTAGATAGGGTTGCATATAGGGAAATTCTACCTAATAGTTTATCTAGTGAATTTACCCTTTGTGCTAAGCCTAAAATTGAAAAAGAATTAAAAATTGGTGTAGCACCTATTCGCCCCCCCCCCTTCTAGGTGCCCATTCAATCCATTTCACTAATACATCGAAAAATTATACTACACTAATCGAAAATGAAAGAACAAGCTAGGCGCTCAACTAACCACGGTGCATCATTTCTTTATATATTTTCTCCCAAAACATTTTCAATTAGCACTCATTTATACATCATAATGATTTGAGAAATCATCCAAACATATAGAGGAATCATTAAATTAGTTATGGGATCTAAAAATAATAATTGCGCATGAAACCTCAAGCATTAGCACTAGATAACAAAATCAATTAAAATATATTGTATAGAACATTAAACAATCATACTAATCCAAAGCAATTTAGACAAAACAAGAAGCATTAGTATTGGCAAAGTAAAAAAATCATGACTAAGAAGCATCACTTCTCTTACAATTATCACAATCATATTGAAGACAACAATACTTGTAGCAACTGATACAATATAAACAACACATAAGTCATCAACATTAATATAAAAAGCCTCAAAGAAAATCTAAATATATTGTCAATTTTTTTAATTCTAGTACTTGTAATCAAGAAATATTACACTTGGGCACCACACAAGAAGCATTAGCTATTGAAAACAAGAATAAGAATTCCAAAAACACCATAAAAATAATTTTCCTTTACAATATGCATGTGTAAACATAGTTCAAAATCAATACGGCACATGGTAAATCAGTAAGTTGGTCTCGAGGTACATTCATTTCTACATGCATCGCATGGTTGTTGCATTGCACTACATTCAATTAAAGAAGGTTCTCACCTCATTTTCTTAAAAGGAGCTTGGAGAATGAAATGCTTGAGTAACCCGAGAGAAAGCTCACCACCAAACTTGTTGAAGAAGAGGCATACATATGCACATACCATGCAGGGACGGTTCAAAGATTCTGCGGGACCTAGGCAACACGACACCAAGGGGCCTTTGTTTAAATTAGCTTCTATGTGGTCAAGGAGGTGGGGGCAATGCCCCCCCCCATACACCATAAAACTCCTTAGAGATACTTTCAATGTTTATGCTAAAATTACAAATATTACTCTATACTTATTGGCCTCTCAACTAGTCCCTCCACCCCAATTTATGTTATATATAAGATTTTATGAGAGTCAAACTTTACAATGTTTGACCAAGTAGCTTGATACAAATATGAACCTATAAGATGCCAAATTAATATTATTAGAATTGGCCTAAAATATATTTTCATAATATATTCTTTTCATATCATACATATTAATATTATTTTGTATATTCTTGGTCAAACTTTGCAAAGTTTGACTTGCACGCAAAATTATGCGTAACATATTATGGGAAGGGGTCACACACGGAAGATTTCAGAAATATTAGTATTCTGCAAGAGAAATATTACTACAAAGCAATAGCAAAATGAATAATCCATACATTTGATAGACCCATCGGTTTTGGATTCTTGGTTAAAAATTCAAAACTTCTTGTTTACATTGATCAAACAAATTATGTACCACGATACTTATTTATACCAATTGCATCTTGTGTATACACATATGTACCCTAGAATTAATCACAGAAAAATTATAAAAGTAACCGTTTCATATGCCTATGCAAAAATGAGTATAAGAGTGGACATATTAGACATTAAATTAATAACAAGATGGAATAGTTTCTCAAACATGTATGGTGGGACAAGTAGAATCGAATCTGAGGAGAGCCGCTTGCGGAATGATATAATTATATAATTCAGTAGTTAGCCTCCACTAATAAATATTCACAACCTTGTAAGGCACATGAGGGTCAGTGTTGTTCTTCATATTTGGAGACGCCATAGAGGTTTGGCATCGAAAAAAATATTCAGCAATGTTGAGCTGTTTTTTGGGAAAGAAGAGTCAGAGTAGAGGCATGGTAGACCACTCTTGGTCCATCTAATTTTCTACTCCTCTCGTCTGGAAATAAGAAACTAGATTTGTCTAAATTCTACATGTATCAAGATGCATTTTGGTGTAGAGGTACATACGAATCTAGAAAAATCCGAGTCACTTATTTCTGAACAGAGAAAGTAAAATATTCTAGATTATTGAGCTTAAAGAGTAAACATACCACGAATACAGAAACAAGTCTTGGACCGAGACCCCTACCTCATAGGTCCCCGGGACGTGCCCCCTCTGCCCCACTCTATGGGTCAGTCCTGATACCATGCATGCCAACCGTACGTGCACATTATTATATAATTTCTTTGTGAGGGATGTGAAACTAGACAATCACCGTGTAGTAAGAGCTCACATCTTAGGTCTAAGTTTGGGAGGTGTTGAGGAATACAATAACACCAAGAGCTTCCAGACATCCCTACTTGTAGCAACGTATGCAATATAGACGACACAAAAGTCGCGAATATTCATGAAAAAGACTAGAAGAAAATCTAAATATATTGCCAAAATCATAAATTAGAGTACAGATGAATCAAGGAAATATGTACTCGAGCACCATGAAGAAGCATTAAAAAGAAAAAGAAAATGTCCAGAAACACCATAGAATATATTTTTCTTTTCTGTATAGGCATATCCGAGCCTGTTTCAAATTCAATGCAGCCATGCTAAGGTTTCCTAGCGCAAGCCAATCAGTTTTCTTTTTTTCACGGTCAGTACGCACGCACGATATCATTATTTTTACTGATCTGCTTTTAAACCAGTGTACGTGTCCACTGATCTAGGAACAAGTGCGCACTGAATCTCACTAGAGAAGAAAACGTGTGGAACAAAATCCGATCAGCTGCCAAAGCCGCTCCATTACCGCGGGCCTACCACCAAGATTGATACTTACACTAATCGAAAAGCGAGTGTACTAAAAGATGGAAGCTAGCTAACATATCCGATGTACGTAGGTCTAAAGCGCAAGTTTTATGATTGAAAATCTGACCCCGATTCGGGAAGTCTGGTTCTTATCATCAGCTAATAATCAAATATAACAATCAGTTTAGGGTTTTTTTTTTTAACTCACAAGCCAAAGTCTCATGTCCAAAACAAAATTTAGAGGAGAGATAACATATTTAAACCGCTGAGGCGATAAAGGCACGATACCAGTAGATCTTTCAGAATGCCAGCTAGTATCACAAGTCCTTAGTTTACGATCTTCGGTCGTAGATCTGGCGACGTAAGCCCAAATACCTCGTGACAAGTACGCATCCCTGTTTTCGTTACCATCTCCGTGTAGGCATGCAACGTGGATTGCCCGATTTGGATTTGTCAATTGACGGGAGACAAAGAACATGATCGATCGAGCTGGCACATATTCACGATCATGTTTTTGACCGGCTCTCGATTCGATCATAGTATAATGCCGCCCTTAGCTCGTGTCATCTGCTTGGGCACGCGGACCCGCCGCAAAAACTCCAAAATGGCGTTAGAGAAATGGCAATAGCAAAGTACTCTTGTAGCCCTCTAGATAAAGCAGTCCCATATGTATTTTTTATCGCCACACATGTCGCACATATAAATATAAAATGCACATAACTATTGACGTATATGCAAAATATTGCCACATAGTATTCTAAAAATGTTAGAATTTTCACTTACCGTAATTCAAGAACATATGCATAGTAGCTTTACTTGCCACTGAACAAAATATTATCGGGAGAGCTATTAGCTACTTGGATACTAAATACGGAGCTAGTGCAAGTTGTAAACCTGCAGAAGAGTATAATCTAAAGCAAATATAACCCTAGTAACACAGATTTAGTTTCTCGGTTTCAAGGAGAGCAATATTTAGTACAAGCAATTATTATGAAATATCTTGAAAACCAAGGTACTAAGTTTGTCTGTTGGCACATATAAGATTATCTTCTTCACCGGTGACAGAGGTTCCTTCATCCCAAGTCTGTTGTAGCGTCTCACTTTTAGCTGTCATGGTGCAATTATTCATTGTAGGGGAATATGTGAAAATTTTACGAAGCCTACATCATAAGTCATAACAAAGCAAGTTTCCACCAAAGGAAAAAAATCAGGAAGATAAGTATATATGCAATTTCCCATTGTTTTTATTCAGTCAGGTACAACTGATAACAACCGACGAATGCATATATTCATCCTGAAGCAAGAACAAAGTCTACGAAAAACACCATTATGTACCAGCCTTCTATGAGGCAAATATTGAAAAGCCCTCTCTTGTCTAATCATTCTAGACATAATTTTCATCCCAAGTTTACAAACAAAAAGCATTAATTTGTGATATTCATAGAGATTAAACTGTACATATAAGTGTTAACCGTTCCATATTATAAGTTGTTTTGGCAGACTAAATTAGTTCGCATGAACGACTCATAATATGGAAAGGAGGGACTATAAGATTGTTCTCCACTCAGTTGGTTTCCTTGCGTTTTTTATTCACATTGGCACTAAAAAATAACCAAAAAATAAAATATCATAAGCACGGAAGATTTTTATATAGACAGGAACACTAAACGCAACAACTTGAAGTGCAGAGTACTACCCATTAAGTATAAACCTAGAAATTCCCCGAAGGTTCAAATGGATATTGCAATAGTTTCTCCTCTTCCAACTACCTCCTTGGACATGATCCGACTTGCATATAATTTAATACAAGAAAAAGGGAGCAGCATCTCATTAATTCATTATCTACAAACTCCAGAATCTTAACTTCTGAAGTACATGTCAGACCATATCAGATATAAAGAATCTGAACTAAGTGATTTTGTTGCCGTCTACGTAAAGGACTTTTACTTAATCAAAACCAGTGGCATCTCCACTGATGACGCCGTCCATACCATCTATATTGCATTTCGAACCAAACTACTGTGCAAATGCAATTGTAAACCCCTGGTTCCACTGTCACTTGAAATAGTCCAATCAAAGCTAGAAAGATGTACTTGGATTGACTATTACAAATTTTCTAGAAAAAAACGGCATTTCAATTTACAGTCGAAATAGTAAAAGGAAGCATATAACTCAACAAGTTTTTGTAAATGCAAAAATGGCACTATCATATCAATGATCGCACCAAGTGAGTGTTCCGGTGTGCTCCTCAAAACATCTCACGGGCATTTGGTCAAGCGCTTTGTGTCGATGCATGTATATCCAAACCTGTTTCAAATTCAATGTAGCCATGCTAAAATACTAGTAAGTTGGTCTCGAGGAACATCTATTTCTACATATGTTGCATGGTAGCTGCATACGCCTCGCTCTCGCCATCATCATGACTTCATGAGTTGCAACAAGGTTTCCTAGGGCAAGGTGATCAGTTGGTCATTCGCGGTCAGCAAGTTAAAGGTACACATGAACGATATCATTATTTTCACCGATCTGCTTTTTAACCAGTGTACGTGTCCGCTGTTCTGTCAACAAGTGCGCACTGAATCTCACTAGAGACGTAAACGTGTTGAACAAAATCTGATCAACTGCCAAAGCCGCTCGATTACCGCGGGCCTACCACCATGGTTATTAGTAGTACATACACGGAAGTAAAAGATGAAAGGTTCCTAAAGAATACTCCTCTGACGTCTAACAGTAACATATCCGAGCCGAGGTAGGTGTAAAGCGCAAGCTAAGTCTTGTGATTGCCAAAACTGACGGAATTCGAAAAAAGTCCGGTGCTTATCCTCTCCCGATCATATATACTCCCTCCGTTTTAAAATATAAAATATTTACCTTTGTGAAGCTAATGTATCTAAACCATTTTTATAGTAGAGGTTCGGAGTGGTTTGAAGTGAACCTATACATTAAAAAAGGTCTAGATACATTCACTTCACAAAGCTAAAACATCTTATATTTTAAAACGGAGAGAGTACTACTTATATACGTCCTCCAAGGGAAAAAAAGCACAGAAGCGAAATAAGTACACTGAAAACGCGCACGCGATCGAGGTTAGATCATTCGGATCGCCAGGTAGTAGCACCAGTCCTTAGTTTATTCAATTATTCTTCGGTCGTAGATCGCGCGCGCGACGTAAGCCAAAATATCTCGTGACATGTATGCATCTCCCTATGTTTTTTGTTACTATTTACCCGTAGCCGTAGCTGGGCAACGTGGATCGCTCACTTTGGATTGGGAGACAAGACAAGGACGTGTGATGATGGACCGATCGAGCTGGTATAGTGCCGCCCTTAACGTGATCTAACGTGTTTTTGACGGGGTCGCTTAGTATAGTATTAGTGCCGCCCTTAACTCGTGTCATTTGCTTGGGCACGGACCCGCCGCAAATCCGCGAAACTGTGATAGAGAAATGGCCGAAGCAAGTACTCTTGTCGCCCCTTGTAGGTAAAGCAGCAATTGAAAAGTGAATGGAGCTTATGGAAGACATGAAAAGTGAATGGAAGATAGGAGAGTGACTAGGCAGAGTACGTATACCCTCTGTCCTTGTATGAACATATCTGGCAGGTCACAATGCACTTTCTTGTCGCCAAAGTTGGAGACTTGGGCTGTAGGCATGTGTATTCGTGTGCCCTGGTTAAGTAAACTAATTAAGTGTGTACGTGTAAAGTGCATTAATATTTTTCTCAAAGTTCTTTTTGAAACGAAGGCTAAAACTTTAACTTATCCATTAATTACATTAATTAAGAGTTCTCAGCTGGTGAAACCCATACAACAAAACCATAGGGCCAGCCACTCTCGACACAGGGCCAGGCCCCGAGAAACAAATACCAAACTCAAAACACCGCTCCATAAGACAAGATGACCTCCCACCAATGCTAAAGAGAAGATGATGTGACTGCTATGGGAGGAGCATATACGTAACGCTCCAACACACGAGAAGAACCCAATCCTCCTCCCGACACCGGGTCACCACCCGTGCCCCCGGCCAGTCACCCCTCCTGCACGCCCCCTCCTCTCCGCCACCGCCGGATCCGTCACCGGTTAAAGCTCCAGCGGCGAGGCGGCGGCAGGGCCCCAGCCCTCTCGCGTGTCGCTTTCATGGCGGCAACTGCGGCGGCGCTCCAGCGGATCTGTAGCAGTGATGGCGGGTGGGCGGCGGCCGGTGAGCTCTGACGGCAGCGTCCCTGGGTGGCGGGTGGTGACGAGATCTAGGGTTCCTAGATCGGTCGTCTTCGCCTCCTCGACGTCGGTCGGTGTCATCCGGAGGTCTCCTGCGGCCTACTTTGTATCATGAGGGCGCCCGGGGCAGAGGCCCTGGGTTTGGTGGAGGTGGTCATCTTCTCCGTCGAAGGTTGCCGGCTTGCGGCTGGATTGGCAGATCTCGCGATCCGTCTTCTAGTCCCAGCAGCGAGGCGGGGAGACCTAGGTGCCGGTGAAAACCGAGCCATTTGCAGGCGATGACGGAGTTACCACGTCGTTACCTTGATGAAGGCATCATCGTGCACCTTGTGTAAACCTCACTCGTGCTACTTCGGGGGAAACCCTAAGATCTTTGGGTCGGTTGATGGCGGTGCTGCGGTGTCAGTATCACGTTCTCTCCTAGGAGCATCGCTTGTGGATCAGCGTTGGATGGGAGCGGCAGAAGGGGCGGAGCGGCTAGCGCGCGGGGGGTGCTACTGCTTGGCACCGAGGTGGAGTCGGTGGCTGGCGTGGCGACAGTCTGCGCATTGATCTACATGCTGACGACGGGTTGGCGGAATATTTTGAAGGCGACAACATCCGGAGCGTGTGCATGGGCGCACTTCCATGGATATGCTATGCGGTTCTAGGGCTCCTTTTGCTTGAGTTCGTGCCGCCACGCCAAGGCACTCCAGCTTCTCTTGGCGAGTGGCAACAGTGTGGGTGACCATGGGGTGGGGTCAAAACAGGTAGATAGAGGATTGATAGAGCCACGACGAATTCCAATGTTGGGCTCCGTGTAGCGTGCTGGGCTAGAGGACCTTTAGTCCCGGTTGGTTAGACCAACCGGGCCTAAACGTTTCCTGTCGTGGCAGCATTTTGGAGCAATCGTCTGCCACCATAGGAGATGGGTTTTAGGGTTTAGGGTTTTGTGTTTTCCTTTTCATTTTGTGTTTGTGTCCAATTATTTTTCATTTTGTGCTTTCATTTGAAACAAGTTTTCATATGCATATTCTACATTTTACGCTACTACATACTGTACACATTGATGCATATATAATATAATTTGTCTTAACGAGCACACATATGTATACAATTTGGTATATGAGTCCCAACCGAGACTAGAGCCCGTCTACTTGATTACATGGAGATCATTAAATTACATGTATTTCAGACTCTATCTATACTGTATTATACAATTGGAGATATGACCTCGTCAAGCAAAAATCCCGCCAATTCCTCTTGAATTGCTAGTAGGCGGTCATGTGTTAGGAGCTCATCTCGCATCTTATCCAACTATAAAGAAGGAGATCAATATGAATATATCAATCATCATAAAAGAATTATAAATGGAACTCAACACAAATTATGGTAACACCTTGAGCGGGGGATTGATTGTTTTGCCTGTCCTCCGAGTGTGGTGCGGCTTCGCTGGCAGGGGTCGCGAACGAGCACGCAAATGGCTGGGGTGGCCGGGTCGACGTGGTGCCTTGACCTGCGGAGCGCGGCGTAAGGCGGCGCAGCATCGAGGTGCTCTCTGGGACGAGGAATGGGGCTACGCGGTCGCGGATCTGGCTGCCTCGTGCTCAGGCTGGGACAGGGGCCCCGGGCCCACTCGAGCCCATCTCCCTACCCCAGTCTGGCGATGTCGGCAGCCAGGGGGGTTGTAGGTCGTTTCCTGGCCGGAGTTGACCTCTCACGCTATCTTGCCGGAATCTGGGGTGCTTGCGGTGTTGATTCTTTGCCTCCCCTTTGGCTTCTGTGTGCTTCGCTTGGAGGCCAAGGCGGAAACTCTGGGTGGTGGGGGTCATGTTGGTTTGTGGGCAAGCCAATGACCCTGGTGCTGGTCATCTTCCACGGTTCGTGAGGGCGACGTTGTGCCGACGAGCCATGTGCTTTAGGGGTTGAAGGTGGATACTTTGTCAAGGAGAAGCCTTTGCCCATTGGGCCATGGCGGCGACATCCGTGGACGTTGTTTCCTTCCTGAAGGCGTCAGTGTGGCATCTCCTTGCCTCTCTACATGCTCCGGGTGAAAACCCAAGATCCTCGGATCGAGCGGTGGTGGCGCTTCGCGTCGTTCTCTTCTTGAAGACACCGCCATGGAGCTCATGGTGTGCGGTTCCCCGATGGCTGTGTGGAGGAGGTGCGGTGCTTCGGCGTTGGACTTCTCTTGGCTTTCATCGGCAAAGTTTGCGTGGTGGTGTGTACTCTGGTGTTGATGCTTGGTCTCTACCCTGGTGTTTCTTGATGGTCTGTGGGCATCGATGGTCGTTTCCTGGTGGTGGTCGGCTATCAGTGGCATTCCCTGCGATGTCAGAGTTGCTTGACGGCATGAAGTGTTTGTTTGGTTCGTCCTCAGGGAGGAACTTTGGCCCGACACGGTCGCTCATCTAGGTACCTCTCCTTCTTTGTAGTCTACTATAATAGCTGTGCCTGGTGTGCCCACTTCTTGTTGTAGCCCCTTTGGTAGGCCTTTTATTTTGGAAAAGGATACACCTAACCCGGAGGATCGCGCGCTCGCGTCCCTCGGCTTCTCCGGACGCCACGCGTCCCATGACGTGATAGGCAGCGGTGATGGGGTCCACCAGGAAACGTTAAGTCTTGATTTTTTCTCCCCCGTGGCTTGGTCTTGTTTCTGCTGTACCGTTCCCCGCCGCCGGTAGATCCTCCAGCGCCCGCCGAATCGTCGTCGCCGCTCACTCCCTCGTGCGCCATGGGCCTTCCCCATCACCGCCTCACGCGTAGCTGACCCTCCCCACTCTGCCAATTTCACCAGGACGATAGACGCCCGTTGCTGCTGGCCTGGACTGGCTCACCTCCCGCAGTCCGATGCGGTGGTAGGTATTGCCAGTTATGGCTCTCCTCCGTCGGTGATGCAGATCCCTAGCCTGCTATTGTTGTAGCTGGAATTGCAAGAGATGTTGAGCGCATCCGCCGCTCGCCCTCATCTCTACACTCGCCGCTCGCGCATCCGTCGAGGCAGACGCCTCCATGCACCGCTCCACCTGCAGCTCATGTCGTCACGCTCCTCTTGCAGGCTCGCTGTGAGCCGCCCTGTCGGCCGGTGCAGGGAGGGGGGGGATCCTACTACGGTGTCTCCATGAGGTCTCCGGCGAGAGTTGCTACAAACCCAGGAGTCATAGTCACGCTTCGTCAAAGTTGCTACAAGCCCAGTAGTCAATTGCTACTACCGTTTCGACATTTGCTACTTATATTGACTAGTCGGAGCTACGAGCATTTTGCTATCTTAACATATTTTTTATGCTACATATTCATTTTTGTTTTGCTACTTCCGCATATTATTTTTGCTACAACCGCTCTATGATTTTGCTATGAGGTATTTGTCGAGAGATCTCCGGCGAGATTTCCGGCGAAGTCTCCCACGAGATTGGATTTGCTACATTTAGCACTTTTTTTTGCTACCACCATTTTGTGGTTTGCTATAATATCGTAAGGTTTTTGCTACACGTTCACCGACGAGGTCTACCGGTGACAGTCTTCAGCGAGTCTCCGACGAGATTGGATCTGCTACATTAGCACAACTTTTTGCTATAAGGTCTCCGACGAACTCTCCGGCGACGTCTAGTCTTCTGTACTATTTTCTAGACTGAACCATTTTCTGCTACATGTAGCAAAAGCGGGTATATTTGTAGCAAAAGCAGGATTTAGAGACTTTTTGAGGAATACGTGTGGGAGGCGGGGGGTCGGGGGGAAATCCCCGGGGACGCGTAGCATGCTCCTTTTGTTTTGGGGTGGTGCAACCCGTTCATGTAAGCTGGGTTCCAGTAGCTTGTATCTTATCATTGTTTGCGACGTCATTAATTAATTTAACTAGATTTTTTGGGTGCACCTTGGCGCACGATCCCATTGAATTTTAATCAATTTAGCGGAATAAATTAGCGAAAATTAAATATGTTTACATGAGTGTGTTGTAGGTACGATAAAAATCAGATGGCAAATGATGTATAACAATCACTTATGTGCAACCACGATGAGTACTAAAAATATAACATAGCAAGTAACATTGTATGGCCTTGTCTAAGATGGTTAAAGCAAGAAAGAAACAACAAAAGTAATATCTACGTAAACTTTCTATGGGTGTTCTCGCACCATGGTCTTCAGGGTTGCAACACATAGGAAACAAAGGTCTAATAGTCACCAGCAAAAGTTCACATAGTTGCATATCAACTACTCTTACAAAGTAAGACTTGGGAAAAATGATGAGACTATGAAAAAGTACACAAAAGAATTATCACCTAATGAGAATCTACACAAAAGTGAGGGTGCTTAAGTTCCTTCAAAGTCTTACCCTAGTTTGTGGATGATTTGAATACACAATATACTTATAAAATGGTGAGGAACTACACAAAAAACATAGAAAACATGTTTACTATAGGGCGGCGACACTACGGACTCTGAAGCATAAATAATGTAGTAGTTTCACGTTCGATTGTATCTGCTCATGTGAAATCAAACCATCACATCTTTGGGTTCAACATTAAATTTACAAATACAAACTAAGTTCAATGTTAGATGATGTAAAAGTTCCTCAAGTGTCGAGAATAATGAAGTGTCCAAACTTGCTGATTAGAAATTTCCATGACACTCCTATTAATATCTGCAATGGTTTTAGCCGCTACACCAAAGGCTGATTTAAATTTCTGAAATAAAATAAAAGATATATCAGAATAAAAATCCCAACACACAAATTAATTAACATGATCAATATATGAATACTAAAACTAATAAACTTAGTACTATAATAGGAAGAGAGCAAACAAAAGAGTTCAAGCAACATAAACTATAGGAATTAAAAACATGAATGCTAAGAAAACTGAAAAAATGCAGCCTAGCTTGTACCATTAAAAGAAGTGCAGAGACCCTATAGTAAGACAAAATAACAAAGTTGCAGTCAGGATCCATAGTACCACTCGTTAATCAATAACACAAACAAAATGCAAGTGAACAGGTGAAATAGAAACCGATGATACACAAACTTAATATACCCAACAGTAGGTAAAACATAGTGCACCAATTTGACGGTGTAAAGATGTGTACCTGCAATTTCTTCCAATATTACCACTACAATTTAACTATAGAAACATAGAAAGATAAACGAAGGTGCAATCAAGCATTGTTTCCTGTTGAAAAAATGTTAATTAGCAATATATAGCTCTGAGAGGTCATAACCATGATGGATAACATCGTAGGAATAACAACAATTCCGTAAACACCTTTTTTTATTTCTTGGAGGAGCATGAGAATGTTCATTGATGCTTATTAAATATCTGAAACGAATAATTCATAATAAAAATAGCAGGGTGGTTCTAATAGAAATAGAATTGGTGTATTAAAGAGGCAAGTGAGCCCTTGTTCTTAGCAAAATAGGTGCAACAAAAATACTCTGGTTTGGCTAGTAAGGATCTTGTTTTCTGAAACTAAAGAAATATGATAAAAGAATATGGGCCTAAATTTGGTTGCTGGGGCATCACTGCAATATTGTTTACTAAACAATGGAGCTGATGTAGGTGGTAAATTGCACAATCAGGTTTAGTCAGGGCTAACCAAGACAAAAAAAATCACTACTGAAAGACATGGGTGTGAAGCAGAGCCCTGGAACTTACATCAAAATCATACCACTAATATGCCAATGGAGGCATACAGGTCTGCCTAAGAGACACACACATAGAGAGAGAGAAAGATAGAGATAAACCTCACTCTTGTAAATGAATGCATAGCCGTGTTGACACAAGGACGATGACCCAGCGATGGTGACGGTGCTCCCCCCGGCAGAGCAACACCTGGTGCTCCTCCAAAATCTCCGTTGTCTCCAGCTCGCACCTGTTTCATTGCTCCAATCCATTACCTAGAGGTCGTAGTCTGGTATAAAACAATCTGCTACTTGCGGCCAAAACTTTCAACAAAGAAAAATGCCTTTTCGGTTATGGATTTATTCCAAAAAACAGATATATATCTTTTACTGCATATTTTGACCTGCAGACAGCAGAAATCTAGAAGAAGAGAAACGACCAGTATTAATGCATACTTTTCAATCACTTTCAGGATAGGAAAGAGTAAGAAATAGGAAAATGTAGCTATATTATCATACATACAACTAAGTAAACTGAATGGAGCGGCTGCCGGCCCATCCATAAACACTAAATGGAAGGATTAGCGGCATCCACTTCCGCTAATTGAGTTGCCCGCTGTGCCCGGTGGAGAAAGGCGGGTAAGCCGCAGATGTATGCAGCTACAACAGCAGGACAGTAGATTAACAACACATGCATGCTGGAGTGAAGGCGTGCTCTCGGAAAACTGTTAGAGCTAATGTGAGGGGGAAAGAAGGATCAAACCTCTTCCTGCAGGAGTGCCTTGTTTTTTCCTACTAAAACGGCCAGATCTTCCTCCACCACCCTATGCATGCCAAGAGGTTCTATCTTGCTTATAGACTGGGTCAGGCAAGCAGCAACATGCCCTCGTGCTCTTCATCGTGGGAACATCAGCTATAAAAGCTCATACAAACAGAGACAAAAGTAAATAACATTGCCTATAAGAAACACTCTTCTATAACCCATGCATTATACATGTAAACAGAAGGAAATATTACTACCAGTTGAGGGAATATATCACCAAACAAAAGGGACATTCCAATTTTCAAGCAAGCAGGAAAAAGCCTCTGAATATATTACAATTTTGAGTGAAACCTTTGCTCTGCTGTTTCTGGGTTTTTTAAGATCCCGTGGAGAAAATAATCTTCTCAGAGTTCTTACTGATAGAATTTAATTTTCAGAGATTTTATTACACCTGAAAAACCTACAGCCGAAAGTTAAGTTAACATCATACTAATGATTCAAGAGTTCTCGACAAAAGAGATCATGACTAACCATAAAATAAATTGTAGTTGTATCCCGCTTGACTTAGTCCAATCAGGAATCTGCTTACTCTGTGTGACTATTCTCCAAGTATTGAAGAACATTTGCTTAGCTGAATTTTGGGGCAATGCAAAAACTAACTCGTGCGGAAGAAATTTGAGAAGTGCAATATCGTAAGAATGAAGTGGTAATTTGTTTATTAGTCCAAGTTCCTTGCTACCTCAGTACCTCTTATCTGTGGATTACTTGTATCGGGTATTAAACAATCACTTTGGTCACTCTGCGCACCTCTGTATATATTGCCTAGTCTAGTTAGTCATAAGCACATGGAAGTCAATAGTTCAACTGAGAGAACCGTTTGTTATAAACTGAAGAACCGATCATATTACCTAATAAATAAAACTGTATTGGAAAAGGGGAGGGGATCTATTTTTAGATACAAAACTGAGGTGAAAGTTCAACTGATATGACATGATAGGTACTACTAAAAGTTAATTTACACTCTTCATAAACATCGAACATATGGTTTAGTCCACACGCAAAAAGGAAAATGAATAGCAATGTTACTTGTAAAACATCGACCATTCTTGGTGCTATATTACTAACATGGTTGTGCATTGAATAAAATATCATGCTTGCATCCATTGTTCACAATAAACACAACCAAGAAAAAGATCAAGAGAAATTATTGTAGGCAGTAAATACAGTAGTTGCTGATCTAAAAAGAAATATGGAACTTAAATAAGCTCTATTACTGGAGTGAAGATATTTTGGATGAACTTAAATAGAAGTGTTTGTCTAAGTACCTTCATGAACTAAGATGTAGTACATTTGTACACTTCAATATACTTTAAGAACATATTCACCTTCCTCAATAGGGCTCGATGGAAGAGAAGTGGCGTTGCTGCAGCTCTTCCACGGAGTTGAGGCGGGGCACCTGCATTAGCAAGCTGTCAAAATGTGAATTGTTGCTTATAGTAACTACACCACATCTGACTGTTAGAAAAAAAATATCATTATTTTAATCAGGAGCAGAGCACCAAGGCCTAGATGTATTCAAGGAGCTACATGATCTGAAGCAAAAAAAAATATAGAGCACCGCCACCTCCATCTGGCCAAGACACGACGTACACATGGTGCTTACCTGAGATGCTAAGCTGCTCGATCTTGAGTCACATGGATGTTCGGTTGGATTCAACCTAAGGAGAAAAAGGAAGAGAAGATCACCCTTATGTAGATATCATACAACGAACTCCAACTCCTGAATCGGTAGTTCAGCTACAAATAAAGATGGGAGACTGGAAGATTGTAGGGTGCAAGCATCAGTATCGTTGAGGTGGTGCATCACGTGTAGATGGGAAAAGAGATCGGGCGCAGGGGCGCACGGAGGAGGGCAACCTGGAGAGGACATATCACTGGTCAGGTTTCTCCCTGAGACAATCCTTGAGCCATATATTATACAACTTCGTCTATCAACTATTGAGGAAAAAATATATATAGATAAATGACCAAATTGGTGTAATTATTACAGATGAATAAATGTCCTTACCACCATTTTCATCTCTTTAGATAGGCGAGATTGCGGATCTAAAAAGAAATATGGAACTTAAATAAGCTCTATTACTGGAGTGAAGATATTTTGGATGAACTTAAATAAGATTGCCAAAGACTTCATTGTGTAAGCCATGTAGTCATAATAGAAATTCTGGGTCGATGAAGGACATAGTCTATAGTTCTCACTTAAATTATGGTAAATATATGATAAAAACACAGTGACTAAGGACGGTTGCAGATGCTGCAATGTCGATATAAGTTAAAAAAAACTCCTTTGTCCCGGTCTCTCCTGTACATTTGGAGGAGACTCAAACCTCTATCCATCAGCCAAATAACTGTGGCTAGAGGCATATATCTGGATGTGGCGATACGCCTTGCCATTGATCAATGCAACACCAAAGGCCGGAGCGCCAACGCTTACACCACCGCGCCATCACGTGCCTTTTCCAGCAGCAAGTGCATTGTGAATCTGCAGTGCTCTCCTCAGCTTAGTGACCTCGTCTATCTCCCGGTAGTTGCTTAGTGACCTTATCCATCTCCTCAGCATTGTGAATACTACAGATGTTTATGTTCAAATGTGCCTGTAGGAATTTCACGGGAAGAAGACTAAAAAGACCTAACTATTTATACAGGTGTTAGTTATTAATCAGAACACCACACAATCTAGGAATAACCAGTTCACGCAAGAAAAAAAATATTAAGGGGACACAGTTACCATGGACAAAGCTCACATACATGTAGTAGCCCGCAGAATGGCAGTGGCAGGTAGAAGATTTCTAGTAAATAGATTGAATAACATATGCTTGAAGATGGTACTCATGCTTCCAAGTTTCCAACTCGTGATATACTCCCACAAAAATGTAGACTCTCAAAGTTCGTGCAAAGCTAAGGATTTTCTCTGTAATCTCAGGCTTGACCATGGAAGCTAGCAGATCAAGATCACCTACAAATTGCCTTAGCCAGAGCTGAGAGTTTTTAAGAACCATCGAACATCTATTATATACTAAAAGCAATATAAGTGTGTTTTTCGAGACACCAGGTTAATCCACATCACCTAAAATATTTTGGGTAGTTAGATCTAAAATATACGACTAGGATTTAATGAAAGACTAATAGTAACGTAACGACCTGGTAGTTTGACACGATGTATATCTGACATATGTATCTTATTTAACCGATCAATTTGTAAGGCTGTCACGTCCCTTCTGAAATATATGGCTGGAGATAAACTTTGCATGCAGACTCCAATGCAAACAATCAATCTCTGGTATTTGAATTAGCTTTCCACGTGGCATGGACCCACATGACCAAAACTGACTCCACAAAAAAGTGCATATAGACTATAATTTTTTTTTTTGCGAAAATAGACAATAAAAATTTGAAGAGTCCATAGGGATAAAGAATCCATCGTGACGTTTGGAGGTGTTCCACACAGTAACATTTTTGTATTCAGTTCACGTAGATGCAAACAAATAATTGCAGTCAATCAGGTCATCCATCTGAACACATGGCCATCGAATCACATAGAGAAGAATATTAGGATATTAAAATTGATATATTTGCGTTCTGTGAATATTTTTTATTGTTCATGTGCAATCGTTTTCATCCGTAGTTCAGCTAAGGCTCGCTAAATATTTGTATTTTGTGAATACTTTTTCTTATTCATGTGAAATTCTTTTCAGTTCAGCTAAGTCTAGCTAAAAATTTTGTATTCAACTCACATGTAAAAAATTCGTCCATCCGGCCAGTCTATTATGTGAGATCGCACGTAAAATAGATAATACATGTATTTTTTTGATCTAATGAAGGAGTCCACACAAACAGTAACTTTTTGTGTTCAGCTCAGAATACATGCAAACAATAATTGTTTATTTATTTATTTATTTTTAAGCCGTTAGAAGTCCCCGATGATTGATTTATATATTTAAACAACAAAAGTAAAGTGTTCCGATGAAATATTTACAGGTGACTATACATGAATGGAAAGAGGAAGCCAGAATGAAAACAAAGCACACCGAACCAGCTTGATCTAGAGAATACAACCAAGTCTCAAGTGGATCTTGATCCGAGGCATAACCCTGTAAGCGATGTAAGCGATGATCTGCAGATCGTGCTTGAGAACCCCCTTTCATCTTTGAAGTAAGGGTGGCTTCCCTTACAAAATCTTCCCATTGATTCTCCGAATTCCCCAAAGAGCACAGGTTACCTCCTCGGAGAATTTAGGACCTTCAAACATACTTTTACCTCAACGAAAATATTTAGATTGAGCTCAATTAGGCCCATCAGGTCATACCCGGACATCACAATATTAAGATTAAAAACTGATGAATATAAACAGTTATCCATTTCATATGCAACATGTTCCATCCATCTAACCGGCTAAGGCTCAATAAATATTTGTATTCAGCTCAACGTGAGGTGTTGAGCACCGTAAAATTTGTATTTAGTTTGCATAGGTGAAAAGAAAACATTGCGCTCGGTCAAGTCACCAGTCTGATCGTCAAGGACACGCATACAAAATAATAATACTATTTAAGAAACTAATACATATGCTTCATACTTTTTTTGTTTAGCTCAAGTGTAATATTTTTCATCCGTTCGACTTTCTAAGGCTCGATAAATATTTGTATTCAGTTCACGTGTAAAATACTCTGTCGGAATTCCTACCTACTACGTACAAGGCAATGGCACAAAAAAGATGGAATCTGAATTTTCTCCATCAAAACTAAATATTCTTGTATTTGACCTATTAATCTATTAATATAGTGCATAACGAAGACTGACATTAATCTGATGTATCCTTATTATGCCATTAGTAATCTTACTAACTATATATCAACATCATTGGCTGACAATTATTATTTACACATCAACATATATATTTTGTTGACAAGCACAATATTTAGGCTCACACTAAAGTCACAAAAAATATAAACTGCTTCCTAGCTTGCGATATGTACTAATTAATCTAATATCACCACGCATGAAAGACATGCATAATCATTGATAAATTAGAGAGATCAAAGACGCCTTCCATAGAAGTAATTTTAGCACAATTCTAACTGCATAATACAAATTTCTAGAGCCATAAAATATTTCTAGACATATTCTGATATTGCCCTCGCATTTGTGAAGGCCACCATGCTAGTTATATACTAAAAGCAATATAAGAATGTTTTTCGAGGCATAAGGTTGATCCACATCACCTAAATTATATAAACCATCAAATCCATTATTTATGGTCATGATTTAACCAGCACATTAGTACAATACAGTTTAACATGTCACGACTTCTATAATGTGCAAATGTCCAACACGTTACCTGGCCACGTATATACCGAAACAAATCACGTTCAATTGGCACAGCAGATAAGTATTCCAAACAAATCACGTACACATGGGCCCAGCAGTCCGATGGTACAACACTACAACACCTAGCAGTCATCGATCGTTAAAAAAAGCAGAAACTGGTCGGTAGTCACGAATCCAACTCCAAGGCTAAAGCTTTCTCTCTCAACAAAAAAAAAATCTAAGTCGAAAAACACCAAAACAGATCATGATCATTTGTAAGTATGTGTTTAAATAGAAGTCGCAACCACATATTTTTGGGTGACAATGGTCACAGAAAAAAGTTCTAAAAAGCCGATTTATATACCAGAAGCCAGCTCCAAAATAGATGGGCAAGCATATCAATAAGGTCCATTTTAGCTTACGCCACTCATGCGTGTCGTCAAATAGGAGTATATTTATGCACGAAAAAGTGGCCGATCGCATGAAAAAGTATATGGCAAGATATAAAATTAGACTAATTTGTACGTACATGTACACCGATATCACCGAATTCATTCCTTAAAAAATAATATAAATAATACAGAACTTTATTTTGAAATCATGAATAATGCAAACTTGAAAACATAATTTATGATGAGTTAAGTTTTCTCTCATGTTTTTAAAATGCATATAAGACCCAGGTCGTCAGACACAGAGTAATGCCAGAGCCGCACTCCTCGCAACACCTCATTCGAATTTACAATCACGTGAAACAAATGGCGACCAACTAAGATTTCAGAACTAAGTTAATAGTAGCATTAACAGTAATATGGTTTAGAAAATAGTTAAAAATAATATTGTATCCATGAGAAATAAATGGTATGCCATTGTTATTGATATGTAAATTATATTACTAAAACATGATAAAATAAACTAGATTGATAATTTTTTATAAAAGTATTACCAAATTTATTTAATAACATAAATAATGGTCAAAGTTGTATGTTATATATTGTAAAGGTTGCAGCGAGGAAAAATTTTGTGCTCCATCTTGCAACACATCACATACTCATCCTTGTGGCTAACCAGTTTCATCAGCCCGACAGCCACTGAGTGAAGTGAACAAGATAAGTTTCTCTTCGCCGATTGTATGTTTCATGTTGCACCCTACCTAGAACCATTGTCACCAATTCAGTGTTTTATGCAGCTTGGTGTGGATGCTTGGCTGCATCCCATGCATGCATAAACGGGTGCAAATTTGGTTTGGCCCCTAAGGCCTCAACGAACAATTGAAGAAAAAATCAGGTCATGGTCGAAGCATATAAGAATCTTATTTACACGTGAAATATCTTTGACGAACTCCTCGTCACACTTCATTCAAATTTAAAATCACGTGAAGAAATGGCGACCGACTAAGATTCCAAAACTAAGTCGTCAATGATAGTGCAGTCATTTTACATCAAACGGAAATAAAAATGGGGAAGACCATATAATAACTGGATTGAATAGTAGGGTTAACATGAACATGGTTAAAAAATAGTTAAAAATAATATTGCATACATGAGAAATAAATGGTATGCCATTGTTATTGATATGTAAATTATATTAATGAAGCATGAAAAAATAAAGTAAGATCTATAAATTTTGATAAAAGGTATTACCGAGTTTATTATTTGACAACATAAATAATGGTCAAAGTTGCATGTCATAGATTGGCCATGTCTAACACTTTACGTATTGCACAACATGGGAGTGTCACATATTTTTACAAATGAAGGAAACAAGGATTAGAAAGATTATGTAAAGTAGAAAGATTCTTACCGTTTCACTTATATTCTGAAAATATTCTGGTCTATTGGAATGGTCTAAGAATCATAAAATCAAGCATTGCTCAAGAAAACCCTAATTATTTAACAATATGGAGGTCAGCCTTGCATACTAATTCAGCATCACATAAAAATTACCAGTTAGATTGCGGTATAAAATTTAATTCTATATAGCAATTTAGTCTCATGCACAAAATTCACATGTTGATTAATGTATTCTTCTGGTAAAATCCTGATAATCTTTCACCCATAACTTATAAACGATCAAAGATGTAGTCTAGACATGTGATTTATATTTAGCATATATTGGTCGTGGCTATACAATTTATTATTTTCTTTAGCATTTGGAGATGTATTTATATTTGAGATGAATTTTGAGCCATTAAAGAAATCAACTATAGGTGATGCCCTCGCATTTGCGAGGGCCACCATGCTAGTTAGGTATAACAGAACCACCATTTTTCTAGCAAAGTCAGTACATATATATGCCACTACCTCAAAAATAGCCCTATCCTGCCCCTTTTATACGAAGTATATTCCAACATATATACTCTTCATTTTGCTTGATATGGTATAATCATATGGAGAAACACATGACACATTTTCTTACCACATAGATTAAGCACTAATCATCTAATACTGAAGCTTGAGAAAATAATTACTTGTCTATACAAAAGTAAAAAAGAAGCACGTCACACAGTTCCAAAGAAGTGCTAAACCGCATGATACTCACTGCAGTCTATTAACTCGGTAACATCAATATGGATCACGTAAAATACTGACAATAACACTGAACAATTAATTCATTCTAATTCCAAAATAGAAATTTTCACAATAATTTAGAGTCACTTGAATAAACCAATGAACGAAATGGTCCCAACGGACAATAGCAGCTACACCAAATAGGCTTGAGCCAACAAACATCTGTAGGTCTCTAGAGATGCAAGAGAACAACAAGTTACATAACAATGACATGGGAATGGGCAAAAAGAAATCTCAGAGAAGAACCTTGGTTCTACACCATAGCCATTTGATGAAATGGACAGATTGCTAGCTCAAGTGGTGTCTTCTGCAAAACTTAGTAAGATGAATAGTAACCAGATGTGCAAGAGTTAACCATGACTGATCAATGCCGAGATAACAATTATTTTACAATCAGAGAATCTAAAACGCATCTAACAAAATTAGAGATGGTACAAATTGCTTAAACTAACCTAAAATGAGTAATCACTATGATGCTTTTCTGGGTACACGACCATTAAGCTGTTGTGTCCTTGCGGTCAATGATGAAGACCAGAAATTAACCCTGCTAGCTTAAAGAACACATGCCAAACCAATATATAAACAGAATAAAACCTCACAAAAGAACATATGTTCCAATTTGAAAGATGGAGCGCTGCAACCATGCCAGCAGCATCCCTTCACCTCCTGGAAACCATGCGATGTATTACAGTTTCTGGAGTGATTTGAGACAAAACCAGTATAAATTACTACTGAATGTGAGACTCTCAGCAAGGTATATATGACCTGGGTTGGGGGAGGATACTTGTAATAAAAATTAGGAACTATATTTCTGAATATGCAAAATAGAACACAAAATGGTTGTCATTTAGCATAATATAATGTTTCTCAAATGCAGTATATGAAAAACATAACTTTGGATACCTGATAAACCTGTCCGCCCATCCAGTTTTCATTTCTTAGTTCACCGTAGAAAAGTAACTTTGGATACCTGGCAACTATTAACATCGTATATAAGTGAATGCACTCAATAAACTGAAAGCTCGTGTCAATTAAGAAAACGTTGTTCTGCTGGGTAGAGACCACATACGCCCTATGCATGTTCACCATGAATAAATTTCTATGCAAAGTTGTTCTAGCAAAAATGAATGCAACATTTAGGAATGGAAAAGGTGCTATGTAAATGAAGATTCAAAAGAAAAAAATAGGCTAGGGAACACAACTTGTATCATATAATACACGTTGTACACCATTAGTGCCATGGAGAGCAAAAAACGTAATGCCATGGAGAGCAAAAAACGTAAGGGTTCTCTCCAAACAAAATATCTCTTGGCCAAGTCAATAATCACAGTAAGAAAGAGTCGATATGACAACCGAATATTTCTTAAACATAATTTAAAACAATATCAGAGTCACACGGTGCCATCAATCTAGGGCTTACGGATAGATCTCTAAACATTACGCAAAAATTCAGACTGAGGTTCAGCCCTCGTGGAAGAGCCATCTGGAGAACAATTTGTCAAAACCATTTTCAATTGTTTACGTTTCTAAGCTCAAGTACTCTGTCACAGATGAAGGCACCGGAGGAATATGGATGCTTGTAGCTAGATAATTTGGATGCAATATAGCAATCAGTAACAAACTGTAACACCCTCGAATCGGCCCTATGCAAGTTTTAGCGATTCCCGCCAAACTCGCATAGAAACGATTCAAAGATGCCCACCAGGCACTTGTGTGCGGGTAGAAAACGAAGTAATATCATTACACATTAGTCCACAATGGGACCCACAGAACATATATATACAACAACGACTCTATTAGTCAAGAATACAAATATATAATACAAAGATCCAAAGTAACTTGAAAAACGATACAACATCCGAGTACGGATAAGATGCAAATGGGGCTAAGAGCCCTGAATAATAACCAATGACGTCCATAACCATGCCCAGGCCAAGCCGGAAGGGTAACCCTGCTAACGACGTCGAACTTATATCTGTTAAAACAAAAGAGATACCGACAAAGGGCAAGGAGAAAGAGAGCGGTCAGTACTGAGGCCAGTACACAGTGAGTCTAGAATTCGGCGGCAGCGAAGCATGCACTAAAACAACCTATAGAGACTCGATACAACTGTCGGCTATTAGAGAGGGATAAGAAAGACCTATTTGAAACCACCTGATACTAACACCAATCATACCCATCCTGGTATTTCTCTCTCGAGACCAAACGAGGAAGTCAAACCGAGGAACTCACACAGTTGGCACTTTTATTCATTTCATTATAGTTGCAGCACTTACTAGTCAGATATAGATAGCATGAGTCATCCCAAATCCAGCAGTTGTTGTCACTTTTATTTACTCATTCCGCTATAGTGAAACTGATTACTAGACATGTCAAAGTCAAATTTATAACACTACTTTAGTTATAGTTGTCTATGATCGAGATAATGTGCTCCAAGTCGTCCATAACCGCGGACACGGCTTTCAGAAAGATTTACCCTGCAGGGGTGCACAAATAGCAACGCACGCATGATCAACCTCGGAAAAACCAAATAAAAACCCAACGAGGCTTTCACGACAAAGCAATCACATGATTCATAAATTATTTTAGGGGGCCACCCCACTAAGCTACCCGTAACAAAGTTGGCCGGCTCCGAGATGGACTCATGGTTTGTGTCAATGGCTGTAAACGACTGGGAACCTGAAAGTGTGTCTGGGCTTGTCGATACCACGAAAAATTCCACGTTCTAAAATAGTACAGGTGCTCTACGCACAATCAAAAATAAAGCAGTAAAGCATGGCTTTAGTACACGATAGTAATAAAGCCCTAAACTAGTTTGTGGCCCCAAGAAATAAGAAATGAATCAAGCTCTGGCTAAGGGGATTCATGGTCCCACATGCGGTTAGTGCGATAGTCAAGGAACAAGTATCAAGTACTCGGGGCCTACGGGACACAAGTGAGCGGTTAAAAACCAAAGATTATCTATTTCCCACCGGTGCCTCTGCATTAGTTATATCTATTCCCAGCATTTTAATTATCAAGTTGTTAGTAAAGCCATGATCATCTCCAATAGTAAGCATATGACAACCTCCAACAACTGTGGGACATTGACGACGCACAACAACACCTAAGCAAGCATCTACGACTCGCAAGACCAACTATCTACCAAACAACAGGTAATAGGATGTATCCAAGACAATATAGAGGCTGCAAGGGATACCACAGGTATGGAAAGACCAAAGCATCGCAACACAGGTAGCAATAGATCAACATGAGGAAATAAAGACTGTAAATGCAAAATAGGTAGAAAGGGGGAGATGCTCGCCTAGGAAAACACTACCGGAGATACATTATCCGAAGAACTTGTCGACACTCGCATCAACTCAATGGCGCAAAGCACTAAAAGACACACCGTATGCACTATTTAATACTACGGCAGAAGATCGGGCATGATGCATGTATGATGTATGGCATGGCAAAGGTGCGATGCAATTAGGCAATATTAGGCGGAACCGGGGTCCCGCCAATTAAATAGAAGGTGCAAGTTATTTAGATATCTCGCAATTTAAATGTTCTCTTAAGAAGGCAAAACATGGCATCGGTTCGCTACACAAATTTAAATGGAGACGTTATAAGACTAGAAAAGCCTGCATATAGTCTCCATATTTAATTATGAGGTGAATCGACAAAGTATCCCCAAACTACCAAACATGTATGCAATCATGAACAATTGAATATGCATCAAGTGACAATGTCATATTATTAAAAATAGGGGTGGGATAGGTAGGGGTCGCATCGAAGATCTTGGGGGCTCGGAGGGGTTCGGGTTCGGTCTTCGGGTCTCACCATCGGATTCGTGACGAAGATCATGTTGTTCCGTGGGGTGTGGGTTTAGATCCGGGGTCTTCGGATTCCGGGTTCGAGGGTCTTCAAGGTTCGGTCTCGGGTCCGTGTGGTAGATCTTGTCCAAGGCAGAGGTGTTCATGTGTGTGTACAAGATCTTCCGTCCGTGTACATGCTGCAGATCTTGGCAATGCGGTACTTGGCATCGATCGACGACGAGCTAGGGGTTCACAAACATGCGGTCCTCCAACATCAACATCTGCAGTACCCGAGCATAGGACAAAAGCAAAAGGCCATCGTTCAAGGATCGCACATAGGAAAACTTGTCGATGGAGAACAACAATAGGGCCTACCAAAGCTGCTCACAAACATCACCTAGCAGCGAGAGCCGCGGGGGTCACAACTCTGGGTCAAACATGGAGAAACATGGAGGAGGGTGATGGCTTCCACGTGTGCTGTGGAGAGGGTGGGAACGCGCGGTGTAGACGATGCGGGAGCTCCACTGTGGGCGATGTGTTAGTTTGATCTCCCCACGGTCACCCCAACGGGCGACCGACTCGGTCTCGCGCCCTGATCAGGGGCGCCCAACGTCATCATCGTTGGTGGGCCCCTGTCGCGCAGCACATATAAAGAGGTGGGGGCCGGGGGGACAAACGCCAAGGTTTGTCTGCCCACTCACCCCACCGAACACCCTAAACCCTAGGCCATCGATATGTCTTGCGCTGCAGCGGCGGGAATAACCCACCTCACCACCGCCACCACTCTGTCGAGCTCCATGACGAGCTCATCGTCGAACTCCAAGGCCGACGGTATGTCTCTGAAGTTCTCTCTCACTAGATCGACGCCTGGCGATCCTAAAATAAATCTAACAATGGTATCAGAGCGGCTTGGGCTTGTTGATCTAGTAGAGACCGTAGTAAATCCGAGGAAGAAAAGCAAAAAGGCTAGGGTTTCAGAAGCGCCGCCGCAAGGCCGCGCCGTTCCTCTCGATCGACGCATCGGCAAGCCGAGGTCGGGAAGAAGAACAAAACCCCTCTGGGGTGAAGAAAACAAAACCCCAAAGCCATAGATCCCTTCTTTCTCGGATCAAATCGATCTAGAATCGAAAATAAAAGTATCTCCCGCATAGAAAAATCCCCAAATCCCGCAGAGAAAGCCCATGTTTTACCCTTTTTTCATTTCTCCCAAACCTAAATCGAAACAGAGAACAAAAGCCCCAACTCGAATCAAGAACATAAAAGGACCCACCGGCCGTCACCGGCAAAAGTAGCCACCATCTGAGGCGGTTGACGGTGGCGCGTCCACCCTCGAGGTGCTCGCGCACGCCGGCAACGGGGCCAGAGGGGCGCCGCCACACCCACTGTTCCTCCTCTGCTACGTGTGTGGTGGGGGGGTGGTAGATGGGGCAGAGGGAAGCAGTCGAGTAGGGGAGAGGGGAGCTCACGTCGGAGAAAGGGAGGGGCTCGCCGGACGGCGCAGCCTCCTCTCCAGTCCCGCGCGCGCGAGTCCACTGCCTCTAGAGAAAGTGACAGATGCGGGGAGGAAGAGAGTGAAGTGAGGGCTAGGGTTTTCGGGGTCACAGCGGCAGGGCGTTTTGTTCCTGCGAGAGGCGCGCGCGACCGTCCGATCTAGGTCGGATGCGATGGGCGGCCAGGATGAAGGGCTAGGGCAGCGCCGGGTCACTGGGCCACGTGAGGGCATAGGAGGCCAAGCGACCATGGGCCGTTGCGGGCCAAGGGCGCCTTACGCAACGCACATAGGTGTTGGGCCGAGTATTTTCCACTCAGGGCCATTTCGCCTAGTTTTTTATTTATAGAAGCTTTTTTGGGTATTTTAATTATCTGTTTTTGATAATTTTTGCATAGTTTTTTCTATAGCAAAATTATACAACGAAATTTTGTGTAGAAAAATAATAAAGTAACAGTAAAGTTTCTGTAAATTATAAAGTTGATGAATTTTATTCATATATTTCCGCTCCAAATAGTTAAAAGTAATTGCTTAAATGCAATAAAGTGATGATTTTATTTGATGACCAATGTTGTTGGTAAGATTTTCACTATGGATAGTAAGTTTCATCACTATTAGTTCTATTTCTGCCCAACGGTGATGTAGAATTAATATTGAGAAGTTTCGTGTTTTAATTTGACCAACGTTGAATTAACTCATTTTGATGATATTTTATTTTCAGGAAATCCTATGAGTTTCATCTCGGCTATTGAGCCCCTCAATGGAGGGAACTATGGCTCATGGCGAGAGAAGGTTGAGATGGGGCTTTCTTTGCTTGAGCTCGACTTGGCACTGATTGATACATGTCCCAAAGAACCTGAGGATCCCGTGAGGGGCGAAAAACAAAGTGAAGATGACTTCAACAAAAGGGTCCATGGCCATGGACCAATAAGAATGAAGTACGACCTCTATCGTGGAAAGTGGGACTCGTGCAACAGAAAGTGCTTGATGGTCATTAAGAGCTCCATTATGGATGCAATGAGGGGAGCAATCCCAGAGTGTAGCACTGCCAGTGAGTACCTGAAGAAGGTAGAGAGTCAGTCTACTGGGTCTACAAAGGCCTATGCAAGCTCTCTCATTAAGAAACTTGTTACTACAAGATATACTGGTGGTGGAGTAAGGGACCACATATTTCGAATGAGCAACATGTATTCCAAGGTTAAGCCCATGGGCATGGAGCTTCCAGTCGAGTTCATTATTCATCTGATCTTTGCCTCACTGCCAAACCAATTTGAGACTTTTGCTGTGAACTACAATGCACAACCAGAAAAGTGGGGCATTGAGAAGATGATATCCATGTGCGTACAAGAAGAAGAGAGGCTCAAGGGGCAATCTGGTGATTCTGTGAACTACCTGAGCCCAACCAAGAAGAGGAACTTTCAGGGTTCCAAGCCACATGGAAGCCACAAGGGAAACCTTAGGGGAATCCCTCTTCTTCTAAGCCGCATGGAAAGGATGATGATCACCGACAGCAGGAGGTGGACAAGGACACCTGTAGGTGGTGCAAGGAAAAGGGCCACTACACGAGTGACGGTGTGAGTTTCCTAAAGCATCTATGCAAGAAAGGGATTCCATATGAGAAGGACCCTGCAAAGAGGAGAAAGAAGAATTAAAGTGGCAAATGGCGTCCAAGCTGAAGTCGAAGCTATTGGAGATCTCCCATTAGAATTATCAAATGGCTTTGTACTTTTACTAATAGATGTACTTTATGTACCCTCTTTGCATCGAAACTTAATAAGTGTATCGCGCTTAGATGATGATGGTTTTGCTTGCCATTTTGGTGATGGACAATGTAAAATCCAGCTTAATAATGACATTGTTGGTCTTGCCTTCAGACAAGACAAGCTTTATTTGTTATCACTTTGTGAGAATGTCTATGCATTAAGCGCCGAGAATGAGAATGCCTCCTCATCCATGAATGGAAAGAATAAGAGGAAAAGAATTGATGATGTCTCTTCGAAATTATGGCACTGTCGTTTAGGCCATATTTCGAGGGGGAGAATAGAACGCTTAGTAAAAGAATCAATTCTACCTCCTTTAGAATTTTCAAATTTAGAGCAATGCACTGATTGCATTAAAGGAAAGTTTGTAAAGAACATATAAAAGGGCGCCAAAAGAAGCGCATGAATTTTAGAAATAATTCATATGGATATATGCTGTCCGTTTCCTGTGACATCTGTGGATGGATATGATTCTTTCATAACATTCATGGATGATTATTCGCGTGATGGTTACATTTATCCAATTAGAGAGCGTTCAGAAGCATTGGATAAATTTAAGATATTTAAGGCTGAAGTTGAAAATCAGCATAGCTTAAAATTCAAAGTAGTAAGGTCCAATCATGGAGGCGAATACTACGGTCGGCACACCCCATATGGCCAAGTTCCTGGACCCTTTGCAAGGTTTCTACAGGAACATGGTATAGTTTCCCAGTATTCAACGCCGGGCGAGCCTCAGCAGTATTCTATGCTCACAACAATAAGTCAAGTGTTGCTGCCAAACACATTAACATTAAGTTTTATGTTGTGAAAGAAAGAATCCAGAATCATACCATAAGTTTGGAGCATATAAGTACAAAAGAAATGCTCGCAGATCCGCTCACAAAAGGCTTACCACCCAGTGTGTTCAGAGAACACTTAGCCGGCATGGGTTTAAGGGAACGCCTATGATACATGGATATTAAGGGCCTAAGAACAAAAGTCTGTTTCAAAATAGAGAGGTGTATACTGGCTGTTGAATCTATGGTGCGTAACTGACCATTATGATGAGACATGCTCTATATGTTGATCTGTGATGAAATGGGTGCAAAAGTATAAGTTGAATGGAAGATGAGATCAAGGGGGAGAATGTTAGTTTGATCTCCCCACGGTCACCCCAACGGGCGACCGACTCGGTCTCGCGCCCTAATCGGGGGCGCCCAACGTCATCATCGTTGGTGGGCCCCTGTCGCGTAGCGCATATAAAGAGGTGGGGGCCGGGGGCACGGACGCCAAGGTTCGTCTGCCCACTCACCCCACCGAACACCCTAAACCCTAGGCCACCGATCTGGCTTGCGCTGCAGCGGCGGGAATAACCCACCTCACCGCCGCCACCACTCCGTCGAGCTCCATGACGAGCTCATCGTTGAACTCCAAGGCCGACGATATGTCTCTCAAGTTCTCTCTCACTAGATCGATGCCTAGCGATCCTAAAAGAAATTTAACACGACGGAGTGCTTGGGCAGGGGCGAGGTCGACGGTGGCGACGGAGGGAGCTGAGATGGTGACTTCGTGGACGGCCGCGGGGTAGAGAAGCTGGCGGTGGAGGTGCTCTGGGAAGAGCGGGAGGCGACAACGCCTGGACGCAGGAGGGCTCTCCTTGCGATGCGCAGGACGGGACATCGGCGCAACAAGGATGCCGGAGACGAGGCGACTCGCTGGTGGAGGGGGCGCCGCGACAGACGGGGAGGCGGGGATCCGAGGGTGAAGGGAGACCGCGAGCGAGATTGGCGGCTATGGGCTCGGGTCCAAGCAGAGAAAAGAGTAGGGGGTCACACGCGAGGAGAAGGAGCGGTACATGGGGTGGGTCCGGGATGGTGGTTGTCGGTCAGGGTGGAGCGGGGTGTACGGTGGCGAGGTGGTGGTCACGACGCGCGTGGGTTGGGGTTTTCTCGCGTAGACGTGCAGCGTGCATCGTGTTGTGTGCGTTGCATCGCACGCGGGTCGGTGCGGTGGGTGTGGACGGGCTTTGCTTGCTGCGTCACACGCGTGCGTGTGCGTTACGGCGGCAGGGGTGTGGTCTGGGTAGCTAGGGTTTCTTTTAGTGGGGTGGTAGGTGGCTACAGGCTGGACCTGGCCTGCGGCCGCCTCCCCGATAAAGTATTTTATTCATTTTATTTTGTTTTGAATAGCCTTTTGTAAGTAGTTTGTAGACAAAAATAAAATATCCGGAAGGACCGGGTTTTGATTTGAAATAAAGACAGAGGATATTTAAAAAACAAAGGTAGTCTTTTAGAAAAAAAATAGTTTTTATGCGAACAATTGCATGATGACAGGACGATACTCAAATGCAATGTGGCATGATGACTTGAGCATGCGGTTATGATGATGCACAAAATAAAAACACAGCGATTTTCTAGTAGTGGTTTACCAGGATGCTATACAAGCTCATTCTATGTATTTTTGAACAACTTTCTAGATTGAAGATCAATTTTCACAAGAGTGAAATTTTCTGTTTTGGTGCGGCAAAGGAAATGAAACGACAATATAAACAAATTTTTGGTAGTGAATCTGGTTCACTCCCTTTCCGATATCTTGGTATACCTATACATTATAGGAAGCTTAAAAATTCCGAGTGAAACCCGATAGAAACACGTTTTATGTCTAAGCTAGGATGCTGACAAGGTAAATTTCTTTTGTATGGTGACCGCCTTGTTTTGATCAACTCGGTACTATCAAGCATGCCCATGTTTATGCTATCCTTTCTGGTGGTTCCGAAAGGGGTTAGAAAGCGTCTTGATTTCTACCGGTCTAGATTCTTTTGGGACAGAGATGAAAAAAAGAAATATCGTTTAGCTAAGTGGAGTATGATGTGTAGACCCAAAGATCAAGGGGGCTTAGGTATAGAGGTATTAGAGATTAAAAATAAGTGTTTACTTTGCAAATGGTTTTTTAAACTTCTTACTGAAGAAGGTGTGTTGTAAGAATTGATTCAAAACAAATACCTGAAGGATAAAACACTAGCTCAAGTTACTGTTAAACCTACTGATTCTCCATTTTGGAAAGGCTGATGAATACTAAGGATGAGTTATCAGTAGAGGTTCTTTTGTTGTTGGACAAGGAACAACAATACGTTTTTGGGAGGATGTATGGTTGGGAGATACATATCTTGCAAGTCAATATCCATCATTATATAACATTGTTCTGTTGGGTTCTATAGTTCTATTATCTCAAAAAAAACTAAACATAAGGTCGAAAACGAATGCCAATGACTACAACAAACAATGCAAATTCACTTTGATTTAATTTATGACAAATTTAGTTCGACTAATCCAAATTAGAAATGAACTCCCACTCAAAAACGACATCCCTCATGACTTTTTGGTGATTACATGAACCAAATCCACTACACCAAGTCCGATCATCACGTGAGTTGATGTAGCTTCAAAGGCAAGCATCTATATGCGCATCATATCAACTATATGACTCATGCTTAACCTTTCGGTCCGTGTTCTGAGGCCATGTCTGTACATGCTAGGCTCTCCAAGTAAGAACCTTAGTACTCGCATGTGTAAAACTGTCTTACACCCGTTTGTATGAAAGCGTCACGTGATGTCTCGAAACACGATCCATAAAACGGTGCATACTTAAGGAAGAACACATTTTATCTTGATATTTAAATGAGGGATCATCTTATAATGCTACCAAAAGCGCCAAACTAGCAGTATAAGATGCTAACATCTAATGTGTAAAGTGAGATGATATGCTCCATGCATTTGATCTCTATCATTTGCATCGTGGTATGATCTCTATCATTCCTTTGTGTGTAAGGCCAAGGTCTATGGAACTTACACGTTAAGTGTGTTGTAAGAGTATCTATCATAGATCTACTTACAACAATACCATATCAATATACTAGCCCAGCAACGATCTAAACTAGACGCCTCTAATTTATCAATTGCAAGTTTTACATGGCTTAGGGCTTTCGGAGATAGAACCGTTCTTACCTACGAACATGAACCACAACGAGGATAACTAAGTTATTAACAACTCGTTGTAAATCGGATATTGACTATAGTAGGAGACAGACACCCGCCAGCCACTTATGCAAAACAAGTTGCATGTCAGTCGTGGAACCGGTCTCATGTACGATGACATGTAAAGTTGGTCTGGGCCGCTTCATCCCACTATGCCACCAATATCCAAAATACACAGAAGATGCAATAACATGATCATCATCGCCCACATATAAACATATTTGTACTACCCGTGCAAAGCACCTACGCATAGATCAGGCTCTGATACCACTGTTGGGTCCGTAGCATAGAAAACAAAAAATTTCCTACGATGTGAAGTACACGCCAAGATCTATCTACTAGGTACAAAGCAACGGGTGGACATACATCCAACGAGAACTTACCCTCGAAGACAACGAGTTTTGTTAACGAGTAGGAACTCGTGGTTGATGTAGTCGTACACTTGCCGATCTCAAGATCGTGAGGAAGTCCGAGCGCCGCAACTCAGCAGCGCATCCGTACTCGCACACACGTTCAAGCCACCGGACAACCTCCACCTCCTCGCTTCAGCGATCCAGCAGAAGCAGCAACTCCTTCCAGACGAAATGCCACCGGGAACATGTATCTCGCTAATTCGAGACCATGGGGAAATAATTCTAGAGGGGGAGAGAGATCCTTCACAAGGAGGTGTGAGGATGAAGGAGGAAGAGGGGGGCCTTTTATAGGAGGAGGGGGGTGCCGCTCCTACATGGTCGGCGCATGGAGGAGGTGTCTCTTCACCTCCTCCATTCATGTGGTGGTAACCCCTCCACATTAAAATGCATCTTCACATTCCCTTTTAAAGTCTCCACTTTAAATGCATTAAATTTCTCCAAATTTAATGCTCTCGCATTTAATAAAACTCTTTTATTAATTTTATTCAGAATTTTATTAATTACTTTAATTAACAAACATTCACATAAAACCCCTTGCAATATCACATGCAGAACCACTTTCTGCAATTTCACCCGAAACAATTCCCGCGCTTTGCAATTCTTTCGCCTGAAACATATGTGCTCCAAAATGGTGTCCGGTAACTCTTAAGTGTGTCACCCTACGGTTCACGAATAATGCAGACATGATCGAGACCCCTCTCCGATCAATAATCAGCAGCAGGACCTAGAGATCCGTACTGACTCCTACACATTCAACGATGACTTCTATGATCGTGAGAACCTTTAACGCTAGTAACTAAAACCCTTTGTCTCGCGATATATTACATGTCCGAGATTCAATCATCGGTATCTCCATACCTAGTTTGATCTCGTTACTGACATGCACTCTTTTCTCGTTCCCATGATATAACATTCTAGTGATCACATCACTTGCTTGCAAGCTATTTCAATGTGATATCACCGAGAGGGCCCAGAGTATATATATCCGTCATCGGGATTGACAAATTCCACTCTTGATCCATGAGCCTCAACATAACACCTTCGTAGCACTGAACCCATCTTTATAGTCACCCTGTTACCGTGTGACGTTTGATGTTATCAAGATACTCTTTCGGTGTTAGCAATTAACATGATCTCATGGTCTAAGGATAAAGATTACTTCATATGATGTTATAACAATATAAACATAATGACTTTGATCATAATGCTATACTTTGGATGAATGTTCATCACATCATTCCACCAATGTGGTGACCTCGATATTAACAACATCCAATGTCCATGATCAGGAAACCTTGATCATCTTGTTAATCAACGAGCTAGTCTATAAGAGAGACATAACTAGGAACATTTTTTTGTTTATTAAACACGCATGTATTGACGTTTCCGATCAATACAATTATAGCATGAAAAACAAACATTTATCATAAACATGGAATAAGATAATAACCACTTTATTATTGCCTCTCGGGCTAATCTCTTCAGTCTTCCACTTGCACTAGAGTCAATAATCTAGTTTGAAAAACTTTGCGTATTGAACACCTATGGCTTTCTGGTGTTGCATATACGCTATTGCTAGTGGTTAACATAATCTCCGGATCTGACAGTTTCAAGTCCGTGTGTATTTGCATGTCTTTGCGTCTCTACGCATCACTCATTCTCAAATGAGATGGCATTGTATACATTTGGTCCTTTGGTGAGACCTTTAGTTCGTTCGGCACAAAATATGTTGATACTATTGTCACAAAATATATCTTCATAGTATTAGCCCACTTTGAACCACACCTAGTTTGATTAGAAACTACTTAACACAAATGCCCTCATTTGCTACTACTATAGCAGTTATATACTTAGCCTTTTGTTGTAGTATCCGTCACAATGTCTCAACTTTGGAACTCATCCAAATCCATCATGGAACATCCTTTCCATTACATTGTGCCACCCATAGTCTAAATTGAGATAAATTTAATTTGTATCTTGTGACAAAATTCGTATCAATGTAACACTTTACAATGAACTACCTTTAACTATTTGTCACTTATACATGATATATTCTTAGTTCTTCCAAAGCTCATAAGAATATGTTTACTATTGTCCAATGATCATCTTATGAATCACTCTGGTATATGCTCATAACATTTAGAGCATAGGACATTCTGGATATATACATATCATGGTATAATCGATCAAAATCTTCATGTGATTTTACTCACCAAGTGTTGAAACACTTGAATCTTGATACAATTCTTTCCATGCAGCAAAAACCTTTCTTGTTGTTTCCATATTGAACCCTTTCAATATCTCATATATGTATGTCTGGCACAACCATATTTGCGCCTTAATCTATCCATATAGATATTGATGCCAAATATTCCGGGTTTGCCCAAGTCTTTCATCGAAATCTTATTTTAATGAAATTATTAACTTGTGTCAATACAAGATACGTCATTTCCAATCAACAATATGTCCTCTACGTAATGTATTAGAAATATGTCTCAGCGCTCCCACTTAATTTCTTGCAAATGCAAGCATCTTCATCATCTCCGATGAATTTAAACTCTCTTAACAGTTTCATCATGGTGAAGATTCCAACTCCGCTATGCTTACTTCAACTATTGAAGTTTGCATGTCCTTTTAGCACCCTTTGAATTAACAAAACCCTTCGGACCATGTCATGTACACGTCCTAGGTAACCGTTCTATTAGAAGAACATTGTTTTGTTTATTCAACTACCATATACAAATTATATGTAGTGGTTGCTACATTAATCCGTCAAGAATATATATCGCTATGAAAGATCAAACCTTGTCATAGTCAATTCCTTGAACATTGTCGTAAACTTCTTTCCGACATGTCGACTATTTCATAGATGTTAAACATCCATGTCTTATTTCTTTATAGATCCAAACATGACCGATAGGCTTCACGCCTTTCCGGAGGGTCTTCCAAGTTCAGAAACTTGATTTCTCGTGTATGGATACTATCACGGATTCTATAACTTCTAGTCATTTTATGGAGTCAGGGCCCATCATCGCTTCTTTGCATGTAGTCGGTTCATCATTGTGAAAACAATAACGACTTGCTTATCAAATCTTACTATTTGATTCTTACCGACCCACACGATTCTATAGGAACTCTAATCTCCGAGATCACACCTTTTGTAATCACGGGAGCCATGAGCATTGTGGCCGCCACCGGAACACTTTCCGGTGCTGCGCTACTTAGCACATATAGCTAAGGTTCAACAACCTTATCAAAGTTCTATTGTCCTCCCACTTAACTTTTCGCGCAAAATTCCTTCTCAGGAAACTTGACGTTCCAAGTAACAAACTCTTTTGTCCTCAGTGTTATGGAGAAATTCCCAAAAAATTCTTTGGGATAACCTACAAAGACGTGCTTATCCGACTTTGGTTGTAAACATTTTACTTATGCATAGCATACCAAAATTTAAGAAAAGACAATTCGGGTTTTATCCCAAACCATAACTTATATGGTGTCATTTCAACAGATCACGATGGTGCTCTTTTCAGCGTAAAAGTGGTAGTCTCTAAAGCTTCAATCTTTAAAACATAATGGCAGTTTTATAAATGACACCTTTGATCTTACCATGTAAAACATGGTTTGATTTCATCTCTCGAACATACCATACTCCTGTGGTTTATCGGGAAATCCAAATTCATGGAACAATTCCTCAAATCTTAGGTGTTTTGCTAAACATGTAACTCAAATATCTTCCTTTATGATCGAATCATAAACTCTTTATTTTCTTGTTACAATGATTTTCCACTTCATCTTGAAAGTCTTTGAACAACTTTCAAATGTTTCATACTTCTTCTTTATTAAGTAAATATACAGATATATTCACTCAAATTTTTGAAGAAAGCATATGAAGCAAAAAGATCCATCGCATATGGCTACACATAATGGACTATGCACATCAGCATGCACAATTTCCAATAAGCTAGTCATCCGTTCCTCTCTGGCCTATGGACGGAGTTTTAATTATCTCGAGGAAAGTCTCACATGCGTCAATTGATCAAAATCAAAGACTCCAAAAATCCATCAACGTGGAATTTCTTCATGTTTTCTTTCCAATATAATTTAAACAGCGATGTCAATTCATAAGTGATCTTTCAATCATTTGTCTTGCGACATTTTAGCAATAGTGTTTATGGATGTGATTTCTCCCACTAGACTTGTAAAAGTTCATCCATCCTTTATGGAATACGGTAATTATTTGAACAACCATTGTTTTCGTAATACCGGAACAAAATAACAATTATTAAAGCAAATCTTGAAGGCTAGGTTTGACGACAACGAAAAAGCACAATAACACTTTATTTGTTTTTGATGATCATCATCACTTATTCTCTTGCTAGTTACTTAGGCCATTGCAGTTCATGAATTGCGTTGTCCTGTATGACACTTCATACCAACCAATTCGGTATCCAATACCGGTATCCAATACCTAAGAACCCCATTGTTTAATAAGCAAGGAATACAACCATAACATGTATATCTTCTATATAGCCAAGTTGGACATCTCCAACCTTTTATTTTCTGCCAAATATTTTATAGATCTCTTTCATCAATTCCTTTTCTTTTAAAAGAATCTATCAACATCAATAGTGGTGTCATCAACATGACACATGGTACAAAGCTTGTATATAGTCAAATACTAATACCTTTGGACTTGCACTTTGAAGTGGATCACCATCATCAAATGTTTGGCATTCTTTCAAAAATCCATTCTTTAGCAATCTATTAGTGTAGTAAACATTTTACTTATATCTTCTATTCATCCTTATCATGACAACTTTCATGATCAAGCTACTATAGCCTATAAGAATCGCGAGTATAATATCAGTTCCCAAAACCTTTTTGGTAGATTCGGATGCCTAGCATCTCCAACCTTCACAAATTCTCATACAATATGAGAACATGTATTTTGCTAAATTATACTCTATCATTATGGAACCAAAAACATTGTTTCAGATATCACAATATCGTTCACACATGATGGTTTCTGAAACAATTTTCAGCTCCAATATAATCTTGATATTAAAACAACTTTTGAATATCAATAATCATGGAGGCAAACATGATACTTTAGATACTAACATTGGAATTCTTACTCTTGATTTAATACTATTTATTAAACTTCATGGAGTAAATAGAGTTTGCTGAAAGTTTGCAATAGGACTTATAAACTTTAAATTGACATTCAAAACAATACGATACCAGTTCGTAAAGTAAATATCCAGAATTCTATAGTTCTATTATCTCAAATAAAAACTAAACATAAGGTCGAAAACGAATGCCAATGACTACAACAAACAATGCAAATTCACTTTGATTTAATTTATGACAAATTTAGTTCGACTAATCCAAATTAGAAATGAACTCCCACTCAAAAACGACATCCCTCATGACTTTTTGGTGATTACATGAACCAAATCCACTACACCAAGTCCGATCATCACGTGAGTTGATGTAGCTTCAAAGGCAAGCATCTATATGCGCATCATATCAACTATATGACTCATGCTTAACCTTTCGGTCCGTGTTCTGAGGCCATGTCTGTACATGCTAGGCTCTCCAAGTAAGAACCTTAGTACTCGCATGTGTAAAACTGTCTTACACCCGTTTGTATGAAAGCGTCACGTGATGTCTCGAAACACGATCCATAAAACGGTGCATACTTAAGGAAGAACACATTTTATCTTGATATTTAAATGAGGGATCATCTTATAATGCTACCAAAAGCGCCAAACTAGCAGTATAAGATGCTAACATCTAATGTGTAAAGTGAGATGATATGCTCCATGCATTTGATCTCTATCATTTGCATCGTGGTATGATCTCTATCATTCCTTTGTGTGTAAGGCCAAGGTCTATGGAACTTACACGTTAAGTGTGTTGTAAGAGTATCTATCATAGATCTACTTACAACAATACCATATCAATATACTAGCCCAGCAACGATCTAAACTAGACGCCTCTAATTTATCAATTGCAAGTTTTACATGGCTTAGGGCTTTCGGAGATAGAACCGTTCTTACCTACGAACATGAACCACAACGAGGATAACTAAGTTATTAACAACTCGTTGTAAATCGGATATTGACTATAGTAGGAGACAGACACCCGACAGCCACTTATGCAAAACAAGTTGCATGTCAGTCGTGGAACCGGTCTCATGTACGATGACATGTAAAGTTGGTCTGGGCCGCTTCATCCCACTATGCCACCAATATCCAAAATACACAGAAGATGCAATAACATGATCATCATCGCCCACATATAAACATATTTGTACTACCCGTGCAAAGCACCTACGCATAGATCAGGCTCTGATACCACTGTTGGGTCCGTAGCATAGAAAACAAAAAATTTCCTACGATGTGAAGTACACGCCAAGATCTATCTACTAGGTACAAAGCAACGGGTGGACATACATCCAACGAGAACTTACCCTCGAAGACAACGAGTTTTGTTAACGAGTAGGAACTCGTGGTTGATGTAGTCGTACACTTGCCGATCTCAAGATCGTGAGGAAGTCCGAGCGCCGCAACTCAGCAGCGCATCCGTACTCGCACACACGTTCAAGCCACCGGACAACCTCCACCTCCTCGCTTCAGCGATCCAGCAGAAGCAGCAACTCCTTCCAGACGAAATGCCACCGGGAACATGTATCTCGCTAATTCGAGACCATGGGGAAATAATTCTAGAGGGGGAGAGAGATCCTTCACAAGGAGGTGTGAGGATGAAGGAGGAAGAGGGGGGCCTTTTATAGGAGGAGGGGGGTGCCGCTCCTACATGGTCGGCGCATGGAGGAGGTGTCTCTTCACCTCCTCCATTCATGTGGTGGTAACCCCTCCACATTAAAATGCATCTTCACATTCCCTTTTAAAGTCTCCACTTTAAATGCATTAAATTTCTCCAAATTTAATGCTCTCGCATTTAATAAAACTCTTTTATTAATTTTATTCAGAATTTTATTAATTACTTTAATTAACAAACATTCACATAAAACCCCTTGCAATATCACATGCAGAACCACTTTCTGCAATTTCACCCGAAACAATTCCCGCGCTTTGCAATTCTTTCGCCTGAAACATATGTGCTCCAAAATGGTGTCCGGTAACTCTTAAGTGTGTCACCCTACGGTTCACGAATAATGCAGACATGATCGAGACCCCTCTCCGATCAATAATCAGCAGCAGGACCTAGAGATCCGTACTGACTCCTACACATTCAACGATGACTTCTATGATCGTGAGAACCTTTAACGCTAGTAACTAAAACCCTTTGTCTCGCGATATATTACATGTCCGAGATTCAATCATCGGTATCTCCATACCTAGTTTGATCTCGTTACTGACATGCACTCTTTTCTCGTTCCCATGATATAACATTCTAGTGATCACATCACTTGCTTGCAAGCTATTTCAATGTGATATCACCGAGAGGGCCCAGAGTATATATATCCGTCATCGGGATTGACAAATTCCACTCTTGATCCATGAGCCTCAACATAACACCTTCGTAGCACTGAACCCATCTTTATAGTCACCCTGTTACCGTGTGACGTTTGATGTTATCAAGATACTCTTTCGGTGTTAGCAATTAACATGATCTCATGGTCTAAGGATAAAGATTACTTCATATGATGTTATAACAATATAAACATAATGACTTTGATCATAATGCTATACTTTGGATGAATGTTCATCACATCATTCCACCAATGTGGTGACCTCGATATTAACAACATCCAATGTCCATGATCAGGAAACCTTGATCATCTTGTTAATCAACGAGCTAGTCTATAAGAGAGACATAACTAGGAACATTTTTTTGTTTATTAAACACGCATGTATTGACGTTTCCGATCAATACAATTATAGCATGAAAAACAAACATTTATCATAAACATGGAATAAGATAATAACCACTTTATTATTGCCTCTCGGGCATATTCCCTTCGTGTTCACTATAAGAATGTCTTAGTGTCCGATGTTCTTGCGCAAACACCACTTAATATTGGATTTAGAAGGGTGTTAAATGGCACAAAGTGGACACATTGGTTACACTTATGCAGGCGGTTGATGATTGTTCAGCTCACGGACACAGCTGATAAATTTATTTGGCGACTAACCACTTCTAGTTTATTTACTGTAAAGTCTTTGTATCTGGACTTGATGAATGATGATACAAGAATTTTTCGTGAATACCTTTGGAAATTGAAAATGCCGCTTAAAAATTAAAAAATATATGTGGTTTGTCAGTAATAAAGTTTTACTTACTAAAGATAATTTGGCAAAGAGAAAGTGGACTGGATGTCAAAAGTGTTGTTTTTGTGATAGTAATGAAACTATTGAACATTTGTTTCTCTCTTGCCCTTTTGCTTGTTTGTTGTGGAAGATGATATTTTTTACCTATAATATTCCACCTCCAACTAGTATTTCTAATATGTTTGGAAATTGGTTGAATGGAATGGCTAAAGGTGATAAAGCTTACATACGCATTGGGGTGTCGGCTTTATGTTGGGATATTTGGAACAGTCGTAATGATATGATTTTTAATAGGGAAGCTTCAATAAAAAAATTGCAGGTTATTCGCTTGACTATCCACTGGATCCAACTATGGTCCAATTTGCTTCGGGAGGACGAGTGTGAGAGTATGGTGGCTGGGTGCAACCGTTTTCTACAGGTTGCGCATGACTTTTACTACCTGGCTTTTGGGTGGCGTCGCACTAGTAGGCTCCAAAATGTTTAGACTTTTTATGATTCTATTTTTTAGATGGTTGATTCATGTTTCGACCCTCTATGATCCTTGATTGTAACGTACTAAATCTTTGAACTCTGTAATAAAAGGCTGTGTGCATCACCATGATGCAGAGGCCAGGGGTTTAACTCCCCATTTCGAAAAAAAACACAAATGGGGAAGGAAAAAACAGTAGCTACAAGGCACGACAACAATGGAAAAGGAAGAAATTTGTCCTTTCATGAATCCAAGAAAATAGATCATTGAGTAAAATTTCTATGCAATCCTGGTACTTCCATTCCCGCAAAGATCTGAACAAAAACAAACCTCAAAGGCGTCTTTTTGTAGCTGGCACATCTGGATGTCTGTTCATCCCCTCACTAGTAGTCTTTTTCCACAGCAACTAATGTGCCCTTCTCAACCACAATGTTGCTCGGTTGTGGACGAAGGCCAGCTATGGTGTCACATCTGGTCCTGAGGGGATATTCCCCATAGCTCGTGTGCTCGCCCTCCTGGAGTATCCATGTGGGCTTCCCTAGTCGCTTAGAGAGAGAGAGGAGGTGAGACGGGAGATAGATAGAAGAGACAGGGGTGGGAGAGGCCAAGAGGCGTACCTGGGACCTGGGGCGAGCTCCACTGCTGCCGGTCGCCACGGAGCCGGGGACGCACCAGAGGACGCCAAGCTCATCGAGCCCCTCCGGATGAGAGCGAGAGAGCTCGGACCTGTGAAGTCAAATCCATCTTTTTTTGCCATACGCAACACAAACGGGTCAAGGAGGAGGGGTGCAGTCTAGCCGTCGTCGATTTGGCGCCCCTCACCACGCCTCCACTCACCGTAGCGCCGCCAACTCCTTCTCCGACGACTGACCCCCTTATCGGTCCACCATCGGTCCTCTGTTGTACATCGGGCATGAGGAGGTGGACAAGGCGGGCAGAGGCATGGGTGTCACGGGCGGCGGCGCGAGTCTGTGGAGAGGGGGAGAGGTGGAGGGCAGCGGGGGCGCCATGGCTGGCGGGGATTAGGTTCTACCGGGGCAAAGGACTGGTGAGACGAGTGTGGGGATTAGGCCTCTGCGGAAGGGGAGTGTCGACCTCTCAAATCCTCACGTACCCAGTAAAATTCATGTAAAATTAATTAATGTGATGCTGAGTGGGGGACCGGAAGAGCCGCGGGCAAAACAATAAGGCCTACGCCTTAGAGACCCTCGTGTCTGGGGCAAAGCTGAGTACGTGCAGCCAAACCGTGCATAACTGTGCATGAGGGTAAAATAGACTTACAGCAAAAGCACGGTTAGGATTCACTTTGAGGACTTAATCGGATGGCTAAAAAGCTCTAATTGCTGTGGTAAGCCCCAGGACTCTCCCCTATTATACTTTTATTATAGATGCCGGGCCATATGGCCTCTCTTTAAAAACTGGGCATGTCCTGAGATTGTTGGAGCCATTTTAGTTCTGTCCGGCTCCCCATCCGTAGTGCTTCTAGATCTCGCTCCTGATTTGTTTCATCAATATTTGCTGCCCATGCCGTGTTAGTTGCTTAAATTATGAAAAAACACAGTTTTTTCTTTCTTGCCTTCTACTCCTTCCGTTCAAAACATCAGATGTTTTACTTTGTGAAAGGAATATATCTAGATCCATTTTAAGGTTTAGGTTCACCCAAACCTAAATACTAATTAAAAGAGGTCCAGACACACTTTATTCATAAAGTAAAATATCTTATATTTTAAAACAGAGTAAGTACAAGAATTCGCGTAGGACATGGACACGGTTAATTAGTTTCCGACCCAGCGCTGGTCATTCACGGTCAGCAATTTAAAGGTACACGCACGATACCATTATTTTCACCGATCTGCTTTTTAACCAGTGTACGTGTTCACTGATCTGGCAACAAGTGCGCACTGAATCGCGCTAGAGACAGAAACGCGCGTGTTGAGCAAAATCTGATCAGCTGCGCCGTAAAGTCGATCGATCATCGCGGGCCTACCCAAGTTCATTGCACTAATCAAAAAAGGAGCGAAAGATGGAACCTAGCCTAAAATCACGTCTAACATATCCGAGGTAGGTTCGGAAGCGCAAGTACTATTATTATGATTGAGAAAAGTGACCGAATTTTGAAAGTCTGATGCTTATCCTCGGACAATTGTTTTTTGAGAATGCACGGGAGAACCGCATGTTTTCGCATTAAGCTTAAAAAGGAAAAAAATGATCCAATTTTTGAGAGAAACCGGATCCAAAAACATACGCATGGAACCTTTCTGCACAGGAGTCACACCCAAAGCACGTGACAAGCACACACGCCTTGCCCAACCACCGGCCAAGAAGGCGCGGGATCGAGACACAGGGCCTCAAGACCGGGTCACAACTAAAGCCGAACAACACAAATCAAAACCTAACTCCACGATGGCACACGTCTACGAATAGCCCACCCATAGTGCCTAGAAGAAGTCGGCGAGTGGACGACAAGATTTAACTGGAACCGAGGATATCGTAGTCCAAGAGATTTCAACCAGTGTACATTTCGCCCAAGTTGCCACACGCCAAGTAGAGACCAGCCTTAACTCAGATGGGACTCCACGAGCAACCCGGATATCCTCCAAAGGAGAGAACGGCGTCGCAGCGCCGCCACTACCCGAACCACCAAACTTCGTCTAGGTTTTCTTCTATTGCCTGGGAGGGGCATGATGGAAGGGCCTAGATGATATGTTCAAGAAGGTAACGATCGTAGTCGTCCTGCAACAATAGTATATGGATTTCTCCCAAACCCTTCGACCATCCCCACGGTCCACCAAAAGGCAACCTAGAAACAACAGTCGACTGTTGTGCTTAGCCGTAACCCCACCTCCAAGGAGATTCTTCTGGCAACTAATGAATTACTAGATATGGGAACCGATGATTCATCAACATCGTCATAAACTCCCCACTACTTGATGACGAGGGTATGATTTCGTTGCTTGCAAATCTGATCCATGATCATCTTGGTTATCACGTAGGTAAAAAAAAAGCTTAACATATTGTGTTCCCCAACAGCCATCCCCGACCCCACCTAGCTCGACGAACAGCCCAGATTAAGCTCTGACGCTCTCGCAAGTGCATCCACGCCTCCACTCCAGGGGGGCTCGCCCATGTGACATGCGTTGCCTAGCGCTATCACCTTGGCATCCCAGCATGCCGTCGCGCTTAGCCCAGTGGTAGAGTATTGGATTGATGCACTAGCTAACTATTCCAAAAGTTTGAACGCACGTATTTGGAGTAGATTAAATAGTGCGTTAGCCGGGGTTTGAACTTGAGACCTCCTAGCTCTGATACCATATTGGATTGATGCACTAGCCAACTATTCCAAAAGTCCGAACTAATGGAAAGGGCTATGCTATATATTTTAACACAGAGCTCCCCTTAGGCAAGCTAGGGAAGCCGCCCTACCTTGTTTTTTTGCCAAAAAATAACTACTATATATATATATATTTGGTGATACATTTTTCCTTATTTTCTGCTCATTGAAAAGGACTCTCTGATCACATTCCAACTTGGATTTAAATGTTTAAATACGCAAACTAAAGCTTTGATAAATGCCTATAACTTTTATGTTTTGATTCTTTTTTATTTGGCATCATCTTCCTTAAGCCTTTTGCCGATCTATAAGAATTGATCTTTGAGGGACACATTTTGGCAAACTCTGAATTTCACTGCATGCTATTTCGAAATTCGTCTAATATCCATGCAATTACTACACATCATAGTGTAAATGGAAACCATAGTGTAAACGGAAACCTAGTGAACTGTTACAACTATTAATATGTTAGTCCCAAAAAATACAATCAAAGTTGTCAAATATTATAAATAGTAACATAACAAACTTCAAAAATACATAGATATGTTCCTATGAGTGTGCTATATTGAGCGAAGGACATTCATAAGTCTTGATCTTGGTTAAATTAAAAACGATTTAAAAAAAAAACTAGAACTTTACCATTGCCTAGGACTTACCTGAAGGCATTCAACCTTTTTTTGATGAAAGACATTCAAGCTTTATTATAGGTAGGTTTATAGGTTCTACTTCTATTTACATATGTTATCTTGTATTTGCAACTTTTATTTTATGTTGTACGGTTAGATGTTGATTGAAATCCTTGAATAACCGAAAGCATGACTTTTATTCAATACAAATAGTGTGTGTGGGTGTGGGTGTGTGTGTGGGGGGGGCATCTGCCCCCACCCCGTGGTTTTAGTTAAACAATGCTACATGTTTATGAATTCGCCCTACCAAACTTTTGAACCGTCCTTTGTCACTGACGACCAGTCCTCCCCTACCTACCGTCGAGATCTCTCTCTGCCCACGGTAAGCTAGCAGCTCTACGTACATCTCCCACAGATCTACACACGGCGCCGCTGCTTCAGAATTCAGGCTAGCCAAGGGGCTATTTGCTTTATCGATTCAAGCCAACTACATATCTATCAATACTACTCTAACATCTGTCCGGTACTTCTATGCCCGCTAGAGCAAAAATGGGTAAATGGGAGGAAGATATCCCGTGAAAGAAAGGACAATTTTAGACCAAATTCTTTTCTTGTTCGCCTATGGCTGGGTCTCTTCTCTTGTGCAGTCATATTTTTTATCCTCCTTCTCAACGAGTGATGGATGAGTCAGATCAAGTCCTAGGCAAGGAACATGTCATTTGTGGGCTTGGACAAAAGCTCGTCGGCCATACGCAGGCGCAGGTGCATGTCGACGTCGCCGGTCTTGATCGATCACGTAGTCGTAGGGCGTGTCCACGAACATCCGTGGCATGGAGAAATATAGCTGCTGAGCCTCTTGCCCTCGCCTCATGTTCTCGGTGAAGTTGAGCACGAGGAATCTAACTGTAGCATCCCAATTGTCTAACAATTGTAATGCTACTTGGTCTAGTAATATAATGGCTACTTCCCATATACAATTGTTGCATCATAATTATATCATGCTCATGTCATCATGCCACCTTGCATTTGAGCATCATATAAAACCTCTTTCTTTGGTTCTTCTCTCATATGCATTATTAATTGTATTTGCCTCTTGATATTGTATTTGGTTATTGATATATTGTTTAATGCCCAAATTGAGTTGAGGGCATATCTTTTATTCAAATCCATCACCTTTCTTTCCACCACCTTATAATTCCACCATTCCATTTACCATGGGCTTTTATTTTCTTTTGGTATTCAATCTAGCTCATGGGAGATAGGATGGATCTAATTCTATAAATCCTTTTGCTTGACCTTTATTCCACTTCTTAGGAATGCATAAGAATAATGCCATATGATTATTATTGTTTTCACAAAATAAAACATGGCATTTATTATTTTGCATGGGCCATGCAAGAGTACCACCACCTTTAGCCCATTTGATTCCTCTTGGTTTTATTGGTTCTTTTCTTTGTGGATCATCTCCAACCCTCTCCACCATCCCCATATTCTCCTCAACACCATTGTAATCTTCTTCATGCATGATCAAATGAGGTCTTTTCTACATATCTCACTCCTCTCTCTTTTTCTTGGATTCTCCTTCACCTTATCTTTTGCTAATTCAAGCCCTCACTTATTCTCTTGGGTTGATCTTCTAAAAAAATATTAAAAACCTAAACACCTAAGCTAAACCCTAAACCTAGTTTCCTCTCTTTTATTTCTAACCCCAAATTCTACACTCAACCCTAAACCTTAATCTTACTCACCTCTCTCACCTCTCCCTCTCTCTACCATGATGGCCCCACCTGGCCACCCTCTCTCCCAGGTCCCACACCCCATCCACCCCTCTCCTAACCCTAGCCCTAGCTAACCCGAGCTCCTTCTAACCCTACCCTAAGTTACACCCAAGCCCCTCTCCTCCCTCTTTCTCTCTACCTGTCGTGCCAGCCCCACAACCACGCCGTCCCCACCTGGTCCGCCTGTCAGCACCACCCCACCTGCCCCTGCCTGCCCAGCCCGAGCATGTGCGAGGAGGAGATGGAGAAAGGTGGCCGAAGCCACCTTTATCTACCCCGAGCCCACACGGCACCCTCTCCTCCCTCTCCCTCGCTTTACCTCCTTACCCACGACTCCTCTGCCTCACCAGATCCGCCCCAGAACCCCTGCCTTTCCTCTCCTTCTTCACCGTCGCCAGATCCTGCCGCCAGTCCCCGCCAACACCGCCGTCGTCCCCTCGTTCCAGCCAGCAAGCTCGTCGTGGAGGTGGTCTAGGAGACCAAGGAGATCTCCCTGCTGCTCCCTGTACGCGCCGACGTGGAGGAGGAGCCCCAAGATCGCCAGTACCCGCGCCGCCTGACGCAAACCCTAACCCGTCAGGACACCAGCAACCCCGGCGATTCGTTGCGCCTCCGGCCGTGCCACCACCACCGACACCCCCACGGTGAGCGTCCAACCCTCCCAGACATCCTCGCCGTCGAAGCCGTGCCCTGGTCGCATCGGACATTCCAGTGAACGCTCTGTGCGCGCCGGCGGCCGCGTTCGTCTCTAGACCATGGCGTCGTTTAGGTAGATCTAGCCGCCTGGCGTTTTCCTCGCAGCAAGCCCAAGCCAGCGTAGTGGTAATCGTCGCCGCGCGCAGGCACGAGGTCGCGGGTTCGATCCCTGCACCGTGCTCTGCCGCTGTCTGCACGCGCAGCTCTTAGAGAGAAGAGGAAGAAAAACAGTGCCGCACCCCTTTTTGCACCTAACCCCCTGCGTCTTTTGCCGGCTCAACCCGCGGTCCAGCTAGGTCCCACCTGTCATCGACGCGGGTCGTTTTACAAAAAGGCACCCGCCTTTCTACACTCTCAACCCGCGCCCCAGCCCACTCCCCACCTGTCAGCCTCTGCGGGCTTACCCGCTGTCACGTGGGCCTTAGCTAGCTAGTCCCACCTAGCAGTCACATGGGCTAGCCAGCGCCGCGGTGGGAAAAGCCCTCTGCGCGCTGTGTGGTCCAGTCAGCCACTGGCCCACCCGTCAGCGACTGGGGCTGGATTTGACTGAGTACAAAACGATTTCTGTTTTTCTGTTTTAAAATAAACTTTTTCAGTAATTGTTTAAATTCAAATTCAAACCAAATTTTAAATAACTTTTAAAATATAAATCCAAATAATACAAATGATATATGTTTTGGAATCAGAAAAATGTGAGGAATTCAAATATGCCATTCAAAATATTGTTTGAACAATTTAAAAATTCGAGATGATTAAAATTACAATGAAATGCCCTTTTCTTAATAAATTAATAACTTTAATTCTATAACTCCAAATTGGGCAAATAATATGTCTAAATCGATCAGCTCGACGAGCCCGTTCTATCTATGCAGTCCTTGTTCTGAATTGCAGCATGCATTATGTCATTATTAAACATCTGAACTGTTTATGACAACAAAATGGGACCAAATAAATAATAAAATGTTTTATTCTTGTACCCCACCCCTCACCATGCCATGCTACTTTAATGCCATGTAAATTGTGCATCATTCATCATGGCATGCTTGTTTGCTTGTGGCATTTTAATTCATATGCTTGTGCACTTTATTTATGTTGGCCCTTGTTTGTTTGGTTCTTCTTCGAATAGACGCCCAGCAGGAGAATTATCAGGAATCACAGGAGTACTATCCAGATCCATCTCTCGCTTCAACTGAGCTGCCAGGCAAGCACTACCATGCTTGCATACATTTAGTACCTATTGCCTCTATCTTATTCTTGCATCATTGAGTCACGATTGCATTAAATTGAATCCCAAGTACTGCATAGCCTTTACTTTTAAACCCCACTGAAGCTTGTTCCTCCATCCCATGAGCCATTACTACAGGAGTTGTTTGAGCCATGCGAGTCATAGAAAAGCATGTGTAGGGTATGTGAGTGTCTGATGAATAACGAGGTACCTAAACAACATAACCTGAGTAGTAATGGGATAACTAATGAAAGAAGCACCGGTGAGCAATATCTGCTATTTGGTTTTTCATGCTCACTTGTGTCCCGTAGGACCCCGAGTACTTGATTCCTGTTCCTTGTTTATTCGCACTATCCACATCCGGGAGGCCTTATGGACTCCCCTGAGCCAGAGCTTGATTCATTCTTATTTCTTGGGGCCACAATTAGTTTGGGGCTTTATTACTATCATGTACTTATGCCATGTTACTGCTTTATTTAAGATTGTGCGTTGAGCACCTGTACTGTTTTGGATCGTGACACGTTTTCGCTGTATCGACAAGCCCAGTCACATTTTCGGGTTCCCAGTCGTTTACCGCCGTCCACACAAACCTTGAGTCCGTCTCGGAGTCAGCTAGCTTCGTCGCGGGTGGCTTAATGGGGTGGCCCCCTGAAATATTTCTGAATCCTGTGATCACTTTGTCGTGAATGCCTCGTTGGGTTTTGAGTTGGTTTTTCCGAGGTTGATCGAGTGTGTGTTGCTATTCGTGCATCCCTGCAGGGTAAATCTTTCTGAAAGCCGTGTCCGCGGTTATGGACGACTTGGAGCACAGTTTCTCGATCATAGACAAGTATAACTAAAGTACCGCTTTTAATTTGACTAAGTACTTGACTAGTAAATAGTGCAATGCTCATGGAATGGATAATAAAACTGCCAACGGATGATGGGGGATGTTCGTCCCCTTCCTCGTTGGTAAGCGAGGAGGAGGATGGATCTGTTAATCATACTGTTATAACTGTTGTTCTTAATTATCGGACATCCGTCTATCATTGGTTAGGCGGATGGTTAGCGAGTATCTATAGACTTGTTAGTTATTATCTTTTGCTGCAATTGCGTGACCCCAGGTTGTGTCCCCTTTAGTGGCATAAAGACTTGCTGAGTACCCCTAGGGTCTCACACGATAAATTGTTTGATTCAGATGAACAGGTATATTCGCAAGATGGATACTGGGTGGAGGAGACAGATGATGTTGGCAACGATCATTTGGTGTAGAGATTCCGGGAACGGGGATCCGTGAGATCTGTGGACAGGATGTGTTTATTTATGGGGCATCTTATGCCGATTTGCTTCTTATCCGTACTCGGATCTTGTTTTCCGCTTCCGCCTGATACTCTGATGTTTGTTGTATGAGGAGCTATCCTAAATTATTATCTCTATCTAGGATATTTGAATCTTGCCATATGGCGTTGCAATATTTCTATTTCTTTTAGATGGAATGACTCTGAGGACTGTTGTATGTGGCTTGCATACATACTCATTTGTGTATGTAGTTGATCCCTTCGCCTGCCGATTACGCCGCTCGTTCTTGTCCCGATGTTCCGAAAGTGGTTAGGACGGCCGAAAGGTCTACCGTGAGTGGCCCTGTTTGGGAGTTTGCTGTGGAATTTCACGCGTGTAATAAGATTGTAGTGGTACTTTACTAAGCTGAGCCCCCAAAACCCCTGTAAGAGCATCTGCAACAGATGCCCAATAACCTATAAGAGATGTACCTGCTAGAGTATTGCCTTCGCTGGTCCTTCTTTGAAGGCCACCAGGCCTGGCGATGGCTTTTTGCTAGGGTTTCGGTTGCCTCCGAAGTCGCTCGGTGACCGACCCGGAGGGCAGAGGGGAACAGTCAACCCAAGTGTTGTCATGTTGAGTATTCCTCTGCCAATCGTATAGTAACTCAGTAACTCGTTCTCGAACTCAAGTTAAAGTCACACGTCCAAAAAAAAATCAGAAGAGATAGCATATTGAAAACGATCGGGCAATCGAGGTACGATACCGATAGAACCTTGAGAATGCCAGCTAGTTGCACCCGTCCTTAGTTTACTCTTCAGTCGTAGATCTCCCGACGTAAGCCTAAATATCTCGTGACATGTACACACCCCTATTTTAGATAGTACCATTTCCGCGTAGCCATGCGACGTGGATCGCTCAGTTTGGATTTGTCAATTGACGGGAGACAAGAACGTGATGATCGAGCAATCGAGCTGGTACTAGTATATATTCGCGATCGATGTAACGTGATCTTGACGGGCTCCCGTAGCCGTAGTTTAAAGTGGCCAAGAACTCGTGTCATGTGCTTGGGCACAGACCCGCCGCAACCCGCAAACCTGGTAGAAAAATGGCAGTGGCAAGTGAAGTACTCCTTCCGTTTTAAAATATAAGATATTTTAGCTATATGAATAAAGTATATCTATACTCTTTTTAATGTGTAGGTTTATCTAGACTTAGAGTGAACCTATACACTAAAAAAGGTCTATATATATTTCATTCACAAAGCTAAGACATCTTATATTTTGAAACTGAGAGAGTACTCTTGTCGCCCCCCAGGTAAAGCGGCAGTGGAAAAATATTGACAAGGCAATGCTGCGTACTCGATCGGCCGATAGATATGCATGTGACCGGCTACGCCGTGTTTAATTACGACTTGGCAGCGGTTTATTATATGTAAACTGTCGTTGCATGGAGATATACGGCATGGTCAGACTGCACTTTCTTGTCGCCAAAGTTGGTGTAAAATAATATTTATCTCTCGATTGATTGTGTAGTTTGGAGATTACAAGGGGTATATATGAGACCGGCGGCTAACCCTAACTTGAATTACAAGCAAACTCTAAAACAAGTCGTAACGGACTCTTATTCTAACATCCCCGTAGTGTCAACGTGAGGTTCACCAACGTTGAGACTGAAACGGACTCTTATTCTAGCAGCCCCTTGGTGAAGATGTCTGCAAACTACGCAGTAGTAGGAACATGTAGAACTCGAACTTGTCCAAGAGCCACCTTCTCCCGAACGAAATGTATGTCAATCTCGATATAATTGGTCCGTCGATGTTGTACAGGATTGCTGGACATATAAACAGCGAAAATGTTATCACAATAAACCACAATAGCCTGCTGGACAGGACAACAGAGATCCGAGAGAAGCTGACGCAACCAAACCGTTTCGGCGACATCATGTGCCACTGCACGGTACTCGGCCTCTGCAGACGAACGTGAAACTGTAACCTGCCATTTCAAAGACCATGAAATCAAGTTGTTACCAAGAAAAACATAGTATCCGGATGTGGATCGACGAGTATCCGGGCAACCAGCCCATTCGGCATCGGAGTATGCTATCAAAGTGTGTGGAGATGATGAATAAATGTGCAAACCATGGTCTAAGGTATCTTTGAGATAGCGAAGGACACGTTTGACATGATTATAATGGGGAACTCGAGGATCATGCATATATAGACATGCTTGTTGGACAGCAAAGGAAATTTCTGGGCGAGTAAGAGTAAGATATTGTAAAGCACCAGTTATACTACGATAAAGAGTGCCATCGGAGAAGACATCACCAGAAGAAGAAAGCTTAGTTATAGTGTCTACAGGAGTTTTAGAAGGTTGACAGTCAAGCATGCCAGATTTAGTGAGGAGATCTAAAATATATTGGCATTGTGAAAGAAATAAACCATGAGAATCACGAGTGACAGCTATTCCTAAGAAGTGATGGAGAAGTACAAGATCAGTCATGGAGAACTCAGATCGTAGTAAAGAGATGATGTGATCAAGAAATTGTTGAGAAGAAGCTGTTAAAACTATATAATCGACATATAAGATAAGATAGGCAGTTTGAGAGTTGTTCTGATAAACAAAAAGAGAAGAATCTGAGGGTGAAGGATGAAATCCGATAGTGAGAATAAAGGTAGAGAAATGTTGAAACCATGCACGAGGAGCCTGTTTAAGACCATATAGAGATTTTTTAAGGAGGCAAACATGATTTGGATTAATGGAGTCTTCGAATCCTAAAGGTTGCTGGCAATAGACAGTTTCATTGAGTGATCCATGTAAGAAAGCATTTTTAATGTCAAGTTGATGAATAGGCCAAGAGGAAGTGACTACAAGACTAAGAACTGTTCGAATTGTGCTGGGTTTAACTACAGGAGAAAAGGTTTCATTGTAATCGAGACCGTGTTGTTGAGAGAAGCCTCGACAGACCCAAAGAGCTTTATAACGAGAGAGAGAACCGTCGGAGTGAAATTTTTGACGAAAAAAACCCATTTACCAGAAACAACATTTGCACCAGGAGGACGAGGGACGAGTTGCCAAGTTTTATTATCTATAAGAGCTTGAAATTCATCTCGCATAGCAGAAGTCCAGTGGGGATCAAGAAGAGCTGATTTATAAGGTTTGGGAATGGGAGATATAGATGGAGTAACATTAAGATTTAATTTTTGAGTAGGCAACTTACATCCGGATTTTGTACGTGTGCGCATGACGTGTTCATTAGTGGGTTTAGTGATAGGAACAACACGTGCGGGAGGTTGAAGAGGGGACGGGGAAGAATGGCCCGGCGCAGCGGAGGATGCGGGCATTGTAGAGGCAGGGTCGGGAGGCGCGACAGGAAAGTCTGCCGCGGCAGCGTTTTCAGCCAAATCGGTTGTCGCGGCAGAGCCCGATGCTGCGGTGTTATCGCATGCTGCCGTGGCAGGATTTGTAACTGTTTCGGCTACCGCGGCAGGGGTCGGGGAGGAGTGTGGCGGTGTTGGATTTGGTGTGATGTAGAGAGGATTGAAGGTGGGCCGGCGAGGTGAGGAAGTCGTGGTAGAAGTGTAGGTCTCGGATGACGTGTGACGTTGTGAAAAAGGAAAAACATTTTCAACAAAAGTGACGTGTCGAGAGATGTGAATACGGCCAGAGAGGATATCAAGGCAACGAAAACCTTTATGTTCATCGGAGTAACCAAGAAACACGCAGGAGATGGATCGAGGGGCTAGTTTATTTGGTGATTGGGCATACATGTTAGGGAAGCAAAGGCAACCAGAAACACGAAGCTCGGAGTAATCGGGATGACATCGAAAAAGAGAAAAATAGTGAGTGTTATGGAGATTGGAGTTAGTTCGTCGAATATTGAGAAGATAAGTTGCACTGCGTAGGGCCTCAGCCCAATATCTAGGAGGCATAGATGAGTGAATTAAAAGTGTACGAATAATATCATTAATTGTTCGGAGAGCTCGTTCGGCCTTGCCGTTTTGGGAGAGGTATAGGGACAGGAAAAACGAAGGAGGATGCCATGACTAAGGAAGAAATTTCTATTTCGATTATTGTCAAATTCTTTATGATTATCGCATTGAATAAATTTTATAGGCAAAAAGAAGTGAGTTGCTACATATCTTTGAAAATTGAGAAATATTGTGTGGACATCAGATTTGTTGCGCATAGGAAAAGTCCAAATAAAGTGTGTGAAATCATCAAGAATAACAAGATTGTATTTGAAACCAGAAAAACTTTCATATGGAGAGGTCCATAAATCACAATGTAGTAATTTAAAGGGAAAAGTGCTAGAAGATTGGGAGGTACTAAAGGGAAGACGAACATGTTTGCCTAATTGACATGACTCGCAACCTAAAGTATCATGATAATCTTTATTACATAAAATTGAAAATTCACTAAGAAGACTGGATAGTGTGGCAGCTTGAGGATGTCCAAGTCGTTGATGCCATAAATCCACCGAAGCACCCATGGAGGAGGGCTGAGTGGTGGTGGGTGCGCCGTTGATAGAGTATAGGTCTCCAGAACTATTGAAACGTACGATCTCCGCCTTGGTCATGTAATCCTTCACAGATAAGCCAAAACGATCAAATTCGACGGAGATAGGATTATCACGTGTAAATTGGCGAACGGAAATTAAGTTTTAAATTAGGGCAGGGGCAACAAGAACATCGCGAAGAAGAAGTGGTTTGGTGGTGGATGGAAGATGGGTTTGACCAACACAATGGATAGGGATTAAAGAACCATCTCCAAGAGTAATAGAGGAAAAAGATGAAGAAGTGCATGATGACAGCATATTACGCGAATTAGACATATGACTAGATGCACCAGAATCGAAAATCCAATCCATACCTGAGTTTCCTTGAGCAGCAAAGTTGTTCATGGCCTGGAGGAACACGGCTTGGTCCCAGCTAGGGGTTGTCGCAGGAAACGAGGTTGGTGCAGTTGGCGGCGCTGAAGCGAGCGGTGGCGGCGGAAGCTGGTACATCAGATAGTTGTTGTCTGTTGAGGTGTTGTAGTTCATTGGTGACGGTGCGATGTAGGGATAGTAGGATGGAGCAGCGACGTAGGCCTGCGATGGAGGGCGCATACCAAGTAGTCCGGGGGAGCCGGTGTGCGGGCGCATGCCCGGCATCCAGGAGCCGGTGTAAGCGGGTGGAGCGCCGACTGGAGACGGAGCCGCCCAGGGCATAGGCCAGGCCTGCACAAGACTGGTCCACGGGTCATGGGGTGGGCGGTAGTTCGGCGATGCTGGAGGTGCTGGAGCCGGTGGAGGAGCCGAAGCTGGTGGCGCGCCTGAAGGAGCCGATGGTGCCGAGGGTCGTGGAGGATGGTAGATCGGCCGTGTGCCACGGTAGTTGGGGCTGGGGCGCCATCCTGGAGGTGGTTGCACCGGTGCAGGAGGAGGCGCGGTGGTGGTGCTGGAGCCGGAGGGCGTTGGATGGCCGCAAAGACTTGGGGACGAGCCTCCTGGGTGGTGATGGCGCGATCGGCCCATTGAAGCATGGAGCAGACCTCGGAAAAGGAGGGTCACGGATGCATCATGGGGATGAAGGAGGCTTGCTTCTCAAAACGTTCACCGAGTCTGACAAGAAGAACATTGATGAGTTGGCGGTCGTCGATGGGGTCGCCGAGTTCGCGAAGCTCGTCGCGAGGGACTTGAGCCACTGACAATAAACCCCCATGGGGGAGTCACCTTGGACGGTGTTGCGGAGCTCGGTGTGCAGGGTGTTGACGCGGGCGTCGACGTTGTCTTGAAACAGTTGACGGAGGGCCGCCCAAAGCGTGGCGGCGTTGGAGGCGTCGCGGAAGACGAGATTGAAGATCTCAGTGGACACCCGTTGGTAGATCCATTGGATGATGGCGAGGTCATACTTTACCCAGCGAGGATCCGAAGGCTGGGGAACGGAGTTGGCGTCGACGTGGCCAGGGAGATTGCAGCGGCCTAGATGAACTTCGAAGAGGTGGCGCCAATGGTAGTAGTTGTGCTTGGGAAGATCTAAAGTAACAGGGATAAAAGGACTAACATCTTGAATTGTATCGGCATATTGGATGGTGGGTGGGGTAGGATTTGCTAGGTTTTGGGTGGGGATAGAGCATGAGGATTGCGCCATAGTGGCGGCGAGTTTGGAGGCGGCGAGCTTTGCACGCCGCTCGAAGTAGCCGGGCGACGGCGGTGGTGGTGGGGTGGGCGGCGACATGCCCTAGATCGGTTTAGTCTGATACCATGTAAAATAATATTTGTCTCTTGATTGATTGCGTAGTTTGGAGATTATAAGGGGTATATATGAGGGGCCGTGTCAACACCCGGATTTTTTAATCCTAGATGCCCGTTATGCCAGACCTCGCAATCCCAGGATTACCATTTTTGCGAGAAATAACGGATTGGATATCACAGTACATCATCCATTACAAACCATACATAAGGTCTTACACAAATAAGGATCTCATGATCCAGTCTTAATACAACAAGCAGCGGAAACAAAAGATAAGCGTAGCGGTGGGGTCCATCTTCAGGGGGCACAGGCAATGCTGACGAAGGCAGATAGTCCTAGTTATCATAGCCGTCCTACTGGCCATCATCTTGGTAGTCTCCTTCATAGTCTGGCCATGAGAATAGCCAGGGACAAAAGCCATGAGTACTCTTTAAGTACTCGGAAACTACCACAAACAAGTAGTATAGTTCTAAGTTAAAGTGCTAAGTCTAAGTTTAACTATAAAGTTAAGTTTGAAACCTAAGATCAGTTCTGAAGCAAAGAAAGATAAAATAAAGTTCTAGAATCACTTAAGTTGGGAAGCTATTGTCATAAACACAACCCTGTTGTGGTCAAGTCAAGGTTCATCATTTCACAAGTCATTTCGGAAAACATCTGACAACGAAACAGTATGGCCATTCCAACTGTCCATAACCACGAACGCGGCAATTCGAACAGTTTGACACTCTGCAGAGGTGGTACACTTTCACCACAAGATTCGATACATCTGTCAGGAGTAACCCTGAATCATCATACTTAGTATGCAGATAATCAAACATAACCTTTCCTTTACACACCCTAGTATAAGCACATCTCCTATGAGCATGGCCTCCCAACCATGACCATCAGTCATATTGGGCACTACATAGGTGGACAACATTGAGAGGTAGCCTCAGCTCAAACCTCTCTCGCGAGGGAACTAATACTAATGCATATAAATTTCCAGCTAAGCCATACCCAATTCAGGTAGTGTGGTTGTACGGTGAATTTGGAATGGTATCGCATCCGAATCCAACCATCAGTTTTTTTTTAAAAAGGGGTTAAGGCTCATGCCTCATCATTTTCATCATCATAAATCATTTGTGTTTCTCAACACATGTCAAAACATTTCAATAGAATGACTCATCGTTCCAAGGTTTTCATAATTCTATTTCACCAAGTGTTCCCATCTAAAGTGACTCAAGTTTTGATCTAGCTTTAATTTACTAAGTTAAGAGTGTTCACTAAGGTGGAAAAGATGGGATCAATCTCATGCCATAGAATGACATCTAAGGGTTATCTAAATGGGCCAAGTTTTATACTCTTTATGCTACCTTAAAACAAGTAAGGACTTTGGGTAAAGTAAGGAAGTAAAGCTTGAAAACAAGACTTGGGGTAACTAATAGTCAAAGTGGTATAGTCAAAGCATGCCTAAAGCATCTTTGTTAAACCTTCTATTTAAATCCTATCTTGCTAAGCATTATACTTACAAGTGTTAGCTTGCATTGTTCATGGTGGCTTGCCTTGTGAAGTGCAGTGGTTGAAGTTTTCTTCTTCTTCTTCTTGGTAGAAATCCTCCTCCTCAAAAGCTTGGTCGGTACTATCGTCTATAAATACATACGGAGTACAAAATCACCAAACAATACTTAACTAGTCTAATTAGAACTCTTAAGGCATATAGTTAATGATCTATTATCATCACAAGCATCACAACCTTAATTCAATAGTTTCATTCTTTTTATTTTAGAAAAGTAATTTCTACTCATTGAAAAATTAACTAAGATTTAATATTCCCACTCAAAATATGGGATCATGTGGACACATGTCATCACCACATATTCTAACATGTGGGAATGTGATTTAAGGGTTGGATCATAATTAATTTGGTTTAAGTTCTTTATTTAATGATTTAAAGTGACTAGAAATGCCTATGTAGCATTATTTTGGTACTAATCCAAAGTCACTACATGTAAACCTTAATATTATTACATATTCAGATAGATATAGTGAAATGTGATTTTTGAGAGTTGGAATCAACTCAAAAGCTATCTTGGTTGATTTTATAAAAATGTTGCAAGGTGCCAAAGCTTTTGTCTTATTATTTTTACTAAGAGAGATCTATAACTCTAATTGAATTAAATCCAACGGGCTTGAATAGATCATTTCAATACGTTTCAGGCAAAATTGGTTTCATGCAATTTGGATTTGTAAATTTGTCTAAACTGAATTTCAAACATAGAGATAGAACTAGGTTTAAACTAAAAAGAAAAATCCTACTTCAAACTAACTGGGTCGCGCGGGAAATGCTAACGGGCCGGCCCAGTGTCACTCTGCAGCGCGGGGCTCAGCTGACAGGGGGGTCCACCAGTCAGTGGCTCATAACGCGTGAAGCGGTACGGGGCGATGTGGGACGTTGGATTAGAGTGGGGATCAACGACTGTGGATCGTCGTCGACGACGGACCTGTCGCCGATGAGCTCTAACCCTAGCGGCTCGGTGGGGGTGCATAGGGGGCGTACTAGGGCTCCAGCGACGACGGCGAGGCGGGCAAACGGACTGGTGGTCGACGGCGAGCTCAGGGACGGTCGAGGCAGCTCCGGGGGTGGTCGCAATCAGCGGCGCCCTTCTCCTCTAGAGGCGGCCTGCTCCGGTGCAATTCCGGTGAGATGCTGCTCCCCGTACTCCGGCTAGAGGTGTGGGACAATCAGTAAGGTGAGGGGAGTGGAGTGGTGTGCTGCAAATGGCTAGGGGTGCCCTCTTTTTATAGGCTTGACGACAAGACCGAGAGGGATGGGCAGGCGACGGTGGCGACATGGCTACGGGCTGCTAGCGGTGTGGCTGCGGGCAGTGATCGACGCACGGTCTCCTGGCGGTGCTCTAGGACTTTAATGCGGGCTTAGGGGCGGTGGTATGTGGTCGGGCGGAGCTGGCGCTCTGAGCGGCACAGGCGGCAGCTTCGACGGCAAGCGGTGGCTGTGAGGCGTTGGATGGCGAATGGGGGTGTCTGGCGTGCTCCGTGGGTCGTGGCGACGCGGTGGGCGCGGGCTGCGGTCGAGCGGTGGCTTGTGCACGCGTGTCGGGTGCGGCGCTCTGGCGCGTGCTCGGCATGGTGCAGTGGCACTAGGTGCGGGGATTGCTCGGTGGTCCACGGCTGGGCCTGGCTCGGGGAGGGGACAGTGGGCGGCGGTGAGGTGCTGGCTAGCTTCTAGACATAGAGAGAGGGGGAGGCAGTCTGCTGCGGCGGCGACCAAGTTGGCCGGCGAGGTGGGGCTCGGCTTGGCATGGCCATGCTGCTAGGAGGTACGGATGGGGTAGTTAGGTCCTGGTTAGATCATTAGGAGACAAAGGGAGCAAATGGGGGTCAAATGGGAGACAAGTTTGGCCAGAACACTATTCAAAATAGTGAAATTTGTTTTGTTTGAATTCTGCCTGCCAAGTGTTTGATAAAATGGCCGCAAGAAATAAACTTTGGAATTTTGGGTTCATTTTTTTGAGTGATCTCCACTAGTACTAGGTAGTCTATGGTTGCAAGGGTTTTGAAATTGGAGTTCATTTGGATGGTTTTTGAAATAGGGGTGATCTAGGCATATGCATTGAATTCAATTTTAAACTGTCATTTAAAATTAGTATTTGAATGTTTTTAACAGATCACAAAGTGGGCCTTGGTACCTCATTATATGTACTAGCAAGGGGTGTAAATATCCACAATTGTTTCTGTTAAGTTTTGAGTACTAGGAATATCCCAAGTAGGCATGATAGTTAATTTGGCCAAAATGACCATTAACTTCATTTATTCATTTTGAGTTGTTTTTCTTTGGAAAAAGTTTGGGAATGATTTAGATGATGTTTAATTTACCATAGAAACATTTTACAACCAATGGATCAAGCAATGGTGACCATTCACAAAGATTTCAAAATAAAGCCTTTCCTATATGCATGCTTAAATACTTTAAATAGAAAAAGTTTTTGTTAACCCCAATTTTGATGATTTGGATCTTGATTAGCTTGGAGTAAAGTTTTGGGATGTTACAAACCTTCCCCCCTTAAACAAAATCTCGTCCCGAGATTTACAAAGAAAACTAGGAACTAAAGAGATCTGGGAACTCTATCCTAATGTAATCTTCGCGCTCTCAAGTGGCTTCCTCCTCGGTATGGTTGTGATACATTGCAAATGTATCTATAATTTTTGATGTCCCATGCTTGGTTTTATCCACTTTCTTGTGTTTTATCCAACTTTGGAGTACTTTTCATATGATTTCTTGGACTAACCTATGAACAAGAGCCACAGTGCCAACTGCCTGTTTTCTGCTGTTTTTGGTTCCAGGAAAGTGAGAAAATGAATATTCTCGGAATTGGACGGGACAAAAGCCAAAGTGCCTATTTTTCCGAAAGTGATCAAGTGCCAGAATACGAGACGGAGAAGGGCCAGGGGCCGGCCACACCACCTGGCCGCGCGGCCAGGCTAGGCCCACGCCAGGGGGTGGTGTGGTGGCTCCCGGCAGCCCCTCGGCCTCTACTTTCGCCTATATATTGCCCTCGGGACGAAAACCCTAAGTACCCGATCAAAAATCCACGAAAGAGTCTGTAGTCGCCGTCATCTCCATCCCTAGATCGGGAGGGATTTGAAGCTCTTCCTGGCACCCTGCCGGAGAGGGGAATTCACCCTGGAGGCCTTCTTCATCACCATGCAAGCCTCCGGTGTGATGCGTGAGTAGTTCATCCTTGGACTACAGATCCATGTAGTAGCTAGATGGCTGGTTCTCCTCCTTTGTGCTTTCATGTTTAGATCTTGTGAGCTCCGTTCATGATCAAGATCATCTATTTGTAATTCTGCATGTTGTGTTTGCGGGGATCCGATGGATATTGAGATGCTATTTCAGATTGATTATTGATTCTATCATGTCTTTGTTATTTGAGATCTTGCATGCTTTCCGTTGTTAGTAGCTATCTTGGCCAAGTAGATGCTAGCAACTCCAAGAGTTAGTATTTATGCTCGATAGTGGGTTCATGCCTCTAGTAATCTTGGGAAGTGACAAAAATCTCTAAGGTACTAGATGTGTTTTTGCTACTAGGGAGAAAACAACAATCCTTTGTTCATAGAACAATTGTATTGTTTACTTTACACGCAGTTCGTAAAGCAATAATCTATTGCTTGCAACTTAATACTGGAGGGGGTTCGGATGATAACCTGAAGGTGGATTATTAGTCATAGATGCAGTTGGATGGCGGTCTATGTATTATGTTGTAATGCCCAATCAAGTCTCAAAGGAGTCAAGATGATTAGTATATGCATGTATTGCTTTCTCGGTGTTTCTCAATTGCCCCGCTGTAATTTTTCACTCAGCATGTTATCTATCTTAAGGAGAGCCACCTCTAGTGAACTATGGATCCTGGTCCTTTGTCTTTACATACAATCTACAATCTTTTATTGCTTTGTGTTTACTTTCTGCAAAATTTTACTTCTTTCCATTCGATACGTTTAATCCTTTGTTTACCGCAAAACACGGTGAGATTGACAACCTCATCGCAAGTTGGGGACAAAGTTCTGTGGTTGTGTTGTGCAGGTCTCCACGTTGCTACTAGCACCGATAGTGCGCCCTGCCAAAGCTCAGCTAGTAACACCTTTGAGGTGTTTCCTTGCTCCTACTGGTTAGATTAAACCTTGGTTTTGATAACTGAGAGAAACTTGCTGCTGTGCTCATCATACCTTCCTCTTCGGGTTCCCAACGAGCTCTACATCAACACCGCCATCAAGCAATTTTCTGGGCGTCGTGCATTGAGCCATCAGGTTGCTCCACTGAATCTTGAGAAACTTGATACTCTTGGTCCTGGTGGTTCTGTAAGCTTCTTCTAAGATACAGATGGGCACTTCCCGATAGGTCAGGTCATTGTTGATCTCTACCGCTCTGTGATCAATGTTCTTGAAAACTTCAGTCTTCTTGGGCACTTCCAAGCATTTGCAAAGTAACGAGATATGGAACACATTGTGGATGGCTGACATCTCTTTAGGCAATTCCAGTTGATACAATACTTCTCCTCGACGATTCAGAATCTTGAATGGCCCAATATATCTAGGGGCTAACTTTCCTTTCAGACTAAAGCACTGGGTTCCTTTCAATGGTGAAACCTTGAGATATACAAAATCTCCGACATTGAAAGCCAGGTCTCTCCTTCTCTTGTCAGCATAACTCTTCTGTCTAGACTGGGTGGTCTTGAGGTGCTCACGGACTTTGTGAACCTTCTCTTCGGCTTCTCGAAGAATGTCGGGTCCAAAGATCTGACTCTCTCCTACTTGCGACCAATTCAAAGGGGTACAACACTTTCTTCCGTATAGGAATTCAAATGGTGCCATTTTCAAACTAGCTTGATAACTGTTATTATATGAGAATTCTGCGGAAGGCAGGCAATCTTCCCATTTTGATCCGTATTCTAACACACAAGCTCTTAACATATCCTCTAGGATCTGATTAACTCTCTTAGTCTGTCCATCAGTTTGCGGGTGATAAGCGGTGCTGAAGTTCAACTTGGTTCCAAATCCTTCCTGAACTTTCTGCCAAAATCTCGAGGTAAACTGGGTTCCTCGATTAGATACTATGGTCTTGGGGGTTCCATGCAGACTAACAATCCTAGCTATATACAGCTCTGCTAGCTTTGCACTCTGGTAGGTAGTCTTGATAGGTATGAAGTGGGCTACCTTGGACAATCTATCAACCATGACCCAGATTGAGTCATTTCCCCTACTAGAAGTAGGCAAACCAGTGATAAAGTCCATTCCCACGGAATCCCAATTCCATTCCGGAATCTGCAATGGTTGCAACAGTCCTGCAGGTCTCTGATGCTCTGCTTTCACTCTTTCACAGATATCACACTTGGCGATGTAGCTTCCGATTTCTCTCTTCATCTTGTGCCACCAAAATTGCTCTTTCAAATCTTGATACATCTTCGTTCCTCCGGGGTGGATAGAATAAAGAGTATCATGAGCTTCCTTCATGATAACTTGCTTCAGCTCAGAATCTATTGGGACACAGATATGTCCTTTGTACCACAGAACTCCTTCTTCGTCTTCCGTGAATCCAGGTACTTTTCCTATACCCATACGACGTTTGATTCCGTCGATACTTTCATTTCCCTTCCGGGCTTCCTTGATTTGGCTAATCAAAGTGGGTTGAAGTTCGATGCTAGCTAAGAATCCTTTGCTAACTAATTTAGTTCGGAACTGCTCCAACTCTTCATACAAACTTGGCTGTTTCTCCTTGATCATGGTGTTTAGCCTCCACGGCAATCTGCTAAGAGCATCCGCTACCACATTGGCTTTGCCGGGGTGATAGTGAATGTCAAGGTCATAATCCGTGATTAACTCTATCCATCTCCTTTGCCTCATATTCAGCTCCTTCTGCGTGAAGATATACTTCAAGCTCTTGTGATATGAGTAAATCTCACAGCGATTACCCATCAGATAATGACGCCATGTCTTTAATGCCAAAACTACGGCTGCTAGCTCAAGATCATGGGTCGGATAATTCTGCTCATGCTGCTTCAGTTGTCGAGACAGATACGCGATGACTTTGCCTTCTTGCATCAATACACATCCTAGACCAATCTTGGATGCGTCACAATACACATCAAATGGCTTCTTGATGTCTGGCATGATCAATATTGGGGCTGATATCAATCTCTTTTTCAGCTCCTGGAAACTGGCTTCACATTTGTCAGTCCATTCAAACTTCTTGTCCTTCTTCAACAATTGGGTCATGGGTCTGGCGATGATCGAGAATCCTTCTATGAACTTGCGGTAATATCCCGCTAATCCGAGAAATGCACGGACTTGGGTTTGAGTGGTTGGGGCTTCCCATTCTTCTACATCTTTGATCTTAGAGGGATCAACAGAGACTCCTCCGGCAGACACAATATGTCCTAGGAATCCTACTTCTTTCAGCCAAAACTCACACTTGCTGAACTTGGCATATAACTGATGCTCTCTCAGGGTTTCTAGAATGACTGTCAGATGTTGCTCATGCTCTTCTTCTGACTTGGAGTAGATAAGGATGTCGTCGATAAACACAACTACAAACTTATCTAGGAAATTCATAAAGATCTTATTCATGAGATTCATGAAGTAAGCAGGGGCATTGGTTAATCCAAAAGACATAACCGTATACTCGTATAAACCATAGTGAGTAGTAAAGGCAGTCTTTGGAATATCCGTTGCATGAATCTTAAGTTGGTGATAACCAGTCCTAAGATCAATCTTTGAGAATACCTGGGCTCCAGTCAACTGATCAAATAGATCCTTGATCTTTGGCAAAGGGTGCTTGTTCTTGATGGTGACGTCATTCAACTTTCTGTAATCTGTGCACAGACAGTTGCCTCCATATTTCTTGTCGACGAATAACACTGGTGATCTCCATGGCGAAGCGCTTGGTTGAATCAAGCCTTTCTCTAACATGGCATCCAACTGCTTCTTCAGTTCCACTAACTCTGAGGGGTTCATGCTATAGGGTCTCTAGGCTATGGGTCTGGTTCCGGGGATTAGTTCGATAATGAACTCAATATCCCTATCTAGGGGCATACCTGGCAATTCATCTAGGAATACATCGGGGTATTCACAGACTACTCTGACCTGGTCAATGGTGGGCAGGGCTACACTCTTGTTGCACTTGAATTGATGAGGTAAGGTTTCAGAGATATGTTCTACTGTTACTCCAGAGCTACTGGTCATGGTGATGGCTTTCTTAGGACAGTCTATCAGTCCTTTATGCCTTGACATCCAGTCCATACCTAGTACTACTTCCAATCCTTTGGTTCCAAGTACAATTAGATTGGCATAAAAATCTATCCCATTTCTTCTGATAGGCACAACTTTGCAAATTTTTCTAGCTTTGGTTGTTGAACCGGGGATTTGAACTATCATGATATGCTTCAGGTTGGTTGGGTGAATCTTACTAGTGTATGCAATTCTTCGGTGACAAATGAATGCGATGCTCCAGAATCAAACAACACTCTTGCTAAAACTGAGTTGACAGAAAATATACCCAGCACTACATCTGGCGCTTCCTAGGCTTCTTCTGCGTTCATGTGGAAGAGACGACCGTTGCGGTTGTGAGGATTCCCTGGGGAAAATCTTCTCCCTGGTTGAACACGACGTTTTTGTTGAGCTGGGGCATTCACATTGGCATTGGCGGCAGTCTTCTTGGGACACTCATTGGAATAGTGACCCTTCACTCCACACTCGAAACAAGTGATCTGGGACTTGTCCTTGACTGCGACAGGCATAGCATTGCTGCCAGTTCTGGGTGCAGTGTTGTTGGTGTTGTTGTTGTTGCTCTTGGGAGGTGCACGGTTGAAATTGTTGGCATTGCCGGAGTTGTGATTGTTTCCTCCGGACTTCACATTACCTCCGCTACGGTTGGGGTAGCTTGGGCGAGACATTGGGGGTCGGTGTTTCCTTGGTGCATATCCTGGTGAGGGGTTGGGACGGTACTTCTGGTGACTGCTGGATCCAGACTGCTGCATCATACGATGCTTGCAGTTGTCGTTTTCCTGGTTAATCTTCCCTTCCATCTGACTAGCAGAGTCGACTAGCTCTTCGAGATCCTCAAAACGGATGTTGACGAGGACTGTCTGCATCTCATCATGTAATCCGTTCAAGAATCTCTCCTTCTTCTTGGCCTCCGTGTTGATCTCATCAGGTGCATATCTGGCAAGTGACAGGAATTTGTCACGGTACTCCACCACCGTCATTCTTCCTTGCTTCAATTCGCGGAAATCATCCCTCATTCTGTTGACTAGACCCTGCGGCACGTGGGTGCGGCTGAACTTGACTTTGAAAACTTCCCATGTCATCACTTGACCATGGTTCATCAGGCGGATACTGTTCCACCAAGCTCTTGCATCTCCTACCAGATAGTGAGTAGCGAAGAGAACTTTCTCATTTTCATCAACTCTTGCAACTTCCAAGTTGTTTTCCATTGTGTGCAACCAGTCATCGGCATCTAATGGGTTTTCTGACGTGCTAAAGATTGGGGGATTGGTATTCTGGAAGTTCTTCAGCTTGGATCCTTGATGATCCTGATTTCCATGTCCTTGGTTGTTGAGAGCCATCTGGGCGATCTGTTGAAGTGTTGCTAAGTTGGCTTGGCGTTCTGCCATGCTTGCTTCACGGTATGCGATGAGATTCTGCAAGATCCGTAGCATTGGGTCTTGCGACGAGATGCTCCCTCCTTGGTTTCCACGAGTCATCTCAAGATTGAGATAGATACGGGGGTAAGAGGGAAAATTCTAAGGTTCAGGGTTTTGGTTTCAAAGCTAAAACTTTGAGTTTAACTCAGGTTTTTCAACTAACTTCATTTCATTCATGCAAACAAGCACACGATACAACGCACACCACAACAATAAAAGGGAAAACAGATGGTTTGAAGAACCATTCTGCAAGCTATGATACAGTGGGACCGATACATCTTAGACTACGATAGTGTTCTAGTGCATCTACTCATCGTCGATGAAGTCAGAGTCATCATCGTTAGTGTAGAAGTCTACATCATCCTCTTCCAGAAAGTCATCATCATTCCTGAGGTAAGAATCCATGTCTCCCTGGATATCTTCACCCTCCTCTTCTTCCTCCTTTGCGGCAAGCTGAGCTTCCTACTCCTTGACGGTCTTCTCGAGGTCGGCCACCTTCTTGTGAAGACGGGCGATGGTGCGATCCTTCTTTGCATGCTGGCGGCGAAGAGACTGGCGATCCTGGACGAGCAGTGCGAAAGTCTGGCCTTCTGGTCGGCAATGGAACGGTTCTGGTTGGCTAACTCTCTAGCATTGTCCAGCTCCTTCTGACGGTCATACAATAGGAAGTGGAGGTTCTCCACTTGGCGCTTCAGTGCTGGATGACTTGGCATCTCCATCGGCATTCCCATGAAGTCACGTCTTGCATAGTGGGAAAAACGGGTTCCTTGGATTTGGTTGACACTGAGAGCACATAGACGTGCGAGAGCTTCATGCATTGCCCTGGCTAATCCATCTAGCCAGTTGTTCTCTCTCACGAAGAACTGAATTCTCCCAGAAGTTGGTGCTTCGATGCTTCCTCTAAGGTCCGCGGTGACTAGCCACTTTAAGTCTCATCCTGGGGGTCCTGGAAGTTGAGCTCCAAGAAACTCTGGATGTGGGCGTCCCAGTAACTCCGACAGTGAATCCAGATCCCTCTCGAAGATCAGCTGACCTCCATTTCCCAACTGGTAGAACTTGCTGAGCGAGACTCCATCTACAAGAATTTAGGATGAGGAGGTTAGTGAAGTGATCAACTGTGTCAAATTTTTAAGTAGTAATGTAATAATTTTGAGGCATATGAATTTTTGAGAAAGAAAGAATTCCAAGGGACAAGAGAGGAAATAGTTTTTCATAAATACTCACTTTGGTTTTGAAACTAAATTTTTGTTTGGATGTCCATTCTAACTAGGGTCTCCAATGGTCAGGATGGATCTGATAGCAACTTGTCAACACCCGGATTTTTTAATCCTAGATGCCCGTTATGCCAGACCTCGCAATCCCAGGATTACCATTTTTGCGAGAAATAACGGATTGGATATCACAGTACATCATCCATTACAAACCATACATAAGGTCTTACACAAATAAGGATCTCATGATCCAGTCTTAATACAACAAGCAGCGGAAACAAAAGATAAGCGTAGCGGTGGGGTCCATCTTCAGGGGGCACAGGCAATGCTGACGAAGGCAGATAGTCCTAGTTATCATAGCCGTCCTACTGGCCATCATCTTGGTAGTCTCCTTCATAGTCTGGCCATGAGAATAGCCAGGGACAAAAGCCATGAGTACTCTTTAAGTACTCGCAAACTACCACTAACAAGTAGTATAGTTCTAAGTTAAAGTGCTAAGTCTAAGTTTAACTATAAAGTTAAGTTTGAAACCTAAGCTGAGTTCTGAAGTAAAGAAAGATAAAATAAAGTTCTAGAATAACTTAAGTTGGGAAGCTATTGTCATAAACACAACCCTGTTGTGGTCACGTCAAGATTCATCATTTCACAAGTCATTTCGGAAAACATCTAACAACGAAACAGTATGGCCATTCCAACTGTCCATAACCGCGGACACGGCTATTCGAATAGTTTGACACTCTGCAGAGGTGGTACACTTTCACCACAAGATTCGATACATCTGTCAGGAGTAACCCTGAATCATCATACTTAGTATGCAGATAATCAAACATAACCTTTCCTTTACACACCCTAGTATAAGCACCTCTCCTATGAGCATGGCCTCCCAACCATGACCATCAGTCATATTGGGCACTACATAGGTGGACAACATTGAGAGGTAGCCTCAGCTCAAACCTCTCTCGCGAGGGAACTAATACTAATGCATATAAATTTCCTTTACTGACTCATCGTTCCAAGGTTTTCATAATTCATTTTCACCAAGTGTTCCCATCAAAAGTGACTCAAGTTTTGATCTAGCTTTAATTTACTAAGTTAAGAGTGTTCACTAAGGTGGAAAAGAGGGGATCAATCTCATGCCATAGAATGACATCTAAGGGTTATCTAAATAGGCCAAGTTTTATACTCTTTATGCCACCTTTAAAACAAGTAAAGGACTTTGGTTAAAGTAAAGGAAGTAAAACTTGAAAATAAGACTTGGGGTAACTAATAGTCAAAGTGGTATAGTCAAAGCATGCCTAAAGCATCTTTGTTAAACCTTCTAGTTAAATCCTAGCTTGCTAAGCATTATACTTGCAAGTGTTAGCTTGCATTGTTCATGGTGGCTTGCCTTGTGAAGTGCAGTGGTTGAAGTTTTCTTCTTCTTCTTGGTAGAACTCCTCCTGCTCGAAAGCTTGGTCGGTACTATCGTCTATAAATACATACGGAGTACAAAATCACCAAACAATACTTAACTAGTCTAATTAGCACTCTAAGGCATATAGTTAATGACCTATTATCATCACAAGCATCACAAGCTTAATTCATTAGTTTCATCCTTTTTATTTTAGAAAAGTAATTTCTACTCATTGAAAAATTAACTAAGATTTAATATTCCCACTTAAAATATGGGATCATGTGGATACATGTCATCACCACATATTCTAACATGTGGGAATGTGATTTAAGGGTTGGATCATAATTAATTTGGTGTTAGTTCTTTATTTAATGATTTAAAGTGACTAGAAATGCCTATATAGCATTATTTTGGTACTAATCCAAAGTCACTGCATGTAAACCTCCATATTATTACATATTCAGATAGATATAGTGAAATGTGATTTTTGAGAGTTGAAATCAACTCAAACGCTATCTTGGTTGATTTTATAAAAATGTTGCAAGGTGCCAAAGTTTCTGTTTTATTATTTTTACTAAGAGAGATCTATAACTCTAATTGAATTAAATCCAACGGTCTTGGATAGATCATTTCAATACCTTTCATGCAATTTGGATTTGTAAATCTGTCTGAACTGAATTTCAAACACAGAGACAGAACTAGGTTTAAACTAAAAAGAAAAATCCTAATTCAAACTAACTGGGTCGCGCGGGAAACGCTAACGGGCCGGCCCAGTGTCACTCCGCAGCGCGGGGCTCAACTAATAGGGGTCCACCAGTCAGGGGCTCATAACGCGTGAAGCGGTACGGGGCGATGTGGGACGTTGGATTAGAGTGGGGATCAACGGCTGTGGATCGTCGTCGACGACTGACCTATCGCCGACGAGCTCTAACCCTAGCGGCTCGGTGAGGGTGCATAGGGGGCATACTAGGGCTCCAGCGACGACGGCGAGGCGGGCAAACGGACTGGTGGTTGACGGCGAGCTCAGGGACGGTCGAGGCAGCTCCGGGGGTGGTCGCAATCAGCGGCGCCCTTCTCCTCTAGAGGCGGCCTGCTCCGGTGCAATTCTGGCGAGCTGCTGCTCCCCGTGCTCCGGCTAGAGGTGTGGCACGATCAGTGAGGTGTGAGGAGTGGAGTGGTGTGCTGAAAATGGCTGGGGTGCCCTCCTTTTATAGGCTCGACGACGAGACCGAGAGGGATGGGCAGGCGACGGTGGCGACATGGCTACGGGCTGCTAGCGACGTGGCTGCGGGCGGCGATCGACGCACGGTCTCCTGGCGGTGCTCTAGGACTTTAATGCGGGCTTAGGGGCGGTGGTATGCGGTCGGGCGGAGCTGGCGCTCTGAGCGGCAAAGGCGGCGGCTTCGACGGCGAGCGGTGGCTGTGAGGCATTGGACGGCAAATGGGGGTGTCTGGCGTCCTCCCTGGGTCGTGGCGACGCGATGGGCGCGGGCAGCGGTGGAGCGGCGGTTTGTGCACGCGTGTCGGGCGCGGCGCTCTAGCGCGTGCTCGGCATGGTGTAGTGGCACTGGGCGCAGGGATTGCTCGGTGGTCCACGGTTGGGCCTGGCTCGGGGAGGGGACAGTGGGCGGCGGTGAGGTGCTGGCTAGCTGCTAGACATAGAGAGAGAGGGGGAGGCGGTCTGCTGCGGCGGCGACCAAGTTGGTCGGCGAGGTGGGGCTCGGCTTGGCATGGCCATGCTGCTAGGAGGTAGGGATGGGGTAGTTAGGTCCTGGTTAGATCATTAGGAGACAAAGGGAGCAAATGGGGGTCAAATGGGAGACAAGTTTGGCTAGAACACTATTCAAAATAGTGAAATTTGTTTTGTTTGAATTCTGCCTGCCAAGTGTTTGATAAAATGGCCGCAAGAAATAAACTTTGGAATTTTGGGTTCAAAATTTTTGAGTGATCTCCACTAGTACTAGGTAGTCTATGGTTGCAAGGGTTTTGAAATTGGAGTTCATTTGGATGGTTTTTGAAATAGGGGTGATCTAGGCATATGCATTGAATTCAATTTTAAACTGTCATTTAAAATTAGTATTTGAATGTTTTTAGCAGATCACAAAGTGGGCCTTGGTACCTCATTATGTGTAGTAGCAAGGGGTGTAATATCCACAATTGTTTCTGTTAAGTTTTGAGTACTAGAAATAGCCCAAGTAGGCATGATAGTTAATTTGGCCAAAATAACCATTCACTTTATTTATTCATTTTGAGTTGTTTTTCTTTGGGAAAAGTTTGGGAATGATTTAGATGATGTTTAATTTACCATAGAAACATTTTGCAACCAATGGATCAAGCAATGGTGACCATTCACAAAGATTTCAAAATAAAGCCTTTCCTATATGCATGCTTAAATACTTTAAATAGAAAAAGTTTTTGTTAACCCCAATTTTGATGATTTGGATCTTGATAAGCTTGGATTAAAGTTTTGGGATGTTATAGGCCGGCGGCTAACCTTCACTTAAATTACAAGCAAACTCTAAAACAAGTCGTAACGGACTCTTATTCTAACAGTTGGACACGGGGGTTGTACGCATGTTTACTGTCGCGTGTGCTGTGGTGAAGTAAATTTGGTGTAGGTGTAAAGTGCATTGATATTTTACTCAAAGTGGTGATTAATTGAAGTAGACCAATAAGAATTATTCAACAGGTCGGTATAGTATATACTTCCTCCATCCCGGTTTAAATTAGGAAAAAAGTAGTATAAAGATCATATTTTTTAAGTCAAAAACATATTTTAGGATATGGTGAAAATTCAAAATTACTTAGTGGGAAGGGGACACTCCTGATCCTACCTCCCAAAAATTGGAAAAAAAGTAAACTAAGTCAAAAAATAATTGAATAACTGTTTGCATGTAGAGGCCGCATGTATATATATGTGTATTTACTGGCATGCCAAAACTCGAAATTATGTAGCTTAGAAAAAAATGATAAAGTACTGAACGTATAGTAACAAGAAACCCCAAGTTACAAATTTTTCTGGCCTAGATAACTACATGAACTAACGATACACTAAATAAAGTCGGGTTTTAGGATATCCTGAAAATTCACTTTTGTGAAACATGCTTTTTCACGTAAGAAAATAAAAATACCTAGCGTCATGTGGACCCTGCATGTTGCACTTGCATCCACCACTCCATGTTGATACTGGACTTACCCACACGATATTTTGTAAAAACAATTATTATTCGCGACCTATATGAAATTTAAAAATGAGGAAACTACAATTTATACGATATGCAACCCATATCATATAAATTAATTTTGTGATTTTCACACTGGTTACAAATGGTCATATTGTTTTATGAAAATTTGCTTATTCTATACAACAACTTTCAATCATACACTACTAATACATTGACAAAATTATACTACCCTGATCGGAAATGAAAGAACAAGCTAGGCGCTCAACTAACCACGGTGCATCGTTTCTTTATATATTTTCTCCCAAATTTTTTTCAATTAGCACTCATTTATATATCAGAATGATTTTTGAAATCATCCAAACATATAAAGGAATCATTAAATTAGTTATGGGATCTAAAAATAATAATTGCGCATGAAACCTCAAGCATTAGCACCTGATAACAAAATCAATTAAAATATATTGTATAGAACATTAAACATGAAAGGAATAGGCCTGAGAGACAATAATAAAGTGGTTATTATGCTATTCCAGATTTATAACAGATGTTTATTTTTTCATGCTAGAATTGTATTAATAAGGAAACATTAATACATGTGTAAATTATAAACAGATAAGGTTACTAGTAAAGCCCCTCTTTATACTAGCTTATTGATTAACAAATGATCAAATGTTTTTTGATCATGAACATTAGATGTTGTTAATAACAGGGTCATATCATTAGAGAATGACATGATGAACAGTCACCCACACTAGATGTAGCAATACGATCACGTCATCAAGTTTGAATTGATATCGTGTTCGTAGTAACTCAATGTGCTTAGACCATGAGATCACGCCAATCACTTTCATCAGAAGAGTACTTTGATTGCATCAAACGTCATATCCTAACAGGGTGATTATAAATGTGGCGACATGTATTTGGAAAGTGTCAGTTGAGGCTCGTGGATCAAGATTGAGATTTGTCAATCCGGATGACGGAGAGATATACCCACGACCCTCTCGGTAATATCACATTGACATAGCCTTGCAAGCAATTGATTTGATCACTAGAATATCATATCACAGGAACGAGAAAAATAGTACTTGTCAAGAACGAGATTAGACAAGTTATAGATGATACCGAATGATCAAATCTCGTATAAGTAATATATCGCGTGATAAAAGGAATTTGATTGCAGCGAAAGAGGTTCAAACGATCATCTGATTTTCGTGGAACTAGTGGGAGTCGTTATAGATCTCCAGGTCCTGCTAATGATTATTGATCAGAGAAAGTCTTGATCATGTCTACATAGTTCTCGAATCAGTAGGTATACACACTTAAGGTTAATCGACACATTTGAGCGGATAGGAAACACAGGGGAAGTCAATAGACATCACAGAAAATTGTTCTGCCGAAATAGTTTCAGGGTATCGAAACAAAGCAAGAGATTAAAATGAAGTGTTCATTAAATGAAGTAATCATTAAATAAAGTGTTCATTAAATTGAGTTGCATTGAAATGGAATTTAAGTGCTTTACTGGAAAAACCTTTAAGGGTATTAAAGTGTTTTGATGGAATTATAGTGCTTTAATGGATAGACCTTTAAGGGAACTAAAGTGCTTTAATAGATATTGAATGAGAGGAGGGGAGGGGGTAGCCCCATGACGCCTATAAAAGGAGCTAGCCTCCCCCTCCTCTCCACACACTCTCTCACAAACTCTCTCATATGCCCCAAGGTTCACATCTTCTCCCCTTACTTGAATTATCCATTGCCACTAGAAAAGGTGCTCGGCGAAGCCCTGCTCTAAACCTTCCTCTCCACCACCACTACCATGGTGTAGCGATGTTGGAGTTCCCGGGGATCCGCTACTTCCGATGTCCGGCTAGAGCAAGGGATCAGGAGTCGTCGGCACACCGAACGTGTGATCGATTAAGGAGGCGCTGCCCATATGTGGCGTTGATCGTCTGCACATCCTTGAGGACCGTCGTATACCATGTACATCAACCACGTTTGTTTGCGGGAACGTTATCCCGCTTACGGTCTATAAGGGTGTGCCCATCTGTAATCATTAGAAAGTATCACCTAAATTCGATCTTGGCAGTTGCAAACCGTAGGAATTTTTTTCTATGCAACGAGCCCCATCAAAACAATCATACTAATCCGAAGCAATTTACACAAAACAAGAAGCATTAGTATTGGCAAAGTAAAAAAAACTCATGAATAAGAAGCATCACTTCTCTTACAACTATCACAGTCATATTGAAGACAACAATAGTTGTAGCAACTGATGCAATGTAAATAACACATAAGTCATTAACATTAATATAAAAAGCCTCAAAGAAATTCTAAATATATTGTCAAAATCTTTAATTTTGGTACTTGTAATCAAGAAATATATTGCGTCGTAGTCGTCCTGCAATAGTATATGGATTTCTCCCAAGCCCTTCGATCATCCTCCACGGTCCACGAAAAGGGAATGCAGATCGAAACAAATCAGTCCTCTATGCTTAGCCATAACCCCACCTCCAAGAAGATTCTTCTCGCAACTAATGAACTACCAGTTGCAGGAATCGATGAATGGATTCATCAACATCGTCATCAACTTCCATGATCATTTTGATTATCGCATAGGTAAAAAATGTTTAATGTATCATGTTCCCCAACAACCACCCCCCTAGACGTCCCCTAGCTCGACGAACGACCCAGGTCAGGACCTGAAGCCAACGCAAGTGCATCCGTGCCACCGCAAGTGAATCCGCGCCTCTATCACCTTGCTAGCCTAGCCACACCATCGTGTTCAGCCCAGGGGCGGAGTGAAGGGGGTCCGTAGCAGAAAACAAAAAAATTCCTACGTTGGAACCTCCAAAATTGCCTAGGATCTGTCTATTTAGTAATGCGGTAACGGCCAATACGTATAGAATACATACCCTTATAGACCGTACGTGGTTAACGTTCCGCGCGGGACATGGTTGAAGTAGTCATACACGTAGCCGACCTCAAGGTCGCGAAGCTCCTCGCAGGTCACCCATTGCTCCTTCTTCATCGTGCAGCTCTAGCTCACGATATTTAAGCGCCCCAAGTGTTGCGCCTCGTGTCTTCGTACACATCCGGTACACGATGAGATCTCCGACTTGCCGATCCGGCCGGGAGTGCGGAAGTTGATATCCGACTAGGAATCCCTGCAGCGCAACGGCGTACTGTAGGTGTGCCTCGTTCGCACAGCCCAAACTTGAGGCCATGGTCACAAGGGCTAGAGAGAGAGGGAATGAGGAAGTCAACCAAAGGACTTCTCCAATTCTTGGTGTGTTTAATCCCATCCATGGGCACCCCTTTATATAGGCGGAGGGGGTGTGTCCTCCCCATTAGGTTAGTCATGTGGGACTATTAGTAAAGGGAAAATACCAGGAATTTTCGTCCTGGCTGATTGGGCCGAATCAATACAGCCCAAAGCCAAAATAGCAAACAGCATCAGCACATGCAGGTGGGCCAGCGCGTGGCCCAGCAAGCTGGCAGTAGTAGCCAGCGCTGCAGCGCCCAGCGACCGGGTGGGCCGGCGCCAACCCGTGCCCCACCGCGCGTGCGAGGCTCGCCAGCCCGCAGCGATAGCGGCCCGGGTGGGCTGCCTCGGCACCGCGGCCCGTTAGCGTGCCAGCCCGCCCGAGCGGCAGCTGGCTCCCTCGCGCGCACCCGCATGGGTCGGGGGGTTGTGCGGCCCGCGTCGGCAGCCGGCAGCAGCAATCTGCCCAGTGTGGCGGCAACTATCCGCCGCCCACGTGGGCTGTTTTTGCTGTTTTCCTGTCTTTTTCTGCAGCTTTTCTTCTAGGCCTTTTCCCTCGGATTTGGCCTAATATAAAATTTCCTTTTATAAATCTTAATATAAATATTATTTCGAATATATTAATTCACAATTAACATATATTAAAAATATATATTAAATTCCCATTTATCCGAAAACACTTTTCCGGTCTTTTTCTTTATTCTTTCTCCAAACAACTTCGGATCTCTCTATGGAACGATTCCGACTTTCTCTTTCTCTACTGTTATTCCGTCTTACGAATGATCGCTCTCATTGTACCCTTAAGTGTATCCTCTCACGGCACGGGAATGCTCTAGACATGATCTGTATCAATGGTCAACAGAGAGACCAGGGATATCAATGTGACCCCTATGCATTCCTGATGACAATGTCGTTTGAACCGCCAAATGTAGCATCCAATTTCTTTTGTTTCTTGATACGACTTCTCTGAGATACGATCATTGGTATCATATAACTTGTTCAATCTCGTTAACAACAAGTTCTATTTTCTTGTTACTGTGATATTACATCCCCGTGATCGAGTCACATGTTGCAACATTTATGGATGTAATCTCACCAAGACGGCCGTATGTATGTTTACCCATCATGTGGGTGAACAAATCCTGGTCTTGCAGTCACATGCCATCTACTGTTTCTTCGGAATATCCAACGTACACCTTTATGGCCACCGTATTACCAGATGATGGTTGATACAGTCTAAGCAGCCTCGGAAAACAGTGAGGACTATGAGCTCATGGTCTAAAGAAAGGAGTCTAGATATAGTTGTTGCAACAATGAACTTATATGACTTGATCATGTTGCAATCCTTCGAGGAATGTCCATCACATCATTCTCCAATGATATGACCCCGTTGTCAATTGGCATAAATGCTCATGATCTTGAAACCCAGATTATCCTTATTACCAATGAACTAGTATGAATAGAGGCTATTAGGGACTTGGTTGTTTCATACCGCACATGTACCAATGTTTCTACTTGGCACAGTTATAGCATAATATGAAAATATTATAAACTAATTGAGATATGACAATAAAAATCTATTTATTATTTGCCTCTCGGGCATATCTCCTCCACGGAGCTCCCCTTAGGGCAAGCTAGGGCGGTCGCTCTACCTTGGTATTTGCCCCAAAACCTATTATATATATGTATGTATTTCTTTTGGTGATACAATTTTTGTATTTTCAACTCAATTAAAACAAACTTTCTGATCACCTATGAACTCGGATTTGAACGGTTAAAATTGGCAAATTAAAGCTTTGATAAATGTCTACAAATTTTATCTTTTGATTCCTTTTTATTTGGCATCGTCCTGCTGAAGCTTTTGCTGATCTTTAAGAACTGATCCTGGAGGAACACATATTGGGGAACTGAATTTCATTGCATGCTATTTCGAAATTCGTCTAATATCCATGCAATTACTACACATCATAGTGTAAATGAAAAACTAGTGAACTCTTACAACTATTAAGACGTTAGTCCCAAAAATATAATAGAAGTTGTCAAATATCATAAATAGTAACATAATAAACTTTAAAAATACATAGATATGTTTCTATTAGTGTGCTATATTCAGCGAGGGACATTTAGAAGTCTTGATCTTGGTTAAATTAAGAAATATTTTTTTAAACAAAGGTAGCCCTTTGCCATTGCCTAGGACTTACGAAGCCATTAAAGCTTTATCATGTGTAGGTTCATAGGTTCTACTTCTATTTATATAACTTGCTTTTATCTTGTATTTGTTGCTTTACTTTGTGTTGTACGATCGGATGTTGATTGGAATCCTTAAATAACCGATAAAAGGACTTTTATTCAATACAAATATTGGGGAGGGAGCATCTGCCCCCCTACCCTATGGTTTTAGTTAAACAAAGATATATGTCTATGAATTCGTCCCACCAAAATTTTGAACCGTCTTTCGCCACTGACGACTGTTCCTCCCCTGCCTACGATCGAGATATCTTTTCAATGGTAAGTTAGCTGCTCTACGTACATGTCCCACAGATCTGCATGCGATTCTTCTTCTTTAGGGGCCATTTCCTTTCTCAATTCAAGACAACTACATATCTATTATTACTACTCTAACATATTTTCAGTACTTCTATGCCCATAGGAGCAGAAATCAATTAATGGGAGCAAGATATCTCGTGAAAGAAAGGGAAATTTCAGACTGTATCGTATTCTTATTCGCCTATGGGAGGGTCTCTTCTCTTGTGCAGTCGTCTTTTTATGCTCGTTCTCAACGATTGATGGATTTGTCAGATGGTGCCCTAAGCAAGGAACGTGTCATCTCTGGGCTTGGACAGAAGCTCGTCGGCCATGCGTAGGCATAGGTGCATGTCGCCGTTGGTCTTGATCGATCACGTAGTCGTAGGGCGGGTCCGCGAGCATCCACTGCATGGAGAAATACAGCTGGTGAGCCTCTTGCCCTCGCCTCGTGTTCTTGGTAAAGTTGAGCATGAGGATTCTAACATTGGGGCTCTGTTTGGGAGGTTTGTGTGGAATTTCACACTTGTAATCATATTGTAGTGGTACTTGTTGGAATTTTGTGAGTATTAGATTGTTGGCCTATTAGACAAATTCTGAAAAAAATTCGGCTTATTTGTGCATGACAGCATATTGTTATGTTAGTGGTGCTAAAGTTTATGCCCACATTGCTACTAGAGTGTCTTCTTATATACTAGGATGTTCTACCACTCACTAAGGTGTGAGAAGAAGAGCAGATATCACGCACTCCTGCTCCTATGACGCCCGCCTCGCCTCGTCTCGTCATGACGCGCGTGAACGCCGCGGATTGCGGAAATCTCGTCGAGTCGAGCTTTATTTTTGTTGGTCGGGAAAATTAATCTTAGATTAATTACAAGCTATTAACTGACGCGTTAATTAGTCAGCCGTTTCTAGACTTTCTGGAACGTGGTCAGGAAAATTAATCATAGATTAATTACGAGTCATTAACAGACCGTTAATTAGTCAGCCATTTTCAGAGTTTCTGAAACATGGGTTGTTACCGACTCGGACATGGGATGAGCCCCACGATCTCCCTGACCTGCGCTATATAAACGTTTGAGCTAAACCTAATCGGCACTGCCTATCACACACATCTCCTTACATTCTATTGCGTCGCCGCCTTCATCTTTCCCATCCCGACTTGCAGCCTGCACCGCAGATCGGGATAGTAGGCCACCGAAACCCCACCTCTTGTAAACCTGTACGGGTTAGTGGCGATCAGCTTTTTGGGAAGCGCTCAAGCGCGACTACTGGCTTTCACAACATCTTCCGACGACGAGTTCCTAGACGGCGACATCTTCCCGGACATCACCGACCTCTTCGACAACCTTAACATGAGCGATGATGTTGCTGCCACCGCTCCAACTACTATTGCTGCTACCTCCGCCCCTACTAAACCGTGTGTGATATCGATCTATCTCTTTTAGATTATGCTAGAGTGTCTAGTTCTAGTGCTTGGTATAGATGTAATAGGTTTGTCTTGTTTAGATGTATTTTGTTCATCTACTCTATTAGTTTACATGATCTATTTAATTGCTATCTATATGATCATGCTTTGTTAATTGTTTATTCAGATTAAATCATATAAATTATTGCTTATATTTTTAATGATACTTTTCTGAGATGAGCCCCAAAAACCCTGTAAGAGCATCTGCAACAGATGTACCTGTTGGGTTGTTGCCTCCACTAGTCCTTCTTTGATGGCTAGACCGGGGGAGCCTAGCGGCGGTGCCTTTTTGCTAGGGTTTCTGTCGCCTCCGGAGTTGTTCGCGAGAGCTTCCCGTGAGGCAGAGGGGTAACGTCTACCCAAGTGTTGTCATGTAGAGTATTCCTCCTTTAATCGTATATTAAAGTAAGTCAATAACTTGTTCTTGAACTCAAAGCTAAATTCTCTTGATCAAAATAAATTCAGAAGAGATAATATATTGAAAACGTGAGGGCAATCGAGGTACGACACCGATAGATATGATCCCGCAAAATGCCAGCTAGTTACACCAGTCCTTAGTTTACTCTTTGGTCGTAGAACTCCCGACGTAAGCTCAAATATCTGGTGACATGTACGCATCCCTATTTTGGATATTATTTCCACCTAGCAATGCAATAGGATCGTAGTTTGGATATTTCAATTGACGGGAGAAAAGAACGTGATGATCGGTCGATCGAGCTGGTAGTATATATTCGCGTGTTCTTGATGGGCTCCCATAGTTTAAAGTCGCCAAGAACTCGACATTGGCCATTATTTTCAGACTAAGAAAGGTCTTCGTCAAAATTCCAAGAGCAAAGGAGAATGATCAGGTGTCTGGACTAATACCTCATCTAGTCGATGGGGGAGTGCCCATTTTACAATATGCGGACGATATTATCTTGTTCATGGAACATGATTTTCATAAAGCAGTTAATATGAAGCTTATTCTTTGTATTGAACAACTATCGGGTCTAAAAATTAACTTCCATAAGAGTGAGATTTTCTGTTTCGGCAAAGCTACCGAACCAGAACAAACTTATAGGAAGATCTTTGGTTGTGAATTGGGGTCTTTACCATTTAGATACCTTCGGGTCCATATAACATCACAGACGTCTACGCAACTCTCAATGGAATCCGGTAGAAAGCAAATTTGAGGGTAAGTTGGGATGTTGGCAAGGAAAACTGTTATCGTATGGGGGCAGACTGGTACTCATTAATTCGATGTTTTCTAGTATGCCTTTGTTTATGTTCTCTTTCCTGGAAATTCTAAAGGGGGTAAGGAAATGACTAGACTTCTATCGTTCAAGATTCTTTTTGCAAAGTAAGGAACACAAGAAGAAATATAGGCTATCTAGATGGGATATCATTTGTAGACCCAAAGATCAAGGAGGATTGGGTATTGAGGCACTAGAACTTAAAAACAAATGTTTACTAAGTAAATGGTTGTATAAGTTATTAATGGAACAAGGGGTGTGGCATCAGTTGCTACACAACAAGTATTTGGCTAATAAAACGCTGGCACAAGCTGAAGTGAAACCAACGGATTCGCGATTTTGGAAAGGACTAATGGGGATGAAAGATGAGTCCTTTGCCCGTGGTACTTTCAAGATCGGCAATGGGAAAGGGACAAGATTTTGGGAGGATGCTTGGCTAGGAGATAGATCGCTTGCCCAACAATATCCCTCCCTCTATAACATTATACATAGAAAAAATATTTTGGTTCATGATGTCTTATCTCATAACCCATTAAACATTAGTTTTAGACGAGTGTTAAATGGGAACAAATGGGAAGCATGGTTACATCTATGTGAGAGACTGATGGAAATATCCTTGACGGATACGCATGATACCTTCATATGGAGGCTAACTGGAGATGGGGTATTTTCAGTTAAATCTATATATGAAGATATCATGAACAAGCATCCAAGATTTCCCACGAGATATCTTTGGAAGATTAAAATACCTTTAAAAATAAAAAAATTCATGTGGTTTTTGAAAAATAAGGTGTTGCTCACAAAAGATAACTTAACTAAGCGAAAATGGGTTGGGAGCAACAAGTATTGCTTTTGTGACGATGACAAAACAATTGAACATCACTACAAGGAATCTGGCTATATATGACGCTCCATTTTCGTCACAGAATCGTCATAGTAGTCCGTTCATGACGATTCTATGACGATTTTGAAATCATCGAAAGCTGGGCGTCGCAAATGAACTATAATGACGTTTTTGGTAAAATTGTCATAACTGTCTATGACGATATTGGATCGTCATAACATCTATGAAGATCCAATATCGTCATAGGCCATCTAGCCTAGCCAAGTCAGATCCTACGTGGCTGATCCTACGTGGCAAAATTGTGACGAAATTAAATCGTCTTAAATCGAAATCAGCCCAGTCCATTTCTATGGTCCATATGGGCTCAGCCCAGTAATTTCAGCCATTTATTTACTGTGTTTTTGCCTGTTATGGTCCTTTTCTCTATTGGGCCTTAGCATTTTTACAACCTTTTCTATTTTGGGCCTTGCCCTTTCTAAGTTCGACCTCTTTTTGGGCTGGTCCTACCAATCAGATGGGTCCCAAGTGTCAGACTATTCAAATAATCTGGTCCCGCATGTTAGTTTCCGTTGTCCAACTACTCCCACTTGTGATGTTTATTTACCAACAATTTGACAGCAATTAAACAACAAACAATTTAATCAGAACCGAAGGAACATATGACATCGTTCTAATAACAGCAACAATCATGTCTATTACAATATTTCCACAATTCAAATCACATATACAAAATAATAACCCAGAACGACAGGAGGCTGCAACTGAATCTAGCCCAAAATTTAAACCCCAGCACACAACTACAGAAGGTTGCATCCAACATCTACATCCAGCATCAATCGATGCTAAGAAATAGAGCATGTCCATCCAGCCGGACTCGGCTCCAACCTCTAGGTTCTCCCACCAGCTACATTAGCACCTGTAAACAGTGAGTGGGCAATGAAAACCGAGGGAACCTTAAATTTTGTAGAGCAATAGAATACAAAAATAACCATGGGTTACACATATCGAGTAACTCCAGGAAGCTTGTGCTATCATGAGAAAAAAGAAGCTTATACTAAGCTTAAGTATACATGCAAACATAAAAAAGATTGCTACCATCTACAAACACGAGGTTTTCATACCGTCTTAGCTGGCATTTCCATCAATTGTGACAGCTAATAAAATCATATGCAACAACATTAATATTATTTTAGATCATAGTATAGCTAGTTGCAAAATATACTAACAACTATACAAACAATAACATAGTCATATCCAACTATCGAGTGCTTATAGTTGCAAATTATACAGACTTTTATCTGTCAATTATAATATTGATTTGCAGACTGAGAAAATTATAATATCTACAGTTCTAGCACAATAGGATGTAAAAAAGATGAGACAAAATAGTAAAACAATAGTACAAGCGAACACATAGTTCTTACTTAGTTCTCACACGAGTCAAGAGATAGGCAAATAGAAAATAGCAGTACATCATGCATAGTTCTATATCGAACATACAAAAATAGCAAACAGCAGAACATCACACATAGTTCCATCTCAGACATATGGAAATAGCAAAGTTCCATCTCAGAATCCATGACTAAGAGTACTTAAATTTCTATACCTCGAGTGTGTTCTGCTATAGCTTGACCTACACCAATCACAAAGAAACACCCCATATAAGACGACCAACAGCAAGCGTAGATCATCCAATAGCCATTTAGCTTCAAGCAAAGAACAGCACGATCAAACATACAAAACACAAACTATTCCAGGTCAATACCATGAGTTCACTACAAGTAGAAAATAAGGTGAAAAAGCATTAGCCATTGCATACAGCCAAGTAATGCACTAATTTGTGCGCATTTCAAGATAACCAAATGCCAGCAGAACATGTCCCATCATCAACCAAGTAAAAAAGAGAACATGATATACAGAAGACTTATCTAATCCGTCGGAGGAGAGCAGCAGCAGCAGGTTGCCTTCAACATTGCGGCGGCAATGCATTTGGATGAGCATGTCGTCCTTCCGATGCACCTCCGACCATCATCGGACACGGTATTTCGTGTGGCATGCTTCAATAACTTGTAGAATGACATGAGCAACAATTTTACTAATTTGGTTGTCACACAAGAACATATCTGAGCTAAGGAGCTAAAAAGTTGCACAAATAAGCAATTGACAAATCTAATAAGAAGTTAAGATGTTATTATTCAAGTTCTCCATCAACTATACAAAATCACAACCTATACTACTCTGTAAAGAGTACTCCAAAGAATATGGAAAGGTAAAGAGTACTACAAACCATGCCAAGGATCTGAATAAAATGGACTTATCCCCTGTTTTAGCTTGAGTCTCAATTTGTCTCTACAACCCATGCAAGTGTGTATGTCCAGTACACCACAAACTTGACCCAAGACAAGATGTTTTCTCTACATGTAGTCTACGTACATGTCCAGTACCACACTAGGCCAGTGTAGAATAATCATGAAAAATATAAACACCAGAGAGAGTGGATACAGGTACCACATCCTTTGCAATGCATTGCTACGAGCAGCTGTTTACACCTAACCCAAATCACAATTATAACTAACTACAGGTACTGGACAGAGTATTTGTGAGGGGAATCCTGAAGTCTGGACCTTCTCTTAAGTTTGAACACTAGCAGATTCTTCAGACTAGGTTAATTTCTTATGCAAAATTTCCACTAACCTATTCCTGAAGTCTAGATCTTATGCTATGGAAATTTCTAATACTGCTTTGCTACTAATTACTCAAGTAAACTACAAGTAAATGCAGATCATGTAGTTCAATCTTATGCTACTAATCAAATATTTTGCATCTGTGCAAGTGGAGGGATCAGAGAGAGGGGAGGAGGCACTTACTCGCTGCTGATGAAGCTGATGAACTTGGAGACGCACTCCTGGATGGACTCGCGAAGATGACCTGATGGCGTGTCCTCACCTCACGCAGATGCCCCAACGACGAGATCCAGGACACCCACTGTTGGGTCCGCAGCATAGAAAACAAAAAAATTCCTACGGTGTGAACTACACGACAAGATCTATCTACTAGGTACAAAGCAACAGGTGGACATACATCCAACGAGAACTTACCCTCGAAGACAACGAGTTTTGTTAACGAGTAGGAACTTGTGGTTGATGTAGTCGTACACTTGACGATCTCAAGATCGTGAGGAAGTCCGAGCGCCGCAACTCAGCAGCGCATCCGCACTCGCACACATGTTCAAGCCACCGGACAACCTCCACCTCCTCGCTCCAGCGATCCAGCGAAAGAAGCAACTCCTTCCAGACGAAATGCCACCGGGAACATGTATCTCGCTAGTCCGAGACCATGGGGGAATAATTCTAGAGGGGGAGAGAGATCCTTCACAAGGAGGTGTGAGGATGAAGGAGGGAATGGGTGGCCTTTTATAGGAGGAGGGGGTGCCCCCTCTCTCCATGGCCGGCCCATGGGGGGTGACCCCTCACCTCTCCCATTCATGTGGTGGTAATCCCTCCACATTAAAATGCCTCTTCACATTCCCTTTTAAAGTCTCCACTTTAAATGCATTAAATTTCTCCAAATTTAATGCTCTCTCATTTAATAAAACTCTCTTTATTAAATTTATTCAGAACTTTAATTAACAAACATTCACATATAGCCCCTTGCAATATTTCAATATCACATGCAGAACCACTTTCTGCAATTTCACCCGAAACAATTTCCGGTTTCTATTGAAACAATTCCTGCGCTTTGCAATTCTTTTGTCTGAAACATATGTGCTCCAAAATGGTGTCCGGTAACTCTTAAGTGTGCCACCCTACGGCTCGCGAATAATGCAGACATGATCGAGACCCTTCTCTGATCAATAATCAGCAGCGGGACCTGGAGATCTGTACTGACTCCTACACATTCAACGATGACTTCTGTGATCGTGAGAACCTTTAACGCTTGTAACTAAATCCCTTTGTCTCTCGATATATTACATGTCTGAGATTCGATCATCGGTATCTCCATACCTAGTTTGATCTCGTTACCGACATGCACTCTTTTCTTGTTCCCGTGATATAACATTCTAGTGATCACATCACTTGCTTGCAAGCTATCTTAATGTGATATCACCGAGAGGGCCCAGAGTATATCTATCCGTCATCTGGATTGACAAATTCCACTCTTGATCCATGAGCCTCAACATAACACCTTCGTAGTACTAGACCCATCTTTATAGTCACCCTATTACGGTGTGACGTTGATGTTATCAAGATACTTTTCCGATGTTAGCAATTAACATGATCTCATGGTCTAAGGATAAAGATTACTTCGTATGATGTTATAGCAATATAAACATAATGACTTGATCATAATGCTATACTTCAGATGAATGTTCATCACATCATTCCACCAATGGTGTGACCTTGTTATTAACAACATCCAATGTCCATGATCAGGAAACCTTGATCATCTTGTTAATCAACAAGCTAGTATATAAGAGAGGCATAACTAGGAACCCTTTTTGTTTATTAAACACACATGTATTGATGTTTCCGACCAATACAATTCTAGCATGTAAAATAAACATCTACCATATATAAGGAATATATAATAACAACTTTATTATTGCCTCTCGGGGCATATTTCCTTCAGTCTCCCACTTGCACTAGAGACAATAATCTAGTTCACATAGTGATAAATCTAACACCCATGGAGTTCTGGTATTGATCATGTTTTGCCCTAGGGAGAACTTTAGTCAACGGATCTGCTACATTTAGGCCCGTGTGTACTTTACAAATCTTTATACCTCCATCCTTGACATGCTCGCGGATGGAATGAAACCGGCGCTTAATATGCTTGGAATTCTTGTGAGACCTCGGTTCCTTTGCGTTGGCTATGGCTCCATTATTGTCACAATAGATCACCATTGGGTCCAACGCACTGGGAACCACACTTAGTTCCGTAATGAACTCTTTCATCCAAACCGCCTCCTGCGCCGCTTCTGAAGCAGCAACATATTCCGCCTCCGTCGTTGATCCAGCACAGGTTGTTTGGAACTCCTCCAACTAACTGTTGCTCCGTTCAAGAGAAATACGTATCCGGATTGAGACTTAGAGTCATCCAGATCAGTGTCAAAGCTAGCATCGACATAACACTTAGCGACTAGCTCTTCTTCACCTCCGTATATAAGAAACATATCCTTAGTTCTTCTCAAGTACTTGAGGATGTTCTTTACCGCTATCCAGTGTTCCGAACCTGGATCAGATTGGTACCTACTAGTCAAACTAATAGCATGTGCCACATCCGGTCTTGTACATAGCATGGCATACATAATAGAGCCTATGGCCGAGGCATAGGGGATCTTATCCATCATCTCTCTTTCTTCCGCCGTAGCCGGACTTTGAGTCTTACTCAATGTCTTGCTTTGCAACATAGGTAAGAACCCTTTCTTACTTTCGTCCATATTAAACTTCTTTAATATCTTGTCAAGGTATGTACTCTGCGATAGCCCAATTAGGCGCCTTGATCTATCTCTATAGATTTTAATGCCTAATATATATGATGCTTCACCAAGGTCTTTCATCGAAAATTTGCTGTTTAGATAACTTTTAACACTGTTTAAAAGATCTATATCATTTCCAATTAATAATATGTCATCCACATATAATATCAGAAATGCCACATTGCTCCCACTCACTTTCTTGTAAATACAAACCTCTCCATAAGTTTGGACAAATCCAAACTCTTTGATCACCTCATCAAAGCGGAGATTCCAACTCCGGGATGCTTGCTTCAGTCCATAGATGGATCGCTGAAGTTTGCACACCGTATTAGCATCCTTAGGATCAACAAAACCCTTAGGTTGTATCATATACAACTCTTCTTCAATATTACCATTGAGGAACGCAGTTTTGACATCCATCTGCCATATTTCATAATCGAAATATACAACAATTGCTAACATAATCCTAACCAACTTAAGAATCGCTACGGGAGAGAATGTCTCATCGTAGTCAAGTCCTTGAATTTGTCGAAACCCCTTTGCGACAAGTCGAGCCTTATAGATGGTCATATTACCATCAGCATCAGTTTTTCTTTTGAAAATCCATTTATTCTCAACGGCCTTTCGGTCGTGAGGTAAGTCCACCAAGTTCCAAACTTGGTTCTCGTATATGGATTCCATCTCAGATTTCATGGCTTCTATCCATTTGTTGGAATCCGGGCTCATCATCGCTTCATCATATGTTGCACGGTCATCCATTTCATCACCCATGAAATTCACAACAGGATTGCCGTACAGTTCAGGAGCTACACGTGTCCTGCTTGACCTGCGAGGTTCGGTAGTGTCCTCTTTCGGAGTTTCATGATCATTATCATTAGCTCTCTCTTCATCAGGTGAAGTCAACTCCGAAACAACTTCCGGTGCTGCGCCACTCGCCATTCCATGAAGAGAAGGTTCAATAACCTCTTCGAGTTCTACCTTCCGACTACTCACACCTTTCGCGAGAAACTCCTTCTCAAGAAAGGATCCATTCTTGCCAAAAAAAACCTTGCCCTCGGATCTGTGATAGAAGGTATACCCAATTGTTTCCTTAGGGTATCCTATGAAGATGCATTTTTCCGCTTTGGGTTCGAGTTTATCCGGTTGAAGTTTCTTCGCATAAACATCGCATCCCCAAACTTTAAGAAATGACAGCTTAGGTTTGTTTCCAAACCATAATTCATACGGTGTCGTTTCAACGGATTTAGATGGTGCCCAATTTAAAGTGAATGCAGCTGTTTCCAGTGCATAACCCCAAAATGATAGTGGCAAGTCAGTCAGAGACATCATAGATCGAACCATATCCAATAAAGTACGATTACGACGTTCCGACACACCATTACGTTGTGGTGTTCCGGCAGGCGTGAGTTGTGAAACTATTCCACACTCTTTCATGTGTGTGCTAAACTCGTAACTTAGATACTCTTCTCCACGGTTAGACCATAGAAATTTGATCTTTCTATTATGATGATTTTCCACTTCATTCTGAAATTCCTTGAACTTTTCAAAAGTTTCATACTTGTGTTTCATCTAATAGATATACCCATATCTATTCAAATCATCCGTGAAAGTAACAAAATAATGATATCCATCTCGTGCCGACACACTCATTGGTCCACACACATCAGTATGTATGATTTCCAATAGATCTGTCGCTCGTTCCATTGAACCGGAAAACGGCGTTCTAGTCATCTTGCCCATAAGGCATGGCTCACATGTATCAAATGATTCAAAATCAAGTGATTCCAAAAGTCCATCAGAATGGAGTTTCTTCATGCGTTTAACGCCAATATGACCTAGACGGCAGTGCCACATATATGTAGACATATCATCATCAAGTTTAATCTTTTTAGCATTAACATTATGAATGTGTGTTATATTACTATCGAGATCCAACAGAAATAAACCATTCAACATAGGTGCATGATTATAAAATATATCATTCTTATAAATCGAACAACCATTGTTTTTAGATTTAAAGGAATGACCACTTTGCATCAAACACGATCCAGATACAATGTTCATGCTCAGTGCAGGCACAAAATAACAATTATTTTGGTTTATAACTAATCCCGATGGCAAATGGAGAGGTAGCGTCCCGATGGAGATTACATCAACTTTTGATCCATTGCCGACCCGCATTCTGACCTCATCCATTGCTAGTTGTCGCTTGTTCCGTAGCCCCTGAACCGAGTTACATATATTAGCAACCGATCCCGTATCAAATACCCAGGTGCTACTGCGAGTACTAGTCAAGTACACATCAATAACATGTATATCACATATACCTTTGTTTGCCTTGCCGGACTTCTTGTCCGCCAAATACTTGGGGCAGTTGCGCTTCCAATGGTCAGTCCCCTTACAATAGTAGCACTCGGTGTCAGACTTAGGGCCAGCTCGGGGTTTCTTTTCAGGCGTGGCAAACGACTTGCCACCCTTCTTTCCCTTGTGATTGCCTTTCTTGTCTTTCTTAAAACCGGTGGTCCTATTGATCATCAACACTTGATGTTCTTTCCTAATCTCCACTTCTGCAGTCTTAAGCATTGATAGAAGCTCGGGAAGAGACTTCTTCATGCCCTGCATATTATAGTTCATCACGAAGCTCTTATAGCTAGGTGGCATAGATTGGAGAACACGATGTATGCCTAAGTCAATGGGAATCGTTATTCCCAAGGACACAAGCTTATCAGCGTACCTAGACATTTTGAGTACGTGCTCACTAACGGAGCTGTTTTCCTCCATCATGCAGCTAAAGAACTTTTCTGTAGCATTATAACTCTCTACGGCAGCATGGGTATCGAAGATCATTTTCAATTCTCCCATGGTATCAAAGGCATTGCCATTTTTGAAACGCTTTCGAAGTTCTGGCTCTAGCCCATACAGTATGCCGCAATGAACTAAGTTGTGGTCCTCCTGACGAGTCACATAGACATTCTTTTCCTCGTCAGGGGCATCAGGAGCTGGTGGGGGGCGTAGCGGCGCATCTAGCACATATTGCTTTTGTGCAGCAGTGAGGAGAATCCTCAAATTCATAGCCCAGTTGGTGAAGTTGCTACCATTCGCAGCAAGTTTCTCTTTCTCCATGAACACATTGAAATTAAAAGCAGGTGGTGCCATCTACAACAGATATTGTAAAGTTTACTTAGACTAAGTTTATGATAGATTGAGTTCAACTAATCCAAATTACTAATGAACTCCCACTCAAAAACGACATCTCTCGTGTCCTTTTGGTGATTACATGAACCAAATCCACTACACCAAGTCCGATCATCACGTGAGTTGATGTAGCTTCAAAGGCGAGCATCTATATGGGCATCATATCAACTATATGACTCATGCTTAACCTTTCGGTCCGTGTTCCGAGGCCATGTCTGTACATGCTAGGCTCGCCAAGTGAGAACCTTAGTATTCGCGCGTGTAAAACTGTCTTACATCCGTTCCTATGAAAGCGTAGATTCGAGTACACCCGATCATCACATGATGTCTCGAAACACGATCCACAGAACGGTGCATACTTAAGGAAGAACACATTTTTATCTTGATATCTAAATGAGGGATCATCTTATAATGCTATCAAAAGCGCCAAACTAGCGGTATAAGATGCTAACATCTAATGTGTAAAGTGAGATGATATGGTCCATGCATTTGATCTCTATCACTTGCATCATGGTATGATCTCTATCATTCCTTTGTGTGTAAGGCCAAGGTGTATGGAACTTACACGTTGAGTGTGTTGTAAGAGTATCTATCATACATCTACTTACAACAATACCATATCAATGTCACTAGCCCAGCAACGATCTAAACTAGATGCCTCTAATTTATCAATTGCAAGTTTTACGTGGCTTAGGGCTTTCGGAGATAGAACCGTTCTCACCTACGAACATGAACCACAACGAGGATAACTAAGTTATTAGCAACTCGTTGTAAATCAGATATTGACTATAGTAGGAGAGATAGACACCCGCCAGCCACTTATGCAAAACAAGTTGCATGTCAGTCGTGGAACCGGTCTCATGTACGGTGACATGTAAGGTTGGTCCGGGCCGCTTCATCCCACTATGCCACCAATATCCAAAATACATAGAAGATGCAATAACATGATCATCAACGCCCACATATAAACATATGTGTACTACCCGTGGAAAGCACCTACGCATAGATTAGGCTCTGATGCCACTGTTGGGTCCACAGCATAGAAAACAAAAAAATTCCTATGGTGTGAACTACACGCCAAGATCTATCTACTAGGTACAAAGCAACGGGTGGACATACATCCAACGTGAACTTACCCTCGAAGACAACGTGTTTTGTTAACGAGTAGGAACTCGTGGTTGATGTAGTCCTACACTTGCCGATCTCAAGATCGTGAGGAAGTCCGAGCGCCGCAACTCAGCAGCGCATCCACACTCGCACACACGTTCAAGCCACCGGACAACCGCCACCTCCTCGCTCCAGCGATCCAGCGGAAGCAGCATCTCCTTCCAGACGAAATGCCACCGGGAACATGTATCTCGCTAGTCCGAGACCATGGGGGAATAATTCTAGAGGGGGAGAGAGATCCTTCACAAGGAGGTGTGAGGATGAAGGAGGGAATGGGTGGCCTTTTATAGGAGGAGGGAGAGCCCCTTCTCTCCATGGACGGCGCATGGGGGGGTGACCCCTCACCTCCCCCATTCATGTGGTGGTAATCCCTCCACATTAAAATGCCTCTTCACATTCCCTTTTAAAGTCTCCACTTTAAATGCATTAAATTTCTCCAAATTTAATGCTCTCTCATTTAATAAAACTCTCTTTATTAAATTTATTCAGAACTTTAATTAACAAACATTCACATATATCCCCTTGCAATATTTCAATATCACATGCAGAACCACTTTCTGCAATTTCACCCGAAACAATTTCCGGTTTCTATTGAAACAATTCCTGCGCTTTGCAATTCTTTCGTCTGAAACATATGTGCTCCAAAATGGTGTCCGGTAACTCTTAAGTGTGCCACCCTACGGCTCGCGAATAATGCAGACATGATCGAGACCCTTCTCCGATCAATAATCAGCAGCGGGACCTGGAGATCCGTACTGACTCCTACACATTCAATGATGGCTTCTGTGATCGTGAGAACCTTTAACGCTTGTAACTAAATCCCTTTGTCTCTCGATATATTACATGTCCGAGATTCGATCATCGGTATCTCCATACCTAGTTTGATCTCGTTACCGACATGCACTCTTTTCTCGTTCCCATGATATAACATTCTAGTGATCACATCACTTGCTTGCAAGCTATCTTAATGTGATATCACTGAGAGGGCCCAGAGTATATCTATCTGTCATCTGGATTGAAAAATTCCACTCTTGATCCATGAGCCCCAACATAACACCTTCGTAGTACTGAACCCATCTTTATAGTCACCCTGTTACGGTGTGACGTTTGATGTTATCAAGATACTCTTCCGGTGTTAGCAATTAACATGATCTCATGGTCTAAGGATAAAGATTACTTCGTATGATGTTATAGCAATATAAACATAATGACTTGATCGTAATGCTATACTTCGGATGAATGTTCATCACATCATTCCACCAATGGTGTGACCTTGTTATTAACAACATCCAATGTCCATGATCAGGAAACATTGATCATCTTGTTAATCAACAAGCTAGTCTATAAGAGAGGCATAACTAGGAACCCTTTTTTGTTTATTAAACACACATGTATTGATGTTTCCGATCAATACAATTCTAGCATGTAAAATAAACATCTATAATATATAAGGAATATATAATAACAACTTTATTATTGCCTCTCAGGGCATATTTCCTTCACTGGCATGCGCCAACCGCCTCCATCCCGGCGTCACGCACGAGCGGCTCCCAGAAACCTGCGAGCACGGGCCAGATGCGTAAGCCGTTAGGATAGGGAGGAGGGGAGAGATCTTGAGCACCGCCAGACCGCGCATGGGAGAAATACCTTCAAGGGTGAGGGTGAGGGGTCGAAGGTGGTGCGGAGGTGGCCGACGGCGCCCTTGACGCACACCTCCACGGTCATGGCGACGTCGACGGAGTCCAAGTGGTCCTGACTTGTATCTTGCCGTGGCGAGGTTCCAGCTATAGGGAAGAGTAACGAGATGGGGGCTCCGGCGATTTATGCGCCAGTGGCGAGACAGGCACCCATTTGGCGCCCTTCCCTACACTTGCTGGGTCAATGCCTGGCCACCGGCGAGGAGAGGCAGGACAGCGCGGGTGCTCCCTCGATCTGGATCGGGTCGGGCATATGGGAGAAATCCCGTCGAGGGTGAGGGTGAGGGCTCGGAGGTGGTGCGAAGGGGAGGAGGGGTGTCGGTGGTTTCGGGTGGCCGACGATGTGGCGCAGAGAAGGAGGAGATGGTATCGGGATGGAGGCGGCGCCGCGGGTGGATCTGAGGAGAGGAGGAAGGGGTGTGCGCGACCATGGGGTAGGTGGGGTTGGATGCGGCCTGACCTAGATGAGTTTCGGGCCAAATATTGGTCTCCCGCTCCCGTGGACCAAAATCGAGCGTCGCTTCTCTAAATTTTCGATGCGTACACGCCGAATTCTAGAGCATTAGATCTAGCAGTAGTGGACGGCTGAGATCTACTTCGGTGGGTGATCCATGGGTAGCCCTTTTACTGCATTTTGATTGACTGGCCAAGACTATGCATGGAAAATCAAGGCGTTTTGTGAAGCAACACCAAATGTTCAATTCAAAAATGATACCACCCCATTTTTCAAAAATACTAGACCACCTTACATGAACAATGTCCTAACCGGGGATTTTAAAACCTTTTTGTCCACCCCTAGTGAAAAAGACAAATGTCTGCTGAATCGGAAGGAAGTGGGTCCGGTTTGAACTACAGGTATATGATCTGATGCTCATGATTTTTTCAAAAAATTATTTTTAGGCTCACAATATGATGTTGAGATCCAATGCAATTTTAGCGAGGCTCATCCCCTATCTTCATGCCCGTCGTTTTGACCATAGTTTGAAATAGGAAAATTTTGAAACGGGCATAAGAAATTAAAAAACGGTCCAAACAATATAAATCCTTCGTCTGGTGTCATATTATATGACATAGTTTTAAGGAAAAATACCAAACTTGGTATATTGTAAATGTCTCAAAAAAACCTTCTCAGAAATGACCTATCATATATGAGGTTTCATGACTTTCAGGCCAAACGACCAGTGTTATGGCCAGAATCACGGCATAGTTTGTGATAATGTGCCCATATTGTGCACCCATATGTATCATGAGATGGAGAACAATATTGTAGGAGGAAATATTTCTTTTCGTCACACGGAAAATCCATTTTCTATTTTCCGAGCTCAAAAAAGGGGCGTTTTGTGAAGCAACCACCAAACGACAGTTTTAGAATGCTACCAGCATATTTTTCAAAAATCGTAGACCACCTTACATAGACAATGTCCCAACTGGGGATTTTAAAACATTTTCATCCACCCCTCGCCAAAAAGACAAATATCTGCCGAATCGATAGGAAGTGAGTCCGGTTTGAACTACAGGTACATGATCTAATGCTCGTGATTTTTTGAAAAAATCATTTTTAGGCTCACAATATGATATTCTTTCATAATCATTCATCCATTTCACTCATCGAAAATGTTGAATTCAAAACCCTAGTTTCTAATCATATTTTGAAATATGATATTATCCCTACAATAGACTAATATGAGATTAGTGAATCCACTATTTTTAAATAGTCAAAGTATTTCTAATTAACACCTTAAGATGATCTACTGAATTTTATAAAAATTTAGAGACAAAAATCAATTCTTTTGGACTTCTTATGAAAAAGATATAAAAACGGTCCCACGCGTTTGGGGGGCGCGAGTTCGAATCCTTCGCGCCCTGCTTTTTGCGAAATAATTCCACATCTTTCCTTTAAACGGTCCCACGCGTTAGTATGTGATGTTGTCTGTCTGTCCGGTCAAAATGGGTCCCACGCGTCAGTCTGTGGTAACTATGTGTCTTGGTAGAGATTTAAATAGTGCCACATAAGTAAATATTGACACATGGATATGCCACGCAGTCAATAACTGCCCTGCTTTTTGCGAAATAATTCCACATCTTTCCTTTAAACGGTCCCACGCGTTAGTATGTGATGTTGTCTGTCTGTCTGGTCAAAATGGGTCCCACGCGTCAGTCTGTGGTAACTATGTGTCTTGGTAGAGATTTAAATAGTGCCACATAAGTAAATATTGACACATGGATATGCCACGCAGTCAATAACTGCCCTGCTTTTTGCGAAATAATTCCACATCTTTCCTTTAAACGGTCCCACGCGTTAGTATGTGATGTTGTCTGTCTGTCCGGTCAAAATGGGTCCCACGCGTCAGTCTGTGGTAACTATGTGTCTTGGCAGAGATTTAAATAGTGCCACATAATAAATATTGACACATGGATATGCCACGCAGTCAATAACTGACACATAGACATGACACATAGGCGCAACTAGTGATGTGGCCGACAACTCATTTCAAGTTATCCTAATTTGGATGCCATGACGGTTGTAAATCGTCGTATTGAGCTACAAATAACGTCCTAGGCTGCATCTAGTAGGTTATGACGATTTCAACTAACAAAACTATGCCGTTTTGGAACAAAATCGCCCTGCTTTTTGCGAAATAATTCCACATCTTTCCTTTAAACGGTCCCACGCGTTAGTATGTGATGTTGTCTGTCTGTCCGGTCAAAATGGGTCCCACGCGTCAGTCTGTGGTAACTATGTGTCTTGGTAGAGATTTAAATAGTGCCACATAAGTAAATATTGACACATGGATATGCCACGTAGTCAATAATTGACACATAGACATGACACATAGGCGCAACTAGTGATGTGGCCGATAACTCATTTCAAGTTATCCTAATTTGGATGCCATGACGATTTTAAATCGTCGTATTGAGCTACAAATAACGTCCTAGGCTGCATCTAGCAGGTTATGACGATTTCAACTAACGAAACTATGACGTTTTGGAGCAAAATCGTCATAATTTTTCAGGGCTTTGAACCTCTTGTAGTGCTTACCACCATCTAGTACGAAATCGTCATAACACTATGACGATTTTGTCCATGGTCACTATTAAAAGGTCATACAATAACACATTTCTTGTAGTGCATTTATTCCTCTCATGCCCTTTTGCAAAAATCATTTGGCGTATGATCTTCTGCACTTATAATCTTCCTCCTCCAACCAATATAACTAATATGTTTGGTAATTGGTTGAATGGTATAGATAAAATGAATAAGGGTAAAATCCAAATTGGCATTTTGGCCATTTGTTGGTCCATTTGGAAATGTTAAAATAACTGTATCTTTAACAATACTAGAGTTTCATCTTTTTTGCAGGTTATTCATATGGCAGTGTATTGGATCCAACTCTGGGTATTCCTTTTACCAGAGCACCTGCGTCCACCCATGGTTTCTGGGTGTAACCGTCTTGTGGCGGTTACTTCGGATTTTTTCAGCCAGGCTTCGTGGCGTCATTCTAGTAGATGGACTCATGCTTAGCTGTTGTTTTCATGCTCTTGGGAGCCTCTTAGCAGTTTTCAGATGATTGGTGTTTGTATCAACCTTATTTGATCCTTGATTTGTAACAATGAGATGATACTATGTGGTTTTTAATAAATGGTTGTGTGCATCATAGGATGCAGAAGCCGGGGCTATGCTCCCATTTCGAAAAAGAACTCGTGTCATTTGCTTGGGCGCAGACCCGCCGCAAATCTGGTACTTCCTCCATCCAGGTTTATTGGGCTACTAGTAGTAGAATTAGAAAAAATCCAAAAAATTAGGCTAGATTTGCTACTTAATACATGGTTTAACTACCTCGATACTTGGAAATCAGACTCGTGGCAACCTTTTCTGCATGTCTCCGTGAGACTATCCTATGCATGACATTGCATGTAATGGAAAGATTTGTTCTTAGTAATTAACCTCCATACTTAATGAGAGGAAGTCAGGGATTACAACCCGTCTATGCTTTTTCTCTACACCAATCGAATCCCACCTTAGCCACAGCGCTACTCCTATTAAGTCCAATAAACCTGGATGGAAGGAGTAGAAAAATGGCAATGGAAGTGAAGTACTCTTGTCGCCCTCTGGGTAAAGTGGCAATTGAAAAGTGAATCGTCGGAGATACGGAGTGATGAGGCATGCTGCGTACTCGATCGGACGATAGACTGATAGATAGGCATGTGACCGGCCGTACGCCGTGTTCGATTACTATTACTTGGTAGCGACCTACTCCCTCCGTTCGGAAATATAAGACATTCTAGCTTTGTGAAATGAATGTATCTAGATATCTTTTAGTGTATAGGGTTCACTCTAAACCTATACAAACCTATACACTAAAACACGTCTAGATACATTCGATTCACAAAACTAAAACGTCTTATATTTCCGAACGGAGGGAGTATTACATGTAAACTGTCGTTATATGGAGATATACGGCATGGTCGCAAAAGTTGGAGACGGGGGTCATGTTTACTGTAGCGTGCCCTGGTGAAGTAAATTAGGTGTAGGTGTAAACTACATTCGTATTTTTCTCAAAGTGGTGATTTGTTAAAGTACTTATTCCAATAAGAATTGTTCAGCAGGTTGGTACATAGTTAAATACAGTATGCCACTTTCAAGTAAAAAAATACAGTATGCCATTTTTGTGTCGTGCAACTTTTATTATTATTATTTTCGAAAAGCAGGAAATATCCCTCCAACTTCTTTTGAACTGATATCCCTCAACTTTGTAGTATATTGATTGACTTGATGTCCGCATCCATTTTACTGTAGAGTTTCAGACAATCCGTTTACATAGATTACATATATGGTCCACAGATAAGATAGATATGCTTCTCAAGCAACTTTGCACAAATAACGCCGCAAGTAAAATTATAATTTCACCCTTCAAAAACTTGTGCCTTGCCGAACCATCGTCCATTGTCCTCCGCCGCCACCATGGTAGCGCAAGAAAAAATGGCGAATAACCTCGTATCTAGATCTGGGAGAGCACCATCGCAAACGAGGATGCTTTTTAAGCCGATGAACCGGGCCGTCGCTTGCGACGAGCCCTAGACTTTGTGACACGTTGGCCGGGGATCTTCCCCATGGTCACCAGATCCTGATGCCGTCATCTTCATCCGATGTAGTCAAAGAAGAGAAAAACCACCGCCTGCCGTCTTCCACGCACATAGCTGCAAAACGCCAAACATAACTGCAACAATCGACGCGACCGCCACCCACGAGAGTGCCTAACGTCAACCACTAGACACGAATCTCATCGAATCCATAGACCGGCGAGACAACAGGACCACCTGTCCCCCGACGGCCGACGCCACCGATTGAAGTGACGCCGAGATAGAGGAAGAACATGGATAAATTATGTCGAAGTGACACAGTCTTCTCCATGAAAACCGTGCCTCAAGGAAGAACTAGACCAACCCTAACTATAGACCGGAGCCCAGGGTCCCCACCCCCTCCCGTCGCTGGAGGCAGGGACCAGCGGCGACAGTTGGTTGTTGTCGGGGTCAGATGGGTTTGCCCGATCCCTTTTTTTACGGAGATCCAATGGAGATCCAATGCTGCTGCTATGTGCCTTGTATTTTACTGTAAAGTTATTCAAACAACTCAACGGTAATTAATGAGTAGTTTTTTAATAACTTTGCAAAATAGTTTTCTTGGGCCGTTCTAGTTAATCATCTATTTTTTGTAGTCTACTTATTTGCCGTTTGATGACACACCATAGTGTTAAATCTAAATCTTACATGCAAGCTCGGAAAAATCTAAAAACTTGTCCTAGATCAATTTTCTATGACGGCATATGTCCTAAACTATTTAATTTTCTTCTTAGTAACAAGCATGTCAATAACATCTTATACGGGTTTTTTATTTGCACGATTGCAAAAATAACTTAAAAATAATAAAATATATGCATTTATTTGCCATCACATGCTTGAGACAGTAGGAACTAAAACGCCTCTATATGTAATAGACGTTTCCTACTTTTGTGTGCATCATAGAAGAAACACATGAAATTTGTTAAAGTCACATGAGCTTCCATAGTTGTCATGAAAATCTAAATCTTACAGGCAAGCTCGGAAAAAAGTAGTGGGAAGTACTGCAAATTATTTTTTACTAAACTAAAAGGGTAATTGGGTAGTCGCTCAGTTCACTCGCTCTCGGACCCAGTGCCGTGGAGGCGGCCGTCGTCTTGTCCCTTCCCTTCATCGCCGCCCTCGACGCGCACGCCCTGTTCTCCCCATCCACCGCCATCGCCTCCTCGCTGACTTCCCGCCTCTACCTCGCCGCCGGTCCACCCGCGCGCTAACCACGGTCACCCCCTTGTCCCTGCAAAAATTCCCCTTTCAGCGCACCACTGACTTATTTTTTAAATTGTTGTTGCCCCTCCTCTGTCTAGGTATCGGCCTCTTGCGTCATACCACTCTGTTTACACGTGTTGACTTTTCTTCCCATCGCACGTGAGGAGGGTGTTGAACTGTATAAATAGATTGCCTAACTCTTTTCATTAGATTGGTCTTTTGGAATAGTTGGTTAGTGCATGAAGCTTAACACGGCGCGAGGACAAGCAGCTAGGGTGTTGCCTCCACTAGTCCTTCCTTGACGGCCGGGCCGGGAGAGCACGGTGGCGGTGGTTTTTTGCTACAATTTCAGTCGCCTCCGGAGTTGTTCACGCGAGCGAGCCGGGAGGCAGAGGGGAACAATCAGCACAAGTGTTGTCCTGTTGAGTACTCGTGTAGTAAGTCAGTAACTCGTTCTCGGCCTCAAGCTAAAGTCGCATGTCCAATATAAATTCGGAAGAGATAATATATAGAAAACTCGCGGACTATCGAGGTACGACACCAATAGAACCTTCATCGGAATGCCAGCTAGTTGCACCAGTCCTTAGTTTACTCATCGGTCGTAGATCTCCTGACTTAAGCCCAAATATCTCGTGACATGTACGCATCCCTATTTTGGATACGATTTCCGCGTAGCCATGCGACGTGGATCGCTCAGTTTGGATTTGTCAATTGACGGGAGACAAGAACGTGATGATCGAGCAATCGAGCTGGTACTAGTATATATTCGCGATCGATGTAACGTGATCTTGACGGGATCCCCGTAGTTTAAAGTCGCCAAGAATTCGTGTCATTTGTTTGGGCAAGTGAAGTACTCTTGTCGCCCGCTGCCTAAAGCGGCAATGGAAAATTTAAACGTCGGAGATAGGGGAGTGACTAGGCGACGTGTACGTGTACCCGATCGGCCGATAGATATGCATGTGACCCGGCCGCAGCGGCTTATTATATGTAAACTGTTGTTGTATGGAGATATACGGCAAGGTCGCACTGCACTTTCTTGTCGCCAAAGTTGGAGAGACGGGGGTTGTACGCATGTTTACTGTCGCGCGCGTGCCCAGGTGAAGTAAATTAGGTGTAGGTGTAAAGTGGACTGGTATTTTTCTCAAAGTGCTGATTAATAGAAGTAGACTAATAAGAATTGTTCAACAGGTTGGTAGTACATACTTCCTCCGTCCCGGTTTAAATCAGGAGTAGTATAAAGATGACATTTTTAAGTCAACAAAATATCTTAGGATATGGTGAAAATTCGAAATTACGCAGTGAGAAGGTGACACTCCTGATCCTACCTCCCAAAAATTGGAAAAAATAATAATAAACTAAGTCAAAAGAAACGACAAGCTTTGCCCGGCTCCGGTGATGGAGGGGCGAGGACGGCGGCGTTCTATACAACAACTTTCAATCGTACACTACTAATACATGGAAAATATTATACTACACTGATCGGAAATGAAAGACAAGCTAGGCGCTCAACTAACCACGGTGCATCGTTTCTTTATATATTTTCTCCCAAAATATTTTCAATTAGCTCTCATTTTATCAGAATGATTTGAGAGATCATCCAAACATATAAAGGAATCATTAAATTACTTATGGGATCTAAAAATAATAATTGCGCATGAAACTTCAAGCATTAGCACCGGATAACAAAATCAATTAAAATATATTATACAGAACATTAAACAACATACTAATCCGAAGCAATTTAGACAAAACAAGAAGCATTAGTATTGGCAAAGTAAAAAAACTCATGACTAAGAAGCATCACTTATCTTACAACTATCACAATCATATTCAAGACAACAATACTTGTAGCTGTTAGGAATCTAGGCATTTTTCCGATTATATTAATCCAGGAATAAATCATGAACATTATGTGGACACGCTGATACTTAATTATGTAACCATGCAGTACTAGGCAAATCGTAGAGACATCTACAGAAATCACTAGTACTATGCACATCGAAATTAGCAGAAGAGGGATAAGCATGTAGTACCCTCCAGTAGGCCAATTGGCCGAAGCAGCAGCGGTCGCGGCAGCAGAAGCGGTAGCCTCGTCGGCTGTCCTATTCTCAGTGGCAGCCGGATCACCAATGGTAGCCATGGCGATGAAGAAAGCGTTGATGTGGTGGAAGCAGTCGAAGATTGGCGAGCAGTCGCGTAGGAGACGCTCCCCAAAAACCTAATCGCCCCTCTCCCGTGCAGGATCTCGAGAGGGCGTGGTTTCGGAGGCCTGCTCACCCGTCAGCCGTGTACGCAGCGGACGGGGTGGGATCACCGGAGGCAGCAGCAGTGAGAGGAACGACAAGGGGCGGAGGCAGATGGTTCTGTTCTGTGTCTCCCGGAGAGGACGACCTTCTCCATATATAGGCACACGCCAGGACGGTTCAACGGAAAGAAACGCCCGCAATGAAAGACTGAAACGCCTGTAATAAAGTACTAGTAACGCCAGCACTTAAGACAGAACGTTTAAGCCTCATTAGCATTTCAGTTACAACCGTTTGTATCCCGTTTCCGTGCGACAAAAAGAACACATCGGCTCGGCGAGATTCCCGCAACCCGCGGCGCGCGCGCGTCGTGACGAGGCGAGGCGTGGCGTGGCGAGGCGTGCGTGCGTGCGTCGGAGGAGGAGCGCGCGTGTGGAGCTCCTCTTCTTCTTCTCACACCACATGCAAATGGTAGAAGAGCTCACCTTATATGTTGGTGCTCATGTCTCTCCACTAGCGATGTGGGACTAAACTCCCTCCCACTTGCCTTGCCAAGCATGAATGGGCCCTTAGGGATTTTTCAGAAATTGTTAGATGGGCCTAGAGCCCACCCTATATTTCAACAATCCCCCACCAGATCCCTAAGGCCCATGGTATTGTCCTCTGTTCCCAACACTGTTTTGATATACCGGTATTTTCAGTGGAGACCTGTTAGGGTTGAACATCCACCTAGAACAAATAGCTACACTTCTTTACAACTGAGCAATGGACTATGCCTTGAATTGTCAGTTTGGCGTAAAGGAGTTTCACTAAAAGTCTTACCAGTACTAGGCTGCCGAAGGATGACCCCTCGGGTGGAGCATATTAGTCATACTCCTGGCCTATTCATGAGCTACTAGAGAACACCCCAATCTCATAGACTGTGACCAGCAGTCGGGCTCACATAGGTGTGTTCCTCCAAAGATCGCTCTGTAGGATAGCATCTTGCTTATAGAAGCTTTGGAACACATTAAGACAAAAATCAACCTGCCATACAGTTTCTGAGAGTATTGTATATCCAGCAGAGTGGGTTAGTAAACTACTCTCCTCAGTTAACCACTAGCTTGTTTTCCCAGATCCTACTTCACGGGATCTCCGATCACATAGGTTGGGTTACTACCATGGCAACTCATGTGGGTCTCATTCCCATCTCCCTCGATGCATTTTCTATCACAACACGTGATAGCCCTTTAGTAAAGGGATCTGCCAGATTCTTAGCCGACTGGATATAATCCAATGCTATCACTCCGGAGTTTCTTAAAGTTCTGACAGCTTTTAATCTCATTCTTATGTGTTTGTTGGACTGCTTGTTGTTCTTTGAACTTTTTACCTTGACAATTACAGTTTGATTGTCACAGTTCATAAGAATAGCCGGTACTGGCTTTTCAACCACTGGCAGGTCCATCAAAAGATCTCGAAGCCATCCTGCTTCGACACCAGATGTGTCTAATGCTGTTAATTCTGCTTCCATTGTCGATCTCGTTAGGATCGTTTGCTTGCAAGACTTCCAGGAAACAGCACCACCTCCAAGAGTAAACACATACCCCGTTGTGGCTTTCATCTCATCAGCATCAGAGATCCAATTCGCATCACAATACCCTTCAAGTACTGACGGTTGCCCGGTATAGTGAAGTCCGTAGTTCATAGTACCTTTCAGATAACGCATAATTCTTTCAACAGCACGCCAATGATCATCACCCGGATTAGAAACAAACCGGCTCAGTTTGCACACAGCAAACGTGATGTCAGGCCTTGTAGCGCTAGCTAGATACATGAGTGAACCAATGATCTGAGAATATCTCAGCTGATCCTTACCTGTGCCTTCAAACTTTCGGATTCGCACACTAGGATCATATGGTGTTGGAGAAGTTTTGCAGTCCGAATATCCAAAACGACTCAAAACTTTTTCAACATAATGGGATTGCAGAAGCGTAATCCCACCCTCATTATCTCTCAGCAGCTTAATGTTTAAGATAACATCAGCCACACCAAGATCCTTCATCTCAAAATTCTGAGATAGAAATGACTTAACCTCCTCGATGACTTGGAGGTTTGTCCCAAGTATCAGTATGTCATCGACATACAAGCACAGTATAACTCCTTCGCCCCCACCATAGCGATAATATACACATTTGTCGGCTTCATTAGCAACAAAGCCGGCAGATGTTAAAGTTATGTTGAACTTCTCATGCCATTGCTTAGGTGCTTGTTTCAGGCCATATAGAGATTTCAGTAACTTACACACTTTTCCTTCCTGACCATCTATCACAAAGCCATCGGGCTGTTGCATATAGATTTCCTCGTCTAGCTCTCCGTTCAGAAAAGCCGTCTTAACATCCATCTGGTGGACAAGAAGACCATGCGAGGCCGCCAGTGAGAGTAACACTCGAATGGTGGTTAGTCTGGCCACAGGTGAATAAGTATCGAAGAAATCTTCCTCTTCTTTCTGGGAATAACCCTTAGCCACAAGTCTAGCCTTGTACTTTTCAATAGTACCATCCGGCCTAAGTTTCTTTTTAAACACCCACTTACATCCCAATGGTTTACAGCCATAGGGACGATCAGTGATTTCCCATGTTTCGTTAGCCATGATGGAATCCATCTCACTACGGACCGCTTCTTTCCAGTAGTCAGCATCTGGAGATGCATAGGCTTCCGAAAAGGAAGTGGGAGTATCATCCACGAGGTATACGAGAAAATCATCACCAAAGGACTTTGCAGTCCTTTGTCTCTTGCCCCTACCAAGGGTTTCCTCGTTGTCCTCCTCAAGATTTTCATCAGGTGTTTCTTCATAATATTCCATTGGAATGGTAGGCTCAGGAGTCTCTTTTGATTCCTGTCTAGAAGTGCTTGGCATATCTCTCATAGGAAAAATATCCTCAAAGAATGTAGCATCTTTAGACTCTATAATTGTACCGACCTCCACGTCAGGTACCTCAGATTTCACTACTAGAAATCTATAGCCGACGCTTTTCTTAGCGTAACCCAAATTAACACAATCCACAGTCTTTGGTCCAAGCTTACGCTTTTTGGGGATTGGCACATTGACTTTCGCCAAACAACCCCATGTGCGTAAGTATGAGAGTGTTGTTCTTCTCTTCTCCCATTGCTCATAGGGAGTAATCTCATTATCTTTTGTCGGAACTTTATTCAGGACATGACATGATGTCAATATAGCCTCCCCCCACCATGCCTTGGATAAACCCGATGTATCTAACATGGCGTTAACCAAATCTGTTAGAGTACGGTTTTTCCGTTCGGCAACCCCATTTGACTGAGGTGAATAGGGAGGCGTCCTCTCATGAATAATACCGTGTTCCGCACAAAAAGAGTCAAACTCATTAGAGAAATACTCTCCACCACGATCTGACCGGATTCGTTTAATCTTCTTTTCAAGTTGATTCTCAACTTCTGCTTTATAGATTTTAAAGTAGTGTAGAGCCTCACTTTTAGTGTTTAACAGATATACACAACAAAATCTAGTGGAATCATCTATTAGTGTCATGAAGTATCTTTTTCCAGCTTTAGTCAACACACCATTCATCTCACACAGATCAGAATGTATGAGTTCTAACGGTGCCAAGTGTCTCTCCTCCGCAGCTTTATGGGGCTTGCGAGGTTGTTTTGCTTGCACACACGAATGGCACTTAGAACCTTTGGCTAAAGTGAAACTCGGGATTAAATTCAGTTTTGCTAACCGCGTCATAGAACCGAAACCAATGTGACAAAGACGTGAATGCCAAACTTCTGTTTCATTAACATTCGAATGAATATTGTTCACGACTTTATTACAAAAATCCACAAGGGAAAAGCGGAACAGACCTCCGCATTCATAACCTTTTCCAACAAACAGTCCATATTTCGTAACAACTACTTTATTAGACTCAAAGACCAACTTAAAACCTTCTCTGCAGAGAAGGGAGCCACTAACGAGGTTCTTCTTGATGGCGGGGACATGCTGCACATTCTTGAGCTGCACGATCCTTCCCGAAGTAAACTTCAGATCGACCGTGCCAACACCATGAACAGAAGCAGTCGCGCCGTTCCCCATCAGTACGGAGCCTTTCCCTGTGACCTGATAAGAAGAAAACAATGAGATGTCAGCACACACATGAATATTTGCACCTGTGTCAATCCACCAATCGGTAGACTGGCTAACTGAAAATACAGTAAATAGATTACCGTACCCAGATGCTCCACTTTCATTGTTGCTCACGATCATGTTGGCAGTCTTAGAGTCCTGCCCTGGCTTCTTGAACTTGTGTGGGCACTTGTTAGCCCAGTGTTCCTCCGAACCACAAGTGAAACAGCCACTCTTCTTCTTATCCTTCTTGAAGGTCTTGTTACCCTTCTTCTTGAAGTCGGTATTCTGTTGGACACCCATCTTCCCTTTTGGACTTGTTGGAGTTGAAGTTCTTCTGTACCACATTGGCAACTGAGATCCCTTCTCCTTTTCCATGCGAGTCCTTTGCCCTGGAATTCTGCTCAACACTCAGATGGCCGATGACATCCTCTACTGAGAATTCACGCCTCTGATGTTTCAGAGTGGTGGCAAAGTTCCTCCAGGAATTAGGAAGCTTAGCGATTATGCATCCCGCGACAAATTTGCCCGGTAACTCGCACTTCAGGAGCTCAAGCTCCTTTGCGATGCATTGTATTTCATGAGCCTGTTCCAATACAGAACGGTTTTCAACCATTTTGTAATCGTGGAACTGCTCAATAATATACATCTCGCTCCCAGCATCAGTTGCACCGAATTTGGATTCGAGTGCCTCCCACAAGTCCTTGGCGACCCGCACATGTAAATATGCATCAACCAACTTATCTCCAATCACGCTCAGAACGGCTCCAACAAAGACGACGGTGGCCTCCGTAAACGCCTTCTCCTGATCAGGAGCAATCGTTCCAGTGGGAGTGACGCCGGCGACCCAGAACACGTTCATCGCCGTGAGCCATAAGGTGGTTTTGGTCTGCCAACGCTTAAAGTACGTCCCCGTAAACGGGGCAGGTTTCAGTGCAGCAGCAAAACCTTGAATCGAAAAATGCCTACACATATTAGGTTTTTGGATTGTTAGGAATCTAGGCATTTTTCCGATTATATTAATCCAGGAATAAATCATGAACATTATGTGGACACGCTGATACTTAATTATGTAACCATGCAGTACTAGGCAAATCGTAGAGACATCTACAGAAATCACTAGTACTATGCACATCGAAATTAGCAGAAGAGGGATAAGCATGTAGTACCCTCCAGTAGGCCAATTGGCCGAAGCAGCAGCGGTCGCGGCAGCAGAAGCGGTAGCCTCGTCGGCTGTCCTATTCTCAGTGGCAGCCGGATCACCAATGGTAGCCATGGCGATGAAGAAAGCGTTGATGTGGTGGAAGCAGTCGAAGATTGGCGAGCAGTCGCGTAGGAGACGCTCCCCAAAAACCTAATCGCCCCTCTCCCGTGCAGGATCTCGAGAGGGCGTGGTTTCGGAGGCCTGCTCACCCGTCAGCCGTGTACGCAGCGGACGGGGTGGGATCACCGGAGGCAGCAGCAGTGAGAGGAACGACAAGGGGCGGAGGCAGATGGTTCTGTTCTGTGTCTCCCGGAGAGGACGACCTTCTCCATATATAGGCACACGCCAGGACGGTTCAACGGAAAGAAACGCCCGCAATGAAAGACTGAAACGCCTGTAATAAAGTACTAGTAACGCCAGCACTTAAGACAGAACGTTTAAGCCTCATTAGCATTTCAGTTACAACCGTTTGTATCCCGTTTCCGTGCGACAAAAAGAACACATCGGCTCGGCGAGATTCCCGCAACCCGCAACCCGCAACCCGCGGCGCGCGCGCGTCGTGACGAGGCGTGGCGTGGCGAGGCGTGCGTGCGTGCGTCGGAGGAGGAGCGCGCGTGTGGAGCTCCTCTTCTTCTTCTCACACCACATGCAAATGGTAGAAGAGCTCACCTTATATGTTGGTGCTCATGTCTCTCCACTAGCGATGTGGGACTAAACTCCCTCCCACTTGCCTTGCCAAGCATGAATGGGCCCTTAGGGATTTTTCAGAAATTGTTAGATGGGCCTAGAGCCCACCCTATATTTCAACAGTAGCAACTGATGCAATGTAAATAACACATAAATCATCAACATTAATATAAAAAGCCTCAAAGAAAATCGAAATATATTGTCAAAATCTTTAGTTCTGGTACTTGTAATCAAGAAATATTACACTTGGGCACTACACAAGAAGCATTAGCTATTGAAAACAAGAATAAGAATTCCAAAAACACCCTAAAAATAATTTTCCTTTACAATATGCATGTGTAAACATAGTTCAAAATCAATGCGGCACATGGTAAATCAGTAAGTTGGTCTCGAGGCACATTCATTTCTACATACATCGCATGGTTGTTGCATTGCACTAAATTCAATTAAAGAAGGTGCTCACCTCATTTTCTTAAAAGGAGCATGGAGAATGAAATGCTTGAGTAACCCAAGAGAAAGCTCACCACCAAATTTGTTGAAGAAGAGCATACACATATGCACATACCATGCAGGGACGGTTCAAAAATTCTACGGGCCCTAGGAAAACACGACACGGAATGGATTTTGTGTTTGTACAAGCGGATACGTGGCCTATCTTGTCCATCCACTCCATGTCCCGAGATTCGCGTTCACTCAACTTTTGTGATTTTCATTGCCCATTTCTTCGGTCACATGTGATGTGCCTTTCTCCGGCCTTTCAGACATGCAACCGGCCGGAACATGAGTAGACTTTTTCTAGCCTACACCTACCATTATCCACGCTCGTTCTAGTGCGTAGGGGCTAGGGAGAGATTAATAAGAGCTGCCCTTCTCTCTCAGTCTCTCTACACCACCATCACCATCCAGGCACACCTCCGCGAGCCTCACCGCCACCGTACTTTCTTGCATACATCGCCGCTGACTTGCTCTCTCTCTCTGTCTCCTTCGATCTGAGATCCCCGGTTGTGGATCCGTGCTCTCGGCCATGGATCTTACAGGCAACACTCGGCGCATTTCTCTTCCTCCCCTTTCTGTCTCTCCACCGTACCCACAGACCTCGTCGAACCGTAACTCCGCACCATAGCAGCCCTGCTCCAATCCAGTGCTCCCCGCCGGGGAGGAAGATGACAGGCCCCCGTGGCTGGTACTGGGGGCCAGTTCGAGCCGGGCCGGGCCTTGGGCGACAACCTTGGCCTCCACGAACGCAGCCACCGCCAGATCTTGTCGTCTGAGCGCCGCCGACGTTGACGTTTGCCCCGCTGCGGCGCTGCTCGTTCACGACAGCAGCATCAGCTTCCGTGTCAGATTTGTTGTTTTGTGAGATAGAGTTCTCTTAATAGTTTCAGATGAAATCTTGGGTTCTGCCTCATAATCATGAAATTATTCATGTCACCAACTTGCCAATGAATCCATGATCCGGTTTCTTCTCCGTAAGATCCGAATTTTTGTACATATTTTTTGTATGATTTTCAGATTTTCCAATTCTCTGATGCAAATCGTATCCTTTCTCTGAATTTTTTTTTTTTTGATCTTTTTCTTGGGTATAAAGAGGATCCAGGGAGTAGAAGACCATGCATGGAGAAGACGATAGGTGAACAGTGTGGCAGGGACTTTGTTCATTTCCCTGGGAATAAAGAAATCAGTATATACTCTGCACATGATGGGATGTAGCTTAAGTAAACTTCTTACTTTAGTGGACTGTTTGTTAACAAATCAGAGCCATCGACAAGCATCAATGCCGCGGTTCAGGTCTGACCAAGCCAGACACCTCTCTGTAGTTAATACAGGCACCTTCCCTTTTCCGTTTTTTCCGGAAACCTTTTCCTGAATTCCCTCCACTTTCCAGAATTCTTAAAAATAGATAAACCTTGCCTTAGAAAGCATCTCTTTCTGAATCTCAAAGCAAAGTCCCTTCTCTCAACGATCGGATAGGTCCTGTACCTGCCTGTACAAGCACAAATATATTTCCCTTCAATATTTATGCTAAAATTTCAAATATTACTCTATGCTTAATCATGATTACCATTATTGGCCTCTCAACTACTCCCTCCATCCCAATTTATGTTATATATAAGATTGTATTAGGGTCAAACTTTACAATGTTTGACCAAGTAGCTTGATACAAATATGAACCTATATGATATCAAATTAATATTATTAGAATTGGCTTAAAATATATTTTCATAATATATGCATTTTATATCATACATATTAATATTATTTTGTATATTCTTGGTCAAACTTCGCAAAGTTTGACTTGCACGCAAAATTATGCGCAACATATTATGAGAAGGAGGGAGTATGTCTGAGTCAAGCTCCGCCACTTGTTCACACACGGAAGATTTCAAAAATATTAGTATTCTGGAAGAGAAATATTACTACAAATAAATAGCAAAATAAATAATCCATAAATTTGATAGATCCATCGGTTTTGGAATCTCGGTGAAAAATTCAAAACTTCTTGTTTATATTTATCAAACAAATTATGTACCACGATATTTATTTATACCAATTGCATCTCGTGTACACATGTATACATATATGTATCTCTAGAATTAATCACAGAAAAATTATAAAAGTAACAGTTTCATATGCCTGTGCAAAAATGAGTATAAGAGTGGACATTTTAGACACTAAATTAATAACAAGATGGAATACTTTCTCAAATATATATCGTGGGACAATTAGAATCGAATCTGAGGAGAGCCGCTTGCGGATTCAGTAGTTAGCCTCCACTAATGAATATTCACAACCTTGTAAGGCACATGAGGGTCGGTGTTGTTCTTCATATTTGGCGATGCCAGAGAGATTTGGCATCGAGAAAAATATTCAGAAATGTTGAGCTGTTTTTTGGGGAAAGAAGAGTCAGAGTAGAGGCATGGTAGACCACTCTTAGTCCATCTATTTTTCTACTCCTTTCGTCTGGAAATAAGAAACTAGATTTGTCTGAATTCTCCATGTATCAAGATGCATTTTAGTGTATAGGTACATACGAATCTAGATAAATCCGAGTCACTTATTTCTGAATAGAGAAAGTAAAATATTCTAGATTATTGGGCTTAAAGAGTAAAAGACTCCACGAATACACAAACAAGTCTTGAACGAGGCCCCTACCTCACAGGGGTCCGAGGCGAGCGCCCCTCTGCCCCACCCTATGGCTCGACCCTAATACCATGAATACCAACCATACTTGTACATTATTATATAATTTCTTTGTGATGGATGTGACACTAGACAATTGTCACATCCCAAAATTTTCCGAATTTTGAAATGTGAAAAAAATCAAGCAAACAAAGAAAATAAAGGATGAAATTTAGGGGGAAAAGAAACTTTTTGTTCCTCGAGTGGAACCTTACTTAAACAAAAAGAATTTTGAATGAGGAAGAGACAAAAAAAACTATCCAAAGATAAAATGCAATCATCCATGACATGTATATTGTCAACCCCTGAAGAAAAATGATAGACCTGAAACCTAAACACTAATAAGAGAAATCACCATCAAGTTCAATACAAGACTATGCCTTTGTCCCATATAAAAATTGAGCAAGAGAATTCCTAAATGATCTACAAGGAAAAATAACAAAATTACAAAACCATAGGAATTGGTTTCACACTATTTGGAGCCATAGATAAAAAGATATGGTTTATTTAAGAAAAAAGGAAAAGAAATAAGAAAAAAGAAAATTTCAAGGCCAATAAAGCACCTAAAAAAATCAATAACTAAATGAAATAAAAGTATTCTTAAATGGTTTATAAATATAATTATTAAATATAATTATGCAAATGATAATCACCTTTTTGTTTTTTGAAACTATAAATCAAAATATATAATTTATTTGGTAAAGAGAAAAGAGATGGGATTATATTGCAAAGTCAAGATAAGCCATATCTAAAATCCATGTCTAAATGGAACAAAAGTATATTTAAATAACATATAATGGTAAAGAATTACTTTATAATACTTTGTAAATTGGTTTGACCCTATTTGGAGTTTTAAATAAAAAGATATAAAGGAAAGTAACTAAGTAAAAAAACCATATAGGCCAAAGTAAATAGTTATAAATGATATTGTTTGAATTGGATAATAAATAAGATAGACAATATCCTAAAATGATCTTGTTGATTTTACAAAATTTTGGAAATTTGAATGGATCCATTTAGAGCTCTAAATCAAAAGTTATTAAAGAAAACAGAAAAAAAAGAGAAAAAGAAAAGGTAAAAAAAGAGACGTATACCTATCTAACCCGGCCCAGTCCAGCAAGCCCTCTCCCTCTCATTTTTCCCTTCCTTTCAAAGTGGGCCGCACTTCCTAGCCCATCTAGCCGATCGAACCCAGGCATCGATCATGTTCCTTGTGTTGTTCAAGTAGGTGTCCAGAAGCTTGAGCGCCATGGCTATACCTCTTCTCCTCCCTCTCCCATCAATTCTAGTGGATCTCTCCACTCGCAATAAACACGTAATTTGTTGTATATCCAATGAATGTTCCGTTCAGGGTATTAGTCCTCCGTTTTATTGTGTTAATTGCCCAAACCGAAGCGGTACTCCGAATGCCACCTGTCGGCATACATCACTCGATCTCCCTCCTCCTACCATAAGAACGTGAACCGAAGAGAGCACCATCTTCCTCTCGTTCCCCTCCATCATTTTGGTTCTCAAAATTTCTCGAGAGGAGGTCTGTAGAACTCATACCGATGATGCCAAGGTCAGCCAAAAACCGGAGTTCATCGTCAGATCTTGTCGTCCATGGTGAAAAACTTGTCAATTCCTCGAACCAGAATACTCTCCTCATCGTTGCCTACCTTCTAGGACATGGTGGGACGACATTTTGTTTCCGTTGGTCGAGCCACCCGACGCCACCATGGCTCCAGCTGTGGATTGACACTGTCTTTGAAGACCAGCAAGCTCTCCGTCATGTCCATGAGTACCGCCTCGACGTCCTCTATGCCATCCACGTCTTCTTCAACTCTGGATACGTTCCTAGCGACAAGACCGGCAACGCCAAGCGCGTGCCCGCTATTCTGGTGATCTCTCCGGTGAGCTATTCCGGTGAGCACTCATTGTTCATCCGATCTTCATCTAACGGTCAAAATCAGATCTCTTACCGAAGGGGTATCCTCCAATCAGATTCTGCCAAGTGTCATGTATATTTCTATTTTCGGATTTTTAGGACATAAGAACATAGGAACTTGCAAAAATCATATATTTAGTTCCGTTTGTCTAAATTTAGCAAATAATATGTCTATGGATTCACAAAAACGAGTAGACACATTAGAGCAATAATTCAGTATTTTTGAGTTGGTTAAAATCACGTTTTATACAGAACTATTTGTGGAGTATTTTGAGTATAAAAATTGTCGTGTAAATTACTTTTGTGTGAATCCTTTTGTAAATGGTTGTATATTTAATCCTCTGTACTGTAAGATCTTAATCAAATTTTATTTTAGTACATAGTATTTGTGTAGCATCTGTTAGTCAAGTGTGGCTTATTTTAGTGTTATAAAATGTTTTAAATAATCTCTGTGCACTAAAATTATTACAATTAGCATACACCTTATATAAAGGACCAGTAGGTGTTTGTAGTGTTCAGAACCTTGTTGTAACAACTTGTTCAATAAAATATTTTGGTGTATGCTTGCATGCATTTTGTTGTATTCATGTGTTGTTTTGTGATGCTAGTTTTGAGAATGTGCTTTTTGCTTGATTGTATTGTTGTAGACTTTGAGGAGTTTAATCTTTGAAAGATCAAGAAGAGTACCTAAATATTCTACTACCAAGGCAAGTGGCACTATCATCAAGTCCTACTGTTTTCGGCTTATAACTTGTCAAGCATATCCTCTCAGTTGTGTCACTTTAACCTTAATCACTTAAAGATGCTTATGATAGGGGCAATGAGAGGTGAATGCTAATAAGTACCATAATTTTTGGAAGCTCTTTATGAAACTTGAATCTCTACTTCCTTCTATGAAGATCTTTCTTTTACTTTATGATGAGTCTCCACCCTCTATCTTTATGCACCTACTTTGAGAGCATAGTGTCCATTCTTAGTTCTATGTGCATTGTCCCAAGACTTGTTGATTCATGCATAACTTTGATATTGCTTGTTTAAACTATTTGTATCAAGTCACTCTTATGAACTTTGAAGGTGTCCTATGCATTTATATTTGCTACTCCATGAGGGCCAAGCTGAATGCTATTATGCTATGTTTTCTTTATGTGAAACAAACAAACGTCTTTTAAAGCATTGTTATTCATGAATCTTTTCTTTGTGCCTTTTCATGTTGCAACATACTTTCTTTGTCTTATTGCTAGAACTTTGTCTTTCATGTTATGATTGAAGTACTATGATCCCAGCTATGAATGTTCTACAAATACTTTGATCAAGTTTATAATGGTGCATGTCATCTAAAAAATTATTCTTTCTTTTAATCACTTACCTACTCGAGGACGAGTAGGAGTTAAGCTTGGGGATGTTGATATGTTGCTAACGTATCTATAATTTTTAATGTTTCATGCTTGGTTTTATCTACTTTCTTATGTTTTGTTCCAACTTTGGAGTACTTTTCATATGATTTCTTGGACTAACCTATTAACAAGAGCCACAGTGCCAGCTGCCTGTTTTCTGCTGTTTTTGGTTCCAGGAAGTCAAAAAATGAATATTCTCGGAATTGGACGGGAAAAAAGCCGAAGTTGATATTTTACCGGAAGACTCACGGAGCCAGAAGACGAGACGGAGAGGGGCCATAGGGTGGCCACACCACCCCTAGGTGCGGGTCCCCCTGGCCGCGCCAGGGCATGGTATGGGCCCCCTGGTCGGCCACCGACCTTGCCTCTTTCGCCTATATATCTCCCCTATGCAAAAACCCTAAGTCATCAATCAGAAATCCACGAAAAGTGCCGATGCGCCGCCGCCACCAAAGGGGAGATTCGGGGGACAGAAAGTCTCTGTTCTGGCACCCTGCCGAGACGGGGAAGTGCCCCCGGAGCCATCTCCATCGATCTCCACCACCATCTCCATCACTATTGTTGATTCCCATGATGAGGAGGGGTAAGTTCTCTCTCGAGGCTAAGGGCTCTATCGGTAGCTATGTGTTCATCTCTCTCTCTCTCTCTATGCATGATCATATTGTGGTCATGAGCTTTATAATCAAGTAGATCTACTTTGCTACTCAAGTGCTTTAATAGATCTCTACTCTCCCCATGTATGTGAAAGTGACAGCGTGCACACCATGGTGGGTCATTTCAATTTTCAATGTTCAGGCCATAATAATAGCCCTTCTAATCCAATGAGTACTGCAAGTTTGTATTGTGATGACATGATCACTCCTAATCAGCATGATGAACTTACATTATTTTTGGGGTGTGAAGAATTATCAAGAAAAACCTCTTTGGTAGATATGGGTGCTTTTGATATGAATAGTGTCCTAAATGGTTGTCATCTTTATTGTGTTGATAATTGTCACACAAATACTTACATACAAAATATTATAGAAGATGAGATTTTACCAAAATATAACAAGACTAATATGAGTTTTGATCATATTAATGAAAAGGAGGAATCCTCCAAAGTTTCTTCTATGGTCTCTAACAATGAACCAGGGTATATGGAGAAGCTTCTTTTCAATCCTCTCCCTGATAAAGAAAGGAAGAAAAAGAAGAAGAGGAGGAGTAAAAGAAGAGAGGAAACGGTATTTTCCCCTAAGCATGTTGCTCCTATTATAGTTTTTGATGAGTCTAGACTTGATGATGTTCCTATGCCTATTACCTATAGTAGTGATCATGATTGGGAAAAGCACACTACCTTTGATATTGAAAATCTCTTCGGTACCAATTCTGAAAATGATGATATTAATAATTGCTATACTATTAGTGCTATCCATGATCCTTCCAATGATGATATGTTAACGAATGAACACACTTTGGAAGATAACTATTCTATTGATTATGATGATAATATACCTCCAATATATGATGATTGCAATGATGATTATGATATTTTCAGTCCACCTACTATTGAGAGGAAATTAATTATGATTACAATATTCCTCCTATATTTGATGATTATGGTGATGAAAATAATAATGATAGCTATTATGTTGAATTTTCTCCCACTACAATCAATAAGAATGACTATGTTTATGTGGGGAGTATTGATTCTTTTATGCATGTGGCTCATGATAAGAATGTTTCTTGTGATAGTTATATTGTTACTTTTATTCATGATGCTACTGAAAGTTATTATGAGAGAGGGAAACATGGTTTTATATATCTCAACAATATTAAGTTTCCCCTCTTTATGTTGAAAATTTTGAAGTTGCACTTGTTTTGCTTCACTATGCTTGTTGCTTTGTGCTTTAATGACTTGTTTCTTCACAAGATTCCAATACACAGGAAGTGGGTTAGACTTAAATGTGTTTTGAATTTTCTTCTTGATGCTCTCTTTTACTTCAATTCATATTTCTTATGTGAGCATCTTCTCAAACTATCATGCCTAACTTAAAGGCGTTAAAGAAAAGTACTAATTGGGAGATAACCCAAAACTTTTAGATGAGTATTGGAAGTTATTACTTCTGTAATAACCGTTCCTTATCCTTTTTATTTGCTTTTTGTGCCAAGAGTAACCTCTAATGAGAGAGAAGTAATGATTGGGAAAGTTGCTGTCCCGAAACAGATTTCTGTGCTTCACCGTACAACTTCGTGTAAAATATCTGTACGTCCTTTTGAGGCGTGAATTTTTTTGCTTCTGTCCCAGGTTGTTATCTAACTTTTGTTAGTTCAACACATTTTGATTTGAGCAACAGAAGGTCTTCGAAAAAATTCGTCTTTACCTGCTGGTCTGTTTTGACAGATTTCTGCCATTATTTGCATTTGCTTCTTGTTGGTTCCTTTTTGAGTTCTTTTGGGGAATTGAGATTTTCAAGGGAAGTGTTTCAGTAGCTTGCATTTTAATGGAAGTTTTATTGGTGTTGAAATTGAACCTAAAAGACTTATTATCTTGAGTGCACTAATATTGCTAATAAAGATTGTGTGAAGTTTTGTATGAAGGAAAAATTGCAGGTGTAAGGAAAGAATGATGTAATGATATGAAGAATGGACTAAAGCTCAAGCTTGGGGATGCCACGCGTGTCACCCCAATAAATATACAATAAGTACAAGCATCAAAGCTTTGGGATGCCCAAGGCATCCCCTTCTTCATCAATAAAATTCCTAGGTTTCTTCCAAACACTTCATTATTATTGTTTCATGCAAAGTTGCGTTGTTCTTGGAGCATCTTCTTTTTCTTTTTCATTTGCTTGGTTTTCTGAATAAATTGGTTGGACCCCCTCTTTCATACATTGGTTTGCAAATAGTTTGGTTTGGTTTGGAAAAGAGTAGGAAAGTTCATGCTTAAGTGGTAAAAAAGAGCTTGTTTTTGACTGTGGCCTATGCTTTGTCATGCCATGCTTGATATTGTTTTGGCATTATGCTTAGTATTCTTTGTTGTAGCATGACTTGTTAAAAACAATTGAGATTGCTTAATGTGCCTTGGAGGAATCATGCGTTGTTTTAGCATATTAAAGCATAGTATAGTGGTATTCTCCTTTGATGCTTTATTTGGGTTGACTTGGCACATGCTCACACCATGTTATGACTATCTCAAGTCACCTAAGCCTTTATGATCCTTTAGTTTTCAACTTGTAGTATCACTTTATGCTTTGATCAATGATGTTTTGTCGCTCTGGATAATTATGGCCATTATTGCTCTCTTAGTTGGTCGCTCCTAGTCTTTTGCTAGCCTCCGTAACCAAGTATGAGTTCCACTCATGCATCCAACTCCCTAAACCAAGTTATTCCAAAGAGTCCACCATACCTACCTACTAGCATATGCTATTCCAATTATATTCATGCTTTTGTTTACCTTCCAAATTAAATTTGTTATGAGAAAATTAGTGATTAAAGCTCTCACGAACTTGATGGCACACTTTACTTTTCTTGCCCTTAATAAATTGAACCATTGGGTCCTTCTTTGTTGCGTATATGGTTGCGCTTTATAAGTTGAAATTAGCAGAACCATGTATCATGGGGAACACTTTCAACATTGCACTTGTACTTTGTACCACGTTGATATCATGCTCTTTTGCTTATGGATCCCGACGGTGTGAAATAAAAGTGGAACTTGTAAGATCATGGAGTTTGTATGTGTGTTAGATAAAACGCCTGGGCCGCTAGCCTAATCCATGCCTAATCATGGTGGAAACTTGCAGCATCACCATAATGAGCACTCTATGAAGCATCCTTAATAAAAACCTATGCATAACTTTTATATTGCTTGTTTTAAACTATTTGTATCAAGTCACTCTTATGAACTTTAAAGGTGTCCTATGCATTTATATTTGCTACTCCATGAGGGACAAGCTGAATGCTATTATGCTATGTGATACATTGCAAATGTATCTATAATTTTTGATGTTCCATGCTTGGTTTTATCCACTTTCTTGTGTTTTGTCCACACTTTGGAGTGCTTTTCATATGATTTCTTGGACTAACCTATTAACAAGAGCCACAGTATCAGTGATACATTGCAAATGTATCTATAATTTTTGATGTTCCATGCTTGGTTTTATCCACTTTCTTGTGTTTTGTTCCAACTTTGGAGTACTTTTCTTATGATTTCTTTTACTAACCTATTAACAAGAGCCACAGTGCCAGCTGCCTGTTTTCTGCTGTTTTTGGTCCAGGAAAGTCAGAAAATGAATATTCTCGGAATTGGACGGGACAAAAGCCAAAGTGCCTATTTTTCCAGAAGGGATCAAGTGCCAGAATACGAGACGGAGAAGGGCTAGAGGGCGGCCACACCACCTGGCCGCGCGGCCCAGCCTGGCCCACGCCAGGGGGTGGTGAGGCCAGCCCTGGCACCCCCTCGGCCTCTCCTTCCTCCTATATATTGTACTCGGGACGAAAACCCTAAGTACCCGATTAAAAATCCACGAAAGAGTTTGTAGCTGTCGTCATCTCCATCCCTAGATCGGGAGGGATCTGAAGCTCTTCCCGGCACCCTGCCAGAGAGGGGAATTCACCCTAGAGGCCTTCTTCATCACCATGTAAGCCTCTGGTGTGATGCGTGAGTAGTTCATCCTTGGACTACGGATCCATGTAGTAGCTAGATGGCTGGTTCTCCTCCTTTGTGCTTTCATGTCTAGATCTTGTGAGCTCCGTTCATGATCAAGATCATATATTTGTAATTCTGCATGTTGTGTTTGCGGGGATCCGATGGATATTGAGATGCTATTTCAGATTGATTATTGATTCTATCATGTCTTTGTTATTTGTGATCTTGCATGCTTTCCGTTGTTAGTAGCTATCTTGGCCAAGTAGATGCTAGCAACTCCAAGAGTTAGTATTTATGCTCGATAGTGGGTTCATGCCTCTGGTAATCTGGGGAAGTGATAGAAATCTCTAAGGTACTAGATGTGTTGTTGCTACTAGGGAGAAAACAACAATCCTTTGTTCATAGAACAATCGTATTGTTTACTTTACACGCAGTTCGTAAAGCAATAATCTGTTGCTTGCAACTTAATACTAGAGGGGGTTCGGATGATAACCTGAAGGTGGATTATTAGTCATAGATGCAGTTGGATGGCGGTCTATGTATTATGTTGTAATGCTCAATCAAGTCTCAGTGGAGTCAAGATGATTAGTATATGCATGTATTGCTTTCTCGGTGTTTGTCAATTGCCCCACTGTAATTTGTTCACCCATCATGTTATCTATCTAAGGAGAGCCACCTCTAGTGAACTATGGATCCCGGTCCTTTTTTTACATACAATCTATAAACTGTTTACTGCTTTGTGTTTGCTTTCTGCAAACTTTTACTTCTTTCCATTCGATACGTTTAATCCTTTGTTTTCCGCAAAACACGGAGAGATTGACAACCTCATCGCAAGTTGGGGACAAAGTTATGTGGTTGTGTTGTGCAGGTCTCCACGTTGCTGCTAGCACCGGTAGTGCGCCCTGCCAAAGCTCAGCTAGTAATACCTTTGGGGTGTTTCCTTGCTCCTACTGGTTCGATTAAACCTTGGTTTCATTACTGAGGGAAAACTTACTGCTGTGCTCATCATACCTTCCTCTTGGGGTTCCCAACGAGCTCTACGTCCAAAGTCGAGCGCATCAAGATCTTTTCTGGCGCCGTTGTCGGGGAGTCAAGGACATCTTCACAAGGGGAGTCCCTCATAACCAATCTCTTTACTTTGTTGTTTTTGTTTTGCTTAGTTTCTTTTTGCTTTGTTTGCTTGTTTTGTTCTTTAAAAACACACAAAAATTAGTTTTACAAGTTTGCTTCCTTATTTGAAAACCCAAAAAAATGACTACTCTTGAAAACACTAAGTTGTGTGACTTATTTATCTTAAGTGCACTAATGTTGCTAATGAGATTGTGTAAAGTTTTGTATGAAGGAAAATTTTCAGGTGTATGGAAGGAATGAGTAATGAGATGAAGGATGGACTAAAGCTCAAGCTTGGGCATGACACGCGTGTCACCCCAAGAAATATCCAAGAAGTACAAGCGTCAAAGCTTGGGGATGCCCAAGGCATCCCCTTCTTCATCAATAAAAATCCTAGGTTTCTTCCAAACGCTTCATTTTATTGTTTCATGCACAGTTGTGTTTTTCTTGGAGCGTCTTCTTTTTCGTTTTTGTTTTGGTTTTTGGTTTGCCTGGTTTGCTTAGTTTTCTGAATAAATTGGTTGGACCCCCTCTTTCATACGTTGGTTTGCAAATAGTTTGGTTTGGTTTGGAAAAGAGTAGGAAAATTCATGCTTATGTGGTAAAAAGAGCTCATTTTTGACTGTGGCCTATGCTTTGTCATGCCATGCTTGATATTGTTTTGGCTTTATGCTTAGTATTCTTTGTTGTAGCATGACTTGTTATAAACAATTGAGATTGCTTAATGTGCCTTTGGATAAATCATGCGTTGGTTTAGCATATTAAAGCATAGTATAGTGGTATTCTCCTTTGATGCTTTATTTGGGTTGACTTGGCGCATGCTCACACCATGTTATGACTATCCAAAGTCACCATAGCTTTTATGATCCTTTAGTTTTCAACTTGTAGTATCACTTTATGCTTTGATCAATGATGGTTTGTCGCTCTGCACGATTATGGCCATTATTGCTCTCTTAGTTTGTCGCTCCCAGTCTTTTGCTAGCCTCCACAACAAAGTATGAGTTCCACTCATGCATCCAACTCCCTAAACCAAGTTATTCCAAAGAGTCCACCATACCTACCTACTAGCGTATGCTATTCCAATTATATTCATGCTTTTGTCTACCTTCCACTTGTTATGAGAAAACTAGTGATTAAAGCTCTCACGAACTTGATGGCACACTTTACTTTTTGCCTCTAATAAACTTGAACCATTGGGTCCTTCTTTGTTGTGTATATGCTTGCGCTTTATAAGTTGAAATTAGCAGAACCATGTTTCATGGGGAACGCTTTCAACATTGCACTTGTACTTTGTACCCCGTTGATATCATGTTCTTTTGCTTACGGATCCCGACGGTGTGAAATAAAAGTGGACCTTGTAAGATCATGGAGTTTGTATGTGTGTTAGAGAAACGCCTGGACCACTAGCCTAAGCCATGCCTAATCATGGTGGAAACTTGCAGCATCACCATAATGAGCACTCTATGAAGCATCCTCAATAAAAACCTACGCAAATAGCAAATAAAAAGATCGCTGAGATGCTCATTGTCTGCTTGCCTTGTCATTTTGATTATGGGAAAGCTCCCGTATCATGTCCAAGGGGTACCCGTTGGCGGTTCTTAATGATACACATATACTTACAATGACAAGAGCTTACTCGTGACTAAAGTTGAGTAGCATGAGGATCGGTCTTCGTAAGTAAGGGGCATGAGATTTCGGTTTATAACTTGTCAAGCATATCCTCTTAGTTGTGTCACTTTAACCTTAATCACCTTAAAGATGCTTATGATAGGGGCAATGAGAGTTGAAAACTACAAGTACCATAATTTTTGGAAGCACTTTAGGAGACTTGAATCCCTACTTCCTTTTCCAAAAGGCCTTTCTTCCACCATTATATTGAGTCTCCACCTTCTATCTTTATGCACTTACTTTGAGAGCATAGTGGCCATTCTTAGTTCTATGTGCATTGTCCCAAGACTAGTTGATTGATGCATAACTAGATATTGCTTGTTTTAAACTATTGTATCTAGTCACTCTTATGAACATTGAAGGTGTCCTATGCATTTATATTTGCTACTCTATTGAGGGACAAGCTAAGTACTATTATGATATGTTTTCTTTATGTGAAAGAAACAAACGTCTTGCAAAGCATTGTTATTCATGAATCTTTTGCTTATGTCTTTTCATGTTGCATCATAGTTTCTTTTCTTATTGCTAGAACTTTGTCTTTCATGTTATGATTCAAGTACTATGATCCCAACTTTGAATGTTTTGCAAATACTTTGATCAAGTCTTTGATGGTGCATGTCACCTTAAAAATTATTCTTTCTTTTTATCACTTACCTACTCGAGGACGAGCAGGAGTTAAGCTTGGGGATGTTGATACATTGCAAACGTATCTATAATTTTTGATGTTCCATGCTTGGTTTTATCCACTTTTTGTGTTTTGTTCCAACTTTGGAGTACTTTTCTTATGATTTCTTGGACTAACCTATTAACAAGAGCCACAGTGCCAGCTGCCTGTTTTCTGCTGTTTTTGGTTCCAAGAAAGTCAGAAAATGAATATTCACGGAATTGGACGGGACAAAAGCCGAAGTTGATATTTTATCGGAAGACTCATGGAGCCAGAAGGCGAGACGGAGAGGGGCCACAGGGTGGCCACACCACCCCTAGGTGCGGGTCCCCCCTGGCCGTGCCAGGGCATGGTGTGGGCCCCCTGGCCGGCCACCGACCTTGCCTCTTTTGCCTATATATCTCTCCTGATGCAAAAACCCTATGTCGTCAATCAGAAATCCACGAAAAGTTCTGCTGCGCCGCCGCCACCAAAGGGGAGATTCGGGGGACAGAATGTCTCTGTTCCGGCACCCTGCTAGGACGGGGAAGTGCCCCCGGAGCCATCTCCATCGATCTCCACCACCATCTCCATCACCGTTGCTGATTCCCATGATGAGGAGGGAGTAGTTCTCTCTCGAGGCTAAGGACTCTACTGGTAGCTATGTGTTCATCTCTCTCTCTATGCATGATCATATTGTGCTCATGAGCTTTGTAATCAAGTAGATCTACTTTGCTACTCAAGTGCTTTAATAGATCTTTGTTCTCCCCATGTATGTGAAAGTGACAGCGTGCACACCATGGTGGCACTTAGGCTAGAGATTACAAATACTTGTTATGAGTTATATTTGGAGTTGGATGTCTCTTTAAAATTGTGGTGTTTGTTGGAACCATCTAGAGCTCAAGGTGACAGTGTGGGGTTATCTAGATGGGGAAAGCGAACTTTGAGGTGTGCTATTATAGCCCTACCATCGATTAGAGTGTTCAAGAGGAGAGTAGTTAAGAGTGGTATCATAAAGAGAAGATATTTATATGAGAGTGTTCACTAGTGAAACTATGATCCCTAGGCCTTGTTTCTAAGCATTGATACACTGTTTGCAATTAGATCTGTTACATGTTTGCTTGTTTCCATCTTTATTTCAGTTTTACTTTAGTCTTTTCCACACCATCAAGTTATCTTCTATCACCGTTACCACTTATAATTATCCATACCACTTGTATTTCACTATCTCTTCGCCGAACTAGTGCACCTATACACCGGACAAGTGTATTAGGTGTGTTGGGGACACAAGAGACTTGTTGTATCTTGATTGCAGGGTTGCTTGAGAGGGGATACCTTTGACCACTTCCTCCCTGAGTTCGATAAACCTTGGGTGATCCACTTAAGGGAAAACTTGCTGCTATTCTACAAACCTCTGCACTTGGAGGCCCAACAACTGTCTACAAGAATAGAAGTGTGTAGACATCAATCTCCATCAATCAATACAAGACTATGGCTTTGTCCCATATAAAAATTGAGCAAGAGCATTCCTAAATGATCTATAAGGAAAAATAAGAAAATTACAAAACCATAGGAATTAGTTTCGCACTATTTGGAGCCATAGAAAAAAATATATGGTTTATTTAAGAAGGAAGGAAAAGAAATAAGAAATAAGAAAATTCCAATGCCAATAAAGCACCTACCAAAAATCAATAACTAAATGAAATAAAAGTATTCTTAAATGGTTTATAAAGATAATTATTAAATAGAATTATACAAAAGATAATCACCTTTTTGTTTTTCGAAACTATAAATCAAAATATATAATTTATTTGGTAAAGAGAAAAGAGATGGGATTATATTGCAAAGTCAAGATAAGCCATATCTAAAATTCATGTCTAAATGGAACAAAAGTATTTTTAAATAACATATAATGGTAAAGAATTATTTTATAAAACTTTGTAAATTGGTTTGACCCTTTTTGGAGTTTTAAATAAAAAGATATGAAGGAAAGTAACTAAGAAAAAAACTATATAGGCAAAAGTAAATATTTATAAATGATATTGTTTGAATTGGATAATAAATAAGATAGATAATATCCTAAAATGATCTTGTTGATTTTATAAATTTTTGTAAATTTAAATGGATCCATTTAGAGATCTAAATCAAAAGTTATTTAAGAAAACAGAAAAAGAAAAACGTTAAAAAAAGACGTATACCCTATCTAACCCGGCCCAGTCCAGCAAGCCCTCTCCCTCTCATATATTTTTTTCCCTACCTTTGAAATTGGGACGCACTTCCTAGCCCATCTAGCGGATCGAACCCATGCATCGATCATCTTCATGGTGTCGTTCATCTACGTGTCGAGAAGCTTGAGCGCCATGGCTGTACCTCTTCTCCCCCCCTCCCATCAATTCTAGTGGATCTCTCCACTCGCAATGAACACGAAATTTGTTGTATATCCAATAAATGTTCCGTTCAGGGTATTTTCCCCCGTTTTATTGTGTTAATTGCCCAAACCGAAGCGGTTCTCCGAACGCCACCCGCCGGCATACATCACTCGATCTACCTCCTCCTACCATAACAACGTGAACTGAAGAGAGCACCGTCCTTCTCTCGTTCTTCTCCATCATTTTGGTTCTCAACATTTCTCGAGAGGAGGTATATAGAACTCATACCGATGATGCCAAGATCAGCCAAAACTGGAGTTCATCGTCAGATCTTGTTGTCCACGGTGAGAAACTTGTTAATTCCATGAACCAGAATACTCTCCTCATCGTTGCCTACCTCCAGGACATGGTGGGATGACATTTTGTTTCCGTTGGTCGAGCCACCCGACGCCATCGCGGCTCCACCTGTGGATTGGCGCTGTCTTTGAAGACCAGCAAGCTCTCCGTCATGTCCATGCGTACTGCCTCGATGTCCTCTACGCCGTCCACGTCTTCTTCAACTCCGGATACGTTCCTAGCGACGAGAACGGCAACGCCAAGCCCGTGCCCGCTATTCCGGCGATCTCTCCGGCGAGCTATTCCGGTGAGCACTCCTTTTTCATCTGATCTTCGTCTAGGTCATAATCAGATCACTTACCGAAGGGGTATCCTCCAATCAGATTCTGCCAAGTATCATGTCTATTTCTATTTTCGGACTTTTAGGACATAAGAATCGTAGGAACTTGCAAAAATCATATCTTTAGTTCTGTTTGTCCAAATTTAGCAAATAATATGTCTATGGATTCATAAAAATGAGTAGAACACATTAGAGCAATAATTCGGTATTTTTGAGTTGGTAAAAATCACGTTTTATACAGAACCATTTGTGGAGTATTTTGAGTATAAAAATTGTCGTGTAAATTATTTTTGAGTGAATCCTTTTGCACATGATTGTATATTTAATCCTCTGTACTGTAGGATCTTAATCAAATTTTATTTTAGTACGTAGGATTTGTGTAGCATCTGTTAGTCAAGTGTGGCTTATTTTAGTGTTATAAAATGTTTTAAATAATCACTTTGCACTAAAATTATTACAATTAGCATACACCTTATATAAAGGACCAGTAGGTGTTTGTAGTGTTCAGAACCGTGCTGTAACAACTTGTTCACTAAAATATTTTGGTGTATGGTTGCATGCATTTTGTTGTATTCATGTGTTGTTTTGTGATGCTAGTTTTGAGAATGTGCTTTTTGCTTGATTGTATTTTTGTAGACTTTGAGGAGTGTAATCTTTGAAAGATCAAGAAAAGTACCTAAATATTCTACTACCAAGGCAAGTGGCACTATGATCAAGTCCTACTGTTTTCATTATACTTAGTGGATTTTTGTAGTATATGCATGATAGACTATATTATTATGCTATGCTATATCTCCTATGTAGAGTAGGGAATGGTAGTTTCTACTTGGTAGGTGAAACATCATAAGATTAGAAATGCTTAGTCCTACTATAGTTTTAGGGGTGGAATATCATATTATGATTATATGGAGTATTGAAAAATATATCTTTTCTATAATAAAACAAGTTCTTAATGAAACACCTGGGTGGAAATGGGACTTGCTTGGATTATGTTGAGTGGTTACTCAGGGGCCATGTCTATGGTTGGCTGGTGTATCGCGCTTGTGGACGGCCACCCAGGAATAAAGAGATTGGATATGTTCTTGTCATGAAGCTTCCAGTGCAGCCACATGGCATATGGGCTCTGCCTTAACCGACTAAGTTGCGAGAACTCAGCCAGACGGACAGAGGGTGGTAGTGATTATAGGATGGAACGCGTCCGTGGTGGTCTAAGGGATTGATTCTGAAAAGTCTTGTCTCGATGCATGTCGAGTCTTGTGGGGAAAGTGCACCCCCTCTTGAGAGGGTAAAACTAAGTACTTAGCCGTGTCCCCGGTTACGGACAACTTCTGAGCCTCAAGACAATGAAGCAGAATCAAGAATCTCATCATTCTAATTTCTCTAAGTTAAAACTTGATGGGTGAACAAGGGTTGTTGGTTCATTGATTTCTATCAATGGAACCTAGGTTCACTGATTTCTATCAGTGGTACCACTATGTTGTGATTGGAAATATTACCTAGAGGGTATCCAGTGTAACTTAGTTGTTAATAAGTGTTGCAAACTATTTATAAAAAGATAGGGAAAAACTTTCTTGCTGCAAACTAGCCAAAGCTCTACCTGGCCAGATATGCATGTAGTAATAGGTTCCACTTTATATCCACATACTAGTGACACTTGCCAATACAATTCAAAATGTATTGACCCTTGTGGCTGTAACTTATCATGTTGCAGGATTATTTGATGATAGTGAAGTTTGATGAGTAGTGATTACGAGTCTGTACCCAACATGTTTTCCTGTGGCACATGAAGATGAAGGACTCCATACTTTATAGTTATATCTGCTGCTTTGTAATAAGATAACAATATGAGCTATGTAAGTGTAATGAACTATTTTATTCCTGGATATGCGATGTAATATGAGCTTTGTTTCTTGATATTACATCTTAAATTGTGGGTGCTAGCTATTCGATCCAGGGACTAGCACTATAAACACAGGGACCTATACCTTACCGGGTTCGGCTCATGACAGATGGTATCAGAGCATACTAACCAATTCCCTAATTGTGAGAATGCTCCATATCTCAAGTAACGTGTTTCCTATGTGAAGTCACTAAACATGTCCCTGTCCAATGCCACATCTATCTTATAGTTCAAAATATAAAACGTCAAGTCAAGGATGGAAATTTTCAATCTCCCAATGATAGCCAAAGACTAAAGTCAAAGTAAATTCTCAAGAGACAACCTAGTCAAATTCCTTTTAAGGGTGGTAGTACCCTTGCTGTCCTGAAACTAACCTATTGTTTCTAGCCTTCCCGAATCTCGGGACGATATTCCTTTTAAGGGTGCATGGTAGCCTGTCACATCCCAAAATTTTCCGAATTTTGAAATATGAAAAAATTCAAACAAACAAAGAAAATAAATGATGAAATTTAGGAGGAAAAGAAACTTTTTGTTCCTCTATTGGAACCTTACTTAAAAAAAGAATTTTGAATGAGGAAGAGACAAACAAACTATCCAAAGATAAAATGCAATCATCCATGACATGTATCTTGTCAACCCCTGAAGAAAAAGGATAGACCCGAAACCTAAACACTAATAAGAGAAATCACCATCAAGTTCAATACAAGACTATAGCTTTGTCCCATATAAAATTGAGCAAGAGCATTCCTAAATGATCTTAAGGAAAAATAACAAAATTATAAAACCGTAGGAATTGGTTTCACACTATTTGGAGCCATAGATAAAAAGATATGGTTTATTAAGGAAAAGAAATAAGAAATAAGAAAATTCCAAGGCCAATAAAGCACCTACAAAAAATCAATAACTAAATGAAATAAAAGTACTCTTAAATGGTTTATAAAGATAATTATTAAACATAATTATACAAATGATAATCACCTTTTTTTTAAACTATAAATCAAAATATATAATTTATTTGGTAAAGAGAAAAGAGATGGGATTATATTGCAAAGTCAAGATAAGCTATATCTAAAATCCATGTCTAAATTAAAAAAAAGTATATTTAAATAACTTATAATGGTAAAGAATTATTTTATAAAACTTTGTAAATTGGTTTGACCCTTTTTGGAGTTTTAAATAAAAAGATATGAAGGAAATTAACTAAGTAAAAAAAAATAGGCCAAAGTAAATATTTATAAATGATATTGTTTGAATTGGATAATAAATAAGATAGATAATATCCTAAAATGATTTTGTTGATTTTACAAATTTTTGGAAATTTAAATGGATCCATTTAGAGCTCTAAATCAAAAGTTATTGAAGAAAACAGAAAAAGGAAACCGTTAAAAAAAAGAGACGTATACTCTATCTGACTCGGCTCAGTCCAGCAAGCCCTCTCCCTCTCATATATATTTTTTCCTTCCTTTCAAAGTGGGCCGCACTTCCTGGCCCATCTAGCCGATCGAACCCAGGCATGGATCATCTTCCTCGTGTCGTTCAAGTATGTGTCCATAAGTTTGAGCGCCATGGTTGTACCTCTTCTCCTCCCTCTCCCATCAATTCTAGTGGATCTCTCTACTCGCAATAAACACGAAATTTGTTGTATATCCAATGAATATTCCGTTCAGGGTATTAGTTCCCTATTTTATTGGGTTAATTGCCCAAACCGAAGCGGTGCTCCGAATGCCACCCGTCGGCATACATCACTCGATCTCCCTCCTCCTACCATAACAACGTGAAGCGAAGAGAGCACCATCTTCCCCTCGTTCTCTTCCATCATTTTGGTTCTCAAAATTTCTCGAGAGGAGGTCTGTAGAACTCATACCGATGATGCTAAGATCAGCCAAAAACCGGAATTCATCCTCAGATCTTGTCGTCCATGGAGAGAAACTTGTCAATTCCTCGAACTAGAATACTCTCCTCATCGTTGCCTACCTCCAGGACATGGTGGGACGACATTTTGTTTCCGTTGGTCGAGCCACCCGACGCCACCGCGGCTCCAGCTATGGATTGGCGCTGTCTTTGAAGACCAGCAAGCTCTCCGTCATGTCCATGAGTACTGCCTCGATGTCCTCTACGCCGTCCACGTCTTCTTCAACTCCGGATACGTTCCTAGCAACGAGAACATCAACGCCAAGCCCGTACCCGCTATTCCGGCGATCTCTCCGGCGAGCTATTCCGGTGAGCACTCCTTGTCCATCCGATCTTCATCTCACGGTCAAAATCAGATCATTTACCAAAGGGGTATCCTCCGGTCAGATTCAGCCTAGTGTCATGTCTATTTCTATTTTCGGATTTTTAGGACATAAGAACATAGGAACTTGCAAAAATCATATCTTTAGTTCTGTTTGTCCAAATTTAGCAAATAATATGTCTATGGATTCACAAAAATGAGTAGAAAACATTAGAGAAATAATTCAGTATTTTTGAGTCGGTTAAAATCACGTTTTATACAGAACCATTTGTGGAGTATTTTGAGTATAAAAATTGTCGGGTGTAAATTATTTGTGAGTGAATCCTTTTGCAAATGGTTGTATATTTAATCCTCTATACTATAGGATCTTAATAAATTTTTATTTTACTACATAGGATTTGTATAGCATCTGTTAGTCAAGTGTGGCTTATTTTAGTGTTATAAAATGTTTTAAATAATCTCTTTGCACTAAAATTATTACAATTAGCATACACCTTATATAAAGGACCAGTAGGTGTTTGTAGTGTTTAGAACCTTGTTGTAACAACTTGTTCAATAAAATATTTTGGTGTATGCTTGCATGCATTTTTTTTGTATTCATGTGTTGTTTTGTGATGCTAGTTTTGAGAATGTGTTTTTTGTTTGATTGTATTGTTGTAGACTTTGAGGAGTGTAATCTTTGAAAGATCAAGAAGAGTACCTAAATATTCTACTACCAAGGCAAGTGGCACTATCATCAAGTCCTACTATTTTCATTATACTTAGTGGATTTTTGTAGTATATGCATGATAGACTATATTATTATGCTATGTTATATCTCCTATGTAGAGTAGGGAATGGTAGTTTCTACTTGGTAGGTGAAACATTGTAAGATTAGAAATGCTTAGCCCTACTATAGTTTTCGGGGTGGAATATTATATTATGATTAAAACTGCTCATACTATTATTATAGTATAATCACGAGCGGTTGTATATGGCCTTATCGTCTAGTGATGCCCCTATCGTCTAGTGGTTCAGGACATCTCTCTTTCAAGGAGGCAGCGGGGATTCGACTTCCCCTAGGGGTAGGGAGTATTTTGAAAGGAGGTTAATCATAGATTATAAAAAAACCTAGAATAAATTCTTCCTGGGTCGATGCCTGCAATAGATCATGTAGGCGCGCGTTGCCGCGCCCATCACTTCACAAATAAAATGGTAGAAATTTGTATAAATATTGAATATGAAATATAAGATATTACGCGATACAAATATTGATAGGAGTGACTTCAAAATGATGATTGAATATTGATTCAAATAGTTTTTCACAAGAATGTAAATAATAATGGCCATAAGCTGGTACAATATGGACTGAGGGGACTTAATATTAAATTTATCATATTAAGCTCGTCCATAGTGCTTTGTAAGGTAGTGCTGACAAGAATGGGTAAGGAAGTTTGGAACAAGAGGTGCAATGAAGTATTACATCTTGTGCCATACAGATTCCTGCTAGTTAATATGTTTGAGTTTGTTCAAAAAAGAGTTGTTTCAAAAGACAAAGAGAAGTTGAAATGACCGATCTTAATAGAGAGCATGATTAGCTTATACCCATCTAAAAGCCTGACCCAAAACTCAGAAGGAAGTTAAGCATAGATCAGCTCCTTATCTCCCTCACAAGAGCACAGAATGGTCAGGTACCAATAGTGGAGTCGTGTCTAAACTCATTCTCTCTTTCAAGGACAAATCTTCTCCGTGGAACTCCTCTCTCCCTCTTGATTTTGTCTCCCTTGCATTAATATTAGTAAATGTGAACAATGGATATGTCAATGAACATTGTTGCATGACACTTGCATGAAATTTTCCTGAAAAACTTATGTTTGCAAGATAGCAAGTTTAAGAAGACAGGTTTATTATATATATTAAAGAAAAAGCTATTGTAAATCTAGACAATCATCTGGTGGAAAGCATGTAAGAAACCTTCAGCAAGAAAGTGTGTTCCAAGGCTAAAGGAATGATGAAACAATTTCTAACAGATAAATCAAATAACTTTATTATGTTCAGCTGAAACCTCACATTACCAAGCAACGATATTGTCTAAAGTTATCTAAAGCCAAGAGAGCCCTATAGCGATGAGAAATTAGAAACAACAGATACTATTCTAGCAGTTGTATTCTAATTTCTTATCAAAATTCAGTGTAATAATTAGCTACTTCTTTTTATTACCTTTTGCGCACTCTTTGTGTTGCTCCCTGTTCCACACCGAGCTAGAAAATTTACATGGAGCTCTGTTGTCATATCCATGAATATTGACCTGCATGAAAGTTTGTCGTATCAATAGAAAACTCAAGATAAAGAGTCCAATAATTGAATTTCTTGACATATCGTAGTTGTGAAAGAAACACCCTTAAAGTCCCTTGTTTGTGCTCTTTTAGTACTCGACTGTTAAGTAAGTTTGTATGTACCAAGCATAAACCAAAAATGAGCAGACATATATTAAAATCTCAATTTCCTGACCTCCTGTATCGACTCCTAGTAGCAGAAGTAACACTAATGGTGAAAAGCCTGAAGTTAATTTAAAACACTAAGAGGTGGTGTTGCATGTTGCATCACTATTGGAGATTATCCATAGTATATATTTGTCTTCGTCTGATGGAACGACAAGCCGACATGCAATCACTGCCTGTATTTAGTTTCTAAAACCTGAAGTAAAATATACGTGTGAACACTCATGTGCGAAAAAAATTCTTACCATCATACTATTAAATTCTTTGCAGGAGCTGTACAAACAATATATATGTCATTTGATTAGATAGAAAATGAATCAGGTGTAGAACAACTATAACATGTATTACCTTGTATCTGACTCCAGCCCTAAAGGCCACTTCTCGGTGCATTGGTTTACGATAATGTGATTAATCTAAAGGGCAAGATGGCCTTGCACATTATGTAGGTCGGCAATCAAGAGTCAGCCATCTTTTATCTGCTTATATATGATATGTCTCTGACATGGATGCTGCACAATAATAGAGCAAAAGAAGCTCTAAGGTTTACAAACTAAAAATATGCATGAGCATGGAGATCCATGTAAATCCTACTTTAATCGATAGAAAATATGCACACGCAAACATGATAGTTTCAGAGGAAACCACGTGATGGAAGGGGGGAGGGATTAGTCAGAATCCTTTCTACTACCCAATTCCGAGAGTCCATACAATCTGGTCCTATTTGCTCTGGTGGGGCGGACATGTAGAGACGAGGGAGGATGCTGGAGTGATGGCGAGCTGAGAGGCAACATCACCTGGAACCCATCGCGGCAACCTTGGCCAAGGTGTCTCATCAGCGCCGCGGGCGAGCTTTACCGAGGATGAAGGTGTGAACTCCTCCATTAGGGTTCGGGAAACCTGCACCATGTAGTCAATTCCTCTAGAAAGAGCTGCTTCATGTAGTAAATTCCTCTAGAAAAACTGAACTCCATCAGAAACAAACACTGGAACCTTCGTAGCTCCAAAGGATAAATTAAAGGTATGTATCTAAAACGGAAGATAAAGAGGCATGAAATCGGAACCACATTCATATCTCCAAAGCAAATGATCAACACAGTTCTGTAAGCCAGATGGAATGAAGCACATGTTTATGCCTAATTTAACTACAGAAAACAACGATTCAAAGATATAAGCAATGACATACCAAAACCTGTAGCATTACTTGGGCCTAGTGTATCGTACCATGAGGATTCCCATTTTCAGGCTCCCACCGATCGAAAAGTAGGATTGTAGACAGTGTTTATCATTAATGGGCAATGTTGAACCTAAACTCGCCACTTTGTGAAGCTGAAATCATACCCGAGTTAAAGTTCAGGGAGTTCCTACTAATGAAAAACATGAGTCATACAGGGATTCCTGAGTTCATGTCCACAAAATGCCCACCGAGAAAAAAACTGACACAATGGATTCGCGAGTTTAGATTCACAAAGTTCCCGCTGATGAAAAACATGGGTGCGGTACCATGTTTTTCTTGAGTGGGAGATTTTTTTATCCTAAACTCGCCATTTTGCGATCGTAATCTCGCGACGAGTTCACAAAGTTGCCACCCATGAAAAACATGCCTCAAGCGTGCACACACATACGGGGGCTATGTGGCACCTTCATAGATGAAAAAGACAAGTAAAGTCAAGCTCATGTATGTTACAACAGTAATACAAATAAACATGTGAAGTGAAACTATATTTAAATTGAACACAGAAACTTTGGAATAATCTACCATACAAAACAGTACACTGACTGTTCTCACAACATCCTGTCAAGATGTCCATTAGACATCAACACAACAAATCAGCAACTCCATCTTCATAGAGGTTATCAGTCTAACATAATTGATCAATATATCAACAATAAAAATCAGATGCTGCAAAATAAAGAAAGAGCTCTCACGAGGAGAGATAGCAGACCTTAGGAGAGGGAACAATCCCTTTCCGCTATATCTGAATATCTGATCAGCAGATCACAGGGAAGCACATGGAGAAGAATGACAGGAGAAGGTCACCTAGGCCTCCAGAACTTTGGATTGGAAGCATGCCAAATGAGGTATCACCAGCCATTGACTCTTCTTTCCTTCTTGTGCCTCGTCCAGATGCATCAGAGAGCGAGCCAGGTGGCTGTGAACCTCAGGCACGGCGACACAAGACGTCGGATGGAGGGATAGGCGCCGCTGCATGTGACAGAGGCCAGGGGAGAGGCTCCGCAACACGAGATGTGGTCTGGGGAAGAGACACCACCGCCGCATCACCTGACTCGTCTTCTCCCTTGACACGTGGTCTGACTCGTCTTCTCCCTTGACGTATCGTCACTCATCTCCGCCCTGCCGCATCGCATCCCCAATCCCTCCCGTCGTCTCTTTTTCTTCCCCTGCGGAATCATGTCTAAAAAGCCCCCTTTTTTGGTACCAGGTAAATTCTGTCGATCAGAATTAATGGGCTGCGTTCGGCGCCAAATTAATTGGAGAAAGTCTACGATCAAAAAAAATAAAAAAATTCAGAGGAAGTCTTCTTGACGCGCAGAGGAGCGTCCCCAAGGGATACTTCGGCCCAAGTGGGATCTGAGAAAAATCCAATGGCCAGAAAGAGGCAAATGACACAATCCGAGATCTGAGAAAAATCCAATGGCCAGAAAGAGGCAAATGACACAATCCGACGACCACAAACGTAAAGGCTGTGAGATTGCTCCATCTTGTCCCGGTTATAATATCCCTAATATGGAGTATTGGAAAATATATCTTTTCTATAATAAAACAAGTTCTTAATGAAACACCTGGGTGAAAATGGGACTTGCTTGGATTATGTTGAGTGGTTACTCAGGGGCCATGTCTATGGTCGGCTGGTGTATCGCACTTGTGGATGACCACCCAGGAATAAAGAGATTGGAGACGTTCTTGTCGTGAAGCTTCTAGTTCAGCCACATGGCATATGGGCTCTGTATTGACCGACTAAGTTGCGAGAACTCAGCCAGACGGACAGAGGGTGGTAGTGATGATGGGATGGAACACGTCCGTGGTGGTCTGAGGGATTTCTTCTGAAAAGTCTCATCTCGATGCATGTCGAGTCTTGTGGGGAAAGTGCACCACCTCTCGAGAGGGTAAAACTAAGTACTTAGCCGTGTCCCCGGTTACGGACAACTTCTGAGCCTCAAGACAATGAAGCAGAATCAAGAATCTCATCATTCTAATTTCTCTAAGTTAAAACTTGATGGGTGAACAAGGGTTGTTGGTTCATTGATTTCTATCAATGGAACCTAGGTTCACTGATTTCTATCAGTGGTACCACTATGTTGTGATTGAAAATATTACCTGGAGGGTATCCAGTGTAACTTAGTTGTTAATAAGTGTTGCAAACTATTTATAAAAAGATAGGAAAAAACTTTCTTGCTGCAAACTAGCCAAAGCTCTACCTGGCGAGATATGCATGTAGTAATAGGTTCCTGTTTATATCCAGATACTAGTGACACTTGCCAATACAATTCAAAATGTATTGACCCTTGTGGCTGTAACTTATCATGTTGCAGGATTATTTGATGATAGTGAAGTTTGATGAGTAGTGATTACGAGTCTGCACCCAACATGTTTGCATGTGACACATGAAGATGAAGGACTCCATGCTTTATAGTTATATCCGCTGCTTTGTAATAAGATAGCAATATGAGCTATGTAAGTGTAATGAACTATTTTATTCCTGTACATGCGATGTAATATGAGCTTTGTTTCTTGATATTACGTCTTAAACTATGGGTGCTAGCTATTTGATCCAGGGACTAGCACTATAAATACAGGGACCTATACCTTAGCAGGTTCCTGTCATGACAACAATCACCGTGTAGTGTGAGCTCACATCTTAGGTCTAAGTGCGGGAGGCGTTGAGAATGCAGCAACACTCAGAGTTTCTTCAAGATAGCACAACGTGTAGCAACTTATGCAATGTACACGACACACAAGTCATGAACATTCATCTCAAAAAAGCCTAGAAGAAAATTTAAATATATTGCCAAAATCCTAAATTAGAGTACAGATGAATTAAGGAAGTACGGGCACCATGAAGAAGCATTAATATAATAAACTATCAAAAACAAGAACAAAATGTCCAGAAACACCTTAGAATAGATTTTTCTTTTCTGAATAGGCATATTCGAACATGTTTCAAATTCAATGCAGCCATGCTAAAATAGTAAGTTGGTCTCGAGGCACATCCATTTCTGCATACGTTGCATGGTAGTTGCATACGCCTCGCTCTCGCCAGAGTATATAGCATAAAACCACCACAATTCAGTTGAAATTTACCAAACACCACCACTTTACATTTGCGGGATAAAATTTCACCATATTTTGCTAGCAGAAAACACTAAAACTCGTTTAGAGCCAAATTGACACGGAATCTGACACCCCGACCCCACCTGCAGGCTGACGTGGCAACTCCTAGACGGCGCTCAGACAAGTCCGTCACTGGACGTTAACGGCGCGGAGCGGGACCCACCTCGATAGCATAAAACCACCACTTTAGTGTTCAAATTTACTGAACGCAGCCACTTTACGGTGCGCGACAAAATCCCACCATATTTTTTATGCATTTTTATCATTTAAATTCAGTATTTTCAAATAATGCATGTTATATGTGTTTTGTGACCTGAAAAATATCAGGAATTTGAATATGATATCCAAAATAATTTTTAAACAATTTAATTTTTCGAACTATTAAAATGCTATTAAATGCATATTCTTAATAAATCCGTATCTTTTATTCTGTAATTTCGAATTCGATAAATAATATGTCTAAATCGATCAGCGCAATGAGACATTTCCAACTATGCATTCTATGATATCAATTAATGCATACATCATATAAATCCTAAAGAGATCTAAGCTCCCTTGTTTTGGAGGCTTGTCCTTGCTTTGGCCGCTTAGTGCTAGGTGGGGCCTATTTTTGTGAAGTGAGACGGTTTGGTGACCTGTGGTTCAATTTTCTTACTTTCCAATGGAATTAGGAACCGTCTTTGATTCGGTGAGGGGCTTTGTTAGGCCCTACCTTGTGATGGTGTTTATTTTGCTTGTGGGTCTGTCCTTCTTTGTTGATGTCCTGCGTGTCGATGCGGCCGTGCGTTACGTGGAGTGGTGTTGTGGACGGGTCGGTTTGGTGGAGTTTTTTTGTATTCAGCTTATTGTTTTTCTTTTTATTCTTTGCATTGTTTTGGCAGACATAGATATATAAATACCTTACATTTCACGTTCTTTGGTGTTGGAGAACCGGTCGATCCCGGTAATAAAAAAGAATGCAATAAAACTTGGAATCACACTTATGACAAACTGTCGCGCTACATACCGTCGCAAGCCACACACCAAATGGAATAGAAACGACAATGACCAGGAACAAAAAAGAAAGTACTACCGTCGATATAAAACTTAAACGCAAATTCGTAGAAGATGGCGCAGCGGAGCGCGCCGAGCTCATCTAGTATTAACTATATAGCAAGGTTTATGCAAGTAAAACATTAATAATTAATGAAAATGCTTTATTCTTGTTCCTATACCTCACTTATGTCATGCTATGTTATACCATGCAATTATGAATCATTCCATCATGGCATACCATGTTTAGCTTGTTGCATATGTTTCAAATGTTTGCATATTTTATTTAGTATGGCCATTTGTGTGTTTGTTTTTTATTCCAGATAGATGTCGAGCAAGGAAGTTATCAGGAGACCCAAGAGTACTATTCGGAACCTAGATATTCTACTGCTGATCTTTCAGGCAAGCATTTTCTCATGCTTGTATGTACATATAGTACATATTGTCTCTATTTTTATCCTTACATCATGGTGTCACGATCTGAATTAAATTGCAATTCTAAATACTGCATAGCCTTTACTTTTAAATCCCACTGAAACTTGTACCCTTAACCTTATCAACCATTACTATAGGAGTTGTTTGAGCCATGCAGTAGTAAAACTACATTACTACACAATTTAGTTGTTTAGGTAACTCGTTGTCTAATAGACTCGTACTGGTGCCTCTTTCTTTAGTTTTCCCATCACTACAGTGAGCGGATAAAGAACATATCTCAGATATTGCCCACCGGTGCCTCTTTTTAGTTATCTCATTACTACATAATTTAGTTGTTTAGGTACCTCGTTGTCCAACACACTCGCACAAACCTTACACATGCAGTTCTACTACTCGTATGGCTCAAACAACTCATATTTTTCTTGTTTTGCAACAAGCAAAACATGGTATGCCATGATGGAATGATGCACAATTATATGGTATAACGTAGCATGACATGGGTAAGGTGTAGGAACAATAATACAACATTTTCATTAATTATTAGCCATGTTTTACTTGCATAAACATTGTTGTTTACTTAATATTTATATGATGCATGCTTCAATCGATATCATGGAATGCATAGTTGGAATGGAATCGTCGCGCTGATCGATTTAGACATATTATTTGTCAAATTCGGAATTACGGCATAAAAGATACGTATTTATTAAGAAATAGTCATTTAATAGCATTTTAATAATTTGAAAATTTAAATTGTTCAAAAATTATTTTGGATAACATATTCAAATTTCTGGCATTTTTCTGATCACAAAACATATATAACATGTATTATTTGAAAATACTGAATTTAAATGATAACAATGCATTACAAAAATATGATGGGATTTTGTCGTGCACTGTAAAATGGTGGCGTTCGGTAAATTGGAACACCAAAGTGGTGGTTTTATGCTATCGAGGTGGATCCCGCTCCGTGCCGTTAACGTCCATTGACGGACTTGTCTGAGCGCCGTCTAGGAGTTGCCACGTCAGCCTGCAGGTGGGGTCGGGGTGTTAGATTCCGTGTCAATTTCACTCTAAACGAGTTTTAGTGTTTTCTGCTAGCAACCAACCAAAATATGGTGGGATTTTGTCCCGCAAATATAAAATGGTGGTGTTTGGTAAATTTCAATTGGATTGTAGTGGTTTATGCTATATACTCCTCTCGCCATCATCGTGACTTCATGAGTTGTTGCAACAAGGTTTCCTAGCACAAGGTGATCAGTTGGTCATTCACCGTCAGCAAGTTAAAGGTACACACGCACGTATCGTTATTTTCACTGATCTGCTTTTTAACCAGTGTACATGTCCGTTGTTCTGTCAACAAGTGCGTACCCCTCGAATCAGACTTTCGCCCGTTACATTAATATAGCAACCAATACAATCCGGTATAACCGGTATAACCATGAGATCACTGCTGGGACTGACAGCATAACAAAGCCCAAAAGAAAAACCAAGAGAAAGAAAAAAAAGAAATGCCGATGACGCCGGACGGACAAAAACGAGGATGGCTCGAAACCGCTGTGCTCACTGATACATTGCAAATGTATCTATAATTTTTGATGTTCCATGCTTGATTTTATCCACTTTCTTGTGTTTTGTTCCAACTTTGGAGTACTTTTCATATGGTTTCTTGGACTACCCTATCCACAAGAGCCACAGGAAAAGGACAAATTACACTTGGAAGGTCCCTATTAGAACTCCTTGGAGCAATAATAGATGTGGAAAAGGGGACCATGCACCTTTCTTCTCCACCAAACAATCATATTTTCCCCAAGGTTAAGAATAAAAATAAGAGAGGTAAGGGCAAGAAATTTGGTCTTAGTGCTTCTTCATTTGAGAACACTTGATTCTTTCTTGCTTCTTATGCCTAACTTAAAGGCGTTAAAAAAGTACTTATTGGGAGATAACCCAAAAGTTTTAGATGAGTCTTGAAAGTTATTACCTCTGTAATAACCTCGCCTTATCCTTTTTATTTGCTTTTTGTGCCAAGAGTAACCTCTAATGACAGAGAAGTAATGATTGGGAAAGTTGATGTCCCGAAACAGATTTTTATGCTTCACCGTAAAAATTCGTGTAAAATCTCTGAACGTCTTTTGAGGCGTGAATTTTTGTGCTTCTACCCCAGGTTGTTATCTAACTTTTGTTAGTTCAACACTTTTTGATTTGAGCAACAAAAGGTCTTCTAAAAAATTCGTCTTTACCTGCTGGTCTGTTTTGACAGATTTCTGCCATTTTCTGCATTTGCTTCTTGTTGATTCCTTCTTGAGTTCTTTTGGGGAATTGAGATTTTTGAGGGAAGTGCTACAGTAGCTAGTGTTCTAATGGAGGTTTATTTGGTGTTAGAACTGAACCTTAGGACTTATTTATCTTGAGTGCACTAATGTTGCTAATAAAGATTGTGTGGAGTTTTGTATGAAGGAAAAATTTCAGGTGTATGGAAGGAATGAGTAATGAGATGAAGGATGGACTAAAGCTCAAGCTTGGGGATGCCACGCGTGTCACCCCAAGAAATATCCAAGAAGTACAAGCGTCAAAGCTTGGGGATGCCCAAGCTATCCCCCTCTTCATCAGTAAAAATCTCAGGTTTCTTCCAAACGGTTCATTTTTATTGTTTCCTGCACAGTTATGTTGTTCTTGGAGCGTCTTCTTTTTTGTTTTCGTTTTGGTTTTTCGTTTGCTTGGTTTGCTTAGTTTTCTGAATAAATTGGTTGGACCCCCTCTTTCATACATTGGTTTGCAAATAGTTTGGTTTGGTTTGGAAAAGAGTAGGAAAGTTCATGCTTTTGTGGTAAAAAGAGCTCGTTTTTGACTGTGGCCTATGCTTTGTCATGACATGCTTGATATTGTTTTAGCCTTTTGCTTAGTATTCTTTGCTGTATAATCACTTGTTATAAACAATTGATATTTCTTAATGTGCCTTGGATGAATCATGCGTTGTTTTAGCATATTAAAGCATAGTATAGTGGTATTCTCCTTTGATGCTTTATTTGGGTTGACTTGGCGCATGCTCACACTATGTTATGACTATCTCAAGTCACCATAGCCTTTATGATCCTTTAGTTTTCAACTTGTAGTATCACTTTATGCTTTTATCAATGATGTTTTGTCGCTCTGCATGATTATGGCCATTATTGCTCTCTTAGTTTGTCGCTCCTAGTCTTTTGCTAGCCTCCACAACAAAGTATGAGTTCCACTCATGCATCCAACTCCCTAAACCAAGTTATTCCAAAGAGTCCACCATACCTACCTACTAGCTTATGCTATTCCAAGTATATTCATGCTTTTGTTTACCTTCCAAATTAAACTTGTTATGAGAAAACTAGTGATTAAATCTCTCACGAACTTGATGGCACACTTTACTTTACTTGCCCTTAATAAACTTGAACCATTGTGTCTTCTATGTTGTATATGCTTGCACTTATTTGTTGGGAATTAGCAGAACCATGCTTTCATGGGGAAGGCTTTCAACATTGCACTTGGTACTTGTACCTAGTTGATATCATGCTCTTTTGTATATGGATGTCGTCGGTGTGAAATGAAAGGGGAGCTTGTAAGTCCATGGAGTTATGTATATGTATTAGAGAAACGCATGGGCCGCTGGCCTAATCCATGCTGACATGGTGGAAACCTGCAGCGTAACCATAATGAGCTGTCTATGAAGCATCCTTCTTATAAAAAAAAGAGTCCTCTATTGAGAAAAAAGAGAAAAAAAGAGATACTATGAAAAGAGGAAAGAGAGAAAAAAGCACCATATTCCCATGGTAAATAAGAAGAATGCTGAGATGCTCGTTGTCTGCTTGCCTTGTCATTTTGATATGGGGATTCTTCCGTATCATCGGGCAAGGGGTACCCCGTTGGCGGTTCTCAATGATACACATGTACTTACAATGACAAGAACTTACCGGTGACTAAACTTGAGTAGCATGAGGAGCGGCCCTAGTATACAAGGGACATGAGATTTCTGACTTATACTTCGTCAAGCATGTACACCATAGTTTGTTCACTTTAACCTTAATCACTTCAAGATGCTTATGATAGGGGCAATGAGAGCTGAAAGCTATAAGTACCATAATTTTTGGAAGCTCTTTATGAGACTTCAATCCCTACTTCCTTTTACAAAGGCCTTTGTCCCACCATTATATTGAGTCTCCACCTTCTATCTTTATGCACTTAATTTGAGAGCATAGTGGCCATTCTTAGTTCTATGTGCATTGTCCCAAGACTAGTTGATTGATGCATACTTTGACATTGCTTGTTTTAAACTATTGTATCTAGTCACTCTTATGAACTTTGAAGGTGTCCTATACATTTATATTTGCTACTCTATCAAGGGACAAGCTGAATACTAGTATGCTATGTTTTCTTTATGTGAAACAAACAAACGTCTTGCAAAGCATTGTTATTCATGAATCTTTTTTATGCCTTTTCATGTTGCAACATAGTTTCTTTGCTTATTGCTAGAACTTTGTATTTCATATTATGATTGAAGTACTATGATCCTAGCTTTGAATGTTTTACAAATACTTTGATCAAGTCTTTGATGGTGCATGTCACCTCAAAAATTATTCTTTCTTTTTATCACTTACATACTCGAGGACGAGCAGGAGTTAAGCTTGCGGATGTTGATACATTGCAAATGTATCTATAATTTTTTATGTTCCATGCTTGGTTTTATCCACTTTCTTGTGTTTTGTTCCATCTTTGGAGTACTTTTCATATGATTTCTTGGACTAACCTATTAACAAGAGCCACAGTGCCAGCTGCCTGTTTTCTGCTGTTTTTGGTTCCAGGAAAGTCAGAAAATGAATATTCTCGGAATTGGACGGGACAAAAGCCAAAGTGCCTATTTTTCCGGATGTCATCAAGTGCCAGAATACGAGACGGAGAGGGGCCAGTGGGCGGCCACACCACCTGGCCACGCGGCCAGGCCTGGCCCACGCCAGGGAGTGGTGTGGCTAGCCCAGACACCCCCTCGGCCTCTCCTTCCGACTATATATTGCCCTCGGGACGAAAACCCTAAGTACCCGAGCAAAAATCCACGAAAGAGTATGTAGCCGCCGTCATCTCCATCCCTAGATCGGGAGGGATCTGAAGCTCTTCCCAGCACCCTGCCGGAGAGGGGAATTCACCCTGGAGGCCTTCTTCATCACCATGCAAGCCTTCGGTGTGATGCGTTAGTAGTTCAACCTTGGACTACGGATCCATGTAGTAGCTAGATGGCTGGTTCTCCTCCTTTGTGCTTTCATGTTTAGATCTTGTGAGCTCTGTTCATGATCAAGATCATCTATTTGTAATTCTGCATGTTGTGTCTGCGGGGATCCGATGGATATTGAGATTATATTTCAAATTGATTATTGATTCTATCATGTCTTTGTTATTTGTGATCTTGCATACTTTCCGTTGTTAGTACCTATCTTGGCCAAGTAGATGCTAGCAACTCCAAGAGTTAGTATTTATGCTCGATAGTGGGTTCATGCCTCTGGTAATCTGGGGAAGTTACAGAAATCTCTAAGGTACTATATGTGTTGTTGCTACTAGGGAGAAAACAACAATCCTTTGTTCATAGAACAATCATATTGTTTACTTTACACGCAGTTCGTAAAGCAATAATCTGTTGCTTGCAACTTAATACTGGAGGGGGTTCGGATGATAACCTGAAGGTGGATTATTAGTCATAGATGCAGTTGGATGGCGGTCTATGTATAATGTTGTAATTCCCAATCAAGTCTCAAAGGAGTCAAGATGATTAGTATATGCATGTATTTCTTTCTCGGTGTTTGTCAATTGCCCCGCTATAATTTGTTTACCCAGCATGTTATCTATCTTAAGGAGATCCACCTCTAGTGAACTATGGATCCCGGTCCTTTTCTTTACATACAATCTACAAACTATTACTGCTTTGTGTTTACTTTCTGCAAACTTTTACTTCTTTCCATTCGATACGTTTAATCCTTTGTTTTCCGCAAAACACGGTGAGATTGACAACCTCATCGCAAGTTGGGGACAAAGTTCTGTGGTTGTGTTGTGCAGGTCTCCACGTTGCTACTAGCACCGGTAGTGCGCCTTGCCAAGGCTCAGCTAGTAACACCTTTGGGGTGTTTCCTTGCTCCTACTGGTTCGATTAAACCTTGGTTTCATAACTGAGGGAAACTTGCTGCTGTGTTCATCATACCTTCCTCTTGGGGTTCCCAACGATCTCTACATCAACACCACCATCAAGCATTTTTCTGGGCGCCATGCATTGAGCCATCACTCACATGTGCCCACCGGAGAATTCCCACCACACACCTATGCCTTCGAACTGCCTTGTACCAAGCAACACCTTCAAAAAGGGGGGCGACGACGACGCTGTTGCCCGGACTGGTCCTAGGATTTCTCCCGTTACACGGGGGGATGGAACGGGGTACACCAGTGTCAACACCCGGATTTTTAATCGCAGATGCCTGTTATGCCATACATCGCAATCCCAGGATTACCATTTCTGAGAGACATAACAGATTGGATATCACAATACATCATCCATTACAAACCATAATAAGGTCTTACACGAATAAAGGATCTCATGATCCAGTCTTAATACAACAAGCAGCGGAATAAAGTAATAAGCATAGCGGTGGGGTCCATCTTCAGGGGCACATGCAATGCTGACGATGGAAGATAGTCCTAGTTATCATAGCCGTCCTGCTGTCCTTCATCTTGGTAGTCTCCTTGATAGTTTAGCCATAGGAATAGCCAGGGAGAAAAGCCATGAGTACTCTTTAAGTACTCGCAAACTATCACTAACAAGTAAGGTAGTTCTAGTAGGATTGCTAACTCTAAGTTTATTTATAAAACTAAGTTTGAAACCTAAGCTGAGTTTAGAAACAAAGAAAAATAAAATAAAGTTTGAAATCACCTAAGAGGGAACTTAAATCATCATGGTCACAACTCTATTGTGGTCAAGTAAAGTCACAATTTATTTCATAAGTTGTTTTGAAAACATCTGACAACAGAACGGTATGGACACTCCAACTGTCCATAACCGCGGACGTGGCTATTCAAATAGTTTGACACTCTGCAGAGGTAGTACACTTTCACCACAAGATTCGATACATCCGTTAGGGATAACCCTAAATCATCATACTTAGTATGCAGATAATCAAACATAACCTTTCCTTTATACACCCTAGTATAAGCACCTGTCCTATGAGTATGGCCTCCCAACCATGACCATCTGTCATCTTGGGCTGCATAGGTGGACAACATTGAGAGGTAGCCTCAGCTCAAACCTCTCCCGCGAGGGAAATAATACTAATGCATATAAACTTCCGGCTAAGCCTTACCCAATTCAAGTATTGTGGTTGTACGGTAAAATTGGAATGGTATCGCATCCGAACCCAACCATCAGTTTTGTAAAAGGGCTAAGGCTCATGCCTCAACATTTTCATCATCATAAACCATTTGTGTTTCTCAACACATGTCAAAACATCTCAATAGAATGACTCATCATTCCAAGGTTTTCACAAGTCATTTTCACCAAGTATTCCCATCTAAAATGAATCAAGTTTTGGTTTAGCTCTAAACTACTAAGTTAAGAGTGTTCACTAAGGTGGGATGCTAATATCAATCTCATGCCATAGAATGACATCTCAATCTAACTAGATAGGTCAAGTTTTATACTTTTTATGCTACCTTATAAAGTAAACAAAGTAAAAGCTTGGAAATAAAACTTGGGGTAGGTAATAGTCAAAGTGGTATAACCAAAGCATGCCTAATGCATCTTTCTTAGGTTATCTAGCTTAATTCTAGCTTGCTAACAATAGCTTGCTCAATTTACTTGAAGCGCTAGGCTTGCATTGTTAATGATGGCTTGCCTTGGTTGGTGCAGTGGTTGAAGTTTTCTTCTTCCTCCTCTTGGTAGAACTCCTCCTCCTCGAAAGCTTGGTCGGCACTATCGTCTATAAATACATACAGGATACACAATCACCAAACAAAGCTTAACTACTCTACTTAGCACATTAAGGAAAAAGTTTGATGATCTATTATCATCCCAAGCATCACAAGGTTTAATTAACTAGTTCCATTCTTTTTATTTGAGAAAAGTAATTTCTACTCATTGAAATTAACTAAGATTTAATATTCTCCAATTAAAATATGGGATCATGTGGACACATGTCATCACCACATATTCTAACATATGGGAATGTGATTTAAGGGTTGGATCATATTTTAATAAGTTTAAGTTTAATAATTAATGATTTAAAGTGACTAGAAATGCCTATATAGCATTATTTTGGTACTAGTCCAAAGTCACTGCATGTAAACCTTAATATTATTACATATTCAGATAGGTATGGTTAAATGTGATTTTTGAGAGTTGGAATCAACTCAAAAGCTATTATGGTTGATTTTAGAAAAGTGTTTGAATGTGCAAAAGCTTCTGTCTTGTTATTTTTACTAGGAGAGATCTCTAACTCTAAATGATTTAAATCCAACGGTCTTGGATACATAATTTCAGTAGCTTTCCAACAAAATTGGAATCACTCAATTTGGTTCAGTAAATCTTCTTAAATTGATTTTTAAACTAAGGGATAGAATTGATTTTAAGTCTAAATAGAAAAATCCTAATTTGAATGTCTGGGTCAACGCGGGAAACTAAATGGGTCGGCCCAGTAACGCTCAGCGGTGCAGAGGGCTACTGACAGGGGGTCCCGCATGTCAGTGATACTTAAAACCCGAAACGGTATGGGGAGATCTAGGCCACACGATTAGAACGCAGATCAACGGCTCACGGTCGTCGTCGACGACGGACTGGTCGCCGGCGAGACCAAACCCTAGACGGCCGGTGGGAGTCTACTGGGGACGTACTAGGGCTCCAGCTAGTGCGGCGAGGCGGGCGATCGAACTGGACGGTGACGGCGGGCTCATGCGAGGTCGCGGCAGGGGCTGAGGTGGACGGAATTGATGGCTCAGTGTTGATGTAGAGCTCATTGGAAACCCCAAGAGGAAGGTATGATGAGCACAGCAGCAAGTTTCCCTCAGTTATGAAACCAAGGTTTAATCGAACCAGTAGGAGCAAGGAAACACCCCAAATGTGTTACTAGCTGAGCCTTAGCAGGGCGCACTACCGGTGCTAGTAGCAACATGGAGACCTGCACAACAAAACCATAGAACTTTGTCCCCAACTTGCGATGAGGTTGTCAATCTAACCGTGTTTTGCTGAAAACAAAGGATTAAACGTATCGAATGGAAAGAAGTAAAAGTTTGAAGAAAGTAAACACAAAGTAGTAAACAGTTTATAGATTGTATGTAAAGAAAAGAATCGGGATCCATAGTTCTCTAGAGGTGGCTCTCCTTAAGATAGATACATGCTGGGTGAACAAATTACAGCGGGGGAATTGACAAACACCGAGAAAGCAATACATGCATATACTAATCATCTTGACTCCTTTGATATTCGATTGGGCATTACAACATTATACATAGACCGCCATCCAACTGCATCTATGACTAATAATCCACCTTCAGGTTATCATCCGAACCTCCTCCAGTATTAAATTGCAAGCAACAGATTATTGCTTTACAAACTGCGTGTAAAGTAAACAATACGATTGTTCTATGAACAAAGGATTGTTGTTTTCTCCCTAGTAGCAACAACACATCTAGTACCTTAGAGATTTCTATCACTTCCCTAGATTACCAGAGGCATGAACACACTATCGAGCATAAATACTAACTCTTGGAGTTGCTAGCATCTACTTGGCCAAGATAACTACTAACAACGGAAAGCATGCAAGATTAAAAATAACAAAGACATGATAGAATCAATAATCAATCTGAAATAGCATCTCAATATCCATCGGATCCCCGCAAACACAACATGCAGAATTACAAATATATGATCTTGATCATGAATGGAGCTCACAAGATCTAGACATGAAAGCACAAAGGAGGAGAACCAGCCATCTAGCTACTACATGGATCCGTAGACCAAGGATGAACTACTTAGGCATCACACCGGAGGCTTGCATGGTGATGAAGAAGGCCTCCATGGTGAATTCCCCTCTCTGGCAGGGTGCCGGGAAGCTTCAGATCCCTCCCGATCTAGGGATGGAGATGACGGCGGCTACAAACTCTTTCGTGGATTTTTGATCGGGTACTTAGGGTTTTCGTCCTGAGGGCATCTTATAGGCGGAAGGAGAGGCCGAGGGGGTGCTGGGGTCGGCCAGACCACCCCCCAGCTCTTCTCCGTCTCGTATTTTGGCATCTGATGACTTTCGAAAAAATAGGCACTTTGGCTTTTGTCCCGTCCAATTCCGAGAATATTCATTTTCTGACTTTCCTGGAACCAAAAACAGCAGAAAACAGGCAGCTGGCACTCTGGCTCTTGTTAATAGGTTAGTTCCAAGATATCATATGAAAAGTACTCCAAAGTGTGGACAAAACACAAGAAAGTGGATAAAACCAAGCATGGAACATCAAAAATTATAGATACATTTGCAATGTATCAGGAATCGACGGCAACTTCTCCTCCTCTGCAGAGGCTACCTCCGGTGCAATTCCGGCGAACGTTGGCTCGAGCGGCTCCGGCGAGAGAGGGGAAATGGTCAGTGGAGAGAGGGGAGTGGAATGGTGTGAAGAGATGGTGTTGGGGTGACCTCCTTATATAGGCTCAACGGTGAGACCGAGAGGCATGGGCGCGGCTCGTCGGTGACGGTGAAACAGGGGGCTACCGGCGTGGGTGAGGTAGGCGGACGGTGGGCGGTCTGCTGGCGGTCAGCTATGGCGCAATGGCGCGGTGGCATATGGTCGGGAGCTTCCGGCGCTCTGGGAGACAGGGGCGGTGCTCGACACGGCTCCTGGCGACTGTGGGTCGCGCAGCGGTGCATGGCTGTGTCTGGCGGGGTGCTGGTGTCGAGGTGGAGCGGTGTGCGTGATTTGGTGTCGAGGCGCGGTATGCTGCGTGCTGGCGGCGATCGCGCTCTGGCTGCGCGCAGAGAGAAAGGGCGGCGAGGCTGGGGAGTGGTCCAGAGGCTATCTGCGGTCGTGGGGTGGACCGTGGGCGGCGGTGAGGTGGCGCCTAACTTCCTAGAGCGGCGGAGAGGGGCTGGCGGTCTCCTGCGCCTTGTGCACGCTTGGCCGGCGAGCATGGCGTCGGGACGGCATGGCACTGGCGCTAGGGGCTAGGGATAGAGGTGGGTTTGGTCTGGTTGGGCTTGGGGAGACAAAGATGATCAATGCACCCCAATTGGCTCGACAAGATTAGCTCCAAAACAGTAATAGTTAGGCCACATTTTGTCTGCCTGCCAACTGTTCGATCAAATGGCCGCATGAAAAAAAGTTTTGAATTTTTGAAAGATTTTTGGTGGAGTGGTGTAACTTATGCTTCAGTATCTAGGTTTGCTTGGGATTTTGAAATGGAGTTCATTTGAGTGGTTTTTGAATTAGTGTGATCTATACATATGAACTACATTCAATTTTCAATTGTCATTTAAATTTAGTGTTTGAAAGTTTTTGGGATGAAACAAAGTGGGCCTTGGCACATCACTACTTGTACTACCACAATTATCTCTGTTGGCATTTGAGTTCTAGGAATAGCCAAAGTAGGCTAGGTGATTAAAATGGCACAAATGACCATTTCTTTATTTTATTCTTTTTTATTTAATTTTCTTTGGGATTTGTTTGGGAATGATCTAGATGATGTTTAATTCACCTTAGAATCATTTTACAACCAATGGATCACTCAAACATGGCAATTCAAATAAACTCCTAATTTACATGCACAGACATATGAATGCTGATTTATTTTAAACGGAAAAGTTTCTATTAATCCTAAATTTGGTAGATTTGATCTTGATTAACTTTGGATTAAGTTTTGGGATGTTACAACCAGACACCCTATACTAGGAAGGTGTCGACCGCAGGCATCACCGTGACGGTGTCGGCTACGCTGACAGGGATTTCTCTCAACCCCCAGAACCCACAACCCCGACAGACCGAAGCACTCCCCCAAACTTGCCGACCACCAACATGCACCACCACGGTCTTGATGACACCATTGTCGTCTCCCCGAGACAAACATTGCGAGGTCGACTAGACCGAAATTAAAGAACCGTAGGCAAGGAGCGGCAACACCGTAGCCCCGTGGGAGGGAGCAAGCTCCACCACCATAGACGGTAGCTGGCCGGGCGCAGCGGCAAGAGCAGACCTGGCCTCTAGGGCGCCGGAGGGTGGTAGCCGCAAAGCCATCCGGAGGGCGTCCTGCACCTCTGAAAGTGGGTGCCGTCCGGACGCGGCAGCAAGGGCACACCAGGCCGGAGGCCCAGCCAGACCCAAGAAGGGGAGACGAAATCGTGTTGAACAAAATCTGATCAGCTGCCAAAACCGCTCGATTACCGCGGGCCTACCACCAAGACTGTTACTTACACTAATCAAAAAGCGGGTGTACTAAAAGATGGAAGCATCCCTAAAATCATGTCTAACATAACCGAGGTAGGTCTAAGGCGCAAGTTTTGTGATTCAAAACCTGACCCAGTTTGGGTAGTGTGGTGCTTATCATCTGCTAATCAAATATAGCAAGCAATTCGTTTGTTTACTCTCACAAGCCAAAGTCTCATGTCCAAAACAAAATTCAGAGGAGAGAGATAACATATTCAAACCGCTGAGGCGATCGAGGCACGATCGATATCAGTAGATCCTTCCGAATGCCAGCTAGTAGCACCAGTCCTTAGTTTACGATCTTCGGTCGTAGATCTCGCGACGTAAGCTCGGCCCAAATATCTCAAGACAATGACATGTAGGCATCCCTATTGGACCTCTGTCGTCCTCTGGCGATTAGGGTTTTGACGACTCACAGGCGATCTTGATCGCCAGCGGGGTTATCGACCTTGCCTCACCAGATCTTCCTCCTGGACGAGCACTCGGGCTGACTTCGGGGCTGGCTTGCCCAGCTACCCGGCCTTGGTGTTTGTCTAGAGGGGGGAGAAAGGGAAAAGGGATCGAGGATGCGAGGAGATGGCGGCGCCCGGGAACAGCGATCCGGTAGATGGAGGAGGAGTGGCAGATGAGGACTGGCAGGATATCCTGAAGAGGCTGAATTTACAGGGATCGGAACGAGAGGAGGTACGTGTTGGCGGGGAGAATCTGGAGAAGATGAAGGAGGCGGCGACATGGATGGCGTTGGCGAGGTTACACTCGGATAAGCCGTTCAGTGCCAACTCTTTGTTCAAGACACTGATGCCGGTGTGGAGTCCGGCGAGAAGAGTGACATGGAGGCCGGTGGAAGGCGGGAAATTCGTCATACAGGCATCGTGTCTGGGGGATTGGACACGGATCATGGAGGAAGGACCGTGGATATTCAGGGATTTTGGTCTGTGTCTAGAGAAATATGATGGTCTCTCACAGTACGATACGATCAAGTTGGATCGGATTCATGCATGGGTGAGGATCCACAAAATCCCGGAGCTTATGTGAACCAGAGATGTGGTGTGGGATCTGGCGTTGAAGATTGATGAGCCTATAAAAGTGGAGCTCACTACGTCAATCCTGGGGGTGGACTACATGAGGGCAAGAGTGAAGTTGAATGTGTTTGCTCCTTTGGCACGGTCAGTTAAGTTGACACCTGAAGGACACAAACCGATGGATCTGCAAGTCACGTACGAGAAGGTGCCAAAATTCTGTAAAGTGTGTGGTCTACTTGGTCACAAACATGATGAATGCAGTAGTGGGGTCCATGAGCCAAAGGATTTTCAGTTTGGGGACTAGATGTTTGCTGATACGCCCTGGAATAGAGGCAAATTCCATAGTGCTGTACCACCCGCTGCTTCTCGACCTAGCCAGCAAACCCAGCCGCGACAGAGCGGCCAGGGTCGAGGAGGTGGGAAGGAGATGAATATGCCTGTGAAGTTGTGGGAGGTGAAGAAGAGGAGTGCGGATGCAACTAACTTGGATGGTTCTACAAGTGTAGTGGACCGAGCTGCAGCTTTGGAGAAAGGAGGTGATGTTCAAATGCCAGTGTTGATGCTGATGAATAAACCAACAGATGCATACGAGGAAGTGGACAAGGGTAATGAGGATAGGGAGCGTACTCCACCTCTCGCCTCATCCTATGTGACTCCAAGAGAAGTGAAGAAGCAGAATAAGAACATGACTCCAAAGAAGATCACCAACAATCAGGCGGGCTCTAGTGAAGAGCACCGCCAGGATCAATGAGTGCTGCAAGTTTTAACTGTCGCGGATTGGGTAATGACGCGACAGTACGAGAAGTCCGTGATTTTGCGTGGAAATTTGCCCAAATACATAAGAGGCAGGTTGAGAATTTGGCGGCTACCTTAGGTTTTGATAAGGCATTCGCAATTAGCAGTTCAGGCCGCAGTGGCGGCATCGGATTGTTTTGGAATAATAATATTAAGGTTGATATTTTACCTTACTCCCAGTACCACCTTGATTGTATTATTCATGAAGAAGAGGAGGAACCGTGGAGGTTGACCTGTGTGTATGGAGAAGCCCAAACCAACCAACGTTATAAAACTTGGGACTTGTTAAAATATATTCGTTCATCATCTCCGCTACCATGGATGCTCCTGGGTGATTTCAATGAAGTACTACATCAACATGAACACTCGGGACTGACCGTTCGTGCCCACTCTCAAATGGAGGGGTTTAGGGATGTGATGTATGTTTGTGGCCTTGCTGATCTTGGCTACGAAGGCAATTGGTGGACGTTTGAAAAGAGAGTTGCAGGAGGTTCGTATTGTCGCACGCGTCTTGATCGAGCTGTGGCTACGGGCGATTGGTGCTCGAGATTTCCATTGGCGGAAGTACAACATATAAATGTTGTCTCATCGGACCACTGTTTTATTTTGCTACGATGGTTACCAATGGAGAGGAGAAGAAGGAGAGGGGAGAAACCTTTTCGCTATGAAATCATGTGGGAGTCGCATGAGGCGTACAAGGATATGGTTACAAGCTGATGGCAAGGGAAGGGAGATGCTCTTTCGATGCAGGATATGGCAGATAAGCTGCAGACCTATCGGCCGGCTTGGGAATTTGGAGCAGAGATACGTTTGGGCATGTGCAGCATGAAATAACAGAGCTAAACAAAAGACTAGATGCCCTTAGAGCTGATCCGCAACGTTCTGGACCATCACATGTGGAAATAAAAATCGTGGACAGATTAGTAGAACTCCGACACAGGGAGGAAACCATGTGGAGGCAGCGGTCTCGAGTGCAGTGGCTAGCGGAGGGGGATAAAAATACCAAGTTTTTTCACCAGCGTGCTAGCAAGAGGAAGAAGAGGAATCAAATTAAACGGCTGAAACGGCCTGACGGAATTGCAACTGAAGATGAAGTTGAACTCGGACAGTTAACTAACTGTTTCTACCGTCAGCTTTATAATACAGAAGGGCCTGTGAACATGCAGCCGGTATTGGATGTCATCCCGAGGAAGGTGACAGGAGTAATGAATGATAAACTGATCGCTGAGTTTTCAGGACAAGAGGTGAAGGAAGCGTTGTTTGAAATGTTTCCAACGAAAGCCCCGGGACCGGATGGGTTCCCTGCACATTTTTTCCAACGCCACTGGGATTTGTGTGGTAATGAGGTGACTTCGGCAGTAATTCGAGTACTAAAAGGGGAGGAGGATATTTCAGTCATCAATAAGACATTTATAGTAATCATTCCGAAGGTTGCGAGTCCAGATGAGTTGGGACAATTTCGCCCAATTTCTTTGTGCAATGTTATTTATAAAATTGCATCGAAGGTTATGGCGAATAGGTTGAAAGTTATTCGTCCAGAGATTATTTCAGAAGAGCAGTCTCCCTTTATTCCTGGAAGAATTATTACAGATAATATTATATCGGCTTATGAGTGCCTTCATTACCTGAAGAAAAAACGGTCAAAGAATAACCAGTATTGTGCACTAAAGCTGGATATGAAGAAAGCTTATGACAGGGTGGAATGGGCCTATTTGGAAGCTGTCATGATGAAACTAGGCTTCCACCCCAGATGGGTCAGAATGATAATGAGGCTAGTAACTACAGTTTCTTTTCAGGTTCTATTTAATGGAAACTGGAACCTTTTACTCCCTCAAGGGGTATTAGGCAAGGTGACCCCATATCTCCTTATTTATTCTTGTTGGTAGCGGAGGGCCTTTCGTGCCTCCTAAAAAGTCGAAGTGAATCATCTATGCTCCATGGTATAAAGGTTACTCCATCAGCCCTGATGGTTAACCACTTGCTTTTTGCGGATGATAGCCTGCTGCTCTTCAAAGTAGATGAGGGATGTGCGAGTCAGATTCAAGAAGTGTTGGATTTATATTGTGCAGCCTCGGGACAACAGATAAATAGAGAGAAATCATCTATTTTTTTCAGCAAAGGATGCCCAAGTGCCAGAAGAAACATGATTAAGGAAATTCTAAATGTGGAGAATGAGTCCTTAAATGAGAGATACCTTGGAATGCCATCGGAGGTGGGAATATCTAAAAACGGTGCCTTCCAATACATCAAGGATAGGCTGTGGAAAAAAATCCAAGGATGGTTAGAGAAAATGTTATCTATGGGTGGCAAAGAAGTGCTAATCAAATCGGTGGCTCAAGCTGTTCCAACTTTTGCCATGGCATGCTTCAAGCTCCCAAGAGGATTATGTTCCTATTTAAATTCTTTGATAATCAAATTTTGGTGGGGATGTGAAGATGGGAAGAGGAAACCTGCATGGGTTTCATGGAAAGAAATGACTAAGCCGAAGGGGATGGGAGGTTTAGGATTCAGAGATATTGAGTTATTCAATCTCGCACTTCTAGCTCGGCAAGGATGGAGACTTCTACAGAATCCATCATCGGTGAGTGCAAGGATCCTCAAAGCCCGTTACTTCAATAGTGGAGATTTACTGGATGCGCATCTGGGCAGTAATCCTTCACAGGTATGGAGAGGAATATATGAGGGCATTGGTGTATTAAAACAAGGCCTTGTGAAGCGAATTGGTACAGGACATAACACAGATGCGTGGAATGACAATTGGCTTCCACGCCAAGGATCTATGCGACCCACTACTACACCACCAGAGAATATACCGACAGGAGTGAACATTGCTAGGGTGAGTGATTTTATTGAACAGAGTACCATGAGCTGGGATGTGGAGAAATTCGAAACCTTTTTCTTGCCGATGGACGTTGACACTATTCTAAATATTCCCCTTAGCACAAGAAGGCAGAAAGATTTTTGGGCATGGCAGATGGATCGTCGAGGTGTTTTTACAGTCCGATCAGCTTATAAAATGTTAGTGCATACAAGGGATCGACGGGAGGCATGGATGGAGGGTACAGGCGGGAACTCTGATAGTTCGAAGCAGGAGAAACAATGGCTTTCTCTCCGGAAAACGAAGGTGTCCTCCAAGATTCATATGTTCTTATGGTGGTTGGCGAAGCAGTCGCTGCCCACAGCGGATGTCTGTCATCATCGCAACATGAGTAAAACTGATCTGTGCCAAGTCTGCGGGGGCAGAGATTCTTGGAGACACTCGTTGATCGAGTGCAACATGGCAAGAAGCGTATGGGCACTGGTTGACGAAGAAATCACAAAACATGTTAGTATGTCCAGTGGCAGCCATGCGAGGGATTTCTTGGCAACGATGATTGAGTCTCTCTCAGAGAACGATCAGGTCAAATGTTTTGTGACACTATGGGCAATTTGGCATGCAAAAAGAAAAGTTATTCATGAAGATATGTATCAAAGCCCATTGTCCACGTTCAGCTTCATTCAAAGTTTTGTGAGAGATTTGGACGTTTCAGCCAAATGGTCGGTGAGATCTACGGTACAGAAATCACAAGTAGCTCATCCTCGATGGATTGCTCCTCCAAGGGGGTGCTGAAAATCAATGTTGACGCGGCAGTTGGCAAGACGCAAAATAAGGGGGCGATTGCTGCTGTTGCAAGAGACGGCGGAGGAGTTTTCAGAGGAGCATCAGCTGTGGTCTTTGAGGGACGCAGCGAACCAGAGATTCTCGAGGCCATGGCCTGTCGAGAAGCCCTGTCCCTGGCAGCCGACGTTGCAGCAACGAGGATTCACGTCGCAAGCGACTGTCAGACAGTAATTCGGAGCATATCTGAAGGAACGCTGGGCCATATGCACATCTAGTAAGGGAGATCAAAGCTAGAAGTGTGGAGTTCCAGAGTGCAGAATTTTGTTTTGAACCTAGAAGCTCGAACCAGAAACCCCATAACCTGGCGAGTTTTTCTCTTTTTAATAGTGCGGGCCGATTTATTTGGCTCCTAGAACCACCGGCTGACGTAAACATCCCTGTAAGCCTTGAAGCTTGAATAAAAGAGGTGGTGACGCTCAAAAAAAAATGTAGGTATCCCTATTTTCATTACTATCTCCGCGTAGGCATGCAACGTGGATTGCCCGATTTGGATTTGTCAATTGTCGAACGGGAGACAAAGAACGTGATCCATCGAGCTGGTAGTATATAGTATTCACGATCTAACGTGTTCTTGACTGGCTCTCGATTCGAACATAGTATAGTGCCGCCCTTAGCTCGTGTCATCTGCTTGGGCACGCGGACCCGCCGCAAAAACTCCAAAATGGCGTTAGAGAAATGGCAATAGCAAGGTACTCTTGTAGCCCTCTAGATAAAGCTATAGGCAAAAACATGCAAAAACAGATCCCTTTTTCAGTTTTGTAAAAAATAAATAAAAATGATAAAAACTTCAAAAAAAATCCTTTGAGTTGTAGTTAGATTTTAGGGTATAGATGTAGACAAAATTGAACCCCCCACCGTGGATCGCCTTTTCAGTTTTGTAAAAAATAAAAAAAATGATAGAAACTTCAAGAAAAAAAATCTTTGAGTTGTAGTTAGATTTTAGGGTGTAGATGTAGACAATTGAAAAAAATGAATTTCGATGTATTTTGCAAAAATAGGTCATGGTACGGTAAAACGGCTATAACTTTTGCATACGATGTAAAAAAAAATCTTTAGCCTATCAAAATGATCGTCTCGAAATTTCCTACTCGAATTCAACTACCTATGGTTGTTCTGGATTTTACAGAATCCTCAAATTCAAAAAAAAATAAAAAGTTATTTAGGATAGAAGATTTTTTATTGCAAAAAAATAAAAAAGATGGAGAAACTTATGTGGCGCATTTCTCCCATATGCGCCACAAAAACCTTAGGCGGGAATCGAAATTTGAATCCCGCTGACGCCCCTTCTCCTTATATTCCTCCACTTCTTCTCCTTTCCTCCACTTTTCCTCCCCTCCATACTTCTCCATCCACTTCTCCTCCCCTCCATACTTCTCCCCTTCTCCTCCACTTCTCCTCCCCTCCATACTTCTTCCTCCACTACTCCTCTCCTCCATACTTCTCCCATTATCCTCCACTCTCCGGCGACATCCTCCTCCTCGGTGACCTCCTCCTCCGGTCATGGCTACCTCGGTGATCTCCTCCTCCGGCGACCTCCAACACCACCGGCGACCTCCTCCTCCTCCTCCTCCACCACCACCACCTCCGGCAGCCTCCTCCGACCATCTCCGGCGAGCCCTTCCTCCACCTCCGGTGGCCTCCTACTACTACTACTCGGACCACCTCCGACGGCCTCCTTCTCCCCCGGCCATCACATTTGATCCACCTCCGGCGAACCCCCCCCCCCCCCCCCTCCGGCCAGATCTAGGCAGGGTTTTTTTTTGAAATTTGAAAAAAACTTTTGTGGCGCATATGGCCAATATGCGCCACAGAAGTTTGAGATTTCTGTGGCGCATTTCAAAATGCGCCACAAAAGATAGTTATCAGCGGCGACATATCAGTGGCGACTAAGATATGCGCCACGGATAGTGAAAAAAGATGCGCCACTAATAAGGGGTTTCCTAGTAGTGTAATAGAATCAAAGCCCGCTCTGGCTAGAACGAATAAAGCGTGGTGATCAAGGGAATGAAAACATCACATCGTGGTTGAGGTTTTGTGGTGCTACTTAAGTACCAGGACTAGAGCTTAGGGGTGGAAACACTTGGTCTATTCACGTAGTGTATGGAAATATGTATGCAAGTAGCACAAATAGTGAGATGACGTCACTCAGTTGAGAATTAATTCAGTTAGACACCCTTAAATCTTTTAGACCAAGTCCATGTCCCCATATATGTAATGCTTCTAGATCTCACTCCTGATCTGCTTTGTTAGTATACATAATGGCGCACATGCCGTCGTGTACTTGCTTAAGTTAATGAAAAACTGAGCCATTCTTCCTTTTCTAGCTAGAAGAATCATGGTAGGACATGGGCACGGGATCAGAACGCTGAGCTCTCACTCTCTCATTGCTGTCAAAGGTAATTTCCTGCCCAAATTAGTGTCCACTTACGTACGGCCAGCAAGTAATGAAAGGTAGTACGTACACGCGATATCATTATTTTCACCGATCTGCCTTTTAAACCGTTGTACGTGTCTACTGATCTGGCAACGGGTGCGCACTGAAATCGCGCTAGAGACAACAACGTGTTGAATAAATCTGCTGAGCTGCTGCCAAAGTTACACCATGGAAGCCAGCCGCGTATCCGAGGTGGTTTAAAGCGCAAACTCTTTCATCCAAACATGATCACTGAGCTTTCATCTTCTTCTTTTTCTAACTCGAAGAAGAGTCATGTCCAGAGTAGATTCAGACGATAATTTACTTAATAGATCCTTCAGAAGGTAAGGGGATCAAGATACGGGACCAACAAATCCTTCAGAATGCCAGCTAGTACCTGCCCTTAGTTTACTCCTCGGTCGTAGTAGATCTCGCGACGTAAGCCCAAATATCCCGTCACATGTACGCATATCCCTATTTTGGTTACTGCTCGGCTGATTTGGATTTGTCAATTGAGAGGGGACAAGAACGTGATCATCAATCGATTGACCTAGTAGTATATGTTCACGATGGATCGTGTTTTTGACGGGTTTGCTGTAGTTTAATGCCGCCCTGAAATCGTGTCATTTGCTTGGGCACGGTACGAGAAAGGCCTCCGCGAGCAAGCAAACACATGTCTTTAGAGTATACCTCGTGCGGGCGATTATGTAGATGTCGAACTTTTAGGTCTTCTACATGTCCCCATCCGTAGTGCTTCTAGATTTCACCCTGATATGCTCCCTGTTTGTACCAAAATGGTAGTAGAAGCTCTTTAAACACGTGTGTACTTTACTCTTGCCTTCTCTTTCACATGAAGAAATCCAATAAGGTGCATAATGGAAAAGTCTTTAACTCTTATGTTTCAGAGAAGTAGCGAAGTTACTCCACAAGAGAGGAAGCTTGGTAATAATGCCGCCGGTCACAAACTTATCATGTAATGTACACTTGAACTGCTCGAGTTTTTGGCAAGTGATTGTATCTCATGAGCTTGCTCAACGACGGAGCGCTCATCAACCATCTTGTAGTCATAGAATTGCTCCATGATGTACAACTCAGTGCCAGCGTCCGAGACCCTAAATTTGGCCTCGAGCAAATCCCACGCGTCCTTGGCAGTGTCAAATGACATGTATGGGTCAACAATATTGTCCCCAAGAATACTGAACAGAGTCGCCAGAAACATGGTATCGGCTTTCTAAAGGCTGCTTCCTGCTCAGCAGAAAGATCTCCTTCTGATTTGCCAAGCGTGGCGCTATAGCAGTTTAGGTTTTTAAACCATAGAATTGCTCTCGCGTGCCATCTCTTATAGTGCGTACCATCAAAAGAAGGCGGTCTAGTAGTTGTGGCTACACCAGTGGGATTCAGTTGTCTATAATCAAGTTTTTGGATTGTTGAAAATATAAGCAATAATCTATATGATTTAATCCGAATAAATAATTGACAAAGCAAGATTATACAGATAGCAATTAAATATATCACGCAAACTAACAGAGTACATGAATAGATTACATCTAAACAAGACAAACCTATTACATCTATACCAAGCGCTAGAACTAGACATTCTAGCATAATCTAAAAGAAATAGATTGAAATCACATACGGTGTAGCGACAGCAGCAGTGGCGGCCGCGGCGGTAGCAACAACGGTGGCAACATCGTCGTCAGCCATGTCGTCGATGTAGAGGCTGCTGATGTTTGGGAAGAAGTCCTCGTCGGGGAAAGAGTCTTCCATGATGGAGTTAGTAGTCACGCGGAAGCGCTCCTCAAAAACCTGATCGCATCTCACCCGTATAGGTTCACAAGAGGCAGGGTTCTGGAGGCCTACTGTCCCGATCTACGGTGCAGGCCGCAAGCCAGGATGGGGGAGACGAAGGCGGCGGCGTAATAGACTGGAAGGAAGCGTGTGTGATAGGTAGTACCGATTAGGTTTAGCACAGACGCTTATATAGTGCAGGTCAGGGGAGATCCTGGGACTCAGCCCACGTCTGAGTTGGTAACAACCCATGTTCCAGAAAGTCTGGAAACGACTGACTAATTAACGCGTCCGTTAATGACTTAATTTTCCTGACCAGCAAAAATAAAGCTCGGCCCAGCAAGATTCCCGCAACCCGCGCGCGTCATGACGAGGCGGGCGGCGTCGGAGGAGTGCGCGAGAGCTGCTCTTCTTCTCACACCTTAGTGAGTGGCGGAACAACCTAGTATATAAGGAGGTGTAACTCTCACTCAGCTACAATGTGAGACTAAACTTTAGCACCACTAGCACAGCCATATGTTGTCATGCACAAATAAACCAAAGTGAATTTTAGAATTTGTCTAATGGGCCAACAGTCCACTGCTCACCAAAGTCCAACAGAGATGACTTCACTCGGTTGAGTATTAATTCCATTACACTTACACACCCTTAAACCTTTTAGACTAGTCCATGTGCCCATGTGTAATGCTTCTAGATCACACTCCTATCTGCTTTGTTACTATATAATGGTGCACACGCCGTTTAGTTAAGTTCCTTTCTTCTTTTCTAGAAGAATCGTGAGAGGCGACCCCAAGCAGAAAAACCTATCTAGGCTTTTGCACCCCTCGCCGGCAACTTCGCCGGTCCACTCTGCCTCCAGTGGCCCTAGGGCCTTGAAGGTGCGGCGGACCACGGCCTCTCGTTGGCGGGAGATTTTCCGTCATTTGTTTGTAAAATACGATAAATAAGAATGTGTCCTTATTTTATGTGATGATTGAGATAATGCTAGATCATCTAGTGTGAGTCCTTGTGTGCTAAATAGAAGTAGTTAAGTGTTGTTTGGTGATTATGTACTTCTTATGTATTTATAGATGCTAGTACCGACCAGGGCTACAACGAGGAGGATTGCTTCGAGGAAGAAGAGAACTTCAACGACTACAACCAACAAGGCAAGCCCACTATGAAAGCTATCCATACAAGCTTAGCTATGCAAGCTAACTTGTGCAGATACCATATGCAAACCTTTGAGATGCAACTTTACCAATTCCTAGTTTTACTCCAAGCTTTACTTTTTCCTTTACTAAAGTTTCTTACCTAGTTAATGAATTGTGATTAGTGAAAAATAGGATGGATACCATCAAGGTCATAGAACTAGTCTTGGATACTTATACTTGATAGCACCCGTCATTAGTGATACCCTCAACACTAGTGGCTAGTGGTAAGCTAAAACTGGATCACTTTAGATGGGAATACTTGGAGAAAAAAATTATGAAAACCTTGAAATGATGAATCATTCTATTGAAATATTTTTACATGTGTTATGAAACACAATGGTTTGATGATGAAACTGAATGAGGCAGGAGCCTTGACTTTGATAAAAATTAATGGTTGGGTTCGGATACGATACCATTCCAAGTTTACCTTACAACCATAATACCTGAGTTGGGTAGGGCTTAACTGGAAGTTTATATGTCTTAGTATGTGTTCCCTTGCCGAGAGGTTGAGCGGATGCTACCTCATGAATATGAATGCCCACCTATGCAGTGCCTAGGATGGCAGATGGCCATGGCTGGGAGGCCAAACTCATAGGGAAGGTGCCTATACTAGGGTGTGTAATGGAAATGTTAGGATTGATTATCCGCATACCAAGTATGATGATTCAGGGTTATCCCTGACGGATGTATCGAATCTTGTGGTGAAAGTGTACCACCTCTGTAGAGTGTCAAACTATTCGAATAGCCGCGTCCGTGGTTATGGACAGTTGGAGTGGCCATACTATTCCGTTGTCAGATATTTTCAAAATGACTTGTGACTTGAACGATGACTTTGACTTGACCATAACAGGGTTGTGAATATGAAAACTAGGTTCCCACTTAAGAAATCTAGAGAACTAAGATAGGCTTTACTATGGAGAACTTATGAAATAAAATTGGCTTATTGCAAATAAGACTAGATCTTAGGACTCCTATTAGTATTACCTTACTTGTGTTAGTGTTAGTTTGCGAGTACTTAAAGAGTACTCATGGCTTTATTCCTGGCTATTCACATGGCCAGACTATAAGGAGGACTACCCGGAAGATGGACAGCAAGAGGTCTATGATAACTAGGATCATCTCGCATCGTCAGCATTGTCTGTGACCATGAAGATGGAGTCTACTACGTTATATTTCCGCTGCTCTGATTTGTATTAAGACTTGATCATGAGATCAACTATTTGTAAGACTATTATGGTTTGTAATGGATGATGTACTATGGTACCACTTCTGTTATGTCTCGCAAAAATGGTAATCCTGAGATTGCGATGTACGACATAACAGGCATCTGGACTTAAAAATCCGGGTGTTGACAATAATCATTCTGATAGGACATACCAAGTTAGGGTCACCAACGAGGAGGCCCGAACATATTTTAGTGGTCCTAGATGGAACAGACTCCTCATCTTATACGACGACATGCAAGAGAGACGGGAGTTCAAGTTTTTGCTTAGTCATACTTATGGCATCATCTATTTCACTTGCTTTCCTCCCGACTCTTCCGACGAGGGTGAAGATGAATGAACTCTAGATAATTCTATATGAACCAATGTCCTAGGTATATTGAACATTTGGTGGATATTGCTACTATTTCCTGTGTTAATATGTATTTTGCTGTCATTATCCTGTATACTGTGTATTCATGTATTCATCTGTGTATTCTGTCTTTTTTTCCTCTGATACATAATACTGCCGATGAACCAATTCTATTACTCGTGGCAAAGAGATGTGCGCCAGTGTTAAGGGATATTATCCCCGGCGAATGGTGCTACTTGCTGGTGGTATGCTCAGTTATCGTCGGCGAAGTGCATTACCGCCAGCGAGATGGTCACCGGTCAACCGGAACTCGCCGGTGGTAGATGATTTTGGTGCGCCGACTGTGAGCCTTTCTCTACTAGTGTCCGCTCCGCCTCCGGTGGTCCTAGGGCCTTGGAAGTGTGGCGGACCATAGCCTCTCACTGGCGGGAGGTTTTTCGTTCTTTGTTTCGTCTGTTTTTTAGTGTTTTGTTTGGAATGTTGAGACGACGGCTACGTTGAAGTCAGAATAAGGTCCTCCCCGCTCTATCCTTGCTCCGGTGGTGCATCAAGCGCTAATGGAGGGCGCGTGGAGTCATTTGTCCCGCGGATCTCCTGGGATTCTGTCCGTTTTTGTGTTCGTCAGTTTGTTTCTAGGTCAGTCTCTTCCGTTCTACGGATGTCATCATTAGCGATGGTTGCTGCTCTAGTGGCCTTAGCACGACAACTTTCCATCTGTCTACTACAACAAGCTCCAACACGACAAGATTTGTCCGGCTCCGGTGATAGTGGGGTGAGGACGGTGGCGTGCCTTCGGCTCACGCTAGTGTTTGTAGTCGTCGCTAGGTGGTCCAATGACCTATTTGTAATTTTTATTACTTTTGCGGCTCTTTGTACTGTTGTTGATTGCTGTTGATGATTATTAATAGATCGACGGAATTTTGAAGAAAAAAAGCTCTCACACTCGTCGGTGTCAAAGGTAGTTTCTTAGTTTATGAAAAAAAAAGCGCCTTTCTTCCTTTCTAGAAGAATCATGGTAGGACATATTGATCGCAGGGAAAAAAAACCATGGTAGGACATGGGCACGGATCAGAACGTTTAGCTCTCACTCTCATTGGTGTCAGAGGTAATTTCCTAGTACCCAAATTAGTGTTCGCTTACGTACGGCCACGCCAAGTAAAAGGTAGACACGATACTATTGTTTTCACCTATTGCCTTTCAAACCAGTGTACGTGTCTACTGATCTGGCAACAAGTGCGCACTGAATCGGGCTAGAGACAAGAACGTGTTGAGCAAATCTGATCGGCTGCCAAAGTTGCGCGATTACCGCGGGCCTACCTCCAACAATACTACACTAACACAAAAGGTACTAGTGAAAGATGGCAGCTAGCCGCGTATCCGAGGTTGGTCTAAAGCGCAAATTCTTTCGTCCAAACATGAACTGAGCTTTCGCCTTTTTTTTAAGAGTTAATAACACTAGAGGTACACCAACTTGTCTTCTACGTGCATTTTCATACACCAACTTTCAGACTGGGGCACTGGGGTACACAAAGTTGTTTTTCTGAAACTGTTTGGTCCATTAGTCCGAAACGGTGCCACGGTGGACAAGTCCTGGTCTGACGATTTTTCTCGAAGCACCCCGGTAATAAGGAATCACAAGACTAAATCCTTTTTATGTACTCACCTGTGATTGCAGATAGGTCCTTTATTTCTGTACCAATGATGTACGTATTCCCTACCTGATGGTACAAAAGGCATAACTCTTCGTCGCCTCCTTGATCCGATTCTTACGCACGCCAATACCGACGACGAACGTGGACAACGAGGAGGAGGCCGCCGTCGCTGATTTCCCGTCGATGGCGGCCGAGACGCAGCTCCGTCCGTTCGACGTGGAGGAGGCTCCGGAGTATGTATGTTCCTTTCTCCTTTCTTTCCCTGTCATGTCCGCCGCTCGGGTGGGGGTTTAGGGTGGGATGATCCACGCACCGATATAGAACCTTAGATAGTATGGATCTAGTCTGGTTGTTCCTCTTGTACATGTAGGTTTCCTGTAATCAGATGATTTTAATCAAGACCCTAGTCAGTCCCTATGAACGATACAAACATAATGGAAGTGAATTAATGATGGCCTTAAGATGAAGGGATGAACATGCTATTTTTATGTGAATAATTGATATAATCGGGAAACCATGGCTTGTTTGATTTTCGGCAGTACCAAACTCTGAATTTCAGTGCATATGTCTGTTAACTGACTATACACGACAGTTTTCTGAATTTCAGTTCACTGTAGTTGCACTTGAACTGAATTTTAGTGAAGTGTTCCATGCAATCTGTAGGTATTGTAAAATTGCATCGGTATATGTTAGCTGAATCCAGTGAAGTATTATAGGCCACTTAGCAATTACCTAGCGTATCATTTTTGAGTATTAGCCATGTTGGTCACACTAAGTATATAAGTATTGTAGATTTGTCGCGTACCCTGTCCTGTTAAGGAAGAGTGTGCCTGAATTTGTGAGTGCAATGTTTAATATAAAATGAATTTGACTATACTATTCCATGATTTTCAACTGAATGCGAGTGTACTGTTCCATGCAAGATTTTGGTCAGTACTACATCATGTGTTGCTGGCTGTCATACTCTGTACTTGCTAGGTTTTCTAAATTTCAGATTACTGTACTTGTTGGCTGCCATTGTTTTCTCTGTACTGCTAGCTGTTTTCTAAGTTTTGCTCACACTTGTGTTTTGCAGGAGCTAATGGTCACTTGTTCTCGGTTGAACTAGAGCATAATTGTTTTTTCTGTGGGAAAGGAGATCGTTTGACATACATTCAGCCAACTACTGCTTGTATAGATTATTGCAACACAGAAACATGGTCTCTATTGTGGATAGAAGACATTCTGCAGCAGTTGGGGTATGAAAGGGATGACAGGTTACATGTACTGGAGCCCACCAGGGAAAGAAATTTTTGAGGGTTTAGTTTGCATTGAGAGAGATGCAGATATATTGGAAATGATAAAAGCTGTTGAGAATCACAAGACATTGGTTTTGCTTGTTGACCATACAAATTTCCTAAAGAACTTACGGGAGGAATCTATAATTAATGTATACCCACCTATGGCATCTAGTCCAAGGAAATTACCTAGCACATCTGCAGGTGAAGGCACATCAGTTGTAGACAAGGGCTCCTCAAGCAAGTCAGTGGAAGAGGATTTTGATAAATTCTACGATGAGTTCTACCAGGAAGAAGATGAGAGCAATGATGATTCTGATTTTTTGGACAGTGACTTTGAAGTAGAAGACGGAGATGATGATCTTTTCAGGGATAATGTGGACACAGAGGTGAATGACAACAATGAGCCAGTACAAGTGCAAGACTTAGAGGATGATGATGCACTAGAGGATGCAGATTTGAATTTGAGGAAAGAACAACGTGACAAGTTGCAGTACAAGTTTGGAACATTTAATCCTCAAGTAGATATGGACAATCCCGTGTTCAAAGTGGGCATGGCATTCAGTGATGTGAATGAATTTAGAGCTGCTTTGAATTCATATAGTGTAAGGAATAGAGTCAAAATTAACAAAGTAAGGAATGAAATTAAAAGGGTCAATGCTATTTGCGAGGAAGGGTGCACCTGGATGATTAAAGCCTCAAAGAATAACACGACTGGTGCTTTTGTTGTTTGGGCTTATGAAGGAAATCACACATGTGAAGGGGTGTGGAAGTTGAAGACATTGACAGCTCCATTTCTCACTCATAAATTCCTAGATGAATTCAGGGACAACATGAAGATGGATCTGCAAACATTTTCTAATAAGGTGCAGAGGGAATATAACATGTGTCCAGACAGGTGGAAGCTACGAAGAGCAAGAAAAGAAGCACTAACAATTATACACGGGGACGAGGCAGCCCAATTTAATCAGTTGTGGGACTATGGGCAAGAATTGAGAAGAACAAATCCAGGTTCTAAGTTTTTTCTCACATGCAATAAGGTCAAGGTTGGTAACCAAACAAAGGACCACTTTGCTACATTATATTGGTCATATGATGCCTTGAAGAGAGGTTTCCTAAGGGGTTGCAGACCTTTGATTTGTGTGGATGGATGCCACATTAAAACAAGGTACAAAGGTCAGTTGCTAACTGCAGTAGGTATTGATCCTAATGACTGCATCTACTCCATTGCTTTTGGATTGGTTGAAGTGGAGTGCACTAGTTCATGGGAGTGGTTTTTGACCACCTTGAGGGATGATTTGAACATTGCTAACACTTCTCCATGGACAATCATTAGTGACAAGAAGAAGGTAATGAATTTACTGAATTTTTCTTGCATGCAATACTTGTCATTTATTTTCATTATTTACTTAAGTGCTTTACTTGTGATTTTCAGGGCCTCATAAAAGCAGTCACCAAAGTGTTCCCCGATGCAGAACACCGGTTTTGTGTTAGACACTTGTACCAGAATTTTCAGAAGGCAGGGCACAAGGGAGAAGTACTGAAAAATAATTTGTGGGCCATTGCTAGATCCACTTGTGTGCCAAAATGGAAGCACAATATGGAAAAGATGAAAGCTTCTTGTGAAAAGGCCTATAAATGGGTCGAAGAATTAGTTCCTAACACATGGATCAAAGCTTTCTTCAATGATTTTCCTAAATGTGACTTGCTTTTGAACAACCATTCTGAAATTTTCAATAGGTATAATATATTTCATACATTTGTACATACTAATATAGTGACAAAAACATTTTTTCTAACATTGATTTTCTTGCTTCCAAAATAGCTACATATTACAGGCTAGAGAAATGGTTATTTTGTCCATGTTGGAGACAATCTTTTACAAGTTAATGCAAAGGGTTCAAAGTAAGCAGGAGGAAGCTATGAAATGGACAGGCACAATTTGTCCAAAGATCAAGAAGAAGCTGGACAAATTTACTGAATGGAGTAAATCTTGCATGGTTAAAGCTGGTGTAGATGGTCTTTATCACGTGGCATCAAATGAGATTGAGATGTCATATGTTGTGGACTTACCTGGAAGATGTTGTGACTGTAAAAGGTGGCAGCTAACAGGAATTCCTTGCCACCATGCAATTGCATGTTGTAGGAGTAATAGGACTTCTCCAGAAAGCTTGGTTCACACCTGTTACAATATTGCAAGTTATAGGGAAGCATATGGGTATAACTTGATTCCACTCAGAGGGAGGGCCTTTTGGGAGAAGACGAATTGTGTGAAGGTGTATCCTCCTCTATTCACAAAAGTCATGGGAAGGCCAAAGAAGAACAGAAGAAAGGCACCAGAAGAAAACATAAAAAATGGGGCAAAACATCTCACAAAACACGGAGTTACTATGCATTGCTCTGTTTGTGGAAATTCGAACCATAATAAGAGAGGACATGACAAGTACGTTGCAAGTGTCCAAGTTGATCAAGATGATGCTCTGGAACCAGAAGATGAGGAATTTGATGATCCTTCATACATTCAGGTATTTTTATTACTGAAGATTGTAATGACACAAACTAGAAACATATGTGTGCTACTAATTCATTTTCGTTGCAGAATATAATGCCACGGAATGGAGATCCAACATTGGACCCAATCCATCAACAAAACAACATGGTATTCAAGTTAGGACAAGAGGTATTCTTTTTTAACTTTTGTAGATGATTTTCTAATGCCAATAACATTTTTTTTCAGAATTTAGATGGAATTCTAGTGACAGTATTATTTTTGTGCAGGAGAGAGCACATGTGCCACCTAAAAGGACACATGGACCTTTACCTCAGGAAAGTTCATTTGTCCAAGCTGCTAGAGATACAATTCCTCAAGCGAGAGTGAGAATTACTACTACATCGTCTCGAGGGAACTTAAGGGGAAGAGGCAGGGGAAGAAAAACTAGTGCACATGTTCCCGAGGATGGCCAGGATGCAAGCAGGGGTAGAGGCAGGGGTACAAGGAAACGAAGATCAGATGCTAGCACCTCAAGCACTGCAAATAGGGGTAGAGGGAGAACAAGAACACCGGCAACTAACAGCACAAGCATTGGTAATGCTGAGTACTGGCTGTTTGGAGATGCTGAGCAACAAAGATCTGGTACTGCAGATCTGAATGTTGCTATACATGACCTGAATGAACCAGAGCATAATGGAGAAGGAGAAGAAATGCATGTAACTCAAAATGCACCAGATGAGGATGATGTGTAGCTGCAGTAGCACTACATTTTTACTTTGGCTAGCACTACATTTTGCACTTGTTACTTGAACTAGATCAATCTGTACATTTTGGCATATTTCCTATTATATACTCTTACGTGCTGTACTGGCTTGTCAGACTGCGATATATTGCAATTTTTGGTTCAATCTAGAATATTTTGGTCAGTTTAATTTTTTTTCTCAACATGGGAAATTGTTCTTCGAACATTAAATATTTTGTTCAAACTGATCTGGATGCTGTTGTATTCACGCAAATTTTATTTATATGCATGGCTGGGTAATTTGGCTGTCAGTTTAGGTCTGCAATGGTCTGGTTAAAACTGTCTAGTTCAGAGCTAGCTTCGAGAGTTAACTGAAAGTTATGAGCTGGGATGTTATCATAATTATAGCAGGCATCAGAGATACCTTCAACTGATGTGAAGGAGAAGAGGCATGGGAACTACAGCTGCCATATTTCTTATCCGTGCCAAACGTCCTTCCAAAGCAATATTAATCTGGCATGGCATCTTACCATGAGGAATAGAATCCTGGTAATGTTCTGGGACATTTTGATACACACAAATAGCACTACGATGCAAATACAAAAACCTGGATCATTTTGGCAACAAATAGCACTGAATTTTATTTATTTATGATCTTTTCTTTCATACACACATGCACACAACGCATATAGAAATGCACATGCATGTACAAATAGTACAAAATACATCTCATATATTTTCTAACTTTAATCTCTTCTCTTTGAGCTATCCGTATCAATTTTGCCTCTTCTTCAAGTCCAATCTTTCATCGTAGCTGTCCTGCATCAGTTGAGCAATACAAACAACGGTCAGAACAAGAAAGAGGGCAGAACAGAGCATCTGTCGCACATATCATCAAAGCAGAGCAGAGGAAAGCAGTTGTTGCCAATGTTCAGTTGCTAGCTAGGTAGATGTTCAGGTGTTGCCAATGTTGCCGAGAACAGTAAAGTTGTAAGGATTGGGAGGACGAGGAAGAATACAACATCGAAGTATCCTCGCCACCACTAGCTAGTACAGCTACACACCACCACCGGTACAGCCACACAGTGACCGGAGCAACACGCAGCAGAGGAGGACTACCTGGAGGAACAACACGAAGATGACGACCCGGCATCGGACGCCGGCTTCGAATTCACCATCCCGCTGATGCTCGCGCTGAGGGACAGCACTCGGCGGAGGCCATCGCCGACGACCTCTAAGCGCACAGCCGCATCTTCCACCGCCACCACGACACGTCTGCATCGGCCTCGTCCGTGACGACGCCTCCATTCTCGGAAACGTACTGCACGTCCATGGGGCAAACAGTGCCTCAGTTCCGCCTCACTGACCTCGTCGGCGCCGGTGCCAACCTCAGATCCCACAGGGACGGCTAGGGAATTTGGGATTTTCTTTTGTCTTTTTGGAATCCGGATACCTCTACCTATCGTACGTACTGCTCCTCTAGTTTTTTTTGGTGAACTGCTCCTCTAGTTTACCTCAACTTCCGAGGGGGTATCAGAAAAATAGACATGTACCTGGCGTGTGTCACTTACTTACGTGTCATACACGTGTCGGCATTACAGCTCTAATGTACTAAAATCAATCCGATTGACAACTTTGTGTACCCCGGTGCCCCAGTCTGGAACTTGGTGTATGAAAATGCACCTAGAAGACAAGTTGGTATACCTCTGGTGTTATTAACTCTTTATTTAAACTCGAAGAAGTGTCATGTCCAGAATAGATTCAGACGATAATTTACTTGATAGATCCTTCAGATCGCCAGCTAGTAGCAGGCGATCAAGATAATCCTTCAGAATGCCAGCTAGTAGCACCAGCCCTTAATTAGTTTATTACTCTTCGGTGGTAGTAGATCTCGCGACGTAAGCCAAAATATCCCGTGACATGTACGCATCCCTATTTTGGTTATTGTTTGCGAGTAGCCATGCAACGTGGATGGCCCGATTTGGATTTGTCAATTGACAGGAGACAAGAACGTGATCATCAATCGATCGACCTGGTAGTAGTATATGTTCGCGATGGATCGTGTTTTTGACGGGTTTCCCGTAGTTTAATGCCGCCCTGAAATCGTGTCATTTGCCTGGGCACGGACCCGCCGCAAAACTCAGAAATGGTGTTAGAAAAATGGAGAGTGGAAAGTACTCTTGTCACCCTCAGCAAACCCTCGCTAGCGGGAAGGTTTTCACTTCTTTACTTAGTATGTTTTCCGTGCTCGTTAGTGTTGTTTCAGGTCAGTCTCTTCCGATTTACGATTGTCATTATTCGCGGCATTGTTACTCTGGTGCGCTGGTCATTTGAAGTCTTAGCACGATGATTTCCTGTATGTCTACTACAACAAGCTCTACTACGACAATCTTTGTCTGACTATGGTGATGGAGGGCGAGGACAACGCTGCGTCTTCGACTCACGCTAGTGTATATAGTCGTCGCTAGGTGGTCTTTGGAGATATTTCTAATTTTTATTACTTTGTTTGTACCGTTGTTGATGATTATCAATAGATTGGCGGAATTTTCACACAAAAATTGATTAGGAACGGAAGGAATAATGTTTTCACAAAGAGGCAATGTATCTGACCTCCGTAGCGATTGATGTTTACATCCATTACTAGATCATATAGGCGCGCGTTGCCACGTCCATCCATTTGAACAATAGATTGTTAGGAATTGATAGAGATGTTATTTGTAGAATTAAAATTCTAGCAGCAATCTCACTAACAACTCCTGATTGGTTACTTGGAGAAGTCTACATATGTGTTGCACTGTACCAACATAAGAACTATAAACCTTTCTACAATTTAAATGTACACCGGCTATTCTTGAGCACTTGACATCATCAGAGTTGGATACCTCATAAAAAAAATCTTTACTCATTAAAAAATCAATGATATTATAAATTACAATACCAGATAAAAGAGCATGAACCAAAACAATAGAAAAGCATGCAATATTTAACGGTTCAGTCAATTAGGAAGCTACATAGACATGTGTGTTAATTCTTGCGGTGATCTGGTGAGGGGCATGCTACAAAACCTAAACGGTAGAAGATATTTTTTGGAAGACCCTAGCTTTTTTGCCCTCAACAAGGCTAACTTCCACCGGTTCGTAAAGCATTTCTTTAATTTATCCATCCTGCAATAATAAGGACAATAATACAAAGAGCTACATAATAATTAAGTATGGAGAAAGTAGTTTGAAGAAACGCAGACCTCATCCCTTAAACATCTTTACTTTAAGAGCTTTGAAAGCTGGTTGTAGATGAGCGTTCCAATGTACACTCTACCTGCAATGTTGTGCACAGGAAAACAAACCCAATTTTTCTCAGATGGAAGATTAAGGACGATGCACTTTTTTGGAGAGCAGTTCAGCTAGAGAAATATACTATTTAAAAAATCATTTATCAATCAGGCTTTACCAAAGCAACATCCACTTCAAGAACATCACCAGGTTCACATTTACGTTGATTGAAGAACGCAATCGCTGCTGGTCACCAAGCCTTGCAAAATCAAATCAACCACCAACAGAAGTCAGTTCAGTCGATACTAATGCATTGACAGCCAAAGGTAACGAAGAAGAATTTCATTGGACTGCAACCTTCTGAATGTCCTAAACTTTAACCAAAGATCATGGGCTAGAAACATGATATATTCCATATTCTTTATGCAATTCCCGTCAAGTATTCAACGTCTTCAGAAAACAGGGATATACACCATATAGTACGCATAGCATGCAGTACAACATGTGAAATTTGAAGATAGTTGTAGGTTGTTAGGAACTGGAAAAAATGCAAAAGAACGGATCATAGGTGATTTATACTAAACTAACCCATGTCTTTTGTTCAGCACATGGCAAGCATAATATCGACTCATTTATGCTTCATCAGCCAGTTCAGAAAAATGCCTAATACATTAACACAAGCGTGGACATGTATTTTTGTACAAGCATCTAAATCTTAGGAAATATTAGTATGACTCTGACCAATAATGACCCATATTTGAAGGGATATTGGTGCAGCTACCAGGAATGAGTTGGATTGAAAATTTAGATAATTTCTTGTACCATAGAGATCCTCATGCTGCTCTCTCCATTCTCTATGCGGAGTGCCTGGGGTGTCAGTCCAAGTGGTACCCGGCTGTGGCCACGTGCGAGAAACAAAAAAATTCTACCGCAAGAACGAACAAAACCCAGATCTAATCTAGATAAAAACCAAGATCTAATCTATTAGACATGTGCAACGAGATAGATCTGTACTAACCCTTGTAGATCCGAAAGCGTTACGAGATTAGATCTCGTGGTTGATGTAGTCGATCACTTGCCGATCTCAAGATCGAGTGCACGATCCTTCCGGCGCCGCGTTCCGGCAGCGCTTCCGCAGTCGGTCACACGTGCGGAGTCGAAGCAGACCTTCCTCTCCTCGTTCCAGCGAGCAGCGGAGGTAGTAGATCTTCTCCACGGAATCACAGCAGCACGACGGCGTGGTGGTGGTGGTGGAGTAGAGAATTCTGCAGGGCTTCGCCTAAGCCTGAGCGGAAGAAAGGAGGAGGAGAGAGGCGGCGGAGATTTGGAGTTGTGTAGAAGGGCTTGGAGGTGGCGCCCCCACCCCTCTATTTAAAGGGGGAGGCGCCATGGGAGGGGGAGTCCTACTAGGACTCCCCTCCCTCCTATGGCCGGCGGATTGGGGAGGGGGGAGGAGTCCTCCTCCCCCACGACTCCTTATCTTGCCCCACAAGGACTCCTTGATCCCTTTCTTGGTTTTCAAGCAAACTCCAAGAAATCTTCCAGAACCTTCCGGAACATTCCGAAACCTTCTAGAATCCTCATACAAATACTCTGGAACATTTCCTAACTCAGAAAATGATCCCCAATATATGAATCTTATTCTCCGGACAATTCCGGATCTCCTCGTGATGTCTCGGATCCAATCCGAGACTTCGAACAACATTCGGTCTCCAACACACATTCCATATCTACTTAAAACAACTTCGAACCTTAAGTGTGTCACCCTACGGTTCGTGAATATGTAGACATGACAGAGACACATCTCCTATCAGTAACCATCAGCGGGACCTGGAGATCCATAATGGCTCCCACATACTCAACGATGACTTCGTGATCGATTGAACCATTTACATACGAAACCAATTCCCTTTGTCTCGCGATACTATACTTATCTGAGGTTTGATCGTCGGTATCTCCATACCTAGTTCTACCTTGTTACTGATAAGTACTCTTTACTCGTTCCATGTTATGTCATCCCTTGTAACCCAGTCATATGCTTGCAAGCTAACTAGAAGACATTACACCGAGAGGGCCCAGAGCATATCTATCCGTCATATGGATGGACAAATCCCAATCTTGGTCCATGCGCTTTAACACATACTTTCAGAATACCCAATGACACCTTTATAACCACCCAGTTACGAAGCGGTGTTTGATGTCATCAAAGTACCCATCCGGTGATGGTGATTCACACAACCTCATGGTCGAAGGATTAGGTTACTATGCATTTAAAAGCTTATAGCAATACGAACTTAATGACTTGATCTTTATGCTACGCTTACTATGGGTGTGTGTCCATCACATCATTCTCCTAATGATATAACCTTGTTATTAATCACATCCTAATGTCCATGATCAGGAAACCATGATCATCAATTAATCAACAAGCTAGTTCAACAAGAGGCTTTACTAGGGACTCTTTTATGTTTACAAAACACACATGTATTAGTGTTTCCTAATAATACAATTATAGCATGGAATGTAAACATTCATCATAAACACAAAGATATAATAATAACCACTTTTATTATTGCCACTTGGGCATATCTCCAACAGTCTCCCACTTGCACTAGAGTCAATAATCTAGATTACATGGTAATATACCTAACACCCATGGCGTTCTGGTGTTGGTCATGCTTTGCCCTAGGGAGAGGTTTAGTCAACGGATCTGCCACATTCAGATCAGTGTGTACTTTGCAAATCTTTATGTCACCATCTCGGACATACTCGCGAATAGCGTGGAATCGTAGCTTGATGTGCTTCAGCTTGCTATGTGACCTTGGCTCCTATGCATTAGCTATGGCACCTGTGTTGTCACAGTAGATGGCCATCGGGTCCAACGCACTGGGAACCACGCCAAGTTCAGTAATGAATTCCTTCATCCATATGGCTTCTTGCGCAGCCTCCGAAGCAGCTATGTATTCCGATTCAGTTGAAGATTTCGCCACAACGCTTTGCTTTGCACTCCTCCAGCTCACTGCAGCACCATTCAAAATAAATACGTATCCCGACTGTGACTTCGAGTCATCCGGATCGGTGTTCCAACTACCATCGGTGTAACCATTTACAACAAGCTGTTCATCACCTCCATAAGAAAGAACCATATCCTTAGTCCTCTTTAGGTACTTTAGGATATTCTTGACCGCTGTCCAGTGCTCTATTCCAGGATCACTTTGATATCTGCTAGTCAAACTAACAGCATGTGCTATATCCGGTCTTGTACACAGCATGGCATACATGATAGAACCTATGGCCGAGGCATAGGGAATATTATGCATTTTCACTCTATCTTCTGCCATAGCTGGACTTTGAGTCTTACTCAAGGTCTTACCTGACAACATGGGAACGAACCCTTTCTTGCTCTCTTCCATTCTAAACTTCTTTAGAACTTTGTCTAAGTATGTACTTTGTGAAAGCGCTATTAGGCGTCTTGATCTATTCTATAAATCTTGATGCCTAGAATATATGCCGCTTCGCCAAGATCCTTCATTGAAAAACTATTATTCAAATAGGTTTTGACACTATTAAGAAGTTCTATATCATTCCCAGTCAATAATATGTCATCTACATATAGTACTAGGAATGCTACAGAGCTCCCACTCACTTTCTTGTAAATACAAGCTTCTCCATAAGTTTGTATAAATCCAAAGTTTTGGATTACTTTATCAAAATGTTGATTCCAACTCCGGGATGCTTGCTTCAGTCCATAAATGGAGCGCTGAAGCTTGCATACCTTGTTAGCATCTTTAGGATCGACAAAACCCTTGGGTTATACCATATACAACTCTTCCTCAATGTCACCATTAAGGAACGCCTTTTTGACATCCATCTGCCAAATATCATAATCGAAATGTGCAGCAATTGCTAACAAAATCCTCACAGACTTTAGCTTCGCTACTGGTGAGAATGTCTCATCATAGTCAACTCTTTGAATTTGTCGGAACCCTTTCGCGACAAGTCAAGCTTTATAGACGGTAACATTACCATCAGCATCTGTTTTTCTCTTGAAAATCCATTTGTTCTCGACAGCCTTACGGCCATCCGGTAAGTCCACCAAAGTCCATACTTGGTTTTCGTACATGGATCCCATTTCGAATTTCATGGCTTCTAGCCATTTGTCGGAATCTGGGCTCACCATAGCTTCTTCATACGTCGCAGGGTCATCAGCGTTGTCCACCAACATGACGTTCAAGGCAGAGTTATACCAATCAGGAGCGGTATGAACCCTCGTTGACCTGCGAGGTTCAGCAGCAACTTCGTTTGAAGTTTCATGATCATTATCATTAGCTTCCTCTCCAATTGGTGCAGGCGGCACAAAAACATCCTCCGGTGCTGCGCTACTCTCAAATCCGAGAGAAGGTTCAATAACCTCATCGAGTTCTACTTTCCTTCCAGTCACTTCCTTCGAGAGAAACTCCTTCTCAAGAAAGGATCCATTCTTGGCAACGAAAACTTTGCCTTCGGATCTATGATAGAAGGTATACCCAATTGTTTCTTTAGGGTATCCTATGAAGACGCATTTCTCCAAACCTATTATTGCCTCTTGGGCATATCTCCAACAGCAACTTGCCGCAATCAGGCCGCTGTCGACATTTTGGACGCAACTAGGAAGAAAACCGGATTCATTCCATTGAAATTTTTAAATTTAAAGAAAAAGATTGGATTCGAACAAAACATTAAAAAAGATAGGTTTCACATATACTTGTCCTTATTTTGTTCAGTATGAGAATATTTTTGTAAATTATTTATCCAAACCTATTGATCATTAACTTAGATTTTCTCAAGATTTTGGCCACTATTATGAATTATTCTACTATTCTAAAACCAATGAAAATAAGTAAGACATCAAAACATGGCGTGTTTTCTATTGATGGTTCCACCAGACCAAAGCAAGGGCCTTTCAGCAAGAACAGAGGCGCACCAAACACCTGCCGCAATGGCTAGCATGGTGAGGCCCACAAATAATATGGTCATTCTACTGGCAGCAACGCACCACCTCCAACTATAGCAACAAATCGATGGGTGGAGGCGCTATGACGGAGCCTCGTGTAAGGAGGTAGCACAACGCTGGGTCATAGCTCCATGCGCTCGACGACAGTGTATACACGTGGCCTCTCTCCTCCAATGGCGTTGTATTTCGATCTGAAATCTATAGGACACAGAAAATCTTATACTCTCAGGCCACAATGATTTATCCATCTTACTTATCTTCTGTACTCACCAACCTCGAGGGAGGCAAAGGACTTCTCCAAGTGGGATGAGCGGCGTCATTACCATATGGCTATTTTATCACCGATGCACATATACAGTTCGGTTGGTCGAAGCGACCAGAAAAGGAGGAAGTAGGTAGCATTCCTCACCGTGGAGCATCATGTGGACATGATAAACCTGGTATCTGCAACATGCAGTCGTGTTATCTATAAAAACTTATTTTGTACTCCTGCACAACATAATTTTTCTCTCCCGTTGCATTGTATGGGCATTTGTGCTATCTATACCTAATAATAAATAAGGATTATTTCTTCCGGTCCAACACTTTTTTGGAGTCTTTTATCCTTTCATCAGACAGCAAATTGCCCACCAATGTCAGCGCTCAGTTTTTACTTCTCCTGGCCCCAACTATGGCGGTCTCGCGGCCTTAGGATCCAGCGGCGCTAGCCCATAGACAAGGCATCTTCCGTGTCCCAGCACTTGGCCGACGCCGCTGATGAGCATCCAAAGTGGGTTGTGCCGACTAGCTAGCTGGTTGTGTTCACGATCCCTCAATTCTCTCCTTTTTCTTGTCCATCGTGGCACTAACGCAACAGGTTAATCCAGAGCTCAGCACGGTAACAGAGTTCCAAGCGTATGGGCCGCGGACCACGGAGTGGACTAAAATACGTCAGCCGAAATTAGGCGTTGCGGTAAATCTATACCTAATCTATATCTAATAATAAAGGACGGATTGTTTCTTCCGGTCCAACACTTTTTTGGACTGTTTTGCCCTTCCACCAGACAAAATTACCCATTGCACCACCGGTAAGTGGAAACGGATTGTTTCTTCCGGTCCAACATTTTTTGGGACTATTGGACCGTTTTGCCCTTCCACCAGACAAAAAGTACCCATTGCACCACCAGTAAGTGGAAACGGATTGTTTCTTCCGGTCCAACACTTTTTGGACTATTTTGCCCTTCCACCACACAAAAATTACTCATTGCACCACCGGTAAGTCGAAATACCGCTTATCTCATTGGCAGTTTCCGTTTACCACGAGCTTCCTCAGCTTTTCCGTAAAAAAAGCTTCCTCATCTTTTTCGGTTAGAGCAAGTTCAATAAGAGAGCCCATTGCTGGCTATATAGTCTTGCCATGTCATAGAGCCTTTATAAATCCTAGTAGTACAATAAGTAGGCTATTAGACCAGCTATAAGATGTATTGTAATTAAGATATAATTGTTTAAAGCATGCATGCTATTTGCCCAATGTTGCATGCAGGTCACTTTTTCTAGGGAGCTGTGCTATAGCCGGGTTGTAGCTGAAGCACCCGCTCATCTCTATTTACACCATTCTCTCTCATCCACGTATGAATTTGATTAACATGTCAATTCCTATAGGCTGAGTAGGCTTATTGTACTTGCTCTTATGGGGCCTGGTTCCTAGCCATTTGATGAGCTCTGTGCAGCTGACCTATTCAGAGGCTTCCGGTTTCTGAACTCTGCCACCGAATAGGCCTATTTATTACTTATGTGAGAGGTTGGATAATAGAGACAAAAACTTATACTAAACTAACTTTTTAAATCCCACATTGCTCCCTTACAAAGAACCCTACTGGTTTATATATGTTCGCGAGTTGGTTGGAGGCAAGCCAAGTTGGGAATCAAGCAGCACCGTTTTTTGCTTTGAGGATAGTTGCCTAATTTAAAAGAGCTAACTGAACGGATGGATGGATAGACTGTAGGCATGCTGTATAATTTAAAGAAGGATCGGCACAAACGTTCGATTGAGTAACCCTCATACCAATTGAGGCTTCGGGAGCAAAATGCAGCCATGACAAACTAGCTATGATCGCAATTAGGGCTGAGCTTCATTCATGGCTCGGGTACAGGACTATCCATGAAGGGGTCGGTGCGCTGGCCGGCGAGGGGAGATCAGGTTGTGGTGGTAAGACATGGACATACCTTTGCGTGTCGGACTGACGTTGGGGTCTCCGATACTGAACCACTAAAGGAAGCTGTGGGACATGGAGATTACTTCTCGAACCCAGGACCCACGCGCTCTGCATCCGAACATGTTCTAGACAACCTAAACTAGCACTATTTCAAGTTTTCAAGTGTGGGTACGGCTGAGCCGCTCGCTGGAACTATGCAACATTACTGTTGCAGCTACTGTATGTGTTTGTGCTAGAAAATATTGTTGATTTTATAATTTAAGCCAGGATGCTTGCTGATTGAATGTGAAAAAAATGACGAACTAGGACAAAAAGGAAAGGGCGGTGCTACGCTCCGATCCCCCAGGTCCTCCTGCTGACATGTGTCTCGTCTAATTCCCGCTTTTGCTACACTCTGTCCCACTTTTGCTACATAATGCCCCGCTTTTGCTACATGTAGCAAAAACAGGTTTGATCTAGAAAATACAAAAATAGACTGGACCTCGCCGGAGATCTTGCCGGAGACCTCGTGGGCGACCGTGTAGCAAAAAAGTTGTAGTAATGTAGCAAAACAGTACCTCACCGGAGACTCGCCGGAAACCTTGCCGGAGACTTTCGCCGAAGATCTTGTAGCAAAAACTTTACGCTATTGTAGCAAAATCACAAAATGTATGTAGCAAACAAAATTTCTTATTGTAGCAAAATCCGACTTCGCCAGAGATCTCGTGGCAAAACTATATACTATTATAGAAAAACGATAAAACTAATGTAGAAAAAAAATTATAGCAAAAATCCGACGCTGCTCGTAGCACCAATGGAGGTCTGATACAGTCGCACGTAGCAAACTCAAACGTCCCTTGTAGCACCTCCGTCTGTCGTATGTAGCAAGTCCGGTGACCGCTTGTAGCAAAGCCTCACCCAGCTCGTAGTGAGGGCAAGGAGTAGCACCGCCACTGACGCGGGGTAGCGCCACCACCGGTGCCAGTAGCACCTGTCGCCGCTGGCGCAACCACCGGCGAGGACATCATAGCTCGTCTCAGGGTGGGCAACACAACGCGCGAGCTGCGGCAGGCCATGGGCGAGCTTCCACAGGCGGCGCGGCGCGTGGAGGCGAGGCGAGCTACGGCGCGACGCACGGAGGCGAGACGAGCTGCGGAGCGCGGAGTCGAGCGAGCTGCAGTAGGCGGCGGGCAAGGTTTGACGGGCGGCGCGGCGCGCGGAGGCGAGGCGAGCTGCGGCGCGCGGCCTCGAGCGAGCTGCGGTGGCGCACAACGTCCGTGCGTAGGAAGATAAAAGAGAAAGGGATGAGGTGGGACCCATTGCGGGCAGGCAGCGCGAAAATAGCTAGAAAGGAGGCACATGGTGGGCCTTGTGCGTCCGCGTCACGAGAAAACGACCCGGAGGATCGTTTCGTTCGATCCCAAGGGAGAGTACTATCATTTCCCAAAAGGAAATGCTCAACAAGAAATGCGCATAGTTGGGATGTTTTCATAGCAAAATAAACTCATGGCGTTGAATTGGTAGCTACAATAAAGGGTATCAATAAGAGCACCATTGATTGGTCTGAAAATCAAATGAACAAGATCTAGAAGTCCACCATACAATGGCACTACCTTGTCCAACGGAAGAATGCATAAATGTTGCCTAAATATATGTGCGATGCATGTGGCTAATTAAATGGACGATATTTGGGTTAGCCAACCCAGTCGACCTCGAGATGCGTTGGTGATCGGGAGCACAACTGCAGCGAGAGAGCGGGAGAAGTGTGAAGGGAGGCATCGGCGCCTGATCTCCTAACTTGTTGCAGGTACGAGCTCGCATGGGCGAGGTCGAGCGCTGCTGCTAGCATACAATGCAAAGGTAAAACTCCAATGGGACTTTTATATTAAATTATGAATGTACAAGCTGTCTGTTGGATATTTATTTTATTTCTTTTTTTATAAAGTAAGAGGGGATTTGGAGAAACAAAATATTCTTCTTGCGAATTTGAACAATGAATTGACCGAGGAGCAGATGTCACCGAGTAAGTTAAAAAAATATATATGTTGCGACGTGCCACTAATTTTTTTAAAGACTCACCACTGGCACAACAACAATTAACTTCTTTCGTCGTAACACGCGGGCATTTTGCTAGTATATAATATAATATAATAAAGAATAGATTGTTTTTTATGGTCCAACACTTTTTGCACAGATTTACCCTCCCACCAAACCACGTATTATTGCTAACCACCGATAAGTTAAAAGAAAACTTTTCTTAGACGTTTTGCTCATGACGTTTCTTTGTTTTCCAGCCGAAATAATAGCCGTTGCCACCAATAAGTCAAAATAAAGGAATCCAAGAAATCCCCTCCACCCCTGCCGCTGGACAGCACAAGCGGGTAGGCGGAAAAGACCGGCTCGATTGGAAGGCTACTACGGCGTCACATCATCGGTATATAGGTTCGACCGGTCGATTTATGCGCTGACGTCACTGTCGTCTTCTCCACTCGCGAGACATGTACGCGCAGGCCGTGGCGTCCATCTCAGCCAAGGCGTCCATGGGCTAGCAGTAGCAGAGCTGCTGCGGTCGCGGTCGCGGGCGTATCACTGCCACGTCGGGGAGAGTGGCATGGGTAAGCACTAGGGGATGCGAACGAACAGCGCCGTCTAGGCCCATGCACGTCATCCCTGTACGCTCACTTCTCCGCGCCCCTCTGGCTAATCTGATGCTAGCTGAAAGCGCTTTGGTCTTGATGAAATTTACATGGCAAACCATTTCAATTATTCTAGCTTTACTAATTCTATTCTATGGGAGGGTAATTCAGTATGAATGTGTCCTTATTTTCTTGCTGCGCACCATTCTTGGGAAGTCGTACGATGGCAGCGGCGGACACGAAGGGGAACCTGCCGACAACGAGCGCGAACGTCTCTTTTTTTTTAGAATCGATCGTGTTGATTTCTCGACCGGGTTTGTTTGGGACAGAAGATGGGCCGGCCGGTGCCAATTTCGTATTGCAAACATGGCCTCAACTATTCTCAAGAAAAAAACAGAGCCTAGATGCCAATGGCAAACAAGGCCAGCTTACTAATTTGACCGTGGATCAAATTTGGTTCCCTAGCGTTTAGTCCCACCCTGCTGCATTAAAAGGAACAACACCAGCTTATATACAATCGATTGCGCATGGTATCAGCAAGCCTAAACGGAAATCAACAAGGAGCAATTAAATAGGAGGGATTGTGGGCTGATTAAAAGGAATATGTGGGCTGATTGAAGCTACAACTGCCTAATTGAACCGGAGGAATTGTGAGGATTGTGGGCTGATTATAAACGGAATGTCTGGACTAACTGAAGAAATTGCCTATGCACTACCGCATCGTCCATCAGTGCACCACCTGTCCAATATGATCTGCAACACATGATATTTTCAATATTTTCTGCTGCTTCAGCTTTACATGATATTTTTCTATTGATCTGAGATGAGATCCGAACTGATTCAATATATTTTTGTAGCTGATTTTAGCTTTGGTTGCAAATTAAGATGAATGGTTGCTTGTTTTAGAGCATTATCAAATACTTCAGGTGTATCTTCAAGTTTCATGATTAAATTAAGTTAGATTGATGCAGTGGCTCCCAATCTATTTTTGTTCAACTGATGTTTCTACTATTGAATTGTTCCTAACTTTAAGGTGACACGAAAATTCACAATAATTAGTTAAGCACATTAACTGAACTAGATATGCCGAATTTGTACTGGTGGCCTGCAAATCCGATGGACAAGTTGAAGAAATAGATTTATGTTTGTTCCTTTGCTCTCCCGTTGCAACGCACCGGTATGTATCCTAGTACTATATAATAGATAGACATGCAGAGAAACTAGTTCTAGGTTCAATGCGCGGCACATGGCAAACCAGTAAGCCGGTCTCAAGGAACATTCATTTCTGCATACATTGCATGGTTGTTGCATTCGAATATATATTCAATTTAAGACGGTGCTCGTTCCTTTTCTTATAAGGAACGGCTGGTAGGAAATGCTTGAGTAACCCGGTCGAGAGAAAGCTTACCGTGAGCATAGGCAAAGAAGAGGCATATACATATCTGCATACCAACTGTATGTGCAAGTTAATATAGAATTTGTTGTGTAATGGATGTGAAACTGGACAACCGTTCTGTTGTAGGAGCTCACATTTAAGGTCTGAGGTTGGGAGGCATTGAGGAATGCAGCAGCACGAGAAGACAGCGCATACCTCTCAATTTTGTGATTCTTACAGGTCACGAATGATCAGAGTTGTTTGACGAATTTTGGTTTGTTCTACCAATAGCTGCCGCGCTACATATTGATCAGAAATGAACGAACTAACTAGGTCGCTGAACTGACCCCAGTGCATTATTCTTAGAGACAAGAGTGTAAATTCAGAGCTGGAAACTGCTCCTAGCCCCTAGATCCCTCTAGGATTTATAAAAGCTTCCAGATCTTCCGTTCCCTCTCCGGCCGCCAGCTCTGCATCTGCCAGTCAGCTTCAGCTTCTGACCCCTTCATTTCTCCGCTTGTTTTTCTTCTATGCTTCTTCCTCCTGTACTGTGTTGGTCGTTGCAATCTCAGATTTTTTTCTGGTCTAGTTTCGCTTTACTTTGTTACCTGGAGGGCTTTCCTCGAAGCACTTGTCCGAGAGAAAAGAAGGCTACTCCATCTTCCCTCATGTATTTCTTGGTTCCCTATACATTACAATTTCTTGATTTCTTTGGCAAGAGTTTCGAAGTACCGAGAGCTTTCTCATTGGAATTTTCCGTAAGACCTGGTAGTATCGTGCCCCTGTTCCTGAAAAGTGAAAACACCGTTTTCTTCGAATTTCCAAATGAGATTATCGCTGGAGACAACCTATGTATATCTACCATGTCATATGCACTACTATCCATTTCCAAAAAAAAAATTCACTACTATTTTTGTAGAAACTTTGAGTCATCCATGATTGTAATAAGGTATAATACTTTGCTCCAAATAATAAAATAAAGGTAGTATGTATCTATTGATGCAGAGACCGGGACATATGTCCCCCATTTCGGAAAAAAATCGTAAAATAAAAATAAGATGATCGTTTTATTTTTAAGATGGACAACGAACTATAAGGAGCCATGCAGCAGTGTTAACAAAAACGACTCGTAAGATCATGAGGTTTGTCTGATTACACTCGAGCACTGTTGAGCTGCATCTCTATCCCTTGACGTTTCTTAATCTACCTTCTTTTTTCTTGTCCCAAATTTTGTTCTTTTCTTCACTCACTGCAGAAAAGCTGAAGCATATCGCATCTCAGTCTGTCACAAATCACTACCGTGTGCATCCCGCTCCCAGCTCCTGAATGCACCAAGTTAACGAAGCCAATCCCTAATCAACATGCTGCCATCAATAGATAACTTCGTATCTAGTAGTATCATTCAGCGTGAGCTAGATAACCAGAGTTACGAAGCTCAATCAAAATTTCGCCAAATTGAAGCTGGCTGGATGTAATGTTCGATTACATCAGAATTCAGACTCCCAAGAGGACAGACACGAACAAGAAACCTTTTGGCATTTCAATGAACGTGATAATCATTTCTCTAGACTGTTACATTCATACTCATTTGCACTGCACCAGCGAAAGCTCGTCTACGGTGCCAATCCCTAATCAACATGCTGCCATCAATAGATAACTTCTATACAACAAGGGCCACACTAACATACAGCTTGACAAGCAAACATACATACAGAACCCTAACAAGGCCTACAAGAAAGCGGATCTGCAAAATTGATAGGTAGAACGAATTTAGATAGCTACTGCACTGTGAAATGATAGTACATGGCACTGTACTCGTTGTATCTAAAAGGTAGCGAGGACATCCCTCATTTTGGCAACCGGCATTATGGGCTCGTTTCCGTAGACTCGTGTTAACATCTCGACAAAGCTTTCGTACTGGTCCAAAAACTCTTTCTGCAGATATCAAGCATGTAATGTTGAAAAAACATGACTGAACAGCAGAGATCAAAACATGTCGCAGCCTCCGTACATAAAACCCACATCATCAATACATAACCAAACTCTAATTGATTGACTTTACTGCTCTAGAAAATTATATACCAACCCCTAACTTCAAACAAGCAAATTAATATGGTGATATTAAGCGTATACCTTGCATTTATCCCATAGCGAGGGGAGCAATTCATCCCAAGTCAATGTCTTCTGCAATCTTCTACGCATGGAACCAATTGACTTGTCAACCTGCACACTTTCAGAATTTCATGACCTCACGTTCTTGGTTTTCTACACCAGAATCTTGAACAAACAGAATGTGGGGCACGGAATTTCGATCATTATTCTAGAAACTAAATACAACATGCCCAATGTGCACTTTAATCCACACGTACGAAGACATGACCAACCACATTCCAAAGGAAGGGCGTGCACTAAATGTACAGAAAAACGAGTTAGGAAACTAGATACTCCTTTATCGGAAAATAAAGGAAATCAGGTACAATACAAGTAGAACACCCCCACGTCAATGGAATTACAGGCCATGCGAACACATTGAATTAGCAAGGTATCAAAATAAAGATTCCATTGACCCTCAAAACACTCAAATGCCAAATATACAAGATTCAATTTCATTTGACTAAAAAGGTATCCGGCAAAATGCTCGGTACAAAGTTATTGTATTATATTATCTCCATCCTAAAACATAAGTTTTGGTAGATTACTTTAGTTTACCAAAACATGTTATATTTAGGAACGGATGAAGTACGGAAGTAAACATAGTGAAAACCCCATCTAGCACTCTTTGCCGTTCAAAATTCAGCAGTTTTTTTACCGGACATGACAAGGTAGCTTCTGTTAGGTATAGTTTGTTTGGTAGAAAGTGTAGAAATACTTTGGAGTCAAGAAACATATTTTGTATCTACTTACCCTAGATAAACTTGATTTCAGCACCCTCCTTAGATCAGTTTTTGACATCCCACGCTGCAAAGGAATCTGAGGAGTTCAAGGTATAAAAATTAGTCATTATGTTAAAACAAAAATGGCAAGAATACTGGATATCAATAGATCATCTCTTAACACAATGCAGTGCAATTAACTATATAGACCATATAACGAAACCGATCTTTTTTCTTCTAGATTTTTGGGTCGGGCTGATGCCTATGAAGAGAATTTTCTATAACTCATTTGCTTAAAAAACATAAGAATTCTTCCTTTCCTCAAATGAAGAGGTCAACACCAACTCCAATCATTGGGGAAGCTATTTTATTTTCATCTGGGCAGGCGCGATTTTGGGGGTTAGCTGCCCTATATAAGCTCCGGCCGGTGGGGTCATCCACATTTTGGGATTGCAAAACTTCTCCAGTAGTTACGTTGGCAGTGTCCGCAAAACAATTCAAATTAAGTTGCTAGATTAGTTGTTATTGATCGATGAACTTATACTTGTTGAAATACAACTATAACTAGTAACACTATTTGAAGCTGGCGAATCAACTAGGATCCAAACTGGATCATAATACTCCATCAACTCAGTTGGTTATAATAGAACAAGAATTTTGTATAATTTTACTAAAATGCAAGAAATAGTCTGAAAACTAAGTTTCTAGCACACGTCAAAAAGGCACATTTCTTAAGCATGTCAGCTTAAACAAAATTTGTTCACTTTAGGATTACTACTCCCTCTGTTTCATTTATATCCACCTATCCCGGTCCTTTTCTTTACATACAATCTACAAACTATTACTGCTTTGTGTTTACTTTCTGCAAACTTTTACTTCTTTCCATTCGATACGTTTAATCCTTTGTTTTCCGCAAAACACGGTGAGATTGACAACCTCATCGCAAGTTGGGGACAAAGTTCTGTGGTTGTGTTGTGCAGGTCTCCACGTTGCTACTAGCACCGGTAGTGCGCCTTGCCAAGGCTCAGCTAGTAACACCTTTGGGGTGTTTCCTTGCTCCTACTGGTTCGATTAAACCTTGGTTTCATAACTGAGGGAAACTTGCTGCTGTGTTCATCATACCTTCTTCTTGGGGTTCCCAACGAGCTCTACATCAACACCACCATCAAGCATTTTTCTGGGCGCCATGCATTGAGCCATCACTCACATGTGCCCACCGGAGAATTCCCACCACACACCTATGCCTTCGAACTGCCTTGTACCAAGCAACACCTTCAAAAAGGGGGGCGACGACGACGCTGTTGCCCGGACTGGTCCTAGGATTTCTCCCGTTACACGGGGGGATGGAACGGGGTACACCAGTGTCAACACCCGGATTTTTAATCGCAGATGCCTGTTATGCCATACATCGCAATCCCAGGATTACCATTTCTGAGAGACATAACAGATTGGATATCACAATACATCATCCATTACAAACCATAATAAGGTCTTACACGAATAAATGATCTCATGATCCAGTCTTAATACAACAAGCAGCGGAATAAAGTAATAAGCATAGCGGTGGGGTCCATCTTCAGGGGCACATGCAATGCTGACGATGGAAGATAGTCCTAGTTATCATAGCCGTCCTGCTGTCCTTCATCTTGGTAGTCTCCTTCATAGTCTAGCCATAGGAATAGCCAGGGAGAAAAGCCATGAGTACTCTTTAAGTACTCGCAAACTATCACTAACAAGTAAGGTAGTTCTAGTAGGATTGCTAACTCTAAGTTTATTTATAAAACTAAGTTTGAAACCTAAGCTGAGTTTAGAAACAAAGAAAAATAAAATAAAGTTTGAAATCACCTAAGAGGGAACTTAAATCATCATGGTCACAACTCTATTGTGGTCAAGTAAAGTCACAATTTATTTCATAAGTTGTTTTGAAAACATCTGACAACAGAACGGTATGGACACTCCAACTGTCCATAACCGCGGACGTGGCTATTCAAATAGTTTGACACTCTGCAGAGGTAGTACACTTTCACCACAAGATTCGATACATCCGTTAGGGATAACCCTAAATCATCATACTTAGTATGCAGATAATCAAACATAACCTTTCCTTTATACACCCTAGTATAAGCACCTCTCCTATGAGCATGGCCTCCCAACCATGACCATCTGTCATCTTGGGCACTGCATAGGTGGACAATTGGGTAGATATTTGGTGAAAAAACAAAAAAAGAATTACGCCTTAATCAAGTGAACGAAGGGAGTAACTAGGATGGGAAACAATCAAGGTTAGTACAACACTAAAAGTCTAAACAGAAATTATTTTACGAATTTTTCTCACCTCCTCGGCAGGTACCGTGTATGTCAATTCATCGACTTCTCGAGAAAACTGAAACAACCTCTCAAATTGCTACAATGAGACCGAAATAAGGCAAATGTTAGATACTATGAAATAAAGAAACATATCCATGAAAAGTAGAATCTAACTACGCTTACATACAAGAAAAATGAGTGAGCTGATATGGCGAGTGCAAGCTTGTTCATAGGATTCGCTAGCCCGGTTGTAGAACTTTGCAAGAGTTGGCACGAAATTAGCCAAGTCATAAACGTTGTAGATAACAAAATGTATATTTTTAGTCTCCTAGACCAACTATGCACTACAAATTACAAAGAAACAACACGCACAAGTAAAATAATTGATGCTAAAAAGAATTGACTAAGACTTAATAGATAAATAAAATTAACCTGTTCAGAAAAGCGGCATAATTGTTGATTAGTACAATGTCCGCAGTTTTAGGATCACTTTGTGCAATTATCTCCAAAGTTGTGAGCATAGAACTAACCTATTCCAAGTGCAAGGATCACTTCATTTAGAGAGGGAAAAACGACATCCTAATTAAAATAATGCAAATACAAACTGGTGATTGCATACATAAAAAATAGGACTAAAATACTAGCTCAATAAAAAATACATAAATTTACTATTAACATATGGAATACCGAAAAGGTTAGTTGCAAGATTGGAAGTGAAGTTATACTCACTAGCTTTGTGTATGCTTTATCAATTAAGTCTCTAGATTGTCCTTGAACATATTGCTCCATCCGTGAAGCAAGTACAACAAATCTAAATAAAGAGACAATCATAATCTCAGTTTTTTAATACATATAGAAGAAACACTATGACTATCATATGAAAGAACATTCTATTTTCTCAAATTAAAATGTGCACAATGTGCACATTGAGTGTTCTACTCAACGGCTATAATATAGTAACATAGTCAACGGTGCATCATAATTTGTTGAGATCTTAAATAATTCTAGTAACTGATCTTGAGAGAAAAACACCATTGGTCACTAAACCCATGCGAGATAAGTACATTAGTCACTAGACCACCAAGATGTTTTGTGGTGGTCACTCAACTTCGTTTTATGAGTAAACACGTCAAAATCCTGACAACTGAGATAAGTTATGTTGACGTGGCATGCCGAATGGGCTGTTGACTAGTCGGTGTGACCCTTTTTTCTTGTAGAAAAACCCTAAAGAATCTCACTTGAGCGATATCATCATTAATACTTGCATATGGTTCGTATACCTAGCGTGATGACATGCATGCAACATGGCAGCTGCTCTACGGCGACACATGCGGCGACGGGCACACCTGTGAAGCATTTCAACGACCATAGGAAGCAGTGTTACTACTACACCACCAATATCCATGGATTGAAGCGCCTAAATATTTTACTGTGCATGTAATTTTCTACAACCACTTTTGATTAATTTCACTAATTGAAGCTAGACTTTTGAGCTCGGTTTTCAATAACAAATTATCGTCATATGATGAGTTGATGATCATTTTAGCATCCAAGTTCACCATGGAAGGGTTTTCTGTGGAATTAGGTAGAACGAAACCTATTTGGAGGATAAAGTTGACATCTTTTATGGCCAAAAGATGAGCATATTTTGTTGTTATCTAGTTGATAAGATGATGATTGATATGGGTTAGAACTATGATCCAGAAGAAGAATATGTCTTGTGAGTGTTTGTCTCATACATGAAGATCTTGTATTATACGTCAAGTCATTGAGATATCTCCTTCCATATCTCCAATCTGATGGATCTTGATTTGAACATAGTCTGGCTGTAGCACAACTGGTTAGCTTAGTGGAGTCTCAAAGTGGTCCCCTAAATCTTAGGCGTCGTGCGCTAGATGGGATAACATGAACATAGGCCCAAGGTATAAGGGATGGTACCATATACATTCAACATGAACCAGCTTCACAAGGGGGGAACTGTTAAGAATCATATATGCACTTGTGCAAAGGCAAACAATGTCTCGAGATGGGAGAAAACATGGAGGACTTCAAGACCAAGTGCCTGATGCACATACTTGGCTTGAGGAAATGGCACGTAATACTTGGGCAATGGCATTCTTCTAAAAAAATCTAGGGGTGACATCCTTCTAAATAACTCTTGTGAAGTTTTTAGGAGATAAAAATATGAATTTTAGATCATTTTTTATAATAATTTGACGAATTTTAGATCATTTTATAGCAAGTAAAAAAAATTGATGGGTTCAGATAAAATGAATATTTTTGTGTGAAGTTTAGATCATTTTATATCATATTAATATTTTAGATGAATTTCATATCATTTTCTATCTCGTGAATATTTTTATTGATTATTTTTTAGCACCTGAATTTTTTAGATGAATGTTAGATCATTTTCCGTCAAAATGATATATTTAGATTAATTACCTCTTACTTTTGATCAATTGCTTCTTTTTCTAGTTATTTAGGATGATCCTATTTGCTAGAGAAATTCCACTTTGATGAATGCTAGAGAATATTATTTGGTGAAATGATGTATAGATTTTACAATAAGAACAAAGAGACACTATAAGATTGGTCAGGAAAATATGTCCCCAAGATAAAAACTACACTTAACAAAATTGGCGATGCGCTGCTGATAACTTGGCCAAAAAAACAGTGGAAAATGAGTTTCCAAGTAACTAGAGATGAAACAATATATACTGTCAGATTGAACCTAGGATTTGTTCTTGCAGAATATGGCAACTCGTTGGCATACCATGCACAGATGCATGTGCATTCTTATGACAAGAGAGAATAAAACCCGGCTTATTAGATGATTAGAAAGTGTTATTAAATTCATATATATATATATGCAAACATATGGTTCCATGATAATGCAAATGGACCGGTCAATAAATACGCATTAAAAGTGAAATATATCAATGAAACATCGGCTTGACACAGGATTTCAATAGAACAAAAAACATCATAAGTAGTTTTAATTGAAAGCCATGGGAAGTGGATACACTTTACGATGAGAAACTAGGAGAAAAGATCCTAGAGAAAAACAAGGAGGAACAATGTTGAGCAAACATCGTGTCATTATCAACTAGTGTTATAGGAGAGCTACTGGTCACAATAGGAAATGCTACGCTAGGTGGAAGGCATTAGCTAGCGTAGAAACAATGCTCAAGGCTCATGCCCAAGACGAAGATAATCAACAAGAAGAAAATATCCAATAACTTTAATCAACATAGTCAACAATACAAGGTCTAAATAATTCTAGTAATTTTATATCTGTATAATCCAACCGAATAAAACATTTAATAAATTTAACCAAAATGGATGATGAATTAACACATGAATTGTCTAAACCAATGTAAATTCTAGCGTATAAACACTAAAAATATCTGAAAGAGGAGACACCTCTTAAGGAAGGTTTATCGCTAGGTCTGTAACCAAATTTATAAAGCATTAGATTACAACATCCATGCTGCTAGGGACGGGGAATCTATATGCATATTCTTTTTTATGCCAATTTATCAAGTGAATTACCTTGGGATGTAGGCTAGAATTCCATTTTGATGTGCATTTCTTTCATTGTGCTTAATTTGATGCCATGCTTCATAAATGAACTGGAATAAGATAGAACCAAATAGTATAAGTGAGGGTAAAACAGAAACCTAATCTCTAGTAGTAAGTAGATATACTTAGCCCAACCAAAATAGGAGTACTAACCCTGCTAAACTGTAATGATATTCTTGACTGTAGGTCATCAAGTAGTTTGCATACAAATCCTGCTGCATTAGCTTTCTGACTAGAAAGATAACATATTGTAATACCATGCATTGAAATGGAACACAAGGGATCAATCTTGTATGCCCAATCTACAACTACATAGAAGTCTTCCTGAAAAGATGGGAATAACATTACTGTTTTCAATCAATAAAAGGATGATGTAATACTTCATAACTAGCTGGCTATGACAAAATGATTGTACAAAATACTTGTAGGATATAAATGACCCCTTCCGGTCTTATAAACTGATTCTACTTTCATTCGGGTTCCATTTCTGCATATCATGTAATATACCTGGATTCCATGGAGTAATTCTTGAAGAGCTTCATTCATACCCAGTTTCACACATGTATTACCTGGAAACAAAATTATGATAGATTGAACACTAGGGTTATTTGAGAGAAAAGGAGCATACATTCATCAACACAAGATAAGAATAGTACCCTCTTTGCTATCATTTCCATCGAAATCCAAAAGATTCAAGTCGTCATCCTCTTGGTCATTTGCTGGAAAAGGTGTAGGTACTTCGAAGGACATAAATTGCGAGAAAAAGGAAATCTGCAAATGCAATATTTCATTAGTTTATCCGTAAACATAAACAAGTATAATAAGTACCTGTATTTGAGGAAAATAAATATAACCTCTTCCATAAGAAGTGGGATAAATGTTGTAAGAATCTTTGAGTATGCATCAGATACAGTTGAAGTATCAATGGTACTGCCATTTTGGCTAGCATTATTAGATTCTTCAAGCCAAAAAGATGGATTGTTGGGTGCTTTCATACTTTCACGGAGTACAATGGAAAATTCACGTGCCTGAATAGAATTCCATGAAAAATGATTCTATAGTATACAACTACCTTAACACATATAAAAATCAGGAATAACCGAAGGGAAGTACATAAAGTTGTATTGTAGTATCATTATATCATATCATTTCTAAGTTTTCTATCACTAATGGTCATTTCAAATACATACTAAAAGATAGAGATCAAAATGAGCATTATCAAAACTAAGAAATAGATAAAATGTGAAGTGCGAAGGTAGCTCATCAAACAATAGAATTTAATTACATTTTCCCTAACCTCTTGACGAAGTAGCAAATTAAGAGAATGACAATATGCCTTCCCTAAGGGGCCTAAACAACTCCTATCCAAACTCTGTGGAAAAATGAGCAACTAGAAATGTCAAATATTGAATGATGTCCATATGTAATATCTGAATATTTGGAATAAAAAATCAAGAAGATTAGGACCTTCAAATGCTGAAGAACATGAGCATAAGTTGTGCATTTGTTCCTTAGGCTTGCATGATCAGGCCGCTTCAATTTCCTTTGCTAATTTTAGTCAAAGTAAATTATCTAAGTCATTTCACTCATATAAGTGGAAATGTAATAAATTACTACAAACAATGATACTATTGTAAAACCTGATAAAGGTAGCTTTTGTCATTTAGCATAGAGTCCACCAATCTAGAGAAGTAGTTCCTAAAGAACTCTAATGCTCCTCGAACAAAAGTTATTTTTAGCTTCTCCAGTTCTGCCCTTTTATCCCTAACCTGAAAGGATTTAAGAAGTTACTTATTTTCTGGCTTAGAGTTATGAGCCATAACTAAAATTAAACCAACAACAAAGGCAAACTAATTTGATCAGTTCCAGAAACATTGGCCCCAAATACTCAACCCATTGAAGATATTCTGAAACATTAAATATTACAAGAAGAAGCAATTCAAATTGCAGGAATGGTTTATTCAATGTTTAAGGGACACTATTGCATTGTTAACATGAAAAATGTATCAATTTGCTATAAAAATGAATAAATCGTATAATATCCAAAACAAGAGTATAATGAAGATAGCTACAGTCTGCATATTAACATAGGATGGGTATAAATTTGGTACTTCAAGGCAGCGAATGGCACCAATCAACCATTCACAAGCCTCAACATTTTTCTGCATTTGTGACTCTTCAAATGAACCTCCGGTCAATACTGATGCAAACTGCATTATGTTTAAATTAAATAACACAATATTAAACATCATTAATTCAATATGGGAGATGAGTATGCTTTCTCTCTAAACCATACCTCATGCGGAATTCGCAATCGTTCAAACAATTTCTCCAGCTCTTCGGCAAGTCCTTCATTATTTATGTATTGGTTATCCAAGCCATCATTACATGATTCTGTCTAAAAATATGAACATGATAAGGAACATTATGACACAAAATAATGAAAACATATCATAAACACAAATTCACAATGAATCACAAAAGATTTAGTGATTTAATAGGAAAATAAGTATCATGACTAATGTCCTTCTAGCTAGGAATTTCCTTAAGTTAATTATCCTATAAACAAGAAACTATTTTAAGACAATGCTAATAACTTCCTGGCCTAACCAACGATGAATTGTGTGAGGACAAATGTCTTACTGAATTTTCATAAATTGAAATGGAAAATTGTGATTATAAGTCGAGGTAGAAATGAAGATGTACAAATGCGATGTAAAAACTATCTCATATATAAGATGATAAAGGATGTCATGTTGCTACTGTGAGCATTAACTACCTGTCAGGCCAATAATCTAGGCATGACAGTTTCGACAGAACCTTCTGTATTTCTTGTTTCGTGGAGCCTGGCAATTATATGTTGTGTACTAGCCGGTCTTTTTGCTGGGTTGCACTCCATGCACTCTATCGCTATCTCAGTGCATACCCGTATCTGCTCTAGTTGCATGTCCTTATGTGATTTCTCCAACATGTTGCTCCAGCTTTCAAGTACCTATGAAGAGTCTCATAGAATTAAGATATTTCATAATGAAAAGTAGCTAGGCGCATGGACTGAATTTCTGGATACTTGAGTTTAGGTGGCATAAGGATTTGTACTGGAATTGTAGTGCCCATGCAGGAGAGCTTCATTATCAAATATCGAGCCAAAACATTGTAGTTTTGTTTTGAACATTCATCAATTATAATGGATATGGAAATTATTTTACTTCTTACAAGCATTTTTGTAGAAACATAGTGTAGATACATGCGTGCTCACACACACACACTACTACACAAACATAATCATACATCTCCAGCTAAAGACTAGAATTGTGAAGCTTACGATAGAAAAAATTGTCACACAAGGCTCACTATCGACGAGAAGGTTACCTCCAATCAAAAGAACAATCATTATTAATGTTACCTTTGTTAAAATGAATGAGGTATATAAATTTAGTTCAAGTCAAAGTATACTAGGTTTGACCGAATACTCTGTTTGTTTCATAGTCAAAGTTAAATTTATAAATTTTGATCAAATATATAAAAAACCATCAACATTTATAATACCAAATGCATAACATATAAAAATATATTTCATAATAACTCTAATAATATTAATTTATGTTGTAGATGTTGATATTTTTCTCGATATATTTGGTCAAACTTTAAATACTGGCTTTTATTAAAACTAATATGCTCAGTAATATGAAATAGAGGAAGTATATAGCACAAATATTAATATCTTGAATGTTAAATAAATACACTATGATTAATTTGGTATATTTTCGATTGAATTTGTCAAATTTAGAATATGTTGACTCTTGACTAAATTCATACACCTTACCCATTGGAATGAAGGGAGTAAGACCTATAGCATCAAACTTAGGATTGATTGCTATTAGCCAGGCGTATAACGAGCCTCTTAATCATCCAAGCACTTATTGGTTCTCTTTTTGCAAACAACTACTCATATGATTGATTATGTATTTAAATACCTATATACTTCTATTTTATCCCTACTTTTGGTAGCACATGTCAGATCCATCTAAAGACAAAAACCTTTTTTTGCATTTTTAGATATCAACGCTAGGCCGATGTCCTGAAAATAATTTTGTCTTAGTACATTTTTTCTATATGTATTTCTTGCTACATGATATGCTAAAATGATACAAAAAAAACTTTACTATTTCCTAGAAAGTTTGAGTTCTATCATGTACCATTCATTGCTAAAATTTCCCATTGTACACATATATTAAAACCAATATATTGAGTTGAATCCGGTTTAACTTATTAGTTGTTGAAGCTTTCATTGCTAAATCGAATGAAATTGGTAATAATACTACATATTATTCAGCATGTCCCATGAAAATGTAATATTGCATAGTTTACTAAAATGATAATGATATAAGATAACAATAATGAATTGAAATTAAATAAAAATCAATTCTTCATCTCAAAAATGTGACATAAAGTGATCTTACATCCTCAATAGCTTCATACCCCTTCTTTCCGGTTAGTATCTCCATGATTATAACACCAAGACTGTACAAGTCAAATAGGTATGTGATCTCACGGCTACCAAATTCTGGTGCTAAATAACCCCTTCATAAAATATGCATTGGTCCAATCAATTAATGAGCAAAGGGAGTGTACAATATACCCCAAGAAGAATATGATTTGAGAGGCTTAGCTATCTCACATTGTTCCACCTATTTTTGATGTAATAGCACGGCTTTGCATTTCATCAAAGCACCTTGATAGGCCAAAATCAGCTATTTTTGGTGACATATTATCATCCAATAAAATGTTTGGAGGTTTAAGATCCATGTGAACAATTCGATTTTGGTGCAGATAATGTAGTCCATCGCAAATCCCATTAATTATTTTGTAGCGCGTTCTCCAGTCAAGTCCGCAAGATGCATCTATACAGAGAGAGTAGAAAGGGGGCTTAGTATCACTTCATATGCATGCATATCTGAATCTTTGGATGATGGATGGTATACCACATGGTAGGTATTATACATGTGGGATACTTGAACTAAATAATCTTTAAAGAAATCAATGTGGAAAGAAACTGGATGTGTCACGCGATCCTACCCGTGATATACTTATCGAGGGTCCCGTGAGGTAGATACTCAAAGCAGAGCAATCGTTGTTGTACATCTGCCATCACAAATTTTCCATTGTAGCTTCCTGCTTTTCCTTGTGAGTTGGCACAATATCCAACAAATCTTACCACATTCTTGTGCTTCACCTTTATCAGACATTCAATCTCTCGGTGGAATTGTTTCTCGTACATATATGTGTTGGATAGCCTCTTGACAGCTACGATCACACCGTTGTCAAGCGTCCCTACATTCACCACAAGTTTGGTATCAGCTAAAATCTTGAGATCAACTTGGGTGAAATCCATGACGTTTGAGAGTTGTCGTACCTTATAGACCACTGCAAACCCACCTCTGCCAATTTCCTCTTCCCAAGAGAAAGAATCGGTGATTTCTTCTAGGAGCGATAATGACATGGAATTCGGCTCTGCATTTTCATCACATAGCATGGACTTGAGCTCACTTCGTGTAGTAATTGATTTGCGATCCATTTGCAATTACTACGTTACACAGTATCCTGGAAAGTGAAAACATGAGTGATCTCATTAATTCACTGTTATTGCAGATACAAATTGCGTGATAAAATAAAAAAAAGCGTTGTGATTGACCCCCAAAGTTGTCGGAAACTGAATAGCAACAACAAAACTTACGTACAAGAGCCTTGTTTTCCTCTGTATTTAACTTAACGCACAGATCTCCCTCAAAATACATAGGGAAGGCTGCGGGATACACTTAAAGCGCTCTAACTTCTAAGTGATCTACAGAGTACTGGATACAGAAAAAAAAGCTACTCCCTCCGACCCATATTATTGTTCTCAACTTTATCTAGATTCGGAGATACCTAGTTAATGATTTAGACTAGATTTATCCGAATCTAGACAAACTTTAGAACGTTAATATGAACCGGAGGGAGTAATGAAAACAGCGCAAGGACAAGAATACGTTTTTCTCCTTCTAAACTAAAGCCATATAGACATATAGTCGGAAAAAAGTCAACTCACACGCGGAACGAAGAACTAAGCTCGGGGATGCTTGCTGGATCAAGAAGGACGAAACTTTCTTCTGTGCAAAAGGATTAACCACGATGTAATTTCTGTAAAGAGTAGCGAAACCTCCCAACCGATATAATCAGTATACTAGAATCGCTTGTGAGCTAGATCGCCAGAGAAGAGGCATATGATGCTCGTAGAAACTATGGCAAGAAATTTACTCACCTGTTTGAGTTGTTGAAGAAAGTGGAGCACACCCTGGTTAGTCAAGAAGACCTGGAAACCAAGGTCAAGAGCCAGGTCCTGCCTGAGAGATGCAGTTGATCCGCCATACTATAACAACTTGTTTCATTTTGTATCTCACAAAAAATCTCCTCCTGAATGGCTTGTGAGCCTCACAAATTCTTTCAGTTTCTTTTACAACCCTATGTCTGTCTCGATGAGTCACTGATTATAGGGCCCAGCAGCTCTGTTTCTTACACGGGTTGTTTCACAGGCGGTGAGAAAACATGAAACGAACAGCAGTGGAATTAAATCCTATGCCCCATACGACCGTCGCCGTGCTCTGCTGGCCACCTCCCTCCTGCCGTCAACGACTGATCTGCGTCAACGACGACAGATACAGTTCCTCTCCCGTCCTAGAAGTTTCCTGGTAGGGATTGCAAAAGGGTCTGATCTTTAGGTAATATCTGGTGCGGGTGCCACCTTTGGCAGGTTTCAGGATATGTTGGGCAGAAAAATAAGAAACATACTAGTGAAGAGCAGAAATACGGAGATGCGTCCAATGTAAACCAAGTTTCAGGCAATAACCGCACCTTGCCATTAGAAATATACTAGTACCAATATTCCACAACGTAAGAGGTTACCAAAACATTTTATATTTAGAAATAGAGGAAGTAGCTTTCTCGAAAATGCTAGGAATAGAACGCCCTCCTAGGGAGGGCGCTCTTTGTTGCTTCTGCTGCTTGCACGTGTTGCAACATGTATGGCGCATCGCGTGGATTTCATGATAGTTCTGTGCACGACACATCGCGGGGGCATCGTCGGGAGTCCGACCACGATCATTGTAGCTACCCGCGTGCTCAAGATTAAAACCTTCGCCAATCTCAAGGCTCCGGTGTGCACCATGGGATGTTTTGACCTGACAAAAGGCTTGTGCGACCAAATTAGCTCAATGATCTACTGCTACAGGTGGGAACAAATGGAAAAGAAAAATAAGTTTCAATTGGCTCAGCTGGGAGTTGTTTACCCGGCCGAAAATGGATGGAGGCTTAGGGTACAAAGAATTTTATTTTCTTAATTGTGCAATGCTAGCAAAACAGGCCTGGCGCTTGTTGACAATCAAACCTCCCTTTGCTCGAGAATTTTAGAAGCTCGGTAATTCCATGAGGTTTCACTCTTGGAGGCACAAGCACATACATGGTGAGGCATCCATAAGGGTGGGGTGTTGATTAGGGAAGGGGTGATGTACCGAGTTGGAGTCTTGGAGATGATGCTATGGTCAGACCCATGCTACTGCCAATGGCAAGTATAAGAAAAAATGTATTCACTCTCTCAATCAGGATGAAGGTATCATTGAGGGCCAGGAACATCTCAAGTCCTACATTACTAGTTTTTACAAATCCTTGTTTGGGCCATCACCAGAGACTTCCTTCACTCTAGATGAGGCTCAAACTGCGGACATTCCGCGGGTTTCTGTCGAGGAAAATAGCTTTCTGACCGCCCCTTATTCGGACGAAGAGGTTAAGAAAGAAGTTTTTCAGATGGAACATAACAAGGCACCAGGTCCTGATAGTTTCCTAGCAGAATTTTACCAACATTTCTGGAAAATAATTAAAATGGGATTGATAGAATTATTTAGTTTTTTGCATGATGGGCAACTTGATATTTTTAAATTAAATTTTGGCAATATAATTCTACTGCCTAAGGTTACTAATGCAGAGCGTATACAACAGTATCGATATATCTGCCTTCTTAACGTTAGCTTTAAGATTTTCACAAAAGCTGCCACTTTTAGACTAAATTCAGTTGCCGATCATGTTGTCTGGCCTTCTCAAACTGCTTTCATGCAAGGACGAAACATCTTGGATGGTGTGGTAATCCTTCACGAAACAATCCATGAGCTACACTCCAAAAAAACTAAATGGGGTACTGTTCAAGATTGATTTTGAGAAGGCCTATGACAAAGTTAATTGGTCTTCCTTCAGCAAACACTCGGAATGAAAGGTTTTTCAAATGAGTGGTGCGCTCTCATACAATCCTTTGTGATACTATTTAATATAGTGGCGGATATGCTGGCTACTCTTATTGAGAGGGCAAAAGCTGAGGGCCAAATTGTAGGATTAGTCCCACATCGGGTGGATGGAGGACTGTCTATCCTTCAATATGCTGACGACACAATTCTATTTATAGAACATGATATAGAGAAAGCTAAGAACCTGAAGTTAATACTTTCAGCCTTCGAGCAACTCTCTGGATTGAAAATTAATTTCCATAAAAGTGAATTGTATTGTTTTGGCGAGGCCTAGAGCGAGGCACACCTATATGCTGAACTTTTCGGCTGTGAACAGTGGCAATTTCCAATCAACTATTTGGGTATACCGATACATTATCGGCGTCTCACTATTGCTGAATGGAAACTCGTTGAGGAAAGACTCCATAAACGTCTTAATAGCTGGAAAGGCAAGTTACTATCCCTTGGAGGAAGACTGGTACTCATAAACTCAGTACTCATAAATATGGTACTGTATATGATCTCGTTTTTTCAACTATCAAAAGGGGTCTTGAATAAAGTGGATTATTTCCGATCAAGATTCTTTTGGCAAGGGGATAGTAAAAAGAAAAAGTATCGACTGACCAAATGGAATGTGGTTTGCCGACCAAAAGAATACGGTGGACTTGGTATACATGACCTTCAAGTCAAAAATACCGCCCTCTTAGGTAAATGGCTATTTAAGCTACTCACTGAAGAGGGAGTCTGGCAAACTATAATCTGGAGAAAATATGTTGGATCCAAAGCTGTGTCTCAACTGGTATGGAAACCTGGAGATTCACATTTTTGAGCTGGACTTATGGCATCCAAGAAATATTTTTTCCGATTTGGTGCGTTTAATATTAAGGATGGATCTTAAATTAGATTCTGGGAAGATAAATGGCTTGGTCATCATTCTCTCCAAGAACAATATCCGGCTCTTTACTCGATTGTTAGACACAAAGGAGACACCCTTTCCACCGTTTTGAAACTACCCCGTCTAATGTATCTTTCAGAAGAAGTCTCATTGGCCCTAGACTAGTATCATGGAATAATCTGTTAATTCGATTATCCACGATTCAATTGTCGGAGGGTGTAGATGAGTTCCGATGGAAACTACATGAGAGCGGTAATTTCTCTGTGGACTCGATGTATAGAGTTTTGGTTCAACCTAATATTTCAGTCGATGATAATAATAAAATCTGGAAAATGAAAATCCCTTTGAAAACAAAGATATTTGCTTGGTATCTACGTAAAGGGGTAATTTTTACTAAAGATAATCTTGTTAGGCGGAATTGGCATGGAAGCAAACAATGTGTGTTTTGTCATCAGGACGAGACTATCAAACATTTGTTCTTCCAATGCAAGTTTGCTCGTCATATATGGTCAATCATCCAAGTTGCCTCTGGTTTATCTCCCCCACGATCGGTGGCCAATGTATTTGGTAACTGGTTGTATGGGACGGATGATAAATATAGGATCTTGTTTAGGGTGGGAGCGCTTGCCATTATTTGGTCGTTGTGGCTATGTAGAAATGACAAGATTTTTAATTCTAATATGTCTTCAACGTTGCAGGTTATCCATCGCGCTACGGCTCTCATTTGGTCCTGGACTATCCTACAGAGGTTCGAGTTTCGCAATTTGTTTGTGGAGGGGTGTACACGATTGGAGGCTACGGCGAGAGATATTTTTTCCCGACATGGATGGCCGCGTGATCTACGGTTTGAGTTACCTTAGTGTTGTGTCCGCGTAAATGTTGAAGTTTTCCTTTTGTGTACTACTCTCTAGTTTAACTTTTGCGAGAGATGTTGGCTGTGTGCATCCCAGTGTAAACTTTATGTAAGTAATAAAGTGTCCATTTAAAAAAAATGGTCAGACCCATGGTTGCCGAAGAAATAAGATAGGAAGTCGTTTACTCCCCGAAGTAACATGTTTTTGAGCATGGACTCGAACAAGATCGACCCATATAGGGTCAGTGGGATCAACAACTAGTGTGAGATACTTTGTGGATTCCTGAGACGCGAATTGTCCTCTCTATTCCTATCAGAGAAGACATGGAGGGTTTGTGGCCATGGTCTTATGGGGAAAAAGAGGGAATTTATCGGCTAAGTCAGCTTATAGACTGTACCATGATCTAGAGAAGACTAAGTGAGTGTTTTCTATTGAGAATAGGTCACAATAGTTTACCACATAAATGGAGCATCAAGAGAAGAGGAATTTATGTTGATCCTCTTTGCCCTGCTCGCCAAAGGATAAATGAGAATGATGTCCACTTGTCAGGATGAAAATAGAGCGGAAAGTTTCCGAATTTTCCAAAAAAAAAGAAACGAAATGAATATATGGAAACGGAAATGGAATTTCTTTGATGAAAACGGAATAGTATTTTTTTGGCAAAACAGATACAAAAATAGAATTTCCATTCCGCCAATATTGAATTTCCGTTTTAGGGTTGATATTCATGGCCAAATCCAACCGAGACCTTGTCAATCAAAACTTCCAAAGCGGCACATCCCAAAACCAGCGTCAATGTAATTCCTTCATGCATTCGAGGAGGCTTCTACAATTTGGCATTCCCCTTATTTTCTTGTAAACAGAGCATTGATATGTTTGCTTGAATGCACACGATTTTTGCATGATTCAAGGGTTCTCTTAGTTTCAGGTAATATCAACATCGCTCCGTGTCTGCACCGTATTTGGTCAGTATATATTTCCGACACTACCTTCTTCCGTTTTTTCTAGGATTTTTGAATTTCTTTCCATTTTGCAAAAAATATGGAAACAAATGTGACGCCACTCAGTTTCGTTTGTTTCCGCTCCATTTTCATCCCTGCCACTTGCTCTTTTTTCTAAATGGAGACACAGCCATAGTCTCTGTACCGAGTGATGTGTTAACCTTGCGACAAGTAAATAACAAAGAATGAAAAAAAATAACAGCAAGGGAACACAGATTTAACGTGAAAAAACCTCTCCAACAAAGAGAGAAAAAAACCACGGGCGCCAGCGAGCGAAACTTCACTACAACGGGGGGTGTTTACACAACGCTAGGGATTTTCACAGATGCAACTTATCCCAGCCGGTGGCTTACAAGAGGTATATATAATGGTGGAAACCTAGGTCTTCGACGATCCGTACCTAGGTCTCCGCTTCGGCCCAAGCCTTCGGCGATAGGTCTCGCTCCGCTCCGTCAGAAGTTAGCATCCTTAATAGAATTTAGATCATACTTCAACATGATGCATGTCGTCTTTTTATCACTTTATTATCATTTAAGTCTTACAAAGAATTACAACATGGATCGCATAGGGTTGATACATGTATCAACCACATAAAGAAAAGGACAACATGAAGTGAATCCGCATCAACATGTTCTCAAGCTATCAAAATGCTAGCGGAACCAGATGTATAAGTTCCTTGCAACCATATCTAGTTGGTTTCCCCCAATATTCATAACCTGACGCTTCTCTGTCGGCTGCAGGTAGAACCACATACGGATTCAATGAGTATCCATGAGTATAACCTACATAAAAGAATCATACATTCCATATGGCCAATAGTAAAGCATAATCTCCTACACGAATTTATTATATATCTTTCTTCACAACTCCCGTTAACCAATTGCCAAATAGATTCATGATATTATTAGGGGGTACAATATTCGAAGTCATATGTACAATACGCCATACAATTTTTGCAAGGGGCATGAGAAGAATAGATGTTGAATTGTTTCATCTTGAGCACAAAAACATCTTTTACTACCTTCCCAAATCCTTTTAGATAGATTATCTTTTGTGAGAAACAATTTTCGATAAAGGGACACATGGAAATCCTAACATGTTTGCGGAGAAAATGATGGCATTCACGTAATGTAGATTTATAGATTAACCGTAAAGGAACCAGGTGTTGTTAACTTCCAACAAACACATTTGAATGTTTGTTAGTCAAATATCAATTAGCCTATGCACTAGATGCAGCCACTTCTTCCATTTGTCCCCTGTTAGGACCCTTCGAAATACTATATTCAGAAGGACTTGGGATATAACTTGAACCAATGAGACTTCTTTTTCTTTGGATGGTATTATATTAGCGAGACAAAGGAAAATCACCAAGCCATATACCCTCCAAAAAACGTGTCTGCTCACCATAACATGAAAGAGACGTCTGCTGAAGAAACCATCCATCACTCTCATAAGGCCCCTCCAAAACGGAGATCTGAAGGTCTTGCCTTCACATGAGATAAAGTTTTAGAGTGTAGATATTTATTATGTATGAGCTCTTGACAGACTCCTCATTTAAATTTTTAAAAAGAAATTTACTATGGAGGCATTTATTCTTGATCTCCAAGACTTGTACCCAAGGCCCCTTGGTATATCGGCCTACAAATGATAATCCATATTGTGAGTTTGTATTTTATTTTATGTTCATTACTTTGCCAAAAGAAACATGGTGTAAAAAAGTGTAACCTTTTCTCTGCCCTTTAAGGTATTTCGAAAAAAGATAGCATGAATATAGGCAAACCAGTGAGGAGTAATTAATGAAGATAAGTCTATCACCGTAAGATAGCAACTTAGGCATCTCCACCGACACGACCCAACCCGTCTGAACACGTCCGAAAGCGTCTGCGCGGACATGCGGGACGCGTGCGGCCTCTCCAGTGGCACGACTCATCCGGACCGACGCGTACGGCTTGACCCATCGGTCCACCAATTTGCGTTGCCGATGTGTCGGGCGCGAACAGGCGGACTGAGGGCATGTCCTCCCGCGCGTGCCACTGGCCCATCCGTCAGCGACCGCTTACCGCGGCACCGATTCAGAGGCGTCGTGACAGCGATTCAGAGGCACGGGCGACAACTCGACCAGCGGCAGCCTTCGCCATCAATACAGACAGGATGGCAGCTTGACTGATGAACGTTGCCTGAGTTCCCGCGCCGGTATTGATGGCGAAGGCTCGAGAACCTGCGTGCGTTCGCAAGGGCAGGCTACTTAACCAACCCATGCGCCCATCGGTGCCACACATCCCACTTCTTGCCATCGCCAGATACACCCCTCCCAGCGCCACCACCGCCACCACCTCCAACGATGAAGACGACGGGCTAGAAGAAGGCCAAGAATGACCACGAGGCGAGCAGATCCGGCTCAAGCCGTCGACGCAGGCAGGGGCTCCCGCCCCTGCTTGCCTGCCGGCCTTCCTTCGCAGCATCATGCCGCCTCCGCGGCCCAAGGACTCCGCCCACCGCCCCGCCGTGCGCCAACTAGAGGAGCCTCGCCGCGACCGCCGCTACTTTCGCCTGGCAGAGTGCGAGCAGCGATGGAGGGAGGGAGCAGGCATCGCCCACCATAATGTCTCCCTCCCCATGGGCTGGCACCTCAACCGGGAGCGGGTCCTGGTGCCTCCCGTTCCCAAGGAGGGCAAAGGGTTGGAGGAGGAGATCCGCCGCCACATCCGCAAACTCCCACCGGCCCAAGGACTTCTAGAAAGAATTCCTAGCCTGGGAACACAAGGCGCGTCGCGTGAGCGCCTACCGCGGTGAGAGGTCCACGATGTCCCCGCCTTCGACCACGACAACGACGGCACCGTCAACCGCTCTGACGATGAGCTCAGCGATGACGATGATAACATCATTGTCAAGGAGGAGGAAGAGGACGATGTCGCTGCCGTCGCCGCGCACCTGCCCCCAGAGTACAAGGAGCTCCTGGCGCGGGGCTACGCCAAGGACATTTTCACCAAGCAGGCCATTGCGGCCAGCGCGAAGGACGAGGACGCCTTGTGGGACGGCTTCCAAGAGGCCGTCCAGCTCACCCGCCTGATGGCGCAGGCAAACGCGCAGCTGCCTCTAGCGTCGCCGCTGCCGGGGTGGGCGCCACCGATCGCGCCGGAGGAGGGACCGGGGTGGGCACCGTGGCCTGGGCAGGTGATCGACCAGCCCGCGCCTGCTCCGGGCCTGCCACCGGCACACCTCTGGATGCCGCCGGAGTACATCGATCTCGACCCCTAGATGGACGGGGCGGCACCGGCGGCGAAGATCAGTAGTTAGGGCCAGTTTTAAATTTAGTCTTATATATTTTAACTGTAAATTACTATATGAACTTTGCTAGTTTTAGCACGTTATTCTCTCTGTTTGAATTTAAAAAATCGTCATCTATTGGCCAAGCACGGACATATGGATCGCGCCGCTGGGCGTGGTTGGCCGGACAGGCCAGACCACGACCCAAATCTCCCCGTGGTCCAACCCAAACGAATAAAAAGGGACGATTTTAGCTCGCATGTTTGGGGCAGTCCGGTGGAGATGCCCTTACCCAACCAGCTTGCCAACTTTCTCTCAAATCGGTCCGCCGCTGGTTTCTCTCAAAGTGCCCACTTGTTCCTGAAGTGTAAAGATGTGAAATCGTTTTGAAAGAACCTTGGGATATAAGAGCAGATTGAGACTCGTGGCTTGCGAGGATCTGAGACATATGATCCCTGAAATCATGAAACTGGAAATGAAAAGGAAGACAATTTTTTTAGCTCTATTCTAGACATGGTGGAATTGGAGAAACGAAGTAAATGCCGGTGAGCACACGATTAACACCAGAGAAGTGATCAGATCTGACGAATCCTTCTTAATTCATCTAATTGCTCGGGATGAGACTGATGTGTTCAGCAACACCCCCACCCTTCTCATCGTGTACGGCCGTCGGTCGGCCATACCGGGAGGGGAGGTCTTGTCCGCCAACTATGGCTCTGACAGCCACGTTGGGTGTGTGAACTTTGGCTAGTAGGGATGTAGAGGTGGGACAAGTGAGATAGGTGGGATGTCACTTTTAGACCCCTAGTCTAACTCTAAACTAAGTGGGACAAGTGGGATAAGTGGAATTTGATAAATCTGACTTATCCCATGTGCCCCACTTAATTTAGAGTTGACCTAGTGGTTTAACAATGGCATCCCACTTGTCCCACTTGTCCCACTCCTGCATCTCTGTTGGCTAGCCGGTTTGCCTCGCTGATGGTCGGCTAGCGCGGCTGCTATTCCTAGCCAGTGAGCTTGGACTTTTTGATCTGTGGGTATTGGGTTTACAGGAACTTGTCATGTGGTCCTTCTTTGCATTTCCTATGAAGTCATTGATTTCTTGTTTCTGTTCATCGGAACATACCACCTCGTCAAATTGTCCATGTACTAGGGCGAGAAAAACATCTTAAGACTTTCATTGGGTTAAAATAATATTGTGAATCTTCTACTCCCTCCGACCCATATTACTTGACTTAAGTTTATCTAGATTCGGATGTATCTAGTACTAAAACATGTCTATATACATCCAAATCCAGACAAATTCAAGTCAACTAATATGGGTTGGAGGGAGTAATAAAAGTTGATTTAACAAAATATTTGCACGCTCGTATTTTTTTCAATGTACAAAGCCTTCTTGTAAAGTCTCACTTTTCCCCCCTCATTTATCTTGAATCGGTCATCATCGTTTATGGCTAAATATACACTGTGATTGCTAGATTTTCCCCTCCCTCGGGATAATAAAATTAATGCTATTAATCGCATTGCCCTTTACTATTAATAGCTTGCCTAATTTTACGGCTAATAATAATGTCCAAATATGGTAGTAATTGTATGGATAAGCTCAACCATTACGTCACATTGTTCTATATATACCTATTTTGGTACTCTCGATCTGGCCATGATAATGATCACACCAACGGCACAAGCCGCTGGCAGGACTGCGACATCCGTACCATGGTTGGAGTACTGCTGCCCAAGAAATGTCTATTGTTGTGATGCTAGTGTTGCTGCCCCAGTAGCGCATGCACCGGTGGCCGCATCTGTGCCTTGACTGTTGGGTTCCCTTGATCTCCTCCCATATACAGTTCATAAAATAGTAGCATGTTCTAATCGGTGAAACAGTTGATGCTACTTTTGAGTGTTTATGTTGTAATGTCTTCTACTTAATAAAATGGGAGGATGTTGTTGTCTTATTTGAAGAGATTTAAAGATAGATATGACTTGTAGTTTCTTGCCTGAGACCTTCCCATAAAGCCAGAAAGTCACCCCTAACATCACCAAGAATGCCTGAGACCTGCCCCCAAACATCTGGCAAAGTGTACAGTTGTTCATCAATAATAGCCCACTCATCAAAAGATAGCTCACAAGTGGTATCAGGGACCTCATATTTGAGATAGTGCTTCAAACGCTGCACCTCCCCTTACTAGGAAATCTAACATTGTAGATATTCTCATGGAAGTGCAAAACCCCCTACCGAAAATTATGTGAGGTCACTAGCCACTTCAGTTGTTATATGATTTGAGGAATGGATGTATCACCACCTTTTACAGTCACTTTTCCCGTCTTAGAATTCTGAACTTTTGGCCTGAAACTTCGGATTTAAGGCCCCATTCGTAATAGTGCACCGATACCTCTAAATCTCATTTCTAATCTGCTTCATCGATATTTAAGGCGGGTGCCCACGTCGTGATGTACGTGTCCGCCGGTATGGCAACAATTGCGCATCGAATCGCACTAAAGACAAAAACATGTTGAACAAAATCTGGCCAGCTGCCAAAGCCGCTCGATTATCATGTCAAACATATCCGAGGTAGGTCTAAAGCGCAAGTTTATGATTGAAAACTGACCAAATTTGCAAAGAGTCTGGTGCTTATCCTCTTCCAATCATATATAAACCCCATCACACAAGAAAATTCAGGAGAGATAATATATTGAAAACGCGCGGGAGGTCTAGGTATGATACTAATCGATCATTCAGATCCTCCTTGAAACAGGCATGTGCCCCTTTATATTAATATAGCAACCACTCGATACAACCAACATGTTGGGGCGACGGCACAATCAAGCCTAAAACGAAAGACTGGAGAAATATAAGAGAAACAAAAGAGAAACAAAAGACAATGTTGGTAGAACGATGAAAAAGAAGAAGGCCCACAACAGATGTGCCCTCCGGAGGATTACCACCATGATCCTAGCACTCTAGATCGCCACGTATCAAGCAACACCTACAGGAAGGAAAACAACGATGACGATGATGCTTCCCGGAGGTGTCCTAGGGTTTTCCCCAGTACGCAGAAGAAAGTGGGGAAGAGGTACTCTAGACACCCTTAAGGAAGGACCGGCGACACCCGTAGGCCCCACCATAACAGTGTTGGACAAGCCGACAAGGATTTCTCCCGACCCCCAAAGAACCACTACCCGAACAATCTTTCGCGCTCCACCCAACTTGTCACCCACCAGCATGTGCCAAAGCGGTCTTGAGGTCCTCTTCATCATCTCTTTATGAACATCGACACGAGGCCTAGGAGACTGAAACGGGGAGCACAACTAGAATCGGAGGTGGCATCATCGCAGCCACGCGAGAGGGGACAACCTCCACCGCTTTTGCGGTAACTGACCGGACATAGAAGCAGGGGCATACCAAGCCCGACGAGCCAGGTTGGGCCCTCAAAGCCCGTGCCACCACGTTGCAGTAGGCCAGGTACAGCGCGGCCACCAAACATGACCGATGGAACCCCAGCTCACCTCCAGAGAGCACCACCGCCCCACGGCGCAAACAGCCTTACCTGACCTAGATGGGGCCCAAATGGACCCATATCTGGGCTGAGCAGGCTCCGACCGCCGCCTACGCAGCAGCTGTGCCCCGCCACCAAGGGGCAGCACCGCCGTCCATCATACTAAAACATGTCTAAATACGTGAGCATCTAAAGTCTAAACAAAGCTGAATCAGTAATTTGGATTTGGATCTAGGGGAGTGCTATTTTCTGAAATGGAGGATGTACACAGCCATTTTATTGCAAAAATAATCGTGAGAAACAAATGAAATTAATGAAGCTCGGTATGTCTGTTTTAATATAATCGACATTATAGGTTTGTCCTAAGTCAAACTTAGAGAAGTTTGACCAAAGTTATAAGAAAATATGTCAATATCCACAACTTCAAATCTATATAGTGAGAAATTTTATTGTATGATTAATGTAATAAACTAAATTGCGTTTTAGGTGTTGATATATTTTTCTAAAACTTGGTTAAGCTAGCAATTTTTGACTTAGTACCAAATTAGAACATCAATTGTTTTGGAAATTTGAAACTTAGGAAAAATATCTTAAGTTCTGACACATTACGAAAAATACATGCATGTAGATATTCGGTAAACACTTACCGGTGCGACTTTTTTATAAGAATATGGTAGTTTTGTGACCTGGTTGAAAATTAAAAAAGGAGGAAACAGCGATAAGCCACACAACATCTATCATATAAATTCATTTTGTGATTTTGACCTAGGTTGCAAATGGTGAAAACAAATTATGAAAAAAAATTGTTCTACCCAACAGCTTTACAATACACACATTAGAAAAAAATTATAATGTATTAATCAGAAATGAAAGAATGAATCAGGTCTCTCAACTAACCTGAGTGCATCGTTTCTTTATATTTTTCCTCCCCACAACATTTTAAATTAGCAGTCGTTATTTACCAAAATAATTTTGGAACCATCCAAACATATTATGGAATCAGTTATGGTATCTAAACAAATTGAACTGCACATGAAGCGTGAAACATTAGCACCGGATAAAAAAAACAATTTACAAGTTTTAGAGTGGTTGACATTTTTAATAACCGTCCATCCATCTCAATCTAACGGTGAAAAATTTGACGGTACAAACCTGGCGGTAACAGACCGTACAAATAGTGCGGGACCAGTAAAAAAATTGGTGGAACCGGTATGGTAAAACCTGTGTTATTTTAGTCGATTAGAGGACGATCGTTTAAGTGCACGTTCTAGAATCCATATTACACACACACACACACACCTCAAAATAAATAAATTATATCCACCGATCTCTCCCCATCGTCTTCCTCATGTCTCTTCTCCACTGCATCCTCGCTCTCTCCACGAGTATCCGTTGATTTCCAGTTCAAAATCCGTATCTGATGCATCCGCTGGATTTGTGCATCCCTGCATCCGCAAAGCTTTTCAACCGATACAGCTCGTGCCTGGCTGCTCCATCTTATGTAATTTGCACTCACCCGGATCATACGAACATCACAACCTGAGTCATTTCTATATTCCAACCCATGTCTTATCTAAAGAGCTCAAAACAATTACGTAAAACATATTGTATGGAACATTAATCGATCGTACTAATACAAAGCAGTTCTCACACAACATGAAGCGGTACTATTGGTAAAATAAAGAAATTCAAGACTAGGAATGGTTTGTTTGATTCCAATCACACATCACTAGTTGGCGGAGCTTGGGCTGGATCAGTGGGGGTGGAAAAGGTAGCATGGTGGGGGCAAATGATGTAGCTGAGCCGATGCGAAAAAGCCTAAAAGTAAAAGGCATTCCAAATATATTGTCGAAATCTTTCATTCGGTTACAGAAAAATAAAGGAAATATGTACTCAAGCACCACGCAAGAAGCATTAACCGTTGAAAACAAGAATAAATAGTCCAGAAATCACCTAAAAGAGATTTTTCTTTTTCCAATAGACATGTCCGAACCTGGTGCAAATCAACGTATGGTCGTTGCATTCGACTAGATTGAATTAAAGACGGTGCGCCGGTTCCTTGGTTTATAAGGAGCAAGCTGAGAGAAAGCTCACCATGCATACCTACCATATGTGCAAGTTTTTTTTTTTTTTTGCGGGTGCGAGTATTAATATAGAATTTCTTTGGTAATGGGTGTGAAACTAGACAACCTTTGTGTGGTAGGAGCTCACATTTTAGGTCTGAGTTTGGGAGGCCTCGAGGAATGCAGCAACACCAGGTTATGTGACTCCATTTTGTGATTCGTACCGGTCACAAATGATCAGAGTTGTTTGACGAAATTTTGTTTGTTCTACCAATACCCTTTCAGCTGTATATTGATGTTGATCCGGCAGCAACGAACGAACTAGAGTGGCTTCTCAACACTTTCATTTCTCTGCTTTTTTTTTTTTGAAACATCATTTCTCCGCTGGTTGGTCGTTGCCATCTCGGTGTTTTTCGGTCGAGTTTCTCTTTATTTTAGGCATTTATCTGAGAGAAAAGAAAGGCTTCCTCCCGTGTTTCTTGGTTTCACAACATTGCAATTTATTATTTTCTTTGCCAAGAGTTTTCGAGTATAGGAGAGTTTTTCTCATTGGTGACCGGCTCCAGCCACTCAATTTTAGGTCCTTTTTTGCTGGTATGGTTTTCATGCTCCAGAAGAGGAAAATTTTCGTTTCCTTCAAAATACCTAATGGGATTATCTTTTTTCTATTTCAAGATGAACATGCAGCAGTGATAGATAGACCAAAATGACTCAATCATGAGGTCTGTCTTGTGAAAAACCATGATTACTTTCAAGCACTTTTGAGCTGCATCTCCACCCCTTGAAGATTACGTATCTACATTTAGTTTGTCTTACTTGTCCTTATTTTTCTTTTCTTTTACTCACCGCGAAAATAAATGAAGCACCACATCTCCATCAGTCACTGATCTCTACAGCTTCTGAATGCACCAAGTTAATGAAGCCAATCTGGTAGGTAGCCATCAGGCAAGATAAATTTTGCCGAAGTGAAGCTGGCCGCAGTACCGTTATGCACAACAGGAACTTAGAGCAAAGAAACTCCCAAGAGAGACATGAACAAGAAACCTTTCCGCGTTTCAATAAGCGTGATAAACATGCACACATTTCTCCAGACTTGTTACACTCATACTCCTTTGCACCAACAGACGCTGATCTGAGGCTATGGTGCCTAATTTAAGGATGCAACAGTTCACATCCACATCTATACAAGGGCCACACACACATACAATTTGACAAGGAAACATACATATAGAACCCTACCAAGGCCTAGAAAAAGTGGACATGCTAAATTAATAGAATGAATTGAATATAGATTAGCTATATTGCACTGTGAAATGATACATGGCACTGTACTCGTTGTATCTAAAAGGTGGCGAGGACGTCCCTCATTTCGGCAACAGGCATTACAGGCTCGTTTCCATAAATTCGTGTTACCATCTGGACAAAGCTCTCGTACTTGTCCAAAAACTCTTTCTGCAAATATCGAACAGGTAATGTTTTAAGAAACATGAGTGGACATTGCTTTCCCACGGGAAACACAGATTACGGCTAGTCATAGTGGGGAGTAACATCAACTAGTATCATGCATATGACACTACTCTATGTTACTACCTTCATAGTGCAGAGTATCTTAGAGGTAGTGTTATAGAAGGGTTTATTTATTAGGCTATAGACTCATATTACTTTAGGTTGTGTGATGTTATGGTAACATAACCAGTTAACACTACCATCTCTCTCCTCGTTTAAAGACATGCCATGTTATCAAAATGCCTAGTTGGCACTCCATGTAATTCTATGTTACTAGTGATGTTACTCCCACTATGACTAGTCTAAATCATCATGCAGCCTCCTACACGAACCTTACTGTGTATAAAACTCACATCATTAATAAAGTACATAACAATAGTCTAATGATTTGACCTTACTGCTCTAAAAATTATAAGCGAAACCGAACAAAAATATTAATAGGGTGATATGGAGCTGAGTAACCTTGCATTTGTCCCATAGCGAGGGAAACAATTCATCAGAAGTCAATGTCTTTTGTAATCTCCTATACATGGCACCAATTGACTTGTCAATCTGCACAGTTTTAGAATTTCATGAGTTCAGATTGTCGACATGTTACACCAGCATCTTGAGGAAAATAGAATATGGGGCATAAAATTGTAATCAATATTCTAAAAAATTGAAGATGGCATGGCCAATAAGCACTGTGATCCATACCAAGACATGTTTAAACCACATTCGAATAGGGCATGCACCAAGTGCAGAAAATACGAGTTAGGAACAAATACAACACAATACGAACCCCTATATCATTAGAATTACACTGCATGCTCCTGTAAACATATTGAACTAGTAAGGCATCAAACCGATCAACCATTCAAAAGTCAAAACACTCAAATGCCAAAACAACAGACTTCAGGACAAAAAAAAGTGGCCCCAATCACGATGGCAAGATGCTCAGTCTTTGGGCTATTTCTATTTTGAAGAAATAAATATTGGTTATTTGCATGAATGTACACGAGAGGACAACCCTATCTACCACTCTCAAGCATGAAAAACTCAGCAGTTTTTTAATGAAAATGATAAGGGAGCTTCCACCACGTATCGTTTGCTTGGTAGAAAGCACACAAATGCATTGCAGTCATGAAACAACTTCTGTGCCTACTTACCCCTGATAAACTTGATTTCAGCACCCTCCTTAGATCAGTTTTTGACAACCCAAGCTGGAAAGGGATCTGAGGAGTTCAAGACATAAAAATTAGTTGTTTCCCTAAGAAAAGAAAACCACAGGGATATTGGATATCAAGTGATCGCCACTTAACAGAATGTATTACAAACATGTGAATAACTAGAACATGTAATAGAACTCGTGGCCTTTTGGTTTCTTCTTGGTTTCCTCGAGTCAGGGCTATCCTTGTGAAGAGACCTTTCCACAAACTGGTTTGGTTGAAAGCAAAAGAGGGGTTTTATTTCCTTTCCTCATATGAAGAGATCAACCTCAACCCTAATCTTGGGACCAAGCCATTTTTTATTTAATCCGGTCCGGCAAGACCTTTGGGGTTGCCCCCTACAGGGGGTCCAGAGGTCATCCTTAGCTTTAGCTACATTTTTGGGACTGGAAAGCTTCTCTTGTATCCATTTGGATTGTTGATGGGATACTTTAGTACTTTACTCTGCTCAACCCCCAACAGCCACCACAAACCCCTCAGTTTTGTTGTATTATATGACCTTTACCCAGTCTCCCTGTAACTATTGACAGATTTGTTATTGATGGATGGCCTTATACTTATCCAAACACAATTATAACTGATAACAACCTTTGAACTGGTGAATCAGCCAGGAACCAATTGGATCCTATTAAACCCATCATCAATGGTTATAATAGCTGCAAGAATTTTGTACCTCTAAATGCAACAAGTATTGTAAAACTATGTTTCATAGCACAAACTAAAAAGGCACATTTCCTAATCCCCTAAGCATGCCAGCTTAAACAAAATAATTTCAGTTCAGGATTGCTAGGTAGGATTGGAAACCATGGAGGTTAGTACAACACTTAAAAGTCTATAAAACAGAAATCATGTTATGAAGTTAGCTCACCTCTTCGGCAGCTATTGTGTATGTCAATTCATCGACTTTTCGAGAAAACTGAAACAGCCTCTCAAATTGCTGCCATAAGACCAAAATAAGGATGATCTTAGATTTGAAAGAAAGAAACATATCAATGGCAATTAGAATCTAACTACATTTACTTACAAGATAAATTAGTGAGCTGATATGGCGAGTGCAAGCTTGTTCATAGGATTCGCTAGCCTGGTGGTAGAACTTTGCAAGAGTTGGCACAACATTAGCCAAGTCATAAAGACTGCACAAAAACAAAAGTATATTGTTATTCACCTTAGAAAGATCTATGCACTAAGTCAAATATTTGATGCTAAAAAGAATCGACTAAGATTTAAGAGACAGAAAAGTAACCTGTTCTGAAAAGCAGCATAATTCTCGATTAGTACAATGTCCGCAGTTTTAGGATCACCTTGTGCAATTTTCTCCAAAGTTGTGAACATTGTGCTAACCTATTCCGCAGTACAAGGAGCAGTTCATTCAGAGAGAGAAAAAATCGACAGTCTACTTAAGATATATATTTATCAGAGAGGTAAAACTTATACAGCTACAAAAGATGCAAGTAACCTTTTAAGTAATAAAGTGCCCATTATCAGAAAAAAAATATGCAAGTACAAACTGGTGATTTCACAGAAGCAAAATAGGACTAAAATACTAGTTCAATCAATAAGGCACAAATTTACTAGCGATATAGAAAATACTGAAAATGTTAGTTGCACTACTGGAAGGAAGATATACTCACTAGCTTTGTGTATGCTTTATCAATCAAGTCCCTAGATTGTCCTTGAATATATTGCTCCATCCGTGACGCAAGTACAGCAAATCTAAATAAAGAGAGCCATCAAATTATCAGACCTTAGTTTGTTTATATTAGCAAAAAGATACAAAACAAACACTATGATCAACATATGACAGAACATCTGTACAAGTACACACTGATTGTTTCTACTCAACAGCTCTAATATAGAAACATAAACAACGGTGCACCATGTGTTATTACTAGACTAACATGCTACTTTAAAAATTATCACTGATCAACACTGGCAAAGCTGAAAAGCCAGTGAAAACTTGCTCAACATCACTGATCTCAAAATTTTCTAGTAACTGTATATAGGTACTGAGATCGATATCCCGCCGAGTCATGTGAAGTCACAATAACTCAATAACTATTAACTGATGAGCGTTGGAGAACACAGACGAGTTATCTTGCAGTTTAAACAGGGTATATCATGAAAATAGCCATGCTTGTCACAGTGTCTCCTAACTGCAAAACCCAGAGGCGCCTCAGTGGACACCATGGAGTTCTCCTCGCCTTACTCAACCAGGCGAGAAGCCGAGAACCAGGAAATTCGGGGGGTCCACAGCATCTCTTTGGCGTAGATGGCAAGAGCAGAGCACAAAGCGTAAGTCTAGCCAAATAAAATATTCCGTTTTGCTGAGCTTGCTCCCACGGTGTTCGCGGGGGTCGAGCCTCAGACAGCAAAGCACAGGACTGTTTGCGAGGACTCTGATCAAGTGGATCCTTGACATCTCTATAACCCACAGCGTGCAGGGCATTGTTGAGTTTAACCATTTTGTGGAAATCATTGCTGCTCAGGAGCTAAGTGACACTGACAACCAGTTCATCTGGAGGCTGACTGAGTCGACTCAGCAACATCGGCCAATTGTGCTCTCTTCAACGGCATGATCGAGTGTAGGCGCCTTGAAGTGCTAGGTGCTTGCATAGCTGGCAGCAGTCAAACAATGCTGGACAGCTGATCATCTTGAGTGACATGGAATGGACCATCCAGAAGCCTGTCCAGTCTGCGATCAGGAGACAAGACGATGTCGCATCTGCTCACAAGCTGTGCGTTCTCCCGCCAAGTTTGGAATCAAGTGCTTGACGAGTTCACGCTGATATCAATTTGTCCCCAATAAGATGACGATTTTGACACTTGGTTTGGGAATGCCCCTCTGTCCATGTGGGGTCCTGGGAAGATGCAATGGGCCAGGTCGGCCATCATCCTCACCCGTTGGTGCCTGTGGAACCTATGCAGTGACTGCATCCTCAATGGTTCCTGTCCTCTGTGCGGATCTAGTCGACTCCATCCTTGGCGAGGCCAAGCTTTGGATGTTTGCTGGGACTAAGGTTCTGCGCCACCTGCCTCAACATAGCCGACCACTTGATGCATGTACCTATGATAGGCTAGATAGATGCACAGTTCACTTCTTTGCTTTTCTTTCTTTTTCTGACTTTCTATTGATAGCTTAGGCTATTCTCTATTTCCTTTATGTTTTGGCGGCTCTCTAATCCTTGGGAGTCATCTGGATGTTTTTTTCTAATACAAAATGACATGCACTTAGTTGCATGTGAAGAAAAAAGTCTGGGGCAGTTGTCTAGAGCCTTCTACCCCTTTTCTGTGCGTTGTACCCAAAATGGATGATGAATGAACACAGAATGTCTCAAAATATGTAAATGCCAGCATATGAACAACAAAAATATATAAAAAAAGGAGACACCTCGCAAGGAAGGTTTCATCGGTATGTCTGAAACCAAATATGTAAGCAGCATTAAATTATAGCAACATGCTGCTAGGGATGAGAAATGTTGTGCATAGTCTCATTTTCAATACCAATTCATCAAGTTAAGTACCTCGGGATATAAGCTAGGATTCCTGTTTGACGCACATTTCTTTCATTACGCTCAATCTGATGGCAGGCTTCATCAATGAACTGGAAGCAGATTAAAACAAAAAGGTATAAGTGAGGAGTAGACAGAAAAATGGCTACTAAATAACAAAAATGTAGCTTTTCAGCCTCAACAGGAGCACTAACCCTGCCAAATTGTACTGATATTCTGGACTCCAGGTCATCAAGTAGTTTGCGAACAAATCCTGCAGCATCAGCTTTCTGACCAGAAAGGTAACGTTCTGTAATACCATGCATTGAAATGCAGCGCAATGGATCAATCTTGTACGCCCAATCTACAACTGCATAAAAGTCTTCCTGGAAAAGACAGGAATAAAATTACACTCTTCAACCAATAAATGAGGGTGTAATACTTCATAACCAGCTGGTTATGTCAAAAGGATTGTACATTTGACTTGCATAGAGAAACTGATTCTTCTTTTGTTCTAGTTCCGTTTCAACATATCATGAAATATACCTGGATTCCATCAAGTAGTTCTTGAAGGGCATCATTCAGTGTACCCAGTTCCACAGACGTGTTGTCTGGAAATAGAATTATAACAGATTACACACACTGGTTATTTCAGAGAAACTGTGTCTACATTCATCGACACAAGATGAGAGGCGTACCTGGTTTGATATCATTGCCATCTGGATCCATAAGATTCAGGTCGTCATCATCCGGGTCAGTTGCACCAGATCTGTGCTTGTTAACATTAGGAGCACCAGCTGGAACAAGTGCAGGTACTTCAAAGCACATAAAATGTGCAAAAAAGGAACTCTGCAAATGTAATATTCACTAGTTTGTCTGTAAAGCCGAACAAGTCTAATAAGTAGCTGCATTCAAGGAAAATAAGTACAACCTCATCCACAAGAAGCGGAATAAATATTGTAAGCATCTTTGAGTATGCATCGGATACTGTTGAAGTATCAGCACCGCTGCCATTCTGGCCACCACTATTAGAACCTTCAAGCCAAACAGCTGGATTTTTGGGTGCTTTGGTACTTGCACGAAGTTCATTGGCAAATTCACGTGCCTGAATCAAATTACATGAAAAAACAATTCCATATTATACAATTCGTGAAATGAAAGAGCTTGACGCATATTAAAAAAATCAGGTATAAGTATAACTGAAGGCAAATAAGAAAAGCTTAAGTACATCAGTATCATTTTATCATATCATTCCCAAGTTTGCCGATAGCTAGTTGTCGTTTCGAACACTTAAATGTAAGATAGAGAACAAATGAGGTGCAAAATGAGCATATCAAAACTAAAAACAATAGGTAGGAAATAGGATGTATAAGTGTAAAGGTAGCATATCAAACAATAGAATTTAATTATCTTTCCCCTGACCTCTCGACGAAGTAGCAAATTAAGAGAATGGCAGTATGCCTTCCTTAAGGGGCCTAAACAGCTCTTGTCCAGACTCTGCGCACAAATGAGAAACCATGAATGTAAAAATGGGGATGATATGAATATGTAACAATCTGACATATTAGGAATGAAAAATAAGAGGATTAGGACCTTTAGGTGCTGAAGAAGTCGGGCATAAGTCCTGCATTTGTACCTTAGGTCTGCATGATCAGGCCGCTTCAATTGCCCTCGCTACTTTCAGATCAAAGTAAATTATCTAAGTCATCCCACCAAAAAAGTGGAAAATGTAATAAATTACTGCAAACGATGAGACTATCACAAAACCTGAGAAAAGTAGCTTTTGTCACTTATCATGAAGTCCACCAAGCTAGAGAAGTAGTTCCTCAAGAACTCTGATGCTCGTCGAACAAAAGTTACTTTCAGCTTCTCCAGTTCTGCTCTTTTTTCCCTAACCTAAAAACATTTAAGAAGTTACTTAATTTCTGTTCCGGAGTTGCAGAATCATAAATGAACTTAATGCAACGGATGTAGAACTTAAACTGGGTCCGCTTCTGAAACATTAGGTCCCAAATACTCAACCCATTGACATTATATTTTAGTAAAAGCATCTACAACTCTGTTCCTTTGCCGATATAACCAATTCAAATTGCAGCCACAGTTTAATCAATGTTCAGATTGCCACTATTCTATCGTTAACATGACAAAAAGAACATGTACTGAACTTGGTACAAAACTATGAATAAATGCTATAATAACCGAAACAAGAATATAACGAAGAAAACTTACAGCCCGCATGTTAACATATGATGGGTCCAAATTTGGCACTTCAAGGCAGCGAATGGCCCCAGTCAACCATTCACAAGCCTCAACATTTTTCAGCATCCGTGACTCTTCAAATGAACCTCCAGTTAATGATGCTGCAAACTGCATTGTATTTCAATGAAACAACACAATATTAGGCATCACTAATTCAGTATGAGAGATGAATACCCTTTCTCTCCGAATCATACCTCCTGTGGAATTCGCAACCGTTCAAGCAATTTCTCCAGCTCTTCGACGAGTCCTTTATTATTAACAGATTGCATCTCCAAGCCATTGTTACGCGATTCGATCTGCAAAATATGAGCACAATAAGGAATATCGTCAAAGAAAATAAGGAGCAGATATTGTAATAAGAATAAGAAATACGTTTCCTTACAAATACTGGTAAGAGAAATGCCACAGACTACAGTTCACCCATAGAATCAACAAACACATAACACATGGCCACAAAGGATCACAAAACAAAAATGAGAATGCTCAGTTTGCAACTGGGACAATGGAAAAAGGATAAATCCCCAAAAAGGATCATATCCAGTGTATGAAACTAAGTACAAGTAGGTAGTTGCTGCCAGTAATCTTTATCGAAGAAAAGGGCCAGTAACAGGATAAACCAGTTGGAGCAATAAAAGCGACTAAAGCAGCTCATATATTTCAACAGTTACTGCCAGTTGTGATTTGTGAAAATAGTAAGATTTACACTAAACCTTTTGTATGGAATTACATTTCAGTGTCATATTCCATGGACTAGAAATAATCTAGTGTTACGGGCAAGAGCTCGGCATGGGTGTATGCTAGCACTAGCAGCCATATCCGTGTCTCATGTCCAGGGTGAAAACCCTAGGTCCAACCTCAGTGGTTGTATCCGACAATGGTGGCTCCCGAGTCATCTCCTTGTTGAAGGCATTGTCTGGATTGTCGACATTCTCCAGGGTGAAAACCCAGGATCTGACCTTGTTGGTCAGACCGGACGATGACGGTGTTCGTGCACTGTTTCCTTCTTTAAAGCATCGTTTTTGGAGAAGCTTTCAAGGAGTCGAGGTGTCACCCCCACTGGTGGTGGTGTTGCTTCTGCAAGTCTATGTTTAGTTTGGCGGGGCATTTCTTTATTTATTTATTTCTTTTTCGGCTGTGTGCTCCTAGCTGTGCAGAGGCCGGATGTGGACTCTATGGTTTGTATCATCTTGATGTAATCTGTTTGAGTCTAATAAAGCGCCCTTTATCGAAAAAAGAAAGGAATGCATATGAGACTGCAGCCTTATAGTGGACTCACACGCTTCTGCCTCATACATGTCTTGAGAAAGTGTCATAGGAAAGGGCCTACTAGTGATTTATGGCGGGGTCGGCAGAGTGGCAGTAGGAGTGAGCAGAAAAAAGATAACCTGACCACTCCCCACACTGCAGGCAACCCTAGGTGCCGCAGCCCGCACCAGCCACCAGCCCACGACAGCGCCACCGCTGAACGCTGCCGCACCGATTACCAGCCACCTGCTGCTATTCTCCGAAGGGTGGGACTACATGAACCGGACAGGATTGAAGAGCAGCAGCAAACACGTCCGCAAGGATGACACACAACCAACAACATCAGCAAACAGTAAACAGCAAACATTCCTACACCATGAGTCTCTTCCAAGCTTCGTTCTTCAAAAATTTATATGGGCTAACAATGCTCCAGCCAACCAACTACATTCTTTGGAGTCAAAGCAGAAGGGCCAATTCTGAACTCAACTCACTAATATTGTGGTTGCCAAACATGTCAATTGGATGGATTGGCATATTTTCCACTTACAACTGACATCTACAACTTATTAAATAGATTTTATGAAGCATACCGATGAAATATCTTCTCTCATATGCCTCAGCTTCAGGTTGAAAATCCGCAACCATTCATCCATATCATCTACGGCTGCACTAGCAGTATCCAGACCCTGCAAAACCTGCAAAGTCAAGCAGTTGTCAGTCAATGGAATAAAATAGTGCGATGAATAATCAACCACAATCATGATTTTAAATAAGTGACATGCGCAGCAATGCAGTTTGATACAATAGCAAACCCATTAGCATTGCAAAGAAATTTGATGGCACAATGTAAAGAATACAGAAAGTTATACCTCCTCTATTAAAGGCTCACTTTCCAGTAACTGATAGACATTAGCTGCTTCCAAAGCAACAAGCTCCTGCTTCAATCTCTCAGAGAAAGCATCCGCTTCACCTATTCCCATAACATACCTGCATTATCTAAACATGTCAAATATGTGCTGCTAACAAGTCGGCAATGCTACGTTGAAACAAGAAACACAACCTAAATTAATTAGCAGATACATGCAGCTTTAAATATTATAAATTAAGCTAACAGAAAAATATTGCCACAAAAAATAATACGATAAGAAATAGCTAGATTATACAGTTTGAGAAGTTCTGTGTGAATTGGATAAGAAAACGCAATGCAAGATATAACAGGTTCTTACGTGTCCAGAAGTGCCTCCATGTCCTCCTCCTCATCCTTTGCTTGAGACACAAGATCATTTTCGACAGTAACTGTTACTGTTACTTTCCTCTCAGTTTGAGTAGCAACAGATGTTTCTTGGCCATCTTGGTTACTCACTTGGTTATCTAGTGTCGGTGCATTTTCCTACAAAAGGTAATTACAAAAATATCAATCAGTTTGTACAGAAAAAACTATCAGCAGCTTGTAAGAAGAGAGAGAGAGGGAGGGCGGCAGGGGGAGGGGAAGGTCAAAAGCAGGCCTTGGTAATAGGAAACAAAGTTTCACATGCACCTTTGCCCAGAGAGCTAACTCCACAATATCAATTCCAACAACTTTTGGAAGATAACTAAGTATCTCTTTGCACATGTTCAAGATACAAAAAAGTAGACGATTTCTGCAAAATAAATAACAAATAATTGTTAAAGGTCTCCTAGGTCAACACATCAATGTGATGTACCTTAACCTTACTAACCAAATGGAGTCATGTTAGTCCTAAACTTTTAGTCTTTTGTAATGCATAAACCTAAAAGACTGGTTTGCTACTCCAGATCTGCTAAAGGACTCAACATGACTGACAGAAAGCAAACAGACACTACATGCGTACAGTTCAATTATATATTTGCCAGGCAAATACAGCACAGCATAGAGAAGATCCAAAAAGGGTTTTAAAAATTAACAGTTGAAAGCACAGTATACAACATTTAAGAGAAATCTATTTATTGTTTTGCTAAATTTGTGAACTTCAAAAACATGTAAAAATAGGAGGCAAAACAGGCTAACTAATTGTAACAGGTTTAACACCACAGAGCAAACTTTCTAGGAAACAACCTGTCATCAATGTTTCGCATTGTCCATTGTGGAGGGGCAACAGTCTGACTCCTAAGGTTATCAAACCCCTGCAGTGCAGGTTATTAAGGAGTTAGAAGTGGATATAACACTGCTCTTTAGCTACTCAACAGAAGAAGAATGCAAAGGGGAACTGAAGTACCAGAACAAATGTGCAACCACTGGGATCACTTGAAATAACCTCCACCTTTGTAAGATGTTTCAACTTGTAAAGTTTAGCTGGCTGAAACAAAAGGATCAGGTTAAGTTTCTATCAGAAGACCAAAAGAGCGGAGGAAAAGTACCGCAACAGAATATAGTGCAAATCCTTTATCTGATCGGTTCGTGGTGCGTACTAAAATCATATAGTAGAAATGTTCATGCACATATCATGAATTATGAGGTAGACAATGATTGAAAAATAAATGTGCATATGCACCATTAGCAAATAAAACTAGACAAATCAAACAGTTTTTCCATCTAGTGGACAACAGTATATCTGTGGAGGTGAAAGCTATCACATAAATAATGCCACTACACAAGACAATGTGCTAATCCTTGTTATGTACTGGAGAAGTGGTAGCCGGGAAGAATTTAAAGTCAGGAAACGAACCTCGAGAACTGCCCCTGATGAATATTTCAATACTCGGAGAAAAGCTTTATTTGCCTCGCCTTTTGATGAATGTTTAGCTGCATGAAGTTGGTACTGTTTAGTAGGCGTTGTAAAACCTTGTACAGTATAATAGAGTAGTTATTACCTAAAAGTTTCCTAGCACAGAACGATTGAGCCATAATCAGATTCCATCAAACAGCTGGTAACTAAAAATATTAACAAATCTCCACCACTAAAGAAACTAACAACGTATCTTTTTGTACATATCTTAAGCGTGGACAGCAGTGCTGAAGTAATCAATCCAATTAATCAATGGCTCAATGTTGCAGTGAATATCTCCTGGCACCAACAATTGAACAGCAACAAAGGGTGAAGCGCATCAAACAGAAATTATAGTATGTGATTTGAACATGCCGCCAATTGTCACAATTGTCAGCATGCACAGTGTGCTTCAAACAAAAAGATACCACAGGGATCAGACCCGTATAGATCATCTTCGAACAGTTCCATGTCACCAATTCCTGACTAAGCTATGGATCTATGTATTCAAATTTTTAATCCCACCGTAAACTGGCAATCCTACAAGCAACCAGCAGTCTCTGCCAAAAGATCAACACAGAAACTATGAGGGGAAACATAACTCGGATCCTGTACTTATATGCATACATTTTGAAGGCCAGTTTGGGGAACCCTGTGCTAGCATGGATCAACTACGGTTTGCTGAAAGAGACTGTCTGGGTTGCCTGGACTGAAGAAGTCCTGGGTCGATCAATTTCATCCACGGGTAGAAATAAATACCTCCTAAGTCCCTAACCCGCTTTTTGACAAATTATGGCAGGTTCTCTCTAACAGTGCAACAAATCAGGTGCACAAGGCCCAACTGGTGAACAAATCAACAAACGTATCTGATGCCGTCCAATCCCATTCATGCATCCTCAGACCAACAATGACATGTACTCTCCAACACCAGCACCATCCACAAATTTCTTGCTCTGCTTTGTTCTTTGGCATTATGGATTGTTACATGTCATCCGCACATTGTGGATTTGATCCCAATGTAAGACATGCTGGACTTCTTCCATGGCTTGACTTAGAAACTTTCTTGTAAATTTTCCTTTCTTTCCTTTCTGCTAGGTCAGTTTCACCTCTACCAAAAATTTCATTCATAACTATGCTGTTCCTTCTTACTGCACACTGCAAATTATAGATTCTTGCAAGTTAGTGCACAAAACATGCATCTATGTGTTGAATAGCAGGCAGCAGTCATTTTCCATGCAGGAGTAGGTGGGGATGGGATCACCTTGGATGAGTCTGTGTACCGATTAGCTCTGGAGGCTTGTGCATCTCATAGGTTGCCCTCCAACAACGATGACCATCTCGTCTCACGAGTTATGAGTGCTCATTGCCATCTCTGACCAACTGCGCTAGCTCCAACAAACTACAGTTCACAAGGATTCATCTAATAAGCTCCAGCACCTCGCTCAGTCAACTCTAGCTATGGCTCATCTGCTCCAGTGCTAAGTTCTTGCAACTGATCCCTGTACTACGTCTCTGGGTGCCGGTATTTGCATTTTCTACATCCCGGCTGCGCATGGTGAGAGCAGTAACTGACAAGTTATTTGTAAGCATGCACACTGGATAGATCCGGCTAGTGAATGTAGGCTACTTCCAGCATCAGTTGCAGCTTACGATACGTATTTAAGTTTGCATCTTTGCAGCATGTACTGAGATTTTGTTTGCAGTTTCAGTGCCACATGCATGAATGTTCACTAAGTTTGGTTATTTAGAGCTGACCTCGTCAAATAGGTAAAATGGATCTGCAGATTCTGCTAAAACCAGCGTCAAATGTAGTGGTCTGGACAAGCAGAACAAACCAAGCTACGGTCGTTGGTTCGATCCAAGCTACCCAGATCGCCGCTCTCACATGCAGGAGCCATGCCAACAGTCTGCTAAATAAGTCGGAAGTGGAGAACAGCAAAATTGGGCTCTAAAGTCTAAGCAAGTTGCTGCCTGAAGTAGCCTAGCCGCCTGGAGGCTACCCCAGCCGAGCCGAACCCTCGCCGCAGCACGAAGCAAAGCAAAATCGAAGCAGCAACAGCAAAGTGCACGGCAACCGGTACGCAGGAAAAGAGGGGGACGGGGAAGGGGGGCGAAGGAAGCACTGACATGTGAGAGCGAGGACGCGGGGCTTGGCGAGGCGGCCGAGCTTCTCAAAGATGCCGCGGCCCTTGGCGACGCGGATGGAGAAGGTGACCTCCTCGCCGCGCGCGCCCGACGCCGCCACGGCCGCCGCGCAGGCTCGGCGCAGCTCCGCGTCGTCCGCGCTCGACTTCGCCATCCGCGCGCGCGCCTCTCTCGGCCGGCCCTGGCTCCCGCCGATCTGGTGAGGGGAGAGGCGTGACGCTGGTGGGGGGAGGGGAGGGGAGGGGAGGGGAGGAGACGGGTTGGTGTGAGAGCGCCGTGCTGTGCTGGTGATTAGTCAAGAAATCATTTTCCCTTCTAGGACAGGCAGCCGGGCGGGCTGGACTATTGGACTTGGGTTCAAGTTGACCTGCTGGGACTTGCGGCGGAACCGGAGCCGCGCCCTCGCTCGAACCGGAAATCTACTCCTTTTTTTTCTCCTGACCGGGCAGTAATTTGGGCGTCAGTTTTTTTCAGGGAAAAACTACTCCCTCCCGACGGTCTACAATGCAAGGTGGTTAAAAAGGTGTTTAAAGAAATAAATCGGTTTTTTACTAAGCACCGATGCGTATTTATACTAGGCAGATGCCTAATTAGGCACTCTCATGTATAAATAAGCGCTGGTGCTAAAAAAACCGCTTGGTTTATTTTGCTAAGCACTCGTGTAAGCAACTTGCATTGTACATGGCCTGAAAACCCTCGCAGAAATCGACCGTCCCGATCTGAAGTTGCTGTAGCGGCAGAATGGACAAAAATAACTCAAATTCAAAAGGATTTCACAAAATGAATTCTGGATGAAACAATTTCACGCCACTAACTCTTTTGGGTAGCGACTAACACCTAGGTGCTATGCTCTACTGTGTAGCGCCAGTCAGCGAGGCGCTATGCCCCTGTCAGCGTGGCGCCTGCCTGGCCCGCCCTAGCCCCACTCGGGCCGTGTAACGTCGAGGCGTTAAGCCTGGCCATGTAACACCTAGGCGTTATGCCCCTAAGTGTAGCGCATTTCCCTTAGGCGCTACACTTCGGGACATAGCCCTAGCCACGCAGCCCCCCTCTCCACCCCGACCCACTCGCTCCAGCTTGTTCCAGGCGCAAAAGAACACCCAGGCGGCGGCCCTCTCTCCTCCCTTCCTCAAATTCCTCAGATTGGAAGCTTCATTTGGTGGATTTTGATCCCTCCCCGGCTGCTAGAGGTACCCTCACTCATTTTCCTCCGTTTTGACAGATTGAAATCTTTCATTTTAGTGGGATATGGGTTGAAACCTAGAAATTCGATTTGAGGAGAAATGTTTGAAAATTTGTTGGGTTCATTGGCCAGTGTAGGATAGAATGGTGTCTATGAAGCATTTAGTTAGGTTTAGGGTTGTTGGAATGTTAGTGTTTGGTTTATTGGAATGTTATGGCTAGGGTTGGGATTAGGGTTTGCTCATGTAAGGGAGGGTGTTCTTGTTAGATATATGGTTTGGTAATGTGACTAGTATATTTTGGTTCATCTTGGCATGGGTAGTTAATGACCATATTCTCCTATGTGTTAGGAATGGCAATAATTGTTCATGTTTATCATGTGTACAAGGATGCATTTTTGAAAGGCAACATAGAACCGGACCCGGATGAGCTATACATGGTGTTTGAGCATAGTCCCACCTACACCAAGGTCTTGGAGCAAGTGAGGATAGAATTGAAATGGATAGACCCAAGTGATGTTGTAGAGTTGGAGGGAAGACATAATGTGGGTTTGGAAATGTATATCCGTTGGAAGACCATACGTATCTCTTCCGAGGCTCGTTGGGTTGCATACAAGAAGGTGGTGGCTGAATCACTAGACAAGGCTCTTGAGATATTTACCACCAAGAAGATTGATAGTTCATTGCCTTTGGACTTGAACCGTCTTGCCTCCCCATTGGATTCTAGGAGTCCCCTGCCCTTAAACCAAGAGGTATTGAGTGACCCTCCTTTAACCCAAACATTGAGCCCGATTTCAAAGGACTAAGGAGAAGTATTGGAAGAGCACAATGATGATTATGGGCACGATGAGAATGAGGTTGAGCTCCATGACAACAATGTTGGAGATTTGGACAAATATATTATGCAAGAGAACATGGACCGTGACATCCCGTATACTCGAGGCTATGCATCGGACTCGGATGATGATGGTCCCAAAGAAGAAGTTGACGAGGAGGGGTTCACGGCTAGAGAGGCCGAAATCCACGATACCGTATTGGGTCGGAACCATCGAGTATCTTTCTTTCGTGATGTTAGTCTCGCGGATGAAGCCATAGTTGATGGCGACAGGGGCGTAGTGTTTGGACCAAGGACAAGTTCTTACCGGGATGACAATCAAGAGAACAATGGCTTTTCTCGCGGATCGAGATTCAAGGCCTTGTTGGAATTTAAGCAATGGATAAAGGAATTCTCGGTTAAGCACCATGGTCCTTACATGGTGGTGCACTCAGACGTGAAGAATCATTGTGGGCAACCTATACATTCCCAACACCAATACACATAGATCAATACACATAGATATTCACATCACCAATACACATAATGCAATACATAGATCATAGTGTCAACACATAGTGCAATACAACATCACCATGTAGTGCAATACATAGATCATAGTGCGAAAACAAAGTGCAATACAACATCAACACATAGTGCACCCCACATAGTGCATAGAACTACTTCCGTCCATACATACTTGCGCCTCGACCCCTCCTCGGAGGTATCTTCTTCGTCACATCTGCTTCTTCTTCTAAGTCATCATCATCATAGTCTAGACCTCTCATCCTCCTACTAGCTCTTGACCTACGTGGCGACTCGTCTTCGACAACATTTTCCTTCCCTTTATTACGGAAGTCGTCCAGTGACCAGCGATGGAACTCTTTCCTTGGCTTCAGCATGTAAGCAGAACGAATCCGGTACTCCTCCTTTGTCTCATTCTCCATAAGAGTCATCTACATGTTTGAATGTATGGCTAAGGAAATGCACAATAAACAAACCAAAAGCACTTAATGCAGGTAAAGAAATGTAAGGTTGTCTCATACCTCATCCTCCGTACGAGTCGCCGAGGTGGTCTCATCCTCTTCATCATCCTGAAGATTAGCCGTTGGGTCAGAAGTCGACTTGGACCTAGAATGTGACGGTGTTGTGCACTCGGGTTTGCGACAACCTAATAGGTTAGATAACCGATGCATCTTTTGGGCCGAGCGCTACTCATTTCATTTTCATCTGTACCTTGAGGAAGTTTTGAAGTATGCCTTCTCCCTTTTTTCCCGTCGGGGCATCATGGAGAATCGCTTCGGTTTCGTCGGCATGTTTCTTTATCTCCTTTCGCTACGGAGTAAAGAACACGAACATGTTAGGAAATAAAGCGATGGAAGGGCAAGTAAAGTAATGGAAGGGCAAGGAAAACTTTACCGCAAAGTTGAGCGAGGAAGATATCGGGATTTTGTTCCCTTCACTGACAAGCTTGTTGTATTCATTGTAGGCAAGCTCATCGAACACGCACGATTCTTCCAATATTTCCTCCTCATAAGACGGCGGGAAAATGGAGACACGAGTATTTTCAAGGAACCACTAAAGGTAGTTGTTGAATGCAATTGGGCAACGAGTTCTTCCACTATTCCATTCAGTTTGCTCAGCATTCTCCACACAAATCAAGAACTATGTGACATACTTCCTATGATGATGATCCCACTTCTTGATCTTTCTATGCTTCTTCATGTCCAACCTGCATAACAACAAAGAACTTTGTTAGTATAACCAAATAGAATATGACGATGCAATTGAGGAAAAGGTTCTCATGCTAACTAACTTATGAAGCTCCTTAGTAGTGTCCTTCCACATGGGAAGGTGAGCCTGAAACAACCCGAACTACCTCATCACACGGTGTGGCAGATGGTACTCAACCGCCCAATTGCAAATTAATGGGCAGCACATGAGCCAAAGACTCTTTTCCTACAAACACTTCGGATTAAGATCAAAACCATCTGCAATACCAAAATCGTCCCCGCCACTATAACTGAAAGATCACGGATGTCGCCTAGAGGAGGGTGAATAGGCAATTTAAAACTTTTACGAGATGGACTGTAACGCCCCAAAAATATTAATCAAGATTATCAAGTTCTAAGCACCCAAGTTTAGGGTTAACAAAAAACATTATTACCCAATTTGAATATGAGTGCATGTGTGATTTGCATTAGTGTATGATTGAGTAAAATTGCCATGTGTGTTTGCTAAAAATGATAAGAAATGGTTTAAAGATGAATGCTACATCATCTAGGCCAATAACAAACAAAATCCAAAGAAAAAAAATCAAATATAAAGCATATGATCAAATGGTCATTTTGACCAAAATTAACCACTAGGCCACTTTGTGAGTTCCTAGTAAAGAATTTCTAACAGAAACATTTCAATTTCTTTTCACCCCTTGCTAGACCAATTACAAGTGAACCCAAGCCCACTTTACAAACTCACAAAAATTATTTTCAAATATATTTAAAGGACAATTCAAAATTGAATCAAGTTCATGTACTAAGATCACCATTTTGCAAAAATCACTCAAATCAACTCACCTTGAGTTTTCCAAGAAACCATAGACACTCAAGCTTATGACAAACACACTCACCAAAAATCTTTCAAAAATTAAAATTTCAAATTCTTGCGGCCATTTGGTCGTGCACCTGGCAGACACAGATCAAACCCTGCCTAACTCTACTGTTTTGAGCAGTGATCTCTCGACCATTTGCCCCCTCTTCACTCCCCTGGTCTCCCCCAGCACCTAGCAGCGCAGCAGACTACTTCCCTCTTTGTCGTTGCGCCAGTTCAGCGCCGCCCGATACTCACCTCGCCGGTTGACGCTGGACAGCTCGCCACAGACCATGTCGCCCTCTCCCACGATGACCAGGAGACAGGCGACCGTCCACCGCCACCTCGTGTCCAACCCACGACCACAGGCAAGCCATGGACCACCCAGCATCACCGCGCCCATTTTCTCTACGTCATGCCGAGAGCACGCCAGAGCGCCGCATCCGACCAGTGCGCACACGCCGCGCCTCGCCCTCTCTGCGCGTGCACACACTCGCCATGACCCTAGCTACCTCCTAGACATCCCTGTTCGCCACCGCGCGACCTGTAGCCCCCGTGCGCCGTCTCGAACACCACTAGTTCCGCACAGAGCACCCCCTGTACCCGACCATTCTCGACCGCCCCGTGTCGCGCCTTTAAGCCCGTGACAACCGCTAGGAAGCACCGCGTCGCCCCCTACCCTCAGCCACGCCAATAGCTCGTTGTACCGCCGTCTCCGGAGAAGCCATCCCATACCGCAATGTCCCTCTCGCCAGTGTATATATAGAGGCCACCCCGCCTCAATTGACCACACCATCCCACTCCCCACTCCTCACAAAACCTCTCACACTTCTCCCTGGAGCAAGGCGAGCACCGCACCATCAGAATTTCACCGGAGCCTGCCGCTGCAGAGGAAAAGAGGAGTCGTTGATTGGAGCCACCACAGGAGCCGCCGCGACCACCGTTCGAACCGCCGTCGTCTACAACGTCGTTCGCCCCCATCGCCAAACCTAGCTAGAGCCTAGGTGAGCCTCACACGACCCCCACAGTCGCTGTTAGGGTTCAGTCTCGTCGGAGCTGTTCGACGTAGGAGATGAGCCTCAGCCGTTAGATCGCATTCTAATCGTAAGGCCCAGATTGAAACATACCGTTTCAGGTTAGATGAGCCACTAACAAGTGGGACCCCCTTGTCAGCAGCCCGCTGCACCCACGTACTGCAGCTGGGCCGGCCGTTTACTTTCCCGCGCAGAGCCAGTGATTCAAATAGTTATTTTTTATTTTAGTTGAAAGTAGATTCTGTCAGTAGATCTAAAAATCAATTCAAAGATATTTACTGAACCGAATTGCATGATTCCAATTTTGTTAGAAAGATATGCAAATTATCTATCCAAGCCTGTTGGATTTAAGTCATTTGGAGTTAGAGATCAACTATAGTAAAAAAACAAGGCAGAGACTTTTCCAACTTCAAACATTTTTCAAAAATCAACCACAAATGCTTTTGAGTTGATTACAACTCTCAAAAATCACATTTGACAATATATATCTAAATATGTAAAAATATTTAGGTTTACATGCAATGACATTGGACTAGTATCAAAACAATGCTATAGAGGCATTTCTAGTCACTTTAATTTTATTAAATAGTAATATTAAACTTTATAAAATATGACCAACACTTTAAATCACATTCCCAAGTATTAGAATATGTGGTGATTACATGTGTCAACATGATCCCATATTTTAATTGGAGAATATTAAATCTTAAGTATTTTCAATGAGTAGAAATTACTTTTCCAAAATAAGATAAATAAAATTAGGTCTTTATTTCATGTGATGTTTGTGATGATGATAGATCGTCAAGTGTGAGCCTTAGTGTGCTAAATAGAAATAGTTAAGTATTGTTTGGTGATTGTGTACCTCGTATTCATTTATAGACGATAGTACTGACCCGGGATACGAGGAGGAGGAGTACTACCAAGAAGAAGAAGAAGAAGAAGAAGAAGAAGAGAACTTCAATCACTACACTACTCAATGCAAGCTAACACTTGCAAGTCTCATACCTATGCAAGTCATCCTTGCAAGATAACCTATGCAAGATGCATTAGGCATGCTTGGTTATACAACCTTGATTATACCAATCCCAAGTTTTACTTGCAAGCTTTATTCTTTTACTTTTACCAAAGTTCTTTCATTTTAGTTAGTGCTTTGTGAGTATTGGAAAAATAGGATAGATACCATAAAGAGTATAAAACTAGGCCTAAATAGTTGTACTTAGATGTCATCAAAAGACATAAAACTAGAGTTGGATAGTTACACTTGATTAGCACCCCTCATTAGTGAATACCCTCAACTTTAGTGGCTAGTGCTAAGCATAAAAGTTGATCACTTTTGATGGGAATACTTGGTGAAAATGATTATGAAAACCTTGGAATGATGATTCATTCTATTGAAATGTTTTGACATTGTGTTATAGACACAAAAGGATTTGATGGTGAAAATGTAGAGGCATGAGCCTTAGCCCTTTATAAAAACTGATGGTTGGGTTCGGATGCGATACCATTCCAATTTTACCATACAATCACAATACCTGAATTGGGTAGGGCTTAACTGAAAGCTTATATGCCTTAGTATGGGTTCCCTTGTGGAAAGAGGTTGAGCTGAGGCTACCTCGTGAATGTGAATTGTCCACCTATGGAGTGCCCAAGATGGCAGACGGCCATGGCTGGGAAGCCAAGCTCATAGGGGAGGTGCCTATACTAAAGTGTGTAATTGAATGGTTATGATTGATTATCCGCATACTAAGTATGATAATTCAGGGTTATCCCTGACGGATGTATCGAATTTTGTGGTGAAAGTGTACCACCTCTACAAAGTGTCAAACTATTTGAATATCCGCGTCCGCGGTCATGGACAATTGGAGTGGCCATAATGTTCTGTTGTCAGATGTTTTCAAAATGACTTGTGAAGTGAACTATGACTTTGACTTGACCACAACAGGGTTGTGAACATGAAAACTAAGTTCCCACTTAGGTGATGTAGAACATTAAATTAGTTTTCTTTACTTCTAAACTCAGGATAACATAAACATGCCTTTTTGCAAATAAACCTAGAGCTTAAGATTCCTACTAGAACTACCTTACTTGTTAGTGATAGTTTGCGAGGACTTAAAGAGTACTCATGGCTTTGTCCCTGGCTATTCCCGTGGCCAGACTATGAGGAGGACTACTAGGATGATGGATAGAAGGAGGTCTACGACAACTAGGATCATCTCCCATCGTCGGCATTGCCTGTGACTCTGAAGATGGAGCCCCTACTACGTTTATTTTCCGTTGCTTGATTTGTATTAAGACTAGATCATGAGATCCTTTATTTGTAAGACCTTTATTATGGCTTGTAATGGATGATGTACTGTGATACCAATCTGTTATGTCTCACAAAAATGGTAATCCTAGGATTGCAATGTATGGCATAACAAGCATCTGGGATTAAAAATCTGGGTGTTGACAAGTTGGTATCAGAGCCATCCTGATCATAGGAGACCCTAGTTAGAATGGACGTCTGAACAAAAACTTAGTTTCAAAACACAAGAAGTGAGTATTTATGAAAACCTATTCCTACTCTTGTCCTTGATTCTTTCAAAAGTCATGTTCCTCAAAAATTCTTGCAATCATACATAAAATTTGACACACTTGATCACCTCACTAACTTACTTATCCTAAATTCTTATAGATGGAAGTCACCTATAGCAAGTTCTACCAGTTGGGCAACGGAGGTGAGCCCATCTTTGAGCGGGATTTAAGCCAACTTTTGGAACTTCTGGAACACCCACACCCCGAGTTCTTCGGGGCACAACTCAATGATCAGCAAGGAGGAGAGCTATCGTGGCTGATAATTGCAGATCTCAGGGGCATGATGGAAGCACCCACTTCGGAGAAGATCCAATTCAGCATTTGGAAAAATAACTGGCTAGATGGATTAGCCAGGTCTATGCAAGAAGCTCTCGCCCGTTTGTGTGGACAAAACATCAACCGGATCAATGGAACTCACTTTGCTCACTATGCAAGGCGTGATTCTATGGGAATGCCCTTGGAGATGCTAGGCCATCCGGAGCTGAAGCACCATGTGGATCATCTTCACGTCATGTTGTACGATAGGCAGAAGGAGTTGGATAACACTCGCACCTACGCCAACCACAACCATGCCATTGAAGTCAAGAAGGACCAGACCCTCGCCATCCTCGCCAGGGAGCGCCAATCATTTTGTCGTCAACGTGACAAGAAGGATCGTACCATCGATCGTCTTCACAAGAAGGTGGCCGCTCTTGAGAAGACCATCCGTGAACAGGAGATCCAGCTTGAAGAGAAGGAGGAGGAAGGTGAAGACATCCGCGGAGACCTCTGATCCTACCTCAGTGATGATGATGACTACCTGGAGGATGATGCTATGGAGTTCCACACCGATGATGATGATTCTGACTTCATTGATGACGATTAGATGCAGTTGAGCACTACCGTAGAATGAGATTGTACCCGGTCCCTTTTGTATCATAGTTTCACATAATGGTTCTTAAAACCATCTGTTTTATGTTTGTGTTGTGGTGTGAGTTTATATGGTGTGCTCTGACTGAATGAGAAGAAGTTGTTGGTTTTCAAAACCTGAGTCAAACTCAAAGTTTAAAGCTTTTGAAACAAAACCCTAAACCTTAGAAATTTCCCCCTTGTCTCATTATCTATCTCAATCTTCAGATGACTCGTGGAAATCCCGGAGGGAGCAGCTCATCTCAGGACCCAATGCTGTAGATTCTACAAATGCTAGTTTCTGACCGTGAAGCTAGTAGAGCCGAACGTCAAGCCAATCTAGCCACACTTCAGCAGATCGCTTAGATGGCCCACAATAATCAAGGCCACGGAAACCAGGATCACCATGGATCCAAGCTCAAGAACTTTAAGAATACCAACCCACCTATCTTTAGTAAGTATGAAGAGCCCTTAGATGTTGATAACTTTCTGCAAACCATGGAGAACAACTTAGAGGTCGCAGGAGTTGAGGCCAATGAAAAAGTACTGTTTGCCACCCATTATCTAGCAGGTGATGCAAGAGCCTGGTGGAATAGCATTCGTACCATGAACGGAAGTCAGATGATGACTTGGGAAGAATTCAAGATCAAGTTTAGCCGGACTCACGTGCCCCCAGGTCTGATTAAGAGGATGGGGGTGAGTTCAGAGAATTGAAACAAGGAAGGATGACTGTGGTTGAGTACCGTGACAGATTTCTGTCACTAGCTAGATATGCCCCTGATGAGACTGTTTCACAGAAGCCAAGAAGAAAGAGAGATTTCTGAACGGACTGCATGATGAGATGCAAATCGTGCTGGTCAACATTCCCTTTGATGATATTGAAGCTTTGGTGGATTCCGCCATTTAGATGGAAGGAAAGATAAACCAAGCCAATGAAAATCGCAAGCGCAGGATGATGCACCAACCAGGATCCCACCATACCTAGAAGTATCACCCCAACCCGTCTGCAGGATATGCCCCGAGAAACAACAAACCCCCTATGTCTCGTCCAAGCTATCCCAACCATGGAGGAGGAAACCCGAGGTCTGGAGGAAACCACAACAATAACCTTGGCAACTCCAATAACTTCAACCGTGCACCGCCCAAGTCCAACAACAACAACAATAACAACAACAATATTGCCCCAAGGACTAGAAGCAATGGTGTGCCTGTTGCAGGAAAAGACAAGTCTCAGATTACTTGCTTTGAATGCGGAGTCAAGGGTCACTACTCCAACAAGTGCCCCAAGAAGCTTACAGCAACCACCAATGTGAATGCACTAGCTCAGCAGCAAGGCCGTGTTCATCCTGGAAGGAGATTTGCACTAGGGAACTCGCTCAACCGCAACGGCCGTCTGTTCCACATGAATGTTGAAGAAGCTCAGGAAGCGCTCGATGTCGTGCTGGGTATGTTTTCTATTAACTCAATACTTGCAAGAGTGTTGTTTGATTCCGGAGCATCGTACTCGTTTGTTATAGAAGAATTTTCATGCACTAGTAAGATTCAACCGACAAAATTGAAGCATGTTATGATAGTTCAAATACCTGGTTCAACCACCAAAGCTAGAAATAATTGCAAGGCTGTACCTATCAGAATACATGGAATAGATTTTTATGCTAATCTAATAGTACTTGGAACCAAAGGTTTGGAAGTAGTACTAGGAATGGATTGGATGTCGAAACATAAAGGATTGATCGACTGTGCCAAGAAAGCCATAACCATGACCAGTAGCAATGGAGTATCAGTAGAGAATGTAGCTGAGACACTGCCCGCCAGTTCAAATGTAACAAGAGTTTAGCCCAACCAACCCTAAACCAAGTCAGAGTAGTCTGTGAATACCCCGACGTGTTCCCAGATGAATTGCCCAGTATACCCCCAGATCGGGATATCGAGTTCATCATTGAACTAGTTCCTGGAACTGGACCCATAGCTCAGAGACCTTATAGTATGAACCCATCTGAATTAGTGGAGCTAAAGAAACAACTGGATGCTATGCTGGAGAAAGGTTTGATTCAACCAAGCGCATCGCCATGGAGATCGCCTGTTTTGTTTGTGGATAAGAAAGATGGAGGTAACCGTTTGTGTACGGATTACCGGAAGCTGAACGATGTCACCATCAAGAACAAGTACCCACTGCCAAAGATAGAGGATCTGTTTTACCAGTTGACTAGTGCCAGAGTGTTTTCTAAGATTGATCTTAGAACTGGTTATCATCAACTCAAGATTCGTGCAACGGATATCCCAAAGACTGCCTTCACCACCAGATATGGATTGTATGAGTATACTGTCATATCTTTTGGATTAACCAATGCCCCCGCTTATTTCATGAACCTCATGAATAAGATTTTTATGAACTTCCTAGATAAGTTTGTCGTTGTGTTTATCGACGATATTCTGATCTATTCCAAGTCAGAAGAAGACCATGAGCTACACCTGAGAACCATCCTTGAAACCCTTAGAGAGCATCAGTTGTATGCTAAGTTTAGCAAGTGTGAGTTCTGTAGGAAGTAGGATTCCTAGGACATATCATATCAGTAGGAGGAGTCGCTATTGATCCCGCCAAGATTAAGGATGTTGAAGAATGGAAAGCCCCAACCACCCAAACAGAAGTCTGTGCATTTCTTGGATTAGCCGGATACTATCGCAAGTTCATAGAAGGATTCTCGAGCATCGCAAGACCAATGACCCAACTATTGAAGAAAGATAAGAAGTTTGAATGGATGGACAAATGTGAAGCAAGTTTTTAAGAGCTTAAGAAGAGATTGATTTTAGCCCCAATTTCGATTATGCCAGATATCAAGAAGCCTTTGGAAGTGTACTGTGATGCATACAAGATTGGTCTCGGATGTGTGTTGATGCAAGAAGGCAAAGTCATATCATATCTGTCCCGACAACTGAAGCAACATGAGCAGAATTACCCTACCCATGATCTTGAACTAGCAGCCGTAGTATTAGCTTTGAAGACACGGCGGCATTACCTCATGGGTAACCGCTGTGAGATTTATTCGGATCACAAGAGTCTGAAGTATATTTTCACCCAGAAGGAGCTGAGTATGAGGCAAAGGAGATGGATAGAGTTAATCAAGGATTATGACCTTGACTTTCACTATCACCCCGGCTGCCGATGTGGTAGCGGATGCTCTTAGTAGATTGCCGTGTAGATTAAACACCATGATTAAAGAAGCCCAACCAAGTTTGCATGAAGAGTTGGAGCGGTTTAGAACGGAGCTAGTTAGCAAAGGATTCCTAGCTAGTATTGAACTTCAACCCACTTTGATCAGTCAGATCAAGGAAGTGCAGAAAGGAAATGCAAGTATCGATAGAATCAAGCGTCGTACCAGTATAGGGAAGGTACCCGGATTTACCGAAGATGAAGAAGGAGTTTTGTGGTACAAAGGACATATCTGTGTGCCAGTAGATTCCGAGTTGGAAAAAGTCATCATGCAGGAAGCTCATGATACTATTTATTCTATCCACCTCGGAGGAACGAAGATGTATCAGGATTTGAAGGAGCAATTTTGGTGGCACAAGATGAAGAGAGAAATCGGAAGCTACATAGCTAAGGTATGATATCTGTCAGCGAGTCAAAGTGGAACATCAATGACCCGCGGGACTTTTGCAACCATTGCAGATTCCATAATGGAAATGGGATTCTATCGGAATGGATTTCATCACCAGTTTGCCTACATCTAGTAGGGGAAATGACTCTATTTGGGTCATAGTGGATAGAATGTCTAAGGTAACCCATTTCATACCTATCAAGACTACCTACCAGAGTTCGAAGCTAGTAGATCTGTACATTGCTAGAATCGTCAGTTTGCATGGAACCCCTAAGACCATAGTGTCGGATCGAGGAACCTAGTTTACCTCAAGATTTTGGCAGAAAGTCCAAGAAGGATTAGGAACCAAGCTGAACTACAACACAACTTATCACCCGCAAACCGATGGGCAAACTGAAAGAGTCAACTAAATCTTAGAAGATATGTTGAGAGCTTGTGTGTTAGAATATGGATCAAAATGGGAAGATTGTCTGCCTTTCGCAGAATTCTCATACAACAACAGTTATCAAGCCAGTTTGCAAATGGCCCCATTTGAATTTCTGTATGGAAGGAAGTGTCGTACCCCCTTGAATTGGTCGCAAGTAGGAGAGAGTCAGATTTTCGGACCCAAAATCATATGAGAAGCTGAAGAGAAGGTTCACAAAGTCCGAGAACACCTCAACACCGCCCAATCCAGACAAAAGAGTTATGCAGATAAAAGACGTCGAGACTTGACCTTCAATGTCGGAGATTTTGTGTATCTCAAAGTATCACCCTTGAAAGGAATGCAACGTTTTCAACTTAAAGGGAAGTTAGCCCCCAGATATATTGGACCCTTCAATATTTTGAACCACCGAGGAGAAGTATCATATCAACTGGAACTTCCAGAGGAGATGTCATCCATATATGATGTGTTCCATATCTCGTTACTTCGCAAATGCTTAGAAGTTCCGGAGAAGTCCGAAGTGTTCAAGAACATCGATCACCAAGACATAGATATCAACAAGGATCTGACGTATCGGGAAGTACCCATTCGTATGTTGGAAAAAGCCTTCAGAACCACCCGGACCCGGAGTATCAAGTTTCTCAAGATCCAGTGGAGCAACCATACTAAAGAAGAAGCTACTTGGGAGCGAGAAGATTACATTAGGACTGAGTTTCCAAATATCTTTAGTTCCTAGTTTTTCTTAAATCAAGATTATCAAGTTCTAATCACCCAAGTTTAGGGTTAACAAAAACTTTTATTACCCAATTTGAATATGAGTGCATGTGTGATTTGCATTAGTGTATGATTGAGTGAAATTGACATGTGTGTTTGCTACAAATGATAAGAAATGGTTTAAAGATGAATGCTACATCATCTAGGCCAATTACAAACAAAATCCAAAGAAAAAGAAATCAAATATAAAACATATGATCAAATGGTCATTTTGACCAAAATTAACCACTAGGCCACTTTGTGAGTTCCTAGTAAAGAATTTCTAACAGAAACATTTCCATTTCTTTTCACCCCTTGCTAGACCAAGTACAAGTGAACCCAAGCCCACTTTACAAACTCACAGAAACTATCTTCAAATATATTTAAAGGACAATTCAAAATTGAATCAAGTTCATGTACTAAGATCACCATTTTGCAAAAACCACTCAAATCAATTCACCTTGACTTTTCCAAGCAACCATAGACACTCAAGCTTGTGACAAACACAGTCACCAAAAATCTTTAAAAAAATTCAATTTTCAAATTCTTACGGCCATTTGGTCGAGCACCTGGTAGACATAGATCAAACCCTGCCTAACTCTACTGTTTTGAGCAGTGATCTCTCGACCATTTGCCCCTCTTCACTCCCCTGGTCTCCCCCAACACCTAGCAGCACAACAAACCCCTTCCCCCTTTGTTGTTGCACCAATGCAGCGCCACCCGATGCTCACCTCGCCGGTCGACCATGGATAGCTCGCCACAGACCACGCCGCCCTCTCCCACGACGACCACGAGACAAGCGACCGTCCACTGTCACCCCATGTCCATCCCACGACCGCAGGCAAGCCATGGACCACCCAACATCGTCGCGCCCATTTTCTCTGCACCATGCTGAGAGCACGCCAGAGCGCCGCAGCCGACCAGCACGCACACGCTGCGCCTCGCCCTCTCCGCGCGTGCACACACTCGCCATGACCCTAGCTACCTCCCAGACATCCCCTTTCGCCACCACGCGACCCGTAGCCCCCGTGCGTCGTCTCGAACATCGCCTGTTCCGCGCAAAGCACCGCCCGCGCCCGACCATTCTCGACCGCCTTGTGCCGCGCCTTTAAGCCCATGACGACCGCTAGGAAGCACCGCGTTTCCCTCTACCCTCAGCCACGCCAATAGCTCGTTGTACCACCAGCGCCAGAGGAGCCAGCCCATGCCGCAATGTCCTTCTTGCCGGTGTATAAATAGAGGCCACCCCCGCCTCAATTCACCACACCATCCCACTCCCCACTCCTCACAGAACCTCCCACACTTCTCCCCGGAGCAAGGCGAGCACCGCACCGCCGGAATTTCACCGGAGCCCACCGCTGCAGAGGAAAAGAGGATCCATTGATTGGAGCCGCCCAGGAGCTGCCGTAACCACCGTTCAGACTGTCGTCGTCTATGATGTCGTTCGCCCCCATCGCCGACCCTAGCTAGAGCCCAGGTGAGCCTCACACGACCCCCACCGTCGCTGTTAGGGTTTAGTCTCACCGGAGCTGTTCGACGTAGGAGATGAACCTCAGCCATTAGATCGCATTCTAATCGTAAGGCCCAGATTGAAACATACCGTTTCGGGTTAGATGAGCCACTAATAAGTGGGACCCCCCCTGTCAGCAGCCCGCTGCACCCGCGCAGTGCAGCTGGGCTGGCCCGTTTACTTTCCCGCGCAGAGCCTAGTGATTCAAATAGTTATTTTCCATTTTAGTTGAAAACAGATTCTGTCAGTAGATTCAAAAATCAGTTCAAAGAGATTTACTAAACCAAATTGCATGATTCCAATTTTGTTAGAAAGATATGCAAATTATCTATCCAAGCCCATTGGATTAAAGTCATTTGGAGTTAGAGATCACCTATAGTAAAAATAACAAGGCAGAGACTTTTCCAACTTCAAACATTTTTCAAAAATCAACCATAAATGCTTTTGAGTTGATTACAACTCTCAAAAATCAAATTTGACAATATCTATCTGAATATGTAAAAATATTTAGGTTTACATGCAATGACATTAGACTAGTACCAAAAGAATGCTCTATAGGCATTTCTAGTCACTTTAATTTTATTAAATAGTAATATTAAACTTTATAAAATATGACCAACACTTTAAATCACATTCCCAAGTATTATAATATGTGGTGATGACATGTGTCAACATGATCCCATATTTTAATTGGAGAATATTAAATCTTAAGTATTTTCAATGAGTAGAAATTACTTTTCCAAAATAAGATAAATAAAATTAGGTCTTTATTTCATGTGATGTTTGTGATGATGCTAGATCATCAAGTGTGAGCCTTAGTGTGCTAAATAGAAATAGTTGAGTATTGTTTGGTGATTGCGTACCTCGTATTCATTTATAGACGATAGTACTGACCCGGGATACGAGGAGGAGGAGTACTACCAAGAAGAAGAAGAAGAGGACGAGGAGGAGAACTTCAATCACTGCACTACTCAAGGCAAGCTAACACTTGCAAGTCTCATACCTATGCAAGTCATCCTTGCAAGATAACCTATGCAAGATGCATTAGGCATGCTTGGTTATACAACCTTGATAAAACCAATCCCAAGTTTTACTTGCAAGCTTTATTCTTTTACTTTTTACCAAAGTTCTTTCATTTTAGTTAGTGCTTTCTGAGTATTGGAAAAATAGGATAGATACTATAAAGAGTATAAAACTAGGCCTAAGCAGTTGTACTTAGATGTCATCAAAATACATAAAACTAGACTTGGATAGTTACACTTGATTAGCACCCCTCATTAGTGCATACCCTCAACTTTAGTGGCTAGTGCTAAGCATAAAAGTTGATCACTTTAGATGGGAATACTTGGTGCAAATGATTATGAAAACCTTGAAATGATGATTCATTCTATTTAAATATTTTGACATTGTGTTATGGACACAAAAGGATTTGATGGTGAAAATGTTGAGGCATGAGCCTTAGCCCTTTATAAAAACTGATGGTTGGGTTCGGATGCGATACCATTCCAATTTTACCATACAATCACAATACCTGAATTGGGTAGGGCTTAACTGGAAGCTTATATGCCTTAGTATGGGTTCCCTTGTGGAAAGAGGTTGAGCTGAGGCTACCTCGTGAATGTGAATTGTCCACCTATGGAGTGCCCAAGATGGCAGATGGCCATGGCTGGGAGGCCAAGCTCATAGGGGAGGTGCCTATACTAAAGTGTGTAATTGAAAGGTTATGATTGATTATCCGCATACTAAGTATGATGATTCAAGGTTATGCTTGACGGATGTATCGAATTTTGTGGTGAAAGTGTACCACCTCTACAGAGTGTCAAACTATTCGAATAACCGCGTCCGCGGTCATGGACAGTTGGAGTGGCCATAATGTTCTGTTGTCAGATGTTTCAAAATGACTTGTGAAGTGAACTATGACTTTGACTTGACCACAACAGGGTTGTGAACATGAAAACTAAGTTCCCACTTAGGTGATGTAGAACATTAAATTAGTTTTCTTTACTTCTAAACTCCGTATAAGATAAACATGGCTTTTTGCAAATAAACCTAGAGCTTAAGATTCCTACTAGAACTACCTTACTTGTTAGTGATAGTTTGCGAGTACTTAAAGAGTACTCATGGCTTTGTCCCTGGCAATTCCCGTGGCCAGACTATGAGGAGGACTACTAGGATGATGGACAGCAGGAGGTCTACGACAACTAGGATCATCTCCCATCGTCAGCATTGCCTGTGACTCTAAAGATGGAGCCCCTACCACGTTTATTTTTCGTTGCTTGATTTGTATTAAGACTGGATCATGAGATCCTTTATTTGTAAGACCTTTATTATGGCTTGTAATGGATGATGTACTGTGATACCAATCTGTTATGTCTCGCAAAAATGGTAATCCTGGGATTGCGATGTATGGAATAACAGGCATCTGGGATTAAAAATCCGGGTGTTAACATGGGCTTAACAATGGTGGAATAAAACTAGCTATTTATTTTGTCAAGCACAAAGCCTAGATATACCAAGGTTCACATATGTGCACCAACAACTTATGCTAAGCAAGACAAGCAACAATGTGATAGCAATATAGATTACTTCAAGCATGGAGGCTATCACAATGTAAAGTGCATAAGTAGAGAGCTTGGGTATAGAGATAACCGAGGAACGCGGGGACGACAATATTTTACTGAGTTCCTCCCAAAAAGGGAGTACGTCTCGTTGGAGGGGTGGGCGGTACTAAGACCACCAATGCCACAAAAGGCCTCACCCTATTCTCCTGAGCACGCACCATGCAGCAAGCACCCGTTCCACTATGGTACACTTGAGTGTGGTCACCAAACCCATACATGATTGGGGCTCTCTCCACAACTTAATTGGAGGCTCTCAATAATCGCCACCAAGGCCTTGATACATTGCAAACGTATCTATAATTTTTTATGTTCCATGCTTGTTTTATATCTACTTTCTTATGTTTTGTCCACACTTTGGAGTATTTTTATACACTTTGTGGGACTAACCTATTAACAAGATGCCACAGTGCCAGTTGCCTGTTTTGTTATGTTTTTGGTTCCACGAAAGTCAGAAAATGAATATACTCGGAATCGGATGGGACAAAAGCCAAAGCCAATATTTTACCGGAAGACACATGGAGTCTGAAGGAGAGACGAAGGGGGGCCATAGGGCGGCCACACCCCCCTTGGCGCTGGTAACCCTAGGCCGCGCCAGGTCATGGTGTGGGCCCCCTGGACGGCCACCGACCTTGCCCTTTCGCCTATAAGAAGCCTCCGATGCAGAAATCCTAAAAGAATCCAGCCTCTAGCCACGAAAAGTTCCCCAGCGTCGCCGCCACCGAAGGGGAGATTCGGGGGACAGAAAGTCTCTGTTCCGGCACCCTACCGGGAAGGGGAAGTGCCCCCAAAGCCATCTCCATCGATCTCCACCACCATCTCCATCGCCGTTGCTGATTCCCATGATGAGGAAGGAGTAGGTCTTCCTCGAGGCTAAGGGTTCTACCGGTAGTTATGTGTTCATGTAGATCTCTACGCATGATCATATTGTGATCATGAGCTTTGTAATCAAGTAGATCTACATTGCTACTCAAGTGCTTTAATAGATCTCTGCTCTCCCCATGTGTGTGAAAGTGACAGCGTGCACACCATGGTGGCACTTTGGCTAAAGATTACAATTACTTGTTATGAGTTATATTTGGAGTTGGATGTCTCTATGAAATTGTGGTGTTTGTTGGAACCATCTAGAGCTCAAAGTGACAGTGTGGGGTTATCTAGATGGGGAAAGCGGACTTTGAGGTGTGATGTTACAACCCTACCATGGATTAGAGTGTCCAACCGGAGAGTAGTTCAGAGTAGTATCATAAAGAGATGATATTTATATGAGAGTGTTCACTAGTGAAAGTATGATCCCTAGGCCCTATTTCTAAGCATTGAAACACCGTTTACAACTAGATATGTTACATGTTTGCTTGCTGCCATATTTATTTCAGTTTGCCTTTAGTCTCTTCCACGCCATCAAAGTATTTTCTGGCACCGTTATCACTTATAATTATCCATACCACTTGTATTTCACTATCTCTTCACCGAACTAGTGCACCTATACACCTGACAAGTGTATTGGGTGTGTTGGGGACACAAGAGACTTCTTGTATCTTGATTGCAGGGTTGCTTGAGAGGGATACCTTTGACCACTTCCTCCCTGAGTTCGATAAACCTTGGGTAATCCACTTAAGGGAAAACTTCCCGTTGTTCTACAAACCTCTGCACCTGGAGGCCCAACAACTGTCTACAAGAATAGAAGTGCGTAGACATCAAGCTATTTTCTAGCGCCGTTGCTAGGGAGGTAAGGTAAAAGGTGCTCACATCCTCCGGTGTGAGTGCTCGAAGTTATTTCCTTTAGATTCTGCAATTTTGTCTTTTTGTTTCTTGTTTTCACTAGTTAGGCTTAATGGAAAAAATTAGAGAGCTTTATAGTATTTATCTTGAGTTAGGACATGAAGTGTTTGAAGATAAAATTAAAAAACCTATGGAACTTTATTTGCATGCTAATAGCAATGTTATTAGTATGAATCTTTTGAACACCTTTGTTACTAATGCTATGGAAATGTCTAAGCTTGGGGAAGTTATTTTTTATGAAAATGATCTTTTTAGTTCCCCAGCTTTAAAGAAGAATATTTGCTCTGATGATACTTTATCTCCCATATGTGGTAATTCTAATGATACTTGTGATATTTTAAATCCACATACTGAAAGCATCCCTTTTAAAATACCTATAAAAATTGTTGAACGTGTTATGAATAACTGTAGTTTGGAGATGGAACTGTCCATCCTGGTGATCATTTACTCTTTATACACGAATTATGCGAGTTTTTCAAGTGTGCAGGTGTTTCAATGAACCAAGTTAAGAGGAAGTTATTCCCTTTTTCACTTAAGGGCAAAGCAAGGGAGTGGTATGAGCTACTAGATGATCCTCATCATTTGGAGTGGAAGGAACTTGAATCTCTCTTTTACTATAAATTTTATCCTCCTCATGAAATTCATAAAGATAGGAATTACATTTATAATTTTCATCCACATGATGGAGAAAGTATTGCCCAAGCATGGGGGAGATTGAAGTCACTAATGCTCAAATGTCCCATTCATGAGCTCCCCAATAATATTGTTATTAATAATTTATATGCAAGGCTTTCAGGACATTACAAGGACTATCTAGATACTTGTTTAGAGGGATCCTTCACAAGTAAGGAGGTCAAAGCTAAGTGGGATCTTCTTGAAACAATTCAAAGCAATACCGAAGATTGGGATAACGACAAATGTAAAGAACCATGTATAAACTATGAGTATGATTGCATTAAGTCTTTCGCTGAAACTACTGATTTTCAAGAGCTTAGTGCTAAATATGGGCTTGATCCTCAAATTCTTATTGATTGTTTTAGATCCTTTGCTTCTCATATTAATGCTCCTAAATAAAAATGGGACATGTATCATGAGCCTTTTAAATACACTTGCATGGAGAATGAAATTGTTATTAATGATAGCAATAAACATGCTCAAACATCTGAAAGTACTATTTCTTATAAGCATGTTAATTTTTGTGGAATACATAGACCTTGTGAGAAGGATCAAATTGAACAAGAATACTGTATCAGCCACAGGAATGAAAAAACTAGAATGTGGTATAAGGCTCTAAATGATCTTGGTAAAAAGGTTTGTGCCCTCTATCCTTTTATTTGTGAACTTTGCTTTGAAGTGGGTCATTTAAATTTTCAATGCTCAGGCCATAATAATAGCCCTTCTAATCCAATGAGTACTGCAAGTTTGTATTGTGATGACAAGATCACTCCTAATCAGCATGATGAACCTACATTATTTTTGGGGTGTGAAGAGTTCTCTAGAAAAACCTCTTTGGTAGATATGAGTGCTTTTGATATGAATAACATCCTACATGGTTGTCATCTTTATTGTGTTGATAATTTCCACACAAATACTTACATACAAAATATTATAAAAGATGAGATTTTACCAAAATATGACATGACTAATATGTGTTTTGATATTATTAATGAAAAGAAGGAATCCTCCAAAGTTTCTTTTATTGTCTCTAACAATAAACCAGGGTATATGGAGAAGCTTCCTTTCAAGCCTCTCCCTCCTAAAGAGAAGAAGAAAAATAAGAAGAGGAGGAGTAGAAGGAGAGAGGAAACAGTATTTTCCCCTAAGCATGTTGCTCCTATTATAGTTTTTGATGAGTCTGAACTTGATGATGTTCCTATGCCTATTATCTATAGTAGTGATCATGATTGGGAAAAGCACACTACTTTTGATACTGAAAATCTCTTCGGTACCAATTCTGAAAATGATCATGTTAATAATTGATGTACTATTAGTACTATCCATGTTCCTTCCAATGATAATATGTTTACAAATGAACACACTTTGGAAGATAACTATTCTATTGCTTATAATGATATTATACCTCCAATATATAATGATTACAATGATGAATATGATATTTTCAGTCCACCTACTATTGAGGAGACAATTAATTATGATTACAATATGCCTCCTATATTTGATGATTATGGTGATGAGAATAATAATGATATCTATTTTGTTGAATTTACTCCCACTACAATTAATAATAATGACTATGTTTATGTGGGGAGTATTAATTCTTTTATGCATGTGGCTCATGATAAGAATATTTCATGTGATAGTTATATTTTTAATTTTATTCATGATGCTACAAAAAGTTATTATGAGAGAGGGAAACGTGGTTTTATGCATCTCAATAATATTAAGTTTCCCCTCTTTATTTTAAAAGTCTTGAAGTTGCACTTGTTTTGCTTTACTATGCTTGTTGCTTTGTGCTTTCATGAATTGTTTCTTTACAAGATTCGATGTATAGGAAGTGGGTTAGACTTAAATGTGCTTTGAATTTGCTTCTTGATGCTCTATTTTACTTCAATTCATATTTCTTATGTGAGCATCTTCTCAAACTATCATGCCTAACTTAAAGGCATAAAGGAAAAGTACTTTTTGGGAGATAACCCAATAGTTTTCTTGAGTCTTGGAAGTTACTGCTTTAGTAATAACCTCTTCTTATCTTTTTTGTGTGATTTTTGTGCCAAGAATACCTCTAATGAGAGGGAAGTAAGATTTGGGGAAGTGCTATCCCGAAACAGATTTTTGTGCTTCGCTGTAAAAATTCGTGTAAAATATCTATACGTCGGTTTGAGCTGTAATTTTTTGTCCTTCTGACCCAGTTTGTTATCCAACTTTTGTTAGTTCAAGACTTTTCGGTTTGAGCAACAGAAGGTCTTCGAAAAAAATGGTTTTTACCTGCTGGTCTGTTTTGACAGATTTCTGTCATTATTTGCATTTGCCTCTTAATATCTTTCTCTTTGAGTTCTCTTTGATCATTTAAACTTTTTAAAGGAAGTGCTACAGTATCTTTTGTTTTAATGGAAGTTTTACTTGTGTTGAAACTGAACCAAAAGACTTATTATCTTGAGTACACTAATGTTGCTAATGAAGATTGTGTGAAGGAAAATTTTAAGTGTAGGGAAGAGTAATGTGATAAGATGAAGTATGGACAAAATTTCAAGCTTTGGGATGCCACCCGTGTCACCCCAAGAAATATTCAAGAAGTACAAACGTCAAAGCTTGGGGATGCCCAAGGCATCCCCTTCTTCATCAATAAAAATATCAGGTCTTTCTAGACACTTCGTTTTTATTGTTTCATGCACTGTCGTGTTGTTCTTGGAGCGTCTTTGTTTTTGTTTTTAGTTTTCTTTTGCTTGCTTTGCTGCAATAAGTTGGTTGGATCCCAGTACTTCTTTTGGAGAGAGACACACTCTGCTTTCATTGTTTAGAACACTCTAGTTTTCATTCTTATTGTGTTGTGAGTGTTCTCTTTTGCTAGCACTGTGTTTAGCCTTAGTTTTCTTGTGCTTTCAGCTTAGAACTTTGTGGATTTGTGAGACAAGCTCACTGATCTTTATTTGTTATTATCTTTGTGAGTTGTTTCAAATAAGTCGATTGGTGTTGGAAGAGAGTAGAAAGCTTCATGCTTTAGTGGTACAAAAGGGAGCTTGTTTTGACTGTGTCTTAGACTTTATCATGTCATTCTAGATGTTGCTTTGATCTTATGCTTAGTGATTATTGCTGTAGCATGACCTGCTCCAAACAATTGAGATTGCTTAATGTGCCTTGAAAGAATCACGTGTTGTTTTAGCAAATAAAAGGATAATATTGTGGTATTCTCCTTCAAATGCTTTATTTGGGTTGACTTGGCGCATGCTCACACCATGTTAAGGCTATACCAAGTCACCATAGCCTCTTTGATCCTTTAGTTTTCGACTTGTAATATCACTTTATGCTTTAATTAATGATGTTTTGTCGCTTTGCATGATTATGGCCATTATTGCTCTCTTAGTTGGTCGCTCCCAATCTTTTGCTAGACTCCATAACCAAGTATGAGTTCCACTCATGCATTCAACTCCAAATAAAACCAAGTTATTCCAAAGAGTCCACCATAACTACCTATTAGCATTTGCTATTCCAAGTACATTCATGTTTTTATCTACCTTTTGAATTAAACTTGTTATGTGAAAATTAGTGATTAAAGCTCTCACGAACTTGATGGCACACTTTACTTTTCTTGCCCCTAATAAACTTGAACTACTGTGTCGTCTATGTTGTATATGCTTGCACTTATACATTAGGGATTAGCAGAACCATGTTGTCATGGGGAATGCTTTCAACATTGCACCCGTACATTGTACCCAGTTTATATCATGCTCTTTTGTTTATGGATGTCGTCAGTGTGAAATGAAAGGGGAGATTGTAAGTCCATGGAGTTACGTATGTGTGTTAGAAAAACGCCTGGGCCACTAGTCTAATCCATGCCTAATCATGGTGGAAACCTGCAGCGTAACCATAATGAGCAATCTATGAAGCATTCTTCTTATAAAAAAAGAGATAGAGATTGAGAAAAAAGGAGATGAGAAAAGAGGAAAGAGAGAAAAGCACCATTTTCCCATGGTAAATAAGAAGATTGCTGAGATGCTCATTGTCTGCTTGCCTTGTCATTTTGATATGTTGATTCTTCCGTATCATCAGGCAAGGGGTACCCCATTGGCGGTTCTCTATGATACACATGTTCTTACTATGACAAGAACTTACCGGTAACTAAACTTGAGTAGCATGAGGAGCGTCCCTCGTATTTAAGGGACATGAGATTTCAAACTTATACTTTGTCAAGCATATACTCCATAGTTTGTTCACTTTAACCTTAATCACTTCAAGATGCTTATGATAGGGGCAATGAGATATGAAAACTAACAAGTACCATAATTTTTGGAAGCTCTTTATGAGACTTGAATCCCTGCTTCCTTCTATGAATGCCTTTCTTTTACTTTTATGTTGAGTCTCCATCTTCTATCTTTATGCACCTATTGAGAGAGCATAATGGACATTCTTAGTTTAATGTGCATTGTCCCAAGACTTGTTGATTGATGCATAACTTTGATATTGCTTGTTCTTAAATTATTTGTATCTAGTCACCCTTATGAACTTTGAAGGTGTCCTATGCATTTATGTTTTGCTACTCCACGAGGGACAATCTCAATCCTACTATGTTATGTTTTCTTTATGTGAAACAAACAAACGTATTTCAAAGCATTGTTATTCATGAATCTTTTATTTGTACCTTTTCATGTTATGACATAGTTGCTAGTCTTACTGTTAGAACTATATCTTTCATTCTATGTTAAAGTATTATGATCCCAGCTATCAATGTTTTATAAATGCCTTTATCAAGATTGTGATGGTGCATGTCACCTAAAAAATTATTCTTTTCTTTTTATCACTTACCTACTCGAGGACGAGCAGGAGTTAAGCTTGGGGATGTTGATACGTTGCAAACGTATCTATAATTTTTGATGTTCCATGCTTGTTTTATATCTACTTTCTTATGTTTTGTCCACACTTTGGAGTATTTTTATACACTTTCTAGAACTAAGCTATTAACAAGATGCCATAGTGCTAGTTGCCTGTTTTCTTCTGTTTTTGGTTCCAGGAAAGTCAGAAAATGAATATACTCGGAATTGGACAGAACAAAAACCAAAGTCAATATTTTACCGGAAGACACATGGAGTCCGAAGGAGAGACGAAGGGGGGCCACAGGGCGGCCACACCCCCCTTGGCGTGGGCAGCCCTAGGCCACGCCAGGGCATGGTGTGGGCCCCCTGGCTAGCCACCGACCTTGCCCTTTCGCCTATAAGAAGCCTCTAATGCAGAAACCCTAAAGAATCCAGCCTCCAGCCACAAAAAGTTCCGCAGCGCCACCGCCACCGAAGGGGAGATTCAGGGGACAGAAAGTCTCTGTTCCAGCACCCTGCTGGGACGGGGAAGTGCCCCCAGAGCCATCTCCATCGATCTCCACCACCATCTCCATCGCCATTGCTTATCCCCATGATGAGGAGGGAGTAGATCTTCCTCGAGGCTAAGGGTTCTACCGGTAGCTATGTGTTCATCTCTCTCTCTCTATGCATGATCATGAGCTTTGTAATCAAGTAGATCTACCTTGCTACTCAAGTGCTTTAATAGATCTCTGCTCTCCCCATGTGTGCGAAAGTGACAACGTGCACACCATGGTGGCACTTAGGCTAGAGATTACAATTACTTGTTATGAGTTATATTTTGAGTTGGATGTCTCTATGAAATTGTGGTGTTTGTTTGAACCATCTAGAGCTCAAGGTGACAGTGTGGGGTTATCTAGATGGGAAAGCAGACTTTGAGGTGTGCTGTTATAGCCCTACCATGTATTAGAGTGTCCAACCGGAGAGTATTTCAGAGTAGTATCATAAAGAGATGATATTTATATGAGAGTGTTCACTAGTGAAAGTATGATCCCTAGGCCTTGTTTCTAAGCATTGAAACACCGTTTGCAACTAGATCTGTTACATGTTTGCTTGCTGCCATCTTTATTTCAGTTTGCCTTTAGTCTCTTCCACGCCATCAAAGTATTTTCTAGCACCGTTACCACTTAAAATTATCCATACCACTTGTATTTCACTATCTCTTCACGGAACTAGTGCACCTATACACCTGACAAGTGTATTGGGTGTGTTGGGTGAAAGAACAATTCATGATTTCCCAGGTTTTGTGTGTTAGATAACAATACCATGGATTATTCTAATGTGCACTAAGTGTTGAAGGGAGTTTTGAGGGTTTTGGGGGCCGGATTATCCGCCCCCATCATGGTCCGAACAATCCGGCCAGACCACCTTGGGAAAAGATGGCTCTACACGAGTCTCTGTCTGAGGGAGGATTTTCCCTCGGAAAATTCTGGCTCTAGGGAGGATTTTCTCCCTGGACCGGATAATCCGGCCCTCTGGTTGGGGCGGATAATCCGGCCCCAGGGAAATCGCCCAAGTAAGCTCCTGCACAAGCTTTTGTCTTGGGGCAGAATTTCCCCCGGATATTCCGGGGCTGGGGTGGATTTTTCCAGCAGCCGGATAATCCGGCCCTTCCCTAGGCCAGATAATCTGGTCTCCAGAAGAAAGTGTGAAGGGAAAGTCTGCGTGAGCTTCTGTCCGTGGCCGGTTTTTGTGCCGGATAAGCCGAGTCTCGGTGGAGTTTTCCCCAGGCCAGATAATCCGGCCCCTACTTGGGCCGGATAATACGGCCCCGAAAGCTCCAATGGTTTTGTTTTGGAAGAGGTATAAATATCCCTTCTTCCCCAATGAGCAGAACCCTTCATTCATTCGAAATTGTTCAGACCCTTTGCAAGAGCTTCCATTCTTGATCTCCCACTTCAACCACCCGAAGGCTTCGATCTTTGGGGGAATTGAAGGACGAGAGAATCGTCATCGTCATCACGAATCAAGCGCATCAACTCCTCTCCATTCATTTGGAGAAATCCATGATCTAGTATTCTTGTCAATATCTAGATCTTGTTCTTTGTTATTGATAACTTGTTCTTGTGGCAGTTTGTTGTCATTACGGGAGCCTCCAAGTTGATTGTGGAGTTGTGCCCCGCTAGTTGTGTAAAGGCACCGATACCCGCCTCGAAGGGTCCCTATAGTGGAAAGGTGGATCAGGCCTTTGGTGGCGGGATCCATCGGAGAATAGGGTGAGGCCTATTGTGGCGTGGTGGTCTTAGTACCGCCCACCCCTCCAACGCAGACGTACTTCCCTTAACAAGGAAGGAACTACGGTCAAACAAATCCTGTGTCGCCGCGTGCTTCACTACGGTTTACCCGTTCCTCTTCCACTCGCTCTTTACTCGCTAGTAGATAGGTTTGCATATAGGGAAATTCCACCTAATAGTATATCTAGAGAATTTATCCTTTGTGCTAAGCCTAAAACTGAAAAAGCATTAAAAATTGAAGTAGCACCTATTCACCCCCCTCTAGGTGCCCATACGATCCATTTCAATTGGTATCAGAGCCCCGACTCTTTATTCGGGCTTAACCGCCTAAGAGAAGTATGGGTACCAAGGGAGATGGGGATGAGGCTGTGGATAAGGTCACAATGGATGACCTCAAGACGTTGGAAACAACCTTGTTGAAATCCTTTGAGGCCAAGATGGAGGAGATGAATCAAATGATTGCTCGTCTCACATCATCCATAGCCCCATCTCCATCCTCCTCTGAAGTCGTGATGGCTCAGTGCCGGCGCCACAAAAATGCTGGTGCTGTGTTGATGTAGAGCTCGTTGGGAACCCCAAGAGGACGGTATGATGAGCACAACAGCAAGTTTCCCTCAGTTATGAAACCAAGGTTTAATCGAACCAGTAGGAGCAAGGAAACACCCCAAAGGTGTTGCTAGCTGAGCCTTGGTAGGGCGCACTACCGGTGCTAGTAGCAACGTGGAGACCTGCACAACACAACCACAGAACTTTGTCCCCAACTTGCGATGAGGTTGTCAATCTCACCGTGTTTTGCTGAAAACAAAGGATTAAACGTATCGAATGGAAAGAAGTAAAAGTTTGCAGGAGGTAAACACAAAGCAGTAAACAGTTTGTAGATTATATGTAAAGAAAGAGGACCGGGATCCATAGTTCACTAGAGGTGGCTCTCCTTAAGATAGATAACATGATGGGTGAACAAATTACAGCGGGCAATTGACAAACATCGAGAAAGCAATACATGCATATACTAATCATCTTGACTACTTCGAGACTTGATTGGGCATTACAACATTATACATAGACCGTCATCCAACTGCATCCATGACTAATAATCCACCTTCAGGTTACCATCTGAACCCCCTCTAGTATTAAGTTGCAAGCAACAGATTATTGCTTTACAAACTGCGTGTAAAGTAAACAATACGATTGTTCTATGAACAAAGGATTGTTGTTTTCTCCCTAGTAGCAACATCACATCTAGTACCTTAGAGATTTCTGTCACTTCCCCAGATTACCAGAGGCATGAACCCACTATCAAGCATAAATACTAACTCTTGGAGTTGCTAGCATCTACTTGGCCAAGATAGCTACTAACAACGGAAAGCATGCAAGATCACAAGTAACAAAGAAATGATAGAATCAATAATCAATCTGAAATAGCATCTCAACATCCATCGAATCCCCGCAAACATAACATGCAAAATTACAAATAGATGATCTTGATCATGAACGGAGATCACAAGATCTAGACATGAAAGCACAAAGGAGGAGAACCAGCCATCTAGCTACTACATGGATCCGTAGTCCAAGGATGAACTACTCACGCATCACACCGGAGGCTTGCATGGTGATGAAGAAGGTCTCTAGGGTGAATTCCCCTTTCCTCCAGGGTGCCGGGAAGAGCTTCAGATCCCTCTCGATCTAGGGATGGAGATGACGGCGGCTACAAACTCTTTCGTGGATTTTTGATCGGGCCCTTAGGGTTTTCGTCCCGAGGGCATCTTATAGGCAGAAGGGGAGGCCGAGGGGTGCCTGGGCTGGCCACACCACCCCTTGGCGCGGGCCAAGCCTGGCTGCGTGGCCAGGTGGTGTGGCTGCCCTCTGGTCCCTCTCCGTCTCGTACTCTGGCATCTGATGACTTCCGGAAAAATAGGCACTTTGGCTTTTGTCCTGTCCAATTCCGAGAATATTTATTTTCTGACTTTCCTGGAACCAAAAACAGCAGAAAATAGGTAGCTGGCACTGTGGCTCTTGTTAATAGGTTAGTCCAAGAAATCATATGAAAATTACTCCAAAGTGTGGACAAAACACAAGAAAGTGGATAAAACCAAGCACGGAACATCAAAAATCATAGATACATTTCCAATTATCAACATCCCCAAGCTTAAATCCTGCTCGTCCTCGAGTAGGTAAGTGATAAAAAGAAAGAATAATTTTTGAGGTGACATGCACCATCAAAGACTTGATCATAGTATTTGTAAAACAATCAAAGCTTGGGATCATAGTACTTCAATCATAACATGAAAGACAAAGTTGTAGCAATAAGACAAAGAAACTATGATGCAACATGAAAAGGCACAAACAAAAGATTCATGAATAACAATGCTTTGCAAGATGTTTGTTTGTTTCATATAAAGAAAACATAGCATAATAGTATTCAGCTTGTCCCTCATAGAGTAGCAAAACATAAATGCATAGGACACCTTCAAAGTTCATAAGAGTGACTAGATACAAATAGTTTAAAACAAGCAATATCAAGTTATGCATCAATCAACTAGTCTTGGGACAATGCACATAGAACTAAGAATGGCCACTATGCTCTCAAAGTAGGTGCATAAAGATAGAAGGTGGAGACTCAATATAATGGTGGAAGAAAGGCCTTCATAGAAGGAAGTAGGGATTCAAGTCTCATAAAGAGCTTCCAAAAATTATGGTACTTATAGCTTTCAGCTCTCATTGCCCCTTTCATAAGCATCTTTAAGGTGATTAAGGTTAAAGTGACACAACTAATAGGATATGCTTGACAAGTTATAAACCGAAATCTCATGCCCCTTACTTACGAAGACCGATCCTCATGCTACTCAACTTTAGTCACAAGTAAGCTCTCGTCATTGTAAGTACATATGTATCATAAAGAACCGCCAACGGGGTACCCCTTGCACATGATACAGGAGCTATCCCATAATCAAAATGACAAGGCAAGCAGACAATGAGCATCTCAGCGATCTTTTTATTTGCTATTTGCATAGGTTTTTATTGAGGATGCTTCATAGAGTGCTCATTACGGTGATGCTGCAAGTTTCCACCATGATTAGGCATGGCTTAGGCTAGCGGCCCAGGCGTTTCTCTAACACACATACAAACTCTATGATCTCACAAGTTCCACTTTTATTTCACACCGCCGGGATCCGTAAGCAAAAGAACATGATATCAACGGGGTACAAAGTACAAGTGCAATGTTGAAAGCGTTCCCCATGATACATGGTTCTGCTAATTTCAACTTATAAAGCGCAAGCATATACGCAACAAAGAAGGACCCAATGGTTCAAGTTTATTAGATGCAAAAAAGTAAAGTGTGCCATCAAGTTCGTGAGAGCTTTAATCACTAGTTTTCTCATAACAAGTTTAATTTGGAAGATAAACAAAAGCATGAATATACTTGGAATAGCATAAGCTAGTACGTAGGTATGGTGGACTCTTTGGAATAACTTGGTTTAGGGAGTTGGATGCATGAGTGGAACTCATACTTGGTTGTGGAGGCTAGCAAAAGACTAGGAGCGACAAACTAAAAGAGCAATAATGGCCATAATCATGCAGAGCAACAAAACATCATTGATCAAAGCATAAATTGATACTACAAGTTGAAAACTAAAGGATCATAAAGGCTATGGTGACTTGAGATAGTCATAACATGGTGTGAGCATGCGCCAAGTCAACCCAAATAAAGCATCAAAGGAGAATACCACTATACTATGCTTTAATATGCTAAAACAACGCATGATTCATCCAAGGCACATTAAGCAATCTCAGTTGTTTATAACAAGTTATGATACATCAAAGAATTCTAAGCATAAATCCAAAACAATATCAAGCATGGCATGACAAAGCATAGGCCACCGTAAAAAACGAGCTCTTTTTACCACAAAAGCATGAACTTTCCTACTCTTTTCTAAACCAAACCAAACTATTTGCAAACCAATGTATGAAAGAGGGGGTCCAACCAATTTATTAAGAAAACTAAGCAAACAAAGCAAACAAAAAACCAAAATGAAAATGAAAAAGAAGACGCTCCAAGAACAACACAACTGTGCATGAAACAATAAAAATGAAGCGTTTGGAAGAAACCTGGGATTTTTATTGATGAAGAAGGGGATGCCTTGGGCATACCCAAGCTTTGACGCTTGTACTTCTTGGATATTTCTTGGGGTGACACGCGTGGCATCCCCAAGCTTGAGCTTTAGTCCATTCTTCATCTCATTACTCATTCCTTCCATACACCTGAAATTTTTCCTTCATACAAAACTTCACACGAGGAACATTAGTGCACTCAAGATAAATAAGTCTTAAGGTTCAGTTCTAACACCAAATAAACTTCCATTAGAACACTAGCTACTGTATCACTTCCCTCAAAAATTTCAATTCCCCAAAAGAACTCAAAAAGGAACCAACAAGAAGCAAATGCAGAAAATGGCAGAAATCTGTCAAAACAGACCAGCAGGTAAAGACAAATTTTTTAGAAGACCTTCTATTGCTCAAATCAAAAAATTGTTGGACTATCGAAAGTTAGATAACAACCAGGGGTAGAATCACAAATCTTCACGCCTCAAAAAGATGTTCAGAGATTTTACACGAATTTTTATGGTGAAGCACAGAAATCTGTTTTGGGACAGCAACTTTCCCAATCATTACTTCTCTCTCATTAGATGTTACTCTTGGCACAAAAAGCAAATAAAAAGGATAAGGAGCGTTTATTACTGAAGTAATAACTTCCGAGACTCATCTAAAACTTTTGGGTTATCTCCTAATAAGAACTTTTCTTTAACGCCTTTAAGTTAGGCATGATAGTTTGAGAAGATGCTCAAATAGGAAATATGAATTGAAGTAAAAGAGAGCATCAAGAAGAAAATTCAAAGCACATTTAAGTCTAACCCACTTCCTATGCATAGGAATCTTGTAAAGAAACAAGTCATGAAAGCACAAAGCAACAAGCATAGGAAAGTAAAACAAGTGCAACTTCAAAACTTTCAACATAAAGAGGGGAAACTTAATATTGTTGGGACACATAAAACCATGTTTCCCTCTCTCATAATAACTTTCAGTAGCATCATGAATAAAATTAACAATATAAATATCACATCAAACATTCTTATCATGAGCCACATGCATAAAAGAATTAATACTCTCCCTATAAACATAGCCATTCTTATTAATTGTAGTGGGAGCAAATTCAACAAAATAGCTATCATTATTATTTTCATCACCATAATCATCAAATATAGGAGGCATATTGTAATCATAATTAATTTTCTCCTCAATAGTAGGTGGACTGAAAATATCATACTCATCATTGTAATCATCATATATTGGAGGCATAGTATCATCATATATTAGACTTTTCCATAGCATTATCAATAATGGTGTTCAAAGAATTCATACTAATAACACTGCTATTAGCACGCAAATAAAGTTCCATAGGTTTTTTTAATTTTCTCTTCAAACACTTCATGTCGTAACTCAAGATAAATACTATAAAGCTCTCTAATTTTGTTGTTGTTTTCCATTAAGCCTAACTAGTGAAAACAAGAAACAAAAAGACAAAATTGCAGAATCTAAAGGAAATAACTTCGAGCACTCACACCGGAGGATGTGAGTACCTTTTACCTTACCTCCCCGGCAACGGTGCCAGAAAATAGGCGTTTGTCGTGGGAGGTTCTTCTTTTTTAATCCTCCGATGTGAATACCTTTTACCTTACCTCCCCGGCAACGGCGCCAGAAAAATGCTTGATGGCTCAGTGTCGGCGCCAGAAAAATGCTGGTGCGGTGTTGATGTAGAGCTCGTTGGGAACCCCAAGAGGACGGTATGATGAGCACAGTAGCAAGTTTCCCTCAGTTATGAAACCAAGGTTTAATCGAACCAGTAGGAGCAAGGAAACACCCCAAAGGTGTTGCTAGCTGAGCCTTGGCAGGGCGCACTACCAGTGCTAGTAGCAACGTGGATACCTGCACAACACAACCGCATAACTTTGTCCCCAACTTGCGATGAGGTTGTCAATCTCACCGTGTTTTGCTGAAAACAAAGGATTAAACGTATCTAATGGAAAGAAGTAATAGTTTGCAGAAAGTAAACACAAAGCAGTAAACAATTTGTAGATTGTATGTAAGAAAGAGGACCGGGATCCATAGTTCACTAGAGGTGGCTCTCCTTAAGATAGATAGCATGCTGGGTGAACAAATTACAGTGGGGCAATTGACAAACATCGAGAAAGCAATACATGCATATACTAATCATCTTGACTCCTTTGAGACTTGATTGGGCATTACAACATTATACATAGACCGCCATCCAACTGCATCTATGACTAATAATCCACCTTCAGGTTATCATCTGAACCCCCTCTAGTATTAAGTTGCAAGCAACAGATTATTGCTTTACAAACTGCGTGTAAAGTAAACAATACGATTGTTCTATGAACAAAGGATTGTTGTTTTCTCCCTAGTAGCAACAGCACATCATAGTACCTTAGAGATTTCTGTCACTTCCCCAGATTACCAGAGGCATGAACCCACTATCAAGCATAAATACTAACTCTTGGAGTTGCTAGCATCTACTTGGCCAAGATAGCTACTAACAACGGAAAGCATGCAAGATCACAAGTAACAAAGACATGATAGAATCAATAATCAATCTGAAATAGCATCTCAACATCCATCGAATCCCCGCAAACATAACATGCAAAATTACAAATAGATGATCTTGATCATGAACGGAGATCACAAGATCTAGACATGAAAGCACAAAGGAGGAGAACCAGCCATCTAGCTACTACATGGATCCGTAGTCCAAGAATGAACTAATCACGCATCACACCGGAGGGTTGCATGGTGATGAAGAAGGCCTCTATGGTGAATTCCCCTCTCCGCCAGGGTGCCGAGAAGAGCTTCAGATCCCTCCCGATCTAGGGATGGAGATGACGGCGGCTACAAACTCTTTTGTGGATTTTTGATCGGGCACTTAGGGTTTTCGTCCCGAGGGCATCTTATAGGCGGAAGGGGAGGCCGAGGGGGTGCCTAGGCTGGCCACACCACCCACTGGCACGGGCCAAGCCTGGTCGCGCGGCCAGGTGGTGTGGCCGCCCTCTGACCCCTCTCCGTCTCGTACTCTGGCATCTGATGACTTCCGGAAAAATAGGCACTTTGGCTTTTGTCCTGTCCAATACCGAGAATATTTCTGAAAAACAGCCAAAAACAAGCAGGTGGCACTGTGGCTCTTGTTAATATGTTAGTCCAAGAAATCATATGAGAAGTACTCCAAAGTGTGGACAAAACACAAGAAAGTGGATAAAACCAAGCATGGAACATCAAAAATTATAGATACATTTGCAATGTATCAGGCCGCCACACCATCATCCAAGGATAAGGCTAACACCGGATCCAAGGATGATGAAGTGGTAGGTGAAAAACATAATGGTTCCACCTCCAAGAAGGGAAGTGGTAAGGAGGAATATAGTGAGGTTCGTCACGTATATTCCCCTGATCCACCTATCCCTCATCCTCATATAAACAATAGGGGTGATCCACCCAAACTTACTACATCCTATTTTAATCAATGGCAATTCTTAATGAAGTCTCATGTTTGTAGCTCCTCAATTGAACTTTTGAGAATTATTGAAGAGGATCTTCATATTAGATCATTCCAATCTGACAAGAAGAGAAGTTGTGGATAGCCAATTGAATGCTACGGCTCTCCACATGATACAACTCAGTGTGGGTCCCAAGGACATGCCCCACATTGAACATCTCAACACAGCTAAAGAAGCTTGGGATGCCCTCACCGATCTCTTTATTGGGAATGAAAGCATGAGAAGGAATAGGTATGGTGCCCTGAGTAATGAAGCTGAAGGGTTCTACATGATGGATGGTGAAAACCATGAAGACATGTATAGAAGACTCAAGGGCATTGAAACAACATTTAGAAAGCTTGGAGCCACCCACATTGATGATGCATGGATAAAAAGAAAATATGTGAGTGCCTTAATGCCTTTCGAGCCAACGGATTTGAAGAGCTTGCAAGGTAGACACAACTACCATCAAATGACATCCAATGAAGTCATGCGAGAAATGGCATCATTCAAAGTTGCCGCGAAGAACGCTGAAGATGCCCGGGCTCGTGCCATTGGAATGCAAAAGGGAGTCAATGTTGCTCTAAAGGCCAATGTTGTTGAGCAAGATGAGGATGAAAGAGCTTTTGAGGGGGCCTCCATGGACTGCCCCAATGAAGTCAAACGTGCTCATGGTGAGTACATGGCATTTTACGCAAGGAACTTTTGGAAGGATCCTGCCAAGGCCAAGTCGGAACTCGAGCGCAAGAATGGGTCGAGTGGAAGAAGAGAAAGTGGCCCAAAACTGAGAACATGCTACAACTGTGGAGATAGGATGCACTTTGTAGCCGAGTGTCCTTATCAAAATAGAGAAGACAATGGTGGCAGGCTTATCCTTAAAGAAAAATCCAGGGCACCTAAGAAGAACCCATTTATCAAAAAGAATGGCCCTTACAAGAAACAACCCAAGATTGTGTTGGTGGCAAAAGAAGAATACTCATCTGGGAGTGAAGATGAAGAGGATGAAGAAAGTTCTCGCGAGGTGGCTGCTATAGCCACCACACCGACTCCATCATCCCTCTTCGACTTGCCAAACGAGAACGTCGTCAACAACAATGTCACTTGTCTTATGGCAAGAGGGTCCAACGTATCAAGTTCTAGCTCTTCATTTCCTAAGACTAACATAAATTTGGATATGGATGATCATGCTAGTCTTAAGATGAACTAAGAAGTTATTTCTTTGGACAACTTTTTTACTAACCTGCAAGGTCAGCACAAACTTCATTTTGATGCTCTTATGAGTCAACTTGCTCAAGCCGAAGATCTTCTTGAAGAAAAGGGCAATCTAAAGAGAAGATGCCTTGGAGATAGCTTCTTTGAAGAATGCCTTGGAAGAAGAAGAGGAAGCTCGAGTATCTTTGGAAGAGAGACTAAAATCCATTGAGGAGTCACATGAAGAAGTTGTAGCTTAGCTCGTCAAAGAACATGACAATGCTCTTGCCAAGGTAAAGAAACTAAAGAAAGAAAAGATTGAATTTGGGGCTGCTCATGATAGACTCTCGGAGAAGTTTGATAAACTTGAAAGTGCTCACAAGGCATTGAAGAGTGATCACTCTACTCTAAATGAGTCTCATGATCAGCTCCAAACTCAATTGAAGCTGTATGATGTGCCAAGTACCTCCACAACATCTTATGGAAAAGAAGATCTTGCAAGAGTTTCTCAACACAAAGGTAAAGAAGTTCTTGATGAGATACTCAGCAAGCAAAGGACAAACAATAGAAGAGAAGGTCTTGGTTACATTCACAAGACAAAGAACAAGAAAAACAAGAAGAAGAAGAAGAGCAAGACTACTCAACCAAAGACTAGCAACATCACCAATGACAAGTCTAACTATGATGGTTTTGCAGGGGCTAACAATCCTAACTTTGAGTTATATTGCGATTATTATGGTGAAGTTTATGCTAGTTATGGAGGTTCTTATGATTGTTACATTCCTTGGTCTATTTGGGTCCCCAAGACCCTTGTCACTAACATGAGAGGACCCATTGAAAAATGGGTACCTAAAACCAAGAAGTAACTTTCTTGCAGGGCTATGCTTCCGGTGGGTCTAAATGGGTACTCGATAGCAGATGCACGAGTCATATGACCGGAAGCAAGGAGATCATCACGGAGATGCAGCCAAATCATGATCATATAACCGTCTCCTATGGTGACAAGTCTAAATATGAGGTATTGGGTCTCGGCAAAGTTGTGGTGGCTCACGATATCTCTCTCGTGGACGTCATGCTTGTTGAGACCCTCGGGTACAACTTACTTTCAGTTCGCGCCCTTGGTAAGATGGGCTTTGCAGTTTATATTGATGCTGATTTGGTGGTACTCTTGTGGAGCAAGTCTCTAAAAGTCGCTTTCGTGGGATATGTCGAAAATGACATGTACGTGGTGGACTTTTCGGGGAAAACCACTACAGGCCCGATGTGTCTTTTCGGAAAGGCTGACGTGGTTTGGCTATGGCATCACCAACTAGCCCATGTCAATATGAGAACTTTGCAAAGTCTCCACAAGGGTTGCCACATCCTTGGACGAAAAGAAAATGTCTCCTTTGCCAAAGATCGTGTTTGCAGGACTTGTGTTAAAGGGAAAATGCATGACTCTCTTCATCGTAGGAAGACTATTATCTCATCAAAAAGGATCTTAGAGCTCCTACATGTGGACCTCTTCGGACATCCATCTCATGCAAGCCTCGGTGGGAAGAAGTACTGTCTTGTGATCGTTGATGATTACTCAAGATACACTTGGGTTTATTTCTTCAAGTTGAAGAGTGTAACTCAGCAAACGGTCATCGACTTCGCCAACGAGGTTCAATGTCAACACAACATACTATTCTGGCTATAAGAAGTGATAACGGCTCTGAGTTCAAGAACTACACCTTAAATGAGTTCCTAAGTGAAGAGGGGATTAGACATCAATATTCCGCTGCGTACACCCCTCAACAAAATTGTGTAGCCGAGAGGAAGAATCAGACTCTAATGGACATGGCAAGGTCAATGCTAGTCAAATTCAAGTCTCCATATAAATTCTAGGCTGAAGCAATCTCTACCGCTTGTCATTCATGCAACCGGTTATACCTCCATAAGATCTTGGACAAGACTCCGTATGAAATACTTACCAGTAACAAGCCAAACATCTCATACTTTCGGGTATTCGGGTGTAAGTGTTTCTTTCTCATCAAGGGAGTTCGTTTATCTAAGTTTGAATCTAAGGCTCTAGAAGGTATTTTTGTTGGTTATGGTGTCGAATCCCACACTTATAGAGTCTACAATAAGCTCTCCGGAACCGTTGTAGAATCTTGTAGTGTGGTGTTTGAAGAAAATGACAGTTCTCGTGCGGAGCAAGTTGGTGTTTGTGATGCAGATGTTGAAATACCCCAAGATGCCATAAGAAGAATGCGCGTGGGATTTTTCTGCCCCATTGAGGAACCCCTTGTGGTGGATCGGGAAGGACAATGCTCTACTCATGTAGAGCCCTCATCTACACATACTCAACATGTTCCAACCACAGGAGCAACTTCTACACCATCTCCATCAACCGCTGAAGGTCAAGATGTTCCAGAAAGCTCCAGGCCAGATTATCCGGTTGACACCGGATTATCTGGCCACCCCGCTCCCGATGACCAAACTACACCTGGTGCTAAAGAAATCACTGCAATCTCCAGGCCAGATTTTTCGGCTGGCCCCGGATTATCCGGCCCCTCGCCAGTTCAAGCAAGTCCTAGCCAGCCTGATGAAGCCGTGACTAGTTCTCCCAGGCCGGATTATCCGGCCTCTCCATCGGCCGGATTATCCATCCCTGAATCACTTGTTGTTCAGTAGTCTCTTGTTACGGCTGTTGACCCACCTCAAGGGCACGCTTCATCACCACCTACTACTGTTTTCCCAGATTCTAATCAAGGTCCAGCAAATGATTCCAATGAAGATTCAAGTGATGAAACTGTTCCACCAAGAGACAACAAGCTTATTGAACTTCGTCGCAAGGCTCGTGCTGATCGGAACCTTGAGTTAAGGGGTCACACCCTCGACAAGGTTGTAGGTGACCTTCGACGAAGGGTTTCTACAAGAAGGGAATTGGCAAGTTTTGGTGAGCATCAAGCTCACATATCAATGGTGGAACCCAAGAAAGTTTTTGAAGCTCTTGAAGATCCGGACTGGGTTGTTGCTATGCATGAAGAATTGAATAATTTCGAGCGCAACAAGGTCTGGAAACTCGTGGAGAAACCCAAAGATTGCCGCAATGTTATCGGCACTAAATGGATATTTAAAAACAAGCAAGATGAGAATGGCATTGTTGTGAGGAACAAGGCGAGACTTGTGGCACAAGGCTACTCTCAAGTTGAGGGCATTGACTTCGGCGAGACCTATGCTCCTGTGGCTTGACTTGAGTCCATCCGTATCCTTCTTGCTTATGCTGCCCATAACAATTTTAAATTGCAGCAAATGGACGTCAAGAGTGCTTTCCTTAATGGTCCTCTACATGAGTTGGTATATGTAAAGCAACCCCCAGGATTTGAGGATTCTAACTTCCCGAACCATGTCTACAAACTCGATAAGGCACTCTATGGCCTTAAACAAGCCCCATGTGTGTGGTATGAGCACCATAAAGAGCTTTTGCTAGACCGTGGCTTCGAAGTTGGGCAAATCGATCCCACTCTTTTTACTAAGAAGGTTAAGGGGGAGCTCTTCATGTGCCAATTATATGTAGATGATATCATCTTTGGTTCTACTAATAAAGCTTTTAATGATGAATTTTCAAAGCTTATGACTGATAGGTTTGAGATGTCTATGATGGGGGAATTACGGTTCTTTCTTGGATTCGAGATCAAGCAACTTAGAGAAGGAACCTTCATCAATCAAGCAAAGTACATCCAAGACATGCTCAAGAGATTCAAGATGACGGATCTTAATGGTGTCGCCACTCTGATGCAAACAAAATGTCACCTTGAACTTAACCCACATGGTAAAGATGTGGACCAAAAGGTATACCGGTCCATGATCGGCTCTCTTCTTTACCTATGCGCATCTAGACCCGATATTGTGTTGAGTGTGGGGGTGTGTGCAAGGTATCAAGTAGCTCCTAAAGAAAGCCACTTAGTGGCGGTCAAGAGGATTTTTTGATATTTGGTTCATTCCCCTAACTTTGGTCTATGGTATCCCAAGGGATCAAATTTCTCTCTATGTGGTTATACTGATTCAGATCGGGCTGGTGATAAGGATGATCGGAAATCAACTTATGGAGCTTGTAAATTCTTGGGAAGATCTCTAGTTTGTTGGTCATCTAAAAAGCACAATTGTATATCTCTCTCCACCGCCGAAGCTGAATATGTTGTTGCTGCTAGTGCTTGCACTCAGTTATTGTGGATGAGGCAAACTTTAAAGGAATACGGTGTCAATTGTGACAAAGTGCCTCTTTTATGTGATAATGAAAGTGCAATCAAAATTGCGTACAATCTGGTACAACACACAAGGACAAAGCATATTGAGATTCAGAATCATTTTATTCGAGACCATGTTGCTCAAGGCGATATTGATCTATCTTTTGTGAGCATGAAGAACCAACTTGCTGACATTTTCACGAAGCCACTTGATGAAGCAAGATTCTGCTACTTGAGGAATGAGCTAAATATCATTGATTTCAGGAGTTTGTCTTGATTACCCATGCACTCACTCATACATCTCAGTCTTATTTGGTCTAGATGTGGGCATGGATATAGGGGGAGTGTGGTCTTCATTAATTGGGCCAACCCTCCCCCCATAATGCCAAAAGCAAGATAAGTCAATTCTCTTAATATCATTTTGTGATATGTGAGCCTATTGATGAGTATTGGTCGTGAACCCAAGATATATCTTCGCGATGTCGCACCATACACTCTAACAAGGTGGCTTTGGCCACCGCCCTCTCCCTTGAGGAGAATTGGATTTTTGTGGATCTTTTTGGTTGTTTTTGCTCATCTCATGTTCTTATGGGAATCACACTCAATTTTGGCTCTTATTTAATTTGGTTCTTGCAATTTTGAGTGTATAGTACCATCTCAGTTTGGCTCTCTTAATCCTAAGCCTTTCCCTACCCCTAAGCCATCTATTCTTGTACACAAGTCCCTTGTACACCTTGTGGGGGTGTTGTTTGGGGACGCGCGGGCCTGAATCTGTGTACAACAGAATTTCAGATTTGAGGCCGGATAATCCGGCCCTGGCGGATTTCATCTTAAAGGGCAGGGATCAGGGGGAAGGGCTCATAACGAGCAGCTCTTCTCCCCCAACCCTCTCCTCCTCCTCAGCCGGCGCCTGCTGTCCCCCACTCTCCCCGGAGCCTCTTCGGCCACCGGATTTTCTAGGCCTCCCCGGATCTTCTTCTCCGTGCCTCCGGGTACCTTCTCCTCCGCGTGCTTCCTCCAATGAGTGAGGGTAACTCCCTCTCTCCCTATCTTTGGCTAGATGTGTCATTTGTTGGGTGGAACATTGTCTAGAAGGATGTGGTTTCGCGTAGAACTCATAGACTTGAAGTTTCTAGGCCCGATCTACTTTTTGCATTCAATCTAGGTGAAGTCGAAATTTTTCTGCCAAGGCCGGATTATCTGCCCCTGGCCAGGACGGATAATCCGGCCTGACAGATTCAACTCTGGTTCTGTTTCACCATATTGTGTGCATTGAGTAGATTTGCCTTATGAACTTTTTGACTACTTTTTCCATGCTATCTCCTGGACTTGTGTGTATGCTTATCCCCATGCTATCGCCCTTCTTCTCTTCATAGGTGGTTCAAGTTCTCCCAAGACTTATAAGCGTCGTCCTCGCACTATCTATTTCGGGGTAGACAGTGAGGGCAATACAGTGGACAAAGTTGAGCTCAAGGGAAGAGAAAAAGAGGTTGAACGCATGGCGGAACAAGAGAGGCGGGAGAGACCCAGGAGGGGTGTGTCCAAGAGGAAGGGCAAAGAGCCCAAGATCAACTACAAGGCTATGGATTCTGTCACTTATTCCTCTATCCGTCATCGTGATTTGTTTGCAGAGCTGCCTCATGATTCTGAGCTGGGGGATTCTCGCTTTTGGTGTGCTGAACAGAAAGGGATTTATGAAGATGTGTATGCCAGGCTGAACATTAGGCCTATGCACCCGCTGGTTCTTGCTGAGGCTCTGGATAATCCCCACCCTGTGGATTCAATGTATGTGACCGAGAAGATGGGGCTGCACCATCTCATGGCTCTCCAGTGCTCATATGACTCTGAGGTGGTGAAGTAGTTCTTTTCCACTTTTGTTATTTGTGGAGATGAGCATCGCACTATGAAGTGGATGACTCATGACAGATCTATGACTGCTGATTTCTGTGTGTTTGCTGAGGTTCTTGGATACTCTTTCCATAGCAGGGATAGGGCCGGTGGCCACCGCATCATCACACAGCTGAAGCCCAATAAAGATGCAGCTCTCTCTCCTTGCATAGTGGACAATGGCATTTTGGGCACTCTTGCTGGTCGTGTTCCTATCTATGCTGCCTTAGTGGGCCTCTTCCGTCACTCCATCACTCCGAGTGGAGGCAATAATGATAGCATCAATGGTCACCTTGTCCAGCTCCTTGCATTCTCTCATGAGGTTGCCTCGTGCGAGGATGAGTCCGTGCAGTACAAGATGGATGTGATGGACTTCATCTACCATGAACCGATTGATGCGATGTTCAACTGGTTGTCCATTCCGTATGCTCCCTACATTATGATGCTCATCAGGCACCTGCTTCCCTCTGAAGATTTCAACATTGATGTTGTGCATAAGGCCAAGAAGATCTACAACAAGGCTCGGAAAACCTCGCACCCCTCTTCTGCTCCTGAGGCTCTCATGAGGGATGCTCTGAAGGAAATATGCCCTGGGAGGCAATAATAAAGTTGTTATTATGTATTCCTTATATATGATAGAAGTTTATTTTGCATGCTAGAATTGTATTGATCGGAAACATCAATACATGTGTGTTTAATAAACAAAAAGGGTTCCTAGTTATGCCTCTCTTATAGACTAGCTTGTTGATTAACAAGATGATCAAGGTTTCCTGATCATGGACATTGGATGTTGTTAATAACAAGGTCACAACATTTGTGAAATGATGTGATGAACATTCATCCGAAGTATAGCATTACGATCAAGTCATTATGTTTACATTGCTATAACATCATACGAAGTAATCTTTATCCTTAGACCATGAGATCATGTTAATTGCTAACACCGAAAGAGTATCTTGATAACATCAAACGTCACACCGTAACAGGGTGACTATAAAGATGGGTTCAGTGCTACGAAGGTGTTATGTTGAGGCTCATGGATCAAGAGTGGAATTTGTCAATCCCGATGACGGATATATATACTCTGGGCCCTCTCGGTGATATCACATTAAGATAGCTTGCAAGCAAGTGATGTGATCACTAGAATGTGATATCACGGGAACGAGAAAAGAGTGCATGTCGGTAACGAGATCAAACTAGGTATTTGGATACTGATGATCGAATCTTGGACATGTATTATATCATGAGACAAAGGGATTAAATTACTAGCGTTAAAGGTTCTCACGATCACAGAAGTCATCGTTGAATATGCAGGAGTCAGTATGGATCTCTAGGTCCTGCTTCTGATTATTGATCTGAGAGGAGTCTCAATCATGTCTGCATTATTCGCGAACCGTAGGGTGACACACTTAAGAGTTACTGGACACCATTTTGGAGCACATATGTTTCAAACGAAAGAATTGCAAAGCGTAGGAATTGTTTCGATAGAAACTGGAAATTGTTTCGGGTGAAATTGCAGAAAGTGGTTCTGCATGTGATATTGAAATATTGCAAGGGGTTATATGTGAATGTTTGTTAATTAAAGTAATTAACAAAATTCTGAATAAATTTAATAAAAGTGTTTTATTAAATGAGAGAGCATTAAACTTAGAGAATTTTAATGCATTTAAAGTGGGGACCTTAAAAGGGAATGTGAAGAGGCATTTTAATGTGGAGGGGTTACCACCACATGAATGGGGGAGGTGAGGGGTCACCCCCATGTGTCGGCCATGGAGGGGGTACCCCCCTCCTCCTATAAAAGGCCACCCTCTCCCTCCTTCTTCCACACACCTCCTTGTGAAGGATCTCTCTCCCCCTCTAGAATTATTCCCACATGGTCTCGGATTAGCGAGATACATGTTCCCGATGGCATTTCGTCTGGAAAGAGTTGATGCTTCCGCTGGATCGCTGGAGCGAGGAGGTGGAGGTTGTCTGGTGGCTTGAACGTGTGTGCGAGTACGGATGCGTCGTTGAGTTGCGGCGCTCGGACTTCCACTCAATCTTGAGATCGGCAAGTGTACGACTACATCAACCACTTGTTCCTACTCGTTAACAAAACTCGTTGTCTTCGAGGGTAAGTTCTCGATGGATGTATGTCCACCCGTTGCTCTGTACCTAGTAGATAGATCTTGGCGTGTAGTTCTCATCATAGGAATTTTTTTGTTTTCTATGTTGCGGACCCAACAGTGGTATCATAGCCTGATCTATGCGTAGGTGCTTTGCACGGGTAGTACACATATGTTTATATGTGGGCGATGATGATCATGTTATTGCATCTTCTATGTATTTTGGATATTGGTGGCATAGTGGGATGAAGTGGCCCGGACCAACCTTACATGTCATCGTACATGAGACCGGTTCCATGACTGACATGCAACTTGTTTTGCATAAGTGGCTGGCGGGTGTCTGTCTCTCCTACTATAGTCAATATCTGATTTACAACGAGTTGCTAATAACTTGGTTATCCTCGTTGTGGTTCATGTTCGTAGGTAAGAACGGTTCTATCTCCGAAAGCCCTAAGCCACGTAAAACTTGCAATTGATAAATTAGAGGCGTCTAGTTTAGATCGTTGCTGGGCTAGTGTCTTGATATGGTATTGTTGTAAGTAGATGTATGATAGATACTCTTACAACACATTCAACGTGTAAGTTCCATAGACCTTGGCCTTACACACAAAGGAATGATAGAGATCATACCACGATGCAAATGATAGAGATCAAATGCATTGACCATATCATCTCACTTTACACATTAGATGTTAGCATCTTATCCTGCTAGTTTGGTGCTTTTTGTGGATTTGGTTCATGTAATCACCAAAAGGACACGAGGTATGTAATTTTTGAGTGGGAGTTCATTAGTAATTTGGATTAGTTGAACTCACTCTATAAACTTAGTCTAAATAAACTTTACAAATTCTGTTGTAGATGGCACCACCTGCTTTTAATTTCAATATGTTCATGGAGAAAGAGAAACTTGCTACAAATGGTAGCAACTTCACCAAATGGGCTATGAATTTGAGGATTCTCCTCACTGCTGCACAAAAGCAATATGTTCTAGACGCGCCGCTAGGACCCCCACCAGCTCCTGATGCCCCTGATGAGGAAAATAATGTCTATATGACTCGTCAGGAGGACCACAACTTAGTTCATTGCGGCATACTGTATGGGCTAGAGCCAGAACTTCGAAAGCGTTTCGAAAATGGCAATGCCTTTGATACCATGGGAGAATTGAAAATTATTTTCGATACCCATGCTGCCGTAGAGAGTTATAATGCTACTGAAAAGTTCTTTAGCTGCATGCTGGAGGAGAACAACTCCGTTAGTGAGCATGTACTCAAAATGTCTGGGTACACCGATAAGCTTGTCTCCTTGGGAATAAAGATTCCCATTGACTTAGGCATACATCGTGTTCTCCAATCTCTGCCACCTAGCTACAAGAGCTTCGTGATGAACTATAATATGCAGGGCATGAAGAAGTCTCTTCCCAAGCTTCTGTCAATGCTTAAGACTGCAGAAGTGGAGATTAGGAAAGAACATCAAGTGTTGATGATCAATAGGACCACCGGTTTCAAGAAGGACAAGAAATGCAAGCACAAGGGAAAGAAGGGTGGCAAATCTGTTGCTGCACCTGAAAAGAAACCCCGAGCTGGCCCTAAGTCTGACACCGAGTGTTACTATTGCAAGGGGACTGGCCATTGGAAGCGCAATTGCCCCAAGTATTTGATGGACAAGAAGTCTGGCAAGGCAAACAAAGGTATATATGATATACATGTTATTGATGTGTACTTGACTAGTACTCGCAGTAGCACCTGGGTATTTGATATGGGATTGGTTGCTAATATATGTAACTCGGTTCAGGGGCTACGGAACAAGCGACAACTAGCAAGGAATGAGGTCATGATGCGAGTTGGCAATGGATCAAGAGTTGATGTGATCGCCGTCGGTACGCTACCTCTCCATATGTCATCGGGATTAGTTATATACCTAAATAATAATTATTTGGTGCCTGCACTGATCATGAACATTGTATCCGGATCGTGTTTGATGCAAAGTGGTTATTCCTTTAAATCTGAAAACAATGGTTGTTCGATTTATAAGAATGATATCTTTTATGGTCATGCAACTGTGTTGAATGGTTTATTTCTATTGTATCTCGATAGTAGTATTACGCATATTCATAATGTTGATGCTAAAAGGATTAAACTTGATAATGATATATCTGCATATATGTGGCACTGCTGTCTAGGTCATATTGGCGTTAAATGCATGAAGAAACTCCATTCTGATGGACTTTTGGAATCACTTGATTTTGAATCATTTGATACATGTGAGCCATGGCTTATGGGCAAGATGACTAGAACGCCGTTTTTCGGTTCAATGGAACGGGCGACAGATTTATTGGAAATCATACATACTGATGTATGTGGACGAATGAGTGTGTCGGCGCGAGGTGGATATCGATATTTTGTTACTTTCACGGATGATATAAGTAGATACGGGTATATCTATTTGATGAAACACAAGTCTGAAACCTTTGAAAAGTTCAAGGAATTTCAGAATGAAGTGGAAAATCATCGTAATAGAAAGATCAAATTTCTTCGGTCTGACCGTGGAGGTGAGTATCTGATGTCTACGCACTTCTATTCTTGTAGACAGATGTTGGGCCTCCAAGTGCAGAGGTTTGTAGAACAACAGCAAGTTTTCCCTTAAGTGGATTACCCAAGGTTTATCGAACTCAAGGAGGAAGTGGTCAAAGGTATTCCCTCTCAAGCAATCCTACAATCAAGATACAAGAAGTCTCTTGTGTCCCCAACACACCCAATACACTTGTCAGGTGTATAGGTGCACTAGTTCGGCGAAGAGATAGTGAAATACAAGTGGTATGGATATAAGATAACGGTGCTAGAAAATTCTTTGATGGCGTGGAAGAGACTAAAGGTAAACTGAAATAAAGATGGAAGCAAGCAAACATGTAATAGATCTAATAGCAAACGATGTATCAATGCTTAGAAACAAGGCCTAGGGATCATACTTTCACTAGTGAACACTCTCATATAAATATCTTCTTCTTTATGATACTACGCTGAACTACTCTCCGGTTGGACACTCTAATCGATGGTAGGGCTATAACAGCACACCTCAAAGTTCATCTTTCCCATCTAGAAAACCCCACACTGTCACCTTGAGTACTAGATGAGTCCAACAAATACCACAATTTCATAAAGACATCGAACTCCAAATATAACTCATAACAAGTATTGTAATCTCTAGCCTAAGTGCCACCATGGTGAGCACGCTGTCACTTTCACACACATGGGGAGAGCAGAGATTCATTAAAGCACTTGAGTAGCAGAATAGATCTATAGACTACAAGCTCATGATCTCAATAAGATCATGCATAGAGAGAGATGAACACATAGCTACCGGTAGAACCCTTAGCCTCGAGAGAGAACTACTCCCTCCCAATCATGGGAATAAGCAATGGTGATGGAGATGGTGGTGGTGATCGATGGAGATGGCTCCGGGGGCACTTCCCTGTCCCGGCCGGGTGCCAGAACAGAGACTTTCTGTCCCCCGAATCTCCCCTTCGGTGGCGGCAGCACTAAGGAACATTTTGTGGCTGGAGGCTTGACTATATAGGGTTTATGCCTCGGGAGGATTCTTATAGGCCAGAGGGCAAGGTCGGTGGGCGGCTAGGGGGCCCACACCATGCCCTGGCGCGGCCTGGGGGGACCCGCGCCATGGGGTGGTGTAGCCACCCTATGGCCCCTCTCCGACTCTCCTTCTGGCTCCGTGAGTCTTCCGAGAAAATATCAACATTGGCTTTTGTCCGGTCCAATTCCGAGAATATTGATTTTCTGACTTTCCTGGAACCAAAAACAACAGAAAACAGGCAACTGGCACTGTGGCACTTGTTAATAGGTTAGTCCAAGAAATCATATGAAAAGTAATCCAAAGTGTGGACAAAATATAAGAAAGTAGGTAAAACCAAGCATGGAACATCAAAAATTATAGATACATTTGTAATGTATCAGCATCCCCAAGCTTAACTCCTGCTCGTCCTCGAGTAGGTAAGTGATAAAAAGAAAAAATAATTTTTGAAGTGACATGCACCATCAAAGACTTGATCAAAGTATTTGTAAAACATTCAAAGCTGGGATCATAGTACTTCAATCATAACATAAAAGACAAAGTTCTAGCAATAAGACAAATAAACTATGATGCAACATGAAAAGGCACAAACAAAATATTCATGAATAACAATGCTTTGCAAGACGTTTGTTTGTTTCACATGAATAACAAAAGATTCATGAATAACAATGATACATGGTTCTGCTAACTTCAACTTATAAAGAGCAAGCATATATGCAACAAAGAAGGACCCAATGGTTCAAGTTTATTAAGTGCAAGAAAAGTAAAGTGTGCCATTAAGTTTGTGAGAGCTTTAATCACTAGTTTTCTCATAACAAGTTTAATTCGGAAGGTAAACAAAAGCATGAATACACTTGGAATAGCATAAGCTAGTAGGTAGGTATGGTGGACTCTTTGGAATAACTTGGTTTAAGGAGTTGGATGCATGAGTGGAACTCATACTTGGTTGTGGAGGCTAGCAAAAGACTGGGAGCGACAAACTAAGAGAGCAATAATGGCCATAATCATGAAGAGCGACAAAAAATCATTGATAAAAGCATAAAGTGATACTACAAGTTGAAAACTAAAGGATCATAAGGCTATGGTGACTTTGGATAGTCATAACATGGTGTGAGCATGCGCCAAGTCAACCCAAATAAAGCATCAAAGGAGAATACCACTATACTATGCTTTAATATGCTAAAACAACGCATGATTCATCCAAGGCACATTAAGCAATCTAAATTGTTTATAACAAGTCATGCTACAACAAAGAATACTAAGCATAAAACCAAAACAATATCAAGCATGACATGATAGAGCACAGGCCACAGTCAAAAACGAGCTCTTTTTACCACATAAGCATGGACTTTCCTACTCTTTTCCAAACCAAACCAAACTATTTGCAAACCAATGTATGAAAGAGGGGTCCAACCAATTTATTCAGAAAACTAAGCAAACGAAAACAAAAAAGAAGACGCTCCAAGAACAACATAACTGTGCAGGAAACAATAAAAATGAACCGTTTGGAAGAAACCTGAGATTTTTACTGATGAAGAGGGGGATAGCTTGGGCATCACCAAGCTTTGATGCTTGTACTTCTTGGATATTTCTTGGGGTGACATGCGTGGCATCCCCAAGCTTGAGCTTTAGTCCATCCTTCATCTCATTACTCATTCCTTCCATACACCTGAAATTTTTCCTTCATACAAAACTTCACACAATCTTTATTAGCAACATTAGTGCACTCAAGATAAATAAGTCTTAAGGTTCAGTTCTAACACCAAATAAACTTCCATTAAAACACAAGATAATGTAGCACTTCCCTCAAAAAGCTCAATTCCCCAAAAGAACTCAAAAAGGAACCAACAAGAAGCAAATGCAGAAAATGGCAGAAATCTGTCAAAACAGACCAGCAGGAAAGACGAATTTTTTCAAAGACCTTCTGTTGCTCAAATCAAAAAGTGTTGAACTAACGGAAGTTAGATAACAACCTCGGATAGAAGCACAAAAATTGACGCCTCAAAAGGATGTACAGAGATTTTACAAGAAATTTTACGGTGAAGCACAGAAATCTGTTTCAGGACATCAACTTTCCCAAGCAGTACTTCTCTCTCATTAGAGGTTACTCTTGGCACAAAAAGCAAATAAAATGGATAAGGAGCGATTATTACTGAAGTTATAACTTCCAAGACTCAACTAAAACTTTTGGGTTATCTCCTAATAAGTACTTTTCTTTAACGCCTTTAAGTTAGGCATGATAGTTTGAGAAGATGCTCACATAAGAAATATGAATTGAAGTAAAAGAGAGCATCAAGAAGCAAATTCAAAGCACATTTAAGTCTAACCCACTTCCTATGCATAGGAATCTTGTAAAGAAACAAGTCATGAAAGCACAAAGCAACAAGCATAGGAAAGTAAAACAAGTGCAACTTCAAGACTTTCAACATAAAGTGGGGAAACCTAATATTATTGAGATGCATAAAACCATGTTTCCCTCTCTGATAATAACTTTTAGTAGCATCATGAATAAAATTAACAATATAACTATCACATGAAACATTATTATCATGAGCGACATGCATATAATAATTATTACTCTCCACATAAGCATAGTCATTCTTATTAATTGTAGTGGGAGAAAATTCAACAAAATAGCTATCACTATTATTCTCATCACCATAATCATCAAATATAGGAGGCATATTGTAATCATAATTAATTTTCTCCTCAATAGTAGGTGGACTGAAAATATCATACTCATCATTGTAATCATCATATATTGGAGGCAAAGTATCATCAAAGTAAATTTTCTCCTCCATGCTTGGGGGACTAAAAGATCATTCTCATCAAAACCAGCTTCCACAAGCTTAGACTTTTCCATAGCATTAGAAATAATGGTGTCCAAAGAATTCATACTAATAACATTGCTATTAGCATGCAAATAAAGTTCCATAGGTTTTTTAATTCTCTCTTCAAACACTTCATGTCCTAACTCAAGATAAATACTATAAAGCTCTCTAATTTTGTTGTTGTTTTCCATTAAGCCTAACTAGTGAAAACAAGAAACAAAAAGACAAAATTGCAGAATCTAAAGGAAATAACTTCGAGCACTCATACTTCTGCCGTGGGAGGTTCTTCTTCTTTAATCCTCCGGTGTGAATACCTTTTACCTTACCTCCCCGGCAACGGCGCCAAAAAATAGCTTGATGTCTACGCACTTCTGTTCTTGTAGACAGTTGTTGGGCCTCCAAGTGAAGAGGTTTGTAGAACAACAGCAAGTTTTCCCTTAAGTGGATTACCCAAGGTTTATCAAACTCAGGGAGGAAGTGGTCAAAGGTATTCCCTCTCAAGCAATCCTGCAATCAAGAAACAAGAAGTCTCTTGTGTCCCCAACACACCCAATACACTTGTCAGGTGTATAGGTGCACTAGTTCGGCGAAGATATAGTGAAATACAAGTGGTATGGATATAAGATAACGGTGCTAGAAAATAGTTTGATGGCGTGGAAGAGACTAAAGGTAAACTGAAATAAAGATGGAAGCAAGCAAGCATGTAATAGATCTAATAGCAAACGATGTATCAATGCTTAGAAACAAGGCCTAGGGATCATTCTCTCACTAGTGAACACTCTCATATAAATATCTTCTTCTTTATGATACTACGCTGAACTACTCTCTGGTTGGACACTCTAATCGATGGTAGCGCTATAACAGCACACCTCAAAGTTCATCTTTCCCATCTAGATAACCCCACACTGTCACCTTGAGTACTAGATGAGTCCAACAAACACCATAATTTCATAAAGACAACCAACTCCAAATATAACTCATAACAAGTATTTGTAATCTCTAGCCTAAGTGCCACCATGGTGAGCACGCTGTCACTTTCACACACATGGGGAGAGCAGAGATTCATTAAAGCACTATGGCACTTGTTAATAGGTTAGTCCAAGAAATCATATGAAAAGTACTCCAAAGTGTGGACAAAATATAAGAAAGTAGATAAAACCAAGCATGGAACATCAAAAATTATAGATACATTTGCAATGTATCATATCTAAGTTACGAGTTTAGCACACACATGAAACAGTGTGGAATAGTTTCACAACTCACGCCTGCCGAAACACCACAACATAATGGTGTGTCGGAACATCGTAATCGTACTTTATTGGATATGGTTTGATCTATGATGTCTCTAACTAACTTGGCACTGTCATTTTGGGGTTATGCACTGGAAACAGCTGCATTCACTTTAAATCGGGCACCATCTAAATCCGTTGAAACGACACCGTATGTGAAAGGGAAATGGACGTCGCCTAGAGGGGGGGGGGGTGAATAAGCGTTTTAAAATTATTACGGTTTAGGCTCTAATAAATGCAGAATAAAACTTACCGTTTAATTTATCAAGCCAAAACCTATATCCACTAGTTTCACTAAGTGCACCAACAACCTATGCTAAGCAAGACAAGCAACAAGGTGATAGCAAGATATAGTACTTCAAGCACGAAGGCTATCACAATGTAAATAGCATAAGTAAAGGGCTCAGTTGAGAGATAACCAATGGACGCGGAGACGATGATTTGTTTCCCGAAGTTCACTTCCAAGAAGCTACGTCTCCATTGGAGAGGTGCGGGGGCGCAATGAACTTCGAACGCCACAAATGGCTCACCTCGAGGTGTGGTGGCTCGATGCTTACCCAACGCCACACAAGGCCTCACCAAGGATGCGAAGCCACGCAACTCACCGACGCCACAAAAGTCTCACCCTATTCTCTCGTGAGCTCGCCACAAAGGCCTACTCACATTCCACTATGGGACACTTGAGGGCGGTCACCAAACCCGTACAAGGCTTGGGGCAATCTCCACAACTCAATTGGAGGGCTCCCAAGAAATGCCACAAAGGCTCCACAATACCACAAAAGGCCAACAAGCTTGGGGAACCTCCACAACTCAATTGGAGCCCCAAGAACACACCACAACTCCACACAACCGTCTAGGGTTCCAAGAACCCAAGAGAAACAAGCCCAAGAGCTTGAACTCGCCGAATCTCTGAGGAGAACTCAAACTTATGCACCAAATGCAAGAGGCAAGTCCTTCTCTCTCAAATTCCACCAAAGCTACAAAAGCTATTGGGGGAATAAGGGAGGAAGAACACAAGAGGAGAACACAAAACTCTCCAAGATCTTGATCCCAAGGATTCCTTCACAAAGAAGGGATTTTGCTTGGTGGGGCTTGTAGATCTAGATCTCCTCTCTCAAATCCCTCAAAAAGATGCAAGAATCATAGGAGGGAGAAGGGGAGAGGGCAAGATCTTCAAGGTCAACAATGGAGGAGAGAGAGAGCAAGAACCAAGAAAAAACAAGAGGGTCGAAGGGGAAAGGGGAGCTCCTTTTAAAGGGCTCCCCGATCTGCCCGTTACCCACAGAATCACGCACGGCCGGTAGTACCGGTGGGTGGCCAGTACTACTGGTGGCACTCAGCCAACGGTCCAAAAACACGATGCAAACGAACACAAAAACGAGGCCGGCCGGTACTACCGGTGGGTCACCAGTACTACCGCCTGGGCCGGTACAACCGGCCAAGATTCCGATCAAAGTTCCGTCAAATAGCGCAGACCAGGCAGAGAGCATACTGAACCAAAAATGGGTTCACCGGAAGTTGGGCCGGTATTAACACCGGTACTACCGGCGGCATTTCTACCCGAGCGGTACTTCCGGCGTCTGGCCGGTACTTCTGGTCAGAGAAACTTCAGAACCAGAAATGCCATAACTTTTGCATCCGAACTCTAAACGAGATGAAACCAATTTTGTTGGAAAGATAACGACGTGTAGAAATATTGGATATCACCAAGGGTGAAAATACCATGAATATATATGTGAGATACCTCCCAAGGTGTGGAGCCGGAAAACCCGCAAGATCAAAAACGCAATGAGATATGCAAGGGAAATCCATTTTTGATGAACTAGAGCATGTTATGAAGATAACCACAAGCTCTAGATCCTCACATGGACAAGAACCAAACAACAACCAAGAAAGATGATGCTATGAATGCAAAGGTTTGAGCTCTCTCCGAAAGATATGAACAAGTCACCCACTCGAGAGCCCCTCTTGATAGTACGGCTACCTATCCTAAACCCGGTCTCCCAACACTACAAGAGACCGGTAAAATAGAAACCCTATCAAGATCATACCTTTGACTTGAGCATCCCACTTGAGCGTGATGTAGACGATCTTGTCACCTTCAAGATGGAACACCTTTCTTGATTGCTCTTGCTTGCTCTTGTTTGATAAAGACTTGAGAAATGCTCCCCCATACTCTATGTGGGAAGCCTCTTCTTCGAACTTGTCTTCATCATTCCATGATTTCCGAGGATGGCAAGCTTCAAGAATGAGATCTTCTAGAGATGACGCATCTTGAGCTTGCACTTCAAATCTTGATGATGACGTCTCGAAGAAAGCCATGAGGAACTCCATCTTCTTCTTCTTCAAGGCATACTTGAACTTCTTCTTCTACTACTTGATTCCAATAGGCACAAAGCCCTTGGAGGATGCTTCTTCTTTTTCATCCTTGAAACCAACACATGGTCCAAGCGATGCCAATGGACAAACCTACAAGTGAAACTCAATTTGCACATTAGTCCATAGGGATTGTCATTAATTACCAAAACCACACATGGGGGCATACATGCCCTTTCAGTATGAATTATGGTTTGGAAACAAACCTAAGTTGTCATTTCTTAAAGTTTGGGGATGCGATGTTTATGTGAAGGAACTTCAGCCGGATAAACTCGAACCCAAAGCGGAAAAATGTGTCTTCATAGGATACCCTAAGGAAACGATTGGGTATACCTTCTATCACATATCCGAGGGCAAGATTTTTGTTGCCAAGAATGGATCCTTTCTTGAGAAGGAGTTTCTCGCAAAAGGTGTGAGTAGTCGAAAGGTAGAACTCGAAGAGGTTATTGAACCTTCTCTTCATGAAATGGCGAGTAGCGCAGCACCGGAAATTGTTTCGGAGTTGACTTCACCTAATGAAGAGAGAGCTAATGATATTGATCATGAAACTCCGAAAGAGGACACTACCAAACCTCGCAGGTCAAGCAGGACACGTGCAGCTCCTGAACTGTACGGCAATCCTGTTGTAAATTTCATGGTTGGTGAAATGGATGACCCTACAACGTATGAAGAAGCGATGATGAGCCTGGATTCCAACAAATGGCTAGAAGCCATGAAATCCGAGATGGAATCCATGTACGAGAACCAGGTTTGGACCTTGGTGGACTTACCTCACGATCGAAAGGCCGTTGACAATAAATGGATTTTCAAAATAAAAACTGATGCTGATGGTAATGTTACCATCTATAAGGCTCGACTTTTCGCAAAGGGGTTTCGACAAATTCAAGGAGTTGACTACGATGAGACATTCTCTCCCGTAGCGATGCTTAAGTCGATTAGGATTATGTTAGCAATTACTGCATATTTCGATTATGAAATATGGCAGATGGATGTCAAAACTGCGTTCCTCAATGGTAATATTGAAGAAGAGTTGTATATGATACAACCTAAGGGTTTTGTCGATCCTAAGGATGCTAATAAGGTATGCAAACTTCAGCGATCCATCTATGGACTAAAGAAAGCATCCCGGAGTTGGAATCTCCGCTTTGATGAGGTGATCAAAGAGTTTGGATTTGTCCAAACTCATGGAGAGGCTTGTATTTACAAGAAAGTGAGTGGGAGAAATGTGGCATTTCTGATATTATATGTGGATGACATATTATTGATTGGAAATGATATAGATCTTTTAAACAGTGTTAAAAGTTATCTAAACAGCAAATTTTCGATGAAAGACCTTGGTGAAGCATCATATATATTAGGCATTAAAATCTATAGAGATAGATCAAGGCGCCTAATTGGGTTATCACAGAGTACATACCTTGATAAGATATTAAAGAAGTTTAATATGGACGGAAGTAAGAAGAGGTTCTTACCTATGTTGCAAGGCAAGACATTGAGAAAGACTCAAAGTCCGGCTACGGCGGAAGAAAGAGAGATAATGGATAAGATCCCCTATGCCTCGGCCATAGGCTCTATTATGTATGCCATGCTATGTACAAGACCGAATGTGGCACATGCTATTAGTTTGACTAGTAGGTACCAATCTGATCCAGGTTCGGAACACTGGATAGCGGTCAAGAACATCCTCAAGTACTTGAGAAGAACTAGGGATATGTTTCTTATATACGGAGGGGAAGAAGAGGAAGTCGCTAAGTGTTATGTCGATGCTACCTTTGAAACCGATCCGGATGACACTAAGTCTAAATCCGGATACGTATTTCTCTTGAACGGAGCAGCAATTAGTTGGAGGAGTTCCAAACAACCTGTGGTGGCTGGATCAACGACGGAGGCAGAATATGTTGCTGCTTCAGAAGCGGCACAGGAAGCGGTTTGGATGAAAGAGTTCATTATAGAACTAGGTGTGGTTCCTAGTGCATTGGACCCAATGGTGATCTATTGTGACAACAATGGAGCCATAGCCAACGCCAAGGAACCGAGGTCTCACAAGAATTCCAAGCATATTAAGTGCCGGTTTCACTCCATCCGCGAGCATGTCAAGGATGGAGATATAAAGATTTGTAAAGTACACACGAACCTAAATGTAGTAGATCCATTGACTAAAGCTCTCCCTAGGGCAAAACATGATCAACACCAGAACTCCATGGGTGTTAGATTTATCACTATGTGAACTAGATTATTGTCTCTAGTGCAAGTGGGAGACTGAAGGAAATATGCCCTGAGAGGCAATAATAAAGTTGTTATTATGTATTCCTTATATATGATAGATGTTTATTTTGCATGCTAGAATTGTATTGATCGGAAACATCAATACACGTGTGTTTAATAAAAAAAGGGTTCCTAGTTATGCCTCTCTTATAGACTAGCTTGTTGATTAACAACATGATCAAGGTTTCCTGATCATGGACATTGGATGTTGTTAATAACAAGGTCACAACATTTGTGAAATGATGTGATGAACATTCATCCGAAGTATAGCATTACGATCAATTAATTATGTTTACATTGCTATAACATCATAAGAAGTAATATTTATCCTTAGACCATGAGATCATGTTAATTGCTAACACCGGAAGAGTATCTTGATAACATCAAATGTCACACGGTAACAGGGTGACTATAAAGATGGGTTCAGTGCTATGAAGGTGTTATGTTGAGGCTCATGGATCAAGAGTGGAATTTGTCAATCCCGATGACGGATAGATATACTCTGGGCCCTCTCGGTGATATCACATTAAGATAGCTTGCAAGCAAGTGATGTAATCACTAGAATGTTATATCACGGGAACGAGAAAAGAGTGCATGTCGGTAACGAGATCAAACTAGGTATTTGGATACCGATGATCGAATCTCGGACATGTATTATATCATGAGACAAAGGGATTTAGTTACAAGCGTTAAAGGTTCTCATGATCACAGAAGTCATCGTTGAATGTGTAGGAGTCAGTATGGATCTCCGGGTCCCGCTTCTGATTATTGATCTGAGTGGAGTCTCAATCATGTCTGCATTATTCGCGAACCGTAGGGTGACACACTTAAGAGTTACCGAACACCATTTTGGAGCACATATGTTTCAAACGAAAGAATTGCAAAGCGCAGGACTTGTTTCGGGTGAAATTGCAGAAAGTGGTTCTGCATGTGATATTGAAATATTACAAGGGGTTATATGTGAATGTTTGTTAATTAAAGTAATTAACAAAATTCTGAATAAATTTAATAAAAGAGTTTTATTAAATGAGAGAGCATTAAACTTAGAGAATTTTAATGCATTTAAAGTGGGGACTTTAAAAGGGAATGTGAAGAGGCATTTTAATGTGGAGGGGTTACCGCCACATGAATGGGGGAGGTGAGAGGTCACCCCCATGCGTCGGCCATGGAGGGGGTACCCCCCTCCTCCTATAAAAGGCCACCCTCTCCCTCCTTCTTCCACACACCTCCTTGTGAAGGATCTCTCTCCCCCTCTAGAATTATTCCCACATGGTCTCGGATTAGCGAGATACATGTTCCCGTTGGCATTTCGTCTAGAAGGAGTTGCTGCTTCCGCTGGATCGCTGGAGCAAGGAGGTGGAGGTTGTCCGGTGGCTTGAACGTGTGTGCGAGTACGGATGCACTGCTGAGTTGTGGCGCTCGGACTTCCACTCGATCTTGAGATCGGCAAGTGTACGACTACATCAACCACGAGTTCCTACTCGTTAACAAAACTCGTTGTCTTCCAGGGTAAGTTCTCGATGGATATATGTCCACCCGTTGCTCTGTACCTAGTAGATAGATCTTGGCGTGTAGTTCTCATCATAGTAATTTTTTTGTTTTCTATGCTGCGGACCCAACATGCTCGCAGGCCTCTAGTGCTTCCTGTTGGTCTTGAGATCAAGCAGCTGAACTGGTTCCAGCTCCACATTCTTTGCATGGGCGTGGACACACGCAAGGGATAGTATGAGGCCTACAAGTAGCGCCATGAGTTGGCTCACTCTCAGCAGCTCATCCTTCACCATGTGACTGGTGCCTCTAGTGATCCCCTGGCTCCTACTCCTCCCACACCATATGCCCAGTGCAACTCTTCTTCTAGGCTGAACTATGGAGAGGTGGAGCGTCACTTGTTCCCTTCTGCGCCCACTGCTGATGATGAGGACGATGACACTGAGGAGCTTGACGATGAAGATGATGATGGGAACAAGGACAAGGCCAAGGACGAGGACTACGAGTGATACCTTGGGGCGCTAGCATCACTCTTCTTCCTTTTTGGCGTCTCGATGCCAAAGGGGGAGTAGTAGTTCTACTAGGACTTCGAGGATTTGCATGGGTCGGGCACAAACATTTGCATTTTTTCATTCGATGTTTTCTTGCTTGTGTCCATTTAGCGTTAAACTTTATTTTTGGTTTGCGATGTGTTTGAGACTTTGTGTCGGTGGATGTCTGGATTTATCCCATGAATTATGCATATGGATTCATTTACTATGCTGATAATCCATCTCAAGGAAGGCGCGTATATTGGTTATCACGTTGATAATTGTGGATATTTCAAGGACGCCTCTCTCATTATCTCGGTGGTATGATTATGTTGTTTTTACTTCAATGGAATATACTCTCATCTACTTGTGTGCATTTGTATTCAAATGCAAATCTCTAATATGCACACTGATGTCTACACACTTCTATTCTTATAGACAGTTGTTGGGCCTCCAAGTGTAGAGGTTTGTAGAACAGCAGCACGTTTTCCCTTAAGTGGATCACCCAAGGTTTATCGAACTCAGGGAGGAAATGGTCAAAGCTATCCCCTCTCAAGCAATCCTGCAATCAAGATACAAGAAGTCTCTTATGTCCCCAACACATCGAATACACTTGTCAGGTGTATAGGTGCACTAGTTCGGTGAAGACATAGTGAAATACAAGTGGTATGGATAATTATAAGTGGTAACGGTGCCAGAAAATAGCTTGCTGGCATGAATGAGACTAAATGCAAACTGAAATAAAGATGGAAACAAGCAAACATGTAACAGATCTAATTGCAAACGGTGTATAAATGCTTAGAAACAAGGCCTAGGGATCATACTTTCGCTAGTGAACACTCTCATATAAATATATTATCTTCATGATACTACTCTTAACTACTCTCTGGTTGGACACTCTAATCCATGGTAGGGCTATAACAGCACACCTCAAAGTCCGCTTTTCCCATCTAGATAACCCCACACTGTCACCTTGAGCACTAGATGGTTCCAACAAACACCACAATTTCATAGAAACATCCAACTCCAAATATAACTCATAACAAGTATTTGAAATCTCTAGCCTAAGTGCCACCATGGTGTGCACACTGTCAACTTCACACACATGGGGAGAGCAGAGATCTATTAAAGCACTTGAGTAGCAAGGTAGATCTACTTGATTACAAAGCTCATGATCACAATATCATCATGCATAGAGAGAGAGATGAACACATAGCTATCGGTAGAACCCTTAGCCTCGGGGAACAACTACTCCTTCCTCATCATGGGAATCAACAACGGTGATGGAGATGGCGGTGGAGATCGATGAGATGGCTCCAGGGGCACTTCCTCGTCCTGGCAGGGTGCCGGAACAGAGACTTTATGTCCCCCGAATCTCCCCTTCGGTGGCGGCGGCGATGCGGAACTTTTCGTGGCTGGAGGCTTGACGATTTAGGGTTTATGCATCGGGAGGCTCTTATAGGCGAGAGGGGAGACCGAGGGGGTGCCGGAGGGGCCCACACCACCCCCTGGCATGGCCTGGCCTGGCCCGCGCCACCAGGTGGTGTGGCCAGCCCCTGGCCCCTCTCCGTCTCGTCTTCTGGTTCCGTGAGTCTTCCGGTAAAATATCGGCTTTGGCTTTTGTTCGGTACAATTCCGAGAATATTGATTTTCTGACTTTCCTGGAACCAAAAATAGCAGAAAACAGGCAACTCGCACTGTGGCATCTTGTTAATAGGTTAGTCCAAGAAAGTCTAAGTTGGAACAAAACACAAGAAAGTAGATAAAACCAAGCATGGAACATCAAAAATTATAGATACATTTGCAATGTATCACACACATTGAGGGGGAGTCTCTTCCATGTTTTGTTGTTGGTCTTTTAATCCTTCTTGCAAATCCTAGTATTGTCATCTAACACCAAAAAGGGGGAGATTGAAAGAACAATTCATGATTTCCCAGGTTTTGTGTGTCAGATAACAATACCATGGATTATTCTAATGTCCACTAAGTGTTGCAGGGAGTTTTGAGAGTTTTGGGGGCCAGATTATCCGCCCCCATCATGGGACGGATAATCCGGCTAGACCACCTTGGGCAAAGATGGCTCTGCGCAAGTCTCTGTCTGGGGGAGGATTTTCCCCCAGAAAATTCTGGCTCTAGGGCGGATTTTCTCCCTGGACCGGATAATCCGGCCCTCTGGTTGGGGCGGATAATCCGGCCTCAGGGAAATTGCCCAAGTGAGCTCATGCGCAAGCTTCTGTCTAGGGGCGAAATTTCCCCCGGATATTCCGGGGCTGGGGCGGATTTTTCCAGCAGCCGGATAATCCGGCCCTTCCCTAGGCCGGATAATCCGGTCTCCAGAAGAAAGTGTGAAGGGCAAGTCTGCGTGAGCTTCTGTCCGTAGCTGGTTTTTGTGCCGGATAAGCCGAGTCTGGGGCCGAGTTTTCCCCAGGCCGGATAATCCAGCCCCCACTTGGGCCGGATAATCCGGCCCTCGAAAGCTCCAACGGCTTGGTTTTGGAAGGGGTATAAATATCCCTTCTTCCCCAACGAGCAGAACCCTTGATTCATTCGAAATTGTTCAGACCCTTTGCAAGAGCTTCCATTCTTGATCTCCCACTTCAACCACCTGAAGGCTTCGATCTTTGGGGGAATTGAAGGAGGAGATAATCGTCATCGTCATCACGAATCAAGCGCATCAACTCCTCTCCATTCATTTGGAGAAATCCCTGATCTAGTATTCTTGTCAATATCTAGATCTTGTTCTTTGTTATTGATAACTTGTTCTTGTGGCAGCTTGTTGTCGTTATGGGAGCCTCCAAGTTGATTGTGGAGTTGTGCCCCGCTAGTTGTGTAAAGGCACCGGTACCTGCCTCGAAGGGTCCCTATAGTGGAAAGGTGGATCAGGCCTTTGGTGGCGGGATCCATCGGAGAACAGGGTGAGGCCTATTGTGGCGTGGTGGTCTTAGTACCGCCCACCCCTCCAACGCAAACGTACTTCTCTTAACAAGGAAGGAACTACGGTCAAACAAACCCTGTGTCTCCGCGTGCTTCACTATGGTTTACCCGTTCCTCTTCCACTCGCTCTTTACTCGTTAGTAGATAGGTTTGCATATAGGGAAATTCCACCTAATAGTATATCTAGAGAATTTATCCTTTGTGCTAAGCCTAAAATTGAAAAAGCATTAAAATTTGAAGTAGCACATATTCACCCCCTCTAGGTGCCCATACAATCCATTTCATTGGGGACACAAGAGACTTCTTGTATCTTGATTGCAGGGTTGCTTGCGAGGGATACCTTTGACCACTTCCTCCCTGAGTTCGATAAACATTGGGTAATCCACTTAAGGGAAAACTTGCTGCTGTTCTACAAACCTCTGCACTTGGAGGCCCAACAACTACCTACAAGAATATAAGTGCATAGACACCAGGCCTCAATCTTGGGGAGAGCTTCACAACTTAATTAAAGACCCAAGAAGCGAGGCACGCGCAGGGGATCGCGAGCCAGGGCGCGAAACAGCAAGGGCAAGAGCAGCACGGGATCCGGCGGGCGTGCGATGCAAGCGAGCGGGACAGCTGGGAGCAAGCAGTGCTGCAGCAAAGCAGGCTGGCGTGCGGGGCGCGCTAGGCTGGCGCAGCAAGCAGGGGCGAGCGAGAGGCTCTCATGCGGGAGTCAGCGCGCGAGCGGAGTGGAGCGCTGCGGGGCGGGATCCACTGGGACAGGATCGGGAGCGCGCGCGCTTGAGAAAGAAGGAGGCAAGAGGCGGTAACAGGACCTGGGCTGGCGATCAAGATGGGCCGGTCGGTAGTACCGGCCAGGCTAGGCGGTACCACCGCGTTGGGCCCGTACTGCCCGCTAGGCCTACCGAGCAGCACAGAAGATGGAGGACTGATACATTGCAAATGTATCTATAATTTTTGATGTTCCATGCTTGGTTTTATCTACTTTCTTATGTTTTGTCCACACTTTGGAGTACTTTTCATATGATTTCTTGGACTAACCTATTAACAAGAGCCACAATGCCAGTTGCCTATTTTCTGCTGTTTTTGGTTCCAGGAAAGTCAGAAAATCAATATTCTCGGAATTGGACGGAACAAAAGCCAAAGTTCCTATTTTACCGGAAGACTCACGGAGCCAGAATACGAACAGAGGAGGGTCAGGGCTTGGCCACACCCCCCAGGCACGGGCTAGCCCTACCCGCGCCACCAGGTGGTGTGGGCCCCCTGGCACTCCACCGACCTTGCTTCCTTCGCCTATAAGAGCCTCTCGATACCAAACCCTAAAACATCAAGCCTCCAGCCACGAAAAGTTCTGCAGCGCCGCCGCCACCGAAGGGGAGATTCGGGGGATAGAAAGTCTCTATTCCGGCACCCTGCCGGGACGGGGAAGTCCCCCCGGAGCCATCTCCATCGATCTCCACCACCATCTCCATCACCCTTGTTGATTCCCATGATGAGGAGGGAGTAGTTCTCTCTCGAGGCTAAGGGTTCTACCGGTAGCTATGTGTTCATCTCTCTCTCTATGCGTGATCATATTGTGATCATGAGCTTGTAATCTATAGATTTATTCTGCTACTCAAGTGCTTTAATGAATCTCTGCTCTCCCCATGTGTGTGAAAGTGACAGCGTGCTCACCATGGTGGCATTTAGGCTAGAGATTACAAATACTTGTTATGAGTTATATTTGGAGTTGGATGTCTTTATGAAATTGTGGTGTTTGTTGGACTCATCTAGTACTCAAGGTGACAGTGTGGGGTTATCTTGATGGGAAAAGGCTTACTTTTAGGTGTGCTATTATAGCCCTACCATCGATTAGAGTGTTCAGCCAGAGTGTAGTTCAGCGTAGTATCATAAAGAAGAATATATTTATATGAGAGTGTTCACTAGTGAAAGTATGATCCCTAGGCCTTGTTTCTAAGCATTGATACACCATTTGCAATTAGATCTGTTACATGTTTGCTTGCTTCCATCTTTATTTCAGTTTGCCTTTAGTCTTTTCCACGCCATCAAGTTATTTTCTAGCACCGTTACCACTTATAAGTATACATACCACTTGTATTTCACTATCTCTTCACCGAACTAGTGCACCTATACACCTGACAAGTGTATTGCATGTGTTGGGGACACAAGAGACTTCTTGTATCTTGATTGCAGGATTGCTTGAGAGGGGATACCTTTGACTACTTCCTCCCTGAGTTTGATAAACCTTGTGTGATCCACTTAAGGGAAAACTTGCTGCTGTTCTACAAACCTCTGCACTTGGAGGCCCAACAACTATCTATAAGAATAGAAGTGCGTAGACATCAAGCTATTTTCTGGCGCCATTGCCGAGGAGGTAAGGTAAAAGGTATTCACACCGGAGGATTAAAGAAGAAGAACCTCCCACGACAAACGCTTATTTTCTGGTGTGAGTACTCGAAGTTATTTCCTTTAGATTCTGCAATTTTGTCTTTTTGTTTCTTGTTTTCACTAGTTAGGCTTAATGGAAAACAACAAAAAAGTTAGAGAGCTTTGTAGTATTTACCTTGAGTTAGGACATGAAGTGTTTGAAGAGAAAATTAAAAAACCTATGGAACTTTATTTGCATACTAATAGCAATGTTGTTAGTATGAATTCTTTGGACACCATTATTGCTAATGCTATGGAAAAGTCTAAGCTTGGGGAAGCTAGTTTTTATGAAAATGATCTTTTTAGTTCCCCAGCTTTGGAAGATAGCTATTCTATTGCTTATGATGATACCAAACCTCCAATATATGATGATTACAATGATGAGTATGATATTTTTAGTCCACCTACTATTGAGGAGAAAATTAATTATGATTACAATATGCCTCCTATATTTGATGATTATGGTGATGAGAATAATAATGATAGCTATTTTGTTGAATTTGCTCCCACTATGATTAATAAGAATGACTATGCTTATGTGGAGAGTATTAATTCTTTTATGCATGTGGCTCATGATTGTTGGGGGGATACGCCCGGGTAGGGTCACGCCGGGGTATAAAGGCCGAGTTAGCCAAGGTTCGGCAGGGCCAAAGCGAATGCTGGCTGGGTCACCTAAAGGCAGGCCGGATCACGAAGTAACCCGGACCGGGAGGGTGATCGCCTAACTAAGTCTCAACCGACTTAAGCAGTAAGTCGGAAGTGTATGTTTACATGTATGGAGGAACAGGGGTGCCTGGATCAGCTGTGATCCGGGTCATGTTTGGCTTCTAGGAGAAGGAAGGAATCTTGCTGGTCAAAAGGAGGGTCCGGTACGCACTGCATGAGTGAAGCAGACAAGAGCGGGACCACCGGGTCATGGCCGACAGGGGTGACGACACCCATGTCGGTTGACGCGGGCGCCGCAGAGGCTCACGTAGCTAAAGCAAGTATGACGCGGGGGAAAAAGCACCCCGGTCGGCTTACCCCTTTGGGAGGAAGCATATTCTTAGGAATATGCCTCCACGTATGCCCTAGGCAGGAACCGAGCCTCCTCTATAAAAGGGGGGCTAGGGCTTCTGTAGGAGGGGTTAGTCTCTCTACTATTCTGTTTTGGGCTAGGGTTTCAGGGATGATCTGTGGGTGAGAGTAAGAGAGCTCCTTCTTCCTCCTCTCGCCAATACAGCTCTAGGAGCACTTGTAACCTTAGAAGGAAATCAATACAAACTTCTGTGTGGAGAATCACTTCACTATCCCTCCCTGGATTCCCCTAGCGTGTATTAGTCCCCACCTTTAGCGTATCCATGGCATCTGCCGTGACACCACCATGATAGTTGGCGCCCACCGTGGGGCTAGCGGTGCTAGCAGGGGTCAAGATCCGGACGGGAAACCTCATCGCCACCGGCGAACGCATCGTCTCCGGGCTCGTTCAGCGCTTTGGAGCACGGGATTTCGTCAGCGACAACGCAGGCTGCTTCGGCACGCGCCCTCTTCCGTGCAACGGCATCTTCGTCAAGCTTGGCACGCACAAGGTCTATGTTGCGGTGGACGTGTCTTGCGTTCATCCGCGCCACGTCGTCAAAGCAGGCGAACAACCCCTCACTGTGGCTCGCGGGGCGCGTATCGCTTGTTTCCCGGACCATGCAGAGGTGATGATGACCGCGCCTGGTGCGGGCGTGAGCGTGGATCCGGCGCCAGATCCGGAGGTAACGCCCAAGGCACCGAGGAAAGGAAGAGGTCCTCCGCTAGAGAGGCCGGAAAATGTGTTGAGACAGGCAATGGACAGCTTGGCAAACCCTGTAGTAGTAGCGGTAGATCTGGCTCGTGCATAGCCGAGCTGGAAGAAACTAGGCAGAAAATACTAGAGGGCGCAAAGAAAATAGCCGCGACCCAGCAGTCGTTGAACATGATGCTGCGTGAGTACGCTAAGGCGAACAAAGTTGATAATGTAAAAGTGAAAGGGAGAAATCTCATGAGCGAGATGAACAGAGAGGGTGATGCTGGAATTGAGGAATCAGAAAACTGTTTGTCCGTGGGGCTACCGAGGTATAGTACCCCGGCCAAGAACCTCAGAGCAGCGGATGCAGCTGCGTCCGAGTTAGAGGGACTGACGGGTGAGGCCCGATAAAGACAGCAAGATAGGGTTAACGAGCTGGTTCGGATTCCAAATAGGCAAAACGAGGAACTGCTCAGGGCTAACCCGGAGAGAGATGGAGCCTCCAAGATCGTCCATTCGGTGGTGGGTAACCCGGAGAGATCCGCTAGAGCCGCATCGTCCCCTCATGGTGGTCCAAGGAGAGAGGAGGTGGTAACCTCGGCCATACGGAACAAACAGATCGTCCCGTATGACCCGACGCGGGCAGGGAAAGGAAAAGAGGCACAGAAAAATGATGATCGACGGAGTGTGAGCCGAGGCGAAGCTGGCCGAGGTAACCGCGACAAAGGCAATGCCGGTCAAGGGAACGTTGTCAACGGCAATGCCGGACAGCGAAACTCGGCTGGAGCAGGACAACCGCAGCAGCGGAACATACCAAGGCAAGAGCAAAATGCCGGCCGAGGTATGCAACAGAAAGGTGCGCCACAAGAGCAAAACCGGTACAACGACGGTGGTTCGGAGATGGCAAACGCGGGATGCCCAAGACCAGACTATCAGTGATAGGGTCGAGATTGGGAAGCAGGGATTTGATGCCGGATGATGCAAGGTTGAAACTGGATCGACTGTATAGGTCGGAACAGATTGAATGTCAAGGTCTACCAGGTCCGGCGTGTTTTGGACCCCGGATCATGAAAGAGCCACCAGTACCGAACTTTCAGCTGCCCAGGGGCACAAAGACGTATGACGGTTGTACCAAGCCGGAGGATTGGCTGATAAACTACACTACAGCCGTGAAAATTGCCACTGGCAACTTGATATGGGCAGTACGATACGTACCCTAGATGTTGGAAGGCCCGGCAAGAGTATGGCTGAACAATTTGCCACCAGGGAGCATCAATTGCTGGATAGACTTTGAGGAAATGTTCATAAGAAATTTCTCGAGTACATATCAGAGGCCAAATAGGCCACAGACCCTAGCTATGTGCAAGCAAAGACCTAATGAGACAGACCGGGAGTTCTTAACCCGGTGGTGTACCGTGAGAAACTCATGTGAGGGCGTGATAGAATCACAGGCCATAGCGTGGTTTGCACAGGGGTGCAGATATGCAAGCGAGCTGTGGATGAAGTTGCAAAGGAAAATGCCTACTATGTTGGCAGAAATGATCCGGATTGCAGATTCGTATGCGTTGGGTGATCCGACCCAACCTAGGCTCGCGCCAAACGAGTCAAGCGATGAGTACTATCAGAGGGATGGAGCCGGATCATCCCGGAGGAATGACTATAGAGGAAAAAGGAGAGATGATAGACCGGACCACCGATACGGTTCGCACCAAGTTGCAGCTGTGAATCAAGATCAACCCAGAGCAGGGGTTAGCCAGCGCCAGAAAACTGGAGGGCAATGGCCCCAAGAAACGATGGCAAGAAAACTTGGACACCGGAACAAAAGAAGAAGTGGCAAGAAAGGAAATACCGTCCGAGGTATACTTATGAGTCGATGTTGGACCAGCCGTGTAAGTTTCACATGCCAAATCCGAACAACCCAGCGGGTCATACGACGAGGCAATGTGAGTGGATGCGCAAGATCAAACAAAGTGGTTCGGGGAATGCTCAAGCACCCCGGAATGATCAGCCCCGGCAGGAGTTACCCCGGCAGCAACTGCTCTCCGGAGCGAACACGCAACAGCTATTGTTGCCTCCCCCACCGCCGAGGTATGATAACAATGAGAGAAGGGATGCAGTGCATCAGGTAGAAAATCAGCGTCAGCCGGATTAGAGGTACCCCGGAAATGAGGGGAGAAACGAGTACAAGGAACATCACCAGAGCTACTGTGTATTCACCACTGAGGAAAATGATAGAAAAAGCTTGCAGCGTAGGCATATGGAGGTGAATGCACTAATGCCTGTAGTGACGAGGTACATGCCTTGGTCCGATCAGGAAATCACCTGGAGCATCAGGGATCATCCCAAGCTCATGCCAAGCCCTGGTTCGTATGCGTTGGTGCTGGATCCTACATTCATTGGACCTAGCATTAACGTAAGATTCTCAAAGGTGTTGATCGACAACGTCAGTAGCATTAACATCATGTATGCAGACACAATGCGAAAGTTGGGTATCTCGGAGAACATGCTCTAGGCCACGAGGACAACTTTCCATGGCATTGTGCCCGGCATTTCTTGTGAGCCCATAGGCAGAGTCTGGGTTGACGTGTTGTTCGGCACAAGAGACAACTGCCGAACTGAAAATCTGGAGTTCGATGTGGTGAACTTAGAAAGCGCGTATCATGCGTTAGGCCAACCCTGAGTAAGCTCATGGCAAGCTGTCACGTTAGCTACTTGAAGATGAAATTGTCCGGACCGAATAGAGTGATTACCATTGCTAGGGACTTCTGACTTTCCATGGAGTGTGCGTCGGCCGGATCAAACTTAGCCGAGTCGCTTGTGATTGCGCAGGAAAAAAGGAAAATTCAAGAAGTCGCAGCTTTAGCTCAGTCCGCGCAGCAGTATATGCCGGCGCTAAGTAACCCGCATGGATCTGTTTCTTTCCAGGCCACGAAAGATACCAAGAAGGTTCCTGTTGATGACATGTTCCCAGAGCGCACCGTAACAATTGGAGCCGGGCTAAGTGATAAATAGGAAAGCGAGCTCGTCAGCTTCCTCCGTGAGAATCGGGACATTTTTGCTTGGTCCACACAGGACTTGCAAGGTGTTCCGAGGGAGTTGGCAGAGCACTCTTTAAATGTGAGACCCGGAGCTAAGCCGGTGAAGCAACCACTCCGCCGCTTCACCGAAGATAGGAGGAAAGTCATTGGGGATGAGATAGCTCGGTTGCTAGCTGCAGGATTCATCATGGAAGTTCTTTACCCGGATTGGCTGTCTAATCCGGTGCTGGTGGAGAAGAAGAAGGATGACCCGAACGTGGCAGTGGTTTGGCGCATGTGTATTGATTACACGAACCTGAACAAGGCGTGTCCAAAAGATCCATTTCCGCTGCCAAGAATAGATCAGGTCATAGACTCAACTGCTGGATGTGAACTGTTGTCATTCATTGATGCATATTCTGGTCTCCACCAGATACCTCTGAATCCGGATGATCAAATAAAGACTGCGTTTATTACCTCGTATGGGGTTTATTGCTATTGCACCATGCCGTTTGGTTTACGTAATGCAGGGGCAATGTACCAGAGATGTATGCAAAAATGTTTGCACGACCAAATAGGTCAAAATGTACAGGTGTACGTGGATGATGTGGTTATCAAGACCAAGGAAAGCAAAACGCTCCTTGACGATATCAGGCAAACGTTTGTGAACCTAAGAAGGTTCCAGATGAAACTTAACCCGGAAAAATGCACCTTTGGTGTCCCGGCTGGAAAATTGCTCGGCTTTCTTGTTTCCAGCCGAGGTATCGAGGTTAATCCAACCAAAATCCGGGCCATCGAACGAATGGAACTGCCGAAGTGTCTTAACGATGTCCAGAAGTTCACAGGTTGCCTGGCTTCGTTAAGTCGGTTTGTATGTCGGTTGGGAGAAAAGGCATTGCCTCTTTACCAACTCATGAAAAAGTCGGATAAGTTCATTTGGACACCGCAGGCCGATGAAGCCTTTACCCACCTAAAGGAGATGTTAGCCACGGCACCGGTGCTAGCCTCACCACTATCAAAGGAGCCAATGTTACTCTATATAGCCGCAACTAACCGAGTTGTAAGTGCAGTGATAGTGGTGGAGCGCGATGAGGAAGGCAAGTCGGTGCAAAGGCCGGTGTATTATTTGAGTGAAGTGTTGTCAGCCTCAAAGCAGAACTACCCACATTATCAAAAAGTGGCATATGGCGTGTACATGGCCGCCAAGAAACTGAAGCACTACTTTGAGGAGCATCCCATCCGGGTCATATGTGAAGCCCCCATATCCGAGATAATGAGTAACAAGGATGCGAGTGGCAGAATTGCAAAATGGGCAATTGAGCTAGCTCCTTATGCTCCGCAATATGACAAAAGAGAAGCCATCAAATCTCAATGTGGCAGACTTTTTCATGGATTGGGCTGAGGTGCAGTACGAACCACCGCTTCCTGATCCGAACTATTGGCGAATGCACTTTGACGGATCAAAAACCAAAACCGGGCTAGGTGCTGGAGTTGTACTCACGTCGCCAAAAAAGGACCAGTTGAAATATGTGCTGCAGATCTATTTCACGGCATCAAACAATGTCGCTGAGTATGAAGCACTTGTGCACGGGCTTAAGGTGGCAAAAGAAATTGGCATACGTCGGATCATATGCTTTGGTGACTCGGATTTGGTGGTGCAGCAAGTGTCCGGAGTGTGGGACGCCCTTGATCCAAACATGGCACTATACAGATTTCATGTGCAGAAGATATCTGGTTACTTTGAGGGATGCGAATTTCATCATGTACCCCGGGTGGAAAATGAGGCTGCCGACATGCTGTCGAAGCTCGGGTTAACCAGACAAGCAATTCCACCGGGTGTAGCGTTAGAGCACCTCAGGAAACCATCCATCAGGCCATCCCCAGAATCCGAGTCAATCTATGTCCCGGAGGACACCGAATCCGGAGGTGTGCCCATGGACGTTGACACAGGAAGTGGTGCGTGAAACTCGGGGACTGCCTCAGCAGACCCGGGGACTGCTTCGCAAGACCCGGGGACTGCTTCGCAAGACCCGGGGACTGCTCAGCGTGATCCCGTTGAATTTATGCCGGTGGATCAGATGGAGATAGACGAGGATGTGTTCCCCGTACGAGCAATACCGGCTTGGGCACTACCTATATTTCAATTCCTAAAAGATGGAACGTTACCCACTGAGGAGGTGCTGTCCAGACAAACACAGAGGAGGGAAAAGGCCTACACGATCATCAATTCCGAACTATACAAAAGAAGTGTGACCAATGTCCTCCAGCGGTGTGTTGACCCGGAAGAAGGGCTTGAAATCATTCGAGATATACATCAGGGGGAATGCGGGCAGCACGCCTCATCCCGAGCCTTGGTAGCAAAAGCTTTCCGGCACGGATTCTACTGGCCAAATGCCTTAGAGAAAGCAGAAGATCTGGTGAGAAAATGTAATGGTTGTCAGAGGTACGCTACCAAGACACATATGCCAATGTCGGAATTCAAGACCATCCCAATCACTTGGCCATTTGCCGTATGGTGCTTGGATATGGTTGGCCCATTCAAACCAGCAAGGGGAAATATGACTCACATTCTGGTAATGGTGGACAAGTTTACGAAGTGGATTGAGGTAAAGCTTATAAGAAAATGTGATGGAGCTACGGCCGTAACGTTTCTCAAAGATATCATCTTGAGGTACGGTTACCCTCACAGTATCATAACTGATAATGGCACGAATTTTGCGGAAGGAGCATTTGCGTGTTTCTGCCAGGATAAGAGGATCCGGCTGGACGTAGCCTCGGTAGCCCACCCCACATCGAACGGACAAGTGGAGAGATCCAACGGATTAGTATTATCCGGGATAAAACCCCGGCTCATTGAGCCACTGCAAAGATCAGCGGGGTGCTGGATAGAAGAACTACCAGTGGTACTGTGGAGCTTAAGAACAACTCCGAATCAATCAACAGGCTATACGCCATTCTTTCTGGTATATGGGGCAGAAGCTGTATTACCAGCCGACATAGAGCATGATTCGCCTAGGGTCACCCAATACACAGAAGCCGAAGTGCAAGAAGCCCGGCAAAATGATGTTGATCTGCTGGAAGAAGCGAGAGAACTGGCACTGTCCAGATCCGCCATATATCAGCAAAATCTCCGACGCTATCATAGCCAGAAATTGTGCCCCTGAGTCTTTCGGGAAGGCGATCTGGTGCTCCGGTTGGTACAGCGTACTACTGGAATGCATAAATTATCCCCCCCATGGGAAGGGCCATTCATCGTGAGCAAAGCATTGCACAACAATTCTTACTATCTTATAGATGCAAAGCCACAGGAAAAGAACAAGGCGGACAGGTCCGGCGAGGAATCTAAGCGTCCATGGAATGTAGCTCTACTTCGTCCTTTCTACACTTAGCAGAGAAGTGTATGTATCCGAGTCTCTCATATGTCGGTATGTATGTCGGCAATGGGCTTATCAATGAAATGCTAGCACCTCGAGCAATAACTCGGGGACTGCCTTAACAATATTTGCTATTTTTTCATGCGTCAGCTGGAATAAGTTATTCTACTTAACTCGGATTAGTAGTGTGTGAGCACCAAAAACCCAACTCTTCGACTTGCTGCTGTCCAACAAGAATTGGCTTCATGGCAAGCAAGAGAACAAGTTTGGAATTGCGTAGCACATGAAAAACGACTAAGGAAAAGAATTTATTCGAGCCGACGTTTATTTTTGGACTAACCCTGTATTTATTTTTCAAGTTGTCATGCAATTTTATTTTTGAGCTAAGTATAAAAGTTTCCCACTATTGTTAAAACAATTTTGAAGCTCGGATTCGTAAGCTGTAAAACCGAATCAAGGTAGACACGATCCGAGCCAAAAGATTGAACGAACAAGAAAAAGGAACTCGGGGAGTACGCCCAAGTTAATCCGGCATAAGCACTTAGTAGCAAAATATCACATGTGTTTGGAATACAATTCCACCCGGCATACCGGGGATCTCATAAATTTTCAAGTGTTTTTACTTAAGGAGCAGCGGGAGGAAGTTCGGCATCATCGTCGCCCTCTTCGATATCCGAGGCAGTGTCCTCTTCTTCCTCACCCGAATCATCTTCAACATTCTCAACTTCTTCTCGCCAGCGACTTCCAGGAAGCTCGAGCCCTCAGTCCATTCGTGAATGGGGGCATATTCGATGAGGCTGTGGGCACAAGCCTGGCGCCGAGCTACCCACTCCGGGTTGTCTGTCCATTTGGATCCTGTGCGCAGGCGTGTGAGGAGGCTGAGATCTATCTTCTCATACCACGTCAGAATGTGGTGAAGGATGGTATCAACTGCGGCACGTCCAGCGGACTCTCTCCAGAGGTCGAGCTGGGTCTCAATTTTCGAAAGCTTTTCAGCGAGATGTGTAACTCTCTCCAGAGCGTCATCAGCGGGCCAGAAAGTGTTGAAGACTCGGACTGAAACATCAAGGAGATCTTTGCCCTAGTTCTTAATGATTTCCACGCGAGACGACAGGCTGACCAATAGGTCCTCCATGTCAAAGGGAATGCTCTCACCGTCAGGAGTGATGGGAGTACCCCTTTCTCGGCGGAAATTGGCAACAACAGCACTTGCAATAGCAGTACCCTCTGGAAAGTGGCCTGAGAAACAAGGCAAAGGACGAAGTTGAGAAAACAAGAAGTATGAAGTAACCCGGGGAAATAAGGCGGATAAGGAAAAAGAAATTATGCGAGATGTGGCTGTGAATCCGGGTCAGTTCCTTGGTACAAGCATCACGCCTCTTCCGAAGCTGTTCAAGCTCAGCATTCGCCGACTCAAGTTTGACCTCGGCCTCCTGAAGAAGCTCACGGTCCTTAGCAATTTGGAGGTTGAGGCGCTCACGTTCTTCGGTGTAGTCCTGGCCAGCCTTTTTAGCTCGGTTTGGTGCTGCACCTTCATCTTAGCCATCTCAGCCTTGAGCCTGGCTATCTCATCGTCTTTGGTCCGGAGGAGGGCGAGTTCATCATCTTTCTTCTTTAGGTCGGCTTGGTGCTGCCCTGCTTGTTCGAGAAAATGCAGCATCATATCAGGCACGGGCACACTATCTTCAAGCGATGCTGAAATAGTGTGTTGGCCCGGCAGTGCCAAGGTATGACTGTTTGCCGAGCCAACGAGGAAAGCCGATGGAAAGCACGGTAAAGACAGACAAAAAGGACGTACCCTTGATCTGCTCCAAGTTCTTCCGCATTATCTTGTTCTCAGCCTCCACCCCAGCTGCGGAAACCGAGCAATCAGATTAGTCCGGCAAAGGAAAATGAAGCAAAACGAAGGAGCGTTAAGGAAGAAATTTACCCCTCTTCTCGTATTCCGCAATAAGTGCAGCCTGCTTTGTGCGTAGATTCTTGTGGGTATCCAGCAAGCGTTGGAATTCAGCACTCCGGCGGTTGGTGGTCACCTAAAAGAGATACAGAAACTTAAGTCAGCTTGATGCATGTTCGAAGTGTACTAAAATCCGGGCCAAGTGGAACTTAACCCGGCTCTAGGTGTGTGCATATTCGAAGTGTACTAAAATCCGGGCCAAGTGGAACTTAACCCGGCTCTAGGTGTGTGCATATTCAAAGCGTACTAAAATCCGGGCCAAGTGGAACTTAACCCGGCTCTAGGTGTGTGCATATTCGAAGTATAATAAAATCCGGGCCAAGTGGAACTTAACCCGGCTCTAGGTGTGTGCATATTCGAAGTTCTCATGGAGCTACGTAGGTTTTCTAAAACAGCATCCGACCGAGTAACAAGTTACTCCCCCGGAGGCTCGGGGACTAATGGTTATTATCTACAACTTGTAAAGGGGAAGCGACGTACCTCCATCATTCGCCCAGCGAGGTTAATTGCCTTTGCCGCTGTGTTCATCTAAGCGGAAAACTCGGCAGGGCCGAACTTTTCCGGGAGATCAGAATCCTGAACTATCTCTGCCTTGTTCCAATTCATAACAAATTCCATCAGGCTCGGAGGGTACCGTTCCCCGGTGGGCATATGGGGCGTCACCAAGCCCTTTGCATGCGCTTCTTTCCTCTCCACCAAGGCAAGGGCGGGGCTGGTGTACAGAACCAACTGCTGGGCATCGGTTGGCTTGGTAGGCGCGTCCTTTGCTGCTGGTGTTTTCTTGGGAAGCATTGACACAAGGGTGCGCTGCCCAGACTCGACGGCAGTGGGCTTGGCAGCGTCTGGAGCTTTCTTGCCCTTGGCTTGCTGGGAAGAGGAAGCCGTTGCAGCGGTTTTCCTCTTAGAAATTGTCGGGATAGTTCCTTGCCGAGGTTTAGAAGACTCGGAAGATGCAGAGGAACTAAGCGCTGGTACTCTCGCTGCTGGACTTGGTGCCGGCGCTGATCCTTTCGCAGCCGAGTTGGTGCTGATGCCGAAGTGGGAGTTGGTGCTGGTCTGGTTGCTGGTACTAGAACTGGTGCTCGAGCCGAAGTAGCCTCAGTGGCTGGCGGTTGCGGCATTGCCGAGGTGTGGATGCCGTTGCTCCGGCTGGGCCGGTCTCCCCCGCTCCAAGGCTACCCCCCTCTTGCCGAGGTGGAGCTGAACCCGGAGCGGCCGTAGAACCCTCTGGAATAGGGCTCAGCGGGCGTGACTCGTCGTCATGGCGGGGAGAAGGGCTAGGTCGGAGAGGTGAAGAGATGCTAGATCCACTTTGAGGGACCTCCACCGGAGCCCTGCAAAATCAAACAATGTCAGAAGAAAAATTACGACGAAGTGAGGAAGAGCAAGTTACAAAAGAAAGAATGACTTACGCATCTGAGGTTTCGGCCTCCTTGGGTTTCCGAGCCCTTCGTGCTGGGGCCTTGCCTGCTGGTTTGGAGGCAATCTTGTACCCGGACTTCTTTCGCCTTTAACAGGCAGGGAAGGTCCGGAGGAAGAACTTGAAGAAGCCCCGCGTTTCTTCTTCGATGCCACCGGAACAGGTTCGCCCGTAGCGAGAGGGGGATCCTCGTGGATGTGACCGTCGGGGTGAGCTGATGGCGGAAAAGCAAAAGAAAGGGGGACAGTCTCAAAAGGTTCAATCACCTCGACATCCGAGTCATCTTCATCATCAGGCCAATCTCTAATAGAAGAGGATTTACCTGCGGGTCGTTTTGTGGCGTCGGTCATGGGGAGTAACATCTCCTAGTCCGGCTCTTCCTCATCCGGAGTCTCCCGGTCCGGCGCCCACTTAAGGGTCGGATCGGTGCCGTCCTCGAGGGTCTGCTAAAGGAATTGCTGAGGAAAAGAACGAACAAAAGAGTCAAAAATGCAACAATAACTGACATGTAAGTAGTCCGGGGGAAGTTTGCAACATGAAACTTACCATGGGAGGAAGCCGGTCACGGCAGAAATGCTCAATCCCCCAAGTCCACTCAGAGGAGAAGTCCTTGTGAGTGGTGAAGAGAGCCTTAACCCGACAATAAATCTCCGTGTTTCTCAGATCGAAGGATGAGGTCCGGTTAGGGTCGCGGCCGAAGCTCATGTGACACACCTTGTGGGTGCGCTTCTGGAGGGGTGAGATTCGGTTACGCACAAAAGTGATCATGGCATCCTCGTTGCGTAGCCCGAGCTCCTTCAGCTCCATGAACCTTTTGTTCACTTGGTTGGCCAAGGCCGTGGGCTTCTTGGGGATCTCATCCCACAGATCCGGGTTAGGTGGGCCCGGAGTGTAGGGAAGCAACCGGATAAAGTCTTCAGTGCCCGTATCCCGGACATAGAAAAAGGTCCGGGCCCATCCCTTGCAGGACTCTAACCCGGTGACCCGGGGAAAACAAAAAACCGCCGGGGTGAAATGGAGGCCGCTCCAAATTGAGTGAGCCGCTTGTCCTCCGGATCAGCGTGGATGTTGGGAATGACATTGCGACGGAGGCCGAAGAACCGGATCCATAGCTCCTTCATGGGCCATAGTACGGCGTAGCCTTCGATCGTAGAAGCAAAGGAAGAGAGAGAGGTGATGGCGTTGGCTGGAAGATGGTGCGGCTGGAGTTGGTACGTACCGAGCCAGTCCCGGAAAAAATCACTCACCGACGAGCCGAAGCCCCATTCGAAATGGGACAAGAACACGATGAACTCGCCCAGATAGGGTGAGGGGGCCAGTTCGTTAGAAGGAAGATGAGCGACGACGCCGGCAGGGATGCGCCTGGTTCGATAAAGCCAGTCAAGATCATCTTGACATACCCATGACCCGGCCCACGCGCCGCGGTCCGCCGCCACGGCGTCCTCCTCCATCTCCTGCTCAGCGACGATGAGTTCTTCTTCCGTCATCTGGTCCTCGAGGCCCTCGCTGACGCTAGCAGCGGCGGGGGGGGGGGGGGGGGGGCAGATGCCGGGATTGGCGAGGACCCATGGCGAGAAATTTGGATCGTGATGGCGGCGACACGGAGGCGTGGCGGCGACACTGCTATTTGGTAGTGCTGGCGGCGGCGCGGTCGCGAGGAAGACGAAGAATAGCAGCAGGCAGAGGGGCGCGGAGGGGAAAAATCCTAAGGGACGAGCCCCTCCGCTATTTAACCTCTCCCTAAAGAGGTGAGTGGGATCGCACCCTACAGATGAGCCACATGGTGAGGCCGTGTATCACCCGCCTCAGCCAATCAGTGAGGGGCCACACAGAGGGCCACAAGGCAGAGGCGATCCCATGACGCGACGCGCTGATGCGGTAAACGAGGAGGCAGGCATGATGTGACCCGCGCACAGTGATAACTGACAATTACTGCGGCGGTTACTGTGCATGCCCTTAAAATAAGATGACAAAATGATTACCCTTCACATGGGTTAGCGTACGAGAGAAGGAAGCAAGACCCGGATGGAACTGTGGTAACCCGGCCGGCAAGTGAAAACTTGAAATGTGCGAAGGGAACGTAAATCCATACAATCTGAGGTAAAGACCGGAGCACAAGATTGAACCTGATGTGGCCTCAGCGGCCAAGGCAGCTGAGACCGCACCAGCTTCGGGGACTAATGTTGGGGGGATACCCCGGGGTAGGGTCACGCCGGGGTATAAAGACCGAGTTAGCCAAGGTTCGGCAAGGCCAAAGCGAATGCTGGCCGGGTCACCTAAAGGCAGGCCGGATCACGAAGTAACCCGGACCGGGGGGGGGGGGTGATCGCCTAACTAAGTCTCAACCGACTTAAGCAGTAAGTCGGAAGTGTATGTTTACATGTATGCAGGAACAAGGGTGCCTAGATCAGCTGTGATCCGGGTCATGTTTGGCTTCTAGGAGAAGGAAGGAATCTTGCTGGTCGAAAGGAGGGTCCGGTATGCACTGCATGAGCGAAGCAGACAAGAGCGGGACCACCGGGTCATGGCCGACAGGGGTGACGACGCCCATGTCGGTTGACGCGGGCGCCGCAGAGGCTCACATAGCTAAAGCAAGTATGACGCGGGGGAAAAAGCACCCCGGTCGGCTTACCCCTTTGGGAGGAAGCATATTCTTAGGAATATGCCTCCACGTATGCCCTAGGCAGGAACCGAGCCTCCTCTATAAAAGGGGGGCTAGGGCTTCTGTAGGAGGGGTTGGTCTCTCTACAATTCTGTTTTGGGCTAGGGTTTCAGGGGTGATCTGTGGGTGAGAGTAAGAGAGCTCCTTCTTCCTCCTCTCGCCAATACAGCTCTAGGAGCACTTGTAACCTTGGAAGAAAATCAATACAAACTTCTGTGTGGAGAATCACTTCACTATCCCTCCCTGGATTCCTCTAGCGTGTATTAGTCCCCACCTTTAGCCTATCCATGGCATCTGTCGTGACAGCACCACGACAATGATAATAATGTTTCTTGTGATAGTGATATTGTTAATTTTATTCATGTTGCTACGGAAAGTTATTATGAGAGAGGGAAACATGGTTCTATGCATCTCAATATTATTAAGTTTCCCCTCTTTATGTTGAAAGTCTTGAAGTTGCACTTGTTTTGCTTTACTATGCTTATTGCTTTGTGCTTTCATGACTTGTTTCTTTACAAGATTCCTATGCATAGGAAGTGGGTTAGACTTAAATGTGTTTTGAATTTGCTTCTTGATGCTCTCTTTTACTTCAATTCATATTTCTTATGTGAGCATCTTCTCAAACTATCAAGCCTAACTTCAAGGCGTTAAAGAAAAGTACTTATTGGGAGATAACCCAAAAGTTTTAGATGAGTCTTGGAAGTTATTACCTTTGTAATAACCGCTCCTTATCCTTTTTATTTGCTTTTTGTGCCAAGAGTAACCTCTAATGAGAGTGAAGTAATGATTGGGAAAGTTGTTGTCCCGAAACAGATTTCTGTGCTTCACCGTAAAAATTAGTGAGAGATCTCTGTATGTCAGATTGAGCTGTAATTGTTTGTGCTTCTGCCCCAGGTTGTTATATAACTTTCGTTAGTTCAACACTTTTTGATTTGAGCAACAGAAGGTCTTCTAAAAAAATCGTCTTTACCTGCTAGTCTGTTTTGACAGATTTCTGCCATTATTTGCATTTGCTTCGTGTTGGTTCCTTTTTGAGTTCTTTTGGGGAATTGAGCTTTTTGAGGGAAGCGCTACAGTAGCTTATGTTTTAATGGAAGTTTATTTGGTGTTAGAACTTAACCTTAAGACTTATTTATCTTGAGTGCACTAATGTTGCTAATAAAGATTGTGTAAAGTTTTGTATGAAGGAAAATTTTCAGGTGTATGGAAGGAATGAGTAATGAGATGAAGGATGGACTAAAGCTCAAGCTTGGGGATGCCACACGTGTCACCCCAAGAAATATCCAAGAAGTACAAGCCTCAAAGCTTGGGGATGCCCAAGGCATCCCCTTCTTCATCAATAAAAATCCCAGGTTTCTTCCAAACACTTCATTTTCATTGTTTCATGCACAATTGTGTTGTTCTTGGAGCGTCTTCTTTTTCGTTTTCGTTTTGGTTTTTAGTTTGCTTGGTTTGCTTAGTTTTCTGAATAAATTGGTTGGACCCCCTCTTTCATACATTGGTTTTCAAATAGTTTGGTTTGGATTGGAAAAGAGTAGGAAAGTTCATGCTTAAGTGGTAAAGAGAGCTCGTTTTTGACTGTGGCCTATGCTTTGTCATGTCATGCTTGATATTGTTTTGGCTTTATGCTTAGTATTCTTTGCTGTAGCATGACTTGTTATAAACAATTGAGATTGCTAATGTGCCTTGGATGAATCATGCGTTGTTTTAGCATATTAAAGCATAATATAGTGGTATTCTCCTTTGATGCTTTATTTGGGTTGACTTGGCGCATGCTCACACCATGTTATGACTATCTCAAGTCACCATAGCCTTTATGATCCTTTAGTTTTCAACTTGTAGTATCACTTTATGCTTTGATCAATGATGTTTTGTCGCTCTGCATGATTATGGCCATTATTGCTCTCTTAGTTTGTCGCTCCCAGTCTTTTGCTAGCCTCCACAACAAAGTATGAGTTCCACTCATGCATCCAACTCCCTAAACCAAGTTATTCCAAAGAGTCCACCATACCTACCTACTAGCTTATGCTATTCCAAGTATATTCATGCTTTTGTTTACCTTCCACTTGTTATGAGAAAACTAGTGATTAAAGCTCTCACGAACTTGATGGCACACTTTACTTTTCGTGCCTTTAATAAAGTTGAACCATTGGGTCCTTCTTTGTTGTGTATATGCTTGCGCTTTATAAGTTGAAATTAGCAAAACATGTATCATGGGGAACGCTTTCAACATTGCACTTGTACTTTTCACCCTGTTGATATCATGTTCTATTGCTTATGGATCCCGACGGTGTGAAATAAAAGTGGAACTTGTAAGATCATGGAGTTTGTATGTGTGTTAGAGAAACGCCTGGGCCACTAGCCTAAGCCATGCCTAATCATGGTGGAAACTTGTAGCATCACCATAATGAGCACTCTATGAAGCATCCTCAATAAAAACCTATGCAAATAGCAAATGAAAAGATCGCTGAGATGCTCATTGTCTGCTTGCCTTGTCATTTTGATTATGGGAAAGCTCCCGTATCATGTGCAAGGGGTACCCCGTTGGCGGTTCTTAATGATACACACATACTTACAATGACAAGAGCTTACTCGTGACTGAAGTTGAGTAGCATGAGGATCGGTCTTCGTAAGTAAGGGGCATGAGATTTCAGTTTATAACTTGTCAAGCATATCCTCTTAGTTGTGTCACTTTAACCTTAATCACCTTAAAGATGCTTATGATAGGGGCAATGAGAGCTGAAAGCTATAAGTACCATAATTTTTGGAAGCTCTTTATGAGACTTGAATCCCTACTTCCTTTTATAAAAAGGCCTTTCTTCCACCATTATATTGAGTCTCCACCTTCTATCTTTATGCACCTACTTTGAGAGCATAGTGGCCATTCTTAGTTCTATGTGCATTGTCCCAAGACTAGTTGAGTGATGCATCACTTGATATTGCTTGTTTTAAACTATTTGTATGTAGTCACTCTTATGAACTTTGAAGGTGTCCTATGCATTTATATTTGCTACTCTATTGAGGGACAAGCTGAATACTATTATGCTATGTTTTCTTTATGTGAAACAAACAAACGTCTTGTAAAGCATTGTTATTCATGAATCTTCTGTTTGTGCCTTTTCATGTTGCATCATAGTTTCTTTGTCTTATTGCTAGAACTTTGTTTTTCATGTTATGATTGAAGTACTATGATCCTAGCTATCCATGTTTTACAAATACTTTGATCAAGTTTATGATGGTGCATGTCACCTAAAAAATTATTCTTTCTTTTTATCACTTACCTACTCGAGGACGAGCAGGAGTTAAGCTTGGGGATGTTGATACATTACAAATGTATCTATAATTTTTGATGTTCCATGCTTGGTTTTATCTACTTTCTTATGTTTTGTCCACACTTTGGAGTACTTTTCATATGATTTCTTGGACTAACCTATTAACAAGAGCCACAGTGCCAGTTGCCTGTTTTCTGCTGTTTTTGGTTCCAGGAAAGTCAGAAAATCAATATTCTCGGAATTGGACGGAACAAAAGCCAAAGTTCCTATTTTACCAGAAGACTCATGGAGCCAAAATACGAGATGGAGAAGGGCCAGGGCCTAGCCACACACCCCGAGGCGCGGGCTAGCCCTACCCGCGCCACTAGGTGGTGTGGGCCCCCTGGCACTCCACCGACCTTGCCTCCTTTGCCTATAAGAGCCTCTCGATACCAAAACCCTAAAACATCAAGCCTCCAGCCACAAAAAGTTCCTCAGCACCGCCGCCACCGAAGGGGAGATTCGGGGGACAGAAAGTCTCTGTTCCGGCACCCTGCCGGGACGGGGAAGTGCCCCCGGAGCCATCTCCATCGATCTCCACCACCATCTCCATCACCATTGCTGATTCCCATGATGAGGAGGGAGTAGTTCTCTCTCGAGGCTAAGGATTCTACCGGTAGCTATGTGTTCATCTCTCTCTATGCGTGATCATATTGTGATCATGAGCTTGTAATCTATAGATCTATTCTGCTACTCAAGTGCTTTAATGAATCTATGCTCTCCCCATGTGTGTGAAAGTGACAGCGTGCTCACCATGGTGGCACTTAGGCTAGAGATTACAAATACTTGTTATGAGTTATATTTGGAGTTGGATGTCTTTATGAAATTGTGGTGTTTGTTGGACTCATCTAGTACTCAAGGTGACAGTGTGGGGTTATCTAGATGGGAAAGGCTTACTTTGAGGTGTGCTGTTATAGCCCTACCATCGATTAGAGTGTTCAACCAGAGAGTAGTTCAACGTAGTATCATAAAGAAGAATATATTTATATGAGAGTGTTCACTGGTGAAAGTATGATCCCTAGGCCTTGTTTCTAAGCATTGATACACCGTTTGCAATTAGATCTGTTACATGTTTGCTTCCTTCCATCTTTATTTCAGTTTGCCTTTAGTCTTTTCCATGCCATCAAGTTATATTCTAGCACCGTTACCACTTATAATTATCCATACCACTTGTATTTCACTATCTCTTCACCGAACTAGTGCACCTATACACCTGACAAGTGTATTGGGTGTGTTGGGGACACAAGAGACTTCTTGTATCTTGATTGCAGGATTGCTTGAGAGGGGATACCTTTGACCACTTCCTCCCTGAGTTCGATAAACCTTGGGTGATCCACTTAAGGGAAAACTTGCTGCTGTTCTACAAACCTCTGCACTTGGAGGCCCAACAACTGTCTACAAGAATAGAAGTACGTAGACATCAAGGACGCATGCGCAGGACGACCGGGTAGCGCGGGCGGTAGTACCACTAGCCCAAATTAGGAAACCCCTTTTCTTTTTCTTTTTAAACCAAATAAGCGGCAGATTCAAAATGCAATAACTTGAGCTAGGAAACTCTGATTGACTCGAAACCAATTTTGTTGGAAAGGGGACGACAAGAGCTAACCTCACTTGGTGAGAGTACGGAAAACCCCTAAGATCAAAAACTCAATAAGGTAGAAAAGGGAAATCTGATTTTGATAAACAAGAGCTTGTAAAGAAGATTACCACAAGCTCTATATCCTCACATGGATAGGACCAATAAACAACCAAGAAGGATGATGCTAAGAATGAAATGGTTTGAGCTCTCTCCAAAAGGTATGATCGAGTTACTCACTTGAGAGACCCTCTTGATAGTACGGCTATCTATCCTAAACCCGGTCACCCAACTAACAACATGAGACCGGCAAAAGGAAAAACCTATCAAGAATACCTTTGTCTTGAGCATACTTTGACCTTGTCTTCATCAATCCATGATCACCGAGGATGGAAAGCATCAAACATGAGATCTTCTAGAGATGGCTCAGTTTGAGCTTGCACAACGCATCATTTTAAACATTTCATCTACCTTGAAGCCAACACATGCTCCAAGCGATGCCAATGGACAATTCATATAAGTGCAACTTAATACAAACATTAGTCCATAAGGATTGTCATTAATTACCAAAACCACACATGGGGGCCCACATGCTCTTTCAATAAGACTCCCACTCCACCTGCAACATATCACAAGAACATGTTTTTTGTACATTTCGACTCGTGGTTAAAACATTCTGGGAAGTGATGCAAAGACAAACATTTACCTGCTCGAGCGTAAGAGCATCGAAATTGTTCGTGTACTTCATGTACATGGCATCAACATCGCTAGTCATCTCCGACATGACGTCCCACTTGTAAGCCCAAGTGGCGAGGCGTAGAGGGTGTCTCCCAAACTCCGGCCAAGGAAGGTAGCCCACGTGTTTCGGACGCCCTACTAGTAAACGATCCCAACTCCATACTGAGAGGAGAACCATAGCACCACATATTCTGGTGTTATCACTTGACCTACAACAAGCATCATCCAACTGCAAGTAAACGAAAAAAAGGTCAGGATATGATATGTGTGGAGTGAAAATGTACAAATGAACTAAGTGTGAGAGAGTGATTACCTGCCAGTACAAGTAGGCAAGAGTTGTCGAACCCCATATAATATTGCTATCAAAGTGTGTTAGAGCCTTCAGCCACATCTACTGAGCGGTCCTACCTTCGCTGTTAGCAAACAGAGTCCTAGAGAGGACATACCAGGCGTACGCACGAGCATGTATCTCGATCACCTCAACCTTGGCTGGCTCCGGGCAATGTGCAAAGTTCTGCACAATCCACGCATATGTCGCGCCTATTGGGACTCTACCTTTACTCTTGTCTTCAAGTTCTATAGGAGCCATACCAATAAGTAGCTGCATCTTATGGTGCCATCCGTCAGAATCTGTGTTCATACACAAAGGGTTCCTCACGATAGGAAGTCCAAAGATCATGAAAACATCCTAAAGAGTAGGGGTGATCTCACCAGTCTGGAGGTGGAAAGTGTGCGTCTCCGGCCTCCACCGATCGACAAATGTGGTGATGGCAGTCGCATTGAGGTTTGGTGTCGACTGGCTCACAAGCGTGATGAAAGGGAGGAGGCCTAGCTGCTGGATGTATGGAGTGTATCTGTCGTCGTACGACATCTCACTCGAGGACGCGCCATGAGACCGAATCTTGAGGGGACGAAGCTTCTACATACATACAAGTCAAAAGATTATGCTTCTTTACGGGTCCAACACAATTGAATCAATAGAAAATTTTAAACAAACAAGTCCAACTATGGTTTCATTATCATATGCTTCTCCGCCATCAAGTATCCCTAGTGTTTTGTATCATAATAATCATCAAGTAGCCACACCATCCTACTGATACATTGCAAATGTATCTATAATTTTTGATGTTCCATGCTTGGTTTTATCTACTTTCTTGTGTTTTGTCCACACTCTGGAGTACCTTTCATATGATTTCTTGGAATAACCTATTAACAAGAGCCATAGTGCCAGCTGCCTGTTTTCTGCTGTTTTTGGTTCCAGGAAAGTCAGAAAATGAATATTCTCGGAATTGGACGGGACAAAAGCCCAAGTCATTATTTTACCAAGGGACACCTGGAGCCAGAATACGTGACGGAGAGGGGCTAGGGCCCAGCCACACCACCTGGCCGCGCGGGCTGGGCCTGGCCGCGCCAGGGGTGGTCTGGCCGCCCCAAACACCCCCTCGGTCTTCCTCTTCGCCTATAAGAAGCCTTCTAACCTAAAAACTCTAGGGGGTTCGATGTAATGGCATCAGATTGTTAGTGCATGGTGCCTAGTATCTTCTATTAGTGCTTTATGACTTTGTTGCGACTTGTTATGCTTAGTGCTTGTCTCTAGGGCCCGAGTGCCATGATTTCAGATCTGAACATGTTATTGATTCATTATGATAGTATTGTTTATGGTCTTACCTGCAAGTTGTTTACACACATTGTTGTCCAGAACCAATGGCCCCGAAGTGACAGAAATCGGGATAACCGGAGGGAATGGCTTTGATGTGAGGATCACATGTGTTCACGGAGTGTTAATGCTTTGCTCCGGTGCTCTATTAAAAGGAGCACCTTAATTGCCAGTAGTTCCCTTGAGGCCCCGCTGCAAACGGGCTGGTAGGACAATAGATGTTGTGCAAGTTCTCATTGCGAGCACGTATGACTATATATGGAACACATGCCTAGGATTATCTAGTACCTGGATGCTTTATCTTATTTATCTGCAATTGCCCTATGTTCTGATTGCTATGTGAATTGTCTTGTCCATGCAACGCCCGTCCATCCATCCCTATGCCTACCGCGCTTTGATCCTACTGTTTACTGCTATTGTTACTACTGTCTTTACTTTACTACTACTGTTACTTCACTATTCCTACTACAAAATTGTTGCTACTGATAAACTGTTGTGAGAAAGATTGTTTCCAGGTGCAGCTGAATTGACAACTCAGTTGTTAAGGCTTATAAATATTCTTTGGCTCCCCTTGTGTCGAATCAATAAATTGGGTTTCACTTCCCTCGAAAATACTGCGATACACCCCCTATACTTGTGGGTCATCAAGACTATTTTCTGGCACCATTGCTGAGGAGCATAGCTTTATTTATCAAGTTCACTTGGAATCACTATTGCTCCAGCTTAGTTTATTTCTGTCTTGTTTGCTTGTTTCTTTATCAAAAATACAAAAAAAAAGTTCCTACTCTAGTTGTTATTTTCGTTGGTCTGTTATTGTCTTGCTTTATCATGCTCTTTATCAATGGTTTTTTTTGAAACTGAATCTTATTGGCAAGGTGGGTTCACAGAAGAACAAAAATATTATTATAAGGAACACCGCTTGTCACAAAAAGGGAAACACTTATGGGAACAAATTTATAAATTGTATACCATTGCTAGAAACGTGTGCTCTACTTATAATGTTACTTATTGCTTTGATAAATCTTGTTGCTGTAAGAGGTATAAACACCTCCCTTTTCAATGTGAGTATAATGATAATGTTACCATATCTTATTATGTTAAAGGAAATTATGACTTTTATGATGTGGAACAAATTGAAGAATTTATTGCTTGGAAGGGTGCATTTGAACTTGCTAGTTTGCTTGAAAATATTGATGATTCACCTTATAAATATGAGGTTTATGATATACTTAGATTTTGCTTTGATAATTACAAGGAAGAAAATGGCTATATTCTTGAATATATTAATAGATGATTTCCACAAATGGAAGAGACTAATGCGTTGCAGGATCTTATGGAAGAAGAAATTGATGAACCTGAAAGCTCATTAGATGAAAAAGAGGAGGTGAGTGATGAACAAAAGGAGGAAGAATGGATTAGCTACCCATGCATACCTTCTAATGAGAGTAACTCTTTATCCCTTACATTATTTGATTGTCCCTCATGCTTACCAAAGGAGGATGAATGTTATGCTCATGTTATCTGTGATAATCCTTTATTTTTGCCTAACTTCGAGATGCATGGTACTAAAGAGTTTTGCTTAGAAAATGTTAATGATAAAGCTCTAGATGATGGTCCTATATTGAATGATCAGCCATCTTGTTATAGAATTGTTAAAAGTGGGTTTGAAGGTTTTAATCCCACTATTTTTAAGCTTGATAAAAATTATGTGTTTGTAGATCATGAAGAACATGCTTTATGTGCTAGTTATATTGTTGAGTTTATTCATGAGGCTACTGAAAATTATTATGAGAGAGGAAAATATGGTTGTAGAAGTTTTCATGATATTGAAACACCTCTCTATGTGCTGAAAGTTTTGAAATTACTCTTGTTTTATCTTCCTATGCCTGTCACTTTGTTCTTTGCGAATTTATTTGCATACAAGATTCCTATGCATAGGAAGTGGGTTAGACTTAAATGTGTTTTGAATTTGCTTCTTGATGCTCTCTTTTACTTCAATTCATATTTCTTATGTGAGCATCCTCTCAAACTATCATGCCTAACTTAAAGGCGTTAAAGAAAAGTACTTATTGGGAGATAACCCAAAAGTTTTAGATGAGTCTTGGAAGTTATAACTTCAGTAATAATCGCTCCTTATCCTTTTTATTTGCTTTTTGTGCCAAGAGTAACCTCTAATGAGAGAGAAGTAATGGTTGGGAAAGTTGCTGTCCCGAAACAGATTTCTATGCTTCACCGTAAAATTCGTGCAAAATCTCTGTACGTACTTTTGAGGCGTGAATTTTTTTGCTTCTGACCCAGGTTGTTATCTAACTTTTGTTAGTTCAAAACTTTTAGATTTGAGCAACAGAAGGTCTTCGAAAAAATTCGTCTTTATCTGCTGGTCTGTTTTGACAGATTTCTGCCATTATTTGCATTTGCTTCTTCTTGGTTCCTTTTTGAGTTCTTTTGGGGAATTGAGCTTTTTGAGGGAAGTGCTACAGTAGCTTGTGTTTTAATGGAAGTTTTATTGGTGTTGGAACTGAACCTAAAGACTTATTATCTTGAGTGCACTAATGTTGTTAATAAAGATTGTGTGAAGTTTTGTATGAAGGAAAAATTTCAGGTGTATGGAAGGAATAAGTAATGAGATGAAGAATGGACTAAAGCTCAAGCTTGGGGATGCCACGCGTGTCACCCCAAGAAATATCTAAGAAGTACAAGCTTAAAAGCTTGGGGATGCCCAAGGCATCCCCTTCTTCATCAATAAAAATCCCAGGTTTCTCCCAAACGCTTCATTTTTATTGTTTCATGCACAGTTGTGTTGTTCTTGGAGCATCTTCTTTTTCGTTTTTGTTTTGGTTTTTTGTTTGCTTTGCTTTCTTAGTTTTCTGAATAAATTGGTTGGACCCCCTTTTTAATACATTGGTTTTCAAATAGTTTGGTTTGGATTGGAAAAGAGTAGGAAAGCTCGTGCTTAAGTGGTAAAGAGAGCTTGTTTTTTACTGTGGCCTATGCTTTGTCATGCCATGCTTGATATTGTTCTGGCTTTATGTTTAGTGATCTTTGTTGTAGCATGCCATGTTATAAACAATTGAGATTGCTTAATGTGCCTTGAAAGAATCATGCGTTGTTTTAGCATATTAAAGCATAGTATTGTGGTATTCTCCTTTGATGCTTTATTTGGGTTGAGTTGGCACATGCTCACACCATGTTATGACTATCCCAAGTCACCATAGCCTTTATGATCCTTTATTTTTCAACTTGTAGTATCACTTTATGCTTTGATCAATGATGTTTTGTCGCTCTGCATGATTATGGCCATTATTGCTCTCTTAGTTTGTCGCTCCCAGTCTTTTGCTAGCCTCCACAACCAAGTATGAGTTCCACTCATGCATCCAACTCCCTAAACCAAGTTATTCCAAAGAGTCCACCATACCTACCCATTAGCATATGCTATTCCAAGTATATTCATGTTTTTGTTTACCTTTCAAATTAAACTTGTTATGAGAAAACTAGTGATTAAAGCTCTCACGAACTTGATGGCACACTTTACTTTTTTGCATTTAATAAACTTGAACCGTTGGGTCCTCCTTTGTTGCGTATATGCTTGCACTTTATAAGTTGAAATTAGCAGAACCATGTATCATGGAGAATGCTTTCAACATTGCACTTGTACTTTCTACCCCATTGATATCATATTCTTTTGCTTATGGATCTCGGCGGTGTGAAATAAAAGTGGAACTTGTAAGATCATGGAGTTTGTATGTGTGTTAGAGAAACGCCTGGGTCCCTAGCCTAAGCCATGCCTAATCATGGTGGAAACTTGCAGCATCACCATAATGAGCACTCTATGAAGCATCCTCAATAAAAACCTATGCAAATAGCAAATAAAAAGATCGCTGAGATGCTCATTGTCTGCTTGCCTTGTCATTTTGATTGTGGGATAGCTCCTATATCATGTGCAAGGGGTACCCTGTTGGCGGTTCTTTATGATACATATGTACTTACAATGACAAGAGCTTACTCGTGACTAAAGTTGAGTAGCATGAGGTTCGGTCTTCGTAAGTAAGGGGCATGAGATTTCGGTTTATAACTTGTCAAGCATATCCTCTTAGTTGTGTCACTTTAACCTTAATCACCTTCAAGATGCTTATGATAGGGGCAATGAGAGCCGAAAGCTATAAATACCATAATTTTTGGAAGCTCTTTATGAGACTTGAATCCCTAGTTCCTTCTATGAAGGCCTTTCTTCCACTTATATATTGAGTCTCCACCTTCTATCTTTATGCACCTACTTTGAGAGCATAGTGGCCATTCTTAGTTCTATGTGCATTGTCCCAAGAATTGTTGATTGATGCATAACTTGATATTGCTTGTTTTAAACTATTTGTATCTAGTCACTCTTATGAACTTTGAAGGTGTCATATGCATTTATATTTGCTACTCTATGAGGGACAAGCTGAATACTATTATGCCATGTTTTCTTTATGTGAAACAAACAAACGTCTTGCAAAGCATTGTTATTCATGAATCTTTTATTTGTGCCTTTTTCATGTTGCATCATAGTTTCTATGTCTTATTGCTAGAACTTTGTCTTTCATGTTATAATTGAAGTACTATGATCCCAGCTTTGAATGTTTTACAAATACTTTGATAAAGTCTATGATGGTGCATGTCACCTCAAAAATTATTCTTTCTTTTCATCACTTACCTACTCGAGGACGAGCATGAGTTAAGCTTGGGGATGTTGATACATTGCAAATGTATCTATAATTTTTGATGTTCCATGGTTTGTTTTATCTACTTTCTTGTGTTTTGTCCACACTTTGTAGTACTTTTCATATGATTTTTTGGACTAACCTATTAACAAGAGCCATAGTGCTAGTTGCCTGTTTTATCCTTTTTTGGTTCTAGGAAAGTCAGAAAATGAATATTCTCGGAATTGGATGGGACAAAAGCCAAAGTAATTATTTTACCAAGGGATACCTGGAGCCAGAATACGAGACGGAGAGGGGATGGGGCCCAGCTACACCACCTAGTCGCGCGGGCTGGGCCTGGCCGCGCCAGGGGGTGGTCTGGCCACACCAGACACCCCCTCGGTCTCCCTCTTCGCCTATAAGAATCCTTCTGACCTAAATACTCTGGGGGTTCGACGTTTTTCTAGAAGGAGTTCCGCTCTGCCGCCACCACCAGATTCCATGAAACAGCACCAGAAACTCCGTTCTGGCACCCTGCCGGGACGGGGAATTGGAGGAGATCATCGCCATCATCATCACCATCGCTTCTCCATCGACCATCCATGTTTCCCCATCTATGAGTGAGTAATCCCCCGCTGTAGGCTATGGGGATGGTAGGGATTGGATGAGATCGTTCATGTAATGGCATTAGATTATTAGTGCATGGTGCCTAGTATCTTCTATTAGTGCTTTATGACTATGTTGCGACTTGTTATGCTTAATGCTTGTCACTAGGGCCCGAGTGCCATGATGTAGCACCCCGATAAAATCACTAGTAGAAAATCGTGATGTTTTTGTTTTGTGCATCATCATGACCGCATGCTCATGTCATCATGCCACATTGCATTTGAGCATCGTCATATCATCCTGCATTTGTTTGCCTAAAACTATTTTTAAAAGTCTATCTTTGTTTTCTAAATATCCCCCACCTTTATTTCAAATCAAAACCTAGGTTCTTTCCAGATCTTTTATTTGTCTAAAAACTAAATACAAAAGTCTTTTAAATAAATCAATAAAACTTATAATATTTTAGGGGAGGCCGCCAGCCGCGAGGCCCAAAGCCCAGTAGCCAGCAGCCTACTACCCTCCCCAAACCCTAGAACCGCACCTAGTGCTGCACCCGACCCGCCGCCACACCCCAACCCACCAGCCGCCGCAGTGCTTGCAGACAACATGCTCACGTTGCACCCATCCCACCCACGCGGCACACACGAACGGTCCACGCACACTACTCTCACACGCCACGGCCACCTAATCCACCGCCCACCATCCCGCACACCATCTCCACATATTGCTCGTCCTAGGCCCCACCACTCGACCCCTCCCGTACATAGCGGTCGAACCACCTACCTCGTCTCGCTCGCTGCCCCGCCGCGAGGGAGAGCCCTGCTCGATCCCCATGGCGCCGCTGCCCCGGCCGCTCGCTGCCTCGCCTCCTCAGATCCCCTCCGCCCTGCGACCTCCTCCTCGCCGTCAGAGCCTCGACCCGCGACCACCCCTGCAGCGTTCATCCTGCCATCGAGCCCGGCCACGCCCACTGTGACGCCGCGCCCTTGCCCGACCTCTGCGAGCCAGCTGCACCGGCCACCGCCGCCCGTCGGCCTCATCCCGCGCGTCGGCGCCGAGGCCGCCCCACCTGCAACCGTCGCCGCCGCAAGAACTCCACCTCGGCACCTCCCCACCACGACCGCGACACGGGAGCCACACATCCCTCCTCGACGTGCCCCCTCTCTGCACTCCATCACCAGCGAGCCGCCCTACCTCGGCTCTCTCCACGCGACCTCCTCGCACGGACGCCACCGCCCCTGCACCCTTCTTCCTCCCCTGCCGCGGGCACCTCCCTCAACCCTCTCCAAGTTTCGTAGCCCGCCTCTGTCCGCAACCTCGCTGCCCCGGAGCTCCGTCCCACCTCCTCTCTGTCGACCCCGATCCCCGCTGTCGTGGTGTTGCTTGTGGTGTTGCACGTGGTGTTGTTTGTGCTATGTCCTCGCTGGTACCTGTTGACCAGGGCCTTCTACACGACCTCCAGCGCTTCATCCGTGGCTCCCTGGCGAGGTAAATTGTGATGTGTGTATGTGTGTTGATGTGACTATCATCGGCTACCATGGGAGTACGGTTAATGACGACATGGGCTACCTCTCGGTGAACAAAGTTGAACAAGGGGTCTTGGTGATGCACGAACAAACTACTTCGAGGGCCAACATACGACAAGATCTTCCTCGCCCGTCAAGACCGGCTCGATGCCGATGGTTCCGAGGGATGCACATGGTGTCACTCAAGACCCTTTCCGGACCTCAACCCCAAAGACCGAATCCTGGACGCGTCAAGGTCTCCTTCACGGATACGAAGCCCCGCTCCTAGGGTCCGAAGTTCGAACCCTGAACCCCGTCGAATCCTCAGAGACCAAGACCATTGGTGCTGAACCCTATGTGATTCCCTTATCCGAGACCCCTATTTTTATAATATGACATCTACTTGTCGCATATTAAATTGTTCATGTCGCATGCATATTATGGGTGTTTGGGGCTAATTCGACAATTGTCCTAAATTAAATATGGAGACCATATGCGGGCTATTCTAGCCTTATAATGGCTCCATTTAAATTTGTGTAGTGAACCGATGCCATGTTTTGCCTTGTTAATACAACATTTAAATTGCGGGGTAGCTAAACAACGTGAACCTCCTAATCAATTGTCGGGACCCTGGTTCCGGTTAATATTGCCTAATTGCACCGTATCACTGCCATGTCATGCACCATACCTGCATCATGCCCGATCTTCTGCCGTAGTATTAAATAGTGTATCCGGTGTTTCTTCTAGTGCTTTGCTTCTTCGCGGATTAGGCCGATGATATGCGAGTGTCGACCTGATCTTCGGATGAACCTTCGACAGTGTTTCCCAGGCGAGCATCTCCCTCTTTCTACCTATTTTTCTTTTATAGTCTTTATTTCCTCCTGTTGATCTATTGCTATCCTTGTTGCGATGCTTTAGTTTCCGTGCACCATTTATACTCTTTGCAGCCCCTATATTGCCATGGACACATCCTATTGCCTGTTGTTTGATAGATAGTCGGCCTTGCGAGTCGTAGTTGCTTGCTTATGTGTTGCTTCGCATCGTTGTCGTTCCACCGTTGACGGCAGGTTGGCACATGACAAATGATGGAGATGCTTTACGGTGGAGAGGATCATGATTTTAAATAAAACTATTAAATTGCAGGGATAACTAATGAAAGAGGCACCGGTGGGCAGTATATGCTATTTGGTTTTTCATGTCCACTTGTGTCTCGTAGGCCCCGAGTACTTGGTACATGTTCCTTGATTATTCGCACTATCCACATCCGGGAGACCCTATGGATCCCCCTTAGCCAGATCTTGATTCATTTCTTATTTCTTGGGGCCACAAACTAGTTTGGGGCTTTATTACTATCCTGTACCTATGTCATGCTTTACTGCTTTATTTACGATTGTGCGTGGAGCACCTGTACTGTTTTGGAACGTGGAATGTTTTCGCGGTATCGACAAGCCCAGTCACACTTTCGGGTTCCCAGTCGTTTACAGCCATTGTCACAAACCCTGGGTCTATCTCGGAGCCGGCCAACTTCGTTGCGGGTAGCTTAGTGGGGTGGCCCCCTGAAATATTTTATGAATCCTGTGATTGCTTTGTCGTGAAAGCCTCGTTGGGTTTTGATTTGGTTTTTCCGAGGTTGATCGTGTGTGTGTTGCTATTTGTGCACCCCTGCAGGGTAAATCTTTCTGAAAGCCGTGTCCGCGGTTATGGACGACTTGGAGCACAGTATCTCGATCATAGACAAGCATAACTAAAGTAGTGCTATAAATTTGACTTAATATGTGACTAGTAATCAGCTTTACTACAATGGAATGGATAATAAAAGTGCCAACAACTGGTGGAATTGGGGGGTATCGTGTCATGTTATACCTTCCTAGTAAGTATGGCAACTCCAATGGACTAAAATAAAAGTGCCAACAACTGCTGGGTTTGGGATGTCACATGCTAATTGTATCTGACTAGTAAGTACTGCAACTACAACTAAATGGTTAACCAAAACTGCCCACTACTTATGCTATCAGGATGACTCATGCTATCTATATGTGACTAGTAAGTGCTACAACTATAATAGAATGAATAAAACTGCCAACTGTGTGAGTTCCTCGGTTTGACTTCCTCGTTTGGTCTCGAGGGGGAATACTAGGATGGGTATATATGATTGGTGTTAGTATAAGGTTGGTTCCGAATAGGTCTTTCTTATCTCTCTCTAATAGCCGACAGTTAATCGAGTCTCTATAGGTTGTTTAGTGCATGCTTCGCTGCCGCTTCAGTCCACCATACCTATGTAGGAGAGAGCCGCCGAATTCTAGCCTCGCCGTGTACTGGCCTTAGTACTGACGCTCCTCTTTTTCCCTTCGCCCTTTGTCGACACCCTTTTTGTTTAGCAGGTACGAGTTCGACATCGTTAGCAGGGTTACCCTTCCGGCTTGGCCTGGGCAGGGTTATGGACGCCATTGGTTATTCTTCAGGGCTCTTAGCCCCATTTGCATCTTATCCGTACTCGGATGTTGTATCGTTTTCGAGGTGATTTGGATCTTTGTAATGTATATCTGTATCCTTGACTCGATGAGTCGTTGTCGTATATATATGTTCTGTGGGTCCCATCGTGGATATTGTGTAATGATATTACTTCGTTTTCCACCCGCACGCAAGTGCCTGGTGGGAATCTTTGAATCGTTCCTATGCGGGTTTGGCGGGAATCGCTGAAACTTGCATAGTGCCGATTCGAGGGTGTTACACATGATTTCAGATCTGAACATGTTATTGATTCATTATGATAGTATTATTTATGGTCTTACCTACAAGTTGTTTACACACATTGTTGTCCGGAACCAAAGGCCCCAAAGTGATAGAAATCGGGATAACCGGAGGGAATGGCTTTGATGTGAGGATCACATGTGTTCACAGAGTGTTAATGCTTTGCTCCGATGCTCTATTAAAAGGAGCACCTTAATTGCGAGTAGTTCCCTTGAGGCCCGCTGCAAACGGGCTGGCAGGACAAAAGATGTTGTGCAAGTTCTCATTGCGAGCACGTATGACTATATATGGAACACATGCCTAGGATTATCCAGTTCTTGGATGCTTTATCTTATTTATCTGTAATTGCCCTATGTTCTGATTGCTATGTGAATTGTCTTGTCCATGCAACGCCCGTCCATCCATCCCTATGCCTACCGCGCTTAGATCCTACTGTTTACTGCTATTGTTACTACTGTCTTTACTTTAGTACTGCTGTTACTTTACTATTCCTACTACAGAACTGTTGCTACTGATAAACTGTTGTGAGCAAGATTGTTTCCAGGTGTAGCTGAATTGACAACTCAGCTGTTAAGGCTTATAAATATTCTTTGGCTCCCCTTGTGTCGAATCAATAAATTGGGTTTCACTTCCCTCGAAAATACTGCGATACACCCGCTATACTTGTGGGTCATCACCTACATATACATTCCAAACATCAATAAATATGTGAGTGGTTCATCATATGTGGCCATTGTTTCAATTTCTACAAGAAACTACAAAGGATATGGGAGCATATTATTCATAAATTTATACAAATCCATATACGACCATCATATGTGGCCATTGTTTCATTTTCTACAAGAAACTACAACGGATATGGGGCATATTATTCATACATTTATACAAATCCATATACAATCATCATATGTGGCCATTATTTCAATTTCTACAAGAAACTACAAAGGATATGAGAGCATATTATTCATATATTTATACAAATCCACATACCACCATCATATAAAAAGCAAATCAACAACACACTTGCATTCCCCAACAAATATAACTAACATACAACTATCGAGTAACAAAAAAACATGAACAAGTCGGCCTAAATATGAATCCATCTAGACCTAGAGTTCCAAAAAAATAAGACTAGAATGTGCAAGATTTTTTGGACGAAAAAGAGGGGATCAGAGGAGAATACCTCGAGGGGGAGATTGGGGAGCAAATCCACGGCAAAATCCCTCGGACCTGTTGGGTTTTAGGGGTGGATTTGAGAGGGAGGGGAACCAGGGCCGCCACCTGGGTGTTCTTCTGTGTTGACGAGCTGGAGCGAGTGGATCGGGGTGGGGAGGGGGGCCGCACGGCTGGGGATATGTCCCGAAGTGTAGCGCCTAAGGGAAAGATGCTACACTTAGGGGCATAGCGTCTAGGCGTTACATGGCCAGGTTTAAGCCTCGACATTACATGGCCCGGGTGGGGCCAGGGAGGGCCAGGCAGGTGCCACGCTGGCAGGAGCATAGCGCCTTGCTAACTGGCGCTACACAGTAGAGCATAGCTCCTATCTGTTAGGCACTACCCAAAAGGGTTAGTGGCGTGAAATTATTTCACCTAGAGTTTATTTCGTGAAATCCTTTTGAATTTAGGTTATTTTTGTCCATTCCGTTGCACAAGATGGACTGGTCGATGCAAAGCCAATGATGGCTGACGGGCCCACGTGTAAACCTCCCCTAGTTTCGTGTACCATGTATCGTCCATGCATGGCTCCCTTCACATCAGCGTATGGTCTGATCTTGACATGTCACTCTCTCTCCCACAGCACCAGCCACAGTCACGCACGTCTGAGCCCGAGGCGGGGCTCACGTCAGGGCAAGTAAGGGAAACCGCCCTACCGTGTTTTTTTTGGCTAAAAAAGAACGGTATATATTTTTTATGATATAATTTTTGATATTTTCTACTCATTAAAACGGACTTTCTGGTCACACATGAATTTAGATTTGGACGTTTAAATAGAAAAAAATGAAAGTTTGGAAAAATGCCTCCAACTTTTATGTTTTGATTCTTTTTCATTTGGCATCATCTTCCTGAAGGCTTTTGTTGATGTATAAGAAGTGATCCTGGAGGAACACATTTCTGTTGGTTTGTCCTTCGTTCCACATGCCATCTGCCTCCTCAAGATTTTTGATTCTCTTTTTCCTCACACCCCGGACAGCCTTTTGATGGATTATTTTTTGGATCGCAATCTCCGTGTTTCAACCAGATGTGAGCTAGCGCTGCAGAAAAGCCCTAGCATTGTGCTACAATATTTCGTTCATATGTGATCTATAGCTTGCAAGATTTCTTCAGCTTGGGCGCTTGGCTCCCTTCCTTCAACCTCTATTCTAGCTTAATTTCTTCAGTTGTTGATGATTTCACAGGACCGGACAGCCACATGCCATGATGAACTGGGTAGCTGCAGCAGTCGTGGCAACATTGCTGCTCGATGTGGCGGCCGGGCAGCCGTCCTAGCGTTGAAGCTGGAGCGACGGCTAGTCAACGCCTCGACTAGGCAGCTAGTGGCGATCGATGCACCAAGACAAACCTAGGTGGTGGAGCAGTTCAGCTCCCGGTGAGCACAAGTACCTAGCCGGAGGTAGTAGTACTCTCTCCGTCCCAGTTTAAAGCCTACGTCGATATACCTAGTTCGCTAATTTAACTAATAAAATATTAATTACTTAACATAAAAATTATGTTCCTTGAACGTTTTCTTGTGGTTAAAAGCATAACAACTAAATTCGGTGGCACTCTAAGAGCAAGTAAGTCAACTGGCTATAAGGCTAAGAGATAAAATATTATAGTTTTAGGATGTGGAGGAGAGAGATTGTAAGCGAGCTATAAGGCTTTTTACAATGGGGTGTATCTTAGCACGTTACTATAAGAGTATAAATATCTACGAGAACAACCTCTCCAATGGTTGTATCTTAGAGGTTGTATCTTAATTTAATGTTTTGCTCTCAGGCATGATTTGATTGGGCAATCAATTCTTTTTCCTATGATTGCGTGTAAGGGTGTATCTTAGCTAAGTCGTTTCACAATGATAGTCTCTAAGCGCAGTATCATAGGCAAAATGCCTATGTGGCACCATATTTAATGATGAAATAGAGTGGTGTCGTATCTTAGCTAAGATACATCTCTTGCACGTAGTCATAGGCAAAAACAAGTAGTAGAGCAATCACATGCATGCATGAGGCTAAAATCATTAAATTAAGATACAACCTTAAAAAACAATGCATTGTAGAGGTATTTCTTAGATATTTTGCCTATGGTAACATGCTAAGAAACCCTCTATTGTCAAGGCCAACAATACCCTATCTCCTCCTTGATTAACATGACACATAAGCATTTTGCCTAGGACGCCACGCTAAGAGACTCCCATTGTCAAAGGCCGAGCTAGCTCTAGCACGCGCCCCTAGTCAGGTTGTAAGAGTGAAATATGGCCACACATTGATTAAATAATAGACTTTTAACTATTATACAAGTGGGCTATAGGAATGACTATAGATGACATCACACTTTCTTATAGCCAACAACTGGCTATATTATTAAACTTGCTCTAAGCAACTAAGAAAATCAGGATGTTCAGTCCTAGATTGTTCAAGAGGGGACAGTGACATGGGCAGAGCTCCCTTTAGGGAAAGCTAGGGCGGCCACCCTACCTTGTTTTTTCCACAAAGAACAGTATATATGTATGTATTTTTTTGGTTATATAATTTTCTCTATTTTCTGTTCATTAAAACAGACTTTCTAATCACATACGGACTTGGATTTGGACGTTTAAATAGGCTAATGAAAGTTTTGAAAATTTTCTACAACTTTTATGTTTTGATTCTTTTTCATTTGGCATTATCTTCCTGATGCCTTTCTCCGATCTATAAGAACTGGTCCTAGAGGGACACATTTCTGGAAATTTCGAATTTCACTACATACTATTTGTCTAATATCCATGCAATTACTATACATCATAGTATAAATAGAAAACTAGTGAACTCTTACAACTATTAATATGTTAGTCCCAAAAAATATAATAAAAGTTGTGAAATATCATAAATACTAACATAACAAACTTTAAAAACACATAGACATGTTCCTATGAGTGTGCTATATTGAGCAAGAGATATTCAGAAGTCTTGGTTAAATTAAGAAAGGTTTAAAAAAAAAATCTAGAGCTTTGCCATTGACTAGGACCTACCGAAGGCATTAAAGCTTTATTATTAGTAGGCTCATAGGTTCTACTTCTATTTACATAAGTTTCTTTTATCTTGTATTTGTAGCTTTTATTTTGTGTTGTGTGATCAGATGTTGATTGCAATCCTTAAGTAATTGACAAACATGATTTTTATTCAATACAAATATTGGGAGGGGGCATCTGCCCTCCCACCACATGGTTTTAGTTAAATAATGATACATGTCTATGAATTCATCGTACCAAACTTTTGAACCGTCCTTCTCCAATGGGAAGTGATATTACATAGGCACATTCTATAAGAAATCTCACTGAATTTTATAGCTACTCACCTTTTATATCTTCCTCATTGATGTTCCAATTTAATTGTCATAAATTTCAAGACGTAAATGACCAAATTGCAATGAATCAACAATTTCTATACATAAGATGCGCACAATATAGCACTATCATTTTCTTGCATGATTATTCATTGGTGAGCACTGCATAACCGCTATGCTCCACAAACTTGAAGTATCATCTTCAATTCCTTGAAGTGTCGAGCTACCATTAACTGTAGGATTTCCCTGCTAATTAATAATCTCGTAATTAGATCCACAAGCTAGAAACTACTGTATGAAACCAATCCAATCTGAGCATCAGGCGCATTAATTGACAACAATGTAATCCAATATTCTGTTTTACTCAGGTGCATCATGTTATATCATGCTTACAAGCTTAAGGGTATAATAAAACAGGTTTGGTTTTTACAAGTCCATATTACAAATTGTAGTGAAACTGCAAGATTCTGGCCCAATCCTTCGAACCTATGACTGAACAATGAGTACTTTTTGCGTAGACGGTGGCATTCTTGACACCACATGTAAAGTGGTAAGCACTTAACAAACTAAAGTTACTGAATTTCACAACTGTTTTGTCCTTGTGTTTGATGTGCACTTCCGCAGGCCCTATCTGACCCGTGTTAACCTTGGTAACCCACCACGGAGTTTTAGTGTCCTAATTAATATTGGGAGTATCAAGTCATGGGTAACTTACCAGATGGTAGCTGGATCAAATGTGAGAGTCATCTTCCACACTCACTCTAGAGATAACTATTCTACCCAAATAGTCTTTCTGATAAAAAAACCTATTCTTCTATTTGTTTCTCAAACCCAGCTAGGGTTATTTGACCTTACGCTGTAATTGACTTCATTTGTATTGGCGTGCTCAGAAATCAAGTGCCAAGAAATAGTACTTGATAGGTCTGGTGTGTGTAACACCTCGAGCAATTCTTGTGGGTACATTAGAATTATGGTCCTGACTCCAAAATATTATCCAACACAGCTGGGTATCTTTTGTCCGATATGGTTTATTTGGACATTCTCAATCGAAGCCAACAAACATCCACTTATCGTGTCCCTATAATTTTTGGGTGAGTTTACACGTGCTTAAAATTTTCAAACACTATCAGATACTTGGAAATATGATATCTAAATCACATTTGTCCATGGGCTCATAGATTAGCTTACCAATTTCTTTGCCACATATGCACAAGTTCAAGGACCGGGAACTGGCACATGAAGCATTTGATGGCATTTTTGGTTTTGGGTAGTCACCAATATCCTCCAGTCCATAGATATACTCGCTTGGATTTTGTGTTGTACGATCAAATGTTGATTGGAATCTTTAAATAACCAACAAACATGATTTTTATTCAATACAAATATTGGGGAGGGGGCATCTGCCCTCCCACCCCATGGATTTCGTTAAACAATGATACATGTATATGAATTGGCCCTACCAAACTTTTGAACCGTCCTTCCCAATGCACTTTAAAGTAGGAAAAATTGCTTCATGAAATTCAAGCCCAATAACATTTAGCAAATAGTCTCTTCATTTTATACATGCACTTACCTCATTGGAGGTGGGAGAATTAAAGATGAGAGAGAACATGGCTAACACATTCCCAATGCACTTTCTACTCCATCCCATAATTTGTCTTGAAATTCCTAAACATCCACTTATTTGCTAACGGAGGGAGTATGACGTTTTGTTGCACAAAACACCAATATTTGCTCAATTTATTGTGAAAACACAATATTAGTAGTTAACGGTGTTAATAGCCAATTAATTAGATGGGACCATTGTTAGAAGATAGTCAACAAACGGAAAAAAAATTGTGTGCACAGTTAATTACTAATAGAGTACTCTTACTAATACTATTTTGTAGCCAATTAATTAGTTTAAAGAAAAGTTGTTGGAGCATTCTTTTCATAAAACCACAACAATGAGTTTTACACAACGATTAGTAATTAACGGTGCACAAAACTTTCTAGTTGACTACCTTGTGAAAGTGGTTCCATCTATTTAATTGGCTACATCGTTAACTACCAATACTCTCTCCGATTCATATTAATTGTCAATTTGATATATCTAGCACTAAAACATGTCTAGATACATCTATTTCTCCAACAAGTAATATGGATCGGAGGGAGTATTGTGTTTTGTGCAACGATTTCAGCAAATGTTGGTGTTTTGTCTAACAAAAAATAATAGTTGTCGTTTTGTGCAACAGATGCCCCAACAAGTGTTATGTACAATTACCACTTACAAATAAGTTGCTAAGACATGCTTTGCGAATCCGACTTTAAGCACCCAGAATGCCACGAATCACTTCTGGAATTCAATAGCTAAGCAATTGGTGCTCTTGTTTTATTGGATCCTAAACTGTCGTTGTTCATAGGGATGGTCATTCCTTTCCTTGCTCAGCATCCGGCACACAACAATGGGTGCTCTGTATATCGTGCTCAGAATAGCTGAGCGTACTGTGTGCCATTCTTCGTATTTTGGACACCACTCTCGGGGCAGATGACGAAGAGGCGGTGGCGGTGGTGGCTCGACGGGCGGCGTATATCTCGTATTGGCGCGCCTATACAGCAACGTGCTCTGGGTTGGCCACCCGGAGTTCCGCCATGAGCCGTTCGCTGGCGGCCTCCGCCTCGAGGTGCTCCCGCGGCATGCACGCCACGCGCCCGTGGCTGGGTGGGTGGAAGAGCTCCGGCACTTCACCGCAGCCAAGCAGGAAGTTGAGGTCGCCGCAGTCGCTGCCGTGGAGCCGAACGTTCTCGATGTCGTACGTCCACGCCGTCTGCCGGACCGACAGCAAGGTGCCGAGCGAGATCTCCTGGCCGGTGTTGCGGTCGTAGATCTCGGCCACCCAGGTACCCCACTACCGCACACCTCGATACTGGGGGAGGTCCGCGGCCGGCGGAGTGGCTCTTTGTGGCACGCGGCGACGATTGGAGCCCCGATTGGCGCTGCGGATGGGTGGCGGGGACCGGCGGCGGGATGAACTGGACATCTCGAGCTCGAATCGGCACCGGTGAGTGAGAAGGAGTGGGGGAGTAGAGTGGAGGAGGGTCAGGGAAGTTAGCGTAAGTTGTTGGTGGCCTCCAGCGTCAGCGCCGGCGGGACAGGGCAGCGCGGGTGTGAGGCAGGGGCGGTAGGGATATTTTGTGAGTCGGTGTCGCGGCCGCGCAAATTTGCGAGCAAGGCCGAATCCCAAATTTTATGTGAGGCTAAAGCCTATGCGCGTTCAGTTAGTTCCAATTTAGGCGCGGAAAACCAAAATTTTGCTCATCTAACCGAATTTGCGGGTTCGGCCAGAGATGCTCTAATATAATGCCTTACTGGTATGCTACATGATACTTTGTGTTCATACTCGGATACGAAGTTTTCTATTCTTATTATGCATGACCATGATTCCAAAATATATATGTAATCACTGATCCAATGTCATAATATTGACGGGCATATGATGCTGACCGGAAGAAGATACACTGACTAGCGTGGTTAAAACTATGTGTTCGAAACTAGGTGCAATGGGATTCCGACTAGCATGGTGAAAAGTGAAAACTATGTGGTCCACGGAAACTACGTGGGATGGGATTCCGAGACATTCACTGTTTCAATCTCGCACTTCTGGCAAAATAAGCATGACGACTGATCGAGCAACCAAATTCATTGTCTGCTATGATCCTCTGTGCCACGTATTTTCCATCGCGAGATCTTAATGCAGAAATGAAGGAGGGGAGCTCGGGTAGGAATACAAATGGAAACTCTGCAGAGGATGGGCGATTTTGAATTCTGCCGGCGCCGGCGCCCGGTCGTGCGCCCGACCTGCGCGCTGACCTCCGTCTGACCGCCGCCCGCACCTGAGCTTGGGCATCCGCCGCCGCCATTCCCTTCCAGCGGTGACCCTCCCTTACCGCCGTGGTGGGCTGGCCGCGGCGAGACAAGGCGCCTCCCCTCTGGTGGCGAGCCACGGCGGCGTCGATTCTTCCCGGGGTGCCGGCCCGGGCCTGCTCCGGCCTTCCTCCTCCTCCACTGGGAGGGCCATAAAGCTAGTTTTTTTAAACTCATATAGCACGCATGCAAGCCGTCTCATTAAACCTTTCAGTCCCCTTAGGTATCCTGGTAAGAAAAAAGAGTGCGTCTGAAAATTGCAGCCCATCAAACTAGCGTTATATCGTTTAAAAGTGATTACAGAATAAAACTAGGGGGTTCATTGACCCAACTACAATAGCTCTTATTAAGAAAGCTATCCCTAGCTAGCTCGTGAGCAGCTCCATTTGCTTCCCTTGGGCAGTGCATAAATCACACATTACCTATGCTTGTAGCCAAATCAATGCAATCAACATAAATCGCCGCCGCCTCATCGCACCAGGATTGGTCACCTGTACATGCTTGGATAACATCAATAGAGTCCGCCTCCGCAATGATATGGTTGCACCCCATCGTATTAGCAAGTGTCAGTCCATCTTGCATTGCCATTGATTCTGCCATTGTTGGAGAGGAAACATGAGGCAAAGATTTAGTTAATGCCGCCACAAACGTACCTTTGTGATCACGTAGCAAGGCACCAACTGAACCAGCCATGGAGTCAACATGAAATGACGTGTCAACATTTGACTTCAATTGTCTAGGGTCTGGTTTGCTCCATTTTGTTGTTACACCACTGCCTCAGCTAGTCGAGGCTTTTTGGGCATTCATGGTGCTTCCCAAAATAGACATTATGCATTTACTGATGGGAGGTGTGGAGTCTTCTCTGACGCGACATCGTCTAAGCCACCACAAGTACCAGCAAGTAACCGAGATCAACTCTTTTAGGCCCATATCAGTAAAGCCATGTACCTGTTTATATCTTGCTGAAGTAGGAGCTCCAGAACAACTGAACCTGAATGGTCCAAGTGTGCCACTTCAGTAATAGCCTCCATTAATCCCAAAGATCTCCACATCTCTTGGGCAGCGGGACAAACAAACAACAGGTGCAAAATATCTTCAGGGCCCTGGCTGCAGATCGGACAGGCACCAGAGGTCCCAATATGGCGTTTGAAGAGAATGCTTTTGAGAGGAATAATCCCATGTAACACACGCCAAACAAATATCTTAATTCTTCCTGGTATTTTCAGTTTCCAAACTATCTACCACACCAGATTCATGGCAGAACCTCCTGGATACGAAAGATTTCCTGCCGTTGCACCGAACTGATGGCGCCATTGGAGATGGTACCCTGAGCGGACGGTATATCGGCCATTTTTATTACAGTGCCAAGCTATGAAATCGTCAAAACCTTGGTTATGGATTGGAATTTGCCATTCTATTTCTATCCACCGGCCCGAACAAAGTTGCGAGTAAGTCTTCATCCCATTGGCCAGTGATAGGGCTAATAAGTTCTGAGACCTTAATATAAACTACACCTCCTCTAGGACTCAGAATTTTTTGATTTTGGCTAGAAGGAATCCACGGGTCATCCCAGATATTGATCTTTTCGTCATTCCCAACTCTCCAAATATAGCCACGTTTAAAGGTAGTCAGACCAGCAAGAATACTCTGCCATGTGAAGGAAGATCCCGCTTTCGGACCTGCCTTGAGGATATCACCAGAAGAGTAGTATTTAGCACTCAGAACACGTGCACAAAAAGAGGTAGGATCAGTAATAAGCCTCCAGGCTTGTTTGACTAGCATGGCAGAATTGAACGAGTGAAAGTCTCATAAACCCATGACACCTTCACTTTTCGGATAGTAAAGTTTCCACCACGCAAGCCAGTGCATTCTTTTAGAATTCTCATCATCACCCCACCAAAAATTGGAAATTGCATCCATCATAGCCTTGCAAACTCCCTTAGGAATTTGGAACACTGACATTGCATAAACTGGAATTGCTTGGGCCACGGCTTTCAAAAGTATCTCCTTACCATAAAGCTAGTTTATTATATACTAAAAGCAATATAAGGGTGTTTTTCGAGCCACCTGGTTGATCCACATCACTAGAATTATATCTATAGTTGGATCTTTAATTTAAGGCTGAGATTTAATTATTCCTCCACATACTATGTACCTCACGTAATCCTTTTTTATGGCAACCAACATATATTCGTTCGTATAAAAACCATATAGTCACGTTTTGATGTAGTCCTCTCTTTTTTCTGATATGCAACCAAGAGTCCTTGTGAAGCACGGAAGCTCAAAGGAAATCCAAAGTTGGACGTTAAACATACGGTCCAATTGACGTACCTGGCAAGCCTATATACCAGTACACAACTACATGCATGCACGACCAGGTTTGCACGGCTGCCCCATTGTCTATCATGCAATGGGTGTGCACGCAAAATGTAATAAACATAGAAAAAAGAATAGTATGCTCGATCAAGTGGATGTATTGAACTTCAAAATTTTACACAGTTCCACGTGATTTACAATAGTTTTTAGAAACATGGATTAGATAAGCCCTTAAAAAAATTACTAGAGGCTCATACATATGTCCAAGGATAATTTACACTCGGTGACAGAGAAAAAATTATGGTCTAAAAAGTACGGTTTTCGATAATTCTTAGCAGTTCAAGAATGTTTGAGGTCTCGGTTGACGCGGACAACCATTGATCAAACATTGAGATCATTGTAAGATTCATTTTTTTAACCTATGAACAAATATTACAGTGTTTTCCATTATGTTGGCAACTTATTACAACCCAATGGTTTTCTTTATATTTGCATGAACAAATTTGTAAAATCGACTCACCATAAGATAATTCTTAGTCGGGGGGAATATATTTTTGCTAGAAATACAGTCTGTTGAGACATAGACTACAAACCATAACACAAGATAAAAATAGGTTTCCTCAAATATTTGTTAAGCCATTCTTCTTTTTGAAATTTTTTCTTATCATTCATTAAATTACAGTTGATCAAGACAAGTGGAATGAACACAAACAATTAAGATGTTCAATTTATTAAAGCTTCACCAAAGTCCCTCAATGTCAACTTCGTAGGTTCTCCTTATGCATCTAGACTTCCGCTTGTGTCTCCAACGATGAGATGAGGCCAAACATGCCAAAATGTACACTAACCTGATGATTTTGTAGAGCCATGTGACTTCAATATATATAGGACCATAAGGTCGTTGAACACATTTTGGTACGAGTCACACTTCAAGTACGACATACTTTCAGAATGCTATCCATCAATAAACTGGTGCGGAAGAAGACTAAAACTACACGTGACAATCACTAGCACAATCGCGTCGAGTGGGACTCCATGCAAGGATTGGGAGAACACGGCCATATTTAGAAGCTCTCGCATCTATTTATTAAGAAACAGTATAACCGAGCGAGCTAGGAGCCTCCACAGCGTTTCGAAGTTCTTATCCGTCCGATCTCGCATCAAATGCATCCACTATTGTATTACCGAATCGTCGCTTAACACAATTAATTTTACACCGATCGATTGTCCCAGGCACTCCAGCTTCTTACCGGGCTGCTACTCTGCAAAACAAGTTATGCCACATCTGGTTTGCCGGGCCGCCAAACGTTCATTTGGGCCTTCATACACAGCTTGCGACCACACAGCTATTATCGGTAGGAGGTAAGAAAAACCTAACAGCCCTCTCGAAGCGGCTAAATAATAGCAATGGAGCGCAGCCGTCTTCCTCTCTTGACTATTGTTGGTAGTAGTGGAGGCGCGTTACCACTCGTTTGCCTCCTTTCTCCGTTGATTCGTCCATAAATCTGCGTGTAATCGGCTATTACTCCCTTCAATCAGGCTTTCGTTCAACTTTTCTTCTCAGCCTCCCGTCGCTCCGCACTAGTGTGGCGCGGCCCGCCAGATCCAAAGAACTCGCGAGGAGAAACCTTTGGCTCCGCCTATTCTGGATGTCTCCGGGAAGACTGCTCTGCTAGCAAAAATTGGAAGACTTTCATTTGATTGGCCGCGTGAAACCCAATCTCGTGCGAGCGATTTTGTGGGCACTATGACTACCAATGCGTGCAATCACGCTAGCCCGCTGGTGAGTCCCTTTGCAACCCCTCCATCAGCATGATCAGATGGTTCACTTTTCTTTATTACTTAGTTCAAAGTTGGAGCATGGTCTGTAGATGACAAGTTGGACGATCTGGTGTAATTATAGGAATTCACCATGACGATGCAGGTTTTCCTCTATACCTGACATGCACACGGTGATTGGCAGCTGGCCTCTTTGGGGAAGCAGGGAATGGGATGCGTGTACTGTACAGTTTTGCTAGACTTCGGTAGTTTAGTTTTTCTTGTGCAAAGCATCTACTTCTTCCGTTTTAAAATATAAGATGTTTTAGCTTTGTGAATGAAGTGTATCTAGATCTCTTTTAGTGTCTAGGTTCATCTAGGTTTGGGGTGAACCTAGACACTAAAAGAGATCTAGATACACTCCTTTTATAAAGCTAAAATATCTTATATTTTGAAAAGGAGGGAGTACTATTTAGCATATATCTCATTGGCTGTACTTAAGCGCTCAACTCAATAGGCCATGTTCTGTTAGATCCACTCATGATTCATTCTTTTTTCTCAAACAATTTTACTATGTTGATCAGGTGCACAATGACCTAGGTGTACGAAAGAGGACATACTTGAAAAAGGCAATCCAACAAATTTAGTAGGTTGTGGATCAGCCTGAGGGACCTTAAGTTAGTCCTTACTCCATAGAGCTTTTTGGCTGAAACAGAAGATCGTGGCGAGATGGCATGAGGTCGTGTGTGGGCATGTTTAATGTCGTCTTATTGAAATCAGAAACAGTAGGCTGATTCTGTGAGATGTTATTGTATCTTCAGCTTGAACAATAGTTGTAAATAACATGAGAAGCTGTATGCAGCATTATTGAGCTCCCTTTAACTACCGCTTATAAGATCTTTGTGTCCTAAACTAAAATATGATTTTTCTTTCTATGGGATCTGCATGCCTCGCAGTTTCCAAGTTTCTCCCATATTTGCACTGACCAATTTTTTCTATTTTCTCTTACTCATATTTTTTAGATGGATGGGCGCAGCAACGCGCGCTTTAATAGTCTAGTTGTTTATTCAAAACAAAGTATGGTGGAAGAAAGAATGTATATTAGAATGTCGAAATAAATACAATACATCCAACTATCAATATAATGGGCGTTATTCTTAGAGTAGACCGTAACCAAAAGGTTTCAGAAGTATCCTTAAACAAATATATTACAGGAGTTCGTTGTAACTTCAACAGGATAAACCTAGATGACACTCTATTCTAATAGCACAATGTGAGGAGGAGGAAGTGTCCTTACAAAAATCTGTTATAAGAGTTCATTGTAACATCAACCGGATAAACCTAGATGACACTATTTTATAGCACAATGTGAAGAGAATGACATTCTAGAGATTCTCATACACAAAATTCATATGGTCACTAATATGGTGTTTATATATAGAAACGACATTATAAATAACCATTCGTAAACAAAGTAAAAAAATACTCCCTCCGATCTATATTACTTGTCACTGAAATGGATATGGATCGGAGGGAGTAACATTTTTTTAACAAAAATAGTATTTTTTATAGTTGAATGTTTATGATGCTTATTCAGCCATAATAATTCTGTTGTATGATGCGAACAACAAAGGTGGGATGAACAAATTACTTAAAATGATGGCCTCACATTTGCGAGGGTAACCATGCTAGTTTTTAAAATTTTCAAAACCTCATATTTACATGTCTTCAAAAATTATGGCGTTAAATATATGGAGTACAGGAGAAGTGCACACAAAATAGTTCCATTAAAAAAAGGAAAAAGACAAATTTCTGACAAAAAGATATACTATTTTTACTACCGTTTACTGTCAGAAATTTGTCTTTTTATATCTCCCAAAATATAATCTTTTTAGCGGGACTTTTTTACGTACATTCATCATGTATATATTCATCTATATATTTAGCGCCATAATTTTTTAAGACACAAAAGTCTGAGGTTTTAAAAATTTCAAAATTTTGAAACTAAAAGTAGCACCGGTCACTAGTAGAAAAAGAGCCTTTCGTCCACCCCTTTAGTCCTGGTTGTGGTTTGACCCGGGACTAATGCTCACATTAGTCCCGGTTCCAACGGAACAACCTTTAGTCACGGGTCAAACGGGAACTTTAGTGCCAGTTGGAGACACCAACCGGGACTAAAGGGGTTGCGGCAGGCTGCGGCCGGTGCCAACACCTTTAGCCTCGGTTCGTATCACCAACCAGGACTAGTCCCGGTTCGTATTACCAACCGGGACTAAAGAACAAAGGGCAAGAAAATTTCTAGTTTCAAAATCATGCTAAAATATTATAAAAAATTTCAAAAATAAAATCTTTCGAACTGTAGTTATATTAAATGATTTAGTTGTTACGGCAATTAACAAATATAAATTTTGACATAATTTGCAAAAAAATGTTATGAAAAATTCAAATGACCATAACTTTTGCATACGATATCAGGAAAATACGTACAGCCTATCAAAACATGCAGAAAAAATTTCCTCTTCGATTTCAACTGCCTTAGGCCATTTTGTATTCTTTTAGATTCTTAAAATTTAAAAAGAAAAAAAAGTTACTTCAATTTTTTTTTTTTAAAAAATTATGTCATATTTGAATTCCTCACATTTTTCTGATAATAATGGTTATATTATTTATCAAATTTTGATTTACAGTTTTGAAGATAATATTTATGTCATATTAAATTAATAAATGGCAAAAAATGAATAAAATATTAATTTCGATTTTTTCATTGGAATAAAATATTATTATTACTTATTTATTGTTGTTTACTTAAATAGTTATTCGTAATTTCGAAAAATAAATACGGTTGACATATTGATATGAGCTAATAGATTGATATACTAGTCTTGACAACAAGGTATAAGGGTCCTTCGCGCGACGTGAGAGAGATGGAATGAGAAAGTTAAGCGTGCTGGGGGTGGAGTAGTGCTAAGATGGGCGAGCGACCGGAAAGTTTGACCATAAGTGTAATTTGACCTAATATTAAGTATAGTTAGTGTGAAAAATGAGAGACGTGGGGGTAGAGTAGTGCTAGGATGAACGACCGACCGGAAAGTTTGACCATAAATGTAATTTGACCTAATATTAAGTATAGTTAGTGTGAAAAATAAGAGGCGTGAGAGATTAGCGAGTCAGATAATTCAAATGTTTAAAAACAAATTAAGAAGAAATTAAAAAAAATAGATTTTTTTTGAAAAAAACCTTTAGTCCCTGTTCATATTACAAACCAGGACTAAAGGTCCCGCGCGCTCGACGCTGCCCGTAGTCCCGGTTTGTGGCCGAACCGGGACTAAAGAGGGAGACCTTTAGTCCCGCCTCTCTAGTCCCGGCTCCAAAACCGGGACTAAAGCCCTTACGGGCCGGGACTAAAGGCCCGTTCTCCACTAGTGGGTGCCCATGTGCATAAAATTCCTTCGTGTTTTGTGCATAGTATTTACTTTGTTGATGACACGGTAGTGCATTTGTTATGTGGGGTATAACATATCAACACAAGCCCAAGCCCGCTATCGAGGAGCAGGCAGTAGCCTCCACCTAACCATGTACTCGCTCTGTTTCAAATTACTCCGCCGACATGTTTATGTATGTGGGCTAGTATTTTCTCATTTTTCATTCAAAAATTCTTGCGAATTTCGAAATGCATAGTATGAAATGTGTAGTACGTATGCCAAAAATTTCAGAAATTTTTTGGATGAAAAATGAGAGAGCACTAGCCCACCTAGATAAGCGTGCGCTCGGAGTAATTTGAAACAGAGGGAGTAGTAACTATGATTGGTTTCGTATTTCCTTCTAGAACCTAGATCTGTTTCCATGTTGTTAAGTTTTCTTAGCCCCAAATTGATGCGCTTTCCATCTAAGAGTCTTTTACATGTCTATATAGCCACTCCTAGACCCTAATTCATCATTATAAACCAAGCAAGGACTAAACAATGTACTATGTCTTCCCGGTCTATTTTCTTCCAAGCCCAACACCAGCGTTCTCGAACTCGATCCAGGGTTCATACCAACATAAGCCTTGCAAACTTTTGTTCACAGAAAAATACAACTGAGAATGCTGTAGATTCATAGCCTGTTTTACGTGTAAATTTTTTTTTGCAGGTTTGTTTTACGTGTAATTAACGTCCTAGGATTAGTGAAGTATCATAAGGAGTTTCTGAAATTACTCGACTGTTTCACGTTTTGCCTTTTTTTTTTGTTTAAAACTTGATTATTTCACTTGCTGATTTGCTTGAATAATACCATCGTGTGACACTCATTTTCTTCTTTTCAGTATCTGTAACCAGAGCATCTCCAAGAAATATATATGTTGACAAGTATTTGGGGGATGAGGTGCGAAGCATGCATCTGGCTTGAGCGGCATGGGCAGAGGTACGAGGTGAAGTTAGGACGTAAGCCTCTAAAGAAGGAGGGTTGCAGGTGGATGGGTAAAGTTTGCCAGAGACAACGAGCTGGAGACGGGTGATATCATGCATTGCAAGCTGTCCGCGATGAAAGGTTTATACCGTCCGTCCGCGTTAATGACGCCAGTTGATCAGCATTCTAATTCTGAATAAGTAAGTAACAGCGCAGCGAGTCAGCCATGAGAATTTCAGTTGAATTGACTAGTCTCTGATGACGAGCTTGGCTGTGCCTGAGCAGCGTTCTGAGTTTTCCAAGCTAGCCCATTAAGTTCGTCATTTTCTTTCACTGCATTTTCTACTGTACCGGCTCTTGCCAGCGGATGAGAGTCCATCTTAGCTAGCACTAGCAGGCTCCCTGACCCTGCTCTGTCGCCAACCTTCCTTTTTCGCAGGCCAGGCCACTGCCACGTCCGTATTTGGCTGTAGGATGGCGACGCGGAGAGGTAAAAATTTCCAAGATGTGATTCTGATGCAAGGGAGGTCGTGCTCGTGCTCGTGCGTGGTGGATGCCATCGATCTTCAGGCCGCGAGTGGCGACGGCGACGCGTGTTCTAGTCCCAAAGTTTCGAGCAGCTGGCGAGGACACTGCTGTGTGCGCTCATGCTCATCGGATCAGAATACAGTTGAGGAACAACACCTGCTGGCTAGGCAGCTCCATAATTATAACTATTCAGAAAGCATAACCTATCCTTAATACTATATCAGTTACAGTACTTACATCAATTGTTTGTTAGAGGCTAACCTACACTCCCAGTCCCAGCCAAGCACTTTAGCCATTACCAGAAAACAAAGAACACAAGGATTTTTCTTTTTTAGAAGCATGCATTGCTAGTTCCTGATGGCCAATAAGTGTACTTGTGGGTGGCTATATATTCCCATCTGGCAGCAAGGAAAATCAACCTTTGTTGAAATCACTTTCATGCCTCATTTGGCAGCAAGGGATTGCAACCTTCACAGCCCCAATCCACTTTCCAAACTCACTTCGTTAGGCACACATGGATAGTAATGATGTTTCTACTAAATTTTGGCCCCTATTGAAATACTCCACTACGATTAATCAATACTATAAAACTAATGTTTACAGGAGACATGATACCAAGACTTGGTATTACACGTCACATGCAATCAAAACCCCAGTCCTCTTCCCAAACTCAGTTCCTTAATTAGACGCACATGGATAGTAATGATGTTTCTACTCAATTTTGGCCCTATTGAAATACTCTACTACGATTAATCAATATAAAACTAATGTTTACAAGAGACATGATATTGATACCAAGACTTGGTATTACACGTCAGATCCAATAACCATCAGATTATTTTTTCGAAAGGGGACCTCTGTATCAGCAGATGCATATGGCCTTTATTAACTTGTTGAAAACTTATTACATCGTTCATAAAGAGTACACCTCAATAGATTACAGCTGATAAAAGAGTATGAAGAGAGGCGATTAAAGGAAAGCCTTCACTTAGCAAAAGAAGATGCCTTGTTGCTACTTGTGGGAAAAATGACATGGTCCCAAAGCAAGTGGTACACAAGCACTCAGTCCGGCCTTTTGCTACAATCGGAGGCATGTCAATTCAAATCACGTGAACTCCTTGTCAAAAAAAAAAAATCACGTGAACTGGACATGCATGTACATCTCTTTGTTGCTTCTTCCATTGTGAGGTGACGGGTGCGATGCTCATCCCATGCTTTCGGGGAGGCGGGATCCAGGAACGGAGGAGAGGATGGCGATTTTGAAATTGCGCGGCACGCAGCCAGGCGCGGCCGGCGACGACATCCCCCTGCCCCTGCACTCCCATCAGTCGCCGTGTCACCCCATAGCCGCGGCGCCATCCTTGACCCGGAGACGTCCGGCTCACCGGAGCTAAGCATGCAAACGCCGTTACCCGGGTCCACCGAGTTGGCCTCAATCGCCCGGAGCGACAGCGACCTTCGGGGCTGGTGATAGAAGTCAAGCTCGTCGCTCAGCTTTAGCTAGTTTCAGTTTAAGTTTAGTCTGGCACACGACAGTATTTTCTGAACCTGGTGTGCCTGTTACAGTTTGTAAGTCTTTCCTTTACTTAAGCTGAACCTGACGTGTACTTGTTTACGTGGGGTGCGTCTAGTTTAGACCGAGTCATGAGCTCTATCGTGGGATGACATGATTTAAGGATCATGGTGTAGGATTCGGTCTAAGTTTGTTTGAGCTTTCCTTCCGTTGAATAAAAAGGAAAAACCACGGAAAAGACGCAAGGCAGTGCGCGTCGCAAATACTCTGTCCCTTGTTTTTCTCTGTTCGTGTGTGTTAGCATGAAAGTTCAGAGCGACGCTCACAAAAATCCACCAAATCGTGTTGCGTAATCTAGGCTAGGATCTGTCATTTGGTATTAAAGCCTCTGGTTCTTGGAGGCGATCGTGGTGGCGGTGTTGGTTGGAGGCGTGTTGGCGGCGGTGACTGAAGATGGGAGACGCAACTCCGCGGAACGGCGGGAACCGGAGCGGCACGTACAGGACGCCGGCCAAGAGGATCAACACTGATCTTACCTCGGCCAGCGGCGGTGCTGTGGTGCCGCATTCATCGTCAAGGGGAGGAGGTGTCCCGATCCATTACCCGCAGCTCACCGACATGAATTACGGCCTTTGGGCTATGAAGATGAAGCTCATCCTCCGTTCCCTTCGCTGCTGCTGGAGTGCTATCGAGGGAAAGGGTGAGTTTGACCAGGCGGAGGACGAGGACACGTTCGCGACCCTGTCTCAGTCTGTGCCGGATTCCATGGTGATGGCGCTCGCGGAGTACGAGACCGCGGCGGAGGCGTGGGAAGCGATCCGGCGCATGCGCGTTGGAGAGGATCGTGTGAAGAAGGCCCGCGTCAAGCAATTGAAGAGACAACTGGATCAGTTGGAGATGGATGATGGCAAGATCATCACCGCTTTCTCCCAGAAACTGACCACGCTTGTCGCTGAAATCCGCTCACTCGGAGAGAAAATCTCTGACGAGGCGGTCATCGATCGCTTGTTCGGTGCAGTGCCCAGCAGGTTTGCCGACGTGGTGAATACAATCGAGCAGTGGGGTGACCTTGCCACCATGTCTGTCAGCGAGGTTGTCGGGCGGTTGGCGTCGCACGAAGAAAACCAGCGTGGCCGTCATCGCAGTGGTGGAGGCAAGGATGAGCAGCTCATGCTCATAACCAAAGCCCTTGAGCAGCTGATGAAGGGCAAGAAGGGGCATGATGGCTCAAGTGGCTCCGGTAGCTCGGGCACAAAGAATAACGGCAACCGTGGTGACCGCGGTGAGCGAGGCAAATCTAGCAAGGACCACGACAAGCAAAAAAAACAAGGTAAATTCGATATTACCAAAGTTAGATGCTATAAGTGCAATGAGAAGGGTCACTTCCAGTCTGATTGCCCGGAGCCAAAGCAAGGAAAAGCAAATCTCATTGAGAAGGAAGAGGAGGAAGATGCTCTTTTCCTGGAGGAGACCTACGAGATAGTGCTGACAGATTCAGTATCAGAGGGGCAAGTATTTCTCAATGAAGATAAAGTAGTGCCTAAACTCACAGGCGATCAGGAGGTGTCATGGTACTTGGACACAGGGGCAAGTAATCATATGACCGGCAGTTCTGAAAAATTTGTTGAGCTTGATCGAACCGTGACAGGGAGAGTCCGCTTCGGAGATGGTTTGGCGGTGGAGATTTGCGGCCGTGGCTCAGTGCTAATGCAAAGCCACACCGGAGAGCACCGATTTCTATCTGATGTCTATTTCATCCCACGGCAAAAAACAACATCATTAGTTTGGCCAATTGGATGAAATCGGTTCCAAGTATTCAGTAGAATATGGAGTGATGACTGTGGAAAGAAAGGTGTTGGCTAGAGTGAAGAGGTCTAGAAACATAATGTACATCCTGAATATTAATCACACCGAGCCTGTGTGCCTGCTGGCGCATTTGAAGGAAACTTCATGGCTCTGGCACATGAGATATGGGCATGTGAATTTCAAGTCACTCCGCTCACTGGTAGCTGATGGCATGGTCAAGGGAATGCCACTGCTGGATCATGTTGATCAAGTTTGTGATGGTTGTATGCTCGCAAAGCAACATAGACTGCCTTTCCCTGTAGAGTCGATGTTCAGAGCTACACAACAGCTACAGCTCATACACAGTGACTTATGTGGTCCTATTACACCCGAGACACCAGGAGGAAAGAGGTATTTCTTGTTGGTTGTCGATGATTTCTCCAGATTCATGTGGGCAGCACTCCTTGCAATAAAAGATGAAGCACTAAAGGCAATTCAGAAATTTCAGAAAGTTGCAGAGAGTGAGCGAGATCTCAAGTTGAAGGCAATAAGGACTGACCGTGGGGGTGAGTTCACATCTGATGCCTTCACTAGCTATTGTGATGATCATGGGATCAAGCACTACCTCGCAGGTCCGTATACAGCACAGCAAAATGGGGTTGTGGAGAGGAGAAATCAGATGGTGGTTGCCATGGCGAGAAGCTTGCTAAAAAGCATGGGTGTGCCTGCAAGATTTGGGGGGAGAAGCAGTAATGACAGCGGTCTATCTCCTGAATTGATCTACGACGAAAAGTGTTGAGGGGAAAACACCCTACGAAGCCTGGAACGGAAAGACACCATCAGTGCATCACCTGCGCACTTTCGGATGTGTTGCACATCTGAAGCGAGTAGAGCCTGGACTGAATAAACTCTTTGACAGGAGCGCTCAAATGGTGTTCATAGGCTATGAGCAAGCCCCGAAGGCCTACCGTATGTATGACCCGGAGAAGGAGAGGCTTGTAGTGACACGAGATGCAGTGTTTGAGGAAGATAGGTGTTGGGAATGGCACACAGCTGCAACCTCTGAACCTAAACCTGAAATTGTGTTCACTGTTCACTATCCGACAATAGAGACAGAGAGTGTGGCTGATAATTCTGCCCTGGCAGAACACTCTCCTGAGAAATCTGTCCCGAAAACTCCACAGGCTGCAAGCAAGACATGTCTCCAAATGGACATGCCATCTATTGGGGATATACTTTCCGGGTATCCTCATAGTTCCTCACTGACCAGGGTGGCCCACTTCGGGTTAGAGCTTTGCTTCACGGGCGGCCCAGTCAGGGAGAAAAGACGGAGTCCAATCCGGCTATGGGAAGGCCCAGAAGACTTACCGACTTAGGCCCATAATGTTATTTGTAGTTCAAGATGTACTCTGTAACCAACTCTTAGTCATAGCCGGACTGACCTCTCCTGTAAACCCTAGGTCGGATATCTATATAAGCCTTCCTAGGGAGAGCCTTTAGGGCACTTACCCTCATAGTCTACAATCTCAACTCGCACAGGAGAAACCCTTGTAACCCATATTTCGGCTCTGCCGTATTACTGGATTGCTAGCAGGAGTAGGACCGCCCAAAGCCAGCGGATTCGAACCTGGGTAAACTTGTGTGCTCACCGTCCCGGAACACCGTACGTCTCACACCCCTCTCTTCCGCACGCCTCGAGGACCCCCTCATGGCGTACTTGTCATCAATCCGACGATAGTTGGCGCCCACCTTGGGGCAAGTGAGCTTCGGATCTGCGTTCCGAGCGGAATCTGCAAGAATCGATATCGGCGAAACTATCGCCGTCGGTCGCATCCTCTACGCCAGCGACATCCCTCTCATCGTTCTCGACGAGACCTGGATTCCGGCTAGGGAGGCTGTGACTGCCTACACCATCATGTCTTTTGGCGAGATCGATGTTTACATCGGCTTTGCTGAACCTGTCCCACCCACCCCAGCGGTGATGATAGATGCAGAAGAATCTTCTGGGTCCCCTTTGTCCGTGGAAGTGGCAGAGTTCCAGATCTCAGCAAACCCTAATCCCACCCAGCCCGCACCAGTTGCGGAGATAGTGGATAAATCTGAGCCTGAAGAAGACCTAGCGGTCCAAATCGAATCTAGAGTGGATCTCCCTGGAGAGGCCGAAGCCTAGATCGACCCACCCGCTGAAGTCGAGATCCAGGAGGAGCATAGCAATGACATTGATTCTGGCTCTGATGATGCCGGGACAGACAAGCCTTTCCTAAGGTACACGCTGCGACGTATGATAATGCAAAACTCAGGCGTAGACGCAATTCTCAAGACCATGAAAAGTTTCGACGACGCTGATCACGAGAGCCTCAAGTACCTCAGGAAGCATGCATCGCACTTCGTCGGATATGTGGGATCTGGATCCGGCTCTGCCGATGCTGGAGACGACACCGACTCTGTGCTGGAGGCAATCGGAACAAACGCCGACGTACCCGCATCCTCGGATGAATTGATGACGTCAGCAGATTTCCGAAAGTTCTCCGCGGAATATGAAGAGGAGTATAACTCCAAAGCCGTAGAGGAAGGAGAAGCCATGGATGAAGGATCCGAGGAACACTCTCCCAAAGCGCAGGATGACATGGAAGTCGGAGGTAATCCCGAAGTCCAGATGTCCGAAAGTACTGATCAGAGCTTGACTCCAGGAAATGGACCCAAAGTCGTCTTTGCTACCGGCGCTGCCAAGAAGGCAAAGAAGAAGAACAAGAAGAACAAGACCTCGGCAAAAGACCCTCTGGCAGAGGAGGTGATTGCCGAGGAATACGAGGAAGACTCGGATGGAGCACTTATCCCAGAAGAGCCCAAAAAAGAAGAGTCGGTGGATGGACACGTGATCACTGAAGGTGCGTGTAAACTCATCGATGTTGCATTAACCACACCTATTCCTACAGCTGCAGAACTTACTGCTGAAGAACTGGACGAGAGGGCGCATGCCCTAGAAGCGCGTCGTCAAGTACTCCTCGATGAAGCCAAAAACATTGAGGAGGAAAAGAAACACATAGCATCTGCGGAGAAGTACAACTCCAGGCAATACCAGAAGACCAGGAAGCATCATACTACTGACAACCAATTCCCGCAGATCCACGCCGTCCTTTTCGGAGAAGAGCCGGGGAAGCCTCGGAAAGATAGCAAAGGGGATTGGGTATATCCAACCCCAGTACAGAATACCGTGGCGGCCCGAGAAATTCTATCGGCTAATCCAGGCCCAGGGGAGATCCGGTTGGGAATCAAACTACTCAACAAGGGACTGGAGCAGCAAAAGGTCGCCATGTCCGGAAGTCAAAAGCTGGTCTCTGATTCCGACCAATGTTGCACGGATCCGGCATGGGCTAACGTAAGACTCCAGCGTGTTCCGGAGCAACACTACCGCCCCGATCGCCGGGAAGACAATTACTCGAGAACCAGATCTTCGGGACAGCACAACAAAGCTACCCGTGGCTGGCGTAACGTTAACCCAGTTGCGGAGCAAGAGGCGATTGCTGCACTAAATTCGAGGAACCCGCCCCGGCGAGAGTCGAAAGACCGCAGGGACAATGATAAGGAGAAACGTCAGGAGGAAGACCGACAAAGAATGCCACCTCCTAGACATGAAAGTCGTCCGGATGACGGACGAAGGAACGACGAACACCATGCTGGGACAAGCCGGTAGGGGGCTCGTCATGATGAAGACCCTCCCCGGAACCGGAATAATGATGCTCCAGACGGAGGCCGGCGATCAGCCGTAAAAAACCCAGCTGCCCCACCTTCTTCGCCAAGTAGCCATCACAACGGCCCCCAGGGAGGCAATGGAGGGCGTCGTGGTGGAGGAGGTGGTGGCAGAAGCCGAAGTCCTGCTCCAAGGCACCGCAGCCACAGCCAACACTCGGGACGATCTCTATCCCCAAATGACGCAAGGCACCAAGCCCTTCACATACCCAAGTCTCACCATGGTCAGAACCCTCACAGGGACCCCAAGGAAAGCGCCTGCTATATGAGATCTATGATGAAACAGAGGTTGTAGATGCAGATTATTCAGGCCTCTGTTTCTTTGGGATGGATGAGCCGAGCATGTTCGTTGAGGCTGAAAAGGAAGCTAACTGGCAGCGAGCAATGAAGGAAGAGCTTGAGTCGATTGTTAGCAACCATACCTGGAAACTTGTAAATCTTCCAAAGGGCAAGAAAGAGATTGGCCTGAAGTGGGTTTACAAACTGATGGAGGATTCAAAAGGAGATGTTGTTAAGAATAAAGCTAGACTAGTGGCGAAGGGATATGTGCAAAGGCAGGGCATAGACTTCGATGAAGTATTTTCCCCTGTAGCTCGGATCGAGACAGTGTGACTCCTGATTGCTTTGGCAGCTCAAATGGGATGGCAGATTCACCATATGGACGTAAAGTCTGCTTTTCTGAACGGAGATTTGGAGGAGGAAGTGCATGTGTCACAACCACCCGGGTTTGCTGTCAAGGGAGAGGAACACAAGGTCTTGAAATTGCACAAAGCTCTTTATGATCTACGCCAGGCTCCTCAGGCATGGAATGCTAAGTTAGACAGTACGTTGCAAGAGTTGGGTTTTCAGAAGTGTCAAAATGAACATGCAGTGTACAAGAGGGCAAAAGGGAACTCAAATCTGATTGTAGGTGTTTATGTTGATGACCTCATCATCACAGGTGGAAGTGAAGATGAGATCAAAGCATTCAAGGCACAAATGAAAGAAAAATTCAGTATGAGTGACCTCGGTTTGCTGAGTTATTACCTTGGGATTGAAGTAAAACAGAGCTCAGAAGGTATAACTCTCTGTCAAGAAGCATATGCTCGCAGAATTCTTGAGAAGTGCGGAATGGGTAGCTGCAACCCTAGCCCCATTCCTATGGAGCAACGACTGAAACTGAGTAAAGTAAGTACAGCTCCACCTGTTGATTCAACACTGTACGCATTGTTGGAAGCCTGCGATATCTTGTGCACACCAAGTCAGATATTTGTTATGCAGTAGGGTTGGTCAGCAGGTTTATGGAAACACCGACAACTGAACACATGGCTGCAGTAAAACACATTCTCTGATATGTGCGAGGCACCCTGAATCATGGATGTGTCTACAAGAGAGGGAAGGCTGCATTGCAGCTGATCGGCTACAGTGATAGTGATCATGTTGGTGATGTGAATGACAGGAAAAGTACCACTGGAGTTATGTTCTATCTGGGGTCAAGCCTAACTAGTTGGAGCTCTCAGAAACAGAAAGTAGTTGCTCTCTCCTCCTGTGAGGCCGAATATATTGCAGCAGCGTCAGGAGCATGCCAAGGGATTTGGTTGGCGAGATTACTTGCAGACTTATTTGGTACTAAACCAAAGAAGGCACTGCTCCATGTTGACAATCAGTCAGCCATTGCACTGAGTAAGAACCCAGTCTACCATGAAAGGAGTAAACATATAGACGTGCGATATTATTTCGTGCGTGAATGTGTGGAGACAGGGAAGATCGACATCGAGCATGTCAACACTGAAAGGAAGGTCACCGACATCCTAACTAAATCCTTAGGGAGAGTGAAGTTTCAGGAATTGAGGCAGCTGATCGGAGTCAAGGCGGCGAGTGAACCACGACAAGCTTGAGGGAGAGAATGATAGAAGTCAAGCTCGTCGCCCAGCTTTAGCTAGTTTCAGTTTAAGTTTAGTCTGGCACGACGGTGTTTTCTGAACCTAGGTGTGCCTGTTATAGTTTGTAAGTCTTTCCTTTACTTAAGCTGAACCTGACACGTACTTGTTTACGTGGGGTGCGTCTAGTTTAGACCGAGTCATGAGCTCTATCATGGGATGGCACGATTTAAGGATCATGGCGTAGGATTCGGTCTAAGTTTGTTTGAGTTTTCGTTCTGTTGAATAAAAAGGATCTGTCAGCTGGCTCTGGATGGACATCACCGACGAGGTGGATGAGGCGACGGTGGAAGAAGCGGAGGCGAATCCGCGTTGCTCCCCTCTAGAACCAACAACGTTAGACTTCTTCATCCGTGCGCGCTCCCCGGGATCTGCTCCTCGATCCCGACCGCGACCGCCATGCCCGCTACCGCGCGGCTCCGCACTGCCACTGACGCACCAGCCTAGGGCAGAAGGAGTAGGGACATGCCGACAGTTGGATTTCGATGTCGGACTGGTGCGGGAGCCGCCCCAGGGTCCTAAATCTGGTGGTGCTCCCTCGCCGATGCCAACGACGGAGACCAACAACACGACAGTGCACTTTCCCCATGAGAAGGAGGGTTGCGAGATGGGGCAAGCTCGGGCTAGACCTAGGCCACCAGTGGGCCTCGGCCCGGCCATTGGCCCAACTCTGGTCCGGCCTTGGCACAACCAAGACGTGCGGTTACTAGATGGGCCGGCGCCGACCCATAGGGAGGTTTCAGCCCCGGTCTTAACACTCGCCCAGGCGACACGGTTGACCCAACCTAACTCCACGGTGATTTGCTAGCATAGGGTTTACCCGCCCCCGCAACAACCGCTACCATTAGCCACCCCATCCCTATGTCTTCGTGATGGTTTGGTGGCATAAACAAGTTTCCAAATATCTTCTGCACTTTTCCTGGTAAGGCCAAGGTTGGCAGGACCAGGAATTTTTAAAAGGTTTTCGACAAAGGTGTTGGCCAAGGGATCATTACCCTTAAAGGTTGCACCCTTATCTATTCCCGAGTCACCAATGGTTACTTTGGTTTGTGAACTGGTGTTCACAAGCTCTTCAATTCGAGTCTCAGCATCTTCAGCGCGCGGAGACGGAATATCCTTCGGCACTGACAATGTGTTGGGTTGGGAGTCAGAGGAGAGGTGGCAGGAGAAGTCAAGTTCAAGTTCTACTAGCGCAGCGTCTTCATGGTTTTTACCTTCCCCTTCGTCAATGGTTCAGCTCTGAATCGTAAGATGAATACCATTATGATTCAGAAAGAATATAAAGTAAAATACAAGTAATGATAGAGGAACTTACTTTTTGACAACTGGTAGCGTATGCAGGCCAGCCGAAACAACAGGAGTCTTACACTTCTGAGTAAGTGTCTCTGGTGAAAGAGCATGTGGCCCCCCATGTGTGGTTTTGGTAATTAATGACAATCTCTATGGACTAATGTTTGCATTAAGTTGCACTGGTAGGAATTGTCCATTGGCATTGCTTGGAGCATGTGTTGGCTTCAAGGTAAAAGAAATGAAGAAGAAGAAGCATTGTCCAAGGGCTTTGGGCCTATTGGAATCTTGTAGAAAAAGAAGTGTCATGCAAGATCAAGTTGCGCCATCTCTAGAAGATCTCATGCTTGATGCTTGCATTCTCCGTGGTCATGGATCGGTGAAGACAAGGTCAAAGTAAAGGTTTTCCCATGGTGTACGGGGGAGCAAAGTGCAAGTCTTCATTCTTACAAGCTCCGTTCTCGGTGCTCATGGATCGATGAAAACAAGGTCAAAGTAAAGGTTTCCCCATGGTGTATGGGGGAACATGTTTCAAGTGTTCATCATACAAACGCAAGGAAGAGCAATCAAGAAAGGGTCCATCTTGAGAAGGACTAGATTGTCTACATCAAGCTCAAGTGGAATGCTCAAGGCAAAAGTATGATCTTGGTGGGTTTTACCTTTTAATCGGTATCATTGTGTTAGTTGGGAGAGCGGTTTATAGGATAGATAACCGTACTATCAAGAGGGGCTCTCGAGTGATTAACTTGATCATATCTTTCGGATAGATCACAAACCTTTGCATACTTGGCATCATCTTTCTTGGTTCTTATTTGGTTCTTTTCCATGAGTGGATTTAGAGCTTGTGTTAATCTCCATTACAAGCTCAAGTTCATTGAAAATGGATTTCATATGCATTCTCTATTATGTTTTCGATTTGGAGGTTTTTCTAGTTTGTCTTTTATAGATAGATTAATCCCTTCATCATTTTATTCTGTCCCCCTTTGCTGTACTATGATGGCTCCTTGCATTATGTTGTAGATCTCGTTACTATCTTCGAAACGAGCCCAAGATCATCAAAATCGGAGTTCGCATGCAAAAGTTATGGCCGTTTTCGTATTGATTTTTGTGTCAGTTTTCAGGAGGGCAGAGACTCCGGTGCTGCACCCCGGAGACTCCGGACCAAATTCCGGCCCAGACTCCGGGGGGTGTACTGGGAGCGTCTGGAGCTCGCCCGGAGTCCTAACCGGAGTCTGGACCCCGGAGACTCCGATCCTGGGGGCCGGAGGATCCGTCCGGAAGGACGGAAACTCGGGAGTAAGTGCTCTGCAACGGCTAGTTGACGTGGGGGACCTATAAAATCCCCCCTTCTTCCTCCTTGGGGCTGGTGGCTTGCTCACTCTCTCTCCTCCATTATTTCTACCTTCAAGAGCTTGCTTTTCCTCTCAATCTCTCCCATATTTCTTGAATCTTGTTGGGAGATTTGAAAGAGGAGATCTAGATCTACAACTCCACCAATCCATCTCTCCTCTATGTGAGGGGAACATCTTGGGATCTAAATATTGGTTTTTTTTGTGGATTTCCTCTTTATTTCTTCCTCTCTTATTCCCCCAATTGCTTTAGTAGCTTTGTTGGAATTTGAGAGTGAAGGATTGGAGCATCTTTGTGGTGTTCTTGCCTTTTGCATTAGGTGCATCGGTTTGAGTTCTCCCCAGAGGATTTGGTTGGTGAAATCAAGAAGATTGTCCCTCTTAGGTTCTTGGAACCCTAGACGGTTGTGTGGCCTTTGTGGCATGTTCTTGGGGCCTTCAATTAAGTTGTGGAGCTCTCCTTAAGATATTGGCCTTGGTGGTGATTATTGGGAGCCTCCAATTAAGTTATCGAGATTGCCCCAATCTTGTATGGTTTTGGTGACCACCCTCAAGTGTCCCATAGTGGAACGAGTGCTTGCCGTGCGGTAGGTGCTCAGGAGAATAGGGTGAGGACTCTTGTGGCATTGGTGGTCTTAGTGCCGCCCACCCCTCCAATGAGAGGTACTCCCTTGTTGGGAGGAACTCGATAAAATATCGTCGTCCCTGCGTGCCTCGGTTATCTCTATATCCGAGCTCTTTACTTATCCACTTTACATTGTGATAGCCTTCGTGCTTGAAGTAATCTAACTTGCTATCACATTGTTGCTTGTCTTTCTTAGCGTAAGTTGTTGATGCACATAGGTGAACCTTAGCATATCTAGGCTTTGTGCTTGACAAAATAAAATGCTAGTTTTATTCCTCCATTGTTAAGCCCATCTCGTAAAAGTTTTAAACCGCCTATTCACCCCCCCTCTAGGCGACATCCGTGATCTTTCAATTGGTATAAGAGCGAGGTCTCTCGCTTTTAGGCTTCACCGCCTTGAGAGTAAAGATGTCGTCTAGTGGAGTAGTGCATGATTCCTATTATATATTCGATGGCACAAATTATGATGTTTAGAAATCTCGCATGCTTGATTATTTTTGGGACATTCACCCATCTATTGAGGGAATTCTATATTCTCTTCTCCTATGGATCCCCAAAACGAATCTTTAGAGGAGAAGATGAACTCTTGTATAGATTCTCAAGCTACTAAAATGCTTTTACTTGTTGTGAGCAATGTAGTTATTTCTTCAATCATGTCTTATAGGAGTGCTCATGATATTTGGACAAAGCTTCAAGATAAATATAGTGTGTCCAACATTATTGAGGATGATTGTACTCCCTCCACCTCCGGCCATGGTGATTTCTCACCTTCTTCCACTTCACCAACATGTGACTTTTCACAAGGTATTGACATGGTGAGTGGTGATAGAGATTGCAATTTGGATAGTGTGCATACTATTTGTAATCCTTCATCTCCATCTAGTTGTAATGGTCTATCTTTGGAATCTAACACTTATAGCACTCAAAACTCCTCATATGCTAGTGTTGATAGTCCATGCATATCATGTAGAAATGACTTGAATAATTCACATGATGATATGCTTGATTTGTCTTGTTTCCATGATAAAAATGCTTCTATTTCCTCTAGTGCTTGTGTTGCTAACCATGTAGAGGAAAATGAATATTCTATGTACCAAGACAAGGTTTTGAATGGAGCTACAAATGCTATCTCATCATCACCTTCTTCCAGTTCTCATATATGCCTTATGGCTAAGGGAACAATGGTAACTTCTTTGGGTCCCATTGCATCTCATCATGTTGATGATAATGATGTTGTTGATGGTTGTGATGATGATGATGATGTTGTTAATGATAGTGATGATGTTCATATTGTTGATTATGATATTGCCTCTATTCAAGAGATGGGAGAGATTGTCTTTCCCGCTCTTCATAAAAATAAAATTGCTTGCTCCAACTTTGTTGAAATTTTATCTTGTGTTATTGAGGGTAAGAAACTTATTGAGAAGCAAGAAAATATCATATTCCAAAATAATGAACATGAGCGTGAGTATGCTAATGAGATTGCTTATCTAAAAAGCTCGCTTGAAGAAGTACAAACCACCAAGGAGTCTCGTGAGGAGACCTTTGCTCTAGAATTATCTAGAATAAAGGAAAACCATGATAGAGAACTTGTGGTGGCAAGTGCTCTCAAAACTAAAAATGATGAACTTGTAGTTGCCCATGCTAAACTCGTTGAGGATTTTAAGCACCTCAAAAATGGCTCTCGGGTAATTAAGAGTGAGCTCATCAAACTCACTGAGTCACATGAGCAACTCAAAGCTTCATATTCAAAGGAGCTTGCAAATTTGCCCTCACCTCTAGCCATTAATAATGATGCTTGTGCTACTAACTCTACTTCTTTTGAAGCATCTATTTTGAAGGAGAATCTTGAGCTAAAAGCTCAACTTGCTTTGCTAACTAGCAATTATGGGATATTGGAAGAAAGTCATGTTAAGATCTCAAGCTCGCATGAGGATCTTCTAGTCTCCCATGATAAGCTAAAGTTAGCTCATGAGGCCATTTTGTCAAAGGTAACATCTAGTGGGCCTCATGTGGACATTAGCACTACTTCTACTCCTAATGTGATATTGCCATGTGCTAGTCCTTGTAATTCATCCTCACATAACCATGCTATATCTTGTGATGAATTTCTTTCCTTGCCTTGTTTCTCTAACAATGGAAATTCTACTTCCTCTACTACTATTGTTTGTGACACTGGCCACACTCAACCACATCTTGAGTGTGCAAAAATCCCCCAATGACAAAAGTGGACTTGGATTCAACTCCAATATCAAGAACAAGTCCACTAGCAAGTTGAAGCACAAGGGCAACAAGAAGAATGGCCAAGATCAAGCAAAGTATCCAGCCAACATTATTTGCTTCAAGTACAAGGAAGAAGGGCATCATGTTAGATCTTGCCCATTGAAGAACAAGACTCTTGGTGTGAAGCAACAAGGTAAGCGGCCTCAAGCTCTACCTCAAGTTGTAGATGGGCCTCTTCCTAAGAGGACTACTCGAGCTCTTCCTGATGTTGTGGCATCACCCAAGAAGAAAGCTAGCAAGATAAGAACTTGCTACATTTGTCATGAGAAGGGGCACATTTCTTCCTCATGCACTAGTGGTATCTCCTCATCCAACCCTACCTTGATTGATGATGATTATTCTCTTGGTAAGGATGAGGTTGGCAATGTGTTTGCTAAATTTTTTGGTACTCAATGTGGTGTCAAGAAAAGAACCATTTGGGTTGCCAAGCCTATTGTGACTAACGTCTTAGGACCCAACTTGGTTGGGGACCAACAAGCCAAAACTTGATCAATAGGTTCTTTTGGGAGGACAATGGAGACTTGGTTTCATAATGAAGAATTGACGGATCTTCATCTATTATATTTGTCAAGCCAAGTCATGTGGATTATATGGCCTCTATTATATTTCCAATGTTCCTCCTTGCGGTAACATATGTCTAACTCGTTACATTGAAAGTTACTCGCTCCTTGTGCATGTGTTGGTTTTGTACCTTGCATATTTGTTGTATATGTTGTGCTTACCATGTTCTTATCTTGAGTTATCAAGTATATTTGTGTTTGTTGGTTTGCACACAATGTATGAATGTTTCTTGTGTTGGAGTTTTTATTGAATTCTATTGGTATCTTGTTGGCTCTTGTGAGAGATTAATGGACTATCCCAATTTGGGGGAGTGTTACGCTTGGGCATTCAACAATACTAAAATATGTGTACATGAGGAATACCACCAAGTATTGATAGTGCAATATTATCTAGTCTCTATGTGGTATATGTCTCATGAGAAATTCATGTTCGATAGTGTCCATTAATTATCTACATATGGATATTTTGCCTCATGGTGATATTTATTGGTTATCACATTATGGGGGAGTCATATGCTTAGTGCATATTACAAGCCTAGAAAATGTGAAAATTCGAGGTTGTGTCACTTAGAATTGATATCGAATTATCTAGCTCCTATGTGACACATGTGCTCAAACAAGTTCATTTTTTCTTGAATGGGTTTGCCTCTCATCCTTTGGATCTTGTTTGTTAGTGTGGTTCTTGGTATGTGTTTCCTCATATTTGTATCTCTATATCCACATGGAAACCATTAGCTTCAAGTTACTCTAATCACTAGTGATTGTGTGACTATTGGAAGCTACCAAGAATATCGTTTGAAGCATCAAACTTAATTCTTAGACTTTGTTATATGCTTCTTTGTGTGAATATGATCTTGGATATCCGTGTGAACTACCTCGGGGAGATTATTCCCAATATTTCTTGTCCTTGGAAAATTAGTACTTTATTTATGGTATAATCCTTTGATCATATTCACTTTGGCCTTGGTTTATTGTGTCCTATCTTTGGCCAAGAAAATGTGTTGTGTTTCTCCCAAGCTTTCCTTGCCTTTTATGGATCTTCTTATTTTATTGGAATCCTCTTGTGTTTTATTTGATATAGGTTGTAGTGATGATCTCATTTGTGTGCATTTTCCATTCAAAAGCAAAATTATATATATTGTACTCCTTATGGGTGATCTCTCCTATATTATTTAGAACACTCCTATTTATGCTTCTTGCTTTGATCCATATCATGCTTTATGTTCTTGGAAGTTCGATCTTTTTGTTTTGGTATTTTGTGCCATCATGAAAAGTGTTGAGAATTTGGTTCATGTGTTAGATCCTTGCTCTTTTGGGAGTTGGGTTTGTCTCATTCCTTGTTTCATGTTTTGACCTCTTAGAATGAGATAAATCCTCGAGCATTTGTGTTTTTATCTATCTTTTGCTATTTGGATTTTGTCTTGTTCATTTGTTGAACTTGTGATCATTCGTGTGTTGAATTGGTTCTTTGATACAATTTGGACACCTTTTGTCATGTCACACTCTTGTGTGTGCCATCTCAGTTTACTTGGTGTTTTTGTTCAAATTGCATCTCCTTGTTGGTTCTTGAAAGCCTTGTGCATGCATATTCACTACATGTTTATTTCATGGCATGCTTGTTTTCTTAGATCCAATATATAGGGGAAACTCCACCAAATCTTAATTGGCTAAGATGTGCATGGAATTCAATTTCATACCAATATGCACATGTTTATGTGGAGTGCCTCCTATGTATTGTAGTTTCACTAACTACTTTGGATCCAATGTGTTTGGGAACCTTTTTGTACTTAAATGTGTTTTAGGTACATTGGAGAAATATTGGATGCTTGTGTCTGAAAGTTTGAAGAAGTGGTGTGTTCATTGAAATTGAAGGCAAGCTATAGGATGATCAACAAATTCATATCCCCTACATCCTACCAATTATATCTCGGGTACAAGTATCCCTTTCTCATGCATACACATATTGCCTCCAACCTCTCGTAGGTTGCTTCGTGGCATGATCCCTCTTATATTTGCAAATATTGTTGTTCGGGTTTTGGTCTCATTTGGTACTCTTATTGCAAATGTGAGTAGGTTGAGATGAGTGTATATTAGAGGGACTATACAAAATCATACATATGATTCACCTTCCCAAATATGTCAGCCTAGCAAGTTCATTGCCTATATCTTCCTCAACTTCTCTCATGTGCAATACTAAGAATTTGCAAATTGATTTTTTCCTTTATGATATTTGTTGCCTTTCTCCATATATTCCAATCATCTCCTTTTCCCTTAGTGATTATTGTAATGTATTTAGTGTGTTAGTGTTTGAAGCTCATTAATGAACAATAAGATAAAATTGTGCCTTTGGCCATGCTTACAAGCAAAAATCTTATTGGTATTTGTTATGACTTGATTTTTGCTTTTCATATGCTTTCTTGAGTATCTTGTTTATGTGTGCATGTTTCTTTGTGGACATATGTCTTTGTGATACATTCCACTTAGAAACTTATACACATAAGAGAAGATAATTTTAGTTGAGATTTTTATTCCTTGGATACCACCTTTTATTCCTTTTTGATTCTTCGGTGGCTTCCAACTTTATTTGCCTATGAGTGCTTGTTCCTTTTGTTTGCATCTTCGGGCACTCATATTTGTTCTCTCATGCCTTGTATTGTTAAATGAATTTGGATGAGTGAGGATTCCATGATCATGCACTTTGTTCCCAAATGCAATTATCATACTTGGTGCATAACCTTTGGGGAGCTCCTCTAATTCATTTAATAATGCTCATTTGTCTTCTTTCTCTTTTGTTGTGTTTTAAATGTTTATGGGGAAGCGAGGATTCCAGATTTGTGCATGATGTATTCAAATGCAACTATTCTATTTGTGCACAAATTTTGGGGAGCTTCTCTATTTTTATTTAAAACACTCTTTTGATCATATCATAATATCTTGTTGTTTCCATTTGGATCATTTGTTGCTTTCAATTGGTTTGTAGGATCTTGTGATTGCTTGCGTCATTTGTTGATGCTTCTTTTATTTTATTTCTTTGGCACTCTTCAGGTCCTCAATATATTTCTACATCCTCCCAAGTATTCATCATTGGATATGTGCGAATGCACACCTTTGGAGGAACTATCACTATATTGGCTTTCTAGAACTTGTCCCCAATTTCAGCAATTGATGCCAATGGGGGAGAAGTTTTAGAGGGTTTAAGGGAAGCGGGTTTATGCTTTGATTTTGTTCTTAAGCATTTGCCTTTCATGCTCTTGCATATTTGTTGTTGCTTAGCATGGTTTATATATAGGAAACTCCACCAATGTTTACGATTGGCAATAAATGCAATGAAATTCAAGTTCATCACACATGCATAGATTGTGGGGGAGTTTGCTCTATATATGGTGGTGGTATCCATATCACATGATTGTGTAGTATTACCATTTTATTTGTTAATTTCATTATATAAACCCTCTCGAAGGGATTGTCATCAATTACCAAAATGGGGGAGATTGAAAGAGCATGTGGGCCCCCATGTGTGGTTTTGGTAATTAATGACAATCTCTATGGACTAATGTTTGCATTAAGTTGCACTTGTAGGAATTTTCCATTGGCATTGCTTGGAGCATGTGTTGGCTTCAAGGTAGAAGAAATGAAGAAGAAGAACAAGAAGCATTGTCCAAGGGCTTTGGGCCTATTAGAATCTTGTAGAAGAAGAAGTGTCATGCAAGATCAAGATGAACCATCTCTATAAGATCTCATGTGCTTGCATTCTCCGTGGTCATGGATCGGTGAAGACAAGGTCAAAGTAAAGGTTTTCCCATGGTGTACGAGGGAGCAAAGTGCAAGTCTTCATTCTTACAAGCTCCGTTCTCGGTGCTCATGGATCGATGAAAACAAGGTCAAAGTAAAGGTTTCCCCATGGTGTATGGGGGAGCATGTTTCAAGTCTTCATCATATGAGCACCAGGAAGAACAATCAAGAAAGGGTCCATCTTGAGAAGGACAAGATCGTCTACATCGAGCTCAAGTGGAATGCTCAAGGCAAAGGCATGATCTTGATAGGTTTTCCCTTTTATTACTATAATGGTGTTAGTTGGGAGACCGGTTTATAGGATAGATAACCGTACTATCAAGAGGGGCTCTCAGGTGATTAACTTGATCATATCTTTCAGATAGATCTCAAACCTTTGCATACTTGGCATCATCTTTCTTGGTTATTATTTGTTTCTTTTCCATGAGAGGATTTAGAGCTTGTGTTAATCTCCATGACAAGCTCAAGTTCATTGCTGACTCGTGTACTAACGAGCTCATTGGAGAACCCCAAGAGGAAGGTATGATGAGCACAGTAGTAAGTTTCCCTCAGTTATGAAACCAAGGTTATCAATCCAGTAGGAGCAAGGAAACACCCCAAAGGTGAAGCTAGCTGAACTTTGGCAGGGCGCACTACCGGTGCCAGCAGCAACATGGAGACCTACACAACACAACCACATAACTCTGTCCCCAAGTTGCGATGAGGTTGTCAATCTCACCGGTTTTGCTAAAAACAAATGATTAAACGTATCGAATGGAAGAAATTAATACTTTGCACAAAGTAAACACAAAACAGTAAATAGTTGATTGTAGATTGAATGTAAAAGAAAGGATCGGGGTCCATAGTTCACTAGAGGTGGCTCTCCTTAAGATAGATAACATGTTGGGTGAACAAATTACAGCGGGGCAATTGACAAACATCGAGAAAGCATACAAGCATATACTAATCATCTTAACTCCTTTGAGATTCGATTGGGCATTACAACATTATACATAGACCACCATCCAACTACATCTATGACTAATAATCCACCTTCAGGTTATCATCCGAACCCCCTCAAGTATTAAGTTGCAAGCAACGGATAATTGCATTACGAATTGCGTGTAAAGTAAACAATATGATTGTTCTATGAACAAAGGATTGTTGTTTTCTCCCTAGTAGCAACAACACATCTAGTACCTTAGAGATTTCTGTCACTTCCCTAGATTACCAGAGGCATGAACCCACTATCGAGCATAAATACTAACTCTTGGAGTTGCTAGCATCTACTTGGCCAAGATAGCTACTAACAACGGAAAGCATGCAAGATCACAAATAACAAAGACATGATAGAATCAATAATCAATCTGAAATAGCATCTCAATATCCACCGGATCCCCGCAAACAGAACATGCAGAATTACAAATAGATGATCTTGATCATGAACGGAGCTCACAAGATCTAAACATGATAGCACAAAGGAGGAGAACCAGCCATCTAGCTACTATATGGACCCGTAGTCTAGAGATGAACTACTCACGCATCACACCGGAGGCTTGCATGATGATGAAGAAGGCCTCCAGGATGAATTCCCCTCTCCGGCAGGGTGCTGGGAAGAGCTTCAGATCCCTCCCGATCTAGGGATGGAGATGACGGTGGCTACAGACTCTTTCGTGGATTTTTGATCGGGTCCTTAGGGTTTCCGTATCAGAGGCAATATATAGGCGAAAGGAGAGGCCGAGGGGGGTGCCTGGGACGGCCAGACCACCCCCTGGCGCGGGCCAGGCCTGGCCGCGTGGCCAGGTGGTGTGGCCGGGCCCCAGCCCCTCTCCGTCTCGTATTCTGGCTCCAGGTGTCCCTCGGTAAAAAACTAACTTTGGCTTTTGTCCCGTCCAATTTCGAGAATATTCATTTTCTGACTTTCCTGGAACCAAAAACAGCAGAAAACAGGCAGCTGGCACTATGGCTCTTGTTAATAGGTTAGTCCAAGAAATCAAAAGAAAAGTACTCCAAAGTGTGGACAAAACATAAGAAAGTAGATAAAACCAAGCATGGAACATCAAAAATTATAGATACATTTGCAATGTATCATTCATGGAAAACGTATTTCATATGCATTCTCTATTGTGTTTTCGATTTGGAGGTTTTTCCGGTTTGTATTTTATAGATAGCTTAATCCCTTCATCATTTTATTATGTCCCCCTTTGCTGTACTATGATGGTTCCCTACGTGATGTTGTAGAGATCGTTACTATCTTCGAAACAAGCCCAAGATCATCAAAATCGGAGTTCGGATGCAAAAGTTATGGTCATTTTCGTATTGATTTTTCTGTTAGTTTTCAGGGGGGAGCCTCATGTGCTGCACCCCGGAGACTCCGGGGGGGGGGGCGGAGACTCCAGACCAAATTCCGGCCCAGACTCCGTGGGGTGTACTGGGAGCGTCTAGAGCTCGCCTGGAGTCCTGGCAGGAGTCTGGACCCCGGAGAATCCGGTCCTAAAGGCCGGAAACTCCGTGGTAAGTGCTCTACAATGGCTAGTTGACGTGGGGGGACCTATAAAATCCCCCCTTCTTCCTCCTTGGGCTGGTGGCTTGCTCACTCTCTCTCATCCATTGTTTCTACCTTCAACAGCTTGCTTTTCCTCTCAATCCCTCCCATATTTCTTGAATCTTGTTGGGGGATTTGAAAGAGGAGATCTAGATCTACAACTCCACCAATCCATTTCTCCTCTATGTGAGGGGAACATCTTGGGATCTAGATCTTGGGGTTTCTTTTGTGAATTTCCTCTTTTGTTCTTCCTCTCTTATCCCCCAATTGTTTTAGTAGCTTTGTTGGAATTTGAGGGTGAGGGATTGGAGCATCTTTGTGGTGTTCTTGCCTTTTGCATTAGGTGCATCGGTTTGAGTTCTCCCCGAAGGATTTGGTTGGTGAAATCAAGAAGATTGTACCTCTTAGGTCCTTAGAACCCTAGACGGTTGTGTGGACTTTGTGGCATGTTCTTGGGGCCTTCAATTAAGTTGTGGAGCTCTCCTCAAGATATTGGCCTTGGTGGTGATTATTGGGAGCCTCCAATTAAGTTGTGGAGATTGCCCCAATCTTGTACGGGTTTGGTGACCGCCCTCAAGTGTCCTATAGTGGAACGGGTGCTTTTCGTGCGGTGGGTGCTCGAGAGAATAGGGTGAGGCCTCTTGTGGCGTTGGTGGTCTTAGTGCCGCACACCCCTCCAACGAGACGTACTCCCTTGTTGGGAGGAACTCGGTAAAATATCGTCATCCCCGCGTGCCTCGGTTATCTTTATACCCGAGCTCTTTACTTATGCACTTTACATTGTGATAGCCTTCGTGCTTGAAGTAATCTAACTTGCTATCACATTGTTTCTTGTATTGCTTAGCATAAGTTGTTGGTGCACATAGGTGAACCTTAGTATATCTAGGCTTTGTACTTGACAAAAGAAAACGCTAGTTTTATTCTGCCATTTTTAAGCCCATCTCGTAAAAGTTTTAAACTGCCTATTCACCCCCCCCCCCCCATTCTAGGCGACATCCGTGATCTTTCATCTAGCAATTCTTCTAGTTCCTCCTCCTCATAAAGAGGAACCAGATCTTCAGGTGGATAACCCTCGAGGGGAGCAAGCTCTAACTCGAGGAGGTCAGCAAGATGAAAGTTAGAAATATCTCAGCATTGCAATATGATGAAATGTAAAATACGGACATAACACAACTGGTAAAAGCCAAATAACTTACCGGCATCAGAGGATTCTCCGCTATCTATATTGGCATGGAGACCTCTAAGACTTTCCAGTTAACCCGTTCCTTGATCAACCATTGAATCCGAGTCTTGTAGTCCTTGGAGGGGATCGGGGTATGGCACCTTCAAGCTGTCTTTCTTATCGAGGGTGACTGAATGCATCAGCCGCTCCCCATGTTACTTAAGAGGTTGAATCCGATGTACTAGCCAACAATGGACTAAGTCGGATCCCTTCAGGCCTTTGTTCTTCATAAAAAACTCAATTGGCCTCTTGGCATGGATCAAGTCTTTAGTTAGATCCAGCGCTTCTGCGTCCCAAGATTCTTGGTGGGTTGCAGCACCATCGATGAAAACTGGCAAGCCTTCTAGCTTGCCAGGATCTGACATATCCATGTGATAAAAGAAGGTGGTTAGCCATTTCTTCATTGAATCACCAACTATGACCTTACGGTAGACTCGATCTCTTCTAAGGGCTAAGCTAAGTGTTGTGGTATTATAGGGAGCACCAACAGTGATAGAGTTTTTCTGAGTACTAAAGTAATATTGGAAAAAGAGCAGACTCGGTTTGATTCCAAGAAAACCCTCGCAAAGAGAGACATGGGCACTAAGCTCTAGTATAGAATTTGGGGGGAGATTATGAAGCTGGACACCATAGTAGTTAATTACCTTGGAAAAGAATTCTGACGGCGGAAAGCTGAGGACGCGATCCAGATGGGTTGCGAAGTGAACCCGTTCGTCGACACGCGGTGCGGGGAGGGCCTCGTTGAAACCACTCCGCCATGCGTCAGTGCAGAGCAGTCCTTCTTACTTTGTGATCTTGAGCTTCTCGTCCTTGATGACGCTTGGGATCCAAATCCCACGGTAATTCTTGTCCTCGACCATAGATGACGCCACACCTGCAGAACTAGAAGCATTGGCCATTTCGTCGGAGATTGACCAAGAATGGGCAGCGCTACTGGATTTGGTGCAGGAGCGAGAGGAGGATGCAGCGCAAGGTTTCCTGAGGAGGAGGAAGAACAGGAGCATCGGTGGAGAAGAAAATGAGATGTTTCCCTCTTATAGTCCATCTACACCAAGATTACCACTTAATGCGCCGGATTACCGTCCCACATCGCGGAACGGGAGGGGCAACTTCCTCACGAAGCCTCCGCCGCCTTGGTCTCTGTGTTTGCATTAAAACAGCGCCATGTTCCACACGATTCGGGACCCACAAATGGTCACGCTAACAGAATATTTGTCAGTGACATGACAAGACCTGAAAAGTTGTCAGGTTATGTCACGAACCAAATTCTAGCTCAGTTTGAAATCGAGCGTGGAAGCAATGATGAGATATCAACAAATCTGACTCACTTATGACTCGGATCCTACACTTTTGTTTTGAAGTTTTAGGAACCCTTCAAATTCTATAGCCGAAGAAGAATCAAGCTAGATGATGGAATCTGACTTTCGATCTTGGAGGCTTCCGAGGGCTACTTTTGGGGATATACTTTCCGGGTTTACCCATTGTGACTCGCTAACCAGGGTGGCCCACTTTTGGGTTAGAGCTATGCTCCACGGGCGGCCCAGTTAGAGAGAGAAGATGGAAGCCCATCCGACTACGGGAAGGCTCAGAAGACTTATCGACTTAGGCCTATAGGAATACTTGTAGTCCAAGATGTACTCTGTATCGTAGCCGGATAGGACTCTCTTGTAACCCTAGGCTGAATGACTATATAAGCTGACCTAAGGACCAACCTTTAGGGCACGCACTACCAACCACAACTCGCATAGGCAAAACCTCTCTTGTAATCTGTTGTACTTATGGTTCTGCCAATATACTAGATTGCTAGCAGGAGTAGGATCTGTCCGCTGCAGTCGGATCTAAACCTGGGTAAGCTTGTGTGCTCACCATCCCAGACAATCGTACGTCTCACACCCCACCTTTTCCGACACCTCGAGGACCCCCTCATGGCGTATTTGTCTTCAATCAGACGATAGGCCCTGCCACCCGGCCGGTGCGGAGGCATGTCGCACCGGGAACACCTCTCACAGAGCGCAGTCTTGCCCGCGTATGCTGATAGCGGGCCCATGTTACGCGCGGCACACAGTCCTATGACCAGGAGTACAATGACGTGGGCGACACCATCCCGCGGTACAGAATGTTTGGCCCAGGCCCGTTGAAGGCCCCACCTCACGTGATAGCAGGGCTCCGTTGCGACGTCACCGCGTGTCCTTTTCGGCGTCCATTCTACTGCCAAAAAAATTGGGATGGAATGGATAGCAGTTTGAGGCGAAACAATCTAGCGCTATTATTTACTCTTATTTGTCTCAATGTTGAAGTGCATACAAGGTGCTTGATTCAATGTGTGAGCAGAATATGTGATTTAGGGAGTTAAGATAGAAGTTAGGCCATGAACAAAATATTTTTAGAGGATTAAAATTTCTCCTCTAAGGGATAGAGAGCCTTTTTGTCCTCTAAATTTTAGGTATTTATTCTGATTTTAGGACGTTGTTGTTGCCTCAACATGTTGAAGAACACTGAAAATAGTCTAAACAAGAAAAACTAAACCTTCCCGCTGGAGAGAGGTCGTGGTCCGTCACACCTCCAAGGCATCAAGGCCAACGGAGGCAGAGCGAACCAGCGACGTCGCATGCAAGAGAGACGAAAACACTAGATGGTTTACAATGCTACCGCCTCTCCTATTCGTGGTTGAAAGCATACTAATTGGATTCAATGGCAGTTGTAGCAAGTAAGGAAACCAGGATGTGCATTCCTGGATAGTATGAAAGTGGGCAGTGATACGAGGTGTTTAAATCTATACTTTTATCTATGTTTGTATCAATGTTGAAGTGCATACAAGGTGCTTGATTCAATGTGTGAGTAGAATGTATGATTTAGAGCATCTCCACTCGGGGTCCCTAGAGGCCCCCTTAAGGCCTATGGGGTCTGCCGGCACCCAAAATGACGCCCAACCATGCCCTCAAATGTTATTTCGTGTCGGCGCGGCTCGTTTAGTTATCCGACGCCCCCATGCCGAACCTAATCCATGGGGGATGGGGTAAGCGGGGGCGCCGGATGGAGCTAAAAACGATGCGGGCTAGCCCTGTCGATGACACGCGCCTGCGAAGCCGTCCACATAATGTGTTCCCACCACCCACCCCCTCCCCCAACGACCACCACTCTAGCAACTCGACACTGCTACCACCCCTCGCCGTCATCTGTCATTCAGTCCGCTAGAGCCAAAAATGCACAGTTTCTCTCCGGATGCTTGCATATGGAATTTCTAGAGGCACACAGGATGGCTATCTCCGCATGGCAGAGTCCACAACCATCGACTGCATGTACAGATTTTGCAGGGTAATTGTGGCAATGTATGGGAAAAAATACATGAGAACACCCAATGCAGAAGACACAACTCAGATCTTGGAACATAATGCTGTAAGGGGTTTTCCAGGAATGCTTGAAAGTATTGACTGTATGCACTGGGCTTGGAAGAACTGCCCATTCACGCACCAGAGCATGTACAAAGGTCACAAATGATTATGCAGTGTGGTGCTTGAGGCTGCGGCAGATCAGGATTTGTGGATTTAGCATACTTTCTTCGGTATGGCAGGATCACACGATAACATCAACATGCTGCAGTGTTCAAATATGTCTACCAAGCTTGTTGAAGGAACATCTCCTCCAGTGCAGTTCGAGATCAGTGTCCACTAGTATGACAAGGGATACTACTTGGCAAATGGCATCTACCCAAGATGGTCAACATTTGTGAAGACAATCTCAAACCCTGTGCCTAGAGGAAAGAAAGCTTGGTTTGCCCAATAGCAGGAGGTTTGCAGGAAGGATGTGGAGAGGGCATTCAGTGTGCTGCAAGCTCGATTTGCCATTGTCAGGTAACCGACCCTTACCTAGTCGAAAGATCATATGTGGGAGATCATGACTACATGTGTGATCTTGCACAACATGATCATCGAGAGCGAGCGGGAGACTCCAGTGTTTGACTGAACCGTATTATCGTCAAGGTCCTCTTGCAGATATTGACCACCAAGCACTACATGCGTTTGCTTCTTTTCTCGCTAGGCGGCAAGAAGTTTGAGACACAAATACTCATAGTCAGCTGCAAGATGATCTGGTGGAGCATTTGTGAAGGCTCAAAGGAGCCAGCCATCAAGTTTATTTATTTGTTTGCCTATGTTTGCTGTCTTGAATATTTGAAATTGTTTATTTAATATCATGAACTTGTAATTTGAATGTTCAATTATTTATTTGCTATATTGAACTTGTTTAAATTACTTGTTTGATTTGATAAACAAACTCGTTGATTTGATAGAAAAAACTTATTAATTTGATAAAAAAAACTTGTTGATTTTTTTTATGGGGTGCATGACTAGCAGCCGGTGTCCCCACCCCCCACATATGGGCCAAAAAACAGGCGCGCCGGATGTCGTATTGGGGGACGAGTGGAGATGTTAAGAATAGGAAGTTGGGCTAGGGACACTATATTTTTAGAGAGTATAAAATTGCTCCTCCAAGGGATAGGGAGGCCTTCCGGTGCTCTTAGTGCCTAGTTTCTCTTTTGGCAAACCCTTTCCATGAGACCATGACGTATGCCAGATAAATAGTCTCGATCACCGTCGAGCGAAGAAGGGGTATCTCCGTGAACGAGCTGATCCAGTGGTTGGACACATGAACTGATCGATGATGACGTTTGTTCCGCTAAGTAGATCGCTGGCAATGGCTTGACAAGCTAGCGCGTGTCCCTGCTTTGTGAGAAATTTGTTTGTTTTGGCTTTTGACGTGCACAAATGTAGTTGAGCTAGCTGTAATTATTCACCAGCGAGTAGAATCGTGCGCGCATCGATCGACACGTGACAGAGGTGCTAGTACATTGATCCATACCACACGGACAAAGGGGTAAAAATTTGCATTCGCCCATGCATGCATCACGCTGGTCACCAGCAAGCACGCACGCAGAGGCAGAGGTATCAGCTGCAAATGAGCCACAAACTATGATTTTGAGATTCGTGTCCTCTTTTGGTGGTAAGTAGCTGGCTGTTTGTTCCGTTTGCTTTCCGTCTATGGCTCCCACCCAAATGCATCGATTGCTTTTTCCCTACAACCGTACTGTATACAGCGATGACTATGCGGAACTTCTTGAGTTCAGACTAGTACTCCCTCTATTCAAAAATAATTGACTTAGATTTATATAAATTTAAATGTATCTAGACAGATTTGTATAGATATATTCGTGTCTAGACAAACTCAAGTTAGTTATTTCTGGATGGATGACGTACTAATTAACTTATTTGCATGTACTATTAAACAAATATTATTTAAACTAGTATAACTTTTTTAAAACATAACTGAAAATATGAAATTTGTGAAAAATGTGAAATGTGACAAACACTAATACAGATTTATGAAACAAGATTAAAACTTATGGAACATTTATAAAAAATATGAAAATAAGCACATGTGTTTCAATTTTTTCACACAATTTTCAAAATAATAAAGTAAAAACTTCATATGTGTTTGGCCTTCTTTTACATCTGTTTCGGTCTGTTTCAATTTTTTCACACAAGTTTCACAAAATTAAAGGAATAATTTCATATTTTTTTCACTTTTTTACATCTGTTTCAATTTTTCCACAGCAGTTTCACAAATTGAAGTATATAGAAAATGTATTAAAACTAGTTTAGCAATGCATTAAAATTTCACAAAGTCACGTTTGCTTCAAACTAATTCAGAAAAAAGATCCGGAGTAGCCACCCGGGAATAAACCCACAATCGATCCTTGGTAGGTCGCCAGCAACGTCATGTGCACACTGGAGGCGGCGGTGAAGCTCTGGAAGGCACCGCTCGTGCTTCGACACCGCGCCGCACTAGCTCCAGCCTTCACAGTACCGTCCGGGCTTCGACCGCCACCGCGTCGACAGTGCCCCTGCCGCACCGTGTCGTCCACCAGAACTCGCCGCGGAACAGTTTCCTAGTCGTCCGACATGTAGCCGTGGCCGCGTGCAGCGCGCTGTCAGGCATGCAGGAGTTCTCGAGCTCCGGCTAGCCCCCGCCGCTCGCGCTAGGGCACCGCCGCACCCTCGCCCTCGTGCCGTCCCTGCGCCGGCCTCTGCCGATCGCCCGCGCACCGTCGCCACGCTAACCACCGCCCGCGCTCCGAACGTCCTCGAGCTCGCGCTCCGGCCACCGCGGCGGCGCTCATCCCTGCGCCGGCCTCCGCTGCTTCGGCGTTTTCATGCCATTTTCGTTTCGGTGTTTTCATGCCCTTTTCATTTTGTTTCATGGGTGTTTACTTCTTTTGAAACCGTACTAATTTTTGAAAAAAGTGAAACTAAATATTTGAAACTGTACTAATTGAGTGTGTTTCAAATATATTCAATAAAACTTGATTCGGTGAGAATACTTGAACAAGGACCTGTATCTTTTTTAGTTCTATGTATGTGTACTGGGCATTAGCACATGGTGCCATGTCCCGTAGATACATAGTGTGCTGCAACGAGGTTTTCTTCCCGCGCGAGATAGTGTGAAGTCTAGTTTTGTCAGATCCAGTTTCGACTGCTAGATCTACGTGAATGAAAAGAAACCCATCTAATAGAATAAATTAAATTACAAATTATAAAAGGAGATAGGAGTGTTCACCTTGAATAATTTAATTAGAAACTTACCGTGCAAATGGCAATTAGGAGGAAACGGGCTGTTTTTTCCATTTAAATCTATTCAACATGGTTAGGTGCTTACATTTATTCTTGGGTGGTGGTTTCAACTGTTTCATGCATGTTTTTATGGTTTCAAATATTTTAAACATTGTTTTGTGGTTTCAATTTATTGAAATATGGTTATGTGATTTAATTTGTTCTTAGGTGGTGGTTTCAATTTGTTGAAATATGGTTATGTTGTTTCATTTGTTTTTGGGTGGTGATTTCAATTGTTCGAAACATTTTTTGTGGTTTGAATTGTTTCAAACAGGCTTATGTGGTTTCATTTGTTTTGTATGAAGGTTTTAACTGGTTGATACATATTTTTATGGTTTCAATTATTTCAAACATGATTTTATGGTTTTTATTGAAACATGGTTTTGTGATTTTATTTGTGCATGATTTCAATTGTTTTCAAACATGCATGAGGTGCAGTCTTATTCATATATGTTTCAACATGGTACGATATGGTTACTGTGTTTTCAATAAGGTTCAATTCGGATTAAAAAAATAATAAATACTTATGATGTGGTTTCGAATTATTACAAGATGTTAGTTTTGGTTTCAATTGTTTCACAAGGCGATGGTGGTTTATAATTAATTTAAACTATTGTTGGTGATTTCAATTGCTTCAAATATTATTGTGTGGTTTCAATTTAATGAAACATGGGTTTGTGGTTTCAATTGTTCTAAAAAATGCTTGTGAGGTTTCTTTTTGTTAGAATAAGTTTCAGCATGGTTCGATATGGTTTCAAAAAATGTCCAATTTGGTTTCGAAATATTGGCAAGAACTTGACAGGTGGTTTTAAATGATTAAAAGATAACATTTTTGGTTTCAATTGTTTCAAAAAGGTTACTTGGGGTCCCAAGAATGTTCACAAAACCTTGTGTGATGGTTTCGGTTATTTTAAATACCTTCGTGTTGTTTCAATTGTTTCAAAAATGCTTGTGCGGATTCAATTTATTGAAACATGGTTTCATGGTTTCATTTTTTTGTTCGTTGTGGTTTCAATTGTTCTGAAACAAGCTTGTGAGGTTTCGCTTTGTTTGAAACATCTTCTTGTGGTTTAAATTTTTTGAAACGTGTTGGTGTGCTTTAGGTGGTTTGAAACATCTTTTGTTGGTCTGAATTGTTTCAAACATGCTTGTGTGGTTTCAATCTGTTGAAACATGGTTTTGTGGTTTCATTTGTTATCTGTGATGATTTTAATCGTTTCAATCATGTTATTGTTGTTCCAATTGTTTTAAAACAGGGTTTCATGGTTTCAATGTAATGAAATGTGATTTTATGGTTTCATTTGTTTCTGGGTGATTTTTTTCAATTGCTTTTACATATATACTTTTTTGGTTTTGATTATTTCAAACATGATTTTGTGGTTTCAATTTATTAAAACAGGGTTTTGTGGTTTCATTTTTGTGTGGTTTCAATTTTTGAAACGTGCTTGTGAGGTTTCGATTGTTTTATTCATGTTTTTGTGGTTTCAATTATTCAGACATGATTTTGTGGTTTCAAATTATTGAAACATGGTTTTGTTGTTTCATTTGCGTGTGGTTTCAAATGTTTTGAAACATGCTTGTGAGGTGCCAATTAATTTATATATATTTCAACATGGTACAATTGAAACGACAATATAAAAAGAACCAAAACTACAAGACCAAGTTTCATTTAATTGAAACCACAAAACCATGTTTGAAATAATTGAAACCACCACTTCAAACACTTGAAATCACTAAAACATGTTTGAAACATTTCAAGTTACTAATACATGTTTCAAACAAGTATAAACACCACATAAGAAGAACCGGAACCACAGGACCAATTTTCATTTAATTGAAACCACAAAAGCATCTTGGAAACAATTGAAACAACCACTTCAAACATTTGAAACCACTCAAACATATTTGAAACATTTGAAATCACTAATACATGTTTCAAACAATTGAAACAACCACATAAGAAGAATCGGAACCACACAACCAAGTTTCATTTAATTGAAACCACAAAACCATGTTTGAAACAATTGAAACAATCAGTTCAAACATTTGAAACCACTAAAACATGTTGGAAACATTTGAAAGCACTAATAATTATTTGAAATCATTAAAACCACAACATACGAAGAACCAAAACAACAAGACCAAGTTTTATTTAATTGAAACTAGAAAACCATGTTTAAAAGAATTGAAACCACCAATTTAAACACTTTAAACATACCTAAAACATATTTGAAACATTTGAAAGCACTAATACATGTTTCAAACAATTGCAACCATCACATAAGAAGAACCGGAACCAGAAGACCAAGTTTCATTTAATTGAAACCACAAAACCATGTTTGAAACAATTGAAACAAACACTTCAAACATTTGAAACCACTAAAATATGTTTAAAACATTTGAAACGACTTGTTTGAAACAATTGAAACCACCACATAATAAGAACCGGAATCACAAGACCAAGTTTTATTTACCTTCATAAAGAGGGCGAAACATTTGTATGGTTTCAATTGTTTTAAAGAGGATTATGTGGTTTCATTTGTTTAAAAGAGGTTCAATGTGTTTACAAATAATCTATAAAAAGTAGCAGGGTGGTTTAAATCCAGATAGAGCACGATATCTGGACAGAGCACCATAAAACTTTTAGAGCATGCAATTTTACCGCGTATGCTGGAGTGGCGCGTGGAGTCTCCCATGCTGCAAATGGGCAGGGGTTTTAGCACACACATTTAGCGCGACGGCTGGAGTTGCAATTTTATTACTCCATCCGATTCAAATTAATTGACTTAGATTTGTCTTGATTCGGATGTATCTAGCACTAAAACATGTCTAAAACGTGGAGTCAATTAATTTGGATCGAAGGGAGTATTTTGATTTCCATTGTTATTTCAATGCAAAAAGGATGAAAGAAATATTGTCAATTTTCAGGAAAAAATAGGGCGTTTTTATCTGTCTTACAGCCCCATTGAAGAAGCCAATATGGCTGACATACAAATTTCAGACTTAAAATGGACAAATTTTTAAAACTAAGAATTAAACAACAAGACTGAGCATGTAAAGCTACCGGCTAGCTAGTAGGCACACATGCCGAATGGAATAAATAAATAGAGATTAAATCAAGAGTTTTTTCATGAACTGAAGATCTGGAGAGGTGAGCGCCACAACCACTGTACATCGTCATCTTGGCCGCACCGTCGCCTTGAGCCAGTACCAAGTACCAACTCGCAGCAGGTCACAAGCCTGCCGTCTCAGCCGGCATGTCGCCGCGACCTCGAGCACGAGGGAGCGCCGGAGCGGAAAATCAACGATGGCCCCACACGGGCAGAACAGAGTCCCCATCGGCTGCCAGGTCGTGCTCCACCTCCAACCAGCCCAGATCGAACACGGCAAGCCGTACGTGGCCTCGACGACGGGGCAGAGGTCGATTAGCCAGAGCCTTGCAGGCCGTTGCTCGGACCAGGGTGAGCCGTGGTAGCTAGAGCTTTTTCTCGCCCTCATGGTGGTGTTCCCTCTCGCGCTCGTTGGCGAGCTCGCCGCTGATTAGTCCAGCCGCGCCTCCGTCGGAACTCCCTCCCACAAGCTAGCGTTCCGGCCACCGCCTCGTCCAGCCGCGCCAACGCCCTCCCTACCACGAGCTCCTGTTCTGGGCGACGCGAGCCATGGCCTCTGCCCGGGTCTGGCCGCCGCTCGGAACAGCCGCTCGCGTCTGGCCGCCGCCTGCCGGGACCTCGTGCGCAGCCGAAGCTCCGCACCCCCGCGGCGGCAGCAGCAGCTCGTGCGCCCTCGGGGGCCGGAACTCGCACCCGCGGCAGCCGGAGGTCGAGCACCCTCGGTGGCCAGAGCTCCGGCGGCTGGATCCCCGTATCCCGCCGGCGGCGTCCGTAGCCCTCTCTTGCGCAAGCCGTGCCCACTCGACTGCCATGGATTGGGTAAGAAGCTTTTTAGAGAGAGAAGAGAGACCACGATGTCTACTTGGGAGAGAGAGAAACGGTGTCAGATCTTGCAGTGGATTCGTACAACTGTTGGTAGAAAACGGAGCGAGAGTGGCAATTAAACGGCAGCACGAATCTTAAATTATTGAACGGTGGATGCTACTCCTTTACGTACCGGCGCCGGTAGAAACTAGTTTTCGTATCAGTTGCCAAATGCTCGTCACTTCTTCTTCTCTCTGCGCTCTCCATCACTGTTTCCTTTTCCCCCCTCAAGAGTGCTGAGTCCTGGCCCTACTATTTTCTCTCATGGTGACCAAAGTTTTGTGCACCAGCAATAACCCTGCTAGGCTAGCTAGCTGGTGAGTCGGCTAAAGCTGACCGGTCGAGCTCGAGCACATGCCAAAGGGAACCCAAAATAAAAAAAAAAGCTTAACTATTTCCTATTCTGGAAACCCTTGCAGAGATCGACCGGCCCGGTCCGAGGCTGCTGCTGGCTCGCGAGCGTACGTGCACAGGATGGGCTGGTCGATGCCAAGCGATGATGATGGCTGACGCGGGCCCACGTGTAAGCCTCCTCTAGTTTCGTGTACCGTGCGTTTATCGTACGTCCATGCATGGCAGGCGGCTCGATCGTTTCACGTTACGTTCTCAGGGTGTGGTCTGGTTGGAGTCTTGACACGTCGCTCTCTCTCTCTCTCTCTCTCTCGTGCCCGCCCAGCCCCAGCCCCAGCCCACAGTCACGCACGCGCCGGCCAGAGCAACGTATACTAGCCATCCTTCGTCTCCACCAAACCAAGCTCCACGCGCACGTACGTACGGCTCCTAGCTAGCTAGCTGGTCGGCCGGCGGTCATGGCGCGGCTGAGGCTCCACGGTGGCGCGGGCGGGCGATCCACGTCAAGGTGCGCACCTCTTTCTCGCGATCTCGCCCCTTGGAACAATGCATGAACACTCACAAGAGTACGTAGCTGGTGGTACTACCTTAGTTACTAGGAGAAACAAGCGCGCGCGCGACGTTTCTGTTGGTGTGTCGATCGATCCACAAGCACGTACGTACGTTCTTCCCCCCACTTCTTCTTCTTTTGTTGTTTGATGGACAGCCTTTTGATGGAGAAGATCTGGATCGCATTGGGTTTTGTTGTTTGACCAGGTGAAACAGTTCGTTTCTTGCATTGCACTGGGTTCAATATATCAGTTCGGGTTAAGCATGACTACATCAGTTCGGTTTGGTTTGGGTTTACGCAGGCAACAGTTGGATCTAAACAACTCAGGCCCCTAGTACTACTCCCTCCGTTTTCAAAATATAACATGTTTTAGCTTTGTGAATGGAGTGTATCTAGTCTTTTTTTAATGGGTAGGTTCATCTAAATTTGGAGTGAACCTAAACACTGAAAGGGAAACTAAAACATCTTTATGTTTTGAAACGGATGAAAGGGAAACTAAAACATCTTTATGTTTTGAAACGGAGGGAGTAGTTCGTAGCTGCAGTCGAGAACCGGTTTTAATTTCAGATTGGTTCCTCGTGTCGTCGCAGCCGATCTGATCGAGCCCCTCGATATGTTTGTTTCCAGCAGCTCCGGCGGCAACAACTTGATGGCCTCGCCTCTCGCGGGGCGTTGCCGTCCGCGACAGCGCCCCTCCTTTCCGTCTTAGTCGTCGCCAGGCCGGTGGCTCGTCTCGGCGACTTCAGCGCGCTGTAACTTCCTGGCTGCACAGGCACCTCCGGCAGCGCGCGCTGAGCTACCACCCTGTTGGGCATCCTGATTCCTGATTCCTGAATCCTGATCAAGGCAGACCAAACTGAACGCTGGTGACGAGGAGGAGCTGTTGGGTACAAGAAACCGAACTGCCATTGCCAGATTATTAAGCAACAGGGCACACACACACATCCCCCGTCCCATTTTTCCATTGAAAAATGAAACAGCTTCAGTTTACAGCACACACACTATATATATATATACTACCAGGCCACACTGCCCAACATATATACAACTCTCCAGCAAAGCTACTACTGCAGCAAAAACTACATGGCATCACAATTCTCCAGCCAACAGTTTCTGACTTCAGGCGCATCCCAGGTTGGCCAGCAAGTCACCCATCAGCCGCAGCTTCTGCCTTCTTTCGCATCCATCTCTCGCGTCTTGAGCTCCACCCATCCAAGCAACATGTCCAAGCAATCCAACTTGTTCTCAGGGCAGAGCGGACTGGCCATCTCCCTCATCATACGCATCAGCCTCTGCCACATGCCCATCCAGGTGCATTCTGCAAAAAAAAATTAGCGGAACTACGGCGGGCTTACGCCAGCCTGAACGATTTCATAACAGCCAAGGCAAAATGTAAATCATCACGCAGCAGTTTCCAGATTGTCCGCATAACCGCAGCCGAGCACATGTTTATTATCACATACTAGTAGTATCTCTTATCACTTAGTCATCTACAAGCAAGGTGCTCATAATTAACACAGACGATTCATCCCTAGCAAATATTTGACTACGGTTGTCGATGATTTCAACAGGACGGGACAGCAAGAGGCCATGAGGAATTTGGTAGCTGCAGCAGTCGTGGCAGCGCTGCTCGCCGTGGCGGCCGGGCAGCCGCCCATAGCGTTGAAGCTGGAGCGACGGCTAGTCAATGCTTCGACTAGGCAGCTAGTGGCGATCGACACACTGAGGCACACCAAGCTGCTAGGTGGTGGAGCAGTCCAGCTCCCGGTGAGCGGCTCGGGGAACGGTTACCTGGCCGGAGGGTAAGCAGCTAGCTGTTGAGAACAGAAATACAAAAAAAAAAGCACAGTTCAACACATCATTGGGTTTGCATAGTGTAGCAGTGCTTAATTAGTACCAGAAACCTATCATGTTTAGTTTTACATAGCAGGGAACTGACACATGCAACAATAAGGAACTGCATAATTTTTGAAACATTCAAAACAGGACACTTTCAGCCATGTTCTTTCTTAGCTAGAGACCCACAGCAGCACGGGTCTAAAGGTACTTCAGATTAAGAAGTATGATTTTTCTATAATCTAAAAGTCATATATTCCCTTCCTTATTTATTGTCCTAATATTGTCAAGCTGCTGGGCATATAGAAGGCCAACTGCAAGGCAAGCTGCTTGCTAGCATGTAGTAGAAGGGCACACGGCACTGCCAGTCAAGCTGCTTGGCATATAGGAGGGCAGTCAACTGCATCACCTAGACCCCACGCATCGGAAACATAAATGCTTATAGAAGAAAAAGGTTTCGCCACATATTTGACAATTAACAAATACTGAGAATTGTAACCCCTTCAGAACAGCTCGTCCATGAGTTTTTTTCGAATAACTTGTCCATGAGTTGATAATGTGGAGGGTGAACTTTTAGGAGTGCTCACCTTGGTTGGCAGGCAAGATCATCGGTTTCAAGGGAGAAAACTCCACTATCTCTCACTAACCTAGTTCACAACATGTATCGAAACCGCCCCTCATGAATGTTTCAAAGCTCAGCCATTTGATGCTCATTTTCATCTATCATGCTCAAGGTTTTACTATAGTACATATTTACGTACTCACAGATACTCCTTTGGTCAGAAGAATCAGCTTCTAAGATCTGACCAACGCTGAGATTGTTGCTGGCCATCATGGACCTTTTTTTCAGCAAAAGGAACCTACTAGCAAAAATCCATAGTCACATATTTCACTAAAGTTTACTGCTAAAATAATTTCCAATAATTTCTACAGCTAATTTCCTTTTATATTTGCCTCGCTGATGTTCTAATTTCATCGTCTTACATAGATTTCAATGAACCAGCAAGTTCTGTACATAAGATGCGCACAACGTGCTCTATGATTTTCTTGCACGATTGTGCATTTTATAAACACTGAATAGCCACTAAGCTCCACAAAGTTCACGTATCACCTTCAACTCCTTGAAGTGCCAAGGTACCGTTAACTGTAGGATTTCCCTGCTAATGAATTTCTCAGAATTAGATCCACAAGCTAGAAACTACTGCATGAAACCAATCTAATTTGAGCAGGAGGCGCATGAATAAAGAATCATGGCATCTGGTATTCTGTTTTACTCAGGTGCATCATGTTATTTCATGTTTGCAAGCTTAAAAGTATAAAGAAAGAGGTTCGGTTTTCACGAGTCCATATTACAACTCTAGTTAAGCTTGCAGGATTCCAGCCTGATCCTTCGAACCTCTGACCGAATAATAAGTACTTTTTGCATAGACGGTAGAATTCTTGACACCGCATGTAAAGTGGTTAGCTCTTAGCAATCTAAAGTTACTGAATTTCACAACTGTTTTGTCCTTATGTTTGATGTGCACTTCTGCAGGCCCTATCTGACCCGTGTTAACCTTGGAAGCCCACCAAGAAGCTTCAGTGTCATCATTGATACTGGGAGTAGCACGTCATGGGTAGCTTGCCAGATGGTAGCTGGATCAAGTGTGAGAGACATCTTCCACACTCACTGCCTAGAAGCAATTATTCTTCCCAAATACTCATTCTGACAAGAAAAACTATTGTTCTATTTGTTTCTCAGACCCAACCAGGACTATTTGACCCTAGAGTGTCATCAACTTCATCTGTGTTGATGTGCTCAGATAACAGGTGCCAGGAAATTGTACATGATAGGTCAGGGGTGTGCAACACCTCCAGCAATTCTTGTGGGTACAATATGAATTATGGAACTGGCTCCGATATATTAGCAACCGCAGCAGGGTACTTCTTGTCCGATATGGTTTATTTGGAGATACTCAATGGAAGCCAGCAGACATCCTCTTATTCTGCCCCTATAATTTTTGGGTGAGTTTACGTTTGTTGTGGATTTCAAATACTGTCAGATAATTGGAAGGATAATATCCAAATCTCATTTGTTCATGGGCTCATAGAATAGCTTACCAATTTATTTGTCACAGATGCACAGATTCAAGGACAGGGGACCTGGCACACGAAGCATTTGATGGCATTCTTGGATTTGGGCCGTCACCAATATCCTTCAGTTCACAGGTATACTCGCTTGGATTATCACCCAGGGTGTTATCTCTTTGTATGGAGAGGTCACATGGAGGGGGCATCCTTGTTTTTGGCAAAGCTTTGGAGCTAGGAAAAGTCTACACTCCACTCCTACGAGACCAGTAAGTTCCTTGGCCTGGAAATTATCCTATGTTTGTGTACACAATCTTCCCTAATAATCTAATATATGTGAATAATCAATAAGCATTGGGTACTATATTTAGGTGTTATGGAGTGCTAGGATATATGATGCAGTACATGCCAATGAAAGGATAATACATGAATGTAACACATAATGTGTAGGAGTTATAGTGACTAACGATTTCATGAGATATGTAGAGTGGATACAACTGAATTGTATAACTGGATAATTTTCTTCTTACATTTAATTGAAGTGGTCTAGAATAAAATAACTAGCTTGTGACACCGACAGTAAGTTAAGTTTAGAGGATTATTGGACAACCATTTGTGGTAACAAGAAGTGGTGGGAAATCTTATACTCTGTTCACTTATCGTGCCTGAACTTTTTAAATGAAATACAGGGATTACTACAAATTGAATCTGGAGAGCATTTCTGTAAATGGTAAAAAACTGGGGCTTGACCCTTCGGTTTTTACACCATCAGCTGGATATCGAACTTTTGCGGACACAGGGACATCATTAGCTTTCCTTGCAAGTGAGGCCTATGATCAGTTTGTTAGTGCGGTAAGATAACCAGACCACATTGCCACAGTAATCTTATTCTGTGATGCAGTCATGCAGTAGTTTATCCTTATGGTTTAGTTTTTGCAGATAGCTGCCGCAGTCTCTCCCTCTGCAAACCCAACACTCGGGAGTGGGGATCAGCATTGTTTTGTTCCTTCTAGCAGGTACGTTTTCTTCGGTATGGAAAGGAACATAACAACTATTAGTTATCAGTAAATATGTTGAATCACTTACACGAATGTTTTGCCTCTTGGTTAGTATTGATTCATCATTTCCACAAGTGACACTGCACTTTGTGGGTGGTGCTGCCATGCAATTGAAGCCAGCAAACTATCTGCGTTCTGTAAGTTCTAAATCCTTACAGCGTTGAACTTCTTTTCAGATACATATCTCGATTACTGTTACCAAACTTGTTTGACTGAAATGGAAATATTAATTGTAGAGAGATAACTCAATTTACTGCATTGCATGGCAAAAGAACGGGCAACGAGTAACTATACTTGGAGGTTAGTCAAATAAATCTGAAATCACAAAATTCATCTGCTCTATGACATTCTTAATAGTTGCAATGCAAACAAAATCTTGTCATTGCTAACCATATGATCATTTCATCGCAGATATCGTTTTATCAGACAAACTTCTTGTCCATGACATTGAAAATATGCTTTTAGGATGGATGGACTACAATTGTAAGAACAACTTTCTCCCGGTTTGACTGATTTGTTCTCATTGTAGTCTACAACACCCAGTTAACAAAGTAAAGATTTCTTTCAGGTTCTCGCCCAATCCATGTTACTACCACATCCGAGAAGAAAAAAGTCAATTCTGCGCATGCATCACAGAAAATCTCAATGCCTGTTGCAATCGTTATCTTGATCATTTTAGTATCATTTTCCACCGCTAGTTAGAAACCAGCAATTAAAGGTATGTCATATATAGTGCTAACATGATTTGGTGCCTCATTAGACTCAGCAACTTCAGAATAATTTCTTTTGTTAGCAAAATACTGCACCTTAGGAGCTTGTAGTTTGGTACCTCACCGTACTTGTAATGTCATGGTAATATAACTTTAATGCCTACATGCTAACTAGTAGCTTTTTGCAAGTAAACAACCATTGCCACACTCTAAGGATACAAATAAAGAAATAAATAGTTAGAAGAAATATATGTTGGCCACTAATTTTACTGGCGAACTCCTGAAATGAAGATGAATTTCTTCATCAAATGGTTCATATTCATTGATAAGAACAAATGCACAAGTAAGCCATATTTGTACAGATAGATGCAACTGTAGTACCAGAAAATCATATAAGTCGCACTGGGTAACTTGCCATTTTGAATTGTAGAAGGCCCAACTTATGTCATAATTATCTAGTTCTATCGTCATTCGAAAAACATATCTCTCACAATGGACATTTAGTCGAAGGTTTTCTGATTTCTGGGTTCCAACTAAGGAGCTGCGAGGCATTCTGTATCCTGCGATGCATTTTGTGCTGTGTGCTTGGGTACTCATAGACTTATTTGGTGTGTGTCCAGGTACCTAATGGATGGACCTAGTTCCCAGGAGTTACGACGTACTTCCGTTGCATTGGCCAGAGTCAATGGGCCAGGGACCTACTACTATTAATGTCCAGCTAGCTTCTTCAGCAAACATTACCATTAATCAATTTCAATCATGTAGGAGTTCGTGTCTATATAAGAATCATAATATGCTATAGAATCCAGTGCAATCTTGTAAGGAGTGCATGGCTACATATCATGACATAATTCGTGGATCTGCTCTCAATCTTCTGAACAGCTTGTCAGTTTCTACTTCGAAATGGTTGCTGCATAGATATTTTTGTAGTGGCGTAAGTACAGCCGGGAAATGATCCACATTATGCACTTAGAAAATATACCATTGCAAGTAATTGTAAATATTTATCTCGTTATAGAAAAGAACTAGCAGACTACTGAAATGTAGGTACAGGAAATGGAACATATTCTGATAAACAAAACAAAAAAGAACAAACTACCTTGTTTCACTCCCAGGAGGCCAGGACCCCGACCATCATCTTCAGTCTTCACCACGGTTGCAATGTGGGCCATTTCCAGATTTAACCGAATCTCAAGCTCCGTTCGAAATCAATTCGCATCTTGAGGCCACCAGATAACGCAGCATTGAGCGACCAAAGCATTGCCCCCAAATACTAACTGATTTTCCGGTCCGGCGAAAGGGGATCGGCACTCCTAGGGCCGTGAAGGAGAACGAACTCAGATCAATGTCTCAAAGAACAAACAAAGAAACGAGGGAAAGATGGACTGGAACTAACATCTGGTACTCCTCCGTGAAAAAATCCATGCCGCGCCAATCCATCATCCAGGTGAGCAGGGGACTGGGGAGGTGCCTCGGTGGAGAGTGGTGACTGGTGACAGACGAGTGGTGAGCTCAAGATATATGCCTCCGTCCGTCCAAATGGCTCCATAGTCCATACCGTGCTCAATTTTTCCAAAAGGGATCCCTTCTCTAATTTTTTTTTGAACCTGAGATACTCAATCCGTTTCAAAATGCATTATATTTTGGATTTGTCTTAAATCTTTTTATAACATGATTTGTTCTGAATCAAATTTCTCCAAGTCAAACTTCTATAACACAAAACTAGTTCCAATTTTTTTAGATAACAGGCACTGCAGTGCGCGGCTTTGAATTAACAAAGCCAACAACGACGAAAGGATACAAAGCGCTGAACCCAGCTTACACACCAAACCACACACCCACGCACGGCGCTACCACCGGGAGCGCGAAGAGCAGTCACGGCCATTACTAAGACCACAAGGACTCGGAGCAGAACTGGACAACAACAATATCGGGCCGGAGCTCCCCCAACGATGAGCAAACGAACATGCACGCCATCGACAGAACCCTCCGTCGCAGACCTGCCACCGGAAGTCGACCACCACCGGGATCTGACCCACGCTGCCACCGACCGGAAAGCAGCACCAAGGGAGCAAAGACTCGGGAAGGGAAAGGGGCAAGCTTTGCCGAGGTTTGCCAGACGAAGAGACAACTCCGCCACAGGTCCATCGGAGAGCCGTGAGCCGTGAGCTCCCAGACGGAGTCTTCAAGAAGAGCACGACATCGGAATGTCGCCACCGTCCGATCCGAGGGTCTTGGGATTTCTCCCGGAGGTAGCAGGGGAAAGGAGAGTCGCCACACGGCGCCTTCAGGAAGGGGACGACGCCCGCGGATGCCGCCGCTGTGGCCCAGAGGGACAAAGGTTTCTCCAGGCAAATCACCGCCCACTAGTACTCCAAGGCGGCATCTTCAAGAAGATCACGACGCTGAGGCGCCGCAGCCGCCCGAACCGAGGATCCTGGGTTTTCACCCGGAGCACAGAACACGTCACGCTGCTCGCCGGCACCATGCCGTCCCTACGACCATGGTACACGACCAGCACCAGAGCCCCTGGCACGCCCTCCAACCAAAAGGCTCACCACCGTCCGGGGCCGCCGCCCCGGAATCCAAGCTAAGCACGCCGAGACAGAGGGAAGGCCGGGAGCACCGTCGAAAGATCCCCGGAGCCCGGCGAGACGAGGGGAAGGCACCCTTTCCAGATCAACGACCATCGGCCCCCGTGGCTAGTGGCATCATGGATCTGGGACAGAGGATGGGCACGACGAGGGGCTCGGAGCCCTGCTCCGACCCGAAATCGAAAGGCGACCAGGATAGGCCGCCATGCCCCGACTCTGCCAGGCGCCCACTCCGCGTCCGCACGCCGCCAGCAGACGTCGCGCGTCCATCGCCCGGCCGACCCGCCACCCACTGCCAGAGAACGCGCCTCGCGCGCGACGCCCATCACCGTCGCCGCACCGAAGCGCCGCCACCGCCACCGGCCCGCCACGGACTCGTAGCCACCGCGCTGCCGCAAGCAGCTGCGCCCCACGAGCAGCGCCGCGCCCCCGCCAGCCGCCACCGCGTGAGGGGGAAAAGGGGCCCCGCCGCCGCCAGCGCCCCGGGGCTTAGCCCGAGGATGCCCTCCGGCGGCGGCGAGGAGGAGGAGAGGAGGGGTGGGAGGGAGGAGGCGACGCGGTTTAGGGTTCGCGCTGTCCGCCGCGGGAGCGGGCAGAGCAAACCGGTCAACTAGTTCCAATTAAAGTCATCCTATTTTTTTCACATTATATTTGTTGTCGTGAATGTTCGTATTTTTCTAAAATATCAAAATAAAATACTTTGACGATGTATAAAGCTAAAACATCTTTACGGACCAGAAGCATTTCGCTTAACACTGCATATCTCGACTTGTTTTGACCAACTCCTCGCCTCCCATGTAGGTCTCTTGCTAGAGTAGCAATTTTGTGATCTTTTACTTTCAACATCATCATACTTGATCAGTGAACCAGGTTTGAACTGCTCGACGTGGAGTGTGTCGACCGAACGTCGACCGAACATCGATGGGATGCATTGCTTGTAGAACGTCAAGGTGGTCTTGCATGTATGTAGTGATTTCTTCCACGTACTTTATCATAGTAAAATGTGCCTCATTATATTCAGTGTTAGTCAGCCTGATCTTGATCTTTCCACGTGTTCCGACACCAGTAAGCTTCCCCTTATGGCCTTATGGACAGACCTACACAAGCCTACCGGGTCAAGACGTGCCATGTAATCAAGACATAAATCAATGACCTCTTCAGTTAGCCCTCGATGATGCTTCCCTTTGGACATGTTCGATTTCTAACATAGTGCTTAAAAATTTCCATGTAGCGTTCAAACGGGTATACGCTTCACAAATATATGGACCACACATCTTTATCTCGTACACAAGGTGAACAATGAGATGCACCATTATATCGAAGAATGGCGGAGGGAATATCATCTTCAACATAATCTCCACCATGTTCGTTTGTAGATCATCCAACTTATTAGGATCAATCACCTTCCGAGAAATTGTGTTGAAAAATTCACACAACTTCGTGAGAGTATCTCGAACATGTTGTGTCAAGTGTTCCTTATCGCGATAGGGAGCGTCTATGTCATCAAAATATGGAAATCGTGAGACTTCATGCATGTTACTTTGTTTTTTGTCTTTGAAACAATCCTTTGCATGTTGACGGCTGCCGTTGGAAAACACATGCCATATTGAGAATCACACACTCTTTTTTCCTCTTTTTTGATGCAGACACGCTTTCCTTGAGCCTCAACCTTAGGCCTTGTTCGGTTGCCAGTGTTTTGTTCCCACATGGAACCAACCCCTACAGGGATTAGGGCGATCCCATCGTGTCACCCAAAGCCCCCACCAATCCCCGCATCCTAAACTCTGTTCGGTTACTAAGTTTTACGAGCTAGCATCACAAGAAAATGATGAAACCATGATTCAAAACGCTCTGCCTCCCTCAGCTTGCGCAAGCTGATATCAAAAACGCCGCTAGGAAATCACACCTGCTCATAAAAAAGGTACATACAGTGTTGTCGATAGGATATAGATGGAACATAATTATCTAAAAAAGTTCAATATTTCAAGCTGGAGTCTGACTTGTTTTCGGAAAAATAGTGATGCAACAACCAAAAAAATCAGGGAATTAATATGTAGTCTTTCTTCTGAAGCTTCCTCATGTAGAACCCTAGTTCTTCGTTTGTTGCACATGCTTCATATGTTTGCACATTTTATTTACTAAGGCCTTTGTGTGTTTAGTTTTTATTTCGGATAGACGTTGAGTAAGGAGGTTACCAAGAGGCACCAGAGTATTACCCTGGAGCTGGTTATTCTACTTCTGAGCTTTTAGGCAAGCATTTTCCCATGCTTGCATTTACATATAGTACTTATGTCTATATCTTTATTCTTGCATCATGAATCACATTCCGAATTAACAATCATAAGTACTATGTAGCCTTTACATTTCAATCCACTACAAATCTTGTACCCTATATCCTATCAGATATTACTACAAGAGTTATTTGATCCATGCGAGTCGTAGAGCTGCATGTATAGGGTTTGTGTGAGTCTGTTGTTAACAACAAGGTACTAAAATCTAAATTCTATAGTAATGGGATAACTAAAGAAAAAGGCACCAGTGGGCAATATCTGAGATCTGGCTTTTATCCGCTCACTTGTGTCCCGTAGGCCCTGAGTATTTGATGCATGTTTCTTGACTATCGCACTATCCTCATGTGCGAGACTTTCTAGGATCCCCCTTCCCCTGAGCTTGATTCACATCTTATTTCTTAGGGCCACAATTAGTTTGGGGCTTTACTACTATCATGTACTTATACCATGCTTTACTGCTCTATTCACTAATGTTGCTCGAGTAGCGTTTATTTGTACTTTCTTGAAAAACCATGGAATGTTTACACGGTATCGACAAGCTCAATCACACTTTCGGGTTCTTAGTCGTTTACAACCATTGTCGCGAACCTATGGGTCCGTTTCGGAGCCCGACCGACTTTGTTGCGGGTATCTTAATGGGATGGCCCCCTAAATCATTTTTTAATCTTGTGAATACTTTATTGTGATACCTCTTTGCTTTCATTTGGTTTTTTTCCGAGGTTGATCGTGCGTGTGTTTCTATTTATGCACCGCATGCAGTGTAAATCTTTTCGAAAAGTCGTGTCCGTGGTTATGGACTACTTGGAACACAGTTCCTCGATCATAGACAACTCTAATTAAAGTATTGTGTTTAACTTGACTAAACATGACTAGTAATTAGTGCAATATTCATGAAATGGATAATAAAATTGTCTACGGATGGGATATTCTTCTGCCTTCTCGTTCGGTAAGCGAGAGGGAGGATGACTTATGTTTACTTATTATTGTTTATATAACTGTTGGTTTCAATTAATGTGCATCCATCTATATCTTGTTAGGCATATGTTGTAGTGTGTCTCTATATTTTTTAGATGTTTATCTTTCGTTGCAATTGTGTCACCCAAGGTTATCTCTTTAGTTGCATAAAGACTTGATGAGTGTACCCCTAGGGTCTCACACTCTATTAATCAGATTGTCAAGTATATCCATATGGAGGCTAGTACGTAGATGGGGCCGATGATGGAGGCAACACTAGTAGAAAACATACCTTTGGTCCAGGGGTATTAGCCCCGGTTTTGCTACAAACCGGGACTAATGCCTCGGTCCAACGGCTAGAACTTGCCCTAGGGGGTGGCAGGCACTAGCCCCAGTTCGAACGGGACCTTTAGCCCCGGCTCGTGTAACAAACTGGGACTAAAGGGTTTCAGGAAGGCCGGGTCGGGCGCCAGACCCTTTAGTCCCGGTTTGTTATACGACCCGGGGCTAAAGGTTGACCTTTAGCCCTGGTTCTAGACACGAACTAGGGCTAAAGGTCTGGCTATATCTTCTTCCCCTGCCCGAGCCACCATTCAAGCTGGTGGCTCTCCTCTCTCTCTCTATTTCTTGCTTCAAGCTCGAGTTCATGCCTTTTTTCCTCAAGATTTATCTATATTTTGTGGTGCCCCATCTATCCAAAGGTTTTAAAAGGTGAGCAACTTCATCCTTTGAACTTTCATTGCTATATTAGCTCATTTCATGCTCTATCTTATAGATGGATTTGTGGATTTAGTTTGGTAGTAATTTTTGCAATGATAGCATGAGATCAATGTTTAGATTCTATCTATCTTGTATTAATGTAAGGAACTCTAAGGTAAATATCACAATATGTGGATTCTATCTATATATATCTTGTTTTGGCACATAGTCTCGAAATTTGATTTTAGAAGCACACACATGCGTGAGTTCATCATTCTAACTAGCTAGGTGGGCAAAATATCTTTCTTCGTCTTCTTGCGTTCAACAAACTGAAAAAATTGTAACAAATATAGGGTTAATTCATAAAAACTTGATAAGAAGACATCACAGTACATCTTCGAGAAGCTCCTCTATGGCGAGCTCCTCGAAGATGTCTGAGGATAGGATCCTAAGACATCTTCGAGAGAAGCTTCGCCGTAGTGGTGTCCCTCTGGCACCATCTTGGAGTTAATAACTTCTCTAGCTATAGATTAATACGCCGGGTAACTAAAACAATTCACATATTAGGGAGTGCCTCTATGGCGAGCTCCTCGAAGATGTCTGAGGACGGGATCCTAAGACATCTTCGAGAAGCTCTGCCGTAGTGGTGTCCCTGATCTCCCACACCATCTTTCGGTTTATATCTTCTCTAGCTAAATCAGTATGCTGGTGGAGCTAACTAATTTCACATATTAGAGAGTGCCTCTACGGCGAGCTCCTCAAAGATGTTTGAGGACGAGGTCCTAAGACATCTTCGAGAAGCTCCGCCGTAGTGGTGTCCCTGGTCTCGCACACCATCTTGCAGTTCTTCACAAGAATGCATACCTATTTATAGATTAAGCAGCACAACATTGTGTCGGACACTGATGACATAATGTCGACACACTCACCCTGGCATAGTGCTGCCACCCACCCAAAATAGTGTCGTCATTTAATTTACTGGCATAGTGCTTCCCACTGGGGACATAGTGTCGACATGTTGTCTCCACATCCACATTTAGTCTCGGTTGGTGCCTCCAACCAGGACTAAAGGTTCATCATATCTTTAGTCCCGGTTGCTGGTTTTAATTTTGTTTTTTAGATTAGTACTAATTAATTATGATTATGCTGCCACCCATCCAAAATAGTGTCGTCATTTAATTTACTGGCTTAGTGCTGCCCACTAAGGACATAGTGTCGACATGTTGTCTCCACATCCACATTTAGTCCCGGTTGGTGCCTCCAACCGGGACTAAAGGTTCATCATATCTTTAGTCCCGGTTGCTAGCTTTGATTTTGTCTTTTACATTAGTACTAATTAATTATGATTATGTTTGATGTACTTAATTAATTATATAATGCAGATGAGCCGGCAATGGATGTATGCTGACCGACTCTCTAACGAGTTCATTAAAGGCGTGCATTCTTTTCTTCTTGTAGCCGAGGCAAACAAGCAAAATGGTTTTATGTCTTGTCCATGTGGTGTCTGTCGGAATCATAAGGAATACTCTTCCTCAAGAGTCCTTCACAGCCACCTGTTTCGATCCAGTTTCATGACCGGCTATAATTGTTGGAGCAAGCACGGAGAAAGAGGGGTTATGATGGAACACAACGAAGAAGAAGAGAATGACAACGACTACCTTGAATACGATAGTACTACAATGGAAGACATTGATGAAGAAAAAGATGAAGAACGGGCATCAGATCTGCCCGATGATGATCTTAGTCGGGCCATTGCTGATGCCCAAGAAGAATGCGTAACTGAAAGGGAGAGGTTGAAGTTCAAGAAGATGTTAGAGGATCACAACAAATTGTTGTACCCAAATTGTGAAGATGGGCACAAAAAACTGGGTAGCATACTGGAATTGCTGCAATGGAAGGCAGAGAACGGTGTGTCTGACAAAGGATTTGAAAAGTTGCTGAAAATAATGAAGAAGTTTCTTCCAAAGGATAACAAACTGCCCGCCAGTACCTACGAAACAAAGAAGGTTGTCTGCCCTCTAGGATTAGAGGTGCAGAAGATACATGCATGTATTAATGACTTCATCCTATACTGCGGCGAGGAGTACGAGAAGTTGGATGCATGCCCAGTATGCACTACATTGCGGTATAAGATAAGACGAGATGGCCCTGGTGATGTTGAGGGCGAGCGCCACATGAAGAGGGTTCCTGCCAAGGTGATGTGGTATGCTCCTATAATACCACAGTTGAAACGTTTATTCAGTAACAAAGAGCATGCCAAGTTGTTGCGATGGCACATGGAAGACCGTGAGAAAGACGAGATGTTGAGACACCCCGCTGATGGGTCACAGTGGAGAAAAATCGAGAGAGAGTTTCAGGACTTTGCAGGTGATGCGAGGAACTTATGGTTTGGTCTAAGTACAGATGGCATGAATCCTTTTGGGGAGCAGAGCTGCAGTCATAGCACCTGGCTTGTGACTCTGTGTATCTATAATCTTCCTCCTTGGTTGTGCATGAAGCGGAAGTTCATTATGATGCCAGTGCTCATCCAAGGCCCGAAGCAACCCGGCAACGACATTGTTGTGTACCTAAGGCCAATAGTTGAAGAACTCTTACAGTTGTGGCACGGACAAGGTGTACGTGTGTGGGATGAGAACAAGCAGGAGGAATTTGACCTACGAGCGTTGTTGTTCATAACAATCAATGATTGGTCTGCTCTTAGTAACATTTCAAGACAGACAAATAAGGGATACAATGCATGCACACACTGTTTAAACGAGACTAAAAGTATATATTTGGATAAATGTAAGAAGAATGTGTACCCGGGGAATCGTCGTTTTCTTCCGCCCACACACATCCTAAGAAAGAAAGGTAAGCATTTCAATGGTGAGGCAGACAGTCGGTGTAAGCCTATCCGCCGTACTAGTGATGATGTATTTGATATGGTGAAGGATTTAAAAGTAATCTTTGGAAAGGGTCCTGGTAGACAATCTGTTCTGAAGGACGATGTCGGACACGCACCCATGTGGAAAAAGAAATCTATATTTTGGGAGCTACCCTATTGGAAAGTCCTAGAGGTCCGCTCTGCAATTGACGTGATGCATCTAACGAAGAATCTTTGCGTGACGCTGCTAGGCTTCTTGGGCGTGTATGGGAAGAGCAAAGATACACCTGAAGCACGGCAGGACCAACAACGTATAAAAGACCAAGACGGCATGCATCCAGAGCTGTTTGAAGGTACTGCTAGCTACGCTGAGAAGGAAATATTTTTTGAAGTCCTTTATAGTATCAAGGTCTCGTGTAGTTTCTCGTCGAACATAAAGGGAATAATAAATATGGCAGAGAAAAAATTTCAAAACCTAAAGTCTCATGGCTGCCACGTGCTTATGACCCAGCTGCTTCTGATTGCATTGAGGGGACTCCTGCCGGAAAATGTTCGAGTACCCATTGTGAAGCTATGTGCGTTTCTCAATGCAATTTCTCAGAAGGTAATCGTCTAGATAGTCTACTAAGGTTACAGAAAGATGTGGTCCAATGTCTTGTCAGCTTCGAGTTGGTGTTCCCACCATCCTTCTTAAATATTATGACTCACCTCCTAGTTCACCTAGTCGACGAGATTAACATTCTTGGTCCTGTATTTCTACACAATATGTTCCCCTTTGAGAGGCTCATGGGAGTGTTAAAGAAATATGTTCATAACCGTGCTAGACCAGAAGGAAGCATCTCAAAGGGATATGGAACAGAGGAGGTCATTGAGTTTTGTGTTGACTTTATTCCTGACCTTAAGCCCATCGGTGTTCCTGAATCACGGCATGAGGGTAGAATTAGTGGAAAAGGCACGCTAGGAAAGAAAGCAAGGATATGTATGGACGGACATTCTCTCACTAAAGAACACTACACAGTTCTGCAAAGTTCCACCTTGGTGGCTCCGTATACCGAGGAACACAAGAATATTGTACACTCCAACAACCCGGGGAAGCCTGGCTCCTAGATTAGAGATGAACATATGAGGACTTTCGGCGGTTGGTTGCAGACACATCTCATGAATGACATAAATGTTGGAGAACAGTTGTACTTGTTGGCCAGGTCACCATCTTTGACTATATTGACTTTCCAAGGGTACGAGATAAATGAGAATACATTTTACACGATCGCCCAAGATTAAAAGAGCACCAATCAAAATAGTGGTGTCCGATTTGATGCAACAGACGAGAATGGGCAAAAGGATACATATTATGGTTACATAGAGGAGATATGGGAACTTGACTATGGACCCTTTTTTTAAGGTTCCTTTGTTTCAGTGTAAATGGGTCAAGCTGACAGGAGGTGGGGTTGAGGTAGACAAGAAATACGGAATGACAACAGTGGATCTCAACAACCTTGCGTATAGAAATGAACCATTTGTCCTAGCCAATGATGTGGCTCAGGTTTTTTATGTGAAGGAAATGTCTACCAAACCGAGAAAAAGGAAAGATAAGCAAAAGAATACATCATCCAATGAGCCAAAGCGCCACATAGTTCTTTCAGGAAAAAGAAACATCGTGGGGGTGGAGGATAAGACAGACATGTTAGAAGATTATGATAAGTTTCATGAAATTCCGCCGTTCGCTATGAAGGATGACCCAAGCATCCCGTTAAGTAAGGAAGATGCTCAATGGTTACGGATTAGAAGAAAACCCTACCATGTGTGGATGATGGTGATGTACAATATTATTAAACCTTTATTTTTAATGATCTTCTTATATGTATATGGATATGAACTATCTCGATCTCAATAGGTAGTATTGCAACTTGTTGTAGCTAGACATTTATTAATATTAAAACATAAAAATTAGTCATAATCATATCTAGCCCTATAGTACACAGCTTCAGGGTTGTCTTCGGAATCGTCATCGTCGTCGCTCGTATCACGCGGATGGATCCTCAGCCCTTCCTCGTAGCACGCGGATGGATCCTCCAGCCTCGGATTCACGACGCACGGGGGAGGGGGCTCTCGGATGATGACCCCAGTACGCCCTAGGCCTTCACCACCACCACCATTCTTGTGGCTATGCGGCTGGTGAAAGTGCGGGTACCTCAGGCGAGGATGGTCTCCCATGGCGATGTAGCGCATGAAGGAGATATACCCTAGAGGCAAATAATAAACAGGTTTTTATTGTCATATCTCAATTAGTTTATAATAGTTTCATATTGTGCTATAACTGTGTCAAGTAGAAACATTGGTACAGGTGTGGTATGAAACAACCAAGTCCCTAGTAGCTTCTATTCATACTAGTTCATTGGTCACGAATATGATCTGGGTTTCAAGATCATGGGCATTTATGCCGACTGACAACGAAATCATATCATTGGAGAATGATGTGATTGGACATTCCTCGAAGGATTGCAACACGATCAAGTCATCTAGTTCATTGTTGCAACAACTATACCTAGACTCCTTCTCCTTAGACCGTGAGCTCAAATTACTCACTATTTCCCTAGGCTGCTTAGACTGCATCAACCGTCATCTGGTAATACGGTGGCCATAAAGGTGTATGTTGGGTATTCCGAAGGAACAGTAGATGACATGTGACTGCAAGACCGGGATTTGTTCACCCACATGACGGGTAAAGATACATTCGGCCGACTTGGTGAGATTACATCTATAAATGTTGCAACATGTGACTAGGTCACGCGGATGTAATATCACGGTAACAAGAAAACATAACTTGTTGTGAACGAGATTGAACGAAGGTATGGAATACCAATGATCGGATCTCGGACAAGTTGTATCGAGAAACAAAAGGAAGAGGATGCTACATTTAGAAGGTTCAAACGACATTGTCATCAGGAATGCATATGGGTCATATGGACATCCCTGGTCCCTCTGTTGATCATTGTGTTGGGTCCGCAGCATAGAAAACAAAAAATTTCCTACGGTGTGAACTACACGCCAAGATCTATCTACTAGGTACAAAGCAACGGGTGGACATACATCTAACGAGAACTTACCCTCGAAGACAACGAGTTTTGTTAACGAGTAGGAACTCGTGGTTGATGTAGTCGTACACTTGCCGATCTCAAGATCATGAGGAAGTCCGAGCGCCGCAACTCAGCAGCGCATCCGCACTCGCATACACGTTCAACCCACCGGACAACCTCCAACTCCTCGCTCCAGCGATCCAGCGGAAGCAGCAACTCCTTCCAGACGAAATGCCACCGGGAACATGTATCTCGCTAATCCGAGACCATGGGGGAATAATTCTAGAGGGGGAGAGAGATCCTTCACAAGGAGGTGTCAGGATGAAGGAGATAATGTGTGGCCTTTTATAGGAGGAGGGGGGTTCCCCTCCTCTCCATGGCCGGCGCATGGGGGTGACCCCTCACCTCCCCCATTCATGTGGTGGTAACCCCTCCACATTAAAATGCCTCTTCACATTCCCTTTTAAAGTCTCCACTTTAAATGCATTAAAATTCTCCAAGTTTAATGCTCTCTCATTTAATAAAACTCTTTTATTAAATTTATTCAGAATTTTGTTAATTACTTTAATTAACAAACATTCACATATATCCCCTTGCAATATTTCAATATCACATGCAGAACCACTTTCTGCAATTTCACCCGAAACAATTTCCGGTTTCTATTGAAACAATTCCTGCGCTTTGCAATTCTTTCGTCTGAAACATATGTGCTCCAAAATGGTGTCCGGTAACTCTTAAGTGTGTCACCCTATGATTCGCGAATAATGCAGACATGATCGAGACCCTTCTCCGATCAATAATCAGCAGCGGGACCTGGAGATCCGTACTGACTCCTACACATTCAACGATGACTTCTATGATCGTGAGGACCTTTAACGCTTGTAACTAAATCCATTTGTCTCGCGATATATTACATGTCCGAGATTCGATCATCGGTATCTCCATATCTAGTTTGATCTTGTTACTGACATGCACTCTTTTCTAGTGATCACATCACTTGCTTGCAAGCTATCTCAATGTGATATCACCGAGAGGGCCCAGAGTATATCTATCCGTAATCGGGATTGACAAATTCCACTCTTGATCCATGAGCCTCAACATAACACCTTCGTAGTACTGAACCCATCTTTATAGTCACCCTGTTACGGTGTGACGTTTGATGTTATCAAGATACTCTTCAGGTGTTAGCAATTAACATGATCTCATGGTCTAAGGATAAAGATTACTTCGTATGATGTTATAGCAATATAAACATAATGACTTGATCGTAATGCTATACTTCGGATGAATGTTCATCACATCATTCCACCAATGGTGTGATCTTGTTATTAACAGTATCCAATGTCCATGATCAGGAAACCTTGATCATCTTGTTAATCAACAAGCTAGTCCATAAGAGAGGCATAACTAGGAACCCTTTTTGTTTATTAAACACACATGTATTAATGTTTCCGATCAATACAATTATAGCATGCAACTCAATTAAACATCTATCATATATAAGGAATACATAATAACAACTTTATTATTGCCTCTCAGGGCATATTTCCTTTAGTCTCCCACTTGCACTAGAGACAATAATCTAGTTCACATAGTGATAAATCTAACACCCATGGAGTTCTGGTGTTGATCATGTTTTGCCCTAGGGAGATCTTTAGTCAATGGATCTGCTACATTTAGGTCCGTGTGTACTTTACAAATCTTCATATCTCCATCCTTGACATGCTCGCGGATGGAGTGAAACCAGCGCTTAATATGCTTGGAATTCTCGTGAGACCTCGGTTCCTTTGCATTGGCTATGGCTCCATTGTTGTCACAATATATCACCATTGGGTCCAATGCACTAGGAACCACACCTAGTTCCGTAATGATCTCTTTCATTCAAACCGCTTCCTGCGCCGCTTCTGAAGCAGCAACATATTCCGCCTCCACCGTTGATCCAGCCACCACAGGTTGTTTGGAACTCCTCCAACTAACTGCTGCTCCGTTCAAGAGAAATACGTATCCGGATTGAGACTTAGAGTCATTCGGATCGGTGTCAAAGATAGCATCGACATAACACTTAGCGACTAGCTTTTCTTCACCTCCGTATATAAGAAACATATCCCTAGTTCTTCTCAAGTACTTGAGGATGTTCTTTACCGCTATCCAGTGTTCCGAACCTGGATCAGATTGGTACCTACTAGTCAAACTAAAAGCATGTGCCACATCCGGTCTTGTACATAGCATGGCATACATAATAGAGCCTATGGCCGAGGCATAGGGGATCTTATCCATCATCTCTCTTTCTTCCGCTGTAGCCGGACTTTGAGTCTTACTCAATGTCTTGCCTTGCAACATAGGTAAGAACCCCTTCTTACTTTCGTCCATATTAAACTTCTTTAATATCTTATCAAGGTATGTACTCTGCGATAGCCCAATTAGGCGGCTTGATCTATCTCTATAGATTTTAATGCCTAATATATATGACGCTTCACCAAGGTCTTTCATCGAAAATTTGCTGTTTAGATAACTTTTAACACTGTTTAAAAGATCTATATCATTTCCAATCAATAATAGTCATCCACATATAATATCAGAAATGCCACATTGCTCCCACTCACTTTCTTGTAAATACAAGCCTCTCCATAAGTTTGGACAAATCCAAACTCTTTGATCACCTCATCAAAGGGGAGATTCCAACTCCGGGATGCTTGCTTTAGTCCATAGATGGATCGCTGAAGTTTGCATACCTTATTAGCATCCTTAGGATCGACAAAACCTTAGGTTGTATCATATACAACTCTTCTTCAATATTACCATTGAGGAACGCAGTTTTTACATCCATCTACCATATTTCATAATCGAAATATGCAGCAATTGCTAACATAATCCTAACTGACTTAAGCATCGCTACGGGAGAGAATGTCTCATCGTAGTCAACTCCTTGAATTTGTCGAAACCCCTTTGCGACAAGTCGAGCCTTATAGATGGTCACATTACCATCAGCATCCGTTTTTCTTTTGAAAATCCATTTATTCTCAACGGCCTTTCGATCGTGAGGTAAGTCCACCAAGGTCCAAACTTGGTTCTCGTACATGGATTCCATCTTGGATTTCATGGCTTCTAGCCATTTGTTGGAATCCGGGCTCATCATCGCTTCTTCATACGTCGCAGGGTCATCCATTTCATCAACCATGAAATTCACAACAGGATTGCCGTACAGTTCAGGAGCTGCACGTGTCCTGCTTGACCTGTGAGGTTCGGTAGTTTCCTCTTTCGGAGTTTCATGATCAATATCATTAGCTCTCTCTTCATTAGGTGAAGTCAACTCCGAAACAACTTCCGGTTCTGCGCCACTCGCCATTTCATAAAGAGAAGGTTCAATAACCTCTTCGGTTCTACCTTCCGACTACTCACACCTTTCGCAAGAAACTCCTTCTCAAGAAAGGATCCATTCTTGGCAACAAAAACCTTGCCCTCGGATCTGTGATAGAAGGTATACCCAATCGTTTCCTTAGGGTATCCTATGAAGACGCATTTTTCCGCTTTAGGTTCGAGTTTATCCGGTTGAAGTTTCTTCACATAAACATCGCATCCCCAAACTTTAAGAAATGACAACTTAGGTTTGTTTCCAAACCATAATTCATACGGTGTCGTTTCAACGAATTTAGATGGTGCCCGATTTAAAGTGAATGCAGCTGTTTCCAGTGTATAACCCCAAAATGACAGTGGCAAGTCAGTCAGAGACATCATAGATCGAACCATATCCAATAAGGTACGATTACGACGTTCCCACACACCATTACGTTGTGGTGTTCCGGCGGGCGTGAGTTGTGAAACTATTCCACATTCTTTCATGTGTGTGCTAAACTCGTAACTTAGATACTCTCCTCCACGGTCAGACCGTAGAAATTTGATCTTTCTATTAAGATGATTTTCCACTTCATTCTGAAATTCCTTGAACTTTTCAAAAGTTTCAGACTTGTGTTTCATCAAATAGATATACCCGTATCTACTCAAATCATCCGTGAAAGTAACAAAATAACGATATCCACCTCGCGCCGACACACTCATTGGTCCACACACATCGGTATGTATGATTTCCAATAGATCTGTCGCCCGTTCCATTGAACCGAAAAACGGCGTTCTAGTCATCTTGCCCATAAGGCATGGCTCACATGTATCAAATGATTCAAAATCAAGTGATTCCAAAAGTCCATCAGAATGGAGTTTCTTCATGCGCTTAACACCAATATGACCTAGACGGCAGTGCCACATATATGCAGATATATCATCATCAAGTTTAATCTTTTTAGCATTAACATTATGAATGTCCGTAATATTACTATCGAGATCCATCAGAAATAAACCATTCAACATAGGTGCATGGCCATAAAAGATATTATCCATATAAATCGAACAACCATTGTTTTCAGATTTAAACGAATAACCACTTTTCATCAAACATGATCCGGATACAATGTTCATGCTAAGTGCAGGCACCAAATAACAATTATTTAGGTTTATGACTAATCCCGATGGCATATGGAGAGTCAGCGTTCCGACGGCGATCACATCAACTCTTGATCTATTGCCGACCCACATTGTGACCTCATCCCTTGCTAATTGTCGCTTGTTCCGCAGCCCCTGAATCGAGTTACATATATTAGCAACTGATCCCGTATCAAATACCCAGGTGCTACTGCGAGTACTAGTCAAGTACACATCAATAACATGTATATCACATATACCTTTGTTTGCCTTGCCGGACTTCTTGTCCGCCAAATACTTGGGGCAGTTGCGCTTCCAATGGCCAGTCCCCTTGCAATAGTAGCACTCGGTATCGGACTTAGAGCCAGGCCGGGGTTTCTTTTCACGCGTGGCAACAGATTTGCCACCCTTCTTTCCCTTGTGCTTTCCTTTCTTGTCCTTCTTGAAACCGGTGGTCCTATTGATCATCAACACTTGATGTTCTTTCCTAATCTCCACTTCTGCAGTCTTGAGCATTGACAGAAGCTCGGGAAGAGTCTTCTTCATGCCCTGCATATTATAGTTCATCACGAAGCTCTTGTAGCTATATGGCAGAGATTGGAGAACACGATGTATGCCTAAGTCAATGGGAATTGTTATTCCCAAGGACACAAGCTTATCGGCGTACCCAGACATTTTGAGTACATGCTCACTAACGGAGCTGTTCTCCTCCATCATGCAGCTAAAGAACTTTTCAGTAGCATTATAACTCTCTACGGCAGCATGGGTATCGAAAATCATTTTCAATTCTCCCATGGTATCAAAGGCATTGCCATTTTCGAAACGCTTTCGAAGTTCTGGCTCTAGCCCATATAGTATGTCGTAATGAACTAAGTTGTGGTCCTCCTGACGAGTCACATAGACATTATTTTCCTCATCAGGGGCATCAGGAGCTGGTGGGTTGGGGGGGGGCTAGCGGCGCATCTAGCACATATTTCTTTTGTGCAGCAGTGAGGAGAATCCTCAAATTCATAGCCCAGTTGGTGAAGTTGCTACCATTCCCAACAAGTTTCTCTTTCTCCATGAACACATTGAAATTAAAAACAGGTGGTGCCATCTACAACAGAATTTGTAAAGTTTATTTATACTAAGTTTATGATAGATTGAGTTCAACTAATCCAAATTACTAATGAACTCCCACTCAAAAACGACATCCCTCGTGCCTTTTTGGTGATTACATGAACCAAATCCACTACACCAAGTCCGATCATCACGTGAGTCGGTGTAGCTTCAAACGCGAGCATCTATATGGGCATTATATCAACCATATGACTCATGCTTAACCTTTCGGTCCGTGTTCCGAGGCCATGTCTATACATGCTAGGCTCGCCAAGTAAGAACCTTAGTACTCGCGTGTGTAAAACTGTCTTACACCCGTTGTATGAAAGCGTAGAGTCGAGTACACCCGATCAGCACGTGATGTCTCGAAACACGATCCATAGAACGGTGCATACTTAAGGAAGAACACATTTTATCTTGATATTTAAATGAGGGATCATCTTACAATGCTACCAAAAGCGCCAAAGTAGCAGTATAAGATGCTAACATCTAATGTGTAAAGTGAGATGATATGGTCCATGCATTTGATCTCTATCATTTGCATCGTGGTATGATCTCTATCATTCCTTTGTGTGTAAGGCCAAGGTCTATGGAACTTACACGTTGAATGTGTTGTAAGAGTATCTATCATACATCTACTTACAACAATACCATATCAATACACTAGCCTAGCAATGATCTAAACTAGACGCCTCTAATTTATCAATTGCAAGTTTTACGTGGCTTAGGGCTTTCGGAGATAGAACCGTTCTCACCTACGAGCATGAACCACAACAAGGATAACTAAGTTATTAGCAACTCGTTGTAAATCAGATATTGACTATAGTAGTTGAGACAGACACCCACCATCCACTTATGCAAAACAAGTTGCATGTCAGTCGTGGAACCGGTCTCATGTACGATGACATGTAAGGTTGGTCCGTGCCGCTTCATCACACTATGCCACTAATATCCAAAATACATAGAAGATGCAATAACATGATCATCATCGCCCACATATAAACATATGTGTACTACCCGTGCAAAGCACCTACGCATAGATCAGGCTCTGATACCACTGTTGGGTCCGCAGCATAGAAAACAAAAAATTTCCTACAGTGTGAACTACACGCCAAGATCTATCTACTAGGTACAAAGCAACGGGTGGACATACAGCCAACGAGAACTTACCCTCGAAGACAACGAGTTTTGTTAACGAGTAAGAACTCGTGGTTGATGTAGTCGTACACTTGCCGATCTCAAGATCGTGAGAAAGTCCGAGCGCCGCAACTCAGCAGCGCATCATAACTCGCACACACGTTCCAGCCACCGGACAACCTCCACCTCCTCGCTCCAGCGATCCAGCGGAAGCAGCAACTCCTTCCAGACGAAATGCCACCGGGAACATGTATCTCGCTAATCCGAGACCATGGGGGAATAATTCTAGAGGGGCAGAGAGATCCTTCACAAGGAGGTGTGAGGATGAAGGAGTGAATGGGTGGATTTTATAGGAGGAGGGGGGTGCCCCTCCTCTCCATGGCTGGCGCATGGGGGGGTGACCCGTCACCTCCCCCATTCATGTGGTGGTAACCCCTCCGCATTAAAATGCCTCTTCACATTCCCTTTTAAAGTCTCCACTTTAAATGCATTAAAATTCTCCAAGTTTAATGCTCTCTCATTTAATAAAACTCTTTTATTAAATTTATTCAGAATTTTGTTAATTACTTTAATTAACAAACATTTCACCCGAAACAATTTCCGGTTTCTATTGAAACAATTCCTGCGCTTTGCAATTCTTTCGTCTGAAACATATGTGCTCCAAAATGGTGTCCGGTAACTCTTAAGTGTGTCACCCTATGGTTCGCGGATAATGCAGACATGATCGAGACCCTTCTCCGATCAATAATCAGCAGCGGGACCTGGAGATCCGTACTGACTCCTACACATTCAACGATGACTTCTATGATCGTGAGGACCTTTAACGCTTGTAACTAAATCCATTTGTCTCGCGATATATTACATGTCCGAGATTCGATCATCGGTATCTCCATATCTAGTTTGATCTCGTTACTGACATGCACTCTTTTCTAGTGATCACATCACTTGCTTGCAAGCTATCTCAATGTGATATCACCGAGAGGGCCCAGAGTATATCTATCCGTAATCGGGATTGACAAATTCCACTCTTGATCCATGAGCCTCAACATAACACCTTCGTAGTACTGAACCCATCTTTATAGTCACCCTGTTACGGTGTGACGTTTGATGTTATCAAGATACACTTCAGGTGTTAGCAATTAACATGATCTCATGGTCTAAGGATAAAGATTACTTCGTATGATGTTATAGCAATATAAACATAATGACTTGATCGTAATGCTATACTTTGGATGAATGTTCATCACATCATTCCACCAATGGTGTGATCTCGTTATTAACAACATCCAATGTCCATGATCAGGAAACCTTGATCATCTTGGTAATCAACAAGCTAGTCTATAAGAGAGGCATAACTAGGAACCCTTTTTTTATTAAACACACATGTATTGATGTTTCTGATCAATACAATTCTAGCATGCACAATAAACATCTATCATATATAAGGAATACATAATAACAACTTTATTATTGCCTCTCAGGGCATATTTCCTTCACATTGATACAGATCATGTCTATGGCATTCCCGAGCCGTGAGAGGATACACTTAAGGGTACGATGAGAGTGATCATTCGTAAGAAGGAATCATAGTAGAGAAAGAGAGAAAGCTAGAATCGTTCCACGGAGAGATCCGAAGTTGTTCGGAGAAAGAATAAAGAAAAAGACCGGAAAAGTGTTTTTGGATAAATGGGAATTTAAATATATATTTATTATATGTTAATTGTGAATTAATATATTCTAAATAATATTTAAGTTAAGATTTATAAAAGCAACTTTTATATTAGACTAAATCCCTGAGGGAAATAGTCTAGAAATAAAATTGCAGAAAAGAAAAAGGAAAAAGAAAAAGGAAAGACAACTACTATGGGCCAGGCATCCCACTAAGGGCAGGCATCGGCAGACTGCTAGCCGCGCGGGCGGCGGTAACCGCGCGCCGCGCGGGGTCGCCAGCGGGCCGCAGTCGCGCGGACGTCCCACCCCGGGCCGCCTCTCCTCTCCCCTCGCCGAGCCGAGCCGCCAGGGCATCCAGCCCACCCGGGCTGGCCGGTGGCTGCTGGGCCGCGGGTGAGGGCCGGCCCACCCGGGCGCTGGCAGCAGCAGCCGCTGCAGATGGGCCGTGGGGGGCAGGTCGGCCCACCCGGCTGGCTGAGCCCCAGGCTAGGTTTTCCCTTTTCTTTTATTAGATATTTACCTATTTTGACTATGGGGCTGAGTAGATTTGGCCCAATCGGCCAGGACAAAAATACCTGATATTTCCTGTTTATTAATAGTCTCACATGGCTAACCCAATGGGGAGGGCACACCCCCTCCGCCTATATAAATGGGTGCTCATGGGTGGGATTAAACACACAACTTGAGAAGTCCTTTGGTTGACTTTCTCCCTCCCTCTCTCTATACCTCGTGACCATGGCCCCAAGTCTAGGCTGTGCGATCGAGGCACACCTGTAGTACGCCGTTGCGCTGCAGGGATTCCTAGCCGGATATCAACTTCCGCACTCCCGGCGGGATCAGGGAGCCGGAGGTCTCATCGTGCACCGGATGTGTACGAAGAGACGAGGCGCAACACTTGGGACGCTTAAATGTCGTGAGCCAGAGCTGTTGCACGACGAAGATGATGAAGATCAAGAAGGAGCAAGGGTGACCCGCGAGGAGCTTCGCGACCTTGAGGTCGGCTACGAGTACGACTACTTCAACCACGTTCCTCGCAGAACGTTAATCGCGTACGGTCTACAAGGGTATATATTCTCTACGCATTGGCCGTTACCGCATTACTACATAGATAGATCCTAGGCAAGTTCTGGGGTTCTGTCGTAGGAATTTTTTTTGTTTTCTGCGCCGAACCCCATCAGTGGTATCAGAGCCGTTCTATGCGTAGGAGTGTTGTACGGCCAGTACGCACAAGTATTGTGCGGGCATTGATCCCTTAGTTATTACCCTCTAACGTGTACTTGTTTATATCGCAGTATTGTTTGATGAAGCGGCCCGGACCGACCTTACGCGTATTCGTACGCGAGATTGGTTCCATGCTCAACATACGGCTTGTACCGTATAAGTGGCTAGCGGGTGTCTGTCTCTCATTCGATAGTTGATATAACATTTACAACGGAGGGCCCCGAAAGGGGTGTAATAGAGACAACTGCCGGATCCATGTTGTGGTTGGAAAGTTCGTAGTTCAGAAACGGTTCTAGTGCGAAAGCCCTAACAACCACGTAAAACTTGCAATAGATAAAGTAGAGACGTCTAACTTTATTTTGTAGGGGCATGTGATTATGATATGGCATTGGTCGTTGAGGTAAAGTAGTTTACATTTCTGTTACTAAGTAGTATAGTAATAGTCATCGTTCCGATGGATGACCTGGTGGAGGCGTCGTGGACTTGGCATCAAACCAAGGGCACGATGGAGATCATGCCAGAGCGCTCGATGGAGATCAAGGGGCAAGAAGACCATATCATATCACATTATACATATGATGTTGATACCAGTTTTAGAACTTATTGTGTGCTAGTATTTAGATACTCAACGGTAGCAAATAAGATAATCCCTATCTAATTCCAATGTTCCGTGTTCCCCTTGTGTGTGCACCACCAAGAAAGTTCTCCGGTATGAGGCGATCCAGGGTTACATGCCTTGGTGTCAAACATATTTACGTTCGCATACAGTGGGTGTAAGCCATGTTGCATAGCAAATACACACGAGTTAGATTTGGCAAGCCTAGCACACTAGAGAAGCGTGGCCTCGGAACACAAGAGATCGAAATATCGAGCATGAGTCACATGGATGATGTGATTGGCATTGTTGAATGTCTACCTTTGATACTGCACTGATGGTCGTGACGATCGGGGGAGGTGCAGAGGATAGGGATCATGCGATCACTAAAGTTGTCCAGGGGATGACAATTTTAGTGGAGACCAATTATAAATTGATCTCTTATTATAAACTTAGTCTAGATGTCTGTTTGCAAATATCTTAGTAGATCTTAGCCTATCCCATTGAGGTCTTTGCGACCATGGGAATAAATTGCTTAATTTGGAACTTAGCAAAAGGGTCCAACTTCATAGATTAATACCCACGCATGAGGGATATCCTCGTAGAAAGGTGATATTCTCTTCTTGATACAATAACCATTAGGAGATAAATCGGTGACTCCAGAATGTTTGGAAAAACACTTAGTGATCTTGCATTAGAGTTGATAACTCTTAGAAGGGCTTGATTGCAAATGGAGTTCATGGATGAAAAGGTATATGTAAGATATACAAATAATAAATGTGGTTCTTGCAAAACTCATTGTAGTTTGCAAAGTATTTGATACTTGTCCCATTTTGTGAAAACAGGATGATCTGCTTGATAATTGCTGGATTTTAGGCAATGTGGCTTGATGACGGCAAGCAAAACAGTTGATGGCCGACATCACCTCTTTCCTCAAAGTTTATCATTTAGATTAGTGGACTTGAATATAATCTTGTAATCCTAGTTTGTGTGTCTTGCTTTTGGCGAGACGATTATTCATATGGACAAGTTACAAGCCAGTTTATACTTTTCTTATGAACAATACCATTATGGTCACATTACGATTACAAACGAGTTATTCTCATCACTATGTTAATGATAATAGTTTAAACATTTATAAAGGATTAGAATGCTAAAAGATATCCAAAGCTTAATAATGAAAAGACACTACAGTTTAAATCATTTTGATTATTGCAGGTTCTTTATGAAAGATCGGGGGTCCTAGATGCTTAATCTAGAGACTTTGCAAAACCATGCCTCTCAGGCAGAATGACTAAAACTCCACATTCTGGTAAAACGGTGATATGCGAAGAAATGTTGAATCTTATACATAGTGATGTATCACATTTTCAACAAGTAGTGGAAATCATTAGTCAATGGTGGACTTAAGTGAATAAGTGTATTTACTTAATGAAACATGAAGTTTTAAATGATTTGAATTGTTCAAATGATTTCATAACTAAATGGGATATTGAATTAACTAAATTAACAAGTCTCTTCGATTTGATCGACATGACTAAAGTATTCAAGTTAAGTTTTGCATAAAAGGAACTTGTGAAATATGTTTCAAAAATTATGATAATTGGACGAATTCAAATTTTGTTGAAATGTCTAAACATCATAAACATTATGTATTAGATACATATGGTATACTATTATCTCTTATCGGGGTTATAGTTGCCGTTTAGAGTTAAAGATTGAAATAATCAAACACTCATTTGAAATACAAAGGAACATCTAAAGATTCGTGGAAACAACACCATAAGTGTTATGGCACGTTCGAGTTTCTGGAGATTTCGATAAGTCGAAATCGTGGCGAATAAACAAGTCTTTGTAGAGCATTCTTAGGAAGCTATGAATGCATCTTCCACAAGGGGCAAACTTGTTGTTGTCCTAAATTGATGTGTCTTGTTGAAGATACAGGTGGACGAAAGTAAAAGACCAAAACAACCTCAAAATTGTTGAGTGGCGTAGCGGAATTTGTTTCGTGAAACCAAACCCTACAAATAGAGGAGAAACCAATGATAATGATCATAAAGTTTCAGTGAATACTTTTACTAAAGAAAGTAGGATTCAACTATATATTCTACAAGTTTGTGGAATTATATTTTTATTCACTTGTCATGTTTTGAACAAGACATACATACGAAATACAAAGAAGCGTGATGGACCTAAATGCGAGAAATGAATGGTCATTGAAATCTCGTTAGTGGGATTCTCGATTTGATAGTGATCAAAGAATTTTGGAATGTCCAAGATTATCAAGAGGACCTAGATTTGAGTGGGAGCAAATCAGCTTGGCGAATTCATAATATGTAGCTAACATATTTTGAGTGGGAGCTAAGTGAAATCCCTGGATCTCAAACATGAATGTCATATTTGAGTGGGAGCGTGAAATCATTCTGTGATATGTGGATGACATATGTGAATGATGTAATTGGTGTTAATAATATTTAAGTTAGATGGAGTTGAAGTTATTAAACAATAAGATCTATCGAGATAGATTGGTGAGTTTTAATAAAACACTGAATGTCAAATGCTTCCTGGACTTGATTCTGAAAGATGTTCAGAATGTCCTAAGCAAGATTCTGAAGTAGCTCAGAATGGAACATGGTAAGAAAGTAGTTGTTCTATATGAAGAATTGAGTTAGTATTACAACTATGGTTGAAAGAAAGAGATGCGTTGCATCTCCTATGCCTCAGTCATAGGTTCTTCCATACAACCATGTTGTATACTCGACGTAATGTGACCCAAGGTTCCGGTTGGAAGGACTAGCTCTTAACTGTAAGAACATTCTTTAAGTGATTCCTGAGTTGATCACTGAACCAGAATTAAGTTTGTATATAAATGGCAAGAAGCAATGTAAGTGGCATAGATGCATTTCATGCACTAGGATCTACATAGATATAGAAGTATAAAGGCTCCATCTGATGTGATGTATAATGTTATGGCGGGGCTAGTTCGCTTTTAACGTAGAATGATGTGTCCCAGGGCCTAGTGCCCATGAGAAAGCCCTCGAGGTTGATCTAACGTCACTGTAAGCTCCTGGAATCTGGCCTCGTTCTGCTGCCATGACTATAGTATATACACAAAGGATAGCAAAGTGTGTTTCGAAGTTTAGATGACAATAGTGAAAACGACCGTCATCATAAACACTAGAAACAAAAGTCTCACTTTGTCTCCATACAAATGCTTCGACCCATTATAAGATAATGGTGTGAATGTCAAAGTTAGTAAGCCATTAATGATTTGCAAAAGACATAATGATCTGGTAAAACAGAACATGGACATGACGTTTCTCATGAGCATGCATAATTTGTAAACGCATATGGCATATGGTTTATATGAGTAAAATGCAAGCTAGGTTATTCACTAGTAGAAAATGGGCCTTTGGTTCGGGCCATTAGTCCCGGCCGTGGCTAGGGCCGGGACTAATGGTCCGAACCAGACGGCCCGAGGAGGCCGAGGCACTATGTCCCGGTCCGTAAGGAACCATTAGTCCCGGTTTGAGATACAAACCGGGACAAATGGGTCTGGGCCAGCGCGCGTGCTCCTGGCAGAACCTTTAGTCCCGGTTTGTATCTCAAACCGGGACTAATGGCCTGGCCCTATATATATGCACCCAGCCCTCCACTCTCTCCTGTTTTTTTCCTATGTGAGAGGTGGGTATAACTTTGTGCTAACTTTTTTTCTTCATATGCACTAGAGGTGTTCAGTGAAATGCCTATTAGAGCGATGCCACTTGAGTTCACACAAGACAAAATATGATATGAGGTGCCAGAGCGACACTTAAGGTTTCTCCTCTTTGTTTTGAAGTGTCCTAAAAGGTTAACAACTATTTTCTCGTTTTGACTGCACGGTACTAATTTAAGTATCGTGATTGCGTTTGATATATATGCATGGTTGTATGATGCAGATGAGCGACCCATGGATGTACGGTGACCGACGCTCTGACGCTTACAGAGAAGGCGTGCGTTATTTTCGCCTTGTGGCCGAGGCGAACAAGCGGCGGGATGGTTTTATGTGTTGTCCATGTGTTGAATGTCGGAATGAGTAGGCTCACACTTCCTCAAGAGTCATTCAGAGCCACCTGCTTCGGTCCGGTTTCATGTCCGGCTATAATGTTTGGACCAAGCACGGAGAAAGAGGGGTTATGATGGAAGACGGCGATGAAGAAGAGAACGATGATGACAACTACCGATCTATGTTCCCTGAATACGATGATACCGCAGTTGAAGATAATGAAAAAGAAGGGGGTGAAGAACGGGAACCAGATGAGCCCATTGATGATTTTGGTCGGGTCATTAGTGATGCAAGGGGAGACTGCGACACAGAAAAGGAGAGGTTGCAGTTTGAGCAGATGTTACAGGACCACAACACATTGCTGTATCCAACTTGTGAAGATGGCCAGAAGAAGCTGGGTAGCACACTGGAATTGTTGAAGTGGAAGGCAGAGACCGGTATGACTGACTCGGGATTTGAAAAGTTGCTGGTAATAATGGAGAAGCTGCTTCCAAGAAATAACCAATTGCCCTCCAGTACGTACGAAGCAAAGAAACTTGTCTACCCTCTAGGATTAGACGTGCAGAAGATACATGCATGCCCTAATGACTGCATCCTCTACCGTGGTGAGAAGTACGAGAATATGGATAAATGCCCAGTATACACTGCATTACGGTATAAGATCAGAAAAGATGACCCTGGTGATGTTGAGGGCGAGCAACCCAGGAAGAGGGTTCCTGCCAAGGTGATGTGGTATGCTCCTATAATACCACGGTTGAAACGTTTGTTCAGAAATAAAGAGCATGCCAAGTTGTTGCGATGGCACATGGAAGACCGTAAGAAAGACGGGATGTTGAGGCACCCTGCTGATGGTCGGCAGTGGAGAAAAATCGAGAGAGACTTCCCGGACTTTGCTGGTGACACAAGGAACTTATGCTTTGGTCTAAGTACCGATGGCATGAATCCTTTTGGGGAGCAGAACTGCAGTCACAGCACCTGGCCCGTGACTCTATGTATCTACAACCTTCCTCCTTGGTTGTGCATGAAGCGGAAGTTCATTATGATGCCAGTGCTCATCCAAGGCCCGAAGCAACCCAGCAACGACATTGATGTGTACCTAAGGCCATTAGTTGATGAACTTCTACAGTTGTGGGTCAAACCAGGTGTACGTGTGTGGGATGAGCACAAACAACACGAATTTGACCTACAAGCGTTGCTGTTCATAACCATCAATGATTGGCCTGCTCTTAGTAACATTTTAGGACAGACGAACAAAGGATATAATGCATGCACGCACTGTTTAGGTGAGACTGAAAGTATATATCTGGATAAATGTAGAAAGAATGTGTACCCGTACAATCGTCGTTTTCTTCGGCCCAGTCATCCCTTAAAGAAGAAAGGCAAGCATTTCAATGGCAAGGTAGAAACCCGGACGAGTCTTAAAGAAACCCGTACAATCGTCATTTTCTTCTGCCCAGTCATCCCTTAAAGAAGAAAGGCAAGCATTTCAATGGCAAGGTAGAAACCCGGACGAGTCTTAAAGAAATATGTTCATAACCGTGCTAGGACAGAAGGAAGCATCTCCAAGGGATATGGAACAGAGGAGGTCATTGAGTTTTGTGTTGACTTTCTTCCTGACCTTAAGCCGATTGGTGTTCCTGAATCTCGGTATGAGGGGAGGATGACTGGAAAAGGCACACTAGGAAGGAAATCAATGGTATGTAGGGACGGGCATTCTTTCACTCAAGCACACTACACAGTTCTACACAATTCCACCGTAGTGGCTCCGTATATCGAGAAACACAAGAATATTCTACGCTCCGAAAACCCGGGGAAGCCTGAAACCTTGATTAAAGGGTAACACAAGAAGAATTTTGGCTTGCAACACATCTCATGAATAACACCACTGTTGGAGATGAGTTGTACTCGTTGGCCAGGTTACCATCTTTGACTATATGTACTTTCCAAGGGTACGAGATAAATGAGAATACATTTTACACGATCGCCCAAGATAAAAAGAGCACCAACCAAAACAGTGGTGTCCGCTTTGATGCAACAGATGACAATGGGCAGATTGACAAATATTATGGGTACATAGAGGATATATGGGAACTTGACTATGGACCTACTTTTAAGGTCCCTTTGTTTCGGTGCAAATGGGTCAAGCTGACAGGAGGCGGGGTACATCTAGATGAAAAGTATGGCATGACAACAGTGGATCTCAACAATCTTGCGTACATGGATGAACCATTCATCCTAGGCAACGATGTGGCTCAGGTTTTCTATGTGAAGGACATGTCTACAAACCGAGAAAGATAAGCAAAAGAGTACAGAATACGACGAGCCAAAGCGCCACATAGTTCTTTCAGGGAAAAGAAACATCGTGGGAGTGGATGATAAGACAGACATGTTAGAAGATTACAATAAGTTTCATGAAATTCCGCCCTTCAAAGTGAAAACTGACCCAAGCATCCTGTTAAATGATGAAGATTCTCCATGGCTACGGTGCAGAAGAAAACCACCACACTAGATGTTGGTGATGTGTAATAATGTATTAAACCTTTTATTTGAGACATAAATCTATGTAATTAAACCTTTTATTTGAGACATAAATCTATGTAATGTATTAAACCTTTTATTTGAGACATAAAGGTCCCCTTTCATGTAATACATCTTGCTCAATCAAACTAGACGTTCTGAGCCGCGGTAGGTGATCACACAAATAGAAGGAACCATCACAAGAGAAGGAACCCACAAACACTAAGGATACATAGCACAACTAAAAATTAAGAAACATGCCTAATGGTTGGAGTGATTCAGTCATGCTCCTGCTTAGCCCTGTAATACGCGCCACATTAGTCGTCGTAGTCGTAGTCGAACCTTGAAGGTTGGGCACGCGTGGGCTAGATTTGACGGAACCGCAGGCGGGGGTTATTGCCGGTCGTGTTGTAGGCCATGACACTCTGGAGAGTCCGGCCGCGCCACCACAGCCGACGGCCGGCCTCGTTGAAGTTCGAAGGAGGTGGGCCGTCCTCCTCGTGCCTGGCGAGCGCCCTCTCACGCCGATTGATGAAGAAGGCTTCCCAAGTTGGGAAATAGTCGGGATGCCAGTTGGGATTCCTCCGCTGCTCTGGCGTGAGCTCGAGGTAGTAGTGGTTCGTGATGGCCATCCGGTGCTCCATACCTAGAGGGACAGGAGGGACCGGCAAGCCTCCGGCGCTCAGCATCCAGCCGGTGGGGACACGGTAGCCCGGTGGGCAGGGGTAGTTCGAGGCACAAAGCGCCTCCGCCTCCCGGGTGGTTAGAGATACGATGGAAGCCATGGGAAGAGAATGATGAGTCTAGATGTGATATGTAAATGGAGGCCAAGCGTACATATATATACTGAAAAAATGGCGGGAAGACAGAGGTGGGAACCGGTGGAAAGCGCGGGAACACAGCGGCGCGGGAAACTTTCATCCCGGGTGGGGGCTCAAACCGGGACAAAAGATGGGGGGGCTTATCTAGGGGAGGCTTATCTGGGAGGGCCTTATCTGGGGGGTGGCTAACCTTTAGTATCGGCTGGTGGGTCCAACCAGGACTAAAGGTGGTTTTTGTGTCATCTAACAAAACTGTCGGTGGGATAAGGACGCGTGGGTAACCTTTAGTACCGGGTGGGGGCTCAAACCGGGACTAAAGCTGTCGGTAGGATAAGGACGCGTGGGTGGACGTACTGCTCGATGAGATAAAGCATGTAGCGCACGACGCCCTATCGGAGGAAGAAGACAAAGTAGAAGCGGCGCCGTGCCTATAAAAGGAGCATCGATACGCCATGGCAAGCAACTCAACAAGCCAACATGGATGGAGAGTTTCATCCCCATGGATGGAGGAAAGGGTTGGGAAATCTCCCGTGGCGGAACTTCTCGAAGATGCCCTTGGTGCACACGCCCTATGGCATCTTCGGAAGTTCCGCCTCGGAATATATTTTCCTGCTAGCCCATGAAAGACTCCATCTCCGCCTCCCTGGGGTTAGAGGTATGGTGGAAGCCATGGGATAGAGTGGAGAGAGGCGGCATATATGAGTCTAGATGTGCTATGGCAACGACCAAGCCAACATGGATGGAGAGTTTCATCCCTATGGATGGAGGAAAGGGTTGGGAAATCTCCTGTGGCGGAACTTCTTGAAGATGCCCTTGGTGCACACGCCCTATGGCATCTTCGGAAGTACCGCCTCGGAAAATATTTTCCTGCTAGCCCGTGAAAGACTCCATCTCCGCCTCCCTGGGGTTAGAGGTATGGTGGAAGCCATGGGATAGAGTGGACAGAGGCGGCAGATATGAGTCTAAACCCTAAACCCCAAACCCTAAGTCAGAGGAGGGAACCCTAAACCCTAAGTCAGAGGAGGGAACCCTAAACCCTAAACTAAAAACCCTAAACCCTAAACCCTAAACCCTAAACTAAAAACCCTAAACCCTAAACCAAAAATCCTAAACCAAAAACCCTAAACCCTAAACCAAAAACCCTAAACCCTAAACCCTAAACCCTAAAGGGGCTACGATCCGGAAGAGAACGAGCGGGAAAAAATAAGGCGGTGTAGACGATCCAGGGCCCCCGGTCTAGGGTTTCGCCGAAGGAAGACCAGCGGAGCGTCGGAATTACATGAAAATGGCAAAATGGTCAATAGTTTGACTAGTTAGAATAATTATTTTATAAATCATAAAATTGATTTGAATTACTTATTTAAAAATATGCAAAATATAATATTTAATGCATTTTTAAATTGAAAATGGCAAAATGGTTATTAGTTTCACTAGTTAGAATAATTATTTTATAAAACAGAAAATAGATTTGGATTAGTTATTCAAATTCAAGAACTTTTCATGTTGAAATTTTTCTCAAATTCATAAGTATGCAAAAACTATAAAATTCAAATGTTTAAATAATATGCTAATTGAATTTTTTTTAAACAGGCGCGACCCAGGGTGATTTTTTTTGAAAAGGGGACCTTTAGTTCCGGTGCGTGCTACACACCGGGACTAAAGGTGTGGCATTGGCGCGCGCCTGTTGGGCTGGGCCGAAAACCCTTTAGTCCCGGTGGGTGGCACGCACTGGGACTAAAGTGGGGGACCTTTAGTCCCGATCCGTATAACACACCGGGACATTATACGTACCGGGAGTAAAGGTCCCCCACCTATATATCTTCTCCCCACGCGCCCCTTCTTCTCCCCACGCAGAGAACACCCACGCGTGCGAGGACGACGAATCGACGCCGGCAGGCTGCCCGACTCGCTCTCTGGCCGCCACAACCCCAACCACCGCCACCGCCACTCACTCCAGCCGCCACCGCCGCCGCCACTGCAGCCGGCTCACGCGCGCCGCCAGCCAGCAGAGGTACACCGGCCCGCCTCCCCTTCGCTCCCCCGTCCGGCCGGCTACACGGCGGCGCGGCGCTGCTGGCCACTATGGGCGAGCATGCCGGGCCGGCGACAGCCGTGCACGCCAGCGGCGGTGCGGGCGATGCGGCCGGGGCGGCGCCCCCGGCCAAAGTTCTCTATTTTCCATTTTTTATTTTGTAGTAGTTAATTGTAATAGTATTTTGTAATATTTAGTAGTTAATTGTAGTAGTTGTTTGTAGTAATTGTAATAGTTAATTGTAGTAGTATCTTTTAGTAGTTCTAATAGTTAATTGTAGTAGTATTTTGTAGTAGTTAATTGTAGTAGTTGTAATATTTAGTTGTAATAGTATTTTGTAGTATATAGTTAATTTTATTTTGGCGCGCCTTCTCCCCGGGCGCCCCTTCTTCTCCCCACACAGAGCACCCCCTTCGCTTCGCTCCCCTCGCGCGCGCTGGCCGGCTGGCGCCTGGCTGGCTGGTTGTAATAGTATTTTGTGTTAGTGTAATATTATTTTTGTAGTATTTTGTATGAGTGTAATAGTATTTCTGTAGTATTTAGTAGTTGTAATATTTAGTTGTAATAGTATTTTTGTAGTATATAGTTAATTTTATTTTGTAGTGTAATATTATTTAATTTTTTGTGTTATTTAGTGTAGTGTAATAGTAGTGTATAATTGTAACATTATTTAGTAGTTGTAATATTATTTAGTAGCTAGTGTAATAGTAGTGTATATATTAGGGTGGTAGTGGTCGCGGGCCTCCGGACTTAGGGTTAGAGTGGTGGTGGTCGCGGGCCCCCGGACTTATGGTTAGGGTGGTAGTGCTCGCGGGCAGCCGGACTTAGGGTTAGGGTGGTGGTGCTCGCGGGCCACCGGACTTAGGGTTAGGGTGGTAGTGCTCACGGGCAACCGGACTTAGGGTTAGGGTGGTGGTGCTCGCGGGCCACCGGACTTAGGGTTAATGTGGTAGTGCTCGTGGGCCCCCGGACTTAGGGTTAATGTGGTAGTGCTCGCGGGCCCCCAGACTTAGGGTTAGGGTGGTAGTGCTCGCGGGCCCCCGGACTTAGGGTTAATGTGGTAGTGCTCGCGGGCCTCCGGACTTAGGGTTAGGGCATCACTAGAATTTTGCTATTGTTTAGTATTATTGTAGCAAATTGCGTGTTCATATTATTGTTTAGTATTATTTTATGCAACAATATTGAATGAAAAATGTTATTGTGTGCATTTTGTAAAAAACTATGGATCCAATCCAGAGAGACCTAGCACAGGAAGAAATTCTCGAGGATATGATCAACGACACCGCCCATGTTGATCCACCCGAATCTCCGTTGATTTATCTGAACCCCTCCGGTGAGGGAGAGGAGGTCGACCGAAATGATCAAGGAGAAGCCGACGACTCCGGTGGTGGAGAAGCCGACGGCGAGGTATATATATGAAGTCTGGTGATCAGTAGATGCATTAACTGAGTTGTATATATATATAAATTGACGAATGTTTCTTCTCTTAGGCCTCCACATCGAGCAAAAAATATTCCAAACGAGGCCCGGCCAAAAAGTTGGACGCATCCACGCGTTATACAATTACGTGGGTATCACCACGGGGTGAACCGGTGGAACCCGAAAAGGCTAAAACTGTATTTAAACAACAATGCGGAGTTATGGTTAGGGATCGCATCCCGATCACCGTTCGAGAGTGGAATAAGACCAAAGGGGCGAAAGAGGGTGAGTATGTCTCCGACAGGTGCAAAGAGGGTCTTTGGAATGACCTCATGACACATTTCACCCTGCCAGAATGTGAGGATGATGCCGACACAGCTGCATTGAGGAAGAAAGTCAAGCAGTGGACTCTTACGAAGATGGCCGAACTATTCAAGAACTGGAAGAAAGCATTATGGCAAAAGTATCAGAAGACGAAGAAGACTCCTAAATTTGAATGCTATCTAACGAAGCAGCAGGCTAACTGGGATGCATTTGTGAAGTACAAGGAGTCACAACCTGCTATGGAAATGTCGGAAAAAAACAAGAAAAATGCCGCGATGAAGAAATATCACCATCACCTAGGGCCAGGGGCTACGCGGCTGCCATGCCAAAGTGGGATGCTAAAGAGAATGAGCTGCTTGCTAAAGGGATCACTCCAGAACCAATACGCGAAGAATGGGATCTGAGGGCAAGGAATTGGTTCCTTGGGCATGGGAGTGAGTATGATGAAAGTACAGGGGACCTTATTTGCAGTGACGGGATTAGGATACCTCGGGATACATGGCAGAAAGTGGTGAAGGAGATTAAAGCGGGGACAACAAAGTTCTGTCCCGATAGAGAGAAAGACTTGCTGACAAAGGTCCTCAGGAATGACGAACGCGGAGGACGTGTACGAGGCCTTGGCCCTAGTTATACGTGGGAGATGGGGTTTCCCAAAGACAGAGATACTTATAGGAGCCGAGAGAGAGCAAAGAGGCGACGGCAGGAGGAGGAGGGAGACAAGTTCACCGAGTTGATAGGAACACTTCGAATGCATCAGCAACAGATTGACGAACTTCGAGGAGCTGCGCGCCTGCAAGATCCTGTACTCGATATTACCGCCGTCCCATCTCAGCGGAAAAGCAGTGTGGCTGAATCGGAGGTCCCTTCTGACGATGCACGTATGGTAGATGGCGGTCCCGGCTACCCCGTGGATGGAATCAAGGAGCAGGCATCTTGTGAGCTCCATCAGAAGGTGAAGAACCTATCCATCAAGGTGGCGGTCGGATGTGCTTTACCTTGTCCACCTGGCGCACGCTGGCATGGCCATGAGATTCCAGCTGGCTATGCTAAAGTTGGTGTGGATGAAATCACAATGGGGTGGGACTCAATGGAGCTTGACATCCCTGGACCTGAAGGTGAGAGGACACTCGGAGAAGTACTGGGTGGTATCATTCTATGGGGCAAGAACAACATCAAGCTTCTAGGCTGGACGCCAAAGCCAACACCGCCTCCGAGTGGTCGCATGTCACCTTCACCTCCATCACCTCCAAGAAGCCCACCCCATGACTACGACCACCATAGCCCGAGTCCATCTCGATCTCCGCCGCAGCCTCCGATTAGTACTAAACGACACAGGAGCCCAAAACGACAAATGTCGCCCTCCCAAGAGTACCTCATAAGAATCTTCCTATCAGACCTTACGATTGTACTGACGAGGAAACCGACATGATCATAAAGGCCGAATGTGTTGCGCAGCTTCAAAAGAAGAAACCCGAGCCCGCCTCGGTATACACCGAGAAGCAAAAAGTGTATGCACTTTCTTTTCTGAACACAAAATCGCAATATGACTTGCACCATAAGCCAGATGACTATCGACGCACACTTCAGAAGGAAGTGAAGAAGAGAAAATCAAGTAGAAGTGCAAGCGAGAGCAAATCATCAAGTCAAAGTGCAACCGGGAAAAGAAAGGACGTCCCCTAGCTCGGGGAACATGCCAAAAAATCGACCCTACCCCTCATGGTGGTATCCTATGACACTCCCCAACAGGATATGGAAGAAGCTAAGCAGCTTGCGGCCGCTATGAATGTGACTGTTGAGGAATTGCTAGGTTCCCAGGATGACAAGTTACCCAAGGCTCAGGTAGTCCCTACATATGTCCCAGGGAAGCCTCTAGTCAGCTTTGAGCAGTTCCAACAACTGCCAACACAAATGCGGAGTTTACATAAATGGTACTTGAAAGCCGTAAAGGAGGAGAGAATAATGATCGTGGCGAAAGTCCCACATGACTACTACTTCCGAGAAGAAGAGGTCCATGTTGAGTTTCCAGAACTCTTCCAGTTATACACTTTCGACGCCCTCGATAAAAGTCTCATGAGTTGCTATTGTCTGTAAGTTGTTGAATTCATTGTCTATATAGAAGCTGTTCATCTTTTTCAGTTGTTCAGTTCATTGCATGTAATTATCCTAATTATATCCTTTTGTACTCTATTATTATGTAGAATGAAGATCATGGAATGTAAAAGAAGGTGAATCTTCAGTGTTGGGTTCATTGACCCAGATAAAATACATTGTCGGACGCTAAAGGAAAAATCCGAGGACACACAGGAAAACCTTCTAAGGTTTCTAACGGAGCAAAATTTCTGTGACCACATACTGTTTCCTTACAATTTCGCGTGAGTGTCTTACTCTATTGTACACATTCTCTTTTGCTTACTCGATGTTAAGTGTAACTGATGAGTTACTGATGTATATATAAACGTGTACAGTTTCCACTGGATTCTCATGGACATTCAACTTGATAAGGGAAGAGTTGAAGTCATGGACCCATTAAAGAGACCCCTGGAACAGTTTAGTGACATGCAGGACATGCTCTAGAGGTAATTTTCGCGCTACAGCGGTCTCTTTCGTTGATTTCCTGAGATATCACGTAATAAATAACTCATTCATTTTCTTTACCGGGTAGGGTTTGGAACCAGTTCAAGAGTGCGGTTACGGGTGACTTTACTGAGAAGCTGACATTTAAGCCGGTCTCGGTAAGTAGTAGGCGCATATCTTTACTTCTAGTTTCAATACAATTATGATGCTGGATTATTATTTTGATTGAATTCTATTCTCGTAAAGTGCGCGAGGCAGCCACAGGGGACGAATCTATGTGGATTCTATGTTTGCGAGTTCATTCGCATATTTACCAGTGAGCTGAATGATTATAGAGTCGATGTAAGTAATAAATTCATAACATTATTTTTATTACCGTCACTTTTTGTTATCATGATTGATATTCATATTGATCTCCTTTTCTTATATAGTTCGAGAAAATGCGGGATCATCTCCTACCACAACAACGCGTAATAGCAATTGCTGAAGAACTGGCAGGATTCTTGATGAACGAGATGATAGATGACGCCGGAGAATTTAGTGTGAATAGGCGCCGATGATCCCCGACCGTGTAATTGAATAGACGGGCTCTAGTCCCGATAATTATGATCTCCATGTGTAACTATCATGTATATATTTGTATGCTCGATCTTAAGAGAAGTTATCTTATGTATGCACGAACATGTACGGTATGTGGTAGCGTAGAAAACTATTTTGAAATGAAAAAAAAAGAATACAAATTAAATTCTCTGCCGCGGCAGAGAAAGTGCCTAAAATTCTGCCGCGAGAGAGAAAGTGCCTAAAATTCTGCCGCGGCAGAGAACCATTTGTCTCGGTTCGTAATACAAAACCGGAACTAATGGGGGGGCACCCAGCGCCCGCAGAGACATCCACGTGGATGCCCATTGGTCCCGGCTGGTAAGAGGGCCGGGACTAATGGGTGGGCCTTTAGTCCCGCCCCTCCAGTCCCGGTTACCAGGACCGGGACTAAAGCCCCTTACGGGCCGGGACTGGAGGCCCGTTTTCCACTAGTGTTTGTACTCTAGTGCAAGTGGGAGACTGAAGGAGATATGGCCTAGAGGCAAATAATAAATAGGTTTTTATTGTCATATCTCAATTAGTTTATAATAGTTTCATATTATGCTATAACTGTGCCAACTAGAAACATTGGTATAGGTGTGGTATGAAACAACCAAGTCCCTAGTAGCCTCTATTCGTACTAGTTCATTGGTCACGAAGATGATCTGGGTTTCAAGATCATGGGCATTTATGCCGACTGACAACGAAATCATATCATTGGAGAATGATGTGATTGGACATTCCTCGAAGGATTGCAACACGATCAAGTCATCTAGTTCATTGTTGCAACAACTATACCTAGACTCCTTCTCCTTAGACCGTGAGCTCATATTACTCACTGTTTCCCTAGCCTTCTTAGACTGCATCAACCGTCATCTGGTAATACGGTGGCCATAAAGGTGTATGTTGGGTATTCCGAAGGAACAGTAGATGACATGCGACTGTAAGACCAGGATTTGTTCACCCACATGACGGGTAAAGATACATACGTCCGACTTGGTGAGATTACATCTATAAATGTTGCAACATGTGACTAGGTCACGGGGATGTAATATCACGGTAACAAAAAAACATAACTTGTTGTGAACAAGATTGAACAAAGGTATGGAATACCAATGATCGGATCTCGGACAAGTTGTATCGAGAAACAAAAGGAAGAGGATGCTACATTTAGACGGTTCAAACGACATTGTCATCAGGAATGCATAGGGGTCACATGGACATCCCTGGTCCCTCTGTTGATCATTGATACAGATCATGTCTGGAGCATTCCCGAGCCATGAGAGGATACACTTAAGGGTACGATGAGAGTGATCATTCGTAAGACAGAATCATAGTAGAGAAAGAGAGAAAGCCGGAATCGTTCCGCGGAGAGATCTGAAGTTGTTCGGAGAAAGAATAAAGGAAAAGACCGGAAAAGTGTTTTCGGATAAATGGGAATTTAAATATATATTTATTATATGTTAATTGTGAATTAATATATTCTAAATAATATATAAGTTAAGATTTATAAAAGTAACTTTTATATTAGACTAAATCTCGGAGGGAAATAGTCTAGAAATAAAACTGCAGAAAAGAAAAAGGAAAAAGAAAAAAGAAAGACAGCTGTTGTGGGCTAGGCGGCCCACTAAGGGCAGGCATCGGCGGACTGCTAGCCGCACGGGGTCGCCAGCGGGCCGCAATCGCGCGGACGGCCCACCCCGGGTCGCCTCTCCTCTCCCCTCGCCGAGCCGGGCCGCCAGGGCATCCAGCCCACCCGAGCTGGCCGGTGGCTGCTGGGCCGCGGGTGAGCGCCGGCCCACCCGGGCGCTGGCAGCAGCAGCTGCTGCAGCTGGGCCGTGGGGGGGGGAGGGGGGAGGGGGCAGGTCGGCCCACCCGGTCGGCTGAGCCCCAGGCTGGGTTTTCCCTTTTTATTAGATATTTACCTGTTTTGACTATTGGGCTGAGTAGATTCGGCCTAATCAGCAAGGACGAAAATACCTGATATTTCCTATTTATTAATAGTCCCACATGGCTAACCCAATGGGGAGGGCACACCCCCTCCGCCTATATAAAGGGTGCCCATGGGTGGGATTAAACACACAACTTGAGAAGTCCTTTGGTTGACTTTCTCCCTCCCTCTCTCTATACCTCGTGACCATGGCCCCAAGTCTGGGCTGTGCGACGAGGCACACCTGCAATACGCCGTTGCGCTGCAGGGATTCCTAGCCGGATATCAACTTCCGCACTCCCGATGGGATCGTGGAGCCGGAGGTCTCATCGTGCACCGGATGTGTACGAAGACACGAGGCGCAACACTTGGGGCGCTTAAATGTCGTGAGCCGGAGCTATTGTACGATGAAGATGCTGAAGACCAAGAAGGAGCATGGGGTGACCTGCGAGGAGCTTCGCGACCTTGAGGTCGGCTACGAGTACGACTACTTCAACCACGTTCCCCGCGGAACGTTAACTGCGTACGGTCTACAAGGGTATGTATTCTCTACGCATTGGCCGTTATCGCATTAGTACATAGATAGATCCTAGGCAAGCTCTGGGGTTCCGTCATAGGAATTTTTTTGTTTTCCGCACCGATCCCCTATAACGCATCACACCGACGATAGTCCGGTTCGCCCACCACAGGCGGCGACCAGCCTTGTTGTGGTTCACTGGGAGCGAGCTGTCACTCTCGTACCTGGCGAGCTCCCTTTTCCACCGGTTTGCGAAGAAGGCATTCCAAGTGTCGAGGTTGTCGGGATCCCAATGGGGATCCATCCGCTGCTTCGGCGTGAGCTCGAGGTAGAAGTGGTTCGTGATGGCCGCCTGTCGGGCCGAACCTTGAGGCACAGGAGGAACAGGAACCCCTCCAGCGCTCAGCATCCAACCAGCGGGCAGCCGGTACCCCGACGGGCATGGGTAGTTGGAGGCGCACAGCGCCTCGGTCTCCTCGAGCGTCAGAAAGGCCCAGTAAGCGGTGTCCATTATTGTGAGAGATAAGGTGTGGATGTGTGGATGGACATGGCGGTCGGCCTAGATATAGAGGGACATGGCGGGAGACCATGACGGGAAGCGGGGGAAATGGTAGGAGAACATGGCGGGAAGCGGGGGAAATAGCGGGAAAACATGGCAGGAAGCGGGGGAAATGGCGGGAAAACATGGCGGAAATCGGGGTAAAATGGCGAGAAGCGGGGGAAATGGCGGGAAAATATGTTTTAGTCCTAGTTAATAGTTTTAGTATTAAATATTATATTTCTAATGAGTCTATTATTTTTTGTGAATATTTTGGTATATTATATGTATTTTCTGTTTTTAAATAATAAACTATATTTTTCCAACATTTGTTCTAAATATAATACTTGTTAAACAATAGATAATTTCATTTAAGTTGTATAATAAAGTATTATAATAGATTTAAATTATAGATCTTCTTTTTCTGAAAATTTTGATATATAATACATAATTTTCTGAAAACTATAAACTAATTTTGGTTTTGGCACCAAAAATAACCTTTAGCCCCGGTTTGTATTACAAACCGGGGCTAAAGGGGTGTACGCGCGCGGGAAGCACGGTGGGCCCAAAACACCTTTAGCCCTGGGTTGTAATATGAACCGGGGCTAAAGGGGGACCTTTAGCCTTGGTTCGTATTACAACCCAGGGCTAAAGGGGGGGGGGGGTATAAATACCCCACCCCACCCCGGGTTGTTCCACGACCCGGAGAGCCAGATCACTTCTTCCCAGGGCAGCTCGCCGCTCGCGCCCGTCCGTGTCGTCCGTGCCGCCGCCGCCCGCGCCCGTCTGTGTCGCCGCCGTTCGTCTCCGCGACGTCCGTGCCCCCGCCGCCGCCCGCACCGTCTTCGCACCGCCTCGCCGTTCAGGTGATCGCCGTGCCACAGTCCCATATTTAGGGTTAATTAGTTGTTAATTTTGGTTATATGTTGTTAATTTTGGTTAATTAGTATTTAGGGTTAATTAGTATTATAGGTTAGTATTTAGTATTAGTATTAGGTTAGTATTTAGTATTAGGTTAGTATTTAGTATTAGTATTAGGTTAGTATTTAGAATTTAGGTTAGTATTAGTATTTAGTATTAATATTAGTTAGTATTAGTATTAGGTTAGTATTTAGTTAGTATTAGTATTAGGTTTGTATTTAGTATTAGTATTAGTTAGTATTAGTATTAGTTAGTATTAGTATTAGGTTAATTGTATAGGTTAGTATTTATCTAGGGTTAGTTAGGGTTAGTTAGAATACTTAGTTAATTAGGTTTAGTTTAGTTAGTGTTAGGTTTAGGGTTAGTGTTATTAGGGCAATACTTAGTGATTTAGTTACTGTTTATGTTTTATGATTGTTTATTGCTATTATTTAGTTATGTCGCGTCCACCTCGTCCGAGCCTACTGGACTCCGTCGGAGTTGTCCGAGTCTGGGCTCCGCCGGGTTGGCACTGGGAGGTGCTACATGTCGGGACTCGTACCTTGGTGAGGAATCCGGGTATCATCGTCGACCTGAAGCTTCTTTGGTGGCGTCCACGAGGTCCAGGAGTGGTGCAGAGGGAGCCAGCCCCCGAGGAGGTGGTACGTCGTCGTATCAGGGAGGAGGACGAGCATGTACAACGATACATGTATCTTTTGGAGACTAGGTTCTCCAATATCTGGCAGGTTCACGGATCTCACCCGAGCTATTCTCTGGTGATGGTTCCTCTTCTGTGGCTACAGAGCTCTCGTAGCACAGAACGCGGCAGCCGTGTTCGCTAGTTTGATACCAGCGAGATGTATTAATAATGTACTTTATATTATGAGCGAGATATGCAAAGCCGTGATCTGGTAGGCGACTGCTACAAGTTCTAGACTGGAGCTAGACAAGAAGCGTTGAGCAGGAACTTGAGCAATTCAAGAAACCTTAGAAGAAACTGGATATGTGGCAACAAGAAGGGCTTATCAAGAATCTTGAAACAGGTATGATACCGGCACATATCAGCCTGAAGCGAGATGTATTAATAATGTACTTTATCTTATATTATTATACTTTATCTTAATCACTAAGTACTGTATCCGAGTTGTCGCAATTGTAATATTCTTTTACTTAATGCAATATTCTATTTTTGTATTAGTTAAGCTGTGGATGGTAGACAGAATGAAGAGGAGCTTCTTAACATGATAGATGAGGGTACTGGGGGGTCTTATTACGATGGCTCTGAATATCTTAATTTGTCTAGGGGAGACGATGGTGGAGAAGATAGTGGAGACGATGGTGCTGACCATGGTGGAGACCATGGTGAAGACACCATAATAATGACAAACTCCGTCGAGGTATATAAAGCCTCTATCGATCATTCACTAGTATAGATGCACTAATTGATTCGTATATATGTACTGACGAATGTTTCTTCTCTTAGACCTCCGCTTCTGGCCAATCTTCTACAAGGACAAGAGGCCCGACACACAAGTTGCCCGCTGATGTCCGTTTCAGCATTGACTTAGTCTCTCCGCAGGGTCAACCACTGGAGCCAAAAGAATCTGCGAATGCATTTACAAGTCAATGCGGAGTGATTGTTAGAGACACCGTCCCGATCACCACGCGAAATTGGAACAAGCCAGGAAAGAAAAAGGATCCAACTGGGGCTACTTTTGTAGATGACAGAGCGAGAGATACGATGTAGAATTCTCTCATGACACATTTCACCCTACCAGTCATGGAGACTGATGAGCTCACACAGCAAATGACGAGGAAAGTCAAGCACTTTGCTCTTAAGAAGATGGCCGAACTATTCAAGGAATGGAAAAAAAGATTGTACCACAAATATGTCTTGAAGAAAAAAACTCCTCCATTCACTGGCCCACTAGAGTTGCAGCAGGATAACTGAGCCGCATTTGTGTAATACAAGACCTCGGAACCAGCTAAGGCAATGTCAGCAAAGAATAAGTTACATGCAGCCAAAAAGAAATATCACCATCATATGGGCACAGGTGGCTACAGGAGTGCCATGCCTAAGTGGCATAAAGCTGAGGCTGACCAGGAGGCTAAAGGGGTCACTCCAGCTACGTCTTGTTCGCCCAGGAGGTCAAGAAATTGGGTACTCGGGCATGGGGCATCATTAGACCCAGAAACAGGCGAGATTGTTGCAGCCGAAGAAATTTCTTCACCCAAGAATCAACTTATTAAAGTGATAAAAGAGGTTGAAGAAGGAACGTTTGTTCCCGACAGAGAGAACGATGAGCTGACAAAGGCCCTCGGGAATCCTGAAAAGGCTGGACGAACAAGAGGGTTCGGACCTTCTTATCCATGGGTTATCGGGTTTCCCGAGCACCTTGACACGTACAGAAGCCGATCGAGAAAAACAAAGCGGCAAAAAGAGGAGGATACGGAGCGGTTCGCGAGGTTTGAAGCCATGCTGCAGGAGCATCGCCAGTAGCTTAATGAACTTAATGGACTCCGATAGCAAGATCCTGCACCGGACAGTATGGTCGGCCCATCGCAATGGAAAAGCAGCGTGGCTTCCACGGAGGGCCACGGTAATGATGCAACGATGGATGTGTACCCCGTGGATGCAATTAAGGAGAAGACTAGTTGTGAGCTGCATGTTGAACTGAAGAATATATCGATGAAGGTGGCGATCGGCTTTGCTTTACCTTCTACACCGGGAGCGACCTACCATTGCAATCCGATTCCAGCTGGCTATGCTCGTGTCGGTGTGGATGAAATTCAACCTATGTGTCAGTCACTACAGCTTGACATCCCTGGAGGTGAAGGGAAGACGATACTGGGAGAGAAGTCACGAGTGGCTTCATTCTTTGGAAAAAAGAATACATCAAGTTTCCAGGCTCGACACCAAGGCCACCTTCTCCATCGAGAAACAATCCATCACCTCCAAGGCAACCGTCTCCTCCCAGTAAAAGTCCACCTCCAAGTGCACCGTCTCCTCCCAGTAAAAGTCCACCACCTCCAAGTCCAATCCATGACCCCAACACGAGTCCATCTCAATCTACGCAGCCGCCTCCACCCACTAAGGGCCAAAAGAGGAAGAATATCACCGCTCTGTCGAGCGATAACCGACACCCAAAGAGACAATTGTCGCCCCTCCCAAGAGTACCACCGGTTCCTCCCAAGAAGGCTTATGGCCTGGCCGATGAGGAGACCGATGCGGTCGTACGGGCCGATGTGGATGCTCATTTTAAAAAGAAACAACCTGAGCCAGCGGTCCAAATAAAACCGGAAACCAAGGAGCACTTTAGGAAATTACTGAGGCAACCATCCCAAGCTCAGTTAAATGTGCCAGATGACTATACACGATGTCTTCAGAAGACATTGAAATAGAAGAGATCAAGCGGTAGAGGAAGCATCACAAAAGAGGTTCCCCGGCAGGGGGAACAAGCAAAACAATCAAGTGGTAGCGGAAGCATCCGAATGGACGTCCCCCACCTGGGGAAACAAGCAAAACAATCGAGTGGTAGCCGAAGAACCAAAAGAGATGTTCCCCAGCTGGGGAAACAAGCAAACCAATCGCTCCCTCCACTCCAGGTGAACATATCCGAACCTCAACTATATGAGGTAGAACCTATGGATCCGGAAACGACTAAGATATTGGCCGAGCAATGTAATATGTCTATTCATGAAATTCTTCATGGCGATATGCCCAAGGCTGAGATAGCACCCAAATTTGTTCACGAGGAGCCTCTGGTCAGTTCTAAGAGGCTTCGGGATATGCCAACACAAATGCGACGATTCTATGAATGGTACATGAAAGCATCAAAAGAACAACAATATTGGCTCTTACTGAAAGTTCGAAAATCGCATTACTTTACTGAAGACGAGGTCCCTATTGAATTTACAGAATTATTTCAGTTATTCAATCTAAAGGAACTCGACAAAACTATCCTCAGTTCGTATTGTCTGTAAGTGATTACTTTATTTATGTAATTAGGTCTCTATCTCAGCTTGTTCAATTCATTGCCGGTAAGTATACTCACTATATTCTTTTGTACGCTATTTATAATGATGCAGAATGAAGATGCTCGATTGTAAAAGAAAGACTATCACTGGATTTGGGTTCATTGACCCACATCGAGTTCATGGAGCTATACCAAAGGATAAACCACTGGAGACCAAGCACAACTTGTTGCGGTTTCTCACGACACAACATTTCTGTAATGAAATACTATTTCCTTACCACGACGGGAAGTGAGTTTTTGTACACATTAAATTTTGCTTACTCAATGTTCAGTGTAAATGATGAGTTACTGACGTATGTAAACCTTGCGTAGGTACCACTGGATTCTTCTAAGAATTTCAGTTGACCTGGGAAGAGTTCACATCATGGACTCACTAAACAAAGACATTAAAAACTACCGCAGCATTATCGATGCGCTCTGGAGGTAATTTCAACCATTATCGCACTATATCGGTTTCTTTCGTTCATTTTCTGGGATATCAAGTAGTTATTAACTCATATATTAATTTTCTTTGTCGGGTAGGGTTTGGACACAGTTCAAGAACCATGTCCGCGGTCAATGGCGTGAGGAGCTATTTTTTAAATCACTCTCGGTAAGTAGTACGAGTTAAGTCTGCGCATCTATTTAATTCTAGTTTATGTGCATTTATCATGCTAGAGTTATTATTTGATTGAATTTTATTCTTGTAAAGTGCGCGAGCCAGCCACAGGGGATTAATCTATGTGGAAACTACGTGTGCGAGTTCATTCGCATCAGTATTGAGAAGCCCTCGGAAAATGTTCGAGTAAGTAAACAATATATTCACCCTTTATTTTTATTACAAAAGGTTGTGCTGAGTATAATTCATACGATCTCCTTTTTATATAGTTGGACGCGATGCGGGACAAGCTCCTACCAGAGGACCTCCTAATAGCAATCCAAGAGGAATTTGCTGAATTTTTTGTCGACGAGGTCATAGACCCACGCGGAGAATACTCTATACGTAGACCCTAAAGCATCAATGTAATGATCTCCATGTAATCAAATAGACCTTCTCTGGACCCGGTTGGGACTCCATGTATGCTTGTAAGAGAAATTATATTATATATTGCATCAATGTGTACAAGTACTGTGTAGTAGCGTTCTGTATATATACGAAAACTTGTTTCTAATAAAAACGCAGAATGAAAAATAATTGAATACAAAACACAAAATGAAAAGAAAAACACAAAACCCTAAAACCCCATCCCCTGCCGCGGCAGCCAAATGGCCCAAAATGCTGCCGCGGCAGGGAACCTTTAGTCCCGGTTCGTAACACGACCCGGGACTAAATGTCATGCTGCCCAGCGCGCCTCGCAGGGCCACGTGGTTGGACCTCTAGCCCCGGTTCGCAACAGAATCGGGGCTAAAGCTTGGACCTTTAGTCTCGCTTTGGCAGTCCCGGTTCGCAATCCGGGACTAAATGCCCTTACGAACTGGGGCTAATTGTCTGGTTTCTACTAGTGCAACGACTCCCTTGCATAGAGATTCTGGGATAGAGATTTCTGAGATCTGAGGGCGGGAATGTGCTTTGTTCATGGCATTTTATGCCGATTTGATTTTTAATCCATACTCAGATTTGTGTTTCCGCTTCCACCTAATGTTTTGATGAGTGATGTATGAGGATATAATCCTAAAATATATCACTACTATCTATATATTTGGATCTTGCTATAATGGCGTTGCAATATATTTCTATTTCTTTCTAGATGGGTTGGCTCTTATGTGCTCTTGTATATCAATGGTGTACATACTAATTTGTATACACTTTACTCGTAGACCATCCGGTCACGTTTTCTCGCACTAGAAGCTATAACCATGAAAGTGGAGGGGATTGTTGGTCGGTATCGTGCCCTTCTCAGCTTTGGCGGTCCTTCTTGCTTAAGGCCTTCACGGTAGTACGTTCTCCATCCACTTTTGGGTTATACCAGCTTGTGATTTAGAGCATGAGGTCTAGGGGGATTACATGTTATTTAGAGCGCGAGGGCCTGATGGGTTCCCAGAGGAGTTTTATCAGACTTTTTGAGGTGTTATTAAATAGGATTTGATGGCATTATTTGCACAGTTGCATGTAGCCAAACTACCCATGATTAAACTATACTTTGGTGTTGTCACCTTGTTGCCAAAAAGGAGAATACGGTTCAAATATAGCAATATCAACCTATTTGCCTTATCAATGCTAGTTTCAAAATCTTCAGAAAGGTAGCGACTAACTGTATTACTGTGATTGCTCACAAAATAATGAGACCCACACAAACAGCTTTTATGCCTAGATGGCATATTCTTGAAGGTGTGGTAGTTCTATATGAGACCATTCATGAGATTCATAGGAATAAAATTGATGGGGTCTTATTTAAAATAGACTTTGAGAAGGCATATGATAAAGTTAAGTGGCCTTTCTTGCAATAAATTTTTCGTATGAAAAGTCTTGATCCGTTGTGGTGCAAGTGGATCGACAATTTTGTACGATATGGAAGTGTAGGCATTTTTTAAAAATGATGACATAGGCCATTATTTTTAGAGGCGGAAAGGACTTGGACAAGGAGACCCTTTATCTCCTATGGTATTTAACATTGTGGTGGATATGCTTGCTATTCTTATTGCTAGAGCAAAAGAGAATGGCCAGGTTGGCGGCCTAATACCTCATCTTGTGGAGGGGGAGTGTCTATCCCGATGATACAATCTTGTTCATGGAATATGATTTTCATGAAGTTGTCAATATGAAACCCATTGTTTGCATTTTTGAACAATTACCGGGAATAAAAATTAACTTCCACAAAAGTGAGATCTATTGCTTTGGACAAGCTTCTGATCAAGAACAAGTTTATAAGGATTTTTTTGATGTGAGTCGGGGTCTTTACCGTTTAGATACCTTGGGGTGCCTATACATCATAGGAAGCTTTGAAACTCTTAGTGGAATCCGGTTGAAAACCGACTTGAAGGAAAGCTAGGTTGTTGGCAAGGCAAGCTCTTATCCTACGGGGATAGACTTGTCTTAATAAATTTAGTCCTAACAAGCATGCCCATGTTCATGTTGTCTTTTCTGAAAATACCAAAGTGTGTAAGGAAAAGATTGGACTTCTATCGCTTACATTTTTTCGGGCAAAGTGATGAACATAAGAAAAAGTACAGATTAACGCGGTGGAATATCATTTGCCGAACCAAAGATCAGGATGGTTTGGGTGTTGAGGCCTAGAACTTAAAAACAAATGTTTATTAAGCAAGTGGTTGCATAAACTGTTGACAGAAGAAGGGGTGTGGCAAGATTTGCTACACAATAAATGTCTGGCAAATAAAACTCTAGCACAAGTTGAAGCTAAACCGACTGACTCGTCATTTTGGAAAGGACTAATGAGAGTAAAAGATGAGTTCTTTGCTAGGGGCGCTTTCAAAATTGGCGATTGGAGAGACACCCGGTTTTGGGAAGATGTTTGGCTAGGAGAGTAGTATCTCGCCCAACAATACCCCTCTTTATGCAATATCGTCCATAGGAAGAATGTATATGTTCACGCGGTTTTATATCATACTCTTCTGAACATCAGTTTTAGACGGAGTTTAGCTAGAAATAAATGGGATGCATGGATGTATTTATGTCAGAGGCTGATGGCAATAACTTTGACTTATGAACATGATAAGTTTATATAGAGATTAACAGAGAATGTGATTTTCACTATTAAGTCTCTATATGAGGATCTTATGAATGGACATCCACGATTCCCCACACGTTATCTGTGGAAGTTAAAATTACCAATGAAAATTAAGATTTTTATGTGGTTTATTAATAGTGAAGTGTTGTTAACTAAGTATAATCTCACGAAGAGAAATTGGAATGGATGTAAAAAATATTGCTTTTGTGATGAAGATGAAACAATTGAACATTTATTCCTTTCATGTCCTTTTGCTAAGATTTTATGACGTATTGTCGTTTTCACTTACAATATCCCACCTCCAACCAATATCACTAATATGTTTGGGAATTGGCTTAACGGAGTGGATAAAGCGAATATAGACAGAATATGCATAGGCATTTCAGCTTTATGTTGGTCCATTTGGAAAGTCGAAATAATATTATTTTTAACAAGGCCGGAGTTTCATCTTTTTTGCAGGTTATCCATATGGCATCACATTGGATTCAGCTCTGGGCTTTTCTCCTCCCAAAGCATTAGCGACAACCCATGGTTTCGAGGTGATGCCGTTTTGTGACGATTGCTTCGGATATTTCAGCGAGGCTTCGTGACGGCATACTAGTAGTTGACAGATGTCTGGTTACTATATGCGCTCTCTTGTAGTACCCTCAGCTTGTTGGTGTCTGTATCAACCTTATTAGATCCTTGAGATGTAATACTCTACCTTTTGTGACTTTTGTACTCTGTACTTGCTTTTTTAATAAAGGTTATCTGCACCCCCATTTCAAAAAAAGGTCTCCCAGATCGGATGATGACACTCAATGTTGTTATCCCTCTAAGGGGCATCGTTTTGGAGCACGTGTTACCTGGAGGGGTTACTGGCGGAGCGGTGTTTCATGTACCGTGTCGATAGCGGTGGGTCTCAGTGGCGTGGCTCCACGGGGTTTGAGCGGAGTGCAGGATGATGGCCTCGCCTAGGACGGGGGCGCCACCTGGCGTCGTGGTGGCGTCATCGGCAGGATCGGCGAAGATGATGCTGCTCTTAACCATGAAGATTGCTCGGTGGTTCAATGGCGGTGACAACTTCTTTGGCATGTACATGAGGTACTCGTTAAGAGTTTGCTAAACCGGATGTGCGCTCTCGTTTCGCCTAGAGGGCGTCTCGAGGTATGCGATTGTTCTCGGTTCCTAGTTGGTGGAGGGATTTTATTTTTTTACGGGCATAAGGCCTCGTTGACGTGATTTTTAGCCATTGTCGGGTTTGTAGGTGTTGTGTGGTGGCTTCAGATTTTTTTGATAGATGTTCTTTGTGTGTCATTGTGTCATTGTTGAATAAGGATAAAGCAGGTTGTATGCATCTTTTCGATGCAGAGGCTGTGTTTCATCCTCCATTTCGAAAGAAAAACATGGTGCCTTTTTAGAAGTCCATCACGGTGGTAGTTGCTAGAGAAATGCTTTTCTACGATGAAAAGAATGGTACAACTTTTAGAGTGAAGAAAAAAGTTAGGAAGCTTGACGAATTTTGCTCCAATATGGCTCTGTCTGGCAAAGGATCTCCAAGAGGGCACCGCCTTCATGGATGTTTTGCAGTCAATCTTCTAGATCCACACTTATAACATAAAAATCGCCAAAGAATATTATCATGTGTAGGAGGATCAGCGGCTAGCCTGGACGTAATAAATTCTTGCTAATAAAGACGGAGGATCTCATTTCCAGCCAATAATAATGGGCATTAAGAGCCTAATTACTTGTGGCTAAATATAGCATCTTGGTTCAGGTATATATATGCACCATATAGCAAGTATATGGTCGTGAGACATAGAGGAACAGAAATCAGGTAGATCAATATGTTCTCTATTTCCAAGTTTATGATGGAGAGAGACAAGGCGGTCATGCTCGTGATGGTGATGATGGTTATTCTTGGATGCGTCACAACTCTTCCGGAGGGTAAGTACGTCACTTATATAATCGGGTTGAATAGGATATTATTATTATCGACATGTATCGACAGCTTACAGTCTCCACTCTAAGTTGGACAAAATTTGGTAGAGTTTAGCATGAGAATATGGTTGACTTTAACAACTTTTTTTGCGTGCAGCTCAAACCACTGCCCAGGGGGAGGATAGCATCAAGATTGAAATGTGCATATGTCCAGACATGGGAGAAAGAGGGTATTGTTGCTCAAGTTCTCCAGAGGAACACCGTTGCTTTGACACCGATGAACACTGCATAACAGGTTGTGGCTGCCACCTACCCCCAGCAAATGCAGCCTCCCGGCATGCTCTTCCATTGGCTTGAGGCGGTGATGCATACTCCTTGTGATGAAAATTAATGTCACCAACCAGCTCTTGTCTGTCTCCATTTTCACGCCTTGTTGCCGTGGTCCTCCTTATTTTTCGTGTTCATTCGTTGGTATGAGAGTTGTTGTCTTGTTTGCACAAATATATACACACATGTCAATGTGTGATAAGTACTATAATATATAAAATACATAGAAATACATTCTGTTAATGTATACGCAAGTGCATCCATAACCTGACACATACTATGTTAGTAGAAAAATATTCGCCGTCAATTTCTCTCAAATGATTCATGTATTGTACCTTTTCTCTCGAAGGCCGAGAAAAGGGACCATTCACTCTATCACATAGATCCGTCGTCTCCTACATATAAGACTTGCGGTAACTAGAGATTTGATAATGATGGTGGTAGATTAATTGAAAGTCTTTCTAAAGATATATGCATGATTGTATTATTATTACAGAACTAAATAGAGAACGCAACGCTATCCCTCTGGTCACTTAATTTACTTTATCCACAACCGTGTACTACCAATGAGTATTAGTGCCTATTTCTTTTGCACAAGCATGTTGTTCAGAATTTCTGGCGAATTGGAAGATAGATAAAGAAAAGACGAAGTACAAATTATGGACGCGATCTAGCAAACTCACATGCGTCCGTTGGTCCTCTCTGCCAGACCCCAAGAAAACCAACTGTCTATGTCGTGGTTCTTATAAAATAGAAAAGGAAATATCCTACCCCACATTGTCTCACGGGAAGCAAAATGATCGCGTCTCTTTCATATCATCACACATGAAAAAGGAGAAAGTCACTCCATAGCCCACATGGCATGCAATGCTTATATTGCGATTTCCCCCAAAATCTATATCTTTTGAATCAAGTGTCGGAATTATAAGTCGTTTTCACTTTTGGATTACTCGTGATGAGATCTTCACAACTAGACCCGTTTGAATATATTTCGTTCAATATTTAAATACTCCCTCCGTCTCAAAATAGATGTCGCAAATTTGTTTAAATTTGAATGTATCTAGATGTTATTTAGTCAAAATACATCCACATTTTGAAAACTTTGAGACATCTATTTTGGGACGGAGGGAGTACAACTTTGTATTAATAGTTATTTTTCACCATTATACTATAGGTTGCCTAGCTTGCCTACCGCTATTGGTGCCCAGATGCGTAAATTGTTATCAAATTGCCAACCGATTGTTGCTAACTTGTCTAACTTGTCTAGCTAGAAAACCAAGAGTATTGTAGGCAACTATTAGTACAAAGTTGGTTGTTTGAACACTAAAATTGCCTTGTGTTATTTCTAAATTTGCCTGCTGCCGTAAAGTTGTCCACCGCCACAAATCAGTTACCACATACTCAAGAAATATTGTGTGGGCTAGAAACTAACTTTGTTCCAAATATGAAATATATCTAATTTGTCAGTAATTGATCTTAACTTGCTTAATGTTGGTTCTCAATTTCCTAATGTGGTATGAAGTTGCCCGACCATCATTGTTACGTTGGCTATCTAGGAAATTAAAGTACATACATTACTTTTATATATTCTAGACAACTTAGTAACAGTGAAAAACAACTACTTCCTTCGAACCATATTAGTTGATTCAAATTTATCTAGATACGGATGTATCTACCACTGAAACTTGACTAGATACATCCGTATCTAGATGAATCTAAGTCAACTAATATGGGTCGGAGGGAGTAGTATAAGAGCATCTCCACTTGTTTTTGGTTCCTAGACCCAAATTTAGATCCGGATGGAGGTAAATAGCTCCGATGGATCTATTTTTTTGGCTTGGGAATGACCATTTTCCAGCCGGGCCCATGCCCCAATTCCCAATCCTCTCGCCGTTGGTCGCCGACGAGTCTTTAGACGGCTGTGGTGGTGCTGTTCTGGGTGTCCTCGCACGCCGACTACATGCTTGGCCCCGCGGACACGGCCACTCGCCGCGACAGAGCCGTCATGACATGCTCTAGAACTGCCATTGTGACCCGCCGCGCCTCCTCTAGAGAGCACGCATTGTCGGCGCCTTGCCGTTCCCGCCACGGGCGCCGCCACTACTGCTGCTGCCTCCTCACGTCCGCGCGCCCTCCTGGCCAGCTGTCATGTACGCGCCCGCCACGGTCGTGTCCCCGCACCCGAGGACGGCCTCGAGGTCGAGCGCGCGCCTGCACACAACCCATCCCGCGCGGCGGCGCACGCGTCGAGCAGCCTGATGGACGCCTCGAGCTCCTCCCCACCTGCTCGGCGCACGCGAACCACATCAACTGCTCCATGTGCTCGTCGGGATCCGGCTTGGCCCATGGGCAGGAGGAGAGGAGCGGCACCGATGGCAGCCAGGTGGGGAGAGTGGCGTGGCCTGTGGGCAGGAGGAGAGGAAAGATGCAGACGGTGGCCAGGAGGGGACGGCGAGGCACGACAGCTGTGGCGACCTCCGCACAGAGCGTTCCCGTGGCGGCGGCTCCCGCCGTTGAGGAGGAGACGACGAGGTGCGGCAATTGCGGCGACCTCCCGCACAGAGCGGCCCTGTCGGGGCGGCTCCCGCCACAGAGGAGGGGATGGCGAGGCACGGCAGATGCGGGACCAGCTCGCCGGAGACCGGCCGCCTCCTAGCCTCGGACCTCTCGCTGGTGGCCATCGAGAAGCAGCTCCCGAGATCGCTCGCCGCGGCATCGGCGTCTCCGCGAGCGGGAGGTCAAGCCGGGGACAGAGAGAGGAGTTGTGGGAGGAGAGAGAAGTAGTGGTGGGGTCAGATGGGACACGTGGGAATAGGGAGTGGTTGCTTGCTTAATCTGGCGTTCCCTGGGCGTTCTCAGCGCCCTGAAAATGTTGGACGTAAAATCGGCCTGGAAACGTCTCCTGGGAAAGCTTCTGGGACGTTTTTTTTCAATTCGGATGAAAAAAGTGCCCTGGAAATGGCCTCCTGGGGGAATGCTAGTGGAGATGCTCTAACGTTGCCTTTTCCTGAAAAAAACGTCGGTACTTAACCATTAGAGATTTGGTTTTGAAAATATTGGTGGCTTCTGTTGGTGCGCAGTTACCTGCATTATTACGAAGCTGCCAACGCTTGTTGATATATTGCTTAGTTAAAAAACTAAGTTGCTTACATTGCTGGAAAGTATTACACCTGACTTTCAACAATAGAAAGCAACTAGTAGAACATAGTCCCTTGTTTCAATATGAACATTGTTTTTCTAAAAAAGAATATCTAAATATAACCATAGGAGATATAGTAAGTGAAAATGTATCATTATCAGGGTATATGGTTTGAAAATTATAGATTTCAATATCTTTAAAAGATCATATAATATCACATGCCAGTGGTTATCGGGGTTTGTGAGCAAGAAGAGAAGTCAAAAGAACATATAATATTTCCTTAATAGAAAGGAAAATGATTGGCCCACTCTAGGGATCCATCATCGTGGCCAACTGAGGCGCGCGCCCGCCTCTATCACATTAAAACCTTATTCCCAAATTTCTTCCAACCACTCATTTCTCTCGCGAGTTAAATCCATCGTTAATCATCGAACTTGCTTAGTAAAGTTAATACGGTCATTGTACAACAGAAATACGAGTTTACGTCGTACCGTCGCTCGTGGTCACCACTCGTGCAGTAGAGAAGTATTTGACGACGTGGAGAGGTGATGACCCACTGTCAGGCAACTTAATATATACATAAATAATAACTACTTACATTTTAGAACGGGGGAGTAGTAGCAAAAAGCAGAATTTTGGACAAAAATAAAAATACACATGTCAGCCTCTCGACCAGGGATAGCGCGTGTCAGCATCTCGACCGGGGATCGGGGTTCTTGACGCCGGGGCGTAGAGGTAGAGCTATCCTAATACTAGTAGTAGAAATATCAATAGAAATATCATGTGGCCAAATTTCCCGTATGTTGGTGAGCGCAGTGCGTAAGTAACCTTTGTGAATAAAAAGCATGTTCAATTAAGTGGCGGATTTAAAGGTAAGGCTTCATCAAACATCAAGCGCTGTACTCTCTCCGTTCACTAATGTTTTTACATACATGATTACATGTATGTAGATATATTTCAGTTTAAATCTACAGTAGTCGTTTCTTATCTTAGGAGTATATCGTTTCTTTGTACAGAACGAATATCTCAGCAATACACAAGTTCGATTTTTTTTTGAAAGAACACAAGTTCGACTCTAATCAGAACCCAATCTCCCCTATAGGCTCTCGAGTGGCCAAAGCTTTATTAAATCCAGAAAGAAGTCGAGATAACCCCTATGTATCAGGTTTCGGTCACTAATCTCTCCTAACTTTAAATTGAGGCATTTAACCCCCCTAAGTATGAAATATCAGGCAAATTACCCCCTCTGAGCGGTTGGCTGTTTTGGTTAGTGGTTTTGGTCCCGTGGATAGTACCGATTAGCCATACAAGCACCTGGTCTGGTCGAGGCAGTTAATCCCGTAACGCCTCTCTCCTGTCGCCCGCATGTTCTGCTCATCCTCTCTCTACCGCTCTACTCTCGCTTGTAGACGATCTGGGCGGATGATCGGTTGCTCGAGTTGAAATAGATGCAATCTTCACATCATCATCAATAATAATCAGCCTTCCACATATTCAGCAGCAGCAGTCTTTATTCCAACCAACATAGCCTGGAAGCATCTCAAAGGATTTTGCCTGTAAGCAGCAGTCTTTTTGCCGCTGGCCAAGATAGATAAGAGGGAGAAGGAAGAAATGGACATGCATGCGTAGAGACAGAGGGGTGGCATCAGATCAGACAACCAGAACCTCCCAGTTCGTCTTGCCGTTGTATGTTTTGCAACTTGGGCTTGCATCGAAGCTCAGCTAGCTGCCCAGCGACCAGAGCCGGAAAAAGTACTCTGCTCTCCAGCAGCTGCTGCACTGTGTCGCTTCTGCTGCTGATGCTCTCCGTCTCCATCTGCCACGCTAGTGCCGGCTCGCTGGACTCCGACGCCACAGCATTCACCGAATTCTGTCGGGCAGCAGACCGGTCCGACGTGCTTGCGTGCTGGAAATACTCCGCCAGCCCGACCCCATGGAGCGGCATCGGCGCTCCAGCGTGGCGCGGCGTCACCTGCGGCGGCGAGCGCGTGACGTACCTGGTGCTCGAGGGGCTCGGCCACTCAGGCGCGGATATACTCCGGCTGATCGACACGCTCCCCATGCTCAGCCTCAAAGGGAACGCGCCCCTAGGTGTCGTCGCGGACCTCTTGCCGCTCCTCAGCCTCAAGCTGCTCTTCCTCTCCCGCAACACGTTCTCCGGTGAGACCCCACCCTCGCTCGGTCGACCACCACGTAGGCCGGCAGTGGGAGCTGGCATGGAGGGGCGGGCAGGAGTCTTTGGACTGAGCCGGCGATGAAAGGCGAGTGGCAGCGTCGGTCGACCATGGTTGTGAGGGAGAGATCAAACTTTTGGTCCTGGCTGTCCAAAACTATTGTCCAGGTCAGCGAGACAGCTATCAAATACTGCTAACAATGGGCTAAGAGGATAATTTGCCTGGTATTTTATACTTAGGGGTTATAGCCCCAATTTAAAATTAGAGGATTAGTGACCGAAACCCGATACATAGGAGATCATATGGACTTCTTTCGTAAATCCACGCGGCGGTGGACTGACTTTCAGCCTAAACAGCCAGCCAAATCGGCAAAAAAGCAGGACACGGAAGCCGGAGGTGCCAAACTTCCCCCCGAAGCCTTTCCGGAAAAACCCTCGCCCCCTTTCTTCCCCTCAGCACCCCGCCGGCCGCGATCAAACCCCCACCGGCTACCATGGCCAGCGACGACGAATTCTACTACTACGACGAATACGGAGACGAGGGGGAGGAGGAGGAGGAGGCGGCGGCCGCGGACTGGGACGGACTGGCGGTGGAGGCCGACGAGGACGACCTCGGCCTGCTCGAGGAGGACCCGCCGCTGCGGGAGCGTCGCGCCGATTGCTGGGTGAGTATCCCGGCCAGGAGACTCCTTCCCTGCCGTTGGATTTATTTCTGGGGCCTCCGCCTCGGCGAGATCGGGGTATTTCAGCATCCCCGTGCTCCCGGTCCTCCGCCAGGCTTGGCCGAATTTTTCCCCCCCTAAGACTAATTACGCGTCTCTGCACTCTTCTCTGGGAGTCTCTGCTGTCTCCTTTCTGCAATGTGCTGCTTCCGCGAAGCAGCCGTCAGTCCGGTGCCTTCAGCTCCTTACCAGATCGGCTTCCGGTAGGATGGGGTTTGTGTCAGTTAATGCATTCTGTACATAATTCCAGTGCGAAATAAATATTGTGGGTCGCTTTGGATCTCCGGTTTAGGTGTGAAACCACATAGCTATCTCGGTTTTGAATCTCCGGTTTAGGCGTAGGAACTTTTATTTAGTTCAACCTTGCAGAAGGTTAATCATTGTTGTACAACTTCCCAGTTTCCCCCAAAATAATTACAATAGAAACCTGTACCACGATATGCATTTTCTTCAATTTTTCATTTACTAAAATAATAAATCGTACTTTATATAGAACAAGCTAGTATGGCGTGCACAGCCTCCCTTCTTGAATGTATAGTTCTTTTTACTGTATGTAATTTTAAGCACCATACAAGTAAGGTATAACTGCAAGGCAAAGGCATCAAGTATATATGGATACCATACTTGGTTTGCTAACTTACTATGTTATGCCTCGCCTAGACTCTCGATTGGAACTCACATTATAGTGGGATTCAAGAGGGATTCAGAGTAGCAAAGCTGGTTGGGAGAGATACAAGGGGAAAAGTAGGACAAGTTTGAGAGAAAAGTTCAGAGAGAGAAAGTCGGGTTCAGAGATTTCTTCTTCCTCCTCGTTGCCCTATGTATCGTTGATATCTAAAGGCCTTGATGCGCTGGGTCCAGCCTGGTGATTAGTTGGCGTACACACGGTCGGTCGTGACATTACCCCCATCTTCAGTTCCGGCTTGTCCCCAAGCCAGTGCTCGAAACGGAGAGCTGTTTGTCGCTGCTGGAGACCAGGATCCCATGGAGTGGTGAGTGGCGAACTGACCATGATGTGTGGCAACTGAGCACCCTGAACATGAGTTAGCTGATCCCGTTGTAAAATGCTCCACTGTTCTGCAACCCCGGAAAGAAAACCACAGTATCGTGTGCACTTGGAGATCGTATCCAACTCTCCATGACAAAATTTCGTAGCAAAACTCGACTGGCGAACCAAGAGTTCCTGAAATTCTTCCTGATAGAGTTCCATCTTGTAGTTATCTGCTATCTGACGCATGCAAAGCAATTGTACTGTCACGTTGTTTTGATGTTCCATTCTGCCACGCATAGCATACTCCCATGACAAGGCCTTGCATGTGATGTTTTGAATTAGCGTGCCTTCTTGGAGCAAACAATGGTCAGAATTTCTGCACAATTTACTTGCCCTCACAGTATCAACCAAAGTCATTGTAACCAACTCAGATAATACCCCTTCACCAATCAGCTGGCTGTGAACGCCTGGATCCCAAGGTAAATTGATGGATAAGCTGAGTATCGACTGCACTTGATTACCTGCAGAGTATCGTCGTCTCTTGGACTTGGCTACTGTGCCTCCGGGACTGAACCCACCATACCTCCATGATGCCAAATGTAAAAATACCAGGCATATTGTGGTCATGCCAATGCTGATGGAGCTGAAGGAACTCAGACTGCCGGAAATCACCTCCTCTAATACTAGGTGCGCTTGCGTAGTTCTGCACCACTGGCACAAAGTCTGGCGATGGATATGCTCAAGCATAGCTGCAGATGGCATTTTGAAGCCAGGCAACGTCTTGGAGGATTGCCACAGAGAGCACAGTCACCAAGCCAAGACTGTATGGTGTGTCGGTCTTGCATATGCCTACACTCAGGCGGTCTGGGAGTGTCTCGATGGCTGTTGTCCATGTCTGAGAAGCTGATTCCAGCACCTGTTCAGCAGGAGGTGTCAATGCGATGCGTGCCGCGGTGAGGTAGATGATATGCACACACACCCTTCTTCCCTCCCAGATTTTCAGCTTGGCCATAAGCCCATAGTGCCAGCAGCAGCCAGAGCAGGGGGTGGTGCTCCTGTTTAGTTCTGGTAGATGAAGGCGAGGTTGTTGTTGAAGCTTCTGGTGGGCATGACGGCACTGACAGCATCCATGTCATTCCATGTAACGCGCATGACATGAACGACACCTTCCTCGGAGGCCATGGCGGTAGGCGGTCCAGCGGTAGTCTGGGCTGATCCAGGGGGTACGCTGGCACACCAACAATCAAGGAAGACCATGCCCAGATTAATGTAGACGACGTCGTGCTCACCCATAGCCGCGGAGAGTCACAAACATGGATGTAGTTGATGCCTTGGTGCAGCTGAACTGGTTCTCGCTTGGTGGGTGCTGCTGAGTCGCGGATGCTGCTTGCACCAATAACAGCAGTGCTGGTCGGCACAAGTATTTCGTCAAGCACCTCGTGTGCAGGAAGGAGCCCCAGTGTATCCAGCTGGAGGGCATCACTCGGCTGCATGGACAGGGACATCGACACTCCCGCAGGCACTGGAATGGTCATGGACACGATGCTTGGATTCAGAGACGTAGCCTCAGCCTGCTTGTCATCCTTGTTAATGATGAAGCACCGCATGGAGCACCTGGTGGGCAAGGTGGTGTGGAGGTCGCTGGGATCCTCAACACGGTTGGTGCCAAGCTCGATGTCACTGGGTGATGCCCAAGGGGGAGCATATCAAGTGCTCAGTGTAGCCATACACTGCTGGCACTCGAGCGCTCTCCATTCTGTCCCAACTGCTGGATCAACCGAGGGCGGGGACAAAGCCATGACCTCTATGCCATCGATCGATGGTGGGGCTAGAGCCAACCATAGACGCCTCGACTAGGCTGCTGGTGTCGTTGATGCGGCCACCCACAATCTCCTGGTCGGCAAACCCAGTGTCAAACACTTGGCGGGCATTGTCTATGCTGCTGGTGGCGTTGTCGCAGCCGCCCGCAGCTTCTTGAAGATGCCCTGCGAATCATCGACGGTGATCTTCACCGCCTCCACCAACGCTGCCAGCTTGCTCATCGTCGCCACCAAATCCTCCATTGTCTCTGCTCGGTCTTCCCCGATCTGAACCTTGCTCTTGATACCAAATGATATGCCCCGCCTACACTCTTGATTGGAACGCAGATTATAGTGGGATACAAGAGGGATTCGGAGTGGCAAAGCTAGTTGGGAGAGATACAAGGGGAAAAGTAGGATAAGTTTGAGAAAGAAGTTCAGAGAGAGAAAGCCAGGTTCAGAGATTTCATGCTCCTCATCGTTGCCCTCTGTATCGTTGATATTTAAAGGCCTTGATGCGCTGGGTCCAGCCCGGTGATTAGTTGGCGTACACACAGTCATGACATACTAGTTCAGTTCCTGTCTGTTACCAGAGCTTTGATCTTTGCAGTAAAATATTCAGGATTTGCTCAAAGTAATCTTCTTTAAAATTATTGTACCTTATTTTGCATTTTCTGTGAGTTATTCCTCAAGATTAGCGAACTGTGCTAGAATATTTATATAGAAGATTCTTATTTCTTATGATTGTTAAAGATTTTAACATATATAACTGTACTTTTAGGCCATTACAGAAGACTCCCTTTCTGCTGCACAGGTAACAGGCTGTGCTGGCCATTTCTTATGATTACATAGTTCAGATTCTGCCAGTCCTACACATATTCGAGGTTTACCGACAGCTTTCTTTATCTACTCTACCTACACAGCAAGAAGACTTGTCCACGGTGATGAATTTGCTCAACATAAAGCAGCACCACGCGCGTGCTCTCTTCATCTTCCATCGGTGGCAGATAGATCGCATCTATGACTATTTTGACAGGAAGGGGCGAGATCGTATGCTCAAGGAAGCAGACATTGTGCTGCAGGAGAAGAGTAGCATAAAACCCTCAAGAAGTGTCAAATGCAATGTCTGCTTTGATGATGACTTGTCGCTAACCGATGTATCAACTATGGACTGTGGACACTACTTCTGCAATGACTGTGAGTTCACACCTGCTCCTCAGAAATTATATTCTGGTTGCACCTGTTATTTTAAGTTAGGCGGTTGTTCTGATTTGTATAATTATTTATCATTTTCATTTATGCCACTTAGCAGCAACCCTGTCTCGTAGTTTGCCCTCACTTCTTTTTTTCATGTTAGATTTTGCCGCTATTCCATAAGAGTGTATCTTGGTTCCACCATTTTCTCCGTTACCGTGCAGTCATTGTGGTTTGAACAGATCAACCATGTCAGCTCTTCTCAAAACATGTGACCATATCTTCCTCCCTTGGAGCATCTTCGTCCCTTAGTCCTTGCCGTGACAGACAAGGGTGTGGGGAAGGGAGTTACCCGTCATGTGGGCATTTTGGTCTTCTTGAACCACAGTATCTTATAAAACAAACTGTATCGAAATCATAATTTTCGGAAAAATAAGGTCAAGTACAGAACAGGGTCGACATAACGAGCATAGATGCAAAATAAAAGAACCTTACTTTAGTTCCTATTTTATTTTACTTGTTAGCATTCATCAATTAATGATACTCCCTCCGTCTCGTAATATAAGATGTTATGACAACCAATATAGGAGTTATGGACGGAGGGAGTATCATCAAACTTCCTAAGCTTTCCAAAAATGTTCAAGATTGAAAAGACCTTTGTCTGCAAAACACATGTACATTTCTTACTGTGATACTTTAATTGTTTGTTCAGGTTGGACAGAGCACTTCAATGCAGCCATAGACAGTGGCAAGAAGCAGATTCGTTGCATGGAGGTGAAGTGCTTTGCCATTTGCGAGGAGGGCATTGTGCGGCGCCTACTTGGCCAGAAGTACCCTGATGCAGCCAAGCGCTTCGATCGCTTCCTTCTCGAGTCTTATCTCGAGAACAATGACTTTGTGAAGTGGTGCCCCAGTGTCCCGCACTGTGGCCGCGCAATCCGCGTGGGCACTGGTGATCGTGACTGCGAGGTGAAGTGCCCCTGCGGTGTCAGCTTCTGCTTCAACTGCATGGAGCAGGAACACTCACCATGTCCGTGCACCCTATGGAAGAAATGGAGCATCAAGAACCAGGGCGAATCAGAGAACATCAAGTGGATCGTCAAAAACACCAAGAGCTGCCCAAAGTGCTTCAAGCCGATTCAGAAGCGCGACGGCTGCAACCTGGTCATGTGCACCTGTGGCCAGTGTTTGTGGTAAGCTCTTTTACATGTAGGGTACTGGCAGGTGGGCATACCAGGTGATAACTAGAACATATTTTGGTGAAAACATATGAGGTTGACTGCCCGATCAACGATTTGTGAACTGCCCCCTACAGTGTGCCTTTGGGATAACTTCCATTCCTTTATTCTTGTCCATGCTTGTTGCAGTGGCTCAACCGGCTAACTCAAAAGTTCTCTGAAGGATGTTTTTATGTTACCTCACTAGTTTTTTTATATAAATGCAGCTACCTATGTGGTGGACCCACGGGGCGCGCGCACACATGGACAAGCATTGAGGGCCACAGCTGCAACCGCTTCAAGGAGAGCGATAAAAGCGTGGATACCGGCAGGCGGCAGCTAGAGCGGTACACGCACTACTGCAACCGTTTCAAGATCCATGAGGACTCGTACAAGGAGCAGCAGCAGAAGCTGGGGCTGGCTATCAAAGAACAAGTGAAACAGCTGGAGTCGAATCGTGTGCGACCAAGGACGCTCAGGGACAGTGACTGGCTCATCGAGGCGCACCAGCGTCTCCTGCGGTCACGGCAGGTAGTGTCGCGATCATACGCGTTTGCCTATTACATGTTCGGCGGTGAGCTGCAAGCACACCCCTCAGAGAAGCGCAGCTTGGCTCCAGCGCAGAATCTGTTTGAGAACCAGCAGGAGCAGCTGGAACGCCACGTGGAGCAGCTGTCGAAGGTGCTCATGACGGATATCTCAGCGCTGCCCGACGAGGAGCTAGTGCGGATGAAGCAGGAGGTGGTCAACGTGGCCAAGATCCTCGAAACACTCTGCGGGGAGATGTACAGTTGCATTCAGGACGAGCTGCTGCCGCTGCTCATGGAACCCATGAACATCGCCATGTACATGCCGGATGGCCCTGAAAAGGCCAAGCTGTTCTCGGCGTGACTGACTGACTGACGGGCTCCACTTGGTTGCTGTGGCAACTGGAGAGTGAAGACCACCTTGGCATGCACTGATGCAGATGCAGATGCAGATGTGCACGTACAGCAGGCGATGGTTTAGGCTGATCCGAGTTTAAGAAGGCCCACGCACTAAGAAGACCGTAAACTAAGTAAGATAGATTTGTTTGCAAGTCAAGCATGTAGGGGTTAATCCAGGTGTTTATGGTGCCTGTAAAAAGCGTTCTTCTAGAATTACATTTCGGATGGGAAAAAAGCAACTACTGCTTCAGTGCATATATCCCATAAACCTTGGATTGACATTGGTATGGACTTTGGGTGCTTGGCTAGCTATTCTGTTTTTCATTAGGTTGTACAAACCCAGATACATGCTTTTTTTTGTTCCAAAGGACTGATTCTTCTATAACAGAGGTACTCCATTTAACTTGAAATCAAAAATCAAATTTACTCAAAGAGTGATGATCTTGAGAGAGTTTCCTTGTGACAGTAGCATTTGGTACTACATGCCGGAACGCCCTGAAGAGGCCAAGCTGTTCTCGGCGTGAGACGGGCTCCACTTGGTTGCTGCACACGCCGGGTAGTCAGTGTAGCAGCAACGGAAGAGTGAAGACCACCTTGACATGCATTGACGCAAATGTGCACGTACAGGAGGAATGATTCAGGTTAGTCTGAGGCTATGAAGTCCTCGCAGTAAGATTACAGTAGATTTGTTTGCAAGTGAAGCACGCCCGGGTTCATCAAAGGTGTTTATGGTGTCTGCAAAGCATTTTTCTAGAAGAGAAAAACGCCACTTTGCTAGTAGGAGTACATGAAATTGCCACCAACGAGCGTATTGGTCATGAAATTATATTTTGTCAAAAACGGGTTGGGAAGTTGCCATAGGTGTGCGCTTTGGTCACTCCACATTGGCCGTTGGATTAATGACACGGCAGCCTGTTTTTGCAAATACCACTCTAAAGTTTCTTTTAATCCTGGAAGGAGATTTGAATACAAAGTAATTCCATGGTGTGGTAATGTCCGAAATAACTTATTCATTCTCTAGTACAGAATGAAGGCACGATCGAGGGACACAAGCAACTTAAGTCTTATATTACAAATTACTATAAATGTTTGTTCGGAGCTCCAAAGGAAGGTAACTTCTCGACGGACGAGTCCTTATTCTCAGGAGTAAGTTAAGAAAGCGGTTTTCTTAATGAGCACAGCGAGGCACCATGTCCAGATGGCTTCCTAGCTGAGTTCTATCAAAACTTCTGGGAGGTAATCAATGAGAACCTTCTTGACCTGTTTGGTTTTTTTCATGCTGGACAACTTGACTTGTTTCGCCTGGACTTCGGTGAAGTGATTTTATTACCAAAAGTTATTAAGACAGAAAGGATATGAAAATATAGGCCTATATATCTCCTTAATGTGAGTTTTAAGATTTTCACGAAAACCGCAACGATAGGTTAAACTCAGGTTGCTGACCATGTAATTCGACCTTTGCAAACTGCATTTATGTAAGGAAGAAACATTTTAGATGGTGCAATAACCTTGCATGAACTACATAGCAAAAAGTTGAATGGGTTTTTATTTAAAATTGATTTTGAAAAATCTTATAATAAAGTTAAGTGGCCTTTTCTTTAGTAAACTCTTAGAATTAAAGATTTTGATGAGTGGTGTGCTTTAATCCATAGTTTGTTTCCGGAGATAGTGTTGCCATCAAAGTTAATGATGATGTAGGCAAATACTTTAAGAAAAGATTAAGACAAGGTGACCCATTATCGCCTACAATATTTGATATAGTGGCAAATATGTTGGCTATCTTGATTGACCATTGATACCTTCGATCCGGATTGCGGACTGTAGTATAGCTTCTCCCCAGTAGATCTAGGTTTATTGAATCCTTGGGAAGCCTTCGCTTGGTGTAAGATCACTTTAAACAAGACCCTGAAAACTCGTAATATTTTTGCTTACTAGACCAATCACATTTACTTTTTGTGATTTTGTATCAATGGTGGAAATAGGCCAGGGCTAAGGATTCACCTGCAGTTGTGCACATATGTTAGGATAAAGATAAACTTAATCATCTCGCTCATGGGCTGTGATCTAATATTGATGAAGATTGTGGGTGGTACGCCCAACGCTTACTATAGACTTTTTTCCAACCACTATACCACCGTCGCGTGAGGTTGTACATTTATTAAATAACATAGACCAAAGCATTAAGCTCAGTGACGTTATCGTTACTCCTAAATAGATCTCAAAACAAACTCCCCTTATTGTCACCGGGTTTCATACGTTGAAATCGATAACCACTCATCTCACCTTAATACCTGGATCGATCATCGGGGTCTTGGGTACCTGACAAGTCGTTGAATCGAGCCAAAATACAAGAATACAAAAGAGTAGATCTAACATAAGGCGAGGAGAAATTTAGGTTATCCTTGTTACCTGGCATGTACTCTTTTACTGATACCATATTATTGATGTTTCCTGTAATCAATACTTGAATAACGTGTCCTCCAAGACGATGAAGAAAATCATAATACATGAGCGAGTCCATAGTGTATCCCCTATCGTCAGGAGTAGTAATTCCCATAACTACACCATACGAAACATTGACATACTATCCAGTAAGAGTGAAGACAGACTTTATATTACCCGGTCAGGAAGTAACATTCGAAGGGCTTCGCCACATCCATATTGTATCCAAGCATATATGTATCTTATGGTCCAACGATCTTTTAGTAATGGTAATACTTGTCTTGAGAACCAATAACAATATTGACAATGCGTTTCATGATATATCAAATTGGGTCCATCCATGGTCGTTGTTCTCTCAATAACTCCATCTCACATATCTACAATACTTTGTATTTGACTAATAGAGAAATCAACATTATCAAGCCTTAGTGGCGAGAGTAAGGATATTTAAATGGTGATTATAATTTCACACATGTATTAGGATTTTCTGTAGGGTTCGTAGCAGGGAAAACAAAAAAATTCTACCACAAAAACGAACAAAACCAAGAACCAATCTATGGAAAAGCCAAGATCTAATCTACGAGATAGGTGCAACGAGATAGATGAGAACTAACCCTTGTAGATCCAAAGCCTTTTAGCGAGATCGGATCTCGTGGTTGATGTAGTCGATCACTTGCCGATCTCAAGATCGAGTAGATGATCCTTTCGGCACCGTGTTCCAACAACACTTCCGCACTCGGTCACATGTACGGAGTTGATGTAGACCTTCCTCTCCATGTTCTAGTAGGCAGCGGAGGTAGTAGATCCCCTCAGAATCCCAGCAGCACGACGGCGTGGTGGTGGTGGTGGAGGAGAAATCCTGCAGGGATTCGCCTAAGCCGGAGCAGGAGGAAGGAGGAGGAGGGTGGCGGCTAGGGTTGGGAGAAAGGGGCAAGGGGGAGGCTCCCACCCCTCCCCACTTTATATAGAGGGGGTGTGACCTAGGGTTCCCCCTTGGCTTCCCTAGGGCCGGCGCATGGGAGGAGGGGGAAGCATTCTTCCCCCCAAGTCTTATCCCCTATTTCATGTGACGGGGGGTAACCTCGGCAATGTCCATGGTGAATGTAACACCCTTGAATCGGCCCTATGCAAGTTTTAGCCTTTCCGCCAAACCCACATAGAAACGATTCAAGGATGCCCACCAGGCACTTTCGTGCGGGTGGAAAACGAAGTAATACCATTACACAACAGTCCTCGATGGGACCCACAGAACAGATATATATACAACACGACTCCAAGAGTCAAGAATACAGATATACAATACAAAGATCCAAGTCACCTTGAAAACGATAGAGCGTCCGACTATGGACAAGATGCAAATGGGGCTAAGAGCCCTGAAGAATAACCAATGGCGTCCATAACCCTGCCCAGGCCAAGCCGGAAGGGTAACCCTGCTAACGACGGCGATCTCAAACCTGCTAAAACAAAAGGGGTGCCGACAAAGGGCAAAGGAAAAAGAGGAGCGTCAGTACTAAGGCCAGTACACGGCGAGGCTAGAATTCGGCGGCTCTCGCCTACATAGGTATGGTGGGCTGGAGCGGCAGCGCAGCGGCACTGAACAACCTATAGAGACTCGATACAACTGGCGGTTATCAGAGAGGGATAAGAAAGACCTATTCGGATCCAACCTGAAGCTAACACCAAACAAACCCATCCTGGTATTTCCCCCTCGAGACCAAACGAGGAAGTCAGACCAAGGAACTCACACAGTTGGCAGTTTTATTCATTCCATTATAATTGAAGTACTTACTAGATAGCGTGGGCCGTCCTGATAGCATAAGGAGTGGGCAGTTTTAATTAACATTCCGTTGTAGTTGGGACATTTACTAGTCAGATATAATTGTCCTGAGGAATCCCAAAACCCAGCAATCGTTGGCACTTTTATCACATTCCATTAGAGTTGCAATACTTACTAGACAGGTACATCATATCACGATACGACCAAGATCCACCAGTTGTTGGCATTTTTAATATCTATTCCGTTATAATTGAGCTGATTACTAGTCACATATTAAGGCAAATTTATAGCACTACTTTAGTTATGCTTGTCTATGATCGAGATACTGTGCTCCAAGTCGTCCATAACCACGGACACGGCTTTCAGAAAGTTTTACCCTGCAGGGGTGCACAAATAGCAACACACACTCGATCAACCTCGGAAAAACCAACTCAAAACCCAACGAGGCATTCACGACAAAGCGATCACAGGATTCCGAAATATTTCAGGGGGCCACCCCACTAAGCTACCCGCAACGAAGTTGGCCGGTTCCGGAACGGACCCAGGGTTTGTGTCAATGGCTGTAAACGACTGGGAACCCGAAAGTGTGACTGGGCTTGTCGATACCGCGAAAACATTCCACATTCCAAAACAGTACAGGTGCTCCACGCACAATCTTAAATAAGCAGTAAGCATGGCATATGTACAAAATAGTAATAAAGCCCCAAACTACTTTGTGGCCCCAAGAAATAGAAATGAATCAAGCTCTGGCTCAGGGGGGTCCATAAGGCCTCCCGGATGTGGATAGTGCGAAAAATCAAGGAACGGGTATCAAGTACTCGGGGTCCTACGGGACACAAGTGAGCGTGGAAGAACCAAATAACATCTATTGCCCACCGATGCCTCTGCATTAGTTATATCTAGCATTTTAATAGTTGTATTTAAAGTCATGATCAACTCCACCACTAAACATCTCCACCAATAAACATCTGCCAACATTCCAACAACTGTGGTACTCGACAACACGAGATCGCACCTGAGCAAGCAACTACGAGTCGCAAGGCCAGCTATCTACCAAACACAGGTATTAGGAGGTGTCCAAGGCAATATAGAGGCTGCACGGGATATAACTGGTCCGCGGAAACTAAAGCATCACGACACGGATAGCAATAGATCAACAGGAGGAAATAAAGACTATAAATGCAAAATAGGTAGAAGGGGAAGAGATGCTCGCCTGGGAAAACACTGCCGAAGGATCAAAACCGGAGTACTTGGCGATACTCGCATCCACTCATCGGTCTAATCCGCGAAGAAGTAAACACTAGCAGAAACACCAGATGCAATATTTAATACCATGGCAGAAGATCCGGCATGATTATGATATAATGCAGATGCGGTGCAATTAGGCGGTATTAAGCGGAACCAGGGTCCCGACAATTAATTAAGTGGTTCATGTTATTTAGCTACCCCGCATTTTAAAAGTTGTCTCAACCAGGCAAAACATGGCATCGGTTCGCTACGCAAGTTTAAATGAAGTCCGGAATAAGACAAAGGTATCCCGCATAAACGCTCCATATTTAATTATGAGGTGATTCGGCATAATGCCCCCAAACCACATGATATGCATGCGAGATGAACAATTAATATGCAATAGTTTGAATGTCATATTATAAAAATAATGGGGTCTCGGATAGGGAATCACATTTGGGTTCGGCGAACTTGGGTTCCGAGGGGTTCGCGGTTCGACAGGGTTCGACGGGGCGGAAACGGTTCGACGGGATCGGTCTCGGACAACGGAAGTAGATCTTGGCGTTCCGAGACGAAGGACTTGGTTCGGCGTCGGGGCGCATCGGATTCGCCCTGGCCAGTGTCGATCTTCTCGTCGATGGCGAACTTGAGTGGATCGGGTATCGGGGTCTTCGGATCCGTGAAGTAGATCTTGTCGCACGGTGTCTGGGTAGACGAACTTGGTGTATCCGCGTCGGCAATCTTGGCGGTCACCGGGTCCGAGAAGAAGATCTTGACGTCTGTGGCGAAGAACTCGGGTTCGGACGGAGGTCTTGGCGTTCTGATGGATCGGTCTTCGGGGTCGAAGAACTTGGCGTCAGGGTTCGGTCTTCGGATCTTGGTTGGGTCGCCGGTAGATCTTGGTGTCCAGGGCTGCTCCGGGTACGGGGGTCTCGACGCTCCGTGAGGTAGATCTTGCAGATGGATCCTCGGGCATCGGTGCGGGAAGGATGTCTTGTCGTACCGGGGTCTCGGTGGGATCGGTCTTCGGAGAAGATCTTGGCGAGCATGCAACCAAAAATGTCGAAAGCACACTCCCGAGTCTCGTAGCTGTGGAGATCTTAACTTGGTGACATGGGGCAACAATTATCTCGTCGGGAACAGGTGCATGGGTAGATCATCTCTGTTACACGCGTTTGGAGCAACGAGGCACGCGACCCTAGGTACTACCTCACCCTCCTTGCGCAGCTCATGGTCGACAGGGGCGACACCACGTGGGGTTGCAGAAACTGAGTGGCCCGCCCAGCGGCTAGAAGAGGCGGCGATGGGGCCGGTGGTTGGCGATGGGGCTCTACAGGGCGAGCTCGGTGAAGGCAGTACACAAGCGGCGGGGGCGGCCTGCGAACGCGGCGAGGAGAGCCTGGGGAGGAGGGCCAGCGGCGGGGTCGTGCACGGGCTCGGGAGCGCGGGTGACGCGGTCGCGACGGGCGGCGGCGTCGGCTCCAGAGGAGAAAGGCTCAGCGAGGGAGGAGGCGGTGACCAGAGCGGAGGGAGGAGCTCCGCGTCGAGGGGCGCCGGCGCGGCCGCGGTCGGAGCGGCAGAGAACGGCGGCGCTCGCAGGGCTCAGAACGGGCGACGAGGTGGAGGCGGGGCGGCCCGGCGGCGGCCGGCGAGAGGAGGCCGGAGGGAGGAGGCCGGCTGCCGGCGCCTGAGAGGGAGGCGGCGGGGTGAGGATCCGGGGAGACGGCAGGGGTGGAAGGCGCAGAGGGTCGCCGGGGCCACGCCTACGGCGGCTCGTCGGGGCCAGCGGGGCGGCGGCGCTGCAACCGTGGAAGAGGAGCGCGATGGAGAGGGAGATGGGGCGGAGGAGGGGGGAACGGCTGGCGCTGGCGACGGAGGAATCTAGGGCTCGAGCGGTGGGGAACGAGACGAGGGAGCCGTGTCCGTCGCACGATGCGGGAAGGAGAAAAAGGTGGTGGGGCCGGTCTCGCGGGGTGGGGCCAGGTGGAAGCGGACGTGGGAATGTGGCCAGGGGCCAGGGGTGGCGTGCGGGAGGAGTGAGTGCGGCGGCGGGGCTGACGGTTGGGTGGCTGCGGTTGGTAGGAATAGGGTAATATTAGGGTTTGGGGTAGTAGGCCAGCAGGCTGGGCCTTTGGGCCTAGCCGGCTAGGCCTTTGGGCCTGGCCGACTGCCTCCCATAAAAATGTTTTTTTTATTTTAAAATATTTTTGTAAATAGTTTTAGACAAATAAAAGACCCGAAAAAGACCAGAGTTTTGATTTGAATAAAGACGGAGGATATTTTAGAAAATAAAACTAGGCTTTTAGAAAATAGTTTTAGTCAAACAAATGCATGACGACAACGATGCTCAAATGCAAGGTGGCATGATGACATGAGCATGCGGTCATGATGATGCAATGCACAAAAACAACGCGATTTTCTAGTAGTGGTTTTTGCGGGGCGCCACAATGAAGGACTTAGGGTTTTGCGGAAAAGAGAACGCTGGGGATTTCGTCGGATGTCAGGAAAACAATAAAGTCAAAGTCGCCTAAATATTTGGAAATAGCACTATTGCAAGTTGCCTGGGAGTTTTTTTGGTACCCTCGCTTGGGCTTCTCCCGTCATATATATAATAGGCCGGGTCTCAAAGTTGTATGCGGATAGGTTTACATACGCGTGATTACAATACCAACACATTGTCGGTTTAAGAGACTCTTTCCTAATACAATCAAAGTCTTTGTCAGCTGCTTCTTTGGGCTATCATCCGAAATCTTCATGGGTCGTAAGCCTTTTGCCCAGTCCTGGGTAACAAATCATAAGTACCCGAGTAATCATCAGTAGTCCCTGAGACTCTACTTGAACCGCAGTTTCAAGTTGAGTCTCAAAGTTTCTTTTTCCTTCTTTTCCTTTATTTTTATTTTTATTTTTCATAGGGATTTAGTACAACAAGTCTGATGCTTCTGATGGATCAGGAATCAGTTAATTGCTCCTGGGCAAAAACAAGGTTGTCCTACATCAAATTCAAGTCCCCAGGCCTGAACTCAGAATTTTCTACTCGCGTAATTCAGTTCGGGCCGTTGAGGTCTTATCGAATACTAAATCCTAGTTTCATTTTATCGGGTACCCAACACGTCCGTCGGGATTTTTTATCGTATCGTTGATACGGATATTTTACTAGCAGAACGCATTTTTGTACGATTACCAGGCCACACATGACGAATCCTGGGGTCTTACCTTCATGTTTCTGAACATGGCATTCAGATTTTGTTGCGTTTGAGCGTGATCCGAGATTTTGGTTTTTTGGCAGCTGGCTTGCTGGGCTGCCAATATTTTCTGACTTTTATTAGATATTTTAATTCTTTATGCTGGCTCTGATGGGAGTAACCTTTTAGAGGATACCTTTTTGAGGATACATCGATGTAAAACTCATAGGTATTTTGGATCATGAATATTTTTGTTTTAATCCTACATAATTGGATTTCTATCGGATGCGCGTCAGCGTTCCCGATGGGAGTAGCCACTGAGGCTATGTTTGGATACCTGTATCTGGATATAGGCTCACAGTTGTTGTTAGCTTGATGGAAAACATAGATCTTTTGAACGGATAAAAATAATAAAGAGGTTAAGGTATGAAAAACTTATCTTTTTATACACAAGGCGAAAAAACGATGATACATTATTTTTGACGGATGGCTCCTAGCCGTTGGCCTAGATATTCTGGCTTAAGAAACCGAACCGTTAATCTTATCATATTGTAAGTAATCTTATGCGTAAAAGCATCGTAGTTGCGCTACGTTCCATGAATTGGAGTATTTGACTCCTATCTTCTTGTCTTGTAATCAATATGCTCCTCTAAGAATAACTTCTGTGACGATGTATGGTCCTTCCCATGACGATTCTAACTTTGGGTGTCCATCTTGCTTGAGGCGAAGTTATGAAGGACCTAGGCCGCAATCGTCGGATGTGGTAATTGCGCAAGTTTTGTTGGTACATAGTTGCTCTTTGTAAGGCTTCATCTCGAGCTTCATCAAGTGCATCCACATCATCTTAGAGTGCTTCTCTTGATTCCTCTTCATCGTATGTAGCTACTCTTGGGGATTCATGTGACACTTCAACAGGAAGCATGGCTTCTATACCGTGGACCAGAAAGAAAGGTGTCTCTTGTGTCGAATTATTTGGGATTGTACGTAAACTCCATAAGACAGATGGTAATTTATCAATCTATACTCCTTTTGCTTTGTCAAGTGGCGCTAGTAGTATTTTCTTGAGTCCAGTAGTAACTAGTCCATTGCCTTTTTCTACTTGTCCATTTCTTTGCGGGTGAGCTACCGAGGCGTAGCTTACTTTGATACCCATCTCCTAGCAGTACTCCTTGAACTCATTGGAAGTGAAGTTAGTTCCATTATCTGTAACGATGTTGTTCGGTACGCCGAACCGAAATACTGTGGATTTAATGAAATTCACAGCCGAAGTTCCGTCTTGGGTGGTGATAGGCATTGCTTTGATCCATTTAGTAAACTTGTCAACTGCTACTAGCAGAAAGACGTGTCCTCCTGGCGATGATTTGTGAAGTTTTCCCACCATATCGAGTCCCCATTGAGCGAAGGGCCAATCCAGAGGTATAGGATTTAACTCAGCGGCGGGTGCTCTAGGCTTTGTTGCGAATCGTTGACATGCTTCACATGTTTTGCCGATATCTTTTGCATCTTGAACTACACTGAGCCAGTAAAATCCTGCCTTGAATGCTTTGGCAGCAATCGCTCAGCTACTAGCATGATGACCACAAACTCCTTCATGTATATCTTTGAGTATGATTTTTCCTTCTTCGGGTGTTACGTAGTGCTGCAACACACCCGAAATACTTCTCTTATACAACTCCCCTTTGATTATTCTGAAGGCCTTCGATCTTCGGGTGATTCGTCGGGCTTCTATCACATCTTCGGGTAGCTCGCCCTTAGTCATGTATGCTATATACGGCTGCATACATGTAGGTTCAATTAGCATGACCTCTCCAATTTCCTATTCTTCTTCTTCGATGGCCTCTTTTATACTCTTGGTCGCTGATGGAGCCCCCAGATCTTTTCGCGGGTTACTCTTTTTTCCTGTTTTTGGTGCTACGACCTCGGAGACTCTTTTTGCTTTGATCGATCATTCTGTTATTTCTTCCAAAAAAAACCCAGGTGGCACTAGTAAGCACAGGTATCCGATGTTTGCTAGATTGTCGTCTTCTTTATTGCTTGCTCTTCCTATGTGCGATACTTCGCATCCATCAAATTGAGCTTCCATAATGCTATATAGATCGTGGTAAGCAATCATGTTATCGCTGACGGCGTTGCATTTGTTCATTGCTTGCTATGCCACAAGATTGGAATCGCCAAAGATTTTGAGGCGAGTTGCATCGCAAGCTTTGGCCATTCTCATGCCGTGCAACAAGGCCTCATATCAGCTTCATTATTGGATGCGTTTGCAAAGTTCATTCGAAGTATATAGTGGCATTTTGTCGCCTTGTGGTGATACAAGTATGACTCCCGTCCCTGCTCCTTCCGTTCTTTTTGATCCATCAAAGTACATTGTCCAAGCACTAGAAAGGTCAGGAGGGCCCACACATTGCAACTCTGTCCATTCTGTGATGAAATCCGGCAAAACTTGTGACTTGATTGCCTTGCGCTTCTCATACGTGATGTCTCGAGGGTATAATCCGATGCCCCATAGAGAGACACGCCCAGTTGCTTCTGGATTGTTGAGGATGTTTGACAAAGGTGCTTCATTAACCACTATGATCGGATGTTCCGAAAAATAATGGTGTAGTTTTCGTGCTGTCATAAATACCGCATACGCTAGTTTTTTGTAATGTGGGTACCTTTGTTTGGATGGCGATAAGACCTCGCTCAGGAAGTAGACTGGCCTCTGTACACCATGGGTTTTCCTTCTCCGGGTCATTCCACGACCAACACCGTGCTGACCACATGATTTGTGGCAGTGATATAAAGCAATAAAGTCTCTTTCTCCTTTGGAGACACGATGACGGGAGATGTCGAAAGTGTCCTTTTAAGATCTTCAAAGGCGTGTTGAGCTTCTTCCGTCCATTCAAATTTCTCTGATTTCCTCATGAGGGCGTAAAATAGCAACGCTTTTTCTCCTAATCTTGCAATGAAACGACTAAGTGCCGCTACTCGCCCCGCTAGCTATTGTACGCCTCGTAGATTTGTTGGCTTTTTCATTATTAAAATTGCTTTTATTTTCTCAGGATTAGCCTTGATTCCTCTTACTGATACCAAATATCCGAGGAGTTGCCCTGCCGGGACTCCAAAGGAACATTTCTTCGGGTTCAGTTTGATGCTAAACTTGTCGAGATTTTCAAATGTTTCTTCAAGGTCCTTGATGAGTGTAGATCCTTGTCTTGTTGTAACTATAACGTCATTGTATATAATTGTACATTTGTGCCTATTTGGCTTCCCAAACATTTCTGCATCATCCGCTGATATGTTGCTCCGGCGTTCTTGAGGCCAAAGGGCATTGTTGTTTAGCAGAATACACCATAAGGCGTGATAAACGCAGTTTTCTCCTGGTCTTCTTCCTTCATCCTAATCTGGTGGTATCCTGAGTAAGCATCCAAGAAAGAAAGACGTTCGCATCCCACGGTTGCATCAATTATTTGGTCGATTCGCGGAAATGGGAAGTGATCTTTTGGACAATGTTTGTTCAGTGCAGTAAAGTTGATGCACATCCGAAGTTCTGTAGTATTTTTCTTTGGAACACATACTGGGTTTGTGACCCACTCTGCTTTTGTTAGTTCTTTGACAAAGTTGGCGTCAGTAAGGCGATGAAGCTCCTTTCCAATGGCTTTACGCTTTGGTTCTGCGAAGCGACGAAGCAGTTGTTTTACTGGCTTTGCCTTTGGATCCAAATTTAATGCATGCTCAGCGAGTTCCCAAGGAATTCCGGGCATGTCAGAAGGTAGCTATGCAAAGATATCCTAGTGCTCATGGAGGAACCCAATGAGCGCACTTTCCTATCCGGGATCAAGATTGGAAGCCACAAATGTTGTTTTCGTCGGGTCGGCGGGGTGGATCTGTACTTCTTTTGTGTCTTTTACAGTGTCAAAAGCCTGATCGGGATTGACACGCGCTACTTCCAGTGGTTCTGCAATTGCTGAAGTTTTGAGTTGTTCGAACTCCGTTGCCATCCCGAAAGATTCAGAAATTTTGTTGAACTCTCGATCGCAATTGTCGGCACGTGTGATGATTGCTTTTGGTGCTGGCATTTTCATGACTAGGTACGCATAATGCGGAACTGCCATGAACCGTGCAAAAGCTGGTTGTCCTAGGATCGCATGATATTGTGATGGCTAGTCCATGACTTCGAATTCGAGTTTTTCTCGATTAAAATTTACTTTGGATCCAAAAACAACGTCAAGAAATATTTTTCCTAAAGGAATTTCGGCTTTACCTGGTACTATTCTATGGAAAGATGTTTCTGTTGGCGCGAGATTGTCCAGGGGATAGCCCATTGCTCTTAGCGTTTTTGTGTAGATCAGATTTATGTTGCTTCCTGCATCCATGAAGACCTTTCTCATATCGAACCCGCCAATTTTTGCTTCGACTATCAACGCTGAGTGACCCGGTCATGGGACCCGAAGCGGGTGATCGGCTCTGCTGAATGTGATTTCTTGCTCTGACCAGTGGAGATATTCGGGTGTGGTTGATGTTGCTATTTCCTCCATATTGATTTGTCTTGTGATGAGGTTCTGGGTTCTTTTGGATGGACACCCTTTCGAAATCATGGACATTGCCCCTTTTGACCTGGGGTATTTGCTATTTTGATCAGTTGTATTTTGCGATGGTGCTGGTGGTGGTGGTGTTCCAATGGCTAATGTGCCAGGCGCATATGTGTATCCTCAGTTTGCTGCTTCAGTTCCTTTTGCATTACATAGCTCCTGCATCTTCAAGAATATTCACCAGTCTTTCATGAGATGGTTAGATTGACGTCTGCTTGCTGAGTCGACGTAAAACTGCATATTAAAGGGTCCTTCCAGCATTTGCATTGCGGACATGGGTGGGTCTCGAGCTCTTGGCTGGTACCGCTGTGTTGACTGGCTTCCTCCGACCTCGTCCCTGTTATGGCGGTATCCGCCGTTGTAGTCATTGCTTCTGTCGTTACCTTCACCCGAGAAATTGGGTGCAACGTAACTTGGTCCCATGTTTCTGTCGTTGTTCCTTCTTCTATCGTTGCCACATTTATCCCTATCTTCCTCGGGTGATCACGTATGCTTATTATGCAGCGCATCTTCTCCATTGTCCTAGCGATTTGCTATTTCCATTAACTATGAGATTGTTTTGGGTTTGAATCGTCCCAGTTCTTCTACGAATTCTCAGCGACGGAGGCCGTCGTTGAAGGAATCGATGGCCCTTTCGTTAGATATGGACTCACTTGAGTTTTTTTTATGATATCCCATCGTTGGATGAATGCTCTTATTGATTCCCCAGATTTTTGTTTGCCTGCCCGCATCTGCTCCAAGGATGCAGGTCATTTAAACGTGGATTGGAAGTGTCGGATGAACTTATCTTACAGGTCGTTCCAACTACCGATGGAATCTTTGGGTAACTATATGAGCCATGATCTTGCGGCGCCGGTGAGGTGTTGTTGTAAGCTTTGCATTACGGTAGCTGTGGAGCCGCCTTGTAACTTGACAGTGGCCAAATAATCTGCTAGCCATGCTTCGGTTTCCTGGAGTCCATCGTACTTTTGGCAGTCGTGTGGAAGTTTGAAGTCCTTGGGTACTAAGGATTTGTGAATCAGCTGAGCGAAACATCTGGCCCCGCATAGCTCGTAGTCGTCTTTGTTGTATCCATCATGGTTTCATCGGCTGCGGTTTTCATCTCTTCCATCGTTCCTATGGTGTGTGTTGTCATTTCTTGTGTTTCTTCGCGGCTCGGGTCCTGCAAGGTGTGCCTGGTGTGGCGATCGAGATCGTTCGATGTGTCCCACTTGCCGAGGGCTGCTGCGATAGCGTGGGGATCTATCGAGCTATCACGTGGTTCCTTGCTTTGCTTCCACGAGAGTGGCTCCCACCATGCCAAGGTTCATCAGTGTGGAGCGGTGGAGCGCCACACGGGGATCATCGGGTGCGGGCTGAGTTGTGATTAGATATGTTTGCACGGCCACAATGGCTGTCTGGGCCATTTTTGCCTTGATGTTTCCTGCTTGGTCTATCGACATGAATGATAGATCAAGATCTCGGATGAGTCCGCTTCTTTCTGCTTTGGGGATATTCTGCAGTCGAGATGTTCCCCTTCTTTGCGGTGCTCCTCCTGTTACGCTCCCCGATCCTCGGGTAGAGCTTAACTGTGCCTGTCGTAAGCTGGATTCATCGGCTAATCTTTTCTTTCGTCGAGTTGTTTCTACATCCTGAGTAGGTATCTCTTCTTGTGATGAAGCAGATATTGGTATGCTAATAGATCCTCGAGTGAAGCGTCCTCTATCATCGGAACTACTCCCGAAATTGCCTCCCTTGCTTTTTGCCATGCCATTGCTGGTAGCCGAAGAGTTTGCCTCTCTCCCCCATCCGGTTATCCGCCTCTTCCTTGGACTATGCGGTTATCCACTGTCTCTCCTCCGTTTTCGTGGTCCCCTTCATTGCTGTGATTTCCTGCATTGTCATCCGATAAAATATCATTGGGGTCGAGGATAGGATTACCGTTAGTCGCGTGGTGTTGAGGTATTCCCGTTGACCATGCACACTTGGTGGCATGTTATGCGTGGGCTGATGACATTGTCTTCTGCCCCGAAGGATGTACTGGTAATATTCTGAGATTGTAGTTCTGGGTAGAACTTTGCCATCCTTTTTCCTAAGTCGACGTTTTCGCTGCTTTCTTCGGGTTCTGAATTTTCCGGGCTTGCTTCACATGGTGGAGTTGGCTGACGACCTGATCCGAAGGAGAGATTTCCATAAAGGCCATCAAGGTCCCCTAGATCCTTCTTGATTTGCTCACTTTCTTTGCCTGCTTCGATCTGTGCTGTGACATCCATGGAGGATCCGTCGGATGATGCTGGTATCGCTGTAGACGTAGGTTTTTCCACTGACGGTTCTGATGTTACCAGGACCGAGGGGTGCGATTCTTGCGGGTCCTCCACTTGGAAGTGGAAGCTTCCGATGATTAGATCGGGTCCGCCGTTGAAATCGGCAGGTACTAGTATAGGGGTGGGTGGGCATGGCTCTACTTTTGTCGGGTTGATGCTTGGTGGAGAGCGGTCCGCCGAATCCATGTTTCCAGCGTTCAGGTTTCCCACAGACGGCGCCAATTGACAAGGGGTAACCTCAGCAATGTCCATGGTGAAGGACTTAGGGTTTCGTGGAAAAGAGAATGCTGGGGATTTCGTCGGATGTCAGGAAAACAATGGAGTCAAAGTCGCTTGAATATTTAGAAATCGCACTATTACAAGTTGTCTGGGAGTTTTTCGGTACCCTCGCTTGGGCTTCTCCCGTCATATATAATAGGTCGGGTCTCAAGGCTATATGTGGATAGGTTTACATATGCGTGATTAAAATACCAACACATTGTCGGTTTAAGGGCCTCTTTCCTAATATAATCAAAGTCTTTATCGGCTGCTTCCTTAGGCTATCATCCGAAATCTTCATGGGTCGTAAGCCTTTTGCCCAGTCCAGGGTAACAAATCATAAGTACCCGAGTAATCATACCTATGTCATCATGGTATTCATGTTTATCTCTTTAGAACCTTTTGGAACTTTTCGAAACCTTCTAGAAGCTCTAAACAAAACCTCCGAAACTTTTCTGAACCCCATAAAATGACTTCCATTATATGAATCTTATTCCCCAGACCATTCCGGATCTCCTTGTGATGGCCTGGATCCAATTCGAGACTCCGAACAACATTCGGCCTCCATCTCATATTCCATATCTACTTAAAACAACATCGAACCTTAAGTGTGTCACCCTACGGTTCGTGAACTATGCAGACATGATTGAGACACCTCTCCGATCAATAACCAATAGTGGGACATGGAGATCCATAATGGCTCCCACATATTCAACGATGACTTCGTGATCGAAAGAACCATTAACATACGATAACGATTCCCTTTGTCACGCGATACTCTACTTATTTGAGGTTCGATCATCGGTATCTCCATACCTAGTTCTACCTCGTTACCGATAAGTACTCTTTACTCGTACCATGATATGACATTCCTTGTGAGCTAGTCACATGGTTGCAATCTAATTGGATGACATTCCACCGAGAGGGCCCAGAGCATATCTATCGGTCACTTGGATGGACAAATCCCATTCATGATCCATACGCTTCAACACATACTTTTAGAATACCTAATGCCACCTTTATAGCCACCCAGTTATGAAGTGGCGTTTAATGTCATCAAAGCACTCATTCGGTGATGGTGATTAACACGATCTCATGGTCGAAGGATTAGGTCACTTTGTATTTGAAAGCTTATAGAAAAACGAACTTAATGACTTGATCTTATGCTATGCTTACTCGGGGTGTGTGTCCATCACATCATTCTCCTAATGATATGATCTTGTTATTAATAACATCCAATGTCCACGATCAGGAAACCATGATCATCTGTTAATCAACAAGCTAGTCTTAACAACAGGCTTACTAGGGACTCTTTTACGTTTACAAACCACACAAGTATTAGTGTTTCCTATTAATACAATTATAGCATGGGATGTAAACATTTATGATAAACACAAAGATATAATAATAACCACTTTATTATTGCCTCTTGGGCATATCTCCATCAGTCTCCCACTTGCACTAGAGTTAATAATCTAGATTATATGGTAATAGACCTAACACCCATGGCGTTCTTGTGTTGGTCATGTTTTGCTCTAGGGAGAGGTTTAGTAAATGGATCTGCTACATACAGATCTGTGTGTACTTTGCAAATCTTTATGTCACCATCTTGGACATACTCACGAATAGCATGAAAACGTAGCTTGATGTGCTTCAGCTTCTTGTGTGACCATGGCTCCTGTGCATTAGCTATGGAACCCATTGTTGGGTCCACAGCATAGAAAACAAAAAATTTCCTACGATGAGAACTATACGCCAAGATCTATCTACTAGATACAGAGCAACGGGTGGACATACATCCATGGAGAACTTACCCTCGAAGACAATGAGTTTTGTTAACGAGTAGGAACTCGTGGTTGATGTAGTCGTACGCTTGCCAATCTCAAGATCGTGTGGAAGTCCGAGCGCCGCAAATCAGCAGTGCATCCGTCCTCGCACACACGTTCAAGCCACCGGACAACCTCCACCTCCTCGCTCCAGCGAATCAGCGGAAGCAGCAACTCCTTCCAGACGCAAGGCCACCGGGAACATGTATCTCGCTAATCCAAGACCATGGGGGAATATCTAGAGGGGGAGAGAGATCCTTCACGAGGAGGTGTGGTTTGTGAGAGGGGAGAGGGGGGCTTTATATAGGAGGGAGGGAGACCCCTCCCCTCCCATAGCCGGCGCATGAGGGGGGGGGGACTCCTCCCCTCCTTCATTCATGTGGTGAAACTCCACTCACATAAACATGGCCTCCACCCAAAATCCCACTCACATGTATTTAATTTCCACCAAATTAAATGCAACTCTCAATTAATAAAACTCTTTTATTTATTTTATTCAGAATTTTGTTAATTACTTTAATTAACAAACATTCACATAAAACCCCTTGCAACATTTCAATATCACATGCAGAACCACTTTCTGCAATTTCACCCGAAACAATTCTGGTTTCTATCGAAACAATTCCTGTTTCTATCGAAACATTTCCTGCGCTTTGCAAACCTTTTGTCTGGAACATATGTGCTCCTAAATGGTGTTCGACAACCCTTAAGTGTGTCGCCCTACGGTTCGCGAATAATGCAGACATGATTGAGACTCCTCTCAGATCAATAATCAGAAGCGGGACCTGGAGATCCATACTGACTCCTGCATATTCAACGATGACTTCTGTGATCGTGAGAACCTTTAACGTCAGCAATTTAATCCCTTTGTCTCATGATATAATACATGTCCGAGATTCGATCATCGGTATCCAAATACCTAGTTTGATCTCGTTACCCACATGCACTCTTTTCTCGTTCCCGTGATATAACATTCTAGTGATCACATCACTTGCTTGCAAGCTATCTTAATGTGATATCACCGAGAGGGCCCAGAGTATATCTATCCGTCATCGGGATTGACAAATTCCACTCTTGATCCATGAGCCTCAACATAACACCTTCATAGCACTGAACCCACCTTTATGGTCACCCTGTTACGGTGTGACGTTTGATGTTATCAAGATACTCTTCCGGTGTTAGCAATTAACATGATCTCATGGTGTAAGGACTAAGACTACTTCATATGATGTTATAGAAATATAAACATAATGACTTGATCGTAATGCTATACTTCGGATGAATGTTCATCACATCATTTCACAAATGTTGTGACCTTGTTATTAACAACATCCAATGTCCATGATCAGGAAACTTTGATCATCTTGTTAATCAACAAGCTAGTATATAAGAGAGGCATAACTAGGAACCCTTTTTGTTTATTAAACACACATGTATTGATGTTTCCTATCAATACAATTATAGCACACAAAAAATCTATCATATACAAGGAATACATAATAACAACTTTATTATTGCCTCTCAGGGCATATTTCCTTCAGTCTCCCACTTGCACTAGAGACAATAATCTAGTTTACATAGTGATAAATCTAACACCCATGGAGTTCTGGTGTTGATCATGTTTTGCCCTAGGGAGTACTTTAGTCAATGGATCTGCTACATTCAGGTCCGTGTGCACTTTACAAATCTTTATATCTCCATCCTTGACATGCTCACGGATGGAGTGAAACCGGCGCTTAATATGCTTGGAATTCTTGTGAGACCTTGGTTCCTTGGCGTTGGCTATGGCTCCATTGTTGTCACAATATATCACCATTGGGTCCAACGCACTAGGAACCACACCCAGTTCCGTTATGAACTCCTTCATCCAAACCGCTTCCTACGCCGCTTCTGAAGCAACTACATATTCCGCCTCCGTTTTTGATCCAGCCACCACAGGTTGTTTGAAGCTCCTCCAACTAACTGCTGCTCCGTTCAAGAGAAATACGTATCCGGATTGAGACTTAGAGTCATCCGGATCAGTGTCAAAGCTATCATCGACATAACACTTAGCGACGAGCTCTTCTTCACCTCCGTATACAAGAAACATATCCTTAGTTCTTCTCAAGTACTTAAGGATATTCTTGACCGCTATCCAGTGTTCCGAACCTGGATCAGATTGGTACCTACTAGTCAAACTAATAGCATGTGCCACATTCGGTCTTGTACATAGCATGGCATACATTATAGAGCCTATGGCTGAGGCATAGGGGATCTTATCCATTATCTCTCTTTCTTCCGCCGTAGCCGGACTTTGAGTCTTACTCAATGTCTTGCCTTGCAACATAGGTAAGTACCCCTTCTTACTTCCGTCCATATTAAACTTCTTTAATATCTTATCAAGGTATGTACTCTGCGATAGCCCAATTAGGCGTCTTGATCTATCTCTATATATTTTAATGCCTAATATATATGAAGCTTCACCAAGGTCCTTCATCGAAAATTTGCTGTTTAGATAACTTTTAACACTGTTTAAAAGATCTATATCATTTCCAATCAATAATATGTCATCCACATATAATATCAGAAATGCCACATTGCTCCCACTCACTTTCTTGTAAATACAAGACTCTCCATAAGTTTGAACAAATCCAAACTCTTTGATCACCTCATCAAAGCGGAGATTCCAACTCCGGGATGCTTGCTTCAGTCCATAGATGGATCACTAAAGTTTGCACACCTTATCAGTATCCTTAGGATCGACAAAACCCTTAGGTTGTATCATATAGAACTCTTCTTCAATATTACCACTGAGGAACGCAGTTTTGACATCCATCTGCCATATTTCATAATCGAAATATGCAGCAATTGCTAACATAATCCTAACCGACTTAAGCATCGCTACGGGAGAGAATGTCTCATCGTAGTCAACTCCTTGAATTTGTCGAAACCCCTTTGCGACAAGTCGAGCCTTATAGATGGTTACATTACCATCAGCATCAGTTTTTCTTTTGAAAATCCATTTATTCTCAACGGCCTTTCGATCATGAGGTAAGTCCACCAAGGTCCAAACCTGGTTTTCGTACATGGATTCCATTTCGGATTTCATGGCTTCTAGCCATTTGTTGGAATCAGGGCTCATCATCGCTTCTTCATACGTCGCAGGGTCATCTATTTCATCAATCATGAAATTCATAACAGGATTGCCGTACAGTTCAGGAGCTGCACGTGTCCTGCTTGACCTGCGAGGTTTGGTAGTGTCCTCTTTCAGAGTTTCATGATCAATATCATTAGCTCTCTCTTCATTAGGTGAAGTCAACTCCAAAACAACTTCCGGTGCTGCGCTACTCGCCATTTCATGAAGAGAAGGTTCAATAACCTCTTCGAGTTCTACCTTCCGACTACTCACACCTTTCGCGAGAAACTCCTTCTCAAGAAAGGATCCATTCTTGGTAACAAAGACCTTGCCCTCGGATCTGTGATAGAAGGTATACCCAATCGTTTCCTTAGGGTATCCTATGAAGACACATTTTTCCGCTTTGGGTTCGAGTTTATCCGGTTGAAGTTTCTTCACATAAACATCGCATCCCCAAACTTTAAGAAATGACAGCTTAGGTTTGTTTCCAAACCATAATTCATATGGTGTCTTTTTAACGGATTTAGATGGTTCCCTATTTAAAGTGAATGCAGCGGTTTCCAGTGCATAACCCCAAAAAGACAGTGGCAAGTCAGTCAGAGACATCATAGATCGAACTATATCCAATAAAGTACGATTACGATGTTCTGACACACCATTACGTTGTGGTGTTCCGGCAGGCGTGAGTTGTGAAACTATTCCACAGTCTTTCATATGTGTGCTAAACTCATAACTAAGATACCCTCCTCCACGGTCGGACCGCAGAAATTTGATCTTTCTGTTACGATGATTTCAAAGGTTTCAGACTTATGTTTCATCAAATAGATATACCCGTATCTACTCAAATCATCCATGAAAGTAACAAAATATCCAAAGTACATAGAAGATGCAATAACATGATCATCATCGCCCACATATAAACATATGTGTACTACCCGTGCAAAGCACCTACGCATAGATCAGGCTCTGATACCACTGTTGGGTCCGCAGCATAGAATACAAAAATTTTCCTACGATGAGAACTATACGCCAAGATCTATCTACTAAATACAGAGCAACGGGTGGACATACATCCATGGAGAACTTACCCTCGAAGACAACGAGTTTTGTTAACGAGTAGGAACTCGTGGTTGATGTAGTCGTACGCTTGCCGATCTCAAGATCGTGTGGAAGTCCGAGCGCCGCAAATCAGCAGCGCATCCGTCCTCGCACACACGTTCAAGCCACCAGACAACCTCCACCTCCTCGCTCCAGCGAATCAAAGGAAGCAGCAACTCCTTCCAGACGCAAGGCCACCGGGAACATGTATCTCGCTAATCCGAGACCATGGGGGAATATCTAGAGGGGGAGAGAGATCCTTCACGAGGAGGTGTGGTTTGTGAGAGGGGAGAGGGGGGCTTTATATAGGAGGGAGGGAGACCCCTCCCCTCCCATAGCCGGCGCATGAGGGGGGGGGGACTCCTCCCCTCCTTCATTCATGTGGTGAACCTCCACTCACATAAACATGGCCTCCACCCAAAATCCCACTCACATGTATTTAATTTCCACCAAATTAAATGCAACTCTCAATTAATAAAACTCTTTTATTTATTTTATTCAGAATTTTGTTAATTACTTTAATTAACAAACATTCACACAAAACCCCTTGCAACATTTCAATATCACATGCAGAACCACTTTCTGCAATTTCACCCGAAATAATTCCGGTTTCTATCGAAACATTTCCTGCGCTTTGCAAACCTTTTGTCTAGAACATATGTGATCCTAAATGGTGTCCGGCAACCCTTAAGTGTGTCACCCTACGGTTCGCGAATAATGCAGACATGATTGAGACTCCTCTCAGATCAATAATCAGAAGCGGGACCTAGAGATCCATACTGACTCCTGCATATTCAATGATGACTTCTGTGATCGTGAGAACCTTTAACGTCAGCAATTTAATCCCTTTGTCTCATGATATAATACATGTCCGAGATTCGATCATTGGTATCCAAATACCTAGTTTGATCTCGTTACCGACATGCACTCTTTTCTCGTTCCCGTGATATAACATTCTAGTGATCACATCACTTGCTTGCAAGCTATCTTAATGTGATATCACCGAGAGGGCCCAGAGTATATCTCTCCGTCATCGGGATTGACAAATTCCACTCTTGATCCATGAGCCTCAACATAACACCTTCATAGCACTGAACCCACCTTTATGGTCACCCTGTTGCGGTGTGACGTTTGATGTTATCAAGATACTCTTCCGATGTTAGCAATTAACATGATCTCATGGTCTAAGGACTAAGACTACTTTGTATAACGTTATAGCAATATAAACATAATGACTTGATCGTAATGCTATACTTCGGATGAATGTTCATCACATCATTTCACAAATGCTGTGACCTTGTTATTAACAACATCCAATGTCCATGATCAGGAAACTTTGATCATCTTGTTAATCAACAAGCTAGTCTATAAGAGAGGCATAACTAGGAACCCTTTTTGTTTATTAAACACACATGTATTGATGTTTCCTATCAATACAATTATAGCATGCAAAATAAACATCTATCATATACAAGGAATACATAATAACAACTTTATTATTGCCTCTCAGGGCATATTTCCTTCACCCATGTTGTCACAATAGATGGCCATCGGGTCCAACACACTAGGAACCACACCAAGCTCAGTAATGAACTCCCATCCATATCGCTTCTTGTGCAGCCTCCAAAGCAGCTATGTATTCCGATTTAGTTGAAGATTTTGCCACAACATTTTGCTTGGCACTCCTCCAACTCACTGCTGCACCTTTCAAAGTAAATACGTATCCAGACTATGACTTTGAGTCATCCGGATCGATGTTCCAACTAGCATTGGTGTAACTGTTCACAACAAGCTCTTCGTCACCTCCATAAGAAAGAACCATATCCTTAGTACTTTTCAGGTACTTTAGGATATTTTTGACCGTTGTCTAGTGTTACATTCCAGGATCACTTTGATATATGTTGGTTAAACTAACATCATGTGTGATATCCGGTCTTGTACATAGCATGGCATACATGAAAAAACCTATGGCCGAGGCATAGGGGGTTTTACTCATCTTCTCTCTATCTTCTGCCGTAGCTGGACTTTGAGTCTTACTCAAGGTCTTACCTGGCAACATGGGCAAGAACCCTTTCTTGCTTTCTTCCATTCTAAACCTCTTTAGAACCTTGTCCAGGTATGTACTTTGTGAAAGTGCTAATAAGCATCTTGATCTATCTCTATAAATCTTGTTGCCTAAAATGTATGCCGCTTCACCAAGATCCTTCATTGAAAAACTATTACTCAAATAGGCTTTGATACTTTTAAGAAGTTATATATCATTCCCAATCAACAATATGTTATCCACATATAGTACTAGGAATGCTACAGAGCTCCCGCTCACTTTCTTGTAAATACAAGCTTCTCCAAAAGTTTGTATAAATCCAAAGTTTTTGACCACCTTATCAAAACATCGATTCCAGCTCTGGGATGCTTGCTTTAGTGCATAAATGGAGTGTTGAAGCTAGCATCTTTAGGATCGACAAAACCCTTGGGTTGTACCAAATACAAATCTTCCTCAATGTCACCATTAAGGAATGCCGTTTTTATATCCATATGCCAAATCTCATAATCGAAAAATGCAGTGATTGCTAACAAAATCCTCATAGACTTTAGCTTCTCTACCGGTGAGAAAGTCTCATCGTAGTGAACTCCATGAATTTTTCGTAACCCTTTCGCGACAAGTCGAGCTTTATAGATAGTAACATTACCATAAGTGTCTATTTTCCTTTTAAAGATCCATTTGTTCTCGATAGCCTTGCGGCTATCTGGTATATCCACCAAAGTCCATACTTGGTTTTCGTACATGGATACAATTTCGGATTTCATGGCTTCTTGCCATTTGTTGGAATCTTAGCTCATCATTGCTTCCTCATATGTCGCAGGGTCATCGGTGTCGTCCACCAACATGACATTCAAGGCAGGGTCATACCAATCAGGAGTGGCACGAACCCTCATCGACCTGTGAGGTTCAGCAACAACTTTGTTCAAAGTTTCATGAATCATTATTAGCTTCCTCTCTTATTGGTGCAGGAGGCATAGAAACATCTTCCTGTGCTGCGCTACTCTCAAATCCGAGAGAAGGTTCAACAACCTCGTCGAGTTCTGCTTTTATTCTAGTCACTTCTTTCGAGAGAAACTCCTTTTAAGAAAGGATCCATTCTTGGTAACAAAAACTTTGCCATCAGATCTATGATAGAAGGTATACCCAATTGTTTATTTAGGGTATCCTATAAGACGCATTTTTCCGCTTTGGGTTCAAGCTTGCCGGGTTGTAACTTCTTTACATAAGCTTCGCAATCCAAACTTTAAGGAATGGCAACTTAGGTTTCTTACCAAACCACAATTCACACGGTGTAGTTTCAACGGATTTAGATGGTGCCCTATTTAAAGTGAATGCGGCTGTCTCTAATGCATAAACACAAAACGATAACGGTAAATCTGTAAGAGACATCATAGACCGAACCATATCTAAGAGAGTTCGATTATGATGTTTGGACACACCATTATGCTGTGGTGTTCCCGACGGTGTCAATTGTGAAAGTATTCCGCATTTCTTTAAATGCATGCCAAACTCGTAACTTAGATATTCACCTCCACGGTCAGAACACAGAAACTTAATCTTCTTGTTACGTTGATCTTCTACTTAACTTTGAAATTCCTTAAACTTCTCGAAAGTATCGGACATACGTTTCATAAAGTAGATATGCCCATATCTACTCAAGTCATCTGTGAAAGTAAGAACATAACAATATCCACCGCGTGATGCTACACTCATTGGACCGCACACATCGGTATGTATTATTTCCAATAAGTCTATAGCTCGCTCCATTATCCCAGAGAATGGAGTATTAGTCATTTTCCCATTAGACATGCTTCGCATCTTTCAAGTGATTCAAAATCAAGTGATTCAAGAAGTCCATCGGTATGGAGTTTCTTCATGCGTTTCACTCCAATGTGACCAAGACGACAGTGCCACATGTATGTGGAATTGTCATTCAATTTTATTCGTTTAGCATCTATGTTGTGAACATGTGTATCACTACAATCGAGATTCAATAAGAATAAACCATTCATCTCAGGTGCATGACCATAAAGGATATTACTCATATAAATTGAACAACCATTATTCTCAGACTTAAACGAATAACTGTCTTGCAATAAACAAGATCCATATATAATGTTCAAGCTCAACGCAGGCACCAAATAACAATTATTCAAATTCAAAACTAATCCTAAAGGTAGATGAAGAGGGAGCGTGCCGACGGTGATCACATTAACCTTGGAGCCATTTCCAACATGCACATTCACCTCATCTCTTGCCAGTCTTCATTTATTCCGCAGCTCCTGTTTTGAGTTACAAATATGAGCAACCGAACCAGTATCAAATACCCAGGCACTACTACGATTACTAGTAAGATACACATCAATAACATGTATATCAAATATACCTTTCTTCTTGATGTTGCCGTTCTTCAGATCTGCTAGGTACTTGGGGCAGTTATGCTTTCAATGACCTTCACCCTTGCAGTAAAAGCACTCAGTATCAGGCTTAGGGACAGCCTTGGGCTTCTTAGCAGGTGCGGCAGCTTTCTTGCCATCCTTCTTGAGTTTCCCTTTTTCTTAGGCTCACCCCGTTTCTTGCAATTTGTGGTCTTATTGACCATCAACACTTAGTGCTCTTTCTTAATCTCCACTTTAGCAGTTTTCAGCATGGAGAAGAGTTCATGCAACGTCTTGTTCATGCAATGCATATTGTAGTTCATCACAAAGTTCTTGTAACTAGGTGGTAGTGATTAGATGACACGATCAATCCCCAACACATTAGGAATCGTTATTCCCAATTCTTGGAGCCTGTTCGCGTGCCCAGACATTTTGAGCACGTGCTCGCTAACGGAGCTGCCCTCTTCCATTTTACAGATAAAGAACTTTCTTGGAGGACTCATAGCTTTCCACGGTCGCATGAGTTCCAAATATCATTTTGAGCTCATTGATAATCTCAAAAGGGTCACAGTGCTAAAAGCTCTTCTAAAGCTTCAATTCTAAACCGTACAAGATGGCACACTGAACTGTGGAGTAGTGATTCTTCTGAGTGAGGAAAACATTTTTAACATCATCGGGAGCATCCTCTGCAGGTGGGTCACCTAGCGGTGCACTGAAGGAGTTATGCCCTAGAGGCAAATAATAAAGTGTATTATTTGATATATCTCCTATATGTTTATAATACGTTTCATACTGTGCTATAACTATGTTAATATGAAACGTTAATGCACGTGTGGTATGTAAACAAACCATGTCTCTAGTTACCTCTAGCGAACTAGTTCATTGGTGATAAGGATGGTCTGAGTTTCAAGATCATGGGCATTTATGCCAATTGATAATGAGGTCATGTTATTGGTTGAATAACATGATAGACAAACATCCGACCGTTATATCTTAATGAGATCTAGTTACAAAGTTCACCATTGATGATAAAACACAGAGAACCTCGCAACCTGATCCTTTGACTATGAGGTAATGCAAATCACCATTCCGAAAGAAGCTTTGATGGTTATCAAGAATCATCTTGTAAAAGGGTGATCAAAAAGATGCCACTCAGGTTTTCCGAAGGGATGTGTTGAGGAGTACATATCAAGACCATGATTTGTCTAGTCCATGTAACGGACAGATACATGTGGCCATCTCGGTGACGTTGCATTAATGAAGCTTGCAAGCATGTGACTAGGTCACGGAATGCAACGACATGAGAACGAGAAAACAAGTTCATCGGTAACGAGATCGAACTAAGGTATGGAGATACCGAAGATCAAGTCTCGGATGAACTAGGTATCGAATGACAAAGGGAACGGGAAACGACTATCTCACGGTTCGAGCGATTATATTCATGAAACGCATGGGGGTCACATGGCCATCCAGGTCCCTCTGTGGATCATTGATGTGAGAGTAGTCTCAATCATGTCCGGAGTGTTTCTGAACCTAAGGATGTCATGCTTAAGGGTAGGGACGCTTAGGGTAGATGAGGCATCGGAGGAGAAATAGAGAAAGAGAAACCGGAATAGTTCCGGGAAACATCCGATGGAGATCGGAAGGGGTCCGGAAGGTGTTCCGGAGTAAAGGAACAATATAATATGTGTATTTGAATGTTAATTGGAGAATTAATATTAAATATATATTTTATTTTATTATTAAAGGCATCTTAATGCTAATGGGCCTCACCCGAAGGGAGGCCCAATAGGGCATGGCGCCTAGGGAGTGGGGGCCAGCCGGTCTAGGCTTGGTGGGCCGCCCCAATGGGGCCCACCTAGGTCCGGCGGCTGCCCCTAGGTGGCCGGCGGGTGTGGGGTTTAGTCCCACACCGCCTGGCCCCTGGGTGGTGCGCCCCCCTCCCACTATATATAGGGGTCTCCCCTCCCCCTTTGGAATCATCCCATTCCCTCTCATTCTCTCTCTCTCATCCATTGAGGACTTCTCCGTAATATTGGGGAGGACCTCGTGGGTGAGTTCTCCACCTTCACACCACCGTCATGTGATCTGCAATTCGGCATCTACTTCTTCCGCTTCTCGGCTAGATCGGAGTCCGGTTGACGTCTCCTACACCAGACGTGTGACGAACTTCGGAGGCACCACACTTGGGGTGCTGCTCGTCTTCATCAATATACGCCTTCCTACTAAGGCGTGCCTCGGTCTTCAAAGGTATGAATACCGTATCCCTTCTTCGTTACTTATGTCTACATAGTATAGATCCTGGTATTAGTGTTCAAGTAGATAGAATCTTTTTGTTTTCTGCTACGGAACCCTTCATCAAGCACATAGGTCAACTGACCAGCGCTGAGGACAATCCTCAATCCACGGAACTAGTCCGTGAAGTTACTTCCATTGTTTTTCAGCTTTTCTTTCTCTAGGAACGCATTAAAATTGATGGAGGGGATCGCCATGATCTACAACATATTTGCAAAGAGTTTAGACTAAGTTTATGACAAATTAAGTTCAAATTTAATTCTTAAATTAACTAGGTGAACTCCCACTCAAAACAACATCCCTCATGTTGCCTTAGTGATTACACGAACCAAATTCAATACACCAAGTCTGATCTTCACGAGAGAAGATGTAGCTTCAAAGGTGAACAATCAACATATTCATCATATCATTCCTATGAGTCATGCTTTACCATTTAGTATTCCGTGTTCCGATACCATGTCTGTACATGCTAGGCTCGTCAAGGTTAACCTTAGTATCCTCATGTTCAAATCTGGCTTGCACCCGTTGTATACACACGTAGAATCTATAACACCTGATCATCACGAGATGCTTCAAAACGACGAGTCTTAGCAACAGTGCTTACTAAGGACGAACACTTTATTACTTGATATTTAGTGAGAGGGGTCATCTTATAATGCTACCGTCGTGATCTAAGCAATATAAGATGAATAAAGGATTAACATCACATGCAATTCATAATATGTGACATGATATGGCCTTTCTTGTGCCTTTGATCTCCATCTCCAAAGCACATACAAGATCTCCATCATCACCAGAATGGCGTCAAGGTCAGCGGCGTCGCTTCATGGTTGTCCATCACGAACAACAACTATTACAACTACTTGGAATAAAGCTATTATATGATGAATAGACACGCAGGTCTTAACAAATTTAAAATAACCACCATTAGGCTCCTGACGGTTGCCATATTACAATAAATATTATCTCATACATCAATAATCACAATCTCAACATGACCATATCACATCGCATGCCCCTGCAAAAATAAGTTAGACGCCTCTAATTTTCTTTGCATGTTTTACGTGGTTTGGGGCTTTCGAATAAGAAACGTTCCTACCTACAAATAAGGACCACAACGCTGAGACAAGTGTTGTCAGATGCAAATTGTAAATTGGATCTTAACTGTGGTGAGAGAGACAAACACCCGCAGAGCCACTTGCGCAATGCAAGTTGCACGTCGAGCGTGGAGCAAGTCTCATGTGCGATGACATGTAAGGTTAGCCCGGTCCACTTCATCCCACCATCTCGCAAGATACAAAGTACACGTGATGCAAACGAGAACAAAAGCATCAACGCCCACAAAACCATTATGTTCTACTCGTGCAACAGATCTATGCATAGACACGGCTCTGATACCACTGTAGGGTTCATAGCAGGGAAAACAAAAAAATTCTACTACAAGAATGAACAAAACCAAGATCCAATCTATGGAAAAGCCAAGATCTAATCTACGAGATAGGTGCAACGAGATAGATGAGAACCCCTTGTAGATCCAAATCCTTTTAGCGAGATCGGATCTCGTGGTTGATGTAGTCGATCACTTGCCGATCTCAAGATTGAGTAGATGATCCTTCCGGCGCCGCGTTCTGGCAGCGCTTCCGTACTCTGTCACACGTACGAAGTCGATGTAGACCTTCCTCTCCCCGTTCCAGCGGGCGGCGAAGGTAGTAGATCCCCTCAGAATCCCAGCAGCACGGCGGCGTGGTAGTGGTGGTAGAGGAGAAATCCTGCAGAGCTTCGCCTAAGCCGGAGCAGGAGGAAGGAGGAGGAGGGTGGTGGCTAGGGTTGGGAGAAAGGGGCAAGGGGGGAGGTGCCCACCCCTCCCCACTTTATATAGAGGAGAGGGTGCGGCCTAGGGTTCCCCCCTTGGCCCACTTCCCTAGGACCGGCGAATGGGAGGAGGGGGGAAGTTTTCTTCCTCTCCCCCAAGTCTTATCCCCTATTTTCATGGGATTCATGTATATCTCTTTAGAACCTTCTGGACTTTCAGAAACCTTCTAGAAGCTCTAAACAAAAATCTCGGACCTTTTCTGAACCCCAGAAAATGACTTCCATTACATGAATCTTATTCTCCGGACCATTCCGGATCTCCTCGTGATGTCCTGGACCCAATTCGAGACTCTGAACAACATTCGGCCTCCATCTCATATTCCATATCTACTTAAAACAACATCGAACCTTAAGTGTGTCACCCTATGGTATGCGAACTATGTAGACATGATTGATACACCTCTCCAATCAATAACCAATAGCGGGACCTAGAGATCCATAATGGCTCCCACATATTCAACGATGAATTCGTGATCGAAAGAACCATTAACATATGATATCGATTCCCTTTGCCACACGATACTCTACTTTTCTGAGCTTCGATCATCAGTATCTCCATACCTAGTTCTACCTCGTTACCGATAAGTACTCTTTACTCATATCGTGATATGACATCCCTTGTGACCTAGTCACATGATTGCAATCTAATTGGATGACATTCCACCGAGAGGGCCCAGAGCATATCTACCCATCACTTGGATGGATAAATCCCATTCTTGATCCATGCGCTTCAACACATACTTTCAGAATACCTAATATCACCTTTATAACCACCCGGTTACGTACTTTCAGAATACCTAATATCACCTTTATAACCACCTGGTTACGAAGTGGCGTTTGATGTCATCAAAGAACTCATCCAGTGATGGTGATTAACACGATCTCATGGTCTAAGGATTAGGTCATTATGTATTTGAAAGCTTATAGTAAAACAAACTTAATGACTTGATCTTATGCTATGCTTACTATGGGTGTGTGTCCATCACATCATTCTCCTAATGATATGATCTTGTTATTAATAACATCAAATGTCCATGATCAGGAAACCATGATCATCTATTAATCAACAAGCTAGTCATAACAAGAGGCTTACTAGGGACTCTTTTACATTTACAAAACACACAAGAATTAGTGTTTCCTATTAATACAATTATAGCATGAGATGCAAACATTTATCATAAACACAAAGATATAATAATAACCACTTTATTATTGCCTCTTGGCATATCTCCAACATTTTCTCTTAATAATCATCATTTGGAACTAATACAATTATAGCACAGAATAATAAACTTAATCATAAAACAAAAAATATAGGATAATACAACTTGTTATTTCTTCTAGGCAATATTTCCAACATCCCAGGCCATGGTATAGTCTAGGGTGGTGGCGGTCGCGGCGGCGGCTAGAACGGATGAGGTGCTCGTGGATAGGACCATGATGATGGCCGCGTCCAGTACGTCAACAGCTAGTACGTCAACGATGAAAAACAGGGAGCAAGTGTGGCCCAACCACTGGCTACCCACACGGCGGCTAGGGCCAGCACGACGGCTATTGCGGTGGCAGAGGTGCCGAGGGCGCGACAACGACCAGAACGATGAGGGCGATAGCAGCCAGTACTAGGGGGGGGGGGTAGGGGGCTTCCCAGCAATCGTGGATAGGTTATTTTGCTATGTGAGGAACACCCTTCCCACCGACTCGTGCTCCATGGATCCCTCCCAACTCCGCTGACATCCTCAACCCTCGACCTATCAACGAGACCCAGTCTTATCTGGTGATGTAATCAGACGTTCCCCCATCCCTTAGTACAACCCACCATCTTTGCATGATGCCTCCATGATCCGTCAGGCTCCTAGCTACGGCTCCGCCTTCACTTCACAAGCAAATTGCGTCATGACTATGGTGCAACTTTGCATGTCACTGGCAATCCACGTACTCTCTCCACCTCTCTTCCCCTTGAGAGCTTAATTCCCAGCATATTGTCATTGGTAATGGCACACGTCTCCTTTTTGTTACCACTGGTATGACTCGCCTCACTCTCGGCCTTTCTTCCTCAGTAATGTGCTTGTTTCTCCCAACATCGTTAAGAGCCTTATTAGCATCGAGTCCAGGGAGCAAAAACATCGGAACAAAACAACCGTGTTGGATGTGGCAGGCTGGCGATAGAACCAAACCTATGTGGTCAGTAGCCACATCCAAATGGAGGAGATATGTCGTCCTCCACCGCCAAAGGTGGCCGCCGATCAGACGCATCATGCAGGGCCTATCAGGCTCAGATGAGCCTAGGTCAGATCTAGGCCAGGCCCATATCAGACACGACTAGCCTCGCCGTCGCGCTGCAGCCCCATGGTCCCCGCTACCATCCTACAAACATGCCCCTGAGACCTCGCACCTGCCTAGGCCCATCGAACTCAGATCGAGCCCATGTAGGCCTAGAGATTGGCCGCTACCGCGTTGCCCGGAGCACCGACTGCCACGCCAGGTCCATCTACTGTCCGCTCCTGCACCGGCATCGGGAAACTACGCCGTTGTGGTCCATGCTTCCCCTGTCCCGCTGTCCGCGCGGACCATATCGGACCGGCCTGAACCATTTGCATAGAGCGCCCGCCACCACGTGGAAATATAAACTTTATTTCTAATAATAATTATGCTAACATATAAACATTAAGCCAATTGTTCTTTTTTCTATTAAAATGCATTAAATCATATATTTTAATCCAGAATTCCAAATTAAACAGTCCTTCACGCGCACGGGTAGAAGAAGGCCCGCACGCGCGCACCAGCCATGCTTTGCCCGCGGCAGAGGAAGGGAGAAAGGAGGGAGGGGCAAGCTAGGGTTCGACCCTCGCCTGCGGGTACGAGGGGAGAGAAAGACCTTTGAGTCGGCCGATATATCCGATCCAATCGTACTCGACTTCAAAGTCCAAACCCAATCCGACTCCGTCGCACAATTAACACCGCCTCCTCGAGCCTAGGCCGCCGTGGAAGAGAACCCCACGCATCGATCTTCTTGTGTGCACGGGGCGCCGCTGCGATCTACTATCGCCAAGGGGTTAGCAAGGGAGCGATCGTGGCGATGGACCTGCTGCCGGCCGACGTGCTCGGCCGCCTCCCTCCGCCAAGCCTCGCCGCGTGCCGGTGCGTCTCAAAGGAGTGGCGCGACTTCGTCAACGGCCGCGACACCGTACGCTTGAGCCTACTCCCAGCCAAGGTCACCGGCATGTTCCTTTTCCTGAACTCTTTCCCCGGGTTCGAGTTTTTCGCCCGCCCCACGGTGGGTCCAGCGATCCCCGCAGCCTCGAGTACTTGCTTGAAGCTAGACACAGTGTGGGCAGAGTGAGCAGCCACTGCAACGGCATCCTCGTGTTCCATGCCTGCGTGGTGGCTAACCCGGCGACCCGGCAGTGGACGCGCCTCCCTCCGCCTCCACCGCCTGGCCGCCCGGGGATTGTTGACCCCATGCTCTTTCACGAGCACATTGCGTTTGACCCCACTGTATCACGGCACTACGAGGTGTTCTTGATCCCCATGGCTCCTACAGCCTCCCATGGCGATGATGATACCTTGTTCATCCCGCAGACAGCGGAGTGGCCGCCTTCGCGCTTCTCCCTACGCGTCTTCTCCTCCGAGACATGGCGGTGGGAGGAGAGGACCTTCCTTCGCGAAGGTGAGAGCGCCGGGACCGTGGCGGACATGCGGGTCCTACAACAGAACATTATGGGCGGTTTAGGCAAGCTCCACCAGTCTGTTTATTGGGGTGGAGCAGTCTATGCATCTTGCGGGGGAAATTTCTTTATAAGGTAACAACTCGCCTCTTCCACCATTTTTCTTCCGATCCATCATATACTCCCTTCGTTTTAAAATATAAGATGTTTTAGCTTTGTAAAAGAAGTGTATCTAGACCCATTTTAGTATGTAGGTTTAGAGTGAACCTACACGCTAAAAGTGGTCTAGATACACTTCATTCACACAGCTAAAACATCTTATATTTTGAAACGGAGGGAGTACTTCCAATGGTTGTTTTTCTTTTTTTTTGCGAAAACGTAAAAGCCTTGCATTTCGATTCATTGATAGAAAAAGAGAGTATTGGGTGGTTGTTGTTTCGAATTTGATTTTTAATTCTTTCCTTGTTTCTCTTTCCAGAATATCAGTGTTGAGTGGTAAATACCAAGTGATCAAGCCGCCGGTAGGCATAAACCAACTCACCGAGTATCCTCTACTGCAGTTGGGGAGGTCCAAGGGGGAGGTCTGCTGTGCACTAATACATGATAGAAGCCGACTCCAAACGTGGTTTCTCAAGGAGTCATCATCTGGCCAAATGTCAATGATGGAGTGGGTGTTGAAGCATCAGGTGGACTTTGGATACGAGCTAGCACGATGCCAATACGGCAACCAAACTCATGGGCCTTGGATGGTACTAGATGATCAAGATTTCACCCGCCGCCCGGTAGCAGTACAAGAGAAATTTTTCGTGGATGAATCTGGTGAGGATTACGGCTGCTCTACATCAGACTATGAAGAAGAAGAAGATGAGTACTGCCAAGTGCCACTGCCATTTGAATGGGACTCCGACGACGATAACATCATCAACAACAGTAAAGACGCGGTTAACATGCGCTGCAGAAAACATGTTAGCTTTCTCGGGTTCCATCCTAGTAAGGAGATCGTGTTCCTGCACGTATCATCCAGTAGAGGAGTGGCCTATCATTTCAATGGAGCAAAGGTTCAAGATCTGGGCGAATTGCCGTTTTCAGAACTTGATTTCGTGCGAGTGTTTTCTGTACACGCCCTGTCGAATGCCACTTCCTCCATAAACACGATTGTATTATAAGCTCTCGTGTCTAGTACTCCCTCCGTTCAGAAATATAAGACGTTCTAGATTTGTGAATCAAATGTATCTAGACTAAAAGATGTCTAGATATATTCGCTTTATAAAACTGGAATGTCTTATATTTCCAAACGGAGGGAGTAGTAAACAAGTATTATTCGAACCCAAGGACAATTCATGATGTAATCATTCTTACATTTTTTCTGTAATTACTATGTACTACTCCCTTGGATACAAATTAGTTGACTTCGTTTTGTCTAGATTTAGATGTATCTAGCACTAAAACAAGTCTACATAAATTTAAATCTAGACAAATCCGAGTCAACTAATTTGGATTGGACGGAGTGCTACATTGTAATCTGCGTTAGTTGGATTCATGATGTAATCATTCTTACATTTTTTATATGTAATGACTATGTACTTCATTGTAATCTGAGTTAGTTGGATTCATGTCACTGCCCAATTTAACGACTTCGAGTCGTCTGCCTTTGGTCATAATCATAAGAAAAAAACATCAACTTGGTACATCAACTTGCCTGAAATGAGAGCATTGATCACGAAGTTGCAAAACACGAACTGTGGGTCACGAAGTTGCCCCACACGAGCGTTTTAGTGATCGCATCACTTGCTTGCAAGCTATCGTAATGTGATATCATCGAGAGGGCCCGGAGTATATCTATCTGTCACCGGGATTGACAAATTCCACTCTTGATCCATGAGCCTCAACATAACACATTCGGAGTATCTGAACTCACCTTTATAGTCACCCTTTTATGGTGTGACGTTTGATGTTATCAAGTTACTCTTCGGATGTTAGCAATTAACATGATCTCATGGTTTAAGGACTAAGATTACTTCGTATGATGTTATAGCAATATAAACAAAATGACTTTGATCGTAATGCCATACTTCGGATGAATGATCATCACATCATTCCACCAATGTTGTGACCTCGTTATTAATAACATCCAATGTCCATGATCAGGAAACTTTGATCATCTTGTTAATCAACGAGCTAGTTTATATGAGAGGCATTATTAGAAACTTTATATTTTGTTTATTAAACACACATATATTAACGTTTCCAATTAATATAAATATACCATGCAAAATAAACATTTATCATAAACATGGAATAAGATAATAACCACTTTATTACTGCCTCTCGAGCATATTCCCTTTAGTCCGAATAAAGAGGGCGCACATGCTCGGTGCCGTGGTCTTGACGACTTCGAGTCATTGGCGTCATGGCCGGCAGCGTCGAGCTTCACCGGCTACTCCTCTGGAGACACCTTCTGGTCCGACGTCGACTCGCCGGCAGCGGACGTCGTGCTAGTGACGACCACCATCTTCAAGCCCTGGGCGCGCACGTCATGGACAGCCTCTCGGAATGCGCCGTGTAGCTGCACGGACAAGCGCCTCCTCCATTAAAATGTCCGGCGCGTCGTCGTCCGCTGCCGTTTTCTATGTGTGTCCTCCCCCCGTCCTCAGCTGCAGCTCAGTGTCTTTTATAGACGAGCGTCGAGCGAGACTCAATAGCGACGCGCTGCGGGCGTCGTTGCTCGGTTGTTATTCGGTTGCTCATTTTAAGGTTCAATTGAAGACGTGCTTATCTTATCCCATGGCTTGCTTTATCCATCCGCTGCAGCTGGCTAGGATACGTAGACTCATATACACACATGTGCGCGTGTACATGTATGTGGCCTGTACCCAGCTTCCTGCATGCATGTAAAGCCTGTAGGAATTTAATCAAGGAAACTAGTACTGGCAGGTAATTAAGCCACGTATTATTCTCATTTGCTTGAAAATAATATTCATATCTGATTAATGACAATTGTGTGCCACGTATTTATATGTGCATACACGCCAAAATGCCACGGGATTTTTATGTACCGAGTACAAAATCACGTCGAACAAATGCCCCCCTCACCGGGTCAAGTTGGACTCGAGTCGGTAAAAATTGTACATCCAAACGACAGAAAAGAGGCGCATGTGTGAAATCACGCAGCCAGGTCCTGCTTCTAGTACCACGTGGGTGAACTAGGCTGTTCAAGTTTTTTTTTTATACTGGTTCAAACGCTTGTCGCGTTATCCGCTCAACAGCAAGATCTTCTCGTCGCCGTGTACTCCGGTAACAGGTTCGGTACCAGAGCGAACAGAGATCGATCTCTTATCCCGAATTTGTTTGGATTTGCTATCCTGGGACCTATATAAGTACAACTCTCGTAGGCAGCTGCACATCAACCCTCATCGACGCCATACATCAAAGCACGAGCGCCGCCGCATCTCAGGAGAAAAGGTATTAGAACTTCTCTTTCAGCTCGACAATTGGTGCGTGGCGGGCTAGGCTGATCAGTAGCAAGCTTTGCATGCATGCGTACTCTATATTCTTTCATGGCGCAGTGGCGGCTTTCGTGTGTGCATATTAATCTTATATTCTTTTTTTACTTGCACAGATTGGAATCGCAGCCATGGGTCGTGGCAACGATGAAGTACTCAAGAAATCCGGCAGCGCGGACAAGAGCAATGCCAAGTTCAAGCTGAAGCTCCCTGCTGCTAAACCAAAGCCCGCTCCGGCATCAGGTGGTGGACGCGGCCGACACAGCAACGGCCGCGATGATCGGCGTCAGAATGGGTCATCAAGGGACTCCTCGCCGATCTTACGGCGACCGGACAGATATAATAAGGTCATCTATGTTCGGTCACCAACATCGTCACCATCCTCACCACCGAGGCGCGGCAAATCGATCGAGCGGCGCCGGCTGCCGTCATTGCTCCAGCCCAGCCATCAGAAGTGAAGGGAATCAACAAGGATAGCACGGTTGAGATCGACGCGCCACTTCCAATCCTTATGGTATAATTACTCTCTTTATTCACAGTCTTACCGTGGAGGCCTTTCTGAATTATTTGTGTGTCTTATTTATAGGACAACTTGGATGAGATCTCCCATCTTATAGAAAGGGAAGGGCTGCAGGTGATCGACCGGGCGGGCGCTAGACCTGGCGCACCGTTACAATGTTCACAAAGCGATGAACAAACCCACATTCTTCGCTCTGCCAGCCCCAGCTCCGGGTGGTGCAGGAGCAATCGCCACTTCATCTTCCTCCGCCAACAAGAAGAAACGCTAGGTCTCGTCCGTTTTCGGACAAGATGAAGAAGAGGATCCAAAGAAACCCCGCTCGCCGTCAAAAGGTGATGATCATTATTCGTGAACATTTTTTTAGCTTAAATAAAAGCAAAAGAGCGCCATATTAATGCATCTGTGTTCCTTGCAGATGGATTGGAGGACGGAAATGGGACCACAATCGTAGTCGCGCATGCCAAGGAGGTACACGCCACGGCGGAGAAGCACTTCGAGGCACTGGTATCTCATGGGCCTCAGCTCCCATTCGAGATGATCCCGCCGGTGGCTGATGTGAAGTTGGGAGAGAAGCCAAGCCTTAATCTTCCTGCCACGGACATCGCCTCAGAGCGAAATGCCCGGATCGTACGCATGGATCTAAAAGCGATCCAACGTCAGCTGACCAAGAAGCCATTCAATAAGGAAAACATCATCAAGTCCATACAGATAGCCACCGCTTCGTGGGAGAGGCAATACGAGTATGTCGTGATGTATCCCGATGATCTATGGAAGCTGGACTCCTTGTTGAAGGCTTTGACTCACCGGCTCGAGGGGACGGCCAACCCAGAAAATTATGGGAAAGAGGTGGTAGCCTTCATATAAAAGGAGGTGCATCCTTTCCTCACGCTCATTGAAAGGTCCAAAGATAAAAATCAGTTAAGATGGAGTTGGATGCGGCCTACACTAATGTGTAGGACCAGCTGGGACTTGTGGAAGGTGACCGTCCAAAGCTGGAGAAACGGCGCACAAAATTGGAATCCTCTCAGTCCCAATTTTAGAAGGACACTGAAGAGCATGAGAAGTTGTCTGCCAAGGCTAGAGAACGCGAGGTCGCATGTTGGAGAGAAGATCGTCGAAGCCCTTGAAGACGATGACCATGCGGTCGCCGGTTCGGCGAACAGAGTTGCCACACTCGCGAGACGCCGAGAGGAGGTGACAGCCTTCTTGAGCCCCCTTGACAGAGAGAAAGGCCCCTTTGATGAAGAGAATCTGCCGGAGCTGCCGCCATCTTGGCGTATGCACAGCTGTGTCTACACGGTCGGATACGCCAAGATGGCGGCAGCCTCCGGCAAATTCTCTTCATCAAAGGGGCCCTTCTCTCTATCAAGGGGGCTTAAGAAGGCTGTCACCTCTTCTCGGCGTCTTGCGAGTGTGGCAACTCTGTTTGCCGAACAAGTGACCGCGTGGTCATAGGCTTCAAGGGCTTCAGCGATCTTCTCTCCACCGTGCGACCTCGCGCTCTCTAGCCTTGGCAGACAGCTTCTCATGCTCCTCAGCGTCCTTCTAAAATTGGGCCTGAGAGGATTCCAATTCTGTACGCTGTTTCTCCAGCTTTGGGCGGTCACCTTCCACAAGTTCCAGCTGGTCCTACACATTAGTGTAGGCCGCATCCAACTCCTTGAGGAATGAAGCACCTCCTTTTATGCGAAGGCTACCACCTCTTTCCCATAGTTTTCCGGGTTGGCCGTCCCCTCGAGCCAGTGAGTCAAAGCCTTCAACAAGGAGTCCACCTTCCATAGATCATCGGGATGCATCACGACATACTCGTATTGCCTCTCCCACGAAGCGGTGGCTATCTGTATGGACTTGATGATGTTTTCCTTATTGAATGGCTTCTTGGTCAGCTGACGCTGGATCGCTTTTAGATCCATGTGTACGATCCGGGCATTTCGCTCTGAGGCGATGTCCGTGGCAGGAAGATTAAGGCTTGGCTTCTCTCCCGGCTTCACATCAGCCACCGGTGGGATCATATCGAATGGGAGCTGAGGCCCATGAGATACCAGTGCCTCGAAGTGCTTCTCCGTCGTGGCGTGTACCTCCTTGGCATGCGCGACTACAATTGTGGTCCCATTTCCGTCCTCTAACCCATCCGCAAGGAACACAGATGCGTTAATATGACGCTCTTGTGCTTTTATTTAAGCTAAAAAAAATGTTCACGGATAATGATGATCACCTTTTGACGGTGAGCGGGGTTTCTTTGGATCCACTTCCCATCTTGTCCGGAAACAGACGAGACCTAGCATTGCTTCTTGTTGGCGGAGGAAGATGAAGTGGCGATTGCTCCTGCACCCCCTGGAGCTGGGGCTGGCAGAGCGAAGAATGTGGTTTGTTCATCGCTTGGTCAACATCGTAACGGTGCGCCAGGTCTAGCGCCCGGTCGATCACCTGCAACCCTTCCCTTTCTATAAGACGGGAGATCTCATCCAAGTTGTCCTGTAAATAAGACACAAATAATTCAGAAATGCCTCCACGGTAAGGCTGTGAATAAAGAGAGTAATTATACCATATGGATTGGAAGTGGCGTGTCAATCTCAACCGTGCTATCCTTGTTGATTCCCTTCACTTCTAACGGCTGGGCTGGAGCAATGATGGCAGCCGGTGTACGGCGCCGCTCGATCGATTTTCCGCGCCTCGGTGGTGGGGATGGTGACGATGTTGGTGACCGAATATAGGTGACCTTATTATATCTATCCGGTCGCCGTAAGATCGGCGAAGAGTCCCCAGTCCCTACCCCCGAGGCGCGGCAAATCGATCGAGAGGCGACATACACCGGCTGCCGTCATTGCTCCAGCCCAGCCGTCAGAAGTGAAGGTAATCAACAAGGATAGCACGGTTGAAATCGACGCGCCACCTCCAATCCCTATGGTATAATTACTCTCTTTATTCACAGACTTACCGTGGAGGCCTTTCTGAATTATTTGTGTACTTAGTACACTGGCACGCCCGCATATTTATTTTTCCCTGGCGCGTAGAGAGATAATATCCCCGTCACTTTTTATTATTTCTCGTGTCAAATAAATTGGCACACCCGGTGGGACATGGTTCTCCTCCCATCTTTGTTGCGCAACAATGGTCGTCGGATTCGTCTTCAGGCTCTTTTCTTTAAATCAAGACGGAATTCCGGGTGCATCTCTAATTTTCCCTGATACGCGGGTTTCGTCCAAATGATGGCAGCCAAGTTAAGAAGGCGCCACACTTCATCTCAAAAGTCCAATTTTTTAGGGTTGGGGGCATCTCTTGTAGCAAGGATGTATTCTCTTACTGGCAAATGAAATAAGCTTCGTCAACATCGATGAGAAGCCAAATACGCCGACTACAAAATATGTCTAAGATCTTCAAACGAAGATGACGAATCTATTTGGATTTCTTCGCCTGTCAGAATAATTCTTTTTGTGAAGAAGATGTCAACACACCTATTACAATGGGCCCCTCTTCTCCAACCTACCGGGCCCTTATGTGAGGACAACATGTTGAGCGCATATCTTCGCAGGCGCAGGTTCTATTTGAAGAGCCATGGCAAATATGGCCTTCACATCTTTAAAAAAAAATCTGCACCGCGCATATCATATCATCTCACCTCTTTGCATGACCCAAGGAAAATTCTAAGCATCATTATCTATAATGTTTTTGTTATAAATCTGCTTGTGTCTGAAGAATTGGCTACCTTTGGACTTGTCGGAGGGCGACGAATTGTGTAATTTTGTGAATCAAGCTACACCCGCATCCATAATGCACGACACGCCAATTGTATGCTTCTGGGGCAGCAGAGGAGGCTACTTGGGGATTTCTGATATCGAGACTCCACGCCCATCATGCTTCGGGCGTGTCTCTAGCTCACAGTGGCTCACGCCCCAGGGAAGAACATAGGAGAAGACCATGAAAAGGCAACCTTGGGGCGTTCCACCATAAACTCCAGATAAAGTGCCCGAGGGTTTAGTAGTCTACCAAGGTGAATGGCTGTCTTCAAATTCTCAAGGTGGGTCCCTGATCAGTATGAAGAAATCCAGAAGTTCAAGTAAAAAAAGTGCAAAGAAAATATCCCAAAAGTTCAAGCAATCTTGTCAAGTGGCTTGTCCGAGCTGTCCTCACAAGGGGGAAAACATCCAAAAGAAATGTCAAGAAGTCAGCTGAGTAATCCTGATAAGTAAGGGAATCACTGGAAAGAATGCGAGGGCAGTCATTCACCACCCCTCAATCAAGGCACATAAATATTTTCAGCTGTTGTCCCAAAACCATTTACCCAATTTATCCTTGCCTAAGTCTTTGGGTTCTTGAGGATCGTGCAAAGGGCATGATTGAGCTGGAGTATGATCCTCCCCTACCTCTCACAAGCATCCATAAAGCATGGCGTCTCTGCACACATACACTAAATGAAATTCAATATTGAGTTGCAACCGTCGTAGTCCTCCAACGGTTCCCAACGACAAGTCCTTTTGTAGCCTTTTCTGATTACGTCACTGTGCATCGTGATCCAAAGTTTTTATTTTCTCTTATAAAATATGTGCAAAACATACACTTGCATATTCTTTTAATCCAGATTTACTGCAGCCATCATCTTTATGACGGCCCACGTGTAGAACCTGCGCCAAGAGGGTGGCTATTTGGATCGCTTCCTCTCTGCATCTATTATACCGCCAGTGTCATCTTAACGCCTAACGATACACATCAACAACAAACAACATCGGTGCCGGGGGCAGCGACATCTGTGCGCCCAAGATGGCTCGATGACTCCACGACATCCACCTTGCTACAACGACAAAGATCATGGGCACCGGGGGCAGCAATACCCGTGCATCATAATATCGCCGATGACTTCCCTGCGCTTGGTCCTCTTCACAAACATACATCATGGGCAACGGGGGCAGCAATACCCGTGCACCATAACATCGCCAACGACTTCCCGGCGCTTGATCCTCTACACCGACCTACATCATGGGTACCGGGGGCAGTAATACCCGTGCACCATAACATTGCCGACGACCTCCCAGCGTTCGATCCTCTTCACCAACCTGCATCATGGCGCTAGGGCAACGATTCCCGTGCGTCGTGGCTTCGCCAACAACTGGTGCAGTAACACTGGAGCATCCATGATTTCACGGATCACTTCCCAGCGTTTGATCCTCTCCATCCGTGTTTCCGGGACGCGGACGGCACTCCAACGAGTCTTCTCCAACAAGCACGACGTTGGAGGCAGCACCACCTCCCCTTGGTCATCTACATGGCCGATGGTGAACACCGGCAATCTCTCTTATGACTGTGCCAAAGGCATTCCGGCATATTAGTGTCCACTTAGATGTGGGCGGTCGATGACTTTCCGACCCTTCCTCTGCATCATATAGGACACCAAGCTCATGGAGCAGTGCAACGCGCCAGTGCGGCTAGCGTGAATCTGTGAAACCCTTCAATTTAGTCGGCTGGCATCGCAGCAGCTAAGCGGTCGAGACTAAATTGATAAACTTCTTCAAGACACGGCATGGCATTTTCGCTGTGGAATGAAGGCAAAAATGAAGTCGTCTTGTTGGCTGGAACCGTGCATGTACGTGGTTCCAACTAGCTTCCTTGTCAAAAGTTAGTGCGGATGAACTTACCTGCACTAGACTCTAATGGGTCTCTTCACGGGGCTTCTCACACTCTGCATCAACCGTCAATTTACTTGTATCATCTACTGATACTTTTCTAATGTATGGTGTTTACACGGCTCCAAATGGAGGCCCGTGACTGTGACAATTATCATCATGGTTACGGAGCCCGCGGTGGCCATCTTGTAGACTACCCGGTTACTCCTTGGCAACGTGTCTTGCGTGTGCTGCTGCTACTAGTCTATTCAGTGGCGCGTGGCATCAACTAATTGTGTCCATACACACAACACATGTATTCGGAGCAAACAAAAAAAGGATAGAGGCGCACGTATACTGGTGCCCTCTATTTCGGCAATGTTGCATGTATACGGTTGCTTACACCGTAGGCCTTGCACTAGGTGTTGGATACGGCAATTTATCATATATCTGAAAAAGTGCTTAGTCTCCGGAGCCTATGAATACATCTATCACCCAGAGAGTTTCTTGGCTCGTTCGTCATGAGAATGAGTAGGAAAAGAAGCCCTGACGGCAAATCATTATAATCGAGCTATATCACTGATGGAAATTATCTTTAGAAAATTCGTCCTATGTTATGGAGTTCTGGCCAAGCGCAGCTGCCTTTTGGTCTTGAGCCCATCGAGGGAGGAACGGTTCTGTACCAACCTAGATGAAGCTACAGCCCGCTGTTAAAACGCCGCCGTGCTCACCAACGGAGCTGAGCGTGATGATAACACCTGCTAACAGCGTACACAGTGGACCAGGGGCGCGATGGTGCAGATCGGCCACAAAGAATATGGCAAGCAAGCGCTGAATACAAGCAGTCCAAGTTTCGGATATTGATAAAGCCATCACTTCATTAAACCGGGAAATCATCCGATACAGAATAAATAAGCAAATAAATAAACTTAAGATACTCAATCGGGGTGCACATATGTTGTACTTTTGTTTCTCCATTGAGAGATTAAAAAAATGCACGTATCCCTATGTCTTTATTTGTGTACTTAGTACATTGGCACGTCCGCATATTTATTTTCCCATGGCGCGTAGAGAGATAATATCCTCGTCAATTTTTATTATTTCTCGTGTCAAACAACACTTAAAATTTTCTTCATACAAAACTTCACACAATCTTCATTAGCAACATTAGTGTACTCAAGATAATAAATCTTTAGGTTCAGTTTTGACACAAGTAAAACTTTCATTAAAACACAAGCTACTGTAGAAATTCCTTTTAAAAGTTCAAATGATTAAAGAGAACTCAAAGAGAAAGAGATTAAGAGGCAAATGCAAATAATGGCAGAAATCTGTTAAAACAGATCAGCAGGTAAAAACCAATTTTTCAAAGACCTTATGCTTCTCAAATCAAAAAGTGCTAAACTAACGAAAGTTAGATAACAACCTGGGGCAGAAGCACAAAAAAATTACAGCTCAATCCGACATACAGAGATTTTTCACAAATTTTCACAGCGAAGCACAAAAATATGTTTCGGGACAACAATTTTCTCAAGTCTTACTTCTCTCACATTAGAGGTTACTCTTGGCACAAAAACCACACAAAAAGGATAAGGAGAGGTTATTACAGAGGCAATAACTTTCAAGACTTAACAAAAGAAAAATTCATTGACTAAAAATTTGGGTTATCTCCCAATAGTTCTTTCTTTATAGCCATTAAGATAGGCATGATAATTTTGATGATGCTCACATAAGAAATATAAATTGAAGTAAAAGAGAGCATCAAGAGGAAAATGCAAAACACATTTAAGTCTAATCCACTTCCTATGCATAGGAATCTTATACGCAAATAAATTCACAAACAACAAAGTGACAGGCATAGGAAGATAAAACGAGAGTAACTTCAAAACTTTCAGCAAATAGAGAGGTGTTTCAGTACCATGAAAACTTTTACAACCATATTTTCCTCACTCATAATAATTTTCAGTAGCCTCATGAATAAACTCAACAATATAAATATCACATAAAGCATGCTTTTCATGATCTATAAATACATATTTTTTATCAAGCTCAAAAATAGTGGGATTAAAACATTCAAACCCACTTTTAACAATTTTATAACAAGTTGACTGATCAATCTCATTTTCAATAGTAGTACAACTAATATTATCAACCAATATAGGACCATCATCTAGAGCTTTAAACATTTTCAAAAGAATCCACAGGAACATGACATTCATCCTCCTTTGGTAAGCATGGGGGACAATCAAATAATGTAAGGGGTAAAGAGTTACTCTCATTACAAGGTAGGAATGGGTAGATCCATTCTTCCTCCTCTTTATCATCACTCTTCTCCTCTTTTTCATTCAATGAGCTTCCAGTTTTAGCAATTTTTTCTTCCATAGGCTCCTGCAAGGCATTAGTCTCTTCCCTTGGTGGAGAGTATCTATTAAGATATTCAAGAATATAGCTATTTTCTTCCTTGTAATTATCAAAGAAAAATTTAAGTATATCATAAACCTCATATTTATAAGGTGCATAATCAGTATTTTCAAGCAAATAAGCAAGTTCGAATGCACCATTCCAAGCAATAAATTCTTCAATTTGTTCCACATCATAAAAGTCATAATTTCCCTTAACATAAGAAGATATGGTAACATCATCATTATACTCACATTGAAAAGGGAGGTGTTTATACCTCCTACAGCAACAAGATTTATCAAAGGAATAAGTAACATTATAAGTAGAGCACACGTTTTTAACAATGGTATACAATTTATTTATTTATTCTCGTAAGTGTTTCCATTTTTATAACAAGCGGTGTTCCTCATAATAATATTTTTGTTCTTTCATAAACCCAACTTGCAAATAAGCTCTAGTTTTAAAGAAATCAACCATTGATAGAAAGCATGATAAAGCAAGACAATAACAGACCAACGAAAATAACCACTATAGTAGGATTTTTTTTGTATTTTTAATAAAAAGAAAAAATAAAACAAAGTAAAAAATAAACTAAGCAAAACAAAAAAAAACAAAGTAAAGAGGTTGGTTGTGAGGGACTCCCCTTGTAAAGCTGTCCTTGACTCCCCGGTAACAGCACTAGAAAAAAGGCTTGATGGCTCAAAATATATTCGAGCTCGTTGGAAACTCCAAGAGCAAGGTATGATGAGCACAACTACAAGTTTTCCCCCAGTTATGAAACCAAGGTTATCGAACCAGTAGGAGCAAGGAAACAACTCCAAGGTGTTGTTTCCAACTTGGAATCCCGCACAACACAACCACAGAACTTTTCCCCAACTTACAGTGAGGTTGTCAATCTCATGGATTTTGCTGAAAACAAAGCATTAAACGTATTGTGTGGAAGATAGTAATTGCTTGCAGAAAGTAAATAGTAAACAGTAAATAGATGGTAGATTGATGGTAAAAGAATAGACTAGGGTCCATAGTTCACTAGAGGTGATTCTCCTTAAGATAGATGACATGTTGGGTGAATAAATTACAGCGAGGCAATTGACAGACACCGAGAAAGCATACCATGCATATACTAATCATCTTGACTCCTATGAGATTTGATTGGGCATTACAACATTATACATAGACCTCAATCCAACTGCATCTATGTTATCATCTGAACCCCCTCCAGTATTAAGTTGCAAGCAACAGATAATTGTATTAAGCAAAGTGTGTAAAGTAAACAATATGATTGTCCCATGGACAAAGGATTGATGTTTGCTCCCTAGTAGCAACAACACATCTAGTACCTTAGAGATTCCTGTCACTTCCCCAGATTACTAGAGGCATGAATCCACTATCGAGCATAAATACTCCCTCTTGGAGTTGATAGCATCTACTTGGCCAAGATAGCTACTAACAACGGAAAGCATGCAATATCACAAATAACATAGACATGATAGAATCAATAATCAATCTAAAATAGCATCTCAATATCCATCGGATCCCCGCAAACACAACATGTAAGATTACAAATATATGATCTTGATCATGAACGGAGCTCACAAGATCTAAACATGGTAGCACAAAGGAGGAGAACCAACCATCTAGCTACTACATGTACCCGTAGTCCAGCGATGAACTACTCATGCATCACACCGGATGCAGTCATGGTGATGAAGAAGGCCTCCAGGGTGATCTCTCCCCTCCGGCATGGTGTTGAGAAGAGTTTCAGATCCCTCCCGATCTAGGGATAGAGATGGCGGTGGCTACAGACTCTTTCGTGGAATTTTGATCGGGTACTTAGGGTTTTCATCTCGGAAGGCTTTTATAGGCGGAAGGGAAAGGTCGGTGGAGTACTATGGGGCCCACAACCCTGGTGGCGCGCCCCCCAGGCCACGCCGCCACCAGGTGTGGCCACCCTGGTGCGCCACTTCGTCTCCCCTCCGGACTCCGTGTTGCTTCGGTTAAAATATTGACTTTGGCTTTTGTTCGGTCCAATTCAGAGAATACTTCCTTACTAGCTTTTCTGAAACAAAAAATAGCAGAAAATAGGCAACTGGCACTGTGACATCTTGTTAATAGGTTAGTTCCAAAAATGTATAAAAATACCTCAAAGTATGAACAAAACATAAGAAAGTAGATACTAAACAAGCATGGAACATCAGAAATTATGGATACGTTTACGACGTATCACCTCCCTCGAATCCAGCGTAACCTAGCTTAGATGTGGGTCTTCTACCACCCTTTCATCCCCGTACCGCTCTTTTTTGCAAGAATTGAGCATGAGGGTAGACGATTTGCAACAGATCGGGGCGATGGCGAAAAATCGACTTCTTAGTACATTCTGGTGATGGGGGAGCGGCGAGCGACGGAGAGTTGGGTGGGAGGGAGGCAGAGGGTCTGGGGTTCCTGCGGCGGGTTTTCATCGTCACCGAAGGCGATGCCGACGTGAATGGGGCCAAATGTCGCCGATGGGATGGGGGGTCAGATATTTTCTCTGACAATGACTTGTATTTAGGAGGCGGTGATGACTCTTATAATTTTGACTCAACTATAAGGTTATAAGAGTTCGATTAGTTCTGCGTTAGAGGAGGGTCAGTTTTTTGGGATCGGTTAGAGATGCCCTTATAGTATCTCAGGACAACCCCCCCTCCCGCACTAATTCATTTTTTGAAGGGATTTGTAAGGGAATTGGGCCAAAGAAATTATTTCACCAATTCTCTCCAATCTTCAATTACTTTGGAGATGCAAGGTCCCGAACAAAATGCGCATCTTTGCTTGGAGATGTGCCTCTAAAAACCCAGCCACGAGGAGAAACAAGTGGCACAGAAACTTGGATCTTGATAGTACATGCACCATATGTGGTACTTGTGAGGAGAGAAGCTTCCATGCCACGGTGTCTTGTACAAAGGCCAAAGCTCTTCAGGGCAATATGAGAGAAACTGATGTCTGCCCCATGAAGATCAGTTTAAATTCAGTGGACCTGATTGGTTACTCATCATGTTGGTCAACTCTTCTAAAGATTCCCACCCATTGATTCTGCTCCTGTTATAACGTGCTTGGCATCTTCAAAATAATATTGTCCATGAAGATGGTCAGTGCACCAGTGATGCCTCCTCTGTTTTCCTACAGAATTATGTATACTCTCTATTTCGTAATGTTTTTCACTTCACAAAAAAGGTAAAAAGACCATGGTCACCACGGCTATGCATCCCCATGTGAAAGGGCATGTATGCCCCATGTGTGGTTTTGGTAATTAATGACAATCCCTATGGACTAATGTGTAAATTGAGTTTCACTTGTAGGTTTGTTCATTACCATCGCTTGGACCATGTGTTGGTTTCAAGGTTAGAAAAGAAGAAGCAATATCCAAGGGCTTTGTGCCCATTAGAATCAAGTAGAAGATGAAGAAGATCAAGTATGTCTTGAAGAAGAAGAAGAAGATGGAGTTCCTCATGGCTATCTTCAAGACATCATCAAAAAATGAAGGGCAAGCTCAAGGTGCACCACTCTCTAGAATATCTCATGCGTGAAGCTTGCCATCCTCAGAGACCATGGAGTGATGAAGACAAGGTCAAAGAAGAGGTATCCCCATGGAGTTTGGGGGAGCATTTCACAAGTCTTCATCAAGCAAGAGCAAGCAAGGAAATCAAGAAAGGCGTTCCATCTTGAGAAGGATAAGACGGTATACATCAAGCTCAAGTGGGATGCTCAAGGCAAAGGTATGATCTTGATAGGCTTTCTATTTTACCGGTCTCTTGTAGTGTTGGGAGACCGGGTTTTGGGATAGATAGCCGTAATATCAAGAGGGGCTCTCAAGTGTGTAGCTCGATCATATCTTTTGGAGAGAGCTCAAACCTTTGCATACATAGCATCATATTTCTTGGTTGTTGTTTGGTTCTTGTCCATGCGAGGATCTAGAGCTTCTGGTTATCATCATGACAAGCTCTAGTTCATCAAAAACGGATTTCCCTTGCATATCTTTTTGTGTTTTTGATCTTGCGGTTTTTCTGACTCCACACCTTGGGAAATATATCACATATGTATTCATGATATTTTATCCCTTGGTGATACCCAATATTTCGACACGTCGTTATCTTTCCAACAAAATTGGTTTCATCTCTTTTGGAGTTCGGATGCGAAAGTTATTGCGTTTCTGGTTTCTGAAGTATTCGTGACCGGTAGTTCTGGCGGGCCACCGGTAGTACCGCTAGGCATTTTTGCCACCGGTAGTACAAGTGTTAATTCCGGCCCAACTTCCGGTAAACCCGATTTTGGTTCCGTACTCTCTCTGTTTTCGGTGCGCTATTTGTCGGAACTTCTACAGGAAGTTAGAAGTTCCGACCAATTTTGTTTCTCTTTTCACGCCGCTGTTGTGACCGTTGGCTGGGTGCCACCGGTAGTACCGGCCACCCACCGGTACTACCGACCGTGCACATTTCTGTGAGTAATAGGCAGATCGGGGAGCCCTTTAAAAGGAGATCCCCTTCCCCTTCGGGGGCCAACTTGCTTTTTCTTGGTTTTGTCCTTCTCTCTCTCCTCCATTGTTTTAAAATATAAGATGTTTTAGCTTTGTGAAGTTAATGTATCTAGATCTCTCTCTCCTTCTAGATACATTAGTTTCACAAAGCTAAAACATCTTATCTATATCTATATCTATACCTAATAATAAAGAACGTAAGGTTTCTGTCCTTCGTCCGTCTTGAAATTACCCTTTTGCCCTCGCAAGTTCGGGGAATTACAGGTACTGCCACCGCTTAGTAAAATGCTTGTCGCTTCGCTTCGGTCGGTCGACAGACGGGAGACTGAGAGAGCCGCGCGAGACAGAGGATGGGAGGATGGCTTCGGGATGGGGATTGGACGGCGGTGCCACCGCTCACCTCTCGTCCGGCCGGCCGGCAGCCACGAGAGAAGAAGCTCGAGGCCGGGCACGAATACGGAGACCATTGCCGGAGCTTTCCTGGTCACGTGCGTCGGGAATTGGGCATCAGGAATTGGAGGGTGGCGCTGTGGCATCCCGCTAAAACAACTACTAGAAAATCGCTGTGTCTTTGTGCATTGCATCATCATGACCACATGCTCATGTCATCATATCACATTGCATTTGAGCATCGTCATCATCTTGCATGGTTTGTTTAAAAACTATTTTCGAAACCCTATTTGTTTTTCTAAATAAGCCCCGTCTTTATTCAAATACAAAACCTGGGTCTCCGGAATATTTTGTTTCGTCTACAGATGGTTTTCAGAAGCCCCGTTTTAAATAAATAAAATATTTTAAAATTACTTTTAGGAGGCAGCCCGCCAGGCCCGAAAGCCCGGCCGGCCACCTCCAAACCCTAAATCTAATCTACCTAGACCTAACCCTAAGCCAACCCTATCTACCCCAGCCCTCCGTCGCCACACACACAACACACGCAACACACTCACGCAGCACACACGCACCCCACGTGCCACAGTCGCATGCACCTGCCGCAGCCGACCACACCCCGCCACCACCTGATCTCCATCGCCACCTCACCCAAGCCAATCCCTGCTCGCCACCTCACCCCACACGCACGCTGCCGGTCGATCAACCCAACCATCCTCACACGCAAACCTCCCACGCACGCAATGCCCACCGTAGAGCCACCCCGACCCGCGTCGTTCTCCCTGCCGCACTCATCGATCCCTCCCCACAACCGCTCCCGCCTGGCCCCACCACGTCAACGGCCCCCCGACCAATACTTCCCCGGCATCAGCCCACTCGTTGCGCCCCTGGGCCGTTTCCACATGCCACGGACAGCGCCCCAGTCCCGCCCCCATCGAACCATGTCGATCCACCCCACGGTCACGAAACCCACCCCTTGCTTCTCTCCCTCGTGGCCCACCTCCTGTCACCTTCCTCCTCATCCTGATCCCCAACCTCTGCCTCCTCCATCCCGCATGCCACCACCGCCACCGAAGCCCCACCTTCATCTCCCTCCTAAGCTCGGCCCCGCCGCCACGGACGCCGCGACGCCCGCGCCCGAGGTCCTTCGGCCTCGAGCTCCTCCGCCGCCCTCGCGTTCGTCGCCCTCTCCCCCAATTCCCACCGCCACATTGCCTCCTCCTCCGGCCGATCCCCACCGTCATGCCGCCTCTCCGCGCCCCCGCAGTCGCCATCCACCTCCCCGCCTCCCTCGCTGTGGTCCTCGACGCCATCCGCCCTCCGAACCGTCCTCGGCTCTCTGGGCCACCTCTCCCGTCGCCACCACCCTGCTCGTCCTCGCCGGCCCATGCCGCCGCCTCGCTGACCACCCTCGACCTCGGCCCCGTCAAGCCCGTCCTCGACGCCTCTGCTGTGATGCCTTCTCCACCCCGGGTCGCCCAGCCGCTGCTGCCGTTCTCTGCCCCAAACCACGCTGCATCGCTGGCCACCCTGGTGATCCCGCCTCTGCGGCCCCCGCTCTCCTCGTTGCCTGGGCCCTGCACAGCGCCACCGCGGCTTCCTCACGGCCGGCCTCGAGGCTGCGTCCACTGCCCACCGTCGCTCCAGGATGCCCTCGTTGTCTCCTTGATCTCCTTGTCGCCTCCGTGTCCCGACACTGCCTCCAGCCATGCAGTAGCCATAGGCCAGCGGGCTCATCCATTCCCTACGCGCCTGCCTCGTCCCGCGAGCTCGACCTCCACTAGTCCTGTGCGTCGCGCCCGCCGTCTGTCTGAGCGGTATACAGGAAGCTCGCACCCCTGCACCTTCTGCAAGAGTCTCTTACATCATGACCAACAATTTTTTTCGTCAGATAGTGTGACCGTGTTGTGGTGTTTTGGGTGTAGTGGTGTCCTGACAATGTATGTGTTGAGGTGAAGTGAAGATGGCCTTGTTGCGCTGCCACGTGTCAAGACCTCCCCGCGGACGAGAACAAGATGTTGGACAAGGGCGTAAGTGGCGTCGACAAGATCTCCCAAAGACCAGCTATGCAAAGCACATGTCCACCGACCATCGAGGCCGGAGGCCACAAGTTCTCCGTCATGGATCCCGAAGCCTCGAAACCGAAGACGCTCTCGCCGAACTGAACCCCTGCCGCACCAAGTTCTTCCTCACCGATCCGGACACCTCGAGTTCCCTTCACGGATCCAAAGGCCGAGCCCCGGAAGGCCGATCCCGCCGAGACCGAACCCGGACCACATCGAACCCCAAGATCTTCGACCCCTAATGTGATCCCCTTTTTCGCGGCCCTATTTTTATAATATGACATTACCAACTGTCGCATATTAAATTGTTCATGCATGCATACCTGTCTGTGGTTTGGGGGCATTATGCCGATTCACCTCATAATTAAATATGGAGTCGATATGCGGGATATCTTTGTCTTATTTCGGACTCCATTTAAATTGGTTTAGCGAACCGATGCCATGTTTTGCCTTGTTAATACAATATTTAAATTTGCGGGGTAGATAAATAACTTGAACCGTTTAATTAAATGTCGGGACCCCGGTTCCGCTTAATACTGTCTAATTGCACCGCATCTGCATCATATCATAATCATGCCGGATCTTCTGCCGTAGTATTAAATATTGCATCCAGTGTTTCTTTTAGTGCTTTGCTTCTTCGCGGATTAGGCCGATGAGTTGATGCGAGTATCGATAAGTTCTCCGGATATGATCCGTCGACAGTGTTTCCCAAGCGAGCATCTCTTCCCCTTCTACCTATTTTGCATGTATAGTCTTTATTTTCTCCTGTTGATCTATTGCTATTCGTGTCGCGATGCTTTAGTTTTCTGTGCACTAGTTATATCCCGTGCAGCCTCTATATTGCCTTGGACACCTCCTATTACCTGTGTTTGGTAGATAGCTGGCCTTGCGAGTCGTAGTTGCTTGCTCAGGTGCGATCTCGTGTTGTCAAGTACCACAGTTGTTGGAATGCTGGCAGATGTTTATGGTGGAGATGCTTAATGGTGGAGATGGTCATGACTTTAAATACAACTATTAAATTGCTAGATATAACTAATGCAGAGGCATCGGTGGGCAATAGATGTTATTTGGTTCTTCCACGCTCACTTGTGTCCCGTAGGCCCCGAGTACTTGATACCTGTTCCTTGACTATTCGCACTATCCACATCCGGGAGGCCTTATGGACCCCCCTGAGCCAGAGCTTGATTCATTTCTATTTCTTGGGGCCACAAAGTAGTTTGGGGCTTTATTACTATCCTGTATTTATGTCATGCTTTACTGCTTTATTTAAGATTGTGCGTGGAGCGCCTGTACTGTTTTGGATCGCGCCATGTTTTCGCAGTATCGACAAGCCCATTCACACTTTCGGGTTCCCAGTCGTTTACAGCCGTCGTCGCAAACCCTGGGTCCGTTCCGGAGCCGGCCAACTTCATTGCGGGTAGCTTAGTGGGGCGGCCCCCTAAAATATTTTATGAATCCTGTGATCGCTTTGTCGTGAAAGCCTCGTTGGGTTTTGAGTTGGTTTTTCCGAGGTTGATCGAGTGTGTGTTGCTATTTGTGCATCCCTGCAGGGTAAAACTTTCTGAAAGCCGTGTCCGCGGTTATGGACGACTTGGAGCACAATATCTCGATCATAGACAAGCATAAATAAAGTAGTGTTATAAATTTGACTTAATAAGTGACTAGTAATCAGCCTCACTATAACAGAATGGATATTAAAAATGCCAACAACTAGTGGATCTGTGGTGGTCTGTGTCATACTATACCTGCCTAGTAAGTATTGCAACTCCAACGGGTGATAAAAGTGCCAACAACTGCTGGGTTTTGGGATTCCTCAGGACAATTTTATCTGACTAGTAAATGTTCCAACTACCACGGAATAGGTAATTAAAACTGCCCACTACTTATGCTTCAGGATGACTCATGCTATCTATATCTGATTAGTAAGAGCTTCAACTATAACGGAATGAGTAAAATTGCCAACTGTGTGAGTTCCTTGGTCCGACTTCCTCGTTTGGTCTTGAGGGGGAAATACCAGGACGGGTTTGTTTGGTGTTAGCTTCAGGTTGGATCCGAATAAGTCTTTCTTACCCTCTCTGATAACCGCCAGTTGTATCGAGTCTCTATAGGTTGTTTAGTACCGTTGTGCTGCCGCTTCAGTCCACCATACCTGTGTAAGCGAGGACCGCCGAATTCTAGCCTCGCCATGTACTGGCCTCATGACGCTCCTCTTTTTCCTTTGCCCTTTGTCGGCACCCCTTTTGTTTAGCAGGTTTGAGATCGACGTCGTTAGCAGGGCTATCCTTCCGGCTTGGCTTGGGCAGGGTTATGGACGCCATTGGTTATTCTTCAGGGCTCTTAGCCCCATTTGCATCTTGTCCGTACTCGGATGCTGTAACGTTTTCAAGGTGATTTGGATCTTTGTATTGTATATCTATATTCTTGACTCGTTGAGTCGCTGTTGTATATATATCTGTTCTGTGGGTCCCATCGAGGAATGTTATGTAATGGTATTACTTCGTTTTCCACCCGCACGAAAGTGCCTGGTGGGCGTCCTTGAATCGTTTCTATGCGGGTTTGGCGGAAAGGGCTAAAACTTGCATAGGGCCGATTCGAGGGTGTTACAGGCGCCAAATTGGATTGGAGGGCGGCGCCAGATTGCGAGCCTTTGGCTCGGAGGAGGCAGGGACGGGGAAGCACGCACGGGAGAGCGCTAAGGGTAAGCGGGGTTCCATTACACTGTTCAGATGGGGGCGGCGGTTCTGGTGGCCGGAGATCGAGTAGGTGGCTTCATTGTCCAATAGGCTGATGTCCCAATCGGCGCTTGACCCGTGCGGTGGCGTCAGCAACTGCCCAATTCGACCGTAGACGTGCACGGTAGTTCACGAGGAGGAAATTCGTGGAGGATGGGTGGAGGAGGCGGGGGCACCGGGCCAGCGGATGACCAGAGTCGCATGCGACCCAGGCCACAAAGCTGATTTTCCATATGTAAGAGGGGGCCCCGGCATCTTCTGTACCACAGGATTAGTTGGAGATTCGTGCAAAGTCAACACAGTCCTTGCTGATGCACTTTTGCATTTTAGCCCTCCCACCTTTTCGGATTTAGCCAGCTGTCTTGGGGCATAACCACATGACCCATCGCGCTCCTACCCCGTCGTGCTCCCAGACACGTCGCTCCCAGCGCTCGCGTCGCCCCACCCCCCACCTCGTCGCCCCCACCTCTTCCCCGTGCTCCCCACCTCCCCCGTGCTCCCCCATCCCATCCTCCATGGATCTGCTGGAACGTCGCGTCCCCCCGGCGTGGATCTGCTGGAGAGCCGCCTCACCCCCCCCCCCCCCCGCCCCCAGCGCACCATGGATCCGCCCCCGGCGTGGATCTGCCACGAGCCTGTGGCCTCCCACCGCCGCAGGGGACCTTGGCCTCCCTAAGTCCTTCCCCGATCTGGGCCATGGAGGAATGGCCGGATCCGGGAGCCCTCTTTTTCTTCATTTTTTCTTCATCCTTGGATCTAGTTCGTTGAAATTTTTGGCCAGATCTTGCTAGGAGTGGCCGGAACCGGGGGCCTTCTTTTTCTTTATTTTTTTCATCATGCTTGGATCTTGATAGGTGTATGAAACGTGCATGATCTTTCTCTTTTCCTTTATGTTTCTTGTATGAAACGTGTATGATTCCTTGGATGTTTCTTGTATCAAACGTGATGCATGTATGAAACTATTGTTTGATCTTACTTGTATCTTGACTAAATCATGTGTGTAATAATCTACTGAAACTTGTATGAATCTTTCAAATTTTGTTGGATCTTGTATGTATAATTATCTTTCTCAATATTTGTGTGTGATTATTTGATGAATCCTATATGAATCCATGTTGAATCTATGGAGCAGATTCAGTAACTCCTATATGAAACTATTGTTTGATCTTGCTTGTATCTTGACTAAATCATGTGTGTAATAATCTACTGAAACTTGTATAAATTTTTGAAGTTTTGTTGAATCTTGTATGTATGATTATTTTTGTCAATATTTGTGTGTGATTATTTGATGAATCCTATATGAAACCATGTTGAATCTATGGAGCAGATTCAGTAAATCCTATGTGAAACTGTGAACTCAAGATTTTATGAATACATTTTTTTGTTTTATTCTTAAATCTGGACAAAAACCACTTTAAAAATTGTTAAGTCTCTCTGCTCCGTGGTAACATGTACAAAACGTGAAAACAGTAGGGTCAAGAAGCAAAACTATAATAGACTAAAAAAATAAGGTGGGAAGGGTGTTCTGTAAAAAGTCTAGCACGAATCTCCAACAAACGAAGGGTAGAGATGGTGCCGGGAGCCCCTCCTACGGTGGATTGCATTTCCGACCTAGGCCAGCGGACGAGTGCCTTGGCCGAATCTTACGGTCGAGGGAAGTTGTGGTTCAGCGTCGGCGCTCCGTTCTGGCAGTGATGCCACTCGCGTCGTCGGCTTCTGGTACACGCGTGGCTCGCCGGCTTGTGACGGCAGTATAGACGGGGGCGGCCGCAACGTAGTGCCTCGCACGCATCTTACCGGTCGTGGAACCCATGGGTCAGGTGCGGCGGTCTGTTCCGGCTACGATTCCATTGTCCGTGGCTTCCCTCCCACGGTGAGCATGATAGCTGATAGTCAGGTCACCCTCGCAGGAGATATATCCGGCCACTCCCGTTAACGAAGGGGGAGGTCAACAAAGGAGAAAATAAGATGGAATCATGTGTTCTTTGCGTGGTAGCTCTCGGTGATGAAATCCTCTGTTTTTCTCTCTGTCTTCTGCAGGGTCTCATTAACAGACGATGTTAGCGACAAGTAGAGGACTAGATGTCCTAATTCTTTTACCTACTGTCCATTTGGATGCTGAAATCATTTTACCTGGTGTACTTTTGGATAACAAAGACCGAAGTTTCCACGAACAATTTTCAGGGTTGCAGTATGCTTAGTACTGAATCACCGTCCATGTTTGCAAAACTAATAGTTTGCTTATTCCATGTAGGCATTATTTGTAGCTGATATCTTTAGGAAAGTGTCAATGTAAACCATCTTCTAAGCATGCATGCAACATATTTAATCATTCGGCGGAGAAATAATTTCTCCAAAGAAATACATGGGCCACAACAGATGAATAATTTAGGCCATGATAATACATGTCAATCATATGGCAGACCCAACCCACTCTAATTTTGGCTTCGGCTATTGTTAAGTTCTAAAATTATTCCTCTTATATTTTTATAATAAATAGAGATGCATTACACTTGTAAAATATAATGAAATTATTAGTTTTCGATAGTGATGGATCTATGTCTTTATATGAATAGAACATATATACATTATCTAACTATGGATTGGAAAATTAGAGGTAGAGGTTAAGGAAAGATACTTATTTTGGGACCAGGCGAATTTTAAGCTAGAGAACAAAGTGTCCCGCCGAAGAAAATGAGACAAGAAAAATATCTTTGTCTCTTGGCGCTTATGTAAACCTGATTACTATTCATTGCATTCAATATGATAGAATGGCAACGATGGAGTGAAGACGTAGTCCAGAACGGTGCATGTTTTAGTCAGACCTTGTTGTATCTAAAGCATGCTACTTGCTTTTATTCCCGTAGCAACACAAGGATAAATGTGTAGTACTTTGAGACGGATGGAGTACACTTGTAACAAAACAAGGCCTAGGCGTACAAAGATCTCACCTCACAGTTATAAAAATTCCCCAAACTGATTCCGGCAGTACAAAAAAGTATACTTACACGAGACGAATCGTAACCGGAGAGATCTAAGCATCTAGCTAGGGTATATCGAACACATACGTCCCCGGCGCCTGCCGCCTGGCGCGTCCACACTGCCCCGCCCCCCCCCCCCCCCCCCCGCGCGCATTGATCGTCAGCGACTCAGCGGAGTCCCTGTCGAACCCGACCATCATGACCCCTCGATACCTGGCTGGTTAAACAACTACTCAAACCAGATCATCATAGCTAAGCCCGCGGCCTCAAAACCCTCGCCTCGCCACTCAGGTTTCGCCTCGCCGCGATCCCCGCGCCGCGCTACCAAATCTGCCCCGCCCGCCCGCCATGGCCAGCGACGAGGAGTGCTACGACTACGAGTCCGACTACTACGACGAGGACGACGGCAAAGGCGGCGGCGAGGACGACGACGACGCGATGGAGGCCGACGACGAGGACGCCGTGGAAGAGGAGGACACGCTGGCGCCGGATCGCCCCGTGGATTGCTGGGTAAGAGAGTAAGCCCTGCCCGTCAGAGGGGACAGGGGAGCCAGCCCAATGCGCCGGTCCGTTATCCCCCGACCAAATCTGAACCGAATCGATCAAAAAACAAAATACGAGAAAATCAAGTTAGGGTCTGCACGGAAATTTTCTGTTATGTTCTAATCTGTGCGATTGAATTGCTATGGTTTGATTTCGGCTAGGCATTGGTAAATTTGGTAGTAATAATATCAGGCTTCCGATTTTTTTTTCATAGATAGATCAGCTTGGGGCTGTGGCGGGGAGTTGTCAGTTGCGGTATGGCTTAATTATGCCGACTGGTTTGGAACTTAAAAAGCGATGCAGGTTTACGAGAAATATAATCAATGACTAGGTTGGGTTATCCATCGAATAGCTTATCTTGGGTTGGTTCTTCCATCTTGGCAGCAAGAAATTCAGTTTCAACACATTTTCCATCTCCCTTTTGCTCGATTACCTGTTTATTATAGCTGTTTACTGAATTAGAAGATGCGCTACTGAACTACTCTTACTATCTGTTTCTCCAGGCCATTACGAAAGAATCTCTTTCCACTGCACAGGTAACTCTCGACAGGACATCCTGGAGTTCAGATCATACAAAGAGTGATGGACAGTATATTAATCTTAATTCTCCTCTACCTACAGCAAGAAGATTTGTCCATGGTGATGAACCTGCTCAACATAAAGCAGCACCACGCGCGCGCTCTCCTCATCCACCACCGGTGGAAGACGGACTCCATATACGACCACTTCGACAGGAAGGGCCGTGATCGCATGCTCAGGGAGGCAGGCGTCGTGCTCCAGTTGAATAGCAACTGCAGGGCATCGCCGTCAAGAACGGTGAACTGCATGGTGTGCTTTGACGAGTTCTCCATGGGCGTCGTCTCCACCATGGAATGTGGGCATTGTTTCTGCAATGACTGTGAGTTTCTTCCTTTCCATTATTTATAATATTATTATCTTCACGGCTAAACTTATTAAAAACTCTTTTGCTAGTATATACGGCATTTTGGTTTGTATCAGTGGCTGTTCTAGGATTTTACACTTTACATGCACAGTTCAATTGTCATGTACAAACATAAAAAGTTCCAGCTCATAAGTTCAACAATATCAAAACACAAATACTACACGGTGTCAGGTTAACATAAATACTACACAAATACAACAATATCAAAACATAAAAAGTTTCTATTTGTAGCCTAAGAAATCGTTATCTGTAATTTTACTAAGTTGCGTGTCATCGATCCCAAAATTTGTACAAAAGATGTTCTGTGAATCTGCACATCCTAAAGCTGCACCTCATTTTTAGAACAGGATAAAGTGTATATGAATTATGAAAGTGCATATATTACACCTAATACCAGACAAATCTAACCCTCGTCAAATACCAAAGTCTTGTAGAATATCCCATCAGAACATTCTAAAGTGGGCTTATAATTCAATATTCAAATTATGGAAAAAATCAAATTTTTCAAAAAGAACCCAAAATATCACAAATTTTGTCATTCTCGATTTTTGAAATTGCAAGGCACTCTAAAATTACTATTTTTGTGCTCACTCAATCCATTTATATTTGGAATTGGAATAAGCATTTCCTCCAAAATATCATTACTATATATCATGCCATCAAATTGCTAGTTTTATCGTCTGATGCTATGGAGGAGGTGACATGATAGACACATAGACGCCATGTCATCTAAAGCCACCTCACACTGAGTGGTTTGAGGGGGTTATTCTACCAGGCTTTATAGTTGAAGGTTAATTTCGTCTGATTTTATACTTCAGTCGTGTAAGCATTAGGTGAGTGGCCTGATTACGAATTTGTTTCTTTGGTGTGAACAGAGATCACTTTTGTTAGTTAATTAACTCATATATGGAAAGGATATTCCTAATTTATGGTATGTTTTTAATAATTTGTCCAGGTTGGTCTGAGTACTTCAAGACCTCGGTGGACAGTGGCAAGAAGCAGATCCGGTGCATGGGATTGAAGTGCCCGGCCATCTGCGAGGAGGCCGTGGTGCATCGCCTCCTGGGCCGCAGGTACCCGGACGCGGCTCGGCGCTTCGACCGCTTCCTGCTCGAGTCGTACCTGGAGGACAACGACTTCGTGAAGTGGTGCCCGAGCGTGCCGCACTGCGGGCGCGCGATCCGGGTGGGCGCCAGCGAGCAGCGGTACTGCGAGGTGGAGTGCCCCTGCGGCTTGGGCTTCTGCTTCGCGTGCGCGTCGGAGGCGCACTCGCCGTGCCCCTGCACCATGTGGGACCAGTGGGAGGTGAAGTGCAACGGCGAGTCGGAGACCATCAACTGGATCATCGCCAACACCAAGAACTGCCCCAAGTGCTACAAGCCCATCATCAAGGAAGACGGCTGCAACCTCGTCACCTGCAAATGCGGCCAGTACCTATGGTAAGTAAGCTGTCGATGATCTTGGTTGGTTTCTCTGAAAACCTGACTTGATTTCTGCATATATATATGCAGCTGGCTGTGCGGTGGCGCGACGGGGGCTGAGCACACGTGGACCACGATCGCCAACCACAGCTGCAACCGGTTCGTGGAGGAGGAGAAGAAGAAGGTGGACGACGCCAAGCGGCACCTGCACCGCTACACGCACTACTACGACCGCTTCAAGATCCACGGCGACTCGTACAAGACGGAGCGCGAGAAGCTGGGGCCGGCCGTCGAGGAGCGGGCCAAGTGGCTGGAGACCCTGCAGAACCACGCCCTGCTCCGTGACGGCGGCTGGCTCGCGGAGGCGCACGGGGACCTGCTCCGGTCGCGGCAGGTGCTGTCGAGGTCCTACGTCTTCGCCTACTACATGTTCGGCGACGACTACCACGGCAAGGTGCAGAGCACGGAGCGGGGGAAGGTGGCCATGGCGCAGGTCCTGTTCGAGGACTACCAGGAGCAGCTGGAGCGCCACGTCGAGCGCCTCTCCAAGGTGCTCGCCACCGAGTTCCTGCCGGAGCCGGTGGAGGAGGACAAGATCCTGGGCGACAAGCAGGACGCCCTCAACCTCGCCAAGATCGTCCGGACGCACTGCGGAGAGATTTACAAGTGCATCCAGGACGAGCTGCTGCTCCTGGACAACGTAGACATCGCCAACTACCGGCCCCGAGCCCCGGACAAAGCCAAGGAGTTCCAGCAGTGAGCGATGAAACAGAGCACCTCTGTTTCTTTGCCGTGGAAGGAACTCTGTCTCTCTGTTCCAAACAGAGGACGGCTTTTGGCTGCACTGCAAGTGCGTATTGGATAGTCTCTGGCTGACTGTCCTGGCAGAGCCACGTTGGCTTCAGGAAGGCAGCTTGACATTGTTTGGATTTTTTCTCCAGAAACCCGGCAGAAGCACCTGCCTATTCGTTAAGAGAAAGCCTTATTAGATTTAAGGGGCGTGCTAGTCGTCTCCGAGAATATTTCCCCGATGCCCCGCCTGCCCGCTGACACTGTCCATCAAAAAATCCCAAATCCCGCTTTTGCTACAAAACCTTCCGCTTATGCTAATGTAGCAAAAAAAAAATTATGCTACTGTAGCAGAACCAATATTCGCTCGTCGGAAGACTTGGTAGCAAAAACTTTGTGTAAATGTAGAAAAATACGAATGTAATTGTAGTAAAAATACAAAGCGCTTGTAGCAAAAAATAAAAACTTGTATTGTAGCCAACCCGATTTCGCCGGACATCTTGTAGCAAAACTCAAAGGCACAATTATAGCATCACCACCTGGTGCATGTAGCACTGACGCCTCATGTTGTCTTAGGTGGCAGTGTTGTGATTGTAGGTAGCAGCGTCAGTGCCCTTCGGTACCAACACCGCGGACGGAGATGGGGGTTGGGACTCTCGTCGGAGACTTGCCGTGCGGATCTTGCAACTCCTGTGATGGCCCTTGCAATAGACAACTCCAGCGATGGGAGCTCTCGGCGGGCGCTCGATTTCGAGGTTGGGGCGGGCGCGGGGGCACGGGTGTGGCTGGGGATTCTGTCCGGCGGCGACGGGTGCCTGCTTTGGTGGCGGTGGCTGCCTACTCCAGCGCGGCAAGGCGACCTATATGGGCGAGCGCGATGGCATGGATGTGCGGGGATCCTGACCACGCGGGAAAGAAAAATGCGGGCAGATAAGGTTGGAGCTAGGTCCCACCACGTGGGGTCACAGCAGTGGAAGGAGCGATGGAGGCATGCGGACGTGCGAGTCGTGAGTCGAGGACCCGAGGATGGATTGGTTCGATCCCTCGGGTACTGGATCATTTTACAAACAGAGGACGGCTTTTGGCTGCACTGCAAGTGCGTATTGGATAGTCTCTGGCTGATTGTCCTGGCAGAGCCACATTGGCTTCAGGAAGGCAGCTCGACATTGTTTGGAGTTTTTCGCCAGAAACCCGGCGGAAGAACCTGCCTATTCGTTAAGAGAAAGTGTTATTAAATTTAAGGGGCGTGCTAGGCGCCCATGGGAATATTTTCTTCGGATCCCCGCCTCCCTTCTGACACATGTCCCTCAGTCTCACCGAAGACTTCGCCGGAAACTCTGTACAAAAAGTTATTTAAATGTAGCAAAAACATTATGCTAATGTAGCAGAATCAACATTGCACTCGCCGGAAGACCTGGTAGCAATAACTTTGTGTAATTGTAGCAAAAACATGAATGTAATTGTAGCAAAAATAAAAAACGCTTGTAGCAAAAAAGTAAAAACTTGTATTATAGTAAATGACTTCGCCGGACATCTTGTAGCAAAACTCAAAAGCACACATATAGCACCGCCACCGGTGGCATATAGAAAAACCTAACGCCGCATGTAGCACTTCGGCTTCCGCATGTAGCAGCACTGCCAACCCCATGTAGCAAATCTCGATGCCGTAGGTGGTAGTGCCGGTGGTTCTAGGTAGCAGTGTCGGTGGCCTTCGGTAGCAACACCGCCGATGGAGATGGTGTTGGGCCACGTAGAGAAAATAAAACATTTTTCCTTCGCGGTGATCCCAAGATCTAGCTGAGATAGTAGGCCACGAGGATTACAATTAGACGCGCAGTTGCGGAATTGATGAAGCACGTCGTTTAAAGCAGTTTAGTCCTCACGATCCGATCCGATCATCAAAATGCTGAACATCCAGCATCTCCGCATGTATCCACACGTACGAGGAGGAGCGCTGGCGGTGGACTGCTAGGCCCGGTACGGCGGCTGGATTGAACTGTACTGGACCTAGGGTTTCCAACGCATGGAATAACCTAACCATACCCCTTGCATCTACGCCCTAGTCTATATATGGAGTGAAACTGGGCTCCACTCACTTGTGGCACATTCACTAAAAGGTCTATATTTGTCACTGCGAGTCCAACTCAATGACTCAGTCTGTGTCCGATTCGGGTCCAACCCAATTAGATTTCCGGTTCGGGTCTAACCTAAACTTGCTCTCGATCTTAAGCGTGTGACCCGACGGGCTCATGATGACTCTGACACGATTTGAGTCGCACTCATAATTGATCAGTCGGTAGCGGATCCTAGCATAACGTGCCGACTCCCAAGTACCAAAGAGTCATGATGACATACCTTACAATGCGACTTTCGTCTGAGTCCCTTTTGCCTCACGGTACATCTTGTCAAGCTATAGGAGAATAATCGTCATCCTTCAAATAGCTCAACTCTCTTCTTGATCTGAGATAAGTGATTCATCCCACTAACTCTGAGTCGGCCGCCTCGGTTAACACTTAACCGAGTCGTGCATGGTCATGCTTTCTGAATCATATCTTCCGAGAGGTCCTAGAGAATATCTGTCCAGTTGGAGGGGCAAAATCCCATCTTGGTCATCCGCATCACGCAACTTGATTCTCGGTCGACCCGAACTCTACCTTTATAACTGCCTAGTGATGGAATAGAGTTTGGCAGAACCTAAGTTGGTGATCCTCAACTCGGATTGTGCAATAACCTCAGGTCTAAGGATTACACTGATTGAGATATACAAATGACGACTTTTTCGTCGTATCTCAATATGGGTCAATCTGACTCGCTAAACTCTTTAGTCGAATCCGTGTAAATCAGAATAGCATCACCATGCCCATGACAAGTGGAATTGCGTCATCAGCCGACTTTCACATTACTCTAAGTTGTGTGTCCAACACAATCTCAACGACCAAAGACATCTAGTATGAACAACATGAATATATAGTTGCACAACCGAATAACACATTCAATGATATATATCAATTGTTTAGACAATGACAATATAATAACTTTATGAATACATTGAGAATAACATCATAAATGTTTGTCTCTTGGGCATATTCCCAATAGTCTCCCACTTGCACTAGAGTCAATCATCCGACATCACATGTATAGGCATCTAATACCCATCGCTCTAAGGTGCACCTCATGCTTTGGCTGTGGTAGCAGCTTTGACAACGGATCCGCAACATTTGCATCCGTGTGTACCTTGCATAACTTGATATCACGTTGATCCACAAACTGACAAATTGGTGGTACGGCATGATTATATGTTTGTTCTTCTGGTGTTTTCTAGGTTCCTTGGCTTGTGCAATAGCACCATTGTTGTTACAATACACGTCTAATGGATTGGACGATCCCTGAACCACACCAAGATCCATAAGGAAATTCCTCATCCAAATGACTTCCTTTGCTGCCTTAGAGGTGGCAATATACTCAGCCTCTATCGTAGACACACACAGAGTCTCTTGCTTGGAACTCTTCTAGCTCACATCTCCTCCGTTTATAACAAACACATATCTGGATTGTGAACGAGGATCATCTGAGTCAGTGAGATAACTCGCATCCGTGTAACCCCTTACACTGAGTTCATCCTCACCTCCAAAAACTAGGAACATATCCTTAGTCCTTCTCAAGTACTTAAGGATATTTTTAGTTGCTGCCTAGTGGATTTCTCTAGGGTCATCCTGGTACCTGCTCACAACACTTAGAGCATAGGAAACAACCTGCCTTGTACAAATCATAGCGTACATGATGGATATGACTGCTGAAGCATATGGAATCGCACTCATCCGACTTCGCTCATCAGTTGTCGAAGGACACTGAGTCTTGCTAAGTTTTACTCCATGGGACACCGGTAAGAACCCCTTCTTAGATGATTCCATGTTGAACTTTTTTAACACTTTGTCCAAATATATACTCTCACTCAATCCAATGAGCCGCCTTGATCTCTAGATATGTAACTAAGGTGAATTTACCTAAATAACAATCTAGCTACAAGCACAACACAAGTAAAGGAACGATATAAGGAAAGAGGTAACCAAGAGTGAAGCACACATGGACATAAGATTTTGTTGGGTCCGTAGCATAGAAAACAAAAAAATTCCTACGATGAGAACTATACACCAAGATCTATCTACTAGATACAGAGCAACGGGTGGACATACATCCATGGAGAACTTACCCTCGAAGACAACGAGTTTTGTTAACGAGTAGGAACTCGTGGTTGATGTAGTCGTACGCTTGCCGATCTCAAGATCGTGTGAAATCCGAGCGTCGCAAATCAGCAGCGCATCCGTCCTCGCACACACGTTCAAGCCACCGGACAACCTCCACCTCCTCGCTCCAGCGAATCAGCGGAAGCAGCAACTCCTTCCAGACGCAAGGCCACCGGGAACATGTATCTCGCTAATCCGAGACCATGGGGGGATATCTAGAGGGGGAGAGAGATCCTTCACGAGGAGGTGTGATTTGTGAGAGGGGAGAGGGGGGCTTTATATAGGAGGGAGGGAGACCCCTCCCCTCCCATAGCCGGCGCATGAGGGGGGGACTCCTCCCCTCCTTCATTCATGTGGTGAACCTCCACTCACATAAACATGGCCTCCACCCAAAATCCCACTCACATGTATTTAATTTCCACCAAATTAAATGCAACTCTCAATTAATAAAACTCTTTTATTTATTTTATTCAGAATTTTGTTAATTACTTTAATTAACAAACATTCACATAAAACCCCTTGCAACATTTCAATATCACATGCAGAACCACTTTCTGCAATTTCACCCGAAACAATTCCGGTTTCTATCGAAACAATTCCTACGCTTTACAAACCTTTTGTCTGGAACATATGTGATCCTAAATGGTGTCCGGCAACCCATAAGTGTGTCACCCTACGATTCGCGAACAATAAAGACATGATTGAGACTCCTCTCAGATCAATAATCAGAAGCGGGACCTGGAGATCCATACTGACTCCTGCATATTCAACGATGACTTCTGTGATCGTGAGAACCTTTAACGTCGGCAATTTAATCCCTTTGTCTCATGATATAATACATGTCCAAGATTCGATCATCGGTATCCAAATACCTAGTTTGATCTCGTTACCGACATGCACTCTTTTCTCGTTCCCGTGATATAACATTCTAGTGATCACATCACTTGCTTGCAAGCTATCTTAATGTGATATCACCGAGAGGGCCCAGAGTATATCTATCCGTCATCGGGATTGACAAATTCCACTCTTGATCCATGAGCCTCAACATAACACCTTCATAGCACTGAACCCACCTTTATGGTCACCCTGTTACGGTGTGACGTTTGATGTTATCAAGATACTCTTCCGGTGTTAGCAGTTAACATGATCTCATGGTCTAAGGACTAAGACTACTTTGTATGATGTTATAGCAATATAAACATAATGACTTGATCGTAATGCTATACTTCGGATGAATGTTCATCACATCATTTCACAAATGCTGTGACCTTGTTATTAACAACATCCAATGTCCATGATCAGGAAACCTTGATCATCTTGTTAATCAACAAGCTAGTTTATAAGAGAGGCATAACTAGGAACCCTTTTTGTTTATTAAACACACATGTATTGATGTTTCCTATCAATACAATTATAGCATGCAAAATAAACATCTATCATATACAAGGAATACATAATAACAAATTTATTATTGCCTCTCAGGGCATATTTCCTTCAGTCTCCCACTTGCACTAGAGACAATAATCTCGTTTACATAGTGATAAATCTAACACCCATGGAGTTCTGGTGTTGATCATGTTTTGCCCTAGGGAGTACTTTAGTCAACGGATCTGCTACATTCAGGTCCGTGTGCACTTTACAAATCTTTATATCTCCATCCTTGACATGCTCGCGGATGGAGTGAAACCGGCGCTTAATATGCTTGGAATTCTTGTGAGACCTTGGTTCCTTGGCGTTGGCTATGGCTCCATTGTTGTCACAATAGATCACCATTGGGTCCAACGCACTAGGAACCACACCTAGTTTAGTTTTGAACTCCTTCATCCAAACCGCTTCCTGTGCCGCTTCTGAAGCAGCAACATATTCCGCCTCCGTCGTTGATCCAGCCACCACCGGTTGTTTGGAGCTCCTCCAACTAACTGCTGCTCCGTTCAAGAGAAATACGTATCCGGATTGAGACTTTGAGTCATCCGGATCAGTGTAAAAGCTAGCATCGACATAACACTTAGTGACTAGCTCTTCTTCACCTCCGTATACAAGAAACATATCCTTAGTTCTTCTCAAGTACTTAAGGATATCCTTGACCGCTATCTAGTGTTCCGAACCTGGATCAGATTGGTACCTACTAGTCAAACTAATAGCATGTGCCACATCCGGTCTTGTACATAGCATGGCATACATTATAGAGCCTATGGTTGAGGCATATGGGATCTTATCCATTATCTCTCTTTCTTCCGCCGTAGCCGGACTTTGAGTCTTACTCAATGTCTTGCCTTACAGCATAGGTAAGTACCCCTTCTTACTTCCGCCCATATTAAACTTCTTTAATATCTTATCAAGGTATGTACTCTGCGATAGCCCAATTAGGCGTCTTGATCTATCTCTATAGATTTTAATGCCTAATATATATGAAGCTTCACCAAGGTCCTTCATCGAAAATTTGCTGTTTAGATAACTTTTAACACTGTTTAAAAGATCTATATCATTTCCAATCAATAATATGTCATCCACATATAATATCAGAAATGCCACATTGCTCCCACTCACTTTCTTGTAAATACAAGCCTCTCCATAAGTTTGGACAAATCCAAACTCTTTGATCACCTCATCAAAACGGAGATTCCAACTCCAGGATGCTTGCTTCAGTCCATACATGGATCGCTGAAGTTTGCACACCTTATCAGCATCCTTAGGATCGACAAAACCCTTAGGTTGTATCATATACAACTCTTCTTCAATATTACCATTGAGGAACGTAGTTTTGACATCCATCTGCCATATTTCATAATCGAAATATGCAGCAATTGCTAACATAATCCTAACCGACTTAAGCATTGCTACATGAGAGAATGTCTCATCGTAGTCAACTCCTTGAATTTGTCGAAACCCCCTTGCGACAAGTCGAGCCTTATAGATGGTTACATTACCATCAGCATCAGTTTTTCTTTTGAAAATCCATTTATTCTCAACGGCCTTTCGATCGTGAGGTAAGTCCACCATGGTCCAAACCTGGTTTTCGTACATGGATTCCATCTCGGATTTCTTGGATTCTAGCCATTTGTTGGAATCAGGGCTCATCATCGCTTCTTCATACGTCACAGGGTCATCTATTTCATCAATCATGAAATTCATAACAGGATTGCCGTACAGTTTAGGAGCTGCACGTGTCCTTCTTGACCTGCGAGGTTCGGTAGTGTCCTCTTTCGGGGTTTCATGATCAATATCATTAGCTCTCTCTTCATTAGGTGAAGTCAACTCCGAAACAACTTCCGGTGCTGCGCTACTCGCCATTTCATGAAGAGAAGGTTCAATAACCTCTTCGAGTTCTACCTTCCGACTACTCACACCTTTCGCGAGAAACTCCTTCTCAAGAAAGGATCCATTCTTGGCAACAAAGACCTTGCCCTCGGATCTGTGATAGAAGGTATACCCAATCGTTTCCTTAGGGTATCCTATGAAGACGCATTTTTCCGCTTTGGGTTCGAGTTTATCCGGTTGAAGTTTCTTCACATAAACATCACATCCCCAAACTTTAAGAAATGACAGCTTAGGTTTGTTTCCAAACCATAATTCATACGGTGTCTTTTCAACGGATTTAGATGGTGCCCTATTTAAAGTAAATGTAGCGGTTTCTAGTGCATAACCCCAAAATGACAGTGGCAAGTCAGTCAGAGACATCATAGATCGAACCATATCCAATAAAGTACGATTACGACGTTCTGACACACCATTACGTTGTGGTGTTCCGGCAGGCGTGAGTTGTAAAACTATTCCACAGTCTTTCATATGTGTGCTAAACTCGTAACTAAGATACTCTCCTCCATGGTCGGACCGCAGAAATTTGATCTTTCTATTACGATGATTTTCCACTTTATTCTTAAATTCTTTGAACTTTTCAAAGGTTTCAGACTTATGTTTCATCAAATAGATATACCCGTATCTACTCAAATCATCCGTGAAAGTAACAAAATAACGATATCCACCTCGCGCCGACACACTCATTGGTCCACACACATCAGTATTTATGATTTCCAATAAATCTGTCGCCCGTTCCATTGAACCGGAAAACGGCGTTCTAGTCATCTTGCCCATAAGGCATGGCTCACATGTATCAAATGATTCAAAATCAAGTGATTCCAAAAGTCCATCAGAATGGAGTTTTTTCATGCGTTTAACGCCAATATGACCTAGACGGCAGTGCCACATATATGCAGATATATCATTATCAAGTTTAATCCTTTTAGCATCAACATTATGAATATGCGTAATACTACTATTGAGATCCAACAGAAATAAACCATTCAACATAGGTGCATGACCATAAAAGATATTATTCATATAAATCGAACAACCATTGTTTTCAGAGTGAAACGAATAACCACTTTGCATCAAACATGATCCGGATACAATGTTCATGCTCAGTGCAGGCACCAAATAACAATTATTCAGGTTTATAACTAATCCTGACGGCATATGGGGAGGCAGCGTTCCGACGGCGATCACATCAACTCTTGATCCATTGCCGACCCGCATCGTGACCTCATCCCTTGCTAGTTGTCGCGTGTTCCGCAGCCCCTGAACCGAGTTACATATATTAGCAACCGATCCCGTATCAAATACCCAGGTGCTACTGCGAGTACTAGTAAAGTACACATCAATAACATGTATATCACATATACCTTTGTTTGCCTTGCCGGCCTTCTTGTCCGCCAAATACTTGGGGCAGTTGCGCTTCCAATAGCTAGTCCCCTTGCAATAGTAGCACTCGGTGTCAGACTTAGGGCCAGCTCGGGGTTTCTTTTCAGGCGCGCCAACAGATTTGCCGCCCTTCTTTCCCTTCTGCTTGCCTTTCTTGTCCTTCTTGAAACCGGTGGTCTTATTGATCATCAACACTTGATGTTCTTTCCTAATCTCCACTTCTGCAGTCTTAAGCATTGACAGAAGCTCGAGAAGAGACTTCTTCATGCCCTGCATATTATAATTCATCACGAAGCTCTTGTAGCTAGGTGGCAGAGATTGGAGAACACGATGTATGCCTAAGTCATTGGGAATCGTTATTCCCAAGGACACAAGCTTATCGGCGTACCCACACATTTTGAGTACGTGCTCACTAACGGAGTTGTTCTCTTCCATCATGCAACTAAAGAACTTTTCAGAAGCATTATAACTCTCTACGGCAGCATGGGTATCGAAAATCATTTTCAATTCTCCCATGGTATCAAAGGCATTGCCATTTTCAAAACGTTTTCGAAGTTCTGGCTCTAGCCCATACAGTATGCCGCAATGAACTAAGTTGTGGTCCTCCTGACGAGTTATATAGACGTTCTTTTCCTCGTCAGGGGCATCAGGAGCTGGTGGGGGGCCTAGCGGCGCCTCTAGCACATATTGCTTTTGTGCAGCAGTGAGGAGAATCCTCAAATTCATAGCCCAGTTGGTGAAGTTGCTACCATTCGCAGCAAGCTTCTCTTTCTCCATGAAAACATTGAAATTAAAAGCAGGTGGTGCCATCTACAACAAAATTTGTAAAATATATTTAGACTAAGTTTATGATAGATTGAGTTCAACTAATCCAAATTACTAATGAACTCCCACTCAAAAACGACATCCCTCGTGTCCTTTTGGTGATTACATGAACCAAATCCACTACACCAAGTCCGATCATCACGAGTCGGTGTAGCTTCAAAGGCGAGCATTTATATGGGCATCATATCAACTATATGACTCATGCTTAACCTTTCGGTCCGTGTTCCGAGGCCATGTCTGTACATGCTAGGCTCGTCAAGTAAGAACCTTAGTATTCGCGTGTGTAAAACTGTCTTACACCCGTTGTATGAAAGCGTAGAGTCGAGAACACCCGATCATCACGTGATGCCTGAAAACACGATCCACAAAACGGTGCATACTTAAGGAAGAACACATTTTATCTTGATATCTAAATGAGGGATCATCTTATAATGCTACCAAAAGGGCCAAGCTAGCAATATAAGATGCTAACATCTAATGTGTGAAGTGAGGTGATATGGTCCATGCATTTGATCTCTATCATTTGCATCGTGGCATGATCTCTATCATTCCTTTGTGTGTAAGGCCAAGGTCTATGGAACTTTACACGTTAAGTGAGTTGTAAGAGTATCTATCATACATCTACTTACAACAATACCATATCAAGACACTAGCCCAACAACGATCTAAACTAGACGCCTCTAATTTATCAATTGCAAGTTTTACGTGGCTTAGGGATTTCGGAGATAGAACCGGTCTTACCTACGAACATGAACCACAACGAGGATAACCAAGTTATTAGCAACTCGTTGTAAATCAGATATTGACTATAGTAGGAGAGATAGACACCCGCTAGCCACTTATGCAAAACTAGTTGCATGTCAGTCGTGGAACCGGTCTTATGTACGATGACATGTAAGGTTGGTCCGGGCCGCTTCATCCCACTATGCCACCAATATCCAAAGTACATAGAAGATGCAATAACATGATCATCATCGCCCACATATAAACATATGTGTACTACCCATGCAAAGCACCTACGCATAGATCAGATTCTGATACCACTGTTGGGTCCGCAACATAGAAAACAAAAAAATTCCTACGATGAGAACTATACGCCAAGATCTATCTACTAGATACAGAGCAACGGGTGGACATACATCCATGGAGAACTTACCCTCGAAGTCAATGAGTTTTGTTAACGAGTAGGAACTCGTGGTTGATGTATTCGTATGCTTGCCGATCTCAAGATCGTGTGGAAGTCTGAGCGCCGCAAATCAGCAGCGCATCCATCCTCGCACACACGTTCAAGCCACCGGACAACCTCCACCTCCTCGCTCCAGCGAATCAGCGGAAGCAGCAACTCCTTCCAGACGCAAGGCCACCGGGAACATGTATCTCGCTAATCCGAGACCATGGGGGAATATCTAGAGGGAGAGAGAGATCCTTCATGAGGAGGTGTGATTTGTGAGAGGGGAGAGGGGGGCTTTATATAGGAGGGAGGGAGACCCCTCCCCTCCCATAGCCGGCACATGAGGGGGGGGGGACTCCTCCCCTCCTTCATTCATGTGGTGAACCTCCACTCACATAAACATAGCCTCCACCCAAAATCCCACTCACATGTATTTAATTTCCACCAAATTAAATGCAACTCTCAATTAATAAAACTCTTTTATTTATTTTATTCAGAATTTTGTTAATTACTTTAATTAACACACATAAAACCCCTTGCAACATTTCAATATCACATGCAGAACCACTTTCTGCAATTTCACCCGAAACAATTCCGGTTTCTATCGAAACAATTCCTGCGCTTTGCAAACCTTTTGTCTGGAACATATGTGCTCCTAAATTGTGTCCGGCAACCCTTAAGTGTGTCACCCTACGGTTCGCAAATAATACAGACATGATTGAGACTCCTCTCAGATCAATAATCAGAAGCGGGACCTGGAGATCCATACTGACTCATGCATATTCAACGATGACTTCTGTGATCGTGAGAACCTTTAACGTCAGCAATTTAATCCCTTTGTCTCATGATATAATACATGTCCGAGATTCGATCATCGGTATCCAAATACCTAGTTTGATCTCGTTACCGAGATGCACTCTTTTCTCGTTCGCGTGATATAACATTCTAGTGATCACATCACTTGCTTGCAAGCTATCTTAATGTGATATCACCGAGTGGGCCCAGAGTATATCTATCCGTCATCGGGATTGACAAATTCCACTCTTGATCCATGAGACTCAACATAACACCTTCATAGCACTGAACCCACCTTTATGGTCATCCTGTTACGGTGTGACGTTTGATGTTATCAAGATACTCTTCCGGTGTTAGCAATTAACATGATCTCATGGTCTAAGGACTAAGACTACTTTGTATGATGTTATAGCAATATAAACATAATGACTTGATCGTAATGCTATACTTCGGATGAATGTTCATCACATCATTTCACAAATGCTGTGACCTTGTTATTAACAACATCCAATGTCCATGATCAGATAACCTTGATCATCTTGTTAATCAACAAGCTAGTTTATAAGAGAGGCATAACTAGGTACCCTTTTTGTTTATTAAACACACATGTATTGATGTTTCCTATCAATACAATTATAGCATGCAAAATAAACATCTATCATATACAAGGAATACATAATAACAACTTTATTATTGCCTCTCAGGGCATATTTCTTTCAGATTTGATTCATCGCAGTTCCTTCCTTTTTAGGGAAAGTATGTCTGTGTTGGAGGGGTGGACGGTACTAAGACCATCACGCGACAAAGGCCTCACCCTATTCTGTGGTGAACTTCCGCCACAAATGAACTAGCCCACTTTTCCACTATTGGTACCCTTCGAGGCGGGAATCGATGCCTTTACAACAAGCTTGGAGCAACTTCCACAAAGGAACGGAGGCTTCCAAGTACAAGGCTAGCTGCCACAATGACAACAAGCAAGTTAGAACAAACATCACCACCTAGGGTTTCCTAAGGAACCCTAGAACAGGGGGGCCCTCAAGTGAACGAGGGGGAAATGCAAATCGCTTTGGTGAAGATGTAGATCGGTGGCTTCTCCTTCGATTCTCCAAATATCAATGAGTTTGGATGGTTGAGGAGGAAGATCTTGAGGATTTGGTGGCTCAGCTTTTAGGGTTCTTGTAACACCCCAGCATTAGAGCTTAGAAATAAGCAAAGTTAAGGTGTGTGCATTGCATTCATGCATAGAAAATCCGGATAATTTTTGCGCTTTTGAATAAAACTTGTCAAAGAGATTGAAGCTTCTCTTAACTTGGTGGAACTGAAGTAGATCATCAAGTTGACTGCGATAAGTTTCACTATGACCTTTGCTAAAAGCTTATCTTTGGGTAATATAATTTGATCTAAGGGTAGATCAAATGTAATAAAACTAAGTCACAACACACTACTTAATAAGGAGTACTTGATCTTCTAGAGATCATTACATGGTATTCCATACCACAACTCAAGGATGAATACTTAATATTCTAAATCTGATATCAAGGTATTATCTACTACAAACCCTGAATACCAAGTTAAGCATATAACTTAAGTAAAAGAAACTCATAACTAAATCTAGAAATACTTTCTTGCCATAGTTATGCCTACCATGGCTATCATGGTAGTTCTTAAACATTAACTCTGATTACAAATAGAGTAGGAAAGGAAGTCAAGCCAGGACCATTCAACACATACCCTTAGTGTCATGTTAATAGATGACCATCCTATTTAACCAAGTCCTAGTGTCTATTGATCATCAATGTGTGTGATCAATTCTTGACCTAGCACTTAGTGACTCATAGCCTTTGACCTATTATATTAACCTTTCAAAGATTTTAAGTAAATTAATCAGAAGGAGGAACTAGATATGGTAGAGTGTGCCATCATCAATGGAATGAGATCCTTAGTGGTGATCAAACCATTTGAAGTTGGAGGAGTTAACTCACTCATGTGCTAACTAGAAGCAGTACCTAAACCCAAGAGTTAAGCTAGTAATTGAGGAGCCATGAAAAAGCTAGTAGTATTTGTGTATCAAATAAAAATCTTGTTAAGCCAAGTGGGTATAAACTTCAAGTAAGTTTCCTTAGCAATATAAGCCTTATAGAAAGACTAGTACAAGTTTACAACTTAGTGGATAATAGATCTTGATGAGACAATTAGAAGCCTAAGCTTAGTTTGATCAATTGATGGTGGTCATTATTCTCAAGTCACTTGATAATAGATGACTCGGTGTTGAAGAATAGTTGCGAATATACCAAGTTAGGTAAAGCCCTAGTAAGATGAATCATCTAGCTTGATCATGATAAGTCAAGCTAGGGTATGATGAAGTATATAACATAAGTTGTATGGAGTAGTTGGAGGCATAGTAGTTTAATCAAGCTAATAGAAGAACAAACTTGTATTATGGATAGTAGTACCATACTTATTCCAGAGGATTGTTATCAATGTGATGTATAGAGAGAACTATAATCTTGAAAGCCTTGGAAGTAGATGCAGGCTAATATAAAGGAGTTAATAGATGGAGTTAAACGTAGATACATTGATGGATTCATTAGAGGTAGTTAAGAAATGAAGTTATATACTAGAGTAATAATGGGGAGTGAGTATTGTTGAAATGGCATGACCATGTCATCATATGATGATGGATATGGCGGAGTCAGATGATTGTCTTATTCAGGAAGATGTGATCTTTGTGAATAAGATAAGAGAGATATATAGGCTATATTTAGGAAAGGAATTCCTTATATAAAGATAACCTTAGTGAGGTATTAAGGTAAGGATTCTTTAGAAGCCTTACCCAAGATCATATCAAACCATGACAGAACCATGTCTACCTCTTTGTTAAAACCTTAGAATTAAAAGAGTAGTTAAATCAATTCCTATTTTAGGCAACTAAGGGATAGTATTTCTTAGTCAAATGAAATGTCTAAGAGATGAGTAGAATACCAGTTGAGAGGGTATTGATGGAAGCCTTGTTCACCTTATTATCTTAAACCCTAATTTATAATCAATTTATTAAATAAAAGAATCCTTCATAAAGTTATGGATATCTTTATACATAATAACAAATACAGAGGCAAGAGTTATAATTCCTTTATACAATAATATTTATAACTTACAAAATCTTTGGATATTTAAACCCTTGTAGAAATCAAATTTGAAATGAATTTTGAAATAGAAAAGAAAACAGATAATAGAAACCGGATAAAGAAAAAAAAATAGAGCAGTCATCAGACTCGGCCCACGGCCCATTTCCGCATCGCTACCCGTCGCTCGCGTGCGCTAGCCGCCACGTTTCGCTCGCCTCGCCACGGCCCAGCAGCAGCCTGGCCTAGATACCGATTCGCCGTCATCACTTCCACGCACACGCACTTCTCGCTGGAGGACCTCACCATCGTCAGCAGAATTGGACTGCTGCGATGATCGCCAACGCCCTAGACCTCGTTGATATGATAGGCCATGTCAATCTCTATCCTCCAGTACCAGTCTTATCCTCTCTCTCGCCCTCTAGAGCAAATCCCTTCTTCCACTGAAACCCTAGACATCGCTCGTTGTTGTTCCGGCCATCTCCGACCGCCTCTCGCCTAGCCGTAGCCACCGCTGGAAACGCCGGTGTGTCCTCGTTCGTCTCCAACAAGTCCCGTAAGTAGGCGCGCCACGAGCGGCGCGGAATGGAGCCTAGAGTATCGTCGGCCACCGCGGCCATTACCGGCGATTCACCATCACCGGTCTTCCCCACGCCTCGCTGATCATCCTATCAACATCCTGGTGAGAAAACGGTGCTCAAGCACCTCTTCAATCTCTTCCTCTCGCCCTAGACTGTCACCGTGTGGTGTACCGTCATCAGTCGCCGGAGTACCTCTGGTGACCAAAACGGGGCGGCGACACCACTATTAGGTTCGCCTTAGCCTGCTCATTCCAACGCAACCCTCCATAGCCGCGCGCATGCACCCAATCGGTCGATCGATCTTTGATCTGTGAGGATCAGCTTGTGCTAACATCATGATGACGTCGTTCTCTCGTCATTCCTCGCCTAGCCAGCAGGTTTGACTAGTCCACTGCCCATGTGGTGTATGACGTGTCCCTAACCCCACGGGTCAGTGACCCTGAGTAGATTAGGAACCGGTGTGAAAAGTTTTCTCTGTTAGTAAATAGATAAAACAAAATAAGTTCAAATATAAATATATTTTCAGGAATTTAATAAAATGATTAAATCTTATAAATCAATATCTTTTGTTTTATAATGGAGAAATATTTATATAATATATCAAAATACTCAGAAAAATAAAATTTATAATTTAACTTTATTGTGTTAACTATTTGAATAATTATTATTTAATAAAGATTTTATAAGTAATAATACTTTGAAAATTCATATTTCAATATCGATAAATAAGAAAAATATAAATAATATACAAAATTCTTATAAAAACAAAATCCACATTTACAAATTTGTTTCAATTATTTTTGTGTCACTTAACTAAGTATTTATTATTTATTTAGTGTTAATAAAGAAATAAAACATACAAAATACATATCTTATTATTTAAAAATCTCAAAAATACATATAATATACCAAAATGATGACAAAAATAAATTCTACACATTAAAAATATCCTATTTCTTAATTGAAGTCAAATACAAGGTAAAGGTCTAATAAATCTTATTTTAACTCTTTTCTTTTATTTTAATTCATTAAAATATATAAATGTTTACTATTGCCTTTACCATTATTTGTTTACAGTTTTAAAATGTAATAAAAAGTTCAATTAATGTTTAAGTAAAGTCAAAATAGGTCTAATAATTTTAAGTTGTACTTACTAAACTACCATTTAAAATTAAGTAAGTTTTACTCTCCAAAAATATTTTATCAATTATAAAATCATCAAGATTTGAGTACTAATTCCTTTACAAGTTTGGGAATCCACTTTAAAAGCTAAATAAAGTTTTAAGTATTTAACATGATGCCCTTACCATATTTATAGAAATAAGAATTCATTCCATAATAAGTAAATGATTCTATTCACTTATAAAATCAAGAGAACACCACTTCCATAAAGACATAATACTTTTGTTTCACCTTCGTGAAATGTTAAAAGTCTCCACTTGCTAGTGGAATAGTTATGCAAAAATACTAATTATTTTCTACTTTAATACTTGTAATTAATAAGAAAACCTTAAAGTGTTAGATTTAAGTTTAAATGCTTTTTACTTTGTAAAGTAATATTTTCCTTAAAAGGTTTTCTTTTAAGAAACATGAAAAGTGATCCTTGAACACTTCCTTAAAAGCTCTAATTGGTTATTAATCTTGTTTAAGAAATAATTTAGTTACCATGCCCATTTAAGTGCTTTAAATGTTGTATACTACTTATTGTATTTACATATTGTTTCACACACTCTCACAAGCCGTAACAAGAAGCACATGTGTGAAGCTGGTATAAAAGAGCAACACATTCCAAAGAACTCATCACAAACTCCAAACCCTAGATCAGATACGACTATGTTGGGGATTCGCGTTTATCAAATTGCATTATATTATTTATGCATCGTTGCATCTTGCTTCTTTGAATATTAGTCCTTACTGGACCAATGATGCTATTTACAGAATTTGGATCTTCTAGTGTCTGAAGACCGTGAGTGAATAATCCTGCAATCACAAAAGGCAAGTTCACAACTTGCTCATGTCTTTTGATTATTTTCTATCAAATGCTTGTAACTCAAATGTTGTCATCACCTGCATTTCAAAAATGACAGAAAATACTATTTTCATAATAATATGATTATGGATTATTTACCAAGTGGTAATAATCTATTGATACAGTTCTAGTGGTAAAGGAACATAATACCTATGACTTAATCAACCAATGTCGCTAGTGATTCTAACGCCGTATATTACGTGTCAACCATGAGATTTGGAATGGGACGGACAAGTCAGCTATATCTTCTTCCTCTCGCATGCATCCGGATGGCTAGGTCGTGGCTGTTATCCTCTTAGCGTGCATTTATTGGTAATTCGTAGAGGATATGCAGCATATGGGTAGGAGCCCTCAACGTCCCATGATAGTTCTGGTATTGACGGTGTGTACTAACCATTGCCGTAATTCAAGATGTGGGCATGGCGTACACCAAGGGGACATGCAGGGTCACGGAGGGGGAAGTGATTGGCTTGGATCTTAGATTGGGCCTCAAACCATGGAAGTTTGAACAGGGACACATGATACGTCCAAAATGTATCTACTTTTCCGAACACTTTTGCTATTGTTTTTCCTCTAAACTTGTATGATTTGGATACAACTAACATGGACTGATGCTATTTTCAGCAGAATTACCTTGGTGTCTAGTTTTTGTGCAGAAAATCAACTATCGGGAAAAATCTCGGAAAATATGCCAAAAATCTTATTTCACCAGAAGACTCACAGAGCCAGAAGACGAGACGGAGGAGGGCCACGAGGGGCCCACACCACCTGGCCGTGCGGGCCAGGCCAAGCCGCGCCTAGGGGTGGTGTGGCCGCCTCGGTCACCCTCTCGGCCTTCCTCTTCGCCTATAAGTTTCCTCTTAACCTAAAAACAAAGGGAGGTTCGACGTTTTTCCAGAAAGAGTTCCGCTGCGCCGCCACCACCAGATTCCGTGAACCGGAACTAGAAACTCCATTCTGGCACCCTGCCGGGACGGGGAATTGGAGGAGATCATCGCCATCATCATCAGCATTGCTTCTCCATGAACCATCCATGTTTCCCCCATCCATGAGTGAGTAATCCCCCGCTGTAGGCTATGGGGATGGTAGGGATTGGATGAGATCGTTCATGTAATGGCATCAGATTGTTAGGGCCTGGTGCCTAGTATCTATTATTAGTGCTTTTGACTTTGTTGCAACTTGTTATACTTAATGCTTGTCACTAGGGCCCGAGTGCCATGATTTCAGATCTAAACATGTTATTGATTCATTATGATAGTATTGTTTTTGGTCTTACCTGCAAGTTGTATACACATATTGTTGTCCGAAACCAAAGGCCCCGAAGTGACAGCAATCGGGATAACCGGAGGGAATGGTTTTGATGTGAGGATCACATGTGTTCACGGAGTGTTAATGCTTTGCTCCGGTGCTCTATGAAAAGGAGCACCTTAATTGCCAGTAGTTCCCTTGAGGCCCCGCTGCAAACGAGCAAGCAGGACAAAAGATGTTGTGCAAGTTCTCATTGCGAGCACATATGACTATATATCGAACACATGCCTATGATTATTTAGTACTTGGATGCTTTATCTTATTTATCTGCAAATGCCCTATATCTTGATTGCTATATGAATTGTCTTGTCCATGCAATGCCCGTCCAACCATCCCTATGCCTACCGCGCTTTAATCCTACTGTTTACTGTAATAGTTACTACTGTATTTACTTTTACTACTGCTATTACTTTGTTATTGCTATTACAAAACTATTGCTACTGATATACTAATGTGAGCAAGATTGTTTCTAGGTGTAGCTGAATTGACAACTCAGTTGTTAAGGCTTATAAATATTCTTTGGCTCCCCTTGTGTCGAATCAATAAATTGGGTTTCACTTCCCTCGAAAATACTGCGATACACCCCCTATACTTGTGTGTCATCAAGACTATTTTATGGCGTCATTGACGGGGAGCATAGCTCTATTTTTCAAGTTCACTTGGAATCACTATTGTTCGCTGCCCTCCATTCATCATGGGTAAATCTCGTGATGGAAAGGTTCCTATATTACCATCCACTACAAGGAGTGGTACGGTTCTGAACACCTCTGTTGCTCTTGATTCACCATCTGTTATGAGTAAGTTCCTTACACCACCACATACACATGATGTACACACTGCTACTACTACTCAATCTGAAACTTCTGATACTTATGATGCTGCTTCTACTGTGCTTGATAAAAGTGGTTCATTAGGTCCTTTCCTAGATGCTACGATTGCTAGAACTATAGCTGGAAATACAGAAACTCCTAATGAAGACACTACTACACCTGTCAATTCACCTGAGTCTAGAGAGAGCTATGATATTGAAGACGGTTATATAGATATGACCGATAAATTTATTAAAGAATGTCAAAACACCCATGATAGGAGTGTTATTAAGAGTCTCCTTAAGAGGCGTACTATAAAACCAAATTGTCTCCTAATGCTAAGTTTGCTGCATCTCCCATAAACATTAAAGATAAGGATTATGATTTCTCTCTTGATTTATCTTACATAACTATTGTTGAGAAAGAACCTTTTTGTGGACTATGAATGAAAGTGCAGTAACACATATGACTGATCTTTCTACCATGAGTGCCTTATTTTCTGATGATATTAAGATGCGCACCTACTTTGTTGCTAAATTTTTCCCTTTTTCACTGAAAGGAGAAGCTAAAACTTGGTTTAATAATTTACTTCCTGGATCTATTGATAACCCTAATTGCTTGATTAGTACTTTCCTTCAGAAATATTTTCCTCCTAGTGCTAGACATGCTATTCTCTAGGAACTTTTTGATTTTAAAAAGGGAGAAAAAGAGATATTGCCTGAATCATGGGCAAGGTTTTGTGCTTTGATTCATGCACATGCTGGATGTCCATTACCTAAAAATGAGCTTCTTGATATATATTATAATGGACTAACTGAAGAATCTAGGACATACCTGGATAGTTGTGCTGATTGTGTTTTCAGAAATAGAACTCCCAAATAAGCTGAGGAATTAATGGCTAAAATAAGCAAGAATTCTGAAGACTGGACTTCATCTGAGCCAACTACACCTGAGTCAACTACACCTGAGTTAACTGTGCCTGAGCCAACACCAACACCAAAACCAAAGAAGAGGGGAGTTATTGAACTAAACGATGAAGTGATGAAGGAAGCTAAGAAATGTCTTAAGGAGAAGGGAATTAAAGCTACAAATGTGAAGAATTTACCTCCTATAGAAGAATTATGTAAGCCAATCTCCCACTCATCCACTATTGAGGTACACTCTCTCCAACATTTTGATGAAGGTGATATTCCTTACTCTAAACCTCCTGATCAATGCTTAGAAGAATTTGATGTTTTTATTGTTAAGCAAGATAATTTGAATAAAAGGGTGCAAAATCATTTAATGGAAAACTCTAGAGCTATTGTTGAGTTAAAGGATATTATGGAAATAACCCCTAATGATGTTAAAATGCCTGTTAAACATTTTCAAATGGTTCAAACTCAAATTGACCAGCTTATTAAATACAAAAAGATTTGCTAGTTAATGCTGCTAAAGAAAAACATGCGTATGAAATTAGAACTAGAAGTGGTGCTGCTACCCAGGATCCTCTAAATCATGAGGGGCATCCTAAAAGAATTGAGTAGGATTCTCAACAAGCTGAAAATAGTGGTACCACTCCTAAGAAAAGAAAAAAGAAACATAAAACTATTGTAGAATCCTCTGAACCTGCTAAAGATCCTAATAGTATATTTGTCTCTGATGCTGAAACTGAAAATGGTAATGAGAAAATGATGTTCCTGATAAAGAAAAAGTTGAATAAGAACCTGAAAGGCACACTAAGAATACTAAATACACTAAAGAAGATTTTGTTGCTAAGAAACATGGTAGTGAAAGAGAGCCTTAGGTCCAAAAACCTATGCGTTTCCCTGATAAGAAACACAAGTCAAAGGAAGACGAACACTATAATAAGTTTTGTGAGTGGATGAAACCTTTATTTTTGCAAATACCTTTGACTGATGCTATTAAATTGCCTCCTTATTCAAAGTATATGAAGGATATTTTCTCTAATAAAAGGAAGATCCCTAATGAATAAATTTCTACTTTGCTTGCTAATTATTCCTTTAATGGTAAGGTTCCAAAGAAACTTGCAGACCCAGGGATTCCAACTATTCCTTGCTCTATTACAAATATTTATGTCAGAACTGCTTTGTGTGATTTGGGAGCAGGAGTTAGTGTTATGCCTTTTTCTCTCTATAAGAGACTTCAATTGGAAAAAATAATACCAACTGATGTATCTTTGCAAATGGCTGATAAATCTACTACTATCCCTGTTGGTATATGTGAGGATGTACCTGCTCAAGTTGCTCATAATTTCTTGATATTAACTGACTTTGTTGTGCTTGAAATGCCCGAAGATGATAATATGTCTATTATTCTTGGGAGACCTTTTCTTAATACTGCAGGAGCTATTATTAATTGTAATGAAGGAAATGTGACTTTTAATGTTAATGACAAGGAGCGTACTGTCTATTTCCCAAAGAAGATTGATAGGACTTATGGTTTAAACTCAATTGAACATGTTGAGGGCATTCAAGTTGGAGAAATATACTATCCCATACCACGAGAAAAATATGAAACTATTATGATTAGGACCATTGCTATCAAGGTTGAGGTAACATAATCATTAGTGGAATATAAAGTTTTATTTCATATAAAATTGTTTTTGGTAACAAGACCTGATCAACCTTGTTAACAAAGGGATTTTAAAGAACAAAACAATGTTTTCACCATGATTATTTTTGCTTACTTTATTTTACCCATTTTTAGTTTTTTCTTTCGCTTAGTTTACTTTTCTGTTGCTAGTTGCTTGCATATTAGAGCGTCTTAGAACTTCTAAAGTTTTAGTTTTGTTTTGGTTTTGCATCATTCCAAAAACATATTTCTGTCAGAAATCATTCATCTATACCTGAAAATTGCTCAAAAATAAAGTGTCTCGAAAAATTCCAGAAAATTCTTATTAATTTTTTACGTGTAAAAAGGGTCAGAGAAGTGCCTGGAGAGTACCAGGGGGACCACCAGGCAGGTACACCACCTTTGGAGAAATATTTGAGAGGGACACACCTAGGAGGGCAAGGCCTTCAAGATCAGCTTCTTACATTAGGCTATCATACAATGAAGATCTTATTGCACCATGCTTTGGCAATGAAGGAGATGAGGGAGATTCTCACCCATCTACCTTCCCTTGTTTTACTTTTTTGCAAGCTGTAGGGATCCTCAATGATTTCTTACTACTGGTTCAGAGGGTTGGCCTGACAACGTACATGGAAGATAAGAGTGAGCAATATGCCATGCTCACCAAAACTTTTGTTGAGAGTTTCGTTTTCACTAACACCCCTTATCAATTAACTGTTTCTTTTAAAATTTATAATCAGCCTATTACCATGTCATTGGAAAGATTTTGCAGCATTATAGGTATAGGCATGACTGGGACAGTGAAGAAGATCCAAGGTCGACCCGCTGATTTGCTGGAGCTCTATCGAAGTGTGACAAATGACGATGACCACATAGCTCAGCGCGGGAAGATAAGGAACATTCAACTCCCAGCTCTTAGATATTATGCTTATTATCTTGTCACTAGCATTCTTGGTAGGGAGAACACTAGTAATATTTCTAATTATCATTTAGCCTTCCTTGCTGCTGCACTTAATAATGATACCAAGTATAATCTTGGCTCTCTCATTGATCGCCGCCTAGCCGCTAGGGGACCTATTTATGGGGGCATTATTGCCTCATGCATGGTTGCTGCTTTAGAACTCTCTGTGCATCCTAATGACACTGTGTTGGCACCACAAAGGCTTGATCTTGCTGCTAGGAAAACACATCACTTTGTCACTGCTGACTCTACTACGGAGGGTTTAGTAGACATGATGTTGTTTACTGATGGAGACGAGAGGGAAATTCCTAAGCCACAATCCACTTTGTTCAGTATTTACAGGAGACCATGGTCGCATTCCAATGAGGAGGTGGACGAGCAGCTCCGCTTGCTTGGTTCCCACAGGCAGCACCGTGAGGATGTGCTTTCTTACGACTACTCTGCGCACTACGGTGGGGCGTCCTCGAGCTCGTATCAGGACGAGGGTGCCTCCTCGCCGTACTACGGAGGCGCTCCATCTTGGCCTCCTTGGGATTGATACCCACTTAGGCCAAAAGCCTAAGCTTGGGGGGAGGTACACCGACATCACACTCTTCTACATATCATGTTTAGTCGGTACTTTGTATATCCATGTTTCGCTTTCTTTTGCTTTCCAAACCACAAAAAGACCAAAAATATTTTTGTTGTTCCTCTTTGTTTGCTTCTTCCTTTTTGCTTTGATTGGACTATTAAAAAAACCCAAAAAGATTTTGCTTTGCTTGTTCTTCCTTTTCGTTCTTGCCTTTAGAAATTAAAAATTAAAAAAAACACCAAAAATATTTGTTGTTCTTCTTTGGTTTTGTGAAGTTCGTTGCAGGGTTTAGCAGTCCTCAGTGGAATTTGGTTTCATGTTATTATTCAAGCCACACAAGTGAAGGGCAATAATGAGGATTAATGATAACTTGAGGTGTGGTAAGAGGCTGGTAACGAACTCTATTTGTTTTTATTTTTGTACATATACTCATCATTGTGGGCATGCTTAGTCTGTTCATGTAGGAAGTATGTTATTTATGGATGCTTAGTAGTTCTTGCTTTCTTATGATTAGCTCCAGCTTGCTAATGGTTTGTATCATGTCATATGAATGTTTACTTGCATTGCTCTATTCATAACTTGGTATGACACTGTGGTATCCTCCTCTGAATGTTTCACTTGAATTGACTTGGCACATGCTCACGCATGCATATGACTGAAACAATAATCAGTTAAGCCTCGATGAATTATTTTGCCTTAGGGGTCTTGAATCACTTTCATGCCATGATTAGTCCTGTTTTGTTGCAAGCATGATTATGACAGTTATTGCTCTCTCGTTTGTCGCTCCCTTACTATTGCTAGCCTTCACTTGCACTGATTATGAGATCTACTCATGTTTCCAACTCCCCAAAACCAATATTGCCAAAAGTGTCCACCATACCTACCTATTAGCATCATTTGCTATTCCGTGCATATTCAATATGCCTTGTTTTCTTCCGAATAAAATGTTTGCTTGTTATGAGAAATCTAGTTAGTAAATCTCTCACGAACTTGATGGCACACTTTATTTCTTGCACTTAATAAACCTGAACCATTGTGACTATCCATGAAAGTTATATGCTTGCAAATTATAGGCTGGGGATTAGCAGAACCGTGCTATCATGGGGAACGCTTTCAACACCTGTAAATATATACCCAGTTGATATCATGCTCTTTTGTTTACGGATATTTTCAGTGTGAAATAAAAGGGGAGCTTGTAAGTCCATGGAGTTATGTATGTGTGTTAGAGAAATGCCTGGGTGGCTGGTCTAATCCATGCCTAATCATGGTGGAAACCTACAGCGTAACCATAATAAGCAATCTATGAAGCATTCTTCTTATGAAAAAGAGAGAGATAGTTATTGAGAAAAAAAAGATGATGAGAAAATAGGAAAGAGAGAAAAAAGCACCATTTTCCCATGGTAAATAAGAAGCTTGCTGAGATGCTTGTTGTCTGCTTGCCTTGTCATTTTGATATGGGGATTCTTCCGTATCATCGGGCAAGGGGTACCCCGTTGGCGGTTCTCTATGATACGCATGTATTTACTATGACAAGAACTTACCGGTAACTAATGTTGAGTAGCATGAGGAGCGGCCCTCATACTCAAGGACATGAGATTTCCAGTTTATAGTTTGTCAAGCATATAACTCAGATTGGACCTCACTTTCACCTTAACCATTTAAAGATGCTTATGATAGGGGCAATGAGAGCTCAAAGCTAATGAGTACCATACTTTCAACATTTGGAAGCCTTTCAAACTTTTCAAAACCTTTTCGTTCCCTTGTTGAGTCTCCACATATTCTATGAGCACTTTCTTGAGAGCATAGTTGTCATTCTTAGTGTAATATGCTTGTCTCAAAACTTGATTAATTGTGTCATGACTTTGATGCTTGTATATTTGATATCTTTACTTCTAGTCTTCACTTGAACCTCAGAGGTGCCTTGGCATTTATGTTTGCTCTACAATCAAAGGCAAGCGAGATACCACTCTATCATACCATGTTATGAGCATTGCAATGTTGCTTATGTTTATGTTTCGTGCTATTTATCATTTTTTGAGTTGGAATCTCTTCATAGCTTGCAATGAATATTAAGTAAACTTATTTGTATACTCTTTATTATGAATTGCCTGAGTAGTTGGTGATATGCTGTGAATATATACATCTTATGAGGCAAATGTGTTTGTGAAATTTTCTTTTATCGTACTCAGTTTTCAACTGAATTGCTTGAGAACAAGCAATAAGCTAAGCTTGGGGGAGTTGATACGTCCAAAACGTATCTACTTTCCCAAACACTTTTGCTATTGTTTTTCCTCTAAACTTGTGTGATTTGGATACAACTAACACAGACTGACGCTGTTTTCAGAAGAATTACCTTGGTGTCTAGTTTTTGTACAAAAAATCAAATATCAGGAAAAATCCCGGAAAATATGCCAAAAATCCTATTTCACGAGAAGACTCACAGAGCCAGAAGACGAGACGGAGGAGGGCCACGAGGGGCCCACACCACCTGGCCGCGCGGGCCTGGCCAGGCCGCGCCTGGGTTGGTGTGGCCGCCTCGGTCACCCCCTCGGCCTCCCTCTTTTCCTATAAGTTGCCTCTTGACCTAAAAACCAAGGGGGGTTCGAATTTTTCCAGAAAGAGTTCCACTGCACCGCCACCAGCAGATTCCGCAAATCGGAACCAGAAACTCCATTCTGGCACCTTGTCGGGACGGGGAATTGGAGGAGATCATCGCCATCATCATCACCATCGCTTCTCCATCAATCATCCATGTTTCCCCCATCCATGAGTGAGTAATCCCCCGCTGTAGATGGGGATGGTAGGGATTGGATGCGGCCGTTCGTGTAATGACATCAAATTGTTAGGGCATGGTGCCTAGTATCTATTATTAGTGCTTTTTGACTTTGTTGCAACTTGTTATGCTTAATACTTGTCACTAGGGCCCGAGTGCCATGATTTCAGATCTGAACATGTTATTGATTCATTATGATAGTATTGTTTTTGGTCTTACCTGCAAGTTGTATACACATATTATTGTCCGGAACCAAAGGCCCCGAAGTGACAGCAATCGGGATAACTAGAGGGAATGGCTTTGATGTGAGGATCACATGTGTTAACGGAGTGTTAATGCTTTGCTCTGGTGCTCTATGAAAAGGAGCACCTTAATTGCTAGTAGTTCCCTTGAGGCCCCGCTGCAAACGAGCTGACAAGACAAAGATGTTGTGCAAGTTCTCATTGCGAGCACGTATGACTATATATGGAACACATGCCTATGATTATTTAGTACTTGGATGCTTTATATTATTTATCTGTAAATGCCCTATATCTTGATTGCTATATGAATTGTCTTGTCCATGCAACGCCCGTCCATCCATCTCTATGCCTACCACGCTTTAATCCTACTGTTTACAACAATTGTTACTACTGTCTTTACTTTTACTACTGCTATTACTTTGCTATTGCTATTACAAAACTGTTGCTACTGATAAATTATTGTGAGCAAGATTGTTTCTAGGTATAGCTGAATTGACAACTCAGTTGTTAAGGCTTATAAATATTCTTTGGCTCCCTTTGTGTCGAATCAATAAATTGGGTTTCACTTCCCTTGAAAATACTGCGATACACGCCCTATACTTGTGGGTCATCAACATACTCCTGGCCGTGCAACAAAGCTTAAGGTCTCTTGTGGGAAAAGTGACGCATCTCTGCAGAGTCTAAGAATTGTGACATGTTACTCCCTGTTCCGGGAAGGAGCTACGAACGTGGCAGGAAAGGAACCCCACGAAGGTTCTGGTCAACCTGTGAAGGCTGTCGGACATAGTTTTCAGAATAAAAGCAACCTTTGAAGAAATGTTTATGAAAACCTGCATTGCCTACGACCTATGGTCTGTGGCTGTAGAGATAGTGCATCATACACTCCTTTTTAGTGAACTTGTTGAGTATGCTCATACTCAACCGTACCGTCTTACCCCTTGCTAGGTTCTAAGCCATTGAAGACGATGTCAACATCAATTTCTGCTCAAGAAACCATCATCGGTAGCTCAAGTTCTTCAATAAAGTTTATGAAGTCAAAATATACATCAGCTGAAGTGAAGACAAAGTCTCTGTTTAGATAGGAGCAGATACTCTAGCCATAAAACCTACTTCTATAGGGCATTGCAAGCCCGATAGTTTAGATGCTAGTCTTATTAGCCAGATAGTTCTGAATTATTATTTCTGGTTCTTCCTTGTAAGAAGTTCTTTCTCTCTCTTTAACCTAGAGTGTTCTCTGGATCTTCTGTAAAGAGTCGAGTTGTAATCTATAGTCATGTCTTGGACCTGCTATGTTTCTGTTGTACCACTCTGAGGAATGTAATACGAGTGAACAGTGTTTCATTAGTGTTATGTCAATGACTATAGTGTACTACATCATGCAGCGGTATGCTGGGTCACCGTAGCTGGTATCAGAGCATATGCTTTGACCTTAGGATTAAAACCCTTTTAGGAAGATCTGTAGGTTGGATAGTGACTATAGGAGCCATCTTATCTAAACCAAGACTTGTGATGGATATCCACTTGAGGATAAACCTTGTCACAGTTAAGTTGGATGTTTTTGTCATGTTTCTTAAGGATTAGTTATATGTATTCTCTAGAGAAAGGTCATTTGAGTGTAGCTCTAAATAGTAATAACACCACTAAGATATCTTACATAAGTTAAAATATCAAAGAAGATTACGACTAGGATTAGGATATCATGTGGAGTAGTATTAGTGATGGAATCTATATTTAGAACCCCTCTGAAGTAGCAGACCATACAAGGTAGACCATTAGAGTATGTATAGATACAATTGGAAGTAAATCATGTGGCATTCACTTGAGAATTCCATGTGATGGAGTAGAATTTTGTTAAGAATCATTGATAGTAAGCTAAGAAGAAGAGTCATCATGGTGAGATGAGCTCTTTAATCATGATGACTAGGTAAATCTTAACAAGTTCGTGGTGAGAATAGCTCCGAGGCCATGATAAGTCTATAATTAGGACAAGTACTTAGTTAATAATCTTGTAACAACAGTAAGTAAAGAACAACGTAGGTCTATGATAGAAGTCATGGGTATCATAACTTTACGATAATTTTTGGATTAAGGTAGTAACTAAAATTTTGTTAGTAGTTTTTGAGAGATCATGTGTGGATAGTTTATGATAGAGTGGAAGTTGGTAGTCTTTAGTAGTCCCAAAAGACATGTAAGAGGTTAGTCAAACCAGAGTGAGACCACTTTGCTCAAAATTATCCTGTTGCAATTGAGCAATTTGGGTAAATAATGAGACAAAGAGTAGTTTAACCCCTAAGTGCTAAGTATCACGAAGTGAACCTATATTAGGAGGTGTCATATACTACACAGCTAAGCCTGAATTCTAAAGGTATTAAACTCAACTACTATATTCCAGTCTTAGAATGATGTGTGTTATATGTACATTTGGATTTCTTGGTTTTTCTTGGATCTTCTTGATTGACTAGATCTGTATATGAAGTTTGACTTGGTGTGCAAATGCATGTTGCATCATCAAGTTATTACTTGATGTTATAGACCTAGATAGAAAAGGGAATTCGTGTAAGGGAGTGACGAGTTCCGAGGATCAAGCTGAAGTCTTGCAAGAAGAAGGAAGCTAAATATAAGGTGTATCAACACTATTTTGAAAGGATGGATCAATCCCAACTTATTGTTAGTTGGCAACAAGAAGGATTATAAATGCAGAAAAGTGTGAGCAACATTAAAAGATGAATTAAAGTTCACTCAAAGTGGGTGGTGTTGCTAAAAAGCTAATGAAGTAGTTGTACCTAGTTCGTGGAAGTATCATGAATCAGTGCAAAAAGAAGTCTTTTAATAAGGGTGGTATTCAAGCTCTAACAACTCGCAGAGAATGCCAATAGTAAGTCAAAACCCGTAGGGTAATCCATGCACCGAGGAGGATCCGCAGCTAGTATCCGTAGCTGGTATCCTAGCGGTGTAGTGAAGTAGGTCATCTTTGTGTAATTTAAAGAGCATAAAACTTGGCCTAAGTCAAGAAAGACATAAAGGAGTATAGAATTTAAGCAAACGGCTTTCGCGACGTTTTTGTGACATCGGATTTGCTGGTTAAAAGTACTATCCACCGGATTAAAAGTAAGACCAGTAACATTGGAAGATTCATTTCGGAGATCCACAATTGTGTGGATGTACCTCAGATTCTTTCATGAGACCTTACAGAGATAAAGTATAAGCTAGATAGAGACCAATATCCTTATTATTGAGCTAATGGGTATTATATGTGTAGATTAGAGACCATTAGGAAACCCCAAGGGGGAGAGTAAACAATAAACACTGAAGTGTTGTTGTCTAACTTTCTGACTAAAGGTTGGAGAAGAAGTATAAAGTAATAATGAGGTTAAGCCTTATTATCATAAGGATATAAGAAGCCATCATTATGAAGTGTTTCTGAGAGTATGTCCGGATCAAAGGTCAAAGGAGATATAATAGATTAAACCTAGTGGACTAATTTTAGGAGAAACAACTGGTAAGTTGTCCTTAAGAAGGAGTAGATCCTACTAAAATAGTCTAGTGTAAAATAGTAGGAAAACTGGATTGGAATGGACTAAATGTGTCCCAAACCAATTCTAAATAGGACTGTAAGGGCATAGACCCAAAGAGATATAGTAAAAGGAACTATATGGTAAATTAGAAACAATAGTGGATATTGTCGAGAATGAAGAACTTCAAGGAAAAAGGTATGGATACCGGATACCACAATTATCCCCAATTGTGATCACAATGGATTTGAGTAATGTTGTGATCAACACAAGTCAATACCTCATTCTGAAACGTAAGAGAGTACGAACTTCAGGGACGAAGTTTATTTTAAGGGGGGGAGTCTGTAACACCCCAGCATTAGAGCTTAGAAATAAGCTGAGTTAAGGTATGTGCATTGCATTCATGCATAGAAAATCTGGATAATTTTTGCGCTTTTGAATAAAACTTGTCAAAGAGATTGAAGCTTCTCTTAACTTGGTGGAACTGAAGTAGATCATCAAGTTGACTGTGATAAGTTTCAATATGACCTTTGCTAAAACCTTATCTTTGGGTAATATAATTTGATCTAAGGGTAGATCAAATGTAATAAAACCAAGTCACAACACACTACTTAATACGGAGTACTTGATCTTCTAGAGATCATTACATGGTATTCCATACCACAACCCAAGGATGAATACTTAATATTCTAAAGCTGATATCAAGGTATTATCTACCACAAACCCTGAATACCAAGTTAAGCATATAACTTAAGTAAAAGAAACTCATAACTAAATCTGGAAACACTTGTTTGCCATAGTTATTCCTACCATGGCTATCATGGTAGTTCTTAAACATTAACTCTTATTACAAATAGAGTAGGAAAGGAAGTCAAGCCAGGACCATTCAACACATACCCTTAGTGTCATGTTAATAGATGACAATCCTATTTAACCAAGTCCTAGTGTCTATTGATCATCAATGTGTGTGATCAATTTGTGACCTAGCACTTAGTGACTCATAGCCTTTGACCTATTATATTAACCTTTCAAAGATTTTAAGTAAATTAATTAGAAGGAGGAACTAGATATGGTAGAGTGTGCCATCATCAATGGAATGAGATCCTTAGTGGTGATCAAACCATTTGATGTTGGAGGAGTTAACTCACTCATGAGTTAACTAGAAGCAGTACCTAAACCCAAGAGTTAAGCTAGTAATTGAGGAGCCATGTAAAAGCTAGTAGTATTTGTGTATCAAATAAAAATCTTGTTAAGCCAAGTGGGTATAAACTTTAAGTAAGTTTGCCTTAGCAATATAAGACTTATACAAAGACTAGTACAAGTTTACAACTTAGTGGATAATAGATCTTGATGAGACAATTAGAAGCCTAAGCTTAGTTTGATTAATTGATGGTGGTCATTGATGACCCACAAGTATAGGGGGTGTATCGCAGTATTTTCGAGGGAAGTGAAACCCAATTTATTGATTCGACACAAGGGGAGCCAAAGAATATCTATAAGCCTTAACAACTGAGTTGTCAATTCAGCTACACCTGGAAACAATCTTGCTCACATCAGTTTATTAGTAGCAACAGTTTTATAGTAGGAATAGAAAAGTAGCAGCAGCAGTAAAGTAAAGACAGTAGTAACAATAGCAGTAAACAGTAGGATTCGAGTGCGTTAGGCATAGGGATGGATGGACGGGTGTTGCATGGACAAGACAATTCACATAGCAATCAGAACATAGGGAAATTATAGATAAATAAGATAAAGCATCAAAGTACTAGATAATCTTAGGCATGTGTTCCCTATATAGTCATACGTGCTCGCAATGAGAACTTGCACAACATCTTTTGTCATGCCAGCCCGTTTGCAGCGGGGCCTCAAGGGAATTACTGGCAATTAAGGTGCTCCTTTTAATAGAGCACCGGAGCAAAGCATTAACACTCCGTGAACACATGTGATCCTCACATCAAAGCCATTCCCTCCGGTTATCCCGATTTCTGTCACTTCGGGGCCATTGGTTCCGGACAACAACGTGTGTATACAACTTGTAGATAAGACCAAAAAAAATACTATCAGAATGAATCAATAACATGTTCAGATCTGAAATCATGGCACTCGGGCCCTAGTGACAAGCATTAAGCTCAACAAGTCGTAACAAAGTCATAAAGCACTAACAAAAGATACTAGGCACCATGCCCTAACAATCTGATGCCATTACATGAATGATCTCATCCAATCCCTACCATCCCCATAGCCTACAGCGGGGGATTACTCACTCATAGATGGGGGAAACATGGATGGTCGATGGAGAAGCGATGGTGATGATGATGGCGATGATCTCCTCCAATTCCCCATCCCGGCAGGGTGCCAGAACGGAGTTTCTAGTGTTGTTTCATGGAATCTGGTGGTGGCGGCGGAGAGGAACTCCTTCTAGAAAAACGTCGAACCCCCCGAAGTTTTTAGGTCAGAAGGCTCCTTATAGGCGAAGAGAGAGGCCGAGGGGGTGCCTGGGGGCCCACACCACCCCCTGGTGCGACCTGGCTTGGCCTGCGCCACCAGGTGGTGTGGCCACCCCTGGCTCTTCTCTGTCTCGTATTCTGGCTCCTGGAGTCTTCAGGTGAAATAGGATTTTTGGCATATTTTCCGGGATTTTTCCTGAAAGTTGATTTTCTGCACAAAAAGTAGACACCAAGGCAATTCTGCTGAAAACAGCGTCAGTCCGCGTTAGTTGCATCCAAATCACACAAGTTTAGAGGAGAAACAATAGCAAAAGTGTTCGGGAAAGTAGATACGTTTTGGACGTATCGACTCCCCCCAAGCTTAGCTTATTGCTTTTTCCTCAAGCAATTTAGTTGAAAACTGAGTGCGATAAAAGAACTTTCACAAACACATTTGCATCATATGATGTAAATATTCTCAGCAATGTGATCAACTACTTAGACAATTCATACTAAAGAGTATGCAACTGAGTCTACTTAATAGTCATTGAAATCTATGAAGAGATTCCAACTCAAAAAATAATAAGTAGCATGAAGCATAAACATAAGCAACATTACCATGCTCATAAAAAGGTATGATAGAGTGGTATCTCGCTTGCCTTTGATTATGAATATCGAGGCACCTCCAAAGTTCAAGTGATGACTAGAAGTAAAGATATCAAGGATACAAGCATCAAAGTCATAACACAAATAATCAAGTAATGGGACAAGCACAAAGAATGACAACTATGCTCTCAAGAAAATGCTTGGAGAATGTATGGAGACTCAACAAGAAAAGGTTTTAAATAATTTGAAAGGCTTCCAAATGCTGAAAGTATGGTACTCGTTAGCTTTGATCTCTCATTGCCCCTATCATAAGCATCTTTAATGTGGTTAAGGTGAAACTGGCACAACTAAGAGGATATGCTTGACAAGTTATAAATTGAAGTCTCATGCCCCTTACTTACGAAGCCCCATCCTCATGCTACTCAACTTCAGTCACAAGTAAGCTCTTGTCATTGTAACTATATACGTATCATAGAGAACCGCCAACATGGTACCCCTTGCACATGACACGGGAGTTGTCCCATAATCAAAATAACAAGGCAAGCAGACAATGAGCATATATGCGATCTTTTTATTTACTATGTGCATAGATTTTTATTGAGGATGCTTCATAGAATGCTCATTATGGTTATGCTGCAAGTTTCCACCATGATTAGGCATGGCTTAGGCTAGTGGCCCAGGCGTTTCTCTAACATACATACAAACTCCATGATCTTACAAGTTCCACTTTTATTTCACACCACCGGGATCCATAAGCAAAAGAACATGATATCAACTAGGTACTAAGTACCAATGAAGTGTTGAAAGGGGTCCCCATGATACATGGTTCTGCTAACTTCAACTCATAAAGAGCAAGCATATACGCAACAAAGAAGGACGCAATGGTTCAGGTTTATTAAGTGCAAGAAAATAAAGTGTGCCATCAAGTTCGTGAGAGCTTTACTAACTAACTTTCTCATAACAAGCAAACATTTTATTCGGAAGAAAACAAGGCATATTGAATATGCACGGAAGTAGCAAATGATGCTAATGGGTAGGTAAGGTGGACACTTTGGAAATATTTGGTTCTGGGAGTTGGGAACTTGAGTAAAAACATACTCAGTAAAAGTGAAGGCTAGCAATAGTAAGGGAGCAACAAACGAGAGAGCAATAGCTGTCATTATCATGCTTGCAACAAAACAGGACTACTCATGGCATGAAAGTTCTTCAAGATCCTCAAGGCAAAATAATTTATCAAGGCTTAACTGATTATCACAGTCATGTGCATGCGTGAGCATGTGCCAAGTCAATTCAAACGAAACATTCAGAGGAGGATACCACGGTGTCATACCAATTTATGTATAGAGCAATGAAAGCAAACATTCATAAGACATGCTACAAACTATTAGCGAGCTAGGGCTAATCATTAGAAAGCAAAAACTACTAAGCATCCAAAGATAACATACACCCTACATGAACGGACTAAGCATGCCCACTGTGATGAGTATATGTACAAAAATGAAAACAAATAGAGTTCATTACCAGCCTCTTACCACGCCTCAAGTTGTCATTAATCCTCATTATGTCTCTTCACTTGTGTGACTTGAATAATAATATGAAACCAATATTCCACTGAGGACTGCTGAACCCTGTAGCAAACTCACAAAACCAAAGAAGAACGACAAATATTTTTGGTGTTTTCGATTTTTAAAACAAGAACCAAAGAGGAAAAACAAGCAAAGCAAAAATCTTTTTGGGTTTTTCAAATAGTTCGAACAAAGCAAAAAGGAAAAAACAAACCAAGGCAAAAATAAGAAGCAAACCAAAGAGAAACAACATAAATATTTTGGTTTTTTTGTGTTTTAGAAAGCAAAAGCAAAAAGAAGAACGAAAACTACAAAGAGAACGAAAACATAAATATACAAAGTACCGACACAACATGATATGGAGATGAGTGCGGTGTCGGCTGTAACACCCTCAAATCAGCCCTATGCAAGTTTTAGCCCTTTTCCGCCAAACCCGCATAGAAACGATTCAAGGACGCCCACCAGGCACTTTCGTGCGGGTGGAAAACGAAGTAATACCATTACACAATAGTCCTCGATGGAACCCACAGAACAAATATATATACAGCATGACTCCAAGAGTCAAAATTACAGATATACACTACAAAGATCCAAATCACCTTGAAAACGATACAGCGTCCGAGTACGGACAAGATGCAAATGGGACTAAGAGCCCTGAAGAATAACCAATGGCATCCATAACCCTGCCCAGGCCAAGCCGGAAGGGTAACCCTACTAACGACGTCGATCTCAAACCTACTAAAACAAAAGGGGGGTGCCGACAAAGGGCAAAGGAAAAAGAGGAGCGTCAGTACTGAGGCCAGTACACGGCAAGGCTAGAATTTGGCGGCTCTCGCCTACATAGGTATGGTGGACTGAAGCGGCAGCGCAGCAGCACTAAACAACCTATAGAGACTAAATAAAACTGGCGGCTATTAGAGACGGATAAGAAAGACCTATTCGGATCCAACCTGATAGTAACACCAAACATACCCATCCTGGTATTCTCCCTCGAGACCAAACGAGGAAGTCAAACCGAGGAACTCACACAGTTGGCAGTTTTTATTCATTCCTTTATAGTTGCAGCAATTACTAATCAGATATAGATAGCATGAGTCATCCTGATAGCAGAAGTAGTGGGAAGTTTTAATCACCATTCCGTTGTAGTTGGAACATTTACTAGACAGATATAATTGTCCTGAGGAATCCCAAAACCCAGCAGTTGTTGGCCCTTTTATCACATTCCATTGGAGTTGCAAAACTTACTAGGCAGATATAGCAAACATCCCAGATCCAACAGTGGTTGGCATTTTTAATATCCATTCCATTATAGTGAAGCTGGTTACTAGTCAGATATATTAAGTCAAATTTATAACACTACTTTAGTTATGCTTGTCTATGATCGAGATACTGTGCTCCAAGTCGTCCATAACCGCGGACACGGCTTTCAGAAAGTTTTACCCTGCAGGGGTGCACAAATAGCAACACACACTCGATCAACCTCAGAAAAACCAACTCAAAACCCAACGAGGCATTCACGACAAAGCGATCACAGGATTCAGAAATATTTCAGGGGGCCACCCCACTAAGCTACCGGCAACGAAGTTGGCCGGCTCCGGAACGGACCCAGGGTTTGTGTGGACGGCTGTAAACGACTGGGAACCCGAAAGTGTGACTAGGCTTGCCGATACAGCGAAAACGTGTCACGATCCTAAGCAGTACAGGTGCTCCACGCACAATCGTAAATAAAGCAGTAACATGGCATAAGTACAGGATAGTAATAATACCACAAACTAGTTTGTGGCCCCAAGAAATAGAAATGAATCAAGCTCTGGCTCAGGGGGGTCCACGGCCTCTCGGATGTGGATAGTGCGAAAATTCAAGGAACAGGTATCAAGTACTCGGGGTCCTACGGGACACAAGTGAGCGTGGAAGAACCAAATAACATCTATTGCCCAGTGATGCCTCTGCATTAATTATATCTAGCATTTTACTAGTTGTATTTAAAGTCATGATCAACTCCACCGATAAACATCTGCCAGCATTCCAACAACTGTGGTACTTGACAACACGAGATCGCACCTGAGCAAGCAACTATGACTCGCAAGGCCAGCTATCTACCAAACACAGGTAATGGGAGGTGTCCAAGGCAATATAGAGGCTGCTCAGGATATATCTGGTACGGAACACTAAAGCATCGCGACACGGATAGCAATAAATCAACAGGAGGAAATAAAGACTATAAATGCAAAATAGGTAGAAGGGGAAGGGATGCTCGCCTGGGAAACACTGCCGAAGGTTCATATCCGGAGAACTTGTCGATACTCGCATCAACTCATCGGCCTAATCCGCGAAGAAGCAAACACTAGAAGAAACACCGGATGCACTATTTAATACCACGGTAGAAGATCCGGCATGATTATGATATGATGCAGATGCGGTGCAATTAGGCAATATTAAGCGGTATCGGGGTCCCGACAAATAATTATATGGTTCAAGTTATTTAGCTACCCCGCAATTTAAATGTTGTATTAACAGGGCGAAACATGGCATCGATTCGCTACACCAATTTAAATGGAGACGATATAAGACTAGAAAAACCCTCATATAGTCTCCATGTTTAATTATTAGGTGAGTCAACAAAGTACCCCCAAACCACAAGATGCGATGTAGGAAAGCATGAACAACTTAATATGCAACAAGGATTATTTTACATTTTATAAGATAGGGTTTGGAAAAGAGGATCGCACATAGGGTTCAGCGATCTTGGGGTCTCGGCCATCGTGGTTCGGGGTCGAAGATCTTGGTGTCCGAGAAGGATGCCTTGGGTTTCCGTCTTCGGTCTTCGGGGTTCAGATCCTCGGGATCGGGGCTTGGGACCCGTGAATGAGACCTTGGCATCCCATGTCGAAGGCCTTGATGGTGAACAGGGTCAGGTCAATCTTGTCGAGGGTTGTGTGGAGGAACCAACATCATCACCGCATCAACATCTCAATGTCATTGCTGCCGGGGTTTCGCAGACGCCGTATGTACTTCACCACACATAATGCCTCGTCATCGGTAATGCAACAACAGGAATCGGGTCAACAAGCAGACACGCAGTAAGACAAAAAGAAAACGAGGCCGACAATGACGCATACGCACGGGGAGGAAGTCAAGGACGGAGCTCCATGCGGCACGGGCAGAGAACATAGCCATGGGTGAAGATGCTCCGGTCGACGACGAGCGACCGGGAGAAGGCGCGGGCGAGGCCAGCTGCGGGCTCGGGTGGCATCATGGCGACGGACGACGAGTGCCGGCCGGAGGCGGGCAGCTCGGGGAAACGGCGATGGAGGCCAGGGAGGAGGCGGTTCCGGCGTGGGGCGCCAAGACGGAGGGCGGCCGAGGCGGACGAGGAGGAGGCGCCGCCGGAGTCGGAAGGAAGGCGGCCGGCTTGGGGCGGAGCTCGGCGGCGGGGAAGGTCGGCGAGGTGAGGGGCCGGGGCAGAGACGGGCGAGGCCGGCGGTGTCCGATGGGGTGGGGGTTGAGGCGACAACGGAGAGGAGGGAGGCCGGCGAGAGGGGCGGCGAGGAAGGAGGCCGGCGAGAGGGGCGGCGAGGAGGCCGACGGAGCTTGCAGGCGAGGGGAAGGCGCAGGCGGCGACTGAGGCCGGGCGGCAGAACGGCCCGCGGTGGCCGCGGGAGGAGTGGAGGTGGAGCTCGACCCGGGTGGGGAAGCGTCGCCGGGGACGGCCACGACGACAGGGGGAGGAGAGACGGCTGCGGCTGCTTGAGGCCAAGGCGGAGCGACGCGATGGGGTTGGTGGGGGCTCGTGTACGACGCGTGGGGGTGGGTCCAGGGGAGACGGGGGTCGTTGGGTTGGGGTTGGAGGCTGGTGTGGTGGGCGCCTGGGAGCGTGCGGGCGCGCGCGTGTGGTGGCGTGTTTTGGGCAGGTGGTGGGAGTGAGTGCCTAGGTGGCGTGGGGATTGGGTCGGCTAGGGCGATCAGGTGAGAGGGGAGTGGGGCCAGGGGATTAGGTGGCGGACAGGGAGTGGCTAGGGTGAGGTGGAGGGGTTGGTGAGGTGGAGATGGCTGGGCGGGAGAAACGGAAGTGAGGCGGGAGGGTGGCGGTTGTGGGGAGTAGGTAGGTAGGGTTTGTCTAGTTAGGGTTAGGGTCTTGTTAGTCTAGGATTTGGAGGTGGCCGGCTGGGCTTTCGGGCCTGGCGGGTTGCCTCCTAAAAATAAAAGAAATATTTTATTATTTAAAACGGGGCTTTTGAAAACCGTTGGTAGACGAAACAAAAATATTCCGGAGACCCGGGTTTTAATTTGAAATCAAGACGGGGCATTTAGAAAACAAAAACAGACTTTTCAAAAATAGTTTTATGCAAACAAATGCAAGATGACATGACGATGCTCAAATGCAAGGTGGCATGATGACATGAGCATGCGGTCATGATGATGCAATGCACAAAAACACCGCGATTTTCTAGTAGTGGTTTTGCGGGGCGCCACATCGGCGTACCTCCCCCAAGCTTAGGCTTTTGGCCTAAGTGGGTATCAATTCCAAACCGGCCAGGATGAAGTGTCACCGTGGTACGACGAGGAAGTACCCTCGTCCTGGTGCGAGCTCGAGTACGTCCCTCCATAATGTGCGGAGTAATCATAGGAGGGCACATCCTCCTGGTGCTGCTCGTGGAAACCCAGCAAGCGGAGTTGCTCGTCCACCTCCTCCTTAGAGCGCGACCACGGTCTCCTGTGAACACTAAACAAAGAAGGCTGTGGCAAAAAGATCTCCCTTTCATCCCCGTCAGTGAAAAGCATCCTATATACTATAATGTCCAAATCAGAAGTAGTAGTGACAAAGTAATGAGTTTTCATAGCAACAAGGTCAAGCCTTTGTGGTGCCAACATAGCATCATTGGGATCCACTAAAAGACTCAATGCATTGACTATACGCAAGGCAATGATGCCCCCATAGATAGGCCCCCTAGCAGCTAGGCGGCGAGCAATAAGCGAGCCAAGATTGTACCCAGTATCATTGTTGAGCGCAGCAGCAAGGAATGCTAAATGATAATTGGAGATATTACTTGTGTTCTCCCTACCAAGCACGCTAGTAGCAAGATATTATGCAAAGTATCTAAGAGTAGGGAGTTGGATATTTCTTATCTTTCCGTGCTACGCCACGCGGTCATCATCATTGGTCACCCCTCGGTAGAGCTCCAACAAATCAGCGGGTCGCCCTTGAATTTTCTTAATGGTCCCTGTCATGCGTACACCTAAAATACTGTAAAATCTCTCCAAAGACATGGTGAAGGGCAGATTATAGATTTTAAAAGAGACAGTCGACTGATAGGGTGTGTTAGTAAACGTGAAACTCTCAACAAAAGTTTTGGTGAGCATAGCATATTGCGTACTCTCATCTTGCATATATGAGGTCAAACCAACCCTCTCAATCAATAGCAAGAAATCATCAAGAATACATGCAGCATGTAAGAAAGTAAAACAAGGAAAAGAGGATGGGTGAGCATCCCCATCATCCCTTTCACTACCAATACGAGTTGCAATGAGATCTTTGTTGTATGATGGCCTAGCCTGAGAGGCTGATCTTGAGGGCCTCGACCTCCTAGGTGCATCACTCTCAAATATCTCTCCAAAAGTATGGTTGTTCATGCTTGGTATTCTGAAATTTAAACACCTATTAAACAAGTGATTGCAAAGTAAATATAATGAAGGATTCTACTCATAGGGACTTGTAAGAGGCCTAAACATGCATCAAAACTATATCTCTAAGCATCAAACAAGCTTACAAGCTCTCATAACCAGTCACCTACAGCAACAAATTACTCAATAAATAATCCACTAAACACAAATCTACTTGGACAAGGGGAGGAGTCACATATCAGGGAACAAATGCTCCAAATTTCAGCAAGAAAGATGGGTTGAGCAAGGAGATCGAAAAATCGAGAGCAAGCGCAGCAAGAACGCGATTTTGAGCAATGAACTGGAGCTTACTTGGGATAGAGAAGAAAGTGGCAGGTGAGAGAGTTAGTGGGGGGCCAGGGGTGGCCCACACCAGGGCATGGCGCCACCCAGGGCTGGCCGCGCCACCAGGTGGTGTGCCTGCCTGGTGGGGCCCCCTGGTACCTCCCAGGTACTCCTCTGCCCCTTTTTTCACACAAAAATTGAATATGAATTTTCTGGAATTTTTCGAGACACTTTATTTTTGGGCATTTTTCAGAAATAGGAGAATGATTTTTCTGATAGACAGTTTTTTTGGAAACAAGATGCAAGGACAAAACAAGGCTAGAACTACAGAAGTTCTAAGACACACTAACATGCAAGCAACTAACAACAAAAATAAAACTAAACGAAAGCAAAAACTAAAATACAAAGGATAGAAATAAATAGAGCTAATCATAATGAAAACATTGTTTTGTTCAATGAAATCCTTTTGTTAACAAGGTTGATCAAGTCTTGCTACCAAAACAATTCCATATGAGACAAAACTTTGTATTCCACTAATGATTATGTTACTTCAACCTTGATAGCAATGGTCCCAATCATAATAGTTCCAAATTTTTCTCTTGGTATGGGACAATATATTTATCCAACTTGAATGCCTTCAACATGTTCAATTGAATTCAAACCATAAGTCCTTTCAATCTTCTTGGGGAAATAGACAGTATGTTCCTTGTCATTAACATTGAAAGTCACCTTTCCTTGATTACAGTTAATAACAGCTCCTGCAGTATTAAGAAAAGGTCTCCCAAGAATAATAGACATATTATCATCTTCAGGCATTTCAAGCACAACAAAATCAGTTAATATCAAGCAATTATGAGCCACTTGAATAGGTACATCCTCACATATACCCACAGGAATAGTGGTAGATTTATCAGCCATTTGCAAAGATAAATCAATTGGTATTAATTTTTCTAGTTGAAGCCTCTTATAGAGAGAGAAAGGTATAACACTAACTCCATCTCCCAAATCACACAACGCAGTTCTAACGTAACTATTCTTAATAGAGCAAGGGATAGTTGGAATCCCTGGGTCTCCAAGTTTCTTTGGAACCTTACCATTAAAGGAATAATTAGCAAGCAAAGTAGAAATTTCTTCATTAGGGATCTTCCTTTTATTCGAGACAATATCCTTCATATACTTTGAGTAAGGAGGCAATTTAATAGCATTAGTCAAAGGAATTTGCAGGAATAAAGGTTTCATCCACTCACAAAACTTATTATAGTGTTCATCCTCCTTTGACTTATGTTTCTTATCAGGAAAAGGCATAGGTTTTTGGACCCAAGGTTCTCTTTCACTACCATGTTTCTTAGCAATAAAATCTTCTTTGGTGTATTTAGTATTCTTTTCAGGTTCTTCTTCAACTTTTTCTTCATTAGGAGCTTCATGTTCTTCATTACCACTTTCAGTTTCAACATCAGAGATAGATATACTATTAGGATCTATAGCAGGTTCAGAGGGTTCTACAACAGTTTTATGCTTGTTTTTCCTTTTCTTATGAGTAGAACCATTATTTTCAGCTTGTTGAGAATCCTGCTCAATTCTTTTGGGATGCCCCTCAGGATATAGAGGATCCTGGGTAGCAGCACCACTTCTAGTTCTAATTTCATAAGCATGTTTTTCTTTAGCAGCATTAACTAGCAAGTCGTTTTGCACTTTAACGAGTTGATCTATTTGAGTTTCAACCATTTGAAAGTGTTTAACAACCATTTTAACATCATTAGAGGTTCTTTCTACAATATCTTTCAACTCAACAATAGCTCTGGTGTTTTCCATTAGATGATTTTGCACCCTTTTATTAAAGTTATCTTGCTTAACAATAAAGATATTGAACTCTTCTAAGCATTGATCAGGAGGTTTAGAGTAAGGGATATCACCTTCATCAAAGTGTTGGAGAGAGTGTACCTCAATAGTGGGTGAGTAGGGAATAGGCTTACAAAATTCTTCTATAGGAGGTAAATTTTTGACATCTGCAGCTTTAATTCCCTTCTCCTTAAGACATTTCTTAGCTTCCTTCATCACTTCATCATTTAAATCAATAACTCCCCTCTTCTTTGATGTTGGAATAGGCACCGAAATAGATGGTTCAGGTACAATTACTTCAGGTATAGCTTGTTTAGGAGGAGTCCAGTCTTCATAATTCTTGCTTATTTTAGCCATTAATTCCCCAGCTTCCTTAGGAGTCCTATTCCTGAAAACACAATCAGCACAACTATCTAGGTATGTCCTAGATTCTTCGGTTAGGCCATTATAAAATATATCAAGTAGCTCATCTTTGGTAGTGGACTTCCAGCCTATGCATGAATCAAAGCACAAAACCTTGCCCAAGATTCAGGCAATACCGCTTTTTCTCCCTGTTTAAAATCAAAAAGTTCCTGCAAAATAGCATGTCTAGCACTAGGAGGAAAATATTTCTGCAGGAAAGTATTAATCAAGCACTCAGGGCTATCAATAGATCCAGGAGGTAAATTACTAAACCAAGTTTTAGCTTCTCCTTTCAGTGAAAAGGGGAAGATCCTGGCAACAAAGTAAGTACGCATCTTAATATCATCAGAAAACAAACCACTCATGGTAGAAAGTTCATTCATATGTGCTACCGCACTTTCATTCTTAGTCCCACAAAAAGGTTCTTTCTCGACAATAGCTATGTAAGATAGATCGAGAGAGAAATCATAATCTTCATCTATAATGTTTATGGGAGAAGCAGCAAACTTAGCAACAGGAGACAATTTGGGTCTAATAGTACGCCTCTCAAGGAGACTCTTAGCGGCGCTCCTATCATGGGTGTTCTTACATTCTTTAATAAATTCATCGGTCATCTCAACATAAGCATCTTCAATATCATAACTTTCACTAGACTCATGTGAACTAACAGGTGTGGTAGTGTCTTCATTAGGAGTTTTAGTATTTCCAGCTATAGTTCTAGCAATCGTAGCATCTAGGAAAGGACCTAATGAACCACTCTTATCAAGCACAGTAGAAGCAGCATCATAAGCATCAGAAGTTTCAGATTTAGCAGTAGTAGCAGTGTGTGTAGCATGTGTATGTGGTGGTGTAACAAGCTTACTTATAACAGATGGTGAATCAAGAGCAGCAGAGGTGTTTAGAACCGTACCTCTTCTTGTAGTGGATGGTAAAATAGGAACCTTACCATCACGAGACTTACCCATGATGAATGGATAGCAGCGAACAATAGAGAATCTAAGTGAACTTAATAAATAAAGCTATGCTCCCCGGCAACGGCGCCAGAAAATAGTCTTGATGACCCACAAGTATAGGGGGTGTATCGCAGTATTTTCAAGGGAAGTGAAACCCAATTTATTGATTCGACACATGGGGAGCCAAAGAATATCTATAAGCCTTAACGACTGAGTTGTCAATTCAGCTGCACTAGAAACAATCTTGCTCACAACAGTTTATCAGTAGCGATAGTTTTATAGTAGGAATAGCAAAGTAGCAGCAACAGTAAAGTAAATACAATAGTAACAATAGCGGTAAACAGTAGGATTCGAGTGGGGTAGGCATAGGGATGGATGGACGGACATTGCATGGACAAGACAATTCACATAGCAATCAGAACATAGGGCAATTACAGATAAATAAGATAAATTATCCAAGTAATAGATAATCCTAGGCATGTGTTCCATATATAGTTGTAACAACCTCAGACCCTACACTCTAAGTTCAAGCCTGGATGAACCAAAAGTGGTTAAGGGATTTTACAGCGGGGGCCTAGGGCCACCCACGTGTAGGCCCGTCGACCGTCCTAACCACTTCCAAGAACATCGGGACAAGAGCGCGCGGCGTAGGCAACATGTGAAGAGATCAAATACATACACAAGTGAGTATGTATGCAAGCTACCTTACAACAGTTTTCAGAGCCATACCATCTAAAAGAAATAAAAATATTGCAACGCCATACGGCAAGATCCAAATATCCTAGATAGAGATAATAGTGTAGGATAGCTCCTCATACATCAATCAACAGAGTAGCAAGTGGAAGCGGGAAACAAGATCCGAGTACGAATAAGAAGCAAATCGACATAAGATGCCACATAAATAAGCACATCCCGCCCACAGATCTCACGGATCCCCATCCCCGGAATCTCTACACTGAGTGATCGTTGCCAACATCGTCTGTCTCCTCCACCCAGTATCCATCTTGCGAATACACCTGTTCATCTGAATCAAACAATTTATCATGTGAGACCCTAGGGTACTCAACAAGTCTTTATGCCTCTAGAGGGGACATACACCTAGGGTGATGCAATTGCAGCAAAAGATAATAACTAACAAGTCTATAGCTACTCGCTAACCATCCGCCTAACCAATGATAGACGAATGTCCGTTAGTGAGAACCAACAGTTATAACAGTATTAAGTAACAGATCCATCATCCTTCTCGCTTACCCACGAGAAAGCGGACAAACAACCCATCCGTTGGCAGTTTTATCAATCATTCCGTGACTATTGCACTAATTACTAGTCAGATATTTAGTCAAATTAAAGACGGTACTTTAGTTATACTTGTCTATGATCGATAAACTGTGCTCCAAGTCGTCCATAACCGCGGACACGGCTTTCAGAAAGATTTACCTGCAGGGGTGCACAAATAGCAACACACACACGATCGACCTCGGAAAAGCCAAATCAAAACCCAACGAGGCTTTCACAACAAAGCAACCACATGATTCATAAATTATTTCAGGGGGCCACCCTATTAAGCTACCCGCAACGAAGTTGGCCGGCTCCGAGACGGACCCAAGGTTTGCGCCAATGTCTATAAACGACTAGCAACCCGAAAGTGTGACTAGGCTTGTCGATACCGCGAAAACACTCCGCAAATTCCTAAACGGTACAAGTGCTCCGCGCACAATCATAAATAAAGCGGTACAACATGGCATAAGTACAAGATTGTAATAAAGCCCCAAACTACTTTGTGGCCCCAAAAATAAGAAATGAATCAAGCTCTGACTAAGGGGATTCATGGTCCCATATGCGGATAGTGCGATAGTCCAGGAACAGGTATCAAGTACTCGGGGTCCTACGGGACACAAGTGAGCATGAAAAACGAAATAATAGATATTGCCCACCGGTGCCTCTTTCATTAGTTATCCCATTATTACTCGGGTTAAGTTGTTTAGGTACCTCGTTAACCATCAGACACTCACATACCCTACACATGTTGTTCTATGACTCGCTTGGCTCAAACAACTCCTGTAGTAGTGGCTCATGGGATGGAGGAACAAGCTCGGTGGAGTTTAAAAGTAAAGGTTATGCAGTACTTGGGATTCAATTTAATGCATTCGCGACTCCATGATGCAAGAATAAGATAGAAGCAATAGGTACTATATGTATGCAAGCATGTGGTAGTGCTTGCCTGGTAGCTCAGTTGTCGCGAGAGATGGATCTGGGTAGTACTCCTAGGATTCCTGATAATTCCCATGCTCGGCGTCTATTCGAAAAGAACCAAACAAACAAGGGCCAAAATAAATAAAGTGCGCAAGCATATGAATAAAATGCGACAAGCAACCAAGCATGCCATGATGAATGATGCACAATTTACATGGCATAGCATAGCATGGCATGGGTGAGGTGTGGGGTACAAGAATAAAGCATTTTATTAGGGTTTTAGCCATGTTTTGCTCCCATAAACATTGCTGTTTAATTAATATTTACATGATGCATGCTTCAACTCATGTCATAGAATGCATAAACAGAACGGGCTCGTCGAGCTGATCGTTTTAGACATCTTATTTGTCGAATTTGGAATTACAGTTGAAAATATATTAATTAATTCATCTTTAATAGAATAGACAAAAAGTTAAAAGGTTTAAGTATTTAGGATAATCCAAAATCAAAATAAGTTTTACATTTGAATTCTTTAAACAACCTAAACATTTTCTTTTTAAAAGTTTTTCCAATCTGGGCATATATTGATTGCGGTGATTATTTGACTGGGAAACCTTCCAAGGTCAGAGAACAAAAGCGACAAAAAGAAGGGTTAATTCGGCCCCTGGGAGATTTGTGCTCTAGACCACTAGGTACCATAACAAGATGCAAGCCACTAGGGTAGAGAAGGCGGTTGTACAAGAGGTAGACACGGGACGCATTTAAGTATTGAGTCCGGGTTTTGTTCCCCTCGAACGTGAAGGGAAAAAAAGAACAAAAAAAGAACTAACGGTAAACAGAAGTCATGGGACTTGATCCTGGGATCGATCAGGTAGAGGAGTATGACCCCAGCCGCTGGCTACTAAACAAATTAGTCAAAAATAAAAATTTGTGGCGCATAACAATTGAATAGGGTAAGGGTGGTGGTTCCCTAACTAAAGAACTTCTGGTGCTCATCTCCGCTCGGTTTCAGAGGAAAAACAAAGTCGGCCAACAATAGGATTCTATCGCCTGCACTGAAATTCGATCCAGCAATTGATCGGAAGGGGCACAAGGTCCACTCCCTATGCTTCCTCTCTGCTGGTGATGGGAAACGGACTCGCCGGTTTTAGGAGGTTGCGCCCGGTGTTTTGGCGGACTGTCTAACTGACGATAAAAACAGAGCCTTCTTTCCTGAACACCAGACAAAGGTTCTAACAGATACACGTGATGGAGGACTCGAATCTAGATGAAATTGGGACAGGAAGGTGAAGGAGAAGAACGGGGAAGGGACGGGGTTCCTCACCTCGATCGATTGCCACCGAGGGCGGAGCTGATTGCAGATGGAAACAACGGCGTCGGTGAACTGCAGCGCTCTGGCACGGTACAGCAGGAAGACGACGAGGGGGAGGTAGCCCCTGGCACTTCCGGGTCTGCTTCAGCTGTGCGCTCGATGCGGAAGTCCACGGTGGAGCTTCTCCGTTACTCCACGGTCTCGGGCGGCCTCTGGGTCGACGGCGGGAAGCGGCGCACTCAGACGGCCATGGGAGCGGCGGAGGAGAAAAACAGAGGGGAAAAGGATCGGAGAGCTAGGGTTTCAAGGTACGGCACTACCGCGGGGATTAAGAAGACGCGGGCGCGACGCGATGGATGCGGTTGTTGCGGTCGCTCTGCTTGGTCGGAGTAAAGTGCAGCGGCGCGGCGTGGCTCAGTCGCTCCTTGTAGGGAAGAAGAAGATAGGGAAGAAGCTCATGTCGATGTGTTTGTTGGGCTGGCCACTTTGTTGGAGGGGAAACAAAACGACTTGGGTTGGTTATAGTGACCTCCGGCTGGGCCAAGAAAAGAAAAGGCCAAGATACGTTGTTGAATTTTGCTGCTGCCCTCCCTGAATCGCTGCTGTCCTGAAGCTCTATCTAAAACTGCTACTGATCTCTACTTCTCCTTTGCCTGAACTGAACTGATAAAACAGTAGTTCCTGCTGCAAATATTGTAACAGGATTTAAAAGAAGACCAAAATGGAATCAACAATAGAGTGTCTGCAAAAAGCAAGAGATTTAGAAGACAAAATCACCCGATCATCCAACTGGGGTTTTGGGGCATTGCCAAAGAAAGAAGGAAAGGAATTAGATTTTGAGGAAGGCACCAATTGATTTTGGCAAAAAAATATTGGACTGCCTTAACTGCTTTACTTGGATCTTTTGAACAAGATGATTTACCATCACGCAAGATGGACCCAAAGGGGAAAAAATAGAAACAAGACAAGATGATGCCCACATGTGGAATATATGTATGGCACCAGATTGGTCTAGCATTTGATTTAAACCGAAGGTTTTAAAACAACTCGGAACAACCGGAAAAACAGAGGTAGAAAAGAAAGGCCACGGTTGCTTCTTCCCTGGTCAGAATTCCAACTCAAGAAACCACCATTACAAAATAAAAGAATATAAAAGAGGGATAAGGAAAAACATCATGCATGGGCATGCATGAGGCATGATGTCGTTGTAAAAACAACTCTAATCCCCATGGACAATTGAATTATGCCATAGAAGGAACCATTCAAGTGCTCTCATGACTCCATCCCACCAATTGGGCATGTTTGAATTAAGAGGGCCAAGAGTAGTTTGTGTCTTCCACTATAATTTGATAGGACCCCTTCAATTCAAATAGACCCACAAATAGAATAAAGCCATGAGAAAACATAAAAGGGCTTCTACCCCTACATAGCATGCAAAGTGAGCCATGTGGGCTCCCATACTCCATATTGTGAAAACAATATGGGATCATGTATGGAGGCATGTAGAAATATAATTGGATCCACTCTAAATCATATGTGCTAGATTTAAATACCAAAGAGAATTGCATTTGTTCATATTATATAGGATGGTGGGATTTGGATGATGCCAAAAGAAAGGTGGTGGAGTTTGAAAAGATATGCCCCAACTCAACTTGGGCATCAAGCAATGTATCAAGAAACAACTACAATTTATGAAGAGGCAAATACAATTAATAAGGCAAGTGCAATATGAGGAGAAGAACCAATGAAAAGGGTTTTAATATGATGCTCAAATGCAATGTGGCATGGTGACATGAGCATGATATAATTATGATGCAACAATTATATGTAGGAAGGTAGCATTTTATTATTACACCATGTAGCATTACATATGTTAGACAGATGGGATGCTACAATAGTCATACGTGCTCGCAATGAGAACTTGCACACCATCTTTTGTCCTGCCAGCCCATTTGCAGCGGGGCCTCAAGGGAACTACTGGCAATTAAGGTGCTCCTTTTAATAGAGCACCGACGCAAAGCATTAACACTCCGTGAACACATGTGATCCTCACAACAAAGCCATTCCCTCCGGTTATCCCGATTTCTGTCACTTCGGGGCCATTGGTTCTAGACAACAACGTGTGTATACAACTTGTAGATAAGACAAAAAACAATACTATCATAATGAATCAATAACATGTTCAGATCTGAAATCATGGCACTCGAGCCCTAGTGACAAGCATTAAGCTCAACAAGTTGCAACAAAGTCATAAAGCACTAATAAAAGATACTAGGCACCATGCCCTAACAATCTGATGCCATTACATGAGCGATCTCATCCAATCCCTACCATCCCCATAGCCTACAGCGGGGGATTACTCACTCATAGATGGGGGAAACATGGATGGTCAATGGAGAAGCGATGGTGATGATGATGGCGATGATCTCCTCCAATTCCCCGTCCCGGCAGGGTGCCAGAACGGAGTTTCTGGTGCTGTTTCGTGGAATCTGGTGGTGGCGGCAGAGCGGAACTCCTTCTGAAAAACGTCGAACCCCCCGAAGTTTTTAGGTCAAAAGGCTCCTTATAGGCGAATAGAGAGGCCGAGGGGGTGCCTGGGGGGCCCACACCACCCCCTGGCGCGGCCTGGCTTGGCCCGCGCCACCAGGTGGTGTGGCCACCCCTGGCTCTTCTCCGTCTCGTATTCTGGCTCCTGGAGTCTTCGGGTGAAATAGGATTTTTGGCATATTTTCCGGGATTTTTCCTGAAAGTTGATTTTCTGCACAAAAAGTAGACACCAAGGCAATTCTACTGAAAACAGCGTCAGTCCGCGTTAGTTGCATCCAAATCACACAAGTTTAGAGGAGAAACAATAGCAAAAGTGTTCGGAAAAGTAGATACGTTTTGGACGTATCAGTCATTATTCTCAAGTCACTTGAGAATAGATGACTAGGTGTTGAAGAAGAGTTGTGAGTATACCAAATTAGGTAAATCCCTAGTAATATGAATCATCTAGCTTGATCATGAGAAATCAAGCTAGGGTATGACGAAGTATATAACATAAGTTTTATGGAGTAGTTGGAGGCATAGTAGTTTAATCAAGGTAATACAAGAACAAACTTGTATTGTGGAGAGTAGTACCATACTTATTCTAGAGGATTGTTACCACATGTGATGTATAGAGAGAACTATAATCTTGCAAGCCTTGTAAGTAGATGTAAGGCTAATATAAAGGAGTTAATAGATGGAGTTAAAAGTAGCTACATTGATGGATTCATTAGAGGTATTTAAGAAATGAAAGTTATATACTAGAGTAATAATGGGGAGTGAGTATTGTTGAAATGGCATGACCATGTCATCATATGATGATGGATATGGTGGAGTTAGATAATTGTCTTATTCAGGAAGATGTGATCTTTGTGAATAAGATAAGAGAGATATATAGGGAATATTTAGGAAAGGAATTCCTTATCTAAAGATAACCTTAGTGAGGTATTAAGGTAAGGATTCTTTAGAAGCCTTACCCAAGATCATATCAAACCATGAAAGAACCATGTCTACCTCTTTGTTAAAACATTAGAATAAAAAGGGTAGTTAAATCAATTCCTGTTTTAGGCAACCAAGGGATAGTATCTCTTAGTCAAATGAAATGGCTAAGAGATAAGTAGAATACCAGTTGAGAGTGTATTGATGGAAGCCTTGTTCACCTTATTGTCTTAAACCCTAATTTATAATCAATTTGTTAAATGAAAGAATCTTTCATAAAGTTATGGATATCTTTATACATAATAACAAATACAGAGGCAAGGGTTATAATTCCTTTATACAATAATATTTATAACTTACAAAATCTCTGGATATTTAAACCCTTGCAGAAATCAAATTTGAAATGAATTTTTAAATAGAAAAGAAAATAGATAATAGAAACTGGATAAAGAAAAAAATTAGAGCAATCATCAGACTTGGCCCACGGCCCATTTCCGCATCGCTACCCGTCGCTCGCGTGCGCTAGCCGCCATGTTTCACTCGCCTCGCCACGGCCCAGCAGCAGCCCGGCCTAGATACCGGTTCGCCGTCGTCACTTCCACGCACACGCACTGCTCGCTGGAGGACCTCACCACCGCTCGATGCCGTCCACCGTCGTCAGCAGAATTGGACCGCCGCGATGCTCGCCAACGCCCTAGACCTCGTTGATAAGATCGGCCATGTCAATCTCTATCCTCCGGTACCAGTATTATCCTCTCTCGCCCTCTAGAGCAAATCCATTCTTCCACCGAAACACTAGCCACCGCTCGTCGTTGTTCCGGCCATCTCTGACCGCCTCTCGCCTAGCCATAGCCACCACTGGAAACGCCGGCGTGTACTCATTCGTATCCAACAAGTCCCATAAGCAGGCGTGCCACGAGCGGCGCGGAATCGAGCCCGGAGTATTGTCAGCCACCGCGGCCATTACCGGCGATTCACCGTCACCGGTCTTCCCCATGCCTCGCCGATCATCCCATCAACATCCTGGTGATCCAACGGTGCTCAAGCACTTGTTCAATCTCTTCCTCTCACCCTAGACTATCACTGCGTCATGTACCGTCGTCGGCCGCCACAGAAGTTGGTTGCCGGAGTACCTCCGGTGACGAAAACGGGGCGGCCACACCACTATTAGGTTCGCCTCAGCCTCCTCGTTCCAACGCAACCCTCCATAGCCGCGCGCATGCACCCAATCGGCTGATCAATCTTCGATCTGTGAGAGTCAGCTCGTGCTGACGTCATGATGACGTCGTGCTCTCATCATTCCTTGCCTAGTCAGTAGGTGACATGGGTATACCCTACAGGTACTTGAGCTTGGTATATACGGTCCAAATATGTACAGGCCCACGGTGTCTCCAAGGCCCAAACAAGGGACTCGAGTGGCCTATGGACTCTCGATTGCTTGAAGAACAAGAAGAAGTTAAAGATAGAAAGTTTGAAGGGGAAAAACCCTAACTTGTAACCGACTCGACCTACTACCCGAGACCTAGCCTATCTATATAAAGGCTAGGAGGGGGCGGCGAGGAGGACACACGCAACCCTAGTTTCCACAACCCTCGCCAGATTGCATCTGCGCACCATTGTAACTTTCGACTCCTTTGATAATTCCACGAGCAGACAAGCAGGAGTAGGGACCTCTACGAGGCCTGAACCTGGGTAAATCCTTTGTCCCCCGTGTGCTTGTTTGCTAGCCGATAGATGTCTCCAGCGCTCCCTCCTTCTCCAAAACCCAAGTCCATAACAATGGGCATTGATGAGTTAAACCCTCGTCAATTGGCGCCGTCTATGGGAATTGGGAGTGCGGATGTTGCGGCTTCTTCGGCCCCATCAACTGCGATCTACAACTCCGCAACAGCAGAGATTCGCCAGCTCTTCAGTGCCTTCGACTTCATCATCCACACGCTGGCCACCCGCCCGGCCTTCGAGTCTGCGGGCGACGGAATCAACCTGGCGATTGGGAGCTTCCGCTTCCAAGTTGGTCAGATGGGCACGCTTTGCATGCCTGATCAACCGACAACACCGGCGATTGCCCCGGCATCGTGGTTCCCTCCATCGATCGGCACCCTCAGCAAGCTCAACGCCCCGGTGGCAGTCAAGAATACGATCAGCGACAGCAGTCGCGATTCCGATCTGAGCGATCTGGCCACTGAAGATGGAACCTACGGTTCCGGATCTGAAAGTTGTGGAAGCAACAACTTCCCCAATCACTTCATGTGCGCCGTCATCAACGCAGGCGACACCTCCGCCAATCGCGACAACGGTGATAACACCGGTAACGGCACCGATCCACCCAACACCGGCAATGGTGGCAACGGCGGTAACGGAGGCAAGTGCTCCCGTCAACAACGGAGGAGCAGTCGAACCTCCCAGCATAATCAATGAGCAAACCGGCGAACGCGTCGTAATCAAGCTCAACGAGCAAGAGTGGGATCGCTGCCGCGAAGCCCTACGGGGCACACCTCTACCCTTTGGGTCCCTGCAGGAACTGCTGATCGGCTATCACTAGCTCCTGAAGGAAGAATTCAAGCGCCAACTGCAAACAATCGCGCAACTTGAGGCGCATAAAAAGGCAGCGGACGAATCGAGCCTTCGTCGCGCTGGGCTCTCCTCCTATGGAGGATCCTCCTCAAGGGGCAACGAGCACCTCGCCAAGAAGAGGCAATCGTGGATGGCTCATCTTACCGAGCAAGAGCGCATAGAAGCCGCAAAAGTCCTCGACTTCGGCTCTATGACAGTCGACACGAGAGGCAACGTGGTTCTCAGGACGCCGCAGGCTGTGGTGACGGCAGCCACCATGTACCTCCTCAATAATCAGCCGCCAGCTGGAGATCCTCGAACTGCCATGCACCGATGTACGATCGCGGGCTTGGGATTAATTGAGGCCGCCCTCGACAAGGAGCCAACACCAGACCCAAAAAAGGGCAAAGCGCTAGCAAAGCGCCACTTGTCACCCTCATCCAGCGACGAGAGTCACGACCTGTCTCGGCGCCGCCGCTCACGGCGACATGACCGTGACTACGATGCGCGCGACGACCTCACACAGCGCAAGATCGACAAGTCAAGGGCACACCGTGCTCGGTCGACTGACACGGAAGAGGAAGATGGGGAGCTCTGCAGCGCCAGATGCTTCAGCAGATCCATCAGGCAGAAACGAATGCCTAAAGGGTTTAAACTCCCATCGGAGAACCCGAAATTTGACGGTCTGCAGGACCCCAAGATCTGGCTGGAGGACCACATCTCCTCCGTCAGGCTCCACGGAGGCAGTCGAAGTACTGCCATGCAATGCTTGCAGCTATAGCTGCAGGGCGCCGCCCGAGCATGGCTCAATAACCTCCCACGCGGATCCATTCGCAGTTGGGATGAGCTGGTTTACAGCTTCGTGCACAACTTTAAGGGCACGTACAAGCGGCCCGCATCAATCGAAGAGCTGAGATACTGCCAACAAAGATCTGGCGAATCGCTGAGCTCCTACATCTAAAGGTGGTCCATCATCAAGAACTCCGCGGAGAACATCTTAGAAGACCGCGCGATTGATGCATTCAACGGTGGTGTCCGCCGCCTAGAGCTCAGGGAGGAGCTGGGCCACTCAAAGCCCCAGACCATCGACCACCTGATGGAAATCGCGAATCGGTGGGCCGATGGAGAAGATTCGGTGAAGAATCACGCTCACTCCAACGAGGAGGCGGAACTCGAACGCACACGCGACCGCCGAGGCAAGCGCCGCATGCGCATCTACGATGATCGCGACGACGTCAACATGGTCGCAGCCGGCTACGCCGATAGACGCGACGATAACCGCAACAGCGGATACCGTAGCGGCGGATACCACGACTCCGGGAAAACCACGCAAGTATGGCAACGCCGCACTCGCGATGAGGCACCGGCGACCTCCATCGAGGACAAGCTGTCCAGGCCAGGCACGGTACACTTCTACATCGACAAGCATGATGGCAAGAGAAAGTCCAGCCACCTCCTCAAAGACTGCCGCGAGTTCCTCAAGCTACACGAGGGATTGGTTCGGATGAACCGCAATGTAGTCGAAAGAGGCTACGGAGCCGCTCCAGGCGCCGTAGCACATGGTGCACCACCACCACCACCTAGGCCACCCCCGAACAGAGCCGCACCGGACCAGCACCATGGAGGAGAACCGTACCCACGGGCCATGGGTACCATGATGATCTAAAAAGGACGCCCCTCCAACAGGGTGCAGAAGGCCATCACTCGCCAAGTCAACTTGGCCACGCACTCGCCACCATCCACCACTGAGTACCTCAGTGGGAGCGAGTCGTGCATCACCTTCGACAAACGCGACCACCCACCTCAGATACCTCGTCCAGGTCATTGCCCCCTCGTACTCGAGGCGCAAATTGGAGGTTTCGACATGAGTCGCGTCTTCATGGACGGCGGAAGCGGCATCAACCTCATATTTGCGAGTACCTTGCGAGCGATGAGGATCCCTCTAACCTGCCTGGAGGCATCGGACACAACGTTCCACGGCATCGTCCCAGGGAAAGGCGTATACCCCCTGGGCAAAATCAACCTCAACGACATCTTCGGCACGACGAAGAACTTCCGGCGCGAGCGCATTGAATTCGAGGTCGTCAACTGGCCCTCACAATACCATTGCATCCTCGGGCGCGTCGTGTTCGCTAGGTTCATGGCAGTGCCCCACTACGCCTACATGCAGATGAAAATGCCAGGTCCCAACGGCATCATCACGATCAACGGGAGCTTTGAGCGATCTGACAGTTGCGACAGGGAATTCAATAGAATCTCCCAGTCGTTCGGCATGCAGGAAGAACTCGCGAGATTGAAAGAGACGACAGACAACAGTCTGCCTCCCTTGAGCAGGCCAAGCTCACCTGATCTCTCTTTCGACTCATCGGTGCACACAAAGAAAGTGCAGGTCCACCCATCGGATCCGGCCAAGACGGCCCTCATCGCCAACAACTTGAGTCCCGCATAGGAACTCACGCTCGTCGAATTCCTCCGTGAGCACTGGGAAATCTTTGCCTGGTGTCCTGCGGACATGCCAGGAGTTCCCAGGGAATTCGCCGAGCACGCACTCAACGTCAACCCCGACGCAAGGCCAGTCAAGCAAACAATCAGACGACTGTTTGAGCCACGAGCGCAGACAGTCGGAATGGAGATCAATAGACTCCTTGAGGCCAAGTTCATACGCGAGATCAAGGAAAGCACTTGGGTCGCCAATACGGTGCGGGTACCAAAAAAGGACACGGATATCCTGTGGATGTGCGTGGACTTCACTTCTCTGAACAAGCACTGCCCAAAGGATCACTTCCCGCTGCCACGGATCGACCAGATCATCGACTCCACCGCGGGATGCGAGCGTCTCTGCTTCCTCGACGCCTACTCAGGCTATAATCAAATTCGAATGAAGGAGGAAGATCAAGAGAAAACAGCGTTTACAACGCCCTTTGGTGTGTTCTGCTACAACACAATGCCCTTCGGGCTAAAAAACGCAGGAGCCACCTACCAGCGGTGCATGCAGGCTTGCCGCAAGGAACAACTGGGTCGCAACATCCAAGTTTATGTCGACGACATAGTAATCAAGACCAAGGAGGAAGCCTCTCTAATCGACGATTTGCGCGAAACCTTCGCCAACCTCGACCGCTACCATATCAAGCTCAATCCGGACAAATGCGCCTTCGGTGTACCATCTGGACAGCTACTCGGGTATGTCATCTCCGCGAGGGGAGTCGAGGCGAACCCGAAGAAGATAAAAGCCATACTGGCCATGGATAAGCCGAAGAACATAAGAGGCGTCCAGCAACTGGCCAGACGAATCGCGGCCCTCAGTCGATTTATCAGTCGAATGGGTGAAAAGGCACTGCCCTTCTACCAGCTCCTCCGCAAAGCTGAAAAATTCGAGTGGACCAATGAAGCACAAGATGCATTCGAAGATCTCAAGCGCCTGCTATCCACTTCGCCAGTGCTGGTGACTCCACGAGAAAGGGAACCACTGTTGCTGTACATCTCCGCCACCAACCAGGTGGTCAGCACAGTGCTCGTCGTCGAGCGGGCTGAGGAAAACAAGGTCCATGGCGTACAACGCCCGGTATACTACCTTAGTGAGGTCCTCATGCCAACAAAATAGCGGTACCCGCACTACCAGAAGCTGGCGTACGGCGTCTTTATGACCGCCCGGCGACTGCGCCACTACTTACAGGAACACCCAACCGTGGTAGTCAGCGACGCCCCGTTGGGACATATCCTCAATAACCCTGACGCTACGGGGCGAGTCGCGCTTTGGGGAATAGAACTGTCTCCACGAGACATCACATACGAAAAGTGCGACGCAATCAAGTCGCAAGTTCTCCCTGACTTCCTCGTACACTGGATGGAGAACCAACTCCCGGATAAGCCAGATATGTCCTACCTCTGGACAATGCACTTCGATGGGTCCAAGCGGAAAGACGGAGCAGGCGCAGGTGTCATACTGACGTCACCTCAAGGGGACAAGCTGAAGTATATCCTGTGAATGCAGTTCACAACCTCAAACAACGAGGCTGAATACAAGGCCCTGTTGCATGGGATGAGGATGGCAAGAGCTTGCGGCGCCAACAGGCTCATCATATATGGCGACTCCAAGTTGGTCGTCAACCAAACAATGTACGAGTGCGACGCACTGAACGACAACATGATCGCGTACCGCGACCTCTACGACACACTCGAAGGAGACTTCGATGGTTGCGAGTTGCGACACGTAGGTCGCGAAAGCAACGAGGAGGCGGACGCACTCGCCAACATAGGCTCTCCCTACGCCCCCATACCACCTGGGGTATTTCTCGAGCGCATATGCGAACGCTCCATCAAGCCAAAGGACGCAGAGAAGAAAACAAGCGCAGCAACGGACTCGGGGGCTATGCCACCCAATGAGCCAATGGCACTCGATGACTTGGAGCTGGACACAGGACTTGAGGGACCAATGAGCGTCATGATGATCGAGCAACTTGGACGCAGCCGTACATTACGTACCTCCTCAGCAAGAGACTATCGTACGACCCGACAGATGCACGGCACATCGCGCGGCGCTCCAAGGCATTCGCCGTTATCAACGGCGAACTGTATAAACGCAACATCACAGGAGTGCTACAACGATGCGTCTCCATGGCCGATGGAAGAGCAGTTCTCCTCGACATCCATGAAGGGACTTGCGGGCACCACGCCGGCAGTCGCGCCCTCGTTGCCAAAGCTCTATGAGCTGGATTTTACTGGCCCACGGCCATGCGCGACACCAAGGACATAGTCCAAAAATGCAATGCTTGCCAGCGATTCCCGGACAAGCCACACGCACCAGGCGTAGAGCTACGGCCTATTCCATTGGCCTGGCCCTTCCCACAGTGGGGGCTCGACATGGTTGGCAAGCTTCCAAGGTCCTCGCGCGTAGGTTACGTCTACCTCTTGGTTGCAGTCGACAAATTCACCAAGTGGATCGAGGCCATGCCGGTGACCAACCAATCCGCGCACAACGCAGTCAAGTTCTTCAAGTCCATCGTCTACAGCTTCGGCGTGCCGCACAACATCATCACCGACAACAAGACGAACTTCACATCCAAGGAGTTCCAAGAATTCTGCGAGAACCTGGGGATCAACATCAGCTACGCCTCAGTAGCGCATCCATAGACCAACGGCCAGGTGGAAAAAGCAAACGGGCTCGTCTGCAGCGGCATCAAGAAGCGACTCCTCCAACCACTCGAACAAGCCGTGGGTTGCTGGCCAGATGAGCTGCAATCCATACTCTGGAGCCTACGTACAACTCCAAACAGCGCCACGGGCTACACGCCATTCTTTATGGTGCACGGAGCAGAAGCAGTACTACCCGCCGAAGTATGGTACAAGGCGCCGCGCTTGGTCGCTTACATCGAACAAGAGTCATCCCTTGCACTCGAAGACTCTGTCGACCTCCTTGACGAAGCAAGAGAAATCGCCGCAGAAAGATCCACGATCTACCAGCAGAACCTGCGCAACTACCACAGTAGAAGGCTTCGCCCCAGATCCTTTGTCGAAGGTGACCTGGTCCTGCGACTGAAGTAGCAGGGGCATCTCAAGCTCGAGTCCCACTGGGAAGGACCGTACGTGATTACAGAAGTAATCTCAGGTGGCGCCTATCGCCTTCAAGATTTAGAGACAGGAGTCGCATACTCCAACCCTTGGAACGTCGCACAACTGCAACGCTTCTACCCCTAGTCGTTTTTTTACTTTTACATCGCAAATAAGGCTACTCAGCCAAGGCTACTTAGCCACACATTGTACCTCTCACTGTTCTTTGAATAAATAAAAGCTAAGTGCCCCAAAACTCTGTGTTCTCCTTCACTTTGTCAATTTTTATACTCGGGGGCTGCGCCACCCTACATACATCTGTTCTTCGAACCAAAAACACGATATCCTGAGTAGCTGGCACATCAATCGAAGCCCTTAACACAAACTCAACCTAGCTGCAACACACCTGATAGGTTGACAAGGGACCGAGATAAAAGATGGCCAGGCTAACGAAAAGGACTCGCATAGTGCAACGCACCTTCACGCTCACAAAGCTCTTTATACACATACGACAACAAATTATTTACAAGACCTATATGAACTTTACAACACAAGTACACTTATGTGCATCATACAAAAAAGGCTACTACGGCAGCAGAAGAATGTTGGTTTGTTCCTCAAAGAAGTCGACGATCTCTTCTGCTGGGCGGTCCACCGCCTGGTAGTGCGGCACCATATTCCAAGCAGAACCTGCTGGGGGTGCTGGTGGCCCAGATGTAACTGCGGCGACATCTACGTCAGCCCTGTGCAATCGCACCATTGAGAGAGCAGCCTTGGCACCCGCCACCAACTGTTGCCTCACGCATTCGCGAACCGCGGACAGATCTTGAAATTTGGCAAGAAGGGCCAACAGGCTTGATGGAGTATCATCCAGCGGGATCATCGCCCGACACATGTTCTTCAAGCATGACTACGACTTCTTCAGGAAGAGCAGCACTCGTGATGCGCGATCCTGCAGGGTCGCCAGCGTAGTCGCACGATCATGATCCACCCAGAAGTATCCACTCTCTTGAAGCTGCTCCTGGGTGAGATCATGCAGGCGAATGGCAATTCTATCTTTCTCCTCCTGCGGATGACGTGCGCTAACAACTACACGAAGCAACACCAGCAGCATGAGTACAACATACCACAGCGAGTGACTACAAAGGAAAAGATGAGGATAAGCAAACTAACACTTGAATTGGTCGCCCAGCTGCGCCACCTCGCCAAGCAGATATTGCTCTCGGGCGATGGCTTTTTCTGCCTTCGACTTCCACACGTCCGCACTACCGCGGATCACGGGCAACTCACACTCCAGCTGCTTCACGCGATCACGAAGTCACGAAAGCAAAGACAGCTCCTCTACCCTAGAGCGCGGTGGTGCCACGGTATCATCAAGAGTTGGCGAGTCCTAGTTTCCCCTCATAGGATCGCTTGATGTACCCTACCACAAGTCAAGATATAAGCAAAATAAGACGACCAAATCAACACAAAGACAAAAGGGTCAGATGCATTCAAGACCGGCATAAGTATCAACAGACACACTCGCCAGCAGGCATGTTCTTAAACAAAAGGACGATTAATCAACTATTACAAAAGCTAACTACGGAGCAGCTGGCTTCTTCGACTTCGATGACTTCGGGGGCTTCATCAAGTCTGTGGCAATATCAGACGCCACTGACTTTCCGCCGGCCCCTGAGGCCGAAGCCTTCGCCGCCTTCTTGGCACATTGGAGCTCCTCCGAGTACTTCACAACAGTATTTATCAAGTGATGCCCATATTTTCCACAGGTAGTCGCGAAAGGAGCGAAGACTACTTGTTGACCGTCTGCGCCAACAGGCATCACCTTCGACACCACAGAGGGATCGATCTCGACTCCGTGGGCCTGCACCATGGCGAGTGACATAGACGCGCCAGCCGCACAGAGGGAGTTCTTATAGGTGGAAGGCACACCCCCTGCGAGCGACTCCACCAGCTCGTCCATATTATCGATCAGCTCCGCCTTCGGCATCAACTCCTCCCAGAGGCGACTGAGGGCGACCTTGGTCTTGGAAAGTATTCTTGGAAGGCGGCGCTACGGTCTTCGACTGCAGACACCGCACCTGCCAGAGCGTCATCGCGACGAAGGGCCTGCGGGTCAAAGCTCAAATCGCCAGCATCTGTACATGAACCCACACATGGATCAAAACTTCAGCGTCACCAGCAAAAACATTAGATGCAGAGAAGGACAACAATATCCACAAGCAAAGGTACCTGAGAGAGCCTTAGCGACTGAGAACAGTTGTTCTTCGAACAACTTTTCCCTGGCCGCAAAGGAGGCACGTAGATCCTCTTCACGCTTCCGCGCCTCGTCACGCGCTGCGATTGCCTCGTCGCGACCCTTCACAGCCGCGGCCAGTGTCTTCTCCAAGGAGGCGACGTTACACAATAAGGCGTTATGTTTAGCTACACGGCAATCGAAAGTTGATTATCAGTCGACTACACCAAAAAGAGAAGATGAAGAAGAATAAGTGTAGAACACTCACTTTCAACCACGCGGTGACGCGTCTCCAGCATTGCATGCTGGCGGCCCATGGCCATCACTTGCTCTGCCAAGTGTGCGGCTTCCTTTACAAGGAGCTATCGCACAACCAAGGAATCAGCAGAGGCAACAGATAACGTCGACTAAAGCACTACCAAAGGAGGAAACAACTAGACTTGCATGGTCCTCCAATGACTCCGAACATGTCTGCTGTGCCATCATCCGGGCAACCATTCGATGCTCCCCTACATGAGGAGAGCTCGACGAATTGTGCCCGGAGTGGGCCGCCACCGGAGGGGAAGGAGCGCGCTCAACCTCTTCCTTGGCCATTGAGGTTGCGACTCCCGATTCCTTCAAAAACTCGACATCGCCAGAAGATGACGACGCCTCTTGACTACAAGACAAAATCCACATTGAGAAAGGGAAAACTCCAGGGCAAAGCCAACAAAAAGAAAACAGAAAAGAACAAATTAACTCGAAATCTTACCAGTCGAACTTGTCAAAATCAAATGTGGCCTCCACCGACTCCGACAAAGACTCCTTAGGCAATCACATCTTCTTGCGAGAAGATGGTGCCACAGCTCTCACAGGAACAGCGGGAATTGGCGACTCCACGCCAACAACCATGCCTTCTAGAGTCGAAGCAGACGACGCGTCGGAATCGTTGCTGCGCGAACGCTTGCGAGTATCCGGGCTCTCGGACTCGGGGGCTTCCTCTTCCAAATCAGAAGGGACAGTCGACTCGGACTCGTCCTCTTCCAAAGCTTCGCGAGGAATAATCCCCTTAGGAAGAGGGGGCATACAAGGTGACACTGCCCAATCCTGCGTACAAACAGCGAACATCAGCAAAAAGAACAAGTAAGCAATAGAAAAGCATCCTAGAAAATAAGCTACTGCGTAGCACAACTGTACCTCAGGAGGAGGATTCGAAGCATCAAAAGGAGGAACAACTGGCTCACTCGGAAGCACATCCTTGCCAGTGTACTTCGTGACCAGTCGAACCCTCTTATCCACCTCACTCGCGGACATGCCATCGGCAGACACGTGAGTGGCATCATCAGCACCAGCCCATTGGAACATGGGATGAACTCTGGCTTGAAGGGGTTGGACGCGACGGCGCAGCCAGGTTCGGATAAGGGTGCATCCTCCCTCTTCTGCGCCTATGTGATTCTCGAGGTCGCAAACGCGTTGATACAACACGTCTATCTCCGCAAGTGCGCTAGGCATAACTACGTTCTTCCAGGAACGCATCTTCTTGCAGGGAGTCGCGGGATCGAAGGGCGCGAGTCCAAAGTGCTCATCTTTGGACTTCTGATCGCATACATAGAATCATTTGTCCCTCCATCCCTGGACGGACTTGGTGAGCTTGATGTCGAAGTAGGTGGCGGATGGGTCGACGTGGATTCCGCAACCACCTACTTCATAAACTAAAGAGCCAGATGAGGACTGACGCTTCAATTTAAATATGCGCTTGAAAATACCAAAGTGTGGCTCGATTCCGAGCCAGCAATCGCAAAGAGTGATGAAGCAGGTGATGTGGAGGATCGAATTTGGGGACAACTGATGGATCTGGAGCCTGTAGAAACAAAGAAGACCCCTAAGAAAGGGGTGGAGAGGCAAGGAAAGACCGCGAATAACGAATGCAAGAAACATCACTCGAAAACCAGCGGGAGGAGCAGGAATGGTCTCACCGCTGGGGACGCGCATCGGCGACTGCTGCGGAGATAACTCCGTCTTGGCGAAGAAGACGGAGATCCGACGCCTTGATGATGGAAGGGCGCCATGCACCATTTATCACACGGGTGCCCGCGACCTTCTTCTTCCCGCCGGCAACGGCGCTGGTGCCCGCAGCAGCGGAGCCACCCTTCTTCTTCGTCGCGGCGACGGTGGCCACGGAATCAGCAACAACGCCTCCTTTCTTCTTCCCCATTGAATGACAGCAATGCGAGCGCAGAAAGTAGCTCGGAAACGAGCGGAGGTGGTCTAGCGTTGTGGAGGAAACGAGCGCAAGAAAAAGCAGAAGAGCAGTAGTAATGGCGATGGCAGCAAGGAAGAAAGAGCGCAGATGGGAAATTACCGCCGTAGCATCGCTACTTAACCCCTAGAAGATGCAATCCAATGGCTCAGAAAAACCCTACTGGACGCGTGTCACACATCGTGTTGGACACATGGAGAAGGGGAAGCGCGAACCGTCTCTCCACTACTCCCATTAAGAGTGGAAATCGAGGAGGCGCAGTTAAAATAAAGATTACGCACGCCGAGTCAAATCAAAGTCAGAAAGTGGGACCCACTGCTCGTCACGTCCCATCAAACTCGCTCACGTGGGCAACTGAGGTCATACAAGCGTCAGCACTGACATCATCAAACCTACGCAGTGGAAAAATTCGACTACTTTTGTCCTTGCTGGAGTGTTCGACTCCACCAAGCACTCGAGGGCTACTCCCATAGGGAGCGCTGGCCGCGCACCCTACGATTTTATTTTCTTATTGTAGGAACAAGGACAATCAAAAGCAAACCCAAACCATTCGAAATACGATTCGACTATGGACATGGGTTACTCCCATAGGGAGCGCTGGAAAAATTCGACTGAAACAAGCAAACAAAAGATGACAGCAGTCGCAAAAGTTATTTAGTCCCTGCCTGAGTCTTCGACTCAACCAGGCACTCGGGGGCTACTCCCATAGGGAGCGCTGGTCGCGCACCCTATGATTATTTATACAGAAAACTGTGTGTTGATAACATCCGCACTCGAAGCTCATGGCGACACCGCCTCATAATTTTCCCTACAAAGAGACTGCGTCTCCTGGGTCACCCGAATCGTCTCCGCGATGATAAAATTCGGATGCCGTGCTTACAGCGTGAAGGTAAGACCTGAATAAGGCCTGGCAACGCATTTAGCTGCGCACTACCAGAAATGTATCCGTGCCTACAGGTACGATGAACATGCCTTGACGGACGCGTCGAGTGCTCACACCCATATAACTGGAATTTGACTCCTGTAAGACCTCCGCGGCCTGAGTCGAATTACACCATCACTTTTCCCGATGCGAGTCCGGGGACTCGAGTTCGAGTAGATTACGATGTTTCACCCTAAGGTGGTTAACTGATACCGATACTTCGGTTATATCAGGAACGTATATCAACAATCCCTATGACACAAATAAAAGCAGTCGAAATGCACTCGTTCAGGCACTCGAAGACTTCAAAAAGTCCCCAGTCGAATATGTGATTCCACCAGGTACTCGGGGGCTACTGACATGGGTATACCCTACAGGTACTCGAGCTTGGTATATACGGTCCAAATACATACAGGCCCACGGTGTCACCAAGGCCCAAACAAGGGACCCGAGTGGCCTACGGACTCTCGATTGCTTGAAGAACAAGAAGAAGTTAAAGATAGAAAGTTTGAAGGGGAAAAACCCTAACTTGTAACCGACTCGACCTGCTACCCGAGACCTAGCCTATCTATATAAAGGCTAGGAGGGGGCGGCGAGAAGGACACACGCAACCCTAGTTTCCACAACCCTCGCCAGATTGCATCTGCGCACCATTGTAACTTTCGACTCCTTTGATAATTCCACGAGCAGACAAGCAGGAGTAGGGACCTCTACGAGGCCTGAACCTAGGTAAATCCTTTGTCCCCTTTGTGCTTGTTTGCTAGCCGATAGATGTCTCCAGCGCTCCCTCCTTCTCCAAAACCCAAGTCCATAACAATGGACATTGATGAGTTAAACCCTCGTCAGTAGGTTTGACTGGTCCACAACCCATGTGCCGTATGACGTGTCCCTGACCCCACGGGTCAGTAACCCTAAGTAGATTAGGAACCGGTGTGAAAAGTTTTCTCTGTTAGTAAATAGATAAAACAAAATAAGTTCAAATATAAATATATTTTCAGGAATTTAATAAAACGATTAAATCTTATAAATCAATATCTTTTGTTTCATAATTCAGAAAAATGTATATAATATATCAAAATACTTAGAAAAATAAAATCTATAATTTAAATTTATTAACAAACATTATTACGTTAACTATTTAAATAATTATTATTTAATAAAGATTTTATAAGTAATAATAATTTGAAAATTCATATTTCAATATTGGTAAATAAGAAAAATATAAATAATATACCAAAATTCTTATAAAAACAAAATCTACATTTACAAATTTGTTTCAATTATTTTTGTGTCACTTAACTAAGTATTTATTATTTATTTACTATTAATAAAGAAGTAAAATTATAGAAGTCAATCTTATTATTTAAAAATCACAAAAATACATATAATATACCAAAATGATCACAAAAATGAATTCTACGCATTAAAAATATCATATTTCTTAATTAGAGTCAAATACAAGGTAAAGGTCTAATAAATCTTATTTTAGTTCTTTTCTTTTATTTTAATTCATTAAAACTATATAAATGTTTACTATTGCCTTTACCATTATTTGTTTAAAGATTAAAAATGTAATAACTAGTTCGATTTATGTTTAAGTAAAGTCAAAATAGGTCTAACCATTTTAAGTTGTACTTACTAAACTACCATTTAAAATTAAGTAAGTTTTACTCTCCAAAAATATTTTATAAATTATAAAATCATCAAGGTTTGAGTACTAATTCCTTTACAAGTTTGGGAATCCATTTAAAAAGCTAAACAAAGTTTTTAAGTGTTTAACATGATGCCCTTCCCATATTTATAGAAATAAGCATTCATTCCATAATAAGTAAATGATTCTATTCACTTATAAAATCAAGAGAACACCACTTCCATAAAGACATAATACTTTTGTTTCACCTTCATGAAGTGTTAAAAGTATCCACTTGCTAGTGGAATAGTTATTCAAAAATACTAATTGTTTTCTACTCTAATACTTGTAATTAATAAGAAAACCTTAAAGTGTTAGATTTAAGTTTAAATGCTTTTTACTTTGTAAAGTAATATTTTCCTCAAAAGGTTTTCGTTTAAGAAACATTAAAAGTGATCCTTGAAAACTTCCTTAAAAGCTATAATTGATTCTGAATCTTGTTTAAGAAATATTTTAGTTACCATGCCATTTAAGTGCTTTAAATGTTGTAGACTAATTATTGTATTTACATATTGTTTCACACACTCTCACAAGCCGTAACAAGAAGCACATGTGTGAACTGGTATAAAAGTGCAACACATTCCAAAGAACTCATCACAAACTCCAAACCCTAGATCAGATACGACTATGTCGGGGATTCGCGTTTATCAAATTGCATTACATTATTTATGCATCGTTGCATATTGCTTCTTTAAACATTAGTACTTACCGGAACAATGATGCTGTTTACAAAATTTGGATCTTCTAGTGTCTGAAGACAGTGAGTGCATAATCTTGCAATCACAAAAGGCAAGTTCACAACTTGCTCCTATCCTTTGATTATTTTCTATCAAATGCTTGTAACTCAAATGTTGTCATCACCTGCATTTCAAAAAGGACAGAAAATACTATTTTCATAATAATATGATTATGGATTATTTACCAAGTGGTAATAATCTATTGATACAGTTCCAGTGGTAAAGGAACATAATACCTAGGACTTAATCAACCAATGTCGCTAGTGATTCTAGCGCCGTATATTACGCGTCAACCATGAGATTTGGAATGGGACGGAGACGTCCGCTGTATCTTCTTCCTCTCGCATGCATACAGATGACCAGGTCGTGGCTATTATCCTCGTAGCGTGCATTTATTGGTAATTCGTAGAGGATATCAAGCATATGGGTGGGAGCCCTCAACGTCCCATGATAGTTCTGGCATTGACGGTGTGTACTAACCATTGCCGTAATTCAAGATGTGGGCATGGCATACACCAAGGGGACATGCGGGGTCGTGAAGGGGGCAGTGATTGGCTTGGATCTTAGGTTGGGCCTCAAACCATGGAAGTTTGAATGGGGACATACTCCTGGCCGTGCAACAAAGCTTAAGGTCTCTTGTGGGCAAAGTGACGCACCTCTGCAGAGTGTAAGAATTGTGACATGTTACTCCTTGTTCCAGGAAGGAGCTACGAATGCGGCAGGAAAGGAACCCCACGAAGGTTCTGGTCAACCTGTGAAGGTTGTCGGACATAGTTTTCAGAATAAAAGCAACCTTTGAAGAAATGTTTATGTAAATCTGCATTTCCTATGACCTATGGTCTATGGTTGTAGAGATAGTGCATCATACACTCCTTTTTAGTGAACTTGCTGAGTACGCTCATACTTAACCGTACCTTCTTAACCCTTGCTAGGTTCTAAGTTGTTGAAGACGACGTCAACATCAATTTCTGCTCAAGAAACCATCATCGGGAACTCAAGTTCTTCAATAAAGTCTATGAAGTCAAAATATACATTACCTGAAGTGAAGACAAAGTCTCTGTTTAGATAGGAGTAGATACTCTAGCCATAAAACCTACTTCTGTAGGGCATTGCATTAGTAGCAATTGCAAGACAGATAGTTTAGATGCTAGTCTTATTAGCCAGATAGTTCTGAATTATTATTTCTGGTTCTTCCTTGTGAGAAGTTCTTTCTCTCTCTTTAACCTAGAGTGTTCTCTGGATCTTCTGTAAAGAGTCGAGTTATAATGTATAGTCATGTCTTGGACCTGCTATGTTTCTGTTGTACCACTCCGAGGATGTAATACTAGTGAATGGTGTTTCATTGGTGTTATGCCAATGACTATAGTGTACTACATCATTCAGTGGTATGCTAGGTCACCGCAGTTCTTGGAGTTGGGGATGAGCGGTAGTCAAAGGTAGAAGAAGGGGCCTTTATATAGGGCCCCATGAAATGTAGCCATTGGAGCCACTAAACCCGGAGTGTCTGGTAGAAATACCCCGAAAAATCTGTCCTAGACCAGACACTCCGGCCGCAACAACCCGGACATTTTAGTTTGGCTGAGTATCTTAAAAGAATTTGGCAGGAGTCCGGGTAGACTCTAATGGCCTACTGAATGGATACAGCCTCCAGGCGAAAATTCGAGGAAATCCTAGGCTGTACATTCCGGCCGGCACCACCTGGGCATTCTGGCTGGGCCGGATACTCTAGCCAAAACCAGCCAGACAGTCCGGTGAATCTGAGCATTGAACAAAAAAACCTGGAATCCTCTTTAGAACAATCACCTAGAACCCTATTTTCCTTTTGAGGGAGGAACAATATAATAGTATGCTAACAAGATAATTATGCCCTGAAACATTTAGCACACGATTAAAAACCTCCTAGTGTTGTCAACAAACATCAAAACATATGAAGGGAAAAATGCCCTTTAAATCTCCCCTTTTTGGTGTTTGATGATAACCCAAGGATTTGCATAAATGATAAGTAATAAGCATGGCAACAATTAATTTATAAACTATAGAGAGGCTCCCCTAGATGTGTGACCATTTTAAGTTTCCATTTGAATACAAGATCACACAAACTAGGATCAACACCCACTCTAGAGTTTATAAATCAATTAGGTAAGACAAGTTACTAAGATAAAGACTAGACAAATACATAGGCACAACATAGTCTTTAACATGATAGAGATACTGGGTATGAATGTCTTACCAGACACAATGGAGTTCAACACAACATAGTTCACAAACGGATAAAATAAAGAGACAAGCTTCAAAGAGGCAAATCGAATGAACGAGAAGCTTGTGTATCCATGAAAATCCCCGGTAGCAACCTAATATGGGGCTACTTCTCCCCCTTTGGCATCGAGATGCCGAAAAGGGAAAATATCAATACTAAAGCATCCCAAACCGACTCTAGCCACTGAAGTCCTCATCCTCCTTATTGTCCTTGCCTCCATTCTCATCCTTATCATCATCCGCATCCTCATGATGGGTTCGTAGCAGGGACAACAAAAAAAATTCTACCGCAAGAATGAACAAAACCAAGATCTAATCTATGGAAAAGCCAAGATCTAATCTATGAGATAAGGGCAACGAGATAGATCTGTACTACCCCTTGTAGATCCAAAGCCTTGTTCAAGATCGGATCTCATGGTTGATGTAGACGATCACTTTTCGATCTCAAGATCGAGTAAACGATCCTTCCGGCGCCGTGTTCTGGCAGCGCTTCCGCACTCGGTCACATATATGGCTCGATGTAGACGATCCTCTCCCTGTTCCAGCAGGCAGCGGAGGTGGTAGATCTCCACAGAATCCCAACAGCACGACGACGTGGTGGTGGTGGTGGAGAAGAGTTCCTGCAGGGCTTCGCCTAAGCCGCAGCAGGAGGAAGGAGGAGGAGGGAGTGTCGGCTAGGGTTTGGGTGGAAGGAGGCAAAGGGGGGAGGCGCCCTCCCCCTCCTTTATATAGAGGGGGAGGCGGCCTAGGGCTAGCCCCGTTGCCCTCCTAGGGCCGATGCACAAGGGGAGGGGGGAGTTACCTTCCCCCCCCAAGTATTCCCCTTTTCTTTCTTGGTTTTCAAGCAAACTCCATGGAACCTTCCAGAACCTTCCAGAACCTTCCGAAACTGTCTAAAACCTTCTAGAAGCTCCATAGAATACTTCGAAACATTTCCGAAACCCAGAATTTTATCTCCATTATATGAATCTTATTCTCTGGACAATGTTGGATCTCCTCGTGTTGTCCTAGATCCAATCCGAGACTCCGAACAACATTCGGTCTCCAACTCGTATTCCATATCTACCTAAACAACATCGAACCTTAAGTGTGTCACCCTACGGTTCGCGAACTATGCAGACATGATCGAGACTCCCTCCAATCAATAACCAATAGCAGGACCTAGAGATCCATAATGGCTCCCACATATTCAATGATGACTTTGTGATCGATAGAACCATTTACATACGACACCAATTCTCTTTGTCATGTGATACTCTACTTATCCGAGGTTCGATCATCGGTATCTCCATACCTAGTTCAACCTCGTCACCGATATGACATCCCTTGTGACCTAGTCACATGCTTGCAAGCTAATTGGATGACATTCCACCGAGAGGGCCCAGAGCATATATATCTATCATATGGATGGACAAATCCTAGTCTTGATCCATGCGCTTCAACACATACTTTCAGAATACCTAATGTCACCTTTATAACCACCCAGTTACAAAGTGGCGTTTGATGTCATCAAAGCACTCATCCGGTGATGGTGATTAACACGATCGCATGGTCGAAAGATTAGGTTACTATGCATTTGAAAGCTTGTAGCAAAACAAACTTAGTGACTTGATCTTATGCTATGCTTACTATGGGTGTATGTCCATCACATCTTTCTCCTAATGATATGATCTTGTTATTAATAACATCCAATGTCCATGATCAGGAAACCATGATCATCTATTAATCAACAAGCTAGTCTTAACAAGAGGCTTACTAGGACTCTCTTATGTTTACAAAACACACAAGTATTAGTGTTTCCTAATAATACAATTATAGCATGGGATGTAAACATTCATCATAAACAAAAAGAAATAATAATAACCATTTTATTATTGCCTCTTGGTCATATCTCCAACAGTCTCCCACTTGCACTAGAGTCAATAATCTAGATTACATTGTAATGTACCTAACACCCATGGCGTTCTGGTGTTGGTCATGTTTTGCTCTAGGGAGAGGTTTAGTCAACAGATCAGTGTGTACTTTGCAAATCTTTATGTCGCCATCTTGGACATACTCACAAATAGCACGGAAACGTAGCTTGATGTGCTTTAGCTTGTTGTGTGACCTTGGCTCCTGTGCATTGGCTACGACACCCGTGTTGTCACAATAGATGGCCATCGGGTCCAACGCACTAAGAACCACACCAAGCTCAGTAATGAACTCCTTCATCCATATTGCTTCTTGTGCAGCCTCCAAAGCAGCTATGTATTCCGATTCAATTGAAGATTTCGCCACAATGCTTTGCTTAGCACTCCTCCATCTCACTGCAGCACCATTCAAAATAAATACGTATCTAGACTGTGACTTCGAGTCATCTGGATCAGTGTTCCAACTAGCATCGGTGTAACTATTTACAACAAGCTGTTCATCACCTCCGTAAGAAAGAACCATATCCTTAGTCCTATTCAGGTACTTAAGGATATTTTTGACTGCTGTCCAGTGTTCCATTCTAGGATCACTTTGATATCTGCTAGTCAAACTAACAACGTGTGCTATATTCGGTCTTGTACATAGCATGGCATACATGACAGAGCCTATGGCCGAGGCATAGGGGATTTTACTCATCTTATCTCTATCTTCTGTCGTAGCTGGACGTTGAGTCTTACTCAAGGTCTTACCTGGCAACATGGATAAGAACCCTTTCCTGCTTTCTTCCATTCTAAATCTCTTTAGAACCTTGTCTAGGTATGTACTTTGTGAAAGCTCTATTAAGCGTCTTGATCTATCTCTATAAATCTTGATGCCTAAAATGTATGTCGCTTCGCCAAGATCCTTCATTGAAAAACTATTATTCAAATAGGCTTTGACACTTTCAAGAAGTTCTATATCATTCCCAATCAACAATATGTCATCCACATATAGTATTAGGAATGCTACAGAGCTCCCACTCACTTTCTTGTAGATACAAGCTTCTCCATAAGTTTGTATAAATCCAAAGTTTTTGATCACCTTATCAGAATGTTGATTCCAACTCCGGAATGCTTGCTTCAGTCCATAAATGGAGCGCTGAATCTTGCATACCTTGTCAGCATCTTTAGGATCGACAAAACCTTTGGGTTGTACCATATACAACTCTTCCTCAACGTCACCATTAAGGAATGCCATTTTGACATCCATCTGCCAAATCTCATAATCAAAATATGCAGCGATTGCTAACAAAATCCTCACAGACTTTAGCTTTGCTACTAGTGAGAAAGTCTCATCGTAGTCAATTCCTTGAATTTGTTGGAACCCTTTTGCGACAAGTCGAGCTTTATAGGTAGTAACATTACCATCAGCATATGTTTTCCTTTTAAATATCCATTTGTTCTCGACAGCCTTGCGCCATCCGGTAAGTCCACCAAAGTCCATACTTGGTTTTCGTATGTGGATCCCATTTCAGATTTCATGGCTTCTTGCCATTTGTCGGAATCTCGGCTCATCATAGCTTCCTCATATGTCGCAGGATCGTCGATGTTGTCAACCAACATGACATTCAACGCAGGGTCATACCAATCAAGAGTGGCACGAACCCTCATCGACCCGCGAGGTTCAATAGCAACTTCGTTTGAAGTTTCATGATCATCATCATTAGCTTCCTCTCTTATTGGTGCACGCGGCACAGAAACTTCTTCTGGTGTTGCTCTACTCTCAAATTCGATAGAAGGTTCAAAAACCTCTTCGAGTTCTACTTTCCTTCCAGTCACTTCTTTCGAGGGAAACTCCTTCTCAAGAAAGGATCCATTCTTAGCAATGAAAACATTGCCTTCGGATCTATGATAGAAGGTATACCCAATTGTTTCTTTAGGGTATCCTATGAAGACGCATTTTTCCGCTTTGGGTTCAAGCTTGTCGGATTGTAACTTCTTTACATACGCTTCGCAGCCCCAAACTTTAAGGAACGACAACTTAGGTTTGTTACCAAACCATAATTCATACGGTGTCATTTCAACGGATTTAGATGGTGCCCTATTTAAAGTGAATGTGTCTATCTCTAGTGCATAACCCCAAAACGATAATGGTAAATCTGTAAGAGACATCATAGACCGAACCATATCTAAGAGAGTTCGATTACGATGTTCGGACACACCATTACGCTGTGGTGTTCCCGGTGATGTCAATTGCGAAAGTACTCCGTTTTTCTTTAAATGCATTACAAACTCGTAACTTAGATATTCACCTCCGCGGTCAGAACGCAAAAACTTAATCTTCTTGTTACAATGATTTTCTACCTCACTTTGAAATTCCTTAAACTTCTCAAAAGTTTCAGACTTATGTTTCATAAAGTAGACATGCCCATATCTACTCAAGTCATCCGTGAAAGTAAGAACATAATGATATCCACCGAGTGATGCTACGCTCATTGGGCCACACACATCGGTATGTATTATTTCCAATAAGTCTGTAGCTCGCTCCATTATCCCAGAGAATGGAGTCTTAGTCATTTTTACCATTAGACATGCTTCGCATCTTTCAAGTGATTCAAGAAGTCCATCAGAATGGAGTTTATTCATGCGCTTCACTCCAATGTGACCAAGACGACAGTGCCACATGTATGTAGAATTATCATTCGTTTTTATTCGTTTAGCATCTATGTTGTGAACATGTCTATCACTACTATCGAGATTCAATAAGAATAAACCATTCATCTCTGGTGCATTACCATAATAAATATTACTCATATAAATTTAACAACCATTATTCTCAGACTTAAACGAGTAACCGTCTCGCAATAAACAAGATCTAGAAATAATGTTCATGCTTAACGCATGCACCAAATAACAATTATTCAAGTTCAAAACTAATCCTGAAGGTAGATGAAGAGGGAGCGTGCTGATGGAGATCACATCAACCTTGGAGCCATTTCCAACGCGCATCGTCACCTCGTCTCTCGCTAGTCTTTGTTTATTCCGTAGCTTCTGTTTTGAGTTACAAATATGAGCAGCCAAACCAGTATCAAATACCCAAGCACTACTACGATTACTAGTAAGACACACATCACTAACATGTATATCAAATATACCTTTCTTCTTGATGTTGCCGTTCTTCAGATCTGCTAGGTACTTGTTGTAGTTGCGCTTCCAGTGACCTTCACCCTTGCAGTAGAAGCACTCAGTATCAAGCTTAGGACCAGCCTTGGGCTTCTTAGCAGGTGCGGCAGCTTTCTTGCCATCCTTCTTGAAGTTTCCCTTCTTCATAGGCTTGCCATGTTTCTTGAAATTGGTGGTATTATTGACCATCAACACTTGGTGCTCCTTTTTAATCTCCACTTCAATAGTTTTCAGCATGGAGAAGAGTTCATGCAACGTCTTGTTCATGCAATGCATATTGTAGTTCATCACAAAGTTATTGTAACTAGGTGGCAGTGATTAGAGGACACGATGAATCCCCAACGCATTAGGAATCATTATTCCCAATTCTTGGAGCATGTTCGTGTGCCCAGACATTTTGAGCACGTGCTCGCTAACGGAGCTGCCCTCTTCCACTTTATAGTTAAAGAACTTCTCGGAAGCCTCATAGCTCTCCACGGCCGCATGAGTCTCAAAGATCAGCTTGAGCTCATTGATAATCTCAAAAGGGTCGTAGTGCTCAAAGCGCTTCTCAAGCTCCAATTCTAAACCGTACAGGATGGCACACTAAACTATGGAGTAGTGGTTCCGAGTAACATAAACATTTTTCACATCATCAGAAACATCCTCTGTAGGTGGGTCACCGAGCGGTGCATCGAGCACATAGGTCAACTGACCAGCGCTGAGGACAATCCTCAATCCATAGAACCAATCTGTGAAGTTGCTTCCATTGTTTTTCAGCTTTTCTTTCTCTAGGAACACATTAAAATTGATGGAGGGGGTTGCCATGATCTACAACATATTTGCAAAGAGTTTAGACTAAGTTCATGAGAAATTGAGTTCAATTTTAATTATTAAATTAACTAGGTGAACTCCCACTCAAAACAACATCCCTCAAGTTGTCTTAGTGATTACACGAACCAAATCCACTACACCAAGTCCGATCTTCACGAGAGAAGATGTAGTTTCAATGGCGAACAATCAACATGTTCATCATATCATTCGTATGACTCATGCTCTACCTTTCAGTATTCTGTGTTCCGAGACCATGTCTGTACATGCTAGGATCATCAAGGTTAACCTTAGTATCCGCATGTGCAAATCTGGCTTGCACCCGTTGTATGCACACATAGAATCTATCACACCCGATCATCACGAGATGCTTTGAAACGACGAGTCTTAGCATTGGTGCCTACTAAGGACGAACACTTTATTACTTGATATTTAGTGAGAGGGATCATCTTATAATGCTACCGTCTCAATCTAAGCAATACAAGATGCAAAAAGGATTAACATCACATGCAATTCATAATATGTGACATGATATGGCATTTCTTCTTGTGCCTTTGATCTCCATCTTCAAAGAACGAACATGATCTCCATCATCACCAGCGAGGCGTCAAGGTCAGTGGCGCCGCTTCATGGTTGTCCATCACTTAACAGCAACGATTACAACTACTTGGAATAAAGCTATTACATGATGAATAGACACGCAAGTCTTAACAAGAATAAAGGCAACCATTAGGCTCATGTCGGTTGCCATATTACAACAAGGAGCATTGCATACATCAAATATATTCACAATCACATCGTGGCCATATCACATCACATGCCCCTGCAAAAACAAGTTAGACGCCTCTAATTTTCTTTGCATGTTTTACGTGGTTTGGGGCTTCCGTATAAGAACCGATCTTACCTACGAACAGGAACCACAACGCTGATACAAGTGTTGTCAGATGCTAATTGTAAATTGAATCTTAACTATGGTGGGAGAGACACACACCCGCAAAGCCACTTGTGCAATGCAAGTTGCACGTCAAGCGTGGAGCAAGTCTCATGTGCGAGGACATGTAAGGTTAGCCCGAACCGCTTCATCCCACCATTCCGCAAGGTGCAAAGTACATGTGAAGAAAATGACAACAAAAGCATCAACGCCCACAAAACCATTGTGTTGTACTCGTGCAACAGATCTACGCATAGCCACGGCTCTTATACCACCGATGGGTTCATAGCAGGGAAAACAAAAAAATCTACCGCAAGAACAAACAAAACCAAGATCTAATCTATGGAAAAGCCAAGATGTAATCTATGAGATAAGTGCAACGAGATAGATCTGTACTAACCCTTGTAGATCCAAATCCTTGTTCAAGATCGGATCTCGTGGTTGATGTAAACGATCACTTGCCGATCTCAAGATCGAGTAGATGATCCTTACGACGCTGCGTTCCGGCAGCGCTTCCGCACTCGGTCACACTTATGGCTCGATGGAGACGATCCTCTCCCTGTTCCAGCGGGTAGCAGAGGTGGTATATCTCCACGGAATCCCAACAGCATGACGGCATGGTGGTGGTGGTGGAGAAGAGTTCCTACAGGTCTTCGCCAAAGCCGTAGCAGGAGGAAGGGGGAGGAGGGAGTGGCGGCTAGGGTTTGGGTGGAAGGGGGTAAAGGGGGAGGTGCCCCACCCCTCCTTTACATAGAGGGAGAGGTGACCTAGAGCTGGCCCCCTTGCCCTCCTAGGGCCAGCGCACAAGGGGAGGGGGGAGTTACCTTCACCCCCAAGTATTCCCCTTTTCTTTCTTGGTTTTCAAGCAAACTCCGTGGAACCTTCCAGAACCTTCCGAGACTGTCTGAAACCTTCTATAAGCTCCATAGAATACTCTAGAACGTTTCTGAAACCCGGAAATTGATCTCCATTATATGAATCTTATTCTTCGGACAATTCCAGATCTCCTTGTGATGTACTGTATCCAATCTGAGAGTCCAAGCAACATTCGGTCTCCAACTCGTATTCCATATCTACCTAAACAACATCAAACCTTCAGTGTGTCACCCTACGGTTCACAAACTATGTAGACATGATCGAGACTACTCTCTGACCAATAACCAATAGTGGGACCTGGAGATCCATAATGGTGCCCACATATTCAACGATGACTTCGTGATCGATAGAACCATTTACATATGACACCAATTCCCTTTGTCACGTGATGCGCTACTTATCCGAGGTTCGATCATCAGTATCTCCATACCTAGTTCAACCTCGTTACCGATAAGTACTCTTTACTCATTCCGTGATATGACATCCCTTGTTACCTAATCACATGCTTGCAAGCTAATTGGATGACATTCCACCGAGAGGGCCCAAAGCATATCTATCCGTCATATGGAAGGAAAAATCCTAGTCTGGATCCATGCACTTCAACACATACTTTCAGAATACCTAATGCCACCTTTATAACCACCCAGTTATGAAGCGGCGTTTGATATCATCAAAGCACTCATCCGGTGATGGTGATTACACGATCTCATGGTCAAAGGATTAGGTTACTATGCATTTGAAAGCTTGTAACAAAATGAACTTAATAACTTGATCTTATGCTATGCTTACTATGGGTGTATGTCCATCACATCATTCTCCTGACGATATGATCTTGTTATTAATAACATCCAATGTCCATGATCAAGAAACCATGATCATCTATTAATCAACAAGCTAGTATTAACAAAAGGCTTACTAGGGAATCTCTTATGTTTACAAAACACAACAGTACTAGTGTTTCCTAATAATACAATTATAGCATGGGATGTAAACATTCATCATAAACAAAAATATATAATAATAACCATTTTATTATTGCCTCTTGGGCATATCTCCAACACCTCATCCTCAGCATTGTCTGGAGCAGTGTCCTTGCCGTGAGGGCGAGAACAATAGGACACATCCTCAAACAAAGACCAATCCACATGGCCCTGACTCTAGTGACCATAAGAGAGTGTACCATCTAAAACCTGCTGGGAGGAGTCAACGTACATTGGCTGGTTAATCCTTTTGAGCGCCTTCATGACATTTCTATTGGCCTTGCAGGCATCATACTGACCATGGCGTGTGTCGAAATTCTGACACAGGAGTAACTTCTTCCACCAAGAAGTTTTCTTCACCTTTTGATGCACCTCCGCACGAGTGGTGTCAAAGCGGTATGCATTGCTAGCATGCTTCATGCGAGAGCCACGGGTCAAAACTTCCTGCACCTCCTCATACTCATCACCACTATCACCATCATCTTCATCCTCATCCTCAAAGATACCGTGGGACGAGGGATAGCCATGGGGTATTGATACGTCCATAACGTATCTATAATTTTTGATGGTTCTATGCTAATAATATGCTTTTAACACTCCTTTCTATATAAAGTTTATGATTTATTTGGACTAACCTACTAATAGTTGCAAAAGTGCACAATGTTCTTGTTTTACACTTTGATGTGTAGGAATTACCAAGAATACAAGTGGAAACCTTGTTGGAGTCAAATTGGGATTTTTCCAGAAATCTGTCTCAGAACACTTTTTGAAGATGCTCACGTTTTAGGTTGAATACAGCGTCAAACGGAAAACTCTTCAACTACAAAGTTGTTGGAAATTTCATGGCATACAATCTGGATATAAAATTTAGCTGATTACGAGTCCGGACAGGCCCGCTAGGCTCGATTTACTGCAGCCCAAGATGGGGTGATGGGAATCTGAAAAGCTATATAAAGGGAGGAAACCTAATTCGCCCAAGACACCTCCACCCACGAATTTGCAACTGCCAAAGCCACGTTTTTTCCTCCCCCATGAATCGCATCTCCATGGGGGGGGGGGGCTCCCAATAAGCCATGAAGGAAGGGGGCTAAGGGGCGGTGCTCCCCCATGATACTGGCGGCAGGGAAGGAGTCCCCCGCGCCGCCACCGGCGCCGCCGCCTGATACGTTGCAAACGTATCCATAATTTTTTATGTTCTATGCTTGGTTTTATCTACTTTTTTATGTTTTGTCCACACTTTGGAGTACTTTTTATACACTTTCTTGGACTAACCTATTAACAAGAGCCACAGTGCCACTGCCTGTTTTCTGCTGTTTTTGGTTCCAGGAAAGTCAGAAAATGAATATTCTCGGAATTGGACGAGACAAAAGCCAAAGTCAATTTTTCACCGAGGGGGACACGGAGCCAGAGTACGAGACGGAGAGGGGCCAGAGGGCCGCCACACCACATGGCCGCACGGCCAAGCCTGGCCCACGCCAGGGGGTGGTCTGGCCGCCTCGGGCACCCCCTCGACCTCCCCTTTCACCTATAAGATGCCTCCAATACAAAAACCCTAAGGACCCGATCAAAATTCCACGAAAGAGTCTGTAGCTGCCGTTATCTCCATTCCTAGATCAGGAGGGATCTAAAGCTCTTCCCGGCACCCTACCAGAGGGGTGAATTCACCCTGGAGGCCTTCTTCATCACCATGCAAGCCTCCGGTGTGATGCGTGAGTAGTTCATCCTTGGACTACGGGTCCATGTAGTAGCTTGATGGCTGGTTCTTCTCCTTTGTGCTATCATGTTTAGATATTGTGAGCTCCGTTCATGATCAAGATCATCTATTTGTAATCCTACATGTTGTGTTTGCGGGGATCCAATGGATATTTAGATGCTATTTCAGATTGATTATTGATTCTATCATGTCTTTGTTATTTGTGATCTTGCATGCTTTCCGTTGTTAGTAGCTATCTTGTCCAAGTAGATGCTAGTAACTCCAAGAGTTAGTATTTATGCTCGATAGTGGGTTCATGCCTCTAGTAATCTAGTGGGTACTAGATGTGCTGTTGCTACTAGGGAGAAAACAACAATCCTTTGTTCATAGAATAATCATATTGTTTACATTACACACAATGCGTAATGCAATTATCTGTTGCTTGCAACTTAATACTGGAGGGGGTTCGGATGATAACCTGAAGGTGGATTATTAGTCATAGATGCAGTTGGATTACAGTCTATGTATAATGTTGTAATGCCCAATCAAATCTCAAAGGAGTCAAGATGTTTAGTAAATGCATGTATTGCTTTCTCGATGTTTGTCAATTGCCCCGCTGTAATTTGTTCACCCAACATGTCATCTATCTTAAGGAGAGCCACCACTAGTGAACTATGGACCCCGGTCCTTTCTTTTACCATCAATCTATAACTGTTTACTGCTTTCTATTTATTTTCTGCAAACTATTACTTTCTTCCACACAATACGTTTAATCCTTTGTTTTCAGCAAAACCAGTGAGATTGACAACCTCACTGTAAATTGGGGGCAAAGTTCTGTGGTTGTGTTGTGCAGGTTTCCACGTTGCTGCTGGAGCCAGTAGTGCGTCCTGCCAAAGTCCAGCTAGCAACACCTTGGAGGTGTTTCCTTGCTCCTACTAGATTGATAACCTTCGTTTCATAACTGAGGGAAAACTTACCGTTGTGCTCATCATACCTTCCTCTTGGGGTTCCCCAACGAGCTAGATATATTTTGGGCCATCACCGTCACCCTCTTCACCATCTTCACCGCCATCTCCATCACCTAATCCTCCTAGTATGCAGTGGTTCATACTCCACACACCTCTGTGTCCTATGTAAACATGGTATTTGATGCTATAACTTATAATCCTATGATTTATGTCATGTTTGTGTAGTTTCTTTGTTCTTAGATTGAATGGTTGAACATCTTTGGTTCATTAGAGTTGTATGTTGATATGGTACAGTCCTTTGGTGTCCATTATATTTATGCACGCATGGATTAAACATCATAGGGTTTGTAGTATGTGTAAAAGCAAGGGGGAGTTCTGCCGGAGTGACAGAAACCTGAGGACGCGAACCGGAACGTTGCACGTATGGGAGTAAGAGGACCATTAAATTTAAGGCTATGGTTGGGGAAACCTTAATGCATTGTTAGTACTTACGGATGTTTGCTAACAATCCAATCATGTAGTCCATGTAATTCCAAGTAGTGAAACACATGTATATTTAGCCTCTCCCACATAGAAAACTGCATCAAAGACAATGAACCCGATCTATTCGCTATTTAAACTTGGACAAAGCCACCACTATTCCACACTCATGGTTCTATTAGTTTAGTGTATTTTATTGCTGATGCAACTAGCTTTACTCTTGTTATTTATTATCATGCAAAGCTATCTCTATTACTCGTATTGTTGCTCTAGTTTTATTTCCTAGATAATGCAAACGTTTAGTGTGCGTAGATTTGTATCAGTGGTTGATAGAACTTGAGAGAATATTTATCCTACCTTTAGCTCCTCGTTGGGTTCGACACTCTTACTTATTGAAAAGGCTACACACGATCCCCTATACTTGTGGGTTATCAGGTACCTTGGAGGAAGGGGCCTCCTTTCTCTAAAGCTTGGCAGGCTTGTGCCTCACGAGGTCTGAGTGGAGCAAAGGAGTTGGAGGAGCTTGAGCAAGAATGAGCTTCGTCACATAAGGGGCATAGAGAGAACACTTCTTGTCCATGATGCACTTGTACATATCCTGGTAGATGAAGGCCACGACATCAATAGCACCACCTTCATGGTTTGGACCATGAGCATAAACTGAGTGAGCATGATCCATTAGGTTAATTTCAGCGCCTCTCATCTTGTCCTTGTTACCCGCCTTGGGAGTAAGAGTGTGGCAGAACATGCGAAGCAGAATGTTGTAGATGATCTTGAGATTGGTGGTTTGGCCAACCACACCAGTTTGAGAATAAATAGGAGCCAACTTCTTCTTGTCATAAGCCTGACCATGAACATGCATCTGTGCACCACTGGGAGCATTGGGGTTGAAAGGCAAACCAATGATTCCTGCAAAATGCATCACGCTGGAACGACACCTTGTGTTTCCTGACATCCACTCAAGAGGAATGTCCATAGTATCACCAAATACCAAAGTGGCATAGAATTGCTGGACCAAGTCAGTGTTTTAGTATTCCTTGGATTGAAATATGGTGTGTAGCCCCATCTTATCGGTCACCCAAAGAGCATCATCAAAATACGAGAAATCTAGCAACTTCTCAAGATCTAACCACTTCATGGGAACCACAGGAGTCCTGAAGGTGCTCATCACCTCGGTGAAAAGAAGCAGCTGCTCATTCCTCCAAAAATGATCATCAGGAGAGGTGTGAGGCTGAGCATAGAATGTCTGAATCTGCATCTCCACAAACTCCTCGGTGCTCATCCCCTTCAAGGTAGTCAAAGATTCAAACTTGATGCACTTGGCTTCATACCTTTTTAGTCGCCTGATATTCTCTTGCTTAGCTGTTGCACGCTCATGAGCTGACTACCTGAAATAGCTGGATCAACATGAACATCATGCTCTTCGTCATATCAGAACACACGAGGATGAGCCTTTTGATTTGTACGATACCGGTGAGGACGCGAACCACCTATGAAATCAGAGGAGGGAGATAGCATAGGGGGTAAGAACATTTGTCTAGGAGTTGCCAAGAAGATAACAGTAATCGAAGGAAAACAGAACTGAGTCAGCCGATCTTTGCAAGACTGTCCAGGGAAAACACCCTGAAGACTCTTCTAGAACCGTACATTCTGGTGCGTACACAGCGGATACTCCGGCTGGACCGAAATGTGCAACGCGTATGCGATGGAGACTCTAGCTGGAGCCTTGGTTATTCCTGGATAGTGCGAGGAAGATCAATCGGAACAGATCGACATTTCTAGGAGTACTGCTAGGGTGAACATTGCACGCAGGGATGATAGGGGCATAGTTCTAGCAAGGATATGTCCTCAAAAACTTCTCTAGGGCATGCCTAGAGAAAGATAAAGAGAGGAGCATGTACCAGCATCCATGGAGATCTCCATCGATGGGGGAGGGGGCCTAGCGGGGGAGGGGAGGAGATGGTCAGCGACAGTGGCTAGATCTAGGACGGAGGAGCCCTCCCGGCGACATTCCTAGAAGGAGGGCAGTGGGTTGGGAGGAAGAGGGAGTCGTGGGTAAGGAGGACTGAACCGTCCACTTCACCCCGCCCCCCATAATCCCAAGTTTGAAACCGCTTAGGTTGGAGTGTCCGAATGATAAACTCCAGTGTTCTAGCCTACCGGATATTCCGAGGTGCACATAGCGGAGTGTTCGGGCAGGCCGGATACTCTGACTTGTACACGTCGGACTGTCCGGCCCCTTCGACCAGAAATGCCAGGAACAAGTTTGGTGGACAAATGTGTGGCAAGATGAGCATGTTTTGGGGTGGGAACAGGTCTAGGATGGAGAACTAATAGGGACATACTCAAAAATAAGGCAAATCCAAATAAGTCCCAAATGAACTCCAGCATGATATGAAAATCCAACTCTTCATAGAGAAGAGGGCGGTGGCCAAGGCCACCATGTAGGAGTGTGTGGCATGACACCCTGAAGATGTATCTTGGGTTCATAGCCACTACTTATCAATAAAGCTCACATATCACTAAATGATATAAAGATAATTGAATTACTTGATGTTGGCATTATGGGGGCAGGGATAACCCAATTGATTAGGACCACACTCCCTATCTCCATGCCCACACCTAAACCTAATAAAGCATCAAGATATATGTGAGTATGCAAAGTGGTCAAGTCAAGCTCCTTGAATCTATGATATTTAGCTCATTCCTCAGATAGTAAAATCTTACTTCATCAAGAGGCTTTGTGAAAATATCCACAAGTTGATCCTTGGTGCCTACATATAGTAGCTCAATATCTCCACGGGCAACATGATCTCTAATGAAGTGATTCTGAATATCAATATGCCTGGTTCTTGTATGTTGCACTGGGTAGTAGGCAATCTTGATAGCACTTTCAATGTCACACAAAAGAGGCATTTTGTCATAATAGACACCATATTCCATTAAAGTTTGACTCATCCATAATAATTGAGTGCATCCACTTGCGGCTGCCACGTACTCGGAGTCGATGGTGGAGAGGGATACATAGTTTTGCTTCTTAGAAGACCAACACACTAAGGACCTACCAAGGAATTGGCATGCCCCGGAGGTTGGTTTCCTATCATCCTTACCACTAGCCCAATCCGAGTTCGTGTACCCACAAAGAGAGAAACTTGAGCCTTTTGGATACCACAAACCATAGTTTGGGGTATGAACTAAGTATCGAAAGATTCTCTTGACCGCCATCAAGTGGATTTCTTTAGGAGCCGCTTGATACCTTTCCCACACTCCTACACTCAACACAATATCAGGTATATATGCACAAAGGTAAAGCAAAAAACCAATCATGGACCGGTATACCTTTTGATCCACATATTTACCATTGGGATTTAGCTCAAGATGACATTTGGTTTGCATAGGTGTAGAAACCCCATTGAGATCCTTCATATTGAACCTCTTGAGCATGTCTTGGATATATTTGGCTTGGTTGATGAAGGTTCCTCCAAATAATTGCTTGATCTCAAAACCAAGAAAGAACCTCATATCTCACATCATAGACATCTCAAACCTATCGGTCATAAGCTTTAAAAATTCATCATTAAAAACTTTGTTACTAGACCCAAAGATAATGTCATCCACATAAAGTTGGCAAACAAAAAGCTCCCCATTAAACTTCTTAGTAAAATAGAGTGGGATCGATTTGCCCAACCTCAAACCCACTGTCTAACAACAACTCTCCAAGATGCTCATACCATGCACGAGGTGCTTGTTTAAGACCATAGAGCGCCTTATCGAGTTTGTAGATATGGTTAGTGCAGTTGGGGTCCTCAAAACCTGGGTGTTGCTTAACATAGACCAACTCGTGCAAAAGACCATTAAGAAAAGCACTTTTCACATTCATTTGTTGCAACTTAAAATTCTGATGTGATGCATATGCAAGAAGGATACAATGGACTCAAGGAGAGCCACGAGAGTATAGGTTTCACCCAAATCAATGCCTTCAACGTGGGATAATCCTTGAGCTACCAATATGGCCTTGTTCCTCACAACAATGCCATTCTCGTCTTACTTGTTCTTGAATATCCATTTAGTGCCTATAACATTGCGGCACTCTTTGGGATTCTCTACTAACCTCCAAACCTTGTTGCGCTTGAAGTTGTTGAGCTCTTCATGCATGGCATTCAACCAATCCGAATCTTCAAGAGCGTCAAACACTTTTTGAGGTTACATAAAAGAGATGTGAGCTTGATGATCACTAAAATTTGCTAATTCTCTTATATTGGACACCCTCCTTCTTACATCACCAATGACCTTATCTAGAGTGTGTTCTCTTAATCTCAGGTTTCTTTCCACTCTAGATTCATGACGGGCCTCGATCTCCTTGTTGTTTCTTGGAGGAGGATCTTGATCATCATGATCATTTTGGGCCCCGTCTTGACCTTCAACTTGACCTTGATCACCACCGGACATACCTTCTTCAACATGAGACTCTTGATGATCTTGGTCATGATCAAGGTTGCTATCACTTGATATTTCTTGAAACGCATTTTCAGCTTGATCACCATGGGGAGGGTCTTCATCTTGTTCTTTGCTAGGTGCATCATTTGCTTCAAGTGATGGATCTTATTGATCTTGTGAACATGAGGGATCTACTTGAGTGGAGCATAGTTCTTTCCGAGCTGCCATCAGGGGTTCCTCAACGGATTAGAAGAATCCCACAACCATTCTTCTTATGGCATCTTGAGGTATTTCATTATCTACATCACAAACATCAACATGCCCCACTTGGGAGACATCATTTTCTTCTAATACCACACTACTAGTTTCTATAACGCACTGAGTGGTTTTGTTATAGATTCTATAAGTGTGGGATTTGGCACCGTAACCAAAAAATATACCCTCAATTGCTTTGGACTCAAATTTAGTCAAACGAACTCCTTTTATGAGATAGAAAAACTTACAACCGAACACTCGGAAGTAGGATATATTGGGCTTATTACCGGTAAGTATTTCATAAGGAGTCTTGTTCAAGAACTTGCAGAGATAGAGCTGGTTGGATGAATGACAAGAGGTGGAGATGGCTTTGGCCCAAAAGTTGTATGGAGACTTAAACTCCGCCAACATGGACCTAACCATATCCATCAAGGTCTGGTTCTTCCTCTCGACAACACCATTTTGTTGAGGGGTGTACGCAGCAGAATATTGATGTTGAATCCCCTTTTCCCTAAGAAACCCATTCAACATGTAGTTCTTGAACTTGGAGCTGTTGTCACTTCTTATCACCAATATGGGGACATTGTGTTGACGTTGGACTAGGTTGGAGAAGTCGATGACGGTTTGTTGAGTTTCACTCTTCAACTTGAAGAAGTGAACCCATGTATATCTTGAATAGTCATCAACAATCACCAAGCAATATTTCTTCCCCCAAGACTTGGATGAGATGGAGGACCAAAGAGATCCACATGAAGGAGCTCTATGATGCTCTTGGACTTGATTTGTGTAGTCAGTCGATGGGGAGAATCATGCATCTTTCCTTCAACACAAGCCATACAAACATGATCTTTGGCAAAACAAACACTGTCTTTTAGTCCCACAATACGGCCACCCTTGTGAAGAATTTGAAAAGTTCTCATAATGACATGGGCTAGTCGGTGATGCCATAGCCAATCCACATTAGCCTTTCCAAATATAAGCACATTGAGCTTGTAGTGGTTTTCCCTGAAAAGTCCACCACTTACAAGACATTCTCAACATACCCAATGAAAGCGACCATTAGAGTCTGGCTCAACAAGAGTACGACAATATCATCATCAATAAAGATGGCAAAACCTATCTTTCCAAGAGCACGAACGGAAAGTAAATTGTAACCAAGGTTCTCAACAAGCATGACATTCACAAGGGATATTATTGACATTTGGCCTCATCTCCGTCATGATTGCTTTGCTCCCGGTCATATGAAATGTGCATCCACTATCGAGCACCCATATAGAACCACCAAAAGCATAGCCCTACAAAGAATTAAGACTTAGTTTTAGGTACCCATTTTTCAATGGGCCCTGTTTTGTTAGTAACAAGGGTCTTTGGAAGCCAAATGGACCAAGCAACATAACCATCATAAGGCCCAACATATTTTGCATAAACATCATCATAATAATCACGAAATAGAACATAGTCGGGGTTAGCAATTCCCGCAAAGTCATCATGAGAAGTTTTGCCTTTGGCATCACCACCCATAATGGTGCTCTTTATTGCTTGAACAGGCTTGGCCTTCTTCTTGTTGTTGTTCTTCTTTTTCTTGGAGATATAGCCAAGACCCTCCTTCCCATGGTTTGACCTTTTACTACTCAAAAGCTCATCTAGAACACCATTACCTTTGGGTGGGGAGGACTTGGCAAGCACATCCTTCAACCTAGCATTTTCCTCAATGATATTTGTATGATCACAAGTAGTAGTAGAGGTACTAGAAGCATCAATGTTAGCTAGTTGAGTTTGAAGTTGTTCAAGAACTTGATGTGGATAGAGTGTTCACCATCCAAGGCCTTGTGGGTGGGCCTTTTCAAGTTTCTCTAGCTCACCGGTTAGTCTAGCTTGAACAATACCAGACTCGACCTTTTCTTTCTTAAGAACCTTAGCCTTAGCAATAGGATGGTCACGCTCTTTAATGAGTTTATAGGTAGTTAAATTATGTGACTCATCAATTCCTTCAAGCCTCTCTTCAAGAGAAGCTCGAAGCTCTTCCTCTTCCTCAAGAGCAATTTTTAAGGATGCTAGTTCAATAGCGTCCTCTCTTTCAATTTAACCTTTCTCCTCAAAAATCCCTACCAAATGAACAAGTTGGCCCATGAGGGCCTCAAAGTGCTTCTTGTGTTCACCTTGCAAGTTACTTACATAATGATCCAAATAAACCATTTCCTTCTTAATTTCAAGACTAGCAAGGTCATCCATATCATCATTCAAGGTTATATGTGGGGAGGGGATAGATGATACCTCGGATGATCTTGCTATAAGGTAATTGATATTCTTATTGGGGAGATTCTCATTTGGAGAGTCAGATAGGGAGTAGGTGGGTGTAGAGGTGGTGGGAATGGCTACCACTTCACTTGTGGACTCTTCTTCTTCATCATCCTCACTTCCGGAATAGAACTCCTCATGAGTTACCAAAACAATCTCCGGAGACTTCTTGTAGGTGGAATTCTTCTTGTTGAAAGGCTTCTTGCGAGGAGGGGCCTTTGACTTGTCCTTGAGAAGGAGTCTTCCACCATGATCTTCTCTCTTCTCATATGGGCACTCGATAACAAAGTGAAAGCGATCACCACAATTGTAGCATGATCTAGCTTTTGGACCACCATCCTTTGTCCCACTTGAGTTGTTCTTGTGATTGAATTCCAACTTTGCCTTGGCGGGATTCTTCCAAAACTTTCTAGCATAGAAAGCCATATACTCACCATGAGCATGTTTGACTTCCTCGGGACAACTCATAGAATTGATCTCATCACTTCTTCCTTCATCCTCATATTCCACCACATGTGCCTTCAAAGCAAGGTTCACAACTTTTTGCATTCCTAAGGCCCGAGAACGAGCATCTTTGGCATTCTTGGTGGCAACCTTGAATTCTTGCATTTCTTGCACCACTTCATTGGATGTCATGAGATGGTAGTTGTGTCTTCCTTGGAGACTCTTCAAGTCAGTGGGCTCAAATGGCACGAGAGAGCTCACATACTTTATTTTAATCCAAGCATCATCCACATGAGAGGCACCAAGATTCCTCAAGGCGGTTGCAATAGACTTGAGTCTTCGATACATGTCCTCATGATTTTATCCTTCCATCATGAAGAAACCTTCTGCTTGATTGCTCAAAGCATCATATTGGTTTCTCCTCATACTTTCATTCCCAATGAACAAATCGGTGATAGCATCCCATGCTTCCTTGGCGGTGTTGAGATGTTCAATGTGAGGCAAATCCTTTGGCCCCACACCAAGTTGAATCATGTCCAAAGTGGTCGCATTGAGTTGACTATCAACAACTTCTCTTCTTGTCAAGTTGGATAATCACTAATAGATAGTCCTTCTTCAATAATTCTCCATAACTCGATGCAAGAGCTGCGAATATGAGATTTCATCAAAGTTTGCCATTGAGCAAAGAAATATGCAGCAAGATTAGGTGGATCACCTCTATTGTTTATATGAGGGTGAGGGATAGGGGGGCTGGAGAGTACCAAGGGACCGAATGGAACACTTCCTCCTCCTTCTTATTTTTGGCAGAGGTACTTAATTTTTCATTTAGCTCATCCCCCGTTTCTTATCCTTAGGAGGGGGTGGCACCTCCACCTTAGGACTCGAATTCGGATCCTCGGGTGAAGTAGTAGGCACGGTCATTTTTCTTTCATGAATTGCATCATCAAATCACGCAACTCACTTATTTGTTTAGACATGGATGATTCCAAAGATTTGAAATCATTCATGGAGACCGTGCCACTAGCCTCACCATCTTGGCCATCCATACTCTCTTAGGTGGTAAAGCCCGAAATAAGAGCTGAGGCTCTGATACGAATTGAAATGGATCGTCTGGACACCTAGAGGGGGTGAATAGGTGTTACTCCAAAATTTACTTTCTTTTCAATTTACGCTTGACCCAAAGGTAAATTCTCTAGATATGCAACTAAGGTGAATTTACCTAAATGAGAATCTAGCTACAAGCACAACACAAGTAAAGGAACGATAAGAGGAAAGAGGTAACCGAGAGTGAAGCACACAGGGACCTAGATTTGATTCACCGCAGTTCCTTCCTTTTTAGGAGAAGAGCATATAACGTGGGGTCGGTATTAAGTAAAGACCAGTGAAGACTCCATTGCATTTTTTAGTGCACGTCAAACTACACGGGCGTATGATTGTTGAAAATGACTGAGTGTGCAACGTGTGTGTAAGCTGTGTCTCTGTTTTCTACTCTCTAAAAACGAGAATGCAAGACGGAATGCCAAGGACTGTGATGTTTGCTGTAACAGGTGAAACTTACAAAGAAGATCCCTCCCATTTCCATGAGCTTCTTCTTTGAGAGTCAAGAGCGTGTGGCCGGGCCGACCCCGAGGCCTCTATGGCGGTGCGACCGGCCGGAGATGGCAAAGGGATGGCGCCGGAGTAGGTTTTAGGTATAGTTTTTTTTTGTTTTCGACAGTTTGCCGGTAGATTGGAGATGGTCTCTAGATCTTGGCGCCTAGATCTGGGGAATAGGATCCCTATTCTTGCATCTTTGCCTCCTCTAGTTGGAGTAGGGCAGCGAGAGGAGGGTCATCATCTCCGCTAATAAACTAGGGAATGCGGTTGGTGTGGTGGTGCTGCTGAGTTTCACCTGGCTGGCTGTGAAAGCAGGGGGAGCAAGGCGACGTGTTTGGCGCATGGAGGGGATTCTCCTGGCCGGCCATGGAGGCGAGGAGGAGATCTGAATCCTGGTGTTTTCCTCAACTGTGACTAGTTGTTCGCGTCACTGGCTTCTGTGGTGTCACCTCGGCGCACTACTCCTTCTCTCGGCTGGCCGAGGAGGTGAGGGAGAGAAGATGGGTGGTGCGGCGGCTGATATGCTTGTTTGCTAGCCGATCGATGCCTCCAACACTCCCCACTTCCTCAAACCCAAGTCCATCATCTATGGGCATTGGAGAGTTAAATCCTCGTCAATTGGCACCGCCTGTGGGAACCGGGAGTGCTGATGTTATGGCTTTGTCGGCCCCATCACCTATGATCTACAACTCCGCTACAGCAGAGAATCGCCTCCTCTTCAGAACCTTCGACTTCACCATCCACTTGCCATCAGCTCGCCCGGATTTCGAGTCCATGGGTGATGGAACCAACATGACGATCAGGAGCTTACGCTTCCAGGTCGGCAGGATCGGCACGCTCCGCTTCCCTGATCACTCGTCGACACCTTCGATTGCACTATCCTCGTGGTTTCCACCATCGATCGGCACCTTGAGCAAGCTCAGTGCGTCGGCTTCAGCCTACGGTTCAGATAGAAACAACAGTTGCGACCCCGATCTATGCGATCTATCGTCAGAAGACGAGATCTACGGCTCAGGATCTGAAAGTTGCGGGAGCAGCAGCTTCCCCAACTACTACATGTCTGCTGCCATCACCAACGGCGGCAGAGGCACTCAAAGCAACACCAGCAACGGAGGCATTGAAGGAAACACCAGTAACAGAGCTCCCGCCAATGGCGGTCATGAGCAACCTAACCCTCCCAACCCCAATGCCCACGACGAAGATCCATCTCTCAGATCAAGAGTGGGAGTGGGTGATATACGCCCTACGGGGCAACCCTCTACCCGAAGATGCATCACGCGACATGCTGATGGGCTACCACTGGCTCCTCATAAAAGAGTTGAATTGCCAATAGGCGGTCAAAGCTCAACTAGAGGCACGCAAAAAGGCAGCCGACAAATCAAGCGCCCGATGGGTAACACTTCCCTCCATCAACGGATCCTCCTCGAAAGGCAACAACGCCGGAGCCACCAAGAGGCGCTCTCAGCTCGACCACCTCAATGACAAAGATCGGAAAGAGGTCACCAAAGACCTCGCCTTCTTGTTCATGTCAGGGGATTCTCGGGGTTGCATAATCCCCCAAACACCACAGGATGCAGTAATGGAAGCTACCACGTACCTATGGACGAACCAACCACCAGCTGGAGATCCATAATTTGACGTGCACCGATCCACCATCGCAGGTCTCGGACTGGTAGAAGCTATGCTCACCAAAGGACCAACACTGGAGCCGAAAAATCTAAAGGCGTCTCCCACAAGGAGGTACTCGTCATCCTCGAGTGAAGAGGACCATGACCTGTCACGGTGACACTGCAGCTCGTGGCGACACAACCACTACTATGACACGCATGATAAAATCACGCAGCACAAAGTCGATAAGATGCACGCCAAATGCGCCTACTCAACAGAGTCCAAAGATGAAGAGATAGAGCTTTGCCGCGCCAGCTGCTTCAGTAGAGCCAAAGGGCAAACTCGGATGCTGAAAGGCTTCAAACTTCGTTCGGATAACCCGAAGTTCGATGGTCTCCAAGAGCCGAAGATTTGGCTGGATGACCACATCTCCTTAGTCAAGTTACATGGTGGGAGCAAGAACACAACCATGCAATTCCTCCAGCTGCAGCTACAGGGCGCCACCCGAGCCTGGCTTAATAATCTGCCTCGCGGTTCGATCCGCAACTAGGAGGAGCTGGTCTATAGTTTTTTCTGCAACTTCAAGGGCACCTATAAGAGGCCCTGATCAATTTAAGAGCTCAGGACCTGCTGCCAAAAGTCAAGTGAATCCCTTCGCTCCTACATCCAAAGGTGGTACGTCATCAAGAACTCAGCAGAGGACATCTCCGAGGAGCGCGCAATCGATGCGTTTAACGACGGCATATGCTGTAGAGAGCTCAGGGAGGAGCTGGGTCGCATGAAGCCCAAATCCATCAACCACCTGATGGATATTGTGAACCGGTGGGCAGATGGCAAAGACTCCATCAACAACAATTGTGCTTGTTGAGGAAGACCTCGGACACAGGCGTGATTGTTGAGGGAAGCTTCGAATGCGCGGTTACAAAGACCATGAGGAAATCGACATGGTCGTAACCGGCTACGCCAATAAATGTGATGAAAGCAACCGCAACAACGGATATCAAAGCAGCAACTACCACAACAGCGGTAAAACAACGCAAGTGTGGTAGCAGCGCACCCGCGACAATGTATCTAGTGCCATGGAGAGGCTATCAGACCTTGCAACATCCACTTCTTTATATACAAGCATGCCAGCAAGAAGAAATCAAGCCACCTTCTCAAGGACTACCACGAGTTCCAAAAACTCCAATAAGCATACACCCAGCTGCATCATGACACGACCAACCAGGGGTACGGATCCACACCAGGCGCCATAGAGTAGGAAGCACCACTGCCACCACCTGGAGCATCAAGTTGCATCGGCACGGAATAATGGTGGAGAGCAATACCCATCCCCATTGGGAAAGATGGGCATGAGCGAGAAATGCCATCCTTCCAATAGGACAGAAGTCAATCACTTGTCAAATCAACTTGCCGGTAACTGCTCCACCTTCAACCCCTGAGTACCTCAGTGGATCTGAGTCTTGCATCACCTTCGATAGGAACGATCACCCATGATAGGTCCCTCTCCCAGGCCATTCTGCCCTAGTGCTCGAGGCACTGATCAGTGACTTCGACATGAGAAAAGTCTTCATGAACGGCGGCAGTGGCATCAACCTCATGTTTGCCAGCACCTTACGCGCTATGCGAGTCCTAATCTCGAGCCTGGAAGCATCCAATACGACCTTCCATGGCATAGTACTAGGAAAGGGAATATACCCCCTAGGAAAAATATGGTTGGACGTGATCTTCGGCACACCTGAGAACTTCCGGCATGAGCCCCTCGAGTTCAAGGTGGTCGACTAGCCGTCTTAGTACCATGCCATCCTTGGACGCGTGGCATTCGCAAGGTTCTTCGTGGTCCCCCACTATGCCTACTTCCTGATGAAGATGCCGGGGCCAAACAGTGTCATCACCATTAGATGGAGCTTCACAAGATCTGACAACGGCAACAAGGAGTTCAACAGAATCTCCCAATCTTTCGGCATGCAAGAGGAGCTCGCAAGGCTCAAGGAGTTGACACACAACAGTCATCCTCCTGTGAGCAAGCAGAACGCACTGGACCAATCCTTCGACTCCACGGTGAACACCAAGGCGGTCCAGGTCCACCCGACGGACCCGACCAAGACAGATCTTATTGCCAACAACCTGAGTCTCGCATAGGAACTCGCACTCATTCAATTCCTCCGTGAGCGCAGGGAAATATTCGCCTGGTGTCCTATGGATATGCCAGAAGTTCCCACGGAATTCGCTGAGCACACACTCAATGTGTCTCCATATGCAAGAAATGTCAAGCAGTTGATGCGTCAACTATCAGAACCAAGGGAAAAAGCGGTTGGCATGGAAGTCAACACACTACTCGATGCTCGTTCCAAAAAAGGACACAGACATCCTGCGGATATGCGTGGACTTTACCTCCCTCAACAAGCACTGCCTGAAGGACCACTTCCCATTACCACGGATCAACCAGATAATCGACTCCACGGTGGGATGTGAACGTATTTGTTTCCTCGATGCCTACTCAGACTATCACCAGATCCAAATGAAGGTGGAGGATCAAGAAAAGACGACCTTTATCACACCTTTCGGCATCTACTGCTACACCACGATGCCCTTTGAGATGAAGAATGCAGGAGCCACCTACCAACGATGCATGCAGGCTGCCTCAAGAACCAACTTGGCCACAACATCCAGGTATATGTCGAAGATATAGTGGTCAAGACAAAAGAGCAAACTACACCCATCGATGATCTCCGTGAGACCTTCGACAACCTTGAACGCTACAAGATCAAGCTGAACCTGGAGAAGTGCGCCTTCGACGTCCCATCTAGGCAATTACTCGGTTACCTTACCTCTGCTAGGGGGATAGAGGCTAACTCAAAAAAATATAAAGTCCATACTAGCCATGGAGAAGGCGAAGAACATCAAGGGCGTCCAGCAGCTAGGTGGGCGAATCACGACGCGCAGCCGATTCATCAATCAGATGGGTGAGAAGGCACTACCATTCTACCAACTCATCCGCAAGATAGACAATTTCGAGTGGACATATGAGGCGCAAGAAGCATTCGACGATATCAAGCGTCTGCTCTCCACCTCGCCCGTTCTGGTGACCCCCAGGGAGAAGGAGCCAATGCTGCTATACATATCCGCCACCAATCAGGTGGTCAGTACCGTGCTGGTGGTCGAACAAGCCGAAGAAAACAAGATCCATGGGGTGCAACGCCTGGTGTACTATCTCAGCAAGGTGTTGATACCCACAAAGCCGTGGTACCTGCACTACCAAAAGGTGGCCTACGGCGTATTCATGACAGCACGGCGGCTGCGCCACTACTTCTAGGAGCACCTGATCATCTTGGTGAATGACGCTCCACTAGGCCACATCCTCAATAACCCCAAAGCAACATGGTGAGTCGCCCTCTGGGGCATCAAACTGTCTCCACGAGACATCACCTATGAGCGGCGGACATCGATCAAGTTGCAAATACTGCTGGACTTCCTCGTCCACTGGATGGAAAACCAGCTTCCAGATACACCGGATATATCCTGCCTATGGACAATGCACTTTGATGGATCCAAGCATCGAGAGGGAGCTGGTGCTGGCGTCATCTTGACATCTCCTCAAGGCAACAAAATGTGGTATATTCTACAAATGAAGTTCTATGCATCCAACAATGAAGCAGAGTACGAGCTCTGATCCATGGGATGTGGATGGCCAAGGCTTGCGGTGCAACACGACTCGTCATCTATGGCGACTCCAACCTCGTGCTACAACAATCCATGAACATGTGTGATGCCTTGAGTGACAACATGATCGCATACTATGACCTCTGCAAAACACTCGAAGGGGACTTTGATGGCTGCGAACTACGGCACATCGGCCGTGAGAGTAACGAGGGGGCCGACACGCTCGCCAACATAGGCTCTACATGAGCCCTAGTGCCGCTAGGGGTATTCTTGGAGAAAATCTGTGAATGATCCATCAAACTGAAGCCTACTGCAGGACCACCTCCAGCAGCAACGCACCTAGGGGCTACGCCACCTAAAGAGGCCAAAGGATCTAGCAAGGTAGAACAAGGATCTGCACTTGAGGGCCCTATGGAGGTCATGCTCATCGACTCATCCTGGACTCAGCCATACGTCACGTACCTACTCACCAAGAAGTTTCCAGATGACCCTACGGATGCGCGACACATCACTCGGCCTTCCAAGGCCTTCACCATAATCAACGACGTGTTGTACAAGTGAAGTATCATGGGCATCCTCCAACGGTGCATCACTAGTGGTGATGGCAAAGGCATCCTCCTCGAAATACACGAGGGTACCTATGGACATCACGCCGGTAGTCGCGCTCTTGTCGCTAAAGCTCTACGAGTTGGCTTCTATTGTCCCACCGCGATTCGCGATGCTAGGGACATCGTCGAGAGATATAATGCTTGTTAGAGATTCACAGATAAGCCGCACGCACCAGGCACGGAACTCAGGCCAATACCCGTGGCCTGGCCCTTCGCGTAGTGGGGTCTCGACATGTCGTGGTGGTGTCATGGCAGATGCCATGGATAGGCTAAAGGTGGGAACTAATACATGCTAGGGGAATCCAGGGAGGGATAATGAGGTGATTCCTCACACAGAAATTTGTATTTTCTTTGCTTCCAAGATTACAAGTGCTCCTAGAGCTGTATTGGCGAGAGGAGGAAGAAGAAGCTCACTTACTCTCGCATACAGTTTACCCCTAAAACCCTCAGCCAAATAAGAACAGCCCAACCCCTTCTATAGAGGCCCTAGCCCTCCTTATATAGGGGTGGCTAGGTCTCCACTTAGGGCATACGTGGAGGCATATTCCTGAGAATATGCCTTCTCCCCAAGTAGTAAACCGACCGGGTTGCTTTTCCCCCGCGTCACACATGTAGAGGCTATGTGAGCCTCTGCGGCGCCTGCATTAGCCGACATGAGCGTCGTCACCCTTGTCGGCCATGCTTCGGTGGTCCTGCCCTTGTCCGCTTCGCTCATGCAGTGCGTACCGGGGCTTCTTTTGACCAGCGAGATTCCTTCCTTCTCCTAGAAGCTAGATGTGACCCGGATCATAGTTGATCCGGCCACACCCGTTCCTGCATACAAGTTAGATAGGCATTTCTGACTTACTGCTTAAGTCGGATGAGACTTAGTTAGGCGGACGCCCCCTGGTCCGGGTTACACCGTGATTTGGCCTGCCTTGAGGTGACCCGGCCTGCATCCGCTTTGGCCTTGCCGAACCTCGGCTAACTCGGCCTTTATACCCCGGCGTGACCCTACCCGGGGGTATCCTCCCAACATTAGTCCCCGAAGCTGGTGCGGTCTTAGCTGCCTTGGCTGCTAAGGCCACATCAGGTTTAATTATATATGTGCTTTGGGTGCTATTTCCGAGTTACCTCCTTATCTCGGATTATATGGATTTACGTTCCCTTTGCACGTTCCAAGTTTTCACCCTCCGGCCGGGTTACCACTTCAACTCGGACCTCATGGTTTTTACTTTCCCTCTGCACATTCCAAGTGTTCACTTGCTGGATGGGTTACCACGGTTTCGTCCGGGTCTTCTTTCCTTCTCTTGTACGCTAACCCACGTGGAGGTTAATCATTAGGTTGCCTTATTTTAAGGGCCAGCTACAGCAACCGCCGCTGTAATTGTCAGTTGTCACTGCGCGGGTCACGTCACGCTTGCCTCCTCGTTTACCGCATCAATGCGTCATGTCATGGGATCAACCCCACCCTATGGCCTTCTGTGTGGCTCCCTGATGATTGGCCGATATGAGCTATACACGGTCACACCGTGTGGCATATCCGCAGGATGCGATCCCACTTTCCCCTTGAGGGAGTGGTTAAATAGGGGAGGGGCGCACCCCTTAGGATTTTTTCCCCTTCCGCGCCCCTCTGCCCCTAGTTCTTCCTCTTCTTCGTCTTCCCCGCGACCGTGCCATCGCCAGCGCTTCTAAGTAGCAGCGCCGCCGCCGCACTGCTTCCCCACACCTCTGCGTCACCGCCACCGCTACGCGCCTCCCTCACCACGGGTCGCTGCCAATCGAGACCTTTGCCCCCAGCCGCCGCTAGCGCCAACGAGGGCAACGAATACCAGATGACGGAGGAGGAGCTCATCGTCGCCGAGCAAGAAATGGAGGAGGACGCCGCGACGGCGGACCGTGGTGCGTGGGCCGGGTCCTGGGTCTGCCAAGACGACCTAGATTGGCTCTACCGCACCAGACGCATTCCCGCCAGCGTCGATGCGCGTCTTGCCTCCGCCGAATTAGCCCCCGCACCCAATCCGGGTGAGTACGTTGTGTTCTTGTCCCACTTCTAGCGGGGGTTCGGTTTGCCGGTCAGCGATTTCTTCCGGGATTGGCTAAACACCTACGAACTCCAGCCGCACCACCTTCCTGCCAATGCTATTACTTCTCTTTCCGCTTTCGCTTCTACGATCGAAGGCTATGTCAGACTATGGCCCACGAAGGAGCTATGGATCCGGTTTTTCGGGCTTCGTCGTAATGTCATTCCGAACGTAGAGTTAGATCCGGAGGACAAGTAACTCACTCAGTTCGGAGCTGCGTCCATCTCACCCCGGAGGTTTTCCGTTTTCCCTCGAGTCACCGGGCTGGACTCCTGCAAAGGATGGGCCCGGACTTTCTTTTATGTCCAGAATACGGGCACCGAAGATTTGATCCGGCTGCTTCCCTATGCTCCGGGTCCACCTAACCTGGAATTGTGGGATGTCATCCCCAAGCAGCCCACGGCCTTGGCAAACCAGGTCAGCAAGAGGTTCACGGAGCTGAAGAAGCTCGGGTTGCGCAACGAGGACGCTATGATCACGTTCGTGCACAACCGGATCTCCCCCCTCCATAAGCGCACTCACAAGGTGTGTCACATGAGCTTCGGCCGCGACCCCAACCGGACCTCATCCTTCGAGTTGAGCAACACGGAGATCTATCGCCGGGTTAAGGCTCTCTTCACCACCCACAAGGACTTCTCCTCTGAGTGGACATGGGGAATTGAGCATTTTTGCCGTGATAGGCGTCCTCTCGCGGTAAGCTTCGTGGTGTGAACTTACTCCGGATTTAATTATATGTCGGTCATTGTTGCATTTTTGACTCTGTTGTTCATTCTTTTCCTCAGCTATTCCTTCAGTAGACCCTCGAGGACGGCACCGATCCGACCCTTAAGTGGGCGCCTGACCGGGAGATCCCGGACGAGGAAGAGCTGCACCAGGAGATGTTCCTCCCGATGACCGACGCCACGAAGCGACCCACTGGTAAACTCTCTTATATTAGAGATTGGCCCGATGATGAAGATGACTCGGATGTCGAGGTGATGAAACCTATTGACGATGTCCCCCTTTCTTATGCTTTTTCGGCATCAGCTAACCCCGGTGGGCATATCCACGAGGACCCTCCCCTTGCTATGGGCGAACCTGTTCCGGTAGTGCCAAAGAAGAAGCGCGGAGCGGCATCAATTTCCTCCTCAGGACCTTCTCAGCCCGCCAAAAGGCGAAAGAAGTCCGGAGACAAGATTGCCTCCAAGCCAGTGGGCAAGGCCCCAGCTCGAAGGGCTCGGAAACCCAAGGAGCCCCAAACCTCGGATGCGTAAGTCTTTTTTCCCTCTGCAACTTGTTCTTCATTGCATTGTTGTAGTCTCTTTTCTGACACTATTTGATTCGGCAGGGCTGCGGTTGAGGTCCCTCAGAGTGGATCTACCTCGGCACCAGCACCAGCTCCAGTACCAGCAACCAAACCAGCACCAACACCAATCCCGGCACTAGCACCAACTCCGGTGGCAAGAACATCAGCGACAGCACCAAGTCCAACAGCCAGAGCTCCAGCGCCGAGTTCCTCCGCCTCGTCCGAGTCTTCTCAATCTCGGCGAGGAACTACTCCGGCAGTTCCTAAAGGAAGATCCGCTGCAACCACTTCCTCTTCCCAGTAGCCAAAGGGAAAAAAGGCTCCTGACGCTACTAAGGCAGCATTCGTCGAGGCTGGGCAGCGTACCCTCGCATCCATGCTCCCCAAGAAAGCTCCAGCAGCAAAGGACGCCCCTGCCGAGCCAACCGATGCACAACAAATGGTTCTGCACACCAGCCCAACCATTGCCTTGGTTGAGAGGAAGGAGGCGCATGCGAAGGGATTGGTGGCGCCCCATATGCCCACCGGCGAGCGGTACCCTCCAAGCCTAATTGAATTCATCATGAATTGGAACAAGGCAGAGGTAGTCCAAGACGCTGATCTCCCGGAGAAGTTCGGCCCCGCCGAATTCTCCGCTCAAATGAACACAGCCTTTAAGGCGCTCAACATCGTGGGTCGTATGATGGATGTACGTTACTCGTTTTCCATAGCCAGTTGTAGGTATTCAGTAATATAACCATTAGTCCCTGAGCCTCCGGGGGAGTAACTTGTTACTCGGCCGGATGCTCCTTAGAAAACTAACGTAGCTCCTTGATAACTTCAAATATGCACACACCTAGATCCGGGTTAAGTTCCACTTGGCCCGGATTTAGTACACTTCGAATATGCACACACCTAGAGCCGGGTTAAGTTCCACTTGGCCCGGATCTTGTACACTTCGAATATGCACACACCCAGAGCCGGGTAAAGTTCCACTTGGCCCGGATTTTGTACACTTCGAATATACACACACCTAGAGCCGGGTTAAGTTCCACTTGGCCCGGATCTTGTACACTTCGAATATGCACCAAGCTAATTTATGTTTTTGCACTCTTTTCAGGTGACCACCAATCGCCGGAGTGCTGAATTCCAGCGTCTCCTGGATACTCACAAGATGCTACGTGCAAAGCAAACTGCACTTCTCGCGGAATACGAGAAAAGGGGTAAATTTCTCCCTTGGCGCTACTCCGTTTTTCTTCATCTTCCTCTGCCGAACTAATCTCGTCATTCGGTTTCCGCAACTAGGGTGGAGGCTGAGAACAAGATTATGTGGAAGAACCTGGAGAAGATCAAGGGTAAGTCGTTTTTGTCTGACCTTACTGTGCTTTCCATCTCCTTTTCTCCTTGGCTCGGTAAACATTCATAACCCGGCGCTGTTAGGTTAACACACTATTTCAGCATCTCTTGAAGATAGTGTCCCGTGCCTGATATGATGCTGCATTTTCTCGAACAAGCAGGGCAGCACCAAGCCGAGCTTAAGAAAAAAGATGATGAGCTCGCCCTCCTCCGAACCAAGGACGATGAGATCGCTAGGCTCAAGGACGAGATGGAGAAAATGAGAGTCCAGCACCAGTCCGAGCTCCAAAAGGTTGGCCAGGATTTCACAGAAGAGCGCGAGTGCCTCACTCTCCATATCGCCAAGGACTAGGATCTGCTCAAGGAGTCCGACATCCAGCTTGGGTCGGCGAATGCTGAGCTTGCGCAGCTTCGCAAAAGGCATGATGACTGTACGAGGGAGCTGACCCAGATCCTTAGCCATATATCGCGTAAGTTCCTTCCCTTATCTGACACACTTCTTCGGGTTACTTCATATGTCTTTTCTTTACGTTCTTCCTTTGCCTTGTTTTCAGGCAAATTTCCAGAGGGCACTGCTATTGCGAGCGCAGCAGTTGCGGACTTCCACCGAGAAAGGGGTACCCCCACCGCTCCTGACGGTGAAGAGATTCCCTATGACATGGAGGACCTGTTGGTCAGCTTGTCATCTCGCGTGGAGCTCCTCAATAATTATGGCAAGGACATCCTCGACGTTGCAGTTCGCATCTTCAACACGTTTTGGCCTGGAGAAGATACTCCGGAGACCACCGCAATTCTTGTTGAGAAGCTGATGGAAACCGAGACCCAGCTCGACCTCTGGAGGGAGTCCGCTGGGCGCACTGCAGCTGATACCGTTCTTCACCACATACTTACATGGTATGAGAAGGTCGATCTCAACCTGACGTGTCTGCGCACTGGATCCAAATGGACCAATGACCTGGAGTGGGTAGCTCGGCGTCAGGCTTGCGCCCACAGCCTTATCGAATACGCTCCCATTCATGAATGGGTTGAGGGACCGAGCTTCCTGGAAGCGGCTGGGGACGAAGAGGTTGAGAACGATGAAGATGGCTCAGACGGTGATGAAGAGGACGACGCTTCGGATATCGAAGACGGCGAAGATGACGCCGAACTTCCTCCTCCTGCTACTCCTTGAGCGAAAAAACTTGAAAATTTGTCAGATCCCCGGTATGCCGGGTGGAATTGTATCCCATATATATGTGTTGCTACTAAGTTCCTATGCCGGATTAACTTGGGCGTAGTCCCCGAGTTTCTTTTTCTTGTTCGTCCAATCTTTTGGTTCGGCTCGTGTCTACCTTGATTCGGTTTTACGACTTACGAATCCGAGCCTCAAAAATTGTCTTAACAATACTGGGAAACTTTTAGGCTTAGCTCAAAACTAAAACATCATAACAATTTGAAAGTAAACACAAGGTTAGTTCAAAAAACAAACGTCGGCTCGATTAAGTTCTTTTCCTTAGTCGTTTTTCGTGTGCTACGCAATTCCAAACTTGTTCTCTTGCTTGCCATGAAGCCAATTCTTGTTGGACAGCAGCAAGTCGAAGAGTTGGGTTCTTGGTGCTCAGACATTACTAATCAGAGTTAAGTAGAACAACTTATTCCAGCTAATGCACAAAAGACAACAAATATTATTAAGGCAGTCCTTGAGTTACTGCTCGAGGTGCCAACATTTCATTGATTCGCCCTGTGCCGGCATACATACCGACACATGAGAAGACTCGGATACATACACTTCTTTGCTAAGTGTAGAAGGGACGAAGTAGAGCTATATTCCATGGATGCTTAGATTCCTCGTCGGACCTGTCCGCCTTGTTATTTTACAGTGGCTTTGCATCTATAAGATAATAAGAATCATTGTGCAACGTTTTGCTCACGATGAATGGCCCTTCCCATGGGGGGGATAATTTATGCATGCCGGTAGTACGTTGTACCAACCGGAGCACCAGATTGCCTTCCCGAAAGACCCGGGGGCTTACTTTCCGCCTATGATAACGTCGGAGATTTTGCTGATATATGGCGGATCTGGACAATGCCAGTTCTCTCGTTTCTTCAAGCAGATCAACATCATTTTGCCGGGCTTCTTACACTTCAGCTTCTGTGTATTGGGTGACCCTAGGCGAATCATGCTCTATGTCGGCTGGTAATACAGCTTCTGCCCCATACACCAGAAAAAACGGCGTGTAGCATGTTGATCGATTCGGAGTTGTTCTTAAACTCCACAGTACCGCTGGTAGCTCTTCTATCCAGCCCCCTGCTGATCTTTGCAGTGGCTCAACGAGCCGGAGTTTGATCCCGGATAATACTAATCTGTTGGATCTTTCCACTTGTCCGTTCGATGCGGGGTGGGCTACCGAGGCTACGTCCAGCCGGATCTTCTTATCCCGGCAAAAACACGCGAATGCTCCTTCCGCAAAATTTGTGCCATTATCGGTTATGATACTGTGAGGATAACCGTACCTCAAGATGATGTCCTTGAGAAACGTCACGGCCGTAGCTCCATCACATTTTCTTATAGGCTTCACTTCAATCCAATTCGTAAATTTGTCCACCATGACCAAAATGTGAGTCATATTTCCCCTTGCTGGTTTGAACGGACCAACCATTTCCAAGCACCATACGGCAAATGGCCATGTAATTGGTATGGTCTTGAGTTCCGACATTGGCATATGTGTCTTGGTAGCATACCTCTGACAACCATTACATATTCTCACCAGATCTTCTGCTTGCTCCAAGGCACTTGGCCAGTAGAATCCGTGCCGGAAAGCTTTTTCCACCAAGGCTCGGGACAAGGCATGATGCCCACACTCCCCTTGATGTATATCTCGGAGGATGTCAAGCCCTTCTTCTGGGTCAACGCATCACTGGAGGACGTTGGTCACACTCCTTTTGTATAGTTCGGAATTGATGATCGTGTACGCCTTTGCCCTCCTCTGTGTTTGCCTAGACAACACTTCCTCAGTGGGTAACGTTCCATCTTTCAGGAATTGAAATATAGGTAGTGCCCAAGCTAGTATCGCTCGCACAGGGAACACATCCTCATCAATTTCCATCATATCCACTGGCATAACCTCAACCGGATCAGGCTGAGCAGTCCCCGGGTGTTGCGAAGCAGTCCCCGGGTTCGCCGAGGCAGTCCTCGGGTCTTGCGAAGCAGTCCCCGGGTTTCACGCGCCACCTCTCGTGTCAATGTCCATGGGCAAAACTCTGGATTTCGTGTCCTCCGGGACATAAATGGAGTCGGTTTCTGGGGATGGTCTGATGGATGGTTTCCTGAGGTGCTCTAATGCTACACCCGGTGGAACTACTTGTCGGGTTGACCCAAGCTTTGACAGCATGTCGGCAGCCTCATTTTCCACCCGGGGTACATGATGAAATTTGCATCCCTCAAAGTAACCAGATATCTTCTGCACATGAAATCGGTACAGTGCGATGTTTGGATCAAGGGCGTCCCACAGTCACGACACTTGCTGTACCACCAAATCCGAGTCGCCAAAGCATACGATCCGATGTTTCCCAATCTCTTTTGCTACCTTGAGCCCGTGCACAAGCGCTTCATACTCAGCGACATTGTCTGATGCCGCGAAATGGATCTGCAGCACGCATTTTAGCTAGTCCTTCTTTGGCGAGGTAAGTACAACTCCGGCACCTAGCCCGGTTTTTGTTTTTGATCCATCAAAGTGCATTCGCCAATAGTTCGGATCTGGCAACGGCGGTTCGTATTGCACCTTGGCCCAGTCCACAAAAAAGTCCGCCACAGCTTGAGACTTGATTGCCTCTCTTCTGTCATACTGTGGCGCATAAGGAGCTAGTTCAATTGCCCATTTTGCAATTCTTCCACTCGCATCCTTATTACTCATTATCTCGGATATGGGGGCCTCACATATGACCCTGATAGGATGTTCCTCAAAGTAGTTCTTCAGCTTCTTAGCGGCCATGTACACGCCATACGCCACCTTTTGATAGTGTGGATAGTTCTGCTTTGAGGCTGATAACACCTTGCTCAGGTAATACACTGGCCTTTGCACCGACTTACCTTCCTCATCTCGCTCCACCACTATCACTGCACTTACAACTCGATTGGTTGCGGCTATATAGAGAAACATTGGCTCCTTTGATAATGGTGAGGCTAACACTGGTGTAGTGGCTAACATCTTCTTCAGGTGGGCAAAGGCTTCATTGGCCTACGGTGTCCAAACAAACTTATCCGACTTTTTCATGAGTTGGTAGAGAGGCAATGCCTTTTCTCCCAACCGACATACAAACCGACTTAGCGATGCCAGGCAACCCGTGAACTTCTAGACATCGTTAAGACACTTCGGCAGTTCAGTCCGTTCGATGGCCCGGATTTTAGTTGGATTAACCTCGATACCTCGGCTGGAAACAAGAAAACCGAGCAATTTCCCAGCCGGGACACCGAAGGTACATTTTTCCGGGTTAAGTTTCATCCGGAACCTTCTTAGGTTCGCAAACGTTTGCCTGATATCGTCAAGGAGCGGTTTGCTTTCCTTGGTCTTGATAACCACATCATCTACGTATACTTGTACATTTTGACCAATTTGGTCGTGCAAACATTTTTGCATACATCTTTGGTACGTTGCCCCTGCATTACGTAAACCAAACGGCATGGTGCGATAGCAATAAGCCCCATACGGGGTAATAAACGCAGTCTTTATTTGATCATCTGGATTCAGAGGTATCTGGTGGAAACCAGAATATGCATCAATGAAAGACAACAATTCACATCCGGCAGTTGAGTCTATGACCTGATCTATCCTTGGTAGTGGAAATGGATCTTTTGGACACGCCTTGTTTAGGTTCATGAAATCGATACAAATACGCCAAACCTCCGCCACATTCAGATCATCCTTCTTCTTTTCCACTAGCGCCGGATTAGACAGCCAATCCGGGTAAAGGACCTCCATGATAAATCCTGCAGCTAGCAACCGAGCTATCTCATCCCCGATGACCTTCCTCCTGTCTTCGGCGAAGCGGCGGACAGGTTGCTTCACCGGCTTTGCTCCGGGGCTCACATTCAAAGAGTGCTCGGCCAACTCCCTCGGAACACCTTGCAAGTCTTGTGTGGACCAAGCAAAAATGTCCCGATTCTCACGGAGGAAGCTGACGAGCTCGCTTTCCTATTTATCACTTAGCCCGGCACCAATTGTTACGGTGTGCTCTGGGAACATATCATCAACGGGAATTTTCTTGGTATATTTCGTGGCTTGGAAAGAGACGCTTCCATGCGGGTTACTCAGCACCGGCATATACTGTTGCGCAGACTGAGCCAATGCCGCCACCTCTTGAATCTTCCTTTTCTCCTGCGCAATCACAAGTGACTCGGCTAAGTTAGACCCGGCCGACACACATTCCATGGAACGTCGGAAATCCCCAGCAATGGTAATCACTCCGTTTGGCCCGGGCAATTTCATCTTTAAGTAACTAATGTGACAGCTTGCCATTAACTTGTTCAGCACTGGCCTTCCGAGTAACGCGTGGTACGCACTTCCAAATTTTCGGTTCGGCAGTTATCTCTCGTGCCGAACAATACGTAAACCCGGACCTTGCCTATGGGCTCGCAAGAAATGTCGGGCACAATGCCATGGAAAGTTTTCCTCGTGGCCTGTAGCATGTTCTCCGAGATACCCAACTTGCGCATTGTGTCCGCATACATGATGTTAATGCTACTGCCATTGTCGATCAGTACCTTTGAGAATCTTACATTAATGCTAGGCCCAATGAATGTCGGATCCAGCACCAACGCATACGAACCAGGACTTGGCATAAGCTTGGGATGATCCTTTATGCTCCAGATGATTTCTTGGTTAGACCAAGGCATATACCTCGTCACTGCATGCATTACTGCATTCACCTCCATATGTCGGCGCTGCAAGCTCTTTCTATCTGTTTCCTCAGTGGTGAATACGCAGTAACTCTGATGATGCTCTCTGTACTCATTCCTCCCCTCATTTCCGGGGTACCTCTGATCCGGCTGATGCTGATTTTCCACTTGATGCACAGCATCCCTTCTCTCATTGGTATCATACCTCGGCGGAGGGGGAGGCAACATTAGCTGTTGTGTGTTCGCCCCGGAGAGCAATTGCTGACGGGGTAACTCCTGCCGAGGCTGATCATTCTGGGGTGCCTGAGTATTCCCCGAACCACCTTGTTCAATCTTGCGCATCCACTCACATTGCCTCGTTGTATTACCTGCTGGGTTGCTCGGATTTGGCGTGTGAAACTTACATGGCTGATCCAACATCGACTCATAAGTATACCTCGGATGGTCCTTCTTTTCTTGCCACTGTTTCTTTTGCTCTGGTGTCCAAGTTTTCTTGCCATCGTTTCTCGGAGTCCATTGCCCTCCAGTTTTCTGACGTTGACTGCCCCTTGCTCCGGGCTGATCCTGATTCACAACTGCAACTTGCTGTGAACCGTATCGATGATCCGGTCTGTCATCTCTTCTTTTCCCTCTATAGTCATTCCTCCGGGATGACCCGACTCCATCTCTCTGGTAGTACTCATCGTTTGACTCGTTCGACATGAGTCTAGGTTGAGTCGGATCACCCAGAGCATACGAATCTGCAATCCGGATCATCTTTGCCAACGTGGTTGGCATTTTCCTTTGCAACTTTTGCCACAGTTCGCTTGCATAGCTGCATCCTTGCGCAAACCATGCTATGGCCTGTGATTCTATCACGCCCTCACACGAGTTTCTCACCATACACCACCAGGTTAAGAACTCCCGGTCCGTCTCATTCGGCCTTTGCTTGCACATAGCTAGGGTCTATGGCCTATTTGGCCTCTGATACGTACTTTTGGGTGAAAAATTGCCGATGAACATCTCCTCGAAATCTATCCAACAATTTGTGCTTTTGGGTGGAAAATTGTCGATGAACATATCCTCGAAATCTATCCAACAATTAGTGCTTTTGGGTGGAAAATTGTTCAGCCATACCCTTGCCGGCCCTTCCAACATCTGGGGCACGTATCGCACAGCCCATCTTAAATTGCCTGTGGCAATTTTCACAGCTGTAGCATAGTTTATCAACCAATCTTCTGGCTTGGTACTGCCGTCATACATCTTCGTGCCCCTGGGTAACTGGAAATTGGGTACCGGTGGCTCCTTCATGATCCGGGGCCCAAAACACGCTGGACCCGGAGGACCTTGACATTCGATTTGTTCTGACCTATACAGTCGATCCAGTTTTAACCTGGCATCATCCGGCATCAAATCCCTGCTTCCCAATCTTGACCCTATCACATGATAGTCCGGCCTTGGGTATCCCGCATTTGCCATTTCCGAATCTCCATCGTTGTACCGGTCTTGCTCTCGTGGAGCACCTCTCTGTTGCATACCTCGGCCGGCACTTTGCTCTTGCCTTGGTAGATTCCACTGCTGCGGTTGTCCCGCTCCCGCCGAGTTTCGCTGTCCGGCATTGCCGTTGACGGCGTTCCCTTGACCGACATTGCCTTGGTCGCGGTTACCTCTGCCAGCTTCACCTCGGCTCACGCTTCGTCGGTCATCCTTTTTCTGTGCTTCTTTTCCTTTCCCTGCCCGTGTTGGGTCATACGGGACGATCTGCTTGTTTCTTCTGGCTGAGGTTACTACCTCTTCTCCCCTTGGTCCACCATGAGGAGACGATGCGGCTCCAGTGGATTTCTCCGGGTTACCGATGGCCAAATGAACGATCTTGGAGGCCTAGGCCCTCTCTGGGTTAACTCTGAGTAGTTCCTCATTTTGTCTATTCGCGATCCGAACCAGCTCATTAACCCTATCGTGTTGTCTTTCCCGGGCCTCACCTCTTAGACCCTCTAACTCGGATGCAGCTGTGTCTGCTGCTCTGAGGTTCTTTGTCGGGGTACTGTACCTCGGTAGCCCCACGGACAAACAGTTCTCTGATCCCTCAATTCCAGTATCACCTTTTCTGTTCATTTTGCTCATGAGATTTCTCCCCTTCACTTTTACAGCATCAACTTTGTTTGCCTTTGCGTACTCATGCAGCATCATATTCAATGGCTGCTGAGCCACGGCAATCTTTTTCGCACCCTCTAGTATTTTTTGCCTTGTTTCCTCTAGCTCGGCCTATGCCCGAGCTGGATCTACTGCTGCTACTACAGGGTTTGCCAAGCTATCCATCACTTCCCTCAACACATTCTCCGGCCTCTCTAGTGGAGGACCTCTAGCTTTCCTCGGTGCCTTAGGCGTTACCTCCGGATCTGGCGCCGGATCCTTGCTTGCGCCCGCACCAGGCGCAGTCATCATCACCTCTGCATGGTCCGGGGAGCGAGCGATACGTGTCCCGCGAACCGCGGTAAGGGGTGGCTCTCCTGCCTCGACGACGTGCCGCGGATGAACACATGACACATCGACAACAACGTAGACCTTGTGCACGCCGAGCTTGACAAAGAGGCCGTTGCACGGAAGTGGGCGCGTGCCGAAGCAGCCAGTGTTGTTGCTGACGAAGTCCAGCACTCCAAAGCGCTGAACAAGCCCGGAGACGATGCGTTCGCCGGTGCCGATGAGGTTTCCCGTCCGGATCTTGACCCCTGCTAGCGCCGCTAGCCCCATGGTGGGCGCCAGCTGTCGTGGTGGTGTCACGGCAGATGCCATGGATAGGCTAAAGGTGGGGACTAATACACGCTAGGGGAATCCAGGGAGGGATAATGAGGTGATTCCTCACACAGGAATTTGTATTTTCTTTGCTTCCAAGATTACAAGTGCTCCTACAGCTGTATTGGCGAGAGGAGGAAGAAGAAGCTCACTTACTCTCGCATACAGTTCACACCTAAAACCCTCAGCCAAATTAGAACAGCCCAACCCCTTCTATAGAGGCCCTAGCCCTCCTTATATAGGGGTGGCTAGGTCTCCACTTAGGGCATACGTGGAGGCATATTCCTGAGAATATGCCTTCTCCCAAAGTAGTAAACCGACCGGGTTGCTTTTCCCCCGCGTCACACATGTAGAGGCTACGTGAGCCTCTGTGGCGCCTGCATCAGCCGACATGAGCGTTGTCACCCTTGTCGGCCACGCTTTGGTGGTCCTGCCCTTGTCTGCTTCGCTCATGCAGTGCGTACCGAGGCTTCTTTTGACCAGCGAGATTCCTTCCTTCTCCTAGAAGCTAGATGTGACCCGGATCATAGTTTATCCGGCCACACCCGTTCCTGCATACAAGTTAGATAGGCATTTCCGACTTACTACTTAAGTCGGATGAGACTTAGTTAGGTGGACGCCCCCTGGTCCGGGTTACGCCGTGATTCGGCCTGCCTTGAGGTGACCCGGCCAGCATCCGCTTTGGCCTTGCCGAACCTCGGCTAACTTGGTCTTTATACCCCGGCGTGACCCTACCCGGGGGTATCCCCCCAACACGACATGGTCGGCAAGCTGCAAAAATCATCGCCTGGAGGATACGTCTTCCTCCTTGTCGCAGTCGACAAGTTCACCAAGTGGATCAAGGCCATGCCGGTGACCAATCCAATTGGAGCCACCACCGTCAAGTTCTTCGAGTCTATCGTCTTAATGTTCGGGGTGCTGCACAACATCATCACCGATAACGGGACAAACTTCACCTCGAACGAGTTCCAAGATTTATATGAAAACATGGGCATCAACACCAGCTACGCTTCTGTGGCACACCCTTAGACCAATAGTCAAGTTGAAAAGGCCAACAGCCTAGTCTGCAATGGCATCAAGAAGAGACTCCTTAGGCCTCTCGAACGAGCATGCAGCTAGATGTTGGGCTGACGAACTACCCTCCATACTATGGAGCCTATGCACAACACCAAACATGGCCACAAGTTACACACCATTCTTCATGGTGCACGATACTGAGGCAGTACTACCAGCTGAGGTGTACTACAAAGCCCCAAGGGTCATCACTTACAACGAGGCCAAATCTAATGCCACTCTCAAGGACTCCATCGACCTTCTTGATGAAGCGCGTGAAATCGCCACGGAACGGTCAACAGTGTACCAACAGAGCCTTCACAAGTACCACAGCTGACGGCTATGCCCAAGGTCCTTTGTCGAAGGCGACCTCGTCCTGCGACTAAAGCAGAAACGGTTATCTCCATGGGAGGAACCCTACGTGGTCACCGAAGTGATCCCAAGTGGCGCCAATCGCCTCAAGGACTTAGAGACTAGAGTTGCATACCCCAACCCGTGGAACGTCGCCCAGCTGTGCCGTTTCTAACCTTAGATGTTTTTTTACAATAAGACTATTCAGCCAGGCTACTTAGCCAAACAATGTACCTCCTGCTATTCTCCAATAAATAAAGCTAAGTGCCTCAACTACGTGTCTTATTATGTTTTACTTTCTATGCATTTCACACTTGGGGGCTGCGCCTCCCTGACAACCTCGTCACACATACAACTCCCTATCGCAATTGCCCGAGTAGCTGATTCAGCTTACAATCGAACCTTTGAAAACTCCAGCCTAGTTGCAGCCCAACTGACAGTTTGGCAAGGCGCAGAGATCTAAAAGCACCAGTCTAACGAAAAGGCATCGCATAATCATACTCAAACATATACAAGCTAACAAGTTTGCAATAACTACAAGGACCACAACACATCCAATCGAAACTATATGAGCTTTACAATAGTTATATGTCATGTGCAGGCTAGAAACTATTCAACTGACACTAAAGAAGGACATTGGTTCACTCATCAAATAAATTAACGATGTCCTCCGTTGGCTGGACAACTGCCCGGTAGTGTGGAACCATGTTCCATGCCATACCATCCGGAGGTAGCGGCGGCCCTTATCCAATGGCATCCAAGTCCACATTCGGGTATTGCATATGCAGAAATGCCAAAGCAGCCTTGGCACTCGCGTACAACACCCGCATCATGAAACTTCTATAGCAACGCCAAGAGGCTTGTAGGGACTGCGTCTAGGGGGAACATCACCCTGAAAATATGCTTGAAGGACAACTGCGGTGGAGGCGCTAGCGGCGGCAGCTGGTGGTCAAAGATCAACGGCAACAAGGGACCTGATCGTGTTTTCGCGATTCTTTGTAGGTGTTTATTGTAAAAGTGGAGGACCGTGTTGTATTTTCTTTCTTTCTGGAGGTCCTTCTTGTAATTGTAAACCCATCGCCATTTTAATGTAGATTCTAGGCCCTTTAGGGTCTTTCTCGTTCAGAAAAAAAGATGGGATGTCAAAAGGAACACCTGTTCAGAAGACCATGCGGGCCATATCTGGGCATGGCGGGCCCAACCTGCTAGCTTGATGGCCTGGGTAGAGGATCTGCACCGTGACAAGGCCCCTCTGCCCCAATGTGGTGCGGTGGGGACCTGGTCTCCAGCCGAGATCCACTTCGGGAGTGGGCGTGCGGGCCCCCTTGGGCTTTGGCCGGGCCTGGTGGTCTCACGGAGGTCGCTGGGTGGGTCTCTACGCGCTGCCCTTGCAGTGATGGTGGCCGACGGTGGCCAGATTTGGGCCCGCGGGTCTAGGTCTAGGCCTGGTCGGTCATGCGTGTTGTCCCTATGTCTCCACCCTGTTCCTGCCACCCTTTTCCTGCCGCCCTGTTCTAGGCCGACTGCTGCTGTTTGGCAACGACTGGGTGGCGTGCCTGCCAGTCCTCCGGGAGGGGTTTCTGGGGCTGGCTCATGCTTGTCGGGGTAGGCAGCATGTTTCCCCTCTAACCCACGGGTTGGTCGGTGGTGTGGTAGTGATCTCTGCTAGGTTTACTCTATGTCCTCGTGTCGGTTTTGGGTTTTGGGTTTGGGATGGATCTTGGCAAAATCTTCGCTTGGCTTCGGCTAAAGCCGGTGACGACGTCACCTCCGGGTGTCGTTCCCTTATTGAAGGCATCCTGATGAGGATCCCCTGGGCTAGCTTGCTGGATTCCGACCCTCCGCCCCAAGTTGTTCCTTTGGGTGGCCTCGCTTCGGACTAGCATCTCTAGCAGTGTCTTGTGGATCACCCTATGACCTCCTGCTGGTATCCGAGCCCTTGCATATAGTTGTGGTAGCTGACATCTCCTCTAGTGCCTTGGGGGGCTCTGCTAGGGCGGACGTCTGATCGTAGTCGGTACTGGTGGGTTATTCTCAATGCTAGTGGTTTCGAGTCTGGGCAAAAGCTTTGCAGGACCTCGGTTTCTGCCGACGACGATGACGTGTTCTTGCGCCATTCACCTTCTTGGAGGCGGTGCCGCAAGACCCCCCCTCCACTAATCATAGCACTACATTCCCTACTAACGTTGGTCGGTGTAACGCCCCAACATTAGAGCTTAGAAATAAGCTGAACACACGTGTGTGCATTGCATTCATGCATCTGAAAATCCGGGTAAATTTTTCGCCAAATTAAAAGGCTAGAGTGATCAAAATTTTCTCACTCCGATGAAGTTAGGTTTAGCGCCATCCGAGGTGAGTGGGATGAATTTTGACATGATCTCTATTAATTAAGTGAATTACGAAGGGAGAAATTTGAATTATAAATAATTATTCACAATAATACAAATGCAAGTGTTATAAATAAAGGTATAAAGAATATTTAAGACTAACATTACATTATTCTTTTACAAAAGAATAAATAAGTAAAGGAAGATTACAAAGAATTCAAATAAGAAAGTTTATCTCTTATTCTTTTCTTAGTCCATAATCATAAATCCTATACAAGTGAATAAGTAAGGAAATGTTACTGAAACAATTGTCACACAATCAAAAGAACTATGTTAAATAAACACTTATTACAATGTCTGTACAAAAGTCAAAATAAAAGATTACAAAGGTAATGAAATAAAAACCTTAGACTAATATCTAACTATTCCTTCATCTGGGGTCTTCATTCCTCACTCTGATTCCTGCAAAACAATACAAAAGATAACAAAAAAGTAAAAGAATAAAATAAAGGGAATTGTTTAGATTAATGTTACTCTCAGTCTGGCATAGTGTTGCTATGCTAAGTTCATCATTGAGTATGGGTAAAAGGGGCCACATTGGATCTGTTCTTATCAAGTTTAGGCTTCAGACTTGTGCATCATTAGCATAGAGTTAATATTCCACTTGGCAACTAAAAATAAAGGTCAAGATCAGATAATACCAAACCAACCGAGCACATCCTTAGCAAAAATATCCCACAAATGGAACCTGGACAAGGGGAGGTTCCCTGGACCAGCAGCACACAAGCAGCTTAGTCATTGCATGCTTGTGTGCTGTCAACACCAGATCTCCACAAGGGAGGATAAGAACACAGTCATAGCAGCAGAGTACCACTTTGTTGGTCACTCGCCACACTTCATTTCACCACATGGCACCTCCACAGGTTCACAGCCCAAACCATAAGAACAACATATGGTCTTGGTGGATCATCACAGATCTACTTCACACACACCAAGCAATATCACATGAATTCCTAGATCAAGATTTAACCCAAGAAGCACCATGGGGATCAAGACAAGATCATAAGCTAGTCTAAAAGGAGGAGATGGCCAGCAGATCAGGGAGGAGTAGCTCAAGCAAAGAGAAGATCAAGCATCAACAACAATCAACTGTCTCAACCACACATCCCTTGCATCCTGGTTGCTCTAAGAGCCATCCAGGAGGTGAGACAAGTGGAGCTGGATATCAAGAACTAGTTATATCTGATAGCAAGAAGAATCACTACACCATTGTAGGTATTTATCTCTCCCAAACCAAACATAGCATCTGTTTTTCTTGATCTTTTATTTAAAGAAAGGAGTTTGGAGTGAGAGGGGGCTCTCAGAATGCAAAGATGTTATGCAGTTCATCATAGAGGCTGTAGGGACAAATAATATCTGTTATTGTTTTAAAAGGATTGGCCTCAGACTTGGCATCATTGGGAAGGGGGTCTTGGCATCATTTTTATGGTGCTGATCATCAAGATCTGCTACTGATTGCAAAACAAGGTGGGATTAACTTTACAGCCAACTACATAGTGATGAATCACTGCTGTGCACACTCTTATGAGGCACCACATCAGCAAATCATCAAGATAGAGGCTATATGGTTAACCAGATTGTTGATATCACTTGCCCACAAGTAAAATAAAGCCCACAATTAATCCTTAACTGGATTCATCATAAATGGAAACCATTTTGAGTCAGCAGTACTTACAAGCACCAATAAAAGCATGCATAAATAAGTAACATCATTTGTTTGCAAGAATCATCTCAACTGTTGTTAACATACTGGCAGAATAATCATAGCAGCCACCATCTCTGCTTATAAATGTTATACACACCATTTTCATCATTTTCCTAGTAGTAACTCTAGGAATCAGAATTATATAATGTTCCACTATCAGAAGTTGATAGAAAAACAAATCAACTTCTTAAAAACACCTCCAGGAATCATTCTTCTACAAGATCAATTCATAATCATGACAGAGAATAGAATAAATATAATTCACCATGGTTCTACACAGTATCAAGATAGACTCCTGAGCAAAGCCATAGATTACAGGGTACTTCACAGAAAAGTACCAAGTCAATTAACCAAGTAACATCAGTTTAGAATAGAGGCATCCCAACTCAAACCATAGTACTGAATTTACCACTAATACCAATAATAAGCCAAGTATCGGCACAATCCTAACCATGCATTTACAGGGTGTTCTATGATAAAGAACATGGTAACAGAATATTATCAAACAGAGTTTAGCAATACACATCAGTAAGGCCATCTGCAAGAGTATTGCCCAGGAAACTGACCAAGAGGCTAAGTTAAACACTACTACAGGGGATGAACCCTAGAATTAGGATAAACCCTAAATAGGGAAATCCATCGCAAGTAACCACATGGCATGGAGTAGAGATAACATAGATCATAGAGAGGAGATGAGAGCACTTACTCGAGTTCCTCGTAAGATTATCAGAGAAGAAGCAGGGAGGAGGCCGGCGGCAGAGAGGTGGCGACACGGGTAGCACCCCGAGGGGCGCTGCAACCCGTGTCTGCACACAGCAGTGGCGATCATGGAGGAGAGGCGCCACGAGCACCATAGCACCATCGAGGACAGCGCCAGAGCACGGCGAACCAAACCCTAGCCATGAGGTGGGGGTCACCACGGCTAGCGGAGAGCACCAACACCAGATCGAGCAGGACAACATCGTGTGGCGTCATCGTCCACACCGGCTTGCACCATAGCAGCGGTTGTGGTGGCCTGGGGCCGCCAGAATCATAGCGGCGACGGCGTCGCCTGGGCATCGCTAGGGATGAAGTCGAGAGGGAGAGAGAGGAAAGTGACAGGGCCGATTGTGGCCAGTCCAGTGACCCTGGGTTGGTTTGACCAAACCCAGTGGGCCGAATCGGGCTGGGCCAACCCAGTGGGCTAGCCCATGTTTAATAAGAAGGTTTGTTTAAAATTTCTAATCACAAATATACTCCGGAACTTATTTTAATTCAAGGAAAATAAATAAAAATCCTAAAAATATATATAATATATCAAAATGATCACAAAAATAATACCTACCCAAGAAAAATATAACTTTACCTATTTAAGTTAAATAAAATACAAATAAATATTAACCTCACTAAAGTCTAAGTGATATTTCATAAATTAAGGAAGGGTCCTAAAAAAATGAATAAAAAATTCAATTTTGCATATAAAAATAAATCTACTATTATATAAAAATAATAACTTAATTTGTTTGCAAATAAAACTTGAAAGAAATATTTAACGATATATAATCCTTTGTGGAATTTTATAAAAATAAGGATAACATCAAAAATTAAAGAAAATTCACTTCTAAGATCATAAATATGCTTTCCTAGAAAAATACTAATTATGTTATTCCAACACATTATAAGGTTATTAAAAAAATAAATACTTATTATTTAGTTGGTAATCACAAATTTTATAAAAAACCCTAAAATCTTGTACATTGAAATACTACTTCTAAAACCATAGCTTAAGTCTATAATAATACTTAAAGTAAAACTATTAACACTTACAAAACTCACTTAAACTAAAAGTGAATGATCCTATATCTTCAAACATGCTTGTTATAAGATTTAAAGTTATTAATACTTTAAACATATCATACCCTAGGTCTATTTATGTTTTAAAGCTAACTTTGGTCCATAAAATTATATAGATAATGTATAAAGTTTAAATATGTTTTTATAGTTCACTTTTGTCTGTTCCAAATTAAGTCATAAGGCATCTCAAGTCCAAACTTATAGACAAACTAAATCTTAAAGAATCACCTAGGTTTAACTCATTCACCATATTAGGGTATTACTTTGGTGTTTTCCCAAACTGCATTACATTACTTATGCATAACTGCATCTTGCGTCTTTAAACATTAGTCCTTACCGGACCAATGATGCTATTTACAGAATTTGGATCTTCTATTGTCTTGAAGTCCATGAGTGCATAATCTTGTAACCACAAAAGGCAAGTTCACAACTTGCTCATGTCCTTTGATTATTTTCTATGCTTGTACTCAACTGTGTCATCACCTGCATTTCAAAAGGGTCAGAAAACAATATTTTCATAATAATATGATTATGGATTATTTACCAGATGGTAATAGTCTACGGATACAGTTCCAGTGGTTAAGGAACATAATATCTAGGACTTAACAACCAATGTCGCCAGTGATTCTAGCGCCGTATATTACGTGTCAACCATAAGACTTGGAATGGGACGGGAAAGTCAGTTGTATCTTCTCCCTTTCATATGGAGGCAAGATGACCTTATGGTGACGTTGGGATTCTCGGTGTGGATCCAAGATATGGGTGGGCACCCTTAGGCCCCACGATTTTGGTGTCTAAATTATTTATGAGTGGCTGTCGGAGGTATGTGAAATTGATCGTATGGGCACCTAGAGGGGGGGTGAATACGTGCTACACTAATTTTTAATTCTTTTTCAATTTTAGGCTTAGCACAAAGGTAAATTCTATAGATAAACTAGTGTGTGGAATTTCCCTATATGCAAACCTATCTACTAGCAAGTAAAGAGCGAGTGGAAGAGGAACGAGTGAACCGAAGTGAAGCACGCGGAGACACAGGATTTGTTTGACCACAGTTCCTTCCTTGTTAAGGGAAGTACGTCTGTGTTGGAGGGGTGGGCGGTACTAATACCACCATGCCACAAAAGGCCTCACCCTGTTCTCCGATGGATCTCGCCACAACAGGCCTGATCCACCTTCCACTATAGGTACCCTTCGAGGCGGGCACCGACGCCTTTACACAACTAGTGGGGCAACAACTCCACAACAACTTGGAGGCTCCCGAAATGACAACAAGCTGCCACAAGAACAAAGTTGTCAAATACAATAACAAGATCTAGGTATTAACAAGAATACTAGATCAGGGATTTCTCCAAGTGAATGGAGAGGAGTTGAAGCGCTTGATTCTTGATGTTGATGATGAACTTCTCCTCCTTCAATTCCACCAAATATCAAGACCTTCGGGTGGTTGAAGTAGGAGATCGAGATTTAGAGCTCTTGCACAAGGTATGGTCAAATTCGTGTGAATCAAGAGTTCTAGATGTTGGGGAAGAAGGGGTACTTATACCCCCTACCAAAAACCAGCCGTTGCACACTTTGGGGGCCGGATTATCCGGTCTGGGGAAACACCGCCCTAGACTCGGAATATCCGGCAGATAATCCGCCCCCTCACAGTGAGACGCGCCGAGCTTGTCCTTGATCAACTTCTGGGGGCCGGATTATCCGGTCCTATGCGACGGCCGGATTATCCGGCCTGGGGAAGAAAAACCGCCCCGGTTCGGATTTTCCGGGAGAAAATCCGACCGGATACCGAGCGACGCGCCTTGGCTCCTTTTGCTCGAAAACTGGGGGCCGGATTATCCGGCCCTTGCGAAACCCGGATTATCCGGCCTGGGGAGGAAAAACCGCCTCAGTTCGGATTTTCCGGGAGAAAATCCTACTGGACACGGAGCGACGCGCCTTGGCTTCCTTGAGAGATGAGGTAGGCCGGATTATCCGGCCCTTGGAGGGGCGGATTATTCGGCCCCCCTGAAAAATTTCCTGCACACTTAGCACACATGAAAAGTCTCCATAGTATTGTTATCTAACACGCAAAACAAAGGAAAACATGAAATGTTCTTTCAATCTCCCCCTTTTTGGTGTTAGATGACAATACCAGGATTTGCAGGAGAAAGACACAAGACAAACAGAGATAACTATGAAAGGGACTCCCCCTCAATGTGTGCATAATAGAGTTTTGCATTGGAATACAAATGCACACAAATAGGTGAATCTATTCCATATACATAAGGGCAAAAGCACATACCACCGAAGTAGAGAATAGGCATCCTTGACAAAAATCACAATTATTATTGGATAACCATTATGAGCGCGCGCCTTCCGTGATAAACCTACAGCAATAGGATATGAATAGATATAGCCATGAGCATAATCCATGATATGAAGTCCATGGGTATCATCCAGACAACCACATAAAGTCTCAACCACAAAACACAAACCACAAATTTAAAAGTTCACGCTAAATGGGCATAAGCAAGAAATAACGAATAAAAAGTGCAAGTGCTTATGCCCGACCCATGCAAATCCACGGACAACCTAATAGAACTACTTCTCCCCCTTTGGCATCGAGACACCAAAAAGGGAGAAGAGTGATGCTAGCGCCCCATGGGATCACTCATCATAGTCCTCGTCCTCGTCCTCGTCCTCGTCCTCTTCTGCATGCTCTTCCTCATCCTCATCTTCAAGTTCCTAAGTGTCACCTTCCTCATCATCAGCATCAGCAGCAGGCGCAGAGGGGAACAAGTGACGCTCCAGCTCACCATAGTTCAGCCCGGAGGAAGAGTTCCACCGAGCATACGGAGTGGGAGGTGTAGGAGCCGGAGGAGCACCCAAAGCGCCAGACACATGGTGGAGAATGAGCTGCTGGGAGTGAGCCAACTCATGGCGCTGCCTATATGCCTCGTACTGACCCTTGCGTGTGTCCACGCCCATGCAAAGAATGTGACGCTGGAACCAGTTCAGCTGCTTGATCTCACGGGCCACGGGAGGCACTGGGGGCCTACGAGCATCCCTCATGAGGCCCTTAGGAGCATAGGAGGGATGAGCAGTCTTCCGAACCTTGTTGTATATCTTTTTGGCCTTGTGCACTGAGTCAATGTGGAACTCCTCGGCAGGAAGCAGGTGGCGGATGAGCATCATAATGTAGGGCGCATAGGGAATGGACAGACGGTTGAACATAGCATCACACAGCTCATGGTAGATGAAGTCCATGACATCCAGCCTGTACTGCACTGACTCGTCCTCGCAGGAGGCAACTTCATGAGAAAATTGAAGTAGCTGAACAAGGTGACCACGGATGCTGTCATTGTTGCCCCCACTCGTTGTAATAGAGTCACGGAAGAGACCCACCAAGGCAGCATAGATGGGGGCAAGACCAGCCACAGTACCGACAATTCCATTGTCCACAGTGCACGGAGAGAGAGCTGCATCCTTGTTGGGCTTCAACTGAGTGATGATGCGGTGGCCACTAGCTCTATCCCTGTTGCGGAAGGAGTACCCCAGAACCTCAGCAAACACGTGAAAATCAGCAGTCATTGGCCTATCATGAGTCATCCACTTCATAGTGCGACGCTCATCCCCACAAATCACCAAAGTGGAGAAGAAATGCTTCACCACCTCAGAGTCAAAGGAGCACTTAAGAGACATGAGATGGTGCAGCCCCATCCTCTCAGCCACATACATCGCATCCACAAGATGCGCCTTCTCCAAGGCATCAGCAAGTACCAGAGGGTGCATAGGCCTAAAGTTCATCCTGGCATAGATGTCTTCATAAATCCCCTTCTGTTCGGCACACCAAAAATGGGTATCCCCCAGCTCATCATCACGAGGCAGCTTAGCAAACAAGTCACGGTGACGGATGGCAGAGAAGGAGACTGCATCCAAAGCCCTGTAGTTGATCTTGGGCTCCTTGCCCTTCCTCTTGGACACCCCTTCCTAGTCCTCTTGGATTGTTCAGCCATTCGCCTCTCTTCGTTCTTCCTTCTCCTCAATTCAACTTCATCCACTAGGTTACCTTGACCGTCGTCCCGAAAGTACTTGGCGCGAGGACGGCGCTTGTAGGTCTTGGAAACACCAGAACCACCTGTGAGGAGAATAAGGGCGATAGCAAGGGGATAAGCATACACACAAGTCCAGGAGAGAGCATGGAAAAAATAGTCAAAAAGTTCATAGGACAAAACTACTCAATGCATACACATAGTGAAACTGAAGCAGAATTAAATCTGCCAGGCCGGATTATCTGGCCTAGCTAGGGGCGGATAATCCGGCCCTGGCACAAATTTTCGATTTCACCACGAATGCATGCAAAAAGAGTAGATCGGGCCTAGAAACTGTAAGACTATGAGTTCTATGCGAAAACACATCCTTCTAGACAATGTTCCACCCAACAAGATACACATCTAGCCAAAGATGGGGAGAGAGGGAGTTACCCTCACTCATTGGAGGAAGAACACGGAGGATAAGGTACCCGGAGGCGCGGAGAAGAAGATTCGGGGAGGCCCAGAAAATCCAGTGGCCGGAGAGGCTCCGGGGAGGGTGAGGGGCGGCATGCGGCGGCTGGGGAGCAGGAGAGGGCTATGGGAGAAGTGCTGCTCGATATGAGCCCTTCCCCCGAGTCCTGCTCTTTAAGATCGAATCCGCCAGGGCCGGATTATCCGGCCAACACTTGGGCCGAATTATCCGGCCTAAATTCTGGGATTCTGTTATACACAGAACCAGGCCCACGCGTCCCCAAACAACACCCCCACAAGGTGTACAAGGGACTTGTGTGCAAGAATAGATGGCTTAGGGGTAGGGAAGGCTTAGGATTAAGAAAGCCAAACTGAGATGGTACTAGACACTCAAAATTGCAAAATCCAAATCAAATAAAAGCCAAGATTGAGTGTGATTCCCATAAGAACATGAGAGAGCAAAGAACATCCAAAAAGATCCAATTCTCCACAAGGGAGAGGGCGGTGGCCGAAGCCACCTTGTTGGAGTGTATGGTGTGACACCGCAAAGATATATCTTGGGTTCACGACCAATACTCATCAATAAGCTCACATATCACAACATGATATTAAGAGAAATGATATAACTTGCTATTGGCATTATGGGGGGGGGGGGTTAGCCCAATAAGTTAGGACCACACTCACCCTATATCCATGCCCACACCTAGACCAAACAAGGATTGAGATGTACGAGTGAGTGCATGGGTAATCAAGACAAACTCCCGGAATCAATGATATTTAGCTCATTCCTCAAATAGCAGAATCTTGCGTCATCAAGTGGCTTTGTAAAAATATCCGCCAATTGGTTCTTCGTGCTCACAAAAGATAGATCAATATCGCCTCGAGCAACATGGTCACGAATAAAATGATTCTGAATCTCAATATGCTTCGTCCTTGTGTGCTGATCTGGATTGTACGCAATTTTGGTAGCACTTTCATTATCACATAAAAGAGGCACTTCGTCACAATTGACACCGTATTCCTTTAAAGTTTGCCTCATCCACAATAATTGAGTACAAGCGCTGGCAGCAGCAACATATTTAGCTTCGGCGGTGGAGAGAGATATACAATTCTGCTTCTTCGAGGACCAACATACAAGAGATCTTCCCAAGAATTGACAAGTTCCAGAAGTGGATTTCCGATCATCCTTATCACCAGCCCAATCTGAGTCAGTATAACCACATAAAGAGAAATTGGAGCCCTTGGGATACCAGAGACCAAAGTTGGGGGAATGAACCAAATATCAAAAGATCCTCTTGACCGCCACTAAGTGGCTTTCTTTAGGAGCTGCTTGATACCTTGCACACACTCCCACACTCAACACAATATCGGGTCTAGATGCGTAGAGGTAAAGAAGAGAGCCGATCATGGACCGGTATACCTTTTGGTCCACATCTTTACCATGAGGGTTGAGTTCGAGATGACACTTTGTTTGCATCGGAGTAGCGACACCATTTAGATCCGTCATCTTGAATCTCTTGAGCATGTCTTGGATGTACTTTGCTTGATTAATAAAGGTTCCTTCTCTAAGTTGCTTGATCTCAAATCCAAGAAAGCACCGTAATTCCCCCATCATAGACATCTCAAACCTGTTAGTCATAAGCTTTGAAAATTCATCATTAAAAGCTTTGTTAGTAGAACCAAAGATGATATCGTCTACATATAGTTGGCATACGAAGAGCTCCCCCTTAACCTCCTTAGTAAAAAGAGTGGGGTCGATTTGCCCAACTTCGAAGCCACGATCTAACAAAAGCTCTTTAAGGTGCTCATACCACGCACGTGGGGCTTGTTTAAGGCCATAGAGTGCCTTATCGAGTTTGTAGACATGGTTCGGGAAGTTAGGATCTTCAAACCCCGAGGGTTGCTTTACGTATACCAACTCATGTAGAGGACCGTTGAGGAAGGCACTCTTGACGTCCATTTGATGTAACTTAAAATTGTTATGAGCAGCATAAGCAAGTAGGATACAGATGGACTCAAGGCGAGCCACAGGAGCATAGGTCTCGCCGAAGTCGATGCCCTCAACTTGGGAGTAACCTTGTGCCACAAGTCTTGCCTTGTTCCTCACAACAATGCCATTCTCATCTTGCTTGTTCTTGAAAATCCACTTGGTGCCGATAACATTGCGGCACTCTTTGGGTTTCTCCACTAGTTTCCAGACTTTGTTGCGCTCGAAATTATTCAATTCTTCATGCATAGCAACAACCCAGTCTGGGTCTTCAAGAGCTTCAAAGACCTTCTTAGGTTCCACCATGGAGATATGAGCTTGATGCTCACCAAAACTGGCCAATTCTCTTCTTGTAGACACCCTTCGTCGAAGATCACCAACAACCTTGTCGAGAGTGTGACCCCTCAACTCAAGGTTACGATCAGCCCGAGCCTTGCGACGAAGTTCAATAAGTTTGTTGTCTCTTGGTGGAGGAGATTCATCACTTGAGTCTTCATTGGAAGCATTTTCTCTGCCTTGATCAGTAGCTGGAACATCAGTAGCAGGTGGTGGAGACGCATGCCCTTGAAGTGAATCCGTAGCCATAACAGGAGGCTGCAGAACTAGAGAGTCAGGGCCGGATAATCCGGCCTGGGGGTACTTGCAGCAGCTTCATCAGGAAGCCTGGGACTTGCTTGAACTGGCGAGGAGCCGGATAATCCGGGGTCGGCCGGAAAATCCGGCCTGGAGCTTGTATTGATATCTTCACCACCAGGAGCTGCATGGTCAGCTAGAGCGAGGTGGCTGGATAATCCGGTATCCACCGGAAAATCTGGCCTGGAGCTTTCTGAAGCAACTTGACCTTCAGCAGTTGATGTAGATGGTGTAGAAGTTGCCCCCGTGGTTGGAGCATGTTGCGTATGTGTAGATGAGGGCTCTATATGAGTAGAGCATTGTCCTTCCCGGTCCGCCACAAGGGGTTCCTCCATGGGGCGGAAGAATCCCACGCCCATTCTTCTTATGGCATCTTGGGGTATTTCAACATCTACATCACAAACACCAACTTGCTCCGCACGGGAACCGTCATTTTCCTCGAACACCACACTACAAGATTCTACAATAGTTCTGGAGAGCTTATTGTAGACTCTATAAGTGTGGGATTTGGCACCATAACCAACAAAAATACCTTCTAGAGCCTTAGATTCAAACTTAGATAAACGAACTCCTTTAATAAGAAAGAAACACTTACACCCGAATACCCGAAAGTATGAGATGTTTGGCTTGTTACCGGTAAGTATTTCATACAGAGTCTTGTCCAAAATCTTGCGGAGGTATAAACGATTGGATGAATGACAAGCAGTAGAGATTGCTTCAGCCCAGAAATTATATGGAGATTTGAATTCGGCCAACATTGATCTTGCCATGTCCATTAGAGTTCGATTCTTCCTCTCGGCTACACCATTTTGTTGAGGGGTGTACGCAGCAGAATATTGATTTCTTATCCCCTCTTCACTTAGGAACTCCTTATAGCCAGAATGGGGACGTTGTGTTGACGTTGAACCTCATTGGCGAAGTCGATGACAGTTTGTTGAGTTTTACTCTTCAACTTGAAGAAATAAACCCACGTGTATCTTGAGTAATCATCTACAATCACTAGACAATACTTCTTCCCACCAAGGCTTGCATGAGATGGAGGTCCAAAAAGGTCCACATGAAGGAGCTCAAAAATCCTTTTTGAAGAGATAATAGTTTTCCTTCGATGAGGAGAATCATGCATTTTCCCTTCAACACACGCCCTGCAAACACGATCTTTGGCAAAAGAGACATTTTCTTTTAGTCCAAGAATGTGGCCACCCTTGTGGAGACTTTGCAAAGTTCTCATATTGACGTGGGCTAGTCGGCGATGCATAGCCAACCCGCGTCAGCCTTTTCGAAAAGACACATCGGACCTGTAGTGGTTTTCCCCGAAAAGTCCACCACGTACAGGTCATTTTCGACATATCCCACGAAAGCAACTTTTAGAGACTTGCTCCACAAGAGTACCACTAAATCAGCATCAATGTAAACTACAAAGCCCATCTTACCAAGGGCACGAACTGAAAGTAAGTTATACCCGAGGGTCTCAACAGGCATGATGTCCACGAGAGAGATATCATGAGCCACCACAACTTTGCCGAGACCCAATACCTCAGATTTTGACTTGTCACCATAGGAGACGGTAATGTGATCAAGGTTTGGCCGCATCTTCGTGATGATCTCCTTGCTTCTGGTCATATGACTCGTACACCCGCTATCGAGTACCCATTTAGAACCACCAGAAGCATAGCCCTGCAAGAAAATTACTTCTTGGTTTTAGGTACCCATTTTTCAATGGGTCCTCTCATGTTAGTAACAAGGGTCTTGGGAACCCAAATAGACCAAGGAATGTAACAATCATAAGGCCCTACATAACTAGCATAAACATCACCATAAGAATCACAATATAGTTCGAAGTTAGGATTGTTGATCCCTGCAAAACCATCATAATTAGTCTTGTCATTGGTAATGTTGCTAGTCTTCGATTGAGCAGTCTTGTTCTTCTTCTTCTTTTTTTCTTGCTCTTTATCTTGGGTATGTAACCAAGACCTTCTTTACTGTTGTTTGTCCTTTGCCTGCTTAGTATCTCATCAATAACCCCTTTACCTTTGTGTTGAGAACTCCTTGCAAGATCTTCTTTTCCAAAGGATGAAGAGGAGGTACTTGGCACATCATACCGTTTCAATTGAGTTTGGAGCTGGTCATGAGACTCATTTGGAGTAGAATGATCACTCTTCAATGCCTTGTGAGCACTTCCAAGATCATCAAACTTCTCCAAAAGTCTAGCATGAATAGCCCCAAAATCAATTCTGCCCTTTTCTTCAAGGAGATCTTCGGCTTGAGCAAGTTGACTCATAAGAGCATCAAAATGGAGTTTGTGCTCACCTTGTAGGTTAGTGAAAAAAGTATCCAAGGCAATAACTTCTTCTTTCATTTCAAGACTGTCATGATCATCCATATCCAAAATTATGTTAGTCTTAGGAAATGAGGAGTTAGAAGTTGATACCTCGGATCCTTTTGCCATTAGACAAGTGGCGTTGTTGTTGATGGCGTTCTCGTTCGGCGAGTCAAAGAGAAAGGAGGGAGTCGATGTGGTGGCTATAGCAGCCACTTCGCGGGAACTATCATCATCCTCTTCATCTTCACTTGCGGAGGAGTATTCCTCTTGAGCTACAAGGACCATCTTGGGTTGCTTCTTGAAAGGGCCATTCTTCTTAGCAAACGGCTTCTTCTTCGGAGCTTTGGATTTCTCTTTGAGAATAAGCCTGCCACCATTGTCTTCTCTATTTTGATAAGGACACTCAGCTACAAAGTGCAGTCTATCTCCACGGTTGAAGCAAGTTCTCAATCTTGGGCCACTTTCTCTTCTTCCATTTGACCCATTCTTGCGCTCAAGTTCAGACTTGGCTTTGGCAGGGTCCTTCCAAAAGTTCCTTGCATAGAATGCCATGTACTCACCATGAGCACGGTTGACCTCATCGGGGTAGTCCATGGATACCCTCTCAAAAACTCCTTCATCGTCCTCTTGCTCAACAACATTGGCTTTGAGAGCCATATTGACACCCTTTTGCATTCCAATGGCCCGAGCACGGGCATCTTCAGCATTCTTTGCCGCCACTTTGAATGACGCCGTTTCTTGCATGACTTCATTGGATGTCATTTGATGATAGTTGTGTCTACCTTGCAAGCTCTTCAAATCCGTCGGTTCGAAAGGAATTAAGGCACTCACATACTTTCTTTTTATCCATGCATCATCAATGTGAGTGGGCCCATGCTTCCGAAATGTTGTTGCGATGCCCTTCAGTCTTCTATACATGTCCTCATGGTTTTCACCATCCAACATGTAGAATCCCTCAGCTTTGTTACTAAGGGCATCATACCGGTTTCTTCTCATTCTTTCATTTCCAACAAAAAGGTCTGTAAGAGCATCCCACGCCTCTTTAGCTGTGTTGAGATGTTCAATGTGTGGCTTGTCCTTGGGACCCACACCCAGCTGTATCATGTGGAGAGCAGTGGCATTCAACTGGCTATCCACAACTTCCCTTCTTGTTAGATTGGTTTGATCTCCAATATGAAGACCTTCTTCAATAATCCTCCACAATTCAATAGAGGAGCTGCAAACATGAGATTTCATTAGAAATTGCCATTGGTTAAAAGAAGATGCAGTGAGCTTGGGTGGATCACCCCTATTGTTTATATGAGGATGAGGGATAGGTGGGTCGGGAGAATATACGTGGCGAACCTCACTATATTCCTCCTTACCATTTCCCTTTTTGGAGGTGGAGCCATTTAGTTTTTCACCTTCCACATCATCATCCTTGGATCCGGTGTTACCCTTTTCCTTAGATGATGGTGTGGGAGCCTCAGAGGAGGATGGAGATGGGGCTATGGATGATGTAAGGCGAGCAATCATTTGATTCATCTCCTCCATCTTGGCCTCAAAGGATTGCAACAAGGTTGTTTCCAACGACTTGAGATCATCCATTGTGACCTTATCCACAGCCTCATTTCCATCATCCCTGGTACCCATACTACTCTTAGGCGGTTAAGCCCGAATTAAGAGCCGGGGCTCTGATACCAATTGAAATGGATCGTATGGGCACCTAGAGGGGGGGTGAATAGGTGCTACACCAATTTTTAATTCTTTTTCAATTTTAGGCTTAGCACAAAGGTAAATTCTCTAGATAAACTAATGTGTGGAATTTCCCTATATGCAAACCTATCTACTAGCAAGTAAAGAGCGAGTGGAAGAGGAACGAGTGAACCGAAGTGAAGCACGCGGAGACATATGATTTGTTTGACCGCAGTTCCTTCCTTGTTAAGGGAAGTACGTCTGTGTTGGAGGGGTGGGCAGTACTAAGACCACCACACCATAAAAGGCCTCACCCTGTTCTCCGATGGATCTCGCCACGACAGGCCTGATCCACCTTCCACTATAGGTACCCTTCGAGGCAGGCACCAGCACCTTTACACAACTAGCGGGGCAACAACTCCACAACAACTTGGAGGCTCCCGAAATGACAACAAGCTGCCACAAGAACAAAGTTGTCAAATATAATAACAAGATCTAGGTAATAACAAGAATACTAGATCAGGGATTTCTCCAAGTGAATGGAGAGGAGTGGAAGCGCTTGATTCTTGATGTCGATGATGAACTTCTCCTCCTTCAATTCCACCAAACATCAAGACCTTCGGGCGGTTGAAGTGGGAGATCGAGATTTAGAGCTCTTGCACAAGGTCTGGTCAAATTCGAGTGAATCAAGAGTTCTAGACATTGGGGAAGAAGGGGTACTTATACCCCCTTCCAAAAACCAGCAGTTGCACACTTTGGGGGCCGGATTATCCGGCCCAAGTGAGGGCCGGATTATCCGGTCTAGGGAAACACCGCCCTAGACTCGGAATATCCGGCAGATAATCCGCCCCCTCACAGTGAGACGCGCCGAGCTTGTCCTTGATCAACTTCTGGGGGCCGGATTATCCGGTCCTATGCGATGGCCGGATTATCCGGCCTGGGGAAGAAAAACCGCCCCAGTTCGGATTTTCTGGGAGAAAATCCGACCGGATACCGAGCGACATGCCTTGGCTCCTTTTGCTCGAAAACTGGGGGCCGGATTATCCGGCCCTTGTGAAACCCGGATTATCCGGCCTGGGGAGGAAAAACCGCCTCAGTTCGGGTTTTCCGGGAGAAAATCCTACTAGACACGGAGCGACACGCCTTGGCTTCCTTGAGAGATGAGGTAGGCCGGATTATCCAGCCCTTGGAGAGGCGGATTATCCGGCCCCCCTGAAAAATTTCCTGCACACTTAGCACACATGAAAAGTCTCCATAGTATTGTTATCTAACACGCAAAACAAAGGAAAACATGAAATGTTCTTTCAGTATGAACCTCTAGGGGCATCACCAGCTCATAGAGTCTTTAGGAACTCCCATGGTTATAGCTTGCCCTAGTTGACGGCTTAATGGATGTGTAGTCAGCCCCGGAGGATCGTGCAGACATATGGGGTTGCGGAGAGGGCAGTACTGGCTTGGATCTTAGACTGGGCCCCACATCACGGAATTATGGACACGAAAGATCGCCCGGTTGTGCAACAAGGCTAAGGTCTCTTATGGGAAAAGTGATGCACCTCTTCAGAATGTAAGAATTGTGACATGTTACTCCCTGTTCCGGGAAGGAGCTACGAACACGGCAGGAAAGGAACTCCATGAAGTTCTAGTCAACCTGTGAAGGTTGTCGGGCATAGTTTTCAGAATAAAAACAACCTTTGAAGAAATGTTTACGAAAACCTGCATCGCCTACGACCTATGGTCTATGGCTGTAGAGTTAGTGCATCATACACTCCTTTTTAGTGAACTTGCTGAGTACGCTCGTACTCAACCGTACCTTCTTAACCCTTGCTAGGTGTTAAGCCGTTGAAGACGATGTCAACATCAATGCCTGCTCAAGAAACCATCATCGACAACTAAAGTTCTTCAATAAAGTTAATGAAGTCCACATAGACGTTAACCGAAGCAAAGACTAAGTTCTTAAGTAGATAGAAGTAGATTCTCTATCCATAAAACCTACTTCTATAGAACATTGCAATAGCAGCAATGGCAATCTAAATAGTTTATATTCTAATCGTAGTTACTAGATAGTTCTGAGTTATTATTTCTGGTTCTTCTTGTAAGAAGTTCTTTTTCTCTCTTTAACCTAGAGTGTTCTCTAGATCTTTTGTAAAGAGTCGAGTTGTGATCTATAGTCATGTCTTGGACCTGCTGTGTTTCTGTTGTACCACTCTAAGGGATGTAATACTAGTGAAAGGTGTTTCATTGGTGTTATGTCAATGACTATAGTGTACTACATCATGTAGTGGTATGCAGGGTCACTGTAGTCGGCAATAAACCAGCATCGCCAACAGACTGTTGGTCGGCAAAGATTCCATCGAACGGTTGGTCGAGAAATCTAGTGTATAACGTCCTACTGACGGTCGGGAATATCCAAACCTTTCTTGTCGAAAGATCGGTTGGTATTTTGACCATAGGCATCGGATCATCGGTCAGTAAATAATCCCGACCAACTCTTGGTCGTTATTGGGCCGGCCCACACGTGGTGAAATATTTAGCGCCCCGTGCGCGCATGAGTTTCGTTTCCCCCGCGCTGTAAGCCGTGCCGCTTCCTCTAAAAAAAGCCCCAAGTCCCCACCCCCCACCCACCGCTATCTCTTCACTCTAATCCCCAAATGCACCACACGTGCCCACCACTCCCTCTCTGCAGCTGCCACACCGTCCTACCGCCCTGCTCTCACTCAAGATCTCTCTGGCACGTCTCTCTCTCTCAAGATCTCTCCGGCACGTCTCTCTCTCTCTCTCAAGATCTCTCCGGCACCCGATGTGCTCTCTCCTACCGGCGACGGCAGAGCTCTCCTACCGGCAGCAGCGGCGCTCTCCTACCGGCAGCGGTGCTACCCGTCCAGCGAGCAGGAGCTGTCCCTCGCGCTCCCATCCGGTCGCTTCCCACAACCTGTCGTGGTGGTGTCACGGCAGATGCCATGGATAGGCTAAAGGTGGGGACTATACGCACTAGAGGAATCCAAGGAGGGATAGTGAGGTGATTCCACACACAGAAGTTTTATATATGTTCCACTTCCAAGATTTACAAGTGCTCCTAGAGCTGTATTGGGGAGAGGAGGAAGAAGGAACTATCTTACTCTCACCACCGGCTAACCCGTACAATGCTCAACCCGTAGAACCTAAAAACCATAAACCAACCCCTTCTACAGAGGCCCTAGCCCTCCTTATATAGGGGTAGCTAAGTCTCCACTTAGGGCATACGTGGAGGCATATTCCAGGGAATATGCCTCCTCCCAAAATAGTAAGCCGATCGGGTTGGTTTTCCCCCGCGTCACACAAGCAGAGGCTATGTGTGCCTCTGCGGCGCCTGCGTCATCCGACATCAGCGTCGTCACCTCTGTCGGCCACGCCTCGGTGGTCCTGCCTCTGTCCGCTTCGCTCATGCAGTGCGTACCGAGGCTACTTTTGACCAGCGAGATTCCTTCCTTCTCCTAGAAGCTAGATATGACCCGGATCATAGTTGACCCAGCCACAACCGTTCCTGCATACAAGTTAAATTCTTCTATCCGACTTACAGCTTAAGTCGGTCGAGGCTCATTTAGGTGGACATCCCCTGGTCCGGGTTACTCCAATATTCGGCATGCCTTGAGGTGATCCGGCCAGCATCCGCTTTGGCCTTGCCGACCCTTGGCTAATTCGGCCTTTATACCCCGACGTGACCCTACCGGGGGTATCCCCCCAACATTAGTCCCCGAAGCTGGTGCGGTCTTAGCTGCCTTGGCCGCTAAGGCCACATCAGGTTTGATTTCACTGAGCCTTGGGCGTTATTCCCGAGTTACCTCCTTATCTCGGATTGTATGGATTTACGTTCCCTTGGCACATGCCAAGTTTTCACTTGCTGGCCGGGTTACCACCTTATCTCGGATTCGATGGATTTACTTTCCCTTGGCACAGTCCAAGTTTCCACTTGATGTCCGGGTTACCATGTTCTCGTCCGGGTCATTCTTCCTTCTCTCGTACGCTTCCCCACGTGGAAGCTAATCATTAGGTTGCCTCATTTTAAGGGCCAACCACAATAACCGCCGTAGTAATTGTCAGTTATCACTACGCGCGGGTCACGTCACGCCTGCCTCCTCGTTAAGTGCATCAATGCATCGCGTCATGGGATCAGCTACACCATGTGGCCTTCCGTGTGGCTTACTGCTGAATGGTCGATCCGGGCCATACACGGCCACACCGTGTGGCGTATCCACAAAACACGATCCCACTTCCCCCTCGTGGGAGTGGTTAAATAGGGGAGGGGCGCACCCCTTAGGTCTTTTCCCCCTTCCGTGCCCCTCTGCCTCTAGTTCTTCTTCTTCGTCTTCTCCCGCGACAGCGCCGCCGCCACCGCTTCTAAGTAGCAGCGCTGCCACCGCACTGCTTCCACATGTCGCTGCCACCGCCGCGTGCCTCCTCCGCCACGGTTCGCTGTCAGTCTAGGCTGTTGTCCCCCACCGCCGCTTGCGCCAGTGAGGGCAGTGAACTTGAGATGATAGAGGAGGAGCTCGCCGTCGCCGAGCAGGAGATGGAGGAAGACGCCACCGCGGCGGACCGTGGTGCGTGGGCTGGGTCCTGGGTCTGCCAGGATGACCTGGACTAGCTCTACCGCACTAGACGCATCCCCGCCGGCATCACCGCGCGCCTCGCCTCCGCCGAACTCGCCCCCTCACCCAATCCGGGTGAGTATGTGGTGTTCTTGTCACACTTCCAGCGGGGGTTCGGTTTGCCGGTCAGCGATTTCTTCCATGATTGGTTAAGCACTTACGAACTCCAGCCGCACCACCTTCCTACTAATGCAATCACCTCTCTTTCTGCTTTCGCCTCCACGATCGAAGGCTATGCCGGATTATGGCCCACAAAGGAGCTATGGATCCGGTTCTTCGGCCTTCGTCGTAATGTAATTCCGAACATTCAACTTGATCCGGAGGACATGCAGCTCACGCAATTTGGGGCTGCGTCCATCTCTCCCCGGAGGCTATCCGTCTTCCCCCGAGTCACCGGGCTGGACTCCTGCAAGGGATGGGCCCGGACTTTCTTTTACGTTCGGAACGAGGGCACTAAAGACTTGATCCGGCTGCTCCCTATGCTCCGGGTCCTCCTAACCCGGAGTTGTGGGATGCTGTCCCCAAGAAGTCCACGGCCTTGGCTAACCAGGTCAATAAAAGGTTCGCGGAGCTGAAGAAGCTCGGGTTACGCAACGAGGATGCCATAATCACATTCGTCCGCAACCGGATCTCCCCCCTCCAGAAGCGCACTCACAAGGTGTGTCACATGAGCTAGGGCCGCGACCCCAACCGGACCTCGTCCTTCGAGTTGAGCAACACGGAGATCTATCGCCGGGTCAAGGCCCTCTTCACCACCCACAAGGACTTCTCCTCTGAGTGGACGTGGGGAATTGAGCACTTTTGTCGTGATAGGCTTCCCCCCATGGTAAGCTTCGTGGCGCAAACTTGCTCCGGATTAAGTCATATGCTGTTCACTGTTGTATTTTTAACTCTGTTTTCCGTTCTTTTCCTTAGGTATTCCTTCAGCAAACCCTCGAAGATGGCACCGATCCCACTCTTAAGTGGGTGCCTGACCGGGAGACCTCGGACGAGGAAGAGCCGGATCAGGAGATGTTCCTCCCAATGACCGACGCTACGAAGCGACCCACTGGTAAACTCTCTTCCATTAGAGATTGACCTGATGATGAGGATGACTCGGATGTCGAGGTGATGGAAGCTGTTGACGTTGTCCCCCTTTCTTATGCTTTTCCGGCATCAGCTAACCCCGGTGGGCAGATCCACGAGGACCCTCCCCTCGCCATGGGTGACCCTGATCCGATAGCACCGAAGAAGAAGCGGGGAGCTGCATCAAGTTCTTCCTCCGGACCTTCTCAGTCCGCCAAAAGGCGAAAGAAATCCGGAGACAAAACCGCCTCCAAGCCAGTAGCCAAGGCGCCAGCACGAAGGGCTCGGAAGCCCAAGGAGCCCCTGACCTCGGATGTGTAAACCTCTTTTCCCTCTGCAACTTACTCTTCCTTTTATTGTTGTAGTTTCTCATCCGACACTGTTTGATTCGGCAGGGCCACGATGGATGTCCCCCAGAGTGGATCTAGCATTGCTTCGCTGCTCCGACTCAGCCCCTCTCCCCCTCGCGGCGACGGGTCATGCCCGCTGAGCCCTATTCCAGAGGGTTCTGCGGCTGCTCCAAGTTTTACTCCACCTCGTCAAGAGGGGGGTAACCTTGGAGCGGGGGAGACTGGCCCAGCCGAGGCAGCGGCATCCACAACTTTGGCTTTGCCGCAACCAGCAACTACTAAGACTACCTCAGCACCAGCACCAACTCTAGCACCAGCACCAACTCCAGCACCAGCACCAGCACCAACTCCAGCACTAGCACCTACTCCGGCACCAGCACCAACTCCAGCAGCAAGAGCACCAACGCTAAGCTCCTCCGCCTCGTCCGAGACTTCTCAGTCTCGGTGAGAAAGTACCCAAACAGCTCCTAAAGGGAAATCCGCTGCAACTTCTTCCTCCTCCTAGCAACCCAAGGGAAAAAAGTCCCCTGACGCCACCAGGACAACGTTCGTCGAGGCTGGACAACGCACTCTCGCATCCATGCTTCCCAAGAAGCCTCCAGCACCGAAGGACGCCCCTGCCGAGCCAGCTGATGCGCATCAACTTGTTCTACACACCAGCCCGGCCCTAGCCCTGGTTGAGAGGAAGGAGGCGCATGCGAAGGGCTTGGTGGCGCCCCATATGCCCACCGGCGAGCGATACCCTCCGAGCCTGATTGAATTCGTCATGAATTGGAACAAGGCGGAGTTCGTTCACGATGACGATATTCCGGAGAAGTTCGGCCCCGCTGAATTCTCTGCTCAAATGAACACAGCCGCTAAAGCAATCAACCTCGCGGGTCGGATGATGGAGGTACGTTACTTGTTTTCCTTAGCCAATTGTAGATATTAGTAATATAACCATTAGTCCCCGAGCCTCCGGGGGAGTAACTTGTTACTCGGCCGGATGCTCCTTAGAAAACTAACGTAGCTCCTTGATAACTTCGAATATGCACATTCCTAGATCCGGGTTAAGTTCTACTTGGCCTGGATCTTGTACACTTCGAATATGCACACACCTAGAGCCGGGTTAAGTTCCACTTGGCCCGGATCTTGTACACTTCGAATATGCACACACCTATAGCTGGGTTAAGTTCCACTTGGCCCGGATCTTGTACACTTCGAATATGCACACACCTAGAGCCGGGTTAAGTTCCACTTGGCCCGGATCTTGTACACTTCGAATATGCACAAACCTAGAGCCGGGTTAAGTTCCACTTGGCCCGGATTTTAGTACACTTCGAATATGCACACACCTAGAGCCTGGTTAAGTTCCATTTGGCCCGGATTTTAGTACACATCGAATATGCACACACCTAGAGCCGGGTTAAGTTCCACTTGGCCCGGATTTTGTACACTTCGAATATGCACAAGGCTAAGTTATATCTTTGTACTCTTTGCAGGTGACCACCAACCGCCGGAGCGCTGAGTTTCAGCGCCTCCTGGATACTCATAAGATGCTGCGCGCGAAGCAAACTGCACTTCTCGCAGAATACGAGAAAAGGGGTAAATTTCTTCCTTGGCATTTCTCCGTTTTTCTTCATCCTCTTCTACCGAACTAACCCATCATTCGTTTTCCGCAGCTGGGGTGGAGGCTGAGAACAAGCTTATGAGGAAGAATTTGGATCAGACCAAGGGTAAGTTACTTTTGTCCGATCCTGCCATGCTTTCCATCTTCTTTCCTCCTTGGCTCGGCAAACATTCATACCTTGGCTCTGCCGGGTCAATACACTATTTCAGCATCTCTTGAAGATAGTGTGCACGTGCCTGATATGATGCTGCATTTTCTCGAACAAGCAGGACAACATCAAGCCGAGCTCAAAAAGAAAGACGATGAGCTCGCCCTCCTCTGGACCAAGGATGATGAGATTGCCAGGCTCAAGGCCGAGATGGAGAAAATGAAAGCATAGCACCAGTCCGAGCTCCAAAAGGTTGGCTAGGATTACACTGAAGAGCGCGAGCGCCTCAATCTCCAGATCACCAAGGACCAGGATCTACTCAAGGAGGCCGACATTAAGCTTAGTTCGGCGAATGCTGAGCTTGTGCAGCTTCGCAAAAGACGTGATGAATGCACTAGGGAGTTGACTCGGATCCTCAGCCATATATCACGTAAGCTCCTTTCCCTTATCCGACATATTTCTCCGGGTTACTTCACATGTCTTTTCTTTACCTGCTTCTCATGTCTCGTTTTCAGGCAAATTTCCTGAGGGTACTGCCATTGCGAGCACCGTTGTTGCTGATTTCCGCCGAGAGAGGGGTACTCCCGTTGCTCCTGACGGGGAAGAAATTCCCTATGACCTGGAGGACCTATTGGTCAGCCTGTCATCTCGCGTGGAACTCCTTAAGAACTATGGCAAGGATATCCTTGACGTTGCAGTCCAAATCTTCAACACATTCTGGCCTGGAGAAGACACTCTAGAGACAACCGCAATTCTTGTTGAAAAGCTGATGGAAATCGAGACCCAGCTTGACCTTTGGAGAGAGTCCGCTGGACGCGCTGCAACTGATACCGTTCTTCACTACGTACTCACATGGTACGAGAAGATCGATCTCAACCTCCTAGCGCGCATGTGCACCGGATCCCCATGGACCAATGACCCGGAGTGGGTAGCTCGGCGCCAGGCTTGCGCCCATAGCCTCATCGAATATGCTCCCATTCATGAATGGACTGAGGGACCGAGCTTCCTGGAAGCCGCTGGTGATGAAGATGTTGAGAACGTTGAAGATGGCTCGGACGAGGATGAAGAGGATGATGCCTCGGATATCGAAGACGGCGAAGATGACGCTGAACTTCCTCCTCCTGCTGCCCCTTGAGTGAAAACACCTTAAAATTTATCAGATCCCCGGTATGCCGGGTGGAGTTGTATCTAGTACACATGTGATATTTTGCTACTAAGTTTCTTATGCCAGATTAACTTGGGCGTAGTCCCCGAGTTTCACTTTCTTGTTCGTTCAATCTTTTGGCTCGGTTCGTGTCTACCTTGATTCGGTTTTACGACTTACGAATCCGAGCTTCAAAAATTGTTTTAACAATACTTGGAAACTTTAGGCTTAGCTCAAAATAACTCAGCATAATAGTTTGAAAGTAAATACAAGGTTAGTCCAGAAAAAAAAGTCGGCTCGATTAAGTTCTTTTCCTTAGTCGTTTTTCATGTGTTAGGCAATTCCAAACTTGTTCTCTTGCTTGCCATGAAGCCAATTCTTGTTGGACAGCAGCAAGTCGAAGAGTTGGGTTTTTGCTGCCCACACACTACTAATCCGAGTTAAGTGGAACAACTTACTCTAGCTGACATATAAATAATAAAAGATAACAAATATTATTATTGGCTTTTCGTAGACACTTGTTGTACTACCAAATCCGAGTCGCCAAAGCACAGGATCCGATGTATCCCAATCTCTTTTGCCACTTTGAGCCAATGCACAAGTGCTTCATATTTAGCGACATTGTTTGATGCCGCGAAATGGATCTGCAGTACGTATTTCAGCTGGTCCTTCTTTGGCGAGGTAAGTACAACTCCGGCACCTAGGCCGGTTTTTGTTTTTGACCCGTCAAAGTCCATCCTCCAATAGTTCGGATCTGGCAGGGGTGGTTCATACTGCACCTCGGCCCAGTCAACGAGAAAGGCCACCATAGCTTGTGACTTGACTGCTTCTCTTTTGTCATATTACGGTGCGTAGGGAGCTAGCTCAATTGCCCATTTTGCGATCCTGCCACTCGCATCCTTGTTACTCATTATCTCGGATATGGGAGCTTCACATATTACCCTGATGGGATGCTCCTCAAAGTAATGCTTCAACTTCTTGGCTGCCATATAGACACCATATGCCACCTTTTGATAGTGTGGGTAGTTCTGCTTTGAGGCAGATAATACCTCGCTCAGGTAATACACTGGCCTTTGCACCGACTTACCTTCTTCGTCGCGTTCTACCACTATGACTGCACTTACAACTCGGTTGGTTGCGGCTATATAGAGCAACATTGGCTCCTTTGATAGTGGAGAGGCTAACACTGGCGTAGTGGCTAACATCTTCTTCAAGTGGGCAAAGGCTTCATTAGCCTGCGGCGTCCAAACAAACTTATCCGACTTTTTCATGAGTTGGTAGAGAGGCAATGCCTTTTCTCCCAACCGACATACAAACCGACTTAACGATGCCAGGCAACCAGTGAACTTCTGGACATCGTTAAGACACTTCGATAGTTCCATTCGTTCGATGGCCCGGATTTTAGTTGGATTAACTTCGATACCTCGGCTAGAGACAAGAAATCCGAGTAACTTTCCACCTGGGACACTGAAGGTACATTTTTCCGGGTTAAGCTTCATCCAGAACCTTCTTAGGTTCACGAATGTCTGCCTGGTATCTTCAAGGAGCGTCTTGCTTTCCTTGGTCTTGATAACCACATCATCCACATACACCTGTACATTTTGACCAATTTGGTCATGCAAACATTTTTGCATACATCTTTGGTACGTTGCCCCTGCATTACGTAAACCAAAAGGCATGGTGCGATAGCAATAAGCCCCATACGGGGTGATAAATGCAGTCTTTATTTGATCATCCGGATTTAGAGGTATCTGGTGGAAACCAAAATATGCATCAATGAATGACAACAATTCACATCCATCAGTTGAGTCTATGACCTGATCTATCCTTGGCAGTGGAAATGGATCTTTTGGACACGCCTTGTTCAGGTTCGTGTAATCGATACACATACGCCAAACCACTGCCACATTCGGATCGTCTTTCTTCTTCTCGACGAGCACCGGATTAGACAGCCAATCCGGGTAAAGAACTTCCATGATAAATCCTGTAGCTAGCAACCGAGCTATCTCATCTCCAATGACCTTTCTCCTATCCTCGGCGAAGCGGCAGAGAGGTTGCTTCACCGGCCTTGCTCCGGGTATCACGTTTAAAGAGTGCTCGGCCAACTCCCTCGGAACACCTTGCAAGTCCTGTGTGGACCAAGAAAAAATATCATGATTCTCACGGAGGAAGTTGACGATCTCGCTTTCCTATTTGTCACTTAACCCAGCACCAATTGTTACGGTGTGCTCTGGGAACATATCATCAACAGGAACCTTCTTGGTATCTTTTGTGGCTTGGAATGAGACACTTCCATGCGGATTACTCAGTGCCGGCATATACTGCTGCGCGGACTGAGCCAATGCCGCCACCTCTTGGATTTTCCTTTTCTCTTGCGCAATCACGAGTGACTCGGCTAGGTTAGACCCGGCCGACGCACACTCAATGGAACGTCGGAAATCACCAGCAATGGTAATCACTCCGTTTGGCCCGGGCAACTTCATCTTCAAGTAACTAATATGACAAATTGCCATGAACTTGTTTAGTGCTGGCCTTCCGAGTAACGCGTGATACGAACTTTCCAAGTTCACCACTTCGAACTCCAAATTTTCAGTTCGGCAGTTATCTCTCGTTCCGAACAATACGTCAACCCGGACCTTGCCTATGGGCTCACAAGAAATGCCGGGCACAATACCATGGAAAGTTGTCCTTGTAGCCTAGAGCATGTTCTCCGAGATACCTAACTTACGCATTATATCCGCATACATGATGTTAATGCTACTGCCATTGTTAATCAGTACCTTGGAGAACCTCACATTAATGTTTGGCCCAATGAATGTCGGATCCAGCACTAACGCATACGAGCCAGGACTTGGCATAAGCTTGGGATGATCTTTGATACTCCAGGTAATTTCTTGATCCGACCAAGGCATATACCTCGTCACTGCGGGCATTACTGCATTCACCTCCATATGTCGGCGCTGCAAGCTCTTTCTATCTGTTTCCTCAGTGGTGAACACACAGTAACTCTGATGATGCTCTTTGTACTCATTCCTCCCCTCATTTCTGGGGTACCTCTGATCCGGTTGAAGCTGGTTTTCCACTTGATGCACTGCATCTTTGTTGGGGGGATACCCCCGGGTAGGGTCACGCCGTGGTATAAAAGCCGAGTTAGCCGAGGTTCGGCAAGGCCAAAGCTGATGTTGGCCGGGTCACCTAAAGGCAGGCCGAATCACAGGGTAACCCGGACCAGGGGCATTCGCCTGATTAAGTCTCAACCGACTTAAGGAGTAAGTCGGAGGTGTCTGTTTTATTTGTATGCAGGAACGGGTGTGGCCGGATCAGCTATAATCCGGGTCACGTCTAGCTTCTAGGAGAAGGAAGGAATCTCGATGGTCAAAAGAAGCCCCGGTACGCACTACCTGAGCGAAGCAAGCAAGGACAGGACCATCGGGGTGTGGCCGACAAGGCTGACGACGCCCATGTCGGGCTGACACGGGCGCCGCAGAGGCTCACGTAGCCTCTGCATGTGTGATGCGGGGGAAAAGCACCCCGGTCGGCTTACTACTTTGGGAGGAAGGAATATGCTTCCATGTATGCCCTAGGCAGAGGCCGAGCTCCCTCTATAAAAGAGGGGCTAGGGTTTCAGTAGAGGGGGTGGGGTTCCGCTGTTCTGTTTTGACTAGGGTTTTAGGTGCGATCTGTGGGTGAGAGTAAGAGAGCTCCTTCTTCCTCCTCTCGCCAATATAGCTCTAGGAGCACTTGTAATCTTGGAATCAAAGCAAATACATACAACTGTGTGGAGAATCACTTCACTATCCCTCCCTGGATTCCCCTAGCGTGTATTAGTCCCCACCTTTAGCCTATCCATGGCAACTGCCGTGACACCACCACGACAGTTGACGCCCACCGTGGGGCTAGCGGCGCTAGCAGGGGTCAAGATCCGGACGGGAAACATCATCGCCACCGGTGAACGCATCGTCTCCGGGCTCGTTCAGCGCTTTTGAGCGCTGGACTTCGTCAGTGGCAACGCTGGCTGCTTTGGCACGCGCCCTCTTCCGTGCAATGGCCTCTTCGTCACGCTCGGCGCGCACAAGGTCTATGTTGCTGTTGACGTGTTGTGTGTTCATCCGCGTCACGTCGTCGAGGCGGGGGAGCCGCCTCTCACCGTGGTTCCCGGGATGCGTATCGCTCGCTCCCCTCACCATACAGAGGTGATGATGACTGCGCCAGGTGCGGGCGCGAGCAAGGATCCGGCGCCAGATCCGGAGGTAACGCCTAAGGCACCGAGGAAAGGTAGAGGTCCTCCACTAGAGAGGCCGGAAAAAGTGTTGAGGGAAGCGATGGATAGCTTGGCGAACCCTGTGGTAGCAGTAGTAGATTCGGCTCGAGCGCAGGCCGAGCTAGAAGAAACTAGGCAAAAAATACTAGAGGGTGCAAAGAAAATAGCCGCGGCTCAGCAGTCGTTGAATATGACACTGCGGGAGTACGCAAAGGCGAACAAAGTTGACGCTGTAAAAGTGAAGGGAACAAATCTCATGAGCGAGATGAACAAAGAGGGTGATACTGGAATTGAGGAATCAGAAAACTGTTTGTCCGTGGGGCTGCCGAGGTATAGTACCCCGGCAAAGAACCTCAGAGCAGCGGATGCAGCAGCGTCCGAGTTAGAGGGTCTGACGGGTGAAGCCCGTCAAAGACAACAAGATAGGGTTAACGAGCTGGTTCGGATTGCGAACAGGCAAAATGAGGAACTACTCAGAGCTAACCAGGAGAGAGTTGGAGCCTCCAAGATCGTCCATTCGGCGGTGGGTAACCCGGAGAAATCCGCTAGAGCCGCATCATCTCCTCATGGTGGTCCAAGGAGAGAAGAGGTAGTAACCTCGGCCAGACGGAACAAACAGATCGTCCCGTACGACCCAATGCGGGCAGGGAAAGGAAAAGAAGCTCAGAAAAATGATGATCGACGGAGTGTGAGCCGAGGTGAAGCTGGCCGAGGTAACCACGACCAAGGCAATGCCGGTCAAGGGAACGTTGTCAACGGCAATGCCGGACAGCGAAACTCGGCTGGAGCAGGACAACCGCAGCAGCAGAATATACCAAGGCAAGAGCAAAGTGTCGGCCGAGGTATGCAACAGAAAGGCGCTCCACGAGAGCAAGACAGGTATAATGATGGAGACTCGGAAATGGAAAACGCGGGATACCCAAGGCCGGACTATCATGTGATAGGGTCAAGATTGGGAAGCAGGGATTTGATGCCGGATGATCCCAGGTTAAAACTGGATCGACTGTATAGGTCGGAACAAATTGAATGTCAAGGTCCACCGGATCCAGCATGTTTTGGACCCTGGATCATGAAGGAGCCACCGATACCCAACTTCCAGCTACCCAGGGGCACGAAGACGTATGACGGTAGTAGAAAGCCGGAGGATTGGCTGATAAATTATGCTACAGCTGTGAAAATTGCCACTGGCAACCTAAGATGGGCTATACGATATGTACCCCAGATGTTGGAAGGACCGGCGAGGGTGTGGCTGAACAATTTGCTGCCAGGAAGCATCAACTGCTGGATAGATTTCGAGGAAATGTTCATCAGCAATTTTTCGAGTACGTATCAGAGGCCAAATAGGCTGCAAACCCTAGCTATGTGCAAGCAAAGGCCAAATGAGACAGATCGGGAGTTTCTAACCCGGTGGTGTACTGTGAGAAACTCGTGTGAGGGCGTGATAGAATCACAGGCCATAGCATGGTTTGCACAAGGGTGCAGATATGCAAGCGAGCTGTGGCAGAAGTTGCAAAGGAAAATGCCAACTATGTTGGCAGAGATGATCCGGATTGCAGATTCGTATGCTTTGGGTGATCCGACTCAACCTAGGCTCGTATAAACGAGTCAAACAATGAGTACTATCAGAGAGATGGGGCCGAATCATCCCGGAGGAATGTGTACAGAGGAAAAAGGAGAGATGATAGACCAGATCATCGATACGGTTCGCACCAAGTTGCAGCTGTGAATCAAGATCAGCCCGGAGCAGGGAGCAGTCAACGCCAAAAAACTGGCGGGCAGTGGACCCCGAGAAACGATGGCAAGAAGACTTGGACACCAGAGCAAAAGAAGTAGTGGCAAGAAAGGAAAGACCATCCGAGGTATACTTATGAGTCGATGTTGGACCAGCCGTGTAAGTTTCACACGCCAAATCCGAATAACCCAGTAGGTCATACGACGAGGCAATGTGAGTGGATGCGCAAGATTGAACAAGGTGGTTCGGGGAATGCTCAGGCACCCCGGAATGATCAGCCTCGGCAGGAGTTACCCCGGCAGCAATTGCTCTCCGGAGCAAACACGCAACAGCTAATGTTGCCTCCCCCTCCGTCGAGGTATGATAACAATGAGAGAAGGGATGCAGTGCATCAAGTGGAAAATCAGCATCAGCCGGATTGGAGAAACCTCGGAAATGAGGGGAGAAACGAGTACAGAGAGCACCATCAGAGCTATTGTGTGTTCACCACTAAGGAAACAGATAGAAAGAGCTTGCAGCGTAGGCTTATGGAGGTGAATGCTGTAATGCCTGCAGTGATGAGGTACATGCCTTGGTCCGATCAGGAAATCACCTGGAGCATCAGGGATCATCCCAAGCTTATGCCAAGCCCTGGTTCGTATGCGTTGGTGTTGGATCCGACATTCATTGGACCTAGCATTAACATAAGGTTCTCAAAGGTACTGATCAACAATGGCAGCAGCATTAACATCATGTATGCGGACACAATGCGCAAGTTGGGTATCTCAGAGAACATACTCCAGGCCACGAGGACAACTTTCCATGGTATAGTGCCTGGCATTTCTTGTGAGCCCATAGGCAAGGTCCGGGTTCACATCTTGTTCGGCATGAGGGATAACTGCCGAACCGAAAATTTGGAGTTCGAGGTGGTGAACTTGGAAAGTGCGTACCACGCGTTACTCGGAAAGCCAACGCTGACCAAGTTTATGGCAAGCTGTCATGTTAGCTACTTGAAGATGAAATTGCCCGGACCGAATGGAGTGATTACCATTGCTGGGGATTTCCGACGTTCCATGGAGTGTGCGTCGGCCGGGTCAAACTTAGCCGAGTCACTTGTGATTGCGTAGGAAAAAAGGAAAATTCAAGAGGTGGCGGCATTGGCTCAGTCCGCGCAGCAGTATATGCCAGTGCTGAGTAACCCGCATGGAAGTGTCTCTTTCCAGGCCACGAAAGATACCAAGAAGGTTCCTGTTGATGACATGTTCCCAGAGCGCACCGTAACAATTGGTGCCGGGTTAAGTGATAAATAGGAAAGCGAGCTCGTCAGCTTCCTCCATGAGAATCGGGACATTTTTGCTTGGTCCACACAGGACATGCAAGGTGTTCCGAGGGAGTTGGTCGAGCACTCTTTGAATGTGAGACCCGGAGCTAAGCCGGTGAAGCAACCACTCCGCCGCTTCGCCGAAGATAGGAGGAAAGTCATTGGGGATGAGATAGCTCGGTTGCTAGCTGCAGGATTTATCATGGAGGTTCTTTACCCGGATTGGCTGTCTAATCCGGTGCTGGTGGAGAAGAAGAAGGATGACCCGAACGTGGCAGTGGTTTGGCGCATGTGTATCGATTACACGAACCTGAACAAGGCGTGTCTAAAAGATCCATTTCCGCTGCCAAGAATAGATCAGGTCATAGACTCAACTGCTAGATGTGAATTGTTGTCATTCATTGATGCATATTCTGGTTTCCACCAGATACCTCTAAATCCGGATGATCAAATAAAGAGTGCGTTTATTACCCCGTATGGGGCTTATTGCTATCGCACCATGCCGTTTGGTTTACGTAATGCAGGGGCAACGTACCAAAGATGTATGCAAAAATGTTTGCACGACCAAATAGGTCAAAATGTACAGGTGTACGTGGATGATGTGGTTATCAAGACCAAGGAAAGCAAAACGCTCCTTGACGATATCAGGCAAATGTTTTCAAACCTAAGGAGGTTCCGGATGAAACTTAACCCGGAAAAATGCACCTTCAGTGTCCCGGCTAGAAAATTGCTTGGTTTTCTTGTTTCCAGCCGGGGTATCGAGGTTAATCCAACCAAAATCCGGGCCATCGAACGAATGGAACTGCCGAAGTGTCTTAACGATGTCCAGAAGTTCATAGGTTGCCTAGCCTCGTTAAGTCGGTTTGTATGTCGGTTGGGAGAAAAGGCATTGCCTCTTTACCAACTCATGAAAAAGTTAGATAAGTTCGTTTGGACGCCGCAGGCCGATAAAGCCTTTGCCCACCTGAAGAAGATGTTAGCCACGGCACCAGTGCTAGCCTCACCACTATCAAAGGAGCCAATGTTGCTCTATATAGCCGCAACCAACCGAGTTGTAAGTGCAGTGATAGTGGTGGAGCGTGACGAGGAAGGTAAGTCGGTGCAAAGGCCAGTGTATTACTTGAGCGAGGTGTTGTCAGCCTCAAAGCAGAACTATCCACACTATCAAAAGGTGGCATATGGCGTGTACATGGCCGCCAAGAAACTGAAGCACTACTTTGAGGAGCATCCCATTCGGGTCATATGTGAGGCCCCCATATCCGAGATAATGAGTAACAAGGATGCGAGTGGCAGAATTGCAAAATGGGCAATTGAGCTAGATCCTTATGCGCCGCAATATGACAGAAGAGAGGCCATCAAATCTCAAGTTGTGGCGGACGTTTTTGTGGATTGGGCCGAGGTGCAATACGAACCACCACTCCCAGATCCGAACTATTGGCGAATGCACTTTGACGGATCAAAAACCAAAACCGGGCTAGGTGCCGGAGTTGTACTCACGTCGCCAAAGAAGGACCAGTTGAAATATGTGTTGCAGATCCATTTCGCGGCATCAAACAATGTCGCTGAGTATGAAGCACTTGTGCACGGGCTCAAGGTGGCAAAAGAGATTGGGATACGTCGGATCGTATGCTTTAGCGACTCAGATTTGGTGGTGCAGCAAGTGTCGGGAGTGTGGGACGCCCTGGATCCAAACATGGCACTGTACAGATTTCATGTGCAGAAGATATCTGTGTTACTTTGAGGGATGCGAATTTCACCATATACCCCTGGTGGAAAATGAGGCTGCCGACATGCTGTCGAAGCTCGGGTCAACCCGACAAGCAATTCCACCGGGTGTAGCATTAGAGTACCTCAAGAAACCATCCATTAGGCCCTCCCCAGAAACCGACTCAATCTATGTCCCGGAGGACATATAATCCGGAGATGTGCCCATGGACATTGACATGGGAAGTGGTGCGCGAAACCCGGGGACTGCCTCGGCAAACCTGGGGGCTGCTTCACTGAACCCGGGGACTGCTTCACAAGACCCGGGGACTGCACAGCGTGATCCGGTTGAAGTTATGCCGGTGGAAAAGATGGAGATTGATGAGGATGTGTTCCCTGTGCGAGCAATACCTGCTTGGGCACTACCTATATTTCAATTCCTGAAAGATGGAACGTTACCCACTGAGGAAGTGCTGTCCAGGCAAACACAGAGGAGGGCAAAGGCCTACACGATCATCAATTCCGAACTATACAAGAGGAGTGTGACCAATGTCCTCCAGCGATGTGTTGACCCGGAAGACGGGCTTGAAATCATCCGAGATATACATCAGGGGGAATGCGGGCATCATGCCTCATCCTGAGCCTTGGTAGCAAAAGCTTTCTGGCACGGATTCTACTGGCCAAGTGCCTTAGAGCAAGCAGAAGATCTGGTGAGAAAATGTAATGGTTGTCAGAGGTATGCTACCAAGACACATATGCCGATGTCGGAACTCAAGACCATACCAATCACTTGGCCATTTGCTGTATGGTGCTTGGATATGGTTGGCCCGTTCAAACCAGCAAGGGGAAATATGACTCACATTCTGGTAATGGTGGACAAGTTTACGAAATGGATTGAGGTAAAGCCTATAAGAAAATGTGATGGAGCTACGGCCGTAACATTTCTCAAAGATATCATCTTGAGATACGGTTATCCTCACAGTATCATAACTGATAATGGCACAAACTTTGCGGAAGGAGCATTTGCGCGTTTTTGCCGGGATAAGAAGATCCGGCTGGACGTAGCCTCGGTAGCCCACCTCGCATCGAACAGACAAGTGGAAAGATCCAACGGATTAGTATTATCCGGGATAAAACCCCGACTCATTGAGCCGCTGCAAAGATCAGCGGGGTGCTGGATAGAAGAACTACCGGCGGTACTGTGGAGTTTAAGAACAAATCCGAATCGATCAACGGGCTATACGCCGTTCTTTCTGGTATATGGGGCAGAAGCTGTATTACCAGCCGACATAGAGCATGAGTCGCCTAGGGTCACCCAATACACAGAAGCCGAAGTGCAAGAAGCTCGGCAAAATGATGTTGATCTGCTGGAAGAAGCGAGAGAACTGGCATTGTCCAGATCCGCCATATATCAGCAAAATCTCCGATGCTATCATAGCCGGAAAGTATGCCCCCGAGTCTTTCGGGAAGGCGATCTGGTGCTCCGGTTGGTACAACGTACTGCTGGCATGCATAAGTTATCCCCCCCATGGGAAGGGCCGTTCATCGTGAGCAAGGCATTGCACAATGATTCTTATTATCTTATAGATGCAAAGCCACAGGAAAAGAACAAGGCGGACAGGTCCGGAGAGGAATCCAAGCGACCATGGAATATAGCTCTACTCCATCCTTTCTACACTTAGCTAAGAAGTGTATGTATCTGAGTCATCTCATATGTCGGTATGTATGTCGGCAATGAACTTATCAATGAAATGTTGGCACCTCGAGTAGTAACTCGGGGACTGCCTTAATAATGTTTGTTGTTTTTTGTGCGTCAGCTGGAATAAGTTATTCTACTTAACTCGGATTAGTAATGTGTGAGCACCAAGAACCCAACTCTTCAACTTGCTGCTGTCCAACAAGAATTGGCTTCATGGCAAGCAAGAGAACAAGTTTTGAATTGCGTAGCACATGAAAAACGACTAAGGAAAAGAATTTATTCGAGCCGACATTTGTTTTTCGGACTAACCCTGTATTTATTTTCAAGTTATTATGCAGTTTTATTTTTGAGCTAAGTCTAAAAGTTTCCCAGTATTGTTAAGACAATTTTTGAAGCTCGGATTCGTAAGTCGTAAAACCGAATCAAGGTAGACACGAACCGAGCCAAGAGATTGAATGAACAAGAAAAAGAAACTCGGGGACTACGCCCAAGTTAATCCGGCATAAGAACTTAGTAGCAAAATATCACATGTATATGGGATACAACTCCGCCCGGCATACTGGGGATCTGATAAATTTTTAAGTGTTTTCGCTCAAGGAGCTGCAGGAGGAGGAAGTTCAGCATCGTCTTCGCTGCCTTCAATGTCCGAGGCATCATCTTCTCCTTCATCACCCGAGCCATCTTCATCGTGCTCAACCTCTTCGTCCCCAGCGGCTTCCAGGAAGCTCGGCCCCTCAACCCATTCATGAATGGGAGCGTATTCGATGAGGCTGTGGGTGCAAGCCTAGCGCCGAGCTACCCACTCCGGGTCATTGGTCCATCTGGATCCTGTGCACAGACGTGTCAAGAGGTTGAGATCGATTTTTTCATACCACGTGAGTATGTGGTGAAGAATGGTATCAGCCGCGGCACGTCCAGCGGACTCTCTCCAGAGGTCGAGCTAAGTCTCGGTTTCCATTAACTTCTCAATGAGAAGTGCGGTGGTCTCCGGGGCATCTTCGCCGGGCCAGAACATGTTGAAGATGCGAGCTGCAGCGCCGAGGATGTCCTTGCCGTAATTTTTGATAAGCTCCACGCGAGATGACAACCTAACCAACAACTCCTCCAGATCATAAGGAATCCCTTCACCATTAGGAGCGGCCGGAGTACCCCTTTCTCGGCGGAAGTTGGCAACTGCTGCGCTCGCAATAGCAGTGCCCTCTGGAAATTTGCCTGGAAATGAGGTAACGGAGGAAGGTCAAGAAAAGACATATGGAGTAACCCGGAGAAGTAGGTCGGAAACGGGAAAGGAACTTACGTGATATATGGCTGAGGATCCGGGTCTGCTCCTTGATGCAGTCATCACGTCTCTTCCGAAGTTGCTCAAGCTCAGCGTTCGCCAACCCAAGCTGGATGCCGAACTCCTTGAGAAGATCCTGGTCCTTGGCGATCTGGAGATTGAGGCGCTCGCGCTCTTCTGTGTAATTCTGACCAACCTTTTGAAGTTCGGATTGGTGTTGGGCCTTCATCTTCTCCATCTCAGCCTTGAGCCTGGCAATCTCATCGTCCTTGGTCCGGAGGAGGGCGAGCTCGTCATCTTTCTTCTTAAGCTCGGCTTGGTGCTGCCCTGCTTGTTCGAGAAAATGCAGCATCATATCAGGCACGGGCACACTATCTTCAAGCGATGCTGAAATAGTTTGTTGGCCCGGCAGAGCCGAGGTATGAATGTTTGCCGAGCCAAGGAGAAAAGGAAGTGGAAAGCACTGCAAGGTCGGACAGAAATAACTTACCCTTGATCTGCTCCAGATTTTTCCGCATAATAATGTTCTCAACCTCCACCCCAGCTACGGAAACCGAATGATGAATTAGTTCGGCAAAGGAAGATGAAGAAGAATGAAGAAGCGCTAAGGAAGAAATTTACCCCTTTTCTCGTATTCCGCGATAAGTGCAGCCTGCTTTGCGTGTAGTATCTTGTGGGTATCCAGCAAGCGTTGGAATTCAGCACTCCGGCGATTAGTGGTCACCTGAAAGGGATACAGAAACATAAGTTAGCTTGGTGCATATTCGAAGTGTACTAAAATCCGGGCCAAGTGGAACTTAACCCGGCTCTAGGTGTGTGCATATACGATGTGTACTAAAATCCGGGCCAAATGGAACTTAACCAGGCTCTAGGTGTGTGCATATTCGAAGTGTACTAAAATCCGGGCCAAGTGGAACTTAACCCGGCTCTAGGTGTGTGCATATTCGAATTGTACTAAAATCCAGGCCAAGTGGAACTTAACCCGGCTCTAGGAGTGTGCATATTCGAAGTTCTCATGGAGCTACGCTAGTTTTCTAAAGAGCATCCGGCCGAGTAACAAGTTACTCCCCCGGAGGCTCGGGGACTAATGGTTATTATCTACAGCATGTAAAGGGGAAGCAACGTACCTCCATCATCTGCCCGACGAGGTTAATTGCCTTTGCGGCTGTGTTCATTTGGGCGGAAAACTCGGCGGGGCCGAACTTCTCGGGGAGATCAGCGTCTTGAACCACCTCTGCCTTATTCCAATTCATGACAAATTCAATCAAGCTCGGAGGGTACCGTTCACCGGTGGGCATATGGGGTGCCACCAAGCCCTTCGCGTGCGCTTCTTTCCTTTCAATCAAGGCAAGGGCTGGGCTAGTGTGCAGAACCATCTGATGTGCATCAGTTGGCTCGGCAGGGGCGTCCTTCGCTGCTGGAGCTTTCTTGGTAAGCATTGATGCGAGGGTACGCTGTCCAGCCTCGACGAATGTTGGCTTGGTAGCGTCCGGAGCCTTCTTGCCCTTGGTTTGCTGGGAAGAGGAAGTCGTCACAGCGGATTTCCCCTTAGGAGCCGCTGGGCTAGTTCCTCGCCGAGGTTGAGAAGACTCAGACGAGGCAGAGGAGCTAGGCACTGGTACTCTTGTTGCTGGACTTGGTGCCGCTACTGATGTTTTTGCAGCCGGAGTTGGTGCTAATGCCGGAGTTGGTATTGGTGCTGGTCTGGTTGCTGGTGCTGGAGCTGGTGCTGGTGACGAGGTAGCTTCGGTAGCTGCTGGTTGCGGTGAAGCCGAAGTGGTGGATACCGTTGCCTCGGCTGGACCGGTCTCCCCCGCTCCAAGGTTACCCTCCTCTTGCCAAGGTGGAGCAGAACCCGGAGCAGCCGTAGAACCCTCTGGAATAGGGCTCAGCGGACGTGACACGTCGTCACGACGAGGAGAAGGGCTAGGTCAGAGCGGTGAAGAGATGCTAGATCCACTTTGAGGGACCTCCACCGGAGCCCTGCAAAAGAGAATAATGTCAGAAGAGAAATCACAACGATGCAAGGAAGAGCAAGTTACAGAAGGAAAAATGGCTTACGCATCCGAGGTTTGGGCCTCCTTGGGTTTTCGAGCCCTTCGTGCTGGGGCCTTGCCTGCTGGCTTAGAGGCAGTCTTGTCCCCGGACTTCTTTCTCCTTTTAGCGGGTTGAGGAGGTCCGGAGGAAGAATTTAGAGCAGCCCCGCGTTTCTTCTTCGGCGCTACCGAAACAGGTTCGCCCGTAGCGAGGGGAGGATCCTCGTGGATGTGACCACCGGGGTGAGCTGATGCCGGAAAAGCAAAAGAAAGGGGGACAGCCTCAGCAGGTTCAATCACCTCGACATCCGAGTCATCTTCATCATCGGGCCAATCTCTAATAGAAGAGAGCCTATCGCGGCAATAATGCTCAATTCCCCAAGTCCACTCGGAGGAGAAGTCCTTGTGGGTGGTGAAGAGAGCCTTAACCCGGCGATATATCTCTGTGTTGCTCAACTCGAAGGATGAGGTCCGGTTGGGGTCGCGGCCGAAGCTCATGTGGCACACCTTGTGGGTGCGCTTCTGGAGGGGGGAAATTCGGTTGCGCACGAAAGTGATCATAGCATCCTCGTTGCGCAGCCCGAGCTTCTTCAGCTCCGCGAACCTTTTGTTGACCTGGTTGGCCAAGGCCGTGGGCTTCTTGGGAACGGCATCCCACAGATCCAGGTTAGGTGGACCCGGAGTATAGGGGAGCAGCCGGATTAAGTCTTCGGTGCCTGTATTCCGGACGTAAAAGAAAGTCCGGGCCCACCCTTTGCAGGACTCTAACCCGGTAACCCGGGGGAAAACGGAAAACCTCCGGGGTGAGATGGAAGCCGCTCCGAATTGAGTGAGCTTCTTGTCCTCCGGATCGGTGTGGATGTTTGGGATAATGTTGCGACGAAGGCCAAAAAACCGGATCCATAGCTCCTTCGTGGGCCACAGTCCGGCATAGCCTTCGATCATGGAAGCAAAGGCGGAAAGAGAAGTGATGGCGTTGGCTGGAAGATGGTGCGGCTGGAGTTGGTAGGTACTAAGCCAGTCCCGGAAAAAATCGCTCACCGGCAAGCCGAAGCCCCGTTGGAAGTGGGACAAGAACACGACGTATTCACCCGGATTGGGTGAGGGGGCCAATTCGGAGGAGGCAAGACGAGCCGCAACACCGGCGGGGATACGCCTGGTGCGGTAGAGCCAGTCCAGGTCGTCTTCACAGACCCAGGACCCGGCCCACGCACCGCGGTCCGCCATCGTGGAGTCCTCCTCCATCTCCTGCTCAACGATGATGAGCTCCTCCTCCGTCATCTGGTCTTTGCTGCCCTCGCTGGCGCTAGCGGCAGCGGGGGGCAGAGGCCTGGATTGGCGAGGACCCGTGGCGAGAGGGTTGCGTAGCGGTGGCGGCGGTGCAGAAGTGTGAGGGAAAAGCACGGCGGCGACGCTGCTATTTGGGAGCACTGGCGGTGGCGCGGTCGCGAGGAAGACGAAGGAGAAGAGCAACGGGCAGATGGGCGCGGAAGGAGAAAAATCCTAAGGGATGCGCCCCTCCGCTATTTAACCACTCCCTCAAGGGGTGAGTGGGATCGCATCCTGCGGATCAGCCACACGCAGTGGCCATGTATCACCTGCCTCGACCAATCAGTGGGGAGCCACATGGAGGGCCACAGAGCGGAGATGATCCCATGATGTGACACTGTGATGCGATAAACGAGGAGGCAGACATGACGTGACCCGCGCACAGTGATAACTGACAATTACTGCGGCGGTTACTGTGCAGGCCCTTAAAATAAGACAACATAATGATTACCCTTCACATGGGTTGGCGTACGAGAGAAGGAAACAAGACCCGGATGGAACTGTGGTAACCCGGCCAGCAAGTGAAAACTTGGAATGTGCGGAGGGAAAGTAAAACCATGAGGTCCGAGTTAAAGTGGTAACCCGGCCGACAAGTGAAAACTTGGAATGTGCGAAGGGAACGTAAATCCATATAATCCGAGGCAAAGAGGTAACTCGGCAATAACGACCGGAGCACAGAATTGAACCTGATGTGTCCTTAGCGGCCAAGGCAGCTAAGACCGCACCAGCTTCGGGGACTAATGTTGGGGGGATACCCCCGGGTAGGGTCACGCCGTGGTATAAAAGTCGAGTTAGCCGAGGTTCGGCAGGCCAAAGCTGATGCTGGCCGGGTCACCTAAAGGTAGGCCGAATCACGGGGTAACCCAGACCAGGGGGCGTTCGCCTGATTAAGTCTCAACCGACTTAAGGAGTAAGTCGGAGGTGTCTGTTTTATTTGTATGCAGGAACGGGTGTGGCCGGATCAGCTATAATCCGGGTCACGTCTAGCTTCTAGGAGAAGGAAGGAATCTCGCTGGTCAAAAGAAGCCCCGGTACGCACTACCTGAGCGAAGCAAGCAAGGACAGGACCACCGGGGCGTGGCCGACAAGGGTGACGACGCCCATGTCGGCTGACGCGGGCGCCGCAGAGGCTCACGTAGCCTCTGCATGTGTGACGCGGGGGAAAAGCACCCCGGTCGGCTTACTACTTTGGGAGGAAGCATATTCTTAGGAATATGCTTCCACGTATGCCCTAGGCAGAGACCGAGCTCCCTCTATAAAAGAGGGGCTAGGGTTTCAGTAGAGGGGGTGGGGTTCCGCTGTTCTATTTTGACTAGGGTTTTAGGTGCGATCTGTGGGTGAGAGTAAGAGAGCTCCTTCTTCCTCCTCTCGCCAATACAGCTCTAGGAGCACTTGTAATCTTGGAATCAAAGCAAATACATACAACTGTGTGGAGAATCACTTCACTATCCCTCCCTGGATTCCCCTAGCGTGTATTAGTCCCCACCTTTAGCCTATCCATGGCATCTGCCATGTCACCACCACGACAATCCCTTCTCTCATGGTTATCATACCTCGGTGGAGGGGGAGGCAACATTAGCTGTTGCGTGTTCGCTCCGGAGAGCAACTGTTGCCGGGGTAACTCCTGCCGAGGTTGATCATTCCGGGGTGCTTGAGCATTCCCCGAACCACCTTGTTCTATTTTGCGCATCCACTCACACTGCCTTGTTGTATGACCTGTTGGGTTATTCAGATTTGGCGTGTGAAATTTACATGGTTGATCCAACATCGACTCATAAGTATACCTTGGACGATCCTTCTTTTCTTGCCACTTTTTATTTTTCTCTGGCGTCCAAGTTTTCTTGCCATCATTTCTCGGAGTCCATTGCCCTCTAGTTTTCTGACGTTGATTGCTCCCTGCTCCGGGCTGATCTTGATTCACAACTGCAACTTGTTGCGAACTGTACCGGTGACCCGGTCTGTCATCTCTTCTTTTACCTCTGTAGTCATTCCTCCGGGATGATCCGGCTCCATCGCTCTGGTAGTACTCATCATTTGAATCGTTCGACATGAGCCTAGGTTGAGTCGGATCACCCAGAGCATACGAATCAGCGATCCGGATCATCTCTGCCAATGTAGTTGGCATTTTCCTTTGTAACTTTTGCCATAGCTCGCTCGCATATCTGCACCCTTGCAAAAACCATGCTATGGCCTGTGATTCTATCACGCCCTCACATGAATTTCTCACGGTACACCACCGGGTTAAAAATTCTCTGTCCGTCTCGTTTGGTCTCTGCTTACACATAGCTAGGGTCTATGGCCTATTTGGCCTCTGATACGTACTCGAGAAGTTGCTGATAAACATTTCTTCAAAATCTATCCAGCAGTTAATACTTCCGGGTGGCAAATTATTCAACCATACCCTCGCTGGCCCCTCCAACATCTGGGGTACATATCTCACCGCCCATCTCAAGTTACCCATAGTGATTTTCACAGCTGTAGCGTAGTTTATCAACCAATCCTCCAGCTTTGTACTGTCGTCATACGTCTTTGTGCCTCTGGGTAACTGGAAGTTAGGCACCGGTGGCTCCTTCATGATCCGGGGCCCGAAACACGCAGGACCCGGAGGACCTTGACATTCAATCTGTTCCGACCTATACAATCTGTCTAGTTTTAACCTGGCATCATCCGGCATTAGATCCCTGCTTCCTAATCTCGACCCTATCACATGATAGTCCGGCCTTGGGTATCCTGCATTCACCATTTCCGAATCTCCATCGTTATACCGGTCTTGTTCTCGTGGAGCACCTCTCTGTTGCATACCTCGGCCGACACTTTGCTCTTGCCTTGGTATATTCCGCTGCTGCGGTTGTCCTGCCGAGTTACGTTGTCCAGCATTGCCACTTACAGCGTTTCCTTGACCGGCATTGCCTTGGTCGCGATTACCTCGGCCAGCTTCACCTCGGCTCACACTCCGTCGATCGTCATTTCTCTGTACTTCCTTTCCTTTCCCTGCCCTTATCGGGTCATACGGGACGATCTGTTTATTTCTCCTGGCCGAGGTTACTACCTCCTCTCTTCTAGGACCACCATGAGGAGACGATGCGGCTCCTGCGGATTTCTCCGGATTACCTACCCCCGAATGAACGATCTTAGAGGCCCCAGCTCTCTCCGGGTTAGCCCTGAGCAGTTCCTTATTTTGCCTGTTCGCGATCCGAACCAACTCATTGAACCTATCTTGCTGCCTCTGACGGGCTTCACCCGTCAGACCCTCTAGCTCGGATGCAGCTGCATCCGCTGCTCTAAGTTTCTTTGCCGGGGTACTATACCTCGGCAGCCCCACGGACAAGCAGTTTTCTGACTCCTCAATCCTAGTATCACCCTGTTTGTTCATTTCACTCATGAGATTTCTCCCCTTTACTTTTACAACATCAACTTTGTTTGCCTTTGCGTACTCACGCAGCGTCATGTTCAACGACTGCTGAGCCGCAGCTATCTTTTTCGCACCCTCTAGAATTTTTTTGCCTAGTTTCCTCTAGCTCGGCCTATGCCTGAGCCGGATCCACTACTGCTGCTACAGGGTTTGCCAAGCTATCCATCGCTTCCCGCAACACATTCTTTGGCCTCTCTAGTAGAGGACCTCTACCTTTTCTTGGTGCTTTGGGTGTTACCTCCGGATCTGGCGCCGGATCCTTGCTTGCGCCAGTGCCAGGCGCAGTCATCATCACCTCGGCACAGTCCGGGGAGCGATTGATGCGTGGCCCGTGAACCACGCTAAGGGGCGGCTCGCCCGCCTCGACGACGTGCCGCGGATGAACGCATGATACATCCACAGCAACATAGATCTTGTGCGTGCCGAGGTTGACGAAGAGGCCGTTGCGCGGAAGAGGACGCGTGCCGAAGCAGCCAGCATTGTCGCTGACGAAATCCAGCGCTCCAAAGCGCTGGACGAGCCCGGAGACGATGCGTTCGCCGGTGCCGATGAGGTTTCCCGTCCGGATCTTCACTCCTGCTAGCGCCGCTAGCCCCACGGTGGGCGCCAACTGTCGTGGTAGTGTCACGGCAGATGCCATGGATAGGCTAAAGGTGGGGACTATACGCACTAGAGGAATCCAGGGAGGGATAGTGAGGTGATTCCACACACAGAAGTTTTATATATGTTCCACTTCCAAGATTTACAAGTGCCCCTAGAGCTGTATTGGGGAGAGGAGGAAGAAGGAACTCTCTTACTCTCACCACCACCTAACCCGTACAATGCTCAACCCGTAGAACCTAAAAACCATCAACCAACCCCTTCTACAGAGGCCCTAGCCCTCCTTATATAGGGGTAGCTAGGTCTCCACTTAGGGCATACATGGAGGCATATTCCAGGGAATATGCCTCCTCCCAAAATAGTAAGCCGACCGGGCTGCTTTTCCCTGCGTCACACAAGCAGAGGCTACGTGTGCCTCTGCGGCGCCTGCGTCAGTCGACATCGGTGTCGTCACCTCTGTCGGCCACGCCTCGGCAGTCCTGCCTCTGTCCGCTTCGCTCATGCAGTGCGTACCGAGGCTACTTTTGACCAGCGAGATTCCTTCCTTCTCCTGGAAGCTAGATATGACCCGGATCATAGTTGACCCGGCCACACCTGTTCCTACATACAAGTTAAATTCTTCTATCCGACTTATAGCTTAAGTCGGTCGGGGCTCATTTAGGTGGACATCCCCTGGTCCGAGTTACTCCGAGATTTGGCATGCCTTGAGGTGACCCGGCCAGCATCCGCTTTGGCCTTGCCGACCCTTGGCTAATTCGGCCTTTATACCCCGGCGTGACCCTACCCGGGGGTATCCCCCCAACACAACCAGCTGCAACCTATGGTGATTTTCGTCTACGCCCAAACCATTGAGGTCACCTGTCTCTCCCCCTCCCCTTGTCTCATCACCAAATTTTTGCTGGTAGTTGTCTTGGTATTTATTAGAAGGCTAGGTCGCTGTTAGTAGTGGCCTGGGACGATGGTTACTAGTAGGATGTATGGGACTCATATGGATCTTTGGTATTTGTTGAATACTCCTAGTGCCGCCACTGAATGTACATCGATATCTTGCATCTCCAGTCCCATGTGCATCTCAGTGTTTTATTTCTTGTATAGATGCAGAACAGTGTTAGGTAAATAACTGATTTCGTGGGCCATTTAAACAATACTAGTTAAGTGGCATTAGAGAATTTTGTTCGTAAGTATGTTTCACTTCTATATTGATTCCTTGGGAATAGTGATTGCTTGACCATACTTTCAGAAGACACTCTTTAATATATATGCAGCTAGTAGTCTATTGTTGGTCGGTGCTTACTAGATATTATTGTTTGGCCCTAATTTCATAAAATCAGTAGAGCAATTAGTAGTAACTCTTGGTTCTGCTCAATGGCATGAATGATTTGTACCCTATTTCGGGTGTTGTTTGCTCCTGTACACCCTTCTGGATTAGCACTAAATTGTTTATTGATGAAAATCTTTTAATTGGCATGCTGTTGTATTATTTAGTCCTGAAGAATAATCTTGACTGCTCTCTGTACCTTCATTCCTACAATCTATTTATATCCTATTTCTGCTAGCCTTCTTATTTAAATACTGTTGTATGGTGCTTATTTTTTAAAATAGAAGTGGAGCCTAATTTCTTTATTTTCTAATTTGTTTGGTTATTAGGATTCTTGATCCTGGGAATTCACGACCTCTCTAGGGTTGAACTGCAATCTCTCTTCTTGTCACTACCTCACTAACTTTTTGGTCAGTCGACCTTCTACTTCATTGTTCAATTACCGTTGTCCATTACTAAATTTTTATTTGTCGTGTTCTAGGCATTATTAATGCCTTTTCTTTTCTTTTGTGAACTACAAAAATAATAATTTATATTACTTCCATCGACATATTCCACCTCTCTCATTCTGTGTGTGCTCCTGGTTTTGCCTTTATTGTGTCAGGATTTTCTATTGATCCGGTAATAATAAGTGTGCAACTAACATGGATAAAAGTATGATGAATGCGCCTAGGTACAGCATGTTGGGTTCGCAGCATAGAAAACAAAAAATTTCCTACGAAGAGAACTATACGCCAAGATCTATCTACTAGATACAGAGCAACGGGTGGATATACATCCATGGAGAACTTGCCCTCGAAGACAACAGAGTTTTGTTAATTAGTTGGAACTTATGGATGATGTAGTGGTACGCTTGCCGATCTCAAGATCGTGTGGAAGTCCGAGCGCCACAAATCAGCAGCGCATCCGTCCTCGCACACACGTTCAAGCCACCGGACAACCTCCACCTCCTCGCTCCAGCGAATCAGCGGAAGCAGCAACTCCTTCCAGACGCAAGGCCACCAGGAACATGTATCTCGCTAATCCGAAACCATGGGGGAATATCTAGAGGGGGAGAGAGATCCTTCACGAGGAGGTGTTCTTTGTGAGGGAGGAGAGGGGGGATCTCCCCTACCATGGCCAGCGGCCAAGGAGGGTGCCCCCACCTCTTCCTCATTCATGTGGTGGAAGCTCCACTCATATCAATTTTGACCCCACCCAAATTCCACTCACATGCATTAAATTTCCACCAAATTTAATGCAACTCTCAATTAATAAAACTCTTTTATTTATTTTATTCAGAATTTTGTTAATTACTTTAATTAACAAACATTCACATAAAACCCCTTGCAACATTTTAATATCACATGCAGAACCACTTTCTGCAATTTCACCCGAAACAATTCCGGTTTCTATCGAAACAATTCATGCGCTTTGCAATCCTTTCGTCTAAAACATATGTGATCCTATATGGTGTCCGGAAACCCTTAAGTATGTCACCCTACGGTTCATGAATAATACAGACATGATTGAGACTCCTCTCAGATCAATAATCAGAAGCGGGACCAGGAGATCCATACTGACTCCTGCACATTCAACAATGACTTATGTGATCGTGAGAACCTTTAACGCTAGTAACTTAATCCCTTTGTCTCATGATATAATACATGTCCGAGATTCGATCATCGGTATTCAAATACCTAGTTTGATCTTGTTACCGACATTTACTCTTTTCTCATTCCTGTGATATAACATTCTATTGATCACATCACTTGCTTGCAAGCTATCTTAATGTGATATCACCGAGAGGGCCCAGAGTATATCTATTCGTCATCGGGATTGACAAATTCCATTCTTGATCCATGAGCCTCAACATAATACCTTCGTAGCACTGAACCCACCTTTATAGTCACCCTGTTACGGTGTGACGTTTGATGTTATCAAGATACTCTTCCGGTGTTAGCAATTAACATGATCTCATAGTCTAAGGACTAAGATTACTTTGTATGATGTTATAGCAATATAAACATAATGAATTTGATCGTAATGCTATACTTCAGATGAATGTTCATCACATCATTTCACAAATGTTGTGACCTCGTTATTAACAACATCCAATGTCCATGATCAGGAAACTTTGATCATCTTGTTAATCAACGAGCTAGTCTATAAGAGAGGCATAACTAGGAACCCCCTTTTTTTATCAAACACACATGTATTGATGTTTCCTATCAATACAATTATAGCATGCAAAATAAAAATCTATCATATACAAGGAATACATAATAACAACTTTATTATTGCCTCTCAGGGCATATTTCCTTCACATCACACATTGCTAACTTTCTTAAACTTCAGTACTTGCTGAAATTAGATGTAACTCCCTGCATATATATGCTTGCATGTAGGCATACAGAGGAGTACACACAAGGTCTAGCTAGATTCTTGGGCTATGCGTTTGCTAAATCATCAGTCAAGAACAAAATATTATGTCCTTTCAAAAACTGTGTGAACTCGTATTGCAGAGAAGAAAGAATAGTTCATGAGCACCTGGTATGTGAGGGTTTTGCCGAAGGATATAGCCAAGGGATCTTTCATGGAGAGCGTGTCTCTTCTTCTGAGAATCCACCCAAAAAAATTATGTCCAAGAAAGGGATGAGGGTGACGACATTTCTGATTTGCTAAGAAACCTAACGGGTGGTTTAGATGATGATAGGGGAGAATTTGAAGATGATGGTGCTACAGATGAGGATAATTCTTCCTTAGAATCTCTACACAAGTTGCAAGATGATTCTAGACAAGAGTTGTATCCTGGCTGTAAAAACTTTTCAAAAATCCATTTCCTAGTTAGGCTTCTTCACACAAAAATGCTCGGAGGGTGGCCTGATAAAAGTTTTAATATGCTATCAGAACTTCTCAAAGAGGCTTACCCTGATTCCGCAATACCTAAAAACTACAATGAAGCCAAAAAACTTGTCAAATGCCTGGGACTTGGGTATGTTAATATTCATGTATGTGAGAATGATTGCATTCTATTTTGGAAAGAAAATGCCAATGCCAACTCGTGCCCAAAGTGTAAAGCCTCACGATGGAAATCTGAAAGAAAGCATGCAGATGGAAAACGTGTCCACAAGGCTCCTAAGAAGGTTTTGCGCTACTTTCCAATAAAGAAAAGGTTTCAGAGGTTGTTTGCGTGCTCTAGGCCTGCAGCTCTTGCAAGATGGCATGCAGAACAACACACAGAAGATGGTTTGCTTAGGCATCCCGCAGATTCTCTTCTTTGGAAGGACTTTGAGGACAAAATTCCAAATTTTGCTAAAGATAGCTGAAGCATCAGGCTTGCACTAGCCACAGACGGTTATAATCCCTTCCGTTCCATGAATCTCAGCTATAGCATTTGGCCTGTTCTATTGATTCCACATAACTTTCCTCCCAATATGGTTATGAAGCAACCAAATTTTATGTTATCTTTGTTGATTCCTGGCCCAAGATCTCCTGGTAGTGATATTGATGTCTATTTCGAGCCTCTAATTGATGACATGCTAGATATGTTTGGTCATGGTATTAGGACCTATGATGCATCGACTAGGGATTTCTTTCAGTTGTATGCTGCCATAATATGCACAATTTACGGATTTTCCGGGTCTTGGCAATGTGTATGCATGTGCTACATCTGGAGAAGGAGCTTGCCCTAAATGCCACTCTCATACATGTTTTCTAAGGCTTAATGATGGTAGTAAGAATTGCTATATGGGGCACCATAGGTTCTTGCACGAGAAACACCCTTTAAGATATGACACACGTACATTTCATGAAATAGAAATTGGGACAACACCTGTTCCACTTTCTGGTAGTGAAATCTTTGAGCTCACCAAAAATATTGTAAGAAACTTTGGAAGGATCCTAATGGGAAGAAGCCTAGAAAGAAGAAATGCAAGGAAGGGGAAGCACTGATCATTTGGAAAAGGCATTCTATTTTTTAAAACTGCCATATTGGAAGGATTTGAAGATGCACCATAACTTTGATATCATGCACATAGAGAAAAACGTGTGTGATAACATAGTTCACACATTGTTGGGTGTTGAGGGAAAAACCAAGGATAACATTAATTCTCGGTATGACCTTGAAAAATATAAATTATTTTTCTTGCAGGCTCGCAGTGCTACAGCCACGGAGAATCGCGCCAAGTCAACCGTGCCTCATACAGCTGGCAAAGAGTCATGCAGTAACAAGTAGGGCATAATTTGGAGGCTCCTAGCTTGCAACATGGTTCTAATTCTCGACAAGTAATGAACTGTTTTGCACATAGCTAATCTATTCATTGCATTACATATTCATCATGCATGCAGTAAGTTAAGTATTTTTTTTGCAGAACTCAAGAGCTGAAATTGAGGAAGAAATTGATGGCGAAGAAGGCGATGAAGAGGATGGCGAAGATGACTATGTCCAGAGAAGATTTGATGCAAATCCAAATATATCTTCAACCCACCTAGATGAAAGCCTTGTAAGCTTCTTAGGTATTTTTACTGCATATTTAAATGTTTTTCGCTTCCATGTTTCTTTAATTTTCTCATGCATCCTTGTTGCATATCATTCTATTTAGATTGGGATGGATGTGCTTCTATATGCATGGACTGGTCCTGAATCTCCTGTTGCTAAGGCAACAGTTCTCTCGGTCGATCCAGACACAGTTGTGGGTGGGGAGCCTCTTGGGCCTGCAACTTATGAGGTCATTGTGAATGTTGCCATTAAAAGAGATGATATTCTGCCATATCAGTACGATGATTTACTATGTATTAGCGATTCTGTTACAAGGTCCATTGCATGGCCATCTAGCAAGGTTATCACCATGTATGCCTATCTGTTTTATCCACATCGTTAGTTGTTTCTGTTATGCTGACTTGCTAAATTTTTGCTAGATTAAGCCCTACAAACCAGCTGTGTCTGGCTCATCTCGCTCATCTTGCCACAGTTGAAGATGATGTGAGTAAAACTTCTATACTTGTGTTTTTTCTGCATTTTTGTTAGGTGCTAGCGAGTGAAACTTCTATCACTTGGGTTTGATTAGTCCAGGTGGGAATAGGTTGTCAACAAATTTGCTACGTGTCTCGAGTTGAGAGAAACAGCCACAACTAGGATAATGCATCGATAGCAACAACTTCCAGTTTATCTGCTGGAGGACGAATTGTCAACAAATTTGCTAGTATACTTCCGTGTGGTAAGCAATAGAGGTTTGTGGAAATTCTGAGCTGTACACAGTACTCTTGGTTGGGTTTCTCCCTCACAGGCATCACCTTCCGCTTCATTTAAACATCACTTCAGTATATTCCAGTAGTATGCTAATATTTGAAGAGCTACTGATATTGCTTCACTTTTCAAAAATGATGGTACTAATATTGACAGCCAAAGCTAGCTAATATTTGGAGAGCTACTTGTAGTCTGCTTCGTAAGAAACAAAAGCAAGTCTAAATGATGTTACTGTTGATCCTAAAGTCTGATATATAGAATTATTTTGAAGAAAACACAGAATAAATATATATAATTATTTGTAGACTAAATAATGGTACTGTTTATGCTGAAGTCTCTCTTGGTTCCTTTATAGACTGATGTAGGGAAAAAACATAGAACAAATATATAGAATTATTTTGAAGAAAACACACTGACAAAACAGTAGACATAAGACATTTGAATACATGCCACGGTGGGAGCAGTTTCTATGTCTTTGTTTAATCCTGTACCTTGGTTTTGCATCAATGGTCCAGATTCCGTTGGAATCATGTAGCACACAAATAGGCTTTAGTACTAGATATGCTCTCATGGACAAAATAGCTAGGCACTGTAGTTGCATACCAAATGGTCTGGAATTGCACTACTAGGAAACAACCTATACATACACAAGATGTTCAGTGGCGCATATGTGATACCATGCGCCACAGGAAAACATCAGTGGCGCACCAGAAAGCATGCGCCACAGAAGATTGGAAGTAATGCGGCGCATTCTCCAGAGTATGCGCCACAGAAGATAGGTGGGACCCGCCAGCCAGGATGGGTTGATCCAAGTTCTGTGGCGCATTCTGAGATATGCGCCATAGAAGTTGCCTCTTCTGTGGTGCCTATTTCCTCATGCGCACAGAACATGGAGGGGGGGCCCACCACGGAATCTAATTCACCCAAGTTCTGTAGCGCATGTTCTGATATGCGCCACATATATGTTTCACTTCTGTGGCGCATATCCCAACATGCGCCACAGAACTTGGAGGTGGGCCCCACACAGGGAATCTAATTCACCCACTTCTGTGGCGCATATGGACTTATGCGCCACAGAAGTTTCAGCATCTGTGGCGCATTTCCTCCATATGCGCCACAGATGACGGCGTCTAGATCCATGTTAAAAAGGTGACAAAAGCTAGCTTTCTTATCTATCTATCCACCACCACCCATTTCACATCCCTACCTCTTCCCAACTCGTCTTCCTCCTCCCTCACACCCCATCTTGCCCATAGTTTCACCATTTTCTTGTAACTAAACCTACTTTAATCCATAGATTGGTAAGTGGAAGCGTCGCTCCAACTTCTAGATCTAAAAGTTCCTTACTTTTCTCTCTCACATCTCTATTTGTTTACTAATTTCCTCTCCACCAACTTGCATTGTAGATCTATTTGTCCACACTCTCTCATCGCGCGGTCTCGTCTCGCTATTATTGTGTCTACTAGGTGAGTACTTGGCCATGAACATGTAGGTGAAGCTTGTCGCGCGGGCGGTGTGTGTGTGCGATCCATGGCGAGACGATGCTGATGTGGTGCATGAATGTTTGCAATGGGAAGAAGTTTTTTGTTGGTTGCTTGTTGTTGTGTCGAGCCCGGCCGGTGTGGTTGCATGGATGTTTGCCGAAATGCTGATTCATTTCCATTTTGGCAAATTTTTGCACTACCCATATGTCCTAATTTTAGGAAAGGTCATGCCGAATTTTTCCCGGCTAGCATTCATGCATGTGTGTGTTCATATAGTGTGGTTCTCACCTATACTCTCTGTTTTGACCGCTCATGCAACCATGGTCCTCACGATGAGAGAAGGTCGAATTGCTAGGTACAAGAAAGGCGCGAAGGAGGACATGATTCTAAACAACAAGACCATGATAAGATGTCCATGTCGAACATGCAAACTGCAGCGCTGGATCGACCCTGAATCTGGACAATTGGAGGGTCACCTGCTCAGGCGCGGTTTCATGCGCGACCTCAATGAGGCGCCGGCAGGACATGGTGGTGGTCACGAAGACGTGGGCGGGCGAGAAGACGAAGAGTCTACCGGGCATGATCATCATGACGAAGGAGATGCCAGCGGGCATGATCATCATGACGAAGGAGATGCCGGCGGGCATGATCAGCATGGAGAAGGAGATGGCGACGAGCATGATCATGATCATGAAGAAGGAGAAGACGCGAACACACAGACGCTGCTAACTTCGGTCTTGCAGGACCCTCATGTTCAAGAACTGCTCCTCAAGGAGATGAGCAACAACAAAGCTGCAGCCAGAGAGAAAGCCAAGCCGGCCCAAATGGAGGTAGACGGGATGACTCCATTGTATCCTGGGTGTCGCCCCGAGGATACACGTTTGAGTGTAATGCTCAAGGCTCTGGAGATGAAGGCCGAACACAAATGGACCGATGTGAGCTTCAACGCGAACATCTAATACTGGCACGACCGACTTCCTAAGGGGAACACATTGCCAACAAGTATCGAGGAGGACAAGAAAATCGTGTGCCCTCTCAACCTACCACACATTAAATACCACGCATGCATCAATGATTGCGCAATTTATCGGGACGAGTACGCGAATAGAACCACATGTCCGGTATGTGGCCAAGGACGGTACAAGAGAGGGAACAAGAAAGTTCCTCGAAAAGTGGTATGGTACTTTCCTATCACCCCTCGTCTGCAGCGATATTTCGTAGATCCTAAGGAAGCAAAGCTCATGCAATGGCACGCGGAAAGAGAGAAACCCGAAGATGATCCAGAGAAGGGCAAGATCCTGACACACCCTTCAGACGCTAGCCAGTGGAATGCATTAGGCATCGAATTCGAAGAGTTCAGGGGCGATTCAAGGAACGTCAGGCTGGGTATGAGCACCGATGGACTCAATCCTTTTGGAAACCAGAGTAGCACGCTTAGCACCTGGCCCGTGTTTGTATGGCCATACAACCTCCCCCCGTGGCTATGCACGAAGCAAAGGTATGTACACATGAGCATTCTTATTCAGGGGCCGAAACAACCAGGTATCGATATGCATCTGTATCTCGGGCTATTGAGAGAGGAGTTAGCCAGCTTGTGGGAGACGCCGGCCCGTACGTGGGACGCCTACACTAAAGAATATTTCCATCTGAGATCCGCGTTGCTCACGACCGTGCAGGACTATCCTGGTTACGCATATGTATCGGCCCAGGTGAACCACGAACACAATGCATGCGTCAAGTGCATGGATGAGACACCGCATCTCCAGCTACCAAGGGATCTCGGGTCTTCGAAAACTGTGTTCCAAGGTACTCAAAAGTGGCTCCGCATGGATCACCCGTGGAGAAAACGTGGTGACCTGTTCAATGGTAAGGACGAGCTCGAAAGAGCCCTGCGTCCGAGGAGCGGCGAAGAAATCGAGGAGCTTTTGAATAATTGGGTAGATTGCCCTGTGCCTGGAAAAAAACGACCGAGGACAAAGCCACTTCTGGGTGTATGGAAAGCAAGGTCTGTTTTCTGGGACCTGTTGTATTGGAAGGTCCTTCACACTCCCCATAGCCTCGATGTAATGCACATCACGAAGAACATTACCGAGAGTCTACTTGGCACTCTACTGAACATGCCAGAGAGGACCAAGGATGGGCCAAAAGCAAGAAAGGACCTTAAATTGCTTGGCATAAAAAAAGATCTTCAGTACCCTGATAGTGATGATGATGATGATGATGATGATGAGACGGAAGGGACTCAAGGTCACCGCAAAAGAGTTAAGAAGAATGAGGTGGTGCTTCGCGCTACCTGCTTCACTCCGAGTCTGGAGGAGCTCGAGCAGTTTTTCAGGTGCCTCTTAGGAGTGAAAGTTCCTCACGGTTACTCGGGGAAGATAAGCAGATATCTGGACGTGGCGAAGAAGAGGTTCAGAGGTATGAAGTCTCACGACTGTCACGTGCTGATGACGCAGATACTCCCCGTTGCGATCTGTGGGATAATGGACGAGCATGTCCGTGAGACGTTGTTTGGCCTCTGTAACTTTTTCGACGTCATATCTAGGAAGTCGATCGGTGTGAAGTAGCTCGACAGGCTACAGGAAGAGATCGTGATGATACTATGCGAGCTTGATATTTACTTCCCGCCCGCATTCTTCGACATCATGGTGCATCTGCTTGTACATGTCGTGGACGACATCATCCAGATCGGGCCGACATTCCTGCACAACATGATGCCGTTTGAAAGGCTAAATGGTTTCATCAAAGGATTCGTTCGCAACAGGTCTCGTCCAAATGGAAGCATAGCCAAGGGCTTTCTGATCTACGAGTGCATCTCCTTCTGCCAGAATTATCTAACCACGGAGAACGAGGATGTTGGAATACCCACAAAGAAGCACCTCGGCAGGCTCGGTGGATATGGTCACAGCGAGGGCTGCCGCTCACTACATGTCGGCATTGATGGTCGATGCACTGATTTTGAAAGGGCACACCGAGTCGCGCTACAACACATTGAAGTGGTCGGCCCTTGGGTCGAAGAGCACAGAAGCTTAATCGAGTAGGAGTACGTCGACCAGGGCCGACCAAGGAAGAAGGGATACGTAACCAGAGAGCACAACTCCAGCTTCACGGGTTGGTTCAAGAAAAGGCAACCGGACAATCCCCCACAGATGCCTTCTACGGAAGATGAAAAACTCATATTCTCCTTGTCGCAGGGCCCAGGGCACAATCTAAGGACCTATCAGTCATACGACATAAACGGTTACAGATTCTACACCGAGGAAAAGGACAAGAATAGTGAATATCAAAACTCAGGAGTAACTATGTTATCCTTTGCTGATGACGAGACTACTGTGATGGAAAGATTCTACAGAAGGATCGAGGAGATATGGGGGCTCGACTACTGTGGAGAGATCGTACCGATGTTCCGTGTTAGATGGGCCAAGAACATGGAAAAAGAAGGCTGCTATTTCACCACAATGGTTATACCAGATGCCAAATCAACGAAGAACACCTCCACAAAAAATGAGCCTTGGGTACTCGCTAGCCAAGTTGATCAATGTTTTTTATTACCGACCCGTCAAAGCCCAACCGTGTTGTAGTTAGGAGGGGCAAGAGGAGCATCATCGGAATGGAAGGAGCCGCCAACGAGCAAAACTTCAACAAAAACGGCGGCCCAAAGATCGAAGAGGAATTCGACAAGTACTTCGACATGCCTACTACTACTAAAGTAAGAAGGAAGACCACACTGCCTACTAAAGGTTGTCCATTCACAAGAAGAAATCTCAAAGTGCACGGGCTAAAGTATTCAACCACGGCGAAAAAGGGCAAGAAGATTGTGAAGAGACACTAGCAATTATGTGACCTTTTGGTGTATTAATTCGTGTGGGTATAATGTGATATTAGTGTGAATTTTTTGTGTATTAATTCACATGTGTGCTTGCAAATATATATTAGTTAGAGACTAAAACATACACGTGATATTCGTGTGGGTATACAAATTCACATTTGTGTGTGACAAGCACATATATATATATGATTCAGGACGTTTTTTTGATAAGTATGCATGTGTATATGTTCTTGCTTTTTTGAATAAATATGCATATGTGTGTATAGGTTCTTGCTTTTTTTGAATAAAATAAAATATTTTTTTAAAAAGGAAAAAAGTCTGAGATAGCCAGGATTCGAACCTGGCTGCCCTAGGTTGAAAGCTGGTGAGCAAGACCACTAGGACATGTTGCTGATCTTGTCAAACTATGATGTCGCTTCGTTTTGGACTATGCCCAAAAGTTTTGTGGCGCATATCATAGTAATGCGCCACAGAAGTTGTAAGTTCAGTGGCGCATTTTAGAGGAATGCGCCACAGAACTTTCACACTTAGCCAAATAAACGGTTCAGCCTCCCCTGCTACCTTCTCCATTTCTTTCCCTCATCTCACCCGCGCGCAACCCTAGATAATCGCCCTCGCCGCCGAAGTTGCCGTGGAGGAGAGCCCGTGGAGGAGGAGAGCCATCGTGGAGGAGGAGGCCCGCCCCACCACCGCCGCTCCTAGAGCCTGCGACCTAGGAGGAGGAGGCCCGCCACCGCCGCTCCGGAGCCCGTGGAGGAGGAGGCCCGCCCCGCCTCACCTACGACCTAGGAGGACCGCCGTAGGAGCACCGCCGCCACCCTCATCGACGACCACCTCCCCATCCGCAGTTACACTTCCCGCTCTCTTCTTTTCCCCTTCACCCCATGGCTGAGGGCGCCCGCTACCCTTCACCCCATGGCTATGTTGTCCCTAGCTAGCTTCCTCCGTCGATTTCTAGTACTAGTACTTCCCAATCTACTGAACTCCACCCTTCACCCCATGGTTATGCCTCCGTTTGTAGATTCACAACTCCTAATATACAGTGTGCTAGTAAAGCACTTGACCATCGACTTGATCAGATTCACAACTCCTAATTTACAGTACGCACTTTGCATATTCAACAGAGGCTATGCCTTTCTGCTAGCACTTATGCTATTAATATTATTATCAACTACCAGTAGCTTATATATATACACCCATAATCATATCATTTTAGTACGCATAACCATGCATAACTCTGAATAAGTAGTGCTATTAAACACTTTCTTCAGACTACCGTAGCTACGCCGTGACCCAACAGTGATTATTCTAAGAATAAATACCTGAAGAAATGGTGATATTGTAGTTTATGATAATTAAGGAATTGGAGGCTGGTCGTTGCTACTATGGACCTCTAATGGATTCCTGGTGTATTTCATCCATAGAGGCCCCAATTTGCATTGACTAACAAATGTATGCTACTGAATATCCAGTATTACTATCTAGGTACATATCCACTTTTTTCTTTTCCATATGCATGTGTATGTGTGTGGCCTAGCTAGTTCTTCACTTCTCTGCTCAGTGGCAAGTGGCAGCTGCCCATGCATGTAAAAATTAGCCCAATTTGTGTATACTTATATCTTGTACTGCACAAAATATTTAATTATGCATTATTCTCTCTTGAGATGCATTGCTTATGAAATCTATTGATGAGCTACTTAAGTAGTACTAAACGTTTTTTCCTTGTGCAACATGGACACTTAAACTTCTTGTGTGTCACTGTTAATTGCCTTTAAATTCATCAGTCGTTTCGAGTGGTGGAGTGTGCATGTACGTTTTAGACATACATGCATGAGGAGAGTGGAGTTGGGCAATTTGACATATCCATGTATATGTATATATGTACATTTAAACAACATCGACGGCTGAGATGAGTGTTTGGAAATGGGCCTATGAACTGCTATGCTATATACTGTACTTCACTATCTAGTGAGCATATGTCTAGCTAGTGTCATGCCATGCCACAACACTCCTTTGGACATGGTGTGTTTGGGGTTATATGACTTGTGGTTTGGTTTCTCCACCACCAAGTAAAACAAAAGGGCCACCGTATGCATTCCAGGTTCTTTTCATTGTGGAGACCAGCTTGTCTTGCTTGCAAGCTTGCTGGCTAAATAGCCAGCGAACTTCTGATGAATCGAGTGAGGTAGTTACAATACTGGGGAGAGACAGATCGACGACAGAGTGAGCATAGTGAACCTAATGCATTCCTAGAGATAGCTGTTAGGTGTACTCTCTGTTTTTTATTTACAGCATATGATGCAAGATAAAGTTTGCGGAATTTATGGTCTGAAAATTTATGGTCTAAAAATGCATGTTGATCTGGCTATCTAGTCTTGTATATTTCTGTTACTTAGAATTTGATCTCTAGCTTGGTAATTAGAGTACAGGGTTAATAGTTAATGCCACCAATGTTTAGATGCAGCTGGTTCCTATCTTTTCACCAGGCTGAACCAAAAGATTCTACATTTTGGAGTAGACATATCCAGAAAAAGATTTCGTGCCTAGAGAAAGTTGGGCTTGATATCTTTTTTATTTAACCTCTGCCTACTTCAATGCTCATGTATCAGAGTGGGGAATGTGGAGGCATTGCACAGTGCTGGGTTAGCATGTCTGTGTGTGCATGTGTGTGTGCCCATTATATATCTGTTATGCCAGAATTAGAGCTCGTTATATATATCTGTTATACATGCTGTATGGGGATGATGGTACCTGCTGTTGCAATGTACTATGGATGATGGATACTGGGGTCAATGCATGGGCGGATGGGGTCTTTTGTCTTGCAGGGATATATTTCTTCATTTCAGTTGCCCATTTCTCCCGAAGTGTCGATTCACTTCCGTTTCGGTTGAGAAATGGGCACTCCTAGGTCAAAAAATTAGCAAAGGTCATGCCGAATTTTTCAGCCGAGATTTGTGCTAACTTTTTGCCTCTTTTAAATAGAGTAGTGCAAACATGTCGGGCAACAAGGAGTCTGGCCCTTCTAAGCACATGATCAGCGTCAAAGCACAAGCTAGACAGGCCAACCAGTCATTCTGGCGGGGTCCCAACGGGAGGAGGAGGAGGAGGCGATGAGGATGACACCACCACCGGAGGAGGAGGCGACCATCGCCAGAGCTGCTGGGGCCAATGAGGGCGGAGATCCTGACTACGAGGGGGACGAAGACAACTACGATGGAACTAGTGAAGGCGGTGGCAAAGAGGATGACACCACCGATGGCGGTGCCCGCACCGATGGCGACAAGCGCACGGATGGCGGAAGCAGCAACCCGGCCGCTTCGAAGAAGAAGAAGAAGAAGAAGAAGAAGAAGAAGAAGAAGAAGGAATAGAAGTAGCGGAAGGTGCCAGTGCTCGCCACCGTCTGTGATGAGTTCACTGAGGTCACAAAAAGTGGCTAACCCATTGTGACAGAGGCGATTGCTAAAGGGTACGGCCTGTAACTCGGGCGCATCGTCCGGGAAAGCATGTCGATCAACACGAAGTACATCAGACATGCTGACCATGCAGCTTTGGTCGATAACCTCCTTAAGAAGCTTCACAAGCGATACAGATTCCCAGAGCGGTTTAGAAACCTCAAGAGAAAGAACCCGGTGAACAAACTAGCCCTCGCGAAGATGAGCAACGCCTTGAGCAGCTGGAAAACCCGGGTGAAGAATAGCATTGACAAAGGTCAAAGCTGGGAGGTTATTAGTAAGAAAAATCCGATGCTCGACGAAGAGGAGTTTAGGATATTCAAGGCGGATATAAACGCTATAAAATGGACTCAATGGGGAAGGAGTATGCGGGAACAGAACATAGGTAACCACCGCCTTGGAAGCAGCGGTTACAGGGGGAAACAGGCCATTTGGGACAAGGAGGATGCCGAGCTTGAACGCCTTGGTAAAGACAACCCTTGGCTTAAAATCACGGACTTGCAGCTTAGGCAATTTGTTCGGGCCTGCTACTACCTGGACAAGGAAACAAGGGAGTTCATCACCGACGATCCGGAGGTGAAGGAATTCGAGAAGAAGCTGGTAAGGAATTTATCGCTGATCTCAAGTCTATTGCGTTCTAATTAAGATAATGAAGTCAAGAATCTAAATAGGTTCGCCTTTCCTTGTCTCTGCAGGAGGATGAACTGAACGCTACTGCCACAGAGTCGTCCCAAGATTCAACGGAGCCGTGGGACACGGTTTTCAACAGGGCGACCAATGCTTACAAGAAGAGGGACAAGGGGGTTGCCGCTGTCCTCAGCTGGCCGTGTGTCCGGCTTTGGTACGAGCATGAAGTTCAAGGAGTACTACAAAGAGGATGCCAAGAAAAGAAGGGAGAGGAAGAACTAGGATAAAGCCGATATTGCAGAGCTGAAGATGAAGGTGCAGACACTGGAGGAGAAGGCGGTGGACGAGAAAACGGTGGACAAGTTAGTGGAAGAGAAGCTCCGCTCGATGATCCCCCCTGAGTTTTTCGAGGGGCTTACTGCTTGGAATGCGGGAGGTCGATAGGGGCCGATACATCTCGCCAGCTTAAGCGGCAGCAACTTGAGCATCAATGTTACCGTGTTGCTGGACCTGGTGACCCCGCCGGCCGTCAACGTCGGGACGCAGCCGCTCGTTTTGGTCACACCGACGCCCCCTCCCGTCAAAGATACCAATAAGCCGCAGCCGATGGCGGTGGTGCTTCGTGAGGCACCCGAGCGGAAGATTGTAGATGATGATAGGCCGGCCGCCGGCATCAGCCGTGTCTCTACATTAGCCGAGATCCACGCCATCACCAAGGTAACTAATTAGTTAGTGCACGTCATCTCCTTTATGCCTTTGATGCATGACTGTTGCCATCTCATGACGCACAACAACATGTTTTTGCCTCAGGACACTTCTTGCGTACTACTGCTTAAAGATGTCGGCGGTGAGTTGAAGGATGTTGCCAAGGGCACTCTTATACAACCGGCGAGCCGCACGATGCACAAAAATCCAATGGATGATGACGTGATGAGGGTCACGTTGGCTCGGGTGTTGCTAGGGTGCGACGACATGGACCCCCTTTCAACCTCAGGGAGCCGACGGACACAAGACCCATGGGGAATGCTACAACTAGCCCTTGACATGGCCGAAGACCCAGATTCGTCTTGCAGGGGGGAGCATCGGCACCACCTCTCGACCGATCATCGCCCGACCACCACCTCAGAAGCCAGTAGCCGCCGTCGTCGCCACCACCAGCCGTCACCATCAACTCTTGGCAGCGTGTGCACCGCCACATGGCAAAGACGTTGTGCCGCAACCGCCGGCACCCCCGCTACCACCACCACATGATGGCACCCATGAAGATGATAATGAATTGGTCAACGTTGACGACTTCATCAACACCGGCGCCGCCAAAGGATTGTATATGCCTTTTGTGGATGAAGAACCCTTCGCAGCTCGCGATGACCATCAAGCTGGTCGGCCCAATACATGCACGCAATGCCTGGTCTTCCATGGTCTTTCTCAAGAGACGCCTCCGGCCGCCGATCCACCACAAGAGAAATTGGGATTGGGTTTCAGCCCCAACACACTCCGAAAGGCGACTGATGAGCAGATGGCAGTGGCTGACACTGTTGTGAAGAAGAAGCACTACAGGAAGAGAGGTAATAATAATAATAAGACGGGTGCGAGCCAGCCTCTTCCGAAGAGGATCCGTGGTCAGGACGCCGTCGTCGTACCATCCACACAATTTGGCTTGCCCCGAGTGCATCTAGCTGGTGATCCGATATTGACTCCGGATATGATCCACATTGTGGTTGGAGCCATGTTAACTTTGCACGAGGGTGTCAAGACACTAGAGGCCCTCCTTCTTAAAGACGAAGATCCAAATTACCCGGTTTTCACAGCCAAGGTGTCATTGGACGTGGGCTTCATTGATGAACCCCCCGCGGATATATTCTTCATAGCATTCGAGGACATATTCAAGCTGTTTCTCACGAAATGGCTGGACTATAACTTGGTCCGCCTATACGCGCTCAATCTGGCGCTCACGATCAAGAGAGAAAGTACCCTGGAAATCGCGATAGTGGATCCCTACTACATGCGGGACAACCAGTTGGTCGAAGGATCAGAGACACGAACCAAGGTGACGGCGTACCTCGAGAAGTTCATGGTGGACAACGAGAGGAAGGGAACACTTCTTTTGCCTTTCTTTCCCGAGTAAGTACACACACTCGCTCATCGCCACCGTAACTTATGCATTTCTTATAGATTTCTTGCTTTTCTCTTTTTCCAACATTCCGTTCCAATTGGTTGCGCAGAGACAAATACTGCACACTCATCGTCCTTGCCCCGAGGTATTCACTAGCCACGTATTTCGACTCGGGGAGTTTGACGAATAAGAAAGACTACACCAGAATAAGGGGTGTTCTCAATGAGGCTCTCGAGGGCTACACCAAGAAGGGATGCACCTTCGTAGATAAGGGGGAATGTATCAAGGATGGCAAACACGTGTTCAAGCATGTTCTCGACTTCCCCTGCGTCAAGCATTCGACTACGGGTGCATGGGAGGCCTTCTACGTCCTCCATCACCTTAAAGGCTATGTTCGGGATTGCCAGAACCTAACGCTGCCATCTAGTCTCCAAGGATGGGCCGAAAATTTGGCAAAAATCGACGATGCTGATCTTAGAGAAGACTTCCATCGCATTCAGATGAAGTTGTCGCAAATCATCATTGAAGATGTCAACACAAGGGGCGGTCCCCTACAACAAGCTAGAGGGTTGAGTAAGAGGGAGATCGAAGACGCCTCCAGAAGCAGGGTGACACAAGGACGTGGATGACGAAAGAGGGCTATCTATCGTTCCCGAAGCCGAGCGAGAAGAGGAAGTCTTCATCATGATCGATGTGTGCCTCTAGCATGATCCAGTGTGTGTATATTCTTGATGGACGCGTGCTGTATTAGTGTGTGTGTCATAAACTTTACTATCTCGTGGTCGAAATGGTCATTATTGTTAGACTTAAACTACCTTGTGGTCGTGTTGTCTTCTATGATGATCTAACTTTTAGGTTTATGCATCATTTGTTTTATATTCTGTGAACATATATATCATTGGTGGAAAAACGGCCTCTAGTCCCGGTTCATAAGGGCCATTGGTCCCGGTTCCCGAACCGGGACCAATCACTCGGGACTAATGCTACTACCGGTTCGCACACGAACCGGGACCAATGGGTCTCCACGTGGGCGGGTGCGCGACAAGGGGGGTGGATCATTGGTCCCGGTTCGTGGAAAAAACCGGGACCAATGGGTCCCCACGTGGCAGCGCCAGAGACAGGTGAGGGTAGATCATTAGTCCTGGTTCTTGGCACGAACCGGGATCGTTGGTCTCTGTGCTGCGGCAGGGTTTTGTGCCTCGGCAAGTTTTTCGGGCTATTTTTCTGTCGCGGCAGGGTTTTCTGCCACGGCAGGGTTTTGTGCCGCGGCAGGATTTTCGGGCTATTTTTCTGTCGCGGCAGGATTTTTTTATCAATTTAATGGTACTACATATATACAACAATAATGAAACCATGATATATATATTACACGTCATGCATGATCACTAATATATACACCGTCTCATCCGTCTTCTTGGTCGAAACATATTATAATTACAAACGATACTCTCACACGAATTTGATCTAATTTACATCTTCTTTTTTACACTTCACCCTTCCAAATGAAGCGCGTAATAGTATTCTCCTTTCGGATCTATGACTTGTTCTAACAAGAATTCGGCAATTTCCTCTTGAATTGCTTGCACGCGTTCTTGTGATAGAAGACCGTCCCGCATCCGTTCGATCTAATATAAAGAAGGGGATCAATATATATGAATGAAACTAAACACAATTGGTGGTAATAAAATAAAGTTGTGATTATTGTTTATCGTACTTCAATTTTTTTGATGTTCCGGTCTGTGCCCATCTCTTTGGTCGTCTGGCGAATGAACTCGCAGACATAGTATCCACATAAGCTATTCCCGGCTTCCTGCCTCAAGCACTTTACGAGAATGGAGTTCAATCAAAATAATAATCAAGCATGATAATGGTGGTATTGAAACTAGAATCAAAGAGATGCGTGGATCTAGCAAGTAGTACTTACAGTCAATGGTTGAAATGTAAGCTCTGGCTTTCAAACACCCCTAGTTTTGGCGGTGAACCGTTTCCAAGCCTTCTGGAGGCATTCCTGCATGTCCGCCCACTTTTCTAATGGTGTGCGTTTCGAGTCCAGGACTTTTACTACTCCGGTGTCAACACAAATGATTAAGAGAATATAGTGGAATCTTGACACACTAACAAAATATAACACGAGTCAATTATACGCTTAACATTGAGTAAGCGAAAATATAATTTGTACAAGACAGTAACACTCACGCAGCGTTGTAAGGAAATAGTATTTCCCTTCTGTTGCTGAAATACTTCAACGCTTGGAACAAGTTATCCTCTGTCTCTTTGAGATATTTTTTAGAGTAACTTCATGAACGAAATTACAGTCAACAAACCCAAGGTCATAGATTTGTCCTTTGTTGCATTCTTGAATCTTCATTCTGCATATATAATTAGTATAGTGATTAGTAAGATTATACAAGCAACGAATGAGCTGAGCTAGAAAGACTTAATTACAGAAATTGATAATACTTACAAACAATAGGCACTGACGATAGTTTTGTCGAGGGCGTCTTGTTGGTAACACTAAAATAATTTTGGAAATTCTATCAGTAGGAAGCCATCTCCATGACCGTAATGGTGGTGTTTATATGCAGCATAGATCCAGTTTTTGGAATCAGCACAGGCTTGGATGTACCAGTTATGCAATCTTTGCATTTTTGTTGCTAGATCTTTGACTAACTCGGGTTTGACGAGAGGAGCCCCGTACTGGTACACGTATGCTGTTTCTTGGTACCCCTCGAACTCATGCATACGGCTCATGTACTCAGTAATAGACAGTCCATATAATTGGGTTTTTTCTCCGTATAGTCGAACAAACTCCGGATCAATGTTCGGATCATGCCGCTCCTGGATCATCCACTCATTGGTATCGTACACTTTGAGCGGTTCGACCGATTGATTTTTTTTGTTGTCCGAGCTGGGTAACTTCTTTCCCGACTCTCCGTTCTTTTGCCTCAGCCGACTTGGTAATAGAGCGATTATAGTCTCATGTGAGCGCTATGGGTTGGGAAAGCTGAATCTTAAGCGTGGCTGCTTTGGCTTTATCTTCTGTGGTGACCGGGAAAAATGCCTCTATCGGCTTTTTCTTGTTAGCTATGTCAATCTTCCACTTTTCATAATGGGCAGCTGCGGCCGCATTAGTTTCCTCATTTGTCTTCTCGCAAGGTAGCTTCTTCATATTCTGGTACTCTTGGGAGGGGCAATAGCTTACATTTTGGTGATCGGAACATGCTCTTGCTGCTGCTGGTGGTGCTGCCCCCTTAGTATACTTCCGCTTTTGTCTCTGAGGCTTAGGAGACAGAGACGGCTGACGCGGCGGCGGAGACGGCTAACGCGGCGATGGAGACGGTTGCGCTGAGTGGTGAGGAGGTGAAGGCGACGGTTGCGCTGGAGAATGGTGAGGTGGCGGGGAAGGTGGATTGCTACTCTGAGGAGTGGGTGGCCTTGGCGGCACCTAATTTGAGCATGATGCGCTCCTTTAGCCATAGAATAGTCCCCCCTTTGGCTTCTCCTAGTTGAGTCAGCTCCATATCTTCCCCTGCAGGGTGGTCTAGCTTCAGCTCCTCAAAATCTTCCTTCACCTCATCCACCGTGACGACAGCGTACCCTTTTGGAACTGGCTGCAATGCCAAGTTGGGTTAGGCGCAATTGGTACCGCCATGCCGACCGCCGCCGTCACCCTTAAGTTCATAACCTGCACCTTTAGCTCACAAGCTGTTGTCTCCATGATATCATCCACTAGGTAGCGTTTAGGAGGAGATGTCGTTGGTGCATCATCATCAACATCATGGAGTTGCGTGGAAGCGACGCTGCTTTTCTTATTCGATAGGGCGCCGGTACCCTCGAATGCAGCTTCTACCACGTGTCGCTGAGATTGGTCGCTAGTACCTTGCTGGCTAAGTCTGTCGAGTTGATCCTGGTGCCGCTTTAATGCTTCTTCTACATTACGCAGCCGGTCTGCAGTGGCCGCTTTCTCAGTTGCCTCCCTTTCCTTTCTCCTCTGATGGCTTTTATCGGGATATCTCTTCATTTCCGGGGGGGAGGCAACCTTCCACGGCTTGGAGCCTGGTGTGCCTCGTGCTCGTCCGTCGTGTTCAGGATTTTTAAGGGCCCGTGTGAGCTCGTTGTTCTCTCTATCGGGAACAAACCGTCCCGCTGCAACATCATCTACTGCATTTCTAATATCGTCGATGGGCAGTAGGGGATGATCTTTGTGTTTCTGATTATATATTGCCCTCCCTTCTTTGTCCAACGTGCCCCCATGGCCATAAAACCAGTTTCTCGCCCATGGTGTCCATGTTGCGGGCTCTGGTCTGATCCCGACAGCTATGTAATTGACCTCAAGTGCATCCCACTTAGGCATGCAACTGGCGTAGCCAGCAGGCCCCATGTTATGATGGTACAATTTCTTAGCAGCGTTCTCCGTATTTATTCTAGACCTTTCCTTAGCTTTCTCCGATGTCTTGTACTTCACAAAATCCTCCCACTGGTGTCTTAACTTAGCATAGTCGGCTTCATTGAAATTAGGAGTCTTCTCTACCTTGACAAAGTTATTGTATAGTTTCTTCTTCCAGTTCTTGAATGCATCAGCCATCTTGCTGAGAGCAAACTTCTTGACTCTTTGCACAACCTCCCTTCTTGCTCTCTCCTCCTCATCTGGATTCACATCTGGTACCGGCAGGAGGTAATTAGTCATGAGCTTGTCAAAAAGCTTACCTTTGGCATTGTCGCCGACATACGGGACTCCACCACCGCTTGGCCGATTCGATTCTTGAACGGTGATCGGGATGTAGTCCCTCACAAGAACTCCGCATTGCTTGACAAATTTTCTTGCGACATCGACGGGAGCTTGCGGTTCGCCATCTACACCGACCACGTCGATCCTATACCTCATAGTGTCATTCAACTTTTTTGTTGGGCCTCGTTTCGTTCTTACGGAAGAAGTTCTCGATCCAGAGGACTAAAAGAAGAAAGAGTGTTAATATATGCATGTATATATATAGACAGCAGCATTTTAATTACAAAAATACATATATACACCTCGCCAGTGTTTGCGAGATTTAAGGTTCCGTCGGAGCCATCGCCTTCTTCCTTATCGGCTTCTCCCCTGTCCCAGGCTTCGGCTTTTACCTCACCGGAGCTGTCTCCTCGGTTGAGAGACTCATCTCCCTAACCGGAATCGTTCAGAAACTCACTCGTGACATCGATATCGATATCTTCATTTTCGCAGATCATCCCTTGGAGGATGTTTTCCTGATGTGTTGGATCCATAGTATCTGCAAGTTAAACAATCAACACATGGCATCGATAATGATATGAGAAGTTAAACATAGTTGAAATTTAACCCTAAGGCATGCTTGGCAATTTAAGTGGGATTCGAAGGGTCCAAACCCTAGTACAGGAGAGACCCCGAAATCACCTACGAGGGGTTGATTTCATTCTCTTATTAAACTTATAATTAAAGTTGTTGAACAATGCATGATTATGATTCTATTGTGTAGATCTCATTTTTCTGAACATTTTGATATATTATACATATTTTTCTGACTTAGAAATAATTAGTTATTGAATTTATAAGATTAAACTCTTTTTTGAAATTATTTAAACAATTATTAAACTTTTATTGCGTCAGCATAGGTAAAGGCTGGCGCCACCTAAGGCTGGGAACCTTTTCTCACAGATGCATCGCCTACCCACAGTGACTGATTAGTGGGGCTAGGGCCACGTCGGGCTGCCACGCTGGCAGAGCTTACTCAACGCCCATGTCAGGGCGCCACATGAGCGCCACCTTTGCGCCACATGGGCTCGTCGGAGGGCACGTCGGCCGGCGGTGGTTAGCGGCACTAGAGTGCTTGGTGGAACGCGCAGAAGGTCGGGTTCGAATGAGCGTGTCGCGAGAAAGCTAACGGTGGTCGCGCCACCCCTTATTGGTCATCGGAGCGTCGTCTGCGACGGCGGCCGACGGCGGTGGACAGTGGCGCTCGGCGACAGAAGGAAACAGAGCGAGAGAGAGAGAAAGGAGAGGTCCTGGAGGACCAGCGGCTCACCACGAAGACGATGGACGGGTCGACAAGGCCGGAGGAGCTCGGAAGTAGCGGCAATGGCGACGGTCGGAGTCGGAGCAGACGATGATTGTGGCGTCGATTTCCAGCGTGCGCGGTCGATTCCTCAGACGGTGGTGGCACCGCGGCGGTGGGCGTCAACGGCGTGAAGCGGCCGCTCTGGATTTGGGCAGCATGCCGGCGTGATTTTGCTCCGCCGCAAATTTTCCTGAGCCGCACATCGATGTGCTATGTGAATTGGGGGGAGTTGGAGGAGGAAGGGGCGGGGCTGTTAACTGTACAGACCATTGCTCCCGGGTCGTCCCAATAACCAGGACCAAAGGGCCAACGGTCCCGGTTAGTGCCACCAACCGGGACCAAAGGTCTGAGGCAGGAGCGTTGTTGTGCTACCACGTGCGTGGGCCTTTGGTCCCGGTTCGTCCCACCAACCGGGCCCAAAGGATCAATGGTCCCGGATCGTGCCAACAACCGGGACCAAAGGCATGTTAATGACAGCGCGCGCATCCAGGATCATCGGTCCTGGTTGGTGGGACGAACCGGGATCGTTAACCCGTTTTCCAGATTTTGGCAAACATTTTGGTCTTCCCGCCATTTTCAAATTTGTTTTCTTCTTTAATTAATAAGATGTTTCAATTTAAGATGATTATTTATTTGGAATTTCAGAAAACTTTCAACAGGAAAAGTGATTCAATTTACATAACTAATCAAAAACCATTTTCTGTCTTCAAATATTTTTATTTGAACTATAAAATTTTACTATTTTCAATTAAAATTGCATTACCAAATATTTATTGCATAATTTGGAATTTCAAAAAACTTTCAACAGGAAAAGTGCTTCAATTTACATAACTAATCAAAAACCATTTTCTGTTTTCAAATATTTTTATTTGAACTATACAATTTTACTATTGTCAATTACAGGTTCATTTATAGGTTCACAACATGTTATTTCCTCAGAGATCCACTTCAAGTTCAGCGAGGTTCAGCCCGGGCTAAGAAGCTTCATGCATTTAGGTCAAACCACCAATGTTCGACGTTTCATGGCATTTAGGTCAAACCACCAATGTTATGGCTAGAATCAGGGTATAGTTTGTGATAATGTGCCCATATTGTGCACACATGTGCATCTTGGGATGGCTTACGATGTTGCAGGAGGAAGTTTTCCCTTTCGACGCACGAAAAAGCCAATTTCCATTTTTGAGGTGCCGAAATCGGGGTGTTCTGTGAAGCAACCACCAAATTAAAGTTTGGCATTGGTACCAAACCATTTAAAAAAAAATACTATACCACCTTATATGGACAATTTCCCAACCGTTGTATCTGGAACCTTTCTGTCCATCCCTCATGAAAATGAAAAATTCCTACCGAATCGGTAGGAGGTTGCCAAGATTTGAACTACAAGTACATGATATAATGCTTGTGAATTTAAAAAAACATTTATAGGTTCACAACATGCTATTTCATCAGAGATCCACTTCAAGTTCAGCGAGGCTCAGCCCCGGGCTAAGAAGCTTCATGCCCGCCGTTTTGAATATAGTTTGAAACGGGCATAAGAAATTCAAAAATGATCCAAACAATGTGAAACCTTCGCGTGGTGTCATATTATGTGTCACAGTTGCAAGGAAAAATATTGAACTTGAAAATTGCAAACATCATAAAAACTCCTTCACAAAATGACCTATCATGTTCGACGTTTCATGGCATTTAGGTCAAACCACCAATGTTATGGCTAGAATCAGGGTATAGTTTGTGATAATGTGCCCATATTGTGCACACATGTGCATCTTGGGATGGCTTATGATGTTGCAGGAGGAAGTTTTCCCTTTCGACACACGAAAAAGCCAACTGAGACTAAAGTTGTCGGTGTGATAAGGACGCGTGGGTAACCTTTAGTCTCGGCTGGTGGGTGCAACCGAGACTAAAGTTGCCGGTGGGATAAGGACGCGTGGGTAACCTTTAGTCCTGTCTGGTGGGTGCAACCGAGCCTAAAGTTGTCAGTGGGATAAGCACACGTGGGTAACCTTTAGTCTCGGCTGGTTGGTGCAACCGAGACTAAAGCTGTCGGTGGGATAAGGACGCGTGGGTAACCTTTAGTCCTGGCTGGTGGGTGCAACCGAGACTAAAGCTGTCGGTGGGATAAGGACGCGTGGGTAACCTTTAGTCCCGGCTGGTGGGTGCAACCGAGACTAAAGCTGTCGGTGGGATAAGGACGTGTGGGTAACCTTTAGTCCCGGCTGGTGGGTGCAACTGAGACTAAAGCTGTCGGTGGGATAAGGACGCGTGGGTAACCTTTAGTCCCGGCTGGTGGGTGCAACCGAGACTAAAGCTGTCGGCGGGATAAGGACATGTGGGTGGACGCACTGCTCGATGAGATAAAGCATGTAGCGCACGACGCCCTGTCGGAGGAACAAGACAAAGTAGAAGCGGCGCCGTGCCTATAAAAGTACCATCAATACGCCATGTCAAGCAGCTCAACAAGCTAACATAGGTAGAGAGAGTTTCATCCCCATGGATGGAGGGTTAGGAAATCTCCCGTGGCGGAGCTTCTCAAAGATGTCGTTGGTGCACACGCCCTACGGCATCTTCGGAAGCTCCGCCTTGGAAAAATTTCCCTGCAAGCCCGTGAAAGACTCCATCTCCTCTAACAGTGTTGGGGAAAGGGTTGAGAAATCTCCCGTGGCGGAGCTTCTCGAAGATGTCGTTGGTGCACACGCCCTACGGCATCTTCGGAAGCTCTGCCTCGGAAAAATTTCCCTGCAAGCCCGTGAAAGACTCCATTACATAAAGTTTCGATGCATCACATAAAGTTTCCATACATCACATAAAGTTTCCATACATTGCATAGATTTACATAGGGTTTAGGATATGAATCCTTCGTCGCGTATGTCGATCCCTTGCCTATGATCTCTTCTTAGGCCATAACCATGGAGCACCTTCTTGGCTTAACGGGATGCTTGGGTCAGTTTTCACAGTGAAGGGCGGAATTTCATCAAACCTATCATAATCTGCTGACATGTCTGTCTTGTTCTCGACTCCCGTGATGTTTCTTTTCCCTGAAAGAACTATGTGATGCCTGGGCTCATCGTCTGATGTATTCGTTTCCTTATTTTTTCTTTTTTTTGGTCTAGAGGACATGTCCTTCACATAAAAAACCTGAGCCACATCATTGGCTAGGACGAATGGTTCGTCTCTGTAACCAAGATTCTTGAGATCCACTGTTGTCATTCCGTACAGCTGGTCTACCTTTACCCCTTCTCCATCATGTTGACCCAACTACACCGAAACAATGGGACCTTAAAAGTAGGTCCATAGTCAAGTTCCCATATCTCCTCTATGTAACCATAGTATGTGTCCTTTTTCCCATTCTCGCATGTTGCATCAAAGCAGACACCACTGTTTTGGTTGGTGCTCTTTTTATCTTGGGAAATCGTGTAAAATGTATTCCCATTTATCTCGTGCCCTTGGAAACTCAATACAGTCGTAGATGGTGTTGTGGCCAACAAGTAGAGCTGATCTCCAATAGTGGTGTCATTCATGAGATGTAATTGCAACCAAGTGCCGAAAGTCTCCATGTGATATTTTTTTAATCCAGTAGTCATCCTTCCCGGGAACTTGGAGCGTACAACATTCATGTGTTCCTCGATATACGGAGCCACGAAGGTAGAACTTTGGAGATCTATGTAGTGTGCTTGATTCAAAGAATGTCCATCCCTAAATATCATTGCTTTCTTTCCTAGCGTGCCTTTTCCACTCAGTCTCCCCTCATACCGTGATTCAGGAACACCAATCGGCTTAAGGTCAGGAAGAAAGTCTACACAGAACCCAATGACCTCCTCTGTTCCATAGCCCTTGGAGATGCTTCCTTCTGCCTAGCACGGTTACGAACATATTTCTTTAAGACTCCCATGAACCTCTCGAAGGGGAACATATTGTGCAGAAATATAGGACCGAGAATGTAAATCTCTTCGACTAGGTGAACTAAGAGATGCGTCATAATATTGAAAAAGGACGGGGGAACACCAACTCAAAACTGAAAGACATTGGACCACATCCTTCTGTAGCCTTTCCAGACTTTCTCGATCGATTACCTTCTGAGATATTGCATTGAGGAATGCACATAGCTTCACAATGGCTAATCGAACATTTTCCGGTAGAAGCCCCCTCAATGCAACCGGAAGCAACTGTGTCATAATCACGTGGCAATCATGAGACTTTAGGTTCTGAAATTTTTTCTCTGCCATATTTATTATTCCCTTTATATTTGACGAGAAGCCAGCCGGGACCTTGATACTGTAAAGGACTTCAAAAAAGATTTCCTTCTCTGCTTTGGTAAGAGCGTAGCTACTTAAGTATTTCCGTCCTTTATTAGTATGCTTGTTGTGTGGGTCTTTGATACGTTGCTAGTCTTCCCGTGCATCTGGTGTATCTTTTGTCTTCCCATACACGCCCAGGAAGCCTAGCAGGTTCATGCAAAGATTCTTCATCATGTGCATCACGTTGATTGAAGAACGGACCTCTAGGTCTTTCTAATACTCAAGCTCCCAAAATATAGATTTCTTTTTTCACATGGCCGTGTGTCCGGTAATGGGGTCTTTCGGAACAGATTGACCGCCAGGACCCTTTCTAAAGATTACTTCTGGGTCCTTCACCATACCAAATACATCAGCACCTTTAGGGAGCTTAGGCTTCTTCCAGTAATCTGCCTCACCGTTGAAATTCTTGCCTTTCTTTCTTACTTGATGATTGGTCGGAAAAAATTTACGACACCCCAGGTACACAACCTTCTTACATTTATCCAAATATGTACCTTTAGTATTATCTAAACGGTGCGTGCATGCATTGTATTCCTTGTTTGACTGTCCTAAAATGTTACTAAGAGCAGGCCAATCATTGATGGTTACGAACAACAACGCCCGTAGGTCAAATGGCTCATGTTTGTGCTCATCCCACACCTTTACACCTGGTTCTGCCCACAACTGCAAAAGTTCATCGACTAATGGCCTTAGGTACACATCAATGCCGTTGCCGGGTTGCTTCGGTCCTTGGATGAGCACTGCCATCATAATGAACTTCCGCTTCATGCACAACCAAGGAGGAAGGTTATAGATACATAGAGTCACTGGCCAGGTGTTGTGACTACAAATCTGCTCCCCAAAAGGATTCATGCCGTCTGTACTTAGACCAAACCATAAGTTCCTTGCGTCACCTGCAAAGTTCGAGTACTTTCTCTCGATGTTTCTCCACTGCGACCCATCGGCGGGGTGTCTCAGTTTCCCGTCTTTCTTACGCTCTTCTTTGTGCCATCGCAACAACCTGGCATGCTCTTTATTTCTGAATAGACGTTTCAGCCGTGGTATTATAGGAGCATACCACATTACCTTAGCAGGAACCCTCTTCCTAGAGGGCTCGTCATCGCCCTCAACATCACCAGGGTCATCTTGTCTGATCTTGTATCGACATGCATTGCATACCGGGCATCTATCCATATTCTCGTACTTCTCACCGCGATACAGGATGCAGTCATTAATGCATGCATGTATCTTCTCCACATCTAATCCTAGAGGGCAGATAGTCTTCTTTGCTTCGTACGTTGTCTCGGGCAGCTCGTTATCCTTTGGAAGCTTCAGCTTCATTATTTTCAGTAACTTCTCAAATCCCTTGCAGATAAGCCAGTCTCTGCCTTTCATTTCAGTAGTTCAAGTATGGTACCGAGCTTTGTGCTGCCATCTTCGCAATTTGGGTACAATAACTTTTTGTGATCCTTTTGCATGGCCTACAACTTAAGCTTCTCCCTTTCTGTATCACATTGTTGCTTTGCATCAAAAATGACCCGACCAAGACCATCAGCGGGATCATCTGATGCCCGTTGTTCTTCTTCATTGTTGCCTCCGTCTTCTTCATTATCTTCCATTGCAGTATCACCGTATTCTTCAGGGGACATAGGATAGCTGTCATCATCCTCCTCTTCTTCATTTTCTTCCAGCCTAACCCCTCTTTCTCCGTGCATGGCCCAACAATAATATCCGGGCATGAAACCTCTCCGAAGCAGATGGCTTTGAAAGACTTTCGAGGCAGAGTGCTCTGCCACGTTCCGACAGTCGACGCAGGGACAAGGCATAAAATTATCCACTTTGTTTGCCTTAGCCAAATCGATAAATTTATGGAGGCCTGCAATAAAATCGGAATGGCGTCGGTCGCCATACATCCATCGCATCCGTGCATCGATCTGCGTCATAATAATTAACCATTACAATAACATCGTGAATAGTAAAATGACCACCCTACATGGACAGATGCAATATTTTTGTATCAGTTACAGACAAAGAAGATAAGGTTGCTAACCTCAGCCGAGGATACCGTGTTGTGCAAACTAAAGTGTGGCTCGGACATTTCGTCGAACACCTTGTGTGCAATCAAAGAAAAAAAAGCTAGCCCCCACACCTCACACACAATCCAGCAAAATTTGGTGGGCAAAGGGATGGGCTTATATATAGCCAGGCGAGGGTTTTTAGTCCCGGTTATTGCCACGAACCGGGACTAAAGCCCCTCCCGCGCGACACGTGGCGGCCCAGCAGCTCGCACCCCACCCAGGTCATTGGTCCCGGTTAATGGCACGACCCGGGACCAAGGACCTGGGTGGGGGGCGCGCTGCTGGGCCGCCATGTGTCGCTCGGGAGGGGCTTTGGTCCCGGTTCGTGGCAATAACCGGGACCAATGCCCACCGTCGCTTCGTCGTCCCCGTGTATAAATATGAGGCCACAGCGCTCGCTTTCGCCATCGCCTCTGCCTCTCTGCAGTCCCTCTCCATCCCACCCCTTTAGCCATCGCCTCTCCACCGCGCCATCGTCTCGCCTCCCCTCCCTCTCCAATCTCCACCGCGCCGTCATGGAGGTGCCCACGCTCAACCACTACGAGGCGGCAATGTTTGCGATCTATGGCATCCTCGCGCCGCCGCGCGCGACCGTGCCCGCCGGATTTCGCATCAGCGAGGAGGGTGTGCCGGTGGCTCCGCTCCTCAACCCCCTCGGATACGAGATGGAGTACGTCATCACGGAGCGTCGCCGCCAACTGCCCGCGTGCATGAGGGCGTTGCCCCGGTACACGGCGGCCAGCGAGTACTGGCCCCGGCTGTTCAAGAAGGAGCGGAAGGCCAAGCTTGGCAACCGCTTCGTGGACGGGAGCCTGGTACACCCGGATCGCCGCAACCAAGAAGGGCGGGAGATGTTCTGGTCCATCCCTGGATGGATCATCTACACCGCCATCGACGCCGCTAGGCGCGCAGAGGAGCTCCGTCTCCCGAACAACGCCGAAATCGTGGAGATTTCGTCCGACGACGACGAGAAAGCCGGCGGCTCGGAGGACAGCGGCAGCAGAAGTTTTGTCAACTAGGAATTTGTAAAGTCGCATCTTTTTATGGAAAAATTTGTGGTCGAATAATAAAATGTCTCAATTTAGACCTTTGTCTCGATTAATTCGTGAAAGATTTTTTCAAAAATAGTGATCAATTCAATTTCTATCTCGAATTAATTTCTGCCTCGAATTAATTTCTGCCCCGAATTAATTTACATTAATTGTCCTGGACTGCTGACCGTCGTGGGGTTTTTGGTCCCGGTTCGTGGAATGAACCGGAACCAATGCCCCGCAGAGCGCCATGTGTGCGTCGCGGGAGCATTGGTCCCGGTTTGTGCCACCAACCGGGACCAATGCTTACAAATGAACCGGGACCAATGCCCAGGCGGCATGAACCGGGACCGGTGCCTGGTATTGGTCCCGATTATGGAAACGAACCGGGACCAATGGAATTTGGGCGCTGGACCAAAGGCCCTCTTTCTACCAGTGTATATATGGATGTGAACCCTTTATTCATTCTTTTCGTTGTATTTTTACTAATATGCCTTGTCATATATAGAGATGGCGACGAGGTGGTATGTGGTGTACATAGGTAGGGTTCCAGAAGTCTACGAGGAGTGGGAGGATTGCCACAAACAAGTGAACAAGTTCAGCGGCAACATCTATAAAGGATACGCGACTAGAGAGGAGGCGATAGCCAAGTGGAGCAACCACTTGTGGAAGAAGAACCGGATGAAGATATTGGTCGGGCTAATGCTCTTGCTCACCATTATCACAACTGTATTCTATTTGATCCTAGTGTAGGCGGCGGTGGCCACTTCATATTTGTAATGTGAGCTGATATGAACTTTGTATTCGGCGCTTGTGTAAAAATTTGGCACTTGACACTATATATGTATCTCGATCGGGCTCTAAGTGTTTGTATTATATATATGTCAGTTTTCATGCATCTACTACTTGTGCAATGTATTTTATACTCATCTGGATAAATACTGTATAAATCCTATATAAATATCTGATTATACACCAGGAAAGTATTTTACTTTGAATACGTGTTACGCAATCAGTGGCGCATATAATTATATATTCAGTGGCGCATGGCTTTTCTGTGGCGCATATGTGTAAATGCGCCACAGAAGTTATTCCTGTGGCGCATATGAAAAAATGCGCCACAGAAGTCTGGGACTTCTGTGGCGCATATCTATATGCGCCACAGGAAGCAGATATCAGTGGCGAGATAACAGTGGCGACTAGGATATGCGCCACAGAAGATGTAATTACATACACCACAGAAGAGCTGTTTCCTAGTAGTGTTGTTTCCTATCTCAACTTCATAGCGAAAACAAATAAGGAAATAACTCCATATTCGGCAGTCAAAACAGAAATCATCCCAGGGCCTTAGTTTTAGTTGTGGGGGCTGACATGTGGTGTAGTTTAGTTATGGTTCTGAACTCACGCTGATTAGGTATGGTCTAGATTTTGTTTAGTTCTAGCACCATTGCCAGGCTCATTCTTATCTATTTGTACTTGTTTGTGCAGGTGTCCCCCTCAAATATGATGAATTATAGCTAAACTTTTGCCGCAAACCACTAAGTACATGGATGTTTCCTATCAACAAGATGAATTGTGTAATGGAGTAAACTTGGTCATATGGTGGTCATTTGGCTTCCATTTTGTAAACCTGGTTATATGGTAGGAATTTGGCTTTCATTTTGTAAACCTGGTCATATGGTAGTCATTTGGCTTCCATTTTGTAAAACCTGCTTATATGTGGTAACAAGTCAGCTATATTTTGTGAACTTGACTATGTTGTAATCAATTGAGACAATATGAACAATCAGTATTGTATATTTTTATGCGTATCAGTGTGTCATGTGTGCTATTTCTTTTCTTATATGCATGTATAATTCTGTGAAATATGAGATATACTGAATTTTGCAACTTCAAATATCTAAAGTATGTATGTGTTGGTCTGGACAAAAGAAACACAGACTGACTGTTATGGGGAAAACAACCTGTGACAAGGGACAACAGAAAGTTGGTTGGCAAAAGAAACACCGACCAACTGTTAGAAGGAAGCAGTCTGTGGCATGGCGCAACAGGAAGACGGTCGGGAAAGCTTTCGTCGACCGAAGTTCGGTCGGCAATACAATGTCAGTCGGTAAAAAAGTGTCGGTCGGTAAAGAAAGGTTAGTCGGAAAAGCCCCAGGCATACTGTCGAACGGTCGGTCGGCAAATATTTATCGGTCGGGAAAGGCTTTCCCGACGGGACTTACGGTGACCGACCGAGTCGGTCGGCGAAACTGATTCCCGACCGACTTTCGCTCCGCGTAAGCGACTTTACCGACCAACATGTCTGTTGGGGTTCCTGTGCTGTCGTGTAGTGCTCCTTTGGCTCCTCAAGTGCTGCTAGGTTGCTGATCCGTCGTTGAGTTTCCCATGGGCTACAGTCTCGGCGGGGGGAGGCTCGTTCGTGTGAACTTGGTCGAGTTTTCTCCGGTGCATCAGAAGACAAGGCTCCCTAATCTTAGACCAAGCTGGCGCTCTGACTTGACGTTTTCTGTGTTATCTTTTGTTGTGTTTGTGGTGGATGCTCTGGACGCGTGTGTGTTGTAACTCATGTTGTAACTTCTAGCCGATTATTGGCTTCGCTAATTTAAAACTGGCTTATTTCGAGCCCTCCGTCGGTAAAAAAATAGAATCATGCACTTGATAATTAAACTAGTCTATTGGCAGAGCTGAGATTCCCAGTCCAGCAGCTCCTGATTTGCGCACCGCGCACAGCCGGCCACCGGTCCAAACAAAACGTGACTATATTCGACGACTGTCACGTGCTAATAAAGGTGGAATATTGCTATAGTTAGGCCCCTTGAAATTTTGGATGTCAAATCTAAAGGCGGAAGAAGAGATGTCACTGAAGCAAAATGTTGTACTAGTAGCTAGCTTGTTCACTTTTGTTGGCTCGTGAGTAAATTGATGACACATCTGTCTGCAAGAGCATATAACCAGGGGCCAGGGCACACATACACGTGCGCGCTAACTGTGACAACACGTGTCAGTGTTAAGTAAAGACCAGTGAAGACTCCATTACCTTTTTTTAGTGTATGTCAAACTAAGCGGTACGTAGCCGCCGCCAGAAGAGAATAAGGTAAAACTCATACAGGGTTTCGTCCCTCTCGGCGATGATGTCGCCGGTCCGCCTCGTATCTGGTGGTCATGAGTCTTGGTGGCGGACCATGGCCTCTCATCGGCGGAAGATTTTTTGCTGTTTGTTTAGCATGTTTTTTGTGTCTTCTTCGGGATATTGAGACGACGGCTATCTCCTGGAGTCAGAATAAGATCCTCCCCGCTCTATCCTCGCTCTGGTGGTGTATCTAGTGCCGACGGAGAGCGCGTGGGGTCGTTTGTCTGGCGGATCTCTTGGGCTCCGGTTTGTCTTCGTGTCTGTTGGTGTGATTCAAGGTCAGTCTCTTTCGATCTATGTTTGTCATTGGCGATGGTTGCTGTTCTGGTATGTTGGTTCTTTGTCGTCTTAGCACGACGACTTCTGGTATGTCTATTACAACAAGCTCTACTATGATAAGTTTTGTCTCGCTCCGGTGATGGAGGGGCGAGGATGGCGGCGCGCCTTCGGCTCACGCTTGTGGTTATAGTCGTCGCTGGATGGTCAATGACCTATTTATAATTTTTATTACTTTTAGATCTATTTGTATACCGTTGATAATTTTTAATAGATTCGGTTGAATTTCTAAAAAAAACTGTACGGGCGTATGATTGTTAAGTGTTTAGGATGACTGAGTGTGGTAAGTGTGTGTAAGCTGTGTCTCTGTTTCGTACTCTCCAAAAAGGAGGATGCAAGACGGAATGGCAAAAGGAACACCCGTTCAGAAGACCGCCGAACAGGTGGATGATCAGAAGTAAGACCTGCATTATGCCATAATCAGGGTATATGGATGCATGTGATAGGTGATAAACGAATGGAACAATGATCGGCATGAAAGACACGTTCGCACTAACAAACATTATCATATGAGGGAGTTTGTCTTTCTTGGGCAGTGTCAAACCTTTTGACCTTTGTAGCTAGCATCCACATGTCCAACCTCATTAAGCTCCACGTCAATAAGAAATAGTTTGCCGGTCACATCTTACATTATAATAATCTATCCAAACCTAACCGAACTGAATATATTCTGACAGCATTAAGCAAATTAATAAGTGTCAAAGATGGTCAGACCATGATTATGCAGGGCCTACGTGCTTGCTATAAATACTCAGGCACACAAATAATGGTGGCAATACACGCGCAATGCAAGTTCGGCCTTGCACGGGGGCTAGAGCTGATTCGGTAGCCAAGGATGACTTGCCTTGCACACACTATTTGTGCACATCTCCTGACTTTGCAAGCTGGGTGATGTGTAGGCATGTCTTCCTTGGCTATTCGGAGTGGCTCTTGTCGCTCATGCAATGCTTAAATTGCTACTGGCTCTCTTTTCAAGCTTCAGTTGCATGCTGCATTGGCATTTAGGAAACAAAGTTTTTTTTTGGCAAAGAGAATGTCTAGCTTTGTTTGGATGATTCCATGCCATGGTTTTTCTGGTCACTTGGTTGCCTTCTAGCAGTAGTAAATTGTACCGTAAAACCACTCTTGCCAAAATCCATGTTCATTTGTCCTCACATTTAAGGTTTGCCCCCAAGTATACCGATAAAAACGCATTTACTCAGCTTTTAGCTTTTTTGCCATTTTCTGCTACGTTCAAAATCCATTTCTTTGGTTTTTTTTCTTCATCTTTTCTGTGACATTTAGTTTCTCACTAAGCAAAGCTTTGCGTATATTCATTTTTTGGCGGAAAAAAGCTTTGCGTATGTTCATAATTACCCTCGGACCGATTTTAGCTTTGGCAACCCCTTTAATATTTGCCTACCTTTTGCAGCACTCCATGTTGCGAGTTAGACTGTGTCGTAGCAGATGCTTTGACCATACTATCATAAAATATTGTTTTTACCCGCAAATAAATATTAATATTTTATACTTTCTCCGTCCATAAATAGATGATTGTCACTTATTTCTGGATGGCTATTTTCGCACAGAGGGAGTACATGTTTTAAAAATTAGATATCGCAAATTTGTCTAAATTCACCTGTATCTGCATAATAAAAAACGTCTAGAGACACATCTATCTGAACCAAAATATGTGAAAAGTAATTCGGGATAGAGGGGGTATTCTTTTCCTTGGTAGAGAGATTGTTTCTCCGATTTGATTATGCGTGGAAACTATGTAGATACCTGTAGCCAAGTTTCTTTAATCAAAATTAGTCATTAAAATAAATTCTTTAATCAAAACTATGCAGATCAAACCTTTTCCTAACAAAATATCCGATCCGCTCGAAACAAAAAGTATCAACTACACACTTTCATCCATCCCATGACGAGAAGAGAAGCAATGGAATCTTTCCCAAAATACGATGCACGTGTTTTGTCGTTAAAGTCAGACTTTTTAAAGTTTAATCAAGTACATAGAAAAAATTATGAACATTTATAATCTCAAATCAATATCATTAGAACCATCATGAAATATATTTTTATATTGTAGATATTCATATCCTCAATATAGTTGGTCAAATTTTAATACTAGTTGACTTCGACCAAAACTATATTATTAAGGTGCATATACATAACCCGAAAAGGTACGTAGCCGCCCACGGAGAGAGCCAGCTAAAATCCATCTAGGGTTTCGTGCCCCTCGTCGGCGACGCCGCCGGTCCGCTCCGTCTCCGTTGGCCTTAGGGCCTTGGAGGTGTGGCGGACCATGGCCTCTCGCCGGCGGAGGGTTTTCTGGTCTTTGTTTAACTTGTTTTTTAGTGTCTTCTTCGGGATGTTGAGGCGATGGCTACGTCTTGGAGTCAGAATAATGTCCTCCTCGCTCCAATGGTGCATCTAGCGCCAACGGAGGGCGCGTGGAGTCGTTGTCCGGTGGATCTCTTGGGATCTAGACCATTTTCGTGTTCGTTGGTGTGATTTCAGGTCAGTCTCTTCTGATCTACGGTTATCATCATTGACGATGGTTGATGCTCTAGTGCGCTGGTCATTTGTGACCTTAGCACGACGACTTTCTGTCTGTCTACTACAACAAGCTCTTCTACAATAAGCTTTGCCCGACTCCGGTGATGGAGGGGCGAGGACGGCGGCGCGCCTTCAGCTCGTGCTAGTGTCTATTTGTAATTTTTATTACATTTGGGTCTATTTATACTGTTGCTGATGATTTTTAATAGATCGGTGGAATTTTGGAAAAAAATGTCAAGTGAGATCACCAAAATTTCACCTAACTAGATTTCGGCAAATAAACTAGTATATAAGCGAGACTCGAATCCCACATGTCATCCTCCTACATTTTTGCATCTAATTTTATAAAAAAAAGGGATAATTTATGGTTACGGACCTTTCCCTACTTGTGAAAGAAACCTTTTCTGGGCACGCTTTCTATGCAAGACACGTGTCTCCTGCTGTGAGTCAGTGAGTGCAAGCTGTGCACTGCGCTCGAGTTCTGTTCCTCACCTCTCCACTTTCCCCTACCTCCTCAGTCGCTCCTCCACCCTGGACTACGCGGCCGGCCGGCGCCGCTGCCTCGCGACACTGCTCTTCGGCTCTGCCTTTCTCCACCCCCAAAGGTAAGCTAGTCCCGCTCCCCCCTGAACCGGATCCGCTCCGCCTCGTTCTTGGCTATCGTTGCTGCGCTTCTTGCTGGTGGTGGTGCCCTGGCCGGCAGCCGAGCCGGCGCGGGGGAGCAGCACACCAATCGGAGGTCCAGACTTTGTAGTTCGTCTTCTCAAGCTGCAATGTGCTAGCGACTGTCGTCTTACCGCCCATTTTCTTGCCCAGTCATGGTCTATCCCGTTCCTCCATTGATCCGCGAGGGTTTTTGTGGTGGTGTGGGGTTTGTCTACGGAGGTGCCGGTGGGCTTCGGCGACGCTAGCAATCTGTTCGGCGTTATGTGTGTGAGCGTTACAAGTTCTTTCGCTGGCCAAACATAGGTCACGGGCCACAGGGGATGAGAGTCCATGCGTGGATGAGGATGAACACCATTGGATTTGCAGGACACACGCTGACACGTAGTCACCATTGGATGAGCACCATTGGAGTATGAGGATTCTCCTGCTGATCGATTCAGATTCTCTGGAGCTCGATTAGCCAAGCTGTTTCATTGCGTCACTAGGGCCGACTCGGGAGTAATAGAAGTTGATTATACACAATTGTGCAGCACTTGTTCAGTTGCTTAGCACGGCAAATTAACAGACGCTCTTTTAACTCATTATTATCATGTCACTCTTCTAGATTTTCCACTTGTTCTCATGGAAGACAAGAGTAAAAGGGGAAAAGAGAAGGATGGATCGGCTTCTGCTCCACCCCTTCGCCGCAAGGCCAGTATTTCTCCCAACTATAATTGTGTTCTGTCTTGAGTTCATTTTGTTTGGTGCTTACCATTTCTTCTCTTCTACTTTGTTGATACAGGGTGGGCTTAAATTTAAGCCCAGGGTGCCTACTAAAAAAGCTCCAAAAGGTGTCCCTAAAATGTAATGACCAATGTTTTGTTTATGCACGCTTGTGTTTGCTTCAATATTATCTACTCCCTCTGTTCTTAAATACAAGAGTTCAATTTGAACTCCCAAAACGACTTATATTTAGGGACAGAGGTAGTATTTTAAGGTGTAGTGCTCGTGCAATGATAGTCATGGTGGTATTCTACAGGGAACCAGGATTATGTGTTTTAATAAAAAGGTTGTGTGCATCAACCGATGCAGAGGCCGGGGTTTTATTCCCCTTTTCGAAAAAAAAACATATGCAGAGCACGGGTGCCCTCGAAAGAAGAACCCGTGCTCAGAATAATGGTGAGTATTTAAATGTTGCTCGCTATGCAACATCTAGTGCATGTTCGATCTTGCATTCACTAGCTTATCTCCGATGGAAATCAACTGATCGGTTAACTTAAGCTTCCGTTGCACGAACGAACTTTCTAAGGTTCTAAAATCACAACCTCCTTGTATCATTAAGAACCGCTGAACAAATTATGACTATCTATAGTTTTGAACAATTCTTATTGACTATGTTTATCAAGTGCAAGGAGCACAAATGATCTCAATTCACATACGCAATCCAATTTGAACTTGCATTGCCTAACCAGATGTCTAGGCCAAGGAAAATCTGGACTCCGGAGTTATCTCACCAAAATGGCACTAGCCTAGGATATAAGCCAATTCGATATTTTTTTTCCAAACTAATGATGCACCATGATGTACCTTAGATAATTTTTTTAAACTTAGATAGTCAAAATTCCATTTAAAACTCACCACTGACATGCCCAGAAAGGATTGGTTATGATTTAGTATATAGATACATCCAAATTTTGGCAAGTTTCCGACATCTATTTTGAGACGGAGGGAGTAGTATTTCAATACCACCAGACAAACAACATTACTAACATACTGCTCCGTTACAATAACAGAAGCTTGCGTCCAGGTTGCATTTGGACAAGCGGACCCATCAATTGCAAGATCTCTTCACACCCCTGAAAGTTCTTTGTCAGGTTGTAGCTTGGCCACCACTTCCATCTGTTCCATATTTAATTTCATCTGAATATTTACAGAGCAATTTATTATTTGTTCTGCAAGTTAAAAGAGAGAAAGATGTACACCTTTTTAGTAAGTCTATGCTGTCAGACGTTACAGCTTCTTCTGCAAAGTTACCTAAACAGGTTAGTGAACACATGAAAAACAACATTACGGGTGGGGGTCGTGTCGCTTCTTACCTGGCTTATCTACGGCTAACTTTTGTAGGACTTTACCCATCCTGACTACAGCTATCCTCCTCTTACCATCCCTCCAAGAAGGCACTGCTCCAGGTTTGATCTTTGGTTACCAACAAGATCCATTGCTTTCCTTTTTCTTTTTTAGTAAGGACCTGTTGCTAAAATATACAATTATAAGCTCCCTTGTGAGCTGTGGGGCAGAACCATATTTGTGGCTTGTTCTCGTACGAAACCCAACTGCTTAGAGCATATCCACCGGGGCCCCAAAGGAAGGCCAACAATCTTGCGGGTAGTGACTTTGGGCCCAACGTCCAAACTGCCGGCAGTTTGAAGAAACCGTCTCACACTGGTGACCCCAAACAAAACCCAACTGCTTAGAGCATATCCACCGGGGCCCCAAAGAAAGGCCGACAATCTTGCGGGTAGTGACTTTGGGGCCAACGCCCAAACTGCCGGCAGTTTGAAGAAACCGTCTCACACTGGTGACCCCAAACGATGAATTTTCCAAAACATTTTTGAAATTAAAACATTTTTTGAGCCAGCAGTTTGAGGAAACCGCCCCACAGCGGCGACCCCAACGATCAATTTTTCAAAACATTTTTGAAATTAAATCATTTTTGAGCATACATAATTCCTAGCCTAGATACGTTGGGAAAATCTACATATGCCAGCGTCCAAGTCGGCTTGATCCTTCGCCTACATCTCCCTCTCATAGTTATGGTAGACCCGCCGCCTCCTCTCTACCTCGGCCTAGCGCCGCTACTGCCTCGCCGCGACCATGCGCTCCTAGTCCTCGCGTGATAGCACGCTGCGGTGGTTCCTCTCCCTCCTCGTTACCTGCTCCATCGCTGCCGAGGAGGGCTCGGGGCGGTGCCACCCCATCACGCCTAGTGGCACGCGACGAACCTCTTCGTGGCCTTGGCTCCTCTGTTCGATGGTGCCACATTGCGGGCGTGAGAGGGCGAGCGCATCCGTCAGACCATCGGCGGCAAGCCGCGTCGCCTGGATGGACTGCTCGAGCACCCGTGTGTCAACCGGCGCCTGGGCCTGCACGTAGTAGTCGGTGAATTCGAAGTCGAAGTCGTCGTCTTCACCATCGCCATCGGCCTACTGCGCGTCCATCCATTGGCACGGTGGCTGGATGTCAGCGAGGATATCCCGCTGATCCACGGGCTCATCCATGGGCTCGTCGAGCCAGTCGAGACCATCACCATCCTCCGCTTACGCCGGTTGCGGTTGCGATGGCTGCTCTGTTACCGGTAGCGACCCCGAGCGGCCGCTGTGAGCATCGCATAGGTGTTTGGATCACGACCAGGCATGGTGGGTTTCCGAGGGGTATGGTGCGCCGCTATTCTGCGACCTCGGCCCCTTTCTTATAGCAGGGGAGCCGCTCCGGCGGGAAAGTCCGCGCGAAGAGGCGGGAACCTACTGGAAATTGTGGGAACCGGCCATAAGAGGCGCGAAACGGCAGAGGAACCGGCGGGAAATGATGGCAGCGGAACCCTTTCTCGCAGTCGGGAGACGAGCAATCATGGGAAGTCATTTTTGGCCAGTGGCAAGATGGCCCGACGTTGGATTTCCAGCACGTTCCGGCAGCCCTAGCCTCAGCCCAGCCCCTGGTTGCCGGAGACGGCTAGGAGGTTTCAGATGGTTTGGTAGGCGGCCCAAACTACCGACACTGGTTGGGGGCCTGGGGGCCTACGTTGTGGGATTTTTTAACCTCCACCCCAAAACTCGATTTTTGCTAGGGTTAGGAGCGTGGGTGGAGATGCTCTTAGATCACAATATATACACAATTTAACTGCTAAAATATACCTGGGGTGCTTCTGCTATACATTTTGCACGGTAATACGGATCTCATTTATATCATAAATGTCATAGTACAAGCCGGGTCGATCGCTGCCCGCTTTAGCCACACCAAACTTTATCTCTCTATTTTCCTCTTACATCCACACATACGCATCCGGCTGCCGCCCGTACCTGCGCCTCCTCCATAGCTTCAGGCACGGCCTTGCAGCTCGCGACATGCCGTGCTCCTACCTCCTCGTTCCTCTCGCCTGAGATGGCGGCCACCCGCCATGGCCGCCGCCCAGGACGTCCCGTTGCTCCACCTCCACCCCGTACCAGGCCCCGCCTGCCGCCGGAGATAGAGGCACCTGCCATGGCTGCCACCCCAGGGAGCCCTGCTGCTGCCATATGCGAGCTCCAGCTGGGTGTGCGGTCGCCCCTGTCGACGATGATGGTCGTCTCCCCACGGGTTTGCTACATGCGACTGCTGGCATTGCTACCGATGGCCACCGACGTTGCTGCAAGGACGACTGCCAACACACACGTGCCGGAGTTGGATGTTGCTAGCTGCTCCGTCAAGCACAAGGACGACGGCCGGCGCGCACGTGTCGAAGTTGGGTGTTGTGAGCTACACCTTAAGGGTCCGGCGATGCTACTTGTGGCTGGCGGCAATGCTACTAGCGGCATCGGTTTCTGCTACTCGCAGTCGGCAGCGTTGCTATAAGTGGAACTGGGTTTTTGCTAGCGTGTGGTCGGCGGCGTTGCTACAAGTGGATTCAGGTTTTTGCTACGTGCGGTCAATGATGATGATACAACTTTATATTTTTTTCTACTTTCGCACAATTTTTTGCTACAACCAATCTCTACGGTTTTGCTACGAGATCTCTGGCGGGAGTCTTCGGTGATGTACTCTTCGCTATATTAGAAAAACATTTTGCTACAACAGTTTTTGTGGTTTTGATACAATAGCATAAATATTTTGCTACGAGATCTTCGACAACGTTTTTCCGGCAAAGTCAATTTTTGCGATATTAGAATTTTTTTTTACTACAAGGTCGCCGGCGAGATCTCGACGATCTCTCCAACAAGGTCTAATTTATCTGTTTTTTTCTAGAACAAACTGTTTTCTGCTACATGCAGTAAAAACGGGATAAAAGTACGGATTGAAAACCTGGACCTTGATTTGGTTCGCCCGGGATGGAAAGTTTTCATCGGTGGTGACGCCTAGCACTGGCCTTTCAGTTTTCCCCGCTGGTGCTTTACCCAAGAAGACACGTGTCTCCTCCAGCAAGCTGTGCCCTGCGCTACAGTAGACTTCCGCATCCATTCCTCTATCTCCACTTTTCCCCCACCTCAAGCGAAGGCTCCGTTCTCAATTACGCTTCTCTTCGGCTCTGCATTCTTCGCCGCCGAGGTACGTCAGGTCAGCTCTCCCCTTGAATCCGATCATTCATGTTGCTTCGCCGCGCTCTTGGATACCGTTCGTGCGGTTCCTCGTGGTGGGTGCCGTTGCTGCTGCCCTGGCCGGCAGCGGAGCCAGCAGCAGGCCAATTGGAGGTCCGGGCTTTGTAGTTCGTCTTCGCTTGCTGCGATCCGCTAGCGATGGTCGTATCTTTCTTAATTATGCGTGTCCAGTTGCGCTCTGTGGTGTTCTTACTTTCCACCCATGAGCCGTGCGGGTTTCGGTGGTGCTGCGTAGGGTTTTCGTGGGGAGGTGCGGGGGAGCTTAGGACATGCCAGTAAGCTGTTCGATGTTATGTGTGTGAGCGTTATGATTTTTTTTCTTGAACGAGGTATACATGTTGCTTCTGGAGTTCGCTTTATCAGCAAGTGTGTGCCACCTCTTCATTATCTCACTAGGCCAGCCTCAGGAATTATGGAAGTTGGCAGTTCTTTAGTTACTTGGCGAAACTTGTTTCAATGGAAGCTCTTTCCCTTTACCTTATTAATCATGTCATTTGTGTAGTAGATCCCATGGACGACAAGAGTGAAAAGGGGAAAGAGAAGGATGTCTCTTCTTCTGCTCCACCCTATCCCCGCAAGGTTACTAGTTTTGCAACTGATTGGGTTTTATACGAGATTATTGTGTTTGGTGCTTACCATTTCTATTCCTCTACTTTGCAGATACAGGGTGGGCTTAAATTTAAGCCAAAGGCGACTCCTAAGAAAGCCTCAAAAATTGTCCCCAAGATGTAATGTACATTAACCATTGTCCTGTTCCTGCATGCTGTTTCAATTCAATTTTTTCTATTTAAGTAGGTGCAGTGCTTGTGGAGTGATAATAATGTTAGGATTCTACAGGGAACCAGAAGAGGAGAGAGAGTTTGATACAGTTGACAAGAATCTGTTGATGAAGCTTAGAACGCCACAGGTACTTATAAGTCTGAGCATTCTATGTACGTACTTGATTTCGGTTGGTGGTTTTTTCATTCAATAGTTTCATATGCAGACTACAGGTTCCCTCGTTAGAAGATCTAAGGCTGACAAAAATGGTTAGTATTTTAATGTTGTTTTCTTTACAATATCTAGTGTAGTGCATGTGCGATCTTGCATTTATTAGCTTATTTCCAAATTCCAATGGTCATTAACTGATCAATTAACTTTAGCTGCTGTTACAAAAACTTCCTAAGGTTCTAAAATCAGAACCTGCTTTTTGTTAAGAGCTGCTGAACAGATTGTGACAAATAACACACCAGTCAGTATCTCTACATTTTGGAACAATTTATACAGACTATGTATATCTAGAATATCTATTGACCATGTAACAATGATGAACCGACCAAGTGCAAAGAACTATATAGGTATCATAATTCAAATATGAAATTCCATTGAACTTGCTTTTTGACAGAGCAGATGTGTAAGCTACTACCTCCGTTCCGAAATATAAGCCTTTTTAGCAGTTCAATTTGAACTGCTAGAAACACTTACATTATGGAACAGATGTAGTACATCATGCTGCATGCCACTAGTTAGGACAAAATATCTGATTGACTTATATCTAGGCTAGTGTCGATTTCATTAGATAACTCCAGAGTTATTTGAATTGGTGTCATTTAAATAATCAAATTATATTTAAAACTCAGCATGGGACTTGCCCAGAAATAATGGGTTATGATTTTTTGAAACAAAAAGTTCAGTACCACCGATATGATGTTGTTTTTAATTTATCGTTTAGTTCTTAATAACCTGCTACTCCATTACAGTGGCAGAAGCCCATGTCGAGGTTTCATTTGGACAAGTGAACCCTTCAACTGCAAGATCCTTTCCTACCCCTAAAAGTTCTTCATCAGGTAGCAGCTTAAGTTTGCCACTCCAATTTGTTCGATACTTACCTTGATCTTAACATTTACAGAGCAATTTATTGTTCTTTCTGCTAGCTAAACAAGAGGTGGTAGAACTTTTCGGTAGGTATATGATGTCTGATGTTACAACTTCTGCTGCAAAGTTACCCAAGCAGTCTGCTGGACCTCAGGTCAGCAAACCCGTTAGGGGTGTGATGGTGGGACGTTGGTTTGCTATTTACATGACTAATCTCTTGCTAATTTTTGCAGGATTTTACCCATCCTGACTACATCTGTCCTCCTATTACATTACCTCTAAGGACGCCCTCCTCTGAAGATACAGGTTCATGGGTTCTTCATTCTTGCAGTTTTTGCCACATGATCCTCAAAGTTTCGTCACTGAATAATGCTTCCATTGACATTCCTTTATCTTTGGTGCATAAGGTTTTGATGAAGACGACTTCAGAGAGTTTTCTTCCAGCGGAATACAGGACGGTGAACTTACTGCAGCTAAAGAACTTGGGCTAATGGTATGTATATCATGTTGCATGGTATCATGTCGAGGAACACCGTTCTTGTTCAGGTATTCATATCAGTGCCCCAAAAAACCCGCTTCGCATGTTGATGGAACTGTCGGTTACTCATTTTCTTTAACTCTTTTATCGAATATAGGTTGAACTAATTATACCTGCTGTATAGTATTATATAGCTGATGCCTTAAATTTTAATTGTTTGCCTGACAGGACACTGGGAACATGATGAATGAACCACAGTTGCTCTTCTTCCAGTTCCCTGCGTCTCTTCCTTTACCACAGACTGAATCAGTTGATGAGGCAGATATGGACACCAGTGAGGATGTTCAAACAGATGACTCACAATCTGAGGAGAACTGCAAGAAGAGGAAACTTCAGTCGATCCGTGGTTGTAAGCTAAAAGATTTGCCAGCTGGTCTCATGGGGAAGATACTCGTGTACAAGAGTGGTAAAGTGAAGATGAGGCTCGGAGATGCACTCTTTGATGTAGGTGTTTAAAAGTCCCCACTTCTTTATGCTGCATTTTCTGTTTAGTCCTTTCGACGATGCACCTAAATTGAGTAAACTGCACAGGTATCGGCTGGCTTAAACTGCGCATTTGCTCAAGACGCTGTAGCGATCAACATAAACAAGAAGCACTGCTGCAGACTGGGGGAGGTGAACAAGCGTGTGATTGTAACTCCTGACGTCGACTACTTGGTAGATTCAGTCAAGAGGATTGATTAGTCTGTGGTGAGGAAACTGCAAATGACTTCTGATATTGACTCCCGAAGTGACATGAAGTCGGTCACAAGTGTGTCGCTGTTTCTGCTTCTGTTTCACAACTGAGGACCTTGGAGATGTAAATTTTTGCGGTAGGAGAATCACGGATATTGGTACTACCATGATGCGGATTTGTTGTAGTAACAGCCAGTGGAGATGTTCTGCTGATCCTTTGATTTTGCACGATACGGCTGGTGGATTTTCTCAACTCCTGAGATTTTTCACCTTCTTCAAGAGTTCACATGCATTTACAAAACAAACTACTCCGTTTCATTTTTCATCAGACACAACCTGTCTACGTAAAGCCCAGTTTCCTTTTGCTTCTGCCAATTTATGGCATTTTTTTCACTGCTTGTAACAAACTTCCCAAGTGTTTTTCCCCTCAATACTACTCCACCATTGAATGCAGGTTTAGCACTATCGCCTCGATGGTTTAGAGCATCAACACATATCTGATCGATGCCAGTGCCATTGCTGTCTGTCATTTGGAGACTGATGGGTGGTATCATCAGCGAGTTCACCTTTGGTGGCATGGTTCGTCAAGGCAATGCCGGCTGACGTCTGCGAAATCGCATGCACACAATATGGATTTGGTAATCAGAAAAATGAGACTAATTCGTCTTCAGTTCACAGCTCTGGTTTAATTTTATCCAGTATTGGCTCAACCCTGTAATAACTGCTTAATTAGGGCCCAAGTATAGCCTCTCGTCTGCAAAAAGTGCAACCTTTTCAGGACCGAAGCGGCAAGTGCACCGGTTACAGAAGCTCACGCCAGACGGAAGTTTGAGGCGCCACTTTTCCACATTGAGTGACGGTAACAGCAAGTTCAGTTGCAGGCAGTATTGAGCAGCTCGGCTTGTTTCCCATCCAACACGGCGGGTGCACTCTTAACTCTACTAGATTGTATGGTGCGCCTTGGCGCATGTTCCCGTTAAATACCCGTTTAATACCCGTTTAACGAAAAGCAGCAAGCGAAACATGGACGGTAGATAGGCAACGTTGTCGTCAAATTACAAAGGCAATAGATTTTGGAATTTAGGCATGTGAACAACACGTTCTTGCACCTAAGCCCTGGAGCATAGATGGTAGTAGCGGCATAAGTATATTACAAAATATAGGCTGTAGAATAAGGTAATCTAGCCAGCTGAATAGCACGTTGCTGGAGATAGCAGTGTCAGTGCACACGACAAACAACATTAACGTCCAAAATTCTATCGATCTTGGGACCTAGGGATGTAGACTTGACATGCCTACAAAATAAGAGATGACACATTGTATAATTTATTTTTATTACTTTCTCTAGATTACGTGGAGGGCTAAAAGAAGGCCCGTCTTCTCTAGTATTGTACATGCCCTTAGCGCCAGACGAAAGAACTTGCGTCCTGTGTTTCGCGGAGTGGGATTTTGATCCCCGGGCTCCTTCTATGTGGATGCTCTAAGGATATGTACCAGAAAAAAGTAACCAAAAGTACAAACAAAACAATTACCATTTTTATTAATGTCTCTTTCTTCCATGTTTCAACTTTCAACCCCCTTAAGAAAATCTTTAGTTAAGGTAACTAAAATTTAAGGCTGATTAGCTACAAGTAGAAAAGGCTAGACCATTGTCTTAGTTTAACAATTTCGAGAACCTAGAAAGAGGATGATCATGAGAACCGTGACAAGCCAGTCAGGGAATATCACATTGCAAACGACCCTACTGCTCTCCTCAAGATGGGCTGTATGAACAGGGCAGACACATTTACTTCAGGAGCTCCAGAAATTTGGTCTAATCGTAGCGCCAAACCCAATCTTTGGTCATCGGAACCCGTGGTTCATGCGATGTGCCAGGCTAATCCTGTTGTCAGCTTTAGAGAGCCGGATCAATCGGCAAACAAAATGATCTGAACGTCCATGCAAAACTTTGTTGATTGCAACGAAGACAATCAGGTTACTGGCAGGGCTTAGAGCTGGCCTTACATGTAGGAAATCTCTATATCATGGAGCCTCTAATTCAGTTTTCTTCTAATATATCATTGGTAAGTTGTTTCTAAAAAGCGGCTTGTGCAGGACTCGCTATCTACATTTGCTACTCAACATGTGTTCATGTGTGTACTATCATCTGTCTATACCGTAGGCCAGGCCATGCTATTAAATACTCAGAGTAACCGTTGGGCTCATCCCAAATGCATGTTCTATGCATGATTAGAAGATGAGTGTGGCCTCCCAAACAACAGAGAAAAGAAAGAGGACCATTCAATTCATCGCACACAATCATGAGAAAGATCTTGATGGTCTCTCGTAGTACAAAATTAGGGAAAGTGAAGGGACGAAGCATGAACTGAATGAACACCTTTGCACGAAAGAAACCAGTGATTCACATATTTATTTGAAACTATGTTTTACTTCTAAAATTTAAATATTGTAATATGTTGATGTGGTTCCAAAAAGGATGAAAAAAAGAAGGGTTAATTGGATCTAGGCCACTCCATTTTCACCACTTGGAGAGATACGTCATTACAAAAATCAGACTTGGAGATACGCCACTTCAACTTTCTAATAATTGTACCCGATATAAATGTGGCAACCGAGCAAAAAAAACACAAAATATGCCACTAATTCAGTCTCCGGTTCACCTTTAAGTTCGTGTTTCTTGTCTAGTGGAAATTCATCGTCTGACCTCGGTGGGGTTGCTGGGTACGCTGATGCATCAATAAAGCCTAAAATACTAAAAATAAGCATGATATGATACCAACCTGGTCTAAACTGCGCATTTGCTCAAGAGGCTGTAGCGATCAACACAAACAAGAAGCATTGCTGCATCCTGTAACTCCTGACGTCGAGTACCTGGTAGATTCAGTCAAGAGGATTGGTTAATCTACCGGGGAACTGCAGATAACTTCTGATATTTGACTTGGAAGTGACATGAAGTCGGTCACAGGTGTGTCACTGTTTGTGCCTCTATTTCACAACGTGGTCTTTTGAGATGTAAATTCTGCGCTAGGAGAATCGTGGAAATTGATACTACCATATGATGCGGATTTGTTGTACATCCGGTGGAGATGTTCTGCTGGTGGGTTTTCTCAATTCCTGGGATTTTTTTTCACCTTTTTCAAGAGTTTACAGGCATTTACAAAACAAACTATCATTTTTGGTCGACGCATCCTGTCTGTGTAAAGCCTAGTTTTCTTTCGATTTTGCCAATCTATGGCGTTTTTTCAATGCTTGTAACAAACTTCTCAAGTATACGTGTTTCCCCTCAATATATGTTTTAGTGGTCACCTTGCTATAGTTCCCATTGAATGCAGGTTTAGCACTGTGGCCTGAATGGTTTAGATTATCGGCACATGTGATCGACGCCAGCTGTCATCACTTTTTTTTTGACGGGGAACAGCAGGCGTTCTGCTTTTGCATTATAGAAGGGGGAAAACACCCCAAGAATTACACGGGTGTGAAACAAAAAAAGAAGAAAGGAGTATATCCCACAATAACAAACTGTGGGGTGAACCGTATCAAAAATTGCCGAAGAGTGCTAGGTCACACTCTGTCCTCGGCCCATCCTAAGCAACTCGACATCTGCCATGATCAGTTGTGCCACTGCTGTGGCGGGAAGGGTTTTGTCCTCAAAAATGCGTCGTCCTCGTTCCTTCCACAGATGCCAGATGATGTATATGGAGACAGTGATATCAGCCTTCTTCTGTGCATTCCATTTACCTCTGCGAGCTTTTGTCCACCAGCCGTTTACAGTGGTAGAAGATTGAGCAAGCCTAACTGCTCTTGGGTATGAGCTTTGAAAAAGAGCCCACACCTCCTTGGCGAAAGTGCAACTCAGGGCGAGGTGGGCAGCAGTCTCAAACTGTTGATTGCATAAACAGCAACAATCATCATGTGGTAGCCCTCGCGCATGTAATCTCTCTGCAGTCCAGTTTCTGTTTCGCAACAGAAGCCAAAAAAAGAATTTGACTTTTCCTTCTCGTTTATTTTCCAAACTTGTTCCAGTTGCGGTTGCATTTAATTCGCCCATTGAACTGTGCTTCATAGGCTGACCTGGCGGTGTACTTGCCATTCGCAGTCAGGTTCCATTTGATAGTATCACCATCAGCCGTTAGGGCAACGTGCTGAATCAAATTCCAAAGTTGCACAAACTGGTCAATATGCTCTGCGGAACTCGGTCTGTGCAGACCTTTCATCCATCTTCCATTTGTGAGGGCCTCTTTTACGTTCAGTTTCTTGCGAGTTGCCATGGAGAAGCACAGCAGCACGATCTGCTTCGGAGCGGCCCCGTCCAGCCATTGATCTGTCCAAAACATCATTGTCTCACCGTTTCCGATGGAGATGGAAGTGCAGGCCGCAAACAGGTCACGGTCAGTGTCGTCGCATGGCGTTTCCATCCTTTTCCACGGCCTAGCATTAGCATCCCATTTATACCACTCCCACCTCAGTCGTAATGCTCTGCTGTAAGCCTCTATGTCCTTGATGCCAAGACCACCGAACTTCGTGGGAGCACAAATCGTCCTCCATTTGACTAGGCACTTGCCTCCATTTGCTTCCTCATCTGGTGTCCATAAAAAACTACGTCGAATCTTGTCAAGTTCTTTGATCATCCACTTTTCAGGCTTGAAAACAGTGAGGAAGTAGGTCGACGTTGCAGTTAGGACGCTGTTAATTAGCGCGAGGCAACATTTTCTTGTCATCATCTTGCCCTTCCATCCTTTCATTCTTCCCAGCGCCTGATCAAGCTGTGGTTGTACCTCGATTTTCTTTGGCTTTCTGAATCCTAGAGGCATACCAAGATAGCTACAGGGAAGAGTACCAGCTGCCCCTCCAAAATCTTGAAGAACCCTCTCCAAATCGACAGCAGAGCAGGCAATTGGGTATGCCACACACTTGTCCAGGTTGGTGCGAAGCCCCGAAGCATCCCCAAAAAGCTTCAGGATATGTTGAACATCAATAACATCAATAGAGGATGGATTGATGAACAAGGCAGCATCATCGGCGTAGAAGCTTGCACGCAATCTGGCAGATTTCAGCCTCAGGGTAGATAGAACATTTAACTATGTTGCTTGGCTGAACAGGCATTGAAGCGGCCCCATGGCGAGAATAAAAAGCATTGGCAATAGAGGATCGCCTTGGCGTACCCCTCTCCTATGAAAGAATGGATTGCCGAGACAGCCATTTAGGAGAATCCGTGAGGAGGAGGTGGCCAGGAGGATCGAAACCAGATTGCGCCACAGTTGACCAAAACCCATTTGTTCAAGCAACTTTAGCAAGAAGCTCCAGTCAAGCGTGTCAAAGGCCTTCACAATGTCCAGTTTCAGAAACAGGAGAGGTGACTTTCTTTTGTGGGATTGCTTGATTGCATTCTGCACGTACAGAAAGTTATCCTGGATAGACCGATTTTTTATGAAAGCACTCTGATTGCTGGAAACTAGCTGCTGCAGTTCAGGCGCCAGCCTATTCGCCAACATTTTGCATAGGAGCTTGGAGATGCTATGCATAAGGCTGACAGGTCGATAGTCTTTGGCGTCCACCGGCTCATTTTTCTTTGGTAGTAAGACAATGGTTGTTGTGTTTAGTAAACTCCAGTGAGCCCCTCTGAGACTATGCATTTGATTCATTGCAGCAAAAAGGTCCTCCTTGACGATGTTCCAGCACGATTTATAGAAATTCCCAATAAATCCATCAGATCCCGGTGCTTTTTCCCCATGAATATCCTCTACCGCCTGCTTCAGCTCAGCCAGGGAGAAGGGGTTGTCGAGATGCTCCAAGTCAGCAACAGGTAGATGCAAAGAGTCCCAGTTCAGATCAGTGTCTTGAGGTGTATGCGTGCCCATCAGAGCCTTGAAGTGGTTAAGCAAAATAGTGGCCTTGTCCGCCTGGTTGGAAACTTGCCCAGCAGGCCCAATGAGGGTAGGAATGTGATTTTTGCGACGTCTGCCATTGGCCCTGATATGAAAGAATCTTGTGTTTGCATCACCCTCTTTGATCCAACTGATTCTTGCCCTTTGTTTCCACTGAATTCTGTCCACGGCAGCGAAGCCCAGCAGCCTGTTTTTGAGTAGCGTTCTGAGCTTTCTCTCATCGATCGACAGCTCACGCTCCTCCTGGGCAATATCAAGATTGAGTATGACTTCATCGGCGATCATGGAAACAACCTTTGCCCATCTGATGTTTCCTTTATTCCAACTTTTCAGAGCACTGGCTGTGCGGCTTAATTTAGTGTGGAGCACCCTGATGGCGTCCTTGGATTTGACAGGCTTGCACCATGCCGTTTGCACAACCATTGGAAACTCATCATGGAGCAGCCAGTGAGCCTCAAAACGGAAGCCCTTGAAATGTGTTCTCTGCATTTTAGATAGCTGCAATGGACAATGGTCACAGACATTTGACAAGGCTGGCGTGAGTTGAAACTGTGGAAAGGCCAGGTCCCAATCCTTGGTGACAAACACACGATCAATCCTGGTTTGGGTGGGCCGCTGCCGTTCATTGGACCAAGTAAATTTTCTCCCAATAAGAGGGTACTCAATGAGTTCAAGATCTTGGATTACTCTTCTGAACCTGTTCATGAGCCTGAGATCAACATTGGAATTATTTTTGTCTTCAGAGTTGCAGATGAGGTTGAAATCTCCTAAAATCATCCATTTGTCCTGAACCCTGGGCTTGATCTGTCGGATTTCTTCGAGGAATTCAAGCTTGAGATCATCCTCCTGTGGCCCATAAACTCCTGTGATCGTCCAAGATGAATTATCAGACCGGTTGACCACAGTTGCAGTGATGGAAAAACGGCCAGGGGCAACAGATTGATCAACGGTTAAGCTATAGTCACAAGTGCATGCAATCAGTACCCCACCCCTAGTGCCAATAGCTGGTAAACAGATGAAATTGTCACCAAACTTAGGACCTAGAATCTCCACAACCAAATCACGAGTCATCACTTCAATTTTCGTCTCTTGCAGACACACTAGGTTGCAATCCTTGTCAGAGAAGAAGAGCTGAATCGCCCTCCGCTTGGCAGGGTTATTAGCTCCCCTCAAATTCCAGTCCATCACAGATAGCTCCATATGGAAACTAAAGCAAACTCATATACCGAAAGAAAAACAAGAGGTGCAGAACAGTCCGCCACCTGAACAAACACCGACAGCCGAGAACAGAGGAAACTAAACATGGATACAGGTTGGCCTCGGGCATGGGACAAAGGGCATGCCTATGCTGCGAGCAGCCCCAGGCCTGTCGCCGCCTTGAACTTGCCACTAGAACCTGCCTCCACCAGCGTCGTGTCAGCGGCGATGTAGGTGCTTGGGAGCGGCTTACTGTAGATCTTCTGGATTCGCTGGAGATCTGCCGGTAGTGGGGTGGCATCCTCTGGCAGCATGCCACTCTTCTTGAGCAACACCATATTGACCTTCTCCATGGTTGAGCATCCCGCAGTAGGCTTGGCGGCGAGGCGGCAACTCCTTTTTCCTGTTGTGGTGCCCTTGCTTTTGCGGTGGTCCTGCTCCTCGTCGCCGGCCGCAGAGTGGACAGGAGGGGGTAGCAGCGGTGAGTCCTTGGGCCTGGAGTGCTCAATCAGAAAACGCTGCAGTGGGTCTTCAGTCCCTTGACCGACTAATGGCCCATCAGGGGCCCCATCTGGGGCAAGGACCTTGCTCCCTTGCAGACCACTGCTCTCCCCATCCCCCAACGGCCCAATCTGGGTGGAAGAGACCTGGGCCTTTGGTGAGTGAGGCCCATAGAGCAGGACATCGAGTAGCCCATCTTTGGTTTCAACAATGCTCTCCTCGACAGCCTAAAACTTATGTATGTTCGTGTCCGTGCCAGCTGTAGCGTCCCCATCTTCAGGGAGGGTGCCCCAAGCCTGTGTGACTTGCTCTGCAAGACCATGCACGAGACTGCTGGGTGGTACCATCAGCGAGTTCACCTTTGGTGGAATGGTTTATCAAGGAAATGCCGGCTGGCGTCTATGAAATGTGAGTTCGGCATGCAGACAATATGGATTTTGTAATTAAAAAAAATGAGACTAATTCGTCTTGGGTTCACAGCTCGGTTCCATTTGAATTAATTTTATCCGGTATTGGCTCAACCCTGTAATAACTTCTTAATTAAGTCCCAAGTATAGCTTCTCATTTGTAATAGGTGCAACCTTTCAGAACCGAAGCGGCGAGTGCGTATAAAGACACCGACCGGTTACAGAAGCTCACGCCCAACAGAAGTTTGAGGCGGCCCTGATGGTAACAGCAACTTCAGTTGCAGGCAATGCACTGAGCAGGCGATGAGGCGAGCAGCTTGCCTTGTTTCCCATCCAACACGACGGGTGCACTCTATATACACATGCACTAGTAGCTGGTAAATGTAGGCCCCGTAGGCGGCGGCGTATGCTCGATTTCTTCACCTCGTAAATCAAGAAAGTGTAAACAACAGTTTTCTGCATTTTGTTAATGATGAATAATAGGTTTATTGTTGTTACCGGATTGCTCTGCTTATTTGCTATTGCCTCCTGAAATGATTAACGAAATTATCGGAGCCCTATCATCATTCTTATAAGAGCATCCACAATGTATGAGCGTTTAGTTGGACGTTTAAGAATAAAATAAATCAATAAAATGAAATGATGGAGCGAAGGGTTCAGTCGTGCAACACTCGGCTCTTAGTTGAGAAGCTAATTAGCACTCCTGCTCGCCTCCGATTTTTAAGCCACGAGAGAAAATCTAATTAACGTCGGTCGAAAGAACTTGCGTCCGGCGTTCACAGCCGACAACTGCCGATAGAGTAGGATTTTGATCCTAGCGCACCTTCTAAGTGCCGTGTTGTGGATGCTCGAAGGATATGTAGCGGGAAAAATTGTAACCAAAAGTACCAAGAAACTATTACTGTACCATTTTTATTAATGTATCTTTCTTCCATGTTTCAACCCCCTTTAGAAAAGATTTAGTCGAGGTAACTGAAATTTAAGGCTGATTAGCTACAACTAGAAAAGGCTAAACCAATGTCTCAGTTTGACAATTCAGAGAACCTAGAAAGAGGATGATCAAGAGAACCGTGACAAGCAAGTCGGGGAATATCACATTGCAGATACGTCCACTGCTGTCCTGGACATTGGCTGTATGAGCAGGGCAGCCACATTTACTCCAGGAGCTCCGGCAGTTTGGTTTAATCGGAGCGCCAAACCCAATCATTGGTCATGGACACATGTGGTTCATGCGATGTGGCAGGTTAATCCTGTTGTCAGCTTTAGAGAACCGGATCAACCAATAAACAAAAAGACCTGAACGTCCTTGCGAAACTTTGTTGATTACATGAAACACCATCATGTTATTGGCAGGGCTTGGAGCTGGCCTTACAAGGAGGAGATCGCTATATCGTGGAGCCTCTAATTCAGTTTTCTTCTAATATATCATTGGTAAGTTGTTTCCAAAAAGCGGCTTGTGCAGGACTCGCTATCTACATTTGCTACTCAACCTGTGTTCATGTGTGTAATCTCATCTGTACCGTAGGACAAGCCATGCTATTAAATACTCAGAGTAACCGTTGGGCTCATCCCAAATGCATGTTTTATGCATGATTAGAAGATGAGTGTAGCCTCCCAAACAACGGAGAAAAGAAACAAGATCATTCAATTCATCGCACACAATCATGAGAAAGATCTTGATGGTGTCTCGTAGTACAAAATCAGGAAAAGTGAAGGGACGAAGCACGAACTCACATTTTTATTAGAAACTCTGTTTTACTTCTAAAATTTAACTATTTTAATATGTTGATGTGGTTCCAAAAAGAATGAAAAAAAGGTAATTGGATTTATGCCACTCCAATTTTTACCACTTGGAGATATGCTCTTGTAAAAACCAGACTTGGAGATATGCCACTCCAACTTTCTAATACGTGTACCTAATATAAATGTGGCAACCGAGCAAAAAACCCCCCAAAATAAGCCACTAATTGGAGTCTCCAGTTCATACCTCCATTGTATTGAAAACATCGAATTAATTTTACCCGGTATTAGCCATTTAGCCCGATTCTGTAACTGTTTGATTAAGGCCCGAGTGTGATATCTCTTATGTCACAAAAAGGTGCAAGCTCCAAACCTTGGATAATGTTATAAAAGGTCAATATGCTTCCGAGGCTAGGAACACAATGGTGGCTTGGGTCCTTGCAGGAGTATGCATTGCATATGCCTTACTTAATAATACTTAAAAATAGAGTGAATAACCGGGATTCCTTCCCGACACTCGAATAAAAAATAAATCTATTCTAGGATGAGATCCATTGAGTTCTCTTCGCACTCCTTTGGAAAAGAGTAGAATGAGAAGGCTAATAAATCTTAAATTGATAGAAAGGAAAAAGAGGAAAAAAGGGGTATGTGCGCCGAGATCCGCTATAAAAGACCCAAGCCATAACAAGTGAGAAGCTATACGGCTTAGCTCTAATATAATTATCCTATTATAGCTGGCTCCTTGTAGTATTTGAATATTCTCCAAGAATTCTGGTACATTTACCGTTATTGCTTATGTAAACATAGTAGCTAAATAATTCCACCGTGTTACATAAGGTAAATATTGTATAATAGTTCGGTTTTCCACGAACAGTGGAGCATGCCACGTGTGGACATTTCCTGACTTTGTGTTTACGAGCAGTACTGCACCGTAAAACAGATTATGCTTGATGACCAACACCACATCTTCACCTTTAAGTTTGTGTTTCTTGTCTAGTGGAAACTCATCATCCGACGCCGGTGGGGTTTTTGGGTACGCTGAAATACGCAATGGGTAATGTTATAAAAGGTCAATATGCTTCCGAGGCTAGGCACACAATGGTGGCTTGGGTCCTTGCAGGAGTACGCATTGTATATGGCTTACTTAATAATACTTAAAAATAGAGTGAATAACCGGGATTCCTTCGCGACACTCGAATAAAAAACAAATTTATTCTAGGATAAGATCCATTGAGTTCTCTTCCCACTCCTTTAGGAAAGAGTAGAACAAGAAAGCTAATAAATCTTAAATTGATAAAAAGGAAAAAAAGGAAAATAGGGGTCTGTGTGCCGCCATAAAAGGTCCAAGCCATAACAAGTGAGAAGCTATACGGCTCAGCTCTAACATAATTACCCTAATATAGCTGGCTCTTTGCAGTATTTGAATATTCTCCAAGAATTCTGGTGCATTTACCATTATTGCTTCTGTAAACATAGTAGCTAAATAACCCCACCATGTTACATAAGATAAGTATTGTATAATAGTTCGGTTTTCCGGAAACAGTGGAGCATTCCACGTGTGGACATTCCCCGACTTTGTGTTTACGAGCAGTACTGCACCGTCAAACAGATTACGCTTGATGAACAACACCCCATCTTCACCTTTAAGTTTGTGTTTATTGTCTAGTGAAAACTCATCATCTTACGACGGTGGGTTGTTGGGTACGCTGATGCATCAATAGAGCCTAAAATACTAAAAAATAAACATTGAAAGGGCATGTATGCCCCAACGTGTGGTTTTGGTAATTAATGACAATCCCTATGGACTAATGTGCAAATTGAGTTTCACTTGTAGGTTTGTCCATTGGCATCGCTTGGACCATGTGTTGGTTTCAAGGATGAAAAAGAAGAAGCATCGTCCAAGGGCTTTGTGCCTATTGGAATCAAGTAGAATAAGAAGAAGAAGATCAAGTATGCCTTGAAGAAGAAGAAGATGGAGTTCCTCAAGGCTTTCTTCAAGACATCATCATCAAGATTTGATGTGCAAGCTCACGGTGCGCCATCTCTAGAAGATATCATGATTGGAGCTTGCCATCCTCGGTGTTCATGGAGTGATGAAGACAAGGTCAAAGAAGAGGTTTCCTCATGGAGTATGGGGGAGCCATTCGCAAGTCTTCATCAAACAAGAGCATGCAATAGCAATTAAGAAAGGTGTTCCATCTTGAGAAGGACAAGACGGTCTATATCAAGATCAAGTGGGATGCTCAAGGCAAAGGTATGATCTTGATAGGGTTTTTATTTTACCGGTCTATTATAGTGTTCTTGTAGTGTTGGGAGACTGGGTTTAGGATAGATAGCCGTACTATCAAGAGGGGCTCTCGAGTGGGTGACGCGTTCGTATCTTTCGAAGAGAGCTCAAACCTTTGCATACATAGCATTATCTTTCTTGGTTGATTTTTTGGTTCTTGTCCATGTGAGGATCTAGAGCTTTTTCTTCATAGCAAGCTCTAGTTCATCAAAAATGGATTCCCCTTGCATATCTTATTGCGTTTTTGATCTTGCGGGTTTTCCGGCTCCACGCCTTGGGAGGTATCTCACATATATATTCATGGTATTTTCTCCCTTGGTGATATCCAATATTTGACCTTTTGTTGGATTCTACTCTTTATTATATTTCCAACAAAATTGGTTTCATCCCAATTAGAGTTTCCAAGCTCAACTTCTTGCATTTTCGGTTTTGGAGGTTTTACCGGTTCGTCGCTTTTGAGAGGTCATACCTTTCTCCATTTTATTTTTATCCTCTCTTGTTGGACTATGATGTTTCTTTGCATAATCTTGTAGAGATTTTTGTTCTCTTCAAAACGAGCCCAAGATCATCAAAATCGGAGTCCGGAGTCAAAAGTTATTGAAGTTTTCGTGCAATGTTGTCCAACATTTTTTCTTGAGCGGTAGTACCAGCCAAAGTTCCAGTAAATCTTTTTTTTCTTCTGTATCTTGTGGTTCTATTTAGAGGTAGTACCGGTGGGGCACCGGTAGTTCCGGTGGGGCGCGAACCTGGCCCAAACGGGCAAATTTCTCTTGCCCTATTTAAGGACCCCCTCTTCTCAAAAGTTTCCCCAACTTTGGAGGTCATTTTTGCTTGCTCTTCGACTCTCTCTCCTCCATTGTTGACCTTCAAAAGCTTGCCCTCTTCCCTTCTCCCTCCCCTGATTCTTGCATCTCTTTGAGGGACTTGAGAGAGGAGATCTAGATCTACAATCCCCACCAAACCAAATCCCTTCTTTGTGAAGGAATCCTTGGGATCTAGATCTTAGAGAGTTTTTGTGTTCTCCTCTTGTGTTCTTCCTCCCTTATTAACCCAATAGCTTTTGTAGCTTTGGTGGAATTTGAGAGTGAAGAACTTTCCTCTTGCATTTGGTGCATAGGTTTGAGTTCTCCTCGGATATTCGGCAAGTTCAAGATCTTGAGCTTGTTTCTCTTGGGTTCTTGGAACCCTAGACGGTTGTGTGGAGTTGTGGTGTGTTCTTGAGGCTCCAATTGAGTTGTGGAGGTTCCCCAAGCTTGTTGGCCTTTTGTGGCATTGTGGAGCCTTTGTGGCGTTTCTTGGGAGCCCTCCAATTGAGTTGTGGAGATTGCCCCAAGCCTTGTACGGGTTCGGTGACTGCCCTCAAGTGTCCCATAGTGGAACGTGAGTAGGCCTTTGTGGTGAGCTCACAGGAGAATAGGGTGAGCCTTTTGTGGCGTCGGTAGGTTGCGTGCCTTCGCATCTTGGGGTGAGGCCTTGTGTGGCGTTGGGTGAGCATCGTGCCACCACACCTCGAGGTCAGCCACTTGTGGCGTTCGAAGTACATTGCGCCCCCGCACCTCTCCAACGGATACGTAGCTTCTTTGGAAGTGAACTTCGGGAAACAAATCATCGTCTCCGCGTCCATCGGTTATCTCTCAACCGAGCCCTTTACTTATGCAATTTACTTTGTGATAGCCATCGTGCTTGAAGTACTATATCTTGCTATCACCTTATTGCTTGTCTTGCTTAGCATAGGTTGTTGGTGCACTTAGTGAAACTAGTGGATATAGGTTTTGGCTTGATAAATTAAACATTAAGTTTTATTCCGCATTTATTAGAGCCTAAACCGTAATTATTTTAAAACACCTATTCACCCCCCCTCTAGGCGACGTCCATTTTCCTTTCAATTGGTATCAGGGCGAGGTCTCTCGCTTCTTAGGCTTCACCGCCTCGAGAGTAAGGATGTCTCCTAGGGGTTTAGTGCACTCTCACACATTTACATTTGATGGCACAAATTTCGATGTTTGGCGTATTCGCATGCTTAGTCATTTCTGGGTCATTGAACCAAATATTGAGTGAATTCTAGATATGGGCTTGTCTCCTCCTAAACATCCCCAAAATCTATCTTTGGAGGAGGAGACAAACTCTTATCTCGAAGCTCAAGCATCTAATGTGCTTGTTAATGTTGTGAGCTTTGTAGTTCTTTCCTCAATCATGCCTTTTTGGAATGCTCATGATATTTGGACCAAGCTTCAAGCAAAATATGATGTGTCCAAGCTTAATGAGGATGATTGTGTTCCCTCCACCTCCGGCCGTGATGAGTTCTCATCTTCTTCCACTACACCAACATGTGAGTTGTCACAAGGTAATGATATGGTAAGTGGTGATAGAACTTGCAATGTGGATAGTGAGCTTGTCATTGATGATTCTTCATATCTATCTCATTGCAATGTTGTATCTTTGGGCATGAACACATGTAGGACTATATATGATTTACATCCTAGTTGTGATTGCCCTTGAATATCATGTAGAAATGGATTGAATATATCTCATGATGATATGCTTGCTTTGCCTTGTTGCCATGATAAATGTGCTTCTATTTCCTCTAGTATTTGTGTTTCTAACCATGTAGAGGAAATCGAAGAATGTGTGGGCCAAGGCAAGATTGCTATTGGAGCTTCAAGTGTTCCCCCATCATCACCTTCTTCCAACATTCACTTATGCCTCATGGCTAAGGAATCGAAGGTAACTTCTCCTTTGGACCCCAATGCACCTCTTGATGATGTGAATGTTGACTTAGATGAAGTAGATGATGATGTTTCTTCTCTAAAAGAGAAGGGGGAGCTAGTCCTTCGTGCTCTTCACAAAGATAAAAATGCTTGCTCCACTTTCATTGGAATATTGAACTTTGCCATTGAAAGTAAGCAACTAATTTATGAGCATGAGGACACAATTGACAAAATGTGTAGTCTTGAGCGTGAGTATGCTAATGACATTGCCAACTTAAATGAAGCTCTTGAAGAGGAACAAACCACCAAGTAATCTCTTGAGGAGACCTTTGCCCTAGAGCTATCTAGGGTGAAGAAATCTCATGATAGAGATCTTGAGGTGGCAAGTGACCTCCAAATTAAAAATTATGAGCTTGAAGTTGCCTATGCTAAACTCCTTGAGGATTTTGAGCACCTCAACAATGGCTCTAGAGTCATCAAGGGGGAGCTCATCAAACTCACCAAGTCACATGAGCAACTTAAAGCTTCGTACACTAAAGAGCTTTCGAAGTTGCCTTCACCTCTTACTACTATTGATGATGCTTGTGCTACTAACTCTATCTCTTGTGAAGCATCTATTGTGAAGGAGAATGTTGAGCTACATGCTCAACTTGCTTTGCTAACTAGCAACTATGGTAAATTGGAATAGTCATGCTAAGCTCTCAATCTCGCATGAGGATCTTCTAGTTTCCCATGGTAGGCTAAAGTTGGCTCATGAGGCTACTATGTCAAAGGTAACATCTAGTGAGCCTCATGTGGACATTAGCACTACATCTAGTCCTAGTATCATATTTCCATGTGCTAGTCCTTGTAATTCATCCACTCATGCTATTGCTATATCTTGTGATGAATTGCATCCCTTGCCTTGTTGCTCTAACAACGTAGCATCTACTTCCTCTAGTAGTGTTGTTGATACTAACCATGTAGAGGAAAATAAGAAGCTCAAGGCTCAAGTCAATTCTTTGAAGAATGACTTGAAGAAGTGTCATGAAGGGAAGACCATACTCAAGAATGTCTTGGGTGTGCGAAGATCCCCAAATGACAAGAGTGGGCTTGGATATAACTCCAACATCAAGAACAGGCCCACCAACTTGTTGAAGCACAAGGGCAATAAGAAGAATGGCCAAGGTCAAGTGAAGAATCCGGCCAACATTGTGTGCTTCAAGTGCAAGGAAGAAGGACATCATGTGAGATGTTGTCCATTGAAGAAGAAGCAACAAGGGAAGCGGCCTCAAGCTCCACCTCAAGCTAGAAGCGGGCCTCCTCCCAAGAATCAAGCTCTTCCTCACGGGGGGGCATCTTCCAAGAAGAAAGATGGCAAGAGAAGAACTTGCTACATATGCCGCGAGAAGGGGCACCTCTCTTCCTCATGCACCATGGGTAACTCCTCATCCAAGCCTATCTTGATATATGATGCATATTCTCTTGGTAAGGATGAGGTGGGCAATGTGTTTGCCAAATATGTTGGTGCCCAAAGTGGTGTCAAGAAAAGAACCATTTGGGTGGCCAAGCCTATTGTGACTAACCTCTTAGGACCCAACTTGGTTGGGGACCAACAAGCTAAAACTTGATCAATAGGTGTTGGATGGAGGGCATTGGGGGCTTGGCTACATTATGAAGAATTGAGGGATCTTCATCATTTATTTTTGTCAAGTCAAGCCTATTGGATTATCTTGCTTCTACCTTATATCCAATGTTCCTCCTTGTGGTAACATGTGCTCAACTCTTTACATTGAAAGTTACTTGCTCCCTTGTGCATGTGTGGTTTTGTACCTTATATGTGTTTGTACATGTTGTGCTTCCCTCATACCTATTTTGAGTTGTCTAGTATATTTGTGTATGTTGGTTGGCACATCATGTATTTGTGTTCTCAGCTTGAAGCCTTGTTAAATTCATTTGGTATCTCATTTGGCTCTTGGGAGAGATTAATGGACTATCCCATTTTGGGGGAGTGTTATGCTTGGGCATTTCACAATCCTAAAATGTGTGTACATGAGGAATACCACTTAGTGTTGACATTACATGTTTATCTTGTCTCTATGTGGTATGTCATTCTCATGAAGAATTTGAATTCCATAATGTCCATTAATCATCTCCATTTTGATCTTTTTGCCTCGTGTCGAGATCTCTTGGTTATCACATTATGGGGGAGTCATATGCTTGGTGCATATTACAAACCTATGAAATGTGAACTTTTGAGGTAGTGCCACTTAGAATTGATATTGAGAATTTTCTAGCTCCTATGTGGCACATTTAGCTCAAACAAGTTCTAATTTGCTTTGTTTCTTTTATTGCTCATCTTTTGGATCTTGTTTGTGAGAGTTTTTCTTGATATGTGTTTCCTCATATTTGGACCTCCATGGAAACCATGTGCTTCAAGTTACACTAATCTTTAATGATTGAGCGACTATTTGGAGCTATCAAGAATCTCTCTCGAAGCATCAAGCATAATTGTTATGTCTTGTTACATTCTTCTTTGTGTGAATATGATTATGATTTCCTTGCAAACTACCTCGGGAAATTTTTCCCCATAACTCTTGTCCTTGGACAAGTGACACTCCATATATGGTAGGATTTATTGATCATGTTCACTTTGGCCTTTGCTTTTCTTTGTCCCATCTTTGGCCATGAGATTGGTTCCTTTTACTCCCATGTCTTCCTTGCCTCTTGTGGATCTTTTAGTTTATTGGTATTCTCTTGTGTTTTATTTAATGTAGCTAGTAGTGATGATCTCTTTTGTGTGCATTGTGCATTCAAAAGCAAAATTCAATACAATGCACCATTCATTGGGGAGCTCTCCTATATTATCTAGAACACTCCTTTTATGCTTCTTGTGTTGATCCACATAGTGTTTATTGTGCTTGGATGCTTGATCTTTTCTCTTGGTACTTTGTGCCATCATGAAAAGTGTAGAGAGTTTGGTCTGTGTGTTGGAACCTTGCTCTATTTGGGAGTTGGATTTGTCTCATTCTTTGTTACTTGTTTTGGTCTTTTAGAATGAGATAAATCCTTGAGCATTCTGTGTTTTGTGCATCTTTTGTTCTTTGGCTTTTGCCTTGTTCATTTGTTGAATTTGTGTCCTTCCATGTGTTGATTTGGCTCTTTGATACAATTTGGACACCGTTTGTCGTGTCACACTCTTGTGTGCTACTTCTTGGTTTACTTGGTGTTTTTGTTCAAATTGTATCTCATTTTTGGTTCTTGAGAGTCTTGTGCATGCATATTTACTACATGTTTATATTATGGCATGCTTGATCTCTTGATCCAATATATAGGGGATTCTCCACCAAATCCTATCGGCTAAGATGTGCATGAAATTCAATTTCATATCAATATGAACATATTTATGTGGAGGGTCTTCTATGTATTGTAGTTGGACTAACTACTTTGGACCCTATTTGTTTGGGAACATAGTGTACTTAATTGTGTTTTAGGTACATTGGAGATATATTGGACGCGTGTCTCATCCATTAGGAAGAAGTGGTGCCTACATGACAATTGGAGGCAAGCTAGGATGATCAATGAATTCATATCCACTACATCCTACAAATTATATCTCGGTAACAAGTATCTCTCTCATGCATACTTATCTTGTTTCCAACCTTTTGTAGGTTGCTTTGTGGCATGAATTTGTGTGTTCGTAATGTTGTGGTTCTTTGTTTGTTTTGTTCGTGTGCTCTCATTTGAAAATGTGAGTATGTTGAGATGAGTGCATATAATGGGTACTATATAAAATCATGATCATGATTCACTTATCCCAAATATGTCAATTTAGCAATTTTATTGCATATCTTTCCCTCATTCACTCTCATGTGCAATAGTGAGTATTTTGCATAGTTATTTTCTATTTATGATACTTGTTGCCTTTTTCCATATATTTGAACTATTTCCTTTTTCCCTTGGTAATAGTTCAATGTATGTAGTGTGTTGGTGTTTGAAGCTCATTGATGTACAATAAGATATATTTGAGCCTTTGGCCATGCTTTCATGCAAAAATCCTATTGGTATGTTATATGACTTCATTTTGTTGTTCGTGTGCTTTCTTGTGTACCTATTTTGTGTGTGCATGTTTCTTTGTGGGCATATGTCTTTGTGATATTTTCCACCTAGAAACTTATACACACAAGAGAAGATAAATCTTTGGTTGTTTTGTTTTCCTTAGAGACCACCCTTTATTTCTTTTTGATTCTTCAGTGACTTCCAAATTTATTTCCTATGAGTGCTTCTCCCATGTGGTTGCATCTCCGGGCACTCATATTTTGAGCTCTCTTGTCGTGTATTGTTAAATGATTTTTTAGGAGTGAGGATCCCATGATTGTGCACTTTGTTCCTAAATATAATTATTATAATTGGTGCATAATCCTTGGGGAGATTCTCTAACTCATTTAAGAATGCTAATTTGCCTTTCTCTTTGTTTGAGGTTTAAATGTCTATGGGGGAGTGAGGATTCCATACTTGTGCATGATGTATTCAAATCAATGATTCTAATTTGTGCACAAAGATTGGGGAGCTTCCCTATTACATCTAAACACTCATTTGTTCGTATCATTATGTCTTGTATTTTTCTTTTGGTATTAATTGGTGTTGTCAATTGGTATTTTTGGATCTTTTGTTTGCTTGCTTCATTTGTTGAAGCTTCTTTCTTTTTCTTTTATTGTTGCAATCTTTGGGTCCTCAATATAGTTTTACTTCCTCCCAAGGATTCATCATCGGATATGTGCATATGCACACCTTTGGAGGGAGTCTCACTATATTGGCCATCTAGAACTCTTCACTCATTTTGGCAATCGATGCCAATGGGCGAGAAGTTTTAGAGGGTTTAAGGGAAGTTAGTTTATGCTTTGAGTTGGTTCTTAAAGCATTAGCCTTGCATGCTCTTGCATCTTTGTTGTTGCTTTGCATGTTTAATATATAGAGGAAACTCAACCACCGATAATGGTTGGCAATCTATGCAATGAAATTCAAGTTCATCACACATGCATAGATTGTGGGGGAGTTTGCTCTATATATTGTGGTTTTACCAAAAACACATACTTGTGTAGTATTTGATGTTGGGGCAACCATTTTGTTTGTTAAATTCCATATTTAAACCCTCTCTAAGAGATTGTCATCAATTACCAAAATGGGGGAGATTGAAAGGGCATGTATGCCCCCATGTGTGGTTTTGGTAATTAATGACAATCCCTATGGACTAATGTGCAAATTGAGTTTCACTTGTAGGTTTGTCCATTGGCATCGCTTGGACCATGTGTTGGTTTCAAGGATGAAAAAGAAAAAGCATCGTCCAAGGGCTTTGTGCCTATTGGAATCAAGTAGAAGAAGAAGAAGATCAAGTATGCCTTGAATAAGAAGAAGATGGAGTTCATCAAGGCTTTCTTCAAGACGTCATCATCAAGATTTGATGTGCAAGCTCACGGTGCGCCATCTCTAGAAGATATCATGCTTGGAGATTTCCATCCTCGGCGTTCATGGAGTGATGAAGACAAGGTCAAAAAAGAGGTTTCCTCATGGAGTATGGGGGAGCCATTCGCAAGTCTTCATCAAACAAGAGCATGCAATAGCAATCAAGAAAGGTGTTCCATCTTGAGAAGGACAAGACGGTCTATATCAAGATCAAGTGGGATGCTCAAGGCAAAGGTATGGTCTTGATAGGGTTTCTATTTTACCGGTCTCTTGTAGTGTTCTTGTAGTGTTGGGAGACCGGCTTTAGGATAGATAGCCGTACTATCAAGAGGGGCTCTCGAGTGGGTGACTCGTTCGTATCTTTCGAAGAGAGCTCAAACCTTTGCATACATATCATTATCTTTCTTGGTTGATTTTTTGGTTCTTGTCCATGTGAGGATCTAGAGCTTGTTCTTCATAACAAGCTCTAGTTCATCAAAAATGGATTCCCCTTGCATATCTTATTGCGTTTTTGATCTTGCGGATTGTCCGGCTCCACGCCTTGGGAGGTATCTCACATATATATATTCATGGTATTTTCTCCCTTGGTGATACCCAATATTTCACCTTTTGTTGGATTCTACTCTTTATTATCTTTCCAACAAAATTGGTTTCATCCCAATTAGAGTTTCCAAGCTCAACTTCTTGCGTTTTGGGTTCTGGAGGTTTTACCGGTTCGTCGCTTTTGAGAGGTCATACCTTTCTCCATTTTATTTTTATCCTCTCTTGTTGGACTATGATGTTTCTTTGCATAATCTTGTAGAGATTTTTGTTCTCTTCAAAACGAGCCCAAGATCATCAAAATCGGAGTCCGGAGTCAAAAGTTATTGAAGTTTTCGTGCAATGTTGTCCAACATTTTTGCTTGAGCGGTAGTACCGGCCCAAGTTCCGGCCAAAGTTCCGGTAAATCTCGTTTTTCTTCTGTATCTTGTGGTTCTATTTAGAGGTAGTACCGGTGGGGCACCGGTAGTTCTGGTGGGGCGCGAATCTGGCCCAAACGGGCAGATTTCTCTTGCCCTATTTAAGGGCCCCCTCTTCCCAAAAGTTTCCCCAACTTTGGAGGTCATTTTTGCTTGCTTTCCACTCTCTCTCCTCCATTGTTGACCTTCAAAATCTTGCCCTCTTCCCTTCTCCCTCCCATGATTCTTGCATCTCTTTGAGGGATTTAAGAGACGAGATCTAGATCTACAATCCCCACCAAACCAAATTCCTTCTTTATGAAGGAATCTTTGAGATCTAGATCTTGGAGAGTTTTTGTGTTCTCCTCTTGTGTTCTTCCTCCCTTATTCCCCCAATAGCTTTTGTAGCTTTGGTGGAATCTGAGAGTGAAGAACTTTCCTCTTGCATTTGGTGCATAGGTTTGAGTTCTCCTCGGAGATTCGGCAAGTTCAAGCTCTTGACCTTGTTTCTCTTGTGTTCTTGGAACCCTAGACGGTTGTGTGGAGTTGTGGTGTGTTCTTGAGGCTCCAATTGAGTTGTGGAGGTTCCCCAAGCTTGTTGGCCTTTTGTGGCATTGTGGAGCCTTTGTGGAGATTGCCCTCCAATTGAGTTGTAGAGATTGCCCCAAGCCTTGTACGGGTTCGGTGACCGCCCTCAAGTGTCCCATAGTGAAACGTGAGTAGGCCTTTGTGGTGAGCTCACAGGAGAATAGGGTGAGCCTTTTGTGGCGTCGGTAGGTTGCGTGCCTTCGCATCTTGGGGTGAGGCCTTGTGTGGCGTTGGGTGAGCATCGTGCCACCACACCTCGAGGTCAGCCACTTGTGGCGTTCGAAGTACATTGCGCCCCCGCACCTCTCCAACGGATACGTAGCTTCTTTGGAAGTGAACTTGGGGAAACAAATCATCGTCTCCGCGTCCATCGGTTATCTCTCAACCGAGCCCTTTACTTATGCAATTTACTTTGTGATAGCCATCGTGCTTGAAGTACTATATCTTGCTATCACCTTATTGCTTGTCTTGCTTAGCATAGGTTGTTGGTGCACTTAGTGAAACTAGTGGATATAGGTTTTGGCTTGATAAATTAAACATTAAGTTTTATTCCGCATTTATTAGAGCCTAAACCGTAATTATTTTAAAACACCTATTCACCCCCCCTCTAGGCGACGTCCATTTCCCTTTCAATTGGTATCAGGGCGAGGTCTCTTGCTTCTTAGGCTTCACCACCTCGAGAGTAAGGATGTCTCCTAGGGGTTTAGTGCACTCTCACACATTTATATTTGATGGCACAAATTTCGATGTTTGGCGTATTCGCATGCTTAGTCATTTCCGGGTCATTGACCCAAATATTGAGCAAATTCTAGATATGGGCTTGTCTCCTCCTAAGGATCCCCAAAATCTATCTTTGGAGGAGGAGACAAACTCTTATCTCAAAGCTCAAGCATCTAATGTGCTCGTTAATGTTGTGAGCTTTGTAGTTCTTTCCTCAATCATGCCTTTTTGGAATGCTCATGATATTTGGACTAAGCTTCAAGCAAAATATGATGTGTCCAAGCTTAATGAGGATGATTGTGTTCCCTCCACCTCCGACCGTGATGATTTCTCATCTTGTTCCACTACACCAACGTGGATAGTGAGCTTGTCATTGATATGGTGAGTGGTGATAGAACTTGCAATGTGGATAGTGAGCTTGTCATTGATGATTCTTCATATCTATCTCATTGCAATGTTGTATCTTTGGGCATGAACACATGTAGGACTATATGTGATTTACATCCTAGTTGTGATTGCCCTTGCATATCATGTAGAAATGGATTGAATATATCTCATGATGATATGCTTGCTTTGCCTTGTTGCCATGATAAATGTGCTTCTATTTCCTCTAGTACTTGTGTTTCTAACCATGTATAGGAAATCCAAGAATGTGTGGGCCAAGGCAAGGTTTCTATTGGAGCTTCAAGTGTTCCCCCATCATCACCTTCTTCCAACATTCACTTATGCCTCGTGGCTAAGGAATCAAAGGTAACTTCTCCTTTGGACCCCAATGCACCTCTTGCTATCTACATTTGCAACTCAACATCTATTCATGTGCATTATCTCGTCTGCACCTTAAGCCTAGCCATGTTATTAATACGCAGAATGAACCACTGCATTCGTTTCAAATGCATGATGCATGCAGGCTTAGAAGATGAGCGTAATCTCCCAAAAATTGACGAAGAAATGAAAGAAGATCTCCGTTGTACACAAGCATGGGAAAAGCGTGAGGGGCCATCCGTCATACAACATCATGAGAAGTGAAGGGACAAAACACGATTACAATATATTTGCATGAAAAAACATTGATTCACATTTTCACTAGAAACTCTGTTTCATTAATGCTTTGTAACATTTTTTTGCTAGAATGTGAAAAATGGCCAACAAGACTTCAGAAAGAAGCCCAAATTGTTGGAGTTGTATATAGTTCACCAGTTCGATCCACTTGATAGTTTATCTTCCATTGGACCTGCTAATTATTTTCTTGGAACTTTATCATAGGTGATAGGTTATGGTAGATGTTTAGCATTGTTTTTTCCATTTTCTGTGAAAACCGATTTTATTTGACATCGGTGCTTGGTTTTTCTTGACATCATTTTAAATTAACAATATATGGTTGAGCACATCAATCGATGTAGAGGCCAAAACTTATCCTCTTTTTCTCAAAAAGAAAAGCAATGATAATGAAAATAACAAAATGGAAAGAGCTAAAAGTCATTGTTTTGGATCCTCTCATGCCACTCAAAATTCAACTAAGTAAATTAAAAATTGGAAGCACACTACATGTAGGGTTCAGAAAGATTGAAGTGGATGGATGTCCATTCAACTTTTTCTCTCTCATATGCTACCTATATTTGAAGGGAATATGCCCGAAAGGCAATAATAAAGTGGGTATTATCTTATTCCTTGTTTATAATAAATGTTTATTTTGCATGCTATAATTGTATTCATACAGAAACATTAATGCATGTGTGTTTAATGAACAAATACGAATTTCCTAGTTATGCCTCTCTTATAAACTAGCTCATTGATTGACAAGATGATCAAGGCTTCTTGATCATGGACATTGGATGTTGTTAATAACGAGGTCGCAACATTTGTGAAATGATGTGATGAACATTTATCCGAAGTATAGCATTGCGATCAAAGTCATTGTGTTTATATTGCTATAACATCATACGAAGTAATACTAGTCCTTAGACCATGAGATCATGTTGATCACTAACACTAGAAGGGTATCTTGATAACATCAAACATCACACCGTAAAAGGGTGACTATAAAGGTGGGTTCAGTGCTACAAACGTGTTATGTAGAGGCTCATGGATCAAGAGTGGGATTTGTCCATCCCGATGACAGATAGATATACTCTGGGCCCTCTCGGTGATATCACATTGGTTAGATTGCAAGCAAGTGATGAGATCACTAGAATGTTATATCACGGGAATGAGAAAAGAGTGCATGTCAGCAACGAGATTAAACTAGGTATGGAGATGCCGATAATCGAATCTCGGACATGTAATATATCGCGATACAAAGGGATTTAGTTAATAGCGTTAAAGGCTCGCATGATCACAGAAGTCATCGTTGAATGTGTGAGAGTCAGTATGGATCTCTAGGTCCCGCTTCTGATTATTGATTTGAGAGGGGTCTCGATCATGTCTGTATTATTCGCGAACCATAGGGTGACACACTTAAGGGTTGCCAAACACCATTTGGAGCAAATATGTTCTAGACGAAAGAATTGCAAAGCGTTGGAATTATTTCAATGGACATCGGAATTGTTTCGGGTAAAATTTCTAAAATTGGTTCTTCATGTAATATTGAAATGTTGTAGGGGTTTTATGTGAATGTTTATTAATTAAAGTAATTAACAAAATTCTGAATAAAATTAATAAAAGAGTTTTATTAAATGAGATAACATTAAATTTGGAGAAATTTAATGTATTTAAAGTGGAGACTTTAATAGAGAATGTGAAGGGGCATATTTATGTGGAGGGGGTTACCACCACATGAATGAGGGAGGTGAAGGGGCACCCTCCATGGGCGCCGGCCATGGGGAGGGGTTGCCCCCTCCTCCTATAACAGGCCCCCCTCTCCTCACTTCTCACACACACCTCCTCGTTAAGGATCTCTCTCCATCTCTAGTATTATTCCCCATGGTCTCGGATTAGCGAGATACATATTCTTAGTGGCTTTTTGTCTGGAAGGAGTTGTTGCTTCCGCTGTATCGCTGGAGCGAGGAGGTGGAGGTCGTTCGGTGGCCTGAACGTGTGTGTGATCACGGATGCACCGCTGCTTTGTGGTGCTGGACTTGATGGTGCTGGACCGACTGGACTCACTGGACTTCATCACGATCTTTAGATCGACAAGTGTTCGACTACATCATCCACGAGTTCCATCTCGTTAATAAAGCTTTGTCGATCTACAAGGGTATGTTCTCTATGTATGTATATCCACCCATTGCTTGTATCTAGTAGATATATCTTGGCATATAATAGTTCCCATTGTAGGAATTTTTTTGTTTTCTATGATGCGAACCCAACAGTGATATTAGAGCCTGATCTATGCGTAGGTGCTTTGCACGGGTAGAACACATAAGAGTATGTGGGCGATGATGATAATGTTATTACATCTTCTATGTATTTTGGATATTGGTGGCATAGTGGGATGAAGCGGCCCAGACTAACTTGACATGTCCTCGCACATGAGACCTGTTCCACACTTGACATGCAACTAGTTTTGCATAAGTGGAAAGCGAGTGTGTGTCTCTCCTACTATAGTCAATATCTGATTTACAACGAGTTGTTAATAATTGAATTATCATCGTTGTGGGTCCGTATTCGTAGGTAAGACCGGTTCTATCTTCAAAATCCCCAAGACACGTAAAACTTGCAATTGATAAATTAGAGGCGTCTAGTTTAGATCGTTGCTGGCTAGTGTCATGATATGGTAATACTGTAATTTGAAGTATAGTTGATACTCGTGGAAATTATAGCATGCCCATCGAGTAAGTTCCATTCATCTTGGCCTTACACACAAAGGGGTGATAAAGATCATACCACGATGCACATGATGGTGATCAAGTGCAAGAACCATATCATTTCACTTTACACATATGATGTTTGTTTGCATCTTATATTGCTTGTTTGGCACTTTAGTAGCATTATAAGATGATCCCTCAATTAGATATCAAGATAAAAATGTGGTCTTCCTTAAGTACGCATTGTTTTATGTTTCGTCGCTTCAAGAGATCACGTGATGATCAGGTGTACTTGAATCCATGTTCATATGATGGGTGTAAGACAGTTTTACACACACGAGTACTAAGGTTCTTACTTTGCGAGCCTAGCATGTATAGACATGACCTCGGTACATGGACCGAAAGGTTAAGCATGAGTCATATAGTTGATATGATTCCCGTATTGATGCTCGCCTTTGAAGCTACACTGACTCACGTGATGATCGTAGTTGGTGTAGTGGATTTGGTTCATGTAATCACCAAAAAGGCACGAGGGATGTCTTTTTTGAGTGGGAGTTTATTTCTAATTTGGATTAGTCGAACCCAATTTGTCATAATCTAAATCAAAGTGAATTTGCATGATTTGTTGTAGTCATTGGTATCTGTTTACTACCTTATGCTTAGTTTTAATTGAGATAATAGAACTATAGAATTTTAGATATTTACTTTACGAACCGGTATCGTATTGTTTTGAATGTCAATTTAAAGTTTAGAAGTCCTATTGCAAACTTTCAGCAAACTCTATTTACTCCATGAAATTTAATAAGTAGTATTAAATCAAGAGTAAAAATTCCAATGTTAGTATCTAATGTATCATGTTTGCCTCCATGATTATTGATATTCAAAAGTTGTTTTCAATATCGAGGTTATCTAGGAGCTAAAAGAATTATTTTAGAAGCCATCATGGGTGGAATATATTTTGATATCCGAAACAAAGTTTATGCAATATGATAGAGTATAATTTAGCAAAATACATGTTCTCATATTATATGAGAATTTGCGAATGTTGGAGACGCTAGACGTCCTAATCTCCCAAAAAGGTTTTGGAAACTGACATTATACTCACGATTCGTCTTTATACGTTGTAGTAGCTTGATAATGAAAGTTGTCATGATAAGGATGAATAGAACATGTAAGTAAAATGTTTACTACACTAATAGATTACTAAAGAATAGATTTCCTAAAGAACGCCAAACATTTGATGATGGTGATCAACTTCAAAGTGAAAGTCCAAAGATATTAGTATTTGACTATACACAGTTTGGACTATGTGTGATGTGTATGGCGTAACTCTTGATAGATTCTTTTAAAAGAAAAAGAAATGCTGAAAGAGAATCTATAAAATATTTGGCAGAAAAGAAAAGACTAGAAATGTCCAGCTAAGGTATATAGATGATATACATGTTATGGTTGTATTCTTTGCTTGTTAAAATTGTGGTTCTTGGGTATTGGATACCGAATTGGTTGGTGTGAAATATCATACAGGACAACGCAATTCATGAACTACAATGTCCTAAGTAACTAGCAAGAGAATATGTGATGATGTTCATCGAAAACAAATAAAGTGTTATTGTGTTCATCGTTGACATCAAAAGCTTGCCTTCAAGATTTGTTTAAATAATTGTTATTTTGTTCCAGTATTATGAGAACAATGGTTGTGCAAATAATTACCATATTCCATAGAAGATGGATGAACTTTTACAAGTCTAGTTGGAGAAATCACATCCATAAAACTAATGCTAAAATGTCGCAAGACAAATGATTGAAAGATCACTTACAAAGTGACATCGCCGTTTAAATTATATTGCAAAGAGAACATGAAGAAACTCCATTTTGATGGATTTTTGGAGTCTTTGATTTTAATCAAATGACGCTTGTGAAACTTTCCTCGAGATAATTGAAACTCCGTTCGTAGGCCAAAGAGGAATAGATGACTAACTTATTGGAAATTGTGCATGTTGATGTGCATAGTCCATTATGTGTAGCCATGTGTGGTATATCTTTCAGCTTCATATGCTTTCTCCGGAAATTTGAGTGAATATATCTGTATATTTACTTAATAAGGAAGAAGTATGAAACATTTGAAAATTGTTCAAATACTTTCAAGATGAAGTGGAAAATCATTGTAACAAGAAAATAAAGAGTTTATGATTTAGTCATAAAGGAAGATATTTGAGTTACAGGTTTAGCAAAACACCTAAGATTTCAGGAATAGTTCAATGGATTTGCATTTCCCGATAAACCATAGGAGTATGGTATGTTCGAGAGATCAAATCAAACCTTGTTTGACTTGGTAAGATCAAAGATGTCATTTATAAAACTGCCATTATATTTTAGAAAGCTTCAGAGACTACAGCTTTTACACTGAAAAGAGGAATGATGGCTCAATGCACGGTGCCCGGAAAAATGCTTGATGGCGGTGTTGATGTAGAGCTCGTTGGGAACCCCAAGAGGAAGGTATGATGAGCACAGCAGCAAGTTTCCCTCAGTTGTGAAACCAAGGTTTAATCGAACCAGTAGGAGCAAGGAAACACCCAAAGGTGTTACTAGCTGAGCTTTGGCAGGGCGCACTACCGGTGCTAGTAGCAACATGGAGACCTGCACAACACAACCATAGAACTTTGTTCCCAACTTGCGATGAGGTTGTCAATCTCACCCTGTTTTGCGGAAAACAAAGGATTAAACGTATCGAATGGAAAGAAGTAAAAGTTTGCAGAAAGTAAACACAAAGCAGTAAAAGATTGTAGATTGTATGTAAAGAAAGGGACCGGGATCCATAGTTCACTAGAGGTGGCTCTCCTTAAGATAGATAACATGCTGGGTGAACAAATTACAGTGGGGCAATTGAAAAACACCGAGAAAGCAATACATGCATATACTAATCATCTTGAACCCTTTGAGACTTGATTGGACATCACAACATAATACATAGACCACCATCCAACTGCATCTATGACTAATAATCCACCTTCATGTTATCATCCGAACCCCCTCCAGTATTAAGTTGCAAGCAATAGATTATAGCTTTACGAACTACGTTTAAAGTAAACAATACGATTGTTTTATGCCTAGTAGAACCAGCATATCTAGTACCTTAGAGATTTCTGTCACTTCCCCAGATTACCAGAGGCATGAACCCACTATCGAGCATAAATACTAACTCTTGGAGTTGCTAGCATCTACTTGGCCAAGATAGCTACTAACAATGGAAAGCATGCAAGATCACAAATAACAAAGACATGATAGAATCAATAATCAATCTGAAATAGCATCTCAATATCCATCGGATCCCCGCAAACACAACATGCAAAATTACAAATAGATGATCTTGATCATGAACGGAGCTCACAAGATCTAGACATGAAAGCACAAAGGAGGAGAACCAGACATCTAGCTACTACATGGATCCGTAGTTCAAGGATGAACTACTCACGCATGACACCGGAGGCTTACATGGTGATGAAGAAGGCCTCCAGGGTGAATTCCCCTCTCCGGCAGGGTGCTGGGAAGAGCTTCAGATCCCTCCCGATCTAGGGATGGAGATGACGGCGACTACAGACTCTTTCATAGATTTTTGATCGGGTCCTTAGGGTTTACGTCCCGAGGGCATCTTATAGTCGGAAGGGGAGGCCGAGGGGGTGACTGGGCTGGCCACACCACCCCCTGGCGTGGGCCAGGCCTGGCTGCGTGGCAAGGTGGTGTGGCCGCCCTCTGGTCCCTCTCCGTCTTGTATTCTGACACTTGATGACTTCCGGAAAAATAGGCACTTTCGCTTTTGTCCCGTCCAATTCGGAGAATATTCATTTTCTGACTTTCCTGGAACCAAAAACAGCAGAAAATAGGCAGCTGGCACTTTGGCTCTTGTTAATAGGTTAGTCCAAGAAATCATATGAAAAATACTCCAAAATTAGAACAAAACACAAGAAAGTGGATAAAACCAAGCATGGAACATCAAAAATTATAGATACATTTGCAATGTATCAACATCCCCAAGCTTAACTCCTGCTCGTCCTTGAGTAGGTAAGTGATAAAAAGAAAGAATAATTTTTGAGGTGACATGCACCATCAAAGACTTGATCAAAGTATTTGTAAAACATTCAAAGCGGGAATCATAGTACTTCATAACATGAAAGACAAAGTTCTAGCAATAAGCAAAGAAACTATATGCAACATGAAAAGGCACAAACAAAAGATTCATGAATAACAATGCTTTGCAAGATGTTTGTTTGTTTCACATAAAGAAAACATAGCATAATAGTATTCAGCTTGTCCCTCAATAGAGTAGCAAATATAAATGCATAGGACACCTTCAAAGTTCATAAGAGTGACTAGATACAATAGTTTAAAACAAGCAATATCAAAGTATGCATTAATAAACTAGTCTTGGGACAATGCACATAGAACTAATAATGGCCACTATGCTCTCAAAGAAGGTGCATAAAGTTAGAAGGTGGAGACTCAATATAATGGTGGAAGAAAGGCCTTTTGTAAAAGGAAGTAGGGATTCAAGTCTCATAAAGAGCTTCCAAAAATTATGGTACTTATAGCTTTCAACTCTCATTGCCCCTATCATAAGCATCCTGAAGTGATTAAGGTTAAAGTGAACAAACTATGGTGTACATGCTTGACGAAGTATAAGTCAGAAATATCATGTCCCTTGTATACGAGGGTCGCTCCTCATGCTACTCAAGTTTAGTCACCGATAAGTTCTTATCATCGTAAGTATATTTGTATCATTGAGAACCGCCAACGGGGTACCCCATGCCCGATGATACGGAAGAATCCCCATATTAAAATGACAAGGCAAGCAGACAACAAGCATCTCAGCATTCTTCTTATTTACCATTGGAATTGGTGCTTTTTTCTCTCTTTCCTCTTTTCATAGTATCTCTTTTTTATTTTCTCTCTTTTTTCAATATAGGACTCTTTTTTTATAAGAAGAATGCTTCATAGATAGCTCATTATGGTTACGCTGCAGGTTTCCACCATGTCAGCATGGATTAGACCAGCGGCCCAGGCGTTTCTCTAACACATATACATAACTCCATGGACTTACAAGCTCCCCTTTCATTTCACACCGACGACATCCATACAAAAGAGCATGATATCAACTACGTACAAGTACCAAGTGCAATGTTGAAAGCGTTCCCTATGAAAGCATGGTTCTGCTAATTCCCGACAAATAAGTGCAAGCATATACAACATAGAAGACACAATGGTTCAAGTTTATTAAGAGCAAGTAAAGTAAAGTGTGCCATCAAGTTCGTGAGAGCTTTAATCACTAGTTTTCTCATAACAAGTTTAATTTGGAAGGTAAACAAAAGCATGAATATACTTGGAATAACATAAGCTAGTAGGTAGGTATGGTGGAATCTCTGAATGTATTTTTGAGGCGTGAATTTTTGTGCTTCTTCCCCAGGTTGTTATCTAACTTTTGTTAGTTCAACACTTTTTGATTTGAGCAACAGAAGGTCTTCGAAAAAATTTGTCTTTACCTGCTGGTCTGTTTTGACAGATTTCTTCCATTTTCTGCATTTGCTTCTTGTTAGTTCCTTCTTGAGTTCTTTTGGGGAATTGAGCTTTTTGAGGAAGTGCTACAGTAGCTATTGTTCTAATGGAAGTTTATTTGGTGTTAGAACTGAACCTTGAGACTTATTTATCTTAAGTGCACTAATGTTGCTAATGAGATTGTGTGAAGTTTTGTATGAAGGAAAAATTTCAGGTGTATGGAAGGAATGAGTAATGAGATGAAGAATGGACTAAAGCTCAAGCTTGGGGATGCCACGCGTGTCACCCCAAGAAATATCCAAGAAGTACAAGCGTCAAATCTTGGGGATGCCCAAGGCATCCCCTTCTTCATCAATAAAAATCCTAGGTTTCTTCCAAACGCTTCATTTTTATTGTTTCATGCACAGTTGTGTTGTTCTTGGAGCGTCTTCTTTTTTGTTTTCGTTGTGGTTTTTGTTTGCTTTGTTTGCTTAGTTTTCTGAATAAATTGGTTGGACCCCCTCTTTCATACATTGGCTTTCAAATAGTTTGGTTTGGCTTGGAAAAGAGTAGGAAAGTTCATGCTTAAGTGGTAAAGAGAGCTTGTTTTTGACTGTGGCCTATGCTTTGTCATGCCATGCTTGATATTGTTTTGGCTTTATGATTAGTATTCTTTGCTGTAGCATGACTTGTTATAAACAATTGAGATTGCTTAATGTGCCTTGGATGAATCATGCGTTGTTTTAGCATATTAAAGCATAGTATAGTGGTATTCTCCTTTGATGCTTTATTTGGGTTGACTTGGCGCATGCACACACCATGTTATGACTATCTCAAGTCACCATAAGCCTTTATGATCCTTTAGTTTTCAACTTGTAGTATCACTTTATGCTTTGATCAATGATGTTTTGTCGCTCTGCATGATTATGGCCATTATTGCTCTCTCGTTTGTCGCTCCCTTGCTATTGCTAGCCTTCACTTACACTGAGTGTTTTACTCATGTTTCCAACTCGCTTAAACCAGATATTGCCAAAGTGTCCACCATACCTACCTATTAGCATCATTTGCTACTTCCGTGCATACTCAATATTCCTTGTTTTCTTCCGAATAAAATGTTTGCTTGTTTTGAGAAAGTTAGTTAGTAAAGCTATCACGAACTTGATGGCACACTTTATTTCCTGCACTTAATAAACCTGAACCATTGTGAACTCTCCATGAAAGTTATATGCTTGCAAATTATAGGCTGGGGATTAGCAGAACCGTGTTGTCACGGGGAACGCTTTCAACACTTGTAAATATATACCCAGTTGATACCTTGCTCTTTTATTTGCGGATGTCGTTGGTGTGAAATAAAAGGGGAGCTTGTAAGTCCATGGAGTTATGTATGTGTGTTAGAGAAACGCCTAGGCCGCTGTTCTAATCCATGCTGACATGGTGGAAACCTACAGCGTAACCATAATGATATCTATGAAGCATTCTTCTCATAAAAAAAAGAGAAAGATAGCTATTGAGAAAAAGAAAAGAAAGAGATTTATGAAAAGAGGAAAGAGAGAAAAAAGCACCATTTTCCCATGGTAAATAAGTAGATTGCTGAGATACTGTGGCGCCCCGTAAAAACCACTACTAGAAAATCGCGTTGTTTTTGTGCATTGCATCATCATGACCGCATGCTCATGTCATCATGCCACATTGCATTTGAGCATTGCCATGTCATCATGCATGTGTTTGTACAAAACTATTTTCGGAAAGCCTGGTTTTGTTTTCTAAACGCCCCGTCTTTATTTCAAATCCAAAACCTGGGTCTCCGGAATATTTTGTTTTGTCTACCAACGGATTTCAAAAGCCCCGTTTTAAATAAATAAAATATTTAAATTATTTTTGGGAGGCAGCCAGCCCGGCCCGAAAGCCCAGCCGGCCACCTCCAGATAAAATCCTACCTACCCCAGAACACCCAACCCTTTTCTACCAAATACCCTACCCCTATTTCCTACCCAGCCCCCTCCACCTCACCCCACCCTACTGCAGCGCGCCACATCACCCTGGCCCAATCCCCCCATCCACTCACCCACTGCCACCTCACCCCAACTCCCTCCACTCCCTTCACACAGCCACCCGCACCGCCACCTACCCCGCATGGGCCCTACCTCCCGGGATGGACAGACGTGCCCCAGGCCACCCACCTGCCGCTGCCTCCTTCTCTCCCCAGCCCTATCCACACTCCCTCTTTTTCCGCGCCCGCACGCTCCCCACCCCGCCCTGGACACGCCAACCACCTGGCCCCACCCTTGTCGGCACGCCCCCCCCACGTCGCACCCTCCCTTCCTTCCCCGCCGCTCCCTCTCTCCTCGCCTGGCCGTGCGCACCGCCAGTCGCCACCACCCCGGTGCCGTCTCCTCCCCGCCTCCCTGAGCTCCGCAGCGCTCGCTGCCTCGCCACCTCGGGTTCCCGCCGCCCCGCGCATGCTCCTCACCGGCGTCTCCCCCTCACCGGCCGCGCTCTCCTTCCCGGCGATGTCCCCGCCACCGAGGTCGCCTCCGTCTACAAGCCCCTCTCGGGCCACCCCCCATTCCTCGCCAGCCGCCCCGCCGACCTTGGCCTACCCCGCACCGTCGCCGTCTCTGCCTCGGCGGTCGCCTCTGTAGTGCCGCCCTCAGCCCCGTGCAGCGTCGTCCGTGCAGGTGCCTCCTCTGCTTGTGCTGCCTCACACCGAGGGCCACATGTTCCTCTATGCATTTTGTTGCTGCCCGCTCCCCTACAAGGTGTTTGGGTTAATGCGCAGACGGGATACGGCCTCTTTGCGCGGTTCTTTTGTTCCGATCCGTTTGGTGTATACATGTTCCCGTGCAGTTGTGTTGTGACCCTGTAAAGACTGTTGCAAGCCTCCTGAAGCCGACAAGTTCGTCACCAAGACCTGCCTCGACAACAGCTACTTCGCGGGTACCGAGCACTGAGACCGCCTCCCCGGACGACGAGCTCTTCTACCTGAACCCGAAGACCACATATGCGACAAGTACTTCTTCCCGGTGATCCGAAGGCCACACCAAGACCCGGATCTAAAGACCGCCAAGATCGCCACAGAACGACAAGCACTTCACCCTGGACGCCAAGTCCGACCCGACCCGCGGACCCGACAAGATCTTCACGACGACAAGATCGACACCGACCAGGGCGAACCCGATGATCCTCCGACGCCAAACCAAGTCCTTCGACCACCTCCATTGTCCGAGAACGTTCCCGCCGAGACCGATCCCCGCCGAACCCTGTCGAACCCCGAACCCCTCGGAGCCCAAGTTCATCGAACCCTAATGTGATTCCCTATACGAAACCCCCATTATTTTTATAATATGACATTATCGACTGTCGCATGTTAAATTGTTCATCGCGCATGCATATCATAATCATGCCGGATCTTCTTCCGTAGTATTAAATATTCCATCCGGTGTTTCTTCTAGTGTTTGCATCTTCGCGGATTAGGCCGATGAGTGGATGCGAGTATCGACAAGTTCTCCGGTTTTGATCCTTCGGTAGTGTTTTCCCAGGCGAGCATCTCTCCCCCTTCTACCTATTTTGCATTTATAGTCTTTATTTCCTCCTGTTGATCTATTGCTATCCGTGTCGCGATGCTTTAGTTTCCATGCACCAGTTATATCCCGTGCAGCCTCTATATTGCCTTAGACACCTCCTATTACCTGTGTTTGGTAGATAGCAGGCCTTGTGAGTCGTAGTTGCTTGCTCAGGTGCGATCTTGTGTTGTCGAGTACCACAGTTGTTGGAATGCTGGCATATGTTTATTGGTGGACATGCTTGTCGGTGGAGTTGATCATGACTTTAAATACAACTATTAAAATGCTAGATATAACTAATGCAGACGCATCGGTGGGCAATAGATGTTATTTGGTTCTTCCACGCTCACTTGTGTCCCGTAGGACCCCGAGTACTTGATACATGTTCCTTGATTATTCGCGCTATCCACATCCGGGAGGCCTTATGGACCCCCTGAGCCAGAGCTTGATTCATTTCTATTTCTTGGGGCCACAAGTAGTTTGGGGCTTTATTACTATTCTGTACCTATGCCATGCTTTACTGGTTTACTTAAGATTGTGCGTGGAGCACCTGTACTGTTTTGGAACGTGGAATGTTTTCACGGTATCGACAAGCCCAGTCACACTTTCGGGTTCCCAGTCGTTTACAGCCATTGACACAAACCCTGGGTCCGTTCCGGAGCCGGCCAACTTCGTTGCGGGTAGCTTAGTGGGGTGGCCCCCTGAAATATTTTATGAATCCTGTGATCACTTTGTCGTGAATGCCTCGTTGGGTTTTGAGTTGGTTTTTCCGAGGTTGATCGAGTGTGTGTTGCTATTTGTGCACCCCTGCAGGGTAAAACTTTCTGACAGCCGTGTCCGCGGTTATGGACGACTTGGAGCACAGTATCTCAATCATAGACAAGCATAACTAAAGTAGTGCTATAAATTTGACTTAATATGTGACTAGTAATCAGATCAAGTATAACGGAATGGATATTAAAAATGCCAACAAATGGTGGATCTGTGGTAATCTGTGTTATACTATACCTGCCTAGTAAGTATTGCAACTCCAATGGAATGTGATAAAAGTGCCGACGACTGCTGGGTTTTGGGATTCCTCAAGACAATTATATCTGACTAGTAAATGTTCCAACTACAACGGATTGGTGATTAAAACTGCCCACTACTTATGTTACCAGGATGACTTATGCTCTATATCTGATTAGTAATTGCTGCAACTATAATGGAATGAGTAAAATTGCCAACCGTGTGAGTTCCTCGGTCCGACTTCCTCGTTTGGTCTCGAGGGGGAAATACTAGGATGGGTATGTTTGGTGTAGTCTCAGGCTGGATCCGAATAGGTCTTTCTTATCCCTCTCTAATAGCCGCCAGGTTCACAAAGTCTCTATAGGTTGTTTAGTGCCACTGCGCTGCCGCTTCAGCCCACCATACCTATGTAGGCGAGAGCCGCCGAATTCTAGCCTCACCGTGTACTGGCCTCAGTACTAACGCTCCTCTTTTTCCTTTGCCCTTTGTCGGCACCCCTTTTGTTTAGCAGGTTTGAGATCGACGTCGTTAGCAGGGTTACCCTTCCGGCTTGGCCTGGGCAGGGTTATGGACGCCATTGGTTATTCTTCAGGGCTCTTAGCCCCTTTGCATCTTGTCCGTAGTCGGACGCTCTATCGTTTTCAAGGTGATTTGGATCTTTGTATTGTATATCTGTATTCTTGACTCATGGAGTCGCTGTTGAATATATATCTGTTATGTGTGTCCCATCGAGGACTGTTGTGTAATGTTATTACTTCGTTTTCCACCCGCACGAAAGTGCATGGTGGGCGTCCTTGAATCGTTTCTATGCGGGTTTGGCGGAAAGGGCTAAAACTTGCATAGGGCCAATTCAAGGGTGTTACAGATACTCATTGTCTGCTTGCCTTGTCATTTTGATATGGGGATTCTTCCGTATCATCGTGCAAGGGGTACCCCCTTGGCGGTTCTCAATGATATGCACATACTTACGATGACAAGAACTTACCAGTAACTAAAGTTGAGTAGCATGAGGAGCGGCCCTCGTACTCAAGGGACTTGGGATTTTCAGTTTATAGTCTGTCAAGCATATAACTCAGATTGGACCTCACTTTCACCTTAACCACATTAAAGATGCTTATGATAGGGGCAATGAGAGCTCAAAGCTAATGAGTACCTTACTTTCAGCATTTGGAAGCCTTTCAAACTATTCAAAACCTTTTCATTTCCTTGTTGAGTCTCCACACATTCTATGAACACTTTCTTGAGAGCATAGTGGCCATTCTTAGTTCTATGTGCATTGTCCCAAGACTTGTTGATTGATGCATACCTTGACATTGCTTCTTTTAAACTATTTGTATCTAGTGAATCTTGTGAACTTTGAAGGTGTCCTATGCATTTATGTTTGCTACTCTTTGAGGGACAAGCTGAATGCCACTATGCTATGTTTTCTTTATGTGAAACAAACAAACGTCTTGCAAAGCATTGTTATTCATGAATCTTTTGTTTGTGCCTTTTTCATGTTGCATCATAGTTTCTTTGTCTTATGGCTAGAACTTTGTCTTTCATGTTATGATTGAAGTACTTTGATCCCAGCTTTGAATGTTTACAAATACTTTGGTCAAGTCTTTGATGGTGCATGTCACCTCAAAAATTATTCTTTCTTTTTATCACTTACCTACTCGAGGACGAGGAGGAGTTAAGCTTGGGGATGTTGATACATTGCAAATGTATCTATAATTTTTGATGCCCCATGCTTGGTTTTGTCCACTTTCTTGTGTTTTGTCCACACTTTGGAGAACTTTTCATATGATTTCTTGGACTAACCTATTAACAAGAGCCACAGTGCCAGCTGCCTGTTTTCTGCTGTTTTTGGTTCCAGGAAGTCAGAAAATGAATATTCTCGGAATTGGACGGGACACAATCCAAAGACCCCCATTTTTCTAGAAGACTCACGGAGCTAGAATACGAGACGGAGGAGGGCCAGGGGCTGGCCACCCCCCCCCCCCCCCAGGCGCGGGCTAGGCCTGGCCGTGCCAGGGCCTGGTGTGGTGGCCCCAGGCACCCCCTCGGTCTCCCTCTTCGCCTATAAGAAGCCTTCTGACCTAAAAACTTTGAGGGGTTCGACGTTTTTCCAGAAGGAGTTCCACTCCGCCGCCACCCCTAGATTCCACAAAACAGCACCAGAAACTCCGTTCTGGCACCCTGCCGGGACGGGGAATTGGAGGAGATCATCGCCATCATCATCACCATCGCTTCTCCATCGACCATCCATGTTTCCCCCATCTATGAGTGAGTAATCCCCCGCTGTAGGCTATGGGGATGGTAGGGATTGGATGAGATCGTTCATGTAATGGCATCAGATTGTTAGGGCATGGTGCCTAGTATCTTTTATTAGTGCTTTATGACTTTGTTGCGACTTGTTGTGCTTAATGCTTGTCACTAGGGCCCGAGTACCATGATTTTAGATCTGAACTTATTATTGATTCATTATGATAGTATTGTTTCTGGTCTTATCTACAAGTTGTATACACACGTCATTGTCCGGAACCTATGGCCCCGAAGTGACAGAAATCGGGATAACCGGAAGGGAAAGGCTTTGATGTGAGGATCACATGTGTTCATGGAGTGTTAATTCTTTGCTCCGGTGCTTTATTAAAAGGAGCACCTTAATTGCCAGTAGTTCCCTAGAGGCCCCGCTGCAAATGGGCTGGCAGGACAAAAGATGTTGTGCAAGTTCTCATTGCGAGCACGTATGACTATATATGAAACACATGCCTAGGATTGTCTAGTACTTGGGTGCTTTATCTTATTTATCTGCAATTGCCCTATATTCTGATTGCTATGTGAATTGTCTTGTCCATGCAATGCCCGTCCATCCATCCCTATGCCTACCGCACTCGAATCCCACTGTTTACTGCTTTTGTTACTACTGTCTTTGTTTTGCTGCTACTGTTACTTTACTATTCCTACTACAAAACTATTGCTACTGATAAACTGTGTGAGCAAGATTGTTTCTAGGTGCAGCTGAATTGACAACTCAGTTGTTAAGGCTGATAAGTATTCTTTGGCTCCCCTTGTGTCGAATCAATAAATTGGGTTTCACTTCCCTCGAAAATACTGCGATACACCCCCTATACTTGTGGGTCATCAACCTGCACAACACAACCACAGAACTTTGTCCCCAACTTGCGATGAGGTTGTCAATATCACTGTGTTTTGCAGAAAACAATTTATTAAACGTATCGAATGGAAAGAAGTAAAAATTTGCAGAAAGTAAACACAAAGCAGTAAAAGATTATAGATTGTATGTAAAGAAAAGGGCCGGGATCCATAGTCCACTAGAGGTGGCTCTCCTTAAGATAGATAACATGTTGGGTGAACAAATTACAGCGGGGCCATTGACAAACACCGAGAAAGCAATACATGCATACACTAATCATCTGGACTCCTTTGTGACTTGATTGGGCATTACAACATAATACATAGACCGCCATCCAACTGCATCTATGACTAATAATCCACCTTCAGGTTATCATCCGAACCCCCTCCAGTATTAAGTTGCAAGCAACATACTATTGCTTTACGAACTGTGTGTAAAGTAAACAATACGATTTTTGATGAACAAAGGATTGTTGTTTTCTCCCTAGTAGCAACAGCACATCTAGTACCTTAGAGATTTCTGTCACTTCCCCAGATTACCAGAGGCATGAACCCACTATCGAGCATAAATACTAACTCTTGGAGTTGCTAGCATCTACTTGGCCAAGATAGCTACTAACAACAGAAAGCATGCAAGATCACAAATAACAAAGACATGATAGAATCAATAATCAATCTGAAATAGCATCTCAATATCCATCGGATCCCCACAAACACAACATGCAGAATTACAAATAGATGATCTTGATCATGAACGGAGCTCACAAGATCTAGACATGAAAGCACAAAGGAGGAGAACCAGCCATCTAGCTACTACATGGATCCGTAGTCCAAGGATGAACTACTCACGCATCACACCGGAGGCTTGCATGGTGATGAAGAAGTCCTCCAGGGTGAATTCCCCTCTCCGGGAGGGTGCCGGGAAGAGCTTCAGATCCCTCCCGATCTAGGGATGGATATGACGGCGGCTACAGACTCTTTCGTGGATTTTTGATCGGGTCCTTAGGTTTTATGTCCCGAGGGCATCTTATAGTCGAAAGGGGAGGCCGAGGGGGTGCCTGGGCTAGCCACACCATCCCCTGGCACGGGCCAGGCTTGGCCGCATGGCCAGGTGGTGTGGCCGCCCTCTAGCCCCTCTCCGTCTCGTATTCTGGCACTTGATGACTTCCGGAAAAATAGGCACTTTGGCTTTTGTCCCGTCCAATTCCGAGAATATTCATTTTCTGACTTTCCTGGAACCAAAAACAGCAGAAATAAGGCAGCTGGCACTGTGGCTCTTGTTAATAGGTTAGTACAAGAAATCATATGAAAAGTACTCCAAAGTTAGAACAAAACACAAGAAAGTGGATAAAACCAAGCATGGAACATAAAAAAATTATAGATACATTTGCAATGTATCAAGGACCATCGTGATCCGTTGAAATGACACCATATGAGTTAGGTTTGGGATAAAACCCGAGTTGTCTTTTCTTAAATTTTGGTATGATATGCATAAGTAAAATGTTTACAACCAAAGTTGGATAAGCACGTCTTTGTAGGTTATCCCAAAGAATTTTTTGGGTATTCCTCCATAACACTAAGGACAAAAGAGTTTGTCGCTTGGAATGTGAAGTTTATTGAGAAGGAATTTTTCGTGAAAAGTTAAGTGGGAGGACAGTAGCACTTTTATAAGATTGTTGAACCTTAGCTATATGTGCTAAATAGTGCAGCGCTGGAAAGTGTCCCGGTGGCGGCCACAATGCTCATGGCTCCCGTGAGTACAAAGGTTGCGATCTTGGAGATTAGAGTTCCTATTTGAACCGTATGCGTCGGGTAAGAATCAAATAGTGAGATTTGATAAACAAGTCGTTATTGTTGTCACAATGATGAACCTACTACATGCAAAAAAGCGATGATGGGCCCTGACTCCATAAAATAACTAGAAGTCATAAAATCCATGATAGTGTCCATACACGAGAAATCAAGTTTCTAAACATGGAAGACCCTCCGAAAAGGCGTGAAGCCTATCGGTCGTATTTGGATCTATAAAGAAATAGACATGGATGTTTAACATCTATGAAATAGTCGACATGTCGGAAAGAAGTTTACGACAATGTTCAGGGAGTTGACTATGAAAAGATTTGATCTTTCATAGCGATATTTAGTCTTGACGGATTAATGTAGCAACCACTAAATATAATTTGGTATATGATAGTTGAACAAACAAAACAATGTTCTTCTAATAGAATGGTTACCTAGGACGTGCACATGACACGGTCTGAAGGGTTTTGTTAATTCAAAGGATGCTAAAAGGGCATGCAAACTTCAATGGTTAAAGTGAGTATAGCGGAGTTGGAATCTTCACCATGATGAAAATGTTAAAAGAGTTTAATTTTATCAGAGACAATGAAGATGCTTGCATTTGCAATAAATTAAGTGGGAGCGCTAAGACATATTTCTAATACATTATGTAGAAGACATGGTGTTGGTTGGAAAATGATGTATCTTTTATTGACCAAGTTAAGAATTTTATTAAAATAGGATTTCGATGAAAGACTTGGGCAAAACCGGAATATTTGGCATCAATGTCTATATGGATAGATTGAGGTGCTATGGTTATGGAAGACGTACATCTATGAGATATTGAATGAGTTCAATATGGAAACGACAAGAAAGGTTATTCCCGCATGGAAAGGGTTGAATCAAGATTCAAGTGTATCGACACTTGGTGAGTGAAATCACATGAATATTTTGATCAATAAAGTATACCATGATATGTACATATCCAGATATGTCCTATGCTCTAAATATTATGAGCACATACCAGAATGATTCATAAGATGTTCATTGGATGATAGTAAAGATATTCTTATGAGCTTTGGAAGAAAAAAGAATATATCATGTATAAGTGACAAATAGTTAAAGGTAGTTTATTGTAAAGTGTTACATTGATACTAGTTTTGTCACAAGATACAAATTAAATTTATCTCAATTTAGACTATGGGTGGCACAATGTAATGGAAAGGATGTTTCATGATGGATTTGGATGAGTTCCAAAGTTGAGACATTGTGACGGATACAACAACAAAAAGGCTAAGTATATGACTGCTATAGTAGCATCAAAGGAGGGCTTTTGTGTTAAATAGTTTGTTATCAAACTAGGTGTAGTTCAAAGTGGGCTAATACTATGAAGATATATTGTATGACAATAATATCAACATATTTTAACCCAAACGATCTAAAGGTCTCACCAAAGGACCAAATTTATACAATGCCATCTCATTTGAGAATGAATAATGCGTAGAGATGCAAAGACATGCAAATACACACGGACCTGAAACTATCAGATCCAGAGATTATGTTAACCACTAGCAAATGCGTATATGCAACACCAGAAAGCCATAGGTGTTCAATATGCAAAGTTTTTCAAACTAGATTATTGACTCTAGTGCAAGTGGGAGACTTAAGGGAATATGCCTGAGAGGTAATAATAAAGTGGTTATTATCTTATTCCTTGTTTATGATAAATGTTTATTTTGCATGCTATAATTGTATTAATACAGAAATGTTAATACATGTGTGTTTAATAAATAAATATGAAGTTCCTAGTTATGCCTCTCTTATAAACTAGCTCGTTGATTGACAAGATGATTAAGGTTTCCTGATCATGGACATTGGATGTTATTAATAACAAGGTCACAACATTTGTGAAATGATGTGATGAACATTTATCCGAAGTATAGCATTACGATCAAAGTCATTATGTTTATATTGCTATAACATCATACGAAGTAATCCTAGTCCTTAGACCATGAGATCATGTTAATCACTAACACCAGAAGGGTATCTTGATAACATCAAACATCACACCGTAAAAGGGTGACTATAAAGGTGGGTTCAGTGCTACAAACGTGTTATGTAGAGGCTCATGGATCAAGAGTGGGATTTGTCCATCCCGATGACGGATAGATATACTCTGGACCCTCTCGGTGATATCACATTGGTTAGCTTGCAAGCAAGTGATGAGATCACTAGAATGTTATATCACGGGAACGAGAAAAGAGTGCATGTCAGCAACGAGATTAAACTAGGTATGGAGATACCGATGATCGAATCTCGAACATGTAATATATAGCGAGACAAAGGGATTTAGTTAATAGCGTTAAAGGTTCTCACGATCACAGAAGTCATCGTTGAATGTGTAAGAGTCAGTATGGATCTCTAGGTCCCGCTTCTGATTATTGATCTGAGTGGGGTCTCGATCATGTCTACATTATTCGCGAATCGTAGGATGACACACTTAAGGGTTGCCAAACACCATTTGGAGCAAATATGTTCTAGACGAAAGAATTGCAAAGCGCTAGAATTATTTCAATGGACATCGAAATTGTTTCGGGTGAAATTGCTGAAATTGGTTCTGCATGTAATATTAAAATGTTGCAGGGGTTTTATGTGAATGTTTGTTAATTAAAGTAATTAACAAAATTCTGAATAAAATTAATAAAAGAGTTTTATTAAATGAGAGAACATTAAATTTGGAGAAATTTAATGTATTTAAAGTGGAGACTTTAATAGAGAATGTGAAGGGGCATATTTATGTGGAGAGGGTTATCACCACATGAATGAGGGAGGTGAAGGGGCACCCTCCATGGGCGCCGGCCATGGGGAGGGGTTGCCCCCTCCTCCTATAAAAGGCCCCCCTCTCCTCACTTCTCATACACACCTCCTTATGAAAGATCTCTCTCCCCCTCTAGTATTATTCCCCATGGTCTCGGATTAGCGAGATACATGTTCCTGGTGGCTTTTTGTCTAGAAAGAGTTGCTGCTTTCGCTGCATCGCTGGAGCGAGGAGGTGGAGGTCGTTCGGTGGCCTGAACGTATATGCGATCACGGATGCACCGCTGCTTTGCGGTGCTGGACTTGGTGCTGGACCGGCTGGACTCACTGGACTTCATCACGATCTTTAGATCGGCAAGTGTTCGACTACATCATCCACGAGTTTCATCTTGTTAACAAAGCTTTGTCGATATACGAGGGTATGTTCTCTATAGATGTATATCCACCCGTTGCTTGTATCTAGTAGATAGATCTTGGCGTATAATAGTTCCCATCATAGGATTTTTTTTTGTTTTCTATGCTGAGAACCCAACAATATTGCATAAAGAAAAATAAATACATATAATTTATTCACTAGCACATGCGAACTCACGGGTTGACGACATGTTTCATTTAATTTAGAAATCAGAATAGTTATTTCTCATCTAGCCGAGAATTAACTTAGTGCTCAATCAAGTCCTACATCATCAGATTCACATTGAGATCCGTGCACCTATTAATGGCAAGTTGGATTGCAACTGGGATTTTTAGTTACGAGTAGGGTTGCAACTGAGAAAAAGTGCCTCGACTATTAGATTTGCTTTGGTGATTCGTGTTAGTCATGAGTTGCAACTGAGAAAAATGCCCACAACCATTAGATTGCTTTCGTGATTCGTGTTATCATGATGAGTAGTAACATAAGTTGCAACTAATACTCGATAATGTCACCTGGGAATCAGGTTAATTAGAAGAAAACCAATTAACCTGATTAACTTGATTCCGAGGTGAAGTGAAGGGATAAGGCACGTGTTGAACGATGAACACATTTACATGAAAGAAACCAATTCACATTCTTATCGGAAACTCTGCTTTGGTGCTATTTTTAACAAAAAAATCTAGGACGTGAAAAGGATGGCCGATAAAATTTTCGAAGAGAAACCCAAATAGTTTGAAATGCAAATAGTTCACTAGTTCGATCCACTTGACTGTTTATTTTTCGTTGCGCCTCCCCATTTTTGTCATCGGGGATATTTGGTGGTACACATAGGAGAGACCGGGTGTTATCCTTGTTTTTAAAAAAAAAGCACTGCTGATGAGAATAAGGAAACCAGAAGAGTTAAAAGTCAGCTAATCAAATTAAAACTCGGAAGCACACTAGACGTAGAGTTTGGTTGAGACTGCTGTGGATGGATGGGCGTCCAACTTTTACCCATTCATTTCTCATGAAAAAAAAACCTTTTTCCCATTCATGGATCATTATCCTACCGGGTTTCTCCAGCTAGTTGCATGCACATTATCCTCTATCTTGGATGTCTACATAGCACCGATGACAGAATCACATACACTAGTAGTTGATGACTGCACACCACATCTACTTGAGGGGCTCAGACGGCGATCTCAACCTCCTCATTGCGCACGAATTACCGTAGTTGTTATGAAATTGCCGGCTAATTCGGTCTTCAGTTTTAGAGGACCGAATCGACAACTAAACCAATAGAACCAAACGCCCAACCATAACTCTACGGATGGAAAGAAATGTCATGACTACTGACACTACCGCGAGTTAGAGGTAGCCTGCTTAGAAGGAGAAAATCCCTACACTGTGAATGCTCTAATTCAGCTTTCTTCTAATATATCATCCGTAACTTGTTTTTACTTTTTAGTAGTATGCAACTTGTGCGGGACTCGATCGATGTCTACATTGGAACTACTAAACCTAAGCCTTGCCATGCTTTTAAATACACGGAGTAACTAATACACTTGTTTCAAATGCATGATGCATGCATGCTTAGTAGATGAGTGTAATCTCCTATTGACATAGAAGAGAGAGAAGATCGTTCGTTCGTCGTACGTGATCATGGGATAAATCTCACTACAGGAAACACGCCTAGTGCCGATGGCCAGCCCCGTCGGCCTAGGAAGACACGTGCCGCCCCTGCAGCTCCTGCGAGTACCTTATGCCGATGGCCACACCGTCGGCCCAGCTGGACTAGCTGGACCACGTCAGTGTCTATGCCGACGGCTAAACCGTCGGCCCAACTGTGCTCGTTGGGCCGCGTCAGTGCCTACGCCGACGGCATTGCCGTCGGCCCAGGTCGTCGTCGTGCCATATGGCCATCCCTACGCCGATGGCAAAGCCATTGGCGTAGAGGTTGCCTACTTTTGTTTGTTTAATTCTGTTTTGGTTTATTTCCTGCATATATAAAATTCCCACAACCCAGATTCCAGACACAACATTCAACACATACACATAAAGGCAAACATAAGATCATCATCATCAAAATATCATATGTACATCATAGGTAGATCATCCACGTAGGTAGTATCAATACAAAATTAATAAGTTCCCCACAAATCCGGAGAGCTAGAGAGACCCATGTCTCCCCACGTGAAGTCAAGCGTAGGATGACGTGGAGTAGCCGCCGACTAACTAGCACCGGAAGAAGGAGGAGTAGCATCGCCACGACCGGTAGAAGGAGAAGCATCACCATCAGGAGTAGAACCACCACCACCGGAAGCACCAGGAGAACCATGGCCGGTATGAACCTTGTCATCGTGCGCGAGAAAGTTGGCGAGGCGGCTGCTCGACCAAAGGGTACTATGGTGGAGCATCCTGCTCCCTACACGTTTGAGCCAGAGTTAGCAACCATCAAGACATAGTTGCACGGTAACGACAAAGTTGGCAAATAACTTACTCGAGTTCCTGAGTAGAAGGTCAAAGCGAATTCGTCCTTCAATGGGAAGATTGGCTGCAACCCCGGCCTAGCTGGCCGTGGCGGTAGCATATCCCGCTCTCCAGTGGCATAAAACTTCTCGTTAGCCTGCAAGAAAGTTTAGGTGTCAAGCGTTACAAAAATAAATGTTTAAACTAGGAAAAGCGGGACTTGTCATCTTTTGCAAAAATAAAGGTTGAAACTTACAACATCTCGACACTCTGCCCACTCCTCGTAGGCATCTCGGGCCCGACCATAACTCTACGGATGGAAAGAAAGGTCATGACTCCTGACGCTACCGCGAGTTGGAGGTAGCCTGCTTAGAAGGAGAAAATCCCTACACTAAGGATGCTCTAATTCAGCTTTCTTCTAATATATCATTTGGTAACTTGTTTTAACTTTTTAGTAGTATGCAACTTATGCGGAACTCGATCGATGTCTACATTTGGAACTAATAAACCTTGAGCCAGGCCATGCTTTTAAATACACGGAGTAACTGATACACTTGTTTCAAATGCATGATGCATGCATGCTTAGGAGATGAGCGTAATCTCCTGTTGACATAGAAGAGAGAGAAGATCGTTCGTTGTACGTGATCATGGGATAAATCTTGAGGGGCCGTTTGTTGTACAAAATCATGGAAGTGAAGGTACAAAGCACGAATTGAATGAACATATTTGCATGAAAGAAACAGTTGATTCACATTCTCACTGGAAACTCTGTTTTCATCCTGCTTCTTAACTAATTTTTTGCTAGGACATGAAAAGGATGACCAACAAAACTTTAGAAGAGAAGCCCAAATAGTTGGAATTGCAAGTAGTTCACCAATTCAATCCACTGGACAGTTTATATCTCATTGGACCTACATCTATTGTTATCGGTGATTTGTTATAGGTGACAGGTTGTGGTAATAGACGGTGGCTTCATTTTTTTCTTTTCTTTTTCTTGGCAAAATTCCACTGATCTATTAAAAATCATCAACACCAGTATAAATAGGCCTAAAAGTAAAAAAAAAATACAAATAAGTCTTTGAACCACCTAGCGACGACTACAATCATTAGCGTGATCCAAAGGCGCGCCGCTATCCTCGCCACTCCATCACCGGAGCCGGGCAAAACTTGTCGTAGTAGAGCTTGTTGTAACAGACAGACGGGAAGTCATCGAGCTATGGTCACGAAGGACCAGCACACCAGAGCAGCAACCATCAGCATTGATGACAACCGACTGGTCTTAAAACACACAACGGAATACGAAAACGGATTGGATCTCGCGAGATCCGCCGGACACACGACTGCACACACCCTCCGTTGATGTTAGATGCACAACCGATTTTATTTGATATTGATGCTTGCATTGTTTAAAGTTAGCATTTGTATTGTTGTGTGCATCAGTCGATGGCTGGATGTTATTCCTCCTCAGTTAGAAGTCATTGGTTTGGGTCCTCTTCTCTCACGCAAAATTCAACTAATGAATTCAAAAATCGGAAGCATACTAGAAATACATATTTTGTACGCATGGGCGTTCCACCTTTTCCCTTTTATGCTACTTATTCTGTATGCAGCAAAAGAAATACGGAGTACATATGATTTATTCACCAGCACGTGCGAACATGCCGGTTGCCGACTAGCCTCATTCAATTTAGATACTGCAAAGTCTTGAAACGGCGAAGATGGTAGTAGTAGCAGAGACATTATTCTTGGATGCATGGACGCATGGTTTACTGGCTCCCAACAAGAGCCATGATGAAGGTCTTGTAGTCGCCGGAGGTCTCCTTGGCGACGGCCTGCTCCAAGGCGACCGACGCCCTCTTCTGGAACTCCTCCTTGATGTCCCTCAGGTCCTTCTCGGCGTGCATCACCACCACCCGGCTCAGGCTCTCCTCGTCGGTGCCCGAGCTGCGCATCGCGTTCCTCAGGACCTTGACGAGGTACTTGTTCGTGTCGGCGATGCACCTCGTCGCGATCCGCAGCGCGCGCGTGTAGCCCGTGGGATCCGAGTCGTGGAGCAAGGCCTACCCGAATCATGGTGGTGGTGAAATGAGCCAACTTCTGAAGAAATGTAACTGAATATATATTGGGTGGTGACCTGACCTTGGTGACGGTGGTGCCGTGCTCGTCTCTGAAGCAGTTGAACGTGGCGACGAGCTGGGCCTTGCTTCGGGTGCCCAGGATCCTGGTGAGCTCCCCGTGATCCATCGTGCCGCCGTCCCTCACGGCCTCGTGGATGGTCTTCGCCTCCGACTTCGCTAGCCCGCCGTCCACCTCGTCGCCGTCGTACCTGTACGTGCTCACCAGAGCAAGCAAGAGCTGAAACGCGACAGAAATAGAAAAGGCTTCTGCAGTTTAGTTCGTGGAAAAAGATTTGCGTGATAGATGATGAAAATGATACTCCATTTTCGTTTGATATATAATCATCGATCATACGTCGCGGAGGTTTCCTGTGGCGCCAGCGGCCACGTCTTCTTCCAGCGACCGCCTGTAGAGGCCATGGTAGGCCCGCTTCACCTGGAGGAGCTCTGAGGGCGAGTTGGCGCAGGCGAGCTCCACGATGACGGGGTACTCCTCGTCGACGCATTTCGTGGCGGCGTTGGCGATCGCGGCCTGCCTCTCCACGGGGTCCAGGATCCAGTAGCTCATCGCTGTCTGTAACCATCAGAGACCATTAGCTTGTTCATCATCATTCAGAAAAGAGAAACGAAGAGCCCACTGACCGAACCCATCTGAATATCAGTCACGAAATGTTCCGTCACCTGAAGATCGCCGGACAGTTCTGACTGGAGCCGCTGGACGAGGCTCTCGTTGTACTTCTCCTCGTAGGCCAGCCGGATGAGCTTCCTCTGGGCCGCGTCGCGGTGAGCTAGGATGTAGATGACCGCCTGCTCGTCGGTGCCCCATCCTGAATCACAAAAAAATTATATGTCCCAAGAGACGAATGCAATTATGCAAAGGGAAAAGGAGTTCTTTTCTGAAGAGTGTAGTATATAACCTTGGAAGGCCTTCATGAGTGCCTCAGCATCTTCAACCGGAGAAGGGACAACCTGAGGAACTGTAACCGTTGCCATCCTGTCCTGCAAAATCTGCTTTCACCAGCACACAGACTCCGCTGGCATTTATATAGACGTGATCTATGAAACAGCCAAAATACTAATGACCACAAAAAACGTGGATGAAACCGGAGGTTAATTAATAACCATGTAAGTAAGGCTGCACTCCTACGTTAATTACAACTATAGCTGGTCATTACGTACGGCCTAAAGAAAAAATTCAAAAAGGAGCAATTAATTCCCACATACAGAGTTGTTGTTGCTAAAATAAATGTAACGAAACATTGCAAATGAAGCCAGTGTTCAAGGTCAGGCTTTACATTTTAGTAACAAGGACATGCGAATTGGGGATTCTAGCAGAGAAGGCAGAGGAAACTGCAAACTCAAACAAATCGTACTCTCCACGCTTTATTTATTTGGTTTTCCAGTGTGAGCATTGCCAAGTGCATCAGCATATGGAAGAGATGAATATATATAGACTATACTTTCAGATAAGCCTACATGGTGTTGAAACTGAGGCCGAATTGAGACGAGAAATCTGCATCACAGAATCATCATATACTTCAGTAAATCGAATCAGATACCTCTAACTTCAGTCTAACAGCACGTCACCGTGTGGCTTTCCACAAGTGAGAGGTTTACTCCGACGTGCTGTTAGCCAGATAAACCTCCGGATTTCCTGCTGGGTCTCTTGATGATATAGCGCTCTTCGATTGCACACAGAATCGTCCTTACTGTAAATAAAGACTGCAACCATCCCAAACCGGCAATCAACTTCATTACCTCACGTACAACCACCAATTCAGTTCTCTTCTAATATCGCACTGGTAATTTGCTTCTACTACTAGTAAGCAACTCGTGGGAGAATTTGGATCACTAGCTAGCTAGCTATCTGCATCTGCAGCTTGTGTTCATGACTTCATGTGCTTTCTTTGTCTCAGCTTAGATCGACGCCAAGCCAATCCATGCTATTAAATAAGCATGGGAACTTCTGCGACCGGCTCAAAATGGATGATGCATAATCTCAGACGTGAAAAAAAATCAGTCGCCAGAACATGGTGAAAATGCTTGAGGGTCATTAGTTCATACAGACTAAAAAATCATGGGAAAGTTGCAAGTAAAGAACAAGGCAAGTACATACAATAGACACTTAGCATGAAAGACAACGTTTCTCAACTCTTCACCTCAATTTCGTTGATGTAGCGCAGAGTTGATGAGGAGAGAGAATGAAACCATCTCCTGTCGAGATGTTTCATCCGTCCTTCTCTCTCCATCTATATATATACTTCCTCCGTTCCAAAATATAAGACGTTTTAGTTTTGTGCAATACGTGTATCTAGACACTTTTTAGTGTATAGGTTCACTCCGAATCTCTACGAACCTATACACTAAAAGATGTCTAGATACATTCGATTCACAAAGTTAAAACGGAGGGAGTATATGAAAGGTTGCTTGCCTTGCCTTAAGTCAAACATGTTCAATTCGTATGTATCAAGTTTGTAGAAAAAAATATCAACATGTACGATACCTAGGGATGCAGGGTTGGGTTCTGAGAGGCCCACAAATATTGGGTTGGTACAAAATCGACTAGACGCACCAAACCCAGCAAAGCAAACTATGAAAGAGTCAGATGCTGCAAAGCTTGAGGCAGGCTTTAGCAGGCCGCCGCTTGCATCCCTAACAATACCCAATAAATATATTATAAAAATATATTTTATGATAAATTTAGCCGTATTGATTTGATATTATAGATGTTGGTCTTATTAAACTGTCAAGACAGTCAAACTTACAGAGGTTTGGCAGAGAAGAGTAAATGATCTTGCTGGATGTATTTTGACCGCCGGGATTCTTGCTCTGGCCGTAAGTTTCCTTTATGATCATAGCAGAATTTCTTTTATTTTGACCGCACGGCCCCATTCCGTGCCCCGAGCAACAGGTCTTTTTCTTTTCTTTTCGATTGATCACTTCACAACAGAGCGTGAAGTATTTTCATGGCATGAAAGGCCCTGTACGATTTTTTATCATTTTTATTAACATGGCGCATGCTTGGTCAAACAAGCAAACTTAGTTTACCAGAACTGGATTAATGGTGGTACGTCACAGATTAAAATTGGTTTTGAATTGTGGGGATGTAAGAACCCAGGGTTCATTTTGCAGACAAGCTTGTAGTATAACCTTGGAAGGCCTTCATGAGTGCCTCAGCATCTTCAACCGGAGAAGGCACGACCTGAGGAACTGTAATGGTTGCCATCGCTCACGTTCCTGTCCTGCAAAATCTGCTTTGACCAGCACACAGACTCGGTTGGCATTTATATAGAGGTGATCTCTGAAAACAGCATACATGCTATAGTGAGCATAAAGACCAGACCGAATGGTTATTCAGCGCTTTTTTCGAAAAGGAGGTGTTATCCCGGTCTTTGCATCAAAAGATGCACACAGCCTGCTTTATTTATTATTTAACGAAACCTTACAAAAAGAATACAAAGATTAATCGAAGCCACCTCTCTAAAAACAACTTGATGAAGGGGTGGCCATGTCAGAACACTCTAACCGCACACCAACACATCATCAACATACCAGAGGTCCCGAAACCGCCCCACGGCGGGTCAGGAGCATAAACCGGTCCAGCTGATCCGTTGCGCACACCATCGTGCACGCTCAATCATCTACTGCCGTCGTCTTCCACCAACTCATCTTCAGGAGAGATCAATGCAATGACCTTGCGAGGCCTGCCATCGACGCGCCATGACGCCAGACGGCACCACCGCCCTGCGCACATCCATCAACAAGCACGTGTGAACGCCACTGAGACCTCTTGGCGCCATGCCTCTGAGTCTCGCCAACTGACGCAGCTAGAGACCTCCAGAAGATCTGTCGTCCGTAGCACCTACCGCACTAGGCATGACTGAACGTAGCACCTGGCGGATAGGCATGACTTGACATCTCCACTAGAGTCCCCATGCAAGATGAAGCTGCACCACCACCAGCCTCTGCCATTCATCGCTGCTCCACAAGCAAAGCTCCCAAGAGAGAATACGACACCAAAGCGCCGCCATCGCCTGATTCGGAGAACCAGATTAGGTTTCCCCCGGAGCAGCAGGAGTGGCCTGACCTCCAGCCGACATCTATTCCAAAAACAATGCCCTCGAGAGGGGAATCGACGCCAAGCGCCGCCATCATCCGACCCGGGAGACCCAGATCTGAGATTTCCCCCGGAACAGCTCGGGTGAAGTGACGACACCAGCGAAGACAATGCCTCCAACAAGGTAGCGACGCCGAGTGACGTCGCCATCGTCCGCCAAGACCATAGTCAAGGCTCAGTTTTCACCGGCTGCCATGTCACCTCCAAACTCGACGCCGTCTAGATATTCACCATCGGAGATCGGTGTGAGATCCCGAGATCCTCCACACCAGGTCCTAACGTGGCCGACCACCTCCAGTTGAGGGAGTCGCCATAGCCATGCCCGGGGCCGCTGCCCCGACGCTCAGATGACGCGTTGGCGCCGCTGCCTTCGTCGCCGATGCAGGTCACCACCGCCACCGTGACCTCAAGCCGACATCACCACGTGCCACCATGGATCAGAGGTGAAGAGGACGCCGCCTCCCATCCCTGGCTGCATCTAGCAGGCACCCCGCCACGCAGCCTTTGGCCGGCGACGCCTCTGGCGGCAGCGGAGGAGGGAGTGGTGTGGGGGGAGGGGCTCGAGGTGAAGGGTTACGGGTAGGCTACACTAGCGTAAAATCAAAAATTTCTACCGCGTCAACCAGGAATACTATTGTCATAGATCACGGGATTACCGCTAGACGCGCAGGTGCGGAACTCGATGAAGCACGTTGCGGCAGTGTAGATGTTCTACGTCTCCTCCTCGTCCTCGTCCCACGAGCAGCTCCCCTTTGCGCGGCTCGTCCAAGTGCTACAGATGCAGCACCTCCGAGGTATCCACACGTCCGGAGTGGAAGTCGTCACACGCCAGACTGCTAGGTCTGCGCGTGCAACACAGGCGGAAGAGGAGTGGCGGCTGGGTGGAATGCTCTCACCTTTTCAGCTCGCCTTACTCCCTCTTATATAGGCATCCCTGGTGGGCTTCTACATTAGCAGCCCATTAGCAGCCTAAGCCTGGTCTAATTCGGATCCAATCCTCATTAGGCTTCCAGCCCCTAAAGTGTGTGACCCTATAGGTTCATACACGTATAGACATGACGCGAGTACACTTACTCCGTCAATAGTTGGTAGCGGCCTCTAGCAAGACGTGCCAACTCCTAAACGCATATAAAGATCATTCGGACGAACCATCACAAGGTTGAGTACATGTCTTTCCCTTTGCCTCACGATATTTGGTCTAGCTCTAAGCTGACCTCTCTTTCTCGATACTGTGATTCAGAATCCCTTTACTAGGTTAACTCTTAACCATATGTAGCACGGCCATGCATTTCTGGATCCGATCACTCGAGGGGCCCAGAGATATCTCTCTCAAGTAGAGAGGGGCAAATCCCATCTTGATTGACCGATGCCTTGCAGCATGTATCAGGACAAACCCGAAAGCTACCTTTATAACTACCCAGTTACGGAGTAGTGTTTGATAGCCCCAAAGTAGGTCGATCCACATCTCAAGTACATGCGACAATCTCAGGTCTAAGGACAAAACGTACACGATGTGTAGAGAGAGCTGCAAGTATTATTGCTAGTCTCATGTTGGGTCAGTCCAACCCCATGTTCATAACATGTGTCCACATCATTGGTTTGACATCTCCATGTCAATGACTTGCGAAACATAGTCATTAACCAATCGATGTGCTAGTCTAATATTCACGTGTGTCCTCGCATGAACTCCGACTAGGGACAATTATTAGATAACCATACAAGTAAAGAGTTTCACAAACAATTCACATAATTGCCAATCAATACAAGTTGCCTGGTATATGGATATTCAAGGAACATTATAATAACTCATGGATACACATGAAATACAATCATCTCTATGATTGCCTCTAGGGCATATTTCCTTCAGTCTCCCACTTGCACTAGAGTCAATCTAGAGAGTATCTAATACCTATTGCTCTTGTGTGCGCTTCATGCGCAGGCTGCGGGAGTGGCTTAGTCAAGGGATCAGCAACATTTGAGTCCGTATGTATTTTGCATAACATGACACTACCTTCATCAATGAACTCACGAATCAGATGGTAGCGCATGCGAATATGTTTGTTCTTCTGGTGCTGTCTAGGTTCTTTGGCTTGTGCAATAGCACCATTGTTGTCACAATAAACGTCCAAGGGATTGGACGAGCCCTGAACCACACCAAGAGCGATCAGGAAATTCCTAATCCAAACAGCTTCCTTTGCAGCCTCCGAGGCAGCAATATATTCAGCTTCTGTTGAAGAGGAGGCCACTGTATCTTGCTTGGAACTTTTCCAGCTCACAGCACCACCATTCATGACAAACACATAACCTGATTGCGATTTCGAGTCGTCTGAGTCATTAAGGTAACTCGCATCTGTGTAACCCTTTACACTGAGTTCAACCTCACCTCCATAAACTAGGAACATATCCTTAGTCCTTCTCAAGTACTTAAGGATATTCTTTACCGCTGTCCAGTGAATCTCACCTGGATCAGCCTGGTATCTGCTCGTAACACTTAGAGCATAGGAAACATCTGGGCGAGTACATGTCATTGCATACATGATGGATCCAATAGCCGAAGCATATGGAACCCTACTCATGCGTTCTCGCTCATCAGTGGTCGAAGGACACTGAGTCTTGCTGAGTTTAATGCCGTGAGACATGGGCAAGAACCCCTTCTTAGCCTCTTCCATGCTGAACCGTTTCAACACTTTGTCAATGTACGTACTCTGGCTTAATCCAATTAGCCTCCTTGATCTATCTCTATAGATCTTGATACCCAGAATATATGCCGCTTCTCCCAAGTCCTTCATAGAAAAACTATTTTTCAATGAGGTCTTAACAGACTCGAGCATAGGAATGTCATTTCCAATCAATAATATGTCATCCACATATAAGATTAAAAACACAAGTGATTTCCCATTTTCTTTCTTATACACACAAGGTTCTTGTTCGTTTTTGGTGAAGCCAAACTCCTTTACAACTTCATCAAATCGAATGTTCCAACTCCGAGATGCTTGCTTCAGCCCATAAATAGACTTTTGAAGTTTGCATACCTTTCCAGCATTGTTTGGATCGACAAAACCTTCGGGCTGCATCATATACACGTCCTCAGAAAGGATTCCATTTAAGAAAGCCGTCTTGACGTCCATCTGCCATATCTCATAATCGAAATGTGCAGCAATGGCTAGAATGATCCGTATAGATTTAAGCATCGCTACGGGCGAGAAAGTCTCGTCGTAGTCAACTCCTTGAACTTGTCGAAAACCTTTTGCAACAAGTCGAGCTTTATGGATGTGAACATTTCCATCCATATCAATCTTCTTCTTATAGATCCACTTGCACTCGATGGCTTTAAAACCATCAGGCAGGTCAACCAAGTTCCAAACTTGATTGTCTCCCATGGACTCTATCTCGGATCTCATGGCAATCAGCCATTTCTCAGAGTCTGGGTCCACCATCGCTTCTGCATAGGTCGCAGGCTCATCATTGTCTAACAATAATAACTCTCGCGCTTCGCGGAGCCTCGCCGACCTTCGTGGTTGTGGTGCTTCTATTGCCACGGGTTCCTCAACTTGTTCTGCTACAATAGCATCACTCGTAGAAGCATCCCCGACTGGCTCATCTTGAACTTCTTCAAGTCGCACCGACCTTCCACTCGTTCCCTTTGTGAGAAACTCTTTCTCTAGGAAAACACCGCTACGAGCAACAAACACTTTGCCCTCTTCTCGGTTGTAGAAGTAATACCCTAAGGTTTCCCTTGGGTATCCCACAAAAATGCACTTATCCGATTTGGGTGTTAGCTTGTCCGACTGAAGTCGCTTGACAAATGCATCACAACCCCAAATCTTTAGAAAAGACAAACTGGGATTCTTTCCAGTCCACATCTCATATGGTGTCTTAACTACGGATTTAGATGGTACCCTATTTAGTGTGAAAGCTGCTGTTTCTAGCGCGTAACCCCAAAATGATAATGGTAAATCCGACTGGCTCATCATCGATCGAACCATGTCCAACAAAGTTCGATTACGCCGTTCAGAGACCCCGTTTCTTTGAGGCGTTCCGGGCGGCGTGAGCTGTGGAACAATTCCGCAACTCTTAAGATGATTGCTAAACTCGTGACTCAAATATTCGCCTCCGCGATCAGATCGCAAGGCCTTTATTTTCTTGCCACGTTGATTCTCTACCTCATTTTGAAACTCTTTGAACTTTTCAAAAGTTTCAGACTTATGCTTCATCAAGTAGACATAGCCATATCTACTGAAATCATCAGTGAAAGTAATGAAGTAGTGATATCCTCCTCTGGCTGTCGTGCTCATTGGTCCACATACATCAGTATGTATGAGTTCCAACAAGTCTGTCGCTCTCTCGGGAAACCCCGTAAAAGGCGTCTTGGTCATCTTTCCAAGTAAACAAGCTTGACATGTCTCGTATGATTCAAAATCAAACGAAGTTAGAAGACCATCACCATGGAGCTTCTTCATGCGCTTTTCACTTATATGCCCCAAACGACAATGCCATAGATAGGTAGGACTCAAATCATTTGGCCGAAGCCTTTTAGCACTAACATTGTAAACACATGCATTATCAAGATTTAAAATAAATAACCCATTCACAATGGGAGCATCAGCCACAAACATAGCATTCTTAGAGATTACACAACCATTGTTTGTACTCACGAATGAATAACCATCCCTCATCAAACATGAAGGTGATAAAATGTTTCGACCCATACTAGGAATGTAATAACAATTATTCAACTCCATGATAAATCCTGACGGAAGGTGAAGTTGCATGACGCCGACGAACAATGCAGCAACCCTTGCTTTATTTCCGACGCGAAAATCCACTTCGCCTTTTTGCACTTCTCTAGTCCTTATTAGCCCCTGCATCGAATTGCAAATATGAGCAACCGATCCGGTATCAAATACCCAAGAGTTAACATAAGAATCTGCGAGAAAAATGTCCACAACATTTACAACAAGCGTACCTGAGTGGGAAGTACTCTTACTTCCACTTTTCTTCAAAGAAGCCTGGTACTTGCTGCAGTTTCTCTTCCAGTGGCCATATTCGTGACAAAAGAAACACTCAGTGTCTCCTGCAGGACCAGCCTTTTGCTTGGGTGCAGGGTTTGGCTTAGGGATCGCATCCTTAGCCTTGCCCTTCTTCTTCTGCCAAGAAGTGCCCTTTTTCTTGAAGCTAGGCTTGTTCTGCACAGCCATCACATGGCTATGCCCTGCACACTTCTTAATGTCACATTCTGCTGTTTTTAGCATCCCACATAATTCATTAAGGCCCCTCTCCACCCCATGCATATGGTAGTTCGAAATGAAATGCCCATAGCTAGATGGAAGAGATGCCAAAATGAAGTCAGTGGCCAACTCTTGGCCTAATGGAAAACCAAGCTTTTCCAAAGTCTGACTGTAACCAACCATTTTGATCACATGGGGGCCTACAGCTGCTCCCTCTGCCAGCTTGCATTCCACAAAGGACTTAGCGACATTGTACCTCTCAGTTCTAGCCTGAGTCTGGAACATGTCCTTAAGCGCAACGATCATATCGTACGCTTCCTGATCCTCAAACTGTTTTTGAAGATCAGGTTCCATGCATGCAAGCATAAGACAACTGACCTCAAGAGATTCATCACATGCTTTCTTGTAGGCATTCTTAAGGGTAGCAGTTGCATTATCAGCAGGTTCATCCGGGATTGGGGTATCCAGAACAGTTTCCTTTTTCTCAGCCCTGAGAACAATTCTCAGGTTACGGACCCAGTCCGAATAGTTTGTTCCATTTAGTTTATCCTTTTCAAGAATCGAACGCAAAGCAAAAGGTGATGAATTGTTCGGTGCCATTGATCTACAACAAAAAATATGCAAAATACTAAGCCATGTAACCATGAAAGAGTAAAACATATTAAACAATTTAATAGCATATACTCCCACTTAAATCAACATCCCTCTATTGATACTAAGTGATTCAAGATCCACAATTAACAAGTCGACTAGTGAGCTTTAGCATCACTGCTAGAAGACAAGGTAAATCGGTAAGCAACCTTTGCTAATCATATCACATATGACTCTTGTTGTTGGGTGACATCTCTATGTCAAACCTAGGCGTCCGACCTTTATGCCCCAAGGTCCTTAACTGTTAAGATGACCTTGTTAAGCTCACCAACCCTTATGCGTGTAGGTATCCGATACAAACCCATCCAGCCAAGGAAAACCGTGGCACCCTAATTTCATAGACCCACCAACGATTGTACAGGGCATAGGATGGTGCAAAGTTTGGTTGGGAGGGCATGGTTTAACTTAAACTTTGTGAGGGATCGTTCTACTTCTATCATCTAAGCATGCATAGTAGTAAAACGTATAAGAATAGCATTCACATAGATGTGATACAGTATGGCCCATTTTCTCATGGTGATCTCCATCGCCATAGAACCTGTCCACCATGATGATCTCCATCTTCATGCTCTATGCGAGCCATCCTCCAAGTGATGAGTTCTCCAAGAACTAATACAAGCTATTACTCCTAACATCTAGTAATCAAAATTACATGGTATTGGGATCATCACAAGTTGGCACGCAGGCCATTACAATAATTGACAACACATATGGCTCCAGCCGTGTTGCCCAACTCACGACACGCAGGTCATGAAAAAATACATACACGCATCACATACATTTTTTTTGGGCCATACTGATCACATAAATCCTGCAAAAACAAGTTGTGCATAGAATCGCATTCTACCGGATCATGTGAAATCGTACCACCTATGAACCTTAACGAGATACAAAAAGGGGGCTACGACTAAGGGGGGTCTAGGGGGTCTCCCCCTGCGGGGTTCGAAGGGGCAGCGCCCCTCGCGGTACCTTTCCGGGCGTCCGGACATTCGTGAAAAATGAGAGATCAAATCTATACAATTTTCTTTAAGGATTTTGATCGGCAAATCCAATTTACCATAAACCGACCATAGTTCCGATTTGACCAAACTCCTTTGATCACGGTACGTCGATTCAGATCTAATTCCCGATTCGATCAATCATATTGATCTTCGCGTGATTCAGAAGGATTTATGTGTCACTGTCTACCCCGATGGCGGAAACCGACCGGTAGGGGTAAGTCGTTCGACGACCTTAGAATCACGATCACGGAAAGTAAGATCATAGATCAATCCAGAAACACCGCCATACAAACGATCATATCATTCATATCAATCTACATATCACCATATGCAAACTTCCCGAACCTATGACTGAATAGCATCGGCTCTGATACCACTGAAGGGTTACGGGTAGGCTACACTAGCGTAAAATCAAAAATTTCTACCGCGTCAACCAGGAATACTATTGTCATAGATCACGGGATTACCGCTAGACGCGCAGGTGCGGAACTCGATGAAGCACGTTGCGGCAGTGTAGATGTTCTACGTCTCCTCCTCGTCCTCGTCCCACGAGCAGCTCCCCTTTGCGCGGCTCGTCCAAGTGCTACAGATGCAGCACCTCCGAGGTATCCACACGTCCGGAGTGGAAGTCGTCACACGCCAGACTGCTAGGTCTGCGCGTGCAACACAGGCGGAAGAGGAGTGGCGGCTGGGTGGAATGCTCTCACCTTTTCAGCTCGCCTTACTCCCTCTTATATAGGCATCCCTGGTGGGCTTCTACATTAGCAGCCCATTAGCAGCCTAAGCCTGGTCTAATTCGGATCCAATCCTCATTAGGCTTCCAGCCCCTAAAGTGTGTGACCCTATAGGTTCATACACGTATAGACATGACGCGAGTACACTTACTCCGTCAATAGTTGGTAGCGGCCTCTAGCAAGACGTGCCAACTCCTAAACGCATATAAAGATCATTCGGACGAACCATCACAAGGTTGAGTACATGTCTTTCCCTTTGCCTCACGATATTTGGTCTAGCTCTAAGCTGACCTCTCTTTCTCGATACTGTGATTCAGAATCCCTTTACTAGGTTAACTCTTAACCATATGTAGCACGGCCATGCATTTCTGGATCCGATCACTCGAGGGGCCCAGAGATATCTCTCTCAAGTAGAGAGGGGCAAATCCCATCTTGATTGACCGATGCCTTGCAGCATGTATCAGGACAAACCCGAAAGCTACCTTTATAACTACCCAGTTACGGAGTAGTGTTTGATAGCCCCAAAGTAGGTCGATCCACATCTCAAGTACATGCGACAATCTCAGGTCTAAGGACAAAACGTACACGATGTGTAGAGAGAGCTGCAAGTATTATTGCTAGTCTCATGTTGGGTCAGTCCAACCCCATGTTCATAACATGTGTCCACATCATTGGTTTGACATCTCCATGTCAATGACTTGCGAAACATAGTCATTAACCAATCGATGTGCTAGTCTAATATTCACGTGTGTCCTCGCATGAACTCCGACTAGGGACAATTATTAGATAACCATACAAGTAAAGAGTTTCACAAACAATTCACATAATTGCCAATCAATACAAGTTGCCTGGTATATGGATATTCAAGGAACATTATAATAACTCATGGATACACATGAAATACAATCATCTCTATGATTGCCTCTAGGGCATATTTCCTTCACGAGGGTGGGGAGGCGGGGAAGGCCCCGGGGCGGCGCAACGCCGCCGCCGCTCGGGGGTAGGGTTAGGGGATTGATCGGTTATTCAGCGTTACTGCGTGTATTGATTTATTAAGAATTAACCATGTAACTAAGACACCCTGAAAAAATGTGATTAAGACTATACTACCTCTGTTTGGGATTATAGGTCCCGAGAGCTTTTTTATATTGTTCTTGATTATAAGGGCTATCTCATTTATTAGTCTCTCTCGTCCAATGTATGTTTTTCTTTTCCTCTCACTTCTCTCATACATGTAAGACTATTGGTGCACGCATAAATTAATAAGAGAGAGTTATGGAGTGTCTTGGTATTATCAACTTGTCCCTTAGAGCATCTCCAAGAGCTTACCCAAATATAGGTAAGAGGAGCAAAAACCACTTTTTTAGGTAAGATGGGAAAAAAATAGCTCCAACAGCTTACCAATGGCCTCCTACCAAAAAAAATAGGTGATCACCCATTTTTTGTCACTTCTTACCCATATATGGGTAGATGGACACAAATTTTAGGTAAGAGGTACCCTTCTACCCATATGTGGCCACGTCAACGGAAGCACACCGGAGCCTCCAACTGCCCAACCGGAAAAATCTCCCTGAGAAGCTCGATGACGCCACCGCCCTTCGTCGCCTATTCAGTCGTCGATGATCGCCTCGCACGCCGCCACTCTACGCCCTTCTCCTTCTCGCCACCCGCCAGCCTCCTCCGCGCCAGCGCGGGCCTCGGTTCGTCCGGGAGCAAGCCATAGCGGCCATCCCGGCCGACGTGCCGCTGACACCGAGTCATCGCGTCGAGGGCCACGCACAGCTCCACCGCCACCCCACCTATGAGATCCGTCCCCCGCCTACCACCTGCGAGCAGAGAACCTCGCCTGCGAGCTCCCTACCTGCGAGCTCCGGTCGCCGGCTTCAAAAAATTTCCCATCGACCGCCGGCCCCAATTCCGGTCACTGTGTCTCGGCGGCGATGCGGGCCAGGCCTGGGCATGCGGCGACACGAGCCATGCCTGGGAAGGAAGCTGCCCTAACGAGGCCGTGGTGGTGTGGCGCGCGCTGTGACGGATGTCCTTGATGCTTTCTTATTTGTATGTGTAGGGTTCTTGGTGTAAAAAATATGAATCTAAGCGTAGTTTGTAAGTTTCTAAGGACTAGACCGTGTTAAAAAAGGGTAAGCTGTTGGAGCAAACAAATTTTTGGGTAAGAAAGACCTTCTCTCTCCCTTACACAAACACCTTTTGCTTATTCATATTTGGGTAAGCTCTTAAAGATGCTCTTAGGACTAATAATCTCAAACAGAGGTAATACTACGTTACGACTAATACTACGGAGTAGTAGAATATCTGGTCTTACGGTCTAAAAGGACCAATTAATTCTGCATCACAACGACATGAAACCTGTGAGTTTGGCATGTAGACGACATGAATCCACTATTAATTTCACAGTTAATTTCGCCGGTTCACCTCATGGCATCATCTGTTCCACACAGTCCCATCCGAGACAAGCAGCTAGTACAACATGATGGATTAAAAAATAGTGGGGAAAACATGAAGGATTTTCATGCATTAAGGCCATTGAAAGATGAATGAATTTCTCACACAAAATTAGAGGGTTACAAGCAAGGCAAGATTTGCTCATTCGTTCAGCAAAATTACGGCCCTTCACGGATTTTAGCACTTCTGCTGTTTTCATATTTAAAAATTGTTCGACATGATTCTGGGGAAGGAAAATCTTGGGGTTTCCTTGCAAGGGCAAGCAAGTTATGCACTCCCTCCGTCTCAAAATAGATGTCGTAGATTTATCAAAATTTGGATAAATCTAGACACTATTTAGTATATAGATACATCTAAAATTTGAAAAGTTTTCGACATCTATTTTTGAGACGGAGGGAGTACAACTTACCACAGCACAAGACCTAATTTAGAATAAAACACGCCCCTAGTACTATACAGCAGGGTGTGTAACCTCTGTGATTACACTCTCTCGATGGTATGATGGAGAGGCTGCTCTTACTTGTCAAATCTATGACGGTTCCAGATTGGTAAGCAACTCATCGCCTTGTAGAGCCAAACAATAGGTAAATGACTATTTGCCTTGAAGAGCTAAACAACACTGGCGGCACTGGTTCAGTTCTCTTCTAATATCACACATGTAATTTGCTTCTATATGCCACTTGTGAGAGATTTTGAGCCGGTATCGACATTTTTGCAACTTGTGTTCATATGTTTTCTTGTCTGAGCTAGTCGCCATGCCAAGCCATGCTATTTAAATACGCATGGTAACTACTGGACGCCTGGACTCATCTAAAATGTGAAATGATGCATGCTTACGAGATGAGAGCATAATCTGTCATGTGGAAGAGCTCCAGGGCTGCTTGTCATACAAAATCATGGGGAAAGCTTCTAGTGAAGACATTATATATTGATTAACTCTAGCTTGCAACGGTTTAGGTTTTTACAATGAAACTTTGTTTCAGGACCAATTCTTAACAACTTCAAAAGAAAAGCCCAGGTAGTAGTAGTACACTGAAATTCTACTTGACAGTTGGGGGTCCAATTGACAATACCAGGATAATGTAAAGGTGGAAAATGGACTGAAACCATCAGGTTGCTATCGTAAAATGACAATATGCTTAGGAAACACTACATTCCAACGAGTGTCACCTCAAGAAACGGACACAACTCTTGTTGAGCATTACTCTACAATTCAAAGATCGAAAACGACATGGGCAGAGCTAGCATAAAACCATTGGGTGTCAAATGACACAAATGATTTTTTTTTTTACTAATCCTTTTGAGAAGTAGAAAAAAGCTCATAGCAATAGACAATGTGACTGGCAATTTTTTGAAGCATGACACCAATGGAATTTTCCTGGATTTGACCATGGGAACCAAATTATCAACTTTCAGGGAAGTGACGACGGGGCACTACCAAAATTGTTTGTACAAAATTGCTACGAAGTCAATGATAAACATATGTGGGCTAGAGCAAGTAATGCATGGAACTATATTTCAAGGATCAACATCTGCTCATCTCCGACCACACCTTAAATAGAACAATATCTCCCCCATACATCCATCAACCTATTGTCATATGCTAATGCAACGATACCATTGACATTGCAACAGTGTTGCCATCCACAGCCACAAGGCATTGAACATTGGAGTGCATTTCAAGAATTGCTGACTGCCTTAGATATAGATTTGTTTGCACGTCGAACATTAACTTTGACAAATAGTCCACAAACCAGCGCCACAGGCAGAAAGACAAGTTAGTAACAAAATGCAGCTAATGCAAAAAAAGGATGGCCTGAGAAACTTCGTAAGAAAAGCTCAAATAACTAACTGAATTCAACTTGACAGTTAGAGGCGGCAATTGTGTACCATACCAGAAATCACGAAAATGTAAAGGTGAATAAACTCAAATTGTCAAGATCAAGGACCAGCATGATACAAACTAGATGCCACATGAATAATTATCATGTTAAACGGCAGAACCAAGTCAAGGAGAGTGTTCACTTTCTATTGTAAACCATAACATGTTTAGGGAACATCCCAAAAAATACCACCTCAAAAAAAGGACACATGTTTTTTATCTTTCCTCTACAATTGAGAGGCCGACACCCGAATTCTCAGTTTTTTGGAGAAGCGACTACGGAATGTGTCAAAAATTTGTTTACAATTATTCTGAAATCAACAAGAAACAAGTAGACCAGGACTAATATGTGGGACTATATGTCGAGGAGCAACCTCCGTGGATCTTCAACCACGTCCTTGATGCGGCGCAGAAACAGAACAGCTTCTCTGCCATCGATCAGCCTATGGTCGTATGTCAGAGCAAGGTACATCATTGGTCTCGCAAGGATGTCACCATTGACAACCACAGGGCGTTGGACAATGGAATGCATTCCAAGAATTGCCGACTGCAATAGATACAGAGTGTTAGGATGTTAATGTAGACTTCTAACAAACAGAATAGAAGCCAGCAAACAAAAACAGAACCTGCGGCGGATTGATGATAGGTGTGCTGATAAGGCTTCCATAGACACCACCATTTGAGATGGTAAATGTCCCCCCTGCCATCTCATCAATAGATAGTGCGCCCTCAGTTGCCTTCTTTGCGAGGCTGTTTATCCCCTTCTCAATGTCCGCGAAGTTCATCCCTTCCGTATCACGGATAACAGGCACCACAAGACCCTAAAGCAAAACAACATTCATATCACATCATTACAGAGGGATGCAATATAGAGAGAAAAAATGCTGATACTTTGACTATACCATATATATAGAGAGAGAGAGAGAAAGGTATCAATACCTTGGAAGTGCCAACAGCAACACTAATATCAATATAGTCTCTGTAAATAATGTCATCGCCATCAATAACAGCATTGACAACTGGCTGATTTTGAAGCGCACAAACAGCAGCCTGAAAAAACGAGTGGGTTTATGACAATCCAGCAAATTACCAAACAATCGTTTAAGCATCTCATCAGATTGCCACTACCTTAACAAAGCAGGACATCAGACCCAATTTGACACCATGCTTCTTAACAAACTCATCTTTGTAGTCAGAACGCAGCTTCATCAAATTGGTCCTAATAAATGCAATAAAGAAGAAACAACTTGCTCAGGAACATATCAGCAGTTCATAGTAAAGCATACCAATAAAGCATTACAAAATAGTAGGCTTAAAGGAAAATAAGCACAAATATGTAAGCTTGGAAAACTACTATATATCATTTATTATGGAAGATAAACCATTTTTTCATATTCCTCTGATTAATATTGTTGGAGCACAACACACTGAAGTACATACACACTGTTATTTATAATCGATGATACAGTATCATGATGATTCATTTACAGAATGATCATGTCAACCCAAGGACATGATGCACAGGGACATTGTTGTAAGATTGATGTTAGCAGAGAAATTCAGTCCTGTTTGGAGTAGGCTTATGCAAGTGCCGAAAGTGTCAGTGAAGTATACATTACATGGTTACACCAACCAAACAGACACTCTAGAAAAAATACAAAACTAAGCAGTGATGGTCTGATGTGCATGCACTTACATGTCAACTTCGTTGAATGTAGTCAGCAGCGCAAAAGTGTTCTGAGAATCCTTCAGACGGTTTGCGATACGCTTCCTGAGCCTTGGCATTGACACCTGCACTTATCAAGTTGTCATTGTAAGAATTTGTGCACATTCCCAAAATATGAAATCCCATAACATGTTGTATCAATCATGTATAAACACAGTGATGGATATGACCTTACCCGTCTCTCTCTTTCCTTTGGAGGGAGCTGAGGTTCTGAGGAGGAGGCTAGTTTTGATGCCTGTGTTTTGACAGATTCTACTTTTGGTGGTTTTTGCTCAACCTTGGGTTTCTCTGGAGGTGGTTGAGGGGTCTCCTTCTGGGAGGTCTCTTCAGATGGTGCAACATGAGCCTCACTTGGGGCAGCAGACTTAGATATCGTGGCAATTATGGTACCTGGAGTGACAGTGTCACCTTCACTGGCAGTGAACTGCAAAGCACTGATGTGATCAGAAGAGTAACTATACTGCTAAATACACAATTAAGGTAACTTGCGGTACATGCAAAGTATGTTTCAAATCACAAGATGTGGGAGACTGCAGTCACCTTTTCAATTACCCCAGCTTCTGGACTAGACACATCTATAGTAACCTGAAAAATAGAAAGGAATCCATCATCAAGAACCTGCAGAACAAACTAAAAACAGATACTAAAACAGAATGAATGAATAAAACAAATACCTTATCTGTTTCAATCTGAGCTATGACCTCATCAGCTTCAACTCTATCACCAGGTTCTGCAGCAGATAACATGTCAGTAGTATAAACGTTGACCACTTGAATCGCAGAGAGGCAAAGAGGTACATACTCTTTAAGAAATTTGCAAGGGTTCCATCAGTTACAGATTCACCCATGTGGGGTACAACAGCTTCAACCAAGTCACCTTAAAACAAAGGCAAGAAATGATAAAGAATTCGTCAGGCAGCAATTTGTAATTATCCACATCCACTACAGGGCTGCTATACCTTACCATTCTCTGAAGCAAATGATCTACTCCAAATTTGATACGGAGAAGCATTTGGAAGGAGATATCGTTCACTACAAACAAGAGACCATCAACCACAACAGCAGGCTTATAACAGCATAATAAGTAATAACAATCTCCAATCTAAAGAAAATAAAGCTTTTCCAGATCACAAAGTGACAGTGCAGCACAAAGCTTACTCCTTACCGTGTTGGCTTTGAAAATCTCGGAACACCTACAATTAAGGTTGCAGAAGATCATTAGGTGTTAAGAAAACTAACAGTAATCAACATCGAAAAGAACATCTGTAGAGCTACTGACCTTCAAGTAACTGAGTGCTGAAATGTCTAGCATGTCTATAGCTCTGGAGGAAACTTACTGCCTGCAAGCGCACCAGGAAAATTAGAAAGAAAGACCAAATCTAAGCATAAGAAAGTATATGCACAAAGGAAATTATTTAATCTGTAGGAAAAGAAGTATGGGGAGAAATTCGTTTTGCCGCTAAGCAGTGACATCAACTTATTTTTCTGCTGGCTGTGTCACAGACAATGGGGTCTGGGCCTGCACGCCAGCGAGAGAACGAAGTGGCAGAGAGAAACATTCCAGATAGAGAAGAAAAAAGTGTCTGCGTGATGTACTATTATGTTATGATGACTACCATGTGGAAAAGGAAAACTCAATGTAGCCATGCCATTTCTTATCACTGACCAGAATAGGCCACCACGCCAAGTAAGCATAACATGACAGTGCGGCATTGGACCTCCTAGTGAGCCACTTAAACATGTTCAGGGGACCTAAACATGCATTCTAAAAGTAAACGGATGTCGATGGAACCACTGCAAGTTCAAGGACCATAAGTGCACATATCTCTTCCATTGCAACTTATAGTTGAATCAACCATCAAACAATGGAAACATCAAATTGAACTAGCAAACAGATCAACGAACATGAGGTAAAAAAGCTCATCTGCAGTTGTGTATGGTTACGTGTGAAAATCTGAGTTCTAGCCTGCTCAGCTAGGTCAGAGAACTCACAGACTACAAAAATTGAGCGTCAGGCATGAGGAATTCCCGCATCTAGTTGCCCCATAGCTAGCAAGTCCTCCTACACGCATCCCCACAGCACCACCAATTTGTAAACCCTATCAGCTACTCGCATTCGGCTGGCAGCATACAGGTTCCGTTTGGCATCTACATATCATCGACCTGAACTTTGCCCAATAAAGGCCAAAATCAAGTGTGGCGCAAGCAACCACTATAGTGTCAAAAAAGCAAAGCAACCATTATGTATGATCTCCAATCATCGCAAGGTTATTCCTTCATCACGGTTCAACAATCCTCCAAGGACCAATCAAGACGCAAACAATAAAGGACAAAATCTCTACGCCGCATACGACGTCACAATCCGCCACGCGTAGCACCCGTAAAACGATCTGACGGAACTAAAAGGCTTTAAATTAAAGTTAAATTCTGCGCAGGACCGACGTAGAAGAGAAACTAAATCGCATCCACGGCCACCAAATCCATCTCCCCAAACAACCCAGCAAATGATCCCAAAAGGACCGCCAATCTAGCCGAATCATCGCGTCAGATCACCAAAATACGCCAAATATACAGAAGGGGAGAAGGAGAGGTTACCGCGGTGGAGCGGCGGAGGAGGAGGCGGGTCGCGAGGCGGGACGCCATTCGCCGGAGACGGGGGGCGGGCGGCAGGGGTCGCCGATCTGCGAGGGCAACCAGGGGCGGACGGGAGAATGCGGACTCTCCTAGGATTCTATTTTTATTTTTGATCCTTTCTATTCTGCCTTTTGCGCTTCTGCTTTCGCAAATGGTGTTTTTAAGGAAGAAAAAAAAGGATATTATTTAATAAAGTAAAAAAAAGTGTGTCGCCGCGTCCAGGAGGCAGAGGCGCGCCCTTTGTTGGTCGCCGTCACGCTTCCGCCTAACCCTTCTCTCCCGAGAACACAAATTTGTCCATTTCACATGGGTAGATTGCTCCAATGCTCCAAGTGGGCAAAGTAACAATGAGAAGTTTAACCCTTTCAAAAAAAATGAGAAGTTTATGTCTTGCTAATATGGAAAAATGCAATAATAGAAAGGACAATATGAAAATGAAACCCACCCGCAAAAAATAATGAAACCAAGACTTTTGTTTTTCTTGTGGTGCATGCCAGGATCCTTTCCGCAAAAATAAATAAATTCGTGAGTAGCTTGAAACTTTAGATGCCAAAATGATGTCCGGTCCTGGAAAATGCGCTCCTCATATGAAGAGTAAACTCATAAAGAAGTTAAGGTTGTTAAAGTACATACAATGTCACAGATTTAAATGTCCATATTTTTTAGTTTGTGAATTCTCGCACTAAAAATGGCCTCTTTATAACCTCAGTGGAAAAGGTGTGCTGAATTTTTATTTATCCATACCCCCTTTTTTCTAGCGTCTAACCAGAGACCATAAATTTTGTCTCCTCTTTTCATCTTGCCCACTCTATTTTTAAAAAAAAATCGTAGATTTGTCTAGATTTATACATTTATACACTAAAACATGTTTAAATATATATGGATCTAAAAAAAAGTGATTTTGACGGAAGGGAGTACGATTTTCCATGTATTGTTCAATCGCTTGGTGGCTGCCAAATTCAGATCGGCCAAGAATTCGATGGATTGTTTGATGTCCCTCCGTACAAGAGAGACCACGAGTCGTCCCTGGGAAGCTTCCTTCTTCTGACTGCTACTCCTCTTTCCTTCCTCCTGAATATGCCACGAAGAGCACGCACGCTACGACCATGACCTGGATTTTGATAGCATTCTTAATTTCCCAGAGCATCTCCAATCCCCTATAATCAGTCTGGATTTGACAGTGATTTGGGGGACGCGCGGACGTCCGCCCACAACATCCAACGGAGAGCTCCAAATGTTGTCCTCTGTCCTGATTTTGGCCTCTTTTTTTTGCTTTTTGATAGATGATACACTGTATTGCTTGCATACAAAGTTAGTAAATATTACTCCCTCAGATCCCAATTAATATTCTCAGATTTGTTTAGATTCGAATATATCTAGCACTAAAACATGACTAGATACATCTGAATCTAGACACTTCTGAGAACGTTAATTAAGATCGAAGGAAGTATAAATAAATAGTTCATAAATTCAATTGAAACTATATTTATACAACTTAAAATTTTGCACAAATTTAACCAAATTCATGACCCTTGTGTGCCCATATGTGCCTAACCAAATCGTCCTGAAGTTATTCATGAGTTTGTTTGTCACGAATCTCACGATGCATCTCCATGTTTAAATCGTATTTATAGTCAAACAATTGACCAGATCTCTCTAGCCTTGTTACTACTGACTAATTATTGCAAAGATGTGCAATCCTTTGTTTTAAATTGTGTTGTGCAGAAAATCACACTTTTAAGGCAAAATGAGGAGCATTTATTGAAGATTATGACATTGTCTACTCAGCCAAGTCAACTGGGAAAAAAGAAGCATTCTACAAGCTTAACGACCTGCAGTACGGGCAAAGCCCACCCGTACGATCCGCCCATACCATGTGATGACGGCTCTGTTAGGTCGAACCCTACAACTTTCGTGAAAGCGCATATATATTTCGAGACTCCAAACGTCGCGTAGAGGCCGCCATTCTCAGATTGCATCACAACACTATCGAAGGAGATCCACCACTGTAGTACATCCTCTGCACCCTCCATGCACTCCATAGGAGTTTTTAATTTGCGACCCGGAAGTTGAGAGGCCAATGCATAGTGTGATCTGAGTTGCTTGTACTCACTGTGATTCGAAAAGTTGGGAGGCAATTGCCGAGAGGGTATTTCGAGTGAATGGTGGTCATACCAAATATTTTCAAATCTTCGTTGTTATGTCAGGATATTCCGTTACACTAGCACATGTCGTGTCCCTTCTAAGCCATTATGTATGTGTCGTAGGGAAAAAATCCATTTCTATACTTTGCTAACCCCTAACACTGAATTCGGTGGCGGTGGCGGTCCTTTTTCTTCCTTCCCCCACACTGAATACGGCGGCGGTCCTTTTTCTCCCTCTCCCTCCTTTTCCTTGTCTAGCATGTCTAGCAAGGGGAAGATTGAAGCGATCCAACCCATTATATATTGGATCATGTGTTTACCGTGCTAGTCCTTGAATCAATTAGCTAGCACACACAGTTCCGATGAATAAAAAAGTATCAATGTGTCGTATTATTACAAAAATTGATCCAATAATATAAATATTACAAAGTTGCATAGCTCATAGCTAGCTCAAATAACATAGTTCAACAAATAATCAATAGATAAAAGCTCCATCACACTACAGGCAACATGCTGAGTGGAGATTTGCAACCTAAACGATAACCTTACCTGTCCTTAGAATATCTTGTAACATGAAAAGTTGCAGCCATGAATGGTCAATAAATTTGAATTGTATTAGCAATATGTCACTGTTATGGGGACACAATTGGCAACCTAACATATACATGCACACATTGGCTAGTGGAGTCTAGGCTATTTGCGAAAAGCAATATTTTCTCCTAACTTTTTTAAATAAGTTTCAGTTCTTCAAAATAACTAAGAACACCTCGAGTCACTCGAGAGCTCCTAATATAAACTATGGACACATTGATTCACTCAAGTGCTCCTATGACCTATTAAGTTCACCCATCAAGTTTTATTAGAGAAATTGGAATGAATGGGACTTTTCAACTGTGTCAAGAGAAGTTACTCATAATTGTTCATTACTGGGGACACGGCTAAGTACTTAGTTCTTAAACCATCTACAGAGGCTAATACACTTTACCCACAAGACCCAATCAACCCCTTTTGAGAGAAGATCGGGACGAGACCTTTGAGAAATAGAATTATGAGCCTAACCCTAGACCGTACCATCCTATACACACCTACATCTACTAGTCACGGTAGGACATGATCCTATAACTTACTCAGTCAAGTCAAAGCCCATATGACATGTGGTTGTACATGGAAGTTACTAATCATGACCATCTATTATCTCTTTGAAGCCTAGGTGGCAACCCCCACCATAAACCACACTCGATGACCCAATCCATGTCGTTCCACCCAGGTGAATCATTGATTAAGTGGTTTTCATTTCAGCAAAACATAATATTTCTCATATACATGAAAAAGATATGCCCTAAAGGCAAATAATAAAAGGGTATTATTGCCATATCCTATTAGTTCATAATAGTTTTATATCATGCTATAATTGTATCAAGCGAAAACATTGATACATGTGTGGTATACAAACAAACCCAGGTCCCTAGTAGCCTCTATTCAACTAGTTCATTGGGCAGATAATGATCAAGGTTTCCTGATCATGGGCTAAACAAAAGTCACTAACAATAAAGTCATATCATCTGGTATGATGTGATGAACACTTCCCACCAATGATTGTTGCAACATGATCATGTCACTTATTTCACGTTGCAATTATCAAGAACATAGATTGTCATAATCCTTAGACCGTAAGATCTTATCAATCACTATTATCGGAGGGTGCTTTTACTATATCAACCGTCATCCCGTGACAGGGTGGCTATAAAGGTACACGTTAGGTATCCAAAGGAGCATGTTGAGGCAATATTCTTCAAGAGCGGGAATTGTTCTTCTGTGTGATGTGAAGATACAACTGGGACCACTCGGTGAATTACATCTATGTTGCGCAACACATGACTAGGGATGGAGATGGTATTTCACGAGAACGAGTAAAACAGTACTTGTTGGAAACAAGATTAAACAAGGTATCGTGATACCGATGATCAAATCTCGGACAAGTCTTGTATCGCGAACAAGGGAATTGGATATATCGTTTCATGTTTGAACACGATGGAGAATCGTGGAGTGCATAGGGGTCAATATGGGCATCCCGGTCCCCCTGTCGATCATTGATATGGATCATGTCTATAGCATTCCCGAACCGAGGGAACACGCTTAAGGTGATACGACGCTTGGAGATCATCCTGCTAGATGGAATCATGAAAAAGAGAGAAATCGGAATCGTTCTGGAGAGATCCGAAGTTGTCCAGGGAAAGAAGGAAAGGAAAAGGCTAAAAGGTGTTTTGGATAAATGGCAATTTAATATATGCATTTATTATATGTCAATTATGAATTAATATATTCTAAATAAATATTCAAATTCAAAATTATAAAGTGACTATCATTAGGCCAAAATCTCAGAGGAAATTGGCACAGGAAAAAGACAACAAATAGGGCTGGTTTGACCAGCCCAGCCGAAGTGAGCGGCGGATAATACACGCCGCATGGGGCAGGCGCCAGCCGCCAACCATGGTAGCCAGCATGCCTCGACCCCGGCCCAAGGGGGCTCGCAGGAGAGCTGGCCAGCCAACCGGCTCGCGGGGTGAGCGACCCACCTGGGCCTGGAGGTAAAGACCACGCGAGGCTAGCTGCCCGTGGTAGGTGGCCAGCCCACCCGGGCCACCGCGGGTGACCGTGTGCGCATGCGCACTTTGGGCCACGCGGTGAGCAGGTTGGGCCCACCCGGCTGGCTCTTTTTCTACTGCTGTGTTGGCTGTTGGGCTATGGCGTTTTGGCCCATCCGGCTGGGATGAAAATTCCTGATATTTTCCTTTATGTTTAGTCCCACATGGGGCACCTAAGAGGGAGGGCACACCTCCCTTACCCTATATAAAGGGGTGCCTATGGGTGGACTAAAACACACAATAAATTGGAGTTTTCCCTTTGGTTGGAATACTCCCCCTCTCTCAACTTGCCTTCATCATGGCGCGGTCCCAAGTTAGAACTGTGCGCGCAAAGTAAACGCATATGTGGTACGCCGTTGTGTCGCAGGGATTCCGCCAGGGGATCTACTTCCGCAACCCCAACAGGGATCAAGGAGTTCAAGAGTCGTTGATGGCTCTGAAATATAGCCATCTACATCCACATTTAAACGAGATATTCTTCATATTTTTGATGAAATATCTCTCTAAACCCTACCACTAATGCCTACTAATCAAAGGGGTATGCAATCCTTTCTTTCTATTTTTCCCTGCATAGATAATGACGTTTGATGATAGGAATCACTATATTAAAGTCAAAGATACAAGATTTCCAACAACCAGAAGAAACCAGGAGTCGTGGGTCGGAGGCAGACGCTTTAACGACCAACTATACGACCAGAACAAAATTCCGGTCGTATAGTTGCCATCAACACCGCTAGGTCAAACAGAACAACTTTTATGAAGGGACCCCTATATAATGAACCCTCAGGCGACGAGAAAAGAGTCTCAAAAGTCCCTGCCCTAGATCATCAGCCGCCGGAGGAATAGACTTAGATCTAATCTCCAAATCCTTCTCCACCACCATAGCCATATTCTACCACTTGTAATAGTAGATCTCATCTTCGATTGGCGACATTGTAAGACTATTTGCTATCAATCTCATGATTTCCATTACAATGTTTGTGATTGTTGATCTCATCTCTATGTGTGAGTAATTCTCCTTGGGCTAAGGGCTTTGGTCTAGCCATATAGCTTTTGTGCATGTTATTTATCATAGATGGGATCTTGTATTAGTTTGTATGACATGATGATTATTGTATCCTCTCTTGCCTCAATCTAAGGACTTGTCGGGTACCCAAGACCCCTATGATTGAGCCAGGTATAGGGAGTATGAGTAATGACTAATCTGCAGGTTGGAAACCCCAATTATAGAAGGGGTAGTACGGCTGTATGTGAGGGATTTACTTGGAATTAATGGTGATGTCACTATGCATATCATTAATTCTCTTTCTTCTATGGATGAGACTAGTAGGTTATTGCTATAAGCGGTTGTGGAGGCAATAGCAATTATGGATGCACTGTCCACATATAATTTATCTTGCTCTAACAATTACATACACACTTTATCTCTATCTTTTATTCCCATCTGATGTTTTGCACAGTTATAGGTGAAACTGAACACCCTAGGCCATCTCTCTCCATCATCGACAACAACAAAAAGATGCAAACTCTTGGTCCGGTAAAAACACAGAAGGAATTCTAAAACTCCCGAAGGTCTGTTAAAGTAACTTCACTATGCATCTACTTCCCGAGGATTCGATAACCTAGGTATACTAGGGAAAAAGAAGCTATACTACATCCGTAATCCAGATCGAAGGTATCAACCCTTTTTTTGGCGCCGTTGCCGGGGAAGCAATAGCTACCCTGGTGAGGTTAGTAGGAACCTTGCTAGTTTTAATTCTTGTTTTTAATTTTGATAGTTTGCTTTCAGTCTTTATTTGAAAAACCAAAAAGATTAGTTAGTCTTTAAATTCTTGCTTTTACTATTATAAGTCATTGTTTAAGAAAACCCAAAAACTTAGGAAATATGGCTGAAAAGAAGCTTGGGGAGTTTGCTACTCCCAATAATGATTATTTGCGTACTCCTATTACTCAGCCAGCATTTTTGCTAATGACTATGAAATTAAGCCCCATTATTTAAGTTTGGTTCAACAAAATCAATTTGAGGCTCTGTTGTTGAGGACACAGGTATGCACTTGAATACTTTCACTGAAATATGTGATATGATGCGTATAAAAGACGTTGACGCCGATGCCGTCAAATTGCTTTTATTTCCTCTCTCTCTTAGAGGAAGAGCAAAAGAATGGTTGCTATCTTTGCCTAGAAATACTATTACATCATGAGTGGAATGCACTTCTTTATTTATGACTAAAATTTTCCCACCTGCAAAGACTATGCAACTAAGATCTAATATTACTAGTTTTAGACAGGAAGAGCGTGAGCCACTAGCGCTTGCATGGGAGAGGATGAAAGAATGCATGAGAAACTGTCCTAGTCAGGGGATAGAAGACTGGTTAATTCTCATCTATTTTATAATGCTCTTAACCATGTCTCTAAGTCTATGCTTGATACTGCAGCTGGAGGAACATTTAGCTGGTTGACAATATGCAATAAAACCATGCCCAATGGCATGTGGATAGATCAAACATGACGAAGGTAAACTCCGTCTCACCACAAGAAAATGAAGAACTCAATGCTAAGTTGGATGAGATCATATTATCCGTAAAAGGTAAGGAAACCCAGGTAAGAGCTATCCCTGAAACAAATATTGAAAAAATAGACTTCATAGCTCATAATGATTATAACCTTGCTTGGAAGAAGAATTATAATCCTAACTTTAAAAAATACCATTCTAGTCCAGCAAGTAACTCTAATAATAATATGAGAACAAGTAATGGTAGTCTCCAAGAAACACTCAAGTCTTTTATAGACTCACAAAACGAACAAAACAATATTCTTGTTAAAATAATGGAGAACCATGATTCTATGCTTGGTAAATTATCTAACCAAGCTGTAAGTTTGAGAAATGATTTGCAGGCCCTCCAAGAAAGAACGAGGATCATTGAGGCATAGCTAGGTAAGATAACCGAGAGTCAAACTCTCATTCTAGCTAAATTTGCAGGTAAAGCTGAGCCCAATCCTTTTGAAGACCTTAAGATGATGAGAATTCAAAGGGAGGAGTCTGAAGAACTTGATTATAGTAATGCTCCTTCACCAAGTTACACCATCGAAGATCTTATAAAAAGGATCAACGTTAAGATTCCGGTAAGTGAAGGAAATGAGGAAGCTATGTACCAATACTTCGTTAATCAGGTAGCAATAAAGGTATGTGAGCTTGAGGAAGAATATAAGCAAATTGCTGAAAAATTACCTGTGAATCTTGATGATATATTTGAGCCTACTATTAAGATTAAAATTGGGACCAATGAGATAGCTGCACTTTGTGATAGTGCAAGCGTCTTAATAATTCCAAAGAGTTTTTTTAACAAGTTAAATCTTGGCTCTTTTGAGATCACTGAGTTAAAATTGCGTCTAGCGGATTCTACCTACAAACAAGCTATAGGAATTAAGGAGAATACTTTAGTATACATTAAAGATTGTCTTGCTCTTATTGATTTTATTATTGTTGACATGCCTGAAGATGCTACTGCTCCTATTATATTAGGCCGTCCTTTCTTAAGAACTATTAAGGCTTTGATTAATCTACATGAAGGAAACGTGAAGCTTCAATTGCCTTCGCGGGATCCTTTTATTATTCATTTCCCTAGGAGGAAGAAAGCTAAGCATGATGAAAAGGAGACCATCACTTTGAAGGCCAACTATTTTGGAGTGGGTGTTCCACTCATCTAGCCTAAGTGAGCAACATTGAGGTCAAGCTATTGACCATAAAAGAGCGCTTCATGGGAGGCAACCCATGTAAAATAAAGGTTTGAGTTAAGTTTTAAGTTTATGTTTAATAAAGAGTGATAGAAAACTCCAATTGAGGAGAAGAAGTTCGGTAGTACTAAAAATCCCGCTTTATACATGCTACTATTGGTCGACAATATTTACTGTCATTTTTCTGTCAAAAACAAGGTATTTCACTAAGTTACTGGATAAGGAATAATTTTCGAAGAAACAGAATCTTTTTGATGCATACAGAAGGTTCAACGACCAACTATACGACGAGAATAAAAATTCCGGTCGTGTAGTTCTGGTCACATAGATATTTTTTCTATCATCAATTTTTCTTTCATATATACTGACGGTTTAACGACCAACTATACGGCATGAATAAAAATTCCGGTCGTATAGATATCGGTGCTTTCGTACAAATTCTTGTCTATGTATTGACAGTTTATCGACCAACTATACGGCGGGAATAAAAATTCCGGCTGTATCGTTTCGGTCATATAGATATGGATGGCTTTGTACAATTTCTTTTCCCAGGTATAGATGGTTTGACGACCAACTATACGGCGGAAACAAATTGTTTCGGCCGTATAATTCTGACCGTATAGCCGCGCCGTCAGGTGGAAACCCTAAAATTTTGACAGCATGCCAACTATACAGCAGGAACACAATGTTCTGGCCATATAGTTCTGCCCGTATAGTTGCGTCCGACCACAAAAACACCACGAGAGGTATCTCCAAACCCAAAACTTCAATCATTTCTCTCTCTTCTATCTCCAAACTCTCTCAAAACCTTAAGAGATCTTTATCTCTACTCAATTTCGTTTGATTTCCTCGCACACAAATGATCTATGGTATGTTTATCCTTCGATCCTCCAATTAATTTTTGTAAATTCATCTTCGATCTATTGTCGTTATCAATCTAGGGTGAGACCTACTATGAACTAATTGCCATGATTCTCTTGCCTAGATTATTATTTTGAGGAGATTCTTTAGTGTGCTATTATGAGGAATATGTTATACTTATCGTCGTTGGATCAAAAAGTTTTATTTTTTGTCTTTATTCATTGTTTTAGATGATGAACACAAGGAGCTAAACTCGTGCTCGTGCCGCTGCTAGCGCTTCTCGGGCTGTCACTCAAGAACGCATGGGGATACGGTTTAGGAATGAGCTCTAACGTGATCGCTTCAACAAGATCAAGAACCAAGAAGTGATGGCAACCAAGTGGATTTGCCCCATTATATTGAACCAACTCGGTATTTATGATGACTTCAATTTACTTTGCAATAGACCTGGCTTGCAAAACTTTGTGTGTAATGATGTGCCTACTTATCGTCGGTTAACTATTAAATTTCTAAGTTCTTTGCAAAACAACATTAAACTATGGCAAGAAGAGGACACGATTTCTTTTCAACTTATGAACAACAATTACACTTTAACACTAGATAAATGGTGCACATGTTTTAATTTCCCAAACAATGATGTTAATGCCTTACGTGCATCCTTTACTGGATTAGACCCTTCCCCTAAACAATATTATAATGAAATGAGTTTCACAACTAGAGTAAGCAGGGGGGAGAATATTCAACATCCTGCAATTCACTATTTGTTCTATGTTATTGCTAACACCTTGCAGTCAAGAAATGAGTTCACGAGACTCAACGAGGAGGACATCTTAGTCCTTGCAAAGGCTTCTTACACCAACTGCGACTTGTCACTCAACTTGGGCGCAATCCTTGAGCGCTAGCTGGAGCACCAATCCTCCCAAAGCCAAGGACCAATCATAGGTGGAGGCGTCATCGCCGTGCTTGCCACTGCCCTAGGCATCGACCTAGGTGAGTTGCAACCTGTGCTAGGTGAGCGACGTGTTGGTTTCTCTACTTTAAAGGCTTGTAGAATGCTCACTAGGAGAGGTGGTGTTTATTACCTGTATATTGCTGGAGCCGGGCGTCTTTACCCCGCTCCTATGCCTAATGGTCTTTTCTCTATCAAGGAAGGACGTTTGCTATATGACTTGCAGGTTGAGAAACACCAACCCGAGGAAGAGATTCCGGAGGAGGATGAGGACCAAGAAGAGGAGCAAGAAGTTCCTCATCAAGAGGAGCAGCCACAAACCCGGTTCGCCACATACCAAGACTTCCAAGAACTCGGAGGGACTATGGAGAGGATGCATAGCCTCTCTTTGAACCTTCGAGGAACAACTAGCAATTTATCAACTCAATTTGCGAACTGGAGTAACAAATTTTTCCCGCCACCACAATGATTTGAAGGGCTTGCAAAAGCCTAAGCTTGGGGAAGTTTCCTCATGTATCTTTATTTGGCGTTCATTTGCTTTTATTTATTTCGAGGTTGTGTTTTTAATTCGAGTTTATAAGCTCTCTTGTTGGTTTCCCCAACACTTTATCTTTAGTTATTTCTATTTGCTATCGAGATTTTCTAGCCGAGCTTTGCCGCCAATTTTATATTCTTTAAATTCCCTCTCTTAAAAAGAATAAAAGGATTTCTCCATTTTTCTTTATTTTCCCTCTTTCTTTTGTTTCCGCCTAGAGGTTCTCATGTGTCTGCAGGAGAGTGATCAACTTCGAGTTTCCAAGAAACAAATAAAAAAAGGAAAAGAGAAGTGGAACGAAACATGAGAGGTATGTCTTATGACTCCCCACTTTTGAAGTTTGAGAAACCCATGCTAGATAGTAGTAAATGTTGAGATGTTATATTGGTGGAGTGAGTCTTTGTATTGTAGTAAGATTTTTGTTCGCATGGGTATTTAGTTGGGTATGTTTTGTTCCAGCTCTTGTAGTTAACCAAGTCTTGCCTAAAAAGTTGCTATACAATTGTAATAAGAAAACATCTCGCAATTGAAGGCTTGGGTGTTGTAGTGTTTAGTCTTTAAGGCTTATTTCTAGAGACACTCAACACCACTGAAAATGTTGATTGACTTGATAGCTCTCTTTAAAAGGATTTGTTCGATTGAATTAATGTTTAGTTGTTTTTGTGAGCATGCCAAAGTTTGAGTTGTTAATCATAAGAATGATATAGCTTTATGTGTGTGAAACTTCATGGGATGCCAACAACTCCGCTGGCCTACGAACGATCTTCATAGAGGAAACTCCTGGATTTCGTCTATGAGTTGATTAAACACATGTAGCAGTAATGCTATAGTGGGTAAGATTCTAGGCACTCCCGGGTAGCTGATGATGGAATCACTCCTCTGACTGTTATGAGTAATCATTATGCAAAAGGAACAAAAACCTTAGTGATGCCACGAGTGTCCAACACAACCTGATAAACTAATATATTTTTTGGCATGCTCTCAATTACTCAAGAACCGAAATTCTTGAAGGACAATGAATAGAAAAGTAGTGCTTGAAAAGTCTTGATTTATTAATGTGGGAGAATTGAGATACTCTAGTATATATGCTTTTCATGACAACTCTCACACTCTTAATTTACATGATTATACTTTATTATTCAAAGGCAAGCCTATGCGTTGATTACATGCCATAGAATAAAGTTTACTCATTGGAATCATCCATGTTAACAATAATTTTGATGCGCTACAAGGATGCATGAAAGCCCATATGATATGCTTGCCATTACTCTATCTATGCTGAAGTTTGTCAGATTTATGAAGTGGAGGGAACATGAGACTACCAATCATGAATAAGATCATAATCTCATTATTTCATTTAAATGCTAAGTTCCTTTTTAATTTTGGTTTTCTTGCTCGAGGATGGTCAAGTTTAAGCTTGGGGAGGTTGATGGATCTAAAATATATCCATCTACGTCCACATTTAAACTGGATATTATTCATATTTTTGATGAAATATCTCTCTAAACCCTGCCACTAATGCCTAATAATCAAAGGGGTATGGAATCCTTTCTTTCTATTTTTTCCTGCGCAGGTAATGATGTTTGATGATGGGAATCACTACATTAAAGTCAAAGATACGAGATTTCCAACAACCAGAAGAAACCAGGAGTCGTGGGTCGGATGCAGATACTTTAACGACCAACTATACAACCGGAACAAAATTCTGGCCATATAGTTACGGTCGTATCCATCGACACTAATAGGTCAAATAAAACAGCTTTCGTGAAGGGGCCCCTATATAAAGAAGCCTCGGGCGACGAGAAAAGAGCCTCGAGAGTCCCTATCCCAGATCATCAGCCGTCAGAGGAATAGACTTAGATCTAATCTCCAAATCCTTCTCCACCACCATATCCATATTTCACCACTTGTAATAGTAGATCTCATCTTTGATTGGCGATATTGTAAGACTATTTGATATCAATCTCATGATTTCCATTACAAGGTTTGTGATTGTTGATCTCATCTCTATGTGTGAGTAATTCTCCTTGGGCTAAGCGCTTCGGCCTAGCCATGTAGCTTTTGTGCATGTTATTAATCATAGATGGGATTGTGTATTAGTTTGTATGACATGATGATTATTGTATCCTCACTTGCCTCAATATAATGACTTGTCAGGTACCCAAGACCCCGAGGATTGAACCAGTTATAGGGAGTATGTGTAATGACTAATCTGTAGGTTGGGAACCCAAGTGACAGAAGGGGTAGTACGGTTGTATGTGAGGGATTTACTTGGGATTAACGGTGACGTCACTATGCATATCATTAGTTCTCTTTATTCTATGGATGAGACTAGTAGGTTATTGATATAAGCGGTTGTGGACGCAATAGCAATTATGGATGCACTGCCCACATATAATTTATCTTACTCTAACAATTACATGCACACTTTATCTCTACCTTTTATTCCCATCAGATGTTTTGCACAGCTACAGGTGAAACCGAACACCCTAGGCCCTCTCTCTCCATCATCGACAACAACAAAAAGACGCAAACTCTTGGTCCGATAAAAACACAAAAGAAAATGTAAAACTCCTGAAGGTTCGTTAAAGTAACTTCATTACGCATCTGCTTCCCGAGGATTCGATAACCTAGGTCTACTAGGGAAAAAAAAGCTATACTACATCCGTAATCCGGATCGAAGGTATCAGTCGTCGCATGGCACCGTATGCATGTGATAACTCGGTGGGGCTATTGAAGCTTCCAGGCCATCTTACAAGGACCTGGACAAGGGGTGACGTGCGAGGAGTTTCGCGACCTTGAGGTCGGACGGGTACGACGACATCATCCACGCTCTTACATGAGTGTAACGCTCTCTCGGTCTTCAAGGGTACGTTACCGCTGTCTTCCTCCATTACTGCATTACTTCTAGGTATATCCTAGGGCATTCATTGTGTCTCGAGTAGTAAATTTTTGTTATTGCTTCGGAAACCCTACAATACATATGTATCATGAAAATCACCCACACAACTAATAGTATGGCTAAGCAATTCTACAATACGATGGCTATCAAGGAATCAACTAGGGTCTATGATAATCTATTGGGTACTCACATCATAGCATAGCATATAAGGTAAAACATTTTCTATACATGCATAGCTACTGAAAACTAAATGCATAAGAAACAATAGGAGATTTATGATAGTGACACTTTCCTTAATTGTATTTCTCATTCAAACAGTCGTCACACTCACAAGAATCACACTCCAGGCAATCAATCATGGAAAAGATAATTGAAATCAATCATATAGTAGCACAAACACAACAACACAATTACACATGCATGCTAGAAAAGAAAACGAGTTTAAAAGCTCTTCATAAACATTTTCTATTAAACAAGTAGGCTTTTAATAGGCATTACTGGAATTTGAATAGTTTCAAAAAAATATGAGAACCATGCCACTTGGTATACAATGTTCATAGATTTCATTTGCCACTAGTTTCACCTTAAAATTATTTACAACTCCGCTGGCCTACCAAAATTAAGAGATATAATCATAGATGATTATTTTGTATTGTGACAATGTCAACTAATGCTACAGTGGCATAAATTACAATTTTCTGAATCCATAGACATCAAATTTGCCAAATTTGGAGTTGTGGATATTTTTCTATGAATTAAAATCCATTTAAAAGATTTAAATACTCCAGAAAATATCCATTAGGCAAAGTGCAAATTTTATTGCAGAATCAAATTCTGCACATTTTTGTGAATCCAAGGGTATATTATTTGCAATTTTCTGATTAGTACTCCCTCCATTCAGAAATATAAGACATTTTAGCTTTGTGAAGTGAATGTATCTAGACACGTTTTAGTGTATACATTCACTCTAAACCTGTACGAACCTATACACTAAAAGACGTCTAAATACATTAGATTCACGAAGCTAAAATATCTTATATTTCTGAAATGAGGGAGTATTCTATTTTATATGAATTTTACAAGGTTAATATCATTTTCTGCTAATTTCTAAGCATTTTCTATTTCTGCTGAAAAGTCCACGCTGACTGGCGCTTGGTTAGTGTTATCTGGCGTCAACACGGCTGCCACGCATGTGCCACACGGCGGTGACGAGGCAGAAGAGGTGACAACTCCTCATTGGCCGGTACCCCTTCACCCGGTTGATCTAATCAGCGTCGTTGCGTCAAGATCCAAGGGCTGAGGACGTGATCGTCCTGGAGCTCACCGTGGGCGGCGGCTTCGAAAGTGACAGTGGCGACGTCTCTGGTGTCCTCCGGCGATGTTGAGGACGTCCACAAGAAGGGTATGATGACGGCGAGATCCCTAGTGATGTCGGCTTCCTCCCTTGCTGCCCCAGACAACGTCACAGCTTGGACAGATAAGTGCAGCGGCGGCAGTCCTCCGGCGAGCAATCTACGGTGCTGTGGCGAGCTGTAGAGGGGGAAAGAGGGGTGAGAGACGGAGTAGATCATGGGAAGAAGGCCAGATGGATAAGAGGGCGAGGGGCGATGAATTTCCTTGGAGTCAAGCTTGCTCTGGAGGCGGCTTACAGTGGATCAGGAAGCTCGATCTCGGGGCGCTAGGTTTCCGAAAAACAAAAAAACGGCGGTCTAGATGCGGGGAAGAATTTATAGGTATAGTTGCATGCATGAGTTGGCGAAGGGCAACCGAAATTGGCTGCTGGTTACTGGCTCAACACGTCAAGCTCGTTGAGGAACCCCAAGAGGAAGGTATGATGAGCACAGCAGCAAGTTTTCCCTCAGTTATAAAACCAAGATTATCGAACCAGTAGGAGCAAGGAAACACCTCCCAGGTGTTGTTGCCAACTCGGAGTCCTGCACAACACAACCGCAGAACTTTGCCCCCAACTTATAGTGAGGTTGTCAATCTCACCGGTTTTGCTGAAAACAAAAGATTAAATGTATTATGTGGAAGAAGATAAAAGCTTGCAGAAAGTAAACACAAAACAGTAAACAATTGTAGATTGATGGTAAAAGAAAGGACCGGGGTCCATAGTTCACTAGTGGTGGTTCTCCTTAAGATAGATGACATGTTGGATGAATAAATTACAACGGGGAATTGACAAACATCGAAAACGCATACATGCATATACTAATCATCTTGACTCCTATGAGATTTGATTGGGCATTACAACATTATACATAGACTATAATCCAACTGCATCTATGACTAATAATCCACCTTCAAGCTATCATCCGAACACCCTCCAGTATTAAGTTATAAGCAACAGATAATTGCATTACGCATTGCGTGTAAAGTAAACAATACGATTGTTCTATGAACAAAGGATTGTTGTTTTCTCCCTAGTAGCAACATCACATCTAGTACCTTAGAGATTTCTGTCACTTTCCCATATTACTAGAGGCATGAACCCACTATCGAGCATAAATACTCCCTCTTGGAGTTGCTAGGATCTACTCGGCCAAGATATCTAGTAACAACAGAGAGCATGCAAGATCACAAATAGCAAAGACATGATATAATCAATAATCAATCTGAAATAGCATCTCAATATCCATCGGATCCCCGCAAACACAACATATAGGATTACAAATAGATGACCTTGATCATGAACGGAGCTCACAAGATCTAAACATGCTAGCACAAAGGAGAAGAACCAACCATCTAGCTGCTACATGGACCCGTAGTCCAAGGATGAACTACTCACGCATCACACCGGAGGCTTGCATGGTGATGAAGAAGGCCTCCAGGGTGAATTCGCCCCTCCGGTAGGATGTCAGGAAGAGCTTCAGATCCATCCCGATCTAGGGATGGAGATGACGGTGGCTACAGACTCTTTCGTGGAATTTTGATCGGGTACTTAGGGTTTCTGTGTCGGAGGCATCTTATAGGCGAAAGGGGAGGCTGAGGGGGTGCCCTAGGCGGCCACACCACCCCCTGGCGCGGGCCAGGCCTAGCCGCGCGGCCAGGTGGTGTGGTGGCCCTCTAGCCCCTCTCCGTCTCGTATTCTGGCTCCATGTCTCCCTCGGTGAAATACTGACTTTGGCTTTTGTCCCATCCAATTCCGAGAATATTCATTTTCTGACTTTCCTGGAACCAAAAATAGCAGAAAACAGGCAGCTGGCACTGTGGCATCTTGTTAATAGGTTAGTCCAAGAAAGTGTATAAGAAGTACTCCAAAGTGTGGACAAAACATAAGAAAGTAGATAAAAACCAAGCATGGAACATCAAAAATTGTAGATACGTTAGCAACGTATCAACATTCCGAAGCTTAACTCCTGCTCGTCCTCGAGTAGGTAAGTGATAAAAATAAAGAATAATTTTTGAGGTGACATGCACCATCATAAACTTGATCAAATTATTTGTAAAACATTGATAGCTGGGATCATAATACTTCAACATAGCATGAAAGATAAAGTTCTAACAATAAGACATAGCAACTATGTTGTAACATGAAAAGGCACAAATAAAAGATTCATGAATAACAATGCTTTGCAATACGGTTGTTTGTTTCAAAAAAAATAGCACAATGGCATTCAGCTTGTCCCTCATAGAGTAGCAAAGAAATGCATAGGACACCTTCAAAGTTCATAAGGGTGACTAGATACAAATAGTTTAAGAACAAGCAATATCAAAGTTATGCATCAATCAACAAGTCTTGGGACAATGCACATAGAACTAAGAATGACCACTATGCTCTCTCAATAGGTGCATAAGATAGAAGGTGGAGACTCAACATAAAAGTAAAAGAAAGGCCTTCGTAGAAGGAAGTAGGGATTCAAATTTCATAAAGAGCTTCCAAAAATTATGGTACTTATTAGCTTTCAGCTCTCATTTCCCGTATCATAAGCATCTTGAAGTGATTAAGGTTAAAGTGAACAAACTATGGAGTATATGCTTGACAAAGTATAAGTTGGAAATCTCATGTCCCTTGAATACGAGGGTCGCTCCTCATGCTACTCAAGTTTAGTTACTGGTAAGTTCTTGTCATAGTAAGTACATGTGTATAATAGAGAACCGCCAAAGGGGTACCCCTTGCCCGATGATATGGAAGAATCCCCATATCAAAATGACAAGGCAAGTACACAACGAGCATCTCAAAAATCTTCTTATTTACCATGGGAAAATGGTGATTTTTTCTCTCTTTCCTCTTTTCTCATATCTCTTTTTTTCTTTTTCTCTTTTTCTCAATATCTGACTCTTTTTTTTATAATAAGAATGCTTCATAGACAACTCATTATGGTTACGCTGCAGGTTTCCACCATGATTAGGAATGGATTAGACCGGTGGCCAGGCGTTTCTCTAACACACATACATAACTCCATGGACTTACAAGCTCCCCTTTCATTTCACACCAACGACATCCATAGACAAAAGAGCATGATATCAACTAGGTACAAAGTACAAGTGCAATGTTGAAAGCGTTCCCCATGACAACATGGTTCTGCTAATCCCCAACATATAAGTGCAAGCATATAAAACATAGATGACACAATGGTTCAAGTTTATTAAGGGCAAGAAAAGTAAAGTGTGCCATCAAGTTCGTGAGAGCTTTAATCACTAGTTTTCTCATAACAAGTTTAATTCGTAAGGTAGATAAAAACATGAATATACTTGGAATAGCAAATGCTAATAGGTAGGTATGGTGGACTCTTTGTATTAACTTGGTTTTAGGAGTTGGATGCATGAGTGGAACTCATACTTGGTTATGGAGGCTAGCAAAAGACTGGGAGCGACCAACTAAGAGAGCAATAATGGCCATAATCATGCAGAGCGACAAAACATTACTAACTAAAGCATAAAGTGATATTACAAGTCGAAAACTAAAGGATCATAAAGGCTATGGTGACTTGGGATAGTCATAACATGGTGTGAGCATGCGCCAAGTCAACCCAAATAAAGCATCAAAGGAGAATACCACAATACTATGCTTTAATATGCTAAAACAATGCATGATTCTTCCAAGGAACATTAAGCAATCTCAATTGTTTATAACATGTCATGTTACAGAAAAGATCACTAAGCATAAAGCCAAAACAAAACCAAGCATGGCATGACAAAGCATAGGCCACAGTCAAAAACAAGCTCTCTTTACCACTTAAGCATGAACTTTCCTACTCTTTTCCAATCCAAACCAAACTATTTGAAAACTAATGTATGAAAGAGGGGGTCCAACCAATTTATTCAAGCAAACTAAGAAAACCAAAAAAACGAAAAACCAAAAACGGAAACAAAGACGCTCCAAGAACAACACAACTGTGCATGAAACATTAAAAATGAAGTGTTTGGAACAAACCTGGGATTTTTATTGATGAAGAAGGGGGTGCCTTGGGCATCCCCAAGCTTTGACGCTTGTACTTCTTGGATATTTCTTGGGTTAACACGCTTGGCATCCCCAAGCTTGAGCTTTAGTCCATTCTTCTTCTCATTACATCATTCTCTCCATACACCTGAAATTTTTTCCTTCATACAAAACTTCACACAATCCTTATTAGCAACATTAGTGCACTCAAGATAATAAGTCTTTGGGTTCAGTTTCAACACCAATAAAACTTCCATTGAAACACAAGCTACTGAAGCACTTCCCTCAAAAAGCTCAATTCCCCAAAGAGAACTCAAAAAGGAACCAACAAGAAGCAAATGCAAATAAAGGCAGAAATCTATCAAAGCAGACCAGCAGGTAAAAACCAATTTTTTCGAAGACCTTATTTTGCTCAAATCGAAAAGTGTTGAACTAACTAAAGTTAGATAACAACCTGGGGCAGAAGCACAAAAATTCACCCCTCAAAACGACGTACAGAGATTTGACACGAATTTTTACAGTGAAGCACAAAAATCTGTTTCGGGACAACAACTTTCCCAAGCATTACTTCTCTCTCATTAGAGGTTACTCTTGGCACAAAAAGCAAATAAAAGGATAAGGAGCGGTTATTACAGATGTAATAACTTTCAAGACTCATCTAAAACTTTTGGGTTATCTCCCAATAAGTATTTTTCTTTAACGCCTTTAAGTTAGGCATAAGAAGCAAGAAAAAGAATCAAGTGTTCTCAAATGAAGAAGCATTAAAACCAAATTTCTTGCCCTTACCTCTCTTACTTTTATTCTTAACCTTGGGAACATATGATTGTTTGGTGGAGAAGCAAAGTGCATGGTGCCCTTTTCCACATATATTACTGCTCCAAGAAGTTTCAATAGCGATCTTCCAAATGTAATTTGTCCTTTTTCCTACACATTCAATAACAAGATAATCAGTAGAAACCATTTTCCCTAGGATCTATGTAAACACTCCTTCAGCTATTCCAATTGGTGATATTGTGGCATTATTAGTAAGAAATATTTCTTCTCCTCCTTTAGAAAGTCCCCAAAGATTCAAAGATTCATAGATATCTTTAGGCATAAGACATAATTCAGACATGATATCACAGCGAGCATAAAAGTTTCATTATTTATAACAATCTTTACTGTGGGAAGCCATTTTGAGGGTTCAGAATTTATTGGAACATAGTCTTGATGCTCTCTAAGTGTATTATAGCAATCTTTTAAACTAGCAGTGCTAGTCTCAAGAGTGTTCAATCTAGCAAATAGGTTTATAAAAGAAGAATCAGATTTGCTAGGCAAGTTGTAAGTAAAGACCAACTTCTTTATGGCATTAAAAGCATCATCCTCATTGCATTGGAGGAAATCTCCTCCCACTACAGAATCCAAAGCATATCTATAGCAAAGAGCAATTCCAAGGTAAAAACTGCTAAGGAACAAGCTTTGAGTCATTTTAGGTTCAGTTTTTTCATGTAGGCCAGAGATTCTAGACCAAGCTTCTTTGAAACTCTCTTCAATTCCTTGTTTGAAAGTGAAAATCATTTCCTCAGGTGACATAGTGATTGGATCAATACTAGACATAATGGCAACTTAAGATAGGAACTAATAATTTTTTTCTGTGTTTTTAATAAAGAAAGCAAACTTGTACAACTAATTTTTTGTGTATTTTTGATAAAGAAACAAGCAAACAAAGCAAAACTAAACTAAGAAAAAAAATAAAACAAAGTAAAGAGATTGGTTATGAGGGAATCCCCTTGTGAAGATGTCCTTGACTCCTCGACAACTGCGCTAGAAAAAGCTTGGTTATTGGGTCAACACGTCGAGCTCGTTGGGGAACCCCAAGAGGAAGGTATGATGAGCACAACATCAAGTTTTCCCTCAGTTATGAAACCAAGGTTATCGAACCAGTAGAAGAAAGGAAACACCCCCAGGTGTTGTTGCCAACTCAGAGTCCTGCACAACACAACCGCAGAACTTTGCCCCCAACTTACAGTGAGGTTGTCAATCTCACCGGTTTTGCTGAAAACAAAGGATGAAACGTATTGTGTGGAAGAAGGTAAAAGCTTGCAGAAAGTAAACACAAAATAGTAAAAAGTTGTAGATTGATGGTAAAAGAAAGGACCGGGGTCCATAGTTCACTAGTGGTGGTTCTCCTTAAGATAGATGACATGTTGTGTGAACAAATTACAGCGGGGCAATTGACAAACATCGAGAAAGCATACAAGCATATACTAATCATCTTGACTCCTATGAGACTTGATTGGGCATTACAACATTATACATAGACCGCCATCCAACTGCATCTATGACTAATAATCCACCTTCAGGTTATCATTCGAACCCCCTCCAGTATTAAGTTGCAAGTAACAGATTATTGCTTTACGAATTGCATGTAAAGTAAACAATACGATTTTTCTATGAACAAAGGATTGTTGTTTTCTCCCTAGTAGCAACAACACATCTAGTACCTTAGAGATTTCTGTCACTTTCCCAGATTACTAGAGGCATGAACACACCATCGAGCATAAATACTAACTCTTGGAGTTGCTAGCATCTACCTGGCCAAGATAGCTACTAACAACGGAAAGCAAGCAAGATCACAAATAACAAAGACATGATAGAATCAATAATCAATCTGAAATAGCATCTCAATATCCATCGGATCCCCGCAAACACAACATGCAGAATTACAAATAGATGATCTTGATCATGAACGGAGCTCACAAGATCTAAACATGAAAGCACGAAGGAGGAGAACCAGCCATCTAGCTACTACATGGACCCGTAGTCCAGAGATGAACTACTCACGCATCACACCGGAGGCTTGCATGATGATGAAGAAGGCCTCTAGGGTGAATTCCCCTCTATGGCAGGGTACCGGGAAGAGCTTCAGATCCCTCCCGATCTAGGGATGGAGATGATGGCGGCTATAGACTCTTTCGTGGATTTTTGATCAGGTACTTAGGGTTTTGGTATCGGAGGCAATATATAGGCGGAAGGAGAGGCCGAGGGGGTGCTGGGGTCGGCCAGACCACCCCCTGGCGCGGGCCAGGCCTGGCCGCGCGGCTAGGTGGTGTGGCCAGGCCCCAGCCTTCTCCGTCTCGTATTCTGGCTCCAGAAGTCTTCCTTTAAAATAGTGACTTTGGCTTTTGTCCCGTCTAATTCCGAGAATATTCATTTTCTGACTTCCTATAACCAAAAACAATAGAAAACAGGCAGCTGGCACTGTGGTTCTTGTCAATAGGTTAGTCCAAGAAATCAAATGAAAAGTACTCCAAAGTGTGGACAAAACACAAGAAAGTAGATAAAACAAAGCATGGAACATCAAAAATTATAGATACATTTGCAATGTATCAACATCCCCAAGCTTAACTCCTGCTCGTCCTCGAGTAGGTAAGTGATAAAAAGAAAGAATAATTTTTGATGTGACATGCACCATCATAAACTTGAACAAAGTATTTGTAAAACATTCAAAGTTGGGATCATAGTACTTCAATCATAACATGAAAGACAAAGTTCTTGCAATAGGACAAAGAAACTATGTTGCAACATGAAAAGGCACAAACAAAAGATTCATGAATAACAATGCTTTGCAAGACGTTTGTTTGTTTCACATAAAGAAAACATAGCATAATAGTATTCAACTTGTCCCTTATAGAGTAGCAAATATAAATGCATAGGACACCTTCAAAGTTCATAAGAGTGACTAGATACAAATAGTTTAAAACAAGCAATATCAAGTTATGCATCAATCAACTAGTCTTGGGACAATGCACATAGAACTAAGAATGGCCACTATGCTCTCAAAGTAGGTGCATAAAGATAGAAGGTGGAGACTCAATATATTGGTGGAAGAAGGGCCTTCATAGAAGGAAGTAGGGATTCAAGTCTCATAAAGATCTTCCAAGAATTATGGTACTTATAGCTTTCAGCTCTCATTGCCCCTACCATACGCATCTTGAAGGTGATTAAGGTTAAAGTGACACAACTAAGAGGATATGCTTGACAAGTTATAAACCGAAATCTCATGCCCCTTACTTACGAAGACCGAACCTCATGCTACTCAACTTTAGTCAGAAGTAAGCTCTTGTCATTGTAAGTACATATGTATCATAAAGAACCGCCAATGGGGTACCCCTTGCACATGATACATGAGCTATCCGATAATCAAAATGAGAAGGCAAGTACACAATGAGCATCTCAGCAATCTTTTTATTTGCTATTTGCATAGGTTTTTATTGAGGATGCTTCATAGAGTGCTCATTATGGTTATGCTGCAAGTTTCCACCATGATTAGGCATGTCTTAGGCTAGCGGCCCAGGCGTTTCTATAACACACATACAAACTCCATGATCTTACAAGTTCCACTTTTATTTCACACCGCCGGGATCCATAAGCAAAAGAACATGATATCAACGGGGTACAAAGTACATGTGCAATGTTGAAAGCGTTCCCCATGATACATGGTTCTGCTAATTTCAACTTATAAAGTGCAAGCATATACACAACAAAGAAGGACCCAATCGTTCAAGTTTATTAAATGCAAAAAGTAAAGTGTGCCATCAAGTTCATGAGAGCTTTAATAACTAGTTTTCTCATAACAAGTTTAATTTGGAAGGTAAACAAAAACATGAATATACTTGGAATAGCATATGCTAGTAGGTAGGTATGGTGGACTCTTTGGAAAAACTTGGTTTAAGGAGTTGGATGCATGAGTGGAACTCATACTTGGTTGTGGAGGCTAGCAAAAGACTTGGAGCGACAAACTAAGAGAGCAATAATGGCCATAATCATGCAGAGCGACAAAACATCATTGATAGAAGCATAAAGTGATACTACAAGTTGAAAACTAAAGGATCATAAAGGCTATGGTGACTTGAGATAGTCATAAGATGGTGTGAGCATGCGCCAAGTCAACCCAAATAAAGCATCAAAGGAGAATACCACTATCCTATGCTTTAATATGCTAAAACAACGCATGATTCATCCAAGGCACATTAAGCAATCTCAATTGTTTATAACAAGTCATGCTACAGCAAATAATACTAAGCATAAAGCCAAAACAAAATCAAGCATGGCATGACAAAGCATAGGCCACAGTCAAAAACGAGCTCTCTTTACCACTTAAGCATGAACTTTCCTACTCTTTTCCAAACCAAACCAAACTATTTGAAAACCAATGTATGAAAGAGGGGGTCCAACCAATTTATTCATAAAACTAAGCAAACAAAGCAAACTAAAAACCAAAATGAAAACGATAAATAAGACGCTCCAAGAACAACACAACTGTGCATGAAACAATAAAAATGAAGCGTTTGGAAGAAACCTGCGATTTTTATTGATGAAGAAGGGGATGCCTTGGGCATCCCCAAGCTTTGACGCTTGTACTTCTTGGATATTTCTTGGGGTGACACGCGTGGCATCCCCAATCTTGAGATTTAGTCCATCCTTCATCTCATTACTCATTCCTTCCATACACCTAAAAATTTTCCTTCATACAAAACTTCACACAATCTTTATTAGCAACATTAGTGCACTCAAGATAATAAGTATTTAAGGTTCAGTTCTAACACCAATAAAACTTCCATTAAAACACTAGCTATTGTAGCACTTCTCTCAAAAAGCTCAATTCCCCAAAAGAACTCAAAAAGGAACCAACAAGAAGCAAATGCAGAAAATGGCAGAAATCTGTCAAAACAGACCAGCAGGTAAAGAAGAATTTTTTCTAAGACCTTTTGTTGCTCAAATCAAAAAGTGTTGAACTAACGAAAGTTAGATAACAACCTGGGTCCAAAGCACAAAAATGCACGCCTCAAAAGGACGTACAAATATGTTACAAGAATTTTTACGATGAAGCATAGAAATCTGTTTCGGGACAGCAACTTTCCCAATCATTACTTCTCTCTCATTAGAGGTTACTCTTGGCACAAAAAGCAAATAAAAAGGATAAGGAGCGGTTATTACTGAAGTAATAACTTCCAAGACTCATCTAAAACTTTTCTTTAACGCCTTTAAGTTAGGCATGATAGTTTGAGAAGATGCTCATATATGAAATATGAATTGAAGTAAAAGAGAGCATCAAGAAGCAAATTCAAAACACATTTAAGTCTAACCCACTTACTATGCATAGGAATCTTGTATGCAAATAAATTCACAAAGAACAAAGTGACAGGCATAGAAAGATAAAACAAGAGTAACTTCAAAACTTTCAGCACATAGAGAGGTGTTTCAATACCATGAAAACTTATACAACCATATTTTCCTCTCTCATAATAATTTTTAGTAGCCTCATGAATAAACTCAACAATATAACTGTCACATAAATCATGCTTTTCATGATCTTCAAGCACTAGAGCTTTATTATAAACATTTTCAAAAGAATCCTCAGGAACATGACATTCGTCCTCCTTTGGTAAGCATGGGGGACAATCAAATAATGTAAGGGGTAAAGAGTTACTCTAATTAGAAGGTAGGAATGGGTAGATCCATTCTTCATCCTCTTGATCATCACTCTCGTCCTCTTTTTCATCCAATGAGCTTCCAGTTTCAGCAATTTCTGCTTCCATAGGCTCCTGCAAGGCATTAATCTCTTCCATTGGTGGAGAGTATCTATTAAGACATTCAAGAATATAGCCATTTTCTACCTTCTAATTATCAAAGCAAAATTTAAGTATATCATAAACCTCATATTTATAAGGTGAATCATCAGTATTTTCAAGCAAACTAGCAAGTTCAAATGCACCCTTCCAAGCAATAAATTCTTCAATTTGTTCCACATCATAAAAGTCATAATTCCCTTTAACATAAGAAGACATGGTAACATTATCATTATACTCACATTGAAAAGGGAGGTGTTTATACCTCCTACATCAACAACATTTATCAAAGCAATAAGTAACATTATAAAAAGAGCACACGTTTATAGCAATGGTATACAATTTATCAATTTGTTCCCATAAGTGTTTCCCTTTTTGTGATAAGCGGTGTTCCTTATGATAATATTTTTGTTCTTCCGTGAACCCAACCTTGCCAATAAGATTCAGTTTCAAAGAAACCAAGCATTGATAGAAAGCATGATAAAGCAAGACAATAAAAGACCATTGAAAATAACAACTATAGTAGGAACTAATTTTTTGTGTGTTTTTGATAAAGAAACAAGCAAACAAAGCAAAAATAAACTAAGCAAAACAAAAATAACAAAGTAAAGAGATTGGTTATGAGGGACTCCCCTTGTGAAGATGTCCTTGACTCCCCGGCAACGGCGCCAGAAAAAGTTGTTGATGGCCCAAAATATATCGATCTCGTTGGGGAACCCCAAGACGAAGGTATGATGAGCACATCAGCAAGTTTTTCCTCAGTATGAAACCAAGGTTATCAATCCAGTAGGAGCAAGGAAACACCCCAAAGGTGTTGCTAGCTGAGCCTTGGCAGGGCGCACTACCGGTGCTAGTAGCAACGTGGAGACCTGCACAACACAACCACAGAACTTTGCCCCCAACTTGCGATGAGGTTGTCAATCTCACCGGTTTTGCTGAAAACAAAGGATTAAACGTATCGAATGGAAGGAAGTAATAGTTTGTAGAAAGTAAACACAAAGTAGTAATCAGTTTGTAGATTGAATGTAAAAGAAAGGACCGGGGTCCATAGTTCACTAGAGGTGGCTCTCCTTAAGATAGATAACATGCTGTGTGAACAAATTACAGCGGGGCAATTGACAAACATCGAGAAAGCATACAAGCATATACTAATCATCTTGACTCCTTTGAGACTTGATTGGGCATTACAACATTACACATAGACCGCCATCCAACTGCATCTATGACTAATAATCCACCTTCAGGTTATCATCCGAACCCCCTCCAGTATTAAGTTGCAAGCAACAGATTACTGCTTTACGAATTGCATGTAAAGTAAACAATACGATTGTTCTATGAACAAAGGATTGTTGTTTTCTCCCTAGTAGCAACAACACATCTAGTACCTTAGAGATTTCTGTCACTTCCCCAGATTACTAGAGGCATGAACACACTATCGAGCATAAATACTAACTCTTGGAGTTGCTAGCATCTACCTGGCCAAGATAGCTTATAAATATGAGGTTCATGCCTCTAGTAATCTGGGGAAGTGACAGAAATCTCTAAGGTACTAGATGTGCTGTTGCTACTAGGGAGAAAACAACAATCCTTTGTTCATAGAACAATCGTATTGTTTACTTTACACGCAATGCGTAATGCAATTATCCGTTGCTTGCAACTTAATACTGGAGGGGGTTCGGGTGATAACCTGAAGGTGGGTTATTAGTCATAGATGAAGTTGGATGGCGGTCTATGTATAATGTTGTAATGCCCAATCAAATCTCAAAGGAGTCAAGATGATTAGTATATGCTTGTATGCTTTCTCGATGTTTCTCTATTTCCCAGCTATAATTTGTTCACCCAACATGTTATCTATCTTAAGGAGAGCCACCTCTAGTGAACTATGGACCCCGGTCCTTTCTTTTACTATCAATCTACAATCAACTGTTTACTTCTTTGTGTTTACTTTCTGAAAACTATTACTTCCGTCCATTCGACACATTTAATCCTTTGTTTTCAGCAAAACCGGTGAGATTGAAAACCTCATCACAAGTTGGGGACAGAGTTCTGTGGTTGTGTTGTGCAGGTCTCCACGTTGCTGCTAGCACCGGTAGTGCGCCCTGCCAAGGCTCAGCTAGCAACACCTTTGGGGTGTTTCCTTGCTCCTACTAGATTGATAACCTTGGTTTCATACTGAGGGAAAACTTGCTGATGTGCTCATCATACCTTCCTCTTGGGGTTCCCCAACGAGATCGATATATTTTGGGCCATCAACAACTTTTTCTGGCGCCGTTGCCGGGGAGTCAAGGACATCTTCACAAGGGGAGTCCCTCATAACCAATCTCTTTACTTTGTTATTTTTGTTTTGCTTAGTTTCTTTTTGCTTTGTTTGCTTGTTTCTTTATCAAAAACACAAAAAATTAGTTCCTACTATAGTTGTTATTTTCATTGGTCTATTATTGTCTTGCTTTATCATGCTTTCTATCAATGGTTGGTTTCTTTGAAACTGAATCTTATTAGCAAGGTGGGTTCACGGAAGAACAAAAATATTATTATAAGGAACACCACTTATCACAAAAAGGGAAACACTTATGGGAACAAATTGATAAATTGTATACCATTGCTATAAACGTGTGCTCTACTTATAATATTACTTATTGCTTTGATAAATCTTGTTTTTGTAGGAGGTATAAACACCTCCCTTTTCAATGTGAGTATAATGATAATGTTACCATATCTTCTTATGTTAAAGGGAATTATGACTTTTATGATGTGGAACAAATTGAAGAATTTATTGCTTGGAATGGTGCATTTGAACTTGCTAGTTTGCTTGAAAATACTGATGATTCACCTTCTAAATATGAGGTTTATGATATACTTAAATTTTTCTTTGATAATTACAAGGTAGAAAATGGCTATATTCTTGAATATCTTAATAGATGTTCTCCACCAATGGAAGAGACTAATGCCTTGCAGGAGCATATGGAAGAAGAAATTGCTGAAACTGGAAGCTCATTGGATGAAAAAGAGGAGGAGAGTGATGATCAAGAGGAGGAAGAATGGATCTACCCATCCCTACCTTCTAATGAGACTAACTCTTTGTACCTTACATTATTTGATTGTCCCCCATGCTTACCAAAGGAGGACGAATGTCATGTTCTCGATGATTCGTTTGAAAATGTTTATAATAAAGCTCTAGTGTTTGTAGATCATGAAAATCATGCTTTATGTGATAGTTATATTGTTGAGTTTATTCATGAGGCTACTGAAATTTATTATGAGAGAGGAAAATATGGTTGTAGAAGTTTTCATGGTATTGAAACACCTCTCTATGTGCTGAAAGTTTTGAAGTTATTCTCGTTGTATCTTCCTATCCATGTCACTTTGTTCTTTGTGAATTTATTTGCATACGATATTTCTATGCATAGGAAGTGGGTTAGACTTAAATGTGTTTTGAATTTGCTTCTTGATGCTCTCTTTTACTCCAATTCATATTTTTTATGTGAGCATCTTCTCAAACTTTCATGCCTAACTTAAAAGCGTTAAAGAAAAGTACTTATTGGGAGATAAACCAAAAGTTTATCTGAGTCTTGGAAGTTATTACTTCAGTAATAACCGCTCCTTATCCTTTTTATTTGCTTTTTGTGCCAAGAGTAACCTCTAATGAGAGAGAAGTAATGCTTGGAAAAGTTGCTATCACGAAACAGATTTATGTGCTTCATCGTAAAAATTCGTGTAAACTCTCTGTACATCCTTTTGAGGCGTGAAATTTTGTGCTTCTTCCCCAGGTTGTTATCTAACTTTAGTTAGTTCAACACTTTTCGATTTGATCAACAGAAGGTCTTCGAAAAAATTCGTCTTTACCTGCTGGTCTGTTTTGACAGATTTCTGCCATTTTTTGCATTTGCTTCTTGTTGGTTCCTTTTTGAGTTCTTTTGGGGAATTGAGATTTTTGAGGGAAGTGATACAGTAGATAGTGTTCTAATGGAAGTTTTATTGGTGTTGGAACTGAACCTAAAGACTTATTATCTTGACTGCACTAATGTTGCTAATAAAGATTGTGTGAAGTTTTCTATGAAGGAAAAATTTCAGGTGTATGGAAGGAATGAGTAATAAGATGAAGGATGGACTAAAGTTAAAGCTTGGGGATGCCACCCGTGTCAGCCCAAGAAATATCCAAGAAGTACAAGCGTCAAATCTTGGGGATGCCCAAGGCATCCCCCTCTTCATCAATAAAAATCCCAGGTTTCTTCCAAACGCTTCATTTTTATTGTTTCATGCACAGTTGTGTTGTTCTTGGAGCGTCTTCTTTTTTGTTTTTGGTTTTTCGTTTGCACCCTGCCAATGTTAGTGCGCCCTGCCAATGTTAGTACCCCTTGCCCGATGATACGGAAGAATCCCCATATCAAAATGACAAGGCAAGGAGAAAACGAGCATCTCAGCAATCTTGTTATTTACCATGGGAAAATGGTGCTTTTTTCTCTCTTTCCTCTTTTCTCATATCTCTTTTTTTTCTCTTTTTCTCAATATCTGACTCTTTTTTATAAGAAGAATGCTTCATAGACAGCTCACTATGGTTACGCCGCAGGTTTCCACCATGATTAGGCATGGATTAGACCGGTGGCCTAGGCGTTTCTCTAACACACATACATAACTCCATGGACTTTCAAACTCCCCTTTCATTTCACACCGACGACATCCATAGACAAAAAGCATGATATCAACTATGTACAAAGTACAAGTGCAATGTTGAAAGCGTTTCCCATGACAGCATGGTTCTGCTAATCCCTAACAAATAAGTGCAAGCATATACAACATAGATGACACAATGGTTCAAGTTTATTAAGGGCAAGAAAAGTAAAGTGTGCCATCAAGTTCGTGAGAGCTTTAATCACTAGTTTTCTCATAACAAGTTTAATTCGGAAGGTAGATAAAAACATGAATATACTTGGAATAGCAAATGCTAATAGGTAGGCATGGTGGACTCTTTGGAATAACTTGGTTTTAGTAGTTGGATGCATGAGTGGAACTCATACTTGGTTATGGAGGCTAGCAAAAGACTGGGAGCGACCAACTAAGAGAGCAATAATGGCCATAATCATGCAGAGCGACAAAACATTACTAACTAAAGCATAAAGTGATATTACAAGTCGAAAACTAAAGGATCATAAAGGCTATGGTGACTTGGGATAGTCATAACATGGTGTGAGCATGCGCCAAGTCAACCCAAATAAAGCATCAAAGGAGAATACCACAATACTATGCTTTAATATGCTAAAACAATGCATGATTCTTCCAAGGAACATTAAGCAATCTCAATTGTTTATAACATGTCATGTTACAGAAAAGATCACTAAGCATAAAGCCAAAACAAAACCAAGCATGGCATGACAAAGCATAGGCCACAGTCAAAAACAAGCTCTCTTTACCACTTAAGCATGAACTTTCCTACTCTTTTCCAATCCAAACCAAACTATTTGAAAACTAATGTATGAAAGAGGGGGTCCAACCAATTTATTCAAGCAAACTAAGAAAACCAAAAAAACGAAAAACCAAAAACGGAAACAAAGACGCTCCAAGAACAACACAACTGTGCATGAAACATTAAAAATGAAGTGTTTGGAACAAACCTGGGATTTTTATTGATGAAGAAGGGGGTGCCTTGGGCATCCCCAAGCTTTGACGCTTGTACTTCTTGGATATTTCTTGGGTTAACACGCTTGGCATCCCCAAGCTTGAGCTTTAGTCCATTCTTCTTCTCATTACATCATTCTCTCCATACACCTGAAATTTTTTCCTTCATACAAAACTTCACACAATCCTTATTAGCAACATTAGTGCACTCAAGATAATAAGTCTTTGGGTTCAGTTTCAACACCAATAAAACTTCCATTGAAACACAAGCTACTGAAGCACTTCCCTCAAAAAGCTCAATTCCCCAAAGAGAACTCAAAAAGGAACCAACAAGAAGCAAATGCAAATAAAGGCAGAAATCTATCAAAGCAGACCAGCAGGTAAAAACCAATTTTTTCGAAGACCTTATTTTGCTCAAATCGAAAAGTGTTGAACTAACTAAAGTTAGATAACAACCTGGGGCAGAAGCACAAAATTCACCCCTCAAAACGATGTACAGAGATTTGACATGAATTTTTACAGTGAAGCACAAAAATCTATTTCAGGACAGCAACTTTCCCAAGCATTACTTCTCTCTCATTAGAGGTTACTCTTGACACAAAAAGCAAATAAAAAGGATAAGGAGCGGTTATTACAGAGGTAATAACTTTCAAGACTCATCTAAAACTTGTGGGTTATCTCAGAATAAGTACTTTTCTTTAATGCCTTTAAGTTAGGCATAAGAAGCAAGAAAAAGAATCAAGTGTTCTCAAATGAAGAAGCATTAAAACCAAATTTCTTGCCCTTACCTCTCTCACTTTTATTCTTAACCTTGGGAACATATGATTGTTTGGTGGAAAAGCAAAGTGCATGGTGCCCTTTTCCACATCTATTACTGCTCCAAGGAGTTTCAATAGCGATCTTCCAAGTGTAATTTGTCATTTTCCTACGCATTCAATAACAAGATAATCAGTAGAAACCATTTTCCCTAAGATCTTTGTAAACACTCCTTCAGCTATTCCAATTGGTGATATTGTAGCATTATTAGCAAGAAATATTTCTTCTCCTCCTTCAGAAAGTACCCAAAGATTCAAAGATTCATAGATATCTTTAGGCATAAGACAGAATTCAGACATGATATCACAGCGAGCATGAAAAGTTTCATTATTAATAACAATCTTTACTGTGGGAAGCCATTTTGAGGGTTCAGAATTTATTGGAACATAGTCATGATGCTCTCTAAGTGTATTATAGCAATCTTTTAAACTAGCAGTGCTGGTCTGAAGAGTGTTCAATCTAGCAAATATGTTTATAAAGGAAGAATCAGATTTGCTAGGCAAGTTGTAAGTAAAGACCAACTTCTTTATGGCATTAAAAGCATCATCCTCATTGCTTTGGAGGAAATCTCCTCTCACTACAGCATCTAAAGCATATCTATAGATAAGAGCAATTCCAAGGTAAAAACTGCTAAGGAACAAGCTTTGAGTCATTTTAGGTTCAGTTTTTTCATGTAGGCCAGAGATTCTAGACCAAGCTTCTTTGAAACTCTCTTCAATTCCTTGTTTGAAAGTGAAAATCATTTCCTCAGGTGACATAGTGATTGGATCAATGCTAGACATAATGGAAACTTAAGACATGAACTAATATTTTTTGTGTGTTTTTAATAAAGAAAGCAAACTTGTATAACTAATTTTTTGTGTGTTTTTGATAAAGAAACAAGCAAACAAAGCAAAACTAAACTAAGCAAAACAAACAAAACAAAGTAAATAGATTGGAACAAATATTTTTTTTCTGTGTTTTTAATAAAGAAAGCAAACTTGTACAACTAATTTTTTGTGTATTTTTGATAAAGAAACAAGCAAACAAAGCAAAACTAAACTAAGCAAAAAAATAAAACAAAGTAAAGAGATTGGTTATGAGGGACTCCCCTTGTGAAGATGTCCTTGAATCCCCGGCAACGGCGCTAGAAAAAGCTTGGTTATTGGCTCAACACGTCGAGCTCGTTGGGGAACCTCAAGAGGAAGGTATGATGAGCACAACATCAAGTTTTCCCTCAGTTATGAAACCAAGGTTATCGAACCAGTAGGAGCAAGGAAACACCTCCCAGGTGTTGTTGCCAACTCGGAGTCCTGCACAACACAACCATAGAATTTTGCCCCCAACTTACAGTGAGGTTGTCAATCTCACCGGTTTTGTTGAAAACAAAGGATTAAACGTATTGTGTGGAAGAAGGTAAAAGCTTGCAGAAAGTAAACACAAAACAGTAAACAGTTGTAGATTGATGGTAAAAGAAAGGACCGGGGTCCATAGTTCACTAGTGGTGGTTCTCCTTAGGATAGATGACATGTTGGGTGAACAAATTATAGCAGGGCAATTGACAAACATCGAGAAAGCATACATGCATATACTAATCATCTTGACTCCTATGAGATTTGATTGGGCATTACAACATTATACATAGACCGTTATCCAACTACATCTATGACTAATAATCCACCTTCAGGTTATCATCCGAACCCCCTCCAGTATTAAGTTGCAAGCAACAGATAATTGCATTATGCATTGCGTGTAAAGTAAATAATACGATTGTTCTATGAATAAAGGATTGTTGTTTTCTCCCTAGTAGCAACAGCACATCTAGTACCTTAGAGATTTCTGTCACTTTCCTAGATTACTAGAGGCATGAACCCACTATCGAGCATAAATACTCCCTCTTGGAGTTGCTAGCATCTACTCGGCCAAGATATCTACTAACAACGGAGAGCATGCAAGATCACAAATAACAAAGACATGATAGAATCAATAATCAATCTAAAATAGCATCTCAATATCCATCGGATCCCCGCAAACACAACATGTAGGATTACAAATAGATGATCTTGATCATGAATGGAGCTCACAAGATCTAAACATGGTAGCACAAAGGAGAAGAACCAACCATCTAGCTACTACATGGACCCGTAGTCCAAGGATGAACTACTCACGCATCACACCGGAGGCTTGCATGGTGATGAAGAAGGCCTCCAGGGTGAATTCGCCCCTCCCGATCTAGGGATGGAGATGACGGTGGCTACAAACTCTTTCGTGGAATTTTGATCGGGTACTTAGGGTTTCGTATCGAAGGCATCTTATAGGCGAAAGGGGAGGCTGAGGGGTGCCCTATGCGGCCACACCACCCCCTAGCGCGGGCCAGGCCTGGCCGCGCGGCCAGGTGGTGTAGTGGCCCTCTGGCCCCTCTCCGTCTCGTATTCTGGTTCCGTGTCTCCCTCGGTGAAATACTGACTTTGGCTTTTGTCCCGTCCAATTCCGAGAATATTCATTTTTTGACTTTCCTGGAACCAAAAATAGCAGAAAACAGGCAGCTGGCACTGTGGCATCTTGTTAATAGGTTAGTCCAAAAAAGTGTATAAAAAGTACTCCAAACTGTGGAAAAAACATAAGAAAGTAGATAAAAACCAAGCATGGAACATCAAAAATTATAGATACGTTAGCAACGTATCAACATCCCCAAGCTTAACTCCTGCTCGTCCTCGAGTAGGTAAGTGATAAAAAGAAAGAATAATTTTTGAGGTGACATGCACCATCATAAACTTGATCAAAGTATTTGTAAAGCATTGATAGCTGGGATCATAGTACTTCAACATAGCATGGAAGATAAAGTTCTAACAATAGGACATAGCAACTATGTTGTAACATGAAAAGGCACAAACAAAAGATTCATGAATAACAATGCTTTGCAAGACGTTTGTTTGTTTCACATAAAGAAAACATAGCATAATGGCATTTAGCTTGTCCCTCATAGAGTAGCAAACAAATGCATAGGACACCTTCAAAGTTCATAAGGGTGACTAGATACAAATAGTTTAACAACAAGCAATATCAAAGTTATGCACCAATCAACAAGTCTTGGGACAATGCACATAGAACTAAGAATGACCACTATGCTCTCTCAATAGGTGCATAAAGATAGAAGGTGGAGACTCAACATAAAAGTAAAAGAAAGGCCTTGGTAGAAGGAAGTAGGGATTCAAATTTCATAAAGAGCTTCCAAAAATTATGGTACTTATTAGCTTTCAGCTCTCATTTCCCCTATCATAAGCATCTTGAAGTGATTAAGGTTAAAGTGAACAAACTTGAATACGAGGGTCCCTTGAATGCGAGGGGCCAGAGGGCTGCCACACCACCTGGTCGCGCATGTACTTACTATGACAAGAACTTACCGGTGACTAAACTTGAGTAGCATGAGGAGCGACCCTCGTATTCAAGGGACATGAGATTTCTAACTTATACTTTGTCAAGCATATACTCCAAAGTGTGGACAAAACATAAGAAAGTAGCTAAAAACCAAGCATGGAACATCAAAAATTATAGATACGTTAGCAACGTATCAACTGTAATCGGTGGAATTTCGTTCGAATCAAAACCGTGTCAAGAGAGTACTCGGGCTAGAGGTTGAAGACGGACTGACGGGTGGGTCCCACTTGTCGGGCACATAGAGGGGAGAAGGGAGGCAGGCTGCTCTTGGGCCAGTGTTGCTGCTAGCGCTGTGCGACACGTGCTACGAGCGATAGAGGAGAGGTGGGCCGGCTCTGGGTCGCTGGCTAATGCGCTGCGCGCGGGGGTGCTAGGTGGGCTAGGTTGGCTGGCCTACTGCGGGTAGTTTAGGTTTTGTTTTTTGTTCTTTAACTTTTTATTCTTTTCCATTTCCTTGTTTCTTTAGTATCTTTTCCATACTAACTCCAAATGGACTGATTCTTTTTCCTAGATATTTATAAAATTCAAAATATGATTTAGGACTACTAGGGAAACATATTCCTGTCCATTTTAAAATTCAAACATGTATTTTTCAAATAAACCCTTAATAGATGCATAGAAGATTTTCAATTAGGGATTTGAGAAAAAAGGGTTTAAAAAGGAGAAATTTTCATGATGCTTTATGCAATGCATATATGCATGCCATATATCAATCACCGAAACACAAATCATTTTATGCCTTTTTTCCAAATAGGGCTACTTTGGCATTATCAAAAGTATATAAGGGTTTATGCAATTGGCCTTATATAGGTACTATTAAATATTTCTAAATAGTTTCTTATGGTTGATTTTAACCACTCAATCAAGACACATGATGCCACAATGCCCAAAACAACAAGTTTAGTCAGATAATATAAATGAACACAGTCTTAACATCCAGTGAAAATGAAGATGTCATGTTATCTTCTCTCTTTTCAACCAAGTGGTGAAAAGCATCTAGAATGGTTTCACAAATTGAAGTAGAGACTTAAAGAGTCAAATAGGGAAATTATAATATCACTCCACCATAATTTGGGAAAGTCATTTTATTTTGTCTCTTTAATATTTCCAAGTATGGTTGGATTAATCTTTTGAGATTTGGTTTAAAACACAATCAAGTTGGATAATCATGTTTATCCAATCTCATACAAATTTCTGAACTCAAGGTTGAAGGAATATCAAATCAGAAGGTTTCTTGTCTTTGGGAAATTTCAATAAAGTCAAACAATTAAACCAACTTATTTTTATTTATTTCACATTCCAAAATTAGGAGAATTTTGGGATGTGAAAAAGGTGGTAGCTACGTCGACGACTGATTCAGGTCCGTTAGAGCCAGAGTCTCGGGCGCAATGCCAGAAAAGCGAAGCAGCGATGAGGTCTTTAGTAGGTTAGCAAGGAGGCCGTCCAGAAGTCTGCTACCAAGGTACCTATGAGAAGCGGGTTGAAGATAAAAGCAAGCCCAACAACAGAGTGTTCGGCGATGGTGTGGGGTCACGAAACCCAGATCTTGAAGAAAACCACCCGGTTAAAGAGCGAGAGGTGAATTTTTCTTAGCTGCGCCTTATCTTACAAGTAGATTAGTTACTTCAAAATAGAATCGAATGAAATGAAAAATCCTCTTTTTAATCAAATTAGGCCCAACTACGATACAACATACCTCTATGAGTTCACGGTTCATGTCCGCCAGTACACTAAAAACTAGATTTTGGTTGCGAGAGGGTTGCGTTCGGACAAGATGTGCATCTTATTGTGAACTGCAAGGAGGTTGTGCATGTTTCGCAGCTGATAGATATGCTACACGCTAGGATTCCTTGGGGATCCAGACAGAGGACAAAATTGGTGTGGCGGAACATTAGTGATACTATATGCATAGTGAGTACTCTCGTGAGCTTTAGATAGTTTGGGAGTGTTGTGAAACTAATCGTAAGGTGAAATTGGAAGCGATGATTGATGATATGTATGCAGATACTTGAGATCTTGCTGCTTGAGCTTCTGCTGCTCAAGTTTACGGACCACTAGATGTTGATCAAGCTAAGTACAATATACACTCAGAGGTGGATTCATACACGGCAAAACTTGATGGTGGAGTTAATAAGCCAGTTTCGTCATGTACTGTGGAGATCACCGTGATTCCAAAAACATAACTCTTGATAAAATGAGAGAGATGATTGGTAAGGAAATCGGCATTGTCCGTAAGCAGATGGCACGACTCCGGTGGTGGCATCATAAGAAGCAGGAATTCAAAGAGGTTTTGGATACTAAAGATCTGGTGTAGATTATCCGATGAAAGAAGCAAACCAGAAAGGTGTTCTTCCCCGCTGTCATTTCTGATGTTGTTGAGTAGGTTATAGTGGATGTAGAGACCCCTATAGTGGCTGAACAGAACGAGGTGATCGGCATTGATCAGATCTTATGAAAGCTACTACCCAAGTCTTGGCATATGGACCGCAGGGTTCCCCTGCCTGTATTTGTAACAAAGATTGATATTGCATTGAAACTGTGTTTCTATGATTATGTTTGTTGAGAGATGCAATATAATATTCTATGAGTTGGTGAGATTTTGCACATATCACTTACTAATGGCTCTGAAATATAGCCATCTACATCCATATTTAAACTAGATATTATTCATATTTTTTATGAAAATCTATGTAAACCCTGCCACTAATGCCTAATATTCAAAGGGATATGCAATACTTTCTTTCTAATTTTTCCTGCGCAGATAATGACGTTTTATGATGGGTATGACTACATTAAAATCAAAGATACGAGATTTCCGACAACTAGAAGAATCCAGGAGTCGTGGGTCGAAGGCAAACGCTTTAACGACCAACTATACGACCGGAATTTATAGTTCCGGTCATATAGTTGCCATCGACGCCACGAGGTCAAACAGAACAACTTTCGTGAAGGGACCCCCTATATAAAGAAGCCTCGGGCGACGAGAAAAGAGCCCTCGAGAGTCCTTGCCCTAGATCATCAGCCATCGGAGGAAGAGACTTAGATCTAATGTCCAAATCCTTCTCCACCACCATAGCCATATTCCACCACTTGAAATAGTAGATCTCATCTTCGATTAGCGACATTGTAAGACTATTTGCTATCAATCTCACGATTTCCATTACAATGTTTGTGATTATTGATCTCATCTCTATGTGTGAGTAATTCTCCTTGGGCTAAGGGCTTTGGTCTAGCCATATAGATTTTGTGCATGTTATTTATCATAGATGGGATCTTGTATTAGTTTGTATGACATGATGATTATTCTTTCCTCACTTGCCTCAATCTAAGGACTTGTCAGGTACCCAAGACCCCGAGGATTGAACCAGTTATAGGGAGTATGAGTAATGACTAATCTGCAGGTTGGGAACCCCAGTGATAGAAGGGGTAGTACGGCTGTATGTGAGGGATTTACTTGGGATTAATGGTGACGTCACTATGCATATCATTAGTTCTCTTTGTTCTATGGATGAGACTAGTATGTTATTGCTGTAAGCGATTGCGGAGGCAATAGAAATTATAGATGCACTGCCCACATATAATTTATCTTGCTCTCACAATTACATGCACACTTTATCTCTATCTTTTATTCCCATCAGATGTTTTGCAAGCTACAGGTCAAACCGAACGCCCTAGGCCCTCTCTCTCCATCATCGACAACAATAAAAAGATGCACACTCTTGGTCCGGTAAAAACACAAATGGAATTCTAAAACTCCCGAAGGTCTGTTAAAGTAACTTCACTATGCATCTGCTTCCTGAGGATTCAATAACCTAGGTCTACTAGGGAAAAACAAGCTATAATACATCCGTAATCCGGATCGAAGGTATCAACCCTTTTTCTGGCGCTGTTGCCAGGGAAGCAATAGCTACCCTGGTAAGGTTAGTAGGAACCTTGCTAGTTTTAATTCTTGTTTTTTATTTTGTTAGTTTGCTTTCAGTCTTTATTTGAAAAACTAAAAACATTAGTTAGTCTTTAAATTCTTGCTTTTACTATTATGTCTATGTTTAATAAAACCCAAAAACTTAGGAAATATGACTGAAAAGAAGCTTGGGGAGTTTGCTACTCCCAATAATGATTATTTGCGTACTCCTATTACTCAGCCAACAATTGCTGCTGATGACTATGAAATTAAGCTCCATTATTTAAGTTTGGTTCAACAGAATCAATTTGGAGGCTCTGCTGTTGAGGACGCAGGTATGCACTTGAATACTTTCACTAAAATATGTGATATGATGCGTATAAAAGACGTTGACCCTGATGTGGTCAAATTGCGTTTATTTCCTTTCTCTCTTAGAGGAAGAGTAAAAGAATGGTTGCTATATTTGCCTAGAAATTCTATTACATCATGAGTGGAATGCACTTCTTTATTTATGAGTAAAATTTTCCCACCTGCAAAGACTATGCAACTAAGATATAGTATTACTGGTTTTAGACAGGAAGAGCGTGAGCCACTAGCGCTTGCATGTGAGAGGATGAAAGAATGCACGAGAAACTATCCTAGTCATGGGATGGAAGACTGGTTAATTATCCATCTATTTTATAATGCCCTTAACCCCGTGTCTAAGTCTATGCTTGATACTGTAGCTGGAGGAACATTTATGGGTAAACATATTACCGAAGCAAAGCAGCTGCTAGACAATATGCAATAAAACCATGCCCAATGGCATGTGGATAGATCAAACACGAAGAAGGTGAACTCCGTGTCAATAAAAGAAAATGAATAACTCAATGCTAAGTTGGATGAGCTCATATTAGCCGTAAAAGGTTAGGAAACCCAGGTAAGAGCTATCCCTGAAACAAATATTGAAGAAATATACTTCATAGCTCGTAATGATTATAACCTTTCTTGGAAGAAGAATTATAATCCTAACTTTTCTAAAAAACTATTCTAGTCCAGCAGGTAACTCTAATAATAATATGGGAACAAGTAATGGTAGTCTTCAAGAGACACTTAAGTCTTTTATAGAGTCACAAAATGAACAAAACAATATTCTTGTTAAAATAATGGAGAACCATGATGCTATGCTTGGTAAATTATCTAACCAAGCTGTAAGTTTGAGAAATGATTTGCAGGCCCTCCAAGAAAGAACGAGGATCGTTGAGGCACAGCTAGGTAAGATAACCGAGAGTCAAACTCTCATTCTAGCTAAATTTGCAGGGAAAGCTGAGCCCAATCCTTTTGCAGACCTCAAGATGATGAGAATCCAAAGGTAGGAACCTGAAGAACTCGATTATAGTAATGCTCCTTCACCAAGTTACACCGTCAAAGATCTTGTAAAGAGGATCAATGTTAAGATTCCGGTAAGTGAAGGAAATGAGGAAGCTATGTACCAACACTTCATTAATCAGGTAGCAATAAAGGTATGTGAGCTTGAGGAAGAATATAAGAAAATTGCTGAAAAATTACCTGTGAAGCTTGATGATATAGTTGAGCCTACTATTAAGATTAAAATTGGGACCAATGATATAGTTGCACTTTGTGATCTAGGTGCAAGCGTCTCAACAATTTCAAAGAGTTTTTAAAAAAGTTAAATCTTGGCTCTTTTGAGATCAATGAGTTAAAATTGCATCTAGCAGATTCTACCTACAAACAAGTTGTAGGAATTAAGGAGAATACTTTAGTATACATTAAAGGTTGTCCTGCTCTCATTGATTTTATTATTGTTTACATGCCTGAAGATGCTACTGCTCCTATTATATTAGGCCGTCCTTTCTTAAGAACTATTAAGGCTTTGATTAATCTACATGAAGGGAACATGAAGCTTCGATTGCCTTCGCGGGATCCTTTTGTTATTAATTTCCCCAGGAAGAAGAAAGCCAAGCATGATGAAAAGGAGGCCATCACTTTGAAGGCCAACTATTTTGGAGTGGGTGTTCCACTCATCTGGCCTAAGTGAGCAACATTGAGGTCAAGCTATTGTCCATAAAAGAGCGCTTCATGGGAGGCAACCCATGTGAAATAAAGGTTTGAGTTAAGTTTTAAGTTTTAGTTTAAGTTTATGTTTAATAAAGAGTGCTAGAAAACTCCAATTGAGGAGAAGAAGTTCGGTAGTACTAAAAATCTTGCTTTATACATGTTGTTGTTGGTCGACAATATTTACTATCATTTTTCTGTCAAAAACAAGGTATTTCACTAAGTTACAGGATACGAAATAATTTTCGAAGAAACGGAAATTTTTGATGCATACAGAAGGTTTAACGACCAACTATACGGTGGAAATAAAAATTCTGGCCGTATAGTTCCGGTCGTATAGATATTTTTGCCATCAACAATTTTTATTTCATATGTACTGACGATTTAACGACCAACTATATGGCGGAAACAAAAATTCCGATCGTATAGTTCTGGTCTTACAGATATCGGTGCTTTTGTACAAATTATTTTCCATGTACTGACAGTTTAACGACCAACTATACGGCAGGAATAAAAATTCCGGCAGTATAGTTCCGGTCGTATAGATATCGATGCCTTTGTACAATTTCTTTTCCCAGGTACAGACAGTTTGACAACCAACTATACGGCGGGAACAAATTGTTCTGGCCGTATAGTTCCGGCCGCATAGCTGCGTCGGTAGGTGGAAACCCTAAAATTTTGACAGCAGGCCAACTATACGACGAGAACACAATGTTCCGGCCGTATAGTTCTGCCCGTATAGTTGCGTCCGACCACAAAAACACCACGGGAGGTACCTCCAACCCCAAACTTCAATCCTTTTTCTCTCTTCTACCTCCAAACTATCTCAAAACCTCAAGAGATCTTCATCTCTACTCAATTTCGTTTGATTTCCTCGCACACAAGTGATCTACGGTATGTTTCTCCTCCGATCCTCCAAATAATTTTTGTAAATTCATCTTGCTCGTGATCGTGCTCGTGCTCGTGCAACCGCTAGCGCTTCTCGGACTGCCGCTCAAGAACGCATGAGGATACGGTTCAAGAATGAGCTCCAACGTGATCGCTTCGACAAGATCAAGAACCGCGAAGTGAAGGCTGATTGGTGGCTCAAAATATATGGAGCTCGTTGGGGAACCCCAAGAGGAAAGTATGATGAGCACATCAGCAAGTTTTCCCTCAGTTATGAAACCAAGGTTATCGAACCAGTAGGATCAAGGAAATACCTCCAAGGTGTCGTTTCCAACTTGGAATCCTGCACAACACAACCACAAAACTTTGCCCCTAACTTACAGTGAGGTTGTCAATCTCACCGGTTTTGCTGAAAACAAAGGATTAAACTTATTGTGTGGAAGATAGTAATTGCCTGTAGAAAGTAAACAGAAAACAATAAATAGATTGTAGATTGATGGTAAAAGAATGGACCGGGGTCCATAGTTCACTAGAGCTGATTCTCCTTAAGATAGTTGACATGTTGGGTGAACAAATTACAGCGGGGCAATTGACATACACCGAGAAAGCATACATGCATATACTAATCATCTTGACTCCTATGAGATTTGATTAGGAATTACAACATTATACATAGACCGTAATCCAACTGCATCTATGACTAATAATCCACCTTCAGGTTATAATCCAAACCCCCTCCAGTATTAAGTTGCAAGCAACAGATAATTGCATTAAGCAAAGTGTCTAAAGTAAACAATACGATTGTTCTATGAACAAAGGATTGCTTTTTTCTCCCTAGTAGCAACAACACATCTAGTACCTTAGAGATTTCTATCACTTCCCCAGATTCCTAGAGGCATGAACCCACTATTGAGCATAAATACCCCCTCTTGGAGTTGCTAGCATCTACTTAGCCAAGATAGCTACTAACAATGGAAAGCATGCAAGATCATAAATAACAAAGGCATGATAGAATCAATATTCAATCTGAAATAGCATCTCAATATCCATCAGATCCTCGCAAACACAACATGTAAGATTACAAATAGATGATCTTGATCATGAACGGAGCTCACAAGATCTAAACATGGTGGCACAAAGGAGGAGAACCAACCATCTAGCTACTACATGGACCCGTAGTCCAGGGATGAACTACTCAAGCATCACACCGGAGGCAGGCATGGTGAGGAAGAAGGCCTCCAGGGTGATCTCTCCCCTCTGGCAGGGTGCCGGGAAGAGCTTCAGATCCCTCCCGATCTAGGGATGGAGATGACGGCGGCTATAGACTCTTTCGTGGAATTTTGATCGGGTGCCTAGGGTTTTTGTCCCGGAGGCAATATATAGGCGAAGGGGCAAGGTCGGTGTAGTGCCAGGGGGCCCAAACCCCTTGGTGGCGCGGCTAGGGCAGCCCGTGCCGCGACCAGGTGTGGCTGCCCTGGCTCCCCTCTTCGTCTCCCCTCTTGACTCTGTATTCCTTCTGGTGAAATATTGACTTGGGCTTTTGTCCGGTCCAATTCTGAGAATATTTCCTTAGTAGCTTTTCTAAAACCAAAAACAGTAGAAAACAGGCAACTAGCACTGTGGCATCTTGTTAATAGGTTAGTTCTAGAAAATGTGTAAAATACTCCATAGTGTGGACAAAACATAAGAAAGTAGATATAAAACAAGCATGGAACATCAAAAATTATAGATACGTTTCCAACGTATCAACATCCCCAAGCTTAACTCCTGCTCGTCCTCGAGTAGGTAAGTGATAAAAAAGAAGAATTTTTGAGGTGACATGCACCATCATAAACTTGATCAAAGTATTCGTAAAACATTGATAGTTGGGATCATAGTGCTTTCACATAGACATGAAAGATATAGTTCTAACAATAAGACATAGCAACTATATTGTAACATGAAAAGGTACAAACAAAATATTCATGAATAACAATGCTTTGAAAGACATTTGTTTGTTTCACATATAGAAAACATAATAAGGATGGTATTCAGCTTGTCCTCATAGTGTAGCAAAACATAAATGCATAGGACACCTTCAAAGTTCATAAGGGTGACTAGATACAAATAGTTTAAGAAGAAGCAATATCAAAGTTATGAATCAATCAACTAGTTTTGGAACAATGCATATTAAACTAAGAATGGCCACTATGTTCTCTCAAATAGGTGCATAAAGATAGAAGATGGAGACTCAACATAAAAGTAAAAGAAAGGCCTTCATAGAAGGAAGCAGGGATTCAAGTTTCATAAAGAGCTTTATTATGGTACTTACTAGCTTTCAGCTCTCATTGCCCCTATCATAAGCATCTTTAGGTGATTAAGGTTAAAGTGAACAAATATGAGGATATGCTTGACAAGTTATAAGCTGAAAATCTCATGCCCCTTACTTACGAGTACCGTTCCCCATGTTACTCAAGTTTAGTCACAAGTAAGTTATTGTCATTGTAAGTACATGTGTATCATAGAGAACCGCCAATGGGGTACCCCTTGCCCGATGATACGGAAGATTCCCCATATCAAAATGACAAGACAGGAAGACAGTGAGCATCTCAGCAATCCTTTTATTTCCTATTTGCATAGGCCTCTCTTTTTTCTTTTCTTTTTTTCTTTTTTCTTTCCTATTTGCATAGGCTTCCTTTTTATAAAGAGGATGCTTCATAGATTGCTCACTAGTGTTATGCTGCAGGTTTCCACCATGATTAGGCATGGATTAGACCAGCTGCCTAGGCGTTTCTCTAACACATATACAAACTCCAGGAGCCTTACAAGCTCCCCTTTCATTTCACACCACCGGGATCCATAATCAAAAGAACATGATATCAACCGAATAAAGTGCAATGTTGAAAGCGTTCCCCATGATAACATGGTTCTGCTAATTCACAACTTACAAAATGCAAGCATATACACAACATAGATGGGCACAATGGTTCAAGTTTATTAAGTGCAAGACAAGTAAAGTGTGCCGTCAAGTTCGTGAGAGCTTTAATTACAAATTTTCACATAACAAGTTTAATTTGGAAGGTAGATAAAAACATGAATATACTTGGAATAGCAAATGCTAATAGGTAGGTATGGTGGACTCTTTGGAATAACTTAGTTTTATTTGGAGTTGGATGCATGAGTGGAACTCATACTTGGTATGGAGGCTAGCAAAAGACTAGGAGCGACCAACTAAGAGAGAAATAATGGCCATAATCATGCAAAGCGACAAAACATCATTAATTAAAGCATAAAGTTATATTAAAAGTCGAAAAATAAATGATCATAGAGGCTATGGTGAGTTGGGATAGTTTTAAGATGGTGTGAGCATGCGCCAAGTCAACCCAAATAAAACATCAAAGGAGAACACCACAATATTATGCTTTAATATGCTAAAACAACACATGATTATTTCAAAGCACATTAAGCAATCTCAATTGTTTATAACAAGTCATGCTACAACAATAATCACTAAGCATAAAGACAAAATAATATCAAGCATGACATGATAAAGCCTAGGCCACAGTCAAAAACAAGCTCCTTTTATACCACTTAAGCATGAACTTTCCTACTCTTTTCCAATCCAAATCAACTTATTTGAAAACTATCATATATGAATGCGGGGGTCAAACCAATTTATTCAAGCAAACTAAGTAAACGAAAGCTAAAAACAAAACGAAGACGCTCCAAGAACAACACAATTGTGCATGAAACAATAAAAATGAAGTGTTTGGAAGAAACCTGAGATTTTTATTGATGAAGAAGGGGATGCCTTGGGCATCCCCAAGCTTTGACGCTTGTACTTCTTAAATATTTCTTGGGGTGACACGGGTGGCATCCCAAAGCTTGAGATTTTTTCCATACTTCATCTTATCACATTATCCTTCCCTACACTTAAAATTTCCTTCACACAAAATTTTACACAATCTTCATTAGCAACATTACTGTACTTAAGATAATAAGTCTTTTGGTTCAGTTCCAACACAAGTAAAACTTCCATTAAAACACAAGCTACTGAAGCATTTCCTTTAAAAAGTTCAAATGATCAAAGAGAACTCAAAGAGAAAGAGATTAAGAGGCAAACGCAAATAATGGCAGAAATCTGTCAAAACTGACCAGCAGGCAAAAATCAATTTTTTCAAAGACCTTCTGTTGCTCAAAATGAAAAGTATTGAACTAACTAAAGTTAGATAACAACCTGGGGCAGAAGCACAAAACATTACAGCTCAAACCAACATACAAAGATTTTACAGAATTTTTTACAGCGAAGCACAAAAATCTGTTTCGGGACACCAACTTTCCCAAGTCTTACTTCTCTCCCATTAGAGGTTACTCTTAGCACAAAAACCACGCAAAAATAATAAGGAGCGGTTATTATAGAGGTAATAACTTCCAAGACTCAACAAAAAGACTCCTAACGAAATTTGGGTTATCTCTCAATAAGTGCTTTTCTTTAACGCCTTTGAGCTAGGCATAAGAAGCAAGAAAAAGAATCAAGTATTCTCAAATGAAGAAGCATTAAGAGCAAATTTTGTTTTAATAGGAGAGGCAAAAGGAATCGTCTCTCTCTTCTTAGGGAAGTGTTCTATACCTTTCTTGAGTGGGAATTGATATTTAATGGTGCCTTCTTTCATATCAATAATGGCACCAACAGTTCTAAGAAAAGGTCTTCCCAAAATGATAGGACAAGAAGCATTGCATTCAACATCCAAAACATAGAAATCAACGGGGACATAGGCATTGTTAACCATAATAAGAACATCATTAATACTCCCCATGAGTTTCTTTTTAGCATTATCATCAAGTTGGACATTTAAATAACAATCTTCCAATGGTGGCAAATCAAGCATTTCATAAATCTTTCTAGGCATAATAGAAACACTATTATCAAGATCACATAAAGCTTTGAGATCAAAATCATTCACTTTAATATTAATGATGGGTTCCCAACCATCTTCTACTTTCATAGGAATAGAAGCTTTATGTTTCATCTTTTCTTCTTTAATTTTTATGAGAGCATTAGTAATGTGTTTTGTAAAGGCCATATTTATAGCACTAGCATTAAGACTTTTAGCAAGCTTTTGTAGGAACATAATTACTTCAGAGATATTGCAACCATCAAGATCAAAATCATAATCACCATCTAAAGTAGTAGAGCTATTGTTTCCCATATTTCGAAGAATTTTAGCATTTTTATTAGAAAAGGTTCCATTGGTTTTAGGTATTGTTGCAGAAGGAACTTCATATGGTTTGCTAGCATTAACATTAGTGGTGGTGATAGTAGAAATACTAATATTTCTAGCAATTTCATCTTCTCTTTCCCACTTAGCATGCAATTCAGCTAACAGTCTAACATTTTCATCAATTCTACTTTGTATGGCATTAGTAGCAGCAAAGGGATTTTCAATTGTTTTAGGTTTAGCAGCCATTTTATTCAAAGAAGATTGTGCTTCAGACAATGATGCTATATTTCTTTTAGCATTAGAAAGTTTTTCCTCAATAGTTTTATTGAAAGTAGTTTGTTTACTAATAAAATCTTTAAGCATGACTTCAAGTTCAGAGGGTGCACTTCTATTATTGTTGTAGGAATTTCCATAAGCATTACCATTATTGGGAGGATATGGACTTTAATTATTATTACCAAAATTATTCCTGTAGGCATTGTTGCTAAAATTATTATTTCTAATAAAGTTCACATCAACTTGCTCTTCTTGAGCAACCAAAGAATCTAAGGGAACATGATTTGGATCAATATGAGCTTTCCCATTAACAAGCATAGACATAATAACATCAATTTTATCACTCAAGGAGGAGGTTTCTTCAACAGAATTTACCTTCTTACCTTGGATCAGAATAGCTAACCATCATATTATCCAGAAGCTTTATTGCAGCACCCAAAGTGATGGTCATAAAGGTACCTGCACCAGCAGAATCCAGTAGATTTCTGAATAATAATTCAGTCTTGCATAAAAGGTTTGGATAATCATCCAAGCAGTAAGTCCATGAGTGGGGCAATTCTTTACCAAAGATTTCATTCTTTCCCAAGCTTGAGCAACATGTTCATTGTCATATTGTTTAAATTTCGTTATTTCACTTCTCATAGATATAATCTTAACAGGAGGATAGTATTTTCCAATAAAAGTATCTTTGCATTTAGTCCAAGAATCAATTCTATTTCTAGTTATGGATAGCAACAATTCTTTAGCTTTTCCTCTCAAAGAGAAAGGAAACAATTTAAGCTTGATAATATCTCCATCTATATCCCTATGTTTTTGCATCTCACAAAGTTCAACAAAGTTATTAAGGTGAACAACAACATCTTCAGTACCAACACCAGAGAATTGTTCTTTCATGACAAGATTAAGAAAATCAGGTTTAATTTCAAAGAAAGTAGCTTCAGGAACAGGTGGAGCAATAGGTGTGCACATGAAATCAATGTTGTTGGTGCAAGTGAAGTCACACAACTTAGTGTTTTCAAGAGTAGTCATTTTTGTGTGTTTTTGATGAATAAACTAGCAAACAAGGCATAAATAAACTAAACAAAACAAATAACAAAGTAAAGAGATTGGTTATGAGGGACTCCCCTTGTGAAGATGTCCTTGACTCCCCGGCAACGGCGCCAGAAAAAGCTTGATTGGTGGCTCAAAATATATCGAGCTCGTTGGGGAACCCCAAGAGGAAGGTGTGATGAGCACATCAACAAGTTTTCCCTCAGTTGTGAAACCAAGGTTATCGAACCAGTAGGAGCAAGAAAACACCTCCAAGGTGTTGTTTCCAACTTGGAATCCTGCACAACACAACCACATAACTTTGCCCCCAACTTACAGTGAGGTTGTCAATCTCACCGGTTTTGCTGAAAACAAAGGATTAAACGTATTGTGTGGAAGATAGTAATTGCTTGCAGAAAGTAAACATAAAATAGTAAATAGATTGTAGATTGCTGCTAAAAGAATGAACTGGGGTCCATAGTTCACTAGAGGTGATTCTCCTTAAGATAGTTGACATGTTGGGTGAACAAATTATAGCGGGGCAATTGACAGACACCGAAACATCTCGACTCCTATGAGATTTACTTGGGCCTTACAACATTATACATAGACCGTAATCCAACTGCATCTATGACTAATAATCCACCTTCAGGTTATCATCCAAACCCCCTCCAGTATTAAGTTGCAAGCAACAGATAATTGCATTAAGCAAAGTGTGTAAAGTAAACAATACGATTGTTCTATGAACAAAGGATTGCTTTTTTCTCCCTAGTAGCAATAGCACATCTAGTACCTTAGAGATTTCTATCACTTCCCCAGATTCCTAGAGGCATGAACCCACTACCGAGCATAAATACTCCCTCTTGGAGTTGCTAGCATCTACTCGGCCAAGATAGCTACTAACAACGGAAAGCATGCAAGATCACAAATAACAAAGACATGATAGAATCAATAATCAATCTGAAATAGCATCTCAATATCCATCGGATCCCCGCAAACACAACATGTAAGATTACAAATAGATGATCTTGATCATGAACGGAGCTCACAAGATCTAAACATGGTGGCACAAAGAAGGAGAACCAACCATCTAGCTACTACATGGACCCGTAGTCCAAGGATGAACTACTCACGCGTCACACCGGAGGCAGGCATGGTGATGAAGAAGGCCTCCAGGGTGATCTCTCCCCTCCGGCAGGGTGCCGGGAAGAGCTTCAGATCCCTCCTGATCTAGGGATGGAGATGATGGCGGCTACATACTCTTTCGTGGAATTTTGATTGGGTGCCTAGAGTTTTTGTCTGGAGGCAATATATAGCCGAAGGGGCAAGGTCGGTGGAGTGCTAGGGGGCCCACACCCCCTGGTTGCGCGGCTAGGGCAGCCCGCGCTGCCACCAGGTGTGGCCACCCTGGCTCCCATCTCTGTCTCCCCTCTGGACTCCGTATTCCTTCTGGTGAAATATTGACTTGGGCTTTTGTCCTGTCCAATTCCGAGAATATTTTCTTACTAGCTTTTCTGAAACCAAAAACAGCAGAAAATAGGCAACTGGCACTGTGGCATCTTGTTAATAGGTCAGTTCTAGAAAATGTGTAAAAATACTCCAAAGTGTGGACAAAACAAAAGAAAGTAGATATAAAACAAGCATGGAACATAAAAAATTATAGATACGTTTCCAACGTATCAAAGGCCACCAAGTGGGTTTGCCCCATTATATTGAACCAACTCGGTATTTCTGATGACTTCAATTTACTTTGCAATAGAGCAGGCCAGCAAAACTTTGTGTACAAGGATGTGCCTACTTATCGCCGCTTAACTATTGAATTCCTAAGTTTGCTGCAAAGCACCGTTAAACTATGGCAAGGAGAGGACACGATATCTTTCCGACTTATAAACAACACCTACACTTTAACATTAGATGAATGGTGCGCATGTTTTAATTTGCCAAACAATGATATTAATGCCTTACGCGCATCCTTTACTGGCTTAGAACTTTCCCTTGAACAATATTATAATGGAATGAGTTTCACTACTAGAGTAAGCAAGGGGAAGAATATTCAACATCCTACAATTCGCTATTTGTTCTATGTTATTGCTAACACTGTGCGGGCACGTAATGAGTTCACGAGAGTCATGAGGAGGACATCTTAGTCCTCGCAAAGGCTGCCTACATCAACTGCGGATTGTCACTCAACTTGGGCGCCATCCTTGTGCGCTACCTGGAGCACCAATCCTCCCAAAGCCAAGGACCAATCGCAGGTGGAGGCGTCGTGCCACTGCCCTAGGCATCGACCTAGATGAGTTGCAACTCGTGCTAGGTGAGCGATGTGTTGGTTTCTCTACTTTAAAAGATGGAGGAATGCTCACTAGGAGAGGTGGTGTTTATTACCTGCATATTGCTGGAGCTGGGCGTCTCTACCCTGCTCCTATGCCTAATGGTCTTGTCTCTATCGAGGAAGGATGTTTGCTATATGACTTGCAGGTTGAGCAACACCAACCCGAGGAGGAGGTTCCGGAGGAGGATGAGGACCAAGAAGAGGAGCAAGAAGTTACTTATCAAGAGGAGCACCCACAAACCCGGTTCGGTACATACCAAGACTTCCAAGAACTTGGAGGGACTGTGGAGAGGATGCATAGCCTCTCTTTGAACCTCCGAGGAACAACTAGTAACCTCTCAACCCAATTTGCGAACTGGAGTAACGACTTTTCCCCACCACCACAATGATTTGAAGGGCTTGCAAAAGCCTAAGCTTGGGGAAGTTTCCACATGTATCTTTATTTGGCGTTCATTTGCTTTTATTTATTTCGAGGTTGTGTTTTTAATTCGAGTTTATAAGCACTCGTGTTGGTTTCACCAACACTTTATTTTTAGTTCTTTCTATTTGCTTTCGAGATTTTCTAGCCGATCTTTGCCGCCAATTTTCTATTCTTTAAACTCCCTCTCTTAAAAACTACAAAAAGATTTCCCCATTTTCTTTATTTTCCCTCTTTCTTTTCTTTCTGCCTCGAGGTTTTCATGTATTTGCAGGAGAGTGATCGACTTCGAGTTTCCAAGAAGCAAATAAAAAAGGAAGAGAGAAGTGGAACCAAACATGAGAGGTATGCCTTATGAATCCCCACTTTTGAAGTTTGAAAACCCCATGCTAGTTAGTAGTAAATGTTGAGATGTTACATTTGTGGAGTGAGTCTTTGTATTGTAGTAAGATTTTTGTTTGCATGAGTATTTAGTTGGGTATGTTTTGTTCCAGCTCTCGTAATTAACTAAGTCTTGCCTAAAAATTGCTAAACAATTGTAATAAGAAAAGTCTCACAACTGAAGGCTTGGGTGTTGTAGTGCTTAGTCTTGAAGGCTTATTTCTAGAGACACTCAACACCACTGAAATTTTTGTTGATTGACTTGATAGATCTGTTCAAAAGGATTTGTTCGATTGAATTAATGTTTAGCGGTTTTTGTGAGCATGCCGAAGTTTGACTTGTTAATCATAAGAATGATATAGCTTTATGCGTGTCAAACTTCATGGGATGCCAACAACTCCGCTGGCCTACGAATGATCTTCATGGAGGAAACTCGTAGATTTCGGCTCTGAGTTGATTAAACACATGTAGCAGCAATGCTATAGTGGGTAAGATTCTTGGCACTCCCGGGTAGCTTTGTTCATGATGGAATCACTCCTCTGGCTATTATGAGTAATCATTATGCAAAAGGAACAAAAACCTTAGTGATGCGACGAGTGTCCATCATAGCCCGATAAACTAATAAAAATCTTTGACATGCTCTCAATTACTATAAAACTAAAATTCTTGAAGGACAATGAATAGAAAAGTAGTGCTTGAAAAGTCTTGATTTATTGATGTGGGAGAATTGAGATACTCTAGTGTATATACTTTTCATGACAACTCTCACACCCTCAATTTACATGATTATACTTTATTGCTCAAAGGCAAGCCTATGAGTTGATTACATGACATGGAATAAAGTTTACTCATTTGAATCATCCATGTTAACAATAATTTAGCTGCACTATAAGGATGCATAAAACCCGTATGATATGCTTGCCATTACTCTATCTATGCTGAAGTTTTTCAGATTATGAAGTGGAGGAAACATGAGACTACAAATCATGCGTAAGCTTATCATCTCGTTATTTCAGTTTAAATGCTGAGTTTCTTTTTGATTTTTGTTTTCTTGCTCGGGATGATCAAGTTTAAGCTTGGGGAGGTTGATGGCTCTGAAATATAGCCATCCACATCCATATTTAAACTGGATATTATTCATATTTTTATGAAAATCTCTCTAAACCCTGCCACTAATGCCTAATATTCAAAGGGGTATGCAATCCTTTCTTTCTATTTTTTCCTGCGCAGAAATGACATTTTATGATGGAAATCACTACACTAAAGTCAAAGATACGAGATTTCCAACAACCATAAGAAACCAGGAGTCGTGGGTCGGAGGCAGACGCTTTAACGACCAACTATACGACCGGAACAAAATTCCGGCCGTATAGTTCCGGTCGTATAGTTGCCATCGATGCCGCTAGGTTAAACAGAAGAACTTTCATGAAGGGACACCTATATAAAGAAGCCTCGGGCGACGAGCAAAGAGTCCTCGAGAGTCCCTGCCCCAGATCATTAGCCGTCGGAGGAATAGACTTAGATCTAATCCCATCATAGCCATATTCCACCACTTGTAATAGTAGATCTCTTCTTTGATTGGCGACATTGTAAGACTATTTGCTAACAATCTCATGATTTCCATTAGAATGTTTGTGATTGTTGATCTCATCTCTATGTGTGAGTAATTCTCCTTGGGCTAAGGGCTTCGGCCTAGCCATGTAGTGTTTGTGCATGTTATTTATCATAGATGGGATCATGTATTAGTTTGTATGACATGATAATTGTTGTATCCTATATTGCCTCAATCTAAGGACTTGTCAGGTACCCAAGACCCCGAGGATTGAGCCAGGTATAGGGAGTATGAGTAATGACTAATCTGCAGGTTGGGAACCCTAGTGACAGAAGGGGTAGTACGGTTGTATGTGAGAGATTTACTTGGGATCAACTGTGACATCACTATGCATATCATTAGTTCTCTTTTCTTCTATGGATGAGACTAGTAGGTTATTGCTATAAGTGGTTGCAGAGGCAAGAACAATTATGGATGCACTGCCCACATATAATTTATCTTGCTCTAACAATTACATGCATACTTTATCTTTATCTTTTATTCCCATCAGATGTTTTGCACACCTACAGGTGAAACCGAACGCCCTAGGCCCTCTCTCTCCATCATCGACAACAACAAAAAGACGCAAACTCTTGGCCTGGTAAAAACAGAAAAGGAATTCTAAAACTCCCGAAGGTCCGTTAAAGTAATCGTTAAAGTAACTTCACTACACATCTGCTTCTCGAGGATTCGATAACCTAGGTCTACTAGGGAAAAAGAAGCTATACTACATCCGTAATCCGGATCGAAGGTATCACTTACTGAAACCATCGTTGTTGTAATAATACATAAGTACATAATAGTTGACATGATTAAGTTTGTTGAGATGTGTACTATACTTGTTTCTGTGATTATGATTGTTCAGAGATTGTAATATAATGTTCTATGAGCGTATGAGATTTTCGGACATATCATCCATTGAAACCATCACTGAAAAAGTGATACATAAGTACCTTGTAGTTGACATGATTATGTTTCTTGAGATTATGTAATATATTGCTCTATGAGATCAGTAATTTGACTAATCACTGGATAACTACCTGTTACATAGAAGACAGTACTATCATGGATGAACGAGCTAGGGTTTAGGAAAAAAACTTACTAGGTAGGAGACAATAATCTATTAGACGGACAGGTATAGGATTTAGGATTAAGGGTTAAGGGGTTAGTGCACTAAACAATGCATTAGACCACAAACCATAAATTCTAATCATGTAGTGTCACATCTGGTAAACTATCGTAACATGCCCAATAAGTCAAATGTGACTAGGAATCGGACTCAGGTGGATTTGATAGAAGTAGCATCTCCCAACCACTGAGACAAACCTAAGTGTGGGGTAGATTAGATTTTCTATGTTGCTATAAGGCAAAGAAATTGGGATCGAGAAAGTACATGTTTAATATTTGAAATTAGAATGAAGGAAGAGAAAACATATTAGGTATGAGACAGTAATCCAGTCAAAGGGCATGGTATCTATTAAACTATTGTAACATACTAATTTAGTCAATATTGCAGGTTTGACGCACTTCACTTTCCCCACTCTTGCTCTCTGTCTCACACACACACACTCACTCACTAGCTTCCTCTCTCTCCTCACCGTCGCTGACACATCGCCGCGGCCGCATTCGCCATGACGTCTTCGAACGACGAGGATGACCAGACGAGCAGCGGCAACCTTCTCTCCGACATCGAATCTTCCTTCCCCATGTGTGTTCCTCTATTTTCTCGGCAATGGTTAGAAATTGGTAATTCCCTCGATCCATGCTCTATTTATGCATGCAATCATGCTTATTTCTAACTTTTCGTTTCCTTATAGGTACCACAGACGATCTACGATCCTGATTGGGAGGGCCTAGATCTCGATGGAGAAGTACTATGTGAACATGGGCTAAAATTGAGAAAATATGTTGCATTCGAAGTCAGTAACACTGGGATAAGGCTCTTGGGCTGTACAAATCAAGTTTGCTTACATTATGTACAACGGTGACATGAAAAAATGGAGGCAGGGCAGCAATCCTTTACAACTTCTAAGTACCACTTCTACGTACAGTATTAACCGGCGGCTTATTAAAGCCAAAAAGTCCCAAAGTCAGACCAACAACCTGTTCCCAAGTATTGAATTCAGAAGGCAATTCCAAGCTGTACCTACCTCGCAGATGTACAAACAATTCAAGAGACTGCCAGAAATTAGGCTTGTTGTTCACATATGTCATATTTATGATGATAACCCTCAAGGTGAAGTGTACAAGGAATTATGTAGCAAACTATATATCAAGATATGTACGCAAAATCAAACCATTATGCAATATTGGTTCTTATGTTCTGGGATCTGATCATAGGTTGATGTCAACTTTCTAGAGCATCATGCCATAGGGTCATCTTCTTACATTTTTTAAAGACTAGAAGATGGAACACATTGATATATTTTCTGAGCAATGGAAATATGTTGTAAACCTTAAGTACAGTCAAAAAAAAATACTTTTTCTGGGCGACTGCAAAGAGTTGAAAAAAAATCAAATAAGTACAGTAGACATGAAGTACACAAAGAAATAACGTTAGACTACACTTGTCATGATTCTAAGAACCAGCAGATAGTTCATGGGAAAAGTGGCGGATGAGAGTAACATTTTTTATCACGGACAAAACAATACGAGGGAGTCTTTTTCTATCATCACCAACAAAAGTGAAAGACACCAGAAAAGTCACTCGATGATACAGAGCAACAAGGTTCAAAAAGGTACTATTAGACCTAGACGCTCCAAGCAAAAGGAGCACGAACCAAATGCCAACCTCCTATTTTCCCATCCTTGCATGGATATCTAACAAAAGGTGCAGACTTATACTAAGCTAGATATTGACTAAAATTTGATTCACTAAACTTCAAATGTAATAAGTAAACCGACATGTTGGAAAACTGCTCCAATGCTGAAAACTAACCTGAAACTCCTTGATGAGATTCATATTCAACATATCCATCATAGCAATATGACCTTTTTGTCCACCTACTAGCATGTAGCGACCATTTGATGTGTATTCTAGAGTATAAGGACCAAGTACTGCAAAAACAAAGCTAGTCAGCCCCCTCATATCTCAATGGTTATAAATCAATACTGGAGAAAGTTCGACATGGTTAAAAAAAGGAAAGATGACTGCAAATTAGAGCATGTCGAATGTGGAAATACAAGAGCTTACAGCAAAGTTCTCAGTCATTTACTCAAATAAATGAAATTTTTTATTCGTACAAAACTGATAGTGTTAGTATGAATGTATGGTTATAAATGTTTAACAAACTAACTTTCACTTGTATATGTAGAAGCCAAGCACAGAAAAGTCTTAAAAATATACCAAATAAATATCTAGAAATAAAATACTTTAATTTGGACATAGTCGTTATTGGCACTCGCACATGTAGCTATGGTTGCATAATTTCAAAGAACGGTAAAAAAATACGTAGTTACCATGTAAGATCATATCAAATGGTTTTCTTTAACTCAAAAGGTCCACCGCCTTAACAATAAATGGTTCCTTGTATCTATATGCCTTTTCAATATCATCAGGCTCTAAGTAGCCCTCCTCAGCAGCCAAAAGCCACTGCAAATCGAGTAATAGAAAATCAGTAAAATGCAAATTCTGTCATGTTTACTTGATAATTGTTAAGTACAAAGATCAAGAAACATAAGGTGACCAAACAAGGAAAAATAGGCATAACAGGGAATTTTAAATTCTTCAGGTGTTATATTATTGTTCAATGAGCACCATGAAGTTAATGCAAGAATGCATCATCAAAGTGACATGAAAATTATAGCCATGTCAATAATAATAAGTTAATAACTGGTGGTATGAAATAATTAACCTAAAGCAACAAATGATCCCTACATATCACATTTAACATGAAAATCATGTACATATGACTACACTGAATAGCTATATGATAGAGCAACAATAAGATAGCAGTTTAGAATACCAAATTCCCTTGAAACATGCAGACTCTTTGCTAGGTGCCCTTTAGATTTCTATCGGAATTCCAAAAACCAGAGAGAGGTTCCCCACTCTTCTTTGATCCGTCTGAGGGCCGAGTGGTAGCCTCGACCCGAGCGGAAGTGCGATGAGACAGATATTTATATATAGCAACACGCCTCACATTTTCAGCCCGTGCAGCAGCTTTGGCAGATAGTACAATTTCTTATCACGCAAATTCTGTGAAGCCATTCCAATGAAGCCAAAAATGTCAATAGCAATTAGCACTAAATAAACACCTACTACTACATTTGTAGAAGAGTAATAATCCTACCGCCAAGTTAGCAGCCTTCCCGCCCGAGAATTTGGCCACCTTCATCTCCATTACTTCCACGACATCTTGGTGGTTCTTTCTCTCTTTGGGATCTTCTTCCTTAGCGGTTCCCATTCTGCTCAGTTTCTCACCCTACTGCAGTGGAAAATACAAATAAGGAAACAACCTTGTGATTGAAGAAATATGGAACAGAGTTAATTAGCAGCTGCAACATTTTTCTACCCTAAGTTCTTTTGGAGAATAAACTGTTATTACTACTCCATCACGCATCCAACAACCCAATCATCCTGATCTAGATGGTGCGCTGCCGAATCGGAGGGATACGCCGTAGACCATGTACGAGACCCGACAAGAACATACCTAGGGTTTCCTAGGGCTCGAAACTCCCACAGGCGACACCGGCGGCGAGATGCTTTCCTGACTCCGATCGACGTCCATCTCAGCTTCCACTGATCCTTGCACTGCTCTGGCTGATCTAGGGGACGCCTATGCGCGTCTACCCGGCCTTGGCGATCCGGGGAGAAGAGGGAGGTTGGGGTACATCGGGGATGGGCAGTGGAGGATTTTCTTTCGGTGGATATGTCGGCCAAGATCTCAAAGGAGGGGGCTCTTCGAGCACCAAGCCCATGGCGATCTGAAGGAGCTGTTGAAGAGCCTAGTTGGAGCTGGACGATCTTGTGCTCTCAAGGGAGGAGTTCATGAACCTGAGAAAGGAAGCACACTGTATGGCAGTGCTCAAGGTGCAGACGAACGATGCACTTCAGTAACCGAACTCTTTTCTAGAAGCTGGACGTGGCTTGGGGCTTTGCAAATCAATGGTCGATTCAGCCGGTGGAAGACAACATGTTCATCCTCCAGGTTTCGTGCCTCGGTGATTGGAATAGGGCCATGTACGAGGGTGCGTGTGAAAGGAATATGCTCGAGAGTCAATAATAAAATGGTTATTATATTATATTCCATGTTTATGATACATTTTTATTTCTCGTGCTATAATTGTGTTAACCGGAAACGTTAATACATGTAATTTTAATAAACAAAGAAAAGGTTCCTAGTAATGCCTCTCATTACACTAGCTTGTTGATTAATAGATGATCAAGGTTTCCTGATCATGACATTGGATGTTATTAATAACAAGGTCACAACATTGGTAGAATGATGTGATGAACATTCTCCCAAAGTATAGTAATATGATCATGCCATTATGTTTACACTACTATAACGTTATTCGAAGTAACTCTAATCCTTAGACCACGAAAAGGCTAGAAAAAGGGCGCGCTCCTAGGAGGTTGCGGCCGCGTCGCTGCTGCTGCCTGCACGTGGTGGCCATGGAGTGCCTCACGCGCTGTACCAGCCTTCTCCTGTGCGACACGTGGTGGATGCGGAGAGGGTCGCGGGTCCTTTTTCCTTTTCTTTTTGTAGATCTGAACGTGAAAACTGTGATATCTTTCAAACGGAGAGTCCAAATCGATATCCGTTTTCACAGTCTTGCTAGTCATGTCCAGATCTTCAAAATTAGATCCATTGTTGATATGTTTCGACGAACTTTTTTCTCGTACTGCCTTTGATGCGTAGGTTGCACTGCCTTTTGGTCTAGTACACGGTGCCTTCGGTTGCAATGCACGACATGGTGTCCAGGCAGTGTACTACGCACTGTCCAGATAGTGCATCGTCCATGTACTGCTTTGTTGTTCTGTGTTGCACTGCCTCAGTTCGTAGTGCACTACGCGGTGTCCAGGCAGTGTACTACACACTATCCAGGCTGTGCACCGTTCATGCACTGCCTTGTTGTTCTGTGTTGCACTGCCTTAGTTCGTAGTGCACTGCGCGGTGTCCAGGCACTGTACTACGCACCGTCCAGGCAGTGCACCATCCATGTACTGCCTTGTTGTTCTGTGTTGCACTACCTTAGTTCGCAATGCACTGCGCGGTGTCCAGGCAGTGTACTATGCACTGTCCAGACAGTGCACCGTCCATACACTGCCTTGTTGTTCTGTGTTGCACTGCCTTAGTTTACAGTACACTGCGTGGTGTCCTGGCAGTGTACTGCCTTGCACTGCCTTCAGTCGTAGTGCACTGCGCGGTCTCCAGGCAGTGTACCGTCCATACACTGCCTTGTTGTATTGCGTTGCACTGCCTAAGGTCGCAGTGCACTATGCAATGTTCTTGGAGTGCACGGTGTACTATGTCGCACTGCTTTCGGTCGATAGTAAACGAGTTGCACCGCTCGTGCACTGCCTTATTGCACTGTGTGGAACTGCCTTTCGTCGCGTGCACTGCATGGGCAGCTAGCCACGTGTCGGACTACCGTGTGGCCGGAAATACATGCGCTGTCGTGCGGCCGGAAATACACGTGCTGCCGAGCGACCGGAAATACGCACGGGTGAACTTCCACACGCCACATGTCGATCTTCCGTGCGTCCGGAAACGTGTGCGCTGCGGCCGAAACGCGCGCTTCCTGACGAGCACGCTCCCGCTAGTCGTTCCCCTTAGACCATGAGATCACGTTAATCATTGACTCCGGAAGAGTACCTTGATTACATCAAACGTCACACCATAATAGGGTGATTATAAAGGTGTCGTCAGATACTTGGAAAGTGTCAGTTGAGGCTCATTGATCAAGAGTGGGATTTGTCCATCCTGATGGCAGAGAGATATACTCAGGGCCCTCTCAGTGCTATCACATTAACATAGCTTGCAAGCAAGTGATAACTATCACTAAGAATGTTATATCACAGGAAGACGAAAAGAGTACTTGTCAATAACGGGATTGAAATAGGTATGGATGATACCGAATGATTGGATCCCGGACAAGTAAAATATCACGAGACAAACGGAATTGGTTAGTGCGAATAAAGGTCACGCGGTCAAAAGTCATCACTTGAGCTGGTGCGAGTTATTATGAATCTCCAGGTCCCCTTAATGATTATTGATCGAACAATGTCTCGATCATGTCTGCCTAGTCCGCGGCCCGTAGGGAGACACACTTAAGGGTAGTGGACTCATTTGAGTGGATAAGGAACACCGGAGAAAATACTGGACAACTGATGGCCCAAAATATATCAAGCTCGTTGGGGAACCCGAAGAGGAAGGTATGATGAGCACAACAGCAAGTTTTCCCTCAGTGTGAAACCAAGGTTTAATCGAATCAGTAGGAGCAAGGAAACACCCCAAAGGTGTTGCTAGCTGAATGTTGGCAAGGCGCACTACCGGTGCCAGCAGTAATGTGGAGACCTGCACAACATAACCATAGAACCTTGTCCCCAACTTGCGATGAGGTTGTCAATATCACCGGTTTTGCTGAAAACAAAGGATTAAACGTATCGAGTGGAAGAAAGTAATAGTTTGCAGAAAGTAAACACAAAGCAGTAAACAGTTGATTGAAGATTGAAAGTAAAAGAAAGGACCAGGGTCCATAGTTCACTAGAGGTGGCTCTCCTTAAGATAGATCACATGCTGGGTGAACAAATTACAGCGGGGCAATTGACAAACATCGAGAAAGCATACAAGATATACAAATCATCTTGACTCCTTTGAGATTCGATTGGGCATTACAACATTATACATAGACCGCCATCCAACTGCATCTATGACTAATAATCCACCTTCAGGTATCATCCGAACCTCCTCCAGTATTAAGTTGTAAGCAACAGATAATTGCATTATGAATTGCATGTAAAGTAAATAATACGATTGTTCTATGAACAAAGGACTGTTGTTTCCTCCCTAGTAGCAACAACACATCTAGTACCTTAGAGATTTCTATCACTTCCCCAGATTACCAGAGGCATGAACCCACTATCGAGCATAAATACTAACTCTTGGAGTTGCTAGCATCTAGTTAGCCAAGATAGCTACTAACAATGGAAAGCATGCAAGATCACAAATAACAAAGACATGATAGAATCAATAATCAATCTGAAATAGCATCTCAATATCCATCGGATCCCCGCAAACACAACATGCAGAATTACAAATAGATGATCTTGATCATGAACAAAGCTCACAAGATCTAAACATGATAGCACAAAGGAGGAGAACCAGCCATCTAGCTAATACATGGACCCATAGTCCAGAGATGAACTACTCACGCATCACACCGGAGGCATGCATGATGATGAAGAAGGCCTCCAGGGTGAATTCCCCTCTCCGGCAGGGTGCCGGGAAGAGCTTCAGATCCCTCCCGATCTAGGGATGGAGATGACGGTAGCTATAGACTCTTTCGTGGAATTTTGATCGGGTACTTAGGGCGTCCGTATCAGAGGCAACTTATAGGCGGAAGTAGAGGCCGAGGGGGTGCCTCGGGTGGCCAGACCATCCCCTGGCGTGGGCCAGGCCTGACCACGCGGCCAGGTGGTGTGGCCGGGCCCCAGCCCCTCTCCGTCTCGTATTCTAGCTCTAGGTGTCCCTCGGTGAAAAACTGACTTTGGCTTTTGTCCCGTCCAATTCCGAGAATATTCATTTTCTGACTTTCCTGGAACCAAAAACAACAGAAAACAGGCAGCTGACACTGTGGCTCTTGTTAATAGGTTAGTCCAAGAAATCATATGAGAAGTACTCCAAAGTGTGGACAAAAGATAAGAAAGTAGATAAAACCAAGCATGAAACATCAAACATTATGGATACGCTTGCAACGTATCAACATCCCCAAGCTTAACTCCTGCTCGTCCTCGAGTAGGTAAGTGATAAAAAGAAAGAATATTTTTTGAGGTGACATGCACCATCATAAACTTGATCAAAGTATTTGTAAAACATTCAAAGCTGGGATCATAGTACTTCAATCATAACATGAAAGACAAAGTTCTAGTAATAAGACAAAGAAACTATGTTGCAAAATGAAAAGGCACAAACAAAAGATTCATGAATAATAATGCTTTGCAAGACGTTTGTTTGTTTCACATAAAGAAAACATAGTATAGTGGCATTCAGATTGTCCCTCATAGAGTAGCAAACATAAATGCATAGGACACCTTCAAAGTTCATAAGAGTGACTAGATACAAATAGTTTAAAACAAGCAATATCAAAGCTATGCATAAATCAACAAGTCTTGGGACAATGCACATAGAACTAAGAATGGCCACTATGCTCTCAAACTAGGTGCATAAAGGTAGAAGGTGGAGACTCAACATAAAAGTAAAAGAAAGGCCTTCATAGAAGGAACTAGGGATTTAAGTTTCATAAAGAGCTTCCAAAAATTATGGTACTTAATAGCTTTCAGCTCTAATTTCCCCTATCATAAGCATCTTGAAGTGATTAAGGTTAAAGTGAACAAACTATGGTGTATATGCTTGATGAAGTATAAGTTGGAAATCTCATGTCCCTTGAATACGAGGGCCGCTCCTCATGCTACTCAACTTTAGTCACCGATAAGTTCTTGTCATCGTAAGTACATGTGTATCATAGAGAAATGCCAACGGGGTACCCCTTTCCCGATGACACGGAAGAATCCCCATATCAAAATGACAAGGCAAGCAGACAATGAGCATCTCAGCAATCTTCTTATTTACCATGGGAATATGGTGATTTTTTCTCTCTTTCCTCTTTTCTCATATCTCTTTTTGCTTTTTTTTCTCTTTTTTCTCAATATCTTACTCTTTTTATATAAGAAGAATGCTTCATAGACAGCTCATTATGGTTACGCTGCAGGTTTCCACCATGACAACATGGATTAGACCAGCGGCCCAGGCGTTTCTCTAACACACATACATAACTCCATGGACTTACAAGCTCCCCTTTCAATTCACACCGACGACATCCATAGACAAAAGAGCATGATATCAACTAGGTACAAAGTACAAGTGCAATGTTGAAAGCGTTCCCCATGACAACATGGTTCTGCTAATCCCCAACAAATAAGTGCAAGCATATACAACACAAACGACACAATGGTTCAAGTTTATTAAGGGCAAGAAAAGTAAAGTGTGCCATCAAGTTCTTGAGAGCTTTAATCATTAGTTTTCTCATAACAACTTTAATTCGGAAGGTAGATAAAAACATGAATATACTTGGAATAGCATATGCTAGTAGGTAGGTATGGTGGACTCTTTGGAATAACTTGGTTTAGGGAGTTGGATGCATGAGTGGAACTCATACTTGGTTGCGGAGGCTAGCAAAAGACTGGGAGCGACAAACTAAGAGAGCAATAATGGCCATAATCATGCAGAGCGACAAAACATCATTGATCATAGAATAAAGTGATACTACAAGTTGAAAACTAAAGGATCATAAAGGCTTATGGTGACTTGGGATAGTCATAACATGGTGTGAGCATGCGCCAAGTCAACCCAAATAAAGCATCAAAGGAGAATACCACAATACTATACTTTAATATGCTAAAACAACGCATGATTATTCAAAGGCACATTAAGCAATATCAATTGTTTATAACAAGTCATTCTACAGAAAATAATACTAAGCATAAAGCCAAAACAATATCAAGCATGGCATGACAAAGCATAGGCCACAGTAAAAAAACAAGCTCTCTTTACCACTTAGGCATGAACTTTCCTACTCTTTTCCAAATCCAAACCAAACTATTTGAAAAACAATGTATGAAAGAGGGGGTCCAACCAATTTATTCAGCAAACAAAGAAGAAAAAGCAAACGAAAAACCAAAACAAAAAGAAAAAGAAGACGCTCCAAGAACAACACAACTATGCATAAAACAATAAAAATAAAGCATTTGGAAGAAACCTAGGATTTTTATTGATGAAGAGGGGGATGCCTTGGGCATCCCCAAGCTTTGACGCTTGTACTTTTTGGATATTTCTTGGGGTGACACGCGTGGCATCCGCAAGCTTGAGCCTCATCCCATTCTTCATCTCATTACTCATTCCTTCTATACACCTGAAATTTTTCCTTCATACCAAACTTCACACAATCTTTATTAGCAACATTAGTGCACTCAAGATAATAGGTCTTTTAGGTTCAGTTATAACACCAATAAAACTTCCATTAAAACACTAGCTACTGTAGCTCTTCCCTAAAAAATCTTAATTCCCCAAAAGAACTCAAAAAGGAACCAACAAGAAGCAAATGCAGAAAATGGCAGAAATCTGTCAAAACGGACCAGCAGGTAAAGACGAATTTTTTCGAAGACCATCTGTTGCTCAAATCAAAAAGTTTTAAACTAACGAAAGTTATATAACAACCTGGGGCAGAAACACAAATATTCACGCCTCAAAAGGACATATAGAGATTTTACACAAATTTTTATGGTGAAGCACAGAAATCTGTTTCGGGAAAGCAACTTTTCCAATCATTACTTCTCTCTCATTAGAGATTACTCTTGGCACAAAAAGCAAATAAAAAAAGGATAAAGAGCGGTTATTACTGAAGTAATAACTTCCAAGACTCATCAAAATCTTTTGGATTACCTCCCAATAAGTACTTTTCGTTAACGCCTTTAAGTTAGGCATGATAGTTTGAGAAGATGCTCACATAAGAAATATAAATTGAAGTAAAAGAGAGCATCAAGAAGCAAATTCAACACACATTTAAGTCTAACCCACTTCCTATGCATAGGAATCTTATACGCAAATAAGTTCACAAAAAACAAAGTGACAAGCATAGGAAGATAAATCGAGAGTAACTTCAAAACTTTCAGCCAATAGAGAGGTGTTTCAGTACCATGAAAACTTTTACAACCATATTTTCCTCTCTCATAATAATTTTTAGTAGCCTCATGAATAAACTCAACAATATAACTATCACATAAAGCATGCTTTTCATTATCTACAAGAATTAGAGCTTTATTATAAACATTTTCAAAAGAATCCTCAGGAACATAACATTCATCCTCCTTTAGTAAGCATGGGGGACAATCAAATATTGTAAGGGGTAAAGAGTTACTCTCGTTAGAAGGTAGGAATGGGTAGATCCATTCTTCCTCCTCTTGATCATCACTCTCCTCCTTTTTTTCATCCAATGAGCTTCCAGTTTCAACAATTTCTTCTTCCATAGGCTCCTGCAAGGCATTAGTCTCTTCCGCTGGTGGAGAGCATCTATTAAGATATTCAAGAATATAGCCATTTTATTCCTTGTAATTATCAAAGCAAAATTGAATTACATCATAAACCTCATATTTATAAGGTGCATCATCAGTATTTTCAAGCAAACTAGCAAGTTCAAATGCACCCTTCCAAGCAATAAATTCTTCAATTTTTTCCACATCATAAAAGTCATAATTTACTTTAACATAAGACGATATGGTAACATTATCATTATACTCACATTGAAAAGGGAGGTATTTATACCTCCTACAGCAACAAGATTTATCAATGCAATAAGTAACATTATAAGTAGAGCACACGTTTTTAGCAATGGTATTCAATTTATCAATTTGTTCCCATAAGAGTTTCCCTTTTGTGACAAGCGGTGTTCCTTATAATAATATTTTTGTTCTTCCGTGAACCCACCTTGCCAATTAGATTCAGTTTCAAAGAAACCAACCATTGATAGTAAGCATGATAAAGCAAGACAATAGCAGACCAATGAAAATAACAACTATAGTAGGAACTAATGTTTTTGTGTTTTTGATAAAGAAACAAGCAAACAAAGCAAAAGTAAACTAAGAAAAACAAAAATAACAAAGTAAAGAGATTGGTTATGAGGGAATCCCCTTGTGAAGATGTCCTTGACTCCCCGGCAACGGCGCCATAAAAATACGTTGATGGCACGTGGTTGACGTGGGAGCTTCTTCTTCTTCAGTCCCCGGCAACGGCACCAGAAAAATAGCTTGATGGCCCAAAATATATCGAGCTCGTTGGAGAACCCCAAGAGGAAGGTATGATGAGCACAACAGCAAGTTTTCCCTCAGTATGAAACCAAGATTTAATCGAACTAGTAGGAGCAAGGAAACACCCCAAAGGTGTTGCTAGCTGAACGTTGGCAGGGCACACTACTAGTGCCAGCAGCAACATGGAAACCCGCACAACACAACCACATAACTCTGTTCCCAACTTGTGATGAGGTTGTCAATCTCACCGGTTTTGCTGAAAACAAAGGATTAAATGTATCGAGTGGAAGAAAGTAATAGTTTGCAGAAAGTAAACACAAAGCAGTAAACAGTTGATTGAAGATTGAAAGTAAAAGAAAGGACCGGGGTCCATAGTTCACTAGAGGTGGCTCTCCTTAAGATAGATAACATGCTGGGTGAACAAATTACAACGGGGCAATTGACAAACATCGAGAAAGCATACAAGCATATACTAATCATCTGGACTCCTTTTAGATTCGATTGGGCATTACAACATTATACATAGACCGCCATCCAACTGCATCTATGACTAATAATCCACCTTCAGGTATCATCCGAACCTCCTCCAGTATTAAGTTGTAAGCAACAGATAATTGCATTATGAATTGCATGTAAAGTAAATAATACGATTGTTCTATGAACAAAGGACTGTTGTTTCCTCCCTAGTAGCAACAACACATCTAGTACCTTAGAGATTTCTATCACTTCCCCAGATTACCAGAGGCATGAACCCACTATCGAGCATAAATACTAACTCTTGGAGTTGCTAGCATCTAGTTAGCCAAGATAGCTACTAACAATGGAAAGCATGCAAGATCACAAATAACAAAGACATGATAGAATCAATAATCAATCTGAAATAGCATCTCAATATCCATCGGATCCCCGCAAACACAACATGCAAAATTACAAATAGATGATCTTGATCATGAACGGAGCTCACAAGATCTAGACATGAAAGCACAAAGGAGGAGAACCAGACATCTAGCTACTACATGGATCCGTAGTTCAAGGATGAACTACTCACGCATGACACCGGAGGCTTACATGGTGATGAAGAAGGCCTCCAGGGTGAATTCCCCTCTCCGGCAGGGTGCTGGGAAGAGCTTCAGATCCCTCCCGATCTAGGGATGGAGATGACGGCGACTACAGACTCTTTCATAGATTTTTGATCGGGTCCTTAGGGTTTACGTCCCGAGGGCATCTTATAGTCGGAAGGGGAGGCCGAGGGGGTGCCTGGGCTGGCCACACCACCCCCTGGCGTGGGCCAGGCCTGGCTGCGCGGCAAGGTGGTGTGGCCGCCCTCTGGTCCCTCTCCGTCTTGTATTCTGACACTTGATGACTTCTGGAATAGGCACTTTCGCTTTTGTCCCGTCCAATTCGGAGAATATTCATTTTCTAACTTTCCTGGAACCAAAAACAGCAGAAAATAGGCAGCTGGCACTTTGGCTCTTGTTAATAGGTTAGTCGAAGAAATCATATGAAAAATACTCCAAAATTAGAACAAAACACAAGAAAGTGGATAAAACCAAGCATGGAACATCAAAAATTATAGATACATTTGCAATGTATCAACATCCCCAAGCTTAACTCCTGCTCGTCCTTGAGTAGGTAAGTGATAAAAAGAAAGAATAATTTTTGAGGTGACATTCACCATCAAAGACTTGATCAAAGTATTTGTAAAACATTCAAAGCGGGAATCATAGTACTTCATAACATGAAAGACAAAGTTCTAGCAATAAGCAAAGAAACTATATGCAACATGAAAAGGCACAAACAAAAGATTCATGAATAACAATGCTTTGCAAGATGTTTGTTTGTTTCACATAAAGAAAACATAGCATAATAGTATTCAGCTTGTCCCTCAATAGAGTAGCAAATATAAATGCATAGGACACCTTCAAAGTTCATAAGAGTGACTAGATACAATAGTTTAAAACAAGCAATATCAAAGTATGCATTAATCAACTAGTCTTGGGACAATGCACATAGAACTAATAATGGCCACTATGCTCTCAAAGAAGGTGCATAAAGTTAGAAGGTGGAGACTCAATATAATGGTGGAAGAAAGGCCTTTTGTAAAAGGAAGTAGGGATTCAAGTCTCATAAAGAGCTTCCAAAAATTATGGTACTTATAGCTTTCAACTCTCATTGCCCCTATCATAAGCATCTTGAAGTGATTAAGGTTAAAGTGAACAAACTATGGTGTACATGCTTGACGAAGTATAAGCCAGAAATATCATGTCCCTTGTATACGAGGGTCGCTCCTCATGCTACTCAAGTTTAGTCACCGATAAGTTCTTATCATCGTAAGTATATTTGTATCATTGAGAACCGCCAACGGGGTACCCCTTGCCCGATGATACGGAAGAATCCCCATATCAAAATGACAAGGCAAGCAGACAACAAGCATCTCAGCATTCTTCTTATTTACCATTGGAATTGGTGCTTTTTTCTCTCTTTCCTCTTTTCATAGTATCTCTTTTTTTATTTTTTCTCTTTTTTCAATATAGGACTCTTTTTTTATAAGAAGAATGCTTCATAGATAGCTCATTATGGTTACGCTGCAGGTTTCCACCATGTCAGCATGGATTAGACCAGCGGCCCAGGCGTTTCTCTAACACATATACATAACTCCATGGAATTACAAGCTCCCCTTTCATTTCACACCGACGACATCCATATACAAAAGAGCATGATATCAACTACGTACAAGTACCAAGTGCAATGTTGAAAGCGTTCCCCATGAAAGCATGGTTCTGCTAATTCCTGACAAATAAGTGCAAGCATATACAACATAGAAGACACAATGGTGGTGTGGCCAGGCCCCAGCCCCTCTCCATCTCGTATTCTGGCTCCAGGTGTCCCTCGGTGAAAAACTGACTTTGGCTTTTGTCCCATCCAATTCCGAGAATATTCATTTTCTGAGTTTCCTGGAACCAAAAACATCAGAAAACATGTAGCTTGCACTTTGGCTCTTGTTAATAGGTTAGTACAAGAAATCATATGAAAATTACTCTAGAGTGTGGACAAAACATAAGAAAGTAGATAAAACCAAGCATGGAACATCAAAAATTATGGATACGTTTGCAACGTATCAACAACGCAGGAATTGTTCTGATAAAAATTGCCAGAATAGTTTCGGTGTATCGGAATATTGTGAGGGGATAAAATGTTAATGTGTTCATTAAATGAACTACTCATTAACTGAAGTGTTCATTAAATTGAGTGGCATTAAACCAAGTGAGTGGGGAATTATGAGAGATGGCATTAATTTTGGTGGAAAATTAATGCAAGTGAGTGGAGGTTTAAGTGGAGATGGATTTATGTGAGTGGAGCATCCACCCAGATGATGAGGGGAGTGGTGGTTGCACTCTTGGGGCATGCTCACCCCTTGGGGCAGCCTCTCCTCCCCCTATAAAAGGTTATCTCCTCCTCCTCTCATCATACACACTCACGTCTCCTCACATATGCCCTTTGGTTGGCATCTTGATGGCTCGGTGTTGATGTGGAGCTCGTTGGGGAACCCCAAGAGGAAGGTATGATGAGCACAACAGCAAGTTTTCCCTCAGTATGAAACCAAGGTTTAATCGACCTAGTAGGATCAAGGAAACACCCCAAAGGTGTTGCTAGTTGAACGTTGGCAGGGCACACTAGCGGTGCCAGCAGCAATGTGGAGACCTGCACAACACAACCACAGAACTCTGTCCCCAACTTGCGATGAGGTTGTCAATCTCACCGGTTTTGCTGAAAACAAAGGATTAAACATATCGAGTGGAAGAAAGTAATAGTTTGCAGAAAGTAAACACAAAGCAGTAAACAGTTTATAGATTGTATGTAAAAGAAAGGACTAGGGTCCATAGTTCACTAGAGGTGGCTATCCTTAAGATATATAACATGTTGGGTGAACAAATTACAACGGGGCAATTGACAAACATCGAGAAAGCAATGCATGCATATACTAATCATCTTGACTCCTTTGGAACTTGATTGTGCATTACAGCATTATACATAGACCGCCATCCAACTGCATCTATGACTAATAATACACCTTCAGGTTATCATACGAACCCCCTCCAGTATTAAGTTGCAAGCAACAGATTATTTACAAATTGCATGTAATATAAACAATATGATTGTTCTATGAACAAAGGATTATTGTTTTCTCCCTAGTAAGGACAGCACATCTAGTATCTTAGAGATTTCTGTCACTTCCCAGATTATCAGAGGCATGAACCCACTATCGAGCATAAATACTAACTCTTGGAGTTGCTAGCATCTACTTGGCCAAGATAACTACTAACAACGGAAAGCATGCAAGATCACAAATAACAAAGACATGATAGAATCAATAATCAATCTGAAATAGCATCTCAATATCCATCGAATCCCCGCAAACACAACATGTAGAATTACAAATAGATGATCTTGATCATGAACGGAGCTCACAAGATCTAGACATGAAAGCACAAAGGAGGACAACCAGCCATCTAGCTACTACATGGACCCGTAGTCCAGAGATGAACTACTCACGCATCACACCGGAGGCTTGCATGATGATGAAGAAGGCCTCTAGGGTGAATTCTCGTCTTCGGCAGGGTGCCGGGAAGAGCATCAGATCCCTCCTGATCTAGGGATGGAGATGACGGTGGCTACAGACTCTTTCGTGGATTTTTGATCGGGTACCTAGGGTTTTGGTCCCGAGGGCAATATATAGGCGGAAGGAGAGGCCGAGGGGGTGCTGGGGTCGGCCAGACCACCCCCTAGCGTGGGCGAGGCCTAGCCGCGCGGCCAGGTGGTGTGGCCGGCCCCTAGCCCTTCTTTGTCTCGTATTTTGGCTCCAGATGTATTCCGGAAAAATAGGCACTTTGGCTTTTGTCCCGTCCAATTCTGAGAATATTCATTTTCTGACTTTCCTGGAACCAAAAACAGCAGAAAACAGGCAGCTGGCACTGTGGCTCTTGTTAATAGGTTAGTCCAAGAAATCATATGAAAAGTACTCCAAAGTGTGGACAAAACACAAGAAAGTAGATAAAACCAAGCATGGAGCATCAAAAATTATAGATACATTTGCAATGTATCACACCTTCCTCCCCTTCTAGCATTGTCCATTGCCACGAGCGAGGTGCTTAGGAGAAGCCCTTCTCAAGATCTTCTCCACCACCATCACCACCACGTCGTAGTGTTGGCAGAGTTCCCGAGGATCCCCTGCTTTCGCTGCCACGCTGGGGCGAGGGATGAAAGTTGTTGGCACATCGTATGTGTGAACAATTACGTGTGGTACTGTTATCACATCCTTGAGGATGGTCCTGTACACTCTACAACAGCCATGTTTGTTTGTGGGAACGCTATCCCACGTTACGGTCTTCGAGGGTGAGTCCATGTGAAACTGTTACATGTATCTCCTAGATATGATCTTGGTGGTTGCAATCATAGGATTTTTTTGTTTTCCATGCAACAAACCCCATCACCGTGGATATTCAGGCAGCTGGGAGTGCTTCTGGAGCCCTATGATGGAATCTCCAATCCAAATTCGGTGGTGCTAGACTGTATGTATGGCTAGGTTTAGATCAGGGGAATCCCATCGTTGTTAAAGAGGGAGGAGATCGTGTGCAACATGGCAGCAACAATTGGCAAGGCCGAGAGTGTGGATCTTTATGAACTTGGAGCGAGTGGCACAAGCTTTGCTCGCGTGTGGGTCAAACTCAACGTGAAAGCGACGCTCACTCGCTTTGTCGGCCTGTACCTAGAAGGAGAGGAACACATGACGTTCCAGGTGATGTATGAGAAACTACCACGCTTCTTTGATGTCTTTGGCCTCTTTGGCCATGGCGAGATGGAGTGCGGGGATAGGGTCCATGAGGATGCAGTCTGATAGAATGGTAGCTGGATGTTGGCGCCTATGGAGAACTGGCACCCCCAAATTGCAGGGGGCTCGGCCACCGGCTCCTATGAACAGCCATGGCGGGCGGGGCAGGGAACACGGTGGCCGAACTATTGGGGAGACGCGTAAGAGGTCATCAGAGGAGACCAAAGCTGCTACAAAAACCCCATGCATTGAACCCCTCCAATTGACTAATGGGGCGACGACAGGGCCAGAGGGGACATCTATGCACGTACCTAGTGCCAGTGTGATGGATGGGGTGGAAGTACAAACGACGGGGGGCCTCCCCCTCTCACCTTTAAGACACCTGCACCAAAGAAGTCAAAGAAGTGTGAAACCAACAGCAACAAGGCAGGCTCCAGGATGGAGCACCACCGAGAGCAATGAGTTGCTTGAGTTATAACTGTCGTGGGATAAGGAGCGACACGATAGTTAGAGAGATTTGTGACCTCACGAGGAAATTTAAACCTACTGTCCTCTATGTTGTGGAGACTCAACTACACATAAGGCGGGCTGCAGGATTAGCGAGATGTCTAGGTTTTGATAAGTCTTTTGTTGTAAGCAGTACATGGCATAGTGGTGGAATCGCTATGTTCTAGAATAATGAAATAAAGCTCAATATTTTGTCGCACTCTCAGTATCACATGGATGCAGTTTTCACTAAAAGGGGTGTTGATCCCTAGTGTTTAACCTAAATTTATGGTGAGGCTCAGACTACGGAGAGGCTTAAAACATGGGACATGCTGAGATTTATCAAATCTTCATCACTGTTGCCATGGATGTGCATTGGGGATTTATTTGAGTTGTTGCACCAACACGAGCATGTTAGTGTTGCTGACCGGATCTAGGCTCAGATTGCGGCGTTTCAGGAGGCAGTGGATGTATGTGAACTAGCAGACCTAGGGTACTCAGGGAACTCATGGACCTTTGAGAAATGGGTGGCAGGGGGATCCTTCTGCCGAGTGCGTCTCGACAGAGTGTTGGCCACGTCAACCTGGAGCGCGCGTTTCCTCTTGCAGTGTCGCGTCATCTGATAAGGGTTACGTCGGACCATTGCCCGATCCTGCTATGGTGGCGAAAGACGACAGGGAAACACAAGAGGACTGCAGAGAAAATCTTTAGCTAAGAGCTGATGTGGGAGAAGGATGACCGGTTTAAACCCTCTCTAAGGCGTGGCAGGCGGAGAGCCTAGCGACGACCATGTCGCAGCTGAGCAACAAGCTGAACCGGGTGTCAAGCTCGCTCAACAGTTGGGGGAGACAGAGCTTTGGCCATGTTAAGAGCGAGATCAATGTTTTATCGTCTACACTCGCTGCTTTGCGTGCGGATGTGACGAGATAGGGTGATACGTTGCTAACGTATCCATAATTTTTTATGTTCCATGCTTGGTTTTTATCTACTTTCTTATGTTTTGTCCACACTTTGGAGTACTTTTTATACACTTTCTTGGACTAACCTATTAACAAGATGCCATAGTGCTAGTTGCCTGTTTTCTGCTGTTTTTGGTTCTAGGAAAGTCAGAAAATGAATATTCTCGGAATTGTACGGGACAAAAGCCAAAGTTAGTTTTTCACCGAGGGGGACACGAAGCTAGAATGCGAGACGGGGAGGGGCCAGGGGCCGGCCACACCACCTGGCCGCGCGGCCAGGCCTGGCACGCGCCAGGGGGTGGTCTGGCCACCTAGGGCACCCCCTCGGCCTCCCCTTTCACCAATATATCGCCTCCGATACAGAAACGCAAGTACCCGATCAAAATTCCACGAAAGAATCTGTAGCCGCCGTCATCTCCATCCCTAGATCAGGAGGGATCTGAAGCTCTTCCCGGCACCCTTCTAGAGGGGAGAATTCACCCTAGAGGCCTCCTTCATCACCATGCAAGCCTCCGGTTTGATGCGTGAGTAGTTCATCCTTGGACTACGGGTCCATGTAGTAGCTAGATGGTTGGTTCTTCTCCTTTGTGCTACCATGTTTAGATCTTGTGAGCTCCGTTCATTGTCAAGATCATCTATTTGTAATCATACATGTTGTGTTTGTGGGGATCCGATGGATATTGAGATGCTATTTCAGATTGATTATTGATTCTATCATGTCTTTGTTATTTGTGATCTTGCATGCTTTCTGTTGTTAGTAGCTATCTTGGCCAAGTAGATGCTAGCAACTCCAAGAGTTAGTATTTATGCTCGATAGTGGGTGATACGTCCAAAATGTATCTACTTTCTCGAACACTTTTGCTATTGTTTCTCCTCTAAACTTGTGTGATTTGGATGCAACTAACATGGACTGATGATGTTTTCAGCAGAATTGCCTAGGTGTCTAGTTTTTGTGCAGAAAATCAACTATCAGGAAAAATCCCGGAAAATATGCCAAAAATCCTATTTCACCAGAAGACTCCCGGAGCCAGAATATGACATGGAGTGGGGCTGGGGCCTAGCCACACCATCTGGTCGCGCGGGCTGGGCCTGGCCGCGCTAGGGGGTGGTCTGGCCGCCCAGACACCCCCTCAGTCTCCCTCTTCGCCTATAAGATGCCCGACCTAAAAACTCAGGGGGTTCGACGTTTTTCCATAAGGAGTTCCGCTCCGCCGCGACCACCGAATTCCATGATTCGGAACCAGAAACTCCATTCTGGCACCCTGTTGGGACGGGGAATTGGAGGAGATCATCGCCATCATTATCACCATCGCTTCTCCATCGACCATCCATGTTTCCCCCATCTATGAGTGAGTAATCCCCCGATGTAGGCTAGGGGGATGGTAGGGATTGGATGAGATCGTTCATGTAATGGCATCAGATTGTTAGGGCATGGTGCCTAGTATCTTCTATTAGTGCTTTTTGACTTTGTTGCGACTTGTTATGCTTAATGCTTGTCACTAGGGCCTGAGTGCCATGATTTCAGATCTGAACATGCTATTGATTCATTATGATAGTATTGTTTATGGTCTTACCTGCAAGTTGTATACACACGTTGTTGTCCGGAACCAATGGCCCCGAAGTGACAGAAATCGGGATAACCAGAGCGAATGGCTTTGATGTGAGGATCACATGTGTTCATGGAGTGTTAATTCTTTGCTCCGGTGCTCTATTAAAAGGAGAATCTTAATTTCCAGTAGTTCCCTTGAGGCCCCGCTGCAAACGGGCTGGCAGGACAAAAGATGTTGTGCAAGTTCTCATTGCGAGAACGTATGACTATATATGGGACACATGCCTAGGATTATCTAGTACTTGGATGCTTTATCTTATTTACCTGCAATTTCCCTTTGTTCTGATTGCTATGTGAATTGTCTTGTCCATGCAACGCCCGTCCATCCATCCCTATGCCTACCGCACTCGAATCCTATTGTTTACTGCTATTGTTACTGCTGTCTTTACTTTACTACTGCTATTACTTTACTATTCCTACTACAAAACTGTTGCTACTAATAAACTGTTGTGAGCAAGATTGTTTCCAGGTGCAGCTGAATTTACAACTCAGTTGGTAAGGCTTATAAATATTCTTTGGCTCCCCTTGTGTCGAATCAATAAATTGGGTGTCACTTCCCTCGAAAATACTGCGATACACCCCCTATACTTGTGGGTCATTAGTGGGTTCATGCCTCTAGTAATCTGGGGAAGTGACAGAAATCTCTAAGGTACTAGATGTGTTGTTGCTACTAGCGAGAAAACAGCAACCCGTTGTTCATAGAACAATCATATTGTTTACTTTACACGCAATGTGTAACACAATTATCTATTGCTTGCAACTTAATACTGGAGGGGTTTCGGATGATAACCTGAAGGTGGATTATTAGTCATAGATGCAGTTGGATTACGGTCTATGTATAATGTTGTAATGCCCAATCAAATCTCAAAGGAGTCAAGATGAGTAGTATGTGCTTGTATGCTTTCTCGATGTTTGTCAATTGCCCCGCTGTAATTTGTTCACCCAACATGTCGTCTATCTTAAGGAGAACCACCACTAGTGAACTATGGACCCCGGTCCTTTCTTTTATCATCAATCTACAACTGTTTACTGCTTTCTGTTTACTTTCTGCAAACAATTACTTTCTTCCACACAATTCATTTAATCCTTTGTTTTCAGCAAAACTGGTGAGATTGAAAACCTCACTGTAAGTTGGGGGAAAGTTATGTGGTTTTGTTGTGCAGGTTTCCACGTTGCTGCTAGCACCGGTAGTGCGCCCTGCCAAAGGCCAGCTAGCAACACCTCGGAGGTGTTTCCTTTCTCCTACTGGTTCGATAAACCTTGGTTTCATAACTGAGGGAAAACTTGTTGTTATGCTCATCATACCTTCCTCTTGGGGTTCCCCAAAGAGCTCGATATATTTTGGGCCATCAAGCTATTTTTCTGGCGTTGTTGCCGGGGAGTCAAGGACATCTTCACAAGGGGAGTCCCTCATAACCAATCTCTTTACTTTGTTGTTTTTGTTTTGCTTAGTTTATTTTTTGCTTTGTTTGCTTGTTCTTTTTATCAAAAATATAAAAAAATAGTTCCTACTATAGTTGTTATTTTCGTTGGTTTTTTATTGTCTTGCTTTATCATGCTTTCTATCAGTGGTTAGTTTCTTTGAAACTGAATCTAATTGGCAAGGTGGGTTCACGGAAGAACAAAAATATTATTATAAGGAACACCGCTTGTCACAAAAAAGGAAACACTTATGGGAACAAATTGATAAATTGTATACCATTGCTAGAAATGTGTGCTCTACTCATAATGTTACTTATTGCTTTGATAAATCTTGTTGCTGTAAGAGGTATAAACACCTCCCTTTTCAATGTGAGTATAATGATGATGTTACCATATCTTCTTATCTTAAGGGAAATTATGATTTTTATGATGTGGAACAAATTGAAGAATTTATTGCTTGGAAGGGTGCATTCTAACTAGCTTATTTTCTTGAAAATACTGATGATGCACCTTATAAACATGAGGTTTATGATATACTTAAATTTTTCTTTGATAATTACAAGGAAGAAAATGGCTATATTCTTGAATATCTTAATAGATGCTCTCCACCAGCGGAAGAGACTAATGCCTTGCAGGAGCCTATGGAAGAAGAAATTGCTGAAACTGGAACTTCATTGGATGAAAAAGAGGAGGAGAGTGATGATCAAGAGTAGGAATAATGGAGCTACCTATCCCTACCTTCTAATGAGAGTAACTCTTTACCCCTTACATTATTAGATTGTCCCCCATGCTTACCAAAGGAGGATGAATGTTATGTTCCTGTGGATTCTTTTTAAAATGTTTATAATAAAGCTCTAAATGATGGTCCTATATTGGTTGATAATATTAATTATACTACTATTGAAAATGAGATTGATCAGTCATCTTGTTATAAAATTGTTAAAAGTGGGTTTGAAGGTTTTAATCCCACTATTTTTGAGCTTGATAAAAATTATGTGTTTGTAGATCATGAAAAGCATGCTTTATGTGATAGTTATATTGTTGAGTTTATTCATGAGGCTACTGAAAATTATTATGAGAGAGGAAAATATGGTTGTAAAAGTTTTCATGGTACTGAAACACCTCTCTATTTGTTGAAAGTTTTGAAGTTACTCTTGTTTTATCTTCTTATGCCTGTCACTTTGTTCTTTGTGAATTTATTTGCATAGAAGATTCCTATGCATAGGAACTGGGCTAGACTTAAATGTGTTTTGGATTTGCTTCTTGATGCTATCTTTTACTTCAATTCATATTTCTTATATGAGCATATTCTCAAACTATCATGCCTAGATCAAAGGCGTTAAATAAAAGCAGTTATTGGGAGATAACCCAAAAGTTTTAGATAAGTCTTGAAAGTTATTACCTCTGTTATAACCGCTCCTTATCCTTTTTATTTGCTTTTTGTGCCAAGAGTAACCTCTAATGAGAGAGAAGTAATGATTGGGAAAGTTGTTGTTCCGAAACAGATGTTTGTGCTTCACCGTAAAAATTCGTGTAAAATCTTTGTACATTATTTTGAGGCGTGAATTTTTGTGCTTCTGAACCAGCTTGTTATCTAACTTTTGTTAGTTCAAAACTTTTCGATTTGAGCAACATAAGGTCTTCGGAAAATATGGTTTTTACCTGCTGGTCTATTTTGACAGATTTCTGCCATTATTTGCATTTGCTTCTTGTTGGTTCCTTTTTTAGTTCTTTTGGGAAATTGAGCTTTTTGAGGGAAGTGCTACAGTAGATTATGTTTTAATGGAAGTTTTATTGGGGTTTAAACTGAACCTAAAGACTTATTATCTTGAGTGAACTAATGTTGCTAATAAAGTTTGTGTGAAGTTTTGTATGAAGATTTTTTTTAGGTGTATGGAGAGAATGATATAATGAGATGAAGAATGTACTAAATCTCAAGCTTGGGGATGCCACCCCGTGTCACCCCAAGAAATATTCCAGAGGTACAAGCGTCAAAGCTTGGGGATGCCCAAGGCACCCCCTTCTTCATTAATAAAAATCCCAAGTTTCTTCCAAACACTTCATTTTTATTGTTTCATGTATAGTTGTGTTGTTTTTGGAGCATCTTCGTTTTTTGTTTTTTGTTCTCGTTTGCTTGGTTTTCTTAGTTTTCTGAATAAATTGGTTGGACCCCCTCTTTCATGCATTGGTTTTCAAATAGTTTGGTTTGGATTGGAAAAGAGTAGGAAAAGTTCATGCTTAAGTGGTAAAAGGAGCTTGTTTTTGACTGTGGCCTATGCTTTTTCATGCCATGCTTGATACTGTTTTGGCTTTATGCTTAGTGATCTTTGCTGTAGCATGACATGTTATAAACAATTGAGATTGCTTAATGTGCCTTGGAAGAATCATACGTTGTTTTAGCATATTAAAGCATAGTATTGTGGTATTCGCCTTTGATGCTTTATTTGGGTTGACTTGGCGCATGCTCACACCATGTTATGACTATCCCAAGTCACCATAGCCTTTATGATCCTTTAGTTTTCGACTTATAGTATCACTTTATGCTGTGATTAATGATGTTTTGTCGCTCTGCATGATTATGACCATTATTGCTCTCTTAGTTGGTCGCTCCCAGTCTTTTGCTAGCCTCCATAACCAAGTATGAGTTCCACTCATGCATCCAGCTCCTAAAACCAAGTTATTCCAAAGAGTCCACCATACCTACCTATTAGCATTTGCTATTCCAAGTATATTCATGTTTTTATCTACCTTTCGAATTAAACTTGTTATGAGAAAACTAGTGATTAAAGCTCTCACAAACTTGATGGCACACTTTACTTTTCTTTCCCTTAATAAACTTGAACCATTGTGTCATCTATGTTGTATATGCTTACACTTATATGTTGGGGATTAGCTGAACCATGCTGTCATGGGGAACGCTTTCAACATTGCACTTGTACTTTATACCTAGTTGATATCATGCCCTCTTGTGTATGGATATCATAGATGTGAAATGAAAGGTGAGCTTGTAAGTCCATGGAGTTATGTATATGTGTTAGAGAAATGCCTGGGCCGCCGGTCTAATCCATACCGTCATGGTGGAAACCTGCAGCGTAACCATAATGAGTTGTCTATGAAGAATTCTTCTTATAAAAAAGAGAGTCAGATATTGAGAAAAAGAGAAAAAAGAGATATGAGAAAAGAGTAATGAGAGAAAAAAGCACAATTTTCCCATGGTAAATAAGAAGATTGCTGAGATGCTCGTTGTCTTCTTGCCTTGTCATTTTGATATGGGGATTCTTCCGTATCATCGGGCAAGGGGTACCCCATTGGCGGTTCTCTATGATACACATGTACTTACTATGACAAGAACTTACCGGTAACTAAACTTGAGTAGCATGAGGAGCGGCCCTCGTATTCAAGGGACATGAGATTTCCAACTTATACTTTGTCAAGCATATACTCCATAGTTTGTTCACTTTAACCTTAATCACTTCAAGATGCTTATGATAGGGGCAATGAGAGCTGAAAGCTAATAAGTACCATAATTTTTGGAAGCTCTTTATGAAACTTAAATCCCTACTTCCTTCTATGAAGGCCTTTCTTTTAGTTTTATGTTGAGTCTCCACCTTCTATCTTTATGAACCTATTGAGAGAGCATAGTGGCCATTCTTAGTTCTATGTGCATTGTCCAAAGACTTGTTGATTGATGCATAATTTTGATATTGCTTGTTCTTAAACTATTTGTATCTAGTCACTCTTATGAACTTTGAAGGTGTCCTATGCATTTATGTTTGCTACTCTATGAGGGACAAGCTGAATGCCACTTTGCTATGTTTTCTTTATGTGAAACAAACAAACGTCTTGCAAAGTACTGTTATTCATGAATCTTTTGTTTGTGCCTTTTCATGTTGCAACATAGTTCCTATGTCTTATTGTTAGAAATTTATCTTTCATGTTATGTTGAAGTACTATGATCCCAGCTATCAATGTTTTACAAATACTTTGATCAAGTTTATGATGGTGCATGTCACCTCAAAAATTATTCTTTCTTTTTATCACTTACCAACTCGAGGACGAGCAAGAGTTAACCTTGGGGATGTTGATACATTGCTAATGTATCCATAATTTTTAATGTTCCATGCTTGGTTTTATCTACTTTCTTATGTTTTGTCCACACTTTGGAGTACTTTTTATACACTTTCTTGGACTAACCTATTAACAAGATGCCATAGTGCCAGTTGCCTGTTTTTTGCTGTTTTTGGTTCTAGGAAAGTCAGAAGATGAATATTCTTGGAATTGGATGGGACAAAAGCCAAAGTCAATTTTTCACCGAGGGGGACACGGAGCCAGAATACGAGACGGAGAGGTGCCAGGGGCCGGCCACACCACCTGGCCGCACGGCCAGGCCTGGCCCGCGCCAGGGGGTGGTCTGGCCGCCTAGGGCACCCCCTCAGCCTCCCCTTTCGCCTATATATCGCCTCCGATATAGAAACCCTAAGTACCCGATCAAAATTCCACGAAAGAGTCTGTAGCCGTCGTCATCTCCATCCCTAGATCGGGAGGGATCTGAAGCTCTTCCCAACACCCTGTCGGAGAGGGGAATTCACCCTGGAGGCCTTCTTCATCATCATGCAAGCCTCCGGTGTGATGCATGAGTAGTTCATCTCTGGACTATGGGTCCATGTAGTAGCTAGATGGCCGGTTCTCCTCCTTTGTGCTTTCATGTTTAGATCTTGTGAGCTCCGTTCATGATCAAGATCATCTATTTATAATCATACATGTTGTGTTTGCGGGATCCGATGGATATTGAGATGCTATTTCAGATTGATTATTGATTCTATCATGTCTTTGTTATTTGTGATCTTTCATGCTTTCCGTTGTTAGTAGCTATCTCGGCCAAGTAGATGCTAGCAACTCCAAGAGTTAGTATTTATGCTCGATAGTGGGTTCATGCCTCTAGTAATATGGGGAAGTGACATAAATCTCTAAGGTAGTAGATGTGTTGTTGCTACTAGGGAGAAAACATCAATCCTTTGTTCGTAGAACAATCGTATTTTTTACTTTACAAGCAATGTGTAATGCAATTATCTATTGCTTGCAACTTAATGCTGGAGGTGGTTCAGATGATAACCTGAAGGTGGATTATTAGTCATAGATGCAGTTGGATTACAGTCTATGTATAATGTTGTAATGCCCAATCAAATCTCAAAGGAGTCAAGATGAGTAGTATATGCTTGTATGCTTTCTTGATGTTTGTCAATTGCCCTGCTGTAATTTGTTCACCCAACATGTCGTCTATCTTAAGAAGAACCACCACTAGTGAACTATGGACCCCAGTCCTTTATTTTATCATCAATCTACAACTGTTTATTGCTTTCTGTTTACTTTATGCAAGCAATTACTTTCTTCCACACAATTCGTTTAATCCCTTGTTTTCAGCAAAACTGGTGACATTGACAACCTCACTGTAAGTTGGGGGCAAAGTTTTGTGGTTGTCTTGTGCAGGTTTCCACGTTGCTGCTAGCACCGGTAGTGCGCCCTGCCAAAGGCCAGCTAGCAACACCTTGGAGGTGTTTCCTTGCTCCTACTGGTTCGATAAACCTTGGTTTCATAACTGAGGGAAAACTTGTTGCTGTGCTCATCATACCTTCCTCTTGGGGTTCCCCAGCGAGCTCGGTATAATTTGGGCCATCATAGGGACCCACCACCAAGGAGACAAGTATTACCCAGCGACTTCTCGATTTATTTGAGAGGGAGAAAGTCATGTGGAGACAGCGATCACGGGTGCATTGGTTGGTAGAGGAGGATAAGAACACCCTTTTTCCATCTTCGGGCCAGTTAGTAGAAAAAGAAGAATCGCATCATTAGACTTAAGCGACCAGATGGGTCGTTTGTGGAGGATGACCTAAATATGGCGGAGGAGACGAGTGCTTTTTACGAGGGACTCTATCGATCCGAGGAAACTTCCAATATGGAAGAGGTGGTCAACATGATCCCGACAAAGGTCACATAAGAGATGAATTGTGCGTTTCTAAAACCTTTTGAGGGGATGAGATAAAGAAGGCATTGTTTCAGATGTTTCCGACCAAAGCGCCGGGCCCTGATGGCTATCCTGCGCATTTTTTCCAAACCCACTGGGATATCTGCGGCAAGGATGTCACATTGGCGGTGCTTCGGGTTCTCAGAGGGGAGGACAACCTAGAGGATATCAATAAAACCTTTGTGTTTATCATCCCAAAAGTAGAAATCCCAGAGGAACTGGGCCAATTTTGCCCAATCAACATGTGTAATGTCATCTACAAGATAGCCTCGAAGGTGGCTGCCAATAGGTTGAAGGAGTGCCTCCTGGACATCATCTCAGAGGAACAATCAGCTTTTGTGCCTGGGCAGATAACATTATCACAGCTTACGAGTGTCTTCATTTCATGAAGAGGAACCGGGCAAGATTTTTTTTCTGTGCATTGAAATTGGACATGAGGAAAGCATATGACCAGCTTGAGTGGAGCTACCTTGAGGCTGTCATGATCAAGCTGGGTTTTCGTAGGGTATGGGTGCCAATGGTGATGCACCTAGTGACTATTATTTCCTTCCATGTGCTTTTTAATGGCGGAAAACCGCGTGAGTTCAAACCCTCACGAGGGGTGCACCAGGGTGACCCTATCTCACCATATCTTTTCTTGTTAGTAGCAGATACCTTTCATGCATCTTAAAATATCATAGTTTATCATCAGATCTCCAAGGTTTACGGGAGGTAAGCCACCTTCTTTTACTAATGACAACCTGTTGCTTTTCAAGGCGAATGTGCAGAGTGCAGGGAGAGTCCAGTCTATGTTGGACAAGTATTGTCTAGCGTTTGGCCAGAGGATCAAGCGAGAAAAAACTTGTATTTATTTTAGCAAGAAGTGTCCGAGCGTAGGAAAGGACAACATTAAATCCGTCCTTGATGTTCATGACGAGTCCTTGAATGCAAAATATTTGGGAATGCCATCCGAGGTGGGAAGGTCTCGCAATGGTGCCTTCAGATACATCAAGGACCGGATTTGGAAATTCATCCAAGGGTGGATGAAGAGACTACTTTCCTCATGAGGGAAGGATATCTTGATAAAATCGGTAGCCCAAGCGATTCCGATTTTTCAATGACCTGTTTCTTGTTACCAAGAGGATTGTGCGAGCAGATTAACACAATGTTGAGGAAATTCTGGTGAGGGAGTTGTGAAGGAGAACAACGGGAATGTTGGGTATCATGGCGACACATGTGCAAGCCGAAGCAGATGGGAGGCCTAGTCTTCCGTGATATAGAGCTTTTCAACTAATCTTTGTTGGCATGTCAGTGTTGGAGGATATTGCAGAACGTAGATGCTTTAAGCTCTAGAGTTCTGAAGGAGATTTATTTTAGGGACACAAACTTGCTGAGTGCAGCCTTGGGTGCGGCACCATCTCAAGTGTGGTGTGCACTGCATGCAGGGCTGCAAGTACTGAAGCAAGGTTTAGTGAAAAGAATTGGTACGGAGGAGAAGACGGACCCATGGAATGACCAATGGCTACCGAGAGATGGTATGCCCCGCCCTATTGCATGCCTACCGTAGGAGAACGAGGATGATCCACTAGCCAGAGTTGCATCGTTCATCGAGGCAGCAACAACAACATGGAGGGAGGTTGAGCTGAGGCGTTTTCTCGTTCCGATGGATGTTGAGACCATCTTGAATATACCCCTAAGTCACATGCAACATGACGCCTTTTGGACGTGGCACTACAATCAACGAGGTGTGTTTACAGTGCGATCGACTTATTGGATGCTTGTGTGGACGAGGGCAAAGAGGGAGGCCTGGCTAGAGGGCCGCTCAGAGTCCTCAAATGGTCGGATAGTAGAGAAATAGTGGACGGCGCTCTATAAAACAATGGTGTGATCCAAACTGAAAGTATTCATGTGGAGATGGCTAAGCAATCGCTGCCCACAAGCGATGTGCGGCACCAGGGGGATGGCCGACAACGAACAATGCCACTTCCGTGGAGCAGCAGACTCATGGCGTCATGCCCTGCTTGACTATACCATGGCGAGGTGCGTATGTGCATTGGTTGACGAGGAGGTTACGAAACACATGTCTTGTTCTAACGGAGGAAATGTGAGGATCTGGCTATCCAACATGATGGAGAGACACTGACCCTGGGGGACTAGACTCGGGTTTTTGTTACCCTATGGGTTATATGGCATGCACGATGCAAAGCTATAGATGAGCAGCAGTACCAGAGCCCTTTGTCGACGCATTTGTCCGTGGAGAGGTTCTTGGCCAATCTCGAACATGAACAAGCAAGACCGAAGGAGAGAGTGGTTGTGGCATGTGCAACAGAGGTGATCGGATGGATCCCGCCCCCGCGGAGGATGATCAAAATCAATGTCGATGCCGCTATCGGAAAGAACACTGGAAGTGGCTCAGTGGCAGTAGTGGCGAGATCGGGTGTTGGCGTGTTCTGGGAGCATCTGCGGTGGCAATCCTAGGGAAGACGGATCCGGAGGTTCTGGAGGCGATGGCGTGCAGGGAGGCGGTCGCTCTTGCATACGATATCGACACCAGGAAGATCCGAGTGGCGAGCGACTGCAAGGCAGTCACCAACAGCATCTCGGAGGGAACGATGGGTGCTTATGCCCACGAGGTCCAGGGGCTGGAAGAGACAAAGTAAGATTTTACTTTATTATCTTTTATTCATGAGAGTAAAACTTATAATAAGGAAGCTTGTACACTAGCTCGTAGTGTGGTGCGTGATGCAGCAGGTCGCCAACTATGGCTCGATCGATCACCCCCACACCTTTGTATTCCCCTAGCTGGTTCGATATGAATTAAGGTGGTTGAACCTAAAAAAAATGGTGCGCTAGGTAAGCAACGGAGGAGCAGCCAAAAAAAATTGGACGTTGCTTAATCAAGCACGTACCTCAAAGAACAGTGTTAGGACTGCGGAACTCCGGGGGTGTAGAGACAACAACGACTCTATGAGTAGGTAGAACAAGAACGGCGGCGACGCTATGAGCATATAGGGAAGAACCAGAACGACGACGACGCGAGTCGAGGCGACGGGGGTGTGTGTGACGACGGCGGTGGCTCACGAGAGGTTCAAGAGGCGAAAGATTAACCGAACCACGTGTACAATCAGATCGCGCCACATTGGGAACACGATGCCGACGACATGGATGGGTGCGGTGCAGACCGCAGCAGCCTAGTGCGGCTCGGACCCGAGCCTAACTAGTAAGAGCAACTCCAACAGCCGCGCTAAAATCCGACGCTGTAAAACTGTTTTGTAGTGTGCGCGATCCAGTTTTAGCGCGCGCGACATTTCTCCTCCGGCGGACGAGTTAAATTCGGCGCGCGAAAATAGAGCTCAGAAAGAACCCAACAGATGCATAAAAATACAGCGCGCGGGCGCTGGCGCAAATAGGTTTCACGACAAACTATATGTTCAAGAAGATCAAACAAACCCAAATAAATTCAACAAAAAATTGTCTAGTTATTGTTACAACACAACCAAATGGTATATGAATAGTACAACAAGGAATTGTTTATCAACAAATACAATTAGTTTTTCATCAAACACTACAACAAATACAACAAGTTTTCCACTAATACAACAAACAACAAATAAAAGAAGGGCTCAACGTTGTGCTCCAAACCATTTCCACTAGTCCTCGATGAGATCTTTTTGAAGATTATCATGGATCTTGTTGTCGCGAATGGCATGATATGAGACAATGAAACGCGCCACCCTATGCTCTCCCCTATGCACTTGCACGGGAATCCCCATCAAGTCGTAGTGGTGGCTGCGATCTACATCTTTGCCACGATCATCCTCTATGATCATGTTATGCATGATCACACAAGCGGTCATGATGTACCAAAGATACTCTTGATCCCAAAATCTAGCCGGTCCTGCACAATAGCAAATTGGGCTTGCAAAATCTTAAAGGTTCTCTCCACATCTTTCCTAGCCGCCGCTTGTGCGGTATGAAAATCCTTTTCTTTCTTATCTTTGGATTTGTGAACCGGCTTCACAAAAGTTGGCATTGTCGTTGAAATACATCCTCTAGAAAGGTGGCATTGTTGTTGAAAATACATCCTCATCAACCTCTCGTGCCCTTCAATCCTTTCCCTCCATAACTTGCGCCTACCATAAACCGAGCCACCGTGTTTCGGTTCTTTCGTCTCGCGCCAAGCTAATATCATTGATATGTTCTCATCTTCCTCGAGCTCTAGTTCCTCATCGGATGAATCATACGATATCCTCTACAAGTACGAATACACGCTCACTTCGTCTGCCGAACGTAAAATAAAATTTGGAGTCGGGCGGCAGCGAAAGGTACCTTGTGGTGGCGAAAAAGCATGCGCCAAGTAGCTTCCCAGCTTGAGGAGGACATGGCGGCCTAGGGCAGCGTGGCGCCGCGGTCACCGAGGTGTGGGGAGGCGGCGCGAGAGGACGCGTGGCGCCAGCCATCCGAGTTGATTCCCGCCGCGACGAGCTCCAAGGAGGTGTGGGGAGGCGCGGCGGCAACGGATCTGCAGCTTCCGCGCACGGGCGAGTGGCGGCGAATCGAAGCGGCGGCACCGGCGCAATTGCGGAAGGGGAATGGAGACAGTGAACGTGCGGAGAAGTTTCAACGGCCGTTGGCGTTCGCGCGCGAGAGAGAGTGTAGCGCACACTGACGACGGGGCACCAAATTTGGGACGCTGGCGTTCGTGCGCGAGAGAGAGTGTAGCGCGCACTGACGACGGGGCACCAAATTTGGGACGCGCGGGTGGGTAAATTGACATGCGCCCGAATTTTTTTAGACACGCCGGATTTTCATGCGCGTGCTGCAGGACGAAAATGCGCGCATTATATCGATGATTATTTTTACAGCGTCGGATTTTAGCGTGTGTATCGGAGTTGCTATAACAACCATCGTATCGCGCACACGCGCGTGGGGTCAAACGGGCCCATGTGACTAACCATCGTATCCCCTGCCCAATAGACTAACCTCGTTTATCTCCGCCGCCTCGCCAGCTCTGTTAAACCCTCGACCTCGATTCGCTTATTCACCGCCGCCTCCTTCTAGCCTTTCCCCGCCCACGTACGGCGGGCCATTCTGAACCCCACCCCCAGCCGGCGGCTCGCCATGGCCAGCGACGACGAGGGCTACGACTACAACGACGAAGACGCTGACGAGGAGGGGCTGGAGGAGTCCGACGAGGACGGCCTGCTCGAGGAGGCACCGCCGGAGCCGGAGCACCGCGCGGATCGTTGGGTGAGCGAATTGAACAAACTGTCTCTCTGCTCTTTCCGGTCTCCCGGTCGTCTGAATTGCGCGTTGCCGCTGTTGAAATCGCCACCAGATCACAGAGTACTGGCCGCAGATGCGAGATGCGTTTAACAACGGGGTCTTATCACCGGCTGGTTTTAGAACCCTAGTGGTGATATAGTACTTTCTGCAACAAAACAGTATAGCTGGCACACAATGTAGCCAGGTAATATGCATGTGACAGAAAGAATCATCTACACAATCTAGCTAGTTTCAGTCTTTTCCACGTGCACTCGAATCACTGGACAAGGTTGGGTAAAAGACAACAATGATATGCAAGCTGCCCTTCTTCAATCGGTTCTACTCCCTCCGTCTCAAAATAGATGTAGCGGATTTATCTATATTTCGACGTATCTAGATACTATTTAGTATATAGGTATATTTAGATTTAGACAAATTCTCGATATCTATTTTGAGACGGAGGGAGTAGTATTAGCTTGTGCCATGTACTATCATCTAGTTTTGCAGTTGCTGCATTGAACTATAGAAGATAATCATCCACTATGGTGGTGAGATACGAAGTCCTCCAGTCGTTGACAAGTACGCACTCCACTAGTGTGACCCATGTGTTACTGACTCAAAAGTTAACTTGAAAACTACTCCCCTCCCTCCCATAGCATAATAAGACGTTAAATTAGCTTGCCAAATCGCCTTGTACCGAGGGTCAGTATACTTAAAAAAGACACCGCATCGTCAAACATAGCATTTACTTATTGAAAGAAAATGTAATCATGCACCAGAAGTTTTTAAACAGTTTGATCATATTTTAGTAAATTAATTCTATGTTATATTTAATTAGTGGGAGATCTTCCTAATAAACTTTAAAAGCGCATGTACTTTTCTCATAAATACTAAATAAAGTTTTAGTGGCGCCAAGGCACCCACTCCGCTCTTATCTGCTTCATGCCTAAAATCCTGATTTTAGGGTCAATAACTTTGTACATTAGCAAGTGGGAGAAAAGTTGCTTATTTTAATTCATTTTTTTTACTCTATTATTGTTGCAGGCCATCACAAGAAAGTCCCTTTCAGCAGCCCAGGTGAACTAACAATTGCTTAAGAATTCAAGGTTCATAACATGCCTATAATAATGAATTCCATCTCATGGCATTGTTCTTTGAAAACTACTCTTCTTATTATCAATCCTACAGCAACAAGATCTGTCCATGGTCATGAACTTGGTGAGCCTAGAGCCACACAACGCACGCGCTCTCCTTATGCACCACCGGTGGAAGATAGACCGCGTCCACGACTTCCTCGAGCGTAGAGGGAGAGAAGGGTTATTCAAAGAGGCGGGCATCATGGTGCCCGGGGAGGATAATAGCACTAAGGTGTCTCACAAGAGGCCTAAAAGTGCCACATGCAATGTGTGCTTCGTGGACGTCTCCCGGTTGTCTGAGGTCTCGACCATGGCTTGTGGGCATTGCTTCTGTAATGACTGTGAGTACCTACATGTCTCAATGGTTCCCCGAGAAAATGTTTATTATGTGTATAATTAAACTGTTTAAGATCTTATTTCTGGTAGATTTATGGCCCTTTCGTTTAAAGTGATTTCACAAAATATTGTAAATTCCATTCTCCGCAAAACATTTCTATAGAGCTTTGTTTGCTTGGTAGGATTTGGAACCACTTAGGATTTTTTTCCCACGGCTTACAAATTTCTTTGTTTCTAGTAGTATGATTATTTCCTTTGGTGTGGCACTAATTATATTTAACCGTGTGATGCTCAGGTTGGACAGAGCACTTCGTCGCCTCCCTAGACAACGGCAGGAAACACATCCACTGCATGGAGGTGAAGTGCCAGGCCATCTGCGACGACGCCACCGTGCGGCGCCTCCTGGGCCGCAAGTACCCCGCCGCAGCCCAGCGCTTCGACCGCTTCGTCCTTGAGTCGTACCTGGAGAACAACGCGTCCGTGAAGTGGTGCCCGAGCGCGCCGCACTGCGGGCGCGCGATCCGCGTGGACGCAGGCGAGCAGTACTGCGAGGTGGAGTGCCCCTGCGGGGTGAGCTTCTGCTTCAACTGCGCGGCGCCGGCGCACTCCCCGGTGCCCTGCTCCTTGTGGGACCACTGGGACGCCAAGTTCCGCGGCGAGTCGGAGAACCTCAAGTGGATCGCCGTCCACACCAAGAGCTGCCCCGGTTGCCACAAGCCCATCGAGAAGAACGGCGGCTGCAACCACGTTAGTTGCCCATGCGGCCAGCACCTCTGGTAAGCCCAAACAAAGACACCAATTCTTCTCTCGATCTAAGCAGAACTATAGATTACTAACAGAACAGACACAGTTATGCCTGTGGCGGGAAACTGGATTCAACCCACAACTGCAACCGCTACGACGAGAAGAGGGCGGCGAGCCACGACGCCGTCCGGCGGCAGATGCTGCGGTACACGCACTACTGCGACCGCTTCAACGTGCACCTCAACTCGCGCAAGGCGGAGCAGGGCACGCTGTGGGCGGCCGTCGAGGAGCGGATCCTGCAGCTGGAGTCGGCCAACTCGATCCGCTCCTCGCTCCGGGGCGCGAGCTGGCTGGCTCAGGCGCACCGGAGCCTGCTGGCGTCGCGGCTGGTGCTGGCCCGGTCCTACGCCTTCGCCTACTACATGTTCGGCGACGAGGTCAGGACGTACCCGTCGGAGAAGGCCAACCTGGCCATGGCCAAGGAGCTGTTCGAGAACCAGCAGGAGCAGCTCGAGACCAACGCCGAGCGGCTCTCCAAGGTGCTCGCGGCGGAGGCGGCGCCCTCGGTGGTCGAGGCGGACGTGCTGCGGACCATGAAGGAGACGGTCAACCTGTCGAGCATCGTGGAGAGGCACTCGAGGGAGATGTACAACTGCATCCAGGACGAGCTGCTGCCGCTCCTCGTGGAAGCCATGAGCATCGCCCCGTACCGGCTGGACGGGCCAGACAAGGCCCAAGAGCTGCCGTCCTGATGGATTTAATTTAGCCTATCTTGTTGGCGCCTCTCTAACTATGTTAGTGCTGGTTGCATACGAGGGAAAGTGCAGCAAATTTTCAATACCAGATGGCCTATCTTGTCCTTTTTGTTGAGCCGAGAATACAAGTTCACATTGAAATTTGGGCCTGTTAGTAAGTTAAGCTGTTAATTTGGACGAGGTGAAAAAAATTAAGAAAAAACTGTGCTAGTTGCTAAAAGGATTTTGTTTCTGTGCTTCGTACAACAAATGTCACAAAGATCAGTATTAGCTGCAATTTTCTTTTTGCTCAGGAAGAGACTGCCTCCTCTGCAGGCACCAAGAAACTTTCCAACAAGAAAAAAAATGATACTCCTACCTAGAAACCTTCCGTTGATTGGACGTGTAACTTCGTGGTTGACAGCGCGGAAAGCACAGAGCAACGCGGAAGAAAAATTGCTTTGGAAGCTGTGAAAGAACGTGTAACCGAACCACATAGTACAACCAGAACGCGCCACATTGGGATCGCACACGTACGTTGTGGGGCGTGGACTTACTAAACCTTGCGTTGAGTCAACCGGGGTCCACAGCTCAGTCCCCTGCTCTCCCCGCTCTAACCCTCCTGCCTAATTAAACCAACTTCGTTTATCTCCGCCGCGCATCGCCAATAAATTAACAAAAACTAACCCTCGATTCGCTTCGCCGCCGCCGCCCCGCCTTTCCCCGCCTCCGGGCCGCGCCGATCGATCAAACCCCAGCCCGGCCGGCCGGCCGGCCGCTCGCCATGGCCAGCGACGACGACTGCTACGACTACGACGACGAAGATGAGGAGGAACTGGTGGTGGACGAGGACGACCTCGGCCTGCAGGAGGACGAGGAGGCCGCGCCGCTGCCGGAGCTCCGCGCCGATCATTGGGTGAGCCAAAACAACACCGTCTCTGCTCTTTCCAGTTTCACCACCTTCAGTCTAAATTGCGCGATGCGACTGTTGGAATCGGCACCGGACAACTGACTTATCGCCGGCCGCCGGCTGGTTTTAGAACCCTAGCGGAGATATATATTTTCTGAAACGATACAATATACTACTCCCTCCGAACCGTATTAGTTGAATTGGATTTATCATTCGGATGTATCTAGTACTAAAATATGTCTAGATACATCTAAATTTAGACAAATTTGAATCAACTAATATGGGTCGAAGGGAGTAGCTGATGGCATGGTTCGGTCTGCAGCATTGCAGTTACAGACGCATACAGCTAGACCTTTTTTTTAATAAAAAAACTGCATACAGCTAGACCTTGCTAGTGTAGGAATTAGGCAAACGATTCAGCTCCGATGCTCTGCTGCAAAGTAAAGGTGCAATCATTGGTGTTGAAGTCGACCCAAGCTAGATGGTATTTTGGGGCCAGTTATTATAACATACTCCCTCCGTTTCCACGATAGCAAGCTGTTTTAGCTTACCTCACTAAAAAAGATTTATAGTAAGAAAATGAGGGGGTATATATATACATATCTAGTTTCCGTCTTTTCCACGTGCACCCCATCCTAGTACGGGGTTTGGGTTTACATTAAGGAGGCAGCCGAGAGTCCCCTCGGGCTCAAAACTTCCTAGCCCCTGGGTCGTGGTGCTGACACATGTCCAGTTGGACCCTCCAAATCCCATCCCGCATATGTTGTATGTAGCAAAAAAAACCCTCCCCCATTTGCTGCATATAGCAAAAGGTCGTTCAGCCACAAAAAGACCTATCAGACATAGATCTCGATGGAAGAGGATGCGGGAGGTGCCAGAATCGCCGTCGTACCACTTGGGACGATGACTTCGAGGAATGTTTGCTCGGAGCAGTTTGATGGCTTCCTCATCATGCCTGGAGGTTGAACATCCACCAACAAGTGTCTGAGGAGGGTTGCCACCCTTCAGCCATGAAGAGCGGTACCATCTTGCCTCAGCTCGAAGACTAGGCTAGATCCCAGCATACTCGACGCCACCATCTCCACTATGGCCACACATCAAAGAGGATGACCTAATACTTCATATTTGGGTTGCATCTGAGCTTTATTGAAGGGGGAGCAGAGGTGCTGCCGTCAGCCGCCTTCGTCCTCGTCCACTAGAGCATCGCCACCAGCAACCACACCGCCGCCCACCACTAGGAAGCCACTCGCTAACTCTGGCGATGAACTCCTCGACATCATCTCGTGAAATGCCACAAGGGAAAAACCTAGACCTAGACCCGACCTATACCTAGTCCTACCACTACTAATGTACATAGGAGGCCAACCTCCTCTCCCTGGCCAACTAGGCTGCTGGAGATAAGTGAGAGAGGAGCTGGGGGTGGCGGTGGAGCTCTCAAGGAAAAAGGGGAGAAGAGAGAGAGAGAGAGAGTTCGAAGAAATGAAAGCCCCCCTTTGCTCTTCTTGGATCAGCCCTTGATATTCGCGCCTAAAGTCTTGATTGCTCTTGGTCGTGGCACCCGACAACCATGAACATGGTTTCACAATTTTTTCGGGACTTACTCGTTGAGAATATCATTTTGTGATACTTTTTTTTTGGACAATAGAAAATGGGATAAAAGTCTCTTAATTAGATTCATTCCTTAATTAGGCCCTGGTTTTATTTCACACAATTCTCTTGTCCACAGATGCTAAAAGACTCTGTATAAAAATATAAAATATGTGGTACAAATGCTACTATGTTCTCCATAGGAAAAATAAGTTTATTCCTTTATTTTAGATTCATTCTTTTTTTTACTCCATTATTGTTTTGAGAACATGTAGTAATTTAAATTTTGCATCTATTAATTGTTGCAGGCCATCACAAGAAAGTCCCTTTCAGCTGCGCAGGTGAACTAAATGGCATTACTTAAGAGTGGGAAGTTTGTAACAATCCTATAATAATTATTTCCATCTCATGACATTGTTCTTTGACTACTATCTACTTTCCTAATCCACCTACAGCAACAAGATATATCCATGGTTATGAACTTGGTGAACCTAGAGCCACACAACGCCCGCGCTCTCCTTATGCACCATCGGTGGAAGATGGAGCGCATCACTGACTTCCTCGAGCGCAGAGGGCGAGAAGGGTTATTCAGGGAGGCGGGCATCGTGGTGCCGCCAGAGAATAATAGCTGGACGTTGCCCTGTAGAAGCGCTGCGGACAAGCTGTCTCACAAGAGACCTAGAATTGCCACATGCAATGTGTGCTTTGAGGACGTCTCCCAGTTGTCCGATGTCTCAACCATGGACTGTGGGCATTGCTTCTGCAACGATTGTGAGTACCTACACGCCTCAGCCGCCCTCCCCCCCCCCCCCCCCCCCCCCCCCCCCCCAATGTTTATTATATCTTGATATGAGTATAATCACATTGTTTAAGAGCTTATTTGGTCGATTTAGGGTCTTTTCTTTCCACAGGAATCGCAGATTTTGGAGGTTTCATTCACAATTTTTTCTGTAGAGCTTGTTTGGTTAGTAGGATTGGGAACCATAGGAATTTTCCTATGGTGTGCGTGCAATTCCATTGGATAATTTTCTTCCTTGTGAATTTCTTTTTTTGTTTTTATGATATACTCTCTCCGTTTCTAAATATTAAATATTTTATCTTTATAAAAAAGAGTGTATCTAGATACACTCTTTTCAAAAAGCTAAAACATTTAAAAGGAAGAGAGTACTTTCGAATCCTTTGGAACCATCATGTCTTTTGTATTCATGTAAGATTTAACATGCCATGACATGTTAACCCTACGGTTTTTATTTCCACGTTTTAAAATCCTCTGAACCAAGTAGTTAGACTCGTGTACTGTTCTAAGTACTTAGGGTGCAAGTGGGATCCACCAAAGTCCCATTTCTAGTTCATTTTAAAATTTATAGTGCAAAATTTTACACTAGAATTCTCAAAATAAACAGAAGTGGGATTTTGATGGGAACACCATAATTCTACTCATACCCGGCTAATTTAACTGTGTGTTGTTCAGGTTGGACAGAGCACTTCCTTGCCTCGCTAGACAACGGCAGGAAACACATCCACTGCATGGAGGTGAAGTGCGCTGCCATCTGCGACGACGCCACCGTGCGGCGCCTCCTTTGCCTGAAGTACCCGGCCGCTGCCAAGCGCTTCGACGGCTTCGTCCTGGAGTCATACCTGCAGAACAACGCTTCGGTGAAGTGGTGCCCGAGCGCCCCGCATTGCGGGCGCGCCATCCGTGTCGATGCCGGCGAGCGGTACTGCGAGGTTGAGTGTCCCTGCGGCGTGAGCTTCTGCTTCAACTGCGCAGCGCCGGCGCACTCCCCGGTCCCATGCACCATGTGGGACCAGTGGGACGCCAAGTTCCGCGGCGAGTCAGAGAACCTCAAGTGGATCGCCGTCCACACCAAGAGCTGCCCCAGCTGCCACAAGCCCATCGAGAAGAACGGCGGCTGCAACCACGTCAGGTGCCCATGCGGCCAGCACCTCTGGTAAGCCCAAACAAACACGCCATTTATCCTCTCTACGCAGAACTGGATTACTAACAGAACAAATACAGTTATGCCTGCGGCGGGAAACTGGATTCATCCCACAACTGCAACCGCTACGACGAGAAGAGGGCGGCGAGCCACGACGCCGTCAGGCGGCAGATGCTGCGGTACACGCACTACTGCGACCGCTTCAACGTGCACGCCATCTCGCGCAAGGCGGAGCAGAGCACGCTGTGGCCGGCCATCCACAAGAGGATCGTGCAGCTGGAGTCGGCCAACTCCATCCGCCCCTTAATCAGGCAGTCGAGCTGGCTGGCCCAGGCGCACGGGAGCCTGCTGGCGTCGCGGCTGGTGCTGTCCCGGTCCTACGCCTTCTCCTACTACATGTTCGGCGACGAGGTCCGGACCTACCCGTCGGATAGGGCCAACCTGGCCATGGCCAAGGAGCTGTTCGAGAACCAGCAGGAGCAGCTCGAGCGCAATGCTGAGCGGCTCTCCAAGGTGCTCGCGGCGGAGGCGGCGCCCAAGCTGGTCGAGGAAGAAGTGGTGAAGACGATGCAGAAGACCGTGAACCTCTCCAAGATCGTCGACACGCACTGCAGGGAGATGTACACGTGCATCCAGGACGAGCTGCTGCCGCTGCTCATGGAAACCATGAGCATCGCCCCGTATCGGCCGGACGGGCCCGACAAGGCCAAGGAAATGGAGTCAGTGTAGTTTGGCGCATGTAGCAGGCACCTCTTTATTAATACAACTATGCATCTTTTTTTGTTTTGAGAGAGAGGAAAACGCTCATACATTCATATCTCAAGAGAGAACAGAATCTTTTACAACAATGGCAGAGATGGCACTAGGCAAAGGTTGTAACCAGGTATTACTAGACCCTGGGGTTTTTGGCTAGCTGAGCTAACTCATGTGCTGTTGAGTTGAGTGTCCTACTGAGATGCATTTGATCAAACAGGACTTCAGCTGCTTGATGTCTATATATACACTCGAGATTCTACTGTGTGTTTGCAGCATGCTGTTGGCTTATCTAGACACAACAACAGAGCAATCGGACAGGAGAGAGCTGGGATATAGACCCTGGTTCCTTGCGATCTGGAGGCCTAAAAGGAAGGCTTTGGCCTCGGCGTCTTCAGCATCACCACATCTGGAGATGGGATGGCTTGCGGCCAAACACACACATCCGTCGTCATCCGTCATGGCAATGCCTGGCGTGGCATCTCTGCTACCTAGCTTCCGCGAACGCGACGTCGACTTTGATGCATACAGTCCCCCTAGCTGTAGGACTTCCCACGCTCACAGGTTTTACCATAGTTTGGCTTTGACCTGTAGCACTCGAGGTCTTGTTGGCTGAAGGTGAGAATAACGGTGGAGCTTTACCTTTTACATTCTGATCATTATCCTGGCAGCTATGCATGCAGCTCATATAGTTTAGGAGAAAATCTCTAGAATTGGAAATGGATTCCTTCTTGTTGCCATGGATTACATCACGTCGCAGATGCCAACTCTTCGCCATAGAACCATGAACACAAGGCCCTCTGTTCTTTGCTGCAGTTGGCCAGAAGAATTGGGAGCCAGTCTGTTCCCGTGTATGCAAAAGCATGTTCAACTGGAAGCTTGCAAAACTTTCTCATTTCGTGACGAAGAGCGCAAGCCTTGGTACAGTAGACAGTCGCATGGTGGCTATCTTGTACTTCCTCCATTTCAAAGTATAAGATGTTTTAGTTTTGTGAATAGAGTGTATCTAGACCTCTTTTAGTGTGTAGGTTCATCTAGGCTTGGAGTGAACCTATACCCAAAAAAAACCTAGATACAGTCATTTCACAAATCTAAAACATCTTATATTTTAAAACGAAGAGAGTATATGCCACAAATTTTGCACTTTCCATGTGTCTCTAAAGTTCCCCTGCATTTGTTAACCATGGTAGCGAGGTTATCACGAACAGTTCTCCAGCCGAAGATATGGACCTTGTTGGGGATAGCAGCAGTCCAAATATGATTCCAAATCGGTCTGGTGTCTTGGGGCGAGAACTACGCCCAGCTTGCCATCTTATACCATGCTTGATATTGTACGCTGCTCTGTAAACACTCCTGATAGAGAAATACCAGAACGGTCATAATGCCAAGGAATAAAATTGTCCTGGGGCAGTGCAGGAGTATTGATACTCAGAATAACATCGGCATCCTCAGGGTAAAAAATAGGACGCGCCTAGGGGGCTGGCGCCTGCCAGATTTCCCGATCCAACGGACACGACAACATCTCTCCCCCCGACACGATCCCTATCCCCGGTAACCCCGTGTTCCTCTTTCCACGCCACCTCTCCCAGCAGAGATCTCCTCCCCCAGCATCAACTTCCCCCTTAAGAAAAAAAAGGACACAACAGAAAGACTCACCCCTTCACCGTCGTCCTCAACCTCCAGCCAGATTGATCCCCCTTCTTCCTTCCTCCTCAACCTCTTCAACGCCATGGAAATCTTCAGCTAAACCTTGATCTGAAGTTAACCACCTGAAAAGTAAAGGAAACAGAAGAAAGAAGCAAGAAAACACAGGTAATTTTGCTAAACCTAGAGAAACACCTGCACATTCTTCTATTTTCAGCAAGAACAATGCACATAGATCCATTAAAAACTAAAACCCTAAACTTGTTCCTACTCCTGATCTGTGAAAACAAAAAGATTTTTTCGATTTCTACTATGTTTGCTACAGATTTGAGGGATCACTGTTCAATTTTAGCAAAATAACATGACAGGAAATCCATAGGGCTAACTATGAAAAAATAAAGAACTAGACAAAGAAAAACTTGTTGCTACTACCGATCTCTGAAAACATATGGTATGTTTCAATTTCTATTATGTTTGCTGTCACTTCTGCATCTGATGGATCACTTCCGTTCTTATATATCTGACACAAATTTGACTGTCAAAGAGTTTGTATTGCTGCAATGTATAAAATTTCCTGTACTGAATCAGCTTGTGGTACACCATCTGCATGGAAAATGAAAAAATTAGTTTCTATATATAACTGTAATGAAATTCATGTTTGATCTTGCAGAAAAAAGACATGGTTTTGGACCTTAATATTGACCTTGGTCAACAAGAAGAGCAGGAAGAAGAATACAAAGTATCAAACACGAATGCAAATGTTCAAGTTCCTCCTCAAGAAGGTATGGTGCAAACAAAAAACTTAGCACTAAAAATTTACCCACATGCTTTTAGTAGAGTGACCCATATGTTGACAGTAAGTTATCCCCTGCTATCACTGAAGTAACCCATATACTCCCTCTGTTTCATATTACTCTGCGTGTTACTGTTCATCACGTAAAACAAGGCGGCTTATTTCTCTCTCATTTTTCATCAAAAAAATTCTATGATTTTTGGAATGGGTAGAGTAAACACGGAGCTACACATCCCAAAAAACCGAGGAGCAAAAAAGTGAAAAATGAGAGAGAAATCGCCAACCTCGTTTTGCGTGCACTGTAGCACCACCCAAGGTAAATTGGAACAGAGGGAGTATTAGCAACACTAAAAAAAACTTTCACATGCACAAAAAATGTTTGAACCAAATAGCAAACACACCTGATAGCACACAGTTACCCACCGATGAACACTATTGTAAACCACCTCATATCACTAAATAGTAAACCACACTCAATACAGACACACACTAACATGACAGCTTGAGAACACAATACAGATGTCTCCAACACAGAAGTTACCCACCAGTCATAACTAAAGTGACACATAGGTACAAGCAAGAGTTACCCACACACACCAAAACCAAAAGCACATATGATCTTACAAAAACACATATTTACATTCAAATTTAATTGTGCTGAACAAAATTAACTTTTTGACTGCATTACATGTTAGTTTTGGTAAAAATTGGGCACCAGCCACTACTCAAAGTTACCCACACATCTGAGCTAAAGTAATCCAGTGCCCACAATACAAGTTACCCATATTTTAGTTGTATAGTTACCCACATGAGCTAGAAACAAAATGATATTGACTGCATTTTTTCCTATCTTCCAGGGGTGGATCTCACCATGTTCATACTGTGAGTGACAACATTCATACCGCGCACAGATATGTATCAGCAACAGCAACAGAAATAGGAGAAACAATTGACGAACCCACGTATATCACACCAGGGTCAGACGAGGGGGGAAAGCGATGATAACGAAGATGTTGCACACTCCACCCCACAGTCACCAGTGCATGGGATGCGGTTTGAAAGCTTCAAAGTAGCTAAAGAACACTATAGGGCATATGCACAGAGAAAGGGATTTGGAATCAGAATTGACTAGGGACATTTTGCAGACGATCGTGAGTACGATAGGGTGAACATTGTGTGCACCTGCGCTGGCAAACTCCATAAGAAAATAGAAGCAGAAATCAGCCAAAACCCAAAATCGTGGTTCCAACAAGAAAGTACAACACACATCCTAGAACTGGCTGCAAAGCACGCATGTATCTAAAGAGGAAAGACGCATGGTATCACGTGGAAGATTTTGATGACGTACACAATCACCCACTGATCCTCAAACCGTCGCTAACAAGGTTCTTGCGCTCCCACCGCGGCATACCACCCGAGGAATAGGTGTTCTTGAGGATGTTGCACGCCTGCAACATACCGACGTCCCGGCAGATGCAGCTAATGGTACAGTTCTATGAAGGCCTATCAGAGGTGCCATACATAGATAAGGACGTCTCGAACCTGAGGGCCAAGTTCCGCAGTGAGCATAACCACCATGACATGCAGGGCACACTAGAATACTTTGCAAAACTACAAAAAATGATCCAGATTTCTTCATCAAGATATCGCTCGACGAGGAGTGTCGAGTCGAGAAAATCTTTTGGGTGGACGGAGCAGCACGACAAGCATACAAGTCATATTCTGAATGCATCTCGTTTGACACCACATACCTCACAAACCAGTACAAGATGCCATGTGCTCCGTTTATCGGCATAAATAACCATGGGCAGTCGGTTCATCTTGGATGCGGTTTCGTCCGTAACGAGATGAAAGATTGCTTTGTGTGGCTATTCAAGATGTTCCTTGAAGCTATGGGCGGCGTACAGATAAAGAACATAATAACATATCAAGACGCTGCCATGAAAGAGGCCATTAAAGTTATGTTCCCTAATTCTATTCATAGGAACTGCAGGTGGCACGTCATGCAGAACGCAACTGAGCGGATTGGACCTTTCATGGGAAAAAACCCAGAGCTGCTGGAAGCATTCAATGCCCGCGTGAATAACAGCCTAACATCGGAAGAGTTTGAACAAAATTGGATGGATATGATAAATCTCTATGGAGTGAAAGATAACACAAATTTGTTTGCAATATGGAAGGAGAGAAAATGTTGGGTACCAACGTACTTTATGCATGCTTTCTTCCCCTTCCTTTAGACCACCGCAAGGAGCGAAGGCTTCAATGCCGTCCTGAAGAGATACATCAACCCCAAAAACTCGATATTCGACTTCCTAAAACAGTACAATGCAATACAAGACAAGATTAACAATGTCGAGGAGAAGGCGGAGGCAGAAATAGCTCTCACAGATCCACCATTCTGGTGTCGGAACCCTATGGAGCACCAAATGGCAAAGATCTACACACGGAACATATTCTACAAGTTTTAGTCTAAGATGTAGGAATCCGCGTCTTACGAGTGCAGGCACATGGGTGGGTACGAGTTTGACCTAGCCCCTATAGGTGGTCATGTCCCTTTCTACGGAACTCGAGTTTATAAAGTACATGAAGACTATGTCAGCAAGGTTTACATATGCGAGTGCTGCAAGTTTGACCAAGACGGAGTGATCTGCTACCATATACTAAAGGTGATGACAGAGGTTAGAGTCTACGACATACCAGAAACATACATATTGAAGAGGTGTACTTGGGATGCAGCGGCATCGCTAGGGGAAACAAGTGGCAGCGAAAAGCCAAAGCTAAGAGAAATGCCGGTAGAACAACACAATCTGATGGTGTTTGCGACACTGAGGGACGAGTTCACTAAGGTAGCAAATGTGGCTATAAAGACGGAAAATGGTAAGAAAATAGTAAGAACACACTTGAAAGCCATGAAGCAAGAGCTTGATGTCATAACAAGACGAGATCGAAAGAAACAAAGAGAAGCAGAAGAGGAAGCAATAACAATGCCATCGTACAGCGCTCTGGATGCACACGTGCCTCCAGCAAAAGCGCCCCATCTGCATCAAGAAAGCGCAAGACAAACATCAACACAACTTCTGTCCTGCAGTCAACCAACTTAGGGTCTCACAGCATATACAGAACCCGCCAGTATCAAACACAAGAGGACGACCACAAAAATTGCAAACAAAAATCCGCTGGATCTTGCTGCAAACAAACCGAAAAAAATGCAGCTTCTGCCAATCAACCGAACATACCGTCAAAGGTTGCAAGGAAAAGCTGAAGCTACAGGGATACCCCCAGTGAAGCATGTAATCATACCCGTGTAATGAACTATGCTAAGTTGGTGTATTAACCATTGTAAATGAATGCAATGAATATAGAATCCCTGAAAATTTGTAATCATTATGGTCCTGTAAGTGTATGGAATCATTATGTCACTGTTTGTTCAGAAGTTACCCACAAGTTTGTTCATAATATACCCACAAGATTACACAGAAGTTACCCACAAAACCAACAACTAAGTTACCAACAAATTTGCACATAGAAATATAAGACATAATGATGTACTAGAGTTATCAACCCAAATAAACAGAAGTAAAACCCAAAAAATCAGATGAGCAAAAATCAGGCTACAACTCCAAATATATCAATAGAACAACAAAAACTAATCCACCATTCAACACATAACTTATCCACTGCCTGCTGTAAAAGTTACCCCTAACCTACTACAGGATTTGTGGCAAAGTAAACCACCCTAAAAACATGTGGGTAACCTAGTATATATGAATCATCCAGACATACCAAAAAATTCAATGGTTGAGTTACCTCAAAGCATGTTGTCGTCCAATAGACTCCTCCAGTTTAATAGGCGGTTGCGCTCGTGCTCCAGCCACTTAGTTGTAAGAATCTTCCTGAACGCTAGGATCTGCTCTTGATAGACTGTAGGAACCACACTGTCGTTCCACAATTCTAGATTTTTCAGCATGAAAAAGCCGCAACAAGTACTACAGAGTACGATAAAAACAAAGAACCAGTCAGCAATGAACCAAATAGAATAAATAATACTTACAGAGAATATGGCAGATGGAAAAAAGATTGCAAAACAATAACACTGACCCGGTCTCTTGCTTCGGTACCGGAACATACTCAAGCTCGAAATCATTAATTTGTCGTCTTGAATCAGAGTAGTTCACACGGTACATTGTTTTGATTGCATCCACAAGCTGGTTCGCGTGCTCGATCATCTCCAAGTTAGTTGGTCCACGAAGAGAGTCAAGAATCTCAAACCTTTTTGCAGGCATATTGAGCGAAAGCATGTACCAATGCTCCATATGGTACTCTTTTGAACCAAGCTCCCGAAGAACAGGGAACGATAGCTGCAAAAAGCAAAACAAAAAATAATAATACAATAGCACGCATCAGCTCTAAACAAAAGTTATCCATATATAGAAATAGAAAGTGATCCACCTACATAAACAACACTTACCCATATAAAACAGAAAAAGAGCATACGACCAAGGACAGAATGCACATACAAGATCTTTGTGACTGAGCTTGTACAACGCATCTTTCCTGAAGTGCATCAACAATAGCCTGCAGCTAAACTTCCGATCCATCAAATACCTTGTCACAATGTAGGGAAAAATGACCTTGTTTTTTTGGACAAGTGTCTTGCATGACAAATGTAGCAATGTCACACACGGTGCTCGAGAGCTGGGTGCCTGGCATCACACTGCCAGCAAGTTCTTCAGTATTTACCCACATCGGTTAAATGTGTAAAATTCTTGAGCTTCAACGGAAACATGACAGGCTAGATTAACATAAATGGAACAAAAACAAAAAGGCATAGAAAAAAAAACTAAAAACACATATGAAAAATAAAGTCGCAAACAACTTTGGAAAAAAGATATACAAATATCAAATATAAAAAAGTTACCCATACAGACTGCTAAATATTATCCAGATCATAATATTCTATATCTAAATAGGAGACCCGACCCTCACTACATGATTTCTCTGAGTTGTGGTGCATCCACGTCACCTCTATTTACCTCGCGTCATTTGTCCCGTGCTGGCGGCTCTCTCCGTGACTCGCATTATTCCCTCGCATTAGTTGAGATCGAGCCCATCATTGGAGCGCTTTCTCCGTATCCTGCCGGCCCTGGGTGTGCTACTTGGGCTCGAGAAGCCCGCTTGACTCGCTCGCCCTTCCGTCAAAAGAAAACAGACAAACATCGTTCGTCTTCCATGGTGCTCTCCACCGCCGCTGTCGCATGCCCTGCCCCATCATGCTCAGCATTCATCAGCACACAATTGCTCCTGAAACTGCCCCATCCTACTCAGCATCCACCAGCCATCATTGCCGAAGAAACTGCTAGCTTGAACTGAACCGGCACCTCCTCCTGTTTAAAATGCTCCCCATGTTGCCATGGGCTATCATCGCGCCCTCCTGCTCGCCTCAAGCTCTTGCAGCGGCCTCCACCCTGTTACCTGCACGGCTTTACAATCCAGCTTCTTCTCCTCCTCCCTTTTTCTATCCCCTAACTCATGTCAGTCTATTTGTTAGGTTGCTCACCCGCCCGAAAGCTGCTTGACGGTTTGCCTGCGCCAATTTCAATTGATTTTCGTTGGATTCAACATCTTGCTTTCATTGGTTTTCTTTTTATTCTGAGTACTCACTCAAGCAAGCAGGATCATCACGTGTACGACCATAGTGGACAATAGTACTACTCCTTCCGAACCAAATTAGTTGACTTGGTTTTGTCTAGATTCGGAGGTATCTAACACTAAAACAAGTCTAGATACATTTAAATTTAGACAAATCTAAGTCAACTAATTTGGGTCAGGGGGAGTTGTTGTTTTCATTCGTACACAGGCCCTCATCTTTGCACTCTCAATTTTTAGTTTACATTTAATTAGCACATGTATCTTCTGTTTTCTTAGTATTCCTGCTCGCATATGTTTGTAGAATTTCGTTTCCTGGAATCTATCAGCAAATACATTTGTTAAAATAGATTGGCTAGAGACCAGCAAAACAAGGTCTGCTATGTCTTAATTTGTGTGTGTTTGATTTGCAACGATGGACAACCCTCAAAGTTCTCAAAATACTAGAACTGTCGTGATAGTCATTTCGTTCCGCGCACCCCTGAACGCCCACGCCGTCAGTCACAACCAATTGTTGTCCTTGAAACAAACCATTCTGCTTCTCCGGATAACCGGCGCCAGCGTATACATCTTAGGAATACAGAGTTAGGGTTAGTATCTCTCTTCAAATCGTCTATTATACTGACATACTATAGTGGAGAAAGTGTAGATTTTTCAGCTGGGAAACTTCAACATCAAAGTTTCAAATAAACCTAAGCAAGAGTGTACGTCCCCTCATATCACATACCAAATATCGCATTCACCGTTCTCATTTTTATCCCAAACTGCATTTCAGACAACACTGCTGTAGCAAACATCTAAGGAAGACAGGAGGATAGACAATAATATCATAGGTATCATCGATTTTCATATCCAAACAAAATAAATCGAAAAGTTCAGTATATCATAAACCTGAACACACAAGCATTATCTAACACTGCTGATCTTCGTAACCACATGCAGGTATCATCAACCACGCATGGTACAACCAAGGACTACACTAGTACTTTTAAAGTTACCCACCAACTGCAGTGAAATTGACCCACAAAACATGCATTAACAAATTGACAAAAACAAAACACAAATTAAAGTGTAAGTTCTTGTCCAACAAAAATAGGAACAAGTGATCCACCATACATTGGAAATAAATACCCCCAGACATAATGCACATCATGCATATGGAAGAGTCACCCACCAACAACAGTAAGAGTTATCCACATAGTAAACCTACAGTTGCCCATATAATGAAGGTAACTTATCCACATAATAAAACATGCATAAAAGAACAGACGGAATAACAGGTACAGAGAAAAAAGGGGTTATCCACCAAACATAGTACACGTTACCCTCAATATTATGAGAGAGTTATCCATGCAAAATGCTAAAAGTTACCCAAAACAAAAAAGAAAAGAATTATATATCCTTTGATCCTTGACCTGTCTTCATCCTTGTGGTGGATAATAACTTTCTCATATATGGAGTCTTCATACTCGGTTGTTGTTGTGCACAGAAAAGGCGGCTTAAGAGCATTGGAAGGCTGAATAAATCTCACAGTGTGTAGGCGGGTAGCTGGAGTAACACTCAGCAATGAAGTTACGTCCACCAGTGCTACTAGCCGGAGTACAGTAATCAGGTACAACTGCAATAAAAAACAGGAAACAGAGAACATTAAAACCTAAAAATACATACTTAAAAACAAATTCTGAAGATACAAAACAACTTAATGAACAAAATCTAGATAAAAAAATAAAGATAGAACATAGCACCTTTCCGAGACCCAATTATCTGGCAATCTGAATCATCATTTGCCTTTTCAGCCAGTAGATCATCAAGAGAGATAACATCACTTTCTTGCTTCATATGCATTTTTCCCTTATCCGAATCAGCTGATTTGTTCACAGCTAGAAAAAAGATAAAAAGAACAAAGAAACTTCCAAATAAAAAAACAGAAAAAAGGGCGAACCCCACATGGGAAAAGATTCCCACACGTTCAATCACCTCAAACAACGAATAGAAAAAGGCAAAATTATAGATAAAGTAAATTCAGCCCACATGGAACAATAACACAAATAATTTACATATCACGACACGAACATATTGTCAACGAAAGTATCACACAAACATATTACATAAATTATTTGTAGACTTAAGTTTGGTAAAAAAGAATCATTCTCAAGCCATGTGGGAGTACGTGTCTATGGCTAGTGGGTCCAAGTAAAAAAGATTAAACAAGGTCAGTTTAAAGAAAATGAGTAATTAGTCAAGGTCTGCGTGCGGAAAAGACCAAACAAACATAGTTAGATCATCTTCAATTTGTTGGACGCACAAAAATCCGTCGGTGCAAAAGAAAGGCTATTATTGAGCACGCCGAGGAAAATTCGTGCTCCAGTAGACATCCAAAAATAGGTTGCGCACAAAACAATTTAGGGCACGCACACAAAAAGCCTAATCCTTTCGCTGCAAATTTGGTGTACTGGCCCTCGCTGCCCAACCGCCAAACTGAAACTTCCGTGTGCGGCTTCCTTCATCCCGCCGTCAGCGAAATCCCGGCCATGGAGGGATATTCCGTCACTCCCCCAACTGATACGTTGCTAACGTATCCATAATTTTTGATGTTCCATGCTTGATTTTATCTACTTTCTTATGTTCTATTCCAACTTTGGAGTACTTTTCATACACTTTCCTGGACTAACCTATTAATAAGAGCCACAGTGTCAGCTGCCTGTTTTCTGTTGTTTCTGGTTCCAGAAAGTCAGAAAATGAATATTCTCGGAATTGGACGGGACAAAAGCCAAAGTCAGTTTTTCACCGAGGAGGACACGAAGCTAGAATACGAGAAGGAGAGGGGTCAGGAGGGTGCCACACCACCTGGCCACGCGGACATGCCTGGCCCGACCGTGGGGTGGTCTGGCCGCCCTAGGCACCCCCTCGGCCCCCCTTTTGCCTATAAGATGCCTCCGATACAAAAACCCTAAGTACCCGATCAAAATTCCACGAAAGAGTCTGTAGCCACCATCATCTCCATCCCTAGATCGGGAGGGATCTGAAGCTCTTCACGGCACCCTGCCGGAGGGGAGAATTCACCCTGGAGGCCTTCTTCATCACCATGCAAGCCTCCGGTGTGATGCGTGAGTAGTTTATCCTTATACTACGGGTCCATGTAGTAGCTAGATGGCTGGTTCTTCTCCTTTGTGCTATCATGTTTAGATCTTGTGAGCTCCGTTCATGATCAAGATCATCTATTTCTAATCCTGCATCTTGTGTTTGCGGGGATGCAATGGATATTGAGATGCTATTTCAGATTGATTATTGATTCTATCATGTCTTTGTTATTTGTGATCTTGCATGCTTTCCGTTGTTAGTAGCTATCTCGGCCAAGTAGATGCTAGCAACTCCAAGAGTTAGTTTTTATGCTCGATAGAGGGTTCATGCCTCTAGTAATCTGGGGAAGTGACAGAGATCTCTAAGGTACTAGATGTGCTGTTGCTACTAGGGAGAAAACAACAATCCTTTGTTCATAGAACAATCGTATTGTTTACTTTACACGCAATTCGTAATGCAATTATCTGTTGCTTGCAACTTAATACTGGAGGGGGTTCGAATGATAACCTGAAGGTGGATTATTAGTCATAGATGCAGTTGGATGGTGGTCTTTGTATAATGTTGTAATGCCCAATCAAGTCTCAAAGGAGTCAAGATGAGTAGTATATGCATGTATGCTTTCTCGATGTTTGTCAATTGCCCCGCTGTAATTTGTTCACCCAACATGCTATCTATCTTAAGGAGAGCCACCACTAGTGAACTATGGACCCCGGTCCTTTCTTTCACTATCAATCTACAATCAACTGTTTACTGCTTTGTGTTTACTTTCTGCAAACTATTACATTCTTCCACTCGATACGTTTAATCCTTTGTTTTCAACAAATCCGGTGAGATTGACAACCTCACTGTAAGTTGGGGGCAAAGTTCTGTGGTTGTGTTGTGTAGGATTCCACGTTGCTACTAGCACCGGTAGTGCGCCCTGCCAAAGCTCAGCTAGCAACACCTTTGGGGTGTTTCCTTGCTCCTACTGGATTGATAACCATGATTTCATAACCGAGGGAAACTTGCTGCTATGCTCATCATACCTTCCTCTTGGGGTTCCCCAACAAGCTCGAGATATCTTGGGCCATCACCAACCCCTTCTCCTCCGTCCCCACATCTGCCGATGCAACAGTTTCATCGCTGCTCACATCATCCTCCCATCGCTATCGCTGCACCCAGACCTAACGCCAACATTGTCTACGACTAGATGTTTGCGCCACCACGACCGACGAATGCGCATGTTGTCGTTCACCGCCCGCCTTGAAGCAAAGGAATGTCGTGCCCAAGAGGATGACATCTATTGCGGTTCTTGGCCAAAAGAAGGGCAAGATCGACGTGGATCCACATGACAAACCTGTAGCAGGGCATGCAGACGGCCAATTCCAGCCACCGCAGCCTCTACTGCAGCCACCCCAGCCGCGAGCGACTGCATAGGAGGTAGTGTCGTCTGTTGCACCCAACATGTTCGACCCAATGACGACAAGGCACATAATTTATTTTTTATTGTTTTTAATCATATAGGTGAATATAAATGATGAAATTTAATGTAGTTTGATGTGTGTTAACTTTCATGCATTGTAGTATGGATGATGAAACGTCTATGTCAACTATGAATGTTGGGTCATCACATTCACAAGAGTATTGGTCTCAAGAATATGAAACTGGACAACATGGTGATGAAGTTGACATGGAGAATGATGGTGAGGGTGAGGGTTTTGGTGATGCACTGAAGGGGCGGGCGGCCAACTACACCATGGAGTAAGGCATTTTACTATGCAACACATGGTGCAATGTGGGTATGGATTCAATCATAAGCACGGAACAAACAAGAGACACTTATTGGGTTAGGATGAAGGAGTACTTCAGTACATACGACCAAAGTGGAATTGGGTGGACGGATATATATTTTCGTTCCCGTTGGTTTGCAGTTTCATCGAAATGTCAAAGGTGGGCGGTGGCATTGGCAAATGTTGAACGAATGAACGCAAGTGTCACAAATGACAAAGATAGGGTGTGTTGTATTCTTTTGTGACATATGTTTATCTTCCATGTCGATACTTTGTTCAATTTATTAATGGCCAACACTAATTTTCTCTCTTTTGGTTCATGTAGCTCAACATTCCCCAAAATTTATTCAAAGGGTATCCAAAGAGAACCAAGAAGGGCAAGCTGGTTCAAGGAAGGCCATTCATATTGGCCCATTATTATAAGGAGCTAGAGAATGAAGAGAAATGGAAGAATGTTATGTGTTGCAAGTGCCAAAGAGAGACAGAGTCAACTCTGGAGGCAAGAATCATTGATGATGATGAATCATCAAGCAAGGATGGAAAGAGAATCCATACTCCAAACTCAGTTGAAAAAACAAAAATAAGACCCACCGGAAGGAAACAAGCAAAATAAAAGGGGAAGAAGACTAGAGATGGTGACATAAAGAAGTCATTGGATGCTATTGTGAGTGCAAGAAATAAAGCTTTTGAGGAGAGGAAGTTTTCGAGGAACAAATAAATATAGGATAGGTCGATGAGGATGAGAGAAGGGATGTAGCCGAGGAGAGGAGGGCCTTCGTAGAGGAGAAGAAAGTTGCTATCGAAGAAACTATCTGTCTCATGGAGCATGAGAAAAGTATCTTCTTCATGGACACAACAAACCTCGATGAAAGGAAAAAGGAATACATCAACCTTTGTCGTGATCAAGTCTTGGCTCAAAAAAGAATGATGGGAAGTTACATGAATGGATACATGGGAGGTGCTAATGTGGGAGGATACATGGGTGGCATGGGAGTGCCTAAGGGAGGCATGAGTGGAATGAGTGCACCTATAGGAGGCACTTGCAGCATCTGACCACCTGCAAGTGGCATTAGAGTCATGGGTGGCATGGGTGTACCTATTTGGGAGGCATTGGTGGCATGGATGGACCTATAGAAGGCATTGGAGGCATGGATGCACCCATTGGAACTACAATGGGTGGCACTGACGACATGGGAGCACCTTCGGGTGGCATTGGAGGCATGGGATCTACAATGGGTGACATGGGAGCTAGAATGGGTGCATTCATGACTATCATGGTATATCATATGCCTCCCATGAGTGGTTGTTTTGGAGTTTACATGGGTGATGGCACGTGCTCCTAGAATACACCAACACCATCCAAGTTTCCAATGATGATGAAGCACAAGATGGAGATGCCCATGGAAAGGACAAGACATGATGGTCATAGGCATTGATGTTAATGTTTTATGTGTTTATTTGAACTTCAATTGTGATGAACTTGGTTGTGTTGAATTATGCTATGATTTTGAACTATGCCATGGATTTAATCTATGTATGATGATCAAGTCATGTTCTTAAATTTATATGTGTGTGTTGGGAATAGATTTATATGTTCATCACTTTTGTTTGATCTTGGCAAGTTGAGATGCATTTAATCTTGGCAAGTGGAAGCCAATCGCGGCTTATTTTAGTGCGGCTAGAAAACTGTTGCCTGCATAGCGTTGCATTTTAGTGCGCCTGGAAATTTTGTAGCCTGCCGCACCCACTAAAACAGCCAAAATGGTGCCCCAAAACCAAAAAGTCATGCACTCTTTTAGTGAAAAATGTTGGATATGCTCTTAAGATTGGTAGTTGATGGACCTTGATGGCTTAATGCACGATGCCTAGAAAAATGCTTGATGGCGGTGTTGATGTAGAGCTTGTTGGGAACCCCAAGAGGAAGGTATGATGAGCACAGCGGCAAGTTTCCCTCAGTTATGAAACCAAGGTTTAATCGAACTAGTAGGAGCAAGGAAACACCCCAAAGGTGTTACTAGCTGAGCTTTGGTAGGGCGCACTACCGGTGCTAGTAGCAACGTGGAGACCTGCACAACACAACCACATAACTTTATCCCCAACTTGCGATGAGGTTGTCAATCTTACCGTGTTTTGTGGAAAACAAAGGATTAAACGTATCGAATGGAAAGAAGTAAAAGTTTGTAGAAAGTAAACACAAAGCAGTAAAAGATTGTATGTAAAGAAAAAGGACCAGGATCCATAGTTCACTAGAGGTGGCTCTCCTTAAGATAGATAACATGTTGGGTGAACAAATTACAGCGAGGCAATTGACAAACACCGAGAAAGCAATACATGCATATACTAATCATCTTGACTCCTCTGAGACTTGATTGGGCATTACAACATAATACATAGACCGCCATCCAACTGCATCTATGACTAATAATCCACCTTCATGTTATCATCCGAACCCCCTCCAGTATTAAGTTGCAAGCAACAGATTATTGCTTTACGAACTGCGTTTAAAGTAAACAATATGATTGTTCTATGAACAAAGGATTGTTGTTTTCTCCCTAGTAGCAACAACACATCTAGTACCTTAGAAATTTCTGTCACTTCCCCAGATTACCAGAGGCATGAACCCACTATCGAGCATAAATACTAACTCTTGGAGTTGCTAGCATCTACTTCGCCAAGATAGCTACTAACAACGGAAAGCATGCAAGATCTCAAATAACAAACAAATGATAGAATCAATAATCAATCTGAAATAACATCTCAATATCCATCGGATCCCCGCAAACACAACATGTATGAATTACAAATAGATGATCTTGATCATGAACGGAGCTCACAAGATCTAAACATGAAAGCACAAAGGAGGAGAAACCAGCCATCTAGCTACTACATGGATCCGTAGTCCAAGGATGAACTACTCACGCATCACACCGGAGGCTTGCATGGTGATGAAGAAGGCCTCCAGGGTGAATTCCCCTCTCCGGCAGGGTGCCGGGAAGAGCTTCAGATCCCTCCCGATCTAGGGATGGAGATGACGGCGACTACAGACTCTTTCATAGATAAAATTATTCAGCTTGTCCCTCAATAGAGTAGCAAATATAAATGCATAGGACACCTTCAAAGTTCATAAGAGTGACTAGATACAATAGTTTCGAACAAGCAATAACAAGTTATGCATCAATCAACTAGTCTTGGGACAATGCACATAGAACTAAAAATGGCCACTATGCTCTCAAAGTAGGTGCATAAAGTTAGAAGGTGGAGACTCAATATAATGGTGGAAGAAAGGCCTTTTGTAAAAGGAAGTAGGGATTCAAGTCTCATAAAGAGCTTCCAAAAATTATGGTACTCATAGCTTTCAGCTCTCATTGCCCCTATCATAAGCATCTTGAAGTGATTAAGGTTAAAGTGAACAAACTATGGTGTACATGCTTGACGAAGTATAAGTCAGAAATCTCATGTCCCTTGTATACGAGGGCCGCTCCTCATGCTACTCAAGTTTAGTCACCGGTAAGTTCTTGTCATCGTAAGTACATGTGTATCATTGAGAACCGCCAACAGGGTACCCCTTGCCCGATGATACGGAAGAATCCCCATATCAAAATGACAAGGCAAGCAGACAACGAGCATCTCAGCATTCTTCTTATTTACCATGGGAATATGGTGCTTTTTTTCTCTTTCCTCTTTTCATAGTATCTCTTTTTTTCTTTTTTTTCTCTTTTTTTCTCAATATAGGACTCTTTTTTATAAGAAGAATGCTTCATAGACAGCTCATTATGGTTACGCTGCAGGTTTCCACCATGTCAGCATGGATTAGACCAGCGGCCCAGGCGTTTCTCTAACACATATACATAACTCCATGGACTTACAAGCTCCCCTTTCATTTCACACCGACGACATCCATATACAAAAGAGCATGATATCAACTAGGTACAAGTACCAAGTGCAATGTTGAAAGCGTTCCCCATGAAAGCATGGTTCTGCTAATTCCCAACAAATAAGTGCAAGCATATACAACATAGAAGACACAATGGTTCAAGTTTATTAGGGGCAAAAAGTAAAGTGTGCCATCAAGTTCGTGAGAGCTTTAATCACTAGTTTTCTCATAACAAGTGAAAGGTAAAAAAAAGCATGAATGTACTTGGAATAGCATAAGCTAGTAGGTAGGTATGGTGGACTCTTTGGAATAACTTGGTTTAGGGAGTTGGATGCATGAGTGGAACTCATACTTTGTTGTGGAGGCTAGCAAAAGACTGGGAGCGACAAACTAAGAGAGCAATAATGGCCATAATCATGCAGAGCGACAAAACATCATTGATCAAAGCATAAAGTGATACTACAAGTTGAAAACTAAAGGATCATAAAGGCTAAGGTGACTTGAGATAGTCATAACATGGTGTGAGCATGCGCCAAGTCAACCCAAATAAAGCATCAAAGGAGAATACCACTATACTATGATTTAATATGCTAAAACAACGCATGATTCATCCAAGGCACATTAAGCAATCTCAATTGTTTATAACAAGTCATGCTAAAGCAAAGAATACTAAGCATAAAGCCAAAATAATATCAAGCATGGCATGACAAAGCATAGGCCACGGTCAAAAACAAGCTCTTTTTACCACATAAGCATGAACTTTCCTACTCTTTTACAAACCAAACCAAACCAAACTATTTGCAAACCAAAGTATGAAAGAGGGGGTCCAACCAACTTATTCAGAACACTAAGAAAACCAAGCAAACTAAAAACCAAAACAAAAACGAAAAAGAAGACGCTCCAAGAAAAACACAACTGCGCATGAAACAATAAAAATGAAGCGTTTGGAAGAAACCTGGAATTTTTATTGATGAAGAAGGGGATGCCTTGGGTATCCCCAAGCTTTGACGCTTGTACTTCTTGGATATTTTTTGGGGTGACACGCGTGGCATCCCCAAACTTGAGCTTTAGTCCATCCTTCATGTCATTACTCATTCCTTCATACACCTGAAAATTTTCCTTCATACAAAACTTCACACAATCTCATTAGCAACATTAGTGCACTTAACATAAATAAGTCTCAAGGTTCAGTTCTAACACCCAATAAACTTCCATTAGAACACTAGCTACTGTAGCACTTTCCTCAAAAAGCCCAATTCCCCAAAGGAACTCAAAAAGGAACTAACAAGAAGCAAATGCAGAAAAATGGCAGAAATCTGTCAAAACTGACCAGCAAGTAAAAAATAATTTGTTCGAAGACCTTCTGTTGCTCAAATCAAAAAGTGTTGAACTAACGAAAGTTATATAACAACCTAGGGCAGAAGCACAAAAAATTACAGCTCAATCCGACGTACAGAGCTCTCTCAGGAATTTTTACGGTGAAGCACAAAAATCTGTTTCGGGACAACAACTTTCCCAATCATTACTTCACTCTCATTAGAGGTTACTCTTGGCACAAAAAGCAAATAAAAAGGATAAGGAGAGGTTATTACAGAGGTAATAACTTCCAAGACTCAACTAAAACTCTTAGGTTATCTCCCAACAAGTACTTTTCGTTAATGCCTTTAAGTTAGGCATAAGAAGCAAAGAAAGAATCAAGTGTTCTCAAATGTAGAAGCATTAAGACCAAATTTTGTTTTCATAGGAGAAGCAAAAGAAATCTTTTCTATCTTTTTAGGGAAGTGTTCTATACCTTTCTTGAGTGGGAGTTGATATTTGATGGTGCCTTCTTTCATATCAATGATGGCACTAAGAAAAGGTCTTCCCAAAGTAATAGGACAAGAAGCATTGTATTCAACATCCAAAACATAGAAATCAACGGGGACATAGGAATCATTAACCATAATAATAACATCATTAAGACTCCCCATGAATTTATTTTTAGCATTAGCATCAAGTGGGACATTCAAATAACAATCTTCAAGTGGAGGCAAATCAAGCATATCATAAATCCTTCTAGGCATAATAGAAACACTACTATCAAGATCACACAAAGCTTTGAAATCAAAGTCATTCACTTTCATATTAATGATGGGTTCCCAACCATCTTCTTGTTTTATAGGAATAGAAGCTTTATGTTTCATCTTTTCTTTTTTAATCTTTATGAGAGCATCAGTAATGTGTTTTGTAAAAGCCATGTTCATAGCACTCGCATTAGGACTTTTAACAAGCTTTTGTAGGAACTTAATAACTTCAGAATATTGCAACCATCAAGATCAAAATCAACTTTATCATCTAAAGTAGTAGAACTATTACTAGCCTCAACACTAGTGGTGGTGATAGTAGAAACACTAATGTTTCTAGCAATTTCATCTTCTCTTTCCCACTTAGCATGTAATTCAGCTAATAGTCTAACATTTTCATCAATTCTTACTTGTATGGCATTAGTAGCTGCAAAGGGATTCTCATTAGTTTTAGGTTTAGCAGCCATTTTATTCAAAGTAGATTGAGCTTCAGCCAAAGATGCTATATTTCTTTCAGCATTAGAGAGTTTTTCCTCAATAGTTTTATTGAAAGCTGTTTGTTTACTAATAAACTCTTTAAGCATAACTTCAAGTTCAGAGGGAGCACTGTTATTATTGTTGTAAGAATTTCCATAAGCATTACCATTGTTGGGAGGATATGGCTTATAATTGTTGTTACCAAAATTGTTCCTATAAGCATTATTACCATAAGCATTGTTGCCAAAATTGTTATTTCTTATGAAGTTCACATCAACTTGCTCTTCTTGAGCAACCAAAGAGGCTAAAGGAACATTATTTGGATCAATATGGGCTTTCCCATTAACAAGCATAGACATAATAATATCAATCTTATCACTCAAGGAAGAGGTTTCCTCAACATAATTTACCTTCTTACCTTGTGGAGCTCTCTCGGTATGCCATTCAGAATAATTAACCATCATATTGTCCAAAAGTTTTGTTGCAGCACCCAAAGTGATGGTCATAAAGGTACCTCCAGCAGCTGAATCTAATAGGTTCCTTGAAGAATAGTTCAATCCTGCATAAAAAGTTTGGATGATCATCCAAGCAGTTAGTCCATGAGTGGGACAATTCTTTACCAAAGATTTCATTCTTTCCCAAGCTTGAGCAACATGCTCATTATCAAGTTGTTTAAACTTCATTATATCACTTCTCATGGATATAATCTTAGCAGGAGGATAGTATTTTCCAATAAAAGCATCTTTGCATTTACTCCAAGAATCAATATTATTCCTAGTTAAGGAATTCAACCATTCTTTAGCTTTTCCTCTCAAAGAGAAAGGACACAATTTCAGCTTAATAATATCACCATCTATATCCCTATGATTTTGCATCTCACAAAGTTCAACAAAGTTATTTAGATGGGAAGCAGCATCTTCATTACCAATACCAGAAAATTGTTCTCTCATAACAAGATTGAGCAAAGCAGGTTTTATCTCAAAGAAACTATTTTCAGCCACAGGTGGAGCAATAGGTGTGCTCATAAAATCATTGTTGTTGGTACTAGTGAAGCCACACAACTTAGTGTTTTAAAGAGTAGTCATTTTTTGGGTTTTCAAATAAGAAAGCAAACAAGTAAAACTAATTTTTTTGTGTTTTTGAAGAACAAAACAAGCAAACAAAGCAAAAAGAAAACTAAGCAAAACAAGAACAACAAAGTAAAGAGATTGGTTATGAGGGACTCCCCTTGTAGGGCGTCAAGCGGCACCCGCATAACGACCCGCGAAGCAAAATATAGGCAAAAAGGGGTCACAGAAGTTGGTAAAATTAGAGAAGGATTAGTGAAAAAGTTGTGCCACAACCCGCCCCGCTTGACACCCTATCCCCTTGTGAAGATGTCCTTGACTCCCCGGCAACGGCGCCAGAAAAATGCTTGATGGCTCAATGCACGGCGCCCAGAAAAATGCTTGATGGCGGTGTTGATGTAGAGCTCGTTGGGAACCCCAAGGGGAAGGTATGATGAGCACAGCAGCAAGTTTCCCTCAGTTATGAAACCAAGGTTTAATCGAACCAGTAGGAGCAAGGAAACACCCCAAAGGTGTTACCAGCTGAGCTTTGGCAGGGCGCACTACTGGTGCTAGTAGCAACGTGGAGACCTGCACAACACAACCACAGAACTTTGTCCCCAACTTGCGATGAGGTTGTCAATCTCATCGTGTTTTGCGAAAAACAAAGGATTAAACGTACCGAATGAAAAGAAGTAAAAGTTTGCAGAAAGTAAACACAAAGCAGTAAAAGATTGTAGATTGTATGTAAAGAAAAAGGACGGGATCCATAGTTCACTAGAGGTGGCTCTCTTTAAGATAGATAACATTTTGGGTGAACAAATTACAGCGGGGAAATTGACAAACACCGAGAAAGCAATACATGCATATACTAATCATCTTGACTCCTCTAAGACTTGATTGGGCATTACAACATAATACATAGACCGTCATCCAACTGCATCTATGACTAATAATCCACCTTCAGGTTATCATCCGAACCCCCTCCAGTATTAAGTTGGAAGCAACCGATTATTGCTTTACGAACTACGTGTAAAGTAAACAATACGATTGTTCTATGAACAAAGGATTGTTGTTTTGTCCCTAGTAGCAACAACACATCTAGTACCTTAGAGATTTCTGTCACTTCCCCAGATTACCAGAGGCATGAACCCACTATCGAGCATAAATACTAACTCTTGGAGTTGCTAGCATCTACTTGGCCAAGATAGCTACTAACAACGGAAAGCATGCAAGATCTCAAATAACAAAGACATGATAGAATCAATAATCAATCTGAAATAACATCTCAATATCTATCGGATCCCAGCAAACACAACATGTATGATTACAAATAGATGATCTTGATCATGAACGGAGCTCACAAGATCTAAACATGAAAGCACAAAGGAGGAGAAACCAGCCATCTAGCTACTACATGGATCCGTAGTCCAAGGATGAACTACTCACGCATCACACCGGAGGCTTGCATGGTGATGAAGAAGGCCTCCAGGGTGAATTCCCCTCTCCGGCAGGGTGCCGGGAAGAGCTTCAGATCCCTCCTGATCTAGGGATGGAGATGACGGCGGCTATAGACTCTTTCGTGGATTTTTGATCAGGTACTTAGGGTTTACGTCCCGAGGGCATCTTATAGTCGGAAAGGGAGGCCGAGGGGGTGCCTGGGCTGGCCACACCACCCCCTGGCACGGGCCAGGCCTGGCCGCGTGGCCAGGTGGTGTGGCCGCCCTCTGGCCCCTCTCCGTCTCGTATTCTGGCACTTGATGACATCCGGAAAAATAGGCACTTTGGCTCAATTCCGAGAATATTCATTTTTTGACTTTCCTGGAACCAAAAACAGCAGAAAACAGGCAGCTGGCACTGTGGCTCTTGTTAATAGGTAGTCCAAGAAATCATATGAAAAGTACTCCAAAGTTGGAACAAAACACAAGAAAGTGGATAAAACTAAGCATGGAACATCAAAAATTATAGATACATTTGCAATGTATCAGACCTATTGCATGCGTTGAGTTTCCCTTCAGCAATCGCCATGGAATCGACCTAGGCGGCCACTCTGTTGTAGTTGAGGATCTGGTGATATAGACGGAAGGATGTAAACACCCGAATGCTAGGGGTCACGTGGTCACCTCTATTGATGACACCTTCAGGCTCACCGCCGCGCGGGAGGTGGGAGAGAAGTTCTATCACAGGGTCAAGTTGGAAACAATTTGAGTTCTTATGCCAAAATCTAAAACGTTTCTTAAATTGCCCTTGTAGTTCTTGAAGTCTTAAAGACCTGGGCGGTTAAATCAACTATCTCCTCGAGTAAGGTCCAACATGATATGCTTCCGCCGGTACCCAAAATAAATCATGTCTTCTATGTTGCACTGAACTCTAATAGTTTGACATCTATCAATAAATAATGGAGAGGTGTTAAATAAGTCGTACTTTATTCTCCACATGGCTAGCCGACCGTCTATAGTGAGAATCAGGAAGAGATCGAGAAGGCCCGACTGCTAAAGAGGGGATTGAGTGTCTCCATGGACAATGATGCTACAAACATATACGTTCTAAGCGGTGTTACAATTAAAGCATCGGTTAGTGTGACGCAACAGTTACACTGTATGACAACACCATGAAGACAGCATGGCGAAGCGCACGTGTCTGTCTAGTATAATACATACTCTAAATTTTGAATGTAACTACGATCACCCTAAGAATAACATCGAAAGCGCAACACCGCGGCAACCAATTTCATGAACTACGAATCTTGATCCTACTTCGGGTGGGAAACTTTCTTAGATAGAGCCACCCGGTCCATCGTTTGTGCCTCCGCCATCATTTTTCCCGCTGTTCAGGTTGATAAATTCTAAATGTGTTGGGCAAAAGGGAGGAACAAGGAAGGAAGAAATGAAAAAATATCACACAAAAACACAGAAAAAAATAGAGTTATTAAGAATTAATGATCCATTAGTTGCATAAAAATACAACACGTAATAATTAACCATAAACTACAATAAAAGAATTTGAAATACAAATATCACCGTGTAGAATGCTTACCAGTTGAAGTAAGGGTGCCCAAGACAGCAGGATAATGGCTTCAACCTCAAATACATCGAAGAAAACTCCAGCATGATCAACAGTACTAGATGCAGCAAACCATTCAACACTTGTAAGGCCAGATCTTGGCGCATCAGCAACAGATGGCCCAACAGCAAGTGAGACACCACTAGAAGGTACAACTACAGACGGTGCAGCAACATGAACATATCTCACCAAAGCAGTTGTTGTGCTGACTTGATGAGTGCCATGATCAGGGACCACAGCCACATGAATATAGGGCGTTGCAGCGTTTGCTGGTTGCTGAGGAGCCCCATCCGGAAGGCTAGCAATTGTGACAGTATCATCCAAAGCGGATGGATCAACAAACTCAGCTGAGGAGATAGGTGGTTGGCTTCTGGAGTTCCACATTGGCATATACCTCTCACGAGTAGGGGCAGAGAACAGTGTTGATGCAGGTACTAATCCATAAGAAGACGTGTCAGCAGGGGCAGGTCTAACAGCTTCGTCGTTTTGAGCTACAAAGGAAAAATGAGAGATTAGATTAACAACCAAAAAAACGGAACCAAAAATAGTAAAGCATTCAAAGTTAACAGAAAACACAAGATAAAGATATGAAGTTGCCAAACCAGTATGAGCAAAAAGGTTATCCAGCATGCATACAGAAACAGTTATCCACCCAAAACACGAAAAGTTACCCACATATAATAGGTAAAGTTATCCACCCAAAAGAGTAAAAGTTGAAGGGTTTCATAGCAGAAAACAAAAAAATTCTATCTACTCGAACACTCATACCAGGATCTATACTATGTAGACATAAGTAACGGAGAAGGGATACGGTATTCATACCTTTGAAGACCGAGGCACGCCTTACGCAGGAAGGCGTATATTGATGAAGACGAGCAGCATCCCAAGTGTGGTGCCTCCGAAGTACTACACACGTCCGGTGTAGGCGGCGTCTCCTAGGCTCCGATCCAGCCGAGCAGCGGAAGAAGAAGATGTCGGACCGAAGATCACACGACGGTAGTGTGAAGGTGTAGAACTCAAATCCCTCGAGGTCCTCCCCAATATTACGGAGAAGTCCTCAGAGGAATATGAGAGAGAGAATGAGAGAATTGGATGCCTCCAAAGGGGTGGGGGGAGACCTCTATATATAGTAGGGGGCTCACCATCTAGGGGCTAGGCAGTGTGGGACTAAACCCCACACCCGCCGGCCACCTAGGGGCTGCCGGCGGCCCTAGGTGGGCCCTACTTGGGCGGCCCACCAAGCCAAGGCTGGTCGGCCCCCTCCCCTTAGGCGCCTTGCCCTATTGGGCCTCCCTTCTGGTGAGCCCCATTAGCATTAGGAAGCCTTTAATAATAAAATAAAATATATATTTAATATTAATTCTCCAATTAACATTCAAATACATATATTATCATATTCCTTTACTCCGGAACTCCTTCCGAACCCCTTCCGATCACCATCGGATGTTACCCGGAACTATTCCGGTTTCTCTCTCTCTATTTCTCCTACGGTACCTCATCTATCCCTAAGTGCCCCCACCCTTAAGCATGATATCCTTCGTTTCGGGAACACTCCGAACATGATTGAGAATCCTCTCACATCAATGATCATCAGCGGGACCTGGATGCCCATGACGACCCCCGTGCATTCCACGAATCTTATCGCTCGAACCGTGAATAGTTGTTTCACGTTCCCTTTACCACTTGATACCTAGTTCATTCGAGACTTGATCTTCGGTATCTCCATACCTTAGTTCGATCTCGTTACTGATGAAGTTGTTTACTTGTTCCCATGCTGTTGCATTCCGTGACCCAGTCACATGCTTGCAAGCTTTGTTAATGCAACGTCTCCGAGATGGCCACATATGTATCTATCCGTTACATGGACTGGCAAATCCTGGTCTTGATATGTACTCCTCTACGCGCTCCTTCGGGAAACCTGAGTGGCACCTTTTCGATCACCCAGTCACGGTATGATACTTGATAACCATCTAAGCTCCCTCCAGAATGGTGATTTGCATTATCTCACAGTCTAAGGATCAAGTTGCGAGGTTTCATGCGTTTATCATCAATGGTGAACTTTGTAACTAGATCTCATTGAGATACAACTATCGGATGTTTTTCTATCATGTCATTCAACCAATGACGTGACCTCATTGTCAATTGGCATAAATGCCCATTATCTTGAAACCCAGATCATCCTCATGACCAATGAACTAGTTCGCTAGAGGTAACTAGAGACATGGTTTGTTTACATACCACACGTGTATTAACATTTCGTATTAACACAGTTATAGCACAGTATGAAATGTATTATGAACATATAGGAGATATATCGAACAATACACTTTATTATTTGCCTCTAGGGCATAACTCCTTCAGGCTCCCACTTGCACTAGAGTACAAATTAATCTAGTTTACAATAGGCAGGAACCTAACACCAATGGCATCCCGGTGTTGTTCGTGCTTGGCTTGTATGAGAGCTTTAGTCAACGGATCTGCCACATTCAGATCCGTGTGTACTTTGCAAATCTTGATTTCTCCTTCGTCAACATTCTGCCGAATGACGTGAAATCGTAGCTTGATGTGTTTGGCTGCGGAATGAGTTCTTGGTTCCTTTGCGTTTGCAATAGCGCCCGTGTTGTCACAATAGATCGTCATAGGATCTTGCGCACTTGGAACCACTCCCAGTTCAATGACGAAATTCCTTAGCCAAACAGCCTCATTTGCTGCATCAGCAGCAGCGATGTACTCCGACTCCATTGTAGATTGTGCAACTACCGGTTGCTTCTTTCTCTTCCAGCTTACTGCCCCACCATTCACCAAAAACACAAATCCTGTCTGAGACTTCGTCATCAAGATCTGAGTGCCAGCTTGCATCCATGTAACCAGTTACGTTTAGAGCTTCATCATTACCTCCATAGACTAGGACCATATCCTTTGTTTTCCTGAGATACCTTAGGATATTTTTCACAGCTATCTAGTGATCCATTCCTGGATTACTTTGGTATCGGCTCACCAAACTGAGAGCCAATGCCACATCAGGTCGAGTACTTAGCATCGCATACATGATAGAACATATGGCTGAGGCATAGGGGATGTAAGACATCATTTCTCTATCGGCGTCTGTTACCAGACATTGAGATAAACTCAGTATGCTACCTTTTGTTATAGGTGCCAAACCTCTTTTGGCATCCTCCATTTTGAACCTCTTCAAAATCTTCTCAAGGTAAGTACTTTGACTTAATGCAATTAGGCGTCTTGATCTATCTCTATAGATTTTGATGCCTAATATGTATGCAGCTTCACCTAGATCCTTCATGGAAAATTGACTACTCAAATATGCTTTCACGCTTCTCATAAGATCCACGTCGTTTCCCATGAGTAATATGTCATCCACATATACTACTAGGAATACAACTGATCTCCCACTCGCTTGTAAACACAGAACTCTTGTTGATTTTGGACAAATCCAAAACTCTTGATCACTTGATCAAAACGTTGATTCCAGCTCCGACATGCCTGCTTTAATCCATAAATGGACCGCTGAAGCTTCCACACCTTTCCAGCATCCTTAGGATCAACGAAAACTTCCGGTTGCATCATATACAACTCTTCATCAATGTGACCATTGAGAAAGGTGGTCTTGACATCCATCTGCCAAATTTCATAGTCGAAATGGGCAGCAATTGCTAGTAAAATCCGGACAGGCTTAAGCATCACTACAGGAGAGTAAGTCTCATCATAGCCGACTCCTTGAATTTGTCGAAACCTCTTTGCGAAAAGTCGAGCTTGATGAATGGTCACATTACCATCCACATCTATCTTTTTCTTAAAGATCCATTTATTTTCCACGGCCTTGCGGCCTTCCGGAAGGTCTACCAAGGTCCAAACTTGGTTCTCATACATGGATCCTATTTCGGATTTCATGGCTTGTAGCCATTTCTCGGAGTCAGCAATATCCATAGCTTCTTTGTAGTTTGCAGGTTCTTCCTGTTCATCAAGGATGACAGACATCACAAGACTACTGTACCAATCAGGAGTGGCACGAACTCTTGTAGACCTGCGAACCTCAAGAGTCTCGATGCCATTGTTTTGATCATCATCATTGGGATCTTCCTCCATGTTGGAGAGCGGTTTCGGAACAGCTTTCGTTGCGCTACTCGGAATTTGGAGAGATGGGTCAACAACTTCATCTAACTCAATTTTCCTTCCACTAATTCCTTTGGCGAGAAACTCTTTCTCGAGAAAGGTGCCAGCTTTCGCGACAAACGTTTTGCCTTCGGTCTTGTTGTAGAAAGTATACCCAATTGTTTCCCTTGGGTACCCCACAAAGATGCATTTTTCCGATTTATGTTCGAGTTTGTCAGGCTGTAGTTTCTTGGCGTAAGCCTCACATCCCCAAACTTTCAAAAATGACAACGTTGGCTTCTTGCCATACCATATCTCATATGGGGTTGTCTCCACGGATTTGGACGGTGCGCGGTTCAAAATGAATGCAGCGATTTCTAACGCATATCCCCAAAATGATACGGACAAATTAGTCAAAGACATCATGGACCGTACACTATCTAATAGAGTACGGTTACGTCGTTCCGACACACCATTACGCTGTGGTGTTCCGGCTGGCGTAAGTTGTGGGATTATCCCACAGTCCTTTAAGTGCATGTTAAACTCATAACTCAAATACTCGCTGTATCACCCTCAAATCGGCCCTATGCAAGTTTTAGCGATTTCCGCCAAACCCGCATAGAAACGATTCAAGGACGCCCACTAGGCACTTTCGTGCGGGTGGAAAATGAAGTAATAACAATACACAACAGTCCTCGATGGGACCCACCGAACAGATATATATACAACAGCAACTCCCTGAGTCAAGAATACAGATATACAATACAAAGACCCAAATCACCTTGAAAACAACAGAGCGTCTGACTACGGACAAGATGCAAATGGGGCTAAGAGCCCTGAAGAATAACCAATGGCGTCCATAACCCTGCCCAGGCCAAGCCGGAAGGGTAACCCTGCTAACGACGGCGATCTCAAACCTGCTAAAACAAAAGGGGTGCCGACAAAGGGCGAAGGAAAAAGAGGAGCGTCAGTACTGAGGCCAGTACACGGCGAGGCTAGAATTCGGCGGCTCTCGCCTACATAGGTATGGTGGGCTGAAGAGGCAGCGCAGCGGCACTAAACAACCTATAGAGACTCGATACAACTGGCGGTTATCAGAGAGGGATAAGAAAGACCTATTCGGATCCAACCTGAAGCTAACACCAAACAAACCCATCCTGGTTTTTCCCCCTCGAGACCAAACGAGGAAGTCGGACCAAGGAACTCACACAGTTGGCAATTTTACTCATTCCTTTAAAGTTGCAGCAATTACTAATCAGATATAGATATTAGGTGTCATCCTGAGAGCATAAGTAGTGGGTAGTTTTAGTTAACATCTCGTTGTAGTTGGGACAGTTACTAGTCAGATATAATTGTCCTGAGGAATCCCAAACCCAACAGTTGTTGACACTTTTATCACATTCCATTGGAGTTGTATTACTTACTAAGCAGGTATATCAGAACACGATACGACCAAGATCCACCAGTTGTTGGCAGTTTTAATATCCATTCCGTTATACTTGAGCTGATTACTAGTCACATATTAAGTCAAATTTATAGCACTACTTTAGTTATGCTTGTCTATGATCGAGATACTGTGCTCCAAGTCGTCCATAACCGCGGACACGGCTTTCAGAAAGTTTTACCCTGCAGGGGTGCACAAATAGCAACACACACTCGATCAACCTCGGAAAAACCAACTCAAAACCCAACGAGGCATTCACGACAAAGCGATCATAGGATTCATCAATATTTCAGGGGGCCACCCCACTAAGCTACCCGCAACGAAGTTGGCCGACTTCGGAACGGACCCAGGGTTTGTGTGGACGACTGTAAACGACTGGGAACCCGAAAGTGTGACTGGGCTTGTCGATACAGCGAAAACGTGTCACGATCCTAAACAGTACAGGTGCTCCACGCACAATCGTAAATAAAGCAGTAACATGGCATAAGTACAGGATAGTAATAAAACCCCAAACTAGTTTGTGGCCCCAAGAAATAGAAATGAATCAAGCTCTGGCTCAGGGGAGTCCATAAGGCCTCCCGGATGTGGATAGTGCGAAAAATCAAGGAACAGGTATCAAGTACTCGGGGTCCTACGGGACACAAGTGAGCGTGGAAGAACCAAATAACATCTATTGCCCACCGATGCCTCTGCATTAGTTATATCTAGCATTTTAATAGTTGTATTTAAAGTCATGATCATCTCCACCAATAAGCATCTCCACCATTAAACAACTGTCAGCATTTCAACAACTGTGGTACTCGACAACACGAGATCGCACCTGAGCAAGCAACTACGACCCGCAAGGTCAGCTATCTACCAAACACAGGTATTAGGAGGTGTCCAAGGCAATATAGAGGCTGCACGGGATATAACTAGTGCACGGAAACTAAAGCATCGCGACACGGATAGCAATAGATCAACAGGAGGAAGTAAAGACTATAAATGCAAAATAGGTAGAAAGGGGGAGAATGCTCGCCTGGGAAAACACTGCCGAAGGATCATAACCGGAGAACTTGTCGATACTCGCATCAACTCATCGGCCTAATCCGCGAAGAAGCAAAGCACTAAAAGAAACACCGGATGCAATATTTAATACTACGGCAGAAGATCCGGCATGATTGTGATATGCATGCGAGATGAACAATTTAATATGCGACAGTCGAAGATGTCATATTATAAAAATAAAGGGGGGGTCTCGGATAGGGAATCACATTAGGGTTCGGCGAACTTGGGCTCCGAGGGGTTCGGGGTTCGGCAGGGTTCGACGGGGGAACGGTTCGACGGAATCGGTCTCGGACAACGGAAGTAGATCTTGTCGCATCCGTGGTCTTCGGGTCCATGTCGTCGATGCGCCGGGAAGGAGGTCTTGGGACGCCGAGGGGTCCGACATCGGATCGGTCTTGACGATGAGAAGAGCTTGGCGTATGAGGGTTCGGCGGGGTTCGATCCTCAGGCCCGGGTTCGGGGACTTGAGTGCCACCATGTGCATCCCTCGGACTCATCGGCATCGAGCCGGTCTTGTCGGTCTTGGTGAGGTACTCGTCTACTCGACAAACTCGTAAAACAGAGCCTCTCCACAGCTCCAAATTCACACGAGCGCCCTAACAAACATCACACCCCAACTTCTCGCGATCAGAAACAAAATGCAATACATGGGCATCCCACTGGTACTAGAGGAACCCACCACGGTTGGCATCATCACACCTAGGCAACAGACACATGTACTAGGATGAGGAACGGCAGGAGAGGGTGTTGCCCATGGCAATGCAGGGGCACGGCGAGGCAACGACAAGCATCAAACAGTGTCCCTGGGGCTTGGGCCAGCAGCGGTGAATGGCGCAGGCTCGACGCAGAGGCGACGCTAGGAGGTAGGGAGCGAGGTTGAGGCAGGAGGGGTCCTTGGCGGCGGTCGAGAGGGACACGGAGGCGGGGGCGTCGGCTGGGAGCGGTCGGAGAAGACGAGCGGGGGGCGGAGTGGTCGCGGTCGGCGGCGGGGAAGAGGGAACGGCGCCGCCCGGGCGAGCTGGAGGGGCGGCCAGCGGAAGGAGCAGGCGGCCAGGGTCGAGGAGATCTGGCCGGCGGTGTCGTTAGGCGACGCGGGGGCGAGGTGGGTCGGAGGCGAGGCCGGTGCGTCCGTGGCTGGCGAGGAGGACGGGGGTACCCGGCGGCAGGGTTGGTGGTGAAGCGGGCCCTGGTGGCGGCGCGGTCGGCCGGAGAGAGAGGGGCCTCACGCGGCGGCGGCCAGGGGGATCGTGGGGGGGGGGAGAGGGAGCGGGGACGGAGAGCGGGGCTCGGCCGGAGGGAGGAGGCGGCGGCTCCGCTGGGGATGGGCGACGCGAGAGGCAAGGGGGAAAGCTGGGAGACGATGGGTACGGGAAGACGTGCAGGAGTTGGTGAGCGAGGACGACACGTCGATGGGTGGGGCCGGGGCAGGTCGCGCGAAACGAGGAGGTCGGTGTCTATCGCTTGGGGCTGGCGTGCGATGCGTAGTGGTAGGGCCAAGCTTGACCGAGCGAGTGCGGAAGGCGGAGTCACGCGTTGTGCGTGTCGCTGAGGGCGTGCGGGGCCAGGGAGCAGGGACACTGGCGACGTGCAAGACCAACTGCTGGGGCTGGGTGTGGTTGGCAGGGTGGGGAACGACGTGGGGATTGGTGGCTAGCTGGCCAGGTGGGACCAGGGGGAAAAGAAGAAGCGGCAGAGGTGGGTCGGCTGGGCAGGAAAAAGGTGGTGGGATGCACGCCCAGGCGTGTGTGTGCGCTCCACCTGTGAGGTGAGTGGCGGCTAGGCAAGAGGAAAATTGGTAGGATTAGGTGGGGCGTTTTAGCTAGGGTTTGGGGTGGCCAGCCGGGCTTTCGGGCCTGGTGGCTGCCCCCGGAAAATAATACAAATTTTTTATTTGTTTAAAACAGGGCGTTTGAAAACTGTTTGTAGACAAAACAAAATAATCCGGAGACCTAGGTTTTAATTTGAATTAAAGACGGGGCGTTTAGAAAACAAAACCAGGCTTTTCGAAAATAGTTTTACGCAAACACATGCAAGATGACATGACGATGCTCAAATGCAAGGTGACATGATGACAGGAGCATGCGATCATGACGATGCAATGCACAAAAACAACGTGATTTTCTAGTAGTGGTTTTGCGGGGCGCCACACTCGCCTCCCCGATCCGATCGAAGATGCTTGATTCTCTTGTTAAGTTGATTCTCTACTTCCTTCTGAAATTCCTTGAACTTTTCAAAGGTTTCAGACTTGTGTTTCATTAAGTAGATATATCCATATCTACTCAAATCATCACTAAAGGTAACAAAATAACGATAACCATTGCGCGTCGAGACACTCATTGGTCCACATACATCCGTATGTATGATTCCTAGTAGGTTTGCAGCTCTCTCCATTGTGCCGGAGAAGGGTGTGCTAGTCATCTTGCCCATAAGGCATGGCTCACATGTATCAAGAGATTCGAAATCTAATGATCAAAGAAGTCCTTCTGAATGAAGCTTCTTCATGCGCTTTACGCCAATGTGACCAAGACGGCAATGCCACATAAACATGGAATTATCATCATTATGCTTACAACGTTTAGCATCAATATTATGGATGTGAGTATTACAATCACGATCTAGTAAGAATAAACCATTACTCACAGGCGCATGAACATAAAAGACGTTATCCTTATAAATAGAACAACCATTTGTTCCAGATTTAAACGAATAACGATCTTGCAACAAGCAAGATCCACCTACAATATTCATACTCAATGCGGGTACATAGTAGCATTTATTCAAAACGAGAATCAATCATGACGGCAGATGTAGAGATAATGTGCCGACGGCCACCACATCGACTTTCGTGCCATTGCCGACGCACAGCGTCACCTCGTCCTTTCCAAGCCGCCTCTTACTCTGTAGCTCCTGTTGGGAGTTACATATGTGAGCAACAGAACCGTTATCAAATACCTAGGTGTTGCTCCTGGCGTTGGTAAGGAACACATCTATAACATGTATATCACATATACCTTTGTCTTTGGCGGCTATCTTCCCGACTTTCTTGTCCTCAATGTACTTGGGGAAATTGCGTTTCCAGTGCCCATCCCCTTTGCAGTAATAGCACGTGGTACCAGACGTAGGGCTGGGCCTAGTAGCCTTAGAGGTGTTGGCAACTGCTTTACCATCCTTCTTTGGCTTGTTTCCCTTGCCCTTTGTCCCCGACCTTTTAAAGTTAATGGTCTTATTGACCATTAACACCGTGTGCTCTTTCTTGATTTCTACCTCAGCAGTTTTGAGCATGGCGAATACTTCAGCAAGGGTCTTAGTCATCCCTTGCATGTTGTAGTTCATCACAAAGCTCTTGTAGCTAGGGGTCAGCGAGTGTAACACCCTATCAATCGCAAGCTCTTCCGGGATTTTGCAATCCAGAGCATTCAAGCGCTTAATGTAGCCAGACATTTTGACTAGGTGCTCACTAATACTGCTGTACTCTTCCACCTTAGCAGAGAAGAAGAGCTCGGAAGCATCATACCTCTCTGCACGAGCCTGTGGAGCAAAGACAACCTTAAGATCTTCAATGATCTCGAAAGCATTCATCTTCTCAAAATGCTTTTGAAGCTCCGGCTCCATGGCATAGAGCATTCCACTTTGGATGAGGGAGAAATCATCTGCCTTGGACTGCCAGACATTCTTTTCGTCATGGGAGGCGGAATCTGCAGGCTTAGCTAGAAGCTCAGCCTCGATGACATAAGTCAACTTGTAGGGGACTAGGAGGATACTAAGATTGCGGAACCATGCGGTGAAGTTGGTTCCATCAGTTTTCAGCTTGTCCTTCTCTAGGAAAGGGCTAAGGTTGAAGGTGGGTGGGCGAGACATCTACAAGGGATTTGCAAAGTCTTTAGACCATGTTCATAATAATGAGTTCAAGTTTTAATTCATGTTCCTAAACTAAAACAAAAGAACTCCCACTAAAATGAACATCCCTCTATTCATTTTAGTGATCACATGATCCCAATCCGCTGCACCTCCCCCGATCGGCACGGCCATTAGGGCGGTTTCAAAGGTGGACATTCCCTAATGTCGATCACATCAACCATGTGATTCATGCTCGACCTTTCGGTCTCTTGTATTCCGAGGCCATGTCTACACATGCTAGGCTCGCTAATTCTAACTTGTGTGTATCCGCAGTGCAACATGGCTTACACCCACCGTATGCGAACGCAGATATGTCTGGCACCCGATCGTCACGGCCTGCCTCATAACGGAGAACTTTCTTGGTGGTCCACACACAAGGGGAATACGATAACTGGAATACTGTGAGGGATTATCTTATTATGCTACCGTCTAATATAAGTATACCAGCATAATAATTAATACTTCAAAAGTAAAGTGTTATGACATGGTTATAGCTTTATGATCATCATCAATAGCTTCAATGAGAGTTTCAAAAACTTGTCATTGCCGTGTTATAATACTTTCTCCTATGCAATAATAAAGATAGACGCTTCGATATTATCTATTGCATGTTTTACGCGGCTTTAGGGATTTCGTAGTAGAACCCCTTCCCACCTACGAACGTTGAGCCACAACATGGATTCAATGATTGCCATTCCTCTTCCCTTTTTAGGGCCCTCCAGTGTCAATGCCATATCAACTACTGTAGATAGACAGACACCCCCCCTAAGCCACTTTTATTTGTGGACTAGTCTCGTGAATCACCACATGAGGTCAGTTGGGGGCCGCTTTATCAAACAGTGTCACGATATGAACAAGAACATAAAAGAGGGTAGCAACTAGAGAATAAATGCCCACATATTGCTATGTGTTCTATCCGTACGACATGTTTACCCATAGACCCGCTCTGATACCACTGAAGGGTTCCGTAGCAGAAAACCAAAAAATTCTATCTACTCGAACACTAATATCAGGATCTATACTATGTAGACATAAGTAACGGAGAAGGGATACGGTATTCATACCTTTGAAGACCAAGGCATGCCTTACGCAGGAAGGCGTATATTGATGAAGACAAGGAGCACCCCAAGTGTGGTGCCTCCGAAGTACTACACACGTCTGGTGTAGGCGGTGTCTCCCGGGCTCCGATCCAGCCGAGTAGCGGAAGAAGAAGATGCCGGACCGAAGATCACACGACGGAAGTGTGAAGGTGTAGAACTCAAATCCCTTGAGGTCCTCCCCAATATTACAGAGAAGTCCTCAGAGGAATATGAGAGAGAGAATGAGAGAATTGGATGCCTCTAAAGGGTTGGGGGAGACCCCTATATATAGTAGGAGGGGGGCTCACCACCTAGGGGCTAGGCGGTGTGGGACTAAACCCCACACCCGTCGGCCACCTAGGGGATGCCGCCAGCCCTAGGTGGGCCCCACTTGGGCGGCCCACCAAGCCAAGGCTGGCCGGCCCCTCCCCTTAGGCACCTTGCCCTATTAGGCCTCCCTTCGGGTGAGGCCCATTAGCATTAGGAAGCCTTTAATAATAAAATAAAATATATATTTAATATTAATTCTCCAATTAACATTCAAATACATATATTATCATATTCCTTTACTCCGGAACTCCTTCTGAACCCCTTCTAATCACCATCGTGTGTTACCCAGAACTATTCCGGTTTCTCTCTCTCTATTTCTCCTACGGTACCTCATCTATCCCTAAGCGCCCCATCCTTAAGCGTGACATCCTTTGGTTTGGGAACACTACGGACATGATTGAGAATCCTCTCACATCAATGATCATCAGCGGGACCTAGATGCCCATGATGACCCCCGTGCATTCCACGAATCTTATCGCTCGAACCGTGAATAGTCGTTTCCCATCCCTTTACCACTTGATACCTAGTTCATCCGAGACTTGATCTTCAGTATCTCCATACCTTAGTTCGATCTCGTTACCGATGAACTTGTTTACTCTTTCCCATGCTGTTGCATTCCGTGACCCAGTCACATGCTTGCAAGCTTCGTTAATGCAACGTCACCGAGATGGCCACATATGTATCTATCCATTACATGGACTGGAAAATCCTGGTCTTGATATGTACTCCTCTACGCGCTCCTTCGGGAAACCTGAGTGGCACCTTTTCGATCACCTAGTCATGGTATGATACTTGATAACCATCTAAGCTCCCTCCAGAACGGTGATTTGCATTATCTCACAATCTAAGGATCAGGTTGCGAGGTTTCATGTGTTTATCATCAATGGTGAACTTTGTAACTAGATCTCATTGAGATACAACTATCGGATGTTTGTCTATCATGTCATTCAACCAATGACATGACCTCATTGTCAATTGGCATAAATGCCCATGATCTTGAAACCCAGATTATCCACATGACCAATGAACTAGTTCGCTAGAGGTGACTAGAGACACGGTTTGTTTACATACCACACGTGTATTAACGTTTCGTATAACACAATTATAACACAGTATGAAACGTATTATGAACATATAGGAGATATATCAAACAATACACTTTATTATTTGCCTCTAGGGCATAACTCCTTAAAAAGTTACCCACAGATAATATTTAAAGTTATCCACCCAAAAGAGTAAAAGTTACCCACAGATAATAGTTATAGTTATTCACCCAAAAGGGTAAAAGTTACCCACAGATAATAGTTAAAGTTATCCACAGACAGTTCTAAAAGTGACCCACATTGAAGAGTTAAACATAAAAGCACTCAAAAAAGTAAAGTAATCAGAAAAAACAACTAGAATATTATAAGGTTATCCAATAAGAAAACAAGAAGTAAACCATTTTGTAGAGCTAAAAGTTCAACAAAATCATGATGTTTTTTAGTCATACAACACTACATAATAATCAGGACACTGGAAAAAAAGGCACAGATCAAAGTACATAACATTTTGAGTTACACACAACATAATGCAAAAGTTATACATGATAAACAAATGAGTATCGAGAAAACAATGGTAACAGAAACATGTATCATCTGATACTTGAGATGGTTCTCCTTGCGACTGCACATCAGCATGAACGGTTGGCGGCACAAAGTTGGCAAAGAGTGTTGACCCATTCACAAAACCAGTCATATCATATGGAACCCTGACTTCTATAGTAGTGACAACTTCAGTTGCAACAGCCACTAGTGGAACCGAACTTACAACAGCACTAACATCACCAGCTCGGAAGGTGGAGGGGCCACCGACACTGTGGATACAACTTCTAGAGGGGGCACAGTGGATACAACTTCTGGAGGGGCCACCGACACCGTCGATACAGCTTCTAGAGGGGCCACCAACACCGTGGATACAGCTTCTAGAGGGGCAAGAGTGGATACAACTTCAGGTGAACCTGGAGCATCTCTGACCAGTGGTAGCGGAGAAGAAGGAGCAGATGCAGAAGGCGAGGGGGGTATCAACAACATGCTCATAACATTTTCTTCATAAATGGGGAGATGACCTCACAGGTTCCAATTTATTCTTCAACACATCTGCCTTCCTTTTTTGAGTGTCATTCCTAAACAAAACAGAAAGTTGCCCATGCAAACACACATAAGTAATCCACCAAAATATGTTAAAGTTATTCACAAAAAAGGATAAAAACTTCAAAAAGTAAATAAAGTTACCCACAAAGTATATATAAGTTACCCATATAGAACATGTAAAGTTATCCAACCTAAACACAAAAGGTAATCCATAATAAAAAATGACAAACAGTAAAAGATGGATCGTACATTTTAGATTACGACTTCTTTGAACTGGGAACACCAACCATCGTAGATGCTGCCGCACCAAGGGTGATGCCAAGGTCATCTAAAACAATATATTTTATCACTTTGTCGATGGACCCATCAGACTGTAACTTTTTATTTTTCTCATCCTTAGGATTCTCGACAGGAACATCAGCCAGGACCAGTGCTTCATCATTTTTAGCAGTATACTGAACCAGATGGGACTTCTTCTTTTTGCGCGTGAAGAATTTCTTAACATCGAGACCTTTACCGCCATCAATAACTGCGCAGTGCGCTACTACAGCCACTGTAGGGGTGTCGACTAGAGGGTTGGTCACCTCTCGAGAAGATTCATCAAACACTACATCATCTGTAGATGGATCACCAACCGGCGCATCAGCAACATCTACACTGTTGACAGCTCCTTCAACGCGAATATCACGGTCAGCTGTCGGCTCCGGTGGAGGCATCAAATCAGAAGCAACGGGCACAGGACGGGGAGAGACAGCCACGGCAGAGCGCGAAGACTGGCCCTGTCCATTCCTCTGAAGAATGAGATAATTGTTGATATCTTCGTCATCATTGTCATCATCATTATCAGGAAAATCTGCATCCATTCGGGGGACATCAGATATTTTCAGAACGCCCTTCCCATGGCCACTTGTAGAGTGCGTAGCAGGGGCAACAGATTTCTGCGGTGCCCCTAAACGTCTAGCCTGCGCACCTCTCCCACGACCGCCTGCAGCGCGTGTAATATCTGCACCAGCAGGAATTGGGAACGACATATTGCTAACAATATCAAACTGATCCGACGTCTCAGACAAAGCCTCCCCTTGAAGGGATGTCCATCCTTGCACAAGCGAGCTCAACGCTCCAAAAATATCAGATGCAAACTTGCCAATCAAATTGGAAATCTGTATTCTATGCTGAAAAACAAAAGAATAAAAAACGTACATAAGTTACGACATAAAATATATAGAGTGACAAACATGACATAAAATAAATAGAGTCACCCATGCAAAATATAAAGTGACCCACAAAATAAAATTTAGCTATCCACACTGTAACTTATAAAGTTACACATGTTGTAGCATAAAAGTTGTCCACATAGTGCAACTAAAGTTACACATACCATACAACTAAAGTTACCCACAAAAAACAGAATAAGGAAAGAGTAACTTAGCTTGTACATTTAAAAGACATGATTTATTTATGTTAGGTAGTGAAAACTAATGGCAGACAACACACCTGATTAGGGCAAGCTGGGTGTGAATTAGTGTTGAACCACCTATCAAAACCTTCGGCATCTCCAAACAATGAATGATTAACACCAAACTCAGGTTTGAGCTGCATAGGTCACAATAAAAAATGAGTATTAAGTAGCAAACAGAAAAGATAAAAATATGGAGAGCAAAACATGAAATAAATATAAGAAGGAAGACAAAAAAATACCCCGAGCTTGCCATATGATCCATCTCGGTACAAATCAGCAGCCAAAACTTTGTCAATGTTCACAACAGACCAGATGTTGACTGCGAAACGGCCCTATGGCAGATCAATGTCCAGACCGCTAATATCAAGAGAGTGGACATACAGTAGCTGCATGAACATAAAAAACAGAAACAGAAACGAAAAAAAATTGTATCGCTTCTAAACATAAAAGAACACAAGTATATCAAACAATAAACAAATTTTACATTCCATAAATATACCTGCAGATGGAACAAACAACCCTTGTTAAATTTCCCCTTAGAAAGTGCATTATGGAGTTTATCGACCACAAACTTGCACCAGTTCAGGTCAGTCACATTGGAGATATTAGCCTACAAAACATAAAAAATAGAAGAATATTAAGGTGACCCAAAACTAAATGCAAAAAAAAGTTACCACCAAAAAATACATAATATGTACCCAAAACATAACTACAAAAAGTATCCACATCAAAAAACAAAAAAAAGGACACATAAAAGGAAAGTAAGCACACATATATAAACTTACACATCAAGCACTGAAATGACCCAAGTAATACACTAAGAGTTATCCACTAAACAACACATGGAATATATAGGAAGAGGGATATAATCATGCAGAGTTAAGTTAGATCATATAGGATACCACAAGTGACCCATCAAGCTTTACTGAAATGACCCAAGTAGTGCACTAAGAGTTATCCACGAAACAACACATGGAACATATAGCAAAAGGGATAAAATCATGCAAAGTTAAGTTACCCATAGAGGATACCACAAGTGACCCATACTGAAAACTAAAAGTTATCCACATAGATGTGAAGACGTGATCCACTAATGCATACCAGTGAAATCATGCAGAGTTAAGTTACCCATAGAGGATACCACAAGTGACCCATACTGAAAACTAAAACATATCCACATAGATGTGAAGAAGTTATCCACTATTGCATACCACTGAAAAATCACCATTAAAAAGAAGAAACTCACCATCACACGGTAGATCCTATTGCTGAAACGGTTCCTCGCCGTAGGCCTAAGGATTGTGGAAACAAGGAACATCAAATACATCTGTTTGAATGTATCATTCGAAGCGGTCATATCCACCAGAAGCTCACACACCCGAGAAACTAAAGGGGTGGGCACAACATCAGGGAACAATGTAGGACCCAGACTAGCTTCAACATCAAAATCGACACCATAGAAAACCTCCTCGCTGCCAATGGGTAAACCGAGGGTGCGGAAGGCTGAACGATCATCCAATGGGATCCTTCCGCAACCAGGGATGACAAACTCATGAGTACTCGGATCATACAAACTCGCCAGCCACTCGATCAAACCAGAATATAGGTAGAAACATTTGATATCAAGCATGCTATTGAGCTCCATCGCAGCCACCGCTGCCTTCTGGTTATCCGTCAATTTGCCATATATCTTAACAAACGCGGAGGGTGAAGCCCTGTTCCAAATACGCTTCTTCGCCGCAGGAGGTCCATCACCATCGTCCGTAGGGGCTCTGACTGCTTTCCTCTTCCTCAGCGCCATTGTACCTCCTGCAAACACAACAGAAAGTAAAAAATATTCAGAACCATTGAAACAGCAATAGAAAAAAGTAAATAACATATAAGCATCTACAAAGAATGAGGTAACATGCTCATGGCAAAAAATTGATTTGAATGGCAAATAAACGGACACAAACGAAACCAAAATATTACAGTTCAGTAACTAGAATACTTACAGTACACAAAATTAAAGAAGCAAACAACAAGAAACAATCATGGTAGAAAAGTAAAAAAATGCCATGTCTGACTGATATGGATTGCACATAAACACAGTCCACATACGGACTGTAAACTGAAAATCATGCCCACAAAAATGATTGTTGTTCTGGAATTCTGATATGGCACTAAATCTACATGTTGTAGGACCATACCGCAGGACACATTACTAACAAAAACCACTCCCAAATTTGCCGTTGATCTAATCTGAACCAGGTAGAACACCGCCACCATATAAGCCAGCCAGTACACAGCATACCACCTCCAAACAATCATGCCATGGACATTACACAACTCCAACCAGGTAGAGCACCGCACCGCCTCGGCCGTCCCTATCAAGGAACACAAACCTTCACCAAAATCACGCAGTGCAGTTTTCCCGGAAACACGGCCACCTCATCCGCCTATAAAACCTTACTAACCAGGACATGCACCACCGCCTGAACTCGGGACCTACCTCCGATCCTCCCAAAACATAACCAACCCGTACACGCCAACACAGACCTCCACTGCAATCCGAATCAGGCCGTGCTCCGCTGCCACGTACGGCGCCCCCGTCCCCTCCCCACCACCACCCCACCCACGCCGCAACACAAAACACGACGGGCCCCAATGGCACTACGCCATTCCTACTGCCGAGCGAGATAGAACGAAGAGGAAATGGAGCAAGGGAGAGGAAGAAGGAGGGCCAGACCTGCGCTCGCGGTTCGACGCCAGAAAACTCGCCGGAGGCTCGCCAATCGTGTTGGATTCGGCGCTGAAAATAGCACAAACGACAAGCGTCAACTACTGCTACATTCGACACTCGAGCGAGAAGGAAATGGAGCGAGAGAGAGGGAGGAGGAGGGCCAGACCTGCGCTCGAGCGCTCGAAGACGGAGAACTCGCCCGAGGACTGCAAACTGGCCGGGATTTGTCGCGGATTCGCCAGGGGAAGGCGCTGAACCAGCGAAGAAGATGATGAGGAACTTCTCCTCCGCTCGGCCCTCGTCTCGAAACGGTCGGGAAGGGGATCGACTATATGCCAATGACATGTGGGCCTGGGCCGCGGCGGAAGTGGGCGATCAGTTTTCGTTCGCGACGTGTCCGCGAACTGCCGCCGCCCGCCCGCGTCGATCGGTGCCGTTCATCACGAGATGGACGTGCCGCCCTACAGAGCAACGTAGCAGGCGCCTGCAGCGCAGAATTCTCGAAAAAATATTCCTAATCAGAGGCTCATTCCAGATAATGGTTCCTGGTAGGAAGAGATGACAAACTTTACGCAGTCTGGTTTTAGACCAGCCCACACGTGCTTTCAGGTTTAAGTCTCTTGAGAGCCAGTTGTTGCACCAAATATTGACCTTTTTCCCGTTGCCTATCCTCCATATATTAAACCTTATTTTAGTAGCTCGAGACCATGTTTAGTACCTCGCCAGGCAGGGGAAGCATCTCCTCTAAACACTGTGACCGTGAAGTTACCTTTGGGATAGTAGATGGACTTTAGAAGTCTCGCACATAAGCTGTCGGGGTTATGAATGATCCTCCAACATTGCCTAGCAAGCAGAGCTTGATTCAGGAGGTGTATGTCTTTGAAACCCACTCCTCCAATGCATTTCTTTCTCGTAATAATATCCCAGGCTTCCCAATGCACCTTTCTCTTGTCTTCATCTTCTCCCCACCAAAAATTCCTAATAATCTTCATATAGTCTTCATGAAAACCTGCAGGTAACATAAACACACTCCTAATATACAAGGGGATAGCTTGGGCACTGCCTTTATCAAGGATTCCTTAGCTCCCATAGACATGAATCTCTCAGCCCAGTTGGAGGCCTTTTTGGAGAGGCGTTCTTTAGAAGACTGGAATTTGTCTTCTTTGATTCTTCCTTTTGGAGTTGGCAGCCCAAAATATTTGTCTTCAAAAGTGGATCGTTCCACTCCAAGTGTCTGCATCACATCATGTTGATCTTGGTCATTGCGCTCGCTATTGAAAAGTATTGAGCACTTACTTGCGCTAATCAGTTGACCCGAGCTTTTTTCAAAAAGAGATATCAGATTCTTTACCGTGCTAGCCTGTTGTCGGTTAGCTTGGAAAAACATGATGGTGTCGTCAGCAAAGAGGAGGTGAGAGATGACCGGAATTTTGAACTCCCTGACTTTTTATAAGTTAGAGAAGCTTTTGGCCACGAGCAAAAACAACTAAGGAGATAAGGGGTCCCCCTTTAGAACGATAGAGAGGGATTAGTGGAATATGATGGTTGTATTATTGAGCCTCATGGGCGAGTATATATAGACGTACATGGATCAACTTGGAGTACAAGACAAGTTAGGCTAGAATCCTAACTATCCTAAACTAGCACAATAACCGTGTACGTACAATACTCTAACATCCCACAGTCATAGCGGTAGCGTCGTGAACAACTGGAACGTCGCGGACGGTCAGACTGGAGATAAACCGAAGTAGCATCCAGTAGGCTGACATCCCCCGCAGTCGTACCGGGAACATCATGGACGGTGTCGTGTCGCGATTGCTTGGACTGTAGAGGAAGCTGGTGGTGCTTAAGCGAGGTGGTAGCCCTTGTGCCGATGTCGAGGGAGCCGAGAGCATGAGGCGGTGCCATGGTCGAGGTAGCCGTGCGATGGGTCGTCGTGGTCGATGTCGTGGTCGGGGATGTCGGTGTCGAGATAGCCGCACGTGAAGCCGCATGCGCATAGTGCACGAGGAGGATGACGGAGACGCGTCGAGGCAGTCATCGAGGGTGTCGATGCCGAAGCCGATGCAGTCCGAGCCGTCGAGGACGAGGTGCGGCCATAGTTTTGCCATAACTAGGCGCACGTCGAGGACGAACGCACGCTCCAATTTTGCCAGAACCGAGTATGCAAAGAAGAACTCTTCGGTGACGCAGTCGAGGCAGTCGTAGAGGGGTCGATGCCGAAAAAGACGTTATCAAAGCCGATGAAGACGAGGTGCCGGTCCGAACTTGCCAGACTCGGGGATGAAGGCACTCCCTGTGTTGCTAGTACTAGGCGCGCGGGGGCAAGGACCATCATGAACTTGTCACCATGTGAGAAATACTAGCAGAGGAAGCCTCCAGAGCGGTTGCGACGCATAGAGCGGCTAAGGAGAGATGCTGGCGTTGTCCGCGGTTGTCAGAGTAGAGTAGCAGGTGGTGTAGTCGGGGATGAGACGATGACGCTGGCGGTAAAGTTGTAGTGGACGAAGATGTAGAAGGCGGCGAAAACAGCAGCAACCTGGGGTAGTCATGTTGGATGCCCGGAGTGGTGATGGGGTAGTCGGCGGGACCTGCGACGACAAGAGGGCGCCCTGCAGGTTACCTTGTGAAGCGCGGCGGCGGTGCTCAAAGTAGGCGAGGAAGAACCCGGGGACGTGATGAAGACCATGTGCAGACGGCGGTGATCCGCACCTGTAGGAGATGGCGCGGTGAAAGCCGAGGACGTCGATGCACCGGGACGACGAAGGAGACTACGTGCAGCGATGCTACGACCCGAGGGAGCGGCATAGCTGCAGGGCACAAGTCGGTGCAGCGGCTGGGAGACCACCAGCGACGTACATGCCAACGAAGGCGCGTTGGAAACCAGTAGCATGGACCAAAGGCGGCAGCGCTGCGGCCCGAGGGGGCGACGCAGTGGCAGCCCGTAGCTCGATCGGTGGTAGGCGCGTGCTACGGGGATGTGCTTGGCGTAGACAGACGCGTGATCGGTTGATCAGACCGACGGTGCGTCCTATGTGCCAGGGCGTGGATGACGCGTAGGTCGTAGTCGATGACGGCGTTGTCGGTGAAGTCCCGGACAATGACGACGAAGGAAGGCGTGGTAGCCTTCCAAGGAAGGCGTAGCAGCTGTCCGCGGTGCGCGGCAGTCTGCCGTGAGGCCGCAACAGCCTGCCGAGGCAGGCGCAACAGCGGAGGAGGCAGACGCACGGGCGCGGTGTAGATCCTTGATGCCGATGGTTGAAGTAGAGGCGCGGCGATAACGACGGTGGTGGTCGACTCAATCCGATCTAAGATCGGTAAACCAAAAAAGAAAACCGATCAAAAGATCGAAAAAAAGACTTACAGGACAGTCAGACGAACCCTGCGTAGGGTTGCGCGACCCCCGGTGGAGATCATGGAGATCGACCTCCCCGGGAGCAGCACGGTGCGGAAGCGTGTGCGGTGGCTAGGTCAAGGATTTTGATGCTCTGATACCATGTAGAACGATAGAGAGGGATTGGTGAAATATGATGGTTTTATTATTAAGCCTCATAGACGAGTATATATATAGACGTACATTGATCAACTTGGAGTACAAGACAAGTTAAGCTAGAATCCTAACTATTCTAAACTATCACAATAACATACGTACAATACTCTAACACCCCCGTCTCAACCCTCTCGAGGGACATATTTCTTTGGTAAGGGCCCCGCTGATCTGCACCTTGAATTTTTCTAATCTGACACAAGTCATCACTCTCTACACACACACACTCTCTCTCAAAGCCCATCTTACATAGCAGTCCTTCCAGGAAGCTCCAATCGACCCTCCTTTGACAGGTCTAACTTGTAAGAACAAAAGGTGTCCTTTGTTTTCTTGTTCTGCTGGATGGCATGGAAGCACTAAAAGGCAATACTCGCATTATCTGAGATCAGGCTTCTTGGGACAAAGGTGCTTTGAACCTCAGAGATAAGCTCATGCATAAGAGGTCTCACGCGGTTAACAAGACGTTTGGAGATTACTTTGTAAATGATGTTGCATAAAGATATAGGTTTGAAGTTCTTTAGCTCATTTGCATCACTTGATTTGGGGATAAGAACAATTTTGTCATGTTCACACCATCAGGCATGTTACCATCAGCAAAGAACTTTTTGATTGCCATACACACCTCGTGTTTCAACAAACCCTAGTTTCTTTGGAAGAATCTCAGCGGGAGGCCATCTGGATCTGGAGCCTTGGGAGGTCCAATTTGAAAAATGTCGTCTCCAATTTCCTCCTCAGAGTATGGATCCGATAGGTTCTTATTCATGTCTAGTGAGACCATTAGTTGGATACAGTTTAGCAGTGGCACCAGATCAATGTCCGGATCAGCTGTAAACAAGTCAGTGAAGAAACTGTTGGTCATGCTGCTTAAGTCTGTGGTCTCGAACGCAAATGATCCATTTGTTCTATTTAGCTTTGAGATTTTGCTCCTCTTTTCCCTCCACGAAGCATTCCTATGCAAGAATTTTGTGTTTTGATCACCTCTCCACAGCCACGATATCCTCGATCGCTGCATCCACATTATTTCTTCACGGTACAAGACCTCATCTAGAGGGGCCTTAGTGTGTTTAATTTTAGCTTGATTACCGGGCCAATTAGAAGCTTGCAGACGACCCAGCTTCTTGCTAAGATATCTTAGCTCCTTGTTGATCGACCCAAATGAAGAGATGCTCCAATTTTTCATACTTTCCATGGTGAAGTTCAGTTTATTTTGAATATCAGCAAGGTTGTCGGCTGGGTGAGAGAAGCGCCAAGCAACATCAATCTGTTCCGCGAACTCAGGAGTCAGGACTTCTCTCCCACGTCACCTCGTACCTGGGCTGCCTGCGTGGTTTTCTGCCGTTCTCGCCACCAAAGTTGATCAAGAGAGGGTAGTGATCTAAACGGGAAGAAACCAGATGTTCCACCATGGCTTGGGGGAACACGTTAGACCACTCAGGGAAGGCCATACCCCTGTCAAGTCTGACGCGGACATTCTTGCGCCCAGATTGATTATTATTATAGGTCCATGACAACCCTTTGAAACCAAGGTCACGAAGGTTACACTCTGCCATGGTGTTTCTGAAGTTCGCCATCTGCTGCTCACTTCTTTTTGACACAGGGAAATGCTCATGCTGAAACATAACCTCGTTGAAGTCATCTATCATAAGCCACGGATCAATAGAATTTGGTTTGATTCTTTTTAACAACTTCCAGAATTCTTTCCTATCTTGAACACGTGGCTCACCATACATAAAAGTATTGCAACATTTTATTCCAAACTCATCTTTTTTTCGAAATGGGAGCATAGCCCCGGCCTCTGCATCAAGTGATACACACAGCCTTTCATTTATTGCATAGTTTTAGTTATAGTAATTTATTACAATCACGGATCAGCCACTACGGGAGGATCCTAATACGCCGACGGCCTAATCCTACGCCGACGGCAAAATATCGGGGCCGTCGACGAAGGTTCCCGGGCTCGTCAGCCGGGCGAACATGTCGTCGGCGTAGCACCCCCATCGGCGTAAAGCCAAATTCCCTGACGGCCGTCGTCGGCGTATGCACAGTCTAGCCCAACGGCAGCCGTCAGGCCCAAATAAACCGTCGGCCCAGAAAGCTACTTAACGGCCCACCTGACGGGGCGGCCCGCGCCGTTAGTCGCATATCTACGCCGACGGTCTGGTCGTCGGCCTATCGAGGCTACAACTTCTACGCTAACGGTAGTGCCATCGGCGTAGGTGTTTTTTTATTTTTTGGGACTAGCATGTTTATTTTTTCCCCACTAAAATTTTAATGTTCATGTACTTTTTTCATAAATTGGTGATTATAAAATAACCATGTGAATCTTTGGCATCCTGCTACACCCACATAGAATAACGACGCGCACACATCTCGATAATATCTTATTTCAAGTTCTGGACTAATATATCTCAATAGTATCACTAATACATCTCGCTCAATCAAACTGGATGCCAATTTCCGGATCCTGAGCCGCGGGCGGCGAACACCCAAAGAGAAGGAACCATCACACGAGCATAGCTCGGGTGAGACCCCTGAAGAACCTGCCATGTATTGGAGAACCTGACCTCCAACATATACATATAGCGGCAGACGTGCTCGTCCTCCTCCCTGACACGCCTCCGTACCACCTCCTCGGGGGCCGGCTCCCTCTGAACCGCTCCTGAACCATGCGACCGCCACCAAAAAAGCTCCGGGTCGACGACAAGACCTGGATTCCTCACCAAGCTACGGTTCCTAGAAGGAAGCACCTCCTAGTGCCAGCCCGGCGGAGCCCAAACTCAGACATCCCCGTCTCCGACGGAGCCCAGCAGTCCCCGGCGTTGCCGCTGAGTTGAGGACAAACACGCGGGTTGGGCATCCTAAAGTATGCATTTGATCGAAAGAACAAATTTCTAAGTGTGGGTTCTCCAAAATATATCTAATTAACAAAAATGGGCTTGGAGATTACCTGCTGGCGGCGACGACGAGCGGCTTCGGGTGGAGGATACTTTAGACGAGCGGTGGCGGCGGCTGCTTTGGGCTGTTGGGGTTCGCAGCATAGAAAACAAAAAAATTCCTACGATGAGAACTATACGCCAAGATCTATCTACTAGATACAAGCAACGGGTGGATATACATCCATAGAGAACTTACCCTCGAAGACAACAAAGCTTTGTTAACGAGTTGGAACTCGTGGATGATATAGTCGTACGCTTGCCGATCTCAAGATCATGATGAAGTCCAGCAGGTCCGGCTCCAGCACGTCCATCAGATCCAGCTCCAGCAAGTCTAGCACCGCTAAGCAGCGGTGCATCCGTGATCGCACACATATCCAGTACCCTGACAACCTCCATCCCTCGCTCCAGCAAAGCAGCGGAAGCAGCAACTCCTTTCCAGATAAAGCAACCAGGAACATGTATCTCGCTAATCCGAGACCATGGGGAATAACTAGAGGGGGAGAGAGATCCTTCACGAGGAGGTGTGTGTTATGAGGAGGAGAGGGGGGACACCAAGGCCATGGCGTGGCAGCCATGGTGGTGCCCCCACCTCTTCCATCATTCATGTGGTGGATGCTCCACTCACATAAATATGCCTCCACTCACATGCATTAAATTTCCACCAAATTTCATGCAAGCTCTCTTTAAATAAAACTATTTTATTTATTTTATTTAGAATTTTGTCGATTACATTAATTAACAAACATTCACATAAAACCCCCTGCAACATTTCAATATCACATGCAGAACCAGTTTCTGCAATTTCACCCGAAACAACTCCGGTTTCCATCGAAATGATTCCAGCGCTTTCTTAATCTTTATCTGAAACATATTTGCTCCTAAATGGTGTCGGTATCCCTTAAGTGTGTCACCCTACGGTTCACGAATAATGCAGACATGATTGAGACCCCTCTCCGATCAATAATCAGCAGCGGGACCTGGAGATCCGTACTTACTCCCACATATTCAACGATGACTCTTGTGATCGTGTGAACCTTTAACGTCGTAACTAAATCCCTTTTTCTCGTGATATATTACATGTCCAAGATTCGATCATCGGCATCCAAATACCTAGTTTGATCTCGTTACCGACATGCACTCTTTTCTCGTTTCCGTGATATAACATTCTAGTGATCACATCACTTGTTTCCAAGCTATTTCAATGTGATATCACCGAGAGGGTCCAGAGTATATCTATCCGTCATCGGGGTGGACAAATCCCACTCTTGATCCATGAGCCTTAACATAACACCTTCGTAGCACTGAACCCACCTTTATAGTCACCCTGTTATGGTGTGACGTTTGATGTTATCAAGATACTCTTCTGGTGTCAGTGATTAACATGATCTCATGGTCTAAGGACTAAGATTACTTCGTATGATGTTATAGCAATATAAACATAATGACTTTGATCGTAATGCTATACTACGGATGAAATGTTCATCACATCATTCCACCAATGTTGTGACCTCGTTATTAACAACATCCAATGTCCATGATCAGGAAACCTTGATCATCTTGTTAATCAACGAGCTAGTTTGTATGAGAGGCATTACTAGGCACTTTGTATTTTGTTTATTAAACACACATGTATTAAAGTTTCATATTAATACAATTATAGCATGCAAAATAAACATTTATCATAAACATGGAATAAGATAATAACCACTTTATTATTGCCTCTCGGGCATATTCCCTTCATGGGCAGGAGGAGGATGTAGCGGAGTGGAATGAGAGAGGAGGGGGTATTTAACCTAAACAAACCTAACCCACCAGATATACATGGGCCGAGCCTAGGTTTTCTTGGGCCGAGCCTTAGTTTTCTTGGGTCGAGCCATGGTTTTCTTGGGCCGAGTTGGAGCGTCAAAACAACCGGGGCCTTGCGTAGGTGCCATGCGTAGGCCCCAGGTGTGACCCCCCTTCCCGGACATACGTTAACACTTGGTAAAATCCTAGATCTGTACATGGAAACTCCCGCCGCGGGATAACCGGGGCCTAGAATGTGGCAAAGTGGCCCAACCTTTGCTCTCCATGTAAATATGTTCTAAACAAACCAAAACAAGTAGAAAGGTCCACCGGAGCGTCGGAATCACATGAAAACTTGCATGTGCCCCTAGCACATGTGTGTGAGAGTGGTGCAAGGTTGGTAGGTGCCATGCGTAGGCCCCAGGTGTGACCCCCCTTCCTGGACATGCATTAACGCTTGGTAAAATCCCGGATCTGTACGTGGAAACTCCCGCTGCGGAACAACCCGGGCCTAGAATGTGGAAAAGTGGGCCAAACCTTTGCTCTCCATGTACATATGTCCTAAACAAACCAAAACAAGTAGAAAGGTCCACTAGGCTACCCTCGTACGGAGATTGCTATAGGGGTAGATGATCCGGGGCCCCCGATCTAAGGTTTCGTCGGAGGAAGACCACTGGAGCATCGGAATCACATGAAAACTTGCATGTGCCCCTAGAACATGTGTGTGAGAGCGGTACAAGGTTGGTAGGTGCCATGCGTAGGCCCCAGGTGTGACCCCCTTCCCGGACATGCATTAACACTTGGTAAAATCCTCGATCTGTACGTGGAAACTCCCGCCACGGGACAACCGGGGCCTAGAATGTGGGAAAGTAGGACCAACCTTTGCTCTCCGTATACATATGTCCTAAAAAAACCAAAACAAGTAGAAAAGTCCACGGGGCTACCCTCGTACGGAGATTGCTATAGGGGTAGACGATCCGGGGCCCCCGGTCTAGGGTTTCGCCGGAGGAAGATCATCGGAGCGTCGGAATCACATGAAAACTTGCATGTGCCCATAGCAAGTGGTACAATGTTGGTAGGTGCCATGAGTAGGCCCCATGTGTGACCCCCTTCTCGGACATGCGTTAACGCTTGGTAAAATCCTGGATTTGTACGTGGAAACACCCGCCGCGGAACAACCGGGGCCTAGAATGTGGCAAAGTGGGCCCAACCTTTGCTCTCCATGTCAATATGTTCTAAACAAACCAAAACAAGTAGAAGGTCCACCGGAGCGTCGGAATCACATGAAACCTTGCATGTGCCCCTAGCACATGTGTGTGAGAGTTGTGCAAGGTTGGTAGGTGCCATGTGTAGGCCCCATGTGTGACCCCCCTTCCTGGACATGCATTAACGCTTGGTAAAATCCCGGATCTGTACGTGGAAACTCCCGCTGCGGAACAACCCGGGCCTAGAATGTGGCAAAGTGGGCCAAACCTTTGCTCTCCATGTACATATGTCCTAAACAAACCAAAACAAGTAAATAGGTCCACCAGGCTACCCTCGTACGGAGATTGCTATAGGGGTAGATGATCCGGGGCCCCCGGTCTAGGGTTTCGTCGGAGGAAGACCACTGGAGCATCGGAATCACATGAAAACTTGCATGTGCCCCTAGAACATGTGTGTGAGAGCGGTACAAGGTTGGTAGGTGCCATGCGTAGGCCCCAGGTGTGACCCCCTTCCCGGACATGCATTAACACTTGGTAAAATCCTGGATCTGTATGTGGAAACTCCCGCCGCGGGACAACCGGGGCCTAGAATGTGGGAAAGTAGGCCCAACCTTTGCTCTCCATATACATATGTCCTAAAAAACCAAAACAAGTAGAAAAGTCCACAGGGCAACCCTCGTACGGAGATTGCTATAGGGATAGACGATCCGGGCCCCCAGTCTAGGGTTTCGCTGGAGGAAGATCACCGGAGCGTCGGAATCACATGAAAACTTGCATGTGCCCGTAGCAAGTGGTACAATGTTGGTACGTGCCATGCGTAGGCCCCAGGTGTGACCCCCTTCTCGGACATGCGTTAACGCTTGGTAAAATCCTGGATCTGTACGTGGAAACTCCCGCCGCGGAACAACCGGGGCCTAGAATGTGGCAAAGTGGGCCCAACCTTTGCTCTCCATGTTAATATGTTCTAAACAAACCAAAACAAGTAGAAAGGTCCACCGGAGCGTCGGAATCACATGAAAACTTGCATGTGCCCCTAGCAATTGTGTGTGAGGGTGGTGCAAGGTTGGTAGCTGCCATGCGTAGGCCCCAGGTGTGACCCCGCTTCCTGGACATGCATTAACGCTTGGTAAAATCCCGAATCTGTACGTGGAAACTCCCGCTGCGGAACAACCCGGGCCTAGAATGTGGCAAAGTGGGCCAAACCTTTGCTCTCCATGTACATATGTCCTAAACAAACCAAAACAAGTAGAAAGGTCCACCAGGCTACCCTCGTACGGAGATTGCTATAGGGGTAGATGATCCGGGGCCCCCGGTCTAGGGTTTCATCGGAGGAAGACCACTGGAGCATCGGAATCACATGAAAACTTGCATGTGCCCCTAGAACATGTGTGTGAGAGCGGTACAAGGTTGGTAGGTGCCATGCGTAGGCCCCAGGTGTGACCCCCTTCCCGGACATGCATTAACACTTGGTAAAATCCTGGATTTGTACGTGGAGACTCCCGCCGCGGGACAACCGGGGCCTAGAATGTGGGAAAGTAGGCCCAACCTTTTCTCTCCATATACATATGTCCTAAAAAAACCAAAACAAGTAGAAAAGTCCACGGGGCTACCCTCGTACGGAGATTGCTATAGGGGTAGACGATCCGGGGCCGCCGGTCTAGGGTTTCGCCAGAGGAAGATCACCGGAGCGTCGGAATCACATAAAAACTTGCATGTGCCCATAGCAAGTGGTACAATGTTGGTAGGTGCCATGCATAGGCCCCAGGTGTGACCCCCTTCTCGGACATGCGTTAACGCTTGGTAAAATCCTGGATCTGTACGTGGAAACTCCCGCCGCGGAACAACCGGGGACTAGAATGTGGCAAAGTGGGACCAACCTTTGATCTCCATGTACATATGTCCTAATCAAACCAAAATAAGTAGGAAGGTCCACCGGGCTACCCTCGTAGGGAGATTGCTATAGGGGTAGACGATCTGGGGCCCCGGTCTAGGGTTTCGCCGGAGGAAGACCACCGAAGCGTCGGAATCACATGAAAACTTGCATGTGACCCTAGAACATGTGTGTGAGAGTGGTGAAATGTTGGTAGGTGCCATGCGTAGGCCCTAGGTGTGACCCCCCTTCCTGGACATGCGTTAGCGCTTGGTAAAATCCTGGATCTATACGTGGAAACTCCCGCCGCAGGATAACCGGGGCCTAGAATGTGGCAAAGTGGGCCCAACCTTTGCTCTCCATGTACATATGTCCTAAACAAACCAAAACAAGTAGAAAGGTCCATCGGTCTACCCTCGTATGGAGATTGCTATAGGAGTAGACGATCTGGGGCCCCCGGTCTAGGGTTTCGCCAGAGGAAGACCACCAGAGCGTCGGAATCACATGAAAACTTGCATGTGCCCTAGCACATGTGTGTGAGTGGTGCAAGGTTGCTATGTGCCATCTGTAGGCCCCAAGTGTGACCCCCCTTCCTGGACATGCGTTAACGCTTGGTAAAATCCTAGATCTGTACGTGGAAACTCCTGCCGCAGGACAACCGGGGCCTAGAATGTGGCAAAGTGGGTCCAACCTTTGCTCTCCATGTACATATGTCCTAAACAAACCAAAACAAGTAGAAAGGTCCACTGGGCTACCCTCGTAAGGAGATTGCTATAGGGGTTGACGATCCAGGGCCCGCGGTCTAGGGTTTCGCCAGAGGAACACCACCGGAGCATCGAAATCACATGAAAATTGCATGTGCCCCTAGCACATGTGTGTGAGAGTGGTGCAAGGTTGGTAGGTGCCATGCGTAGGCCCCAGGTGTGACCCCCCTTCCCGGACATGCATTAACGCTGGGTAAAATCCTGGATCTGTACGTGAAACTCCCGCCGCCCCTCCCCTCCCCTGCCCGAGCCCAGCCCTCCCCTCCCTGCGCGAGCCGCCGCCCCTCCCCTCCCTGCCCGAGTCCGCCCCTACCCTCCGCTGCCCAAGCCGCCTCTCTCCGGCCCTCCCCTCCCCGAGCCGCCACACCCTGGCCCTTCCTCCCCGCAACTGCCACACCCACCCGTCCACGAGGCCGCACGCTGCTCAGGCCGAGCCGGCTCTGCCACGCCCACCCGCCCACGAGCGTCTCCCCTTCGGTAAGTGGAACCTTGCATTATCACGAACCGGGACTTGTGAACTTGCTAATAGTGGAATCTTGCATTATCGTGCAGGAATACGCATCGAGTTTGAGAGGGGGGACATCGACGGAGGGTAGTTTGCAGGAGCGTCGGTGATCTTCTTCACCATCGGTCATGCTTCTAGGGTAAGAAATCTGTTCGCCTTTCTTGCAAGTACCTATAGTTTTATTTAAATGTCTAGATCACCAAGTATGTCGCGGTACCTTGGCGTCTTTTCCCGTCCGTAAGTGTTACGCGGATTAATATGCACATAGGGTTAGATTTGCATATTATGAACCGTAACGCTTGCGGCATTAACGGGACAGTCGGCGGATTCATTCTTGGGTATGTTTTCCATGTTCTGCTCTAGTCCGAGTCAGGATTTCGGCAGCGCCTCCCCGTTGTTCTCCAGATGCACATCCACTGGGCTTTTTGCCGAGACGTGTATCGGGAGAGCAGCGGGGAGGTGCTGCCGAAATTCTGTCTAGGAGCGGGGTAGAGCATGGAGAACATACCCAATCTATGGATTCGGCGGCTGTTAGGAACCTCTATGCCTATTAGAGATGTATAGGGGTAGACGATTCGGGGCCCCCGGTCAAGGGTTTCGCTAGAGGAAGATCACCAGAGCGTCGGAATCACATGAAAACTTGCATGTGCCCTAGAACATGTGTGTGATAGTGGTGCAATGTTGGTAGGTGCCATGCGTAGGCCCCAGGTGTGACCCCCTTCCCGGACATGCGTTAACGCTTGGTAAAATCCAGGATCTGTACGTGGAAACTGCCGTCGCGGGACAACCAGGGCCTAGAATGTGGCAAAGTGGGACCACCCTTTGCTCTCCATGTATATATGTCCTAAACAAACCAAAACAAGTAGGAAGGTCCACCGGGCTACCCTCGTACGGAGATTGTTATCGGGGTAGACGATCTGGGGCCCCCGGTCTAGGGTTTCACCGGAGGAAGACCACCGAAGCATCAGAATCATATGAAAACTTACATGTGCCCCTAGCACATGTGTGTGAGAGTGGTGCGAGGTTGGTAGGTGCCATGCGTAGGCCCTAGGTGTGAGCCCCCTTCCCGGACATGCGTTAACGCTTGGTAAAATCCTAGATCTGTACGTGGAAACTCCCACCGCGGGATAACTGGGGCCTAGAATGTGGCAAAGTGGGCCGAACCTTTGCTCTCCATGTACATATGTCCTAAACAAACCAAAACAAGTAGAAAGGTCCACCGGGATACCCTCGTATGGAGATTGCTATAGGGGTAGACGATCCGGGGCCCCCGGTCTAGGGTTTCGCCGGAGGAAGACCACCGAAGCGTCAGAATCACATGAAAACTTGCATGTGCCCCTAGCACATGTGTGTGAGAGTGGTGCAAGGTTAGTATGTGCCATGCGTAGGCCCTAGATGTGACCCCCTTCCTGGACATGCGTTAACGCTTAGTAAAATTCTGGATCTATACGTGGAAACTCCCGCCGCAGGACAACCGGGGCCTAGAATGTGGCAAAGTGGGCCCAACCTTTGATATCCATGTACATATGTCCTAAACAAACCAAAACAAGTAGAAAGGTCCACCGGGATGCCCTCGACTGAGATTGCTATAGGGGTTGACGATCCGGGGCCCGCGGTGTAGGGTTTCGCCAGAGGAAGACGACCGGAGCGTCGAAATCACATGAAAACTTGCATGTGCCCCTAGCACATGTGTGTGAGAGTGGTGCAAGGTTGGTAGGTGCCATGCGTAGGCCCCAGGTGTGACCCCCTTCCCGGACATGCGTTAACGCTTGGTAAAATCCTGGATCTATACATGGAAACTCCCGCCGCCCTCCCCTCCCTTTCCCCGAGCCCACCCCTCCCCTCCCTGCCCGAGCCGCCGCCCCTCCCCTCCGTGCCCGAGCCCGCCCCTACCCTCCCCTGCCTCCCCTTCCCAAGCCGCCCCTCCCGGCCCTTCCCTCCCCGAGCCGCCACACCCCTGCCCTCCCTCCCCGCAACTGCCAAACCCACCCGCCCGCGAGGCCGCACGCTCCTCAGGCCGAGCCGGCGCCGCCACGCCCACCCGCCCACGAGCGTCTCCCATTCTGTTAGTGGAACCTTGCATTATCGCGAACCGGGACTTGTGAATTTGCTAATAGTGGAATCTTGCATTATCGTGCATGGATACGTGTCGAGTTTGAGAGTGGGGACATCGACGGAGGGTGGTTTGCAAGAGCGTCGGTGATCTTCTTCACCATCGTTCACGCTTCTAGGGTAAGAAATCTATTCGCCTTTCTTGCAAGTACCTATAGTTTTATTTAAGTGTCTAGATCACCGAGTATGTCGTGGTACCTAGGCGTCTTTTCCCGTCCGTAAGTGTTACGCTGATAAATATGCACAGAGGGTTAGATTTGCATATTATGAACCGTAACGCTTGCGGCATTAACGGGACCGTCAGCAGATTCGTAGTTGGGTATATTTTCCATGTTCTGCTCTAGTCCGAGTCAGGATTTCGGCAGTGCCTCCCCGTTGTTCTCTAGATGCACATCCTCTCGGCTTTTTGCCGAGACGTGTATCGAGAGAGCAGCGGGGGGGTGCGGCCAAAATTCTGTCTTAGAGCGGGGTAGAGCATGGAGAACGTACCCAATCTACGGATTCGGCGGCTGCTAGGAACCTCAATACCTATTAGAGATGTATAGGGGTAGACGATCCGGGGCCCCCGGTCTAGGGTTTCGCCGGAGGAAGATCACCGGAGCGTCAGAATCACATGAAAACTTGCATGTGCCCCTAGCACATGTGTGTGATAGTGGTGCAATGTTGGTAGGTGCCATGCGTAGGCCCCTGATGTCTACGCACTTCTATTCTTGTAGACTGTTGGTGGGCCTCCAAGTGCAGAGGTTTGTAGAACAGCAGCAAGTTTTCCCTTAAGTGGATCACCCAAGGTTTATCGAACTCAGGGAGGAAGTGGTCAAAGGTATCCCCTCTCAAGTAACCCTATAATCAAGATACAAGAAGTCTCTTGTGTCCCCAACACACCCAATACACTTTTCAGGTGTATAGGTGCACTAGTTCGGCGAAGAGATAGTGAAATACAAGTGGTAACTATGATAGAAAATAACTTGGTGGCGTGGAAAGGACTAAAGACAAACTGAAATAAAGATGGAAGCAAGCAAACATGTAACAGAACTAGTATCAAACGAAGTATCAATGCTTAGAAACAAGGCCTAGGGATCATACTTTCCCTAGTGAACACTCTCATATAAATATATTCGCTTCATGATACTACTCTTAACTACTCTCCGGTTGAACACTCTAATCGTTGGTAGGGCTATAACAGCACACCTCAAAGTAAGCCTTTCCCATCTAGAAAACCCCACACTGTCACCTTGAGTACTAGATGAGTCCAACAAACACCACAATTTCATAAAGACATCCAACTTCAAATATAACTCATAACAAGTATTTGTAATCTCTAGCCTAAGTGCCACCATGGTGAGCATGCTGTCACTTTCACACACATGGGAAGAGCAGAGATTCAATAAAGCACTTGAGTAGCAAGGTAGATATATAGATTACAAGCTCATGATCTCAATAAGATCATGCATAGAGAGAGATGAACACATAGCTACCGGTAGAACCATTAGCCTCGAGAGATAACTACTCCCTCCTCATCATGGGAATCAGCAATGGTCATGGAGATGGTGGTGGAGATCGATGGAGATGGCTCCGGCAGCGGCGTGGAGGACTCCTTCCCCGCCGCCGGTATCGCAGGGGAGCACTGCCTTTTAGCACCCTTACTTCATGGCTTCTTGGGAGACCTTCCCCATGGAGATGGGATCCATGGGGGAGGCAAAAACGTGGCTTTGGTGGCTGCAAATTCGTGGGTGGAGGAGTCTCCCACGAATTAGGTTTCCTCCTTTTATATAGCTTCTCGGATTCCCGTCACCCCATCTTGGGCTGCAGTAAATCGGGTCTATTGGGCCCGTCCGGACTCGGAATCACCTAAATTGTATGTCCAGAACGTTTGTCGTGAAATTTCTAACAACTTTGTAGTTGAAGAGTTTTCCGTTTGACGCAGTCTTAGACCTGAAACTTGACCATCTTCAAAAAGAGTTCTGAGACAGATTTCTGCAAAAAATCCCAATTTTGATTCCAACAAGGTTTCCACTTGTATTCTTGGTAATTCCTACAGATCAAAGTGTAAAACAAGAACATTGTGCACCTTTTCAACTATTATTATGTTAGTCCAAAAAATCATATAAAAAATACTCCAAAGTTGGAACAAAATATAAGAAAGTAGATAAAACCAATCATGTAATATCAAAAATTATAGATACATTTGCAATGTATCAGCCCCAGGTGTGACCCCCCCTTCTCGGACATGCAACGCCTGGTAAATTCCTGGATCTGTACGTGGATACTCCCGTCGCGGGACAACCGGGGCCTAGAATGTGGCAAAGTGGGACAACCCGCCCCTCCCCTGCCCTGCTCGAGCCCACCCCTCCCCTCCCTGCCCGAGCCGCCGCCCCTCTCCTCCCTGCCTGAGCCTGTCCCTCCCCTCCCCTGCCCTGCCCTGCCCAAGCCGCCCCTCCCGGCCCTCCCCGCCCCGAGCCGCCACACCCCGGCCCTTCCTCCCCGCAACTGCCACACCCACCCGCCCACGAGGCCGCACGCTCCTCAGGCCGAGCCGGCGCTGCCATGCCCACCCACCCGCGAGCGTCTCCCCTTAGGTAAGTGCAACCTTGCATTATCGCGAACTGGGACTTGTGAACTTACTAATAGTGGAATCTTGCATTATCGTGCAGGGATACGTGTCGAGTTTGAGAGTGGGGATGTTGACGGAGGGCGGTTTGCAGGAGCGTCGGTGATCTTCTTCACCATCGGTCACGCTTCTAGGGTAAGAAATCCGTTCACCTTTCTTTCAAGTACCTATAGTATTATTTAAGTGTCTAGATCACCGAGTATGTCATGATACCTAGGCGTCTTTTCCCGTTCGTAAGTGTTACGCGGATAAATATGCACATATGGTTAGATTTGCATATTATGAACTGTAACGCTTGCGGCATTAACGGGACAGTCGGCGGATTCATAGTTGGGTATGTTTTCCATGTTCTGCTCTAGTCCGAGTCAGGATTTCGGCAGCGCCTCCCATTGTTCTCCACATGCACATCCTCTCGGCTTTTTGCCGAGACGTGTATCGGGAGAGCTGCAGGGAGGTGCTGCCGGAATTCTATCTCAGAGCGGGGTAGAGCATGGAGAACGTACCCAATCTACGGATTTGGCGGCTGCTAAGAACCTCTATGCCTATTAGAGATGTATAGGGGTAGACCATCCGGGGCCCCGGTATAGGGTTTCGCCGGAGGAAGATCACCAGAGCGTCGGAATCACATGAAAACTTGCATGTGCCCCTAGCACATGTGTGTGATAGTGGTGCAATGTTGGTAGGTGCCATGCATAGGCCCTAGGTGTGACCCCCCTTCCCGGACATGCGTTAACGCTTGGTAAAATCCTGGATCTGTACGTGGAAACTCCCGTCGCGGGACAACCGGGGCCTAGAATGTGGAAAAGTGGGACCAACCTTTGCTCTCCATGTACATATGTCCTAAAACAACCAAAACAAGTAGGAAGGTCCACCGGGCTACCCTCGTACGGAGATTGCTATAGGGGTAGACGATCTGGGGCCCCTGGTCTAGGGTTTCACTGAAGGAAGACCATCGAAGCATCAGAATCACATGAAAACTTGCATGCCCCTACCACATGTGTGTGAGAGTGTTTCAAGGTTGGTAGGTGCCATGCGTAGGCCCTAGGTGTGACCCCCTTCCCGTACATGCGTTAACGCTTGGTAAAATCCTAGGTCTGTACGTGGAAACTCCCACCGCGGGATAACCGGGGCCTAGAATGTGGCAAAGTGGGCCCAACCTTTGCTCTCCATGTACATATGTCCTAAACAAACCAAAACAAGTAGAAAGGTCCACCGGGCTACCCTCGTATGGAGATTGCTATAGGGGTAGACGATCTGGGGCCCCTGGTCTAGGGTTTCGCCGGAGGAAGACCACCAGAGCGTCGGAATCACATGAAAACTTGCATGTGCCCCTAGAACATGTGTGTGAGAGTGGTGCAAGGTTGGTATGTGCCTTGTGTAGGCCCCAGGTGTGACCCCCTTCCTGGACATGCGTTAACGCTTGGTAAAATCCTAGATCTGTACGTGGAAACTCCCGCCGCAGGACAACCGGGGCCTAGAATGTGGCAAAGTGGGACCGACCTTTTCTCTCCATGTACATATGTCCTAAACAAACCTAAACAAGTAGAAAGGTCCACCGGGCCACGCTCGTACGAAGATTACTGTAGGGGTAGACAATCCGGGGCCCGCGGTCTAGGGTTTCGCCAGAGGAAGACCATCGGAGCGTCGAAATCACATGAAAACTTGCATGTGCCCCTAGCACATGTGTGTGAGAGTGGTGCAAGGTTGGTAGGTGCCATGCGTAGGCCCTAGGATTGACCCTCCTTCCCGGACCTGCGTTAACGCTTGGTAAAATCCTAGATCTGTACGTGGAAACTCCCGTCGCCCTCCCCGCCCCTCCCCTGTTGGGGATATACTTTCCGTGTATCCTCACAGTTCCTCAATGACCAGGGTGGCCCACTTTGGGTTAGAGATTTGCTTCACGGGCGGCCCAGTCAGGGAGAGAAGACGGAGTCCAATCCGGCTACGGGAAGGCCCAGAAGACTTACCGACTTAGGCCCATAATGTTACTTGTAGTTCAAGATGTACTCTGTAACCAACTCTTAGTCGTAGCTAGATTGATCTCTCTTGTAAACCCTAGGCCGGATATCTATATAAGCCGTCCTAGGGAGAGCCTTTAGGGCACTACCCAATACTTCAGACCCTCAACTCGCACAGGCGATACCCTTGTAACCCATATTCCGGCTCTGCCGTATTACTGGATTATTAGGAGGAGTAGGATTTGTCCAAAGCCGGCGGATTCGAACCTGGGTCAACTTGTGTGCTCACCGTCCCGGAATACCGTACGTCTCACACCCCTCTCTTCTGCACGCCTCGAGGACCCCCTCATGGCGTACTTGTCCTCAATCCGACGACAGTTGGCGCCCACCGTGGGGCAAGTGAGCTTCGGATCTGTGTTCTGAGCGGAATCTGCAAGAATCGGAATTAGCGATACCATCGCCGTCGGTCGCATCCTCTACGCCAGCGACGTCCCTCTCATCGTTCTCGACGAGACTTGGATTCCGGCTAGGGAGGCCGTGACTGCCTATACAATCATGACTTTTGGCGAGATCGATGTGTACATCGGTTTCGCTAAACCTGCCCAACCCACCCCAGCGGTGATGATAGAGGCAGAAGAATCTTCTGGGTCCCCTTTGTCCGCAAAGGCGGCAGAGTTTCGGATATCAGAAAACCCAAAACCCACCCAGCCCGCACCAGTTGCGGAGATAGTGGAGAAATCTGAGCCTAAAGAAGACCTCGCGGTCCAAGTCGAATCTGGAGTGGATCTCCCTAGAGAAGCCGGATCCCAGATTGACCCACCCATGGAAGTCGAAATCCAGGAGGAGCATATCAACGACACTGATTCCGGCTCTGACGATGCCGGGATAGACATGCCTTTCCTCAGGTACACATTAAGACGTATGATACTGCAAGGCGAAAGCGCAGATGCAATCCTCGAGACCATTAAAAGTTTCGATATGGCTGATCGCGAAAGCCGCAGGTACCTCAGGAAACACGCATCGCACTTCGTCGGATACGTGGGATCTGGATCCGGTTCTGCCTATGCTGGAGAAAACACCGACTCGGTGCTGGAGGCAATTGGAACAAACACTGACGTTCCCGCATCCTCGGATGAATCTGTGACGTCGGCAGATTTCCAAAAGTTCTCCGCGGAATATGAAGAGGAATACAAGTCCAAAGCTGCAGAAGAGGGAGAAGCCATGGATGAAGGATCCGGGGATCACTCTCCCAAAGCGCAGGATGATATGGACGTCGGAGATAATACCGAAGTCCAGATGTCCGAAAGTACCGATTGAAGGAAATATGCCCTGAGAGGTAATAATAAAGTTGTTATTATATATTCCTTATATATGATAGATGTTTATTTTACATGCTAGAATTGTATTGATCGGAAACATCAATACATGTGTGTTTAATAAACAAAAAGGGTTCCTAGTTATGCCTCTCTTATAGACTAGCTTATTGATTAACAAGATGATCAAGGTTTCCTGATCATGGACATTGGATGTTGTTAATAACAAGGTCACGCCATTGGTGGAATGATGTGATGAACATTCATCCGAAGTATAGCATTACGATCAAGTCATTATGTTTATATTGCTATAACACCATACGAAGTAATCTTTATCCTTAGACCATGAGATCATGTTAATTGCTAACACCGGAAGAGTATCTTGATAACATCAAACGTCACACCGTAACAGGGTGACTATAAAGATGGGTTCAGTACTACGAAGGTGTTATGTTGAGGCTCATGGATCAAGAGTGGAATTTGTCAATCCAGATGACAGATAGATATACTCTGGGTCCTCTCGATGATATCACATTAAGATAGCTTGCAAGCAAGTGATGTGATCACTAGAATGTTATATCACGGGAACGAGAAAAGAGTGCATGTCGGTAACGAGATCAAACTAGGTATGGAGATACTGATGATCGAATCTCGGACATGTAATATATCGAGAGACAAAGGGATTGAGTTACAAGCGTTAAAGGTTCTCACGATCACAGAAGTCATCGTTGAATGTGTAGGAGTCAGTACGGATCTCCAGGTCCCGCTGCTGATTATTGATCGGAGAAGGGTCTCGATCATGTCTGCATTATTCACGAACCGTAGGGTGGCACACTTAAGAGTTACCGGACACCATTTTGGAGCACATATGTTTCAGACAAAAGAATTGCAAAGCGCAGGAATTGTTTCAATAGAAACCGGAAATTGTTTCGGGTGAAATTGCAGAAAGTGGTTCTGCATGTGATATTGAAATATTGCAAGGGGCTATATGTGAATGTTTTTTAATTAAAGTAATTAACAAAATTCTGAATAAATTTAATAAAAAGAGTTTTATTAAATGAGAGAGCATTAAATTTGGAGAAATTTAATGCATTTAAAGTGGAGACTTTAAAAGGGAATGTGAAGAGGCATTTTAATGTGGAGGGGTTACCACCACATGAATGGGGGAGGTGAGGGGTCACCCCCCCATGTGCCGGCCATGGAGAGAGGGGGCACCCCCTCCTCCTATAAAAGGCCACCCATTCCCTCATTCATCCACACACCTCCTTGTGAAGGATCTCTCTCCCCCTCTAGAATTATTCCCCCATGGTCTCGGATTAGCGAGATACATGTTCCCGGTGGCATTTCGTCTGGAAGGAGTTTCTGCTTCTGTTGGATCGCTAGAGCGAGGTGGTGGAGGTTGTCCGGTGGCTTGAATGTGTGTGCGAGTGCGGATGGGTTGCTGAGTTGCGGCGCTCAGACTTCCTCACGATCTTGAGATCGGCAAGTGTACGACTACATCAACCACGAGTTCCTACTCGTTAACAAAACTCGTTGTCTTCGAGGGTAAGTTCTCGTTGGATGTATGTCCACCCATTGCTTTGTACCTAGTAGATAGATCTTGGCGTGTAGTTCACACCGTAGGAAATTTTTTGTTTTCTATGCTGCGGACCCAACAGTGGTATCAGAGCCTGATCTATGCGTAGGTGCTTTGCACGGGTAGTACACATATGTTTATATGTGGGCGATGATGATCATGTTATTGCATCTTCTATGTATTTTGGATATTGGTGGCATAGTGGGATGAAGCGGCCCGGACCAACCTTACATGTCATCGTACATGAGACCGGTTCCACGACTGACATGCAACTTGTTTTGCATAAGTGGCTGGCGGGTGTATGTCTCTCCTACTATAGTCAATATCTGATTTACAACGAGTTACTAATAACTTAGTTATCCTCGTTGTGGTTCATGTTCATAGGTGAGAACGGTTCTATCTCCGAAATCCCTAAGCCACGTAAAACTTGCAATTGATAAATTAGAGGCGTCTAGTTTAGATCGTTGTTGGGCTAGTGTATTGATATGCTATTGTTGTAAGTAGATGTATGATAGATACTCTTACAACACACTCAACGTGTAAGTTCCATAGACATTGGCCTTACACACAAAGGAATGATAGAGATCATACCACGATGCAAGTGATAGAGATCAAATGCATGGACCATATCATCTCACTTTACACATTATATGTTAGCATCTTATACTGCTAGTTTGGCGCTTTTGGTAGCATTATAAGATGATCCCTCATTTAGATATCAAGATAAAAATGTGTTCTTCCTTAAGTATGCACCGTTCTGTGGATCGTGTTTCGACACATCACGTGATGATCGGGTGTACTCGAATCTACGCTTTCATAGGAACGGGTGTAAGACAGTTTTACACACGCGAATACTAAGGTTCTTACTTGGCGAGCCTAGCATGTACAGACATGGCCTCGGAGCACGGACCGAAAGGTTAAGCAAGAGTCATATAGCTGATATGATGCCCATATAGATGCTCGCCTTTGAAGCTACATCAACTCACGTGATGATCGGACTTGGTGTAGTGGATTTGGTTCATGTAATCACCAAAAAGACACGAGGGATGCCGTTTTTGAGTGGGAGTTCATTAGTAATTTGGATTAGTTGAACTCAATCTATCATAAACTTAGTCTAAATAAACTTTACAAATTCTGTTGTAGATGGCACCACCTGCTTTTAATTTCAATGTGTTCATGGAGAAAGAGAAACTTGCCGCGAATGGTAGCAACTTCACCAACTGGGCTATGAATTTGAGGATTCTCCTCACTGCTGCACAAAAGCAATATGTGCTAGATGCTCCGCTAGGCCCCCACCAGCTCCTGATGCCCCTGACGAGGAAAAGAATGTCTATGTGACTCGTCAGGAGGACCACAACTTAGTTCATTGCGGCATACTGTATGGGATAGAGCCAGAACTTTGAAAGCGTTTCGAAAATGGCAATGCCTTTGATACCATGGGAGAATTGAAAATGATTTTCGATTCCCATGCTACCGTAGAGAGTTATAATGCTACAGAAAAGTTCTTTAGCTGCATGATGGAGGAAAACAGCTCCGTTAGTGAGCACGTACTCAAAATGTCTGGGTACGCCGATAAGCTTGTGTCCTTGGGAATAACGATTCCCATTGACTTAGGCATACATCGTGTTCTCCAATCTCTGCCACCTAGCTACAAGAGCTTCGTGATGAACTATAATATGCAGGGCATGAAGAAGTCTCTTCCCGAGCTTCTGTCAATGCTTAAGACCGCAGAAGTGGAGATTAGGAAAGAACATCAAGTGTTGATGATCAATTGGACCACCAGTTTCAAGAAAGACAAGAAAGGCAAGCACAAGGGAAAGAAGGGTGGCAAGTCTGTTGCCACGCCTGAAAAGAAACCCCGAGCTGGCCCTAAGTCTGACACCGAGTGCTACTATTGTAAGGGGACTGGCCATTGGAAGCGCAACTTCCCCATGTATTTGGCGGACAAGAAGTCCAGCAAGGCAAACAAAGGTATATGTGATATACATGTTATTGATGTGTACTTGACTAGTACTCGCAGTAGAACCTGGGTATTTGATACGGGATCGGTTGCTAATATATGTAACTCGGTTCAGGGGCTACAGAACAAGCGACAACTAGCAAGGGATGAGGTCAGAATGCGGGTCGGCAATGGATCAAAAGTTGATGTGATCGCCGTCGGGACGCTACCTCTCAATTTTCCATCGGGATTAGTTATAAACCTAAATAATTGTTATTTAGTGCCTGCACTGAGCATGAACATTGTATCTGGATCGTGTTTGATGCAAAGTGGTCATTCCTTTAAATCTGAAAACAATGGTTGTTCGATTTATAAGAATGATATATTTTATGGTCATGCACCTATGTTGAATGGTTTATTTCTGTTGGATCTCGATAGTAATATTACACACATTCATAATGTTAATGCTAAAAAGATTAAACTTGATGATGATATGTCTACATATATGTGGCACTGCCGTCTAGGTCATATTGGCGTTAAACGCATGAAGAAACTCCATTCTGATGGACTTTTGGAATCACTTGATTTTGAATCATTTGATACATGTGAGCCATGCCTTATGGGCAAGATGACTAGAACGCCGTTTTCCGGTTCAATGGAACGGGCGACAGATCTATTGGAAATCATACATACTGATGTGTGTGGACCAATGAGTGTGTCGGCGCGAGGTGGATATCGTTATTTTGTTACTTTCACGGATGATTTGAGTAGATAGGGGTATATCTATTTGATGAAACACAAGTCTGAAACTTTTGAAAAGTTCAAGGAATTTCAGAATAAAGTGGAAAATCATCGTAATAGAAAGATCAAATTTCTACGGTCTGACCGTGGAGGAGAGTATCTAAGTTACGAGTTTAGCACACACATGAAAGAGTGTGGAATAGTTTCACAACTCATGCCTGCCGGAACACCACAATGTAATGGTGTGTCGGAACGTCGTAATCGTACGTTATTGGATATGGTTCGATCTATGATGTCTCTGACTGACTTGCCACTGTCATTTTGGGGTGATGCACTGGAAACAGCTGCATTCACTTAAATCGGGCACCATCTAAATCCGTTGAAACGACACCGTATGAATTATGGTTTGGAAACAAACCTAAGCTGTCATTTCTTAAAGTTTGGGGATGCGATGTTTATGTGAAGAAACTTCAACCGGATAAACTCAAACCCAAAGCGGAAAAATGTGTCTTCATAGGATACCCTAAGGAAACAATTGGGTATACCTTCTATCACAGATCCGAGGGCAAGGTTTTTGTTGCCAAGAATGGATCCTTTCTTGAGAAGGAGTTTCTCGCAAAAGGTGTGAGTAGTCGGAAGGTAGAACTCGAAGAGGTTATTGAACCTTCTCTTCATGGAATGGCGAGTGGCGCAGCACCAGAAGTTGTTTCGGAGTTGACTTCACCTGATGAAGAGAGGGCCAATGATAATGATCATGAAACTCCGAAAGAGGACACTACCAAACCTCGCAGGTCAAGCAGGACATGTGCAGCTCCTGAACTGTACGGCAATCCTGTTATGAATTTCATGGTTGATGAAATGGATGACCCTGCGACGTATGAAGAAGCGATGATGAGCCCGGATTCCAACAAATGGCTAGAAGCCATGAAATCCGAGATGGAATCCATGTACGAGAACCAAGTTTGGAACTTGGTGGACTTACCTCACGACCGAAAGGCCGTTGAGAATAAATGGATTTTCAAGAGAAAAACTGATGCTGATTGTAATGTGACCATCTATAAGGCTCGACTTGTCGCAAAGGGGTTTCGACAAATTCAAGGAGTTGACTATGATGAGACATTCTTTCCCGTAGCGATGCTTAAGTCGGTTAGGATTATGTTAGAAATTGCTACATATTTCGATTCTGAAATATGGCAGATGGATGTCAAAATTGCGTTCCTCAATGGTAATATTGAAGAAGAGCTGTATATGATACAACCTAGGGGTTTTGTCGATCCTAAGGATGCTAATAAGGTATGCAAACTTCAGCGATCCATCTGTGGACTGAAGCAAGCATCCCGGAGTTGGAATCTCCGCTTTGATGAGGTGATCAAAGAGTTTGGATTTGTCCAAACTTATGGAGAGGCTTGTATTTACAAGAAAGTGAGTGGGAGCAATGTGGCATTTCTGATATTATATGTGGATGACATATTATTGATTGGGAATGATATAGATCTTTTAAACAGTGTTAAAAGTTATCTAAACAGCAAATTTTCGATGAAAGACCTTGGTGAAGCATCATATATATTAGGCATTAAAATCTATAGAGATAGATCAAGGCGCCTAATTGGGCTATCGCAGAGTACATACCTTGATAAGATATTAAAGAAGTTTAATATGGACGAAAGTAAGAAGGGGTTCTTACCTATGTTGCAAGGCAAGACATTGAGTAAGACTCAAAGTCCGGCTACGGCGAAATAAAGAGAGATGATGGATAAGATCCCCTATGCCTCGGCCATAGGTTCTATTATGTATGCCATGCTATGTACAAGACCGGATGTGGCACATGCTATTAGTTTGACTAGTAGGTACCAATCTGATCCAAGTTCGGAACACTGGATAGCGGTAAAGAACATCCTCAAGTACTTGAGAAGAACTAAGGATATGTTTCCTATATACAGAGGTGAAGAAGAGCTAGTCGCTAAGTGTTATGTCGATGCTAGCTTTGACACCGATCCGGATGACTCTAAGTCTCAATCCGGATACGTATTTCTCTTGAACAGAGCAGCAGTTAGTTGGAGGAGTTCCAAACAACCTGTGGTGGCTGGATCAACGATGAAGGCGGAATATGTTACTGCTTCAGAAGCGGCGCAGGAGGCGGTTTGGATGAAAGAGTTCATTATGGAACTAGGTGTGGTTCCCAGTGCGTTGGACCCAATGGTGATCTATTGTGACAATAATGGAGCCATAGCCAACGCAAAGGAACCGAGGTCTCACAAGAATTCCAAGCATATTAAGCGCCGGTTTCACTCCATCCGCGAGCATGTCAAGGATGGAGATATAAAGATTTGTAAAGTACACACGGACCTAAATGTAGCAGGACCGTTGACTAAAGTTCTCCCTAGGGAAAAACATGCTCAACACCAGAACTCCATGGGTGTTAGATTTATCACTATGTGAACTAGATTATTGTCTCTAGTGCAAGTGGGAGACTGAAGGAAATATGCCCTGAGAGGCAATAATAAAGTTGTTATTATATATTCCTTATATATGATAGATGTTTATTTTACATGCTAGAATTGTATTGATCGGAAACATCAATACATGTGTGTTTAATAAACAAAAAGGGTTCCTAGTTATGCCTCTCTTATAGACTATCTTGTTGATTAACAAGATGATCAAGGTTTCCTGATCATGGACATTGGATGTTGTTAATAACAAGGTCACACCATTGGTGGAATGATGTGATGAACATTCATCCGAAGTATAGCATTACGATCAAGTCATTATGTTTATATTGCTATAACATCATACGAAGTAATCTTTATCATTAGACCATGAGATCATGTTAATTGCTAACACCGAAAGAGTATCTTGACCGAAAGATGTGATCACTATAATGTTATATCACGGGAACGAGAAAAGAGTGCATGTCGGTAACGAGATCAAACTAGGTATGGAGATACCGATGATCGAATCTCGGACATGTAATATATCGAGAGACAAAGGGATTTAGTTACAAGCGTTAAAGGTTCTCACGATCACAGAAGTCATCGTTGAATGTGTAGGAGTCAGTACGGATCTCCAGGTCCTGCTGCTGATTATTGATCGGAGAAGGGTCTCGATCATGTCTACATTATTCGCAAACCGTAGTGGAGACTTTAAAAGGGAATGTGAAGAGGCATTTTAATGTGGAGGGCTTACCACCACATGAATGGGGGAGGTGAGGGGTCACCCCCATGCGCCGGCCATGGAGAGAGGGGGCACCCCCCCTCCTCCTATAAAAGGCCATCCATTCCCTCCTTCATCCACACACCTCCTTTTGAAGGATCTCTCTCCCCCTCTAGAATTATTCCCCCATGGTCTCGGATTAGCGAGATACATGTTCTCGGTGGCATTTCGTCTGGAAGGAGTTGCTGCTTCCGCTGGATCGCTGGAGCGAGGAGGTGGAGGTTATCCGGTGGCTTGAACGTGTGTGCGAGTGCGGATGCGCTGCTGAGTTGCGGCGCTCGGACTTCCTCACGATCTTGAGATCGGCAAGTGTACGACTACATCAACCACGAGTTCCTACTCGTTAACAAAACGCATTGTCTTCGAGGGTAAGTTCTCGTTGGATGTATGTCCACCCGTTGCTTTGTACCTAGTAGATAGATCTTGGCGTGTAGTTCACACCGTAGGAATTTTTTTGTTTTCTATGCTGCGGACCCAACACCGATCAGAGCTTGACTTCGGGAAACGGACCCAAAGCCGTCTTTGCTACCGGCGCTGCCAAGTAGGCAAAGAAGAAGAACAAGAAAAACAAGACCCCGACAAAAGACTCTCTCGCAGAAGAGATGATTGCCAAGGAATACGAGGAAGACTCGGATGGAGCACTTATCCCAGACGAGCCGAAAGGAAGCATCGGTGGATGGACACATGATCACAGAAGGTGCGCGTAAACTCATCGATGCCACATTAACCACACCTATCCCTACAGCTGCAGAATTTACTGCGGATGAGCCCTAGAAGCGCATCGTCAACAACTCCTTGATGAAGACAAAAACATCGAGGTGGAGAAGAAACGCATGTCAACCAAGGAATACATGTCTCGGTTGCATCAGAAGACACAGAAGCGTCACACCAATGATGGACAATTCCCACGTGTCTGTGCCGTCCTTTTTGGGGATGAGATGGGGAAGCCACGAAAAGACAGCAACGGAGACTGGGTATACCCAACCCCAGTACAGAATACCGTGGCAGCCCGAGAAATTCTATCGGCTAATCCAGGACCAGAGGAAATCCGTTTGGGTATTAAGCTACTCTACAAGGGACTGGAGCAGTAGAAGGTCGCCCTGTCTAGAAGTCAAAAACTGGTCTCGGATTCTGACCAATGTCGCACAGATCCGGCATGGGCTGACGTAAGATCCCATTACGCTCGGGCGCAGTACCATCACCCCGAACACAGGGAAGACAATTATTCAAGAACCGGATTGTCGGGACATCATCGCAGAACTACACATAACTAGAGCAATGTCGCTCCAGCGGCCGAGAGAGACGCGATCGCTGCACTGATTCCGAGGAATCCTCCCCGACGAGCAATGTCGCTCCAGCGGCCGAGGGAGGAGGATCATCAGAGAATGCCACCTCCTAGACATGAGAGCCGTCCGACTGAGCCTCACCATGGTGGGAACGACGGACGAAGGTGAAGGGTTCCGTACCAGAAAATAAAAAAATTCTATCAACTCGAACACTAATACTAGGATCTATACTATGTAGACATAAGTAACGGAGAAGGAATACAGTATTCATACCTTTGCAGAGAGAGGCACACCTTACGCAGGAAGGCGTATATTGATGAAGACGAGCAGGACCCCAAGTGTGGTGCCTCCGAAGTTCGTCACACGTCCGGTGTAGTGGACGTCAACCGGGCTCCGATCCAGCCGAGCAGCGGAATAAGTAGATCCCGGATCGCCGATCACACGACGGTAGTGTGAAGGTGGAGAACTCAACCACCAGGTCCCCCCCCCCCAATATTACGGGGAAGTCCTCAGTAGAAGAGAGAGAATGAGAGGAATGGGTGTGTCTCCAAGGGGAAGGGGGGACCCCTATATATAGTAGGACGGGGGCGCACCACCTAGGGGCCAGGCGGTGTGGGACTATTCCCACATCCGCCCGCCACCATGGGGCAGCCGCCTTCCCTAGGTGGGCCCCACTCGGGTGGCCCATTAGCCCTAGGCCGGCTGGCCCCCTCCCCTTAGGCTCCTTTCCCACTTGGGCCTCCCCTCGGTTGAGGCCCATTAGCAATATAGTGCCTTTTAAAATAAAATAAATATTTAATATTAATTCTCCAATTAACATTCAAATACACATATTATATTATTCCTTTACTCCGGAACATCTTCCGGACCCCTTTCGATCTCCATCGGATATTACCGAAACTATTCCGGTGTCTCTCTCTTTATTTCTCATACGATACCTCATCTACCCTAAGCGTCCCCACCCTTAAGCGTGACATACTTCGGTTCGAAAACACTCCGGACATGATAGAGATCACTCTCATATCAATGATCAACAGAGCGACCTGGATGGCCATGTGACCCCCGTGCGTTTCACGAATACAATCGCTCGAACCGTGAGATAGTCGTTCCCCATTCCCTTTGTCATACGATACCTAATTCATCCGAGACTTGATCTTCAGTATCTGTATACCTTAGTTCGATCTCGTTACCGATGAACTTGTTTTACTCGTTATCATGTCATTGCATTCTATGACCTAGACACATGCTTGCAAGCTTCATTAATGCAATGTCACCGAGATGGCCACATGTATATGTCCGTTACATGGACTAGACAAATCCTGGTCTTGATATGTACTCCTCTACGCATTCCTTCGGAAAACCTGAGTGGCACCTTTTTGATCACCCTGTTATGAGATGATTCTTGATAACCATCTAAGCTTCTTCCAGAATGGTGATTTGCATTACCTCATAGTCAAAGGATCAGGTTGCGAGGTTCTCTGTGTTTTATCATCAATGGTGAACATGTAACTAGATCTCATTACGATATAACGGTCGGATGTTTGTCTATCATGTTATTTAACTTAATAACATGACCTCATTGTCAGTTGGCATAAATGCCCATGGTCTTGAAACATAGACCATCCTCATGACCAATGAACTAGTTCACTAGAGGTAACTAGAGACACGGTTTGTTTACATACCACATGTGTATTAACGTTTCGTATTAACACAGTTATAGCACAGTATGAAACGTATTATGAACATATAGGAGGTATATCAAATAATACACTTTATTATTTGCCTCTAGGGCATAACTCCTTCAGTCTCCCACCTGCACTAGAGTATATACAAAACTAGTTTACAATAGGCAGGAACCTAACACCAATGGAATCTCGGTGTTGTTCGTGCTTGTCATGTTGGAGAGCTTTAGTCAAAGGATCTGCTACATTCAGTTCCGTATCTACTTTGCAAATCTTGACTTCACCTTCTTCGACAATCTATCGGATGACGTGAAATCTATGCTTGATATGTTTGGCTGTGGAATGAGTTCTTGGTTCCCCTGCATTTGCAATAGCTCCCATGTTATCACAATAGATCGTCACGGGGTCTTGTGCATTGGGAAACACTCCTAGTTCGATGACGAAATTCCTTAGCCAAATAGCTTCATTTGCTGCATCTGCTGCAGCAATGTATTCAGACTCCATTGAAGACTGTGCCACCATTGGCTGCTTCTTGCTCTTCCAGCTTACCGCCCCACCATTCACCAAGAAAACAAATCCTGTTTGAGACTTCGAGTCATCATGATCTGAATTCCAGCTCGCATCTACGTAACCTGTTATGTTTAGAGCTTCATCATTTCCTCCATAGATTAGGAACATATCTCGTGTTCTTCTCAGATACTTTAGGATATTTTTCACAGCTGTCCAGTGATCCGGTCCTGGATTACTCTGATATCGGCTCGTCAAACTAAGAGCCAATGCCACATCAGGTCGAGTGCTAAGCATTGCATACATGATAGATCATATTGCAGAAGCATAGGGGACGTCAGACATCTTTTCTCTATCACTGTCCGTCACAGGACATTGAGTCACACTCAAGTTGCAATTCTTCATCATAGGTGTAAAACCCCTCTTGGTGTTTTCCATTTTGAACCTCTTAAAAATCTTATCTATGTATGTACTCTGACTTAATGCTATTAGGTGTCTTGATCTATCTCTATAGATCTTGATTCCTAATATGTATGCAGCTTCACCTAGATCCTTCATGGAAAATTGGTTGCTCAAATACGCTTTCACGCTATTCATAAGATCCACATCGTTTCCCATGAGTAATATGTCATCCACATATACTACTAAGAAAACTACCGAGCTCCCACTCGCTTTCTTTAAACACAGAACTCTTGTTGGTTCTGGATAAATCCAAAACTCTTGATCACTTGATCAAAACGTTGGTTCCAGCTCCGAGATGCTTGCTTCAACCCATAAATGGACCGTTGGAGCTTGCACACCTTTCCAGCATCCTTAGGATCAACAAAACCTTCCGGTTGCATCATATATAACTCTTCGTCAATGTGACCATTGAGGAATGCGGTCTTGACATCCATCTGCCAAATTTCATAGTCGAAATGTGCAGCAATTGCTATTAAAATCCTGAAAGCCTTAAGCATCACTACGGGAGAGTAAGTCTTGTCATAGTCAACTCCTTGAATTTGTCGAAACCCCTTTGCGACAAGTCGAGCTTTGTGAATGGTTACATTACCATTCGCATCTGTCTTTTTCTTAAAGATCCATTTATTTTCCACGGCCTTGCGGCCTTCTGGAAGATCCACCAAGGTCCAAACTTGGTTTTCATGCATGGATCCTATTTCGGATTTCATGGCTTCTAGCCATTTCTCAGAGTCAGCACTACCCATAGCTTCTTTGTAGTTTGCTGGTTCATCCTGATCATCTAATATAATAAACATTACAAGGCTATTGTACCAATCTGGAGTGGCACGAACCCTTGTAGACCTGCGAACCTCAGGAGCCTCGACGTCATTGTTTTGATCAGCATCAATGGACTCCTCTTCCATGTTGGAGAGCGGTTTCAGAACAGTTTCCGTTGCGCTACTCGGAATACGGAGAGAAGGGTCAACAATTTCATCTAACTCTATTTTCCTTCCACTTACTCCCTTTGCAAGAAACTCCTTTTCGAGAAAGGTGCCATTCTTAGCGACAAACGTTTTGCCTTCAGCTTGGTTGTAGAAGGTATACCCAATGGTTTCCCTCGGGTATCCTACAAAGATACATTTTTCCAATTTAGGTTCGAGTTTGTCAGGCTACAGTTTCTTAACATAAGCCTCACAACCCCAAACTTTCAGAAATGACAACAATGGCTTCTTGCCATGCCACATCTCATATGGGGTTGTCTCCACGGATTTGGATGGTGCTCTGTTTAAAATAAAAGCGGCGGTTTCTAACGCGTATCCCCAAAAAGACACAGACAAATCAGTTAAAGACATCATGGACCGTACGCTATCCAATAGGGTTCGGTTACGACGTTCCGACACACCATTACGCTGTGGTGTCCCGGCTGGCGTAAGCTGTGGGATGATCCCACGGTCCTTCAAGTGCATGTTAAACTCATAACTCAAATACTCGCCTCCCCGATCCGATCGAAGGTGCTTGATTTTCTTGTTAAGTTGATTCTGTACCTCTTTCTGAAATTCCTTGAACTTTTCAAAGGTTTCAGATTTGTGCTTCATCAAGTAGATATATCCATATCTACTTAAGTCATTAGTAAAGGCAACAAAGTAACGATAACCATTGCGGGTTGAGACACTCATTGGTCCACATACATCCGTATGTATGATCCCAAGTAGGTCTACGGCTCTCTCCATTATACCGGAGAATGGTGTCCTGGTCATCTTGCCCATGAGACATGGCTCACATCTATCAAGGGATTCAAAGTCCAATGATCCAAGAAGTCCTTCTGAATGAAGATTCTTCATGCGTTTTACGCCAATATGACCAAGACGGCAATGCCATATGTACATGGAATTATCGTCACTGTGCTTACAACGTTTAGCATCAACACTATGGATGTGTGTATCACAATCAAGATCAAGTAAGAATAAACCATCATGTACAGGTGCATGAACATAGAAAACATCATTCATATAAATTGAACAACCATTTGTTCCTGATTTAAACGAATAATGGTCTTGCAACAAGCAAGACCCACTCACAATATTCATACTCAGTGCGGGTAAATAATAGCATTTATTCAAAATCAATAATAATCCTGACGGTAGAGGTAGATGCAGGGTGCCGACGGCCATCACATTGACCTTCGAGCCATTGCCGACGCACATCGTCACCTCGTCCTTCCTCAGGCACCTCCTACTCTGCAGATCCTGCTGAGAGTTACAAATGTGAGCAACAGATCCGGTATCAAATACCCAGGTGTTACCCCTGGCGCTAGTAAGGAATACATCAATAACATGTATATCATATATACCTTTGTCCGGAATGGCTATCTTGCCAGCTTGCTTGTCTTCAAGGTATTTGGGGTAGTTGCGTTTCCAGTGCCCATCCCCTTTGCAGTAGAAACACGAAGTGCCGGGCTTAGGGCCATGCTTGGAAGCCTTTGAGGTGGTGGCAACAAACTTGCCATACCTCTTAGACTTCTTGCTCTTGCCTTTTCCCTTTTGCCCCGGTTTCTTAAAGTTGGTGGTCTTGTTGACCATCAGCACCGTGTGTTCCTTCTTGATTTCAACCTCAGCAATTTTGAGCATGGCGAACACCTCAGCAAGGGTCTTGGTCATTCCTTGCATGTTGTAGTTCATCACAAAACCCTTGTAGCTAGGGGGCAACGAATGCAGCACCCTATCTATAGCGAGTTCCTCCGGGATTTTGCAATCCAGGGCATTTAAGCGTTTAACGTAGCCAGACATTTTGACCACGTGCTCACTAATACTGCTTTGCTCTTCCATTTTAGCAGAGAAGAAGAGCTCAGAAGCATCATACCTCTCTGCACGAGCCTGTGGAGCAAAGACAGCCTTGAGATTTTCAATGATCTCAAAAGCGTTCATCTTCTCAAAACGCTTTTGAAGCTCCGGCTCCATGGCATAGAGCATTCCACTTTGGATGAGGGAGAAATCATCCGCCTTGGACTGCCAGACATTCTTTTCATCCTCAGAGGCGGAATCTGCAGGCTTAGCTGGAAGCTCAGCCTCGATGACATAAGTCAACTTGTAGGGGACTAGGAGGATCCTAAGATTGCGGAACCATGCGGTGAAGTTGGTTCCATCAGTTTTCAGCTTGTCCTTCTCGAGGAAAGTGCTATGGTTGAAGGTGGGTGGGCGAGACATCTACAAAGGAATTTGCAAAGTATTTAGACTATGTTCATAATAATGAGTTCTAGTATTAATTAAAAGAACTCCCACTTAAACGAACATCCCTCTACTCGTTCAGTGATCACATGATCCCTATCCTCTGCACCTCCCCCGATCGTCACGGCCATCAGTGCAGTATCAAAGGTGGACATTCCCTAATGTTGATCACATCAACTATGTGATTCATGCTCGACCTTTCGGTCTCTTGTATCCCGAGGCCACGTTTCTCTAGCGTGCTAGGCTCGCCAGTCCTAACTCGTGTGTATTTGTAGTGCAACATGGCTTACACCCACTGTATGTGAACGTAGATATGTCTGACACCCAGGCCTGTCATCCTGGATCGCCTCATATCGAAGAACTTTCTTGGTGGTGCACACACAAGGGGAATACGATAACTGGAATACTATGAGGGATTATCTTATTATGCTACCGTCTAGTAAGTATACTAGCACAATAAGTAATACTTCTAAAGTGAAGTGTTATGACATGGTTATAGCTTTGTGATCATCATCAACAGCTTCAATGAGAGTTTTCACAAACTTGTCATTGCCATGTTACAATACTTGCCCCTATGCAATAACGAAGATAGATGCTTCTATATTAACTATTGCATGTTTTACGCGGCTTTAGGGATTTCGCAGTAGAACCCTTTCCCACCTACGAACGTCGAGCCACAACATGGATTCAATGATTGCCGTTCTTCTTCCCTTTTCAGGGCCCTCCAGTGTTAATGCCATATCAACTACTGCAGAGAGATAGACAGCCCCCTAAGCCACTTTGATTTGTGGACCAGTCTCGTGAATCACCACGTGAGGTCGGTTGGGGGCCGCTTCATCAAACAGTGCCGCGATATGAACAATAATACTAAAGAGGGTAGCAACTAGAGAATCAATGCCCACATATTGCTCTGTGTTCTATCTGTACGACATGTCTACCCATAGACCCGCTCTGATACCACTGAAGGGTTCCGTAGCAGAAAACAAAAAAATTCTATCTACACGAACACTAATACCAGGATCTATACTATGTAGACATAAGTAACAGAGAAGGAATATAGTATTCATGAGAGGCACGCCTTATGCAGGAATGCGTATATTGATGAAGACGAGCAACACCCCAAGTGTGGTGCCTCCGAAGTTCGTCACAAGTCCGGTGTAGTGGACGTCAACCGGGCTCCGATCCAGCCGAGCAGCGGAAGAAGTAAATGTTGGATCGCTGATCACACGACGGTAGTGTGAAGTTGGAGAACTCAACCACCAGGTCCTCCCCAATATTATGGGGAAGTCCTCAGTAGAAGAGAGAGAGAATGAGAGGAATGGGTGTGTCTCCAAGGGGAAGGGGGACCCCTATATATAGTAGGAGGGGGCGCACCACCTAGGGGCCAGGCGGTGTGGGACTATTCCCACACCCGCCCGCCACCATGGGGCAGCCGCCTTCCCTAGGTGGGCCCCACTCGGGTGGCCCATTAGCCCTAGGCCGGCTGGCCCCCTCCCCTTAGGCTCCTTTCCCACTTGGGCCTCCCCTCGGTTGAGGCCCATTAGCAATATAGTGCCTTTTAAAATAAAATAAAATATATATTTAATATTAATTCTCCAATTAACATTCAAATACACATATTATATTATTCCTTTACTCCGGAACATCTTCCGGACCCCTTCCGATCTCCATCGGATATTACCGAAACTATTCCGGTGTCTCTCTCTCTATTTCTCATACGATACCTCATCTACCCTAAGCGTCCCCACCCTTAAGCGTGACATCCTTCGGTTCGGAAACACTCCGGACATGATAGAGATCACTCTCATATCAATGATCAACAAAGGGACCTGGATGGCCATGTGACCCTCGTGCGTTTCACGAATACAATCGCTCGAACCGTGAGATAGTCGTTTCCCATTCCCTTTGTCATACGATACCTAATTCATCCGAGACTTGATCTTCGGTATCTGTATACCTTAGTTCGATCTCGTTACCGATGAACTTGTTTTACTCGTTATCATGTCATTGCATTCTGTGACCTAGTCACATGCTTGCAAGCTTCATTAATGCAATGTCACCGAGATGGCCACATGTATCTGTCTGTTACATGGACTAGACAAATCCTGGTCTTGATATGTACTCCTCTACGCATTCCTTCGGAAAACCTGAGTGGCACCTTTTTGATCACCCTGTTACGAGATGATTCTTCATAACCATCTAAGCTTCTTCCAGAATGGTGATTTGCATTACCTCACAGTCAAAGGATCAGGTTGCGAGGTTCTCTGTGTTTTATCATCAATGGTGAACATGTAACTAGATATCATTACGATATAACGGTCAGATGTTTGTCTATCATGTTATTTAACTTAATAACATGACCTCATTGTCAGTTGGCATAAATGCCCATGGTCTTGAAACATAGACCATCCTCATGACCAATGAACTAGTTCACTAGAGGTAACTAGAGACACGGTTTGTTTACATACCACACGTGTATTAACGTTTCGTATTAACACAGTTATAGCACAGTATGAAACGTATTATGAACATACAGGAGGTATATCAAATAATACACTTTATTATTTGCCTCTAGGGCATAAATCCTTCAGAAGGAATGACGGAAACCATGCTGGAACAAACCGGCAAGGGGCTCGTCGTAGTCAAGAACCTCCCCGGAACCGGAATAATGATGCTCCGGACAAAGGCCGGCGATCAGCCGGAAACAATTCAGCTGCCCCACCCCCTCCACCAGGCAGTTATCACAACGGCCCCCAAGGAGGGCAAGGAGGACGACATGGCGGAGGAGGTGGTGGCAGAAGCCGAAGTCCGGCTCCAAGGCACCGCAGCCACAACCGACATTCGGGACAATCTCTATCCCCGAACGACGCAAGGCACAGGATCAACTCCAATATAGAGGCGCGGCGCTACGAAAACGACGATTTCTACGTGGGCCCAAAGTGTTTTGGACCATGCGTCAGAGCTACAAAATTCCCGGAAGGATTTGCTATCTCAAGGCACATCCAAGCCTACGACGACATTGCTCGGCCAGATACCTGGCTACAGGATTTCGTCCAAGCTTGCTACATCGCCAAAGGCGGAAAAAGCCCGGTCGCAACTCGATATCTCCCACTTATGTTGTGGAAGACGGCGCGATCATGGCTCAATGAACTTCCGGAGAGCACCATCCACAACTGGTATGGGATGCAAAGTGCGTTCTTTCGGAATTTCGAAGGGACATATCGAAGGCCCTGTACGGTTGGAAGCCTATAGCGTTGCACCCAGAAAGTCGGAGAAACTTGCCGAGATTACCTCGGATGATGGATCGACATCAAGAACTCCTGTGAAGGAGTAAACGATCAAACCGCGATTGAAGCCTTCATCGCAGGACTCCCAATTGGTCTACTACGTCACCGCTTGAAGTGTGGTAAGGTCACCGATCTGGGAGAGATGATAGAAACAGCGAGCAAGTATGCAGATGCTGACAACGATGCAGAGGGATTACTCAACGTCCTGGCTATGCCTCATTCGGCAAAACAACCAAAACAACAAGCTCAGGAGCAAAAAAATACCTTGGAAGAAAAACCCAACGCGGAGACAGTGGTGGTCACTACTGTTTCCGGGTCTAGAGGACGAGGAGGACGTGGCGGAGGCCGCGAGCGTGGCTGTGGGACATCAAGGGTCCAAGGTAGAGGAGAGAAACAACCAGGAAAAACCTACACTTGGGCCGACATTGCCAATAACCCATGTGTGCATCACTTGGATGCCAATGGGGGCTCGGCCCACACCAACGTTGAGTGTCGTTTTAACGACGACATCAAGAGAGAAGGTACCGCGGGCTACATAGCTAAGCGGAAGAAGGGAAAGAAAAATCCCAATAAAGACAAAGTGACCAAGGAAGATTCCGACATGGAGGAAGCTGACGCTTCAAATCCCAAATCGGAAGGGAAGAAAACTTTTCCCACCAAGAAGGACACTTACGTCACCTTCCTCGAATCTCAACCAGCAAAGGTCAAGAAAGCAGTTCTCCACGAGCTCAATGCAACAGTTTCGGCTGTCGCTCAATATATGGACTGGTCGGAGGTGGCAATCACATTTGACCACGCTGATCATCCGCCTAAGCTACACAGGCGAGGAAAGTACGCCTTAGTCGTCAATCCACTTATTGACGGTTATGGTTTCTCCAAGACCCTCACTGACAGTGGTAGCAGCATCAATATTCTCTATGTCCAAACACTACGCCGGATGAAGATCTCGGAAACACAGCTGAACCATAGCTCTATGATCTTTCACGGAGTTGTCCCGGGAAGACAAGCTAATTCCCTAGGAGAGATCACTTTGGATGTTACTTTTGGAACTCTAAAGAATTATCGGACGGAGGCATTTTCCTTCGAAGTAGTCCCGTTCAAGAGCGCATACCACGCTATATTTGGACGTTCGGCTTACTGGGCCTTTATGGCTCGTCCGTGTTACATTTATAATATGATGAAAATTCTAGGTCCCAACGGCGTGATCACCATCAGGGGAGACCCGAAGAAAGCGCGAGAGTGCGAGGATGGAAATGCCGCCTTTGCCGAAGCCGTGCTGCACGCCCAGGAGTACTAGGAGATCAAGAAGAGCATAGATCCGTCCGAGATGCCCGCAACAAAGAAGGAGGTGACAAAGCCAAATCCAGAGTTCAAGGCATCAGAAGAGACGAAGACGACGCCGTTGAAGGATGATGACCCCTCCAAGGTGACCCAGATAGGCGTAGGCCTAAGTAGCGCATAGGAAAGCGCGCTCGTCAAGTTCGTCCAAGCAAATCAAGATATCTTCGCATGGCAGCTATCTGACATGACCGGTGTACCTAGGGAACTTGCCGAGCACTCTCTAAATGTAAACCCGAACGCTAAACCCGTCAAACAGTCCTTACGACAGTTTGGCGATGAAAAGAGTAAGGCAATAGCTAAGGAACTAGCACGGCTCGAGTTAGCCGGATTCATAGAAGAGGTCATCCACACTGAGTGGTCGGCCAATCCTGTAATGGTCCCTGAAAAGGACACCACTGATTTAAGGATGTGTGTTGATTATACTGCCTTGAACAAGGCTTGTCCAAAAGATCCGTTCGCTCTGCCTAGAATTGATCAAGTCATCGATTCTATGGCAGGCTCGGAACTCCTCTGTTTTCACGACGCATATTCCGGTTATCACCAAATCCGGATGAAGGAATCTGACAAAGTCAAAAACTTCATTCATAACCCCCTTCGGAACCTTCTGTTTTGTTACGATGCCCTTTGGGCTGAAGAATGCAGGAGCTACGTACCAGCGCACGATGCAGCGTTGCCTCCATGACCAACTCGGACGCAATGTACATGCATACGTGGATGATATCGCGGTGATGTCCAAAAAGAAGGAAACCCTGATTCCCGACTTGGAGGAGACGTTCGCCAATCTACGAAAATACAACATCATGCTTAACCCGAAGAAATGCTTCTTTGGAATACCAGCCGAAAAATTGTTAGGTTTCATTGTGTCTCAAAGAGGCATAGAGGTGAATCGAGACAAAATCAAGGCTATTCTCAATATTTCTAGGCCAACTCGCCTGAAGGACGTACAAAGATTAACTGGTTGCATTGCTGCGGTCAGTCGATTTGTAAGTCGGCTTGGTGAAAGAGCCGCACCATTGTATAAACTCCTGAAAAAGACCAAGGATTTTGTCTGGACCGACGAAGCCGAAGCCGCACTACAAGATCTGAAGAAAGTACTCTCATCTGCTCCTATCCTTGTACCACCGGAACCTCAAGAACCGATGTTGCTTTACATTGCTGCGAGAAATAAGGTCGTCAGTATCGTCATGGTGGTGGAGAGACCAGAGGAAAATCAGGAACACCTGGTGCAGCGTCCGACGTACTTTGTTTGCGAGGTCCTGACAGAGTCCAAACAACGGTATCCGCATTATCAAAAGTTGGCTTACGGTGTTTTTCTAGCATCTCGTAAGCTACGACATTATTTTCAGGAGCATCAAATTACCGTGGTGAGCAAAGCTCCCATGAGAGATATAATCAACAATAGTGACGCCACAGGACGCGTCGCCAAATGGGGAATAGAGCTTTTAGCTTTCGACATTGAGTATAAACCTCGAACAGCAATCAAATCCCAGATCCTTGCTGACTTTGTCGCTGATTGGACAGAGACGAAGGAGAACATGGTCCTCCCTGAGTCGAAATATTGGACCCTCTTTTTCGATGGGTCCAAGGCTTGAGGGGGCTCGGGGGCTGGCGTGGTGCTCAAATCACCCTAAGGAGATAAACTTTTAGACGTGTTGCAGATCCACTTCACAGCGACAAACAACATTGCCGAGTATGAAGCACTGCTGCATGGAATCCGGATTGCTAAGGATACCGGCATCTGACGTTTGATGTGTTACGGAGATTCGGATCTTGTTGCTCAGCAAGTCTCGGATATTTGTAATGCAAATAAACACATGGCAGCATATAAAGCTGTCATGGATGATCTATCTAAATCGTTCGAAGGGTTTGAAGTTCAACACATCCCTCGAGCAGAAAATGAGGAAGCAGATGCACTATCTCGGATAGGCTTTGCGCAGAAAGAGGTCCCGGATGGCGCTTTTTTAGAGCACCTCAAAGTTCCCTCAATAAAGGGAGTAGATGAGGAATATCTGACCAAATCCGACTCACCTTTGATAGCAGTTCTAGCTGTAATTCCCAGCTGGACTCAACCCTACCTTGATTCTTTGGTAGATGGAAAATTACCCGAAGACGAGGTGCTGAGCCGGCAGATCATCCGACGAGCAAAAGCCTATACTATTGTTAAAGGTGAGCTCCATAAACGGAGTGTTTCTTGGGTCTTTCAGCGCTGTGTATCTCCGGAAGAAGGAGTGGAAATCTTAAGGGAAATCCACGAAGGCGAGTGTGGTCACCACGCTACAGCCAAATCTTTAGTGGCAAAAGCTTTTAGACACGGATTTTTCTGTCTTACAGCTCAGGCAGATGCCGAACGATTAGTCAAGACGTGCAAAGGCTGCCAAAAGTACGCCAAGCAAGCTCATGTTCCGGCTGATCAGCTCCGAACAATACCTATAACATGGCCCTTCGTGGTCTGGGGGCTTGATATGGTAGGACCATTTAAATGAGTTCCAAGTGGATTTACTCACCTCTTAGTGATGGTGGATAAATTCACCAAATGGATCGAGGCTAAACCTGTCACTAGTTGTGATGGAGCAACAGCCAAAAGATTTGTCGAGGATGTTATAATCCGGTATGGTTATCCGAATAGCATTATCACGGACAACGGGAGTAAATTTTCCATGGGAGAATTGGCTGCATTCTGCGATGAGCAAAATATCTGGCTTGACATTGCGTCAGTCGCACATCCACAGGCTAACGGACAAGTCGAAAGAGCAAATGGTTTAATCTTACAAGGCCTGAAACCGAGACTCGAAGCACCACTACGACGTGCTGCGGGGGCTTGGGCAGAGGAATTACCCTCTGTAATTTGGAGTTTAAGAACAACTCCGAACAGGTCAACAGGATACACACATTTCTTCTTGGTATATGGCGCAGAAGCAGTTCTTCCTAGTGATTTAATTCATACTTCTCCTAGCATGGCCGCATATATTGAAGAGGATGCCGAGATTCTCGACAAAATGATCTCGACTTAGTCGAAGAAGTTCACGTCGTTGCTGAAATGAGATCTACAGCCTATCAGCAGAAGTTATGCAAGTATCATAGCCAGAGAGTCCGAAATAGGTGTTTCAATAAAGGTGATTTGGTTCTCCGGCTTGTGCAACAAAGAAAGCACAAACTTTCCCCAGTATGGGAAGGGCCCGTTTTAGTTAGTCGAGTATTGCACAATGGATCGTACTACTTAACTAACATGAGGCCAGTCAAAGAAAGACCTGCTACTAAGAAGAGAAAGAGAGCTGGAGGTAGTACAAATCCGGATGAGTTACACAGACCGTGGAATATTGCTCAGCTACGTCCCTTTTCTTCTTAGTTTATCCTTCTTTGTAATCATATATATGTACATGTTCTTTGAGAAATAAAATTTTGGTTGCCTCAAGTTTTTCTGAGAAGTTTTTACCATCTTATTTCCAAATGATCATGTTATAGTCGAAAATCCCAGAATGCTTGAAAGTACTTTATGCTCATGTTCGTTTTGGTCTAGATTTCCGATTCTAAAACTGCTACCTTCGGCTATAACTCTAAAATTTCTAGTCTTTACTTTGGTTATTTGTCTGATTGCTGGATGCGGGTATTTTCCGAGTAGTGAATTGTTGGTACTGGAAGCCGGCTTTGTTTCCGAGTTTAAACTGGTTTAGCAAGTGAGCTCCGTTGCTCGGCAAAGTTTCCGGCTGAAGGTTTAGCCGACTCACGAAAGGGACGAGGCGGAAAGCCAGATAAACGATAAGTAGAGACGAAAAAATTCAAGTGCTTATGAAAAATATTTCAGGCACACAAAAAAAATCAAAGCCAAAAGTGCTGAGTAGATAAAAAGCTTAGCACTAACAAAATAGTACTTAATATTTACAAACGCATCATGTTCTTTCCGGAATAATACATAAGTTTCTGGTCTATGATGCAGGAGGAGATGAAGGAGTTGCCGGCTCGCTGGTTACTCCGCCTTGATATCGTTTCGAGATGTCCGGATCTGAGGTGGTCCGTTCATCGTCGGAAACTTCTTTGGTTTCTTCTGGAGGAGGAGGCGGAGTAGCTACGCGGGTGAAGAAGGGGGTCTCGTAGCTGGTCAGATCAGCCACATGACACCCGTATCCGGCGCAGGAGTGCATGATAGCTTGAAGGTCCTGCTCCTGGCCGTCTTCGTCTACTTTGCAGTACCCTCTGGTCACTTGCCATATCTCCATGTTTCCATGGTGGCTCATGACCATGGTGAGGGCGTTCTGCGCAGCAGTCCGCGCGTAGGACATATTCCAGTCCTGAACAAGCTGCGGCATCTCCTTGGCCTTGTCCCGCACCTGAAAATCCGACATGCTTGGCATGTCCGGAATCTTGAGAGACTCGCCAATGTCCTCAAGGGACTGGCGGAAGTCATGAAGAAGATCACCGACTTGGGTAAGCTAGTGGGTGCGGGGCTCGGAGGAGGAAGAGTCCATCAAGTTCAGAGGACCTATATAGAAAACAAGTCAAGAAAAAATCTGACATTGATAAAAGTCGAAGAAAAGATAAGTCAGACAGATGGAACGTACCGAGAATGACGTCGTCAATCTTGGTCTTCTCCTCCCGGAGACTCTGGAGTTCAGCCCGGAGCGCCTGGGAGATGTCCTTCTCTCTGCCAAGCTCATTCTTGAGGTCCGAGATTATTTTATCTTGAGCAGCAATCTTACGATCACGCTCTTCGGTAGCCATGGAGGAGGATTCAAGGACTTGAGCTATGCTCCTTTCATGATCTGTCGTGAGCTTATCCAGCTCTTGGCGAAGTCCCTTGTTCTCCACCACCAGGGTCTTGAGGTTCTCGGCCTCTTCAATCATAGCGATGGATTGTTTCACGAGCGCTGTAAGTCAAAAAGAAAAATAGTTCAGAAAAATTCGACATTGAAAAAAGAGCAAGGGACAAGGTTTGAATCTCGAAATGTTTACCTTCGGCTTCATCCTTGGCTACTTTAAGTTCAGCATTTTTAAGCTGGAGAGCTTTGATCTCTCTCCACTTATTGCAGACATTGGTCAGTAATTCCTGGTTATCGGAACATACTTTCGTTCTTTGGCATCCTAATGAAGTCAGAAAGCTACTTAAGACTCGGGCTAATATTTTTTGCTAAATATCAGCACGAGCCTTGGGGGCTACACTAGTTCGTTCTTTGGCATCCTAATGAAGCATAAACCTGGATTATGTATCCTACTTCATGCTTGGGGGCTAGAGGATATGATATAACATAATGTAAAAACAAGAGTTGGAATTCTGACTTACATATTGCTCGCGGGTGAGTTTATCTAAACCCGCGTTTACTCCAGCTGCCACCTTCTCGGCAAGAGTAAGAGGGATCACTGGGGCTGTTGGAAGCTCGCTAGTCCTAATCCTCTCGTCGCGAAGGCGGACTTGAGCGAGAAGGTCAGAGAACTTGACGTCCTCTGCTTCTTGCGCTTCTTCTTCGGGGGATAAATGGCTTTTGTCCAGGACTTGCCTGGCTAGCCGCTGGATTTCCTCTGCAGATTTCTGGGACAGGCCAAACTTGGCAAGTCCCGGATTGCTGAGGAGGTTTTCGGCGAAGGTTTTAGTCGAGGGATCATTACCCGAAGAGGGTTCACCCTTATCTTGATCTGACGCACCCACAGTGACGTCAGTTTGCGACCCAAGGATCGCTGGCTCCGTTGAAGGAGCCGGATCTTCTGCAACCACCGGAGAAGGATTAATCGCCAGAGTTGCAGAAGGTTGAGGGGCAGGAGTCGGAGGAGCTACGGCAGGCGAAGCTATGGTTAGCTTCATCTGTCGCATGGGCTTTGAAGGAATCCCTTTCCCCTTTCCCTTGATGAGAGGATTTGCTCTAAGAACGTAGTAAAGTCGGAAAAATTACGTCTCAGAAAGAAATTTGAGAAAGGTATAAAGGCGGAAATTGTGAATGAAAGTTACCTCTTCACAACAGGCACCTCCTTTGTGCCAACAGCCACTGTCGGAGCTTTGCGCTTCTTGAGCACAAGATCCGGCAATGGGACCACTTCTGTCTCTTGAGAAAACTCAGGAGGATATCCTTCGAGCGGAGCAAGTTCCGACTCGGGGAGGTCAGCAAGCTAAAAACAAGAAAGCATATCAGTATTGCAGTATAACTTGAAGATTGAAACACATGGAAGGTGTATTGATGGAAGCTTACCGACACCACAGGGTTTTCCGCCGTATGCATATCCAGAGAAATCTCCGGAATTCTCCTCTCGATCCGCTCCTTGATCAGCCACTTGATCTGGCTGATGTAGCCTTGAGTGGTGTAGGCTTTGGGGCTGATGCGGAGGGAGTCTTTTTTGGATGACGTGATGGAGTGCATCAGTCTATCCCCGTGATACTGAAGTGGCTGGATCTGACGTGAGACCCAGCACTGGACCAAGTCGGACCCCTTCAGATCCTTGTGTTTGATCAAATATTCGATCCGCCTCTTAGCGAGGATCAGATCATCGGTGAGAGCCGGAGCAGCCTCGTCCCAAGAAGGTTGGGCCGTGGCGGCTCCGTCGACAAAAGCCGGCAAAGCAGTAGCTTTGCCGGGAGCTAGAATATCCCTATGATAGAAAAAGGTGGCTGGCCATTGTTTGACCGAGTCACTGGCAGAAATTTTGGGATATGCCCGGTCACGTCTAAGTGAAAAGCTAATAGTGCCGATGATGTAAGGAACACCGGCAGTGATGGAATTTCTCCGGACATGAAAGTAGTACTGGAAGAGAAGCAAACTCGGCCTAATGCCGAGAAAGCCCTCGCAAAGCGATGCATACGCACTCATCTCTAAGAGAGAGTTGGGAGGAAGATTGTGGAGTTGAACTCCGTAATGATCTATCACCTCGGAGAAGAACTCTGAGGGAGGAAAAGACAGACCTCGGTCGAGATGGGTGCCAAAGTGGACCCGCTCGCCATCGCGCGGGTTGGGGACGGTTTCGCTGGAGCCGCTCCGCTAGTCGCCGGCGATGAGAAGCCCCTCCTTCTCCACGTTCTTGAGGCCCTCCTCGGTGAGGGCGCAGGGGATCCAGATTCCCCGGAAGCTCTCCTTCTCCGCTACTGCTTCCTCCATCGCCGCCGCCGCTGCTGCTGCCGCCAAACCGGAGGAAGAAGATGATGAAGCCATTTCTCCGGTGAGAAGATGACCTGAAAGGGGCGGCGCTGGGAGTTCTGTGGGGGAATGAAGAGGGAGCTCTGTGCGCGCAGGAGGATTGGGAGGAAAGGAAACGGCAAGGGACTGGTGGAAAGGAGAAGGAGAAATCCAAACCCCTTATATCCACCTAACTGCGCCAAGATTCGTGCAAATGTTACAGTGTAACCGCCACGCATCGTGGAAAGAACTAGGAAGGACCCACGCGATGATTGCGTCTCCTTGATCTCCACGCACGCATTGAAACGGCGCCTCGGTTCCGCGAACCGCGGACCCACCAATGGTCGTGCTGACGACACGCTTGTCAGATGATGTGACTTGACCATGCTTGTGTCAAGTGGCGTTAGAGACCAAGTTCCGGCTTAGTTTGAAATCAAGCTGGAAAATCCGAGTAACCTGTTGATAGGTCCGACTTGTTTTTTAAGACCCGGATCGTATTTTTGTTGTGATGTTTCAGGAACCCTTCAAGATTCTGCAAGCCGAAGATCAAGCTAGACGATGATAAAATCTGACTTTGGATCTTGGAGGCCTCCGGGGGCTACTGTTGGGGATATACTTTCCGGGTATCCTCACAGTTCCTCACTGACCAGGGTGGCCCGCTTCAGGTTAGAGCTTTGCTTCACGGGCGGCCCAGTCAAGGAGAGAAGACAGAGTCCAATCCGGCTACGGGAAGGCCCAGAAGACTTACCGACTTAGGCCCATAATGTTACTTGTAGTTCAAGATGTACTATGTAACCAACTCTTAGTCATAGCCAAATTGATCTCTCCTGTAAACCCTAGGCCGGATATCTATATAAGCCGTCCTAGGGAGAGCCTTTAGGGCACTACCCAATACTTCAGACCCTCAACTCGCATAGGCGATACCCTTGTAACCCATATTCCGGCTCTGCCGTATTACTGGATTGCTAGCAGGAGTAGGATTGTCCAAAGCCGGCGGATTCGAACCTGGGTAAACCTGTGTGCTCACCGTCCCGGAATACCGTACGTCTCACACCCCGCTCTTCCGCATGCCTCGAGGACCCCCTCATGGCGTACTTGTCCTCAATCCGACGACATCCCCTGCCCGAGACAACCACTCCCCTTCCTGCCTGAGTCGTCGCCCCTTCCCTCCCTGCCCGAGCCCGCCCCTGCCCTCCCCTGCCCTGCCCTGCCCTGCCCAAGCCGCCCCTCCCCGGATCTCCCCTGCTCGAGCCACCACACCCCGGCCCTTCCTCCCCGCAGCTACCACACCCACCCGCCCGTGAGGCTACATGCTCCTCAGGCCGAGCCGGTGCTGCCACGCCCACCCGCCCGCGAGCGTCTCCCCTTCGGTAAGTGGAACCTTGCATTATCGCGAACTGAGACTTGTGAACTTGCTAATAGTGGAATCTTGCATTATCGTGTAGGGATATGTGTCGAGTTTGAGAGTGGGGACGTTGACGGAGGGAGATTTGTAGGAGCGTCGGTGATATTCTTCACCATCAGCCATGCTTCTAGCGTAAGAAATCCGTTCACCTTTCTTGCAAGTACCTATAGTTTTATTTAAGTGTCTAGATCACCGAGTATGTCGCGGTACCTGATACATTGCAAATGTATCTATAATTTTTGATGTTCCATGCTTGGTTTTATCCACTTTCTTGTGTTTTGTCAACACTTTGGAGTACTTTCCATATGATTTCTTGGACTAACCTATTAACAAGAGCCAAAGTGCCAGCTGCCTGCTGTTTTTGGTTCCAGGAAAGTCAGAAAATGAATATTCTCGGAATTGGACGGGACAAAAGCCAGAGTGCCTATTTTTCCAGAAGTCATCAGATGCCAGAATACGAGACGGAGAGGGGCCAGGGGCACCACACCACCTGGCCGCGCGGCCCAGCCTGGCCCACGCCAGGGGGTGGTGTGGCCGCCTCCGGCACCCCCTCGGCCTCCCCTTCCGCCTATAAGATGCCCTCGGGACGAAAACCCTAAGTGCCCGATCAAAAATCCACGAAAGAGTCTGTAGCCGCTGTCATCTCCATCCCTAGATCGGGAGGGATCTAAAGCTCTTCCCGACACCCTGCCGGAGAGGGGAATTCACCCTGGAGGCCTTCTTCATCACCATGCAAGCCTCCCGTGTGATGCGTGAGTAGTTCATCCTTGGACTACGGATCCATGTAGTAGCTAGATGGCTGGTTCTCCTCCTTTGTGCTTTCATGTTTAGATCTTGTGAGCTCCGTTCATGATCAAGATCATCTATTTGTAATTCTGCATGTTGTGTTTGCGGGGATCCGATGGATATTGAGATGCTATTTCAGATTGATTATTGATTCTATCATGTCTTTGTTATTTGTGATCTTGCATGCTTTCCGTTGTTAGTAGCTATCTTGGCCAAGTAGATGCTAGCAACTCCAAGAGTTGGTATTTATGCTCGATAGTGGGTTCATGCCTCTGGTAATCTAGGGAAGTGACAAAAATCTCTAACGTACTAGATGTGCTGTTGCTACTAGGGAGAAAACAACAATCCTTTGTTCATAGAACAATCGTATTGTTTACTTTACACGCAGTTTGTAAAGCAATAATCTGTTGCTTTCAACTTAATACTGGAGGGGGTTCAGATGATAACCTGAAGGTGGATTATTAGTCATAGATGCAGTTAGATGACGGTCTATGTATAATGTTGTAATGCCCAATCAAGTCGCAAAGGAGTCAAGATGATTAATATATGCATGTATTGCTTTCTCGGTGTTTGTCAATTGCCCCTGTTCACCCAACATGTTATCTATCTTAAGGAGAGCCACCGCTAGTGAACTATGGATCCCGGTCCTTGTCTTTTACATACAATCTATAAACTGTTTACTGTTTTGTGTATACTTTCTGCAAACTTTTACTTCTTTCCAATCGATACGTTTAATCCTTTATTTTCCGCAAAACACGGTGAGATTGACAACCTCAATGCAAGTTGGGGACAAAGTTATGTGGTTGTGTTGTGCAGGTCTCCACGTTGCTACTAGCACCGGTAGTGCGCCCTGCCAAAGCTCAGCTAGTAACACCTTTGGGGTGTTTCCTTGCTCCTACTGGTTCGATTAAACCTTGGTTTCATAACTAAGGGAAACTTGCTGTTGTGCTCATCATACCTTCCTCTTGGGGTTCCCAACGAGCTCTACATCATCATTGCTCCAGCATTTTTCTGGGCGCCATACTCAGAGCCATGAGTACCTAGGCGTCTTTTCCCGTCCGTAAGTGTTACGCGGATAAATAGGCACATAGGGTTAGATTTGCATATTATGAACCGTAATGCTTGTGGCATTTACGGGACAGTCGGTGGATTCGTAGTTGGGTATGTTTTCCATGTTCTGCTCTAGTCCGAGTCAGGATTTCAGCAGCGTCTCCCCGTTGTTCTCTAGATGCACATCCTGTCGGCTTTTTGCCGAGACATGTATCGGTAGAGCAGCGGGGAGGTGCTGCCAAAATTCTGTCTCGGAGCGGGGTAGAGCATGGAGAACGTACCAATCTATGGATTCAGCGGCTGCTAGGAACCTCTATGCCTATTAGAGATGTAGGTCATGCGTGTTGTCTCGTTGAGAAATAAAAATATGATGCATTTAGTTTCATGTTATTATTTGATATGAAATGCCATGTTTATTGTTTGGGTCCCAATAAAGCAGAGGATGGCTAATAATGGGTGGATGTACAGTGGCCGTATTAGTGTTGTTCATAAAACAGAGGAGTGGCTATGGAAGACCGATATCTTAGTGAAGGAGTTAGCGCATGGTTCTAGGGCAGGCCTTCTTCCAACTTGCCCTTGCGCTCGTTGTAATAAGCGTCATCATTAGTCCAAGGATGATATGAAAAAGCACCTTTTGAAATCTAGGTATATGCCAGACTTCGTCACGACGATCGATTTTACTCAGTACGACCGTGATAGAGGTGAGGTGATGCGGCAGCGGATCAATGGCAATGATGGCGATGGGATTAGGAACTTGCTAGATGATCTCCGTGATGCCCACATGGTAGATTCACCACCTTCAGGTGAACCAGAGGAACCACCAGAACCGGAAGAACTGCGTGAACCGGAGGAACCAGAGCCAAGCGCGAAGGCCTTCTATGATATGATGGCCTCGGCTAAGAGGCCTCTGTACGAAGGTTCAAAGATTTCTCAGTCTGATGCCATCTCGCAATTACTAACTAAAAATCTCCAGTACGGAAACGCCCATTCATGCTTTGAATATCATCTGCAGACATTTGGTAACATGTTGCCCGAAGGGCATTGTCTACCTAAAACCATGTACGAAGTGAAGAAAATAGTGCGAGCGCTCAACATGGAATACGAAAAGATAGATTGTTGTCCAAAAGGTGCCTCTTGTTTTGGAAACAGTTTGCGGATGACAAGTACTATAGCAAGTGTGGGGCCTCTAGGTATCATGAGGTAAAGGGAGCCAATGGTCATATGACACAGTCAAAAGTTGCTATGAAGATTCTTCGTTATCTCCCGTTCATAAAAAGAATCCAACGGCTTTACATGACCAAGGAGTCTGCCACACAAATGACATGGTACAAGACGGGGAAGAGATACGAGGACGAGGACGGATGGGTAAAGATGGGATATCCATCTGATGGTAAGGCATGGAAGAACTTTGATAGAGACCACCCCGATGAGGCAGCAGAGGCTCGGAATGTCAGAATTGCGATAGCAACCGATGGATTCAGTTCATATGGTATGTCGACTGCCTCCTACAGCTGCTGGCCCGTATTTGTTATTCCGCTCAATCTCCCTCCCGGATCCCTAATGCAAAGGAAGACCATATTCCTGTCGCTGGTCATTCCAGGGCCTGAATACCCGGGGAAGAATTTGAGTGTCTACATGCAGCCGCTTGTGGAAGATCTGAACCACTCTTGGCACCACGAGACATTGACATACGACCGTGCATCGAAGACTAACTTCAACATGAAAGTTTGGTTCCACTATTCCATGCACGACATGCCTGGGTACGCCCTATTCTGCGGATGGTGTATAGCTGGTAAGTGGCCATGCCCAGTGTGCAAGCACCTACTTGAGTTCCTTTGGCTAAAGGTGGGTAAAAAGTATTCCACATTTGACACGCATCGACCGTACCTCACAAGAGAGCATCGATTCAGAGAAGACAAAAAGAACTTCATCAAGGGAAAAGCTGTGCTTGAAGAAAAAAAGATACCAATGTTCGATGGTGTAGCTAATGATGCCGAGCTACGTGCTCTCGTGCGTACTAAGTCGGTGTCCCACAATTTTCAGGATATGGTGTAACGCACAACTGGACTCACGAGGCTGGCATAACGAAGCTCGCGTATTACAAGGACCTCAAACTTCCCCATAACATCGATGTGATGCACACCGAAAAGAACGTCGCAGAGTCCCTTTTTTACACAGTCCTGAACATTCCTGAGAAGTCAAAGGACAATGTCAAGGCGAGAGTCGATGTTGAGGAGCTATGTGATAGGAAGAGACTACACATGCAACCTCCTGAACGCAATCGGAAAAATTGGTTCAAGCCGCATGCCAACTACTGTCTTGATGGCCTCCAAAGGAAGGAGTCATTAAAGTGGCTCAAATTCGTCATGATGTTCCCTGATGGTTATTGTTCAAATATGAGCAAGGGAGTCAATCTTTCAACTGGAAAAGTCACTGGGCTCAAGAGTCACGACTATCATATATGGATTGAGCGGCTAATGCCGGTGATGGTTCGAGGGTATCTCCCTGAGCATGTCTGGAGAGTGCTTGTGGAGTTGAGCCATTTCTTCCGCACGCTCTATGCTAAGAAAATATGTCCCCTGATTATTGAAAAGATGCATGATGTAGTGCCGGAGTTGCTATGCAAGTTAGAGAAGATCTTTCCGCCTGGCTTCTTTACTCCGATGTTACATCTCATTGTGCATCTCGTGAACGAGGCACTCTTGGGTGGGCCGGTGCAGTTTCGTGGGCAGTTTTGTATTGAGAAAGAGTTTAAGTATATTAGATACAAATGTGGAAACAAAAGTGCTATTGAAGCAAGCATAGCTGAGGCAACTATCCTCCAGGAGATAAAAAACGCCACGACAACGTACTATGACGATGATGTTCCCACTATGCATAACCCGGTGTGTCGGTACAATGTCGACGAGCCCAAGCATGACCCCAAGCTCCTCCTCTTCCAGTGTCCCAGTGGCAAGGCCAGTGGCGCAACCATTTATACCTTAAAAAGGAAGAGAAGGATTGCATAATGCTATGTGTGCTTATGAACATGAAGGAAGTGGTCCGCGGTGAGAAGGAAGAGGAGGATGAAGAAAATGAAGTGCCTAGTTTCCTTAGGTAATATGGTGAACAAATTACTTTGCAAATAATAACTCGGTTTCGGTCTAATATGAATTTTTGTATTTTAGCCAATTCACAGATGAAATGTGGTCGGGAACGACGGATCCCTCTAATGCGAAGTTGGACACTCTTTTGAAAGAGGGTGCCCCTGGAAAGAAAAATTTCATGTCTTGGTTCTATGGGACGGTAATTGGTAACTTGTTCCTCTTACCCAGCAATCCGCGACTTGTCCCTCTGACTACACGTAACTAATGCACAATTTGTACTGAACTTGTAGGGAGCTAATCCCAACATTGAGATGTCAGATGAGTTGAGATGTGTCTCTTAGGGTTGTAATCGTAGAGTCGAGATGTATGAGAAGTATGACGTGAATGGGTATCCCTTCCATACAGAGTCTCACCAGAACCGTCGGCCTAATGCAAAGTCTATAAATACCGGGGTCTTCACTGAAGGAGATATGCCCTAGAGGCAAATAATAAATAGGTTTTTATTGTCATTTCTCAATTAGTTTATAATAGTTTCATATTGTGCTAGAACTATGCCAAGTAGAAACATTGGTATAGGTGTGGTATGAAACAACCAAGTCCCTAGTAGCCTCTATTCATACTAGTTCGTTGGTCACGAAGATGATCTGGGTTTCAAGATCATGGGCATTTATGCCGACTGACAACGAGATCATATCATTGGAGAATGATGTGATTGGACATTCCTCGAAGGATTGCAACATGATCAAGTCATATAGTTCATTGTTGCAACAGCTATACCTAGACTCCTTCTCCTTAGACCATGAGCTCATATTACTCACTGTTTCCCGAGACTCCTTAGACTGCATCAACCGTCATCTAGTAATACGGTGGCATAAAGGTGTACGTTGGGTATTCCGAAGGAACAGTAGATGACATGTGACTGCAAGACCGGGATTTGTTCACCCACATGACAGGTAAAGATACATTCGGCTGGCTTGGTCAGATTACATCCATAAATGTTGCAACATGTGACTAGGTCACGGGGATGTAATATCACGGTAAAAAGAAAACATAACTTGTTGTGAACGAGATTGAACAAGGTATGGGATACCGATGATCGGATCTCGGACAAGTTGTATCGAGAAACAAAAGGAAGAGGATGCTACATTTAGCGGTTCAAACAACATTGTATTCAGGAATGCATAGGGGTCACATGGATATCCCTGGTCCCTCTATGGATCATTGATTCAGATCATGTCTAGAGCATTCCCGAGCCATGAGAGGATACACTTAAGGGTATGATGAGAGTGATCATTCGTAAGACGGAATCACATCAGAGAAAGAGAGAAAGCCGGAATCGTTCCGCAGAGAGATCCGAAGTTGTTCGGAGAAAGAATAAAGGAAAAGACTGGAAAAGTGTTTTAGGATAAATGGGAATTTAAATATATATTTATTATATGTTAATTATGAATTAATATATTCTAAATAATATTTAAGTTAAGATTTATAAAGGCAACTTTTATATTAGGCCAAATCCCGGAGGGAAAAGGCCTAGAATAAAAGCTGCAGAAAAAATAAATGGAAAAAGGAAAAAGAAACAGGCCACGTGGGCGGTTTTTATTAACCGCCGCACGGGGGGCGGACCACAGGTACCAGCCGCCACCAGGGCCTGCTCGACCTGGCCCATGCGGGCACCAGGGAGCTGGGCCGCTGGGGCGAGCCGGCCCACCCAGGCGGTCCGGGGCGCGGGCGCAGCCAGGCGCGTGCTGGGCCGCCAGGCGGCAGAGCCAGCCCACCCGGGCTTCCTCGCCAGGCCGCCTCCACGGGAGGGAGGGTTGCTGGGCGCGAGGTGGGCCGCGCCAAGGCCCACCCGACCAGTGCCTGCCCAGCTGCTGCTGCTTCTCCTTTTCTTTTTATTATCTATTTTTCTGTTTGGCTATTGGGCTGAGTACTTTTGGCCCATTCGGCCAGGACAAAAATATCTGATATTTTCTCTTTATTAATAGTCCCACATGGCTAACCCAAAGGGGAGGGCACACCCCATCCCCCTATATAAAGGGGTGCCCATGGGTAGGATGAGATACACAATTGGAGAAGTCCTTTGGTTGACTTTCTCCTCCTCCCTCTCTATATACCTCGTGACCATGGCCCCAAGTCTGGGTTATGCGATCGAGGCACACCTGCAGTACGCCGTTGCGCTGCAGGGATTCCTAGCCGGATATCAACTTCCGCACTCCCGTCGGGATCGGGGAGCCGGAGGTATCATCGTGCACCGGATGTGTACGAAGACACGAGGCGCAACACTTGGGGCGCTTAAATATCGTGAGCCGGAGCTGTTGCACGATGAAGATGAAGAAGGAGCAAGGGGTGACCTGCGAGGAGCTTCGCGACCTTAAGGTCGGCTACGAGTACGAGTACTTCAACCACGTTCCCCACGGAACGTTAACCGCGTACGGTCTACAAGGGTATGTATTCTCTACGCATTGGTTGTTACCGCATTACTACATAGATAGATCCTAGGCAGTTTCTAGGGTTACATCGTAGGAAATTTTTTGTTTTCTGCTGCGATCCCCTTTAGTGGTATTAGAGACGATCTATGCGTAGGAGTGATGTATGTCCAGTACGCACAAGTATTGTGCGGGCATTGATCCCTTAGTTGTTACCCTCTAACGTGTACTTGTTTATATCGCGGTATTGTTTGATGAAGCGGCCCGGACCGACCTTACACGTATTCGTACGCGAGACTGGTTCCATGCTCAACATACGGCTTGTACCGTATAAGTGGCTAGCGGGTGTCTGTCTCTCATTCAATAGTTGATATAGCATTTACAACGGAGGGCCCCGAAAGGGGTGTAATAGAGACAACTGTCGGATCCATGTTGTGGTTGGAAAGTTCATAGTTTAGAAACGGTTCTATTACGAAAGCCCTAACAACCATGTTGCAATAGATAAAGTAGAGGCATCTAACTTTATTTTGCAGGGGCATGTGATTATGATATGGTATTGGTCGTTACAAAGGTAAAGTAGTTTACTTTTCTGTTACTAAGTAATATAGTAATAGTCATCGTTCCAATGAACGACTTGGTGGAGGCGTCGTGGACTTGGCGTCAAACCAAGGGCAAGATGGAGATCATGCCGGAGCGCTCGATGGAGATCAAGGCGCAAGAGGAAGCACCATATCATATCACATTATACATATGATGTTGATACCTGTTTTACATCTTATTGTGTGCTAGTATTTAGATACTCAACGGTAGAAAATAAGATAATCTCTATTAAATTCCAATGTTTCGTATTCCCCTTGTGTGTGCACCACCAAGAAAGTTTTTCGGTATGAGGCGATTCAGGGTACAGGCCTGGGTTTCAGACATATCTACGTCGCATACAGTGGGTGTAAGCCATGTTGCACTGCGAATACACACAAGTTAGATTTGGCGAGCCTAGCATGTACAGACATGGCCTCGGAACACAAGAGATCAAAAGATCGATCATGAGTCACATGGATGATGTGATTAGCATTGTTGAATGTCTACCTTTAATAATGCACTTATGGCCGTGACGACCGGGGGAGGTGCAGAGGATAGGGATCATGCGATCACTAAAATCGTCCAGGGGATGACAATTTTAGTGGAGACCAATTATAAATTGATCTCTTATTATAAACTTAGTCTAGATGTCTGTTTGCAAATATCTTAGTAGACCTTGGCCTATCCCATTGAGGTCATTTGCGACCATGGGAATATATTGCTTAATTTGGAACTTACCGAAAGGGTCCAACTTCATAGATTAATACCCACGCCTGAGAGATATCCTCGTAAAAGGTGATCTGCTCTTCTTGATACAGTAACCATTAGGAGATAATTCGATGACTCTAGAATGTTTGTGTTTTCTCCACAATGATCCAATAAGCCATTCTACATTCGATGGAGAGTTGGGCTACATTTTGTATTCTACAGGATAAGGCACATAGAGTATGAGCCGTTGGATGGGTTTTCCTCCATCATGGATGAAAAGAGAATGCTTGGAAAAACACTTAGCGGTCTTGCATTACAGTTAAGAACTCTTAGAAGGGCCTGATTGCAATAGGAGGTCATGAATGAAAAGGGTATATGTAAGATATACAAAGTTATAAGTGTAATTGTTGCAAAACTCGTTGCAGTTTGCAAAGTATTTGATACTTGTCCCGTTTTATGAAAACGGGAGGATCTGCTTGAGAATTGCTGGATTTGAGGCAATGTGACTTGATGACAGCAAGAAAAATAGTTGATGGCCGACATCACCTCTTCCCTCAAAGTTTGTCATTTGTATTAGTGAACTTGAATATAATTGTGTAATCCTTGTTTGTGTGTCTTGCTTTTGGCAAGACGATTATTCATATGAACTAGTTACAAGCCAGTTTGTACTATTCTTATGAACAATACCTTATGGTCACATTACGATTACAAATAAGTTATTCACATCACTATGTTAATGATAAGAGTTTAAACATTTATAAAGGATTAGAATGCTAAAAGATATCCAAAGTTTAATAATGAAAAGACACTATAGTTTAAGTCATTTTGGTTATTGCATGTTCTTTATGAAAGATCGGGGTCCTAGATGCTTAATCTAGAGACTTTGCAAAACCATGCCTCTTGGGCAGAATGACTAAAACTCCGCATTCTGGTAAAACGGTGATATGCGAAGAAATGTTGAATCTTATACATAGGATGTATCGTATTTTCAACAAGTAGTGGAAATCATTAGTTAATTGTGGACTTAAGTGAATAAGTGTATTTACTTAATGAAACATAAGTTTGAAATGATTTGAATTGTTCAAATGAGTTCACAACAAAATAGGATATTGAAATTAACAAGAATACAAGGTCTATTTGATTTGATCGACATGACTGAAGTATTCAAGTTAAGTTTAGCATAAAAGGGACTTGTGAAAGATGTTTCACAAATTATGATAATTGGATGAATTCAAACTATGTTGAAATATCTAAACATCATAATCATTATGTATTGAGATACATATGGTATAATATTATCTCTTATCGGGGTTATAGTTGTCGTTTAGAGTTAGAGATCAAAATAAGCAAAGACTCATTTGAAATACAAAGGAACATCTAAAATATTTGTGGAAACAACACCATAAGTGTTATGGCAAGTTCGAGTTTCTGGAGATTTCGATAAGTCGAAATCGTGGCGAATAAATAATTCTTTGTAGAGCATTCTTAGGAAGCTATGAATGCATATTCCAAAAGGGGCAAACCTACTGTTGTCCTAAGTTGATGTGTCTTGATGAATATACAGGTGGAAGAAAGTAAAAGATCAAAACAAGGTATTTGACCTTACCTCCGAATAGTTGAGTGGCGCAGCAGAATTTGTTTCGTGAAACCAAACTCTACAAATAGAGGAGAAACTGTTGATAATGATCATAAAGTTTTAGTGAATACTTTTACTAAAGAAAGTAGGATTCAACTATATATTCTACAAGTTTGTGGAATTATATTGTTGATTCACTTGTCCTGTTTTGAACAAGACATACCTACGAAATACAAAGAAGCGTGATGAATGGTCATTGAAATCTCGTTAGTGAAATTCTCAATTTGATAGTGATCAAAGAATTTTGGGATGTACAAGATTATCAAGAGGACCTATATTTGAGTGGGAGCTAAGTGAAATCCCTGGATCTCAAACATGAACGTCATATTTGAGTGGGAGCGTGAAATCATTCTAGGATATGTGGACGACATATGTGAATGATGTGATCGGTGTTAATAATATTTAAGTAAGGATGAAGTTGAATTTATTAAACAACAAGATCTATCGAGATAGATTGGTGAGTTTAATAAACACTGAATGTTGAATGCTTCCTGGACTTGATTCTAAAAGATGTTCAGAATGTCCTAAGCAAGATTCTGAAGAAGTTCAAAATGGAACAAGGTGAGAAAGTAGTTCTTACTATATGAAGAATTGAGTTAGTATTGCAACTATGGTTGAAAGAAAGAGATGCATTGCATCTCCTATGCCTCAGTCATAGGTTCTTCCATATAACCATGTTGTATACTCAACGTAATGTGACCCGAGATTCTGGTTGGTAGAACAAAGTCTTAACTATAAGAACATGTCTTTAAGTGATCCCTAAGTTGATCACAGAACCAGAATTAAGTTTGTACATAAATGGCAAGAAGCAATGTAAGTGGCACAGTTGCATTTCATGCACTAGGATCTACATAGATATAGAAGTATAAAGGCTCCATCTGATGTGATGTATAATTTTATGGTGGGGCTAGTTCGCTTTTAACGTAGAATGATGTGTCCCAGGGCCCAGTGCCCATGAGAAAGCCCTCTAGGTTGATCTAAAGTCACTGTAAGCTCTTAGAATCCGGCCTCGTTCTTCTGCCATGACTATAGTATATACACAAAGGATAACAAAGTGTGTTTTGAAGTTTAGATGACAACGGTGAAAACAATCGTCATCATAAACACTAGAAACAAAGTCTCACTTTGTCGTCAAACAAATAATTCGACCCATTATACGACAACGGAGAAAATGTCAAAATTAGGAAGGCATTAACGATTTGCAAAAGACATAATGATCTGGTAAAAAAGAACATGGACATGACGTTTCCCATGACCATGCATGATCTGTAAATGCATATGGTATATGGTTTATACGAGTAAAATGCAAGCTGGATTATTTGTACTCTAGTGCAAGTGGGAGACTGAAGGAGATATGCCCTAGAGGCAAATAATAAATAGGTTTTTATTGTCATGTCTCAATTAGTTTATAATAGTTTCATATTGTGCTAGAACTGTGCCAAGTAGAAACATTGGTACAGGTGTGGTATGAAACAACCAAGTCCCTAGTAGCCTCTATTCATATTAGTTCGTTGGACACGAAGATGATCTGGGTTTCAAGATCATGGGCATTTATGCCGACTGACAACGAGATTATATCATTGGAGAATGATGTGATTGGACATTCCTCGAAGGATTGCAACACGCTCAAGTCATATAGTTCATTGTTGCAACAGCTATACCTAGACTCCTTCTCCTTAGACCGTGAGCTCATATTACTCATTGTTTCCCGAGGTTGCTTAGACTGCATCAACCGTCATCTGGTAATACGGTGGCCATAAAGGTGTACGTTGGGTATTCTGAAGGAACAGTAGATGACATGTGACTGCAAGACCGGGATTTGTTCACCCACATGACAGGTAAAGATACATTCGGTCGGCTTGGTGAGATTACATCCATAAATGTTGCAACATGTGACTAGGTCACGGGGATGTAATATCACGGTAACAAGAAAATAGAACTTGTTGTGAACGAGATTGAACAAGGTATGGGATACCGATGATCGAATCTCGGACAAGTCGTATCGAGAAACAAAAGGAAGAGGATGCTACATTTAGCGGTTCAAACAACATTGTCATCAGGAATGCATAGGGGTCACATGGATATCCCTGGTCCCTCTGTTGATCATTGATTTAGATCATGTCTAGAGCATTCCCGAGTTGTGAGAGGATACACTTAAGGGTACGATGAGAGCGATCATTCATAAGACAGAATCATAGCAGAGAAAGAGAGAAAGCCGGAATCGTTCCGCAGAGAGATCCGAAGTTGTTCGGAGAAAGAATAAAGGAAAAGACCGGAAAAGTGTTTTCGGATAAATGGGAATTTAAATATATATTATTATATGTTAATTATGAATTAATATATTCTAAATAATATTTAAGTTAAGATTTATAAAGGCAACTTTTATATTAGGCCAAATCCCGGAGGGAAAAGGCCTAGAATAAAAAATAAATGGAAAAAGTAAAAAAGAAACAGCCCACGTGGGCTGTTTTTATTAACCGCCGCACCGGGGCCTGCTCGACCTGGCCCACGCGGGCGCCAGGGAGCTGGGCCGTCGGGGCGAGCCGGCCCACCCGGGCGGTGCAGGGCGCGGTCGCAGCCAGACGCGTGCTGGGCCACCGGGCGACAGAGCCTGCCCACCCGGGCTGCCTCGCCAGGCCGCCGCCGCAGAGGGGGCTGCTGGGCGCGAGGTGGGCCGCGCCAAGGCCCACCCGACCAGCACCTACCCAGCTGCTGCTGCTTCTCTTTTTCTTTTTATTATCTATTTTTCTATTTGGCTATTGGGCTGAGTACTTTTGGCCCATTCGGCCAGGACGAAAATATCTGATATTTTCTCTTTATTAATAGTCCCACATGGCTAACCCAAAGGAGAGGGCACACCCCCTCCCCCTATATAAAGGGGTGCCCATGGGTGGGATGAGATACACAATTGGAGAAGTCCTTTGGTTGACTTTCTCCTCCTCTCTCTCTCTCTATACCTCGTGACCATGGCCCCACGTCTGGGCTGTGCGATCGAGGCACACCTGCAGTACGCTGTTGCGCTGTAGGGATTCCTAGCCGGATATCAACTTCCGCACTCCCGGCGGGATCGGGGAGCCGGAGGTCTCATCGTGCATCGGATGTGTACAAATACACGAGACGCAACACTTGGGGCGCTTAAATGTCGTGAGCCGGAGCTGTTGCATGATGAAGATGAAGAAGGAGCAAGGGGTGACCTGCGAGGAGCTTCGCGACCTTGAGGTCGTCTACGAGTACGACTACTTCAACCACGTTCCCCGCGGAACGTTAACCGCGTACAGTCTACAAGGGTATGTATTCTCTATGCATTGGCCGTTACCGCATTACTACATAGATAGATCCTAGGCAGTTTCTGGGGTTACATCGTAGGAATTTTTTGTTTTCTACTACGATCCCCTTTATTCACAAGAGGTGTTGATGACTTTGATTACTACAGAAGGTTACAAAATGTATACGAGCTGATGTTAAATAATACACCCCTAGAACTCAAGCTTGTTGTGTTTAAGTGCCAATGGTTCGACCCACACGGTGGACAGAGAAGTACCCCTTCCATTGGGTTAGTTGAAGTACGGCCTTCAACCACCTATAGCGGATCTGATGTCTATGTTGTGGCTCAACAAGCCAAGCAAGTTTATTATTTGCCCTACCCATGTCAGAAAGAGGAACTCAAGGGCTGGGAAGTCGTGTTCCAGGTATCGCCACATGGTAAGCTACCCATGCCCTCCGACGATGATTACAACAACATTGACCCTAAAGCAGAATTTTCTATCAAGAGCAAGAGAACTTTGGGGACTTTGAATTACAAGATCTTGAGGACCTCGAGAACGATGGTCAAACTCGTGGTGAGGTAGTCACGAATATAAAGGACATAAATATGCTCACCAAGTTACATTCGGAAAATGGCAATGATGATGAGCCTACATCGTGCGATGAGCCTCCAACTTTCTTCTCACGTGATAGTGATGTTGATAGTGCTGATGAGAACCCAAGACATAATGATGAGAGTGATGATGAGTGGTGAGGGTCTTTTATGTTTTTATGTCTTTATTTCATCTTGTATGTCTTTATTAGGTCTTTATGCTTCTTAATTGGATCATGTCCTTAATTATGTCCTTGATTGCATTTCGTCTTTATTTTTCTTAATTATATCTTTATTTTTCTTAATTATGTCTTTATTTTTCATCTTTATTATGTCCATAATTGCATTACGTCTTTATTCTTCTTAATTGGATCATTTTTATTAATTGTTTTCCTCTTCTCAATGCAGGTGATTGACCAATATGAGCCAAAGCAAGGAATCATCATCCTCTTTGCTAGGGTGATGAAGCAGAAGAAGGTTACCAAAAGTGGAAGAGAACCCATTCTGAACCCGCGTTACATTGACGCCAGTCAAAGAGGAGGAGGTGCAGGACGAGGTGAGGGAGGAGTGGGGCTTCCCCCGAGGAGAGGACGAGGTAGAGGACGAGGTGTACGCCTTCTGAGTGACCTACCCTCCGCTTCTGGCGATGTGGCTTCCTAGTCTGCTTACTCAGAGTCTCTTGATGAGGAGGAGTCTCGAGACTTGGAGGGGGTCTCGCGATCAGGAGGGGGAGTCTCGAGACCCGGAGGGGGAGGCTCGAGACCAGGAGGGGGGTTCTCGAGACCAGGAGTTTGGGCCATCTACGCCGCCAAAGAAGCCAAAGATTTGTGGGGAATCAGGTGTCCCCAAAGAAAAATTTGAACCGCATTCCGAGGAAGAGAAACCCATCATTACGCCTAACGGCATTGAGTAAGTGGCATGTAATTTCATTTTGGTCATAACAATTTGGCATGTACTAATGTTTGATTATTGTGCAGCAATTGGACATTTCCCCCGGGTACCCGTGCACCTAACACCTTAGTTGGAGCTCTAATTAGGAAGTTTTGGCCGGGCTTCTACACTCCCGTCCCTGGCGGCGAGAGGAAGCTAGCCATGCATTGGTCACACTATGAGGCCGCCGAGTACCCGGGCTATGGGAAAGCTTCTGATGCCGTGATCACCAAGTTTTGGGTAAGGCAAACTTTTCGAGTTTTCTTCATAGTTGATGACCCCACCATGCTAACTTTTCAAGTTAGGTTCACAATTTTTTTATGCATGATTGAAGAGATTCTATAGGGTGCTTCCAGAGGAGCAGGACAAGGCAGGCAAGACTTTGTGGGGGGCTTGTACGAGGTTGACACGGCAACAGTTCTACAGTCAGAAGCATACCACCACCAATCTATATAGCTCCTAGAAGTTGGGCAAGAAGGCGCCGAAGCATGAGAATGTGAAGGTACAACCATGCTTGTCCCAGGAAGATTACGCCGGGGTAAGTAAATTGTCAATGAGATTCTACGTTATTGCTAAGTTGCAATTGCATTATCCTTTCTTCAAACGAGTATTGATTTTTCAGGTTATGCCCGAGTGGGCCGTGTAACTACCTCGTCCCCTACGCTCTAAGTTCGAGCCTGGATGAAGCGGAAGTGGTTAAAATAGTATAGCGGGGGCCTAGAGGACCGCCCACGTGTAGACCCGTCGGCCGTCCTAACCACTTCCAAGACATCGGGACAGGAGCGAGCGGCGTAGGCAACAGGCGAAGAGATCAAATACATACACAACTGAGTATGTATGCAAGCTACCATACAACAGTTTTCAGAGCCATCCCATTTTAAAAAATGGAAATATTGCAACGCCATACGGCAAGATTCAAATATCCTAGATAGAGATAATAGTTTAGGATAGCTCCTCATACATCAAACATCAGAGTATCAGGCGGAAGCGGAAAACAAGATCCGAGTATGGATAAGAAGCAAATCGGCATAAGATGCCACATAAATAAACACATCCGGCCCACAGATCTCATGGATCCCCATCCCCGGAATCTCTACACCGAGTGATCGTTGCCAACATCATCTGTCTCCTCCACCCAGTATCCCTCTTGCGAGTACACCTGTTCATCTGAATCACAGGATTCAGAAATATTTCAGGGGGCCACCCCATTAAGCTACCCGCAACGAAGTTGGCCGGCTCCGAGACGGACCCAAGGTTCGTGTCAATGGCTGTAAACGACTGGGAACCCGAAAGTGTGACTGGGCTTGTCGATACCGCGAAAACATTCCACGATCCAAAACAGTACAGGTGCTCCACGCACAATCTTAATAAAGCAGTAACATGGCATAAGTACAGGATAGTAATAAAGCCCCAAACTACTTTGTGGCCCCAAGAAATAAGAATGAATCAAGCTCTGGCTCAGGGGGGTCCATAAGGCCTCCCGAATGTGGATAGTGCGAATAGTCAAGGAACATGAATCAAGTACTCGGGGTCCTACGGGACAAAAGTGAGCATGAAAAACCAAATAGCAGATGTTGCTCACCGGTGCCTCTTTCATTAGTTTTCCCATTACTACTCATGAACTCGGTTTTCATGGAATATCTTGATAAGTTTGTTGTGGTCTATCTGGATGACATTCTAGTCTATTCTAAGTCAAAGGAAGAACATGAAGAACACCTTCGGTGTGTCCTAAACAAGCTTTGTGAGAACCGCCTGTATGCCAAGTTCTCCAAGTGTGAGTTTTGACTGCCTCAAGTCACCTACCTTGGTCACGTCATCTTTGCCAAGGGCGTTGCCGTCAACCCAGAAACTATCAAGACAATCGTTGACTGGCTTCCACCCATAAATGTAAAAGAAGTCCGGAGTTTCCTTGTTTTGGCCATTTACTGTCGTCGCTTCGTTCAAAACTTCTCGAAGATTGTGAAGCCTCTTACCGATCTCCTCAAGAAAGGCAAGAAATACCTTTGGACTCCTGCATGTCAAGCAAGCTTTGAAACACTCAAAGAGAAGCTCAAAGAGAAGTGTAGCCTAGGAAAACCGAGTTCATAAGTTGTAATGGGATAACTAATGAAAGAGGCACGGTGAGCAATATCTGTTATTTGGTTTTTCATGCTCACTTGTGTCCTGTAGGACCCCGAGTACTTGATTCTTGTTCCTTGACTATTCACACTATCCACATCCGGGAGGCCTTATGGACCCTCCTGAGCTAGAGCTTGATTCATTCTTATTTCTTGGGGCCACAAAGTAGTTTGGGGCTTTATTACTATCCTGTACTTATGCCATGTTACTGATTTATTAAGATTGTGCATGGAGCACCTGTACTGTTTTGGATCGTGGAATGTTTTCACGATATCGACAAGCCCAGTCACACTTTCGGGTCCCTAGTCGTTTACAGCCATTGACACGAACCTTGGGTCCGTCTCGGAGTCGGCCAACTTCGTTGCGGGTAGCTTAATGGGGTGGCCCCCTAAAATATTTCTGAATCATGTGATCTCTTTGTCGTGAATGCCTCGTTGGGTTTTGAGTTGGTTTTGCCGAGGTTGATCGAGCGTGTGTTGCTATTTGTGCACCCCTGCAGGGTAAATCTTTCTGAAAGCCGTGTCCGCGGTTATGGACGACTTGGAGCACAGTTTCTCGATCATAGACAAGTATAACTAAAGTACCGCTTATAAATTGACTAAGTACATGGCTAGTAAATAGTGCAATACTCATGGAATGGTTAATAAAACTGCCAACGGATGGGGGATTGTTCGTCCGCTTCCTCGTTGGTAAGCGAGGAGGAGGATGGATCTGTTAATTATACTGTTATAACTGTTGTTCTTAATTCACGGACATTCGTCTATCATTGGTTAGGCGGATGGCTAGCGAGTATCTATAGACTTGTTAGTTATTATCTTTTGCTGCAATTGCGTCACCCTAGGTTGTGTCCCCTTTAGAGGCATAAAGACTTGCTGAGTACCCCTAGGGTCTCACACGATAAATTGTTTGATTCAGATGAACAGGTGTACCCTCAAGATGGATACTAGGTGGAGGAGACAAATGATGTTGGCAACGATTACTCGGTGTAGAGATTCCGGGAACGGGGATCCGTGAGATCTGTGGGCGGTATGTGTTTATTTATGTGGCATCTTTTGCTGATTTGCTTCTTATCCGTACTCGGATCTTGTTTACCGCTTCCGCCTGATACTCTGATGTTTGATGTATGAGGAGCTATCCTAAATTATTATCTCTATCTAGGATATTTGAATCTTGCCGTATGGCGTTGCAATATTTCTATTTCTTTTAGATGGAATGGCTCTGAGGACTGTTGTATGTGGCTTGCATACATACTCATTTGTGTATGTAGTTGATCCCTTCGCCTGCCGATTACGCTGCTCGTTCTTGTCCCGATGATCTGAAAGTGGTTAGGACGGCCGAAAGGTCTACCGTGAGTGGCCCCGGGCCCCACCGTACTATTTTAACCACTTTCGTTCATCCAGGCATGTAACTAAGAGCGTAATTCACCGAGGTAGTTACAATGATGCAAGAATAAGATAGAGGCAATAGGTACTATATGTATGCAAGCATGTGGTAGTGCTTGCCTGGTAGCTCAGTTGAAGCGAGAGATGGATCTGGGTAGTACTCCTAGGATTCCTGATAATTCCCCTGCTCGGCGTCTATTCAAAAAGAACCAAACAAACAAGGGCCAACATAAACAAAGTGCACAAGCATATAAATAAAATGCGACAAGCAACCAAGCATGCCATGATAAATGATGCACAATTTACATGGCAATAAAGTAGCATGGCAATGGTGAGGTGTGGGGACAAGAATAAAGCATCTATTAAAGTTTGGTCAAGTTTTATTGCCATAAACAGTTCTGATTTTTAATAATGATATGATGCATGCTTCAATTCATAACATGGCATGCATAGTTAGAATGGGCTTGTCGCGCTGATCGATTTAGATATATTATTTGTCGAATTAGGAGTTATAGAATTAAAGTTATCAATTAATTGAGAAAATGGCATTTTATTGTAATTTTAATTATCTCGAAAATTTAAAGTGCTCAATTAATATTTTGAATGGCATATTTGAATTTCTCACATTTTTCTGATTCAAAAACATATATTAATTGCAATGTTTGGAATTGCAAATTAAAAGTTATTAAATCAGAATTAAAATCATATTAAAACATTTCTGAATTTTTTTTATTAAAACAAAAAAGCAGACAGACTTTTTCTACTCAGTCACAGCTAGCCCCAGTCACTGACGGGTGGGACCGATGCTGACTGGACAAAAACGGCGCGTATAACCTTTTCTCACCGCGAGTTGACCCAGCCACAGAGATTGACAAGCGGGACCGGGGACTGCGGGTCCACCGCGCGTGTGCTCTAGCCGGGGCTGGACACGTGGCGGATCCGGGGGACTGCGGGTTGAGGCTTACGAAAAACGTGGTGCCTTTTTGTAAAACTGCCACTGTGGCTGACAGGCGGGGCCGGAAGGAGCGCGGGTTTAGCTGGCAAAAAGGGTGGGGGGTTTTCTGGAAAAGTACCATGCGGTACTGTTTTTCTTCTCTGAATTTACTGACGAAAACGACAGAGTAATGCGCGGCGCGGTGGGGCTCGAACTCGCGACCTCTCGCGCGTGCGCAGGCGGCGGTGACCAAAGCGGCTAAGTGGGATTGATGCTGGGTTGCTGTTGCGCGGCCAGGTAAGGCTAACTTGACGTTTAGCGGGACGGCTGCCGGCGAACACCGTGCACCGAGGGTGCTCATCGGAACGCCTGGCGTGCACAGGAAGCGGATCTCAGAGAGAGGATGTCTAGGGGGAACGGGGGCTCACCGCGGTGACGTTGGTGGTGGTGGGACGGCCGGGGAAGCAGAGGGGCGACGGCGACGCTGGTGGCCGGAGCTAGGGTTTGTGCGTCGGCTCGTCGGCGATCGGCGGCATAGGGACTGTCTCCTCCTTGTCTGCGGGCACGGGAGCGACGCAGAGACTCGCCTCGTTCTTCCTCGACACCCAAACGCTACGCCCGCCTACTGATCTCGAGGATGGGGGAGGATACCGACGGTGGCCGGTGATGAAAAGGAGTGGACGCAGGGGGAGAAGGGAGGGAAGGCAGGGCCCTGGGTGGATCTGGACGATGCCAGGTAGAGAGGAGGGAGTAGATAGGGACGGGAGAGGAGAGGGGGTGCCGTGGGGGGATCGGTGGAGAAAAAGGTGGCTCGGCCACCTTTCTCCCTCACGTGCTGGGCACGGCTAGGGCAGGGGTAGGGAGTCCAGGGCCTGCAGCTGGGCCAGGGGCGCAAGGTGGCTCGGGTACGGGGCCTGGCTGGCAGAGAGAAAGGGAGAGAGGAGGGAGAGGCTCGGGTAGCTAGGGTTGGAGGGGTAACTCGGGTTAGGGTTTAGGGTGGCATGGGGGTGGATAGCTAGGGTAGGTGAGGTTAGGGGTAGCTTGGCCGGTTAGGGTTAGAGAGGGGGGTAGAGGGAGAGGGTGGTGTCTCGGCATGGTGAGAGCAAGGTGGTGTGGTGAGGGTGGAGGAAGGGTGTTTAGGGTTTTGGGCAAGGTCACACATGAGCATGCATGGATGGGGGTTGGGTAAGGAGATGGTGAGAGGGAAGGTGGTGAGATTATGGTTTTATGTGTGGCATGATCAAGTATAAGGGGAAAAGATGGATATGGGGATGATCTCACATGATCATGCATGGAGGAGATGAGAGGTGTGGAGGGCTTGATGCACATGGCAAGGCACAAGATCAAGGTGAGAAGGTCGAGAGAAAAGAGAGCTCAAAAGAGGGAATCCACTCAAAAATCCAAGAAAACCAAAGAAGGATAAGATGGTGATGCTTGTTGCATGGTCCATGCATGAGCATTAAATGCCATGTCTAATCTTGTGAAAACAAAATAAATAATCATGGCATTTATACACATGCATTCCAAAATATGAAATGAGGCCAAGCTAAAAGAATTAAAAGGATGTTCCATGTGGAGTAGATGGAGATGGTCATATTTGAATATAATTAGGACTTGCTAGTGTGTATATTCCACTAGGTGCATTATATCCTCAACAATATTCCAACATGAGCAATTATTCCAAAACAATCCATATGGAAGCTAGAAAAAAGGGTTACCACTCACAAGGCATGCAAAGGTGGCTCCACATATCAATAATGTGAAAACAACATGATGCTAGTGTGAGGGCATGTGGAAAAATAGAAGTGGATCCATCCCAACCCACATGAGCTAGATTTAGATGCCAAAGGAAAAGTGTAAAAGCTCATGGATAATTGGGATGGTGGAATTATAAGGTGGTGACAAGGGAAAGGTGGTGGAGTTGAATAAAAGATATGCCCCCAACTCAACTTGGGCATCAAGCATTTATCAAGAACCAAATACAATATATCAAGAGCCAAATACAATTACTATTGCATATGAGAGAAGAACCAAATGAAAAGGGTTTTATATGATGCTCAAATGCAAGGTGGCATGATGACATGAGCATGATATAATTATGATGCAACAATTATATGTAGGAAGTAGCAATTATATTACTAGACCATGTAGCATTACATATGTTAGACAGATGGGATGCTACAACTCTACCCCACTAAACAGGAATCTCGCCCCGAGATTCTAGGAAGAAGAAAAAGACACGAAGAGGGTAGGATACTTGGCACGGAGATCGTCCTCGCGTTCCCAAGTGGCTTCATCAACGGAATGGTGCGACCACTGCACCTTGCAGAACTTGATGGACTTGTTATGAGTCCTTCTTTCTGCGACTTCTAGGATTTTTATGGGGTGTTCTTGATAAGACAGATCTTCTTGGAGATTGATGAGTTCATGGTCCATGGTCCTGCCGGGATCCTTGAAGCACTTCTTGAGTTGAGAGATATGGAAAACATCATGGACCTTGAGTTTTTCAGGGAGCTCGAGAGCATAAGCAACTTCTCCTCTTCTTCCATGAATTTTGAAAGGACCGATGTATCTAGGAGCCAGCTTCCCTTTGATACCAAAACGGTGCGTGCCTCTCATGGGAGTGACACGAAGGTAAACGAGATCACCAGGGACATACTCCATGTCCGTGTGCTTTCTGTCATAGTTGCTCTTCTGGCGACTTTGAGCAACCTTCAGGTTTTCAAGAATGATGTGAACCTTCTCCTCCGCTTGAGTTACAATGTCGGGGCCAAACAATGTTCTTTCACCTGCGCCCGACCAACCAATCAGAGTTCTGCATTTGCGACCATAGAGAACCTCAAATGGTGCCATCTTTAGACTTTTTTGGAAGCTGTTGTTGTAAGAGAATTCAGCATAAGGAAGGCAATCTTCCCACTTCATGCCGAAAGAGATAACGCAAGCACGGAGCATATCTTCCAGAATCTGATTGATCCTTTCAACTTGTCCTTGCAACTGAGGATGGTAAGCTGTGCTGAAGTTCAATTTTGTTCCCAAAGCATCTTGGAAACTTCCCCAGAACTTGGAAGTGAAGATGCTCCCACGGTCTAAGCTGATCTCAAGAGGAACCCCATACAGAGAGACAATTCTGTTGATATAGAGCTCAGCCAACTGAATTGCAGAAAATGTTTCCTTGACGGGAAAGAAGTGAGCCACTTTAGAAAGCCTATCGATGAAAACAAAGATTGCATTGTTGCCCTTCTGCGACCTTGGAAAACCAGTTATGAAGTCCATCTCTACTTTCTCCCATTTCCATTCCGGAGGCTTCAATGGCTGTAGAAGATAGGAAGGTTTCTGATGGACAGCTTTAACTCTGCGGCAGACATCACACTCCGAGACATACTTGGCACAATAACGTTTCAACCCAGGCCACCAATACTGTGTTTTCAAGTACATGTACATCTTAGTGCTGCCAGGGTGGATAGAAAGAACAGAATCATGCGCCTCCTTGAGAACTTGCTCTCTTAACCCCGGGTAGTTCGGAACAAACATCCGGTGTTCAAAGAAAAGAGCGCCTTGGTCGTCGACGTGGAAGGACTCATACTTTAGAAGCTGAATGTTGGAGATGATCTTTTTAGTGTAAGGATCACCAAGTTGAATGGAGCGAACTTTTTCTTCCAAGAGTGGGGTTGCCAGAAGGTTCAGAAGATACCCTTGATCCACAATTTCAAGGTTGAGCTTGTGGAATTCCTCACACAAGAGAGGCTGTTGTTCTTCCACCATGAGGTTGTTGACATAAGCTTTTCGGCTGAGAGCATCGGCCATGACATTAGCTTTGCCCGGAGTGTAGTTGATTGTCAAATCAAAATAATTAATTGCTTCAATCCACCTTCTCTGACGAAGGTTGAGATCAGGCTGTGTGAAGATATACTTCAGACTCTTTTGATCAGAAAAGATCTCACAACGGTTGCAAAGCAAGTAATGCCTCCATACTTTCAAAGCAAAGACAACTGCTGCGAGTTCGAGTCATGTGTAGGATAGTTGATCTCATGCGTCTTCAACTGTCAAGAGGCATAAGCAACAACATGTTTTTCTTGCATGAGGACCGCACCCAATCCTTGCAAGGAGGTGTCACAGAATATCTGGAAAAGCTTTGATGTATCTGGAGGAATCAAAACTGGTGTGGAAGTGAGCTTCTCTTTGAGGGTTTCAAAGCTAGCTTGACATGCAGGAGACCAAAGGTATTTCTTGCCTTTCTTGAGGAGATCGGTAAGAGGCTTCGCAATCTTTGAGAAGTTCTGAACGAAGCGATGACAGTAACTAGCCAAACCAAGAAAACTCCAGACTTCTTTGACATTTTTGGGTGGAAGCCAGTCAACAATTGTCCAAACAGTTTCTGGGTTGACGGCAATGCCCTTGGCAGAGATGACGTGACCAAGATAGGTGACTTGAGGTAGCCAGAACTCACACTTGGAGAACTTTGCATACAGGCGGTTCTCACGAAGCTTGTTTAGGACACACCGAAGGTGTTCTTCATGTTCTTCCTTTGACTTAGAATAGACTAGGATGTCATCCAGATAGACCACGACGAACTTATCAAGATACTACATGAAAACCGAGTTCATAAGCCTCGAGAAGGTGGCGGGTGCGTTGGTGAGACCGAAAGACATGACCGTGTACTCGTACAAGCCATAGCGGGTGGTGAAAGCTGTTTTGGGAACATCTTCCTTGCGAATCTTGATTTGATGATATCCACTTCTCAAATCAAGCTTAGAGAATACCATAGCTCCAGCTAGCTGATCGAAGAGATCATTAATCCGCGGAAGGGGATATTTATTCTTGATGGTTTTAGCATTGAGAGCCCGATAGTCAACACAAAGTCTATCAGTCTTGTCCCGCTTCTTCACAAAGATGGTTGGGCTACCCCAAGAAGAAGTACTGTGCTGAATGAAACCCAACTTCTCTTGTTCATCAAGCTGGCGTTTGAGTTCAGCCAATTCAGCAGGACACATTTTATAAGGCCGCTTGGAGATAGGAGCGGTTCCAGGTTCAAGTTCAATCACCAACTCGACCTTTCGATCAGGAGGCATACCTGGCAACTCTTCAGGAAAAACATCTAGGAACTCACAGACCACCAGAACACTCTGAATAGCTTCCATAGCATCATCATTCAGAGCCGCCAAAGAGAAAAGCTCAATTGCAGGAGTCAGACTTGGAGAATAGACTATATGGCCTTCAGGAATTTTCAGAGAAACCGAGCGTTCAGCACAATCAATCACAGCTGCATTTGCTGTTAACTAATCCATGCCCAAGATAACATCAATGTCAGAATTGCCCAGAATGATCAATGAGGCCAGAAAAGAAGAACCACCAATCTCAATTTGATTGCCATGGCTGATCTTGGTAGATAACCTTCTTGCCCCGGGAGAAAGAATCATTAACTTTTTATCCAGCTGGTCTATAGCTAACTCATGCACATTTGCAAACTTGTGAGAAACAAAAGAATGCGATGCACGAGAATCAAACAAAACTCGTGCAGGAACTGAGTTAACAGGAAGCGTACCCATCACAACTCTAGATGCATGCTCAACTTGAGCGACGTTGACACAGTTGGCACGAGCAACCGTAGACCCGGGCTTGGTGTTGATGTTGAGAGCCCGAGGTGGAGGTGCACGAACCATAGAAGAACTTGCCGCAGGTCTTGGAGGTGGTGGAGGAAGAGCTTTATTGTTCATTGGACAACTCCAGTGTTGATGCCCAGTGTTTCCACAAGTGTAGCAAGCACTAGGTGGACGTGGAGCAGCGTAGCCAGGGACTCCGCCAGGCGCTCCAGGGTAGTTGTGGTTGTAGCCCCTAGGAGCCGTGGTGAAGGAGTTTGGTGGCCTTGACGCATAGCTTGACGGTCTTGGTGGAGCCGGGAGCGACGGTGGGGTGTTAGGAACCCACACGCGGCGCTTAGAAGGAGTTGTCATAGCTGAAGAGCTTGCTGCATCGTGGTTGTGTTTCTTGGACTCCTCAAACACTTGCCTACTTGCTTCCTCCTGCAGAGCTGTATGTTGGAGTTCTAGAAAAGACCCCGGCCTTGCATGAGTGATTGCATATTTGATGGATGCATTGAGTCCTTGCCTGAACCTCTTTTGCTTCTTCTTGTCATCAGAGATCTCATCGCCACCATACCGAGAAAGGTTCATGAAGTTTCTGATATAGGTATTGACATTGTCATTGCCCTGCTTGAGGTTGAGAAACACTTCCTTCATCCTTTCCATGACAATTTCTGACAGTTATTGCTCTTTGAAAGCCCTAGTGAACTAATCCCAAGTAGGCTGAAAACCAGAGTGGTTTGCCTTGAGGTAATTTTCCCACCACAGAGCTGCATCTCCCTTCAGAAGGTGTGTGGCACATTTTACCCAATCTTTCTCTGGAACATCCGCAGTCATCAGCAACCTTGACATCTCCCGCAACCAATCATTAGCATCAAGTGGCTGATCAGACACCTCAAATTGGCGTGGGTTGAACTTCAGAAAACTCTTGATGTCTCCTCGCTTGGGAGGTGGAGGTAGCGGAACAAACTCATTCCTCCTGACACTTTCTTCGAATCTCTGCTGGTTCTGCTGCATTGCTCCCAAGGCATTAGCAATACTTACCAACGCAGCCCCCAGTTCAGGTGGTATGTCCTCCTCAGAACAGCGTGGTGGTGCCATCCTGTGATTGATATAAAACACAAGTCAGTACTATAATGGAGAATAATAATAATCCAAAATAGTACCAAAATGGAATTAACCAAGATTTAAAGGATACAATTCACTAAGATGATATTAAAATATCAACAAAGTTCAAAGCTCCTAGAAGATATTAAGCATATCGCACACGACTGAACAAGGAGTGTGGTACACAAGCTAACAAAGAAAAAAATTCTGCAAATTTCGGCATTAAAATACCACTATATGCGCAAAACCACTTAACGAATCAAGATTAGTAACTCTACCAATTCAATATACAAGAGCGAATGATAAAAGTAGTGGTATGGTCGCGACTCCATCCCGCACTAAAATCATTACTCCGTACATGAATAAGTAAAACACATATCCCAACACCTTCTTCTTAAGATGAACCTAAAGATTAGGAACTACGGAAACGAACACCCCAACAAGATATCGTCGGATAACAAAGAGTAAGACAGATCGCACCGGTATACAACAAATCAGATAGATCACGTCGGTTTACAAAGGCCTGTCGGTATGGAATGTACCAACAGTTGATAACCAAAAGGCAGCTAGTGATAAAATTTGGATGCAACAGATAGACAAGGAATTGCACGCACACACACAGAGACACAACCTATGGTACTACAGAACCCCGAACACGTGAATCCTAGTTTGAATTTTAGAAGAGGATTGAAAACGTTACACTTCCTTACCAGAAAAAGGGTGGGTGGGTGGGTGGGTAAGAAGAAAAATGGAAGCAGTCCTACTCTCACGTTTTGTTTTTCCCTAGTATACATAGCTACCAAAAATATTTGCTACAATGACAACGACCATTTGGCTGAGACCCTGAAGGGCGGGATGGCTCTGCTACCAATTGTAACTACCTCGGCCCCTACGCTCTAAGTTTGAGCCTGGATGAAGCGGAAGTGGTTAAAATAGTACAGCGGGGGCCTAGAGGACCGCCCACGTGTAGACCCGTCGGCCGTCCTAACCACTTCCAAGACATCGGGACAGGAGCGAGCGGCATAGGCAACAGGTGAAGAGATCAAATACATACACAAGTGAGTATGTATGCAAGCTACCATACAACAGTTTTCAGAGCCATTCCATTTAAAAAAATGGAAATATTGCAACGCCATACGGCAAGATTCAAATATCCTAGATAGAGATAATAGTTTAGGATAGCTCCTCATACATCAAACATCAGAGTATCAGGCGGAAGCGGAAAACAAGATCCGAGTACGGATAAGAAGCAAATCGGCATAAGATGCCACATAAATAAACACATCTCGCCCACAGATCTCATGGATCCCCATCCCCGGAATCTCTACACCGAGTGATCGTTGCTAACATCATCTGTCTCCTCCACCCAGTATCCCTCTTGCGAGTACACCTGTTCATCTGAATCAAACAATTTATCGTGTGAGACCCTAGGGGTACTCAGCAAGTCTTTATGCCTCTAAAGGGGACATATACCTGGGGTGACGCAATTGCAGCAAAAGATAATAACTAACAAGTCTATAGATACTCGCTAACCATCCGCCTAACCAATGATAGACGGATGTCCGTTAATTAGTAACAACAGTTATGACAGTATAATTAACAGATCCATCCTCCTTCTCGCTTACCAACGAGAAAGCGGACGAACAACCCATCTGTTGGCAGTTTTATTAACCATTCCATGAGTATTGCACTATTTACTAGTCAGGTATTTAGTTAGATTGAAAGCGGTACTTTAGTTATACTTGTCTATGATCGAGAAACTGTGCTCCAAGTCATCCATAACCGCGGACACGGCTTTCAGAAAGATTTACCCTGCAGGGGTGCACAAATAGCAACACACACCCGATCAACCTTGGATAAACAAAATCAAAACCCAACGAGGCATTCACGACAAAGCGATCATAGGATTCATAAAATATTTCAGGGGGCCACCCCACTAAGCTACCCGCAACGAAGTAGGCCGGCTCCAGAACGGACCCAGGGTTTGCGACGACGGCTGTAAACGACTGGGAACCCGAAAAATATGACTGGGCTTGTAGATACTGTGAAAACGTGGCGCGATCCAAAATAGTACAGGTGCTCCACGCACAATCTTAAATAAAACAGTAAACATGGCATAAGTACAGGATAGTAACAAAGCCCCAAACTACTTTGTGGCCCCAAGAAATAGAAATGAATCAAGCTCTGGCTCAGGGGGGTCCATAAGGCCTCCCGGATGTGGATAGTGTGAATAGTCAAGGAACAGGAATCAAGTACTCAGGGTCCTACGGGACACAAGTGAGCATGAAAAACCAAATAGCAGATATTGCTCATCGGTGCCTCTTTCATTAGTTATCCCATTACTACTCAGGTTAAGTTGTGTAGGTACCTCGTTATCCATCAGACACCCACATACCCTACACATGCTGTTCTATGACCCGCATGGCTCAAATAACTCCTGTAGTAATGGCTCATGGGATGGAGAAACAAGCTTCGGTGGGGCTTAAAAGTAAGGCTATGCAGTACTTGGGATTCAATTTAATGCAATCGCGACTCAATGATGCAAGAATAAGATAGAGGCAATAGGTACTATATGTATGCAAGCATGTGGTAGTGCTTTCCTGGTAGCTCAGTTGAAGCGAGAGATGGATCTGGGTAGTACTCCTAGGATTCCTGATAATTCCCCTGCTCGGCGTCTATTCGAAAAGAACCAAACAAACAAGGGCCAACATAAACAAAGTGCACAAGCATATAAATAAAATGCGACAAGCAAACAAGCATGCTATGATGAATGATGCACAATTTACATGGCAATAAAGTAGCATGGCAATGGTGAGGTGTGGGGACAAGAATAAAGCATCTATTAAAGTTTGGTCAAGTTTTATTGCCATAAACAGTTCTGATTTTTAATAATGACATGATGCATGCTTCAATTTATAACATGGAATGCATAGTTAGAACAGGCTCGTCGCGCTCGATTTAGATATATTATTTGTCTAATTAGGAGTTATAGAATTAAAATTATCAATTAATTGAGAAAAGGGCATTTTATTGTAATTTTAATTATCTCGAAAATTTAATGTGCTTAATTAATATTTTGAATGGCATATTTGAATTCCTCACATTTTTCTGATTCAAAAACATATATTAATTGCAATGTTTGGAATTACAAATTAAAAGTTATTAAATCAGAATTAAAATCATATTAAAACATTTCTGAAATTGTTTTATTAAAACAGAAAAGCAGACAGACTTTTCTACTCAGTCACAGCTAGCCCCAGTCACTGACGGGTGGGACCGATGCTGACTGGGCGAAAACGGCGCGCAGAACCTTTTCTCACCGCGAGTTGACCCAGCCACAGAGATTGACAAGCGGGACCGGGGACTGCGGGTCCACCGCGCGTGTGCTCCAGCCGAGGCTGGACACGTGGCGGATCCGGGGGACTCCAGGTTGAAGCTTACGAAAAACGCGGTGCCTTTTTGTAAAACTGCCACTGCGGCTGACAGGCGGGGCCGGAAGGAGCACGGGTTTAGCTGGCAAAAAGGGTGGGGCGTTTTCTAGGAAAGTACCACGCGGTACTGTTTTTCTTCTCTGAATTTACTGACAAAAACGACAGAGTAACGTGCGGCGCGGCGGGGCTCGAACTCGCGACCTCTCGCGCGTGCGTAGGTGGCGGTGACCAAAGCGGCTAGGTGGGATTGATGCTGGGTTGCTGTTGCGCGGCTAGGTAAGCCTAACTCGGCGCTTAGCGGGATAGCTGCTGGCGAACACCGTGCACCGAGGGTGCTCGTCGGAACGCCTGGCATGCACAGGAAGCGGATCTCAGAGAGAGGATGTCTAGGGGGAACGGGGGCTCACCGCGGTGACGTTGGTGGTGGTGGGACAGCCGGGGAAGCAGAGGGGCGACGGCGATGCTGGCGGCCGGAGCTTGGGTTTGCGCGTCGGCTCGTCGGCGATCGGCGGCACAGGGACTGTCTCCTCCTCGTCTGCGGGCACAGGAGCGACGCAGAGACTCGCCTCGTTCTTCCTCGAAACCCAAACGCCACGCCTGCCTACTGATCTCGAGGATGGGAGAGGATACCGACGGTGGCCGGCGATGAAAAGGAGTGGAGGCAGGGGGAGAAGGGACGGAAGGCAGGGCCCTGGGTGGATCTGGGCGATGCCAGGTAGAGAGGAGGGAGTAGATAGGGACGGGAGAGGATAGGGGGTGCCATGGGGGGATCGGTGGAGAAAAATGTCGCTCGACCACCTTTCTCCCTCACGTGCTGGGCACGGCTAGGGCAGGGGTAGGGAGTCCAGGGGCTGCAGCTGGGCCAGGGGCGCAAGGTGGCTCGGGTATGGGGCCTGGCTGGCATAGAGAAAGGGAGAGAGGAGGGAGAGGCTCGGGTAGCTAGGGTTGGAGGGGTAACTCGGGTTAGGGTTTAGGGTGGCATGGGGGTGTTTAGCTAGGGTAGGTGAGGTTAGGGGTAGCTTGGCCGGTTAGGGTTAGAGAGGGGGTAGAGGGAGAGGGTGGTGTCTCGGCATGGTGAGAGCAAGGTGGTGTGGTGAGGATGGAGGAAGGGTGTTTAGGGTTTTGGGCAAGGTCACACATGAGCATGCATGGATGGGGGTTGGGTAAGGAGATGGTGAGAGGGAAGGTGGTGAGATTATGGTTTTATGTGTGGCATGATCAAGTATAAGGGGAAAAGATGGATATGGGGATGATCTCACATGATCATCATGGAGGAGATGAGAGGTATGGAGGGCTTGATGCACATGGCAAGGAACAAGATCAAGGTGAGAAGGTCGAGAGAAAAGAGAGCTCAAAAGAGGGAATCCACTCAAAAATCCAAGAAAACCAAAGAAGGATAAGATGGTGATGCTTGTTGCATGGCCCATGCATGAGCATTAAATGCCATGTCTAATCTTGTGAAAACAAAATAAATAATCATGGCATTTATACACATGCATTCCAAAATATGAAATGAGGCCAAGCTAAAAGAATTAAAAGGATGTTCCATGTGGAGTAGATGGAGATGGTCATATTTGAATATAATTAGGACTTGCTAGTGTGTATATTCCACTAGGTGCATTATATCCTCAACAATATTCCAACATGAGCAATTATTCCAAAACAATCCATATGGAAGCTAGAAAAAAGGGGTACCACTCACAAGGCATGCAAAGGTGGCTCCACATATCAATAATGTGAAAACAACATGATGCTAGTGTGAGGACATGTGGAAAAATAGAAGTGGATCCATCCCAACCCACATGAGCTAGATTTAGATGCCAAAGGAAAAGTGTAAAAGCTCATGGATAATTAGGATGGTGGAATTATAAGGTGGTGAGAAGGGAAAGGTGGTGGAGTTGAATAAAAGATATGCCCCCAACTCAACTTGGGCATCAAGCATTTATCAAGAACCAAATACAATATATCAAGAGCCAAATACAATTACTATTGCATATGAGAGAAGAACCAAATGAAAAGGGTTTTATATGATGCTCAAATGCAAGGTGGCATGATGACATGAGCATGATATAATTATGATGCAAAAATTATATGTAGGAAGTAGCAATTATATTACTAGACCATGTAGCATTACATATGTTAGACAGATGGGATGCTACAGGCCGATGGTAAGAATGACGCATGGGAGGCGTTGACGGCGAGGTGGCATGGGAAAGAACCCGAGTTCAACGCCTTGAGCGGGCGGAACAAGGCAAACCGCGGCTCCGGGGGGACACATTGTGTGGGAAACCTCAACCATGATCACTTCAAGGCCAAAATGGTATAAATATACATGCAACAACCTTCATTAATTTCCCCTCATGTTCCTACTTGATATGCAAAACATTTCTTCCGCGATGCAGGAGGCTCAGCTAGGAAGGCTTGTCACCGACTATGACGTCTGGGAAAGGATGAAGATGAAGAGGCCCGATCTGTCCGAGCCCCAGCCCTCGCTTCTCGACTTCTACGGCACTGCCGAGGTGGATGGTGCTAACTACCTCGAGGCGTTCAGTGGTTTTCACCCGAAGGTGGAAGACCCTAGGTATGAGGACACCGATGTGAGAGTGTTGGTCGTGGCAGGGCGCGGTCGAGAGCACGGCCGTTTGAAGGTTCTCGATAGGGTGACCCCGCGAACTCCTGATTTGAGCCTCACGCATGTCAAGGCTACCCTCACCGCTGACGACCCCGCTATTCCGCCTCATCGACGGCCTTCCCAAGCGAACACCGATGTAAGTTTTTCTTATTTCCATCCTCTTTCTAACATTTATTCCCGAGTGGCTAAGTTGACGAGATTCATTATTTTTGAAATTTTAGCCGGATTTGGACGCGGCCTACAAGGCCGCACATATGGAACATGTGGTGGCGCTTGAGGCGTGGAAGTAGGCCTCAGCTGCCTACGAGGAGTGGGCAGAGTGTCGAGATGCTGTAAGCTTTAACCTTTTTTTGCAAAAGATGACAAGTTTCGCTTTCCCTAGTTTAAACATTTAATTCTGCAACGCTTGACACCTAAACTTTCTTGCAGGCTGACGAGAAGTTTTATGCCACTAGAGAGCGGGATATGCTACCGCAACGGCCAGCTAGGCCGGGGGTGCAGCCAATCTTCCCGTCAAAGGACGAATTTGCTTTGGGCTTCTACTCAGGGACTCCAGTAAATTATTTGCTAACTACGCCGTTACCGCGCAACTGTGTCTTGGTGGTTGCTAACTCTGGCTCAAACGTGTAGGGAGCGAGATGTTCCACCATGGTACCCTTTGGTCGAGCATCCGCCTCACCGACTTTCTCGCGCACGATAACACCGGTTCATACCGGCCGTGGTTCTCCTGGTGCTTCTGGTGCTGCTTCGGGTGGTGGTGCTTCTACTCCTGATGGTGATGCTTCTCCTTCTACCGGTCGTGGCGGTGCTACTCCTCCTTCTTCCGGTGCTGGTTCGACGACGGCTGCTCCACATCGTCCTACACCTGACTTCACGCGGGGAGACATGGGTCTCTCTAGCTCTCTGAATGTGTAGGGAACTTTTGTATCGATACTACCTATGTGGATGATCTACCTATCATGTACATCTATGATATTTTGATGATGTCTTATGTTTGCCTTTATGTGTATGTGTTGAATGCTTTATGTGTATGTGTTGAATGCTCTGTCTCGAATCTGGGTTGCGGGAATTTTAAATGGGCAGGAAATGAACCAAAATAGAACTAAATAAACAAAACTGGGCAGCGTCTACGCCGACGGCAATGTTGTCGGCGTAGAGATGACCATATGGCAAAGAATGGACCTAGGACGACGACATTGTCGTTGGCGTATGGCTCTACGCGGCCCAGCGAGCCTACCTGGGCCGACGGCATTGTCGTCGATGTATGCCTCTACGCGTCCCAACGAGCCTGCCTGGGCCGATGGCATTGCCGTCAGCGTATGCCTCTAAGCGTCCCAGCGAGCCCACATGGGCTAATGGCATCGCCGTTGGCATATAGCTGCTGGAGCTGACGGCCGTTATGGGCGCCAAGTGGGCCCCACGGGCATGCGCCGACAGCACGTGCACCGACGGCTCCGTTTAACCGTCGGCCTAGTATGTACGCCGACGGCGATTTTTACGCGACAGGATGCGTTGCTACACCTACGGGCTAGTACGCCGACGGTCATACGCCGACGGGGTTCCGGGGCTACGCCGACGGGGTCCGGCCGTCGGCGCTTTTCGTCTTTCTTGTAGTGAGCTAAGGTTGAGACATAAATCAACCATCAATAAAAGAGAAGCAACATGAAGCTATCCATCTAGGATTCTTCTACCATGCCGCCATCTAGTAGCCCGCCGGAAGTAGAAGTCCTATGTGACCGTTAGCAAACGGTTGCATCCTGAAAACATAGGTTCTCGCTAATCCACAGGGAGCAAAAGGGATCATAGGTGTATCTAGTGCGCAGCTAGACTGATAACCTGCAAAAAATTGGAACCCGAATGTTTATTAAAGATAATATTATTCCTACATGTCCACATAGACCACACAAGGCTAACACTCTAATCAGAATTTGATGGCTCTGAGTATGGCGCCCAGAAAAATGCTGGAGCAATGATGATGTATAGCTCGTTGAGAACCCCAATAGGAAGGTATGATGAGCACAGCAGTAAGTTTCCCTCAGTATGAAACCAAGGTTTAATCAAACCAGTAGGAGCAAGGAAACACCCCAAAGGTGTAGCTAGTTGAACGATGGCAGGGAGCACTACCGGTGCCAGCAGCAACGTGGAGACCTGCACAACACAACCACATAATTTTGTCCCCAACTTGTGATGAGGTTGTCAATCTCATCGTGTTTTGCGGAAAACAAAGGATTAAACGTATCGAATGGAAAGAAGTAAAAGTTTGTAGAAAGTAAACACAAAACAGTAAACAGTTTATAGATTGTATGTAAAAGACAAGGATCGGGATCCATAGTTCACTAGAGGTGGCTCTCCTTAAGATAGATAACATGCTGGGTGAACAAATTATAGCGGGGCAATTGACAAACATCGAGAAAGCAATACATGTATATACTAATCATATTGACTCCTTTGAGACTTGATTGGGCATTACAACATTATACATAGTCCGCCATCTAACTGTATCTATGACTAATAATCTACCTTCAGGTTATCATCCGACCCCCCTCCAGTATTAAGTTGCAAGCAACAGATTATTGCTTTACGAACTGCGTGTAAAGTAAACAATATGATTGTTCTATGAACAAAGGATTGTTGTTTTCTCCCTAGTAGCAACATCACATCTAGTACCTTAGAGATTTATATCACTTCCCCAGATTACCAGAGGCATGAACCCACTATCGAGCATAAATACTTGTTGGAAATATGCCCTAGAGACAAATAGTAGTAAGGACTATTATCATCTTTCATATAGTTTATGATTAAGTTTTATATCATGCTATAACTGTATTGAGTGGAAACATCAATACACGTGTGATATACAAACAACCAGGGGTTCCTAGTGAAACTCTAGTCACTGGTTCATTGGTCAACAGATGATCATGTTTCCTGATCATGTGGCATTTATGCCACTTGGAAATGAGGTCATCTCATTCGGAGAATGAGATGATGAACCAATACCCAACCTAAACATCGTGACCCGATCATGTCACGAAGTTCAAGTTATGATGATTAGAAATGGATCCTCGTAGACTATTCCTTAGACCGTGAGGCTATATCAATCACTGTCTCCCGAGGGTGCTTAGATATCATCAAACGCCATCTGGTAAAACGGTGGTTATAAAGGTCTGTTCAGGTATTCAGAGGAAACCGTAGAGGCAATATATGTCGAGAGCGGGATTTGTCCGTCCATGTGACGGGAAGATACTCAAGGGCCCACTCAGAGAAGTTATATCCAATAGCTGCGTAGCGTGTTATTTGGATCACGGGGATATCACTTGTCGGGACAAGTTAAGTAGCGTTGTTCAGTAACGAGATTGAACCCGACATGGTGATGTCATTGATCAGATCTCGGGCAATGCAAGTATCGAATGACAAAGGGAATAAGACACGACTGTCCCGGTTCAAACGACGAAAGATCTTCGTGGAACGCACAGGGGTCACATGGCCATCCAGGTCCCTCTGTTGATCATTGGTGCGGGAGTGTCCCGACCATGTCTGGAGTGTTCTCGAACCGTAGGGTATCACGCTTAAGGGCTTGATGATGCTTAGAGAGTGTTTATAGGATCAGTAGAATCACCAAAGAAAAGAAGGGAGAAAACCGGAAGGGTTTCGGTAAGTCCGGAGGATGTCCGAAGTGGAGGTGGAAGGTGTTCCATGGCCATGGAGATTAGATAATGTGTGAATGAATGTTAAATATTGATTTAATCATTTATTCATAATTATTTAATAAAGAGAAAATAAATTAAAAAGTCAAAAGGATTAATGGGCCAATTTCCGGAGGGAGAGGGCCCATTAGGGAAAGGAGAGAGGGAGGAGGACTAAAGGGGGGTGGCCGGCTGGGCCTTGCCCCTCCCCCCCCTGCGGGGCCCACTAGGGGTGGTCGGTGGCCTTCCCACCCCCTCCTCTCCTTTAGTCCCACCCCGGGACTTGAGGGGAGGTAGTACCTCCCCTCCCCCTATATAAGGTGGGGTATTTGGCCTAGAAAATACAACCAATAATCAATAATGTTGGGTCCACAGCATAGAACACAAAAAATTTCCTACGATGAGAACTACACGCCAAGATCTATCTACTAGGTACAGAGCAACGGGTGGACTTACATCCAACGAGAACTTACCCTCGAAGACAACGAGTTTTGTTAACGAGTAGGAACTCGTGGTTGATGTAGTCGTACACTTGCCGATCTCAAGATCGAGTGGAAGTCCGAGCGCCGCAACTCAGCAGCGCATCCGTACTCGCACACACGTTCAAGCCTTCGGACAACCTCCACCTCCTCGCTCCAGCGATCCAGCGGAAGCAGTAACTCCTTCCTAGTTTGATCTCATTACCGACATGCACTCTTTTCTCGTTCCCGTGATATAACATTCTAGTGATCACATCACTTGCTTGCAAGCTATTTCAATGTGATATCACCGAGAGGTCCTAGAGTATATCTATCCGTCATCGGGATTGACAAACTCCACTCTTGATCCATGAGCCTCAACATAACACCTTCGTAGCACTGAACCCATCTTTATAGTCACCCTGTTATGGTGTGACGTTTGATGTTATCAAGATACTCTTCCGGTGTTAGCAATTAACATGATCTCATGGTCTAAGGATAAAGATTACTTCGTATGATGTTATAAGAATATAAACATAATGAATTTGATTGTAATGCTATACTTCGGATGAATGTTCATCACATCATTCCACCAATGTTGTGACCTCGTTATTAACAACATCCAATGTCCATGATCAGGAAACCTTGATCATCTTGTTAATCAACGAGCTAGTCTATAAGAGATGCTTAACTAGGAACCTTTTATTTGTTTATTAAACACACATGTATTGATGTTTCCGATCAATACAATTATAGCATGCAAAATAAACATTTATCATCAACATGGAATAAGATAATAACCACTTTATTATTGCCTCTCGGGCATATTCCCTTCAGTCTCCCACTTGCACTAGAGTCAATAATCTAGTTTGAAAAACTTTGCGTATTGAACACCTATGGCTTTCTGGTGTTGCATATACGCTATTGCTAGTGGTTAACATAATCTCCGGATCTGTCAGTTTCAGGTCCGTGTGTATTTGCATGTCTTTGCTTCTCTACGCATCACTCATTCTCAAATGAGATGGCATTGTATAAATTTGGTCCTTTGGTGAGACCTTTAGTTCGTACCGGTTAAAATATGTTGATATTATTGTCACACAATATATCTTCATAGTATTAGCCCACTTTGAACCATACCTAGTTTGATAACAAACTACTTAACACAAATGCCCTCCTATGCTGCTACTATAGCAGTCATATACTTAGCCTTTTGTAGTAGTATCCGTCACAATGTCTCAACTTTGGAACTCATCCAAATCCATCATGGAACATCCTTTCCATTACATTGTGCCACCCATAGTCTAAATTGAGACAAATTTAATTTGTATATTGTGACAAAACTAGTATCAATGTAACACTTTAAAATGAACTACCTTTAACTATTTGTCACTTATACACTATATATTCTTAGTTCTTCCAAAGCTCATAAGAATATCTTTACTATCGTCCAATGATCATCTCATGAATCATTCTGGTATGTGCTCATAACATTTAGAGCATAGGACATTCTGGATATATACATATCATGGTATAACCGATCAAAATCTTCATGTGATTTTACTCACCAAGTGTTGAAACACTTGAATTTTCATACAATCCTTTCCATGCAGCAAGAAACTTTCTTGTTGTTTCCATATTGAATCCTTTCAATATCTCATATATGTATGTCTGGCACAACCATATTAGCGCCTTAATCTATCCATATAGATATTGATGCCTAATATTCCGGCTTTGCCCAAGTCTTTCATCGAAATCTTATTTTAATGAAATTCTTAACTTGTGTCAATACAAGATACATCATTTCCAATCAACAATATGTCCTCTACATAATATATTAGAAATATGTCTCAGCGCTCCCACTTAATTTCTTGCAAATGCAAGCATCTTCATCATCTCCAATGAATTTAAACTCTTTTAACTGTTTCATCATGGTGAAGATGCCAACTCCGCTATGCTTACTTCAACTATTGAAGTTTGCATGCCCTTTTAGCACCCTTTGAATTAACAAAAACCCTTTGGACCGTGTCATGTACACGTCCTAGGTAACCGTTCTATTAGAAGAACATTGTTTTTTATTCAATTACCATATACCAAATTATATGTAGTGGTTGCTACATTAATCCGTCAAGACTAAATATCACTATGAAAGATCAAATCTTGTCATAGTCAACTCCTTGAACATTGTCGTAAACTTCTTTCCGACATGTCGACTATTTCATAGATGTTAAACATCCATGTCTTATTTCTTTATAGATCCAAACACGACTGATAGGCTTCACGCCTTTCCGGAGGGTCTTCCAAGTTCAGAAACTTGATTTCTCGTGTATGGATACTATCACGGATTCTATGACTTCTAGTCATTTTATGGAGTCAGGGCCCATCATCGCTTCTTTGCATGTAGTCGGTTCATCATTGTCAAAACAATAACGACTTGCTTATCAAATCTTACTATTTGATTTTTACCGACCCACACGGTTCTATAGGAACTCTAATCTCCAAGATCACACCTTTTGTAATCACAAGAGCCATGAGCATTGTGGCCGCCACCGGGACACTTTCCGGCGCTGCGCTACTTAGCACATATAGCTAAGGTTCAACAACCTTATGAAAGTTCTATTGTCCTCCCACTTAACTTTTCACGAAAAATTCCTTCTCAAGAAACTTGACGTTCCAAGTAACAAACTCTTTTGTCCTCGGTGTTATGGAGAAATTACCAACAAATTCTTTGGGATAACCTACAAAGACGTGCTTATCCGACTTTGGTTGTAAACATTTTACTTATGCATAGCATACCAAAATTTATGAAAAGACAATTCGGGTTTTATCCCAAACCATAACTCATATGGTGTCATTTCAATGGATCACGATGGTGCTCTTTTCAGTGTAAAAGCGGTAGTCTCTAAAGCTTCAATCTTTAAAACATAATGGCAGTTTTATAAATGACACCCTTTATCTTACCTTGTCAAACATGGTTTGATTTCATCTCTCGAATATTCCATACTCCTATGGTTTATTGGGAAACACAAATCATGGAACAATTCCTCAAATCTTAGGTGTTTTGCTAAACATGTAACTCAAATATCTTCCTTTATGATCGAATCATAAACTCTTTATTTTCTTGTTACAATGATTTTTCACTTCATCTTGAAAGTCTTTGAACAATTTTCCAATGTTTCATACTTCTTCCTTATTAAGTAAATATATAGATATATTCACTTAAATTTCTGGAGAAAGCATATGAAGCAAAAATATCCATCGCATATGGCTACACATAATGGACTATATACATCAACATGCATACTATCCAATAATTTCGTCATCCGTTCCTCTTTGGCCTATGGACGGAGTTTCAATTATCTCGAGGAAAGTCTCACATGCGTCAATTGATCAAAATCAAAGACTCCAAAAATCCATCAACATGGAGTTTCTTCATGTTTTCTTTCAAATATAATTTAAACAGCGATGTCACTTCATAAGTGATCTTTCAATCATTTGTCTTGCGACATTTTAGCAATAGTGTTTATGGATGTGATTTCTCCCACTAGACTTGTAAAAGTTCATCCATCCTTTATGGAATACGGTAATTATTTGAACAAGCATTGTTCTCGTAATACCGAAACAAAATAACAATTATTAAAACAAATCTTGAAGGCTAGGTTTGACGACAACGAAAAACACAATAACACTTTATTTGTTTTCGATGATCATCATCACTTATTCTCTTGCTAGTTACTTAGGCCATTGCAGTTCATGAATTGCGTTGTCCTGTATGGCACTTCATACCAACCAATTCGGTATCCAATACCTAAGAACCACATTGTTTAATAAGCAAGGAATACAAACATAACATGTATATCTTCTATATACCCAAGTTGGACATCTCCAACCTTTTATTTTCTGCCAAATATTTTATAGATTCTCTTTTAGTAATTCTTTTCTTTTAAAAGAATCTATCAACATCAATAGTGGTGTCATCAACATGACATATGTTACAAAGCTTGTATATAGCCAAATACTAATACCTTTGGACTTGCACTTTGAAGTGGATCACCATCATCAAATGTTTGGCATTCTTTCAAAAATCCATTCTTTAGTAATCTATTAGTGTAGTAAACATTTTACTTACATCTTCTATTCATCCTTATCATGACAACTTTCATGATCAAGCTACTATAGCCTATAAGGAAGAATCGCGAGTATAATATCAGTTTCCAAAACCTTTTTGGTAGATTCGGATGCCTAGCATCTCCAACCTTCACAAATTCTCATACAATATGAGAACATGTATTTTGCTAAATTATACTCTATCATAATGCAACCAAAAACATTGTTTCATATATCACAATATCTTTCACACATGATGGTTTCTGAAACAATTTTCAGCTCCAATATAATCTTGATATTAAAACAACTTTTGAATATCAATAATCATGGAGGCAAACATGATACTTTAGATACTAACATTGGAATTCTTAATCTTGATTTAATACTACTTATTAAATTTCATGGAGTAAATAGAATTTGCTGAAAGTTTGCAATAGGACTTATAAACTTTAAATTGACATTCAAAACAATACGATACCAGTTCGTAAAGTAAATATCCAGAATTCTATAGTTCTACTATCTCAATTAAAACTAAGCATAATGTAGTGAACAGACGCCAATGACTACAACAAATTATGCAAATTCACTCCGATTTAGTTTATGACAAATTGAGTTCGACTAAACCAAATTAGAGATGAACTCCCACTCAAAAACGACATCCCTCGTGCCCTTTTGGTGATTACATGAACCAAATCCACTACACCAAGTCCGATCATCACGTGAGTTGATGTAGCTTCAAAGGCGAGCATCTATATGGGAATCATATCAACTATATGACTCATGCTTAACCTTTCGGTCTGTGTTCCGAGGCCATGTCTGTACATGCTAGGCTCACCAAGTAAGAACCTTAGTACTCGCATGTGTAAAACTGTCTTACACCCGTTTGTATGAAAGCGTAGAGTCGAGTACACCCAATCACGTGATGTCTTGAAACACGATCCACAAAACGGTGCATACTTAAGGAAGAACACATTTTTATCTTGATATCTAAATGAGGGATCATCTTACAATGCTACATAAAGCGCCAAACTAGCAGTATAAGATGCTAACATCTAATGTGTAAAGTGAGATGACATGGTCCATGCATTTGATCTCTATCATTTGCACCGTGGTATGATATCTATCATTCCTTTGTGTGTAAGGCCAAGGTCTATGGAACTTACACATTGAGTGTGTTGTAAGAGTATCTATCATACATCTACTTACAACAATACCATATCAAGACACTAGCCCAACAACGATCTAAACTAGACGCCTCTAGTTTATCAATTGCAAGTTTTACGTGGCTTAGGGCTTTCGGAGATAGAACCATTCTTACCTACGAACATGAACCACAACGAGGATAACCAAGTTATTAGCAACTCGTTATAAATCAGATATTGACTATAGTAGGAGAGACAGACACCCGCCAGCCACTTATGCAAAACAAGTTGCATGTCAGTCGTGGAACCGGTCTCATGTACGATGACATGTAAGGTTGGTCCGGGCCGCTTCATCCCACTATGCCACCAATATCCAAAATACATAGAAGATGCAATAACATGATCATCATCGCCCACATATAAACATATGTGTACTACCTGTGCAAAGCACCTACGCATAGATCAGGCTCTGATACCACTGTTGGGTCGGCAGCATAGAAAACAAAAAATTTCCTACTATGAGAACTACACGCCAAGCTCTATCTACTAGGTATAGAGCAACGGGTGGATTTACATCCAACGAGAACTTACCCTCGAAGACAACGAGTTTTGTTAACGAGTAGGAACTCATGGTTGATGTAGTCGTACACTTGCCGATCTCAAGATCGAGTGGAAGTCCGAGCGCCGCAACTCAGCAGCGCATTCGTACTCGCACACACGTTCAAGCCACCGGAAAACCTCCACCTCCTCGCTCCAGCGATCCAGCGGAAGCAGCAACTCCTTCCAGACAAAATGCCACCGGGAACATGTATCTCGCTAATCCGAGACCATGGGGGAATAATTCTAGAGTGGGAGAGAGATCCTTCACAAGGAGGTGTGTGGAAGAAGGAGGAAGAGGGTGGCCTTTTATAGGAGAAGGGGGTGCCCCTCCTTCATGGCTGGCGCATGGGGGGTGACTCCTCACCTCCCCCATTCATGTGATGGTAACCCCTCCACATTAAAATGCCTCTTCACATTCCCCTTTAAAGTCCCTACTTTAAATGCATTAAAATTCTCTAAGTTTAATGCTCTCTCATTTAATAAAACTCTTTTATTAAATTTATTCAGAATTTTGTTAATTACTTTAATTAACAAACATTCACATATAACCCCTTGCAATATTTCAATATCACATGCAGAACCACTTTCTACAATTTCACCCGAAACAATTCCGGTTTCTGTCGAAACAATTCATGCGCTTTGCAATTCTTTCGTATGAAACATATGTGCTCCAAAATGGTGTCCGGTAACTCTTAAGTGTGTCACCCTACGGTTCGCGAATAATGCAGACATGATTGAGACTCCTCTCAGATCAATAATCATAAGCGGGACCTGGAGATCCATACTGACTCCTACACATTCAACGATGACTTCTGTGATCGTGAGAACCTTTAACGCTAGTAACTAAATCCCTTTGTCTCGCGATATATTACATGTCCGAGATTCGATCATCGGTATCTCCATACCTAGTTTGATCTCATTACCGACATGCACTCTTTTCTCGTTCCCGTGATATAACATTCTAGTGATCACATCACTTGCTTGCAAGCTATTTCAATGTGATATCACCGAGAGGTCCTAGAGTATATCTATCCGTCATCGGGATTGACAAACTCCACTCTTGATCCATGAGCCTCAACATAACACCTTCGTAGCACTGAACCCATCTTTATAGTCACCCTGTTATGGTGTGACGTTTGATGTTATCAAGATACTCTTCCGGTGTTAGCAATTAACATGATCTCATGGTCTAAGGATAAAGATTACTTCGTATGATGTTATAAGAATATAAACATAATGAATTTGATCGTAATGCTATACTTCGGATGAATGTTCATCACATCATTCCACCAATGTTGTGACCTCGTTATTAACAACATCCAATGTCCATGATCAGGAAACCTTGATCATCTTGTTAATCAACGAGCTAGTCTATAAGAGAGGCTTAACTAGGAACCTTTTATTTGTTTATTAAAGACACATGTATTGATGTTTCCGATCAATACAATTATAGCATGCAAAATAAACATTTATCATAAACATGGAATAAGATAATAACCACTTTATTATTGCCTCTCGGACATATTCCCTTCAAATAAAGGTCTCTCCACTTTTGGGAGGACCTCCAATTGATATTTTCTCTCTCCCCCTCTCTCTCGTGACCGTGGTCCCAAGTCTGGACTGCGCGAACGAGAGACATCTTCACCGCGGAGCGCCGTCGCGCTGCGAGATTCGGATCCGGGAGCTCTACTTCCACAACTGCTGCTGGATCGGGGAAGCGGGAGTCATCGTCAAGCACCGGACGTGTGTAACTCCCACGAGGTGTCACACTTGAGGCACTCAAGTCGTTGGAGCCAGAAGGAGCGCAAGGACTTCATCACTACCTTGAGGTCGGCTTCGGCTCATCTACATCAACCACGCTCTCCTGAGCGTTGACAACGCTTTTCGGTCTTCAAGGGTAAGTTCGCGAAAAGCCCCTCCCGTTACTGTATTACTAATAGATAGGTCCTGACAGATTCAGGGGTTCATGGGCGTAGAGTAAAATTTATTGTTTTTATGCGCGGAACCCCTACAGTGGTATCAAATCTAGATCTATGCATAGTAATGCTAGTACGGGTAGAACACACGAGATGTAGCGTGTGGGCGTTGATCTTTTAGATGTTACCCTCCCACATGTACTTGTGTATACCTCAGTAATGCTTGATGAAGCGGCCCCCAACCGACTTTACGCGTTCATTCGCGAGACTGGTCCACGCTTGACATACGGCTTGTACTGTATAAAGTGGCTTAGGGGGGTGTCTGTCTCTCTCGCATTAGTTGGTATACCATTTGCAACGGAGGGCCCCGAAAGGGGTGTAGTAGAGATAACTACTTGATTAGCGTTGTGCTGAAAGTTCGTAGGTAAGTACGGTACTTGTACGAAAGCCCATTCAGCCACATAAAACATGCAAAGATAAAGTAGAGGCGTCTAACTTTGTTTTGCAGGAGGGCGTTGCTTTGTGATATGGTTGTGGCAAAGTTAAAGTAATTACCTTTTGTTGCATAGTAGTAGATAGTCACGAAGGTGACGAACTACCACGCCAGAATGACACTGGTACCCTAGTGTCTACGGCGCCGGAACCCTGGCGCCGGAACCCGGTGACGTCGGATGGAGATCACGACGTGAAGGACCATATCACATAGCATTTACATTCAATGTTATTGTTTGTATGTCTTATTGTGTGCTAGTATTAGATACTCGACGGTAGCCTAATAAGATGATCCCTGTTAAAATAACCAACGATTGTGTTCCCCCTTAGTGTGCACCACCAAGAAAGTTCTTCGGTATGAGGCAGGCCGTGATGATCGGGTGTCAGACATATCTACGTTCGCATACAGTGGGTGCAAGCCATGTTGCAAAGCGAATACACTAAGGTTGAGTTGGCGAGCCTAGCACGCTAGAGAAGCGTGGCCTCGGAACGTGGATGGTCGAAAGATCGAGAACGAGTCGCATGAATGATGTGACCGACGTTTAGCGTCCACCCTTGAACCCACATTGATGGCCGTGATGATCGGGGCAGATGTGGCTGATAGGGGTCGTGTTATCACTAGGAACCCTCTTTGGGGATAGGTGTTTCTGAGTGGAGTTATTATTAACTCATTTAATTATAAACTTAGTCTAAATTCCTTTTGCAATTATAAATGTAGAAAATGGTTTTTGCCGAGATTACTTTTCCTATCGACGATTGGTTAAAAGGAGAAAAGCTCAAGTTAGATGGATCCAACTTTTCTGCATGGGTCATACGCCTATTTGATCTCCTTGGGGAGAACGATGTAGCTGACTACATGACCTGCGAGATGTATTTGGAGCCACCCTATTCTCAAGAGACCCAGGAGCAGCGCGATCTGCGTTGTCGGCGTCGTGTGATGGCCACATTTATATCAGTGACCATGCGCCTCGGAATGGAGGATGGGTTGTGGCCAATGGTGGGGAGTCTCAAGCCCCGAATGGTCATGGCACATCTGAGAGCACATTTCGTGGAACAAGTGCACAGGTGAGAGTATGAGCTGATGGGGGACTTCCTCTCCATAAAGATGGAGGAGGGCACCTCACTGGATGAGCACTTATTGCGTCTCTACGATGCGTATATGAGTCTGGCATAATACCTGGACAACTGGTACTCAAGCTCATTTGCGATGGGAGTTATGCTACGGTCGCTTTCTCCAAGCTTCCAAGCACAAGTCAGGATCTGCGTTATGAGAGGTGACACGGAAACACTGGATTTCCTTGCGTTCATATCACATTTCAGAAATGTGATAGATGAACCCAACGTCGCTGGAGTCGTCAACGACAAAGGTATATATTCGATATACAGTTTTATAAATGTTATAATCTTGCAAACACATTTGCAGTGTTAAGTATATCTGATACTTGTTCTTTTTTACTAAAAATAGGTCCTTCTGCATAGAGGTGCTTGGAGAGGAGGTGACGTTGCGTGTTAATGGCGAGCATGATGATGACGGCCAAGGACACTCTCCCTCGACATTTATCATTTAGTTTGTGTTTAGGATGATTAATTTAATCAAGAGATTGTGAGCTTCTTTAGTGTGTCTCACACTTTGTGAGACGGTTATTCATATCAGTTTGTAACAAACAGTTGTTCTGCTTTTATGAATGATTTCTATTCGCGTTCATATCTTGTTTGATTATGTGTGAAATATCCTTATTGTTTGAAACTAATTGATAATGTATGAACATTCGTAAAACATTAAAATGCCTTGTTTAAAATACCCAACTTAATGATATTTCATTAATGAATGAAACCATTGTTTAAATTCAAAGTTATGTGATAATATGTGAAAATCATTCGATTTCTACTCACATATAAATCATGCCTAAGTTCGGCAAAATAACTTGAACACCGTGTATTACTTGAATACAAAGTGTTTAAAGAATTGTTAAAAGTAAATACATATTCGATGTATTGTGTTTTAACGAAAATGGTAATTATCATTAAATGATTGTTTGAATGTGTAAAGTAGTTTACCAAAGGAAACATGAATATGAAACTATTTGATTTGATCAAAATGTTTCATCAACAAAGGGTATAAATATAAAAGAGAGTCCAATTGCTATGATTTGATCAATAGTAATGAAATTCGACTTTATAAGAATGGCATAAAAGTAATTGTGGAATGCAAAGTGTTTTGAAACGTCAAAATACAAAGCATCACAATATGATATAAGATATCAAAGGGGTTGAATAGAAGGCACCAAACAAATCGTTGTAGAGTATATGTAGAGACCATTAGTTAGAAATAGTTAGCACTCAAATAGAATTAGTGAACCATTTGAATTCGTGAAAGTTTTGGGGTTATTCGACATAACCAAAACAATAGCGAATAAGTCCTTGTAGAGTATTCATTTGAAACTTTGAATACGAAACCCATAGCTCAAACCAAAAGAAAAGCAAAACTTGTATTGCTTGGATTTTGGTGCATCCTTGAGAAAGCTCACTTCTAGTGATGTTTCTCAATTATGGAGCAAATGGAAATTAGTGTAAGACACGATGAGGATTCAAAACCCTGCATCAGAGTTTTGAGAAGCGCAACGGACAGCGTTCCTGAACGATTCTCTTCACGGAAGGAAAGAATCAATGATTTTGATCATTGTGTTTTTCCCTCCACTATTGTTTTTCACTATATGAAATAGGATTCAAAAATGTAAATCCATATCTTGTATGGAAACATTTGTGAATCATTTGTCATGATTTTTGAAATATGACATACCTACAAACTACAAAGGAAATGATGGTAACTGAATTATGAGATATCCTAGAAGCAAAATTCCCTTGAGATTAGAAAGCAATTCATTGCTGAATCTCACAAGTAAAAGGAGTTACTTGAATTTTCCCAAATGACTGCAAAGCCATAGTAGGAAAAAGGGGTGAATGACAAAAGCACAATTTGTCAAGTATTGGATGAATTCAAATGAATTTGATTCATGTGTGCTAAAATGTCTGGTGGATTTAAAACTAGTAAAGTACTAGTATCTCATAGTAAATCTCCAAGTTTGATATTTGATCAAAGGATTTTGAAGTTATTCAAAATAGTAAAGGAGATATGCAATTTGCATAAAATTGAGTGGGACCTATGAAAGTCTTCCTGAAACAATATGTGATTGACATATTTTTAAGTGGGAGCAACATAAGACTCAAATTCAAATATGTAGGAACATTGTTTGAGTAAGAGTACTAACTCATAATGTTAGCAACATTGTTTGAGTGGGACCTTATAGGAGTAATTCTTAAAGTAAGTTAAGCATGAAAGTGCAAATACTTATAAATGATGATTTATAAGATGTAGAAGTTGATAATATGCGTATTATGATATTATGTAGTATTCCTTAAGGGATTCTGAAAAGTGTTTCAGAATAAAAGTTAATTAAGGAACTGGTCCTTAATAACTCAAATTAGGAATAGTATTACATCAATGGTTGAAAGAAAGAAAAGGATGATCGTCATCCACTATGTTAAGACATAGGTTCTATCTTAGTAAACCATGATGATAACTTAGCATAATATGCGATCCAAAGTAAGAACGTTTGAAAGTGATTAAGTCTGAATCACAGAATGTTGAGCTAAGTTTGTCCGTAGTGTCTAGTAGAGAACTATGGACATATTTTCCAAATCCATGAAGGATGACATATCTTAAAACATAAAGGGTTATGTTATAAGGGAATATGTTGGAAACTCCTGTAGATACCAATTAAAGTCAAATAGGAAGCGAGGTGAACAAAACATCGAAAGTTGCACAGAGTGCACTAGTGTTTCGACGAATACATTTATAATAATAAATAAGGGTACCATCTAAAGTGTTGTATAATGTTATGGTGGGGCTAATTCGCTTTTAACGTAGAATGATGTGTCCCAGGGCACAGTGCCCATGAGAAAGCCCTCGAGGTTGATCTAACGTCACTGTAAGCTCCTGGAATCAGACCTCCTTCTGCTGCCATAGCGACGATGCATACACACAGATGCTATCATGTGATGATAGAGTATTAATGTCAGTCAAGGTGACATTAGTAAGTTGCCAAGGATTTGGGACTGTAAAGTACAAACCCAAGACTCAACCTCTTCCATGAGCAAGCATGTTCAGGGTACCGGATATAAGGTGCCAATGATTAAGAACAAATGCAGCTAGCGTATTTGTACTCTAGTGCAAGTGGGAGACTGTTGGAAATATGCCCTAGAGACAAATAGTAGTAAGGACTATTATCATATTTCATATAGTTTATGATTAAGTTTTATATCATGCTATAACTGTATTGAGTGGAAACATCAATACACGTGCGATATACAAACAACCAGGGGTTCCCAGTGAAAATCTAGTCACTGGTTCATTGGTCAACAGATGATCATGTTTCCTGATCATGTGGCATTTATGCCAGTTGGAAATGAGGTCATCTCATTCGGAGAATGAGATGATGAACCAATACCCAACCTAAACATCGTGACCCGGTCATGTCACGAATTTCAAGTTACGATGATTAGAAATGGATCCTTGTAGACTATTCCTTAGACCGTGAGGCTATATCAATCACTGTCTCCCGAGGGTGCTTAGATATCATCAAACGCCATCTGGTAAAATGGTGGTTATAAAGGTGTGTTCAGGTATTCAAAGGAAACCGTAGAGGCAATATATGTCAAGAGCGGGATTTGTCCGTCCATGTGACAGGAAGATACTCAAGGGCCCACTCGGAGAAGTTATATCCAATAGCTGTGCAGCGTGTGATTTGGATCACGGGGATATCACTTGTCGGGACGAGTTAAGTAGCATTGTTCAGTAACAAGGTTGAACCCGACATGGTGATGTCATTGATTAGATCTCAGGCAATGCAAGTATCGAATGACAAAGGGAATAAGACACGACTGTCCCGGTTCAAACGACGAAAGATCTTCGTGGAACGCATAGGGGTCACATGGCCATCCAGGTCCCTCTGTTGATCATTGGTGCGGGAGTGTACCGACCATGTCTGCAGTGTTCCCGAACCATAGGGTATCACGCTTAAGGCTTGATGATGCTTAGAGAGTGTTTATAGGATCGGTAGAATCACCGAAGAAAAGAAGGGAGAAAATCGGAAGGGTTTCGGTAAGTCCGGAGGATGTCCGGAGTGGAGGTGGAAGGTGTTCCATGGCCACGGAGATTAGATAATGTGTGAATGAATGTTAAATATTGATTTAATCATTTATTCATAATTATTTAATAAAGAGAAAATAAATTAAAAGGTCAAAAGGCTTAATGGGCCAATTTCCGGAGGGAGAGGGCCCATTAGGGAAAGGAGCGAGGGAGGAGGACCAAAGGGGGTGGCCGGCTGGGCCTTGCCCCCTACGGGGCCCACTAGGGGTGGCCGGCGGCCTCCCCACCCCTCCTCTCCTTTAGTCCCACCCCGGGACTTGAGGGGAGGTAGTACCTCCCCTCCCCCTATATAAGGTGGGGTATTTGGCCTAGAAAATACAACCAATAATCAATAAAGGTATCTCCACTTTTAGGAGGACCTCCAATTGATATTTTCTCTCTCCCCCTCTCTCTCTCGTGACCGTGGTCCCAAGTCTGGACTGCGCGAATGAGAGACATCTTCACCGCGGAGCGTCGTCGCACTGCGGGATTCGGATCCGGGAGCTCTACTTCCGCAACTGCTGCTGGATCGGGGAGGCGGGAGTCATCGTCAGGCACCGGACGTGTGTAACTCCCACGAGGTGGCACACTTGAGGCACTCAAGTCGTTGGAGCCAGAAGGAGCGCAAGGACTTCATCATGACTTTGAGGTCGGCTTCGGCTCGTCTACATCAACCACGCTCTCCTGAGCATTGACAACGCTTTTCGGTCTTCAAGGGTAAGTTCACGAAAAGCCCCTCCCGTTAATGTATTACTAATAGATAGGTCCTGGCAGCTTCAGGGGTTCAGGGGCGTAGAGTAAAATTTATTGTTTTTATGCGCGGAACCCCTACAATACTAACTCTTGGAGTTGCTAGCATCTACTTGGCCAAGATAGCTACTAACAACAGAAAGCATGCAAGATCACAAATAACAAAGACATGATAGAATCAATAATCAATCTGAAATAGCATCTCAATATCCATCGGATCCCCGCAAACACAACATGCAGAATTACAAATGGATGATCTTGATCATGAATGGAGCTCACAAGATCTAAACATGAAAGCACAAAGGAGGAGAACCAGACATCTAGCTACTACATGGATCCGTAGTCCAAGGATGAACTACTCACGCATCACACCGGAGGCTTGCATGGTGATGAAGAAGGCCTCCAGGGTGAATTCCCCTCTCCGGCAGGGTGCCGGGAAGAGCTTCAGATCCCTCCCGATCTAGGGATGGAGATGACGGCGGCTACAGACTCTTTCATGGATTTTTCATCAGGCACTTAGGGTTTTCGTCCCGAGGGCATCTTATAGGCGAAAGGGGAGGCCGAGGGGGTGCCGGAGGAGGCCACACCACCCCCTGGCGCGGGCCAGGCTGGGTCGCGCGGCCAGGTGGTGTGGTGGCCCCTTGGCCCCTCTCCGTCTCGTATTCTGGCATCTGATGACTTCCGGAAAAATAGGCACTTTGGCTTTTGTCCCGTCCAATTCCGAGAATATTCATTTTCTGACTTTCCTGGAACCAAAAAACAACAGAAACAGGCAGCTGGCACTTTGGCTCTTATTAATAGGTTAGTCCAAGAAATCATATGAAAAGTACTCCAAAGTGTGGACAAAACACAAGAAAGTGTATAAAACCAAGCATGGAACATAAAAAATTATAGATACATTTGCAATGTATCAACATCCCCAAGCTTAACTCCTGCTCGTCCTCGAGTAGGTAAGTGATAAAAAGAAAGAATAATTTTTGAGGTGACATGCACCATCAAAGACTTGATCAAAGTATTTGTAAAACATTCAAAGCTGGGATCATAGTACTTCAATCATAACATGAAAGACAAAGTTCTAGCAATAATACAAAGAAACTATGATGCAACATGAAAAAGCACAAACAAAAGATTCATGAATAACAATGCTTTGCAAGACATTTGTTTGTTTCACATAAAGAAAACATAGCATAATAGTATTCAGCTTGTCCCTCAATAGAGTAGCAAATGTAAATGCATAGGACACCTTCAAAGTTCATAAGAGTGACTAGATGCAATAGTTTAAAACAAGCAATATCAAGTTATGCATCAATCAACTAGTCTTGCGACAATGCACATAGAACTAAGAATGGCCACTATGCTCTCAAAGAAGGTGCATAAAGTTAGAAGGTGGAGACTCAATATAATGGTGGAAGAAAGGCCTTCATAGAAGGAAGTAGGGATTCAAGTCTCATAAAGAGCTTCCAAAAATTATGGTACTTATAGCTTTCAGCTCCCATTGCCCCTATCATAAGCATCTTGAAGTGATTAAAGTTAAAGTGAACAAACTATGGTGTACATGCTTGATGAAGTATAAGTTAGAAATCTCATGTCCCTTGTATACGAGGGTCGCTCCTCATGCTACTCAAGTTTAGTCACCGGTAAGTTCTTGTCATTATAAGTACATGTGTATCATAGAGAACCGCCAACGGGGTACCCCTTGCCCGATCATACGAAAGAATCCCCATATCAAAATGACAAGGCAAGCAGACAACGAGCATCTCAGCATTCTTCTTATTTACCATGGGAATATGGTGCTTTTTTCTCTCTTTCCTCTTTTCATAATCTCTTTTTTTTTCTCTTTTTCTCTTTTTTCTCAATATAGGACTCTTTTTTTATAAGAAGAATGCTTCATAGACAGCTCATTATGGTTACGATGCAGGTTTCCACCATGTCAGCATGGATTAGACCAGCGGCCCAGGCGTTTCTCTAACACATATACATAACTCCATGGACTTACAAGCTCCCCTTTCATTTCACACCGACGACATCCAGATACAAAAGAGCATGATATCAACTAGGTACAAGTACCAAGTGCAATGTTGAAAGCGTTCCCCATGAAAGCATGGTTCTGCTAATTCCCAACAAATAGTGCAAGCATATACAACATACACGACACAATGGTTCAAGTTTATTAAGGGCAAGAAAAGTAAAGTGTGCCATCAAGTTCGTGAGAGCTTTAATCACTAGTTTTCTCATAACAAGTTTAATTTGGAAGGTAAACAAAAGCATGAATATACTTGGAATAGCATAAGCTAGTAGGTAGGTATGGTGGACACTTTGGAATAACTTGGTTTATGGAGTTGGATGCATGAGTGGAACTCATACTTTGTTGTGGAGGCTAGCAAAAGACTAGGAGCGACAAACTAAGAGAGCAATATTGGCCATAGTCATGCAGAGCGAGAAAACATCATTGATCAAAGCATAAAGTGATACTACAAGTTGAAAACTAAAGGATCATAAAGGCTATGGTGACTTGAGATAGTCATAACATGGTGTAAGCATGCGCTAAGTCAACCCAAATAAATCATCAAAGGAGAATACCACTATACTATGCTTTAATATGCTAAAACAACGCATGATTCATCCAAGGCACATTAAGCAATCTCAATTGTTTATAACAAGTCATGATACAGCAAAGAATACTAAGCATAAATCCAAAACAATATCAAGCATGGCATAACAAAGCATAGGCCACAGTAAAAAACAAGCTCTTTTTACCACATAAGCATGAAGTTTCCTACTCTTTTCCAAACCAAACCAAACTATTTGAAAACCAATGAATGAAAGAGGGGGTCCAACCAATTTATTCAGAAAACTAAGCAAACGAAAAAAAAAGACGCTCCAAGAAAAACACAACTGTGCATGAAACAATAAAAATGAAGCGTTTGGAAGAAACCTGGGATTTTTATTGATGAAGAAGGGGATGCCTTGGGCATCCCCAAGCTTTGACGCTTGTACTTCTTGGATATTTCTTAAGGTGACACGCGTGGCATCCCTAATCTTGAGCTTTAGTCCATCCTTCATCTCATTACTCATTCCTTCCATACACCTGAAATTTTTCCTTCATACAAAACTTCACACAATCTTTATTAGCAACATTAGTGCACTTAAGGTAAATAAGTCTTAAGGTTCAGTTATAACACCAAATAAACTTCCATTAGAACACTAGCTACTGTATCACATCCCTCAGAAAGCTCAATTCCCCAAAAGAACTCAAAAAGGAACCAACAAGAAGCAAATGCAGAAAATGGCAGAAATCTGTCAAAACAGACCAGCAGGTAAATATGAATTTTTCGAAGACATTCTGTTGCTCAAATCAAAAGGTGTTGAACTAATGAAAGTTAGATAACAACCTGGGGCATAAGCACAAAAATTCACGCCTCAAAAAGACGTTCATAGATTTTACACAAATTTTTACAGTGAAGCATAGAAATCTGTTTCAGGACAGCAACTTTCCCAATCATTAATTCTTTCTCATTAGAGGTTACTCTTGGCAAAAAAAGCAAATAAAAAGGATAAGGAGAGGTTATTACAGAGGTAATAACTTCCAAGACTCATCTAAAACTTTTGGGTTATCTCCCAATAAGTACTTTTCTTTAACGCCTTTAAGTTGGGCATAAGAAGCAAGAAAGAATCAAGTGTTCTCAAATGAAGAAGCATTAAGATCAAATTTTGTTTTCATAGGAGAAACAAAATAAATCTTATCTCTTTTATTAGGGAAGTGTTCTATACCTTTCTTGAGTGGGAGTTGATATTTAATGGTGCCTTCTTTCATATCAATGATGGCACCAGCAGTTCTAAGAAAAGGTCTTCCCAAAGTAATAGGACAAGAAGCATTGCATTCAACATCCAAAACATAGAAATCAACGGGGACATAGGCATTGTTAACCATAATAAGAACATCATTAAGACTCCCCATGAGTTTCTTTTTAGCATTATCATCAAGTGGGACATTCAAATAACAATCTTCAAGTGGAGGCAAATCAAGCATATCATAAATCCTTCTAGGCATAATAGAAACACTACTATCAAGATCACATAAAGCTTTGAAATCAAAGTCATTCACTTTCATATTAATGATGGGTTCCCAACCATATTCTTGTTTTATAGGAATAGAAGCTTTATGTTTCATCTTTTCTTCTTTAATCTTTATGAGAGCATCAGTAATGTGTTTTGTAAAGGCCATGTTCATAGCACTAGCATTAGGACTTTTAGCAAGCTCTTGTAGGAACTTAATAACTTCAGAGATGTTGCAACCATCAAGATCAAAATTAAATTTATCATCTAAAGTAGTAGAACTATTACTAGCCTCAACACTAGTGGTGGTAATAGTAGAAACACTAATGTTTCTAGCAATTTAATCTTCTCTTTCCCACTTAGCATGTAATTCAGCTAATAGTCTAACATTTTCATCAATTATTACTTGTATGGCATTAGTAGTTGTAAAGGGATTATCATTAGTTTTAGGTTTAGCAGCCATTTTATTCAAAGAAGATTGAGCTTCAGCCAAAGATGTTATATTTCTTTCAGCATTAGAGAGTTTTCCTCAATAGTTTTATTGAAAGCAGTTTGTTTACTAATAAACTCTTTAAGCATAACTTCAAGTTCAGAGGGAACACTCCAATTATTGTTATAAGAATTTCCATAAGCATTACCATTGTTGGGAGGATAAGGCTTATAATTGTTGTTACCAAAATTGTTCCTATAAGCATTATTACCATAAGCATTGTTGCCAAAATTGTTATTTCTTATGAAGTTCACATCAACTTGCTCTTCTTGAGCAACCAAAGAGGCTAAAGGAACATTATTTGGATCAATATGGGCTTTCCCATTCACAAGCATAGACATAATAATATCAATTTTATCACTCAAGGAGGAGGTTTCCTCAACAGAATTTACCTTCTTACCTTGTGGAGCTCTCTCAGTATGCCATTCAGAATAATTAACCATCATATTGTCCAGAAGTTTCGTTGCAGCACCCAAAGTGATGGTCATAAAGGTACCTCCAACAGCAGAAACCAATAGGTTCTTCGAAGAATAGTTCAATCCTGCATAAAAAGTTTGGATGATCATCCAAGCGTCAATCCATGAGTGGGACAATTCTTTACCAACGATTTCATTCTTTCCCAAGCTTGAGCAACATGCTCATTATCAAGTTGTTTAAACTTCATTATTTCACTTCTCATGGATATAATCTTAGCAGGAGGATAGTATTTTCCAATAAAAGCATCTTTATACTTAGTCCAAGAATCAATACTATTCCTAGTTAAGGAATTCAACCATTCTTTAGCTTTTCCTCTCAAAGAGAAAGGAAAAAATTTCAGCTTAATAATATCACCATCTATATCCCTATGATTTTGCATCTCACAAAGTTCAACAAAGTTATTTAGATAGGAAGCATCATCTTCATTACCAATACCAGAAAATTGTTCTCTCATAACAAGATTTAGCAAAGCAGGTTTTATCTCAAAGAAAGTATCTTCAGGCACAGGTGGAGCAATAGGTGTGCTCATAAAATCATTGTTGTTGGTGCTAGTGAAGTCACACAACTTAGTGTTTTCAAGAGTAGTCATTTTTTTGGGTTTTCAAATAAGAAAGCAAACAAGTAAAACTATTTTTTGTGTGTTTTTTATAACAAAACAAGCAAACAAAGCAAAAAAGAAACTAAACATAACAAAAATAACAAAGTAAAGAGATTGGTTATGAGGGAATGGTGCTAGATGTCCTTGACTCCCCGGCAATGGCGCCAGAAAAATGCTTGATGGCTCTGCGTATGGCGCCCAGAAAAATGCTAGAGCAATGATGATGTAGAGCTCGTTGGGAACCCCAAGAGGAAGGTATGATGAGCACAACAACAAGTTTCCCTCAGTATGAAACCAAGGTTTAATCGAACCAGTAAGAGCAAGGAAACACCCCAAAGGTGTTACTAGCTGAGCTTTGGCATGGCGCACTACCGGTGCTAGTAGCAACGTGGAGACCTGCACAACACAACCACAGAACTTTGTCCCCACCTTGCGATGAGGTTGTCAATCTCACCGTGTTTTGCGGAAAACAAAGGATTAAACGTATCGAATGGATAGAAGTAAAAGTTTGCAGAAAGTAAACACAAAACAGTAAACAATTTATAGATTGTATGTAAAAGACAAGGACCGGGATCCATAGTTCACTAGAGGTGGCTCTCCTTAAGATATATAACATGTTGGGTGAACAAATTACAGCGGGGCAATTGACAAACATCGAGAAAGCAATACATGCATATACTAATCATCTTGACTCCTTTGCGACTTGATTGGGCATTACAACATTATACATAGACCGTCATCTAACTGCATCTATGACTAATAATCCACCTTCAGGTTATCATCTGAACCCCCTCCAGTATTAAGTTGAAAGAAACAGATTATTGCTTTACAAACTGCGTGTAAAGTAAACAATACGATTGTTCTATGAACAAAGGATTGTTGTTTTCTCCCTAGTAGCAACAGCACATCTAGTACCTTAGAGATTTTTGTCACTTCCCCAGATTACCAGAGGCATGAACCCACTATCGAGCATAAATACCAACTCTTGGAGTTGCTAGCATCTACTTGGCCAAGATAGCTACTAACAACGGAAAGCATGCAAGATCACAAATAACAAAGACATGATAGAATCAATAATCAATCTGAAATAGCATCTCAATATCCATCGGATCCCCGCAAACACAACATGCAGAATTACAAATAGATGATCTTGATCATGAACGGAGCTCACAAGATCTAAACATGAAAGCACAAAGGAGGAGAACCAGCCATCTAGCTACTACATGGATCCGTAGTCCAAGGATGAACTACTCACGCATCACACCGGAGGCTTGCATGGTGATGAAGAAGGCCTCCAGGGTGAATTCCCCTCTCCGGCAGGGTGCCGGGAAGAGCTTCAGATCCCTCCCGATCTAGGGATGGAGATGACGGCGGCTACAGACTCTTTCGTGGATTTTTCATCGGGCACTTAGGGTTTTCGTCCCGAGGGCATCTTATAGGCGAAAGGGGAGGCCGAGGGGGTGCCGGAGGAGGCCACACCACCCCCTGGCGCGGGCCAGGCTGGGTCGCGCGGCCAGGTGGTGTGGTGGCCCCTTGGCCCCTCTCCGTCTCGTATTCTGGCATCTGATGACTTCCGGAAAAATAGGCACTTTGGCTTTTGTCCCGTCCAATTCCGAGAATATTCATTTTCTGACTTTCCTGGAACCAAAAAACAACAGAAACAGGCAGCTGGCACTTTGGCTCTTATTAATAGGTTAGTCCAAGAAATCATATGAAAACTACTCTAAAGTGTGGACAAACACAAGAAAGTGGATAAACCAAGCATGGAACATCAAAAATTATAGATACATTTGCAATGTATCAGAATTCTAGTCTTATTTTTTCTCTCCATCCTATTCAACCAGTTACCAAACATGTTAGTAATACTAGTTGGAGGGGTAACATTATACGTGAAATATATCATACGCCAAACTATTTTTGCAAACGGACATGAGAGAAAAAGGTGTTCGATAGTTTCCATGGAGTCGAAAAACAACATTTTTGACAGCCATGCCAGTTACGCTTTGCCAAATTATCCTTAGTTAACAGGACTTTCTCATTAAGGAACCACATAAAGATTTTTATTTTCAAAGGGATCTTCAATTTCCACAAATACGTCCTTAAATACCTAGCATGTCCATTCATAAGATCTAGATACATTGATTTGACCGTAAAGGATCACGTCGGTGTAAGACGCCAATGAAACGAATCTTTGTCTTGTGTTAAAGTAATCAACATAAGCTTCTGGCACAAGTGCAACCAGTCATTCCACTTACTACCAGTCAATCCCCTCCTAAATGCAATATTCAAAGGGGTTTGATTTAACACATCAGCTACCAACATACCCAGAACCTGATAGTGGTCCCATCTCCAATTTTGAAAAAACCCCGGCAAAAGAAATCATTCTTTACACGCATAATGCCCTTCCAGAAAGGGGAATCCGTCGACTTAGCTTCAACTTAAGCTAACGCCTTATTATTCATTTTTTTTTGTAAAAGTTCTTTCCACATTCCTTCTTCCATTTGTAGTTTGAACAGACACTTGCTTAACAAATACTTGTTTTTTAACTCTAGAACTTTAATTCCTAAGCCCCCTTGGTCCTTAGGTCGGCATAAAATATTCCATTTTATTAGCCTATACTTTTTATTATTATCATCACTTTGCCAGAAAAATCGTGAGCGAAAAAAGTTCATTCGCTTTCTCACTCCTTTTGGTATTTCATGAAAAGACAACATGAACATCGGCAGACTCGTTAGAACTGAATTAATTAGGACAAGACGATCTCCATATGAGAGCAACTTACCCGGCCAACATCCAAGTTTCAACATAAGACGAGTCTCAACCGGATTCCATTCAGAATTTCACAATTTCCTATGATGAATTGGTACACCAAGGTACCGAAAGGGTAGGGAACCAGCTTCACAGCCAAAAATCTGCTTGTATTGTTGTTCCATGTCCTTAGCCTTCCCAAAACAGAATACTTCGCTCTTATGGAAATTGATCTTTAATCCCGATAATTGCTCAAACATACACATAATAAGTTTCATATTGACAGCCTTATCAAGATCATGTTCCAAGAATAAGATTGTATCGTCCGCATACTGTAAAACCGAAACACCTCCCTCCACCAAATGAGGTATAAGACCTCCAACTTGTACGTCCTCCTTTGCTCTTCCAATGATGATAACAAGCATATCTGCAACAATATTAAAGAGCATCGTAGATAAAGGATCTTCTTGACACAAACCTTTTCTCGTCTAGAAAAAATGACCAATATCATCATTGACCCTAATTTCCACACTACCGCCTTGGATGAATTCTTTTATCCATTTACACCATAGAGGATCCAAACTCATCTATGACAGAGACATTGATGTGGTGTACACCGAAGTTGATCAGGTCTACCTTGGCAGTGTCCTTCCAGTAGAGCGTGAGCCCACCCCTTTTCCTTTGATATAGACTGGGAAGCAACGAGGGAAGCCCCGCCTACGCCCTACACTTTCCAATACAAACTTATTCTTTCTAGCTTCGGATAGGAAGACCATATCAGGGCTAATCTCCCGCATGATGAGCGAGAGTTCTTGAACTGTCCGAGGCTTCCCCAGGTCTCAGCAGTTCCAGACAATGATCCTCATTGGCCCTGCCAGGTGCTCACATTAGCACCCGACAGTGTGCTGGCAACCCCTAGGTTGGTTGCCTCCAGACCACCTAGCTCTCCACGTATCTGCACTTCTTTCCCTTCCTCCGTGTCTGCATCGTCCTCCTGTTCCTTGCAACTTTCTTCATTCACATCCTCTGCACCAGCTATACCTTCAGTTTCTATCGCTACAACAATAACATTCTGGTTCCCAGCTTTCCCTATCACTACAGTCAGCAACTCGCTGCTTTCACCATCTACAGGCACACCCACAAGAATAGGAAGGATAGCGGCAGTGTTGTTGTTTACACTGTTATCTTGTTCCCTAAGCTCTTGCAGCACTTCTACTCCTAGACAGTCTTCAAGAGAAGGGACAAAAAATACAACTATGAATCTATGATAGGTACACACCCCTATATATATATCATCCATTTCTATGTTAAGTTAGTGAAATTTGTACGTACTAGAAATACTGAGTGAAATGGAAATTGAATGGATACAAGTGAAATTCCTAAGAATGCAATTTCGTGTGCCCAAATGTCTCTACTAGTGTCGGTCTACGGCGAGCACACGAGCACAAATACTCTTACTTTGGCTTGACTTTTTTAGGCTCAAGAAGTAGTTAAAAAAGTACCAAGAGTCTGCCGAGCTCACCCTACCAAAATGTTGGTAATGCCAAATATCCTCACATTTGTTTTGCTCGTTGTCAACTTTTAAGCTACCTATGGACAACTTGTTGTTGCCTTCATATATTGTAGCCAAAATAATTTTGGCCAACCCTTGGCGTCGTACGTCAAATAATTGGCGAGCCAATTTGGTAGGGTTGCTGTAGGTGTGAACGAACTATACCCTAAATAGGGGAAATTAGATAGAGTCGACATGATTAAGATAATTCACCACACTCCCAAGTAGGGATGAAAGTGGAGCGGAATTTTTTTGACTTTTCCGCAAAAAAACGAAAATGGAATGAAAATATAGAAATGGAAACGGAATTTTACAAAACGGAAACGAAAACGGAACTTTTTGACAGAAACGGAAACAAAAACGGAACAGTGTTTTCTGGCGGAACAGACACGAAAATAGAATTTCCGTTTCCGTCTAATATGGAATTTCCGTTTTACGGTTGATGTGCATGGCCAAATCCAACCGACACAAAGCATGATCTTGCCAAGCCAAACTTGAAAGCTTCTCATTCCAGTACTGGAGACTATGTAATCCCTTGATGCATTCAAGGATGCTTCCAGGGTTCTCTTTGTTCTGGGTAAAATCTGCATCGTTCCGCATTTGCACCGTATTCGATAGCTATCTTCTTTCGATAATATCTTCTTCTGTTTTTGTTTCCGGGGTTTTTTAATTCGTTTCCGCTTCCGCAAAAAAATATGAAAACCAATATGGCACCACTCAGTTCCGTCCATTTTCGCTCCGTTTTCATCCCTGCTCCCAAGTGTAGACAAAGCCTCGTATTTTTGTTGTGTTGTATTTTCCCCTATTTTTTTAATGTTACAAGACTATTATTTTTTCTAAAAGCAATTCAATTCAATCCTACAATGCCCATCAAACACTTTACGAATACTATAGGTACTTGTGTATCGTTGTTCAGAGAGAGTGTGTGGATACGAGTCAACTGTGGTTTCATATTGCTTTTGTATCCTATTTTGCACAATTAGCTGAGAAAACATATCCCAATGCCCCATCCCTTCTTGATATGGACGGTACAATCCTTGAAGACGCTTCGCGAATTTAACCAAAGGATATAATCTAATAGTCAAATTCCCCCTACCAAATAATCCATATTGTGTTCATTCAGCTTGATATGTTTTCTTGCTTAGCTTCGCTTCTCTAAAAAAAATACATAGTGAAATCTTCCATTGGGGTGGCTTGGTTTTGTTTTGGCGCAATTCATGTAACAAGTTCGTATGGGGGCATCATAGATTTAAGGGATGTCGAGATTTTTTGTTAATGGATGGACACGGATGGGCATGTCTCGTTAGGAGCGAAGATCCCACGTCCTCCCACGTTGACATGTAAATTTCATGCTATTGCCTTGTCCTTCTCATTTCCCCCTTAGCTCCTAGACTGCCTCATCTCCTTTCTCTCATTGCTCTCATCACCCCGCATGCCAGAACAACACCCAAAGACCCCTCCCCTTCTCATTTGCTTTTACCTTCTTCACTAACATAGTTTTCTCTGTATCAGGGGCTTAACGCTTCAGCACTTCCCTTGAGTAAGATGTGAATGCTAGCGGTGTTTATGATACATTTGTGCAAGGTGATGGCGCGATGGCAATTGGCCTCGCCTCAAGTGAAGCTTGAACGTAACCTTGCCGCTAATCCCTTTAGTCACCTCCTCCACCTTTTGGCATCTCGAGGAAGATGAAGGAGAAGTTTGAATGAGGGGTGAAAAACTCAAGAGGAGGAAGACAACCACCTAATGTGCTCTCGTCGCTCCATGTGGTGCATGTGAAAAGTCCCGCATGAAGAAAGGTAGCCACGAAACATGTGTTTCAAGGGGGAAAAAATCCCTAATTAGCACTTCCTAAAATTTGTTTCTTTTTTGTGTTTCAGACATAGATAGCGTTTGCAAAGTTCTTTTCACCTTGTTTTATACGGGACAAACTCTTGTACACCATCCAACTTAGAAATATTTTTAAACTTTGCAAGTTACTTCATGGCATTCTTGACTTATTTCTCTCTTGAGATTTTGATGTATTATGTTTTTAGATTATTTTAGAAATTTTTTATGTGCAAGTTTTATTTTGCTTACACTCCTTTTTTAAGGGAATTTGGCATTGTCGTTCTTTTTAGGGGTGTTTGCATTGTCGTTCTTTTTAGGGGGTTTGAGTCGTGTCAATTTGGAACGGTGGAGGCCCATCCTGCAGGAGCTCTGTCTTGTATGGTAATTGGGCCGCGGGCCAATTTACTCCAACTACTGAGTTCCCAGGGACACGGATGTCAATATGACACAGACCTCCCCGGTTTCCTCTGCAAGTTTTCAGAGTCATCGCAAGCATAAAGCTAGGGTTTAAGCAGCCTCGCCGCCTCCAGATCCCCAAACCCTCGTCGCCGCAGCAGGATCCGGAGAAGGAATCGAAAGCAGAGCTTGCGAGGAGCCAACATGTTCCTAGGAGCGCTCCCGCGGAAGCCGAGCAAGGAGGCGGCGTACAAGGAGCTGCGCGCGCACCTCTACATCATGGCCGGCTGCATCGCGGCCATCCGCGCCGCCCCCTACATCCTCCACTTCCTCAACCGCGAACCCGAGATGACGGAGCTCAAGCTCTAGGGCAGTCCCGATGCCCACGCCCCCCCTGAGGTGAGCCTCTCCCGACCTCCCTGTTCTCTAGGGTTTGGTCGATTTGGGTGCAGTACGGCATGATCTGGTTTCTGAATCGGCGTGTAACGCTGTATTCCTGCTCGATTTGGTGCGATATCCTAGGGTTTCGTACGCGTAATTTGGCTTCGTAGTCGTAATTTGCGCGATTGGATTACTAGCGGTTACCCCTGTGCGATCCTAGGGGACCTTGGGTTCTGATCGATCTATGTCGATGTGGTGAATTTGGTTAGATCCATGGGCGTTTCTTGAAAGCCATTGTGATTGGCTGTTTTTGGTGCTGTTGTGTACTTGCAATGGTGGTTGATGATATTTTAATTTCTTGAACATGGGATGGTTATTGTGGACTTGATGTGTCTTTGCTGTCCTTAATTGGAATTGGTTAAGCATGTGGGAACTGGTTATGACTGTTCCTTATTTTATCGTACAAATTGGCAGCTAATCTGTGAATGCCATGAATTATTAGGCCGAATTAGCACTTAACTGTTGCGTTTCTGCAAGTTAATTGAGCTAAAATTTCCAAGGAAGAGCAGGGCGAATTATCCAGTCATTGTTAGGTTCTGTTTACATCATGCTTCTCCTCATTACTACCGTGGTTAATGCCTCTAGATTTTCAGTTTTTTGTACATCGGGAGATCCGTTGTTCTTTGTTATTTGTAAAGTTTGGGAACACTGATTTTAGACTGAGGAATTAAAAGGAAAAGCCTCTTTTGTGTCATAACTACATCATCATTATTTATAGCATGGAAAAATAAACAATAGATTGTTTGCTTGGAAATATTTTATCATGTTTTGAAGAGTCAAGCTAGCTGTTGAAAGCATTGTGATGTCGAATTTTTCTCATCTTTAGACTTTAGCTGATTTACCATTCTCATTCTGTGTATTCATCTCATGTTTTAGTAGTACCAATTAGTGTGTGATTGAAAGATGGACTCAATTGTTGAGATTGAGTATTTTACGTACTTGATCACAGTTGCACCTATCATTGTTATTGTGTTTTTTGTTTGATTTTGGCCCATGGATCAAGAAGTATTAGTGTTTGGATGACAATTACATATGTTAATCTTATTCAGTGACGATAACTGTGTTTTGTGGTTCAAAGGATGCATATATGTCTTGATCTTTAATTTTCCTTCTTAGCACTGTCTATTTGTTTGTTCCACTTTGTTGATGTGGTACATAACACTTGTTATTTCCCGAGATCTTCTGTAGGAAAAACAGTGGAATTTTTTTCTGTTTGTCATTGACGTGAGTTGTTTAGTACAACCTCCGATCCGATTTAATTGTCGCAGGTTCAGACAAGGTTTAGGAAACTGCGACTATTTAGACAATGTTTTCTCAGGATCATGTTTACTATTTTGTTAATTTACAATTGGAACTAGCATAATCCATGCATATGTTTTGATGGTCTTTAGCCTTGTAACTAGGTCATTAAAATGATGGCAAGACATCACTTGCATAAACTCAATTGGATTTCGAGTTAGCAAGAAACTCAAACCATTGTGTGCTTTAGATAGAAGTGGAATTCATATTTGAGGTTGATCTAGAACAATGTGTCACGTTGACTAAATGTACAAGTACATTTTGAGTACCAAGGTTTTATTGAACTGAATCACATTTACAATGCTGATCTCTTGGTTCCCATCCATTAGTCAGGCTACAATGTTATCTGTTTGTTTTTGTCTGATACCTTGTGCGCCTAGCTGTATTTTCCTTTTCTAGTTTTATCTCTTGATAACTCATTTGTAAACATGGTAACAGTTGGTAAATTTTGAAGTTGCATCAGCAATAATTAATTTTCGCACATTTCTGTCCTGCAAGATTTTGTTCTGGATTTTATAACCTATTTCAGTTGTTATGATTATTTTACTTGTAACCCAGTGGCTGATTAATTTCTTATCCTTCTGTAGGTGTGACTGGGATGGCCCTACTTCGGTGATCACTGCAAAGTTACTGTCAGGACCGGGCTTCTTTGTCCCTTATGAAACATGAATTTAGTTTTCGCTGATAGGCATCAATCGTTCTTTTTCCGTGAGGATTCAATGATATTGTTTGCATAATAAACTTTGTTCCTTGCAATTATCTTTGCCCCAACGACTAAATGGGTTTTGTCCATCAGTGGTGCATGTCTTTCATATTCGATTTTGCTTGGCTATATTATGGATTTGTTGTTGCTGCTGTCGTGTCCCATTGTTTTGTCCCCAAGAACTGTAAGCACAAGGGTAATCCGACAGCTAATGACAATGGTGCATATGGTTTTCCACTAATCGCACCTACGCCATCCTAGATGCACTATGTACAGCTTGGAAGTAATAAACAAGGTCCTTCACTGACTTTTGCACCGTGCTGAGGTCCTCTGACTGTATTAATGCGTATGCATTAGCTTTTGACATCTACTAGTAATACTGAAACTTATCCCAGTATGAGATGTATTATCTTTAGCTAGGTCAAGTTCTCTCATAGGAGTATTTTACGGGGATGTAGGCTTCACGGTTCTTCGTGCAGAACTACAGAATTGGGAGAGTCATTGTCTATGGTGAAAACCTCAATCTGTGGGTAAATTTTTTATCATCTCAGATTTTGACCAGGATGCACAGCTTTGTTCACCAGCAATGACCAGAAAAAAGACCCCCATAAAAAGGCATAGACAGTTTCTTCGTCCACAAATATTCCAAGCAGCAGCTGGTTCAGGCTATGGAGATTAACCTGGACGGATTCTGCTTCGAGCGCAGGTCAATGGACGAGGCCAAAGAGGCGGCACATCACAAACCAAGGTATGCTTCGGCAGCTGAGCATGCTGAGGGATTCCATGTACCAGGCTCCTACGTGCTGTACACGCTCAGGTACAGAGCTTTTGCTTCTGAAGAAAATGGAACTGGAGATCATTATAAGGTTGTGAATCACTCGTGGGCTCTGTCCAAATTCAGCTGTGCAAAACCTCTCTGTCTATCTAGCAGCAGCAGCACAGAAACTTCGCAGGAACTTGGAGTTGAAGATGCCCTTGATGACAATTTGAGAACCGTGATTCTTGATGTCAGTGAAACGGTCATGTTCTTGACATCATATCCTCGCTTGCACCGCCAACCCTACAGTTAAACCTGAGAATGGTTTAAGAACTAAACCATAACTCCACCAAACCCATGACAGTTGGCACCTGAACCAAAACCGAACCCAACTGATATGTACATAAACCCAACCAAAACCGAATCTGAATTATTTTTGGGAGTGCCTAGATCTCAGGCGCCTGAAAACTTCTTAGGTTTAAGTCGCTGATGTCATCCTAATATTTGTGTTAATTCTCAGAGGTTACAACTCATAAGATTTGTACTAATTTTCAGTTGCAACCTAATTGCAACTCATTAAATTCTCAGTTATATCCTAGTTGCAACTCATGTATAACTTCATTTTGCATGAATCACGAGATAAATCGAACGGTGAAACAGACGACTGAGACCTAAGAAATTCTCAGGCGCCTGAGAACTAACAAAACCGATTATTTTTGGTCCAAACCGAACTTAATTGAGTTGTCGACTATGGGTTGAAACCATTATCGGAATTGGGTTTAGATCAGTTCCATCAAATGGGTTGACTAGCTAACGTTGTAGCTAGCTACGGCTGTCATCACGGTGGACAAAAGCACGCATGCCACGGACGGGGAGCTAGCTAGCTCGCTAGCCATAGGGTGATGCTTCGGGAGAGACAGGGAGCAGTGCGACGTCGAGCGGAGAAGTCGTCTCCGGCACGCCGGAAGTCATGAGTCGTATCCGGCATGCCACCGAGAGTCTCGGAGCAGGTTGGCGTGGAACCATGGAGGCCGGCGAGTCGAGTGCGCTCGACGCGGGCGGCGGAGAGAGCCCTCAGCTTGGCCTCGCGCGCCAGGCTTGCCTCACCCACTGCGCCGCGACCCTGGGGCTCACGCCGGAGCTGCGGCCTCATTGGCGCGGCCATATGCAGCTGCTCTAGCTCCTGGAGGTAACAGAGGCGGAGAAGACCCGGATGTTGAGGATGCCAAGGACCTGTGCCGACGAGCGGTGCGAAGCCGTCGCGTGGTCGGGGCCGGCGGGCTGCAAACGGTGGCGACTTCTGTCACGAGGGCAGGCAAGGCGAGCAGCACGGCTGCGGTGGTAGAGGAAGATGCGGCTTCAACGACACAGAGGAACAGGAAGAGAGCAAAATAGCCTAGAACCAATCTCACGAACCGGTTATGAACCACAGTTTAAGCCTATTTGAAACTGAACCCGTTGGAGCCATACCCAACCATACCCAAACCATATTTACGCAAACTGGAACTAAACTGAACTGTTCTCTGCTTCCGAACCAGCACACCCGGTTAAAGGAAAACCATCCCCAGGTTTACCTACAGTATGCATCTCCTGATGGAAAACTGCATGTTTGGCCGCCAGATGGAGATTGTTGGTCCAGTGAGTTGTGGTGGGAAGGTTACCCTTGTTGCTCATGTCTGCAACGACGAAAGAGTCCGTGGTTATTTCTCACAGATTGCGTTCTTTAGACACGGTACATTCAGAGATGAAGACATAGCCATATTGACAGGCGGGGAGACATGCACAGAACAACAGGTAAGTGTTGATTGTTTTCGAGATAGTTGGGGAACTCGACGATGATCTGTGGCAAAGGCTGCGTTCTCTCTCTACAAGGCGCACCGCCACAAGCGGTAGTAAGATCATAATCACTAGCCGATCCGACAAGATCACAGAGCTTGGGATAACACAGGCAATGACTCTGAAGGATCCGCCTCATGAGGCGTTCTGGTATTTCTTCAAGGTGATCACGTTTGGAAGCACGGATCCTGCTGGGATGCACCCGAGACTAGCGTATCTGGCAATGGAGATGTCAAAGACGCTGAAAGGATCTCTGCTTTCTGCAAACGTCACTGCCCGCGTGCTTAGAGCTGATTTTAGCATCCAGCACTGGTGCAAGATTCTGAAATTTACGAGAGGGCCTGTTGTGGAGAAACATCAATCTATGGTTGCTGAGCATCCCCATGATCAGTTGAGTGAAAGTAAACCTGCGTATCTTCGAAGACTGAGTCGATGTAGTGCAGATTTTCTTATTTCTGGCCAGTACCAGACGTGCTCTTCTAAAGAGGAGCTTCTAGAGATAACATTTGCAAGATGTGCTATATGGAGGCGTCAAGCCTCGGGGGATATTTAAGGTCCTTCATGGAAGTCCCCTTTACCACCTTACCGTTGCTACGTCTTCACTTGTGAGATTCAACATCTGCAAACTAGAGTCGTCAAGAGGAGGCGTGCTCTCAATAATAGTGGCATTAGACATGTTTTTTTTGCGAAACGGCATTAGACGTGTTTAGTTTTTGTTGCGAAATTTTACCGATCTATTAATAATCATCAACAACAGTACAAAGAGGCCCAAAAGTAATAAATATTACAAATATGTCTCGTACCGCAAATAAGTTGACATGGATTTGTCTAAATTTGTATATATCTATATACTAAAACGTGTCTAGATACATGTGAATCTAGAAAAATCTAAATCACTTATTTTCGGGCTGAGGAGCTATTATTATCTGCTTGTACATAATTATATGTTTTTCCTTCAAAAAAAATAAGTGGAACAAGTGATAATATTGTGACACGCAGTTTTTTCTTTTAACAAGGGTATTCTTTATGAGCTATGTCAACTGTGCACTTGTCAGTGGTTTTTAACATGGCTTAGATCAGAGGGAAGAGGCTCCCAGATGGATATGATAGTACCTGAGTAGAGTTCTACCAACGATATGCACAAGGTAAACCCGAGCAAGAACAACGGGACACGGCACATCCCTTGTCAAAGGTGGCACCCGAGTTCTTCAGCAGACGATCGGGCTGGGCTCCAATGACGCGGCCCATTTGAGTTGGATGGACGTCCAAATCTCTTGTTGCTACCGTTTTGATGGGTGCCAGTTCCTTCTAGAGTTTGGTTTCTGTGTAATGTTAGACTAGGCATTTCAGCGCGTGCGACACGCCGCGTCCTTGGCATTGATTCAACTGTGTGGGTGGCAAGGTTTGAGGTTGATATGATTTTGAGCAGTTTTTCAATGTTTGTGTGATCAAAATCACAGGGAAGTTACACAAAGGATCCGGTCTAGTTCTTATACACAAAATGTTTGAAGTCATTCCCATCAATCTGCATAAGCCCTCATAGACATTCAAAAACTGCCGTTCTATATGCCAGATTTAGTATTAGATGCGTATGTCTTCCTTGAAATAAGTCTATTGAAATCTCAACCCACAAAGACTTCAACCTTGCACAACAACAATGCCCTTGCACAACAACAATGCAGTGAACTTGAATTTCTATTTGTACCTGCAAACACCCAATATGCTTATAAGTTCAACAGCTAATGGCAATGAATGCGACATTCTCAGAGATCATCCAAGCATGTTAAAATCCTCAAAAACTGAATAAATAACATATTTCTCCGCAAAAAAGTAAGAGAAGGTGTCGAAGGACTACGTATGTATACATACTAATCTCAAAGACATTTCCAGGCTTTGCTTATAATGGAGCAACAAAAGTAAGTCTCGAATAATCGTTACATGTATCTTTGCTAAGAAAATATAAATGTAAGGTATGATCAGAGTTGTGTTTGAAAATGTAATGAGCACACATGGCACCAAAGAAGTAAGACAAAATCCAGACGCTTGCATCAAGGGTGTAAAAGGATATTGAAAGAGAACGCCTATTTACATTTGGCAACATCCATAAAAAAGAGGCATGACTACCTTTCTCGTATACTCCGATACGTGTTGTCTATCCTCTTAGTATTTCACATTCTACCTTTTTCCTATATGAAACTTATCTTGCATGTGTAAGGAAAATCTATGAGTTATCCTCTGCTAGCATTGTGTTATCAAAGTGAAAGTTTTACGGACGACATCAATAGTCACAAATTTACATAACAGAACATGTGAAAGAATGGCATTATCTGCTAAAAATTCAAGTAGCCAATGATACAGGTAACTTTCACCAATTCAAGATAAAGTACTCTAGATCCAACATCAAGCGCTAAGAGGGATACCATAGTGTTGTAATACGGCAAGCATATTGTCCAGCATTGTAGCAGATTTATCTATGTGAGATAAAAATAGTAACAAAAGCATATAAATTGGTGGTTATAGACAACTAAAAGTTGTGAAAAAGCAGTTCTTATACCTATTCTCTCAAAGCTGTAAAAAAAATACAGTCATGCTCATGCATGTAACATTGTAGCTTCAAACAGAAAATAAAATAGAAACACAACGGTAGCACGGTCAATTTATACCTAGGTAAACTTCCCTCTTTAAGGGTCTATATGAACTGCAGAATGTTTTTCGAAGGTAAACAAAAGACACATAACCTACTGCCGCACCAGATGCTCCAGGTCATTGATACAATAATTTCCAGATGGAAAGGGGCAACCTTTGAATGTTGCTATGAACTGGATCTACAGCCATGAAATCTGAATCCAGCATGTCTAGGAGAACTGACATTGAAAGAGTGAATACTCTCTTATCTCAATTTCAAGCCCGTTGCACAATACGCATCTACAATCTACTAAAGGAAACCGTACGCTGCAACAAGTCTCTTGTATGTATCCTAACCATAGTTAAAATCTAGGAAAAATATTTTTCACTTGACTTTATGATTTCCACAACAAATGAGTACTTATAGACATAAAAGTATCTAGTGTGAATTTTATATATATACCATACAGGTGCTAAAACCTGGAGTTTTCCAAGACCCACATGCCATTCTTATCGGTGAGATGCAGACCCTCTTAAAAATAATAAAATGCTGAATTGCAGGCCTCCTCTCAGCAAGGAAGATGGAAAATATCAGCTGGTTTATCACAGTTGAGAACGTGACAAGATAAAAAAACATTCATCTTCCACAAAGGAAATAATATGAGGTCGATGTTGCTTGCTGTAGAATGTGTGCCTCGAATATCAAGACATGAAAGCAGGTGCCCTTTTCCTACCTTACAGGTAGAGCTTTCAAGATACTCCATGAAATCTCTCAATTAGAAGGAATAATCTATAGTTGCATGCTCTCAGTGAATCTTCAAATCAGATTCACCAAAGGAAATCCGTGGTAATTTAAACAATTATGCAAGTTCTTCGTAACCAGACTAATGATCCACATTTGCGGGAATAATCTACAGTGACATGTTAGATTTATCCAAGGTAATCCATGATTATATGAAAAGAATAAAAAAATATATGAGTTCTTGATAATCAGGGCAGTGGTGCAAATTGCCAGCTGAAGACTACAAACGTCAACCACTATAAAAAGGAGGTAAGGTAGAAGAAAGCTTGCTGACCTTTTCCTGCCGAATATCATGTTATGTCACCTAGGCAAAATAGGGACCAAAATATTACTACCCATGAGTGGATCCAAAATATTAGTACCCATGAGTGGGAAAATCAAAATTCCTGCATAGAACTTACTGGACGTCAGACCAAGACAAAATAATCCAATCTGAAGATGTATGGCTCATATGTATGGTTATGCATATAGTATTTGACTAATAAACTTTTTTATTTCATTATTTGTAACACTTTTGGTTATGAAAGGAGGCTGAAGCTACTTCTCATATTTCTGGTGGTTTTGAGCAAATAAAAACGCCATTGCTGGAATAACTTGCTGAAGTATTTGGCAAGATGAAATATCACACGGAAGCATTATTCAGTGGGACATACCTGCTGAACATATAAATTTAACTTTATCAAATCGGTAAAATAGTAAAATCAACGGAAGCTGTGTGCCATAGTATACTGATATTTTCTAGGAGTCTTCCTAATATCGAGGAGAAATCAAATACACGCAACATCATATAATATCCATGCCTGCATGCATAAGTAATTCCAACTCTATCTTGGATAAGGCCCTCAAACCTGCAACAATTGAGCTGAAGTGAACAATGATGCAAATGTTCATCTTAGCAACAAGTTGCAAAGACAAAACAAAAAATGACTTGCAGTAACCGATGCATCTCTTATATTTTCTGCAGAAACTGGGGAACAACAATACTCATGCCATCTACAGCATTGAGGTGCACAATGATTGTATTTGTAATCTAAGAAGGTAATAAAGGAACTGAAAAAGAAAATAGCTCGTCCATGCATACCATGATGACTCTGAATCAGAAGGGAGAAAACCAAAAGCGAGCCCGCCCGAGGCAAGGGAGCCAATCGAAGCCGTCTTCACCGCCTCTCTAGTCGTCGCCCGGGGCCAGCGAGCAAGAAGAGGGTGGCCGCAACCTTTATTGCCGCCTTTGTAGTCTTCACCCAGGGCTAGCGACCAAGAAGGAGGCGGCCGCAACCCACTTATAGGCCGAACTGACAACCTAGGAGATCCCCACGGCATGGAACGACGAACTAGACGCTCATGGACCACGACGCCCATGGAACGCCACCACCGGAACATCTCCATCCGCGTGTCTGCTGACTGTTCTGTCGCCCTGCTCTTGCGGGCTTCGGCAATTGACCGCAGCTACGATCCCCCATGGTCCGCGAATATTTTTTGACCTGCGATTGGGATTGGATAGAAGGAGAGAAGGCGAGCATTCGAGAGTGGGGAAGAAGAGGACCTGGATTGTTCGGTAGTGGACATCGACACCGCTTTGACCGCTTCATAGGGAGGGTACACGTAAGTGCGGGCATTGCGTCACAACGGAACCAGGAAACCGGATGTCACCGAGGCTAACAGAGAGGGGAGTTCACATGGCAACCGGGAGCAACCGTAAAAGATAAAAGGAAGAAACCAGGTGTCTCCCGGTAACACCAAATTATAATGGAGAAAAAAAGAAAATCAAAAACTGAACGCGAGGTGGGCACTATGCGGAGGCGAGGTGACGCGCTACGTGTCTGCCTGCGATTGGATTAAACTGGGAATCTACAGTAACCGGCGAGCCTCAAATCGTTGATAGCGCGAGAACTGGTCGCTCTTTTATATAGGTAGTATGTCTTCTGTATTTCCTGTAGATTTTGGTTGGGGCACTCTAGACTCTGCTCGATGTACGTAAGAATTTTAGGTGCCAGACTGTCAGACTGCCAGGTAACACTTCCTAGGGTATGGGACTGTTTTGTAATGATCTGTAACAAAACCTGTGCCTCTTTTGGTTTCGCCGAACATTGGTTGATTGTGGCATAAGCTTTCTCCTGCCACTAGAGATCAACCGTAGTATAGGAAAAAACGGAGATTTTATCACTTAACACTACACATTGAGGCTTCTTTTTATCATAGAACCACAACCTTTGTATTTTATTTCACAAAACCTTAACATTTGTGGTAATCTTTTGCATAGAACACAGATTACGTTATTAGATCGTTTGATAACAAGTTAGTGCGTTGGGCCTACCTAGAACGCCACCGTGTCGGCGTGGGTAGCGATGCCGGCTGCCTAATGAACCACATATCTTGACAATTTTTGACCGGACAATATATGTTCCAAAAGATGAACCATAGAGCTAACAATTTTTAACTAGACTTAGTGTTAACAATTTTTAACCAGACTAGTATTGAGTACCTAAATTATCAAATGATTCGACCTGCCAATCCGTCACATTGCACATCATCTCCCTCCCGTGGATAGAAATCTCGCCATAATCCTCCATTCTAAACAAATATAACAATGGTTATTAATATGTCAGTACAGTTTCAATTCAAGCAAAACAACCCCATAACAAAATATGTAGCAAGCAATCTAAAACCATAATGTTTAGAAAGGAACTACATTTACATGTCGATCAAAGTCAAATAAAAGTTATCAAGCGCACTAATCAGTTATTAAGCAATCTAATAACGTATTATATGTTCTGCGTAAAAGATTACCATAAAAGTTGGTGTTTTATGAAACAAAATGTAAAAATTACGTTTGTGTAATAAAAAGATTCTAACATGTGATGTGGTGTTAAATGATAAAATCTCCGTTTCGCTAAGGAGAATAGGGATGGACACAAAGCTCGAGGCTCGGCTCGAGCTCGACAAGGCTCGGCTCAGGCTCGACTCGGCTCGAAGGTAGGACAAGTCAAGCCTAAACCTTGCTACTTAGGCTCGAGGCTCGACAAGCCAGCTCGGCGAAGCTCGCAAGCCGGCTCGAAGGCTCGATGCAATAAAATATTAGCATGACATTTGCTCATAATGTAATAATTTACAGTTGTAATCAACAATTAATAATGAATAGATCCCTGATATCCTTTAACAAATCTCACAAATTACAAATAACCATACATCACAAGTTCACAACACAAATTTATGCGCTTAATCAGTCAATAAAGAGTGTCGTACATCACAAACACACGACTTGGTCAGGGATGCTGGGCTGTAGTGTCCGGCTCGCAAGCTCGATGAGCCAAGCCACAAGCCCAATAATTTAGAATTTTTCACGTACAAGCCAAATCAGGCTCGGCTCGAATTTTAACAAACCTAGCCGAGCCGAGCCACGAGCTGGCTCGTCTCGGCTCGATTCCACCCCTAAAGGAGAAAACTGTTCGGTTTCGGCCACCTCCGAAAAAATAGATAGAATAAAGTCCGCCCGCCCGGTCGCCCGATCCTCTTCGCCAGCGCCATCGAATCCCCTTCCGCGGCGTCGCCGAATCAAACAAGGCCGACGAGTGACGGCCTCGAAGCCGAGAAGATCGTCGCCCCTTGGTCTCTCGGTAACGAACTTGTAGCTTTCCTGGATTTCCTCCTCGCAAAACAGATCTTTGGTCATCAGGATTGAGATTGATCTCAGTTGCTCCGGTCCGGCCGGTCCAAGCCATTCTAGGTGGACTCGACGTCGATGACGAGCGATAAGAGAAGGAGGTTGATTCCACTGATTTGTGCGTTGATGCTGCCGGACGAGCTGATGACGGAGGTGCTCATGCGTCTGCCTGTGAAATCCATCCTCCGGTTCCGCGCCGTATGCCGCTCTTGGGCCGCGGTGCTCTCTTCCGAGGAGTTCTGCAGCCTCCACATGGCCAAGGTGGAAGCGGAGGCTGCGGTGGCGCCGCCTCAGCTCATATTCATCTCGCCGACACCATCATTCGACTCCATTCAGGCAGGTGTACTCAGGCTCGTCATCGGGCCCCAACGACGGCTTGCTATTCTCTCTCAACGGCGTGCGTGGCGACTTTGCGGACATGACGCCTGCTCCGTGCTGGGGCCTCATCCTCTTGCATGACCTAGTGGCGCAAGCCTACTATGTCTTCAACCTTGCCACAAGGGCGGTCACCCGGTTGCCACCTTGCCAACATGTGCTCTCTTGCACTGCTGGTCTCGGGTTTGACTCCAGGACCAAGGAGTACAAGGTGGTGAGGTTGTGTTGCGGGATTTCGGATGAGAAGCAGAGGATCAAGTGTGAGGTGTATGTCCTCGGTGTCGGTGGTGGTGGTGAGCATGGGGATCGGCGGTGGCGGTCGGCTGCTAGAGGCGTGCCCTTCAGGTTCTGGGAGTTTGTTAGTGCTGCAGTTGCTACCGTAAGGTGGAGTGAACGTGAACTGAGGCCGGTGTTTGCAGACGGATCTCTGCATTGGCTTATTGACCCAGCTGCTCTGCCCAGAAGACCAAAAGCTGTTGTTTTATCGTTTTCCGTCAAAGACGAGACGTTTAGATGGGTCCGGTCACCACCCTTCGAGGTATCGCGGCCAGGAGTGCACTTGGTGGAGCTTGCTGGCCACTTGTGTATGGTCCGGGACCTTCGTCCTCATGGTAGTAGTATGCTCGAGGTTTGGAAGATCAAGGACGACTACAGCTCCGGTGACTGGTCACTGGAGCAGCATCGATTTGCTGCAGCACGTTCAAAGAGATCTGACCGATCCACAAGTTATTAGAGTTATTGGTTCTGTTGGAGATTACAGATCAGCAGGGGAGAAGGTAATCCTGGTCACGTCCAAACGCAAGGCGATTACCTATGATCCAGTGTCAGGAATTCTGAAAACCATTCTTTCAATAAGAGAAACTTCTTCATCTTACGAGACTGAGAAAACTGCTCCAAGAGTCTCTTTGTTTAAAGAGAGTCTTGCTCCAGTGCCTAAAACGACTGAAGAGATAGCCTCGTCGTCTCCGCTGGCTAAAGCGGTTAAGGAGATCCTGTTCCGACTCTCGGGTGATTTTGCCGTGCAGCTCAAACTTGTCAGCAAGCAGTGGCTTAGATTGATTGGGAGCGAAAGCTTCATGAGCGCTTACTACGCCCAGAACAACATGGACAGGAGGCCAAAGATCATGTTTGTGGGCAACGGTGCTGGAGGGTTGGGTTTTAGCTTTGCTCCTTTGAAGAAATTACAAATTCGAGAGGCTCCTAGTCAAGGTAGTACATGGCTTAACACAAAGGTTGTTTGCTCCAAGCCCTGTCATGGTATGAACCTCGTGAGTACTGAAATGGAGGACTATTTATACAACCCTTCCACTGGTTACCACTGTAGCTTCCGCACCCGAGTGCCGCTATACGAGGTACCCGACCATGTGCTCGTGATGATGCGTGGCAATAATGCCTGCACATCGGAAAACCATGCTTTTGCAGTTGGAAACAAGAATGCTGGCCTGGGGTTCAATCTGTTGACGCAAGAGCATGTCATTGTTCAGACTTTGTATCACTTGAAGGACTTCAATTCTCGTGCGTATTTTTTGACATGCTCAGTCATTACCCCTTGTTCAGCGCAAGACCAGTTTGAACCTCCCCTGCCCTTAAATGGCATGCCACCAGCCTATCTGTCAGGAGTTCTATACTGGATGAGTGAACCAAGGCTGGGCCAGAGTTACAAGCGGGCTATTGTGTCGTTTGATATTGCAATGCAGACGTTTTCTATCATCCCCTGCCCTCCATGTATCGCTACATGGAACGACACGAGTCCCTGTCAAGCATTCGTGGTAGAGCTTGAGGGAACATTGTGTGTTGTCCTTGCAGATCCAGTTGCAGAAGAATTAGATATTTGGAAGCTGGAGCATGGTCGATGGGATAGAGCATATAAGGTATATCTGGAAGGCTGGTTAGGCTACTGGTGCTATTCCCTTGGAGCAAATGTCGTGATGCCGTTAGCTGTAGACCCCAAAGATGGGAGAATCTTGCTCAGCACAGGGAAGAAGCTTGGTCTTTATGATCCAGTAAGGCGCACGATTGAGAACTTGTATGATCTTGACGAGGTGCTACGGTTAGAACTACCTAACTCACGAGGGAAGCATTGCTCTGGTCATGAGGTGCCTTTCCGAAGAGAAAATCCACTAGTAGAGAGTAAAATTCTGCCCTGGATCCCCCTGTTATACGAGGAGAGTCTGGCAAGTTATCCCCGTGCGCCCATTGCACGGCCTTTAGGCCAATACGTTATCACTAGTTGAATATACTCGAGCAGTAAAACATCATTTGGCTTTTGTCAAATTATTAGGTGGTGCAACCTGCAATGTACTCTTCTCTTAGTTTGTTCAAAATCTAGTGTTGGAATATCAGTGATTAGAATTGTTTTTATGTTGTCTGTTTTCTATCTTTAATTGTGTTACTCCCTCCGACCCAAATTAGTTGACTTAAATTTGTCAAAATACGGATGTATCTAATACTAAATCATGTCTAGATACAATCGAATCTAGACAAATCTAAGTCAAGTAATTTGGGTCGGAGTTATAATTCACAAGTGTTTCCGAAGCAAGATCTTGCCTCACTCTTCCCGTTCTAGTCCAGGTCTGGACGACTCCACCACCCATCCAGTTTTATCAACACATCACCCACATGTTATCAGTTGATTGCCGCCTAGTGCTAAGACAGCATCCTGAATCCTGTGGACCATACACCAGTTCACAAAGAAAGAAATAAGTTTTCCTCTGGGGTGGGAGAGAGGCCAAACAGTGTTCTGAACTCTTAGCAACAGCCAGACATATGCTGAAGTTGCGGCCGGCCGTGGTGCCGCTTGCTCCTCCCTGCGCTATGATCTGGGTTACTCCGTAGTTGCTCCTTAGTGTGGAGATGCTGTTGATTTTGTCACCGTCGCCACTTGCTGTAAGGTTTTCCGGAAGAGGGACCGAGCAGTTTTCTGGGCGAGATCAGTTCGGCTCTCTACCCTGTGATCTTTAATTTTAGCTTGCTCTGTGAGTGATTTTGGATGGAATACTGCGTGTTGGATGAGTGGGTGTTCTCATCTTTGTCGTACAATCTGGAGGAGCCACAGCCACCGTTCCTTCTCGAAACGCCCCGCTTTATAAATAAAGCCAAATTTATACACAGTACAACAAGTCACCGAAATCTAGGCGTCAAAAGCAAAAACAAAAGGAAAGTCCGTTGAAGCCACAACACGTCATGCCCAAGGTACAAAAAAAAGAAGAAGAGAAAAGTGGAGCTGGCGAGGAGCTCGCGCTAGGGAGCCACGGAAGCACTAGCAGAAGTCGTGAAGCGATGCGTCGACGCCCTGAGAGCCTGCATAATGCCGTCCACGCTCTCCCGGTCCCGTTGCCTAGACAGCGGGTACCACTGCTGAAGGTAGGCAAGCAAAAAAAAAAACACACAGTCAGAAGCATGGCAAGGCAAAATCCGCTCTATCACTATCTTATTATGAATATTCTAGAGGGTCCATGTAATGGCCACAAACACCAACCAGAAGAGGTGGCGGCTGCTCCTGGTACGGTTTGCCTCTACCTCTAGGAACTCGCCGAGGTCTTGGGCCTGCCAGGAAGGCCCTAGTGCTTCTCGGACAAAATTCCATAGAAACCGAGCGGCAGGGCATGTGAACATAATGTGGACGCATGTCTCTGATGTCCCACATAGCGGACACAGCCCATTGTCTGGACCATTACGTTTCGAGAACTCTACCCCGAGGGGAGACGATCTAGCAGTTGCCACAAAAAAATACGCAACCTCAAAGGTAGGGGTGACTTCCACAGGTAAATCATCCAGAGTAACTCAGGGACCTAGAATAGGGTCCTGTGTACTCTGAACTAACTGAAAAGGCCCTCGAGGAAAACTGACCCCATGTAACCTTATCCCTCTCCTCTAAGAGGGATAGGGGCAAGGAGCCCACAACCTCAGGAAGTCCGCGGCACAGCCACTGCTTTTTTTTTGGAAATGGGCGCTTTATTATTATCCATAATGTTTACACCCGGCCTCTGTATAGCTATGATGCACACAACCGATCAAGCAAAGAGAAAGTAACCAGAACAAAAGTACCAACATTACAAAAATGATAAAAAACGATGACACATGTCGATCTAAGGCAGGTCTATCCGCAGGTCACGCTGCCATCCATGTCGGGAGAAAATATCCCTCGCCGTGGCCTCCAATCGCGTACACCTTGCCACAAACAAGTCGTGAAACTCCATACGTTGGAGAGTAGTCCATGATCGTAGGATAGCCGTGGCTCGATAGATCACCTGAAGAGAAGAAGACACAATGTTATTAAAAATCTTGTCATTTCTACATAGCCAAAGCGACCAAATAATGGCAAGCGCTCCCACCCTAAATAAAGTCTCATATTTATCGTGTATCCCGTGCAACCAATTACCAAATATATTGGTAACCGAACGTGGAGAAGATAAACCAGAGGCTACATGGATGATTGACCATATAGTATGAGCAAATTTGGAAAAATAAATGTCGAATTGTCTCATTATGATGACAAAAAACACATTGTGTACTTGCTTGCCAATTCCTCTTAACAAGATTATCCTTTGTGAGAATGACCCCTTTACGAAGATACCAAGCGAAAATCTTCGTTTTAAGTGGTATTTTCATGTTCCAAATTTTAGAATTATTAACCACTGGAATATCAGGTTGGATCAATGCTCTATATAATGAGTCAACAGAAAATTTACCACTCTCCAGCAGTTTCCATTTGAACTCATCCATCCCCTCAAACAACTGTATCATGGATAATTGTAATAGAAGATTGTTTCATGATACGAGTCTAGGATATAAGAAACTTCGTCTAAAAGACACGTTAGAAGGATCAGATCCCAATACTGTGGAGAGGGTATCTCCTTTGCGCCTAACAATCGAGTATAGAGCATTCGGTCCCATCTATATCCATGTCCCAGGGGAAACTGATCCTAACCAATGCTCCAGTAGTTCTTGATTTACGAGGAAATAAAGATCGATTTCAATGTCTATTACCCACAGAACATTTACTTCCTTATTTTTGCATAGGCTCTTAGTTATTCGATTTTTACAGTGAACTATGCTGCATGCATTTGCACGCCTTAGAGTAATACTAGGACTCACCCGTGGAGTTTTAGTTCTAGCCTTTTTTTTTCTTTACCCGACTTTGTTGTGGATCGCCGCTTCGTTTTTTCTACTTACTAGGGAAGGCGGCTCGTCGCGCCCATTGTCTGAATGCAATGCACGAAGGGAATGAACACATGCAATGCATGCAAGGAATGAACACATTGATAGGTGGCATGGTTGAGCAGATCACAGAAGAACATATAATACACATTCCATCACACAGAACACTCAATTGTTGGACACAGAACATTAATAACAATCCATTGACTTTCACTAATTGTTGAAGTATGATCCAAATTCTTTTAAGGAGGCTAACTTCTGACGGAGCGGAGCGAGGCCCGTCGCCGGGAGGCTTGGCCCCCCGCGGTACGGATCGTTGATGACCTAGGTTGCCACCGCTATATATACCTCTTGTAAGCCGCCGGCTGGTATGAGTTGTATCTATGAAATCCCCGGCGTTGTGTATACACTTCTCGTTATAGTGAAGTTTTGCTGGCTGGCGCCCGTGGTTTTTTCCTCTATTTTTTGGAGAGGTTTTTCCACGTTAAATCCGTGCCCCCTTGCTGTGATTCCTTTATCGTTCTTCATTATTTGATTGTCGCAAAGCTAACAAGTGGTATCAGAGCCCCAGGTTCTAATCTAGGGTTTGTGACATGTCGTCATTGAAGTTCGATCTACCGCAGCTGGACTACTCCACAAGATTCTACTTGTGGCAGGTGAAGATGCGGGCGATTCTCGCCCAAACTTCAGATCTGGATGAAGCGCTAGAAGGATTCGGAAAAGATGATGCTAAGAGCTGGTCTGACGAAGAGAAGCGGCAGGACCGTAAAGGATTTGTTTATGATTCAACTTTATATGTCCAATAATATTTTGCAGGAAGTTTTGGTAGAGAAATCTGCTGCTGCTATTTGGCTGAAACTGGAATCGATCTGCATGTCAAAGGATCTAACCAGTAAGATGCATGTGAAGATGAAGTTGTTCTCGCATAGATTGCAGGAAGGTGGATCGGTAATGGATCACTTATCTCTTTTTAGAGAGATTATTTCTGATTTGCAATCTATGGAAGTAAAATATGATGATGAGGATCTAGATCTATTACTCTTATGCTCGCTGCCTAGTTCTTATACACACTTTCATGATGCAATATTGTTGAGCCGTGATAAAATAACCCTTGATGAAGTACAAGAGGCCCTCAAACAAAGGGAAAAGATGAAAACTATGGTGCAGGCAGATGGGGCGTCATCCAAGGCTGAAGATCTACAGGTTCATGGCAGGACCGAACAAAGATTTAATAACTATGGCAACCGAGATAAGAGTAAAGATGGCAGAAGTCGTTCGAAGTCCAAGGGAAAGGATAAGTTCTGTAGGTATTGTAAAAAATCTAATCATGTTATTGATGATTGTTGGAAGCTGCAGAATAAGGAGAAAAGGAACGAGACTTACCAAACGAAAGATAAGGATCAAGGTACTGGTAAGGCTATTGTTGTTTCTGGTAATAGTTCTGACGGTAAATGTTTAGCCATTTTTGCTGCTTGTGCATCTCTTGATGATGAATGGATACTTGATACTGCATGTTCGTTTCATATTTGCTGTAACAAAGATTGGTTTAGTTCATATGAGTCTGTGCAAACTGGAGATTTTGTACGTGTGGGGAATGATAACCCGTGCCATATTGTCGGAGTTGGATCTGTTAAGATCAGGACACATGATGGCATGACACGTACGTTGACTGAGGTGAAGCACATACCAAGCATGGCCAGAAATTTGATCTCCCTGAGTACCATGGACGTTGATGGATACAAGTACGCTGGTGGGCGTAGATTGTTAAAGGTATCAAAAGGTTCTCTTATTCACATGATAGGTGATATGAATTCTGCTAAGTTATATGTTCTTAGAGGTAGCACTTTGCCTGGTATTGCTGCTACTGTTACTTCTAATGATTCTGATGATTGTGGTAAAACAAATCTATGGCATATGTATCTTGGGCATATGAGCGAACATGGCATGGCAGGATTAGTTAAGAGAGAGCCGATTGATGGTTGCAATTTGGGTAAGTTTGAATTATGTGAGCACTGCGTTTTTGGTAAGCATAAAAGAGTTAAATTCCATGTTTTTGTTCATACCACCAAAGGCATTTTAGATTATGTGCATGCTGATGTATGGGGGCCTTCCCGAAGACATCTATTGGTGATGCTAATTACATGCTTACTATTATTGATGACTACTCAAGAAAAATGTGGTCATATTTTCTGAAACATAAATCTGATATGTTTGATGCTTTTAAGAAGTGGAAAGTTATGATAGAAAAGAAAACTGAAAAGAAGGTAAAGGTACTACATACTGACAATGGTATGGAATTCTGTTCTAATGAGTTTGGGGAGTTTTGCAGTAATGATGGTATGATCAGCCACCACACCATCCCTTACACTCCTCAGCAGAATGGCGTGGTTGAGCGCATGAACAGAACCATCATCTCGTTGGCTCATTGTATGTTGTCCAATGCAGGTATGTATAGACATTTCTAGGCTGAAGCAGCCAACACAACGTGCTACCTCATCAACAGGTCACCTTCTATTCTACTTGAGAAGAAAACTCCTATTGAGGTATGGTCAGGTTCGCCTGCTGATTATTCATAGTTGAGAGTTTTTGGTTGCACTGCTTATACTCACGTTGATAATGGAACGTTAGAGCCTAGAGCTATTAAGTGCATGTTTCTTGGTTATGGTTCAGGAGTTAAGACATATAAACTATGGAATCCTGAAACTAAAAAGATTTTGTTGAGTAGGAACGTTGTTTTCAATGAATCCATTATGTATCATTGCAGCTTGCCATCAGATCCCTCTCCTGTTGCTATTGGAGAGAAGGGAGTTAGTGTGCAGGTGGAGCACCTGCAGAAAACTGTTGATAATAATGCTATTGTGGATGATACTCCTGAGGAAAATATTAATGATGATGTTGTTCAGCACTCACCTACTCTTTTACAGCAGCCACAGGAATCTATTGCTGCTGATAGACCGAGGCGTAACATAGTTCCACCTCGTCGTTTAATTGAAGAGTGTAATCTTGCTCATTATGCTCTAAGTTGTGCTGAACAGGTGGAGCATGATACTAAACCCGCTACATACAATAAGGTTGTTGCATCCGTTGACCGCGAGAAGTGGATTTATGCTATGCAAGAAGAGATGCAATCGCTTGATAAGAATGGAACATGGGAAGTTGTGCGCTTGCCTAAACAGAAGAAGGCCGTCCGCTGTAAGTGGATATACAAGAGAAAGGAAGGTTTGTCTCCTAATGAGCCTCCAAGGTTTAAGGCAAGGTTAGTAGCAAAAGGCTTCAGCCAGATTCTAGGTATTGATTACAATGATGTTTTCTCTCCGGTTGTGAAGCATAGTTCTATTCGTACTTTCTTTGGTATTGTTGCTATGCATGATCTTGAGCTTGAGCAGCTAGATGTAAAGACTGCTTTTCTGCATGGTGAACTGGAGGAGGGGATTTACATGAACCAACCTAAAGGGTTCATAGTTCCTGGAAAGGAGGATTTTGTGTGCAAATTGAAGAGATTGCTTTATGGTTTGAAGCAATCTCCAAGACAGTGGTATAAAATGTTTGATTCATTTATGATCTCACAAGGTTTTAAGAGGTCCCAGTTTTATAGTTGTGTTTAATTAAAGTTTGTTAATGGATCACCTATTTACTTGCTGTTATATGTTGATGATATGTTAATTGCTGCCAAGAGCATGAAAGAAATCACTACTTTGAAAGCACACCTAAGTACTGAATTTGAGATGAAAGATCTTGGTGCTGCTAAGAAAATCCTAGGTATGGAAATTAAACGGGACAAAAAATTTAGGTTGTTGTTTCTTAGTCAGCAAAGTTACGCTGAGAAAGTTCTTCAACGTTTTAGTATGCATGATGCAAAGTCTGTTAGTACTCCTGTTGCTCCTCACTTTGAATTGTCAGCATTGCAATGTCCTAGTTTTGATGAAGATATTGAGTAGATGTCTTGAGTTCCTTATTCTAGTGTTGTTGGTTCCTTGGTGTATGCCATGGTTTGTTCTCGCCCTGATTTATCATATGCTATGAGTTTGGTGAGTCGTTACATGGCTAATCCTGGTAAAGAACATTGGAAAGTTGTTCAGTGGATTTCCAGGTACCTTCGTGGCACATCGAATGCTTTCTTGAAGTTTGGCAAGACTAGTGAGGGACTCGCAGGCTATGTGGATTCAGATTTTGCTACCGACTTGGATAAGAGGAGGTCCCTCACAGGTTATGTGTTCACGGTAGGTGGATGTGCCGTGAGTTGGAAGGCAACGCTGCAACCAATTGTTGCTCTATCTACAACCGAAGCAGAATATATGGCTGTTGCTGAAGCTTGCAAAGAGTCTGTTTGGTTGAAAGGTTTGTATGCTGAGCTTTATCAGGATGATTTTTGCATTAACCTATTCTGTGACAGTCAAAGTGATATTTACCTTACTAAGGATCCGATGTTCCATGAGAGAACAAAGCACATTGATATCAAATACTATTATGTTCGTGACATTGTTGCACAAGGTACACTAAAGGTATGCAAGATAAGCACTCATGATAATCCGGCTGATATGATGACAAAGCCTATTCCCGTTGCTAATTTGAGCTATGCTCAAGCTTAGTTGGTATAACTGCTTAGCCCAAGTGGTTGTTGGCGCCGAAAGTGTTTTCTTTGTTTGTTCAGGGAGATGATTGATGTTGATGCTACAAAAAGGAATTTGTCTCAAGGTAGAGTTTGTTGAAGTATGATCCAAATTCTTTTAAGGAGGCTAACTTCTGACAGAGAGAACATCTACCAATACACAAAACATAATGAGAATCCATTGACTTTCACTAAATCCATCATACTCATTGGATAGGTTAGAGGGGGTAATCAAGTAAGATGGTAAAGCCGCGATCCTTGCTATTTCCTGTCTTCTGAGTCAGCCATATGGTAAAAGCCGGCATCCCTGCAATTTCTTGCCTTCTGAGTCATCAATGGCTGCGGTCGTCGTCTTCATCGTCTGCTCAGAGAGGGCTATAGTGATGGCACTCCATAAAAAAGATCATCCATGTACCATCATGGCATGATACGATATAGCCACATCCACCTGAATTCACTGTTGCTGCCATTATTCAGGCATATATATGTTGAGAATATAAATATGTTGCCTATCGTCTTTCCATCAGTTTGAACTTTTGGAATAATTAGCTAGGGCAACAATTCAATAATATATGGAGGTTAAACTGATCCTCATTCAACTAATGAGAAGAGGAAGGGACATATTCTTTTAAGCACTCTTACCATAGTATAATTCTTCCACGATTAATCTTACCAAATAATCTTTCATCAGGAGTAGGCTCGGTACCAATATTGGATGCCAAAGAATGTCTATCCCTACCAAACATAACAGGAAGTTGCCGAAGCCACATGCAAGTACACAGTAGGAATTACTTGACGTGAATTGCCCAAACACGACCCAATCTACAAAGATATATCATCTCCATAAACTGCCAATATCCATCGAGCTGAAAATAAGAAACCCATTGGATAGGTTCATCAAACAGCAAGAGCCACTCGTTTTCATCGCCAACTAATTAATCCTCTCCACCTAGCAGACCTCCTTGGAAGTGCTACATGCTGTGGCGGCATTGTAGCACATTACAACGGCTGACTAAATATGCTGCATGTTTACAGTCATTGACTGCCGCCAACTTGAATTTGTATCCACCAACCTGCGAGATATCAATCTTAGTACATGTAACAAACACTCCTGGTTATAAGAAATTGTTCAGTATTTGTGCATTAAGTACTATTATGTGTCCGTGTATGTTAGAGTTGTAAAACAGTCTCACCTGTACGTGTATGGGTACGGTATAGTATACCGAACCATACACGTACACAACTTGTATATGCCACCGACCAAGGCTGTTCTAGTCCTATATAACATGCAACCCGACCCTCTACGGAGGCTATCGGTTCCGCCCTAGGTTTTTCACATGGTATTAGAGCACCCTCTTCCATGACCTAGCTGCCACATCAAAACCGCCGCCGCCGTCGCTGAATCCCGGCCGCCGCCGCTGACAAAAACCAAACCACGTCCAAGCCCTGCCGCCGCCGCAGTTCCCCCACCGCCGCCACGACCAAAACCAAAACCAAGCCACAACTCGCCACCACCTCCGCTGATCTACAGCCGTCGCCGCCGCCAAGACCAAACACAAGCCTACAACAGAAGCCCTACACACCCTAGCCGCCACCGCTGACCTCAGCTGCCGCCGCCACCCAAAACAAATCTACACACCCAAAACCAAAAACCCTAGTTGCCCTCTGCCGCGGCAGAAAAAGCCCTCAAATTCCTGCCATGACAGGAACCGATCTTATTTTTCCCATGGCTTCTCCGTCCTTCTCCATGACATCCCTTGCTGCTGCCATTGGTGCACCCCCACCCAGCTTCTCACCCGCGACAACTCGCTGGTTTGGAAGGCTCTGGTGGTGCCTGCACTTCGGGGTGCCTGTGTTCTGCAGCTTGTCGAGGGGACTGAGGTTGCACCTGATGAGAAGCTCGAAGCAGAAGATAGTGACAAGAAGAAGATCGTCATCGAGAACCCCGAGTACTCCATCTGGATTGCTCGTGATTAGCAGGTCCTCCGTTGGCTTCTGAACGCTCTGTCCCCAGACGTTCAGGCCCATGTTGTTGGACTGGAAACCTCCACTGAGGTGTGGGAAACCCTCTGATACATTACAAATGTATCTATAATTTTCGATGTTCCATGCTTAGTTTTATCCACTTTCTTATGTTTTGTTCCAACTTTGGAGTACTTTTCATATGATTTCTTGGACTAACCTATTAACAAGAGCCACAGTGCCAGCTGCCTGTTTTCTGCTGTTTTTGGTTCCAGGAAAGTCATAAAATGAATATTCTCGGAATTGGACGAGACAAAAGCCAAAGTGCCTATTTTTCCGGATGTCATCAAGTGCCAGAATACGAGACGGAGAGGGGCCAGAGGGCGGCCACACCACCTGGCCGCGCGACCAGGCCTGACCCGCGCCGGGGGGTGGTGTGGCCAGCCCAGGCACCCCCTCAGCCTCCCCTTCCGACTATAAGATGCCCTCGGGACGTAAACCCTAAGGACCCGATCAAAAATCCACGAAAGAGTCTGTAGCCACCGTCATCTCCATCCCTAGATCGGGAGGGATCTGAAGCTCTTCCCGGCACCCTGCCGGAGAGGGGGATTCACCCTGGAGGCCTTCTTCATCACCATGCAAGCCTCCGGTGTGATGTGTGAGTAGTTCATCCTTGGACTACGGATCCATGTAGTAGCTAGATGGCTGGTTCTCCTCCTTTGTGCTTTCATGTCTAGATCTTGTGAGCTCCGTTCATGATCAAGATCATCTATTTGTAATTCTACATGTTGTGTTTGCAGGGATCCGATGGATATTGAGATGCTATTTCAGATTGATTATTGATTCTATCATGTCTTTGTTATTTGTGATCTTGCATGCTTTCCGTTGTTAGTAGCTATCTTGGCCAAGTAGATGCTAGCAACTCCAAGAGTTAGTATTTATGCTCGATAGTGGGTTCATGCCTCTGGTAATCTGGGGAAGTGATAGCAATCTCTAAGGTACTAGATGTGCTGTTGCTACTAGGGAGAAAAAACAATCCTTTGTTCATAGAACAATCGTATTGTTTACTTTACACGCAGTTCGTAAAGCAATAATCTGTTGCTTGCAACTTAATACTGGAGGGAGTTCGGATGATAACCTGAAGGTGGATTATTAGTCATAGATGCAGTTGGATGGCGGTCTATGTATAATGTTGTAATGCCCAATCAAGTCTCAAAGGAGTCAAGATGATTAGTATATGCATGTATTGCTTTCTCGATGTTTGTCAATTGCCCCGCTGTAATTTGTTCACCCAACATGTTATCTATCTTAAGGAGAGCCACCTCTAGTGAACCATGGATCCCGGTCCTTGTCTTTTACTGCTTTGTGTTTACTTTCTGCAAACTTTTACTTCTTTCCATTCGATACGTTTAATCCTTTGTTTTCTACAAAACACAGTGAGATTGACAACCTCATCGCAAGTTGGGGACAAAGTTCGGTGGTTGTGTTGTGCAGGTCTCCACGTTGCTACTAGCACCGGTAGTGCGCCCTGCCAAGGCTCAGCTAGCAACACCTTTGGGGTGTTTCCTTGCTCCTACTGGTTCGATTAAACCTTGGTTTCATAACTGAGGGAAACTTGCTGCTGTGCTCATCATACCTTCCTCTTGGGGTTTCCAACGAGCTCTACATCAACCACGCACCAGCACTTTTTTGGGCGCCGTGCATTGAGCCATCAAGCATTTTTCTGGCACTGTTGTCGGTGAGTCAAGGACATCTTCACAAGGGGAGTCCCTCATAACCAATCTCTTTACTTTGTTGTTTTTGTTTTGCTTAGTTTCTTTTTGCTTTGTTTGCTTGTTTCTTTATCAAAAACACAAAAAATTAGTTTTACTAGTTTGCTTTCTTATTTGAAAACCCAAAAAAATGACTACTCTTGAAAACACTAAGTTGTGTGACTTCACTAGCACCAACAACAATGATTTTATGAGCACACCTATTGCTCCACCTGTGCCTGAAGATACTTTCTTTGAGATAAAACCTGCTTTGCTCAATCTTGTTATGAGAGAACAATTTTCTGGTATTGGTAATGAAGATGCTACTTCCCATCTAAATAATTTTGTTGAACTTTGTGAGATGCAAAAGCATAGGGATATAGATGGTGATATTATTAAGCTGAAATTGTTTCCTTTCTCTTTGGGAGGAAAAGCTAAAGAATGGTTGAATTCCTTAACTAGGAATAGTATTGATTCTTGGACTAAGTGCAAAGATGCTTTTATTGGAAAATACTATCCTCCTGCTAAGATTATATCCATGAGAAGTGAAATAATGAAGTTTAAACAACTTGATAATGAGCATGTTGCTCAAGCTTGGGAAAGAATGAAATCTTTGGTAAAGAATTGTCCCACTCATGGACTGACTGCTTGGATGATCATCCAAACTTTTTATGCAGGATTGAACTATTCTTCAAGGAACCTATTGGACTTTGCTGCTGGAGGCACCTTTAGGACCATTACTTTGGGTGCTGCAACAAAACTTCTGGACAATATGATGGTTAATTATTCTGAATGGCATACTGAGAGAGCTCCACAAGGTAAGAAGGTAAATTATGTTGAGGAAACCTCCTCCTTGAGTGATAAGATTGATATTATTATGTCTATGCTTGTTAATGGAAAATCCCATATTGATCCAAATAATGTTCCTTTAGCCTCTTTGGTTGCTCAAGAAGAGCAAGTTGATGTGAACTTCATAAGAAATAACAATTTTGGCAACAATGCTTATGGTAATAATGCTTATAGGAACAACTTTGGTAACAACTAAGCCATATCCTCCCAACAATGATAATTCTTATGGAAATTCTTATAACAATAATAAGAGTGCTCCCTCTGAACTTGAAGTTATGCTTAAAGAGTTTATTAGCAAACAAACTGCTTTTAACAAAACTATTGAGGAAAAACTCTCTAATGCTGAAAGAAATATAGCATCTTTGGCTGAAGCTCAATCTTCTTTGAATAAAATGGCTGCTAAACCTGAAACTAATGATAATCCCTTTGCAGTTACTAATGCCATACAAGTGAGAATTGATGAAAATGTTAGACTATTAGCTGAATTACATGCTAAGTGGGAAAGAGAAGATGAAATTGCTAGAAACATTATTGTTTCTACTATTACCACCACTAGTGTTGAGGCTAGTAATAGTTCTACTACTTTAGATGATAAATTTGATTTTGATCTTGATGGTTGCAATATCTCTGAAGTTATTAAGTGCCTACAAAAGCTTGCTAAAAGTCCTAATGCTAGTGCTGTGAACATGGCCTTTACAAAACACATTACTGATGCTCTCATAAAGATTAAAGAAGAAAAGATGAAACACAAAGCTTCTATTCCTATAAAACAAGAAGATGGTTGGGAACCCATAAAATTAATATGAAAGTGAATGACTTTGATTTCAAAGCTTTATGTGATCTTGATAGTAGTGTTTCTATTATGCCTAGAAGGATTTATGATATGCTTGATTTGCCTCCACTTGAAGATTGTTATTTGAATGTCCCACTTGATGATAATGCTAAAAATAAACTCATGGGGAGTCTTAATGATGTCCTTATTATGGTTAACAATGCCTATGTCCCTGTTGATTTCTATGTTTTGGATGTCGAATGCAATGCTTCTTGTCCTATTACTTTGGGAAGACCTTTTCTTAGAACTGTTGGTGCCATCATTGATATGAAAGAAGGCACCATTAAATATCAACTCCCACTAAAGAAAGGAATAGAACACTTCCCTAAAGAGATAGAAAATATTTCTTTTGGTTCTCCTATGAAAACAAAATTTGGTCTTAATGCTTCTTCATTTGAGAACACTTGATTCTTTCTTGCTTCTTATGCCTAACTTAAAGGCGTTAAAGAAAAGTACTTATTGGGAGATAACCCAAAAGTTTTAGATGAGTCTTAGAAGTTATTACCTCTGTAATAACCTCTCCTTATCCTTTTTATTTGCTTTTTGTGCCAAGAGTAACCTCTAATGAGAGAGAAGTAATGATTGGGAAAGTTGCTGTCCCGAAACAGATTTCTGTGCTTCACCGTAAAAATTCGTGTAAAATCTCTATACGTGCGTTTGAGGCGTAAAGTTTTGTGCTTCTACCCCAGGTTGTTATCTAACTTTCGTTAGTTCAACACTTTTTGATTTGAGCAACAGAAGGTGTTCGAAAAAATTCGTCTTTACCTGCTGGTCTGTTTTGACAGATTTCTGCCATTTTCTGCATTTGCTTCTTGTTGGTTCCTTCTTGAGTTCTTTTGGGGAATTGAGATTTTTGAGGGAAGTTCTACAGTAGATAGTGTTCTAATGTAAGTTTATTTGGTGTTAGAACTGAACCTTAAGACTTATTTATCTTGAGTGCACTAATGTTGCTAATAAAGATTGTGTGAAGTTTTGTATGAAGGAAAAATTTCAGGTGTATGGAAGGAATGAGTAATGAGATGAAGGATCGACTAAAGCTCAAGCTTGGGGATGCCACGCGTGTCACCCCAAGAAATATCCAAGAAGTATGAGCGTCAAAGCTGTGCCCAAGGCATCCCCTCCTTCATCAATAAAAATCCCAGGTTTCTTCCAAACGCTTCATTTTTATTGTTTCATGCACAATTGTGTTTTTCTTGGAGCGTCTTCTTTTTCATTTTTGTTTTGTTTTTTAGTTTGCTTGGTTTTATGAATAAATAGGTTGGACCCCCTCTTGCATACATTGGTTTGCAAATAGTTTGGTTTAGTTTGGAAAAGAGTAGGAAAGTTCATGCTTATGTGGTAAAAAGAGCTTATTTTGACTGTGGCCTATGCTTTGTCATGCCATGCTTGATATTGTTGGCTTTATGCTTAGTATTCTTTGTTGTAGCATGACTTGTTATAAACAATTAATATTGCTTAATGTGCCTTGGATGAATCATGCGTTGTTTTAGCATATTAAAGCATAGTATGGTAGTATTCTCCTTTGATGCTTTATTTGGGTTGACCTGGCGCATGCTCACACCATGTTATGACTATCTCAAGTCACCATAGCCTTTATGATACTTTAGTTTTCAACTTGTAGTATCACTTTATGCTTTGATCAATGATGTTTTGTCGCTCTGCATATTATGGCCATTATTGCTCTCTTAGTTTGTCGCTCCCAGTCTTTTGCTAGCCTCCATGACCAAGTATGAGTTCCACTCATGCATCCAAATCCCTAAACCAAGTTATTCCAAAGAGTCCACCATACATACCTACTAGCTTATGCTATTCCAAGTATATTCATGCTTTTGTTTACCTTCCAAATTAAACTTGTTATGAGAAAACTAGTGATTAAAGCTCTCACGAACTTGATGGCACACTTTACATTTTTTTGCATCTAATAAACTTGAACCATTGGGTCCTTCTTTGTTGCGTATATGCTTGTGCTTTATAAGTTAAAATTAGCAGAACCATGTATCATGGAGAACGCTTTCAACATTGCACTTGTACTTTGTACCCCGTTGATATCATGTTCTTTTGCTTATGGATCCCGGCGGTGTGAAATAAAAGTAGAACTTGTAAGATCATGGAGTTTGTATGTGTGTTAGAGAAACGCCTGGGCCGCTAGCCTAAGCCATGCCTAATCATGGTGGAAACTTGCAGCATCACCATAATGAGCACTCTATAAAGAATTCTCAATAAAAACCTATGCAAATAACAAATAAAAAGATCGTTGAGATGCTCATTGTCTGCTTGCCTTGTCATTTTGATTATGGGATAGCTCCTGTATCATGTGCAAGAGGTACCCCGTTGGCGGTTCTTTATGATACATATGTACTTACAATGACAAGAGCTTACTTGTGACTAAAGTTGAGTAGCATGAGGTTCGGTCTTCGTAAGTAAGGGGCATGAGATTTCGGTTTATAACTTGTCAAGCATATCCTCTTAGTTGTGTCACTTTAACTAAATCACTTCAAGATGCTTATGATAGGGGCAATGAGAGCTGAAAGCTATAAGTAGCATAATTTTTGGAAGCTCTTTATGAGACTTGAATCCCTACTTCTTTTTACAAAGGCCTTTCTTCCACCATTACATTGAGTCTCCACCTTCTATCTTTATGCACCTACTTTGAGAGCATATTGGCCATTCTTAGTTCTATGTGCATTGTCCCAAGACTAGTTGATTGATGCATAACTTGATATTGCTTTTTTAAACTATTGTATCTAGTCACTCTTATGAACTTTTAAGGTGTCCTATGCATTTATATTTGCTACTCTATTGAGGGACAAGTTGAATACTATTATGCTATGTTTTATTTATGTGAAACAACCAAACATCTTGCAAAGCATTGTTATTCATGAATCTTTTGTTTATGCCTTTTCATGTTGCATCATAGTTTTGTTGCTTATTGCTAGAACTTTGTCTTTCATGTTATGATTGAAATACTATGATCCCAGCTTTGAATGTTTTGCAAATACTTTGATCAAGTCTTTGATGGTGCATGTCACCTCAAAAATTATTCTTTCTTTTTATCACTTACCTACTCGAGGACGAGCAGGAGTTAAGCTTGGGGATGTTGATACATTGCAAATGTATCTATAATTTTTGATGTTCCATGCTTAGTTTTATCAACTTTCTTGTGTTTTGTTCCAACTTTGGAGTACTTTTCATATGATTTCTTGGACTAACCTATTAACAAGAGCCACAGTGCCAGCTGCCTGTTTTCTGCTGTTTTTGGTTCCAGGAAAGTCAGAAAATGAATATTCTCGGAATTGGACAGGACAAAAACCAAAGTGCCTATTTTTCCGGATGTCATCAAGTGCCAGAATACGAGACGGAGAGGGGGCAGAGGGCGTCCACACCACCTGGCCACGTGGCCAGGCCTTGCCCGCGCGAGGAGGTGGTGTGGCCAGCCCAGGAACCCCCTCGGCCTCCCCTTCCGACTATAAGATGCCCCCGGGACGTATACCCTAAGGACCCGATCAAAAATCCACGAAAGAGTCTGTAGCCACCATCATCTCCATCCCTAGATCAGTAGGGATCTGAAGCTCTTCCCGGCACCCTGCCGGAGAGGGGAATTCACCCTAGAGGCCTTCTTCATCACCATGCAAGCCTCCGGTGTGATGCGTGAGTAGTTCATCCTTGGACTACGGATCCATGTAGTAGCTAGATGGCTGGTTCTCCTCCTTTGTGCTTTCATGTCTAGATCTTGTGAGCTCCGTTCATGATCAAGATCATCTATTTGTAATTCTGCATGTTGTGTTTGCGGGGATCCGATGGATATTGAGATGCTATTTCAGATTGATTATTGATTCTATCATGTCTTTGTTATTTGTGATCTTGCATGCTTTTCGTTGTTCGTAGCTATCTTGGCCAAGTAGATGCTAGCAACTCCAAGAGTTAGTATTTATGCTCGATAGTGGGTTTATGCCTCTGGTAATCTGGGGAAGTGATAGCAATCTCTAAGGTACTAGATGCGATGTTGCTACTAGGGAGAAAACAACAATCATTTGTTCATAGAACAATCGTATTTTTTATTTTACACGTAGTTCGTAAAACAATAATCTCTTGCTTGCAACTTAATATTGGAGGGGGTTCGGATGATAACCTGAAGGTGGATTATTAGTTATAGATGCAGTTGGATGGCGGTCTATGTATAATATTGTAATGCACAATCAAGTCTTAAAGGAGTCAAGATGATTAGTATATGCATGTATTGCTTTCTCGATGTTTGTCAATTGCCCCGCTGTAATTTGTTCACCCAACATGCTATCTATCTTAAGGAGAGCCACCTTTAGTTAACTATGGATCCCGGTCCTTGTATTTTACATACAATCTACAATCTTTTACTGCTTTGTGTTTACTTTCTGCAAACTTTTACTTTTTCCATTCGATACGTTTAATCCTTTGTTTTCTGCAAAACACGGTGAGATTGACAACCTTATCGCAAGTTGGGGACAAAGTTCTGTGGTTGTATTGTGCAGGTCTCCACGTTGCTACTAGCACTGGTAGTGCGCCCTGCCAAGGCTCAGCTAGCAACACCTTTGTGGTGTTTCCTTGCTCCTACTAGTTCGATTAAACCTTGGTTTCATAACTGAGGGAAACTTGCTGCTGTGCCCATCATATCTTCCTCTTGGGGTTCCCAACGAGCTCTACATCAACCACGCACCAGCACTTTTCAGGGCGCCGTGCATTGAGCCATCACCCTCAACACTCACGTCTCTGCCTCCTCCATGTCTCGAGTCTAGCATCTCTGTGGTGCACTGAACGACACCAAGAAGAATGACCTCTCCGCAGAAAAATACTTGCGAAGATGAAGACTCTCGCCTCTAAACTTGCTGCTGCAGGAAAACCCCTCGATGATGGTGAACTCGTCTGGTATGTGTTGCATGGTCTAGGAAATTCTTATAATACCCTTGTTACTGAAGTTCGTGCAAATCCAGGCACGACCCTGGAGGATCTCTTTGACCAGGTTTAGGCATACGGTCGTCTTCACAAGAGCGATGCCGTTAGCTTCACGTCGTCGGCCCACGTGGCACGCCACGGTGGCCCTCCTCCACGCGACCAGGACCGCGACCGTCATGATCGCTGGTGTGATGATCGCGGCCAGGATCGCTGGCGTGATGACCGACCCCACTATGATGACTGTGGCCGCGGTGATAATCATGGCCGTCAGCAGGATCGTCGTGATGATCGTGGTCGTCGTGACGACCATGATCGCCGTGATGGAGGTGGCGGCTATTAACCCCGCCACTATGATGATGACCATCCCTGTCGCCGTGACGATGGGGACAATGGTGGGTGTCCACGTCGCTAGCCCACTCCCTATGTCGACACCACCTGTCAAATCTGCAACATCCATGGCCATCCGGCAAAGGAGTGTTGGTGGCGCTATGGAGATGACCGCAAGGACAACGGAGATCGTGGCAACAAGGGCGCAAATTTTTCATCTCATGGAGTTGATACCAACTGGTATTATGACACAGGCGCCACCAACCATGTTGTTGGTGAACTGAACAAGCTCGCTATCCATGACACCTACAATGGACAAGACCGTGTTCACATGGCTGAAGGTATGGGTATGCACATTAGTCACAATGGTCATTCAGTTTTACGTACCCCTCATAATTCTTTCAATCTCAATGACATATTGCATGTTCCTAGTGCCTAAAATCTTCTATCTGTTCATAAATTCACACTTGACAATCACGTTTTCATTGAGTTTTATCCTTTCTATTTTTTGATCAAGGACCAAGAAATACGACGAATTTTGTTTAGAGGCCCTTGCCATGGAGGCCTTTACCCTTTGATGCCTATCTCCAACAAGTCCTCCAAGCATGCGTTCATCACAATAAAGCCATCATCTTCTATGTGGCATCGTCGTCTAGGACATCCATCTTCTTTTATAGTTCAACAAGTTCTTAGAAGAAATAGAATAGCTTACACCCCAAAAATTAGTCCTTATGTTTGTGATTCTTGTTAACTAGCTAAGAGTGATCAGTTGCCATTTCCTACATCCTCCAGTAGATCCACTGTTCCTTTGGAGCAAGTTTTTTCTGATGTATGGGGTCATGCACCTCTTTCTATTGGGAAACATGCATACTACGTAAGCTTTATTGATGATTATAGCAAATTTACTTGGATTTATTTGCTCAACAAGCGTTCTGATGTTTATCAAGCTTTTCTTAATTATCAGTAGTATGTTGAACGAAAGTTTGATAGAAAAATTATTACTATGCAAATTGATTGGGGAGGTGAATATGAGAAACTCAATGCCTTCTTTCAAAAAGTTGGTATTACACATCATGTATCATGTCCACATACTCATCAGCAAAATGGCTCAGCTGAAAGAAAACGTAGACACATAGTTGAAGTTGGTCTCACTTTGCTTACTAATGCATCTATGCCTCTAAAATATTGGGATGAAGCTTTTCTCATGGCTACATTCCTTATAAACTTGCTTCCTAGTAAAGTCATTAATTCTGAAACTCCATGTGAACATCTTCTTCATGTTGTCCCCAATTATGATGCTCTCCGAACGTTTGGTTGTGCTTGTTGGCCAAACCTTTGTCCTTATAACATACACAAACTTGCCTTTCGTTCAAAATAGTGTGTGTTTATTGGTTACAGTCCTCTCCATAAAGGTGTCAAGTGCTTAGATGTTTCTACAGGACGTGTCTATATCTCACGTGATGTTGTATTTGATAAAAACATTTTTCCTTTTGCCGCCCTTCATCCAAATGCAGGTGCCATCCTTAGGAAAGAAATTCTTCTCCTTCCTTCCACTTGTGATGAGGGTGTACAAGAACTTAATGATCATGTGTTTCCTATTGTGCCTATCACTAATGTGCTGCAGGGAGATGAACCTTTGGAAGAAAATTCTGCCGAAAATGCTGAAGAAAACACTCAAAACGGCGAAGAAATGAATTCTAGAGAAGACGACGAACATTGCACGCGACGTGAGGAGGATTCTCCTCGTACCTCGTCGACTGCGCCTCCTCATCCCGAGGAGGATCCGCGCGCCCCACCCGAGGCCGGCCTGGCCACTCCCGTGCCTTCCCACGTGGTGCTGGCCCTGCCCATGGTCTACACGCGCCGATCGCGCGCTGGCGCACCCCCGACTGCAGCCTCTGCTGTGACACGGGAGCCTGCTGACACCACGGTGCCGTCGCACCAACCCGTGCATGACATGTCACCGTCTGCGGGGTCTCTGCCCGCTTCACCAACCGCGTCGTCGCCTGATCCATCATTGCACACAGATCCCGAGGAGGATCCTGTGACTTCTCCAGGATCGTCTGTGCCCTTCCCGACTGCTGCACCACCTGTGGCCGGTGTACAGACTTGTCTTCAGAAAGGTATCAAACATCCAAAAAATTATAAAGATGGCACTGTGAGGTATGGTATGCTTGCGTCTACAGGTGAACCACGTTCCTTGTCTAAGGCACTTGAGGACTCACACTAGTGCAAAGCAATGGAGGAGGAGCATGATGCTTTGCTCAAAAACAAAACATGGCATTTAGTTCCACCAAGATCTAGTAGCAATCTGATTGATTGCAAGTGGGTGTATCATATCAAAAAATGAGCAGATGACACTATTGAAAGATATAAAGCTAGGCTTGTTGCAAAAGGCTTCAAATAGAGGTATGGTATTGATAATGAAGATACTTTTAGCCCAGTTGTTAAAGCAACCACTATTAGGACAGTACTAGCTATTTCAGTTTCCAGAGGATGGAGTTTAAGGCAGCTAGATGTCAAGAACGCGTTTTTACATGGTGTTCTAGAAGAGGAGGTCTATATGAAACAGCCACCAGGTTTTGAAAATCCAAATGTTCCTAATTATGTTTGCAAACTTGACAAAGCTTTGTATGGTTTAAAACAGGCACCAAGAGCATGGTACTCTCGGCTCAGCTCAAGGTTGCATGAACTTGGTTTTGTTCCTTACAAGGCAGATACTTCATTGTTTCTATTTCAGAGGGCAGGAGTCACTACTTATATTCTAATTTATGTTGATGATATAATAGTCACTAGCTCCTCAAATGATGCCATCTCTGTGCTACCTCGAGAATTGAATGCAAACTTTGCCATTAAAGATCTTGGATACTTACATTATTTCTTGGATATTGAAGTCAAGCGATCTTCTAGTGGATTGTTATTAACACAAGAAAAATATGCATTAGATTTACTCAGCAAACTTGGTATGACAAAGTGTAAGTCAGTTCCTACACCTTTGTCTACTACGGATCCCTTGTCTCTTGTTGATGGAGATCCCCTTGGTCCTGAAGATAGTACACAGTATAGAAGTATTATTGGAGGACTACAATATCTTACTTTTACTAGACCAGACTTGGGTTTTTCAATCAATAAAGTTTGTCAGTTCCTCCATGCTCCAACTACTGCCCATTGGACAGCAGTCAAGAGAATAATGCGCTATGTAAAGCACACAATTAATATTGGTATATCTTTTCATCCCTCTACTTCTACACTCTTGAGTGCTTTTTCAGATGTAAATTGGGCTGGATGTTTGGACGATAGGCGTTTCACTGGAGGTTTTGCAATATTCATAGGACCAAATTTGTTTTCTTGGAGTGCCAGAAAACAAGCTACTGTCTCAAGGTCAAGTACAGAAGCTGAGTACAAGTCGCTAGCTAATGCTCCAGCTGAGATGATATGGGTTGAAGCTCTTTTAAATGAACTTGGAGTGAAGCTGCTAGAGAAGCCTTGTCTTTGGTGTGATAACCTAGGTGTTACGTCCTCGTCTGCTAATCTAGTGTTTCACGCTCGCACAAAACATATTGAGATAGACTTTCACTTTGTTCGTGAAAGAGTTGCTACTAAGAAATTGACTATCAAGTTTGTTTCTAGCAAGGATCAAATTGCAGATGGTTTCACTAAGGCTCTTCCTGTTAGGAATCTTCATGAATTTAGGCGTAATCTAAATCTTGTACCAAGTTTATTTAGATTAAGGGGGGTTGTTAGAGTTGTAAAACAGTCTCACCTGTACGTGTATGGGTACGGTATAGTATACCGACCCATACACGTACACAACTTGTACATGCCACCGACCAGGGCTGTTCTGGTCCTATATAACATGTAAAAAAATGGTCCTATATAACATGCAACCCGACCCTCTACGGAGGCTATCGGTTCCGCCCTGACAGTGTAACCAGAAATCATCAGTAGCAATACTAAAGCTCAACCCCTCAAAGAACATCCTTGTTATTTATGGTCAGATAAGCCTTGATGTTGAGAGAAACAGGTAGAGAGGGAGCTTAGATCTGCACGTTAATTACTGCTAAATGATAATGCAATAAGAGGCATCTAAGTAGATCAAGGGAATCAGTTTTAGCATTATTGAAGGAAACCACTCCATTAGGAAGCCTCTTGGGTATCATCACCTGCATAATGAAACCAAGCAAATTAATACAGAAGAAAACTTGATATGCACTGGCTGTTGGTATATATTGTCCAATTTAATCAAAATCGTTCTCTCAATTTTGAACTTCAGGTTAAACAAAAGACTGGTATCTTTCTACTAATAACAGTATTTAGAACTTATAAACATGTATCTGTTGGTTCTGCATCTAGACATCAACTTGTCCGTAAGTATTTTTTTTGTTCTAGACAGAAGAATACAGACTGCACAAGTTAAATGTAAGGAACACTGTTCGGTCAATTTTCCACAAAAGTTTTTAAGTGTTTTTCAAGTTATTTCCAGTTGTTCACAATTTTGCCTTCATACTCACAACCCATTGAACTGTGAGTAATGTATGATCAAATCGTGGGTTATCTATATTACATGAACAATCAAAATGCATCTAAAAGATCCTTTGGAATTTAAGACACAACTTTATAGTTTCCTATGAATAATCATAGGAGCACATTATAATTGTTATTTCCAATCTAGATCCAGTAACAGATACCTGGCTCATCCTACTTTTCTGCAGCAATGGGGAAGCGAACCTTGGTGTAGTGGCTAGAAATTCAGACCGCAACATCATCATCTCCGCTACCCACACCTCTGCCAATTGCCTGAACGTTGAGAAAGCTGAACTTCGTGCTCTGAAAAAAGTCGTCGACCTTGCTGCACCTGGTGTAATTGTGCTGCTGTTATACAGGCTGTGAATGCCAAAGGAAGATATGGATCTGAACCTTGTGGTGTAATCAATGAAATTAAAGAGCTATTGATTAACCGCTTAGACATGAAGGTCACCAGGGTGAAAAGAGTTTAATCGTGCCGAACATGAGCTAGCTTTCTCTGCAAGTACTGATGGTCTAGTTGTTCCTGGTGATTGTATATAAAGGGCAAGGTTCTTTGCAAGGGCATCAAGTTTTATTTCAGTACTGATGCAAGTACTGAAATAAAACAGCGGCAAGGGCAAGGTTCAACATACTACCAGGACAATGATGCAAACCAGGCACCAATCGCCAATGCAATGGAACCAACAGGACGGGGACAGCCCATGAATCTGTACAAAAACTACACAAACAACACTATATTAATAAAGGGGTAAAACAGGAACCACACACACCTTGACTACCCAACGCAGTGGGAGAGAACCACACATACCTTGACGACAGTGAACGTGAAGGGAGAAAACCATGCAGGCACTGAAGGGACAGAACCAGAAGGAAGGTTGAGCCAAGGGAGCCACCTCCACCCTCGTTGTCTGCCTTTGTTATATTTGTTGGGATCCACCAATGAGATCCACCAAAACATGAAATGAGACGGTTATGCCAAAAAAAATCAGCATTTTATCTTTCATTCCATGTCTAATGGAGAAATTCACAAAATGTGTATATCTATCCTGAATACAAACCTACTAGATGAATATGCGAGGTTCACCTCGCCGCCTATGTTTCATTTTGTCACACCGTCGCTTGTGTGGTAGAACTGCGTGTGTTTTTGTCTGCGGCAGTACCGACTAAATGCACATCAACACATCACAATTCACATTAAGGATGAGACAAATCCGAATAATAAGCACAACCCTCAGCCTATCACTCTCAACATTATAAAAAAGACACCACATCAGTGACATCACACTTCAAGCTTTACATGACTAACTCCTCTATCAGTGCCAACCTTCGTACTCCTCGGCCATACCTCGGCAAGTAGCAGGTACAAAAGAAACATGAGTTTGTTGTTTCATATCAAGATAGATACCGTCATACTAACATATTGTCTACCCAACCTTTTCTTAGTCAAAAGAAAAAACAAACAAACCGTATCACTTTCATCTAGGAAAACAAACACCACCAGTTTGATATCGTGCCATAGCCTAGATAGATATCTTGGAGCGAAAAATGTTGTTCTCCAAAATATAATGCTTTATTAGATCACAATCTGGTAAAAACACATCCTACAAACCACTTATTACAACCGCTTTGTGTGGTATGAGTTTATACAAATAAGCCACAATAGAAGGCTCCCTTTTTTAGACTCAAATCGTTGCTCTCATTCAGCAATACACTCATCAGAATAAAACACCTATTTCTAAAAGTTGATATATCTGGATTAGCAAGATTAACAAATATCTTAGACTCGTAGCTACCTGATTGAGCCAACACAGGGTATTAAAAACACAGACATCCTTAATCCCTTACTGAAATGCTACCAATTTATGGACTTAATATGCCGCGTCATTACAATTAAATAAAACTTATGTCATATATCTTGAAAGTACAACCCATAATGATACTATAGGCTTCACATAGGTTCTCTTTATCAGATATCTGCAGCAGGCTGCTCTGCATTACATCACCACAAAGTAACAAAATTGTGGTAGTGTATACGAAAAGAAAAGTGTCAACTCTGAGTAAAGGAGAAGAAATCATAATATTTTCTTCCAAAGGTCAATGCGTGGAATTAGTTAAATATGCGCTCCAAATAAAATAACTTGGGCTAGAAACCAAACTGTACCTAGCATCTGTTATCCACGAGTTCCTTTTTGACACCTCCTTACCTCTAGAGCCAAACTGAGGCCGAACTATACCAACTGTCAGGAGGCTAGCAATGTATATACATATCTCATGAAGATCAACTATAACAAAAATAATATGTAAGAAAATAGATCCAACACAAAAGAAATGTAGCTAAATAACCTACTACAAACGTGTCTTATCCATAACGGTGACCATTATGTCTTTGAATGACCTCAGGTTGTAACAGTATAAAATAAAGAGTATAGTACAATATAATTTCTGGTAAAAACATATCTTGTATTTACCATCTATTTGCATGGTGTGAAACACATATCTAACCTATGGCTGGTTGGCTGGAACTACTCTTTAACATGCATAACTTCAAAAAACTTGAGATAGTACACCTGAATGTCCACTAAACATGCTAAAATTTGTTAACATGAGCTTCTGGTACAAAACAATGGATCCCATCTCCATGCAAACAAAATATGAAATGGATAGCTGCAGAAGGCAAAGCACAATCTGAGAAAACAACACATGTCAAATGTATATTAAGCTATTCAAGGATACTACCTGACAATCCAAACAAAATTACCGAGTTCTGCTTGGGTGTGTACCAACAGACATATCATAGCTTTCAAGCTAAAACCCCTCCCATTTACTTAGTAGATCACACATTTATCCAGTGATTTCTCAAAATTAGGTCAAATACACAAAAAAATCTAACATATGGCAACTAAATACTAAAGGTCACGCGAAAAGATGGGAACATAACCTTCTTATTTTGCTGACCTTGAGATTTTTCTCAAACTAACATCAGTGAAGATTCCACCTGTCCAATTGTGAAGTAGACATGTGTAAATCAGTGACTCAAGCCATAATAAGAAGGCTAAGGTAGCAACATAAGAATTAATAGAGAACACTGCATGGAGCTAGTTTAGGTATGAATTCAGAAATAAGAAATATGTAGAAATATTGTGTTTATTCACACAAACCTATCAAATATTACGGACATCTCTAAAACATATTGTCTTCTTAATTGATGATACCAAAAATCCCTCACAACAACACAAAAAGTATATATTTGTATCACTCCAAGACAAAGCCTAGCCGTGCCCCAAGGTGCAGTTTTAACAAACTGATTGGTGAACACCATAATTAATCTAGAGAACACAATATTTAGAATGTTTGACCTATAAAAATGGAATGGTCATGAATATATACATGGGATGGATTTAATAATGGAACATGAACATCTGCATGAGATGGATTTGAGGAGCACCAAACTGCGTAGAGTGGATCCGATCTCCGGTGAGCAGTTGAAGAAGTGTGGCAGCAGCTGTATATGTGGGGACGAGGGGAAATGCCGAAGACATTATATATTAGGGATTTATATTTTGCAAAGCAGAAATGGTTAGCACCAAGATCAATTTTGTTGGCCAAGTTTTGTAATTCAAGCTCGTGCATAATTCTTTAAGTAACATAAATTACCTTTTTCCCTTAGAAAAGGCATATTAAGTTCCTGCTCCTGAAGACGCACTTCATTACATCTTAGAATTGGTCTCTACATATCCATAAATTAGCAAACACATTTATTTAGTTGTCTCTTTAAAATGTTATGCCGCCACGTGAAATGTCTCAAGAAGCATCCCTACAAAGAGGTGCTCTAATATTCTAGAGAAGAAAATGAATACGTTACACGGGAAACATCTCTACGCGATGATTTGTTGTAGTATAACTTGCATAATTTCCTAGCATGTTAAGATTAGCAAACACGGACACCAATCAGCTACAGTGTAAATTTGGGGGCAAGTGGCATCATCTCAACTCTTATGGAAAATAGGAAAAAACCAACTTTAAGAATGAAGACCAAAAATGGTTTTTATATTCTTACACTATAATTGATCTTTCTTATAAAAAATAAGTTGGGTCCATTCAGTGTAGGCAATCATAATGATATTCCAAAGAATATAGCAGGCTTAGCCTTGATATACCAGACCGTTGATACTTGCACAAGTTAGTAGTAGTTTATACTATCACAATCCCAACCTATAAAATGATTATATTTTGACAAATAGAGTAATACTAAACAATGGAACCTTATGCATCAGCATACCATCCTAAATCATCCATGAGTGAGAAGATACAATTCAGCCCTACTACCACACACATTCTAAAATAGCTCCGAGGTGTAAAGATGAAGATCATTATACAAAAAAATTGACTCCTGCCAAATAGCTATTAGTAGGCACACATTGGATCAGTAGAGCCACTATCATTGAGTTGAATAAGCACTGTGATGACAACAATGTAGAGAAAGCATCCATTATGTCCAAAGCATGCACCTCTCAATTATGTAAACTTGGCAAAACAAACATAACAAATGTTAAATGAAGAAAGCGGATTTCACTAATGTAGAATCTATATGCTTTACTTAAAGAAAAATATTTCAAACCCTCTAACTATGAGGAAGTTATAGGGCTTAACTAAAAAAATTATATGGCCTATTTATTCTAAATTTATATGGCTTATTAAAACAATTTATATGGCTTAATTATGTGGCCCATTTAAAGAAAAAAACATAACTATCGAATCGCACCCCATGCATGCTATCTAACCTAGTGAGATCACACATCAAAATGTTCTAGAGAAGATAAAAGTAATTATAATTTTACTCACCATGAATATTGAATCACGCTGAATACTGATGGAACAAAGACATATATGTCGACATCTACATTACTGAAGGGCATACATAAGTGAGCAACAACAACCGCTATTATCCTTGACAAAGATCTTATGATCCTAATGAGAACCTCAATCTTTCAAACACCACATCATGACAACATCAGTTTCAAAAGGGGAAATAAAGATCTAGACCAAACCTAACTTACTAAGATCACAAGAAAATTTTCAAGAATATTCATGCAACCTAATAATATAGTCATAAATGTATTCTTGTAAACTTATAGAAAGAAACTCAAGGAGTGGTATTTTATTTTTAGGATGAAAAAATAAGGAAAATTTTGCTATAGGACACCATTATTTTTTGGCATTTTCCCAAACACACCACTCGATTTTGTCTTTGCCAGGTACCATTATAATGTTGTGCCATATTAGAACACACCTCATGGAGAAAAATAGAAAGTTTGACACATTTTTTCAAAATCGGCCATATCATTCTCATCCTAGGTAAAAGGGCCAAACTTTCCTTTTTGGCCATGCAATGTATTCTGAAAAATGTGACACAAAATTGTAATAGTACCTGGCAAAGACACAAGTGAGTGGTGTGTTTTGGAAAATTACAGAAAATAATTGTGTCTTGTAGCAAAATTTTCCAAAAAATAAAATACCCCTCCTGAACCCCTTAAGTAGTAAAAGACATAACTGCCCTTGCATGCAACATGGGTTGATACTTCTGAATGAATATTTGCCTACTGCAGTGAAGAGCAACCCGTGTAGGAGAAACAAAAGGATTGCCTGCAACAGTATGTAGAAAAGCCTAATAGAGAAACTACATGACTACATAGAGAACCAATATAATAAAATAATTATTGGATGAACAAATATAAAATGTAAGCGAGAAGACAAACGAGAAGGTGTAGAGGATGTGTTGTTGTGTTCGGAGCATAGAAAACAAAAAAATTCCTACGATGTGAACTATTAAGCACCAAGATCTATCTACCTAGATACAATCAACAGGTGGATATACATCCATAGAGAATACACCCTTGAAGAGCGACAAAGTGTAACGAGGTTGGACTCGTGGATGATGTAGTCGTTCGCTTGCCAATCTCAAGATCGTGAGGAAGTTCAGCACCGCAACTCAGCGACGCATTCATGATCGCACACATGTCCGGTCCTCCGACAACCTCCACGTCCTCACTCCAGCGATGCAGCGGAAGCAACAAATCCTTTCAGACAAAACCACCGGGAATATGTATCTCGCTAATCCGAGACCATGGGGGAATAAACTAGAGGGAGAGAGGTATCCTTCACGAGGAGGTGTGAAGTGAGAGGAGAGGGGAGACTTTTATAGGGAGAGGGGGCAGCCCCCTCCCATGGTCGGCGGCCATGAAGGTGCCCCCACCTCTTCCTTCATTCATGTGGGTGGATGCTACACTTACATAAACATGCCTCCACTCACACTTCCACTCACATGCATTAATTTTCTATCAAAATTAATACAACTCTCATTAAATAAAACCCTTTTATTTATTTTATTCAGATTTTTTTAATTACTTTAATTAACGAACATTCACATAAAACCTCCTAAAACATTTCAATATCACATGCAGAACCAGTTTTAGCAATTTTACCTAAAACAATTCTGGTATCCATCAAAATGATTCCAGCGCTTTTTTAATCTTTATCTGAACATATTTACTCCAAATGGTGTCAGTATCCCTTAAGGGTGCCGTCCTACGGTTCACGAATAATGCAGATATGATCGAGACCCCTATCCGATCAATAATCAGCAGTGGGACCTAGAAATCTGAACTGACTCCCACACATTCAACGATGACTCTAGTGATCATGTGAACCTTTAACATTTGTAACTAAATCCCTTTGTCTCATGATATATTAAATGTCCGAGATTCGATCATTGGTATCCCCATATCTACTTTGATCTCGTTACTGACAATTACTCTTTTATCGTTCCCGTGATATAACATTCTAGTGATCTTATCACTTGCTTGCAAGCTACATCAATGTGATATCACCGAGAGGGCCCAGAGTATATCTCTCCGTCATCGCGATGGACACATTTCACTCTTGATCCATGAGCCTCAACATAACACTTTCAGAGTACCCACACCCTGTAGGGTTTCTGTAGCTGATAACAAAAAAATAACTACACGGAACACCCTGAATGCCTAAGGATCTATCTAGAAGTAATGCAATAACAGAGGAAGACAACAGTAACATACCCTTGAAGACCAAGACAGCGTTATGCTCATGGAGGAGCGTGGATGATATAGTCGTACCTGTCCGACCTCAACGTCGCGAAGCTCCTCACACGTCACCCCATGTCCAGGTCCTTGTACGATGGCCTAGAAGCTTAAATAGCCGCACCGAGTTATCACATGCATACGGTGCAATGTGACGACTCCCGAACTCCTTGATCCATGTTGAGGTTGCAGAAGTAGACCTCCTGGCTAGAATCTTGGCAGCACAACGGCGTTCCACGAAAGAGAACACCTTGCCTGTACAATCCAGACTTGGGATCGCACACTAGCAAAGGCAACTATAGAGAGAGTATTCCAACCAAAGGGAATAACTCAATTTATTAGTTGTCTAATCCCACCCATAGGAACCTCCTTATATAGGCTAAGGGAGGTGTGCCCTCCCTCTTAGGTGCCCCATGTGGGACTAAAGGTAAAGGAAAATATCAGAAAAATTGTGTCAAAGCCAGATGGGCTAAATCCATCAGCCCAACAAGCAATAGGCAGCAATAGGCCAAATCCTGGGTGGGCCTGGTGCCACACTGGTGGCCCAGCTCACCGCAAGCAGCAGCGGGGCAGAGCCAGCCCAAGGTGGGCCTGAGTCCCCGGCAGCCCATGCGCGTAGCTAGGTGGGCCGACGGGGCCAGCACGCGTGGTGATCACCTCCGCCCGGGAGGGCTTGGAAGGCCGCGGCCTAGTGCGGCAGCAAGCTGGTCGCTGACCCTCCGTGCGGCACGAAGCACTGTCTGCCCATGGGCCGATCAAAACGGCCCATTCCGCCAGTTTTTCTTTTTTCCTTTTGCTGTGATTTCTTTTCCAGGTCAAATCCCTCTTGGGTTTGGCATAATAAGAAAGTCACTTTTATAAATCTTAGTTTAAATATTTATTTAGAATATATTAATTCACAATTAACACATAACAAATGCATATTATAAATTGCCATTTATCCGAAACACCTTTCGACCTATGCCTTTTCCTTCTTTCTCCGAACAACTTCGGATCTCTCCGGAACGATTCCAATTTCTCTCTGTTCTATGGTTCCATCTCACAAGATAATCTCCAAGCGTCGTATCGCCCTTAAGCGTGTTTACCTACAGTTTAGGATTGCTATAGGCATGATCCATATCAATGATCAACATAGGGATTGGGATGCCCATGTTGACCCCTATGCACTCCATGAATCTCCATCGTGTCGAACCTGAAACAATATATCAAATTCCCTTGTTGTCGATACAAGACTTGTCCGAGATTTGATCATCGGTATGATGATACCTTGTTCAATCTCATTTTCAACAAGTATTGTTTTACTCGTTCCCGTGAAATAACATCCCCATGACCTAGTCATGTGTTGCGCAACATGGTTGTAATTCACCGTGTGGGCCCATTTGTATCTTCCCGTCACACAGGAGAACAATGCCTGATCTTAAAGCATATTGTTTCTACATGCTCCTTTAGATACCCGACGTGTACCTTTATAGTCACCATGTCACGAGATGACGGTTGATATAGTCAAAGCATCCTCTAGTAACAGTGATTGATATGATCTCTTGTTCTAAGGATTAAGACAATCTATTTCTAACAATTGCAACGTGAACAAAGTGACGTGATCATGTTGCAACAATCATTGGTGGGAAGTGTCCATCACATTATTCCAAATGATATGACTTCATTCCCAGTGACTTTGTTGAGCCCATGACCAGGAAACCTTGATCATCGTCTTTCCAATGAACTAGTTGAATATAGGTTACTAGGGACTTGGGTCTATTTGTATACCATACCTATATCAATATTTCCGCTTGATACAGTTATAACATGATATATAACTGTTATGAACTAATGAGATATGACAATAATACCCTTTTATTATTTTCCTCTAGGGCATATCTCCTTCAGTCTCCCACTTCACTAGAGTACAAATAATCTAGCTGCATTGGTACTAATCATAAACCATATCTCATATGCATTTATTGATGATGCTTGCTCATGGAGGACTTCCTGTCCTAAATCTGTTTCACCGGATTCATAAGGTCCTATTTTGCAAATCATTAACGTCAACTGTTTGACATTCACACCATTATCATATAATGTGTTTTAGCATACACTAAAAGAAATGTGCTAACTAGTGACCCCAAATATTGGTCACTAAAAGGTCATAGTAATCCATCTATGACCTTTATATGACCAAAAGCAGTAGGTCACATACCGAGGGTCACTAATGGCAATATATGACCTTATTTTTGAATTGGTCATGGACACTTGTGACCAGTATAGATGGTCATAGAGTCCATGACCAAATTATTTGGTCACAGGCTATCTACCCTGTCCACGTAAGATCCTACGTGGCTGATCCTACGTGGCAAATATGTGACCAAACAAAATGGTCCTAAATCAAAATCAGCCCAATCCAGTTTAACTGTCTACATGGGTCAAGCCCAACAATTCAGCCTTTTTGTTTTCTAGATCTTGGCCTTTTAAATGTACATTTTGTGTGCATTTTTTGAGCCTATGCCTTTATACGATCATTTTATTTGGGGCTTTGGAGTCTTTATATCCTATTATACTTTTGGGTTTCTACCCTTTTTATGGTTGATTATTTAATTAATTTTGTTCTGCCGTTTTTCCTAAATATAGTGTTTCGGCCCAACACTGTTTGGGCCAAGGCCAATTTAATATAGAGTTAATATTAGGTATAGAAGTGGTGCAAGAGTAAGAAACACCCAAAATCAGCCCAGCAGTACTTCAAATAAAATAATATAATTTACACAACATTCAAACAGTCTAAAATCCAGCATTTGAAGTCAGCCATCACATTACTCCATTACACTTACATCACAAAGATTAAAGAATAAGACTATCACACAACATGACAGCTAGATCATCACATGTACATCTGATCAAAAGGAGCAAGCAACCATCCATCAAAAGAAGATAGGAACCGTGTCATTCACCCAAACAATGAATACTTCTGCAAATTCAAACAGAAGTGTTAAAATGCTTCGACTTCCACTGTTCCTAGGTAAAATACTAGAAACAAAACAAGGGCGTTGGTTGGACAAGCATTCGTGTTATTTTGTTGGACAACATTAGTCATTTTGTTATTGAATGGAGATCAAAAAGAAGATGCAGACATTCAGTAGCATGTAGCATATTAAAACGAAAGGAGATCCATATGCAAGAAGCGAAGATCAGAATACACAACAGTCCCAAAGTGAGAAATAAGCAGAGAATAGGATTCAGGTGGTAAACATTAAGAGTTGTTAACAAAATGATCATAATATGCATGATTAAAGAGTAGATTGTTACACTACTATATGTGCTACAAACAGCCAAGACTAAATACTTTATTTAAGCATAATGGATAGCACAAGTTTAAGCATAATGGACTAGGTTTAAAGAAAGTAAAAACCAGATGACATAAGATCATACTTCATATATATAATTGAGACTAATAGTGAAAACAAGAGCTTGAATCATTACAATTACCAAAAAACACAAGTTCTTAAATATATATAACTAAGACTAATAAATACTCAAGGAAACGAGCTAATAAGTTTTACACAGGGAAGAACACTAACCCTTCTCCAGGGAAACGTACCTTACTGTTGAAGATTCAGATGTCACAGTCACCGATCTTGCTGCAAGAGAGGTGGGCATGGTCGATGCGGAGCTTGTCGTAGGTGGCCTGGTCAAATAGCACTGCGTTGTTCACCTACTCCTTTTGCTTCCCTTGCTTCACTTCTGCAAGGACAACAGAATCCATTAGAACACAGCCACAAGGGTCGCGTCAAACAAATAGGGAGAGGAGCAGGGGCAATAATCGACCTTCTTCTGCTTGTCGCCTTGGGATTTGACAGGCTCGTCACTCTGTTAGAGAATTAATATAAACTCATCAGCGAGAACAAACTATTTGGAATTAAGTTGCCAAACAAAAGCATCCCCAAGTCCGACAGGTGGAAATAGAATCACATGTATTGGACATATGCCATTAATCAAAAAACACTATTTGCAGCCCCTGCATACTGATAGGTACTATAACATGCATCAGTTCTGAATATGAGGTTTAGGCATGCTCGGCATACAAGCTCAAAGATACAAGGACGTGCTAATATAACCACTTCAACAAAAGTAGAATCTTAAAACTGAAATTTAGAGTCACATGCTAGCTTGCAGAAACATGAAAATATCAGGAAAATTGCATATCCTAGATCCTTATCCAAGTGACAGCATTCTGTGCCCCTCTCCTCCTATACATCAAATTCGAGGCACCGAATCTAGACGGTGGTGCATCATCTCAAGGCTTCTCATCTTGTTGAAGCACCAGTATCATCGGTGTTCACAAACACAATTGCCTTGACAATAAATGATAATAATAAGATAATAAATAAAGGGCAAAAGCATAGCTTGAAAAGAACAATTTGCAAGTGAACAAGATCGGCTCGGTTCAGTATGATACTAGTAGCTTAAACAATTTGCGTAGGAGAGCCAAGACCTACAAGTATTAATTACTTACATAATCTACCACTTCTCTTATTTCATTTATAAACTAACAATCAAGAATTGATGTTACAAGAACTAGTTAGTATAGTAGCAAGCAAATAGTGCATGTCAAGAGATTCTAGATCTGCAAATACTACTTAACGAATGTTTCTATCCAACGAAATGTCATTGCCAGTACAAAGTTAAGGAAATCAATATACAAAAATTGCACAGTGGCTTACATGCTCCTTGACAAATTTAAATCAGACGAGGAACTAGTCTAGAAGCTACCATCTATAGTTCCTTTTGACTGAACAAACACACTGCTGAAACAAACTGTGTAGATGGTGAAGCTCCAAGTGTACGTGATGCTTGGCCATGCTTTGTGCTTGTGTGCTCGTGAGCATGCGTGTAGTACAGGGGGCATACATCAAGAACATGTGTGTAGATCAGCTAGCAGGCTTATAATGAGCCTACTAAACCTTCTACTGATTACACCTCAGGCTCAGCAATATTGATCAAGTTGCAAAGTCACCAGCCAACAGTTAGGTACTAACTATATGAAGCGGGATAGGCCTCTTCAAGAACTCCAGGATATCAGCAACAATGGCACAACCTCCTGATGGATCGGTCCATTATGCAAAGCAAACAAGCAAGTATCAAATATAAAATAGTAGACAAGGTTATTTTGTGGTACTCCATTCGACCCATATTAGTTGACTTAGATTCATCTAGATACAAATGAATCTAGTCAAATTTTAGTGCTAGATACATTCATATCTAGACAAATTTGAGTCAATTAATATGGGTCGGAGGGAGTATATTTAAAGAGCTTATGTAGGACCATATTTAATCATACGCAACAATAGTAGCCAAATGTGTGGTTATAACAGCAGTAGCCATTCAGAAGTGCAGGGTGAAACAATCTAGGACAATTAGGAGTTCAAAACACTCAACTTGTACACCCTCTTTGACGGATTACAGGAAAAAAAGCTAACGAGTGGACCTGAATTGAATCTATAGACATCTTAACTATGTTCTTGACAGGACGCGGGGGAGCTAATTAGCAAGTCGACCGAACTAATTATACAGGACAAAAATACCAGATCATCAACTTTCAGGAGAAAACATAGTACACCCACGTCTCACTTAGCAAGTAGAGGATAAAAGGGAGTACCTAGGAACTTACCTACACAATGGAGATCGTGAAGAAGAGAAGTAGGGGTGAGGTCGTGAAGATCTGAAGAGGAGCTGGAGCCGGCGGTTCTAGTGTCATCTAGCACAAGGTGATGCAGCAGTGGAGACCTACGTCCCGGATCTGCTGTCGCTGGGCATGGCCTTGATGCCTACAAACTGCTTCAGGTGCGCTGTAGGCACACCTTCGTCCTCTCATCTCACCTACTACATCCATGGTGTTAAATTCACTGATATGGAAGGCAGATGAAGGGGGTCGGAATTGAATCAGTGAGAGGATGTTTCGCAAAAAAAGAATCATTGAGTGGACGGTGAAGGGGACGAAGGGGAGGACGGGAGGGAGAAGGCTATAGAGCGGAGGGCAGATGCAGCGTCGACAGATGGGGAAGAGGGACAAGGGTGGAGGTGGCGACGGTGATGTCAAGCACGATTTGGATGGAAAGACGAGCGAAGTGGCGGCGGGGTCAGGGGATTAGGGTTCGAGTGTTCTGCACGATCGCAATCTAGATGTGTGCAGGATTTCACCAAACTACCCCTAATCTTACTTGGTGGAAGACGCTAGGAACAACGGGGTGTTTCGGTCATTTCAGGCCTATAAAGTTTGGGGGACGGGTATGACGCTCTAACTTTAGGGCGTTGGATGGAACCCATTTCAACGGTTGAGATCTGCTTCGGGGTTGCTGATCTGTGGGTATGCTGGTTCTCTCCTTTGAATGGATGGCTCTATTTCATAAGGTAAGGGTCCGATTTGGTAAGAAGTGGGTCCGATTTTAAATACATGTACATTATATAATTATCATGATTTTTTGAGAAAATCATTTTTAGATTCACAATATATTGTTTTATCATAGATCCACAGAAAGTTTCGCATGACCCAACGCCTAGCTAAGAACCTTCATGCCCGCCGTTTTGACCATAGTTTGAAACGAGCATAAGAAATTCAAAAACGGTCCAACAAGCTAAATTCTTCGCGTGGTATCTTATTATGTGACATAGTTGTAAGGGAAAAATACCAAACTAGATATATTGTAAATATCTCAAAAAACCTTCTTAGAAATGACCTATCATGTTTGAGATTTCATGGCTTTCAGCCGGCCAAAATTACGGCATAGTTTGTAATAATGTGACCATATTATGCATGCATGTGCATCTTGGGATGGAGAACAATGTTGCAGGAGCAAGTTTTTCTTTTCATCGCATAAAAATGCATTTTCTATTTTTCGAATGCCAAAAACAAGGCGTTTTGTGAAGCAACCACCAAAGTGCTCATTCAAAATGCTACCACCATATTTTTAAAAAATACTATACAATATTAAATGGACAATTCCCTAACCGGGGTATCTCAAACCTTTCCATCCACCCCTCACGAAAAAGGCAAATGTCTACCGAATTGGTAGGAAGTGGGTCCGATTTGAACTACATGTACAAGATCTTCCCTTGATTTTTTGCAAAAATCATTTTTAGCTTCATAATATGCTATTTTATCCTAGTTCCACTGAAATTTTAGCGGGCCACATCCTCTAGCTAGGAGGACCTGTGTGGGTTCGTGGTTCCGCGCGGTGCGCGTGTCAGCCCAATTGACTAAGACCTGAACACGATACGATACGTGGATTAAAATTGATATGTGGATATGATATGTAGTTAAAGCTTGACACGTGGACATGACATGTAGTTAAACTGCTTAGTTGACAGTCTGATTATTTCAACGAGTTATGTATTATCAATAATAACCATTTAATTTGGTCGTAGTTATCTAGAATTAAGGTCATAGAGCAATGTTGTCTATTTTATGACCTATTGGTGTAATCAAGTTATGACCTTTTTGATAAAAATGTCGTTATTTTTTAAGGTTTGGACCTTTCCAAATAGCCTATGACCATTTGGTTTAAAATGGTCATAATCCTATGACCAAAAAATCCATGGTCATTAAGAAAAGGTCACTAGTTGACACATTTCTTGTAGTGGCATTTTGGTGATAAACTGAGACTTCTGTTTTCTATCCTATACAATGACGATCTATCAGTCAATAGAACTTTCAAGATATCATGTATAACTATAAAACACACTTAGTCAAAAGTCGAACTTTCTCTAGACTAAAATTATACTTTCTAACATTGAAGTATCCCAATACTTCTATATCTATGTAAATTCTAATCAAAGTGCAACACTTTCACTTTGATGTCCAGCCATGCTTTTGCTGCATTCAAACTTAACTCTGATTCGGTGATTCAGAAATCACTCTATTGTTCTTCATAACTAATAACATGGTTCACATTAAGTCAAGTACAAATAACATGGGTTTTACCTTGGAAAAACTATGGCCAAGGCATAGTTGATGAAGTGCATCCTTTTCCCCGTTTTAACCATTGTCGTAAACACTGAGTCATTACTCAATACTTCTCCTAATCATTCAAGTAAGAACCAATTCTTTCTTGAATCCATTCTGAACTCTTTTCAAAATCACAACTAGGTCCTTCTGAACACTTTCAGAATTCTCAAAGTATTTTGACTTTTAATGTTCATTAAACATCCTATTCTAATCACATAGATCCACTATATTTAATATAGGCTGAATTTCATCCATCTAATGATCTAATCATTCCTAATACCAAACACATTGTTCACTAATATGTCGATTACATATTCAAGAACATTTCACACCCCCACTCAAATATTGCATCAATATTTGATATTCTAGGATGTCATTCATCTCCCACTTAAATATGTCGTCCACATATTCTATTAGGGAAACCTTTTAGCTCCCACTCAACTTGCAGACTTCTTTCGATAATCCTGGCAAATCCAAAATTCTTTGATCTTATATTGAATCGAGAATTTTCTGCTACAAGACTTCAGAAATTCCTGATTGATCAAAACCTGCCAATTGTACTAGTTACAACCTTTCTCTTCATACTCTTGAAGACTTTGCAGTTTTGAACAGTCCTTTACAAATTGGACTTATTTTCTAATTAAATCCATTAGACATTAAGCATTTGTCAAAACAACTTTGTGAGAAAATAAGCTTTTATGTCTTCCTTTTAAGTTTCATTTACATCCTTTCAACTTTGAAGTTTACTAGGAAGGATTAAGTAAATTCCATTACTTAATGAGATCAAGTAACTTTTACTTTATAATCTCAAATGTTACTTAATTTGGGATTTGATGACTCTGAGTCATTTCTTGTACTTAGGTCCATCAAACTTTCTTTGTAGTTCATAGGTATGTCTTATTCCAATACTAGGACAAGTGAATCAAGAATGGAATTCTCCAACTGGCCAAACAAGTGCTTGAATCCTACTTTCACAAAATATTAGCTGAAACACTTTGTGCTCATATCATTCTAGTTTCCCTTTATTTGTAAAGTTTGTTTCCGGAACTTATTCCGTTTTACATTCTAGAAAATTGAGAGGTAAGGTCAAAACCTTTTGCTTACTCTTTTGCCTTTCCACTAACAGTTCTATGAGAACCTTTTCTCAAAAGAAGTACCTCGCTGAGACAATACAAACTTTGTCTTCTTCGGGCATTAGTTTGGAATTTGCATTCATGGTATTTACTGAGAATGTACCACAAATACTTATTATTCGCAACAATCATTTACTATCGAGGTCTCTAGAAACTCAAGCTTGCCATATCTCATACGGTGCTATCCGCGAAGCATTTAGATGTTCCTAATACTTTTGAGTGTTTACTAATTCAATCTCTAAATCTAATTCCTAATGTTAAACCATTCGAAGATCATTTGGACCATATGTATATTATACACTATGCTATTTTAGACAAGTCAACACTATTTGATTAGTCCAATCACCATAATTTGTGAAACTATTTTCACAAGTCCCTTTTATGCCAATTTTCTATTAACTTGAATTCAAAATCATTTGGATCAAATCGCAAATACTTTGGAATTCTTGTTAATCTTATATCCATTTCATTTTGAAATCATTTGAACAATTCAAATAGTCTCAAACTTGTGATTCATTAAGTAAATACACATGTTCACTTAAACTCACTAAAAAATAATGATTTCCACTATCTGTTGAAAAATGCAATATATCGTATGTATAAAATTCAACACTTCTTTGCATATCACCATTTTACCAGAATGCGGAGTTTTGGTCATTCTGCCTGATGAGGCATGGTTCTGCAAACTCTCTAGATTAAATATCTAAGACCCCGATCTTCATTAATATAAAAACATGCAGTAACCATAATGACTTAAACAATAGTGTTATTCATTATCTAGACTTGAATATCTTTTGGCAACTTTCATAAACGTCCTTTTATCATACTGATAAAGACTAGAATAACTTGTTTATAATCCCAATGTGAATTATAAAAGAGATCATTCTAAAAATAGAACAACTGAATTGTTTCTTATTAATATGAATAACCGTCTCGCAATAAGCAAGACACACTAATATGTTTCACAAACTTGATTACAAAGCTTTTATTCAAATCTTCCAATTCTAATGATAAACTTTGAGGGAAGGAGTGTTGTCGGCCATCAACTAGCTTGCTTGCCGTCATCACGCCATCAGTGCCTTGTTCCATCCTAAAACTCTCATGTAGAGGGTCATGTTTTCATTAAAACAAGATTAAGTATCCAATAATTGAAACCTGCATAAGCGTTTCATGGAAACATTTATTACTTGTATATCACATATACACTTTTTGTTGATGACGATCCTAGGTTTGGGTTCGACCTTGGTGAAGGTATCATGGCGGTCGCGAAGAGTCGTATCCTCTCTACTGTCGGATTCATCAAGAAAATCTTCCAGGGGTTCACAAAGGATATAGAGGAGATGGTTTTCCATGAGGATCCTACTGAAGCATTGGTATCGTTCGATGAAATTTGACCCATCTAATCTTAAGTTTCTCCCCGTTCATCAACGGACTATATATGTCCTGAACTAAGGGGATGGCCATAATCTACAAGATATTTGCAAAATGGACTTAGACTAAGTTCATAATATGGAGTTCGAATGAACTCCCACTTAAATTATCATCCCTAAAGACAGTTTTAGTGATTACACGACCCCTTTTCTCCACATCATCCCCGATCATCACTGCCTTTGATGTGGGTCCTAGGGTGGACTTTATAGGTCGATCACATCATTCATGTGACTCATGCTTGATCTTTTAATTGCTATGTTCTGAGGCCATATCTACATATGCTAGGCTCACCAACTCAACCTTAGTGTATTTGTTGTGCAAAATGGCTTACACCCACCGTATGCAAACGCGGATATGTCTGACACCCGATCGTCACGGTCTGCCCCATATCGGAGAACTTTCTTAGTGGTGCACACTAAGGGAGAACACTTTTCATTGGTATTTAATTAGGGATCATCCTATTTAAATGCTACCATTGTGTATCTAATACTAGCACTCGAACAAGATGCATACAAAGATTAAATCATATCTAATCATATGTGACATATGACATGGTTGTCTTTCGGCTCCATGATTTCCATCAGGTGCTCCAGCTTGGCGCCAAGTCCAAAACACCATCAGTCTTGTCGTTCATCATTGCGATGATTACTACTACACGACTTAGCAATAGGAAAAGTAAACTACCTTACCTTTTCACGACTTGCAACCATATCATATCATAAATCCTTCCCTGCAACATAAATTTAGACACCTCTACTCTATCTATTGCAGATTTTACATGGTTGTTAAGGCTTTTATGATAGAATCATTTCTACCTACGAACTTCCAACCACAACATGGATATAATAGTTGTCTCTACTACACCCCTTTCGGGGCCTTCCGTTGTATATACCATATCAACTACTGTGAGAGAGACAAACACCCGTTAGCCACTTATACGGTACAAGCCATATGTCGAGCGTGGAACCAGTCTCGTGTAGTTTACGCGTAAGGTCGTTCCGGGCCGCTTCATCTCACATTACCACGATATAAACAAATAAACATGGGAAGGTAACAACTAAGGTATCGATGCCCACAATTTGCATGTGTCTATCCGTACTAGCATACTAACTATAGATCAGGCTCTAATACCACTATAGGGTTTTCGCAGTAGATAACAACAAATTTAACTACATGGAACACCCTGAATGCCCAAGGATCTATCTATAAGTAATGCAATAATGGAGAAAGACAGCGGTAACATACCCTTGAAGACCGAGAGAGCATTACGCTCATGCAGGAGCGTGGATGATGTAGTCGTACCCATCCGACCTCAAGGTCGCGAAGCTCCTCGCATGTCACCCCTTGTCCAGGTCCTTGTACGTGGCCCAGAAGCTTCAATAGCCCCACCGAGTTATCAGATGCATACGGTGCAATACGATGACTCCCGAACTCCTTGATCCCTATTGCGGTTGAGGAAGTAGACCTGCTGGCAGGAATTCCGAGAGCACAACGGCGTGCCGCAGAAGAGAACACCTTGCCTGTACAGTCCAAACTTGGGACCACACACTAGCAAAGGCAACTATATAGAGAGAGAGGGAGTATTCCAACCAAAGGGAATATCTCAATTTATTGGTTGTCTAATCCCACCCACAGGCACCTCCTTATATAGGCTAAGGGAGGTGTGCCCTCCCTCTTAGGTGCCCCATGTGGGACTAAAGGTAAAGGAAAATATTAGGAAAGTCGTGTCAAAGCTGGAAGGGCTGAATCCATCATCCCAACAAGCAATAGGCATCATGATACCTTTGATCCAGATTACGGATGTAGTATAGCTCTTTTGATCTAGTAGACCTAGGTTATCGAATCCTCGGGAAGCAGAAAGCATAGTGAAGTTACTTTAACGGACCTTCGGGAGTTTTAGAATTCTTTTTGTGTTTTACCAGACCAAGAGTTTGTTGTCTTTTGTTGTTGTCGATGATGGAAAGAGAGAGGGCGTAGGGCTTTCAGTTTCACCTGTAGCTGTGCAAAACATCTGATGGGAATAAAAGATAATAATAAAGTATGCATGTAATTGTTATAGCAAGATAATTATATGTGGCTAGTGCATCCATAATTGCTATTGCCTCCGCAACCTCTTACAGAAATAACCTACTAGTCTCATCCATAGAAGAAAGAGAAGTAATGATATTCATAGTGATGTCACCGTTAATCCCAAGTAAATACCTCACATACAACCGTACTAGCCCTTCTGTCACTAGGGTTCCCAACCTGCAAATTAGTCATTACTCATACTCCCTATACCTGGCTCAATCCTCGGGGTCTTGGGTACCTGACAAGTCCTTGGATTGAGGCAATAAAGGATACAATAATCATCATGTCATACAAACTAATACATGATCCCATCTATGATAAATAACATGCACAAAAGCTACATGGGTAGGCCGAAGCCCTTATCCCAAAGAGAATTACTCACGCATAGAGATGAAATCAACAATCATAAACATTGCAATGGAAATCATGAGATTGATAGCAAATAGTCTTACAATGTCACCAATCAAAGATGAGATCTACTATTACAAGTGGTGGAATATGGCTATGGTGGTGGAGAAGGGTTTGGAGATTAGATCTAAGTCTATTCCTCCGGTGGCTCTTCGGTGTTGTGGATGCAGGTTTCTGGGGTTTTGTTGGGCTGTTTCTCATCGCCCGAAGCCTCTTTATATAGGGTCCCTTCACGAAAGTTATTCTATTTGACCTAGAGTTGTTGATGGCAACTATATGGCCGGAACTACACAGCCGAAATTTTATTCCCACCGTATAGTTGGTCGTTAAAGCTTCTGTCTCCACTTCACGACCCCTGGTTTCTTTGGGTTGTTGAAAATATCGTATCTTTGAATTTAATGTTGTGATTCCCATCATCAAACGTCATTATCTATGCAGGAAAAAAGAAAGAAATGATTGCATACCCCTTTGATCATTAGGCATTAGTGGCAGGGTTTAGAGAGATATTTCATCAAAAATATGAATAATATCCAGTTTAAATGTGGATGTAGATGGCTATATTTCATAGCCATCAACCTCCCCAAGCTTAAACTTGATCGTCCTCAAGCAATAAAACCAAAATCAAAAAGGAACTCAACATTTAAACTGAAATAACGAGATGATGATCTTACTCATGATTGGTAGTCTCATGTTTCCTCCACTTTATTAATCTGAAAAACTTCAGTATAGATAGAGTAATGGCAAGCATATCATACAGGTTTTTATGCATCCTTATAGCACATCAAAATTATTGTTAACATGGATGATTCAAATGAGTAAAGCTTATTCCATGTTATGTAATCAACTCATAGGCTTGCCTTTGAACAATAAAGTATAATCATGTAAAATTGAGAGTGTGAGAGTTTGTCATGAAAAACATATACACTAGAGTGTCTCAATTCTCCCACATCAATAAGTCAAGACTTTTCAAGCACTACTTTTCTGTTCATTATCCTTCAAGAATTTCAGTTCTTAAGTAACTGAGAGCATGCCAAAAAAAATCATTAGTTTATCGGGCTGTGATGGACACTCGTGGCATCACCAAGGCTTTTATTCCTTTTGTACAATGATTACTCATATCAGCCAGAGGAGTGATTCCATCATGAACATAGCTACTCGAGAATGCCAAGAATCTTACCCATTATGGCATTGCTGCTACATATGTTTAATCAACTCATAGCCGAAATCTAGGAGTTTCCTCCATGAAGATTGTTCTTAGGCTAGTGTAGTTGTTGGTATCCCATGAAGTTTGACACGCCTAAAGCTATATCATTCTTATGATTCACAAATCAAACTTTGGCATGCTCACAAAAACCGCTAAACATTAATTCAATCGAACAAATCCTTTTAAAGAGAGCTATCAAGTCAATCATTATTTTCTATGGTATTGAATGTCTCTAGAAATAAGCCTTCAAGACTAAACACTACAACACCCAAGCCTTCAATTGTGAGACTTTTTCTTATTACAATTGTTTAACAAATTTTTAGGCAAGACTTGGTTAACTACAAGAGCTAGAACAAATCGTACCCAATTAAATACCCATGCAAACAAAATTTTACTATAGAATAAAGACTAACTCCACCAATATAATATCTTAACATTTACTACTAACTAGCATGGGTTTCTAAAACTTAAAAAGTGGGGAGTCTTAAGGCATACCTCTCATGATTGGTTCCACTTCTCTCTTCCCTTTTGATTTGCTTCTTGGAAACTCGAAGTCGATCACTCTCCTGCAAATATGTGAAAGCCACAAGGAGAATAGAAAATAAGGAAGAAGGAAAATAAAGATAAATGGAAAAATATTTTTGTTGTTTTTAAGAGGGGGAATTAAAGAATAGAAAAATTGGCGGCAAAGCTCGGCTAGAAAATCTCAAAAACAAATAGAAATAACTAAAGATAAAGTGTTGGGGAAACCAACACAAGTGCTTATAAACTCGAATTAAAAATATAACCTCGAAATAAATAAAATAAAATGAACACCAAATAAGGATAATGAGGAAACTTCCCCAAGCTTAGGCTTTTGCAAGCCCTTCAAATCATTATGGTGGCAGGAAAAAGTCGTAATTCCAGTTTGCAAATTGAGTAGATAAATTACTAGTTGTTTCTCAGAGGTTCAAGGAGAGGTTCTGCATCCTCTCCACAGTTCCTCCAAGTTCCTGGAAGTCTTGGTATGTAGCGAATCGGGTTGGTGGCTGCTCCTCTTGATAAGGAACTTCTTGCTCCTCTTCTTGGTCCTCATCCTCATCCGAAATCTCCTTCTCGGGTTGGTATTTCTCAACCTGCAAGTCTTATAACAAACATCCTTCCTTGATAGAGAAAAGACCATTAGGCAAAGGAGCGGGGTAGAGACGCCCAGCTCCAGCAATATGCAAGTAATAAACACCACCTCTCCTAGTGAGCATTCCACAAGCTTTTAAAGTAGAGAAACCAACACGTTGCTCACCTAGCACTGGCTGCAATTCACCTACGTCGATGCCTAGGGCAATGGCAAGCATGGTGATGATGCCTCCACCTATGATTGGTCCTTGGCTTTGGGAGGATTGGTACTCCATGTAGCACATAAGAATTGCGCCCAAGTTGAGTGACAAGTCGATGTTGTTGAAAGCAGCTTTTGCAAGGACTAAAATGTCCTCCTCATTGAGTCTTGTGAACTCATTTCGTGCCTGCAAGGTGTTAGCAATAACATAGAACAAATAGCGAATTGCAGGATGTTGAATATTATTCACCTTCCTTACTCTAGAAGTGAAACTCATTCTATTATAATAAAGTTCTGGGGAAGGGTCTATACTAGTAGAGGATGCGCGTAAGGCATTAGCATTATTGTTTGGAGAACTAAAACATGCACACCATTCATCTAGTGATAAAGCATAATTGTTGTTCATAAGTCGAAAAGAAATCATGTCCTCTCCATGCAATGCTTTAATGGTGCTTTGCAAAGAACTTAGAAATTCAAGAGTTAACCGGCGATAAGTGGGCACATCATTGAATACAAAGTTTTGTAGGCCAACTATATTGCAAAGTAAATTGAAGTCATTAGAAATACTGAGTTGATTCAATATAATAGGGCAAACCCACTTGGTTGTCTTCACTTATCGGTTCTTGATCCTATTGAAGCGATCACATTGGAGCTCATCCCTGAACCGTATCCCCATGTGTTCTTGAGCGGAAGCCCGAGAAGAACTAGCGGCGGCTGATACGTTGCAAACATATCTATAATTTTTGATGTTCCATGCTTATTTAGTATCTACTTTCTTACGTTTTGTCTACATTTGGAGATACTTTTATGCAATTTCTGGAACTAACCTATTAACAAGATGCCACAGTGCCAGTTGCCTGTTTTCTGCTGTTTTTGGTTCTAGAAAAGTCAGAAAATAAATATTCTCGGAATGGGATGGGACAAAAGCCAAAGTAGATATTTTACCGGAAGACTCACGGAGCCAGAAGACGAGACAGAGAGGGGCCAGGGGAGGGCCACTCCATAGGGTGGCGCGGGTCCCCCTGGCCACGCCACCAGGTGGTGTGGGCCCCTCCAACCACCACCGACCTTGCCCTTTCGCCTATAAGAAGCCTCTGATGCAGAAACCCTAGAGAATCCAACCTCCAACCACGAAAAGTTCCGCAGCGCTACCGCCACCGAAGGGGAGATTCGGGGGACAGAAAGTCTCTGTTCCGGCACCCTGCCGGGACGAGGAAGTGCCCCAGAGCCATCTCCATCGATCTCCACCACCATCTCCATCACCGTTGTTGATTCCCATGATGATGAGGGAGTAGTTCTTCCTCGAGGCAAAGGGTTCTACCGGTATGTGTTCATCTCTCTCTCTATGCATGATCATATTGTGATCATGAGCTTTGTAATCAAGTAGATCTACATTGCTACTCAAGTGCTTTAATAGATCTCCGCTCTCCCCATGTGTGTGAAAGTGATAACATGCACACCATGGTGGCACTTAGGCTAGAGATTACAAATACTTGTTATGAGTTATATTTGGAGTTGGATGTCTCTATGAAGTTGTGGTGTTTGTTGGAACCATCTAGCGCTCAAGGTGACAGTGTAGGGTTATCTAGATGGGTAAAGTGAACTTTAAGGTGTGCTGTTATAGCCCTACCATGGATTAGAGTGTCCAACCGGAGAGTAGTTCAGAGTAGTATCATAAAGAGAACATATTTATATGAGAGTGTTCACTAGCGAAAGTATGATCCCTAGGCCTTGTTTCTAAGCATTGAAACACCGTTTGCAACTAGATCGGTTACATGTTTCCTTACTTCCATCTATATTTCAGATTGCCTTTAGTCTCATCCTACCCGTCAAGCTCTTTTCTAGCACTGTTACCACTTATAATTATCCATACGACATGTATTTCACTATCTCTTCGCCGAACTAGTGCACCTATACACCTGACAAGTGTATTGGGTGTGTTGGGGACATAAGAGACTTCTTGTATCTTGATTACAGGGTTGCTTGAGAGGGATACCTTTGACCACTTCCTCCCTGAGTTCAATAAACCTTGGGTAATCCACTTAAGGGAAACTTGTTGCTGTTCTACAAACCTCTGCACTTGGAGGCCCAACACTGTCTACAAGAATAGAAGTGCGTAGACATCAGCAACACGAGCACGAGTTTGAAGGATCAAAAATGAATTTTCAAATAGAAGTGCGTACACCTATCCCTAGATTGATAATAATAATAGATCAAAAATGAATTTGCAAAAAGTAATTGGAGGATCGGAGGAGAAACATACCGTAGATCACTTGTGTGGAAGGAAATCAAACGAAATTAAGTAGAGATGAAGATCTTTTGAGGTTTTGAGAGAGTTTGGAGGTAGAAGAGAGAAAAAAGATTGAAGTTTTGGTGTTGGGGGAACCTTCCCATGGCGATTTTGTGGTCGGACACAACTATACAGCCAAACTATACGTCCGGAACAATTTGTTCCCGCCGTAGTTGGTCTGATGTCAAAAATTTAGGGTTTTCACCTAGTGGCGCAACTATACGGCCGGGATTTTTATCCCTGCCGTATAATTGGTCGTCAAACCTTCTATTTCCTGGAAAAGAAATTTTACAAAGGCAACAATAACTATATGGCTGGAATTTTATTCCCGTCATATAGTTGGTCGTTAAACCTTCAGTACCTACGAAAGAAAATTTATCGATGGCAAAGATATCTATACGGCCAAACTATACAGCCGAAATTTTTATTTCCGCAGTATAGTTGGTCGTTAAACCTTTTGTAGTCATCAAAAAATTTATATTTCTTTGAGAATTCTTTCTTATCCTGAAATTTAGCGAAGCACCTTTTTTTGACAGAAAAATAATAGTAAAAATTGTCGACCAACATCAACATCTATAAAGCAGGGTTTTTAGTACTACCTAACTTCTTCTCCTCAACTGGAGCTTTCTAGCACTCTTTATTAAACATAAAACTTAAACTAAAACTTAAAAACTTTACTCAAACCTTTATTTCACATGGGTTGCCTCCCATGAAGCGCTCTTTTATGGTAAATAGCTTGACCTTGATGTTGCTCACTTAGGCTAGTTGAGTGGAACACCCACTCCAAAATAGTTGGCCTTTAAAGTGATGGCCTCCTTTTCATCATGCTTGGCTTTCTTCTTCCTGGGAAAATGAATAACAAAAGGACCCCACGAAGACAATTGAAGCGTCATGTTCCCTTCATGTAGATTAATCAAAGCCTTAATAGTTATCAAGAATGGACGGCCTAATATAATAGGAGCAGTAGCATCTTCAGGCATGTCAACAATAACAAAATCAATAAGAGAAGAACAACCTTTAATGTATACTAAAGTATTTTCTTTAATCCCTACAACTTTTTTGTAGGTAGAATCTTGCTAGACATAATTTTAACTCGGTGATTTCAAAGGAGCCAAGATTTAACTTATTAAAAAGACTTTTTGGAATTGTTGAAATGCTTGCACCTAGATCACAAAGTGCAGCAATCTTATTGGTCCCCATTTTAATCTTAATAGTAGGCTCAAATATATCATCAAGCTTCACAGGTAATTTTTTAGCAATTCTCTTATATTCTTCCTCAAGCTCATGTACCTTTATTGCTACTTGATTAACAAAGTGTTCATACATAGCTTCCTCATTTCCTTCAGTTACCGAAATCTTGATTTTGATCCTTTTTACAAGATCTTCAACGGTGTAATTTGGTGAAGGAGCATTACTATAATCAAGTTCTTCAGGCTCCTCCCTTTGGATTCTTATCATCTTGAGGTATTTAGCAGGATTAGGCTCAACTTTACCGGCAAATTTAGCTAGAATGAGAGTTTGACTCTCGGTTATCTTACCTAGCTATGCCTCAACAATCCTTTTTCTTTCTTGGAGGGCCTGCAAATCATTCCTCAAACTTACAGCTTGGTTAGATAATTTACCAAGCATAGCATCATGGTTCTCCATTATTTTAACAAGGATATTGTTTTGCTCATTTTGTGAGTCCATGAAGGACTTAAGTGTTTCTTGGAGACTACCATTACTTGTTCCCATATTATTATTATAGTTACCTGCAGGACTAGAATAAATTTTCTGAAAATTAGGATTATAATTCTTCTTACAAGCAGGATTATAATCATTACGAGCTATGAAGTCGATTTCTTCAATATTTTATTTTGGGATAGCTCTTACCTGGTTTTCCTTACCTTTTACGGCTAATATGAGCTCATCCATCTTAGCATCGAGTTCTTCATTTTCTTGTAGTGAGACGGAGTTCACCTTCTTCGTGTTTGATCTATCCACATGCCACTGGGCATAGTTGTCTTGCATATTATCTAGCTGCTGCTTTTCTTCGATAATATCTTTGCCCATAAATGTTCCTCCAGCTGCAATATCAAGCATAGCCTTAGACACAGGGTTAAGAGCATTATAAAATAAATGGAGAATTAACCAATCTTCCATCCCATGACTGGGACTGTTTCTCATGCATTCTTTCATCCTTTCCCATCCAAGCGCTAGTGGCTCACGCTCTTCCTATCGTAAACCAGTAATATTAGATCTTAGTTGCATAGTCTTTGCAGGTGGGAAAAATTTAGTCATAAATAAAGAAGTACACTCCACCCATAATGCAATAGTATTTCTAGGCAAAGATAGCAACCGTTCTTTTGCTCTTCCTCTAAGAGAGAAAGGAAATAAGCACAATTTGACCGCATCGGGGTCAATATCTTTTATGCGCATCATATCACATATTTTAGTGAAAGTGTTCAAGTGCATACCTACATCCTTAACAGCAGAGCCTCCAAATTGATTTTGTTGATCCAAACTTAAATAGTGGGGCTTAATTTCATAATCATCAGCAGTACTTTCTGGCTGGGTAATAGGAGTATGCAAATAATCATTGTTGGGAGTTACAAGCTCCCCAAGCTTCTTTTCAACCATATTTCCTATGTTTTTGGGTTTTCTTAAACAAAAACTTATGATAGTAAAAACAAAAAATTAAAGACTAACTATTTTTGGTTTTTAAATAAAGACTAAAAGAAAACTAACAAAATTAAAAAAACAAGAATTAAAACTAGCAAGGTTCCTACTAACCTCACTGATACGTTGTAAACGTATCTATTATTTTTGATGTCCCATGCTTGTTTAGTATCTACTTTCCTTTGCTTTGTCAACACTTTGAGGTATTTTTTATCTTTTCTGGGACTAACCTATTAACAAGATGCCACAGTGTCAGTTGTCTGTTTTCTTCTGTTTTTGGTTCCAGAAAAGCCAGAAAATGAATATTCTCGGAATTGGACGGGACAAAAGCCAAAGTCAATATTTCACTGAAGGGAACACAGAGCGAGAAGACGAGACGGAGAAGGGCCTCGACAGGGCCACACCCCTGGCCGCATGACCTGGACCTAGCCTGGGGGTGCAGCCGCCTCGGGCACCCCCTCGGTCTCCCCTTTTGCCTATAAGAAGTCTCCGATGCAGAAACCCTAAATAATCCAGGAGAAAGCCACGAAAACCTCCACAGCACCGCCGCCACCGAAGGGGAGATTCGGGGGATAGAAAGTCTCTATTCCGGCACCCTGCCATGATGGGGAATTGCCCCGGAGCCATCTCCATCGATCTCCACCACCATCTCCATCATTGTTGCTGATTCCCATGATGATGAGGGAGTAGTTCTTCCTCGAGGCTATGGGCTTTACCGAGAGCTATGTGTTCATCTCTCTCTCTATGCGTGATCTTATTGAGATCAAGAGCTTTGTAATCTATAGATCTATTCTGCTACTCAAGTGCTTTAATGAATCTCTGCTTATCCCCACGTGTGTGAAGTTGACAGTGTGCACACCGTGTGACACTTTGGCTAAGGTTACATAAATACTTGTCATGAGTATAATTTGAGTTGGATGTCTCTATGATATTGTGGTGTTTGTTGGAACCATCTAGCGCTCAAGGTGATAGTGAGGGGTTATCTAGATGGGGAAAGTGAACTTTGAGGTGTGCTGTTATAGCCCTATCGTGGATTAGAGTTATCCAACCGGAGAGTAGTTCAAAGTAGTATCATAAAGAGAAGATATTTATATAAGAGTGTTCACAAGTGAAAGTATGATCCCTAGGCCTTGTTTCTAAGCACTGAAACACCCTTTACAACTAGATATGTTACATGCTTGCTTGATTCCATCTTTATTTCAGATTGTCTTTAGTCTTTTCCTACCCATCAAGCTCTTTTCTGGCACCGTTACCACTTATAATTATCCATACCACTTGTATTTCACTATCTCTTCGCCGAACTAGTGCACCTATACACCTAACAAGTGTATTGGGTGTGTTGGGGATACAAGAGACTTCTTGTATCTTGATTGCAGGGTTGCTTGAGAGGGATACCTTTGACCACTTCCTCCCTGAGTTCGATAAACCTTGGGTAATTCACTTAAGGGAAACTTGTTGCTGTTCTATAAACCTCTGCACTTGGAGGCCCAACAACTGTCTACAAGAATAGAAGTGCGTAGACATCAAGCTATTTTCTGGAGCCGTTGCCGGGGAGTTAAGGTAAAAGGTACTCACATCCTCTGGCTACTAAGCTATTATCTAGCATTGTTGCTGGTGTGTGAGTGGTCGCTGAGGGTCAGGCGGAAGAAAAAAGGGATAAATGGTTTTTGAGTTGGGCATGATGAAAGTTAATTCCTTTAGATTCTGCAGTTATATCTTTTTGTTTCTTGTTTTTATTTTCACTAGTTAGGCTTAATGGAAAACAACAACAAAATTATAGAGCTTTATAGTATTTATCTTGAGTTAGGACATGAAGTGTTTGAAGAGAAAGTTAAAAAACCTATGGAACTTTATTTGCGTGCTAATAGCAATGTTATTAGTATGAATTCTTTGAACACCATTATTGCTAATGCTATGGAAAAGTCTAAGCTTGGGGAAGCTAGTTTTTATGAAAATGATCTTTTTAGTCCCCCAAGCATGGAGGAGATAAATTACTTTGATGATACTATACCTCCAATATAAGATGATTACAATATGCCTCCTATATTTGATGACTATGGTGATGAGAATAATAATGATAGCTATTTTTTTGAATTTGCTCCCACTACGATTAATAAGAATGACTATGCTTATGTGGAGAGTAATAATTATTTTATGCATGTGGCTCATGACAAGATTGTTTTATGTGATATTTATACTATTAATTTTATTCATGATTCTACTGAAAGTTATTATGGGAGAGGGAAACATGGTTTTATGTATCTCAATAATATTAAGTTTCCCCTTTTTTATGTTAATTTTTTTGAAGTTGCACTTGTTTTGCTTTCCTATGCTTGTTGCTTTGTGCTTTCGTGACTTGTTTCTTTACAAGATTTTTTTTCATAGGAAGTGGTTTAGACTTAGATTTGTTCCATATTTGCTTCTTGATTCTCTCTTTTACTTCAATTCATATTTCTTATGTGAGCATCATCGAAATTATCATGCCCATCTTAGTAGCTATAAAGAAAGTGCTTTTGGGTGACAACCCATTATATTTTTACTTTTAGTTTATTTTTGTTTTGTTGAGTCTTGGAAGTTATTGCCTCTGTAATAACCTCTCCTTATCCTTTTTGTTTGGTTTTTGTGCCAAGAATAACCTCTAATGAGAGGGAAGTAAGATATGGGTAAGTTGCTCTCCCGAAATAGATTTCTGTGCGTCACTGTAAAAATTCGCGAAAAATCTCTGTACATCGTATTGAGCTGTAATTGTTTGTGCTTCTGCCCCAGATTGTTAGCTAAAATTTGTTAGTTGAACACTTTTTGATTTGAGCAACAGAAGGTCTTCGAAAAAACCGGTTTTCACCTGCTGGTCTGTTTTGACAGATTTCTGCCATTATTTCTGACAAAATCTCAAGATTGGGGATGCCACCCCTTGTGACCCCAACAAATATTCAAGAGGTACAAGCATCAAAGCTTGGGGATGCCCAAGGCATCCCCTTCTTCATCAAAAAAAACTCAGGTTTTCTTCCAAACACTTCATTTTTATTGTTTCATGCACAACTGTGTTGTTCTTGGAGTGTCTTTGTCTTTGTTTTTAGTTTTCATTTTCTTTCTTTTCCGCAATAAGTTGGTTGGATCCCAACACACTTCTTTTGGAGAGAGACACACACCCCGTTATTCATTGCCTAGAATACTCTAGTTTTCACTCTTATTGTTCTGTGAGTGTTCTCCTTTGCTAGCACTGCGTTTAGCTTTAGTTTTCGATTGGTGTTGGAAAAGAGTGGAAGTTTCAGGCTTTAGTGGTACAAAAGGGAGCTTGTTTTGACTGTGGCTTAGACTTTATCATGTCATGCTAGATGTTGCTTTGACCTTATGCTTAGTGATTATTGTTGTAGCATGACTTATTCAAACAATTGAAATTGCTTAATGTGCCTTGAAAGAATCATACGTTGTTTTAGCATATAAAAGCATAATATTGTGGTATTCTCCTTTGATGCTTTATCTGGGTTGACTTGGAGCATGCTCACACCATGTTAAGACTATACCAAGTCACCATAGCCTCTATGATCATTTAGTTTTCGACTTGTAATATCACTTTATGCTTTAATTAATAATGTTTTGTCGCTTTGCATGATTATGGCCATTATTTCTCTCTTAGTTGGTCGCTCCCAGTCTTTTGCTAGCCTTCACATGTACCAATTATGACTTCCACTCATGCATCCAACTCCAAATAAAACCAAGTTATTCCAAAGAGTCCACCATACCTACCTATTGGCATTATTGTTATTCCTAGTATATTCATGTTTTTATCTACCTTCCGAATTAAACTCCTTATGTGAAAATTAGTGAGTAAAGCTCTCACGAACTTGATGGCACACTTTACTTTTCTTGCACTTAATAAACTTGAACCATTGTGTCATCTATGTTGTATATGCTTGAACTTATACGTTGGGATTAGCAGAACCATGTTGTCATGGGGAATGCTTTCAACATTGCACTTGTACATTGTACCAAGTTGATATCATGCTCTTTTGTTTATGGATGTTGTCGGTGTGAAATGAAAGGGGAGCTTGTAAGTCCATGGAGTTATGTATGTGTGTTAGAGAAACGCCTGGGCCACTAGCCTATGCCATGCCTAATCATGGTGGAAACTTGTAGCATCACCATAGTGAGCAATCTATGAAGCATTCTTCTTATACAAAAAGAGATAGAGATTGAGAAAAAAAAGGATGAGAAAAGAGGAAAGAGAGAAAAATGCCCATTTTACCATGGTAAATAAGAAGATTGTTGAGATGCTCATTGTCTGCTTGCCTTGTCATTTTTACTATGGGATAGCTCATGTATCATGTGCAAGGGGTACCCTGTTGGCGGTTCTCTATGATACACATGTACCTACTATGACAAGAACTTACCGGTAACTAAACTTGAGTAGCATGAGGAGCGGCCCTCGTATTCAAGGGACATGAGATTTCCAACTTATACTTTGTCAAGCTTATACTCCATAGTTTGTTCACTTTAACCTTAATCACTTAAAGATGCTTATGATAGGGGCAATGAGAGCTGAAAGCTAATAAGTACCATACTTTTTGGAAGCTCTTTATGAGGCTTGAATCCCTGCTTCCTTCTATGCATGCCTTTCTTTTACTTTTATGGTGAGTGACGAGGGTTTAACTCATCAATGTCCATTGTTATGGACTTGGGTTTTGGAGAAGGAGGGAGTGCTGGAGACATCTATCGGCTAGCAAACAAGCACACAGGGGACAAAGGATTTACCCAGGTTCAGGCCTCGTAGAGGTCCCTACTCCTGCTTGTCTGCTCGTGGAATTATCGAGGGAGTCGAAAGTTACAATGGTGCGCAGATGTAATCTGGCGAGGGTTGTGGAAACTAGGGTTGCGTGCGTCCTCCTTGCCGCCCCCTCCTAGCCTTTATATAGATAGGCTAGGTCTCGGGTAGCAGGTCGAGTCGGTTACAAGTTAGGGTTTTTCCCTTCAAACTTTCTATCTTTAGCTTCTTCTTGTCTCTCAAGCAATCGAGAGTCCGCAGGTTACTCGAGTCCTTTCGTCTGGGCCTTGGCGACACCGTGGGCCTATACGTATTTAGACCGTATATACCAAGCTCAAGTACCTATAGGGTATACCCATGTCAGTAGCCCCCGAGTATCCAGTGGAATCGCAGATTCGACTGGGTACTTTTTGAAGTTTTCGAGTGCCTGAATGAGTACTTTTTTCGACTGCTTTCATTTATGTCATAGGGATTTGTTGATATACGTGCCTGATGTAACCGAAGTATCGGTATCAGTTAACCACCTTAGGGTGAAACAACGCAATCTACTCGAACTCGAGTCCCCGGACTCGAATCCGGAAAAGTGCTGGCGTAATTCGACTCAGGCCGCGGAGGTCTTACAGGAGTCGAATTCCAGTTATATGGGTGTGAGCACTTGACGCGTCCGTCAAGGCATGTTCATCGTGCCTATATGCACGGATATGTTTCTGGTAGTGCGCAGTTAAATGCGTTGCCAGGCCTTTATTCAGGTCTTACCTTCACGCTGTAAGCGCGACATCCGAATTTTATCATCGCGGAGATGATTCAGGCAACCCAGGAGACGTAATCTCTTTGTAGGGAAAATTATGAGGCGGTGTCGCCATGATCTGCGAGTGCTGATGTAATCAACGCACCTCTTTCGTGCAAATAATCATAGGGTGTGCGACCAGCGCTCCCTATGGGAGTAGCCCCCGAGTGCCTGGTTGAGTCGAAGACTCGGGCAGGGACTAAAGAACTTTTGCGACTGCTATCGTCTTTGTTTGTTTGATTCGAAAACTTGGGTTGCGACTACTGTCGTCTTTTGCTTGCTTGTTTCAGTCGAAATTGTTTCCAGCGCTCCCTATGGGAGAAACCCACGTCCATAGTCGAAGCATTTTTCGAGTGGTTGGGTTTGATTGTGATTGCCTGTATCCCTGCAATAAGAAAAGAAAATCATAGGGTGCGCGGTCAGCGCTCCCTATGGGAGTAGCCCCCGAGTGCTTGGTGGAGTCGCAGACTCTAGCAAGGACTAAAGTAGTCGTAGTTTTCCGTTGCGTAGCTGTTGATGACGTCAGTGCTGACGCTTTCATGACCTCAGTTGCCTGCGTGAGCGGCTTTGACGGGACGTGACGAGCGGTGGGTCCCACTTTCTGACTTTGATTTGACTGGGCATGCGTAATCTTTTTATTAACTGTGCCTCCTCGATTTCCGTGCAGTGGAGGGACGGTCCGCGCTTCCTCTTCCCCACGTGTCGAGCGCGATATGTGCCACGCGTCCAATAGGGTTTTTGTGAGCCGTTGGATTGCATCTCTTAGGGGTTAAGTAGCGATGCTACGACGGTAAATTTCCATCTGCGCCCTTTTCTTCCTCGCTGCCATCGCCATTGCCGCTGCTCCTCTGCTTTTCTCCTGCGCTCATATTTTCCGCAGTTCTGGACCATCTCCGCTCGTTCCCAAGTTACTTTCTACGTGCTCATCGCCGCCGCGCAATGGGAAAGAAGAAAGGAGGTGCTGCCGCTGAATCCGCCGCCACCGCTGCTGCGGCAAAGAAGGGTGGCGCCGCTGCTGTGGGCACCAGTGCCGCCGCCGGCGGGAAGAAGAAAGTCGCGGGCACCCGCGTGACCAATGGTGCCTGGCGCCCCTCAATCATCAAGGCGTCCGATCTTCATCTTCTTTGCCAAGACGGAGTTATTTCCGCCACAGTCGCCGACGCGCGCGTCCCCAGTGGTGAGACCATTCCTGTGCCTCCCGCTGGTTTTCGAGTGATGTTTCTGGCTTTCATCATTCGCGGCCTTTCTTTGCCTATCCACCCCTTTCTTAGGGGTCTCCTCTGTTTTTACGGGCTCCAGCTCCATCAGCTGTTACCGAATTCGATTCTTCACATCTCTTGCTTTATCACTCTCTGCGAGTGCTGGCTCGGAATCGAGCCGCACTTTGGCCTTTTCAAGCGTTTGTTCAAGCTAAAGCGTCAGTCCGCATCTGGCTCTTTAGTTTATGACGTAGGTGGTTGTGGAATCCATGTCGACCCATCCGCCACCTACTTCGACATCAAGCTCGCCAAGTCCGTCTAGGGATGGAGGGACAGATGGTTTTATGTTCACGACCTGAAGGCCAAGGACGAGCACTTTGGACTCGCTCCGTTTGATCCCGTGACTCCCTGCAAGAAGATGCGTTCTTGGAAGAACGTGATCATACCGTCCGAACTCACGGAGACGGACGTGCTATATAAACGCGTCTACGACCTCGAGAGTCGCATGGGCGCAGAAGAGGGAGGCTGCGCCCTTATCAGGACTTGGCTGTGTCGTCGCGTCCATCCTCTCCAAGCTAGAGTCCATCCCATGTTTCAATGGGGTGGTGCTGATGATGCCACTCGCGTGTCTGCCGATGGCATGTCCACGAGTGAGGTAGATAAGAGGGTGCGACTAGTCATGAAGTACACCTTCAAGGATGTGCTTCCGAATGAGCCAGTCGTTCCTCCCTTCGATGCTTCGAATTCTCCTCCCGAGGTACAGTTGTACTACGTAGTAGCTTATATTCACGATTGCTTTTCTGTTGCTTACCTGCCCCTTTTTGCTTTTTGTATGCAGGATTGGGCGGTCTCTCCTTGCATGCCTCCTCTCCCTGAGGGCATTATTCCTCGCGAAGCTTTTGAAGAGGATGAGTCTGAGTCGACTGTCCCTTCTGACGTGGAAGAGGAAGCCCCCGAGCCGGAGAGCCCAGATACTCGCAAGCGTCCGCGCAGCGAGGACTCTGATGCGTCGACTCCTTCAACTCCAGAGGGCACTGTTGCTGGCGCAGAGTCACCAATTCCCGCCGTTCCTGTGAGGGCTGTAGCACCAGCTTCTCGCAAGAAGATGTGATTGCCCAAGGAGTCTTCGTCGGAGTCGGCGGAGGCCACCTTTGATCTTGACAAGTTTGACTGGTAAGTTTATGAGTTCGTTCTTTCTTCTCTGTTTTCTTTTTGTTGGCTTTGCCCTGGAGTTTTGCCCTTTCTCAATGTGAATTTGGTCTTGCAGTCAAGAGGCGTCGTCATCTTCTGGCGACGTTAAATTTTTGAAGGAATCAGGAGTCGCGACCTCAAGGGCCAAGGTAGAGGTCGAGCGCGCTCCTTCGCCTCCGGCGGTGGCCCATTCTAGGCACAATTCTTCGAGTTCTCCTCACGGAGGGGAGCATCGAATAGTTGCTCGGATGACAGCTCAACAGACTTCTTCGGAGTCGCTAGAGGACCATGTGAGTGTATCTTTCCTTCTTTTGTATTTTGGCAGTCAACGCCTTCTGTTGCCCTTGTCTGATTCCTTGATTGGTGCAACAGCTTCTTGTAAAAGAGGCCGCGCGAGTGGCGGAGCAGGTGATGGCGATGGGTCGTCAGCATGCGATGCTGGAGACGCGTCACCGCGTGGTTGAAAGTGAGTGCTTCCATGCTTGTTTCTTTCATCTTTTTTCTGTTCTGGTGTGTTTGACTGATAGCCAATTATTTTTGACTGCCATGTAGCTGAGCATAACGCCCTACTGCGCAATGTCGCATCCTTGGAGAAGACACTGGCCGCAGCTGCCAAGGGGCGCGATGAGGCAATCGCGGCTCGTGATGAAGCCCGAAAGGGTGAAGAGGATATGCGCGCCTCTTTTACGGCTAGAGAGAAGTTGTTCGAGGAGCAGCTATTCTCAGTCGCCAAGGCCCTCTCAGGTACCTTTACTGGTGGATTTTTGATTGATGCTTTTCTCTGCTTCTAGAGTTTTGCCGTTGGCACCAGAATCTGATCCGTGTTTTTTGGTGTAGATGCTGGCGACTTGAGTTTTGACCCGCAGGCCCTTCGTCGTGATGACGCTCTGGCTGGCGCGGTATCCGCGGTCGAAGACCAAAGCGCCGTCGTCCAGAATACGTTGTCCAAGGCCAAGGTCGCCCTTAGTCGCCTCCGAGAGGAGTTGATGCCAAAGGCGAAGCAGGTCGACAAAATGGACGAGCTGGTGGAGTCACTCGCCGGGGGTGTGCCTTCTACCTATAAGAACTCCCTCCGGGCGGCTGGTGCAACGATGTCACTCGCCATGGTGCAGGCCCACGGAGTCGAGATAGATCCCTCTGCGGTGTCGAAGACAATGCCTATTGGCGCGGATGGTCAGCAAGTAGTTTTCGCCCCCTTTGTGACTGCCTGTGCCAAATACGGTCATTCTTTGATTAATACCATTGCCAAGTATTCGGAGGAGCTCCAACGCGCTAAGAAGGCGGAGAAATCTTCGGCTTCAGGGGCAGGTGGAAAATCAGTGGCGTCTGATACTGCCACGGATTTGATGAAGCCCCCGAAGGCGTCGAAGTCGAAGAAGCCAGCTGCTCCATAGTTAGCTTTGTGTAGTAGATAGCGAATTGTCCTTTTGCCCTAAGAACATGCCTGCTGGGGAGTGTGCTTGTGAATATGTTTTTATGCTTATCCTCAATGCATCTGCTATCCCTGCCTTTGTGTTAGTTTGGTCGCCTTATTTTCTTCTGTCTTGATCTGTGGTAGGGCACATCGAGTGGTCCCGTAGGGGGAAATCAGGATCCATCATCTCTTGATGAGACAGTGGTACCGCCGCGCTCCAGGGTAGAGGAGCTATCTTTGCTGTCGCGACTTCGTGACCGCGTGAAGCAGCTGGAGCGTGAGTTGCCCTTGATCCGCGGTAACGCAGATGTGTGGAAGTCAAAGGCAGAAAAAGGCGCCGCCCGCGAGCAGTATCTGCTTGGCGAGGTGACGCAGTTGGGCGACCAGTTTAAGTGTTAGTTTGCTCGTCCTTATCTTTTTCCTTTGTAGATAGTCGCAGTGGTACGTTGTACTCATGCTGTGGGTGCTGCTTCGTGTAGTTGTTAGCGCACACCGTCCTCAGGAGGAGAGGGATAGGATTGCCATCCGCCTTCATGGTCTCACCCAGGAGCAACTTCAAGAGAGTGGATACTTCTGGGTGGATCATGATCGTGCGACTGCATTGGCGACCCTGCAGGATCGCGCTTCGCGAGTGCTACTCTTCCTGAAGAAGTCGCAGTCATGTTTGAAGAATATCTACCGAGCGATGTTCCCTTTGGATGACACGCCGTCCAGCCTGTTGGCTCTCCTGGCCAAATTTCAAGATATGTCCGCGGTTCACGAGTGCGTGAGGCAGCAGTTGGTGGCTGGTGCCAAGGCTGCCCTCTCGATGGTGCGATTGCACAGGCCTGACGTGGATGTCGCCGTCGTAGCTTCTGGTCTGCCAGCGCCGCCAGCCGGATCTTCTTGGAATATGGTGCCGCACTATCAAGCGGTGGACCGCCCAGCAGAGGAGATCGTCGACTTCTTCGAGGAGCAAACCAATGTTCTTCTGTTGCAGCAGTAACCAGATTTGTATCCTGCACATAAGTGTATTTGTGTTGTAAAGTTCATATATATATATATTTGCATGTAATTTATTGTTGAACGCGTATAAATAGCTCTTGTAAGCGTAAGGTGCGTTGCACTATGCGAGTCCTTTTCGTTAGCCTGGCCATCCCTTTTATCAACCTGCCAGGTGTGTTGCAGCTGGGTTGAATTTGCGTTAAGGGGTTCGACTGATGTGCCAGCTACTCAGGATGTCACGTTTATTAGTTCGAAGAACAAATGTGTCTAGGGTGGCGCAGCCCCCGAGTACAATAGTAACAGAAGTGAAAAGAAAAAACACAGAGTTTTGGGGCACTTAGCTTTTATTTATTTGGAGAACAGTACGAGGTACAATGTGTGGCTAACTAGCCTTGGCTGAGTAGCCTTATTTGTGATGTAAAAGTAAAAACAGCTAGGGGTAGAAGCGTCGCAGTTGTGCGACGTTCCAAGGGTTGGAGTATGCGACTCCTGTTTCTAGGTCTTGAAGATCATAGGTGGGATTACTTCTGTAACCAAGTGTGGTCCTTCCCAGGGGGACTCGAGCTTGAGATGCCCCTGCTACTTTAGTCGCAGGACAAGGTCACCTTTGACGAAGGATCTGGGGCGAAGCCTTCTACTGTGGTAGTTGCGCAGGTTCTGCTAGTAGATCGTGGATCTTTCTGCGGCGATTTCTCTCGCCTCGTCGAGGAGGTCAACGGAGTCTTCGAGTGCAAGAGATGACTCTTGTTTGCTGTAAGCAACTATGTGCGGCGCCTTGTACCTTACTTCGGCGGGTAATACCGCTTCTGCCCCATGCACCATAAAGAATGGCGTGTAGCCTGTGGCGCTGTTTGGAGTTGTACGTAGGCTCCAGAGTACGGATTGGAGCTCATCTGGCCAGCAACCCGCAGCTTGTTCGAGTGGTCGAAGGAGTCGCTCCTTGATGCCACTGCAGACGAGCCCGTTTGCTTTTTCCACCTGACCGTTGGTCTGTGGATGCGCGACTGAGGCATAACGGATGTTGATCCCCAGGTTTTCACAGAATTCTTGGAACTCCTTAGATGTGAAGTTCGTCCCATTGTCAGTGATGATGCTGTGCGGCACGCCGAAGCGATAGACGATGGACTCGAAGAACTTGACTGCGCTGTGCCCTGATTGCTTGGTTACTGGCATGGACCTTGGAAGAGGTAGACGTATCCTCCTTGCGAGGACCTTGGAAGTTTGCCAACCATGTCGAGACCCCACTGTGCGAAGGGTCAGGCCAATGGAATAGGCCGCAATTCTGCGCCTGGTGCGTGTGGTTTGTCCGTGAATCGCTGACAAGCGTTGCACTTTTGGACTATTTCCTTGGCGTTGCGCATGGCCGTGGGCCAGTAAAAGCCAGCTCGTAGAGCTTTGGCAATGAGGGTGCGACTGCCGACATGGTGTCCGCAGGTTCCTTCATGTATGTCGAGGAGGACTGCTTTTCCATCGGCCAGGGAGACGCATCGCTGTAATACGCCTGTGATACTGCGTTTATACAGTTCACCGTTGATAACGGCGAATGCCTTGGAGCGTCGTGCGATGTCCCGTGCGTCCGTCGGGTCGTCCGGTAGGCGCTTGCTGAGGAGATATGTAATGTACGGCTGCGTCCAAGATTGTTCTATCATCATGACGCTCATTGGCCCTTCGAGTCCTGTGTCCAGTTCCAAGTCATCGAGTGCCATTGGCTCATTGGGTGGCGTAGCCCCCGAGTCCATTGCTGCGCTTGTTTTCTTCTCTGCGGCCTTTGGTTTGATAGAGCGTTCGCAGATGCGCTCGAGAAATACCCCAGGTGGTATGGGGGCACAGGTAGAGCCTATGTTGGCGAGTGCGTCCGCCTCCTCGTTGCTTTTGCGACCTACATTCCGTAACTCGCAACCATCGAAGTCTCCCTCGAGTGTATCATAGAGGTCGCGGTATGCGATCATGTTGTCATTGAGTGCGTCGCAGTCGTGCATTGTTTGGTTGACGACCAGCTTGGAGTCGCCATATATGATGAGCCTCTTTGCGCCGCAGGCTTTTTCCATCCTCATCCCGTGCAACAGGGCCTCGTATTCAGCCTCGTTGTTTGAGGCTGTGAACTGCATTCGCAGGATGTATTTCAGCTTGTCTCCTTGAGGTGACGTCAGAATGACGCCTGCTCCTGCTCCGTCCTTCTGCTTGGATCCATCGAAGTGCATGGTCCAAAGGTAGGATATATCTGGCTTGTCCGGGAGTTGGTTTTCCATCCAATGCACGATAAAGTCAGGGAGAACTTGCGACTTGATTGCGTCGCGTTTTTTGTATGTGATGTATCATGGAGACAGTTTGATTCCCCAGAGCACGACTCGTCCCGTGGCGTCAGGGTTATTGAGGATATGTCCCAATGGGGCGTCGCTGACTACCACGATTGGGTGTTCCTGGAAGTAATGGCGCAGTCGCCGGGCGGTCATGAAGACGCCGTACGCCAGCTTCTGGTAGTGCGGGTATCGCTGTTTTGTTGGCGTGAGGACTTCGCTGAGGTAGTATACCGGGCGTTGTACGCCATGGACCTTGTTTTCCTCAGCCCGCTCGACGACGAGCACTGTACTAACCACTTGGTTGGTAGCGGAGATGTATAGCAGTAGGGGCTCCCTTTCTCGTGGAGTCACCAGTACTGGCGAGGTGGACAACAGGCGCTTGAGGTCTTCGAATGCTTCTTGCGCTTCCTTGGTCCACTCGAATTTGTCAGCTTTGCGGAGGAGCTGATAGAAGGGCAGTGCCTTTTCCCCTATTCGACTGATAAATTGACTGAGGGCCGCGATTCTTCCGGCTAGTTGCTGGACGCCTCTTACGTTCTTTGGCTTCTCCATGGCCAGTATGGCCTTTATCTTTTTCGGGTTTGCCTCAATTCCCCTCGCGGAGATGAGATGCCCAAGCAGCTGCCCAGATGGTACGCCGAAGGCGCATTTGTCCGGATTGAGCTTAATCCGGTAATGGTCGAGGTTGGCGAATGTTTCGCGCAAGTCGTCGATTAGAGAGGCTTCCTCCTTGGTTTTGGTTACTATGTCGTCGACATAGACTTGGATGTTGCGACCCAATTGCTCCTTGAGGCAAGCCTGCATGCACAGCTGGTAGGTGGCTCCCGCGTTTTTTAGCCCGAAGGGCATTGTGTTGTAGCAGAACACACCGAAGGGCGTTGTAAACGCGGTCTTCTCTTGGTCTTCCTCCTTCATTCGAATTTGGTTATAGCCTGAGTAGGCATCGAGAAAGCAGAGGCGCTCGCATCCAGCGGTGGAGTCGATGATTTGATCGATTCGTGGTAGCAGGAAGTGATCCTTTGGGCAGTGCTTGTTTAAAGAAGTGAAGTCCATGCACATCCGTAGGATATCCGTGTCCTTTTTTGGCACCAGCACCGTATTGGCGAGCCAAGTGCTTTCCTTGATCTCGCGTATGAATTTGGCCTCGAGGAGTCTGTTGATCTCCATGCCAACTGCCTGCGCTCGTGGCTCAGATAGTCGCCTGATTGTTTGTTTGACTGGCCTTGCGTCGGGGTTGACGTTGAGTCCGTGCTCGGCGAATTCCCTGGGAACTCCTCGCATGTCTGCAGGACACCAGACGAAAATTTCCCAGTGCTCACGGAGGAATTCGACGAGCGCGAGTTCCTATGCGGGACTCAAGTTGTTGGCGATGAGGGCCGTTTTGGCGGGATCTGTCGGATGGACCTGCACCTTCTTTGTGTGCACGGATGAGTCGAAGGAGAGATCGAGTGAGCTTGGCCTGCTTAGGGGAGACATACTATTGTCTGTCGTTTCCTTCAATCGCGCGAGCTCCTCCTGCATGCCAAAGGACTGGGAGATTCTGTTGAATTCCCTGTCGCAACTGTCGGATCGCTCAAAGCTTCCGTTGATCGTGATGACGCTGTTGGGACCTGGCATTTTCATCTGCAGGTAGGCGTAGTGGGGTACCGCCATGATCCTAGCGAACGCGACGCGTCCGAGGATGCAGTGGTATTGTGAGGGCCAGTCGACGACCTCAAAGTCAATGCGCTCGCGCCTAAAGTTCTTCGGGGTGCCGAATATGACGTCAAGGTTTATTTTTCCCAGGGGGTATACGCCTTTCCCTAGGACGATGCCATGGAACGTTGTGTCCGATGCCTCCAAGCAGGTTAGAGGAATCCTCATCGCTCGCAGGGTACTCGTGAATATGAGGTTGATGCCGCTTCCGCCGTCCATGAAGACGCGACTCATGTCGAAACCTCCAATTTGCGCCTCGAGAACGAGGGGGCAATGGCCTGGGCGAGGTACTTGAGGCGGGTGGTCGCGTTTATCGAAGGTGATGCACGACTCACTGCCACTGAGGTACTCAGTGGTGGATGGTGGTGAGTGCGTGGCCAAGTTGACATGGCAAGTGATAACTTTCTGTACCCTATTGGAGGGGCGCCCCTTTTGGATCATCATGGTACCCATGGCCCGTGGGTACAGTTCTCCTCCGTGGTGCTGGTCTGGTGCAGCTCCGTTCGGGGGTGGCCCTGGTGGTGGTGGTGGTGCGCCATGTGCCACGGCGCCTGGAGCGGCCCCGTAGCCTCTTTCGACTGCGTTGCGGTTCATCCGAATCAATCCCTCGTGTAGCTTGAGGAACTCGGGGCAGTCTTTGAGGAGGTGGCTGGACTTTCTTTTGCCGTCATGCTTGTCGATGTAGAAGTGTACCGTGCATGGTCCGGACAGTTTCTCCTCGATGGAGGCCGTGGTTGCCTCGTCGCGAGTGCGGCGTTGCCACACTTGCATGGTCTTCCCAGAGTGGCGGTATCCGCCGCTGCGGTATCCGCTGTTGCGGTTGTCGTCACGTCTCTCGGCGTAGCCGGCTGCGACCATATTAACGTCGTCACGGTTATCGTAGATGCGCATGCGGCGTTTGCCTCGATGGTCGCGTCTGCATTCGAGCTCTGCCTCCTCGTCAGAGTGAGCGTGGTTCTTCACTGAATCTTCTCCATCAGCCCATCGATTCGCGATCTCCATTAGGTGGTCGATAGTCTGGGGATTTGAGCGGCCCAACTCCTCCCTGAGCTCTAAGCGGCGAACGCCACCGTTGAATGCATCAATCGCGCGGTCCTCTGAGATGTTTTCCGCGGAATTCTTGATGATGGACCACCTTCGGATGTATGAGCGCAGTGATTCGCCAGATTTTTGCTGGCAGCATCTCAGTTCTTCGATTGATGCAGGCCGTTTGTACGTGCCCTTAAAGTTGCGCACGGAGCTATAGACCAGCTCATCCCAGCTGCGAATGGATCCGCGTGGGAGGCTATTGAGCCATGCTCGGGCGGCGCCCTGCAGCTGTAGCTGCAAACATTGCATGGCAGTACTTCGACTGCCTCTGTGGAGTCTGACGGAGGAGATGTGGTCCTCTAGCCAGATTTTAGGGTCTTGTAGGCCGTCGAACTTCGGGTTTTCCGACGGAAGTTTAAACCCCTTAGGCATTCGTTTCTGCCTAATGGATTTGCTGAAGCATCTGGCGCCGCAGAGCTCCCCGTCTTCCTCCTCTGAGTCAGTCGACCGGGCACGTCGTGCTCTTGATTTGTCGATCTTACGTTGTGTGAGGTCGTTGCGCGCGTCGTAGTCACGATCGTGTCGATGCGAACGACGGCGTCGAGACAGGTCGTGACTGTCATCGCTAGACGAGTGAGAGGAGTAGCGTTTTGCGCTTTTTGGGGTCTGGTACTGGCTGCTTGTCGAGGGCGGCCTCGATTAATCCCAAACCCACGATCGTAGATCGGTGCATGGCGGTTTGGGGATCTCCAGCCGGTGGCAGGTTGTTGAGGAGGTACATGGTGGCTGCCGTGACCGCGGCCTGCGGCGTTCTGGGGACCATGTTGCCTCTCGTGTCGACTGTCATAGAGCTGAAGTCGAGGACTTTCGCGGCGTCTATGCGCTCTTGTTCGGTGAGGTGAGCCATTCGCGACTGCCTCTTCTTGGTGACGTACTCGTTTCCTCGTGAGGAGGATCCTCCGTAGGAGGAGAGCCCAGCACGACGAAGGCTCGATTCGTCCGCCGCCCTTTTACGCTCCTCCAGCTGCCCGATTGCTTCTTTTTGGCGCTTAAATTCCTCTTTCAGGAGCCAGTGGTAGCCCATTAGTAATTCCTGTGGGGATCCGAAGGGCAGAGGTGTACCTCGTAGGGCTTCGCGGCAGCGCTCCCACTCTTGCTCGTTGAGCCTGATTACGACGCGTTCGCCGGTTTGCTCATTGATTATGCTGGGAGGTTCGACTGCTCCACCGTTGGCGCCGTTACCGCCGTTGCCACCGTTGCTAACGTTGGGTGGATCGGTGCCGTTGCCGGTGTTGACGACGGTGCGATTGGCGGAGGTGTCGCCTGCGTTGATGACGGCGCACATGAAGTGATTGGGGAAGCTGTTGCTTCCGCAACTTTCAGATTCGGAACCGCAGGTTCCATCTTCTGTGGCCAGATCGCTCAGATCGGAGTCGCGACTGCTGTCACTGATCGTGTTTCTGACTGCCGCCGGAGTATTGAGCTCGCTGAGGGTGCCGATCGATGGAGGGAACCATGATGCCGGGGCAATCGCCGGTGTTGTCGGTTGATTAGGCATGCGAAGCGTGCCCATCTGACCAACTTGGAAGCGGAAGCTCCCAATCGCCAAGCTGATTCCGTCTCCCACGGACTCGAAAGCCGGGCGGGTGGCCGGTGTGTGGACGGTGAAGTCGAAGGCGCTGAAGAGCTGGCGAATCTCTGCTGTTGTGGAGTTGTAGATCGCGGTTGATGGGGCCGAAGAAGCCGCAACATCAGCACTCCCAATTCCCACAGACGGCGCCAATTGACGAGGGTTTAACTCATCAATGTCCATTGTTATGGACTTGGGTTTTGGAGAAGGAGGGAGTGCTGGAGACATCTATCGTCTAGCAAACAAGCACACAGGGGACAAAGGATTTACCCAGGTTCAGGCCTCATAGAGGTCCCTACTCCTGCTTGTCTGCTCGTAGAATTATCGAGGGAGTCGAAAGTTACAATGGTGCGCAGATGTAATCTGGCGAGGGTTGTGGAAACTAGGGTTGCGTGCGTCCTCCTCGCCGCCCCCTCCTAGCCTTTATATAGATAGGTTAGGTCTCGGGTAGCAGGTCGAGTCGGTTACAAGTTAGGGTTTTTCCCTTCAAACTTTCTATCTTTAGCTTCTTCTTGTCTCTCAAGCAATCGAGAGTCCGCAGGTTACTCGAGTCCTTTCGTCTGGGCCTTGGCGACACCGTGGGCCTGTACGTATTTAGACCGTATATACCAAGATCGAGTACCTGTAGGGTATACCCATGTCAGTGAGTCTCTATCTTCTATCTTTATGCACATATTAAGAGAGCATAGTGGTCATTCTTAGTTTAATGTGCATTGTCCCAAAACTTGTTGATTGATTCATAATGTTGATATTGCTTGTCCTTGAACTATTTGTATCTAGTCACCCTTATGAACTTTGAAGGTGTAATACACATTTATGTTTTGCTACTCCATGAGGGACAAGTTGAATGCCACTATGCTATGTTTTCTATATGTGAAACAAACAAACGTCTTTCAATGCATTGTTCTTCATGATCTTTGTTTGTATACTTTCATGTTGCATGCATAGTCACTATGTCTTATTGTTAGAACTTCATCTTTCATGCTCATGTTTAGAGTACTTTGATCCCAACTTTCAATGCTTGCAAATGGTTTGATCTTGATTGTGATGGTGCATGTCACCTCAAAAATCATTCTTCTTTTTTATCACTTACCTACTCGAGGATGAGCAGGAGTTAAGCTTGGGGATGTTGATACGTTGTAAACGTATCTATAATTTTTGATGTTCCATGCTTGTTTAGTATCTACTTTCCTTTGTTTTGTCAACACTTTGAGGTATTTTTTATGTTTCCTGGGACTAACCTATTAATAAGATGCCACAGTACCAGTTGCATGTTTTCTTCTGTTTTTGGTTCCAGAAAAGCCAGAAAATGAATATTCTCGGAAGTGGATAGGACAAAAGACAAAGTCAATATTTCACCAAAGGAAACACGGAGCCATAAGACGAGACAGAGAAGGGCCTCAAGGGGGCCACACCCCCTGGCCGCATGGCCTGGCCTGGCTCACGCCTAGGGGGGTGCAGCCGCCTCAGGCACCCCCTCAGCCTCCCCTTTGGCCTATAAGAAGCCTCCGATGTAGAAACCCTAAATAATCCAGGAGAAAGCCACGAAAACCTCCATAGCGTCGCCGCCACCTAAGGGGAGATTCGGGGGACAGAAAGTCTCTGTTCCGGCACCCTGATGGGACGGGGAATTGCCCCCGGAGCCATCTCCATCGATCTCCAAAACCATCTCCATCGTCGTTGCTGATTCCCATGATAATGAGGGAGTAGTTCTTCCTCGAGGCTAAGGGCTCTACTAGTAGCCATGTGTTCATCTCTCTCTCTCTCTATGCGTGATCTTATTGAGATCATGAGCTTTGTAATCTATAGATCTATTCTGCTACTCAAGTGCTTTAATGAATCTCTGCTTATCCCCACGTGTGTGAAGTTGACAGTGTGCACACCGTGTGACACTTTGGCTAAGGTTACATAAATACTTGTCATGAGTATAATTTGAGTTGGATGTCTCTATGAGATTGTGGTGTTTGTTGGAACCATCCAGCACTCAAGGTGATAGTGGGGGGTTATCTAGATGGGGAAAGTGAACTTTGAGGTGTGCTGTTATAGCCCTACCGTGGATTAGATTTATCCAACCGGAGAGTAGCTCAGAGTAGTATCATAAAGAGAAGATATTTATATGAGAGTGTTCACTAGTGAAAGTATGATCCCTAGGCCTTGTTTCTAAGCATTGAAACACCGTTTGCAACTAGATCTATTACATGCTTGCTTGCTTCCATCTTTATTTCAGATTGCCTTTAGTCTTTTCCTACATGTCAAGCTTTTTTCTGGCACCATCACCACTTATAATTATCCATACCACATGTATTTCACTATATCTTCACCGAACTAGTGCACCTATACACCTGACAAGTGTATTGGGTGTGTTGGGGACACAAGAGACTTCTTGTATCTTGATTGCAGGGTTGCTTGAGAGGGATACCTTTGACCACTTCCTCCCTGAGTTCGATAAATCTTGGGTAATCCACTTAAGGGAAACTTGCTGTTGTTCTACAAACCTCTGCACTTGGAGGCCCAACAACTGTCTACAAGAATAGAAGTGCGTAGACATCACTCACCAGGGTAGCTATTGCTTCCCCGGCAACGACGTCAGAAAAAGGGTTGATACCTTCGATCCGGATTACAAATGAAGTATAGCTCTTTTTCCCTAGTAGACCTAGGTTATCGAATCCTCGGGAAGAAGAAAGTGTAGTGAAGTTACTTTAACAGACCTTCGGGATTTTTAGAATTCTTTTTGTGCTTTACCGGACCAAGAGTTTGTTGTCTTTTGTTGTTGTTGATCATGGAGAGAAAGGGCCTAGGGCTTTTGGTTTCACCTGTAACGGTGCAAAACATCTGATGGGAATAAAAGATAATAATAAAGTATGCATGTAATTGTTAGAGCAAGATAATTATATGTGGGCAGCACATCCATAATTGTTATTGCCTCCACAATCGCTTATAGTAATAACCTACTAGTCTCATCCATAGAAGAAAGAGAACTAATGATATGCATAGTGATGTCACCATTAATCCCAAGTAAATCCCTCACATACAGTCATACTACCCCTTCTATCACTAGGGTTCCCAACCTGCAGATTAGTCATTACTCATACTCCCTATACCTGGCTCAATCCTCGGGGTCTTGGGTACCTGATAAGTCCTTGGATTGAGGCAAGAGAGGATACAATAATAATCATGACATACAAACTAATACATGATCCCATCTATGATAAATAACATGCACAAAAGCTACATGGCTAGGCCGAAGCCCTTAGCCCAAAGAGAATTACTCACGCATAGAGATGAAATGAAAAATCATAAACATTGCAATGGAAATCATGAGATTGATAGCAAATAGTCTTACAATGTCACCAATCAAAGATGAGATCTACTATTACAAGTGGTGGAATATGGCTATGGTGGTGGAGAAGGGTTTGGAGATTAGATCTAAGTCTATTCCTCCAGCGGCTCTTCGGTGTTGTGAATGCAGGTTTCTAGGGTTCTACTAGGATGTTTATCATCGCCCGAAGCCTCTTTATATAGGGGTACCCTTCACTAAGGTTGTTCTGTTTGACCTAGAGGTGTCGATGGCAACTATACAGCCGGAACTATATGTCCGGAATTTTATTCCCGCCGTATAGTTGGTCGTTAAAGCTTCTGTCTCCACTTCATGACCCCTGATTTCTTTGGGTTGTTGGAAATCTCGTATCTTTGACTTTAATATTGTGATTCCCATCATCAAACGTCATTATCTGCGCAGGAAAAATAGAAAGAAAGGATTGCATACCCCTTTGATCATCAGGCATTAGTGACAGGGTTTAGAGAGAAATTTCATAAAAAATATGAATAATATCCAGTTTAAATGTGGATGTAGATGGATATATTTCACAGCCATCATAGCAATAGGGCAAATCTCAGGTGGGTCTGGCGCCACACCGGTGGCCCAGCTCACCGCAAGCAGCAGCGGGGCAGAGCCAGCCCCGGGTGGGCCAGAGTCCCTGGCGGCCTAGTCGCGCAGCCGGGTGGGCCGACGCGACCCAGCGCGCGTGGTGACTGCCTCCTCTCAGGAGGGCTTGGCAGGCCGCGGCCCAGTGTGGCAGCAAGCTGGTCACTGCCCCTCTATGCGGCACGAAGCACTGTCTGCCCATGGGCCGGTCAAAACGGCCGATTCCGCGTGCTTTTCTTTTTTCCTTTTGCTGTGATTTCTTTTCTAGGTCAAATCCCTCTAGGGTTTAGCCTAATAAGAAAGTCACTTTTATAAATCTTAATTTAAATATTTATTCAGAATATATTAATTCACAATTAACATATAACAAATGCATATTGTAAATTTTCATTTATCCGAAACACCTTTCGACCTTTTCCTTTTCCTTCTTTCTCCGAACAACTTCAGATCTCTTCGGAATGATTCCAGTTTCTCTCTATTATGTGATTCCATCTCGCAAGACGATCTCCAAGCGTCGTATCGCCCTTAAGCATGTTTCCCTATGGTTCGGGAATGCTATAGACACGATCCATATCAATGATCAACAGAGGGACCGGGATGCCCATGTTGACCCCTATGCGCTCCACGAATCTCCATCGTGTCGAACCTGAAACGATATATCCAATTCCATTTTTCTAGATAAAATACTTGTTTGAGATTTGATCATCGGTATCACGATACCTTGTTCAATCTCGTTTCGAACAAGTACTGTTTTACTCGTTCCCGTGAAATACCATCCCCATGACCTAGTCATGTGTTGCGCAACATGGATGTAATTCACCGAGTGGGCCCAGTTGTATCTTCCCGTCACGCAGGAGAACAATTCCCGATCTTGAAGCATATTGTTTCTACATGCTCCTTCAGATACCTGACGTGTACCTTTATAGTCACCCTGTCACGAGATGAAGGTTGATACAGTCAAAGCATCCTCCGGTAATAGTGATTGCTATGATCTCATGGTCTAAGGATTAAGACAATCTGTTTCCAACAATTGCAATGTGAACTGGTGTTGCAAGAATCATTGGTGGGAAGTGCCCATCACATCATTCGAGATGATATGACTTCATTGTTAGTGACTTTGTTTAGCCCATGATCAGGAAACCTTGATCATCGTCTTCCCAGTGAACTAGTAGAATAGAGGCTACTAGGGACTTGGATTTGTTTGTACACCACACCTGTATCAATGTTTTAGCTTGATACAGTTATAGCATGCTATAAAACTGTTTTGAACAAATGAGATATTACAATAATACCCTTTTATTATTCTCCTCTAGGGCATATCTCCTTCAAACCCACCTTTATAGTCATCCTGTTACGGTGTGACGTCTGACGTTATCAAAGTACTCTTCCAGTGTTAGCAATAAATATGATCTCATGGTCTAAGGATAAAAGTTACTTCGTATGATGTTATAGCAATTTTAACACAATGACTTTGATCGTATTGCTATACTTCGAATGAATATGCATCACAATATTCCACCAATACTGTGACCTTGTTAGTAACAACATCCAATGTTCATGATCAGGAAACCTTGATCAACGAGCTAGTTTATATGAGAGGCATGACTAGGAACTCTTTATTTTTTTATTAAACACACTTGTATTAATGTTTTCAATCAATACAATTATAGCATGTAAAATAAACATCTATTATATACTTGGAATACGATAATAACAACTTTATTATTTCGACGAATGATAATAGAAGAAATGCAAGGGACAATGTCCTCTAGATCAAAGTCAATGGAAATCCCAACCGAGGTGGTATAGAGAGACCAAAATCAGAAGGAGAAACAAAGGTTTAACTGTCTAGAATGTCACGACCATGAAAGAACTGATTTCTAGCCAAACTACCATCAATACCAGTAATATATAATAAAGATGGCATATTAGACCATGCCATATAAAAAGACATTTGGATATCAACAACACAAAATAGAGTAAGAGATTTTCAAGCCAGAAACTTTCAGGTCAGTTTCTGTAGTTGTTGATGGCTTATTTTAATATAGAAATAATGTACATATGTGAACAATGTGTATTCTAAGAATATGAACATGCCATTAGTAAAGCACAAAAATTAACTTATGCACAATCTTGTGTATTTTGCACCGGGTATAATAATAATGTAGTATACTATATTGGCTGGACCAGAATCCAGCATAAGTGTTTCTACAAATTTTGACCTCGACTATGAATCTTTATTCCATAACTCGTGACTCTAGTCATGTACATCTGATACTGTATTGTTTCATATTATGCCAACATTTTTACAAAGCATATCCTGAAGCTCAAGTAGGAAATGTGCTTTGTAAAAGGAAAAGGCAAGCTCCTGAAAGTGTACAATGTATTCAACCATTCTTAATATGGAATTAAAGCATGTTTTTATTAAACAAAATATTTGGTGCTGGATTTAAGCTTAAATAGTCTGAAGGTTTTACTTTCTTTGAGACATGGAGGTTGTAGCCTTTTGTTTTCTACAAAGAGCCAGATGAGCCAATCTGGTATTTAAATAAGGTGCTAATTTCGTATGTAAGATTAAGCCAAGTGAACATAATGTCACCACATGCAATTAACATCATAATTTGCCCAAAAAGGACTATAGCTAACTATATAATTTCCAAAGAGGGCTTGGCACTTCAATTTCAGACCACATTTTAATTAGACCTAGGAGAAATATATATGCATCTAGACTATTTCGGTAGCATTGGACTACGTACTTGGCCATGTAACGTTAGGACAATTGATATTTTGGCATCTTACTATGGATCATGTAGAAGCATGGGTGCCATGTCATACGGCTGGCCAGAAATATCAAGACTATATATTCCATTGGAACCATCACGAGGAAAGGTCATGTGCTCTTTCCCTGCCCCGCGTCTCGCCCTCCGGCCTTCAGTGTCAACATCTACGTCCCCTACGTCAGCTCTCTAGCGTACGCCGGTCCTTCGTCGGTCATGCGCCGCGGTCCTCTTCAGTTCGTCGACAGCAGCTCCACGCCCATCCCATTCGGCGACATGGACGCCCGCAACTTTTTCGGCGGAAGTGCGGGCGACGCGTACACGGCAAACATGATCGCCTCCGGTTCCGTGGCGGCCGGGAGCTCGTTCTTCACCCAAGAACAGTCCCGCACCAACGCCGAACATGGACTGGAATCCCAGGATTTCGAAGGCCAGGCCGATGACCAGACGCAAGATGATGATAGGGAGGAGGCCGAAGAGGATGCATTGGCAGCATCGAAGGGCAATGGGAAGAATAAGAGGAAGGCGAGGACATCGGTGCTGGAGCCTCGCGTCAAGTGTACGACCCTTGACGAGATGTGCCTCGCGGAAGCTTGGAAGTGGTGAGCATGGATCCCATCACCTGCCCAAATCAAAACTCAGAGATTTGCTGGAGGCGTGTGAAGCTGGTGTTCGACGAGCGCAACCTATTGGAACCGGTGTACAAAAAATTCCACATGGAGCGCGGCGAGAAGACCATGTCCAATCACTCGGGAATCGTGCAGCAGGCGTGCAGCAAGTGGCACTGCATTCTCGAAGAAATCGAGTGCACACCAGTCAGTGGCTCAAGCCTGGATAACAAGGTAGTTCACCGAGCTCAAGCCGAAACTATGACGATCTCATGCCTTTCCTGACTTGCACTTTGCCTTGTCTTCACAGCTCGTCCGTGCACTTGGCATGTACCGAGATGGTACCAAGACAGAGTTCAAATTCCACCATGTGTTCGACAAGATTGAGAACTGCCAGAAATGGGCAGACACTTGCATGAGCCTCACTAAGAACAAGGACGGTGTGTACAACCCTGAGGCTCCACCCCAACTGACGACGAAGAAAGGCCGGAGATCGGCCAGAAGAAGGCAAAGATGCTAAAAGCTACAGGACCTCCCGCCGAACGTCTTCACACGTCCATCGAGAAGTGCATCACGGACTCCAAGGCCCATGCTGAGAAGAGGGAGGAGAATGACGAGGAGAGGTGGATGCAACTGTTGCAGAACCAAGACAAGAAGCTCAACCTCCTCAAGGCGAACTTTGCCGCCAAGAAGAAGAACACAAACCTCCGGTTCCTCATGGGCGGAGAAGACTCCTCAGCAATGATCCCCCAGGTCAAGGCCTGGTACATGGCGCGCCACAATGCCACCCTTGACGAGGACGTCGCCACGTCAGCATGCCGAGCACTATGGCGGCCATCTTGGCCACCACTCCTTTGCCGAGCTCTGCCTCCACGTCTTCCAATCTGTAGACGTACCCTGTCCTGGCAGATGAGCCCATCCCCGTCACAGCAGACATGGCAGAGGAGCCCATCCCCGTCGAGGAATGATCACCGGATTTCATCCTGTTTTGTAATAATTTTGGTAACCGAACCGCATTTGGGCAAATTTCTGTTGACAATTTAGTACGATTTTCCATCGAACACCTTTGGGTCAGATTTCGCTGGCGGGAACAAAAAAGTCACTGATTTTGCCTTGTCTGAGAACCACTCCTGAGAACGTGAGTGGGAAAATGACTGTTCCTAGGCCGAAAGTCACATCCATCCGATGCTAAATAGCGCCGGATTTCATCCTGGGAACGCCAAACGAGTGAGATGCTCTTAGGATGCAGTTTGGTAACAGTTACACCATCTTGTTGATATAATTATCAAATTATCTATGTCACACTTACCAGCTTGTCATGTTACCCATTACAACAATATTATAGGTTGACAGGTTGTAATAACATCTTAGGGCCTCTTTGGGTTGAAGGAATTGCACAGAATTTTGGAGGATCCTAACCCATAAGAATTTTTTTCTATGGAACCCCTTTGGATCATAGGACCGAGATCATAAAATTCCTATGTAATCCATTCATATGCCCTCAATTTCATACGAATCTTAACATGAGCTCCAACCTCATTTTTTTCTTTTGAGAAGTCCAATACACTCATACTATATCTCTCTCTACTTTTTCTCCCCATTCCTGTAAAATTAATGTGTTTGTTCCGATGCACAAGCATGACATCTTAATACTATGTTTTTCTGTTCCAATGTTATGAAAATCCTATGATCTAAAGAGACCCTTATATTACGGAACTGAGGAAGTACCAAGTTATCAGAAACAATTACCACTTACCAGTTATCTAGTGATTGTTAAGTTTCATGCAGGGCTAGAGAATTTTTTAAATTATTATTAATAATTAAACTATGAAATCGAGACTTGAATCTAAGAGCTTTGTTCTGATACCATGCATGTTACTGTTACTATGCACCAACCACTGGAACCAAAAGTTCTAACTTGATCAATCTGCATAACAGTAACAACTACCAGGTTTTACTATATACCAGTCAGTGATAGTACTAGTGCTAAAGCACTGGCACTCCGCATGTGACATGCGCACCTTGTGATGTAGTGCACATCCTCTCGCCGCTACTGTACGTGTGAAGCGAGGACACCTCCAACACCAAGTACTATCTCTGTTTGCATTATTAGTCATAAGAGTAAATTCAATAGTAAAGCCGCTGGCTTTACGTTATCGTCGTATCATCTGTAGACAACCTAATAGCTAACATGTACAATAGTTAGCTATAAGTAATTACTATTTTATTTAGCTTAGGCCACCTTACACTCACACAAAGTGTCTAGGAGCACGTGTTGTAGCTAGCTCTTGCATGAGAGCCCACTAATCTTCTCTCTCCACTTCTCTCTCCTCCATCTCATCTCAAATATATTATTTAAAATCTTAGGCCTTTGACAATGGATGGTTTTTAGCGGTATATCCTAGACACTTTGACTATGTGGCACTATAGTCAATGAGTAAAGAGATTAAGTTTGTATCTTATCTAAGAAACACCTCTTGCACGAAATCATAGGCAAAAAGCATGGTTAGACCAATCAAATACATGCATGTCATCTAAACTATTAAATGTAGAGACACCGCTTAAGAAACAATGCATTGGAGAGGTTGTCTTTTAACAATTTATTTCTTCTAGGATAATGTGATAAGATACATCCTATTGTGAAAGGCCTTATAGCGTGCTGACATAAGCTTATTGTACTTGCTCTAAGGGCCAAGTTGCTAATACCAAGACACTTCATAACTCTCTCTCATTAATCTATGCATGCACCAATAGTCCTACATGTATAAGCCTTTCACAATGGACCGTTTCTTAGCGCGCTATCATAGGCAGTGTCATATTCTAAGAAACGGTCTCGATAATGGGCTGTTTCTTAAGGGTGTATCTTATGAGTTCATGCATTTAATGATTTGGGCCTCATGCATGTTTAGGATTGGGCTAGCCAATTTTTCTACCTATGGTTGCGTGCAGGAGGTGTAGCTTAGCTAAGACCTTTCACAATGGATGTTTCTTAGCACAGTATCCTATGTGTTTTGCCTATATGACATGTCATTTAATAAAAAAAGAGGGTGTTGTTGTATCTTAGCTAAGCTACACCCCTTGCACGATATCATATGCAGAAAAAATTGGCTAGACCAATCACACACATGCATGAGAATAAAATCATTAAATACAACACCACCATCTAAGAAACAATGCATTGTCATTGTTGTTTCTTAAGTTTTAATTACTTCTATGAAAACGTGCTAAGAAACACCCCATTGTGAATGGCCTAAGGTACAACACCACTCTCTTTTATCATTACCTATAGTGCCACATAAGCAAATTGTCTAGGATATAGAGCTAAGATACACCCATTTGAAAGGGCTAAGAGAAGCGAGAGAAAAAGAAGAACTTACATTAAACCAGAGACACTAATAAATATGATAGCCCTTATAATCTCAAATAATATAAAAAATAATCTTCGGACCTATAATCGTAGTACTAGCGAAAGTCATCAGGGCACGCCTGCCAGCTGCTCGTGCGAGATCGGCGAAGACTTGAAGTAGGTCCTGCCCGGGACGAGCCACCACGCCGTTCGCCGTACCCCCAACAAAAATCTTGGGACACCCCAGTCGCATTCAGCGTGACCATCTCTCTCTCCTTGGTTTATCAAGTGCCCGGTCGGCTGGAGACTCCAACCAGCGTTCAGTGCGTCTTTGCGAGTGAATTGTTGCGGAGAGAGCGAGAGAAATGGCGACGTGCGGCGGCGAGGGATCGGAGGAGCGGGAGCGGGAGTGGGAGGACGCGGCGGAGGCGGTGGCCTACGACTCCTGCACCTGGCCACCGCCGGTGGTGGCGGTATGCGGCCCCGGCAACAGCGGCAAGTCCGCGTTCTCCCGCCTCGTCCTCAACACCCTCCTCGGAAGGTCTATGCTGCAGATAGCCCAATCGCATTTTCCCCCAATCCTCTCCTCCTCTCGTATTTTGCTCTGCTTTACTGCAGAGCAGCTGAACGCGGATATTATTGAAGAATTTCTCTAGTCTGGATTTAAAATCATGGGTGGTGCTTTGCTAAATTTCCAGTAAGGTTCCTGGTGATGGACGCAGTTGAAAATGAGCAGTTGTTTATACAGTAACATTGTCTGATCATACTGCTTGGTGTTTAATCTGACCCCTTTCAAGTTTTACAGTCTGAATTTAAACTTTTGAGTTGTTTTTGTTCAGAGCTGGGATGGGTCATGGGGTTGTGCTTTGCTAAATTTGAATGTATCTAGGTGCGTTTTAGTGTGTGGATACATGCGAATCTAGACAAATGCGATTTAATCAATTCCGGACAGAGGGAATAGTTTGTTAATACAGTAAAATTGTCTGATCATAATGTCTGCCAGATTATCTGAATATTCATTCCATTCACTTCAAATTCAGTTAGCATGCTATCTCTATTTGTTATTTATATTGAAAAGAATCTGCATTTGGAATCGTGCAATATACCCCTTGTGAATTAGGCAAGTAGGGTATGTCCCAATAGTTTGCTTTTTTAGGTTGAGTTGTGACTTTTGCAAGTGTAAGAAAGTACTAGTTTCTATGGTCACCACTAGCCAGGGTGCCTGCAGCTAAATGCAATCACTGAAAATTGTTTATTTGCGTCACCTGGTATGCTTGTTAAATTTATAGGCGATAATAGACTAGTTCAGCTGGTAGCTGACACAAGTTTGCACAATTTGTACTGCTCAGATTTGTTTTTGGAGTTGCTCTGTTTTATTGGTTATGTCTGTACTGTCAGTTCAATTCTTTTGATTCTTTCACTCAAACAGGTATAAGAAGGTGGCGTACCTGGATACTGATGTTGGCCAGCCTGAATTCACACCTCCAGGTTTTGTTTCACTTCATGTGCTTGAGGAGCAGACTACAGGTGTAGGCTCAGGGTATCCAATTTTCCATTCCCCTTTAAAATGTTCGACTCCATGGCTGAACATTTTGTCTTATTATTATAATTGCAGATCTTACTATGCTATACCTGCGGCCTCCAAAGAGGTAGTTTTATTTTACGAGGTTTAGTTATGGGCCGTCTTTTATGCTTTCATATAGCACTGTAACTTACCTACTGAACTACTTTTTGGTGCTGCTAGGAACAATCCACTGCTCAATTCAAAATAGCTTCTTGCATGTTATAAAGCTATTTCATGTCTCGGAAGAGTTACTGAATTTATTGTTATAATAATATTTACCATTCAGGTGTCCAGAGTTGTCTTTATATTCTTTTAAGATATTACGAATATTTCAACTCCTTTACGAAGTTTGATTTTCTAGTACGTTTGCAATCACTGGATTTGCCTGTTAAGAGTCTTAGGTGTAGCACAGAAGTCAACTGTTTAAATTAGTCAACAGCTCATTTTGTAGCTGATTAATAAAATATTGAGATGGCCATGGACTAATAGATACTTACTGAAGGGAACAAATGTTCCAAGTAATATTTTATTGTGTTCTCATGCATGGTGTTCTGCAAAGCTTGTCTAAGACTATTTTTCACAAATTCTAGGTGCTTCTTTTTTGGTGATGTCGGTGCACACAAGAACCCAAAACTTCTCTTGAGCTACATATTTGGTCTTTATGATTATTTTCTTCAAGAACTCTATTCCTTTAATGAGACTAAAAACCCTAAGAAATCAGCTATACCACTTGTGATTAACACTTCCGGATGGGTGAAAGGTGAGATTCCATTGTCATTTCCTTTCATCAAGGTTTAATTCACAGTCTATTATGAAAAGTTAGAAGGGAACATATGATATGATGAGTTTCGGACTTTGAATTGGATAATTGGACAGTAGAGCACCTCAATTATTATTGCTTAAGAATTGCACCTCAATTTGTTGCTGGCCATATTAGGATAAGTGCACCTCAATTCTTATTGCTTAAGAAAAATGATTATGAAAAAGGATACCGTCATCTTAACTAGCTTCCCCAACAAGCCATATTTATCTTAGAGATGAATAGCTAACCGATTAACTTAACAAAATCATGAAGTAAGATATCAGTTAATTCCTAAACCAACTTAGCTGGAATTCACGAACATGTAACACAATATCTGTTGTTTCTAAATGAGTGGATTTCTTCTTGCAATGTCCAGTTTGATATTGTATCGTGTGACTTTCAGGTATTGGGCTTCATGTTCTGTCAGAGATATTGAGATATGTATCCCCAACTACTGTTATTCGGCTACGCACCATGTCAGAGGGTAAAAATTTACCAGATGGCGCATTTTGGTTGGATGTACGCGAGGGAGATTCACGAGTTAATATAATTGAAATCCGTGCATCACAAAACTCTCCTCGACAGTAAGTCATAATTTCATTAACTGAATATAGCCCCCCTTGTCAGTAAGTGTTATTTTCAGTGATTTTTTTAGAAATTTATATTAATAAAACGATATAGCCTTAAATAATAGTAATTGTTATAGTAATTACTATATTAATGCAGTTTGCTAGTGAAGAAGGAGGCGCGGATGATTCGTGATCTCAGGCTGGTTGCTTACTTCAGGCAGTGCTTGCCGAGGGACTTCCCTGTTTTCTCTTATGATAATTTAGTTCAGGGCTTTGCTGCTATAGAACCCTTTCAGCTCCCTTTTTCGAAAATACAGGTTATTGATCTACACTGCCAGGTGACTGCCTGTCCCCATTTATTCAGATCATATTGCAGTTAAGCGTTGTTCTGAATATATAGCGTTTCCCACTTGCAGCATAACATTTGATTTATTTGGAAATAAAAACAACTGCAAAACTATGTGAGCAGCCGAATTGTATTTGCTAGAAATACTTTTTTTCTAAAATATGTATATTGATATACATGCATCCTATAAAAATTAAGAAGAATGTAATCATTGCTTGGTCACGCATGCGCACTTGTTTACAAATATATCTCTCTAATGTCTTGTTTAATGTAATCATAGATAGAATTCAACTAAAAAGGTCCTTTCTGGAATTGAGTTGTCAATGAGATATAATACTGAATTTGGTGAAATTTTAACCCGCATTGCTATTTTCTTACCATTTTCTTTCAAGAAAATATCTTCCTTATGTTTAAATAATATAGCTTAATACCTACTGTGTGACTATGAAATGTGAAGCACCTAACTATGTCATGTTTATAGCTTTCTATGAAGATAACAAATGTGCAAGAATCTTTTCTTCTAAGGCATAATTTCTTATTTGTATAAAAAACTTAACATAATTACTCTTTTTTCATAACTATGACAATTGTTTTGAATTGGTAATAAATATGTACTGGTTTTTTTAGCTAAAAATATTTTTTTGAGCTGATAATATGTACTGGTTAACAACATGGTAGCAAGTTGTACAATAAATAAAATAATTTACTACTTACTAAATTGATAGCTAAATAGGTCACATAATGCAGCAGTAGTTTAGATTAAATTCAGAGTGTGGGCAAGTTAACTCTTAAGATCTAATTCACTATGCGTAGATAAAATTTAACTTGTACGGAGAAATGCTGAGAACATTAATATTTTGGTTTTCTCTGTTAATATAGTTTCTTTGGTGTGCTTGGGTAGATTTCTGATGATGCACTACATGACTCCTTGGCTGGTACTATCGTTGGTCTTGGATCAAGTAAATGTGTCTCTTTGTCAACTGAATGCTCGCTCCCTTGGTGCATTGGACTTGGTATGTAAGATTTATTCTTGCTTTGTGTTTTTGTTAAGGTAAATTGATATGATTGACTAATTTCCTGCATGGCACTGGTCTTGCGCTTACTTGGATTTTCAGGTTTTATCAAGGCTGTTAATATTCCAGGAAACTGCATTCTTCTCATCACACCTGCTTCTCGTCGCCTTCTAGCAAATGTCGACATCATTTTTCGAAGTTGTATTGTAGCTCCTACCTGCCTCCTTCAGGTAACAAACAGACAGAAGAACTATTTTTTTCATGGAAGCACAGATTTCTGTTTTCTTTTTTTTTTATATTAATCACCCCTTGCGGTAATTAAATTCCGTATGCTATGGGAGCCAAAATCTTTGTTTGTGTTCATTTTTTTTCTCGGGAATAAGCACTGCACTTCGACTAAATATATTTCCTGATTAAATGCCGGTCAATATTCTTGGGCCCTGTACTTAATTGTGCATGTCGACATACTGATACATTTTAGCCTCTTTTAATGGTTGAAAACTTTGTTCTGAGCTGGAACTTCACATGATTCTGCATCAGTATGCTTTTGTTGTAATGTCCCTCCTCTCCTTTTGATCATGACAAAGAGATGATTTGAGGAGGTTAGCCTTGTAATGTTTACTCAATGCCATGCATGAAATTATCAATAGCTGGAAAAAAAATCTAACCATACTAGCTTGAATATTTTAAACCTGCTTGGCTGCTTCCATAAGCATCAGGAATAGATGGGAAGCATTAGCCTTTCATTTGCACTGAATTCTGGTCCACTCGTAGGACCGTATGGCAGCTAGAATAGTACAGTGTTTTCCTATAGGGCATACTCAGGTTGACAGTCAGTAAACTAATCTCTCGACATACTCCCATGCTGAATTTGTTCTTGTATTTGTGAAGAAAGTTTGATCTGTTATTTGATCGATGCGTCCCATTACCCTTCTCACTCAACCTAGTGCTTGCAGGTGTCGGGCGAAGTGGATGATATAACTGACAGGCTAAGAGATCTGTAAGGCTCTGTAGATGTCTACAACTGCATACAACCGTCAGTTCCCATGAAAAAACAACCAAGGGAAAAACATCTTTGGACCTTTTAATGAACTCTTTTATTGAACTTCATATGAATATATCTACTATATTCTCCCTTTTCTTCCATGCAAAACCGTGTACGATGCGAATTCATACCATGGAAACCAGTAAACAATACAACTGTTAGAATGAGACCGTATGTCAATCACTATACTTTACCTCACTTATGTATGTGTGATAGTAAGCTTGTTGGAATGTGTATTTCTACATCGTAGACCATTTTCTTGTTTGTATGGATAATTTTACGATGTGATATAGGGGTATAACACAACACTTAAAAGGGTGTGAAATTCTTGGCTCCTTAGCAGCTTAGGCATCGACTTGTTCTGCTTCATCTGACGCATGTATACGCTTGTAGTGCAGCTGTGGTATAGACAACTTTCTCTTGCTGCTCTTCAATTAGTTGGGGCGATGAAATGGCTACTGGGATGGACGGTAAAATTGTGGAAATGGTTGAAGGTGGCGAAAAATTCTGAAGAAAGTTCTACATGATCTGTTTGCATGCCTTGTTCATGTCAGCTTTGACGTAAAAAGACACGTTTTTTCCTTCCTCACCAAAAAAGCAACAATATTTAGTGCTACAAGAAGCAGTTTTTAGAATCATCTGAGCACTAAACTTGTCTTTGGATACATGTCAAAACACTTGTATGAAGTGTTTCTTTATTCGTTGAGCTCTTTCAATGGCCGCGAGTTATTTCCTCTCACAGCCATGGACAAGTAAAAGAGCAAAGATAAAACGCCTCGGTGGCGCTATTTACCTACCAGCAATCAAGTCGCGTGGACAAAAAAATTAACGGTAACATGACGATGTCACCATTCACCTACTATAGTATGTGCTGCAAATTACAATACGATGCCAAAGTATTCGAGAACAAGATGCACCTTGTTGCAATGATGCTAAATTTTATATTACAAGGCAAGTTAGTGAGAAACTTGTGGTTGGCTTCAGAAAAATAGGTCATTGATGCTTATCACCCCTCCGTTTGATGCGATGGCAACTGCCAATGTTCTAGTTTATGACCGAGACCCAATTTCCAATTTACTAATGCCTTAGTCCATTCCAGGCATGTTTTGCTAAACTTGTAGCATAGTGTAACCGACTATGTGAAAATACTAGGTTACTAAAATGCTAATTCAGTCATTCGTCAGTCGGACTACCCTGAACAGTTTATGACTACACCTCCTCCACTAGAGGGTCATATCCTAGCTATCAAAGTCACCTACCGACACATATTTCTTTTCCGGTGTCTCCTAAACAATGAATCGAATAAAATAAATCATCTCATAAACAATACCCACCACACAAAAAAAACATAAAGTGATCGTATTCTATGATCTAATAACACTTGAATAGGAAGTAGTCTAAGGGTGGACTGCTGCCTATTCAGCATGGAGAGTCGCAAGCGAGCCAATGGAGGCGGCGGAGAAGCGTGTGGAGTTGATTCTAACAACGTTTTCCCTTCCCCAACCTTCTCCGATGGCGTCTGGTTTCCTATTGTTGTTGTTATGTCTCCGTATCGTGCCTCCTGCAATCGCGAAAATAATAGGGTATATATAATGGTCATATAGGGTTGAGATCATCCTTTGGAAAAAAGTGTGAAGGTGGCGTCCGTTGGTGGAGTCCACACACTAGGGGGCGCAACCCCTGCAAGCTGGCGCACTAGGCGCGTGGGATACTAGTGCAAGTCTCTGGGACCTTCTGTGTTTTCGTTTTCCTGATTAGCCTCGGACTTTTACGGGGTCCGAAAGGTTCCTGAAATAAATGAACCAACGTGGTGGCATCATTTGCCTATGAGCATTCAAGTCAACTGGATACCAAAATTAACGGTAACACGAAGGTGGCATCAGTTTTGGCACTATGTGCTACAAATTATTATAAATATGCCAAAATATTCGAGTACTAGACACACCTTGTTGTAATGATGCTAAAACTTATATCGATGTCTCCTATCCCCACATTCCCTCTCTATTCATTTTCATGTTCTATCGACCTTTCTGTGTTTGGGTAATTACATCCTATTAGTGCATGGAAGTGTTAAAAGAAAGAGTTTGGAGGTGATAGTTTTGGGTGACAATTGATGGAACGGTAGAGCTCGCTGCCTAATAAAGGTGGAGATTGTGCGGTATATGTAGGAGAAGGGAACACCAACCTTAAGTTAAGTTTATTTAATAAGACTTGAAGCTGGACGAAGGAAATCCCATGGAGGAGTCCACACATCTACATTTGTGTTGTTCGGATAAGGAAAAAATACAGTTAACTATTAATATCAATTATTGTTGAGGAAAAGGTGACAAGATGGTTACCATCACACAAAAAAAGGGCTAGCTATAGGGAGACACAGCCAAGAAAGATCGATATATAGATCGGCCAAATGCATGCATAAGTAAATGTGTAGTGGCGCTCGATCAGCATATAGCTTGTCACAAGTGCCGCTTTCACCAACGTATGTCCTGTGTCTGCGTGTGCATGGTAGTGCGTGCTACAATGTTATCATTGTGCAAATGCTGTACCAGTCCATACACTGGAAAGTGCCGAGTAGAACAGTTCTCTCTTCTTTCATCCGAGACTCGTCAAGGTTCTCTGGTACTTCTTGTACTATGAGAAGGTATCTTTGCGCATCGCAATCATCATCTTTTGATACTCTAATGCGCGCAGCAATTTGTCTTCATCTTCGCAGGGTATCAAAGAATATGTCGTTCTAGATATAGGTACAGCCTTTGATATTACATTTGAATCTTAAAATTTACTATAAAATATGTACAAAAAATATTATAATATGAATAATATACATTTTTTACACATCTAACAATATGATTATGAGTTCTCAACCTAAATATTCTAAACAATATTTGTGGTCAAAATTTTAAAAGTTTAACTTAAGGCATGTCCAAAACAAACATGATCATGGATATTTAATATTGTTTACCCCTAGTGAGGCAGATCAAGAAAGTACCAAATGGTCACAAGTACTTTTACTATTTTTGCCACTTAGTTAATAATAACTCCCAATCTACTCCTTCTAATTCACACCTTCCTTACTACGTACGTAGCATCAAGAGAAGAGCAACAATACACGTACATAAATTTCTCATAGAGCCATCGCAAGGAGCTGCATAAAATATATCATTAATAATCAGCAATGATCCACCATGAAAAATACATAAAGTGATCGTAATCATGTAGGGAATCTCATACGACATAATAGCAATTGAAGCACATAAAGAGACACAATTATTAAGCTAGTGTTACAAACCTATAGCCCAAGGGTGGACTACTCCCCACTGATGATGGAGAACACCAAAACGGTCGATAGAGACGTGTCTAGAGGTGTTTCCAACATCATTTTCCCCTCCAATATCTTCTTCGGCTGTGTCTGGTTCTCTCTCCGTTCCCATTATTTCTCCTTATCGCGCCTATTACTATCGTAAAAAATAGAAGGGTTTTTATAATGGTCGTTTAGGGTTAAGATCGTCCTCAAGCGCAAAAAGCGAAAGCATCGGCTTCTGGGGGGGTCCTCTAGCGTAACGCCTGGCGTGTGGGACATCTTTGGGTCCCCTCAGTTTCCTAAAAGTGCAAGTCTTTGAGATCTTTTGTTACTCGTTTTCCTTATTTTCCTCATATGGGGCATGGAAGGTTTCTAAAATAAACAAACACACGAAAGGGTTTTCTAGTCTTACAAAGTTAAATACGTTTCAATAGAGTCTAAAATAAAAGTTGGAAAATCAAAATGGAAACATTATATGAAACTTCAGAAGGAATATATAAGCTTATGACGTATAAAAAAGCAGCCAAATTTTTAGTTACCAATTATTTGAGTTAAAAATTTATGATATGAATGGTCTTGAATGATCCATTTGAATGAATCTTTTTCATTTTAAGTATCACTAATTTTTCAGAATTTAAATCTCAAACTTTATCGATTAATTAATTTAACAATTTAATTGAGAAGTCAAATCTGTAAATTTTCTGGACTATTTGTCCACGGAATAGAGGTGGAAGGTATCACCCCGCTTGGCTTATTGTTAGGCGTGACTATAGTTATCTGCATATGAAGTCGAATTCATGGTAGTGTCCCAAATTCCTCTCAAAACATTAAACTTTTCTGCATTATTTGTTATGAGTCGGAATTCTTTTCAATTTTCATAGAGAAGTCACCATTCAGACTCGAGACTGCCGAGCAGGCACCTTTGCTATAGGGGGTAGTGAGTCAATGGAAGATCAGTTTTTTACGTAGTGGTACTACAAGCTGCGGGTAGTAATCAGCTATTTTGGCCCAACTTGGTTGAATGTAATCAAGTGAGCATAAATAAGCTTCACTCGAGGTAGGTGTTATCTTCCTCTACATATATTACACAAACTACACCTCTCCTCTACATATACTACACAGACTCCACCTTTAACGCATCAAGCTCTACCGTTCCCTTCATTCCTATCTAAACCTCTCACCTTCCAACTGTTTTTTTTAGACTTAGATGCAATAAAATACTAGGTGCCAATTACCCAAACGTAGACAAGATGATAGAAAAAAAAACAAGTGGATACCATATAGGGATAGGAGTCGTCGGAAAATAAGTACATTTTGGTTAGTGAAATTAACGAGCTAGCTTCTTGAGACTCCCTGAGCAGCTGGTAATGGACTTGTACACAGTTCATGGTAGCCCTACCGGTATGGCTGAATGATCAAACGAGCACTTTAGAACCCTTGTTTTTCAACTAGTAGCTCAATGCACGCGTGATCCAATTCGCATTCGATCTGTTTCCACCCCTACATGTCTACACAACTACCTATAGAGTCATTTCGGTACAATAACCAACATTGATGTTGTAACTGAAGGAAATATGTCCCGAGAGGCAATAATAAAGTTGTTATTATGTATTCCTTGTATATGATAGATGTTTATTTTGCATGCTATAATTCAATTGATAGGAAACGTCAATACATGTGTGTTTAATAAACAAATAAAAGGTTCCTAGTTATGCCTCTCTTATAGACTAGCTCGTTGATTAACAAGATGCTCAAAGTTTCCTGATCATGGATATTGGATGTTGTTAATAACGAGGTCACAACATTTGTGAAATGATGTGATGAACATTTATCCGAAGTATAGCATTACGATCAAAGTCATTATGTTTATATTGCTATAACATCGTACGAAGTAATCTTTATCCTTAGACCATGAGATCTTAATTGCTGACATCAGAAGAGTAACTTGATAACATCAAATGTCACACGGTAAAAGGGTGACTATAAAGGTGGGTTCAGATACTCCGAAGATGTCATGTTGAGGCTCATGGATCAAGAGTGGAATTTGTCAATCCCGATGACAGATAGATATACTCTGGGCCCTCTCGGTGATATCACATTAAGATAGCTTGCAAGCAAGTGATGTGATCACTAGAATGTTATATCACGGGAACGAGAAAAGAGTGCATGTCGGTAACGAGATCAAACTAGATATTTGGATACCGATGATCGAATCTCAGACATGTAATATATCATGAGAAAAAGGGATTAAATTACTAGCGTTAAAGGTTCTCATGATCACAGAAGTCATCGTTGAATGTGCAGGAGTCAGTATGGATCTCCAGGTCCCGCTTCTAATTATTGATTTGAGAGGAGTCTCAATCATGTCTGCATTATTCGTGGACCGTAGGGTGACACACTTAAGGGTTGCCTAACACCATTTTGGAGCACATATGTTTTAGAGAAAAGAATTGCAAAGCGTTGGAATTATTTCGATGGAATCCGGAATTGTTTTGGGTGAAATTGAAGAAAGTGGTTCTGCATGTGATATTGAAATGTTACAAGGGGTTTTATGTGAATGTTTGTTAATTAAAGTAATTAAAAAAATTCTGAATAAAATAAATAAAAGAGTATTATTAAATGAGATTTGCATTAAATTTGGTGGAAATTTAATGCATGTGAGTGGAACTTTGGGTGGAGGCTAAATTGATGTGAGTGGAGCTTCCACCACATGAATGAGGAAGAGGTGGGGGGTGGGCATCAACCATGGTAGGGGAGGAGCGCCCCTCTGATGTCTATGCACTTCTATTCTTGTAGACAGTTGTTGAGCCTCCAAGTGCAGAGGTTTGTAGAACAGCAGCAAGCTTTCCCTTAAGTGGATCACCCAAGGTTTATCGAACTCGGGGAGGAAGTGGTCAAAGGTATCCCCTCTCAAGCAACCCTGCAATCAAGATATAAGAAGTCTTTTGTGTCCCCAACACACCCAATACACTTGTCAGGTGTATAGGTGCACTAGTTCGGCGAAGAGATAGTGAAATACAAGTGGTATGGATAATTATAAGTGGTAACGGTGCTAGAAAATAGCTTGATGGCGTGGAAAAGACTAAAGGCAAACTGAAATAAAGATGGAAACAAGCAAACATGTAACAGATCTAATAGCAAACGGTGTTTCAGTGCTAAGAAACAAGGCCTAGGGATCATACTTTCACTAGTGAACACTCTCATATAAATATCTTCTCTTTATGATACTACTCTTAACTACTCTCCGGTTGGACACTCTAATCCATGGCAGGGCTATAACAACACACCTCAAAGTAAGCCTTTCCCATCTAGAAAACCCTACACTGTCACCTAGAGCACTAGATGGTTCCAATAAACACCACAATTTCATAAAGACATCCAACTCCAAATATAACTCATAACAAGTATTTGTAATCTCTAGCCTAAGTGCCACCATGGTGTGCACGCTGTCACTTTCACACACATGGGGAGAGCAGAGATCTATTAAAGCACTTGAGTAGCAAGGTAGATCTACTTGATTACAAAACTCATGATCACAATATGATCATGCATAGAGAGAGAGATGAACACATAGCTACCGGGTAGAACCCTTAGCCTCGAGGGAGAACTACTCCCTCCTCATCATGGGAATCAGCAATGGTGATGGAGATGGCGGTGGAGATCGATGGAGATGGCTCCGGGGGCACTTCCCCATCCCGGCAGGGTGCCGGAACAGAGACTTTCTGTCCCTCGAATCTCTCCTTCGGTGGCGGAACTTCTCCTGGCTGGAGGCTTGACTATTTAGGGTGTATGCATCGGGAGGCTCTTATAGGCGAGAGGGGAGACCGAGGGGGTGCCGGAGGGGCCCACACCACCCCCTGGCGCGGCCTAGCCTGGCCCGTGCCACCAGGTGGTGAGGCCAGCCCCTGGCCCCTCTCCGTCTCGTCTTCTGGCTCCGTGAGTCTTCCGGTAAAATATCGACTTTGGCTTTTGTCCGGTCCAATTCCGAGAATATTGATTTTCTGACTTTCCTGGAATCAGAAATAGCAGAAAACAGGCAAGTGGCACTGCGGCATCTTGTTAATAGGTTAGTCCAAGAAAGTCTATGAAAAGTACTCCAAAGTTGGAACAAAACATAAGAAAGTAAATAAAACCAAGCATGTAACATCAAAAATTATAGATACATTTGCAATGTATCAACATCCCCAAGCTTAACTCCTGCTCGTCCTCGAGTAGGTAAGTGATAAAAAGAAAGCATAATTTTTGAGGTGACATGCACCATCATAAACTTGATCAAAGTATTTGTAAAACATTCAAAGCTGGGATCATAGTACTTCAATCATAACATGAAAGACAAAGTTCTAGCAATAAGACATAGCAACTATGTTGCAACATGAAAAGGAACAAACAAAAGATTCATGAATAAAAATGCTTTGCAAGACGTTTGTTTGTTTCACATAAAGAAAACATAGCATAGTGGCATTCAGCTTGTCCCTCATAGAGTAGCAAACATAAATGCATAGGACACCTTCAAAGTTCAGAAGAGTGACTAGATACAAATAGTTTAAAACAAGCAATATCAAGTTATGCATCAATCAACTAGTCTTGGGACAATGCACATAGAACTAAGAATGACCACTATGCTCTCAAAGTAGGTGCATAAAGATAGAAGGTGGAGACTCAATATATAAGTGGAAGAAAGACCTTCATAGAAGGAAGCAGAGATTCAAGTTTCATAAAGAGCTTCCAAAAATTATGGTACTTATAGCTTTCAGCTCTCATTGCCCCTATCATAAGCATCTTGAAGTGATTAAGGTTAAAGTGAACAAACTATGGTGTACATGCTTGACGAAGTATAAGTTAGAAATCTCATGTCCCTTGTATACGAGGGCCGCTCCTCATGGTACTCAAGTTTAGTCACCGGTAAGTTCTTGTCATCGTAAGTACATGTGTATCATAGAGAACCGCCAACGGGGTACCCCTTGCCCGATGATACGGAAGAATCCCCATATCAAAATAACAAGGCAAGCAGACAACGAGCATCTCAGCAATCTTCTTATTTACCATGGGAATATGGTGCTTTTTTCTCTCTTTCCTCTTTTCTTAGTATCTCTTTTTTTTCTTTTTCTCTTTTTTCTCAATATAGGACTCTTTTTTTATAAGAAGAATGTTTCCTAGACAGCTCATTATGGTTACGCTGCAGGTTTCCACCATGTCAGCATGGATTAGACCAGCGGCCCAGGCGTTTCTCTAACACATATACATAACTCCATGGACTTACAAGCTCCCCTTTCATTTCACACCGACGACATCCATAGACAAAAGTGCATGATATCAACTAGGTACAAAGTACCAGTGCAATGTTGAAAGTGTTCCCCATGACAGCATGGTTCTGCTAATCCCCAACAAATAAGTACAAGCATATACAACATAGACGACACAATGGTTCAAGTTTATTAAGGGAAAGAAAAGTAAAGTGTGGCATGAAGTTCGTGAGAGCTTTAATCACTAGTTTTCTCATAACAAGTTTAATTTGGAAGGTAAACAAAAGCATGAATATACTTGGGATAGCATAAGCTAGTAGGTAGGTATGGTGGACTCTTTGGAATACCTTGGTTTAGGGAGTTGGATGCATGAGTGGAACTCATACTTGGTTGTGGAGGCTAGCAAAAGACTGGGAGCGACAAACTAAGAGAGCAACAATGGCCATAATCATGCAGAGCGACAAAACATCATTGATCAAAGCATAAAGTGATACAACAAGTTGAAAACTAAAGTATCATCAAGGCTATGGAGACTTGGGATAGTCATAACATGGTTTGAGCATGCGCCAAGTCAACCCAAATAAAGCATCAAAGGAGAATACCACAATACTAAGCTTTAATATGCTAAAACAACGCATAATTCATCCAAGGCACATTAAGCAATCTCAATTGTTTATAACAAGTCATGCTACATCAAAGAATAGTAAGCATAAAGCCAAAACAATATCAAGCATGGCATGACGAAGCATAGGCCACGGTCAAAAACAAGCTCTCTTTACCACATAAGTATGAACTTTCCTACTCTTTTCCAATCCAAACCAAACTTATTTGCAAACCAATGTATGAAAGAGGGGGTCCAACCAATTTATTCAGAAAACTAAGAAAACCAAGAAAAAAAAAACAAAACAAAAACAAAAAGGAAGACGCTCCAAGAACAACACAACTGTGCATGAAACAATAAAAATGAAGCGTTTGGAAGGAACATGAGATTTTTATTTATGAAGAAGGGGATGCCTTGGGCATCCCCAAGCTTTGACGCTTGTAATTCTTGGATATTTCTTGGGGTGACACACGTGGCATCCCCAAGCTTGAGCTTTAGTCCATCTTTCATCTCAGTACTCATTCCTTCCATACACCTGAAATTTTTCCTTCATACAAAACTTCACACAATCTTTATTAGCAACATTAGTGCACTCAAGATAAATAAGTCTTAAGGTTTAGTTATAACACCAAATAAACTTCCATTAGAACACTAGCTACTGTAGCACTTCCCTCAAAAAGCTCAATTCCCCAAAATAACTCAAAAAGGAACCAATAAGAAGCAAATGCAAATAATGGAAGAAATCTATCAAAACAGACCAGCAGGTAAAGACGAATTTTTTCGAAGACCTTATGTTGCTCAAATAAAAAAGTGTTGAACTAACGAAAGTTAGATAACAACCTGGGGCAGAAGAACAAAAATTCATGCCTCAAAAGGACGTATAGAGATTTTACACGAAGTTTTATGGTGAAGCACAGAAATATGTTTCAGGACAGCAACTTTCCCAAGCATTACTTCTCTCTCATTAGAGGTTACTCTTGGCACAAAAAGCAAATAAAAAGGATAAGGAGCGGTTATTACAGAAGTAATAACTTCCAAGACTCATCTAAAACTTTTGGGTTATCTCCCAATAAGTACTTTTCTTTAACGCCTTTAAGTTAGGCATGATAGTTTGAGAAGATGCTCACATAAGAAATATGAATTGAAGTAAAAGAGAGCATCAAGAAGCAAATTCAAAGCACATTTAAGTCTAACCCACTTCCTATGCATAGGAATCTTGTAAAGAAACAAGTCATGAAAGCACAAAGCAACAACATAGAAAAGCAAAACAAGTGCAACTTCAAGACTTTCAACATAAAGAGGGGAAACTTAATATTATGGAGATATATAAAACCATGTTTCCCTCTCTCATAATAAATTTCAGTAGCATCATGAATAAAATCAACAATATAACTATCACATAAAATATTATTATCATAAGCCACATGCATAAAATGATTATTACTCTCCACATAAGCATAGTCATTCTTATTAATTGTGGTGGGAGCAAATTCAACAAAATAGCTATCACTATTATTCTCATCACCATAATCATCAAATATAGGAGGCATATTGTAATCATAATTAATTTTCTCCTCAATAGTAGGTGGACTGAAAATATCATATTCATCATTGTAATCATCATATATTGGAGGCTTGGTATCATCATAAGCAATAGAATAACTATCTTCCAAAGCTGGGGAACTAAAAAGATCATTTTCATCAAAACCAGCTTCCCCAAGCTTAGACTTTTCCATAGCATTAGAAATAATGGTGTTCAAAGAATTCATACTAATAACATTTCTATTAGCATGCAAATAAAGTTCCATAGGTCTTTTAATTTTCTCTTCAAACACTTCATGTACTAACTCAAGATAAATACTATAAAGCTCTCTAATTTTTGTTATTGTTTTCCATTAAGCCTAACTAGTGAAAACAAGAAACAAAAAGACAAAATTGCAGAATCTAAAGGAAATAACTTCGAGCACTCACACCGAAGGATGTGAGTACCTTTTACCTTACCTCCCCGGCAACGACGCCAGAAAAATACTTTGCTGGCACGTGGTTGACGTGGGAGCTTCTTCTTGTTCTTCAGTCCCTGACAACGGCGCCAAAAAATAGGCGTTTGCCATGGGAGGATCTTCTTCTTTAATCCTCCGGTGTGAATAGCTTTTACCTTACCTCCCCGACAACAGCGCCAGAAAATAGCGTGATGTCTATGCACTTCTATTCTTGTAGATAGTTGTTGGGCCTCCAAGTGCAGAGGTTTGTAGAACAGCAGCCAATTTTCCCTTAAGTGGATCACCCAAGGTTTATCGAACTCAGGGAGGAAGTGGTCAAAGGTATCCCCTCTCAAGCAACCCTGCAAGCAAGATACACGAAGTCTCTTGTGTCCCCAACACACCCAATACACTTGTCAGGTGTATAGGTGCACTAGTTCGGCGAAGAGATAATGAAATACAAGTGGTATGGATAATTATAAGTGGTAACGGTGCTAGAAAATAGCTTGATGGCGTGGAAAAGACTAAAGGCAAACTGAAATAAAGATGGAAACAAGCAAACATGTAACAGATCTAATAGCAAATGGTTTTTCAGTGCTAAGAAACAAGGCCTAGGGATCATACTTTCACTAGTGAACACTCTCATATAAATATCATCTATTTATGATACTACTCTTAACTAATCTCCGGTTGGACACTCTAATCCATGGTAGGGCTATAACATCACACCTCAAAGTAAGCCTTTCCCATCTAGAAAACCCCACACTGTCACCTTGAGCACTAGATGGTTCCAACAAACACCACAATTTCATAAAGACATCCAACTCCAAATATAACTCATAACAAGTATTTGTAATCTCTAGCCTAAGTGCCACCATGGTGTGCACGCTATCACTTTCACACACATGGTGAGAGCAGAGATCTATTAAAGCACTTGAGTAGCAAGGTAGATCTACTTGATTGCAAAGCTCATGATCACAATATGATCATGCATAGAGAGAGAGATGAACACATAGCTACCGGTATAACCCTTAGCCTCGAGGGAGAACTACTCCCTCCTTATCATGAGAATCAGCAATGGTGCTGGAGATGGCGGTGGAGATCGATGGAGATGGCTCTGGCGGCACTTCCCCGTCCCGGCAGGGTGCCGGAACAGAGACTTTCTGTCCTCCGAATCTCCCCTTCGGTGGCGGCGGCGCTGTGGAACTTTTTGTGGCTGGAGGCTTGACTATTTAGGGTTTATGCTTCGGGGGGCTCTTATATGCTAGAGGGGAGACCGAGGGGGTGCCAGAGGGGCCCACACCACCCTCTGGCGCGGGCTGGCCTGGCCCGCTCCACTAGGTGGTGTGGCCAGCCCCTGGCCCCTCTCCGTCTCGTCTTCTGGCTCCGTGAGTCTTCCGGTAAAATATCGACTTTGGCTTTTGTCCGGTCTAATTCCGAGAATATTGATTTTCTGACTTTCCTGGAACCAAAAACAGCAGAAAACAGGCAACTGGCACTGCGGCATCTTTTTAATAGGTTAGTCCAAGAAAGTCTATGAAAATTACTCCAAAGTTGGAACAAAACATAAGAAAGTAGATAAAACCAAGCATGTAACATCAAAAATTATAGATACATTTGCAATGTATCACCCTCTCCTATAAAAGGCCCCCTCTCCTCCCTCAGAAAGCACACCTCCTCGTGAAGGATCTCTCTCCCCCTCTAGATATATTTCTCCATGGTCTCGGATTAGCCAGATACATGTTCCAGGTGGCATTGCGTCTGGAAGGAGTTGCTGCTTCCGCTGATTCGCTGGAGTGAGGAGGTGGAGGTTGTTTGGTGGCCTGAACGTGTGTGCGAGGACGGATGCACTGCTGATTTGCGGCGCTAGGACTTCCACACGATCTTGAGCTCGACAAGTGTACGACTACAACATCCACGAGTTCCAACTTGTTAACAAAACTCTATTGTCTTCGAGGGTAAGTTCTCTATGGATGTGTCAACACCCGGATTTTTAATCCCAGATGCCTGTTATGCCATTCATCGCAATCCCAGGATTACCATTTTTGCGAGACATAACAGATTGGATATCACAGTACATCATCCATTACAAACCATAAATAAGGTTTTACAACAAATAAAGGATCTCATGATCCAGTCTTAGTACAATCAAGTAGCGGAATAAATAGCATAGTGGTGGGGTCCATCTTCAGAGTCACAGGCAATGCTGACGATGGGATATAGTCCTAGTTATCATAGCTGTCCTGCTGTCCTTCATATTGGTAATCTCCTTCATAGTCTGGCCATAGGAATAGCCAGGGACAAAAGCCATGAGTACTCTTTAAGTACTCGCAAATTACCACTAACAAGTAGGATAGTTCTAGTATGAATGCTAACTCTAACTTTATTTATAAAGTTAAGTTTGAAACCTAAGCTGAGTTCAGAAACAAAGAAAGATAAAATAAAGTTTGAAATCACGTAAGTGGGAACTTAGTTATCATAGTCACAACTCTGTTGTGGTCAAATCATGTCACAATTCATTTCATAAGTTGTTTTGAAAACATCTGACAATAGAACAGTATGGCCACTCCAACTGTCCATAACCGCGGACGTGGCTATTCGAATAGTTTGACACTCTGCAGAGGTGGTACACTTTGACCACAAGATTCGATACATCTGTCAGGGATAACCCTGAATCATCATACTTAGTATGTAGATAATCAAACATAACCTTTCCTTTACACACTCTAGTATAAGTACCTCTCCTACGAGCATGGCCTCCCAACCATGACCATCTATCATCTTGGGCACTGCATAGGTGGACAACATTGAGAGGTAGCCTCAGCTCAAACCTCTCCCGTGAGGGAACTAATACTAATGCATATAAACTTCCGGCTAAGCCTTAGACAATTCAGGTATTGTGGTTGTACGGTAAAATTGGAATGGTATCACATCCGAACCCAACCATCCGTTTTTATAAAAAGGGATAAGGCTCATGCCTCAACATTTTCATCATCATAAACCAATTGTGTTTCTCAACACATGTCAAAACATCTCAATAGAATGACTCCTCATTCCAAGGTTTTCACAAGTCATTTTCACCAAGTAATCCCATCCAAAGTGACTCAAGTTTTGGTTTAGCTCCAACTACTAAGTTAAGAGTGTTCACTAATGTGGGATGCTAATCACAATCTCATGCCATAGAATGACATCTAAGCCTAACTAGATAGGTCAAGTTTTATACTCTTTATGCTACCTTTAAACAAGTAAAGGACTTTGGTAAAGTAAAGAAAGGTAAAGCTTGTAATTGAAACTTGGAGTAGGTATAAGTCAAAAATGGTATAACCAAAGCATGCCTAAGGCCTTTACTTAGGTTATCTAGCTTAATTCTAGCTTGCTAACAATAGCTTGCAAGGGTGATATTGCATTGTTAAATGATGGCTTGCAAGTAATCACTTGCATGGTTAACTTGTATAGTGCTAGATTGCTAGGTATAATACTTGAAAGTGCTAGCTTGCCAATAATAGCTTGCCTTGGTTGGTGCAGTGGTTAAAATTCTCTTCCTCCTCTTCTTGGTAGAACTCCTCCTCCTCGAAGACTTGGTCGGTACTATCGTCTATAAATAAATACGGAATACACAATCACCAAAAAATACTTAACTAGTCTACTTAGTACACTAAGGCACACATTTGATGATCTATTATCATCACATGCATCACAAGGTTTAATGAACTAGCTTCATTCTTTTTATTTGAGAAAAGTAATTTCTACTCATTGAAATTAACTAAGATTTAATATTCTCCAATTAAAATATGGGATCATATCGACACATGTCATCACCACATATTCTAAAACATGGGAATGTGATTTAAATGTTGGATCACATTTTAATAAATTTAAGTTTAATATTTAATGATTTAAAGTGACTAGAAATGCCTATATAGCATTATTTTGGTACTAGTCCAAAGTCACTGCATGCAAACCTTAATATTATTACATATTGAGATAGGTATGGCTAAATGTGATTTTTGAGAGTTGGAATCAACTCAAAAGCTATTATGGTTGATTTTATAAAAATGTTTGAATGTGAAAAGCTTCTGTTTTGTTATTTTTACTAGGAGATATATCTAACTCTAAATGATTTAAATCCAACGGGCTTGGATAGATATTTTCAGTAGGTTTCCAAAAAAATTGGAATCACTCAATTTGAATTTGTAAAACTCCCTGAATTCATTTTTGAACTAACAGACATAACTAAGTTTACTTCTAAAAAGAAAAATCCATATTTGAATTACTGGGTCAGCGCGGGAAACTAAATGGGCCGGCCTAGTGGCGCTCCACGGAGCAGAGGGCGATTGGCAGGCTCATCCCGCATGTCAGCGCCACTTAAAACCTGAAGCGGTACGGGGCGATAAGAATCACACAATTAGAATATGATCTAACGGTCCACAGTCGTCGTCGAAGACGGACTCGTCGCCGGCGAGACTGAACCCTAGCGCCGTTGGTGGGGGTCTACTAGGGACGTACCAGGGCTCTAGCTAGTGCGGCGAAGCGGGCAAACGAACTAGACGATGACGGCGGACTCAGGCGAGGTCGCGGCAGGGGCTGAGGTGGACGAAATCGACTGCAACTTCTCCTCCTCTACAGCGGCTACCTCCGGCGGAATTCTGGCGATGTGCTGCTCGAGCGGCTCCGGTTAGAGAGGGGAAACGGTCAGTGGAGATAGGGGAGTGGAATGGTGTGAAGAATTGGTGCTGGGGAGGCCTCCTTATATAGGATCGACGGTGAGGCAGTGAGGTATGGGCGCGGCTCGTCGGTGACGGCGATATAGGGGGCTACCAGTGTGGGCGAGGTAGGCAGACGGTGGGCGGTCTGCTGGTGGTCCTCTACGGCGTAATGGAGATGCTAGGGGCGGTGGCAAACGGTCGGGGGCTTCTCGCGCTCTGAGGGACAGAGGCGGTGATCGACGCGACTCCCGGCGACTATGGGTCACACAGCGGTGCACGGCCATGTCAGGTGGGTTGGTGTGGTCAAGGCGGAGCGGCGTGCATGATTTGGTGTCGAGGCGTGGTCTGTGGAGTGCTGGCGGCGAGGGCGCTCTGGCGCGCTCTGGCTGCACGCAAAGAGAAAGAGCGGCGCTACTCTAGGGTGGTCCAGTGGCTAGCAGGGGCCGTGGGGTGGACCGTGGGCGGCGGTGAGGTCACGCCTCACTCCCTGGAGTGGCGGAGAGGGGGTGGTGGTCTGCTGCGGCTTGTGCCCGTTTGGACGGCGAGCATGGCCTCGAGGTTGCGGTGCACTGGCGCCAGGGGCTAGGGCATGGGGTGGTTTTGGTCTGGTTGGGCCTGGGGGAGACCAAGGTGATCAATGTGCATCAAATGGCTCGACAAGATTTGCTCCAAAACAGTGTTAGTTAGGCCATAATGATTCTGCTCACAAGGTGTTCGATCAAATGGGCGCATGAGAGAAACTTTTGAATTTTTGAAAGATTTTTGGTGGAGTGATTCATCTTATGCTTAAGCATCTAGGTTTGCTTGGGATTTTGAAAAGGAGTTCATCTGAGTGGTTTTTGAAAAAGTGTGTTCTAGACATATGAACTAGATTCAATTTTCAAATGTCATTTAAATTTAGAGTTTGAATGTTTTTGGGACATCACAAAGTGGTCCTTGGTACATCACTACTTTTACTAGAAAGGGGTCCAAAGATCCACGATTGTCTCTGTTTGGATTGGAGTGCTAGGAATAGCCAAAGTGGGCTAAGTGATTAAAATGGCAAAAGTGACCATTTCCTTATTTAATTCTTTTTGATGTCTTTTTCTTTGGGATTTGCTTGGGGATGATCTAGATGATGTGTAATTCACCTTAGAGTCATTTTACAACCAATAGATCACTCAATCATGGCATTTCAAACAACTCCTATTTTAAATGCATACACATATGAATGCTTAAAGATTTTTAAATGCAATTTTTTTTGTTAACCCTAAAATGGGTAGATTTGATCTTGATCACTTGGATTAAAGTTTTGGGATGTTACAAACCTCCCCCCTTAAACAAAATCTCGTCCTGAGATTTAAGAAAGAAAACTAGGAACTAAAGAGATCTGGGAACTCAGTCCTAATGTAATCTTCTCGCTCCCAAGTGGCTTCTTCTTCGGTATGGTTGCTCCATTGAATCTTTAGAAACTTGATACTCCTAGTCCTGGTGGTTCTATAGGCTTCCTCCAAGATATGGATGGGCACTTCATGATACATCAGATCCTTGTTGATATCAACAGCTCGGTGATCGATGTTCTTGAAAAGTTCGGTCTTCTCCGGCACTTCTAAGCATTTGCGAAGTAACGAGATATGGAACACACTATGGATGGCTAACATATCCTTTGGCAGTTCCAGTTGATATGATACTTGATGGTTTAGAATCTTGAAGGGTCCGATATATCTGGGGGCTAACTTTCCTTTCAGACTAAAACGTCGGGTTCCCTTCAATAGCGAAACCTTGAGATACACAAAATCTCCGACATTGAAAGTCAGGTCTCTCCTTCTCTTGTCAGCATAACTCTTCTGTCTGGATTGGGCGGTCTTGAGGTGCTCACGGACTTTGTGAACCTTCTCTTCAGCTTCTCGGAGAATGTCGGGTCCAAAAATCTGACTCTCTCCTACTTGCAACCAATTCAAAGGGGTACGACACTTTCTTTCGTATAGGAACTAAAATGGTGCCATTTGCAAACTGGCTTGGTAACTGTTGTTATCTGAGAATTCTGCAAAAGGTAGACAATCTTCCCATTTTGATCCATATTCTAACACACAAGCTCTCAATATATCCTCTAGGATTTGGTTGACTCTCTCAGTCTGTCCATCGGTTTGCAGGTCATAAGCTGTGCTGAAATTCAACTTGGTTCCTAATCCTTCTTGGACTTTTTGCCAAAATCTCGAGGTAAATTGGGTTCCTCGATCTGATACTATGGTCTTGGGGGTTCCATGCAGACTAACAATTCTAGCAATGTACAACTCTGCTAGCTTCGAACTCTGGTAGGTTGTCTTGACAGGTATAAAATGAGCTACCTTGGACAGTCTATCAACGATGACCCAGATTGAGTCATTTCCCCTACTAGAAGTAGGTAAACCGGTGATAAAGTCCATTCCGACGGAATCCCATTTCCATTCTGGAATCTGCAATGGTTGCAACAGTCCCGCGGGTCTCTGATGTTACGCTTAGACTCTTTGACAGATATCACACTTGGCGATGTAGCTTTCTCTCTTCATTTTGTGCCACCAAAATTGCTCCTTCAAATCCTGATACATCTTTGTTCCTCCGGGGTGGATAGAATAAAGAGTATCATGAGCTTCTTGCATTATAACTTGCTTCAGCTCCGAATCTGCTGGCACACATATACGACCTTTGTACCATAGAACTCCTTCTTCGTCTTCGGTGAATCCAGGTACCTTTCCTATACCAATACGACGTTTGATTCCGTCGATACTTTCATTTCCCTTCGGCGCTTCCTTGATTTGGCTAATCAAAGTGGGTTGAAGTTCAATGCTAGCTAAGAATCCTTTGCTAACTAGCTCAGTTTTAAACTGCTCCAACTCCTCATAGAAACTAGGTTACTTCTCCTTGATCATGGTGTTTAGCCTACACGGCAATCTGCTAAGAGCATCCGCTACCACATTGGCTTTGCTGGGGTGATAGTGAATGTCAAGGTCATAATCCTTGATTAACTCTATCCATCTTCTTTGCCTCATATTCAGCTCCTTCTGAGTGAAAATATACTTCAAGATTTTGTGATCCGAGTAAATCTCACAGCGATTACCCATAAGATAATGACGCCATGTCTTCAATGCCAAAACTACGGCTGCTAACTCAAGATCATGGGTCGGGAAGTTCTTCTCATGCTACTTCAGTTGTCGAGACAAATAAGCGATGACTTTGCCTTCTTGCATCAATACACATCCGAGACCAATCTTGGATGCATCACAATACACATCAAATGGCTTCTTGATATCTGGCATGATCAATATTGGTGCTGAAATCAATCTCTTCTTCAACTCTTGGAAACTGGCTTCACATTTGTCGGTCCATTTAAACTTCTTGTCCTTCTTCAACAATTGGGTCATGAGTCTGGCGATGCTTGAGAATCCTTCTACGAACCTGCGGTAATATCCCGCTAATCCGAGAAATGCACGGACTTGGGTTTGAGTGGTTGGGGCTTCCCATTCTTCGACATCTTTGATCTTGGCGGGATCAACAGCGACTCCTCCGGTAGACACAATATGTCCTAGGAATCCTACTTCTTTCAGCCAAAACTCACACTTGCTGATCTAGGCATACAACCGATGCTCTCTCAGGGTTTCAAGGATGATTCTCAGATGTTGCTCATGCTCTTCTTCTGACTTGGAGTAGATAAGGATATCGTCGATAAACACAACGACAAACTTATCCAGAAAATTCATAAAGATCTTATTCATGAGGTTCATGAAATAAGCAGGGGCATTGGTTAATCCAAAATACATGACCGTATACTCATATAAACCATAACGAGTAGTAAAGGCGGTCTTCGGAATATCCGTTGCACGAATCTTAAGTTGGTAATAACCAGTCCTAAGATCAATCTTAGAGAACACATTTGCTCCAGTCAACTGATCAAATAGATCCTCTATCTTTGGCAAAGGGTACTTGTTCTTGATGGTGACGTCATTCAGGTTCCTGTAATCGGTGCACAAACGGTTGCCTCCATCTTTCTTGTTGACGAATAACACTGGCGATCTCCATGGCGATGCGCTTGGTTGAATCAAGCCTGTTTCCAGCATAGCATCCAACTGCTTCTTCAATTCCACTAACTCTGAGGTGTTCATACTATAGGGTCTCTAGGCTATGGGTCCGGTTCCAGGGACTAGTTCAATAATGAACTCAATATCCCTATCCGGGGGCATACCGTGCAATTCATCTGGGAATACATCGGGGTATTCACAGACTACTCTGACTTGGTCAATGGTGGGCAGGGCTAGACTCTTATTACACTTGAATTGACGGGGCAAGGTTTTAGATATATGCTCTACTGAGACTCCAGAGCTACTGGTCATGGTGATGGATTTCTTGGCATAGTAAATCAATCCTTTATGCTTTGACATCCAATCCATTCCTAGTACTACTTCCAAACCTTTGGTTCCAAGTACTATTAGATTGGCAAAGAAATCTATCGCATGTATTCTGATAGGCACAACTTTGCAAATTTTTCTAACTTTTGTAGTTGAACCAGTGATTTGAACTATCATGACATTCTTCAAGTTGGTTAGGTGAATCTTACTAGTGCATGCAAATTCTTCGGTGAAAAATGAGTGCGATGCTCCAGAATCAAACAAAACTCTTGCTAAAACTGAGTTGATAGAAAACATACCCGTCACTACATCTGGCGTTCTTGGGCTTCTTCGGCGTTCATGTGGAAGAGACGGCCGTTGCGGTTGTGAGGGTTCCCTGGGGCAAATCTTCTTCCTGGTTGAACATGACGCTGCTGTTGAGCTGGGGCATTCACATTGGCAGTGGCAGCAATCTTCTTGGAACATGATACGTCCAAAACGTATCTACTTTCCCGGAGCCTTTTGCTATTGTTTCTCCTCTAAACTTGTGTGATTTGGATGCAACTATTGCGAACTGACGATGTTTTCAACAGAACTGCCTTGGTGTCTACTTTTTGTGGAGAAAATCAACTATTAGGAAAAATCCCGGAAAATATGCCAAAAATCCTATTTCACCCGAAGACTCCAGGAGCCAGAATACGAGACGGAGAAGAGCCCTGGGGTGGCCACACCACCTGGTGGCGCGGGCCAGGACAGGCCGCGCCAGGGGGTGGTGTGGGCCCCCCAGGCACCCCCTCGGCCTCTCTCTTTGCCTATAAGGAACCTTCTGACCTAAAAACTTCGGGGGGTTCGACGTTTTTCCAGAAGGAGTTCTGCTCCGCCGCCACCACCAGATTCCATGAAACAGCACTAGAACTCCGTTCTGGCACCCTGCCGGGACGGGGAATTGGAGGAGATCATCGCCATCATCATCACCATCACCATCGCTTCTCCATCGACCATCCATGTTTCCCCCATCTATGAGTGAGTAATCCCCCGCTGTAGGCTATGGGGATGGTAGGGATTGGATGAGATCGTTCATGTAATGGCATCAGATTGTTAGGGCATGGTGCCTAGTATCTTTTATTAGTGCTTTATGACTTTGTTGCGACTTGTTGTGCTTAATGCTTGTCAGTAGGGCTCGAGTGCCATGATTTCAGATCTGAACTTATTATTTATTCATTATGATAGTATTGTTCTTGGTCTTATCTACAAATTGTATACACACGTTGTTGTCCAGAACCAATGGCCCTGAAGTGACACAAATCGGGATAACCGGAGGGAAAGGCATTGATAGGAGGATCACATGTGTTCACGGAGTGTTAATGCTTTGCTCCGGTGCTCTATTAAAAGGAGCACCTTAATTGCCAGTAGTTCCCTAGAGGCCCCGCTGCAAACGGGCTGGCAGGACAAACGATGTTGTGCAAGTTCTCATTGCGAGCACGTATGACTATATATGGAACACATGCCTAGGATTGTCTAGTACTTGGATGCTTTATCTTAATTATCTGCAATTGCCCTATGTTCTGATTGCTATGTGAATTGTCTTGTCCATGCAACGCCCGTCCATCCATCCCTATGCCTACCGCACTCGAATCCCACTGTTTACTGCTTTTGCTACTACTATCTTTGCTTTATTACTGCTACTACTTTACTATTCCTACTACAAAACTGTTGCTACTAATAAAGTGTTGTGAGCAAGATTGTTTCCAGGTGCAGCTGAATTGACAACTCAGTTGTTAATCCTGATAAATGTTCTTTGGCTCCCCTTGTGTCGAATCAATAAATTGGGTTTCACTTCCCTCGAAAATACTGCGATACACCCCCTATACTTGTGGGTCATCAAGACTATTTTCTAGCGCCGTTGCCGGGGACCATAGCTTTATTTATCAAGTTCACTTGGATTCTCTATTGTGCGCTGCTATCCATCCATCATGGGTAAGTCTCGTGATGGCAAGGTTTATATTTTACCATCCACTACAAGAAGAGGTACGGTTCTGAACACCTCTACCGCTCTAGATTCACCGTCTATTTTGAGTAAGTTCCTTACACCACCACATACACATGCTACACACACTGCTACTACTGCTGAATCTGAAACTTCTGATACTTATGATGCTGCTTCTACTATGCTTGATAAGAGTGGTTCATTAGGTCCTTTCCTAGATGCTACGATTGCTAGAACTATAGCTGGAAATACCGAAACTCCTAATGAAAACACTACCCTACCCGTTAGCTCACCTGAATCTAGTGAGAGTTATGATACTGAAGAAGATTATGTTGAGATGACCGATGAGTTCATTGAAGAATGTAAGAACACCCATGATAGGAGCGCTGCTAAGAGTCTCCTTGAGAGGCGTACTATTAGACCCAAATTATCTCTTGATGCTAAGTTTGCTGCTTCTCCCATAAACATTATAGATGAAGATTATGATTTCTCTCTCGATCTATCTTACATAGCTATTGTCGAGAAAGAACCTTTTTGTGGGACTAAGAATGAGAGTGCGGTAGCACATATGAATGAACTTTCTACTATGAGTGGCTTGTTTTCTGATGATATTAAGATGCGTACTTATTTTGTTGCTAAAATTTTTCCTCTTTCACTGAAAGGAGAAGATAAAACTTGGTTTAGTAATTTACCTCCTGGATCTATTAATAGCCCTGAGTGCTTGATTAGTACTTTCCTGTAGAAATATTTTCCTCCCAGTGCTAGACATGCTATTTTGCAGGAACTTTTTGATTTTAAACAGGGAGAAAAGGAGGTATTGCCCGAATCTTGGGCAAGGTTTTGTGCTTTGATTCATGCACAGGCTGGAAGTCCATTACCTAAGAATGAGCTTCTTGATATATTTTATAATGGACTAACCGAAGAATCTAGGACATACCTAGATAGCTGTGTTGATTGTGTTTTCAGGAATAGGACTCCTAAGGAAGCTGAGGAATTAATGGCTAAAATAAGCAAGAATTATGAAGATTGGACTCCTCCTAAACAAGCTATACCTGAAGTAATTGTACCTGAACTATCTATTCCTGTGCTTATTCCAACATCAAAGAAGAGGGGAGTTATTGAATTAAATGATGAAGTGATGAAGGAAGCTAAGAAATGTCTTAAGGAGAAGGGAATTAAAGCTGCAGATGTCAAGAATTTACCTCCTATAGAAGAATTATGTAAGCCTATTCCCTACTCATCCACTATTGAGGTACACTCCCTCCAACACTTTGATGAAGGTGATATCCCTTACTTGAAACCTCCTGATCAATGCTTAGAAGAATTTGATATCTTTATTGTTAAGCAAGATAACTTTAATAAAAGGGTGCAAAATCATCTAATGGAAAACACTAGAGCTATTGTTGAGTTGAAAGATATTGTGGAAAGAACCTCTAATGATGTTAAAATGATTGTTAAACACTTTAAAATGGTTCAAACTCAAATAGATCAACTCGTTAAAGTGCAAAACGACTTGCTAGTCAATGCTGCTAAAGAAAAACATGCTTATGAAATTAGAACTAGAAGTGGTGCTGCTACCCAGGATCCTCTATATCCCGAGGGGCATCCCAAAAGAATTGAGCAAGATTCTCAACAAGCTGAAAATAGTGGTTCTACTCGTAAGAAAAGGAAAAAGAAACATAAAACTGTTGTAGAACCCTCTGAACCTGCTATAGATCCTAATAGTATATCTACCTCTGATGCTGAAACTGAAAGTGGTAATGAAGAAAATGAAGTGCCTAATGAAGAAAAAGTTGAAGAAGAACCTCAAAACCAAACTAAGACTACTAAATACACTAAAGAAGATTTTATTGCTAAGAAACATGGTAGTGAAAGAGAACCTTGGGTCCAAAAACCTATGCCTTTCCCTGATAAGAAACACAAGTCAAAGGAAGATGAACACTATAATAAGTTTTATGAGTGGATGAAGCCTTTATTCTTGCAAATTCCTTTGACTGATGCTATTAAATTGCCTCCTTACTCAAAGTATATGAAGGACATTGTCTCGAATAAAAGGAAGATCCCTAATGAAGAAATTTCCACTTTGCTTGCTAATTATTCCTTCAATGGTAAGGTTCCTAAGAAACTTGGAGACCCAAGGATTCCAACTATCCCTTGCTCTATTAAGAATAGTTATGTTAGAACTGCTTTGTGTGATTTGGGAGCTGGAGTTAGTGTTATGCCGTTCTCTCTCTATAAAAGGCTTCAACTTGAAAAATTAATACCAACTAATATATCTTTGCAAATGGCTGATAAATCTACCACTATTCCTGTGGGTATATGTGAGGATGTACCTATTCAGGTGGCTCACAATTGCTTGATATTAACTGATTTTGTTGTGCTTGAAATGCCTGAAGATGATAATATGTCTATTATTCTTGGGAGACCTTTCCTTAATACTGCAGGAGCTGTTATTAATTGTAATCAAGGAAAGGTGACCTTCAATGTTAATGACAAGGAACATACTGTCTATTTCCCCAAGAAGATTGAAAGAACTTATGGTTTAAATTCAATTGAACATGTTGAAGGCATTCAAGTTGGAGAAATATATTGTCCCATATCAAGAGAAAAATTTGAAACTATTATGATTGGGACCATTGCTATCAAGGTTAAGGTAACATAATCATTAGTGGATTACAAAGTTTTGTCTCATATGCAATTGTTTTGGTAGCAAGACTTGATCAACCTTGCTAACAAAAGGATTCCATTGAACAAAACAATGTTTTCATTATGATTATCTCCGTTTATTTCTATCCTTTGCATTTAGGTTTTTGCTTTCGTTTAGTTTTCTTTGTGTTGTTAGTTGCTTGCATGCTAGAACTTTTGTAGTTCTAGCATTGTTTTGTCTTTGCATCATGTTTCCAAAAAAGAAAAAAAATTGTCTGTCAGAAAATCATTCTTCTATTTCTGAAAATGCCAAAAAATAAAGTGTCTCGAAATATTCCAGAAAATTCATATTAAATTTTTACGTGAAAAAAGGGGCAGAGGAGTACCTGGTAGGTACCAGGGGGCCCACCAGGCAGGCACACCATGTGGTGGCACGGCCAGCCCTAGGTGGCGCCATGCCCTGGTGTGGGTCACCCTGGCCCCCCACTACTTCTCTCACCTGCCACTTTCTTCTCTCGCCCGAGTAAGCTCCAGTTCATAGCTCAAAATCGCGTTCTTTCTGTGGTTGCTCTCGGTTTCTTTGATCCTTGCTCAGCCCTTCTTTCTTGCTGAAATTTGGAGAAATTGTTCCTTGGTATGTGACTCCTCCCCTTGTCCAAGTAGATTTGTGTTTAGTCGATTATATGTTGATTATTTTGCTGCTGTAGGTGACTGGTTATGAGAGCTTGTAAGCTTGTTTGATGCTTAGAGATATAGTTTTGATGCATGTTTAGGCCTCTTGCAAGTCCCTATGAGTAGAATCCTTCATTATATTTACTTTGCAATCACTTGTTTAATAGTTGTTTAAATTTCAGAATACCAAGCATGAATAACCACACTTTTGGAGAGATATTTGAGAGTGATGCACCTAGGAGGTCGAGGCCCTCAAGAACATCCTCTCAATCTAGGCCATCATACAATGAAGACCTTATTGCAACACGCATTGGCAGTGAAAGGGATGATGGAGATGCTCACCCATCCTCTTTTCCTTGTTTTACTTTCTTGCAAGCTGCATGTATTCTTGATGATTTCTTTCTACTGATTGAGAGGGTTGGCTTGACCTCTTATATGCAAGATGAGAGTGCACAATACGCTATGCTCACCAAAACTTTTGTTGAGAGTCTCTCATTTACTAACACATCCTATCAATCTACTGTCTCTTTTAAAATCTATGATATTCCCTTCACCATGTATTTGGAGAGATTTTGCAGTATTGTAGGTGTGCGTATGACAGGGACCGTGAAGAAAATTCAAGGGCGACCCGCTGATTTGTTGGAGCTTTACCGAGGGGTGACCAATGATGATGACCGCGTGGCGCAGCACGGAAAGATAAGAAATATCCAACTCCCTGCTCTTAGATACTTTGCATACTATCTTGCCACTAGTGTATTGGGTACGGAGAACACTAGTAATATCTCCAACTATCACTTAGCTTTCCTTGCTGCTGCGCTCAACAGTGATACTCGGTACAATCTTGGCTCGCTTATTTCTCGCTGCCTAGCTGCTAGGGGGCCTATCTATGGGGGCATCATTGCCTCGCGTGTAGTCAATGCATTAAATCTTTCAGTGGCTCCCGATGATGCTATGCTAGCACCACAGAGGCTCGACCTTGTTGCCATGAAAACTCATCACTTTGTCACTGCTACCTCTGATTTGAACAATCTAGTATATAGGATGCTTTTCACTGACGGGGATGAAAGGGAGATCCTTTTGCCATAGCCTGCTTTGTTTAGTGTTGACAGGAGACCGTGGTTGCGCTCCAAGGAGGAGGTGGACGAGAAGCTACGCTTGCTGGGTTTCCACGAGCAGCACCAGGAGGATGTGCCCTCCTATGATTACTCCGCACACTACGGAGGGGCGTAGTCGGGCTCGCACCAGGACGAGTGTACCTCCTCGTCATACCCCGGAGAAACTTCATCTTGGCCAGCCTGGGATTGATACCCACTTAGGCCAAAAGCCTAGCTTGGGGGGAGGTACGCCGACACCGCACTCATCTCCATATCATGTTGCGTCGGTACTTTGTATATTCATGTTTTCATTCTCTTTTTAGCTTTTGTTCTTCTTTGCTTTTGCTTTCTAAAAACACAAAAAGATCAAAAATATTTCTGTTGCTTCTCTTTGGTTTGCTTCTTCTTTTTGCTTTGGTTTGTTTTTCCGTTTTTGCTTTGTTTGAACTATTCGAAAAACCCAAAAAGATTTTGCTTTGCTTGCTTTTCTCTTTTGGTTCTTGTTTAAAAATCGAAAACGCCAAAAATATTTGTCGTTCTTCTTTGGTTTTTGCGAGTTTGCTACAGGGTTCGGCAGTTCCCAGTAGACTATTGGTTTCATATTATTATTCAAGCCACACAAGTGAAGATCAACAATGAGGATTAATGACAACTTGAGGCGTGATAAGAGGCTGGTAACGAACTCTATTTGTTTTCATTTTTGTACATATACTCATCACTGTGGGCATGCTTAGTCCGTTCATGTAGAGTGTATGTTCTCTTTGGATGCTTAGTAGTTCTTGTTTTCTTATGATTAGCTCCAGCTTGCTAATAGTTTGTAGCATGTCTCATGAATGTTTGCTTGCATTACTCTATTCATAAATTGGTATGACACCGTGGTATCCTCCTCTGAATGTTTCATTTGATTAACTTGGCACATGCTCACGCATGCACATGACTGTAATAATCAGTTGAGCCTTGATGAATTATTTTTCCTTGAGGATCTTGAATCACTTTAATGCCATGAGTAGTCCTGTTTTGTTGCAAGCATGATAATGACAGCTATCGTTCTCTCGTTTGTCGCTCCCTTACTATTGCTAGCCTTGACTTTTACCAAGTATGTTTTACTCAAGTTCCCAACTCCCTAAACCAAAGATTTCCGAAGTGTCCACCATACCTACCCATTAGCATCATTTGCTACCTTCGTGCATATTCAATATGCCTTGTTTTCTTCCAAATAAAATGTTTGCTTGTCATGAGAAAGTTAGTAAAGTTCTCACGAACTTGATGGCACACTTTACTTTATGGCCTCTAATAAACTTGAACCATTGGGTCCTTCTTTGTTGCGTATATGCTTGCGCTTTATAAGTTGAAATTAGCAGAACCATGTTTCATGGGGAACGCTTTCAACATTGCACTTGTACTTTGTACCCCGTTGATATCATGTTCTTTTGCTTACGGATCCCGGCGGTGTCAAATAAAAGTGGAACTTGTAAGATCATGGAGTTTGTATGTGTGTTAGAGAAACGCCTGGGCCGCTAGCCTAAGCCATGCCTAATCATGGTGGATACTTGCAGCATAACCATAATGAGCATTCTATGAAGCATCCTCAGTAAAAATCTATGCATATAGTAAATAAAAAGATCGCTGAGATGCTCATCGTCTACTTGCCTTGTATTTTGATTATGGGAAAGCTCCCGTGTCATGTGCAAGGGGTACCCCGTTGGCGGTTCTCTATGATACGTATATACTTACAATGACAAGATCTTACCCGTGACTGAAGTTGAGTAGCATGAGGATCGGTCTTCGTAAGTAAGGGGCATGAGACTTCGATTTATAACTTGTCAAGCATATCCTCTTAGTTGTGTCACTTTAACCTTAATCACCTTCTAGATGCCTATGATAGGGCCAATGAGAGCTCAAAGCTAATGAGTACCATACTTTTAGCATTTGGAAGCCTTTCAAATTATTCAAAACCTTTTTCTTCTACTTGTTGAGTCTCCACGCATTCCTTGAGAACCTTCTTGAGAGCATAGTTGTCATTCCTTCTGTTTGTTTCATTACTTGATTATTTGTGTTATGACTTTGACGCTTGTATTCTTCATATCTTTACTTCTAGTCATCACTTGAACCTCAGAGGTGCCTTGACATTCATAATCAAAGGCAAGCGAGATACCACTCTATCATACCTTTCTATGAGCATTGTAGTGTTGGTTATGTACGTGCTTCATGATATTTATTATTCTTGAGTTGGAATCTCTTCATAGCTTGCAAAGACTATTAAGTAGACTCAGTTGCATACTCTTTATTATGAGTTGTCTAAGTAGTTGATCACATTGCTGAGAATATTTACATCATATGAAGCAAATGTGTTCGTGAAAGTTCTTTTATCGCACTCAGTTTTCAACTGAATTGCTTGAGGACAAGCAATAAGCTAAGCGTGGGGGGAGTTGATACGTCCAAAACGTATCTACTTTCCCGAACCCTTTTGCTATTGTTTCTCCTCTAAACTTGTGTGATTTGGATGCAACTAATGCGAACTGACGCTGTTTTAAGCAGAATTGCCTTGCTGTCTACTTTTTGTGCAGAAAAACAACTATCAAGAAAAATCCCGGAAAATATGCCAAAAATCCTATTTCACCCGAAGACTCCAGGAGCCAGAATACGAGACGGAGAAGAGCCCTGGGGTGGCCACACCACCTGGTGGCGCGGGCCAGACCAGGCCGCGCCAGGGGGTGGTGTGGGCCCCCGGGCACCCCCTCGGCCTCTCTCTTCGCCTATAAGGAACCTTCTGACCTAAAAACTTCGGGGGTTCGACGTTTTTCCAAAAGGAGTTTCGCTCTGCCGCCACCACCAGATTCCACGAAACAGCACCAGAACTCCGTTCTGGCACCCTGCCGGGACGGGGAATTGGAGGAGATCATCGCCATCATCATCACCATCGCTTCTCCATCGACCATCCATGTTTCCCCCATCTATGAGTGAGTAATCCCCCGCTGTAGGCTATGGGGATGGTAGGGATTGGATGAGATCGTTCATGTAATGGCATCAGATTGTTAGGGCATGGTGCCTAGTATCTTTTATTAGTGCTTTATGACTTTGTTGCGACTTGTTGTGCTTAATGCTTGTCAGTAGGGCTCGAGTGCCATGATTTCAGATCTGAACTTATTATTGATTCATTATGATAGTATTGTTCTTGGTCTTATCTACAAATTGTATACACACGTTGTTGTCCAGAACCAATGGCCCTGAAGTGACACAAATCGGGATAACCGGAGGGAAAGGCTTTGATGTGAGGATCACATGTGTTCACGGAGTGTTAATGCTTTGCTCCGGTGCTCTATTAAAAGGAGCACCTTAATTGCCAGTAGTTCCCTAGAGGCCCCGCTGCAAACGGGCTGGCAGGACAAAAGATGTTGTGCAAGTTCTCATTGCGAGCACGTATGACTATATATGGAACACATGCCTAGGATTGTCTAGTACTTGGATGCTTTATCTTAATTATCTACAATTGCCCTATGTTCTGATTGCTATGTGAATTGTCTTGTCCATGCAACACCCGTCCATCCATCCCTATGCCTACCGCACTCGAATCCCACTATTTACTGCTTTTGCTACTACTGTCTTTGCTTTATTACTGCTGCTGCTTTACTATTCCTACTACAAAACTGTTGCTACTGATAAACTGTTGTGAGCAAGATTGTTTCCAGGTGCAGCTGAATTGACAACTCAGTTGTTAAGGCTGATAAATGTTCTTTGGCTCCCCTTGTGTCGAATCAATAAATTGGGTTTCACTTCCCTCGAAAATACTGCGATACACCCCCTATACTTGTGGCTCATCAGGACACTCATTGGAGTAGTGACCTTTCACTCCACACTCGAAACAAGTAATCTGAGACTTGTCTTTCGTTGCCACGGGTGCAACATTACTTCCAGTTCTGGGCGTGGTGTTGTTGTTGTTATTGCCCTTGGAAGGTGCACGGTTGAAATTGTTGGTGTTGCTGGGGTGATTGTTGTTTCCTCCGGACTTCACATTTCCTCCACTACAGTTGGGGTAGCTTGGGCGAGACATTGGGGGTCGATTGTTCCTGGGTGCATATCCCACTAAAGGGTTGGGACGGTACTTCTGGTGACTGTTGGATCTATCTTGGTGCATCATACGACGTTTGCGGTTATCGTTTGCTTGATTAATCTTCCCTTCCATCTGAATGGCAGAGTCGACTAGCTCTCCGAGATCCTCGAAACAGATGTTGACGAGGACAGTTTGCATCTCATCATGCAATCCGTTTAGGAATCTCTCCTTCTTCTTGGCCTCTGTGTTGATCTCATCAGGTGCATACCTAGCAAGGGACAAGAATCTGCCACGGTACTCCACTACAGTTATTCTGCCTTGCTTCAACTCTCTGAATTCATCCCTCATTCTGGTGACTAGACCATGCGGCACGTGGGTGCGGCTGAACTTGATTTTGAAGGCTTCCCATGTCATCACTTGACCATGGTTCATTGTGCGGATGCTGTTCCACCATGCTCTTGCATCTCATGTCAAATAGTGGGTGGCAAAAAGAACTTTCTCGTTGGCATCCGCTCCTGCTACTTCTAAGTTGTTATCCATTGTCTGCAACCAGTCATCAGCATCAAGTGGGTTCTCTGAAGTACTAAAGATTGGGGGATTGGTATTATGGAAGTTTTTAAGTTTGGATCCATGATGATCCTGATTCCCATGGTTCTGATTGTTGTGAGCCATCTGGGAAATCTGCTGCAGTGTTGCTAGATTTGATTGGCGCTCTTCCCTGCTTGCTTCACGGTCTGCAATGAGAGTCTGCAGAATCTACAGCATTGGGTCTTGCGATGAGCTGCTCCATCCTTGGTTTCCATGAGTTATCTGAAGATTGAGGTAGATAAAGGGGTAAGAGGGAATGTTCTAAGGTTCATGGTTTTGGTTTCAAAGCTAAAACTTTGAGTTTGACTCCGGTTTTGCAACTAACTTCTTTTCATTCATTCAAGTAAAGCACACGATACAAACACACACACACACCACAACATCAAAGGAAAACAGATGGTTTTAAGAACCATTCTATAAGCTACGATACAATGGGACTGATACTCATCACTCTACGATAGTGCTCTAGTGCATCTACTCATCATCGATGAAGTTGGAGTCATCATCGTCGGTGTAGAAATCCACGGCATCCTCCTCCAGAAAGTCATCATCATTGCTGAGGTATGAGTCAATATCTCCTTGGATATCTTCACCTTCCTCTTATTCTTCCTTCACGGCAAGCTGAGCTTCTTGCTCCTTGATGGTCTTCTTGAGGTCGGCCACCTTCTTGCAAAGACGGTCGATGGTGCGATCCTTCTTGGTGTGTTGACGGCGTAGAGACTGACGATCCTAGACGAGCAGTGAGAAAGTCTAGGCCTTCTAGGCGGCAATGGCGAGGTTTTTGTTGGCGAGCTCCCTTGCATTGTCCAACTCCTTCTGTCTATCGTACAGTAGGAAGTCGAGGTTCTCCCCTTGACGCTTCAGTATTGGGTGACTTGGCATCTCTAGCGGCATTCCCATGGAATCACGCCTTGCATAGTGAACAAAGCAGGTTCCTTGGATTAGGTTGACAATAAGGGCACACTGACATGCGAGAGCTTCATGCATTGCCCTAGCTAATCCATCTATCCAGTTGTTCTCTCTTACGGAGAACTGAATCCTTCCAGATACTGGTGCTTCTATCTTGCCTCGAAGATCAGCAGTTACTAGCCATTGTAAATCTCCTCCTGGTGGACCCAGGAGTTGAGCTCCAAGGAATTCCGGATGAGGACGCTTCAAGAACTCAGGCAGTGAATCCAGATCCCTCTCGAAGATCAGTTGTCCTTCGTTGCCCAACTGGTAGAACTTGCTGTATTGGGCTTCCATCTATAAGAATTTTATGATGAGAAAGTTAGTGAAGTGATCAAGTGTGTCAAAGTTTTATGTAGTAATGTAAGAATTTGGAGGAACATGAATTTTTTTGAAAGAAAGAATTCCCAAGGGTAAAAGAGGAAATAGTTTTCATAAATATTCACTTTGGTTTTGAAACTAAGTTTTTGTTCGGACATCCATTCTAACTCGGGTCTCCTATGGTCAGGATGGCTCTGATACCAACTTGTCAACACCCGGATTTTTAATCCCAGATGCCTGTTATGCCATACATCGCAATCCCAGGATTACCATTTTTGGGAGGCATAACAGATTGGATATCACAGTACATCATCCATTACAAACCATAAATAAGGTTTTACAACAAATAAAGGATCTCATGATCCAGTCTTAGTACAATCAAGTAGCGGAATAAATAGCGTAGCGGTGGGGTCCATCTTCAGAGTCACATGCAATGCTGACGATGTGAGATAGTCCTAGTTATCATAGCCATCCTGCTGTCCTTCATCTTGGTAATCTCCTTCATAGTCTGGCCATAGGAATAGCCAGGGACAAAAGCCATGAGTACTCTTTAAGTACTCGCAAACTACCACTAACAAGTACGATAGTTCTAGTATGAATGCTAACTCTAAGTTTATTTATAAAGTTAAGTTTGAAACCTAATCTGAGTTTAGAAACAAAGAAAGATAAAATAAAGTTTGAAATCACCTAAGTGGGAACTTAGTTATCATAGTCACAACTCTATTGTGGTCAAGTCATGTCACAATTCATTTCATAAGTTGTTTTTAAAACATCTGACAACGGAACAGTATGGCCACTCCAACTGTCCATAACCGCGGACGCGGCTATTCGAATAGTTTGACACTCTGCAGAGGTGGTACACTTTCACCACAAGATTCGATACATCTGTCAGGGATAACCCTGAATCATCATACTTAGTATGCAGATAATCAAACATAACCTTTCCTTTACACACTCTAGTATAAGCACCTCTCCTATGAGAATGGCCTCCCAACCATGATCTATTATCATCACATGCATCACAAGGTTTAATGAACTAGCTTCATTCTTTTTATTTGAGAAAAGTAATTTCTACTCATTGAAATTAACTAAGATTTAATATTGTCCAATTAAAATATGGGATCATATCGACACATGTCATCACCACATATTCTAAAACATGGGAATGTTATTTAAATGTTGGATCACATTTTAATAAATTTAAGTTTAATATTTAATGATTTAAAGTGACTAGAAATGCCTATATAGCATTATTTTGGTACTAGTCCAAAGTCACTGCATGAAAACCTTAATATTACTACATATTCAGATAGGTATGGTTAAATGTGATTTTTGAGAGTTGGAATCAACTCAAAAGCTATTATGGTTGATTTTATAAAAATGTTTGAATGTGCAAAAGCTTCTGTTTTGTTATTTTTAGTAGGAGATATATATAACTCTAACTGATTTAAATCCAACGGCTTGGGTAGATATTTTCAGTAGCTTTCCAACAAAATTGGAATCACTCAATTTGAATTTGTAAAACTCCCTGAATTCATTTTTGAACTAACAGACAGAACTAAGTTTACCTCTAAAAAGAAAAATCCATATTTGAATTACTCGGTCAGCGCGGGAAACTAAATGGGCCGGCCCAGTGGCGCTCCACGGCGCAGAGGGCGACTGACAGGCTGGTCCCGCATGTCAGCGACACTTAAAACCCGAAGCGGTACGGGGCGATAAGAACCACACGATTAGAATACGATCTAACGGTCCACAGTCGTCGTCGACGACAGACTCGTCGCCGGCGGGACTGGACCCTAGCGCGGCTGGTGGAGGTCTACTGGGGACGTACCAGGGCTCCAGCTAGTGCGACAAAGCAGGCAAACAAACTGGACGGTGACAGCGGCCTCAGGCGAGGTCGTGGCAGGGGCTGAGGTGGACGAAATCGACTGCAACTTCTCCTCCTCTGCAGCGGCTACCTCCGGCAGAATTCCGGCGATGTGCTGCTCGAGAAGCTCCGGCGAGAGAGGGGAAACGGTCAGTGGAGAGAGGGGAGTGGAATGGTGTGAAGAATTGGTGTTGGGGAGGCCTCCTTATATAGGATCGACGGTGAGGCAGTGAGGTATGGGCGCGGCTCGTCGGTGACGACGATACAGGGGGCTACCGGCGTGGGTGGGGTAGGTGGACGGTGGGAGGTCTGCTGGTGGTCCTCTACGGCGTAATGGCCATGCTAGGGGCGGTGGCAAATGGTTGGGGCTTCTCGCGCTCTAAGGGACATAGGCGGTGCTCGACAAGGCTCCCGGCGACTGTAGGTCGAGCGACGGTACACGGCCGTGTCTGGCGGGTTGGTGTGGTCAAGGCGGAGCGGTGTGCGCGATTTGGTGCCGAGGCATGGTCTGTGGAGTGCTGACGGCGAGGGCGATTTGGCGCTCTCTGGCTACATGCAGAGAGAAAGGGCGGTGTTGCTCTGAGGTGGTCTAGTGGCTAGCAGGGGCCGTGGGGTGGACCATGGGCGGCGGTGAGGTCACGCCTCACTCCTTGGAGCGGCGGAGAGGGGCTGGTGGTCTGTGATGGCTCAATGCACGGCGCCCAGAAAAGTGTTGATGGCTCATGGTTGATGTAGAGCTCGTTGGAAACCCCAAGAGGAAGGTATGATGAGCACAGCAGCAAGTTTCCCTCAGTCATGAAACCAAGGTTTAATCGAACCAGTAGGAGCAAGGAAACACCCCAAAGGTGTTACTAGCTAAGCTTTGGCAGGGAACACTACCGGTGCTAGTAGCAACGTGGAGACCTGCACAACACAACCACATAACTTTATCCCCAACTTGCGATGAGGTTGTCAATCTCACCGTGTTTTGCGGAAAACAAAGGATTAAACGTATCGAATGGAAAGAAGTAAAAGTTTGTAGAAAGTAAACACAAAGCAGAAACAGTTTATAGATTGTATGTAAAGTAAAAGGACCGGGATCCATAGTTCACTAGAGGTGGCTCTCCTTAGATACATAACATGTTGGGTGAACAAATTACAGCGGGGCAATTGACAAACACCGAGAAAGCAATACATGCATATACTAATCATCTTGACTCCTTTGAGACTTGATTGGGCATTACAACATAATACATAGACCGCCATCCAACTCATCTATGACTAATAATCCACCTTCAGGTTATCATCCGAACCCCCTCCAGTATTAAGTTGCAAGCAACAGATTATTGCTTTACGAACTGCGTGTAAAGTGAACAATACGATTGTTCTATGAACAAAGGATTGTTGTTTTATCCCTAGTAGCAACATCACATCTAGTACCTTAGAGATTTCTTTCACTTCCCCAGATTACCAGAGGCATGAACCCACTATCGAGCATAAATACTAACTCTTGGAGTTGCTAGCATCTACTTGGCCAAGATAGCTACTAACAACGGAAAGCATGCAAGATCTCAAATAACAAAGACATGATAGAATCAATAATCAATCTGAAATAGCATCTCAATATCCATCGGATCCCCGCAAACACAACATGCAGAATTACAAATAGATGATCTTGATCATGAACGGAGCTCACAAGATCTAGACATGAAAGCACAAAGGAGGAGAACCAGCCATCTAGCTACTACATGGATCCGTAGTCCAAGGATGAACTACTCACGCATCACACCGGAGGCTTGCATGGTGATGAAGAAGGCCTCTAGGGTGAATTCCCCTCTCCGGCAGGGTGCCGGGAAGAGCTTCAGATCCCTACCGATCTAGGGATGGAGATGACGGTGGCTACAGACTCTTTCGTGGATTTTTGATCGGGTCCTTAGGGTATACGTCCCGGGGGCATCTTATAGTCGGAAGGGGAGGCCGAGGGGGTTCCTGGGCTGGCCACACCACCTCCTCGCGCGGGCAAGGCCTGGCCGCGTGGCCAGGTGGTGTGGACGCCCTCTGCCCCCTCTCCGTCTCGTATTCTGGCACTTGATGACATCCGGAAAAATAGGCACTTTGGTTTTTGTCCTGTCCAATTCCGAGAATATTCATTTTCTGACTTTCCTGGAACCAAAAACAGCAGAAAACAGGCAGCTGGCACTGTGGCTCTTGTTAATAGGTTAGTCCAAGAAATCATATGAAAAGTACTCCAAAGTTGGAACAAAACACAAGAAAGTTGATAAAACTAAGCATGGAACATCAAAAATTATAGATACATTTGCAATGTATCAACATCCCCAAGCTTAACTCCTGCTCGTCCTCGAGTAGGTAAGTGATAAAAAGAAAGAATAATTTTTGAGGTGACATGCACCATCAAAGACTTGATCAAAGTATTTGCAAAACATTCAAAGCTGGGATCATAGTACTTCAATCATAACATGAAAGACAAAGTTCTAGCAATAAGCAACGAAACTATGATGCAACATGAAAAGGCACAAACAAAAGATTCATGAATAACAATGCTTTGCAAGACGTTTGGTTGTTTCACATAAATAAAACATAGCATAATAGTATTCAGCTTGTCCCTCAATAGAGTAGCAAATATAAATGCATAGGACACCTTCAAAGTTCATAAGAGTGACTAGATACAATAGTTTCAAACAAGCAATAACAAGTTATGCATCAATCGACTAGTCTTGGGACAATGCACATAGAACTAAGAATGGCCACTATGCTCTCAAAGTAAGTGCATAAAGATAGAAGGTGGAGACTCAATATAATGGTGGAAGAAAGGCCTTTTGTAAAAAGGAAGTAGGGATTCAAGTCTCATAAAGAGCTTCCAAAAATTATGGTACTTGTAGTTTTCAGCTCTCATTGCCCCTATCATAAGCATTTTTAAGGTGATTAAGGTTAAAGTGACACAACTAAGAGAATATGCTTGACAAGTTATAAACCGAAATCTCATGCCCCTTACTTACGAAGACCGATCCTCATGCTACTCAACTTCAGTCACGAGTAAGCTCTTGTCATTGTAAGTATGTGTGTATCATTAAGAACCGCCAACGGGGTACCCCTTGCACATGATACGGGAGCTTTCCCATAATCAAAATGACAAGGCAAGCAGACAATGAGCATCTTAGCGATCTTTTTATTTGCTATTTGCATAGGTTTTTATTGAGGATGCTTCATAGAGTGCTCATTATGGTGATGCTGCAAGTTTCCACCATGATTAGGCATGGCTTAGGCTAGTGGCCCAGGCATTTCTCTAACACACATACAAACTCCATGATCTTACAAGTTCCACTTTTATTTCACACCGCCGGGATTCGTAAGCAAAAGAACATAATAACAACGGGGTACAAAGTACAAGTGCAATGTTGAAAGCGTTCCCCATGAAACATGGTTCTGCTAATTTCAACTTATAAAGCGCAAGCATATACGCAACAAAGAAGTACCCAATGGTTCAAGTTTATTAGAGGCAATAAAGTAAAGTGTGCCATCAAGTTCGTGAGAGCTTTAATCACTAGTTTTTTCATAACAAGTGGAAGGTAAACAAAAGCATGAATATACTTGGAATAGCATAAGCTAGTAGGTAGGTATGATGGACTCTTTGGAAAAACTTGGTTTAGGGAGTTGGATGCATGAGTGGAACTCATACTTTGTTGTGGAGGCTAGCAAAAGACGGGGAGCGACAAACTAAGAGAGCAATAATGGCCATAATCATGCAGAGCGACAAAAAATCATTGATAAAAGCATAAAGTGATACTACAAGTTGAAAACTAAAGGATCATAAAGGCTATGGTGACTTTGGATAGTCATAACATGGTGTGAGCATGTGCTAAGTCAACCCAAATAAAGCATCAAAGGAGAATAACACTATACTATGCTTTAATATGCTAAAACAACGCATGATTCATCCAAGACACATTAAGAAATATCAATTGTTTATAACAAGTCATGCTATAGCAAAGAATACTTTACATAAAGCCAAAACAATATCAAGCATGGCATGACAAAGCATAGGCCACAGTCAAAAATGAGCTCTTTTTACCACATAAGTATGAACTTTCCTACTCTTTTCCAAACCAGACCAAACTATTTGCAAACCAAAGTACGAAATAGGGGATCCAACCAACTTATTCAGAAAGCTAAGAAAACCAAGCAAACTAAAAACCAAAACAACAACGAAAAAGAAGATGCTCCAAGAGAAACACAACTGTGCATGAAACAATAAAAATGAAGCGTTTGGAAGAAACCTGGAATTTTTATTGATGAACAAGGGGATGCCTTGGGCATCCCCAAGCTTTGACGCTTGTACATCTTGGATATTTCTTGGGGTGGCACGCGTGGCATCCCCAAGCTTGAGCTTTAGTCCATCCTTCATCTCATTACTCATTCCTTCCATACACCTGAAAATTTTCCTTCATACAAAACTTCACACAATCTCATTGGCAACATTAGTGCACTTTAAGATAAATAAGTCTCAAGGTTCAGTTCTAACATCAAATAAACTTCCATTAGAACACTAGCTACTGTAGCACTTCCCTCAAAAACTCAATTCCCCAAAGGAGCTAAAGAAGGAACTAACAAGAAGCAAATGCAGAAAATGGCAGAAATCTGTCAAAACAGACCAGCAGGTAAAGACGAATTTTTTCGAAGACCTTATGTTGCTCAAATCAAAAAGTGTTGAACTAACTAAAGTTAGATAACAACTTGGGGCAGAATCACAAAAAATTATAGCTCAATCCGACTTAGAGAGCTCTCTCAGAAATTTTTACTGTGAAGCACAGAAATCTGTTTCAGGACAGCAACTTTCCCAATCATTACTTCACTCTCATTAGAGGTTACTCTTGGCACAAAAAGAAAATAAAAAGGATAAGGAGAGGTTATTACAGAGGTAATAACTTCCAAGACTCATCTAAAACTCTTGGGTTATCTCCCAACAAGTACTTTTTTTAACGCCTTTAAGTTAGGCATAAGAAGCAAAGAAAGAATCAAGTGTTCTCAAATGAAGAAGCATTAAGACCAAATTTTGTTTTCATAGGAGAAGCAGAAGAAATCTTTTCTATCTTTTTAGGGAAGTGTTCTATACCTTTCTTGAGTGGGATTTGATATTTAATTGTGCCTTCTTTCATATCAATGATGGCACCAACAGTTCTAAGAAAAGGTCTTCCCAAAGTAATAGGACAAGAAGCATTGTATTCAACATCCAAAACATATAAATCAACGGGGACATAGGAATCGTTAACCATAATAAGAACATCAGTAAGACTCCCCATGAGTTTCTTTCTTGCATTAGAATCAAGTGGGACATTCAAATAACAATCTTCAAGAGGAGGCAAATCAAGCATATCATAAATCGTTCTAGGCATAATAGAAACACTACTATCAAGATCACACAAAGCTTTGAAATCAAAGTCATTCACTTTCATATTAATGATGGGTTCCCAACCATCCTCTTGTTTTATAGGAATAGAAGCTTTATGTTTCATCTTTTCTTCTTTAATCTTTATGAGAGCATCAGTAATGTGTTTTGTAAAAGCCATGTTCATAGCACTAGCATTAGTACTTTTAGCAAGATTTTGTAGGAACTTAATAACTTCAGAGATGTTGCAACCATCAAGATCAAAATCAACTTTATCATCAAAAGTAGTAGAACTATTATTAGCCTCAACACTAGTGGTAGTGATAGTAGAAACACTAATGTTTCTAGCAATTTCATCTTCTCTTTCCCACTTAGCATGTAATTCAGCTAATAGTCTAACATTTTCATCAATTCTTACTTGTATAGCATTACTAGATGCAAAGGGATTCTCATTAGTTTCAGGTTTAGCAGCCATTTTATTCAAAGTAGATTGAGCTTCAGCCAAAGATGCTATATTTCTTTCAGCATTAGAGAGTTTTTCCTCAATAGTTTTATTGAAAGCAGTTTGTTTACTAATAAACTCTTTAAGCATAACTTCAAGTTCAGAGGGAGCACTCTTATTACTGTTGTAAGAATTTCCATAAGCATTACCATTGTTGGGAGGATATGGCTTATAATTGTTGTTACCAAAATTGTTCCTATAAGCATCATTATCATAAGCATTGTTGCCAAAGTTGTTATTTCTTATGAAGTTCACATCAACTTGCTCTTCTTGAGCAACCAAAGAGGCTAAAGGAACATTATTTGGATCAATATGGGCTTTCCCATTAACAAGCATAGAGATAATAATATCAATCTTATCACTCAAGGAGGAGGTTTCCTCAAACGAATTTACCTTCTTACCTTGTGGAGCTCTCTCAGTATGCCATTCAGAATAATTAACCATCATATTGTCCAGAAGTTTTGTTGTAGCACCCAAAGTGATGGTCATAAAGGTACCTCGAGCAGCTGAATCCAATAGGTTCCTTGAAGAATAATTCAATCCTGCATAAAAGGTTTCGATGATCATCCAAGCAGTCAGTCCATGAGTGGGACAATTCTTTACCAAAGATTTCATTCTTTCCCAAGCTTGAGCAACATGCTCATTATCAAGTTGTTTAAACTTCATTATTTCACTTCTCATGGATATAATCTTAGCAGGAGGATAGTATTTTCCAATAAAAGCATCTTTGCACTTAGTCCAAGAATCAATACTATTCCTAGTTAAGGAATTCAACCATTCTTTAGCTTTTCCTCTCAAAGAGAAAGGAAACAATTTTAGCTAAATAATATCACCATCTATATCCCTATGCTTTTGCATCTCACAAAGTTCAACAAAGTTATTTAGATGGGAAGCAGCATCTTCATTACCAATACCAGAAAATTGTTCTTTCATAACAAGATTGAGCAAAGCAAGTTTTATCTCAAAGAAAGTATTTTCAGCCACAAGTGGAGCAATAGGTGTGCTCATAAAATCATTGTTGTTGGTGCTAGTGAAGTCACACAACTTAGTGTTTTCAAGAGTAGTCATTTTTTTGGGTTTTCAAAGAAGAAAGCAAACAAGTAAAACTAATTTTTTTGGATTTTTGAAGAACAAAACAAGCAAACGAAGCAAAAATAAAACTAAGCAAAACAAAAATAACAAAGTAAAGAGATTGGTTATGAGGGACTCCCCTTGTGAAGATGTCCTTGACTCCCCGGCAACGGCGCCAGAAAAATGCTTGATGGCTCAATGCACGGCGCCCAGAAAAGTGTTGATGGCTCATGGTTGATGTAGAGCTCATTGGGAACCCCAAGAGGAAGGTATGATGAGCACAGCAGCAAGTTTCCCTCAGTTATGAAACCAAGGTTTAATCGAACCAGTAGGAGCAAGGAAACACCCCAAAGGTGTTACTAGCTAAGCTTTGGCAGGGCCCACTACTGGTGCTAGTAGCAACGTGGAGACCTGCACAACACAACCACAGAAATTTGTCCCCAACTTGTGATGAGGTTGTCAATCTCACCGTGTTTTGTGGAAAACAAAGGATTAAATGTATCAAATGGAAAGAAGTAAAAGTTTACAGAAAGTAAACACAAAGCAGAAACAGTTTATAGATTGTATGTAAAGTAAAAGGACCGGGATCCATAGTTCACTAGAGGTGGCTCTCCTTAGATACATAACATGCTGGGTGAACAAATTATAGCGGGGCAATTGACAAACACCGAGAAAGCAATACATGCATATACTAATCATCTTGACTCCTTTGAGACTTGATTGGGCATTACAACATAATACATAGACTGCCATCCAACTGCATCTATGACTAATAATCCACCTTCAGGTTATCATCCGAACCCCCTCCAGTATTAAGTTGCAAGCAACAGATTATTGCTTTACGAACTGCATGTAAAGTAAACAATACGATTGTTCTATGAACAAAGGATTGTTGTTTTCTCCCTAGTAGCAACAGCACATCTAGTACCTTAGAAATTTCTTTCTCTTCCCCAGATTACCAGAGGCATGAACCCACTATCGAGCATAAATACTAACTCTTGGAGTTGCTAACATCTACTTGGCCAAGATAGCTACTAACAACGGAAAGCATGCAAGATCTCAAATAACAAAGACATGATAGAATCAATAATCAATCTGAAATAACATCTCAATATCCATCGGATACCCGCAAACACAACATGTATGAATTACAAATAGATGATCTTGATCATGAACGGAGCTCACAAGATCTAAACATGAAAGCACAAAGGAGGAGAAACCAGCCTTCTAGCTACTACATGGATCCGTAGTCCAAGGATGAACTACTCACGCATCACACCGGAGGCTTGCATGGTGATGAAGAAGGCCTCCAGGGTGAATTCCCCTCTCCGGCAGGGTACCGGGAAGAGCTTCAGATCCCTCCCGATCTAGGGATGGAGATGACGGCGGCTACAGACTCTTTCGTGGATTTTTGATCGAGTACTTAGGGTTTTCGTCCCGAGGGCAACTTATAGGCGGAAGGAGAGGCCGAGGGGGTGCCGGGAGCCACCACACCACCCCCTGGCGCAGGCCCAGCCTGGCCGCGCGGCCAGGTGGTGTGGCCAGCCCCTGGCCCTTCTCCGTCTCGTATTCTGGCACTTGATTCCTTCTGGAAAAATAGGCACTTTGGCTTTTGTCCCGTCCAATTCCGAGAATATTCATTTTCCGACTTTCCTGGAACCAAAAACAGCAGAAAACAGGTAGCTAGCACTGTGGCTCTTGTTAATAGGTTAGTCCAAGAAATCATATGAAAAGTACTCCAAAGTTGGACCAAACACAAGAAAGTGGATAAAACTAAGCATGGAACATCAAAAATTATAGATACATTTGCAATGTATCAGTCGGCTGCGGCTTGTGCCCGTTTGGCCGGCGAGCATGGCCTCGGGGTGCCGGTGCACTGGCGCTAGGGGCTAGGGCATGGGGTGGTTTTGGTCTGGTTGGGCCTGGGGGAGACCAAGGTGATCAATGTTCATCAAATGGCTCGACAAGATTTGCTCCAAAACAGTGTTAGTTTGGCCATAATGATTCTACTCACAAGGTGTTCGATCAAATGGCCGCATGAGAGAAACTTTTGAATTTTTGAAAGATTTTTGGTGGAGTGATTCATCTTATGCTTAAGCATCTCGGTTTGCTTGGGATTTTGAAAAGGAGTTCATTTGAGTGGTTTTTGAAAAAGTGTGTTGTAGACATATGAACTAGATTCAATTTTCAAATGTCATTTAAATTTTGATTTTGAATGTTTTTGGGAGATCACGAAGTGGGCCTTGGTACATCACTACTTTTACTAGCAAGGGGTGCAAAGATCCATAATTGTTTTTGTTTGGATTTGAGTGCTAGGAATAGCCAAAGTGGGCTAAGTGATTAAAATGGCAAAAGTGACCATTTCCTTATTTAATACTTTTTGATTTCTTTTTCTTTGGGATTTGCTTGGGGATGATCTAGATGATGTGTAATTCACCTTAGAGTCATTTTACAACCAATAGATCACTCAATCATGGCATTTCAAAAAACTCCTATTTTAAATGAACACACATATGAATGCTTAAAGATTTTTAAAAAGAAAAAGTTTTTGTTAACCCTAAAATGGGTAGATTTGATCTTGATCACTTGGATTAAAGTTTTGGGATGTTACAGGATGTATATCCACCCGTTGCTTGTATCTAGTAGATAGATCTTGGTGTATAGTTCTCATCGTAGGAATTTTTTTGTTTTCTATGTTGCGAACCCAACAGTAACTATTACGTTATGTAGTGGAAACTAACAAACGAATAAAGGTTAGCCTCTCTCCATGTTCTTTGTCTTCCGCTCCCGAGCCTACCCCGGTCAGATCAGCTCACTTAAAGATATAGGCCTCTCTTCTTCCTTTCGGCCTTTCATAAGTCGGCCTCGCTGCAGGTTACCTTTGGTACGCTTACCTTTTATTTATAATCCACGAGCTTTATTCAAGATAAATATTTATGATTATAATCACCTCTTAGGCAAAAACATTTATGACCCATTGATGACCCACAAGTATAGGGGGTATATCGCAGTATTTTTGAGGGAAGTGAAACCCAATTTATTGATTCGACACAAGTGGAGCCAAAGAATATTTATAAGCCTTAACAACTGAGTTGTCAATTCAGCTGCACCTGGAAACAATCTTGCTCACAACAGTTTATCAGTAGCAACAGTTTTGTAGTAGGAATAGCAAAGTAGAAGCAGCAGTAAAGTAAAGACAGCAGTAACAATAGCAGTAAACAGTAGGATTCGAGTGCGGTAGGCATAGGAATGGATGGACGGGCGTTGCATTGACAAGACAACTCACATAGCAATCAGAACATAGGGCAATTGCAGAAAAATAAGATAAAACATCCAAATACTAGATAATCTTAGGCATGTGTTCCATATATAGTCATACGTGCTCGCAATGAGAACTTGCACAACAGCTTTTGTCCTGCCAGCCTGTTTGCAGCGGGGCCTGAAGGGAACTACTGGCAATTAAGGTGCTCCTTTTAATAGAGCACCGGAGCAAAGCATTAACGCTCCGTGAACACATGTGATCCTCACATCAAAGCCATTCCCTCCGGTTATCCCGATTTCTATCACTTCGGGGCCGTCGGTTCCGGACAAAAACGTGTGTATACAACTTGTAGATAAGACCATAAACAATACTATCATAATGAATCAATAACATGTTCAGATCTACAATCATGGCACTCGGGCCCTAGTGATAAGCATTAAGCATAACAAGTCGCAACAAAGTCATAAAGCACTAATAAAAGATACTAGGCACCATGCCCTAACAATCTGATGCCATTACATGAACGATCTCATCCAATCCCTACCATCCCCATAGCCTACAGCGGGGGATTACTCACTCATAGATGGGGGAAACATGGATGGTCGATGGAGAAGCGATGGTGATGATGATGGCGATGATCTTCTCTAATTCCCCGTCCCGGCAGGATGCTAGAACGGAGTTTTTGGTGCTGTTTCGTGGAATCTGGTGGTGGCGGCGGAGCGGAACTCCTTCTGGAAAAACGTCAAACCCCCCGGATTTTTTAGATCAGAAGGCTTCTTATAGGCGAAGAGGGAGACCAAGGGGCAGCCTAGGGCGGCCAGACCATGCCCTAGCGCGACCAGGCCTAGCCCGCGCCTAGGGGGTGTGGCCAGCCCCTGGCCCTCCTCCGTCTCGTATTCTGGCTCCGTGAGTCTTCCGGAAAAATAGGAACTTTGGCTTTTGTCCCGTCCAATTCCGAGAATATTCATTTTCTGACATTCCTGGAACCAAAAACAATAGAAAACAGGCAGCTGGCACTGTGGCTCTTGTTAATAGGTTCGTCCAAGAAATCATATGAAAAGTACTCCAAAGTGTGGACAAAACACAAGAAAGTGGATAAAACCAAGCATGAAACATCAAAAATTATAGATACATTTGCAATGGATCACCCATCTCACGTCGCCCCCGCCTAGGCGACCCGGATGAACCCTAGCCACCGCTATAACCCCCCTCCCCCCGCCGTCCCTGGTGAACACCGTAGGGCGAAGCCCTTGTGGTGTCAGCCATGGCGAGCACTCCTTTACCCGACACACGTGTGAGCCTGTCGGGAGATCTGACGGTGCTTCGGTATAGACCTGGAGCATTGACAAGCTCGATTGGTGGCGGCATGTCTACGGTGACGACATGACCTGCCACCAGGTGCCGTAGTGGTGTTGCTCCCCCGATGGAGGTGTGTGGTTCGTTCAACACATCTAGTGGGCGAGCATTGCAGTAGCGGTGCCACCCATGGGCACGGCGGTTGACAATGGCAGGGAGGCTCGCGGTGGTGGAGGGGCTTGGGATGGTGCAACCCTGTACATAGACGGCGGTGGCGAACGCTAAAAAGTGCGGTAGCGGGGCTGATCTGGGCCCAATTGGGCACGTGGGCTGATTTGGGCCTGATCTAGGCTGATTGGCCCTACTGCTGCGTCCAGACAACGACCACCTCGGGTGGATGAGGGCAGTTTCCCTCACCTCGATCGTTGCGCATCCTAGTGGGTACAAGATCTTGTACCCGCTCACCTTGTCCAATCCGTCGGCCCTTGGTGGGAGGTTGGTCGTGACATGGACTCGAATTCGGGGACGCTAGGGCGGCGGCCTCTGAAGGTGGACCGCGCATGTGTCTTCGGCATGCGACATGGTGGTGGTGATGGTATTGGTCCTTGGTCACTGGGGTGGTGAGGAGCGGGTAGCGGGATACCTTGGTGGTGGCGACACTTCGGCTACAACATATCTCGGATCATGCTCTGAAAACCGGGCTCAGAATTAGCGGTGATCTGATAGTGGGCATGTTTTTGGGGCAAAAGCCCACGTTTTTATGCTGATGGAAGGGAAACACTTTTTTTTGTGAATCACTTTTTTTGTGAATCACTTTTTTTTGTGGTTATCCAGTGTTTTGTTTAGAGGATGGAGGGGATATGGATAACCACTTTCGGCTCAAAATGGTGGTTGAGCATATCCAACAAAAAGAACCGGATGAGCTCAACCACTTTTGGATAGCTCCTCTGAAGCGTTTTCTTGTTCGTTCACCCTTCCTCTCGAGAGAAAATAACCATCTTTTCTCGCCTATGGGGCTCGACAGGGAGCGGAAACGAGGACGGCCATAGCGTAGGCCGCCGGGCAGAGCGGGTGTTCGAATGTGCACGCGGGCGTAGGCAGCCGGGTAGAGTGGGCAGGCAGAGGGGGCGCAGGCAGGCAGGTCAACAGGGGCAAAAGGGTGGCGAGCTACTGGCGGTCGTGGCCGCTGCTAGGGAAGTGGTGAGGCAGACGAAGAAGACAAGGAGAAAGGGGGAAATGAAAAAAAAGGAACACAATTGGACCCGTAGATTTTGACTGGCTATCCCAAACCACTTTTTATCCCATGCAGCCAAATAGAAAAATGGCTACCCCTAACCACCTGGTTGGAGATATCCTCATCTCTTAAATGACATTCTCCAAACCAAACAACCCCTAACAGTAACGGCCATGCCGGCTTGCTGCTCGTGCCAGGTTGCTGAGGACTTGAAGTATGCCCTGCCTAGAATCTACACGAGCGGATACCCTTGTCGCGCCACGCCGTACCCCTAAGAGCATCCCACTCCTTGGGCGCATTTCCAGGCCAAAATTCGGCGCTATTTAACGCCAGACGGATTAACTTTTGGTCTGGAAACAACCTTTTTCCACTCGCGATTCCAAGCCAAGTTCTCACGTTTGGCTGAAATTTGATAAAACTCAGCGAAATTTTGGCGAATATACGCGATTTTAATTAAACAGTGGCAACTTCGTACATAGTTGGCCAAATTCGCACATATACCCGAATTTTGGATAATTAGGATAAAAATAAAATAGCAAAGGAAACTAATATGCTGACGCCGATGCCGATGCCGCCGCCACTCACATGCCGAAGTTGCCGTAGAACACCGTGTAGTCGGGGTCGGCCTTGCCGTTGTCATCATCATTCGGCGGCTGCGGGAAGCGCGAGCTGCCCTAGCGGGGTCGCCGCACTGCGATGGCTGGGACAACATGCCGGCTTCATCATCGTCGTCGAGGACGATGAGCAGCGCGTCGGCGGCAAGGCCTAACGCTTGCCACGTGCTCGGCCTCCTCCTGGAGGTGCCGATCTCGGGCGGCCTCCTCCTGGTCCCAAACGGCGCGAGACCAGGCGAGCGCGTCTGGCTCCGGCATCGGCGGGACATCCCGCAGTGACTGCTCCATCGCCATCCTCATGGCGAAGGCGTCCTCGTCGACGGGGAACGCCCACTCTGATGGCTCCGACTTCGGTTGGTGCAGGGGAAGACGGCCAGTGGGCGGCGACGGCGCGCGGGCTTTGTTGATGACAATGCCCCACGCCTCGGTCGTCGGCGGCGAGGCCTCCTGCTTCACGGTGTGCAGCGCCTCGCCTAACAATCGCGAGGCCGATGCGGACGAGCGCGACGCCGAGGCGGCGGTGGCCGAGCCCGACGAGCTCCGGCTGTCCATCCTCCTAGGCAGCCAGTTCGCCGGAGGGTTCCGCCTCGCCCTCGCCGCGGGCAGCGGCGAACGCAGGAAGCCCAGCCGACGGTTGTTGATGTACTCGAGGACGGCTTTGAGTGTCCGTCTCGGCGCAGTCCACCATCGGCGGCTCCCCATCGCGTTGTTGCGCTTCAGCGGCGAGCCTGGAGGGCCTTGGTGAGCGGCGAGTTCCCGGAGCTGGCGCTCGGCGAAGAACTACTCCTAGTGCACGAGGTTACCGGGGTCCTCGGCGAGCTCGGGATCCAGCATCGCCGTGATGGCAGCCTGGATCTCCTCTGCCATCTCGTTGTCCTCCGGCACCGGCGACACCGGCACGCCGCCGGCGCTGTGCTTCCAGCCAGGCGGGCACCGCAAGTCCGGCGGTGCCATGTACCCAGTGTCGTGAAGCATGCGGGCCTCCCACGGCTAGAGGGTGCACCGGCCCAAGCCGTTCGCCACTGCGGGATCGCCTAGGTACCTCTCCGCCATCGCCGAAGCTTCTTCTCGCCGGTGGTGTTGTTCGTCGGAAATGGGGGAAGGTGAGAGTGTGCACTCTAAGCCGACGAGGGCGCCGGCTTTTATAGCCGAAACGGGCAGCGAAGGCGGGAGGGATGTAGCGGCATCGGCGGGAAAAAGGGAAGCGGTGGGAAGGCGAGCCGGCGGTGGCGCGCCATTACGACGACGCGTGGCCGATGAGACGGACAGTTATTGCCCGGCGGTCCGTCGCGCGAGCCGAGGCGGGAGGATGAAGACGACTCGCCTTCCCTAGGTGACACGACGGGTCCACAGGCGAAGACATTTTTTTCTGCGTTTCATTCGTATCTGGCGTTCTCATACGGTTCCCAGCTCCCTGGGTTCGGCCTGGGATCGCCGGATGAAAGTTGGGCCAAATCCAGACGAATTCGACATCCTACGAACGCAACTGGACCAGTTTTCGCCGTCCGGATGAAATTTCCGCCCTGTAAACGGCCTTCTATTAACCCTTGGAGATGCTCTAGCAAAAATCTTGGGACAACCCGGTCGCAATTCCGCGTGACCAACTCTCTCCTCCTTGTTTTATCAAGGGCCTACTGGTACTAGCGTTTTTTTGTGTGTGTGTGTGTGCACGGTAAAGGCCCACAAGGGCTGAGTGCGTCTTTGCGAGTGAACTGCGGAGAGAGCCAGAGAGATGGTGTTGTGCGGCGGGGAGGGATCGGAGGAGCGGGAGCGGGAGTGGGAGGAGGCGGCACAGCAGGGCTGGTCCATTGATTTTTGGGGCCCTAGGGCAATATGAAATCAAAGGCCCCTTGTTTAATGTGTCAGATATTTTCTAGGATCAAGGGAGGCAATGGCCTCCTCTACTCAAAAAATAATAGTATTAGAAATATATATGCTAAACTTTTAAAGAGTACTTAAAGTTTATCATGATTAGTATTTTTAGGCGTCTCAACAATGCATGCAACCTCGGTCAATTGTCCACACATAAAAGACTTAAAAATATTAGTATTTCGTAAGAGAAATTACTATAATGCAATAGAAATTAAATAATTGTACATTTGATATATACATGATCTTTGAAATCTTGGTGAAGACATTCGAAACCACTTATTTCTTTTGATTGAGCGAATTATATATCATGATAGTTATTTTATTGATTTCTACTTGTGGACATACGCGTGTGCAGAAAATGAGTTGATGAGTAAACATATTAGGCACTGAATTTGTAAGAAGATGGAATAGTTTCTCAACATATAAGATAGGGGCAAGTAGAATTGTTGGGAATCATAAGAGAGTTGGTTGCATAATAATATAGTTATGCGATTAATAAATATAGTCATAAACTTGTAAAGGAATATGAGAACCGGTGTTATTCTCACATTTGGAGAGACCAACAAAATAATGTCATCAAGTAAAAAATATTCGATAATGTTAGAGTATATATTTTTTTAGAACTAGGAGTAACAGTAGTGTCCTGAGAGGCTATAGCTTAAACCATCTATATTTTCTTTTTTAGACAAGCATTGATATTTTCAAGAATTATTGTATATTGCTGGACGTTAAAAGTATTAGACAAATATGGGTATATAGATAAGTCATGGAACGAGGCCCCTAGACCATGGAGGCCCAGGCCGAGCGCCCCTCTGCCCTGCCCTATGGGCCGGCCCTGCGGCACAGGCGGTGGGACTCCTGCACCTGGCCACCGCCGGTGGTGGCGGTGTGCGGCCCCGGCAACAGCGGCAAGTCCGCGTTCTCCCGCCTCCTCCTCAACACCCTCCTCGGAATGTGTGTGCTGAACAAAGCCCAGTCGCATTTTCCCGAGCCCCACCTCGTGGCAATTGCTCTGCTTGACTGCAGAGCAGCTGAATGTTGATACAATTGAACATTTTTTACAGTCTGAATTTAAACTTTCGAGCTATCTTTGTTTGGAGCTGGGATCGATGGGTCGACCCGCGTGGTACTTCGCTATATCTCTTTGGAGATCGATGCAGTTGATATTTTTTGTTTGTTTAAATAAAATTGTCTGATCACAATGTTTGGTATATAGTCTGAATTCCATTCCCTTCAAATTGAGTTGGCATGCTATCTCTATTTGTTATTTACGTTGCAAATAATCTTATGCGTTTGAAAATGGTAAAATGGAGTTAGTTATGGAGGCCATTGCTCAATGATTTCAACCATTATTAGTACACCCCTCGTGAAACTAGCTATGCCGTACCAACAGTTTTTTGACTCAAGTTTGCACAAATTGTACTGCTCAGAGTTTTTGGAGTTGCTCTGATTCATTTGTTATGTTTGTACAGTCAGATCAATTCTTGTGATTATTTCTTCACTCTTTTCTTTTTTTGCGAATAGGACTTTAGCATTAAAAGAAACATCGAATGGTACAAAACATCTCAATAAAAACGAAAATTACATCGAAATCCTTGAGATTCCCTTCATCTTCAACCGCCAGACCATGTCGACGGCGCGCCGCTGCTGCCGCTCCTCCCAGAGCCAGCATGACGTTGTTGGTTGCGGACGGAAAGTCGCAGAACGGGCCCAGAAGGCCACATCCGTCCCGAAGACGAAGAGGAAGGATGAACCGCCGATGAAACTCCTTGACGATCCGAAGATCCCCACAGCCAGAAGAAGTCCTTGAAGACCACACCACTCCCACAAGCTTCTCGACGTCACCGTCGAGATAGGGCTGAAGCCGAGGAGACTTTATGGAAGAAGACGCTGCCATCACCACCTGGGCGCCGCCCCACCAAACCTTCACCCTAAAACCAGAAAAACTGAGCCCTCTCGCAGACGGGGGCCGAGATCCACCCCTCCTCCATGGCCCGAAGGCCACAGATTTGGAGCAGATCGGCGGCGCCGACGGGAGGCGGCCGGGGATCTGAAATCGCCTCCTGATCGCCCCTTTTGTCGCGTACCGGTTCGGTTATGTAGGGTGTGTTTGGTTTGTGCCCAAGATTGCCCCACCAAATATTTGGCTAGCCAAAATTTTGGTTGAGCCTTTGCTTGCCAACAAGTTGGCCAACATTGGCTAAAAAATTGAACTAGAGTTGGTAGTGGAGCATTGGCATGCCAAAAATTTGGCAACAATCCAAACAAGAGCCAACCTTTTGGTCATGACCAAAATATTGGTAGGGTACACTTTGGCCACAATCTAAATATACCCGTAATGTTCATGATTATTTCTTCACTCAAATAGGTATAAGAAGGTGGCATACCTGGACACCGATGTTGGCCAGCTTAATTCACACCTCCGGGTTTTGTGTCACTTCATGTGCTTGAGGAGCAGACTAAAGGTGTAGGCTCAGGGTACTCTATTTTTAATTCCCCTCTAAATGATTGACTACCTGGTTAAACACCCTGTCTTTTTTTATATATAATTGCAGATCTTACAATGCTATACCTGCGGCCTCCGAAGAGGTAACTGTATTTCACGAGGTTTAGTTAAGGGTCATCTTTTAAGCTTTCATTTAGCATTGTAACTTACTTACTGTACTACTTAGTGCTGCTAGGAACAGTCCACTGCTCAATCCAAAATAGCTTATTGCATGTTACAAAGCCATTTCACATCACAAAGAGTTTCTGAACTTCTTACTGTTTACCACTCAGGGGTCCAAAGTAGTCTTTGTATTCTTTTGAGATATTACGAATACTCCAACGTTATTATGAAGTTCGATCTTCTACTAATTTTGCAATAGCTTGGTTTTGCTGTTAAGAGTTTTAGATGTAGCACAGTACTCAACTTTTAAAGTTAGTTAACAGTTCATTTATAGCCGATTGAACAATATTCCAATGGCAATCACATTGTTCCATTTACTTAAGGGATCAGATGTCCCATTTAATATCTCATTGTGAGGATTAGATGAAACAGGCTCGCGCCCCGCTTTATAAATATAGTAACATCTAGATATAAGCAAGTTCGAACATATGATAGAGCTGGCCGAAGCCAAAAAATAAAAAAGAGGTACAATAGCTCACTGGGGCCTCAACACAAGATGACCCAAAAGAAAGAAAAAATCACGGCGCGACGAGAGCAAGGCCAGAGGCGTAGCGGAGGCCTAGATCACGACAGGGACCGAGAAGGGGATCGCCGCCATCCTCAGGGTCTGGAGGGTGTCCTCAAGGTGCTCCCGGTCCCGCTGTCTAGCGAGCGGGAACCACTTCTGCAGGTAAGCAAGGAAATAGAAAATGGAGTCAGACGCTCGGTTGGGGAAGACCCGCTCAATCACCATCTTATTCCGCATATTCCATAAGGTCAAGTAAGGGCCGCAAACACTAGCCAGAAAATGCGGCACCTCCTACCGGCATGGTTCGCCTCAGTCTGTAGGAATTATCCAAGATCCTGAGCCTGCCAAGTAGGCCCTAGGGGTTCCTAGATAAAACTCCACAGGAACTGAGCCGCAGTGCAAGTGAACATAATATGGGCACACGTCTCCGGTGTCCCACACAGAGGGCACAGGCTATCGTCAGGGCCATTAAGCTTAGCCACCTCCACCCCTAAGGGAAGGTGATCTCGTAGAAGTTGCCAGATGAAGATGTGAATACTAAGGGGCAAGGGATCCTTCTAGAGAGGGGTGGTCCAACCCAACTCCGGGCCATGGAAGAGGGCCCTGTAAGCCGAGCTTACCGAAAAGTCCCATGTCGGGGTCAGGTGCCAGGAGACCGAGTCCCTCTCCCTAGAGAGGGAAGCAGGGAGAAAGGACATGAGCCTCTGATAATCCGTCGCCTCAGCCAGGCTAAAGGTCTGGCGGAACAAGATGTTCCAACGACCATCTAGGAAGGCCTCAGCCACCAGCTCAGAGGGTGAGGCGCAAATAGCGAGCAGGGCGGGGAACTCCTCACGGAGGGGTACCCCCAGCCATGGGTCCAGCCACTGACGCACCTCCCTCCCATCCCCTATACTAAAGGCGGCCCCCTGGCTAATGAGCTGCTTAATGTCTTGAATGGCTCGTCAGAATTGGGAGCCCCATGTATGGTGCTCTGCAAGCTTGTCTAAGACTTTTGTCACACATTCTAGGTGCTTCTTTTTTGGTGATGTCGGTGCACACAAGAACCCAAAACTTCTCTTGAGCTACACATTTGGCCTTTATGATTATTTTCTTCAACAACTCTATTTCTTTAATGACAGTGACAACCCTCAGAAATCAGCTATACCACTTGTTATAAACACTTCATGATGGGTGAAAGGTGAGGCTTCATTGGAATTTACTTGTATCATGGTTTAATTCACAGGATTTGAAAGTTAGAAGGGAAAGTATGTTGTGATGAGTTTTGGACTTTCAATTGGATAATGGGACAGCAGAGGCAAGATATCGCCGCCCTGACAAAATTTATTTCTGGCAGCACTTCATTCTTATTGTTTAAGAAAAGTGATTACGAAAAGGCTAGCCTCATCTTAACTAGCTGCCCCAACAAGCCATATCCGGAGGGCTTAGAGATGAATAGCTAACCGATTAACTTGACAAAATCACGAATAAGATATCCGTTAATTCCTAAACCAACTAGCTGGACTGCCCGAACCTGTAGTACTAATATCTATTGTAGCTAAGTAAGTGGATTATTTCTTGCAATGTCCAGTTTGATATTCTATTTTTTGACTTTAGGTATTGGACTTCATGTTTTGTCAGCGATGTTGAGATATGTATTCCCAACTGACGTTATTCGGCTACGCACCACACCAGAGGGTAAAAATTTACCGGATGGCACATTTTAGTTGGATGTACACGAGGGAGATTCAAAAGTTAATCTAATCGAAATCCTAGCATCACAGAACTCTCCTCGACAGTAAGTTATAATTTAATTAAATAAATATAAGCCCCTGTCAGTAATATAATTTTTACTGGAATTTCTGAGTAACTTATGTTAATGAAACAATATATCCTTAAATCATTGTTATAGTAATGACTATGGCAATGTAGTCTGTTAGTTAAGAAGGAGGCGCGGATGATTCGTGATCTCATGCTAATTGATTATATTTGGCGGTACTTGCTGAGGGACTTCCCTATATTCTCTTGTGATGATTTAGTTCAGGGCTTTGCTTTTATAGAGCCCTTTCAGCTTCCTCTTTCGAAAATACAGGTTATTGATGTACATTGCAGGTGACTGCCTCTCCACCTTTATTCAGATCATATAGAATTTAAGCATTGTTCTGAATATATAGCATTTTCCCCCACTTATAGCATAATATTTGATTGATGTGGAAATAAAAACAACTACAAAACTAAGAGAGCAGCCGAATTGTATTTTCTAGAAATATTTTTTGCTAGTACATGTATTTTATACCTAAATTTGATAAAAATTAAGAAGAACATTAATCATTGCTTGATCGCGCAGGCACACTTGTTTACAACTATCTCTTTAACAATGTCTTATTTAATTTAATCATATCCAGAATTCAACTAAAAAGGTCCTTTGTGGAACTGAGTTGTCAATACAATAGAATATTAAACCTGGTGAAATTAAACTCTTATTACTAATTTATTACCATTTTATTTCAAAAATATCTTAATAATATAGTTTAATACCTATCATGCGACTACAAAAAGTCCACTATCTGATTATTTCATGTTTGCAGCTTTCTATGAAGATAATAAATGTGCAAAAAACTTGTCCACTAAGAGCAAAGTTCCTTACATGTATAAAAAACGTTATGTTTACATAAATACACTTTTTGGCATAACTATGATAAAATTCTGAAATGTTAATGAACTGGTTGTCTTATACAACAAAATTGCAGGAAGTTGTGCAATGAATAAATAACCGATACTTACAAAATTAATTTCTTAGATAGGTCATACAATGCAGCAATAGTTCAGATGCACTCTCGTAGCAAATTATAGTTTAAAATGGTATAAAATAGCATGGGAAAGTTAACTCTTAAGATCCAATTCACTGTGTGTAGATAAAATTAAATTTGCGCAGAAACATGCGGATACCATATAAAGGTATTTCTATTAATATAGTTTCTTTGGGTGTGTTTGTATAGATTTCTGGTGATGTGGCATATGACTTCTTGAATGGTACTATCGTTGGTATTGGATCAAGTAAATGTGTCTCTTTGTCAGCTGAATGCCCGTCCCCTTTGTGCGTTGGACTTGGTATGTAACATTTATTCTTGCTTTGCACTTTTGTAAATGTAAATTGATAGGACTGACTAATTTCCTGTGTGTATTGGTTTTGCATTGAATTGGATTTTTAGCTTTTATCAAGGCTACTGATACTCCTGGAAACTGCATTCTTCTGATCACACCTACTTCTCATCGCCTTTTAGCAAATGTCGACATCATTTTTCGAAATTGTATAGTAGCTCCTACCTGCCTCCTTCATGTAACAAACAGACCGTGGAACCATTTTTTCTCGGAAGCACGGATTTCTGGCTTCTTATTTTTTATATTAATTAACATTGTGGTAGTTACATTACGTATGCTCTAAGAGCGAAAATCTTGTTTAGTGTTCATTTTTCTTCTCAGGAATAGGCATTGCACTTTGACTAAATATATTTCCTAATTATTCCCTGATCATTATTCTTGGGCCCTATACTAAATCGTGCATGTCTCCCATCCTGACACTTTTTAGCCTCTTTTAATTGTTTAGACCACATCCTGAACTGGAACATCACATGATCCTGCATCAGTATTTTTGTATAACTCATACGCCTGAATTGGAACATCACATGATCATTTATGAGCTTAAACTCATAACTCATACGCAATGTCTGATCCTGCATCCTCATATGGAACTCATTTCCAAGACAGCCCCAACATAGATATAACATCCTCTTCTGAGTTTGTGCTTGTATCTGTGAAGTATTTTCGATCGGTTATTGGATTGATGCGTCTTTCGTCCCATGACCCCTTTCTTACTCAAGCTTGTACATGTAGGTGTCTCAACTTGACTGCAATCTTTTTCTGTCGGTAAGGACGCGGTGGATGATATAACTGACAGGCTGAGAGATCTCTAGAGCTCTGTAGATGTCTACAAATACTTAAAATCGTCGATGATAGACAACATGAGAGCTTCTGCCAGTTCCCATGAAGAACCAATCTAGGGAAAAAACATCATTGGACCTTTTAACATGTATGAAATGTGAACTTCGTAGGAATGTATTTACTGTCAAACTGCCCCCTCCGAACAATATGTTTAGATTACACCAACTGATGGCACCGAACCATACTTTCTGTTGCTGGTTGCCAAATATCTAGGAAGATATCACTTTCTACAATTGTGGATTTTATTCTAGTTTGTTCTTTATTGCCATCGATTTCTACATTGTTGACCAAATTTGTATGAATAATTTGACTTTGCGACATAGTAGTATAACACAACACTTACTTAAAAGGATGTAAAATTCATGGCTCCATAGCTGTTTGCGGATTTTTTTCTCTCGAGAAAACGCAAAAGAGTTTGCGCTTCATTTAATTGAACATGAAGATATTACAGGTACTAGTACAACCTCCAATTGGGGGGGGGGGGGGGGGACACACACATCGGTGTCCTCACCAAAGGTGAGGAGGTGCCACTAACTAGCATCCAAACATGGATGGAGAGACAACTAAACTTAGAGCCTCAAGGACGCGTCATAACCATTGCCAGGCGCCTCCGAAGAAGACCACATCTCCAGGTACTAGTAGGAAAAGCCTTATAGCAGTCATTTTTCTAGTGGTGTCTAAAATAAAATGGGCACCACTGCTGCAAGGCAAAGTAGTCGCGACGCTCGTAAAAAGTTGAACGCCGCCACTATAACTTAATCCTGGCGTTCGGGAGACAGTTAACGCCGACAATAAGTGGGGATCACGATGCGAGCCGGAACCAATGTAGCCCAGGCGTTTAGAAAATTTGAACGCGGCAACTATGTTGTAGTGGTGGCGTCCCAAGAGTTATAGACGACACCACTGTTACATCCAAAATTTCACTAACTTAACAGGCGCCAGCCACGCCCTTCCCCCTCTCTCATTCCAACTCTCGCGCGCTCGTTCCCCATCCCCAAATGTAGCCCGCGCTGCCTCGCCCTATTCTGCCCGACCTCGCGCCGCCCCGCCCCACCCCAACCTGCTCTGACCTTGCCCCGACCCGCCCCTGCCCTGCCCCGACCTCGCACTTCCGCGCCTCTCTGACCCGCACCTCCCCCGACGAGCCTCACCGTCGCGCCTCCCCTGACCCGCGCCTCCAACAACCTCGCGCTGCCACGCCTCCACCGACCCGCGCCTCCCCCAACCTCTCTGACTTCGTGTCACCGTGCCTCCCCCGCCGCAGGTAGACTCCCTCGCCCCTCTCTTAATTACTGTATTTAGTTTAATGTATAAAATGTAGATGATTTTAGGGATTTTTGTTTAGTGTAGCAAATTTACATGATTTTAGGGGTAGATGTAGCAAATGTACATGATTTTAGAGATAGAAAATTTAGATAATTTTAGGGATAGATATAGCAAATGTACATGATTTTAGGGGTAGAAAATCTAGATAATTTTAGATATAGATGTAGCAAATGTACATGATTTTAGGGGTAGAAAATCTAGATAATTTTAGGAATAGATGTAGCAAATGTACATGATTTTAGGGATAAAAAATCTAGATAATTTTAGTGATATATGTAAAAAAAGTACATGATTTTAGGGTAGAAAATCCAGATAATTTTAGGTTTAGATGTAGCAAATGTACATGATTTTAGGGGTAGAAAATCTAGATAATTTCAGGGATAGATGTAGCAAATATACATGATTTTACGGGTAGAAAATCTAAATAATTTTAGGGATAGATGTAGAAAATGTATATGATTTTAGGGGTAAAAAATCTAGATAATTTTAAGAATAGACGTAGCAAATATACATGATTTTAGGGATAGAAAATGTAGATAATTTTAGGGATAGATGTAGCAAATGTACATGATTTTAGGGATAGAAAATCTAGATAATTTTAGGAATAGATGTAGCAAATATACATTATTTTAGGGTAGAAAATTTAGATAATTTTAGAAATAGATGTAGCAAATGTACATATATATTTATTTCTTATATGTTGACTAACAGTTGTATGAAATGTTGTTATTTAACTACTTAATTAGTATCATGTTGGAGACGGAGCTAAAGTTTCGTGGTGTTCACCAGAAACCCACGAGGACTCTGATTTGGACATCTCAGATCACAGTGGATAACAAGAAGATCTAGCTAAGTACTTTCAGGCAGCCCGCGCCTACGATTGTGCCGCGGTCCAGCACTTTGGGGCGGGATTCGTCCACAAATTAGAGAATGAGCGTAGAATGACGCATCTGTTAGCGCTAGATAGCATGAGGATCTCCACGAGGGCCGAGGAGAGGGAGCACCGACAGGCAGAGAGGCAGCTGGCGTGCCACCATTGCGAGGAGGATGACCCCTTGGTCAGGGATCTCCTACTTGATCCCAGGTGATGGCGTTCCAGTATGAGGTCCTTAGCGAGAGCTGGCTGCAGCGCGGGCAGGGCGAGGTCGGCCCCTCTGGCACGCAACAGCAGGTTCAGCCCGACCCATCCGGCACGCAGCAGTATAATTCTTGCAGCCTGTCGTCCTATTTCTGAGATTGCTCGGATGACGACGACGTCACTGACATTGGGTCAACTCGAGTTTAGTAGATAATTTTAGGGATAGATGTAGCAAATGTACATGATTTTAGGGGTAGAAATCTAGATAATTTTAGGGATAAATGTAGCAAATGTACATGATTTTAGGGTAGAAAATATAGATAATTTTAGAAATAGATGTAGAAAATATACATATATATTTATTACTTATATGTTGACTAACAGTTGTATGAAATATTGTTATTTAACTACTTAATTAGTATCATGTCGGAGACGGAGCTGAATTTTCGTGGTGTTCACCGAAAACCCACGAGGTCCTCGATTTGAGCAGCTCAGATCACAGTGGATAACAAGAAGATCCAGCTAAGTACTTCCAGGTGCCCGTGGCAGGTAGCCCGCGCCTACGACTGCGTCGCGGTCTAGCACTTTTGGGGCGAGAGTCGTCCTCAACTTAGAGAATGAGCATAGCATGACGCGCCAGATAGCATGAGGATCGCCACGAGGGCCGAGGAGAGGGAGCACCGACAGGCAGAGAGGCAGCTGGCGCGCCATCGTCGCGAGGAGGATGACCCCTTGGTTAGGGATCTCCTACTTGATCCCAGGTGATAGCGTTCCACTACGAGGTCCTTAGCGAGAGCTGGCAGCAGCGCGGGCAGGGCGAGACCGTCCTCTCTGGCACGCAGCAGCAGGGTCAGCCCGGCCCCTCCGACACGCAGCAATACGACTCTTGCAGCCCGTCATCCTCTTTTTGGGACCCCTCGGATGACGACGACGTCACTGACACTAGGTCTACTCAAGTTTAGGATGTTCTCATGTGACTATTGTATGCTTCATATCGTACTACTTATATAGACTTGTCATGCTACTATTGTACTAATTACATATGATGCTAACTAATCTTACTTATGTGTTATGTTGATATATTGTGCTATTTATGATGCTAATTAAGTTAAAATGGTATATATAACTAAGTTTGCATGATCATATATAGGTATAATGAATGATGATCGGTGTGAGCACTGTGGTTACCAACAGTGCAACGACAAGAAGGTTATCATAGTGATCCCTTATGACTAAGAAGTTAGTATGGTATATCCATTCACAAACAATCAATCTATATATACTCTGCAACTGAATTATGTGATAATCATTGTTTTCTTATGATTCTGTATGCAGAACATACCCTGCTGGACCATTTTGATTGGTCATTGTGGCAGTAGGGATAGTTTCAGGTCGGTCTACTACCTCTGAAGCAACCTGCACCAACCTACACGGTCCAAGTCACGAACAAGGTGAACCACACCTTTTTCAATGGTCCGAGTTGGACTGAGATGGTCGATGCCTATAAGATGGACGCCCAAGAGAAGTTGGTCTTCCATCTCTGTGAAGATCGCATGACCTACTTCAATTACCGAGGACCTGAAGCATCGACAGACTCTGACGCTTCTACATATGACGAGATTCCTGCTGCTGCCATTAGGTATGGCACGGACACTGCCGATAATCCTTTTGAGGACTAGTAATTAGTGCTATGTAGCTAGCTAGCTCAACTATAAGTAGTTGCCTGTAATCCTTTTGAGGACTAGTAGTTAGTGTTATCATTTCTATGAATATATCTAGTTGTGCTGTGAATATATCTTGTTGTGCTGTGAATATATTTTTGCTGTGCTGTGAATATATCGTGTTGTGCTGTGAATATTCAATTGGATGCACCCGATTTTTTTTAATTTTCGAAAATTCACTTGTGGCGTTCATAAGACAAAGAACGCCACAAACAGGATACATAATGGTGGCGCTTACAGTAAACTCTACCACTAGAAATCCTACCGGTGGCCTTTGGTAGAGACGCTACCACTAGGACCTACCAGTGGTGCGAGGTTAAGTGGCATGCGGCCTAAACACTACGAACCGCCTTTTCCGAACGCAGTCACTAGGCCTTTTCCTACTAGTGAGGGCTACCCGCTCCAACGTACCCTCCACCCATGTTGCCTAGGAGAGTTGTCCGGTGGATGGCAAGACCTAGACGGAACTAGTGAAGCCATTGTGTGGAAGCACCGACTCGAGCGTACATTGCGCCCCATTTCAGAGAAGTTGAACAAGCTCAAAAAGCTTAGTATGACCCATGGTTAGTATCCGGACGCCCGAACTCTATGTTGCAACCGACATCACACATCGCATTGGCAGCAAGCCTCGCCGGATAGAATAGGCATGCCACCATCTCCAGCTGCCACACCGGGGACTCCAAGTGCAACCCAAGGAGCCTGAAAGGATAGAGATGTCGCCTAGAGGGGGGGTGAATAGGCAATTTCAAAACTATTACGGTTTTGGCTTGATAGAATGCGGAATTAAACTAACGTTTATTTTACAAGCATAAAACCTAAATACACTAGGCTCAACTAAGTGCACCAACAATAAGATAAGATAAGCAAGATAGCACAAGATAAATATACCACAAGTGATAAGCAAGATATAAGTACTTCAAGCTCGATGGCTATCACAAGGAAAGTAAGCTCGGGTATAGAGATAACCGAGGCACGCGGAGATGAAGATGTATTCCCGTGTTCCCTTACAAGTAAGGTACATCACGTTGGAGAGGTGTGGGATTCCATGAAGGATTTTCCAATGCCACGAAGGCTCACCTTCTTCTCCGAGTCTATCCCACGAAGAAATAGGCCCTTTCCTTATGGCTAGCTTTTCCTCCACTCCGGAGATGGCAAGCTCCAAAACCACTTCACAAGCTCCATGAAGGAGAAGCCCGGGTCTCTTCACAATCTTCCACGAAGAGGACACCGCGACACCAACCGCCAAGCCAACTAGGAGGTCACCCTCCAAGAGCAACAAGCTCACGGTCTCTCACTCAAACAAAACGTAGTGGAGAGCTCAACACTTATGCAAGAATGCAAAGCAAGAACACCAAGGGCATTCAAATCCCTCACTCTCAAATCTCACCAAAGCAACAAGTGCTAGGGAGGAATTTGAAAGGAAGAACAATGGTGGAAGTCAACCAATGACTCCAAGAGCTAGATCCAATGGGTTCCCCTCAATTAGAGGAGGAATTGATTGGTGGGGATTGTAGATCTAGATCTCCTCTTCCAAAGCCCTCAAAAAGATGCAAGAATCATAGGAGGGAAGTGGGAGGAGGTAAGCTCAAGAGGGTCAACAATGGAGGTCAATTTCGTGCTCAAGAACCCACAAAAATGTTGGGGGAAGAACCCCCTTTTATAGGGGAAAGCAAATATGGCCGTTGGGAGGAAACAGCGCGAACTCGGTTTGAAGTCCGGTTGGACCGGCCCCAGAACCGGACAACTCGGTTCCCAGGCCGGTGGACCAGACTACAAACCAAAATACTTTAGTATGCCAACCCGGAATAGACTCGGTCGTGAAAACCGGAAAGCCCGGTCTGAGATCCGGTCAACCGGAGCTAGAACCAGACTGTCTGGTGTGGGGCTCGGTTGGACCGGATCCACAACCGGGATGAAACTGACTTCACGAAAAACGCAATAACTTTTGCATCCGAACTCCGATTTCAATGACATTGGGCTTGTTTTGACGAGGACAACAAGATCTACAATATGGTGCATGAAAACATCATAGTACAAAAAAGGAAGGTAGAACCAAATGAGGAAAGGCATGGAGCCTCCCTATAAGAAGAACCGGTAAAACCTTCAAACTCGAAAACGCCATATAAGATGCATACGAATTCCGTTTTCGATGAACTTAGGATTGTTGAAGAGCTAGCAACAAGCTCAAGAACCTCACATAGAGAAAATACCAATAAAAAACAAAATAGTAATATGCAAAGTATGCAAAGGATTGAGCTCCCTATAACGATGTGATCAAGTTATCCAACCGAAAGCCCCTCTTGATAGTGCGGCTATCTATCCTATAACCCGGTCTCCCAACAACCACCTTGAGACCGGTAAAAGGAAAACCTAGCAAGACCATACCTTTGCCTTGCGCATCCCGCTTGATCTTGATGACAACGCTTCAAGCTCTATCCAAACCGGAATGCATCACTTGATCATTGTTGCTTCGTGAAGACTCATAATTTGCTCCCCCATACACCACTATGGGATAGCTTCATTAAGACACGTCTTCACATGTGCATTATCACCAAAATGGACGGCAAGCTTCAAGCAAATGATCTTCTCGAGATGCTTATCTTGAACTTGCCCTTCTCAACCTTGATGGCGATCACCACTTGCTGCCATCCTCTCATGGTCTATTGAGATCTTCACTTTTGAAGCAAGCCCATGGAAAGAAACCTATCCCATATATAAACCACAAAGGAACATATATAATGGGTTAGTTCATGATGCATAAATGACAAGGCTTACCACACCACAAGATCCATGTGGTACATTCTTTATGCTTCATGTGTTGACCAACTTGAAATCACTCTTCACTCATTGCATTGGTCAACCAAGTGTCTTCTCATGCTCCATCTCAATATCTTGAGGTACATAAGGAACTCTTCATTTGATTACATGCTCTAAATCTTAATCAACCATAGCTCAACTAATGAGGCTACCATGACACCGACTTAGAGCCATATCTTGAATTCTTCTATTGAGATCACACTCTCAAGATCTTGAACATATCATATTCTTATCTTCAATTCGATGATCTTGATGCCAAAACTCAAGGTATATCTTTATCTTCATGGCATCCATACTTGAATCCAACATATGGACTACAAGCATGACCTATGGAATATTCCTTCATATAAAACTCAATGAAAACATTAGTCCATACGGATTATCATTAATCACCAAAACCACACATAGGGGCAATTACCCTTTCAATCTCCCCCATTTTGGTAATTGATGACAATCACAACAAGAGGGTTTATATAATGAATATTAGAAACAAGTACACAACTTATCCGAGAATAAGTTGTATACAAGAGGTTGTATTTGATATGGTTAAGTAACACAAAGATACTAGCCCATATCAAAACTGCTTCTACTCACACAAACTACAACTAATGCAAGAGATGTGAGTAGAACCAACATATATAGAGCAAACTCTCCCACAATATATGCACGTGTGATGAACTTGAATTTCATTGCATACATTGTCAAGCATAACCTTTGGGAGAGTTTCCACTATATATATTCAACCATGCAATACACAATAAAGATGAAATGCATGAAAGGCAAACACTTAAGAACAAACCAATCTTAAGTAGAAAACCATTTCCCTTAAAACCCTCTAAACTTCTCCCCATTGACAACAAGTGCCAAAATGGATGACAAAGTTAGAAGGCCAATATAGTTCAAGTTCCTCCCAAGGTGTGCATTTCTCATAATATGAGTGAAATCATATGCACATATCCAATGACGAAAACTTGGAGGAAATCAACTATATTGAGGATCAAATATTGCTAAAAGGATAACAAGGTGAAGAAACTTCAACGGATGAAGTAAGCAATCAAAAGATCCAAATAATCAAATGGACAAATAGGGATCTAAATGAAATAAGGAATCTCCCCAAGGTTTGTGCATAAATGAGTTGTTTCATTTGAATACAATATGCACAAACATGGAATCCTCACTCCCTATATATCATTTAGAACATAACCAAAATACAAGGAGTATAGATATAAATCAATACACTTGTCAAGACAAGCTTAAGTCCATAATAAACCAAATATGAGATATGAGTGTGTGAAGATGCAATAAAAGTAGACCGAGCACTCACAAATTAAGACCTTGCCAAAACCATTAAAAACTAAGCGGATAAGTGAGATGGTTGGCAAAAGGCGAGGATATCAAGGCGAGATATTAACACTCTTGTGTATATAAGTTTCTAAGTGGGAAAACATGAGAATAATCCACAAGGAAACATCCACACATAAGAGGTTGATAAAAAAAGAGAACGTGATATCCAAGAGGAAGTCATACGATATACCAAAAAAAATGATATTTTGCTTAAGTGCATATATAGCCCATGGCTCTATTTTCTCTCATGGTATATCAAAGAACTTCACCAAAGAAAAAAAAAACCTCAAGAACATCATAGCTAACACTAAGGGAACTAATGCTAGTTGGGATATTTTTAGAAAGGCAACAAGTATCAAAAGGAAGGATTCAATGCAATTTCAACAATATTGCACATGAGAGTACATTGAGGAATTGATATGCAATAAATTGCTAGAAGGCATATTTGGGATTGGTGAATCATGAGCATGATTTTATATATTCCCCATTATATGCATCATCTCAAATTACTCACATAAGCAATAAGGATAGAAAAGTCTTTCAACGATCCTTGCAAGAACCGCAACATTTACAAACAAATAAATTCATGCCAAGATGCAACCTACGAGAGATTGGATGGAAGAATAGTACGCATGAATAAGATACTTGTTACCGAGATAGCAATGGTATGATGTAGTAGATAAGAATTCTTCGATCATCCTAGCTTGGATCCAATTATAATGTGGTGACAACACCTTCCTTATAGATAAGACAAGCATCCATTGCATCTCCAATGTATCTAAAACAACATTCAAGTACATCTTGGTCCCCAAACTTATTGGGTCCAAAGTGGTTAGACTAACCACAACACATAGGACATACTCCATAAAAATATGTGCATATTTAAATATGAAATTTGAATTTCATGCACATCATAGCCGTTTAAGGATTTGATGGAGTATACCCTGTATATTGGATCAAAGAAAGCAAAACAGGATATAAGATATACATTTAGTAAACATGCATGCACGATACTTTCAAGAACCAACGAAGATATAATTTGGACAAAACACCAAAATATTCAAGAAGGCATACAAGGTGTGACAAAACACATTTGTTGTCCAAACTATATCAAAGAATCAAATCAACACAAGATTTGGTCAACAAAGTTCAACAAATGAACCAAGCAAAAACTATTGAGCATAAAAGATGAGATAAAAACATAAATGCTCAAATATTTATCTCATTCAAGCAAATAACATAGAGAAGAAAGAATGAGATAACAAACTCCCAACAGAGCAAGGTTTCAACAAATAAACCAAACCCTTAACACTTTTCACAATGGCACAAGGTTCCGAGAAGAAAAGGTTTGTCTTCCACTAAAATCACATTTGATGATAATCAAAAACACCATCAAAGAGATGTTCCAAAAGCCAAGGAAGATAATGGGAGCCACAACAATTTTTGTAAAGATAAGTTAGAAGAAGAGGTATATAAACTCAAGGGAGAAATCTAGCCCCGTTTGTAGCATTTTCTACGAACTCGGTTTTAAGTTTGGTTGGACCGGATCCCACACCGGACCACCCAGTGAACAGCCCGGTCAACCGGATTCCAAACCGGGATGCTCTCAGTGAGTGAGCTCGGATAGACTCGGTATACGAAACCGAGAATCCCGATTTGGGTTCGGTTGACCGGAGCTAGTACCGGACCGCCCGGTGTACAGCCCGGTCAACCGGAATCCAAACCAGGATGCTCACTGTGAGTGAGCCCGGATAGACTCGGTATATGGAACCGAGAATCCCGGTTTGGGTTCGGTTGACCGGGACTGGTACCGGACCGTCCGGTCTAGGAACCGGTTCAACCGGCCTGAGAACCGAGTTTGGCAGAGATGTTATCAAACTTAGATTTCTTTCTTCTCTCGATAGAGATAAGCATTTGAGGAAGGCCACACCAAGAATTTCTTACTCAAGCAAAGACCGAAAAGACGACCAATAAAAGCTTCTAACAAGAAAATAGGACCTTGTTTGAGCTAACATGCCACCTAGATACAAGATAATCAACAATATCAACTCTAAGTGGCACCACCTCATGTTCACATTTCCTAGGATTGTGATATGCAAAAGAAGCATATTACTCCCCCATAATGTGGTATCCAATTTTTCTTAATACGAGGAAAAACAACCTCAACTAGAAATAATTAATGGACATTTAGAATTTGAATTTCTCATGAGTATGACACACCACATAGTGACTAGATAATCTTGCAATATCAATACTAAGTGGTAGTACTCATGTACACACATTTTAAGGTATGAGAGATGCACGAGGCATATCACTCCCCCAAAATGGGATGTTCCATTAATCACTTGAAAAGAGCCAAATAAGATATCAACAAGATGCATTAGAGGCTCAAAGCAAAACACACAGGTAAATGATGTGCCAAACACATAGACATACTTGATTACACAAAATAAGCAAGCATGAGGCACAACAAATACAAACACATACTTGGTATAAAACCAAAACATGTAAAGGGGCAAGTAACTTTCAATATAAAAGAGTTGAGTTCGAGTTACCGCAAAGAGGCACATTGGGTATATGGTAGGGAGATGATAATACTTATCACTTGGCTTTATAAAATATAATATACGAAGATCCCTTAATTCTTCATGAGTTAGCCAAGTCTCCAATGCCCTCCAAAAACACCTATTGATCAAGTTTGAGCTTGTTGGTCCCCAACCAAGTTGGGTCCTAAGAGGTTAGTCACAATACGCTTGGCAACCCAAATGGTTCGTTTCTTGACACCACTTTGAGTTCCAACAAACTTGGCAAACACATTGCCATCCTTATCCTTCCCAAGAGAATAATAATCATCAACAATGATAGGGTTAGATAAGGTACCATTTGAACATGAAGAGGACAAGTGCCCCTTCTCACGACATATGTAGCAACAAGTGCTCCCCTTTCTCTTCTTCATTAATTTCTTGGCTTGGGGAGCCTTATCTTGATTCTTCTTGGGAAGTGGCCTAGCTTCAACTTGAGGTTGAGATTGGGCTTGACCTTGAACTTGTGGCCACTTCCCTTGTTTCTTCTCACTCAAGTGCGTTTTCTTCAATGGACAAGATTTTACATGATGTCCTTTAACCTTGCACTTGAAGCAAATAATCTTGGCCAAATCCTTGACTTTGTCTTGGATCTTCTTCTTGTTGCTCTTGGACTTGTTCTTATTATTGCAGTTGAATCCAAGTCCTCTTTTATCATTGGGGTATTTTTGCACACTCAAAATATTATCGAGTGTGGATTTGACTTCATGACTCTTTTCCAAGTCTTTATTCAAAGAGGTGACTTGGGCCTTGAGCTCTTTGATTTCCTCTACATGGTTAGTAGAAATAGAGGTACTAGAGGAAGTAGAAGCTTCATTGTTAGAGCAACAAGGCAAAGCAAGTAATCCAACACAAGGTTTATCACTAGTATGACTAGAAGGATCACTAGGACTAGCACATGGCAAAATAGCATTTTGAGTAGAAGTTGTGCTAATGTCCAAAAGAGGCTCATAAGATGTTACCTTAGTGATACTTGCCTCATGAGCTAATTTTAGCCCATCATAGGAGATTAGAAGATCATTATGAGAGGCCAAGAGTTTTTCATGACTTTCTTCCAATTTCCCATAATTGCTAGTTAGCAACTCAAGTTGAGCCCTTAGCTCAACATTCTCCTTTTGGGTAGATGCTTCACAAGAAGTAGAGTTAGTAGCACTAGCATCATTAATAGATTTTTCCTTTTCAAGCTCATAAGATTCAATTTTTTGTATGAGGAGACAATTAGTGTGCTTCTCCTCGGCAATCTCTTGCTTAAGGAGATTGAATCTCCGACTCCCATCATCAAGTTGGAAATCCAACTCCTTTATGGTTTCCGTTTGTTTAGTTATGGTGTCCATAACGTGTTTGATACAAGCAACGGCCTTACTATTACCACGAAGAGAGGTACACAAAAAGGTCAGCTCAAGCACAAGAGCTCTAGTATCCTCATCAAGGTCATCATCACTATCATCATTATCATTGCTATTATCTAGAGAAGAGATGTTGGGATCCAAAGTAGGAGATACCTTTGATCCTCTTGCCATAAGGCACATGTGAGCACGGGAGGATGAAGATGAGGATATTCTTGAATCTTCATTCATGATCGTGTCTTGCTCCATAGGGTGTTTGATTTCCTCTACATTGTTAGATACACAACTAGAGGAAATAGAAGCATTTTGTTTATTGGAACAAGACAAATCAAGCATATCATCTACACTAGTACTCAAATAATTTCTAGACAATATGCAAGGACTAGCAACACAAGGGGATATAAAATTATCGTTGCAAGAAGTGCTTAAGTCCAAACTCTCTACACCATTAGCATTTATAGAACATGAATCATTGGTGTGAAGAGAACCACTACCATCATTACATATGATTTCTCCACTCACCATGCCATTACCTTGTGACTTGTCACATGTAGGTGAAGTGAAGGGAATTGAAATCTCATCGCGGACGGAGGTGGAAGCCACTTGGAGCTCTTCATGATGTGATGGAGAAGAGAGCTCCTCGTAGATACCACCGACCCTATGAGAAATGGACCCACCAAATATTTCTTTAAGCTTGGTCCACATCTCATGAGATGACTTGCACTTTACATTTGTCAAGAACAAATTAACTATGGGGCTCAAGGAGAAAATAAGCTCATCAGATACTTGAGCCTCGAGATGTAAATTTTTCTCATCCTCTAAAGATAGATTTTGAGGATCCATCGCAGGAGAAAAACCTACATCTAGAAAACGCTCAATATTTGGACACAAGGTCCGAAGATTACAAAGCAAGCAATTTCTCCACAAAATATAATTTGTGCCATCAAAGATAATTGTGTCATTGTGCACTATACTACTAGCCGACATCTTTACACTCTAGGCGGTGAAGCCTAAACAAGGAGAAACCTTGCTCTGATACCAATTGAAAGGATAGAGATGTCGCCTAGAGGGGGGATGAATATGCAATTTCAAAACTATTACGGTTTTGGCTTGATAGAATGCGGAATTAAACTAACGTTTATTTTACAAGCACAAAACCTAAATACACTAGGCTCAACTAAGTGCACCAACAATAAGATAAGCTAAGCAAGATAGCACAAGATAAATATACCACAAGTGATAAGCAAGATATAAGTACTTCAAGCTCGATGACTATCACAAGGAAAGTAAGCTCGGGTATAGAGATAACCGAGGCACACGGAGACGAAGATGTATTCCCGTGTTCCCTTACAAGTAAGGTACGTCACGTTGGAGAGGTGCGGGATTCCACGAAGGATTTCCCAACGCCACGAAGGCTCACCTTCTTCTCCGAGTCTATCCCACGAAGGAATAGGACATTTCCTTATGGCTAGCTTTTCCTCCACTCCGGAGATGGCAAGCTCCACAACCACTTCACAAGCTCCACGAAGGAGAAGCCCGGGTCTCTTCACAATCTTCCATGAAGACGACACCGCGACACCAACCGCCAAGCCAACTAGGAGGTCACCCTCCAAGAGCAATAAGCTCACGGTCTCTCACTCGAACAAAACGTAGTGGAGAGCTCAACACTTATGCAAGAATGCAAAGCAAGAACACCAAGGGCATTCAAATCCCTTACTCTCAAATCCCACCAAAGCAACAAGTGCTAGGGAGGAATTTGAAAGGAAGAACAATGGTGGAAGTCAACCAATGACTCCAAGAGCTAGATCCAATGGGTTCCCCCCAATTAGAGGAGGAATTGATTGGTGGGGATTGTAGATCTAGATCTCCTCTTCCAAAGCCCTCAAAAAGATGCAAGAATCATAGGAGGGAAGTGGGAGGAGGTAATCTCAAGAGGGTCAACAATGGAGGTCAATTTCGTGCTCAAGAACCCACAAAAACGTTGGGGGAAGAACCCCCTTTTATAGGGGAAAGCAAATATGGCCGTTGGGAGGAAACAGCGCGAACCCGGTTTGAAGTCCGGTTGGACCGGCCCCAGAACCGGACAACTCGGTTCCCAGGCCGGTGGACCGGACTACAAACCGAAATACTTTAGTATGCCAACCCAGAATAGACTCGGTCGCGAAAACCGGAAAGCCCGGTATGAGATCCGGTCAACCGGACTGTCCGGTGTGGGGCTCGGTTGGACCGGATACACAACCGGGATGAAAATGACTTCACGAAAAACGCAATAACTTTTGCATCCGGACTCCGATTTCAATGACATTGGGCTTGTTTTGACGAGGACAACAAGATCTACAATATGGTGCATGAAAACATCATAGTACAAAAAAGGAAGGTAGAACCAAATGAGGAAAGGCATGGAGCCTCCCTATAAGAAGAACCGGTAAAACCTTCAAACTCGAAAACGCCATATAAGATGCATACGAATTCCGTTTTCGATGAACTTGGGATTGTTGAAGAGCTAGCAACAAGCTCAAGAACCTCACATAGAGAAAATACCAATAAAAAACAAAATAGTAATATGCAAAGTATGCAAAGGATTGAGCTCCCTATAACGATGTGATCAAGTTATCCAACCGAAAGCCCCTCTTGATAGTGCGGCTATCTATCCTATAACCCGGTCTCCCAACAACCACCTTGAGACCGGTAAAAGGAAAACCTAGCAAGACCATACCTTTGCCTTGCGCATCCCGCTTGATCTTGATGACAACGCTTCAAGCTCTATCCAAACCGGAATGCATCACTTGATCATTGTTGCTTCGTGAAGACTCATAATTTGCTCCCCCATACACCACTATGGGATAGCTTCATTAAGACACGTCTTCACATGTGCATTATCACCAAAATGGACGGCAAGCTTCAAGCAAATGATCTTCTCGAGATGCTTATCTTGAACTTGCCCTTCTCAACCTTGATGGCGATCACCACTTGCTGCCATCCTCTCATGGTCTATTGAGATCTTCACTTTTGAAGCAAGCCCATGGAAAGAAACCTATCCCATATATAAACCACAAAGGAACATATATAATGGGTTAGTTCATGATGCATAAATGACAAGGCTTACCACACCACAAGATCCATGTGGTACATTCTTTATGCTTCATGTGTTGACCAACTTGAAATCACTCTTCACTCATTGCATTGGTCAACCAAGTGTCTTCTCATGCTCCATCTCAATATCTTGAGGTACATAAGGAACTCTTCATTTGATTACATGCTCTAAATCTTAATCAACCATAGCTCAACTAATGAGGCTATCTTGACACCGACTTAGAGCCATATCTTGAATTCTTCTATTGAGATCACACTCTCAAGATCTTGAACATATTATATTCTTATCTTCAATTCGATGATCTTGATGCCAAAACTCAAGGTATATCTTTATCTTCATGGCATCCATACTTGAATCCATCATATGGACTACAAGCATGACCTATGGAATATTCCTTCATATAAAACTCAATGAAAACATTAGTCCATAGGGATTGTAATTAATCACCAAAACCACACATAGGGACAATTACCCTTTCAGAGCCTTCAACACAATGTCTTCACTAGTTCCGTATTCCCTGAAATGAGCCTCCAACACAATACCTCCAAGTGCACCGACTTTGAGACACCACCGATGCCTTGCTTAGTGAACTGGACCAATGGTTTTCCCTGGTGCTTGAGGAGAGGGTCCAATCAGGGCCATGACAACGCCTCCATGGAGGTAACGACATCCTCGGGTGTCACCGCTGCCAGCGCTGGCCTTCACAGCACATGAATTTCACCTCGTCCCATGACCATAGACCCCCAAAGATCACCAAAGCAGGGGCATACATGAGACAGGGAAGCAGATCGCTAGAGAGGACCACTAGCACCAAGGGAGAAGTCATGTATCGTCACCATCGTTGTAGAGAAGCACCAGCCAGCGCAATGCAACAGGAAAGCATCGAGAAGGGCTAGTGGCACCGAGGGCTGCCACCTATACCATGCCGCGACCATTCTAGCCCGCAGCCTCCGCCGCCAGGATGCTCCGGGGCACAGCCAACCAGCCACCGCCACCTCTCCCCACAGGTTCATGAGCGCCGCTCGCGTGCTCATGGCACCAGGTACATAAGACCGAAGACCCTATGGATCTTGCGTTGCCACCATGAAACCCTAGACCCGGAGAAGATTCACCCATCAGCCTCGTCGAGCCCCCACACTCGAGCGGGGAAGCCACTCGGGAGCAGGGTCCTGCCGCTGTTGGGTCTGCTCGGACACCGGGGGGAGGGGGACCGGCAGGTGAAGGGGAGGCGACAATCAAGGGGGTTTCATCGCCTCCCGAGTCACCAATGGGGTGAGCAGCACGGGAGGAGGGAGGGATGTCCCAGTTTGAATGGTGAAACTCCAGTGGTTTGGAGATTGGCTTGTTCTAATTTGCGATGTTTGTGTTTTCCTTTTCTCTTTTGGTCTTCAATAGTTGGGGCGCAGCTGTATTCTACTTTTGTCTTTTGGTCTTTCATTAGTGAGAAATGAAATGGCTCATGGGATAAAAGTAAAATCGCGGAAAATAATTTTAAGAACAATTTACATGATCATGTTAGTATCTTTTGGCCGTGTCAATTTCCATGCAAAAATACATATTCTGTCGTCCTTGGTAAAATGAGACAAGAAGAATTTTTTAGAATTACTTGAGTAGTAAACTTGTATTTAAAGTACTTGCTTGTTTGTTGAGCCCTTTTAAGATCCTCCACCTTACCCCACTCTGGTGCTCGAGCGCATGCGTATGTCAATGGCCACAAGTAGTTCCCTCTCAGCGGCAACAATAAGGAAAAGCAAGAGGGGAACCGGTCGACGCGGTGCGCCATTCGCAACCGTGCCATATATTTGTCAAAGCTGCTTACAAACAAATATTATTTTCTGATGTCTCCTATCTCCAAGTGACATCTATTCGTTTTTCTCTTCTATCAAACTATCAACATTTGGGTAATTTCCACCTATTGTACTGCATGGAAGTGTCTAAGAAAAGAGTTACGGGGTGGGAGTTTTGGGTGGCAATGAATGGAATGGTGGAGATTGTGCAGTATATGTAGGGGAAGAGAACACCAACCTCAAGTGAATTTTCTTTAAAAAGATTTGGAGCTCGAAGAAGAAATTCCCATGAAGGAGTCCACCAATCTACAATTGTGCCCTTCAGATAAGGGAAAAAAGGACAGTTAACAACAATTCTAGCACATTGATATTTGGTAGTGTAGTCTTTTTTCTTTCTTTCATGGCACTATATGATGGTGTAGTCTTCCTTTTTTTTCTTTCAGGAAAGTATATGATGGTGTGGTCATATATTAAAAACCATTAGTCAAGAGCTAAAATCCTGAAAAATCTAACTGAAGAAATAACTCACTTAGCCATAAAATGTGTTCTACTTCAACATACGCGTTGGGAAATTTAAAACTTGATTGTCAAGCACATAGATAATTTAGCAGGTTCCACTTCGTCAACATATGTATTCCCTTCTTAATTATTTCAATCACACATGGTTGGTGTACAATATAATATGCAAAATGCAACCTATTTGATGTAGAAATTGCATTCAGATCTGTTCCCATCGTATAGATCTGAACTCAGTGCCAAATTTATACAAGAAAGCTATGCGCTCCTAGTGGTAAAATAACATAATGCATCATATGTCCGCACTTTCCCAATATTCTTTTTGGCATACTGTTAATGTTAGGACTTAAGAGTGACCGTGGTTTATCTGCTGATAGGCCAATTTGTGGCTGCTTATATGCTCTTGAGGCCCAATTTGGTATATGAATGCAATCAAGGGGGCATAAAGAAGCTTCACTTGAAGTAGGTGTACTCTCTTCCACTACATATACTGCACAAACTCCACCTTAACATGCAACAAGCTCTACAGTTCCTTTTGTTGTCATCCAAATCTCTCACGTCCCAACTCTTCATGGACACTTCCATGCACTAAAATAGGTGTACCCAAACATAGACATGTCGATAGGAGAAAGAAAAACAAATGGAGAGCACAATAGGGATAGGAAACATCAGAAAAGAAGTACATCTTGGTTAGTGACTTTGACGAGATAGCATTTGAATCTTTTGATGGAGTACAGAGATCTGATGTACACTTGTCTGATCTACATCTGCGGGCAAAAGACCACAAAGAGCAATTTTAGCAGCTCGTCTTTTACATAGCAGCTCAGTATACAACGAGCTATAAGTTATAAACCTCATCGAGAAACTAGATCATAACACCGGACAGTGGCCATTGCATCGAGCCGAGAATGGAGATGGACGCGAAGCTTTATTTTCCATGGAAGACAACCACTCCTTTTCGACTTCCATGTCTTGCAGTAATAAGAGTGAATTCCACTTTTTACCCCTTAGTTGTGCATTTGTGACACTAATTACCCGTTTACCGTTTAGTGGAACTAAAACTGAAATACCTCATTTAAAAGCCTTTGAACATATTTTTATCCCAATTTAGCACTTTGCTTGCTTCTGTTACATAGAGATAGCATGTTACGCCGGGGTGACACGGTAAAATGTGTAAAGATCGGAGGGCATGATCGACAATCATGTTCATACTTCTTGTATCCATATTTTCAATTTCTCGACATCGTCTTGATATATTTAAGCTCCGGTCAACATCTTACACCTTACCCAGTAGACACACATCAAAAAACGAGGGTTCGAAACTTTTTAAATGGGTAATCCAGACAAATTTTTTCACTCGACGGGTAATTAGTGTCACAAATGCATAATTAGAGGGTAAAAAAGTGGAATTCACTCCAGTAATAATTAACATCGTTGCAACAATGTGCGTCTAGTGATTGGATTTTTTGGCATCACTCTAAGAACAAATAACGAATTTGGAGTGCTATTTGGATAACATTGTGATTCCTTTAGGAGAATTAAGATTTGGTTAATTTATCGTGCACAATCCTAACTGCGATGTGACAGCCTCAAGTTTCTGCCTCCTAGTGAGGTTGTGCATCTTTCTTGTCTGTTCTAACTTCTAATTGCATATCTATTCTACATATATCAATCACTCGGAGCAAGGTTACACTAGGATACAACCAATTATAAAATATTCTTACAAACAATACACTGAAAAGATCATGGGAGCATGGAATCTTAGCATGACTGCAGGAGGAGCCGTAGTGACACGAGTGAGTGCATCAACACCTTCAGTTCAGTTAGATGGATTCCAACTCATTTCATTCCACATGTTGTATCTGTCACCTTATCAGGTTAAAGACCCCCCTACGATAGGATATGCATTAGAAAGGTCAATCCCCCTTTATTGATTCAAACCGGGCCGAACTTCTAAAAATCAGCCCACCTGCTTCCGTAGAACCCCCCCCCCCCCCCCCCCACACACACACACACCCACCCACACACACACACCGAAACAAACTGTGTATGATTTCGTTAGGGGTCCCTGTGCTGCAGTCTCGAGTCTAGATGGAGACTTTTGCACACAAATTGAAAAATATTGACTCACTAACAAATAGAGGAAAAATCGGAAGTTTGTGCAAGGTATTTGGGACACTACCATGAATCCCACCTCACAGTCCAATAAGCCGCATGGAAATCCCTAGCAATATGCCAAGTGGGTGATACGCTGAAGCCTCTATTCCCTGAAGAAATAGTTTGGATAATTCACAATTTTCAACTACTCCCTCTATCCCAAATTACCTAGAGTTTTAGGTTTATTCAAAGTTAAAATCTGACCAAGTGCATAGAAAAAGTATTAGCATATACCATACCAAATGCATTCAATATGAGAATATATATCACGATGATTCATATTGATTTGATATTGTAGATGTTAACACTGATTAATGTAATCATATCCAGAAATCAACCAATAGGTCCTTTCTGGAATTGAGTTGTCAGTGAGATGGAACCTTAAACTTTTGTGAAATATTAACTCCTATTACTATTGTCTTACCATTTTATTTCAAAAATATCTTATATATCTTGACTAATATAGGTTAACACCTACTTTTGGACTATAAAATGTGCCTTATCCAACTATGTCATTTTTAAAGCTTTATGTAAAAATTCTTGTCTGCCAAGAGAAAAGTATCTTATTTGTATCCAAAAATAATTATTTGTACATAATTAATCCTTTTGCTAACTATGTTAAAATTCTAAAATAGTAATGAAAATATGTACTGTGAATGTCTAATACAACAAAGTTGTAGCAAGATGTACAATGAATAAAATAATATACTAGTTACAAAACTAATAGATTAAGTCACTTAATACATAAATAGTTTAGATGCACTTTTACATAATTTTTTATAGTTTCAAATAGTATAAAATGTAGATCATTTTATTTATTTGTGGATAATTTGACAATGTGACATAGGAGTATAACATAATGCTTGAAAGGTGCGAAATTCTTGGCTACGTAAGGCATGAGCTTCTTATACTTTGTGTGACGCATATTTAGAAAAACTTCGAGTATGTAAACAATATTCAGAATTTTGTTTTATTACATCAATTATGTTTAGTTTCATTCATATATGTTGACTTCTTTTTTAAATTAGATCAAACGGTTGCGGGACGATCTTCTACCAAAGGATCGCGTAGAAACAATGCAAGCGGAAATTGCGGGATTCTTAGATGCAGAGGTCCTAGATCCGAAAAGATGATGATAATGTAATAGGGATCATAAAACTGTAAACAATCCACTATAGGAGGCTTTTGAACAAACAATGGAGCATAGTAGAAACCCGCTTCGAACGGAAGCTTGGTTGCTGGCAAGGCAAGCTCCTCTCATACGAAGACAAGCTGGTCTTGATAAACTATGTTTTAACAAGCCTCCCGATGTTTATGTTGTCCTTCTTAGAAGTACCTAAAGGGGTACAGAAAAGATTGGACTTCTATCAATCTCGTTTCTTCTGGCAGAATGATTAGTTGAAACAAAAGTATCGATTGACCAAGTGGAACATTATATGTAGACCGAAAGATCAAGGGGGCCTTGGTGTGGAAGTTTTGGAGATTAAGAATAGATGTTTACTAAGCAAATGGCTATATAAACTCCTTCACGAAGAAGTGGTATGGCAGGAGCTCCTTCGAAACAAATATCTCCAAAACAAGACCATGTCACAAGTGATAGCGAAACCAATTGACTCCCAATTCTGGAAAGGTCTCATGAGTGTGAAGGATGTTTTCTTCGAGAGAGGATCCTTCAATGTTGGGAATGGCCAGCAAACTCGGTTTTGGGAGGACACATGGCTAGGAGAGAGCTCTCTGGCAAGTCAATACCCAACTCTATATAATACCGCGCAGCGGAAAAACGTCCTGGTTGCTGAGGTTCTTACTGTGGTACCACTAAGTATCGAATTTAGACGAGCTTTAACGGGCAACAAGTGGGCCACATGGTTAAACTTAGTTCAGCGTTTAATGAATGTCACTCTCTCGGATGAGTCTGATATTTTTGTTTGGAAGCTAAATACATCAGGATTGATTACAGTTAAATCTATGTATGCGGACTATATGAATGGTCATACAGTTTTTCTTCGAAAGTATATTTGGAAGATCAAAGTACCGCTAAAGATTAAGATCTTTATGTGGTTCGTGCTTAAAGGAGTTATTCTCACCAAAGATAATTTGGCTAGACGAAACTGAAATGGTTGTAAGAAATGTGCGTTCTGTGATTCCAATGAATCAATCAACCATTTATTTTTTGATTGTCCCTTCGCAAAATTAGTTTGGAGAGTTATTCAGTTTACTTTTGATATCTCTTCTCCAACCAATGTTACGAATATGTTCAGAAATTGGTTGAATGGAGTAGATAAGGTCTCTAAAGAAAGAATTAGAATTGGTATTTGCGCTTTGTTTTGGGCTATATGGAACTATCGAAACGATATTGTTTTTAACAAGAGTACAAACTCTCACTTCTTACAGGTCATCCGTATGGTTACCCATTGGATCCACGATTGGTCTCTTCTGCTCCCGGAGGCGCAAAGGGAGTCTCTGGATGCACCCGGCTGGATGCGGTCACTCGGGCTATCTACTGCCAGGCGTGTTGGCAGCCTACTAGAAGACTTCAAGATGCATAGATTTATTTCGCTGGCTGATCCATATATCCACGCTTCGTGATCCATGATTTGTAAACTTTGAATCTTAAACTTTGGGTAATAAAGGGGCTTTGTGCATCGCTTGATGCAGAGGCCGGGACGATGCTCCCATTTCAAAAAAAAGGAATCATAAAAGACTTTATATTGTATATATGCATAAATGTAATATGTTCGATATTTGCTGTGTAATATAATCGGGAGATGTTGTGTAATATAATGGTTCCTTCATTGCTGAGTGAAAAACACAAAATAAAAAGGAAATAGATAAAGGGGAAATAAAATAAATAAAAATATACAAAATAAATTATCTTCTGTGGCATAAAAAGTGCCAAAAATCCTGCCGCGGTAGAGACACATAGATCCCGGTTCGTGATATGAACCGGGACGAATATCCCTCCCCCTCGCCCCAACCAGCGGCCACGTGAATTGCCCTTTCGTCCCGGTCCAACCGGGACTAAAGGATTGGGGCTTTAGTCCCGATTATTCGTCCTGGTCGGGAAACCGGGACTAAAGCCCCTTACAACCCGGGACAAAAGGCCCGTTTCTACTAGTGCATGTATGCCCTTTGTTGTGTAGCTTTGGTATAGACTCATGGTCTCCATTTAGTTGGGCGATGAAATGGTTCCTGCAATAGACAATAAAATTGTACTAGTAGAAAATAATTGTAGGTGGAAAAAAAACTCAAAAAAAGTAGTTTTCACGTAGAAAGCAAAGTTTATTGCTTCCTTACGAAACCCAACAAGATTTTGTGCTGCAAGAAGCAATTTTGTAAATAATTTTAGCACTAAAATTGTCTTTAAATACTTGTACCAAGTGTTTGTCTCTCAATGGCCGTAAATTGTTCCATCCCAAAGGAATGCACAGGGCAACCGCCATGGTGGAACCATTTCCCTACAGGCATGCAAGTCGACTGAAGACCAAAATTAACAGTAAAGCAACTGCGGCTACGAGGTTTTGATTACTGTAGCAGGATCTTTTATTTTTCTTCTCCTTCTTTCTGTTGTAGGGGGTGTGTGCATCCATAATGTCTTTAGTACATTTCATTGTTACAGAGACGTAATTGGTATCTCCACGATATTAATATATATTTCCTTTATTAAAAAAAAGGTGACATGGTTCACCTACTTTTTTTGGCACTATGTTCTGCAAGTCTACTAGAGGTTCTAATTAAGAAACAGTATAATTTGACCACCTAGGAGCCTCCACAGCGTTTTGGAAGTCTATACCGTCCGATAAAAAATCCAAAGGTCCGTAGTAATCTGCCTCCCAAAACGCCGTTAGGAGCGATTGCTTCCTTCGTCGTTCGCGTGCAGGCTTCCTCTTCGTCGCTGGGCTTCTGCCCTACAGAATGAGTCCGGCCTCACTACGTTTGTTGGGCCGTACAACTACTAATGGGCCTCACAGTGCGGCATTTGCTTGATTCTCCCGATCGTGTCCTACAGCGAGCAAGTAACGTTAGCAGGCACGGTTGGTAAAAAAGAACAGACACAAAAAGGCAATTCCCCTGGTTCCTGGCTGCGCAGCCAGTACTCCTCCGGCGGCGCCGACGAACGAATCGGCACAGGAGGACGGTTAAAGGAGGCCATCCAAGCAACCGGGTAATCGATCTAATCCCTTAATTTCGCATCTTCCTTACTAGAGCAGAAGCTTCTTTCCTCTCTGCTCCGGCAACGGCGCCGATGACAAATCCACTAATACAGGTAAGCAATTGACCATTCAAGAGTTAGAGCAAGTAAAATAGTCGACTATTTATCAAGCTTACATGACATTTTTTCTTGTGTGGAGAAGAGAGAAAAGAAAAAAGAGAAGGAGTGCTCTCGTATCAGTAAGATAAAAAATAATGAGAGGAAAAAAAAAGAGAATATGTATAAAAAGCCTAATAGCCAACCTTATGGCCCTCTCTATTATATGAGTAATAAAGTTTTATATGCTAGCGGACTATTGGCTTTTCTATTATCCTTGCTCATAAAGATGTAGTTTCACCGGTCATCCAGAACATATATTTATGTTCTGAAAAGCACCTAGCTACGTAGAGCTAGAGACTAAATGTTTTTTGTGAACAGAGATGCAAGCCACCCTTGTGTAGGTGCATCGCTTCATGTGGTGGTACACAATGGACACTTGCTGGTTTGGGCTACCGATAAGGATGGCAATGGAGTGGGTTTGGCCGGATATACAAAAACCAAATCCAAATTCAAATCCATGAACCTCACTCTAGCCCGTCCACGAAGATATTCATGGGCATGGATGTCGCCCCAGATCCAAACCCGTCGGATATCCATGTATCCATGGATATCCATTGGTTTACACGCCATATACATAATTATAACAACATTCAACATAATTGTGACACTATAACAAATTTCGACAGCATTTCAGCAAATATTACCTGGATAATACATAGGAATATCAAAGCAACAACATTTCAACCACATAGTACTTAAAATATGTCAAATATCACATGATAAAACCACAAAGTACATAGATGTCTCATAACAGTCTCACTGACATGTGGGTCCCACGTGCCAGCCGGGTATCCATTGAATATCCATGAAGAGAAACCACTACCCATGCCCGCCCCATGAATTAGCGGATATCCTCCCTATGAAATCCGTGGGCGTAATTAGTCCTCTATACCCTTACCTGTCGGGTCGAATATTCGTGGATACCCGGATCCATGGATAAAATTGCTATCCTTAGCTACCGACTACCCCTGTGGGAATGTCTTCCTCAGCATATACCTCTATGTTGCTGTGCCACAAACCAGGAGATCTATCAATTTTATTTTCCCAACTCGCAGGTAGAGAAAACATCTAGTCCGCTAGTACATTGGATATGAGAGCTGCTAGCACATTAATAGAAGCTTGGACTTGTCTCTAGCGCTCATATATATCTCAAATTTCCAATTCATCCCATTTCTAACAACGCCTCCAACCAACTGCCGGTGACGACTATCGTGCTGGCCATTTTTTTTGCTTTCCTATTAAACTTGTTCATACTTCCACCGTACATGATTGCCTCTCACATACACATACACACCTATACTACGGTCTCGAGAATTGCTTCTTCTACGTGAGGATGCTAGTTATTTATAGATATGAGATGTTTCCTTGCTTCACTAGTCATTGATTGGTTAACACGCTTCACCTACCATTAGTTCGATGGTTCATTCTCTTTCTTATGAGTGTTGTTATACTTTTAGAAAATTTCAATAACTGTACTTGTTGTCGAGGTACTAACATCTGCAATTTACTATCTCCAATTATGTCTCTAGCCCTCAGCGTGACAGAAACTGGGATCCACTCTTTCATGTAAAACCGGCCGTGGTGTGCAAAATAGGGTCCACGGGATTGGAACAAGTTATAGAAGTTCCACAACTTATCACCCCATTTCCTCAATGTTCTTTCTTTCTTTTGTCATAGTATTTCTGTAAAATATGGGTTCCCATGTAAATTTACATGCTGGCAATCCTTGGATGAGTATTTTTTGGAAAGACGCAGTGTGAATGTGTGGTGTACATGTCCGTGGTACTGAGCTGATTAGTGTGTGCTTCTGAGCAATCCAAGACTTATGTGCTTCACCACCCTGCGTAGTAGATGCCGAAGAGTAGCTGCAACAGTTGTCAACCCCGACCATACTCCGTGAGTTCGTCCACATCTAGACCCGCAATGCTAGCTTCCAACTTCAACCTGAGGCCGCGGACTTCACTGCTTGTAAACCTTCCACCATAGGCTTGATCGGTGTTTGGGTTTGACCGGTAGAAGGGAACATAGGACAAAAAAACCTTCGCTCCAAGCTCCCCGTGGGCGACGAGGCGACCCCCAACCCTTCTTCCCGAGCCCTCCCCGGCTCTTCCTTCCCCGCCGCTAGGCAAAGCCTACGGGGTGCCGGCAGCGGCGGATGCTCCTTTACCCACCTGCTAGAGGGGACTACGCGGCGGCGCTGCGCTGGAGAACTTAGTAAGGTGTATGAATTATGCAAACAAATATTGGTGATATTATACTATTATATGTTGCTACATAAGCTGGGCATAGATCTACATTGCGAGAAAGTGTACAATAGTACCTATCAGCACTCGATTGGTTTATTTGAAATAAAACGTTTGTGAAAATAGCTGATTACATACTATGAAATAATATGTCGTTTGCGATCATCCGAAACCGCAGACAATAAACGTAGAAACCACGTATGTGAAAGCCCAATAATTCGCATATGGTTGGTTTCTGAGAAACATGCCCATTTGTTCATGGTTCGTAAAACCGTGTGCGCACTAAAGACTCATCGCGCACTCTCGGGTAGGGACGGTTCGAATCATCGTGTGTGAAGGACGATTTTCACCGCATGTGAAGGCCTGATATGTGCCAGTGTTGGTTCTATAAATTTTTCATTTGGTCACTTAATAACTTTATAAACATGAACAAATAACGTGAAGTATGTTGACCTGCGGAATAAATTGAAACACTGAAAAATAAGTCCTCATCTTTACGAAAATGGAACGAAAAATGTAGCGTGAAAAAAGGGAGTAACCGGATATAAAGGACATCCATTGTTTTTTTCTCGAAATGGGGATATATCTCTAGCCTCTGCATCAAGCGATACACACAACTTTTTTATTGCATAGTTTTGAAGTCTTCCAGAAGATTATATAGTTAATTATTACAATCACGGATCGCTCAAAGTGGCTACAAAGATTAGCCACCTAAACCAAATGATCAAAGCTTGCTTAAGCCACATCTAGCCTTCTAGTATGCCGCCACCCAGCCTGGCTGTAGAAAGCATGTCCGGTCGTCTCCAGTCAGGTGCACCCAAAATCCGTAGGCCCTCGTTGATCTTTTTTTAGATCAACCCCCGCTGATCCTTTGGGATTAGATAGGATCATATATGGATCCAGTGTATAGCTCCACGGATAACCAGCAAAAAGTTGGTAGTGCCGATATATTAAATACCAAATCATTTCTAGAATTCCGTATAGACCATAATAAAGCTGAAACCTCCACATGGATTTTAGCTTTAGCATTTCTGCCCATCCCATTTAGCCAACTGCCAAACATATCTGTTACGTTCGCTGACCGTGGTATATTAAAAGTGAACTCTACAATTTCCCAAAAAAGACGAGTAAAGGGACAAGCAATAAATAGATGGTGTATGATGGCTACGCACTTCTATTCTTGTAGACAGTTGTTGGGCCTCCAAGTGCAGAGGTTTGTAGAACAGCAGCAAGTTTTCCCTTAATTGGATCACCCAAGGTTTATCAAACTCAGGGAGGAAGTGGTCAAAGGTATCCCCTCTAAAGCAACCCTGCAATCAAGATACAAGAAGTCTCTTGTGTCCCCAACATACCCAATACACTTGTCAGGTGTATAGGTGCACTAGTTCGGCGAAGAGATAGTGACATACAAGTGGTATGGATATAAGACAATGGTGCCAAAAAATAGCTTGATGGCGTGGAAGAGACTAAATGCAAACTAAAATAAAGATGGAAGCAAGCAAACATGTAACAGATCTAGTTGCAAACGGTGTTTCAATACTTAGAACAAGGCCTAGGGATCATACTTTCACTAGTGAACACTCTCATATAAATATCATCTTTTTATGGTACTACTCTTATCTACTCTCTGGTTGGACACTCTAATCCATGGTAGGGCTATAACAACACACCCCAAAGTAAGCCTTTCCCATCTAGATAACCCCACACTATGACCTTGAGCACTAGATGGTTCCAACAAACACCACAATTTCATTGAAACATCCAACTCCAAATATAACTCATAACAAGTATTTGTAATCTCTAGCCTAAGTGCCACCATGGTGTGCACGCTGTCACTTTCACACACATGGGGAGAGCAGAGATATACTAAAGCACTTGAGTAGCAAGGTAGATCTATAGATTACAAGCTCATGATCACAATATGATCATGCATAGAGAGAGATATGAACACATAGCTACCGGTAGAACCCTTAGCCTCGAGAGAGAACTACTCCCTCATCATCATGGGAATCAACAATGGTGATGGAGATGGTGGTGGAGATCGATGGAGATGGCTCCGGGGGCACTTCCCTGTCCCGGCAGGGTGCCGGAACAAAGACTTTATGTCCCCCCGAATCTCCCCTTCGGTGGTGGCGGCGCTGTGGAACTTTTCGTGGCTGGAGGCTTGACGATTTAGGGTTTTTGCATCGGGAGACATCTTATAGGCGAAGAGGCAAGGTCGGTGGGCGGCCAGGGGGCCCACACCACCTGGTGGCGCGGCCAGGGCTAGCCCGCGCCACCACATGGTGTGGCCGCCCTGTGGCCCCTCTCTGTCTCGTCTTCTGGCTCCGTGAGTCTTCCGGTAAAATATCGACTTTGGCTTTTATCCGGTCCAATTCCGAGAATATTCATTTTCTGGAACCAAAAACAGCAGAAAGCAGGCAACTGGCACTGTGGCGTCTTGTTAATAGGTTAGTCCAAGAAATCATATGAAAAGTACTCCAAAGTGTTGACAAAATATAAGAAAGTAGATAAAACCAAGCATGCAACATAAAAAATTATAGATACATTTGCAATGTATCGGTGTATTAATTTGGCGAATCACAGAAACATAATTTCTTGCGACCATTCTAACTAAATTATCTTTAATTAAAAGGACCTTACGATATAAGAACCACGTAAAAAAGTGGCACTTTAATTTTTAAAGCTACTTATAGGAAATCTCTTGTTATTATCTAAGAGGTGTGTTATTGTTATTATCTAAGAGGTCTGCATACATAGATTTAATAGTAAATTCCCATGAGGTTGTTAACTTCCAAACAAACGAGTCTGAGGTCTCCATCAGGTTGGCATTCATCAACCGCTGAACCAAATACAACCACCTATTCCACCTATTGCCAGTTAGACTTCTTCTAAACTCAATATTCAAAAGATTATTTGCTAAGACCTGTCCAACCGTCATGTTCTTATGGCGGACAATAGAAAATAGATAAGGATAGATATTTGCCGGCTAAGGACTTATCCCCTAGCCAGATGTCTTCCAAAACCGTATTTTGAGACCATCCCCTATCTAGTCGGATCCTCTGGCAAAAAACTCATCTTTAACCTACATTAGTCCCTTCCAGAGAATCAGTTGCTTTTATAGTAACTTGGGGTACCGTTTTATTTTTAAGATACTTATTGCATAAAATTTGTTGCCACGTGTCTTTCTCATTCAAAAGTTTAAAAGACATTTTCTTAATGAATATTTGTTTTTAAGTTCGAGGACTGCCACGTCTAGACCCCCTTGTTCTTTCGGACGACAGATGACATTCCATCTAGTTAACCGGTATTTATTTTTATGATCATCGTTCCGCAAAAAAGCGAGATAGATAATAATCCAATCTTTTCCTAACCCCTTTAGGCATCTCTTGAAAAAATTGCATAAACATCGGCAAACTTGAAAACATAATTAATAAGGATAAGTCTATTTCCGTATGAGAGAAACTTTTCTTAACAGCAACCAAGCATTCCTTCAAAGCGGTTCTCTACTAACCTCCATTCAGAATTTAGCAACTGTCTGTAATGACAACCATTGCTTATACGTGCTAGATCATTCAATCACGTGATGCATGTGAGCTGATCGTGGAAGCAAAGGACGCGACTTAGCTCTCACTCTACCAATGAAAGCCTCGCCTGGAGGAACCATGCAGTTATACAAGACAAAAGCATGTAGTAGTACTAATAACTTGTCGGTCCTAACTCCATTTGAAAAATTAGGTACAAAACTGACCGCTCTGTTCTTTCTTAACCAAGATCCCTGTGCATCTGAGTACTCTCTAAGAGACCAGGCGATCTCTCAATTTGATTTTCCCAACTCGCGGGTAGAGAAAACAGCTAGTCCGCTACATTGCATATGGGAGCAGCTAGCACATCAATAGAAGCTTGGACTTGTCTCTAGCGCTCATATACATCCCAAATTTCCAATTCATCCCATTTCTAACAATGCCTCCAACCAACTGCCGGTGACGACTATTGTGCTGGGCCATTTTTTTGCTTTCCTATTAGACTTGTTCATACTTCCACCATACATGATTCTCACATACACATACACACCTATACTACGGTCTCGAGAATTGCTTCTTCTGTGAGGATGCTAGTTATTTATAGACATGAGATGTTTCCCTGCTTCACTAGGAGAAAATTGTAAAAAACCACCACAATTGGTGGTAAATAATCAAAATACAACCGGTTTTCAAATAATTCGCAATTCACCACCTGTTTTCTGGAAACGTTGACCGTAAACACTAATTAATTGGGTTAGGCATGTTAACGGTGTTTTTGACACCTACACACTACTGTCAGCTGATGTGGCATACTACTAACCCTTGTACACAGACGGACGCCAGACCCTTTTTTTATTAATTTCTCTATATCCAAAGATCTTATATCTACATGTTTCTCTTTTTTGTGGGAATTTTGGGGAGCTTGGAGGATTAACATGGTATCGACATGTGTGACTTTCTTGGTCTGCATTGGTTTGTGGTCTTATGTCTTGGTTCCTCTAGCCTTTTTGATGTGCCTTGTTGCTATGGTAGCATGTGGTTGTATGTTCCTTTTGTGTCCACGTGTGACCTCTCTTGAGATTTCTAAAGAGAGCCATAACCCGCTCACGTCCTTTTCTTTCCTCCTCTTCTCTCTCCCCTCCTCATCTCCCACCCCGGCCTTCTCTGCCTCTGATTGAGCTCCGCCTCACCGATCCCCCGTCATGCTCGGTCTTCCCTACCCCCGCCCGAGGTCGTCCCCGTGTGCTGCTCAGGCTGACGACCTGCACGCTATATGAGAGCTGATGGAGAGGCTGCTCGGCGAGGAAGCGGATGGAGCAGATGGGTACGATCGGCGGCTGATGGAGATGGATGCTATGAGGATCGAGAACTTTGAGAGCCCTATTTTTATTGGATTGTCTCTCACCTTCTCTTTTTCTCCCTATTGCCTCCACCGACGTCTCTCACTAGGGCCGGCGTCGTCTTCTCCCCCGGCCTCCGTCTCCTCCTCCCCCCACACCCCCAGGTGGTTGGCGTCATGGAGGAGGAGCTCTGAGCTCTCCCCTTCATTCTGATGCAGGTGGTTTTTTTACAAGCCTCCCAACCGACCGACGGGGGCCGACCTCGACGGTTACTGCTCCTCCCTCTTCATCCTCAATCCCCGCGCCCGCCCCCTCTTCCCATCGGTGCGCGGTGTGGCGCGGATCACCGCTAGAACTCCGGCTCTAGGAAATGTCCAGTACTCAGCCAGCTCGCGACGACGCCTGTCGATCTGGACGCCGTGCGACTTCAGGAGAAAGCTGGGGTGGCGGCGACGCTCTCGGCATGGATGGGGACATCAGACAAGTAGCGACAAAGATGGAGATGTCCGTGTCGACCATGGATCCGGTGACGACTGCGCCCATCGGTTCACAGGGGCGCCTCTCCGTCCCCTAGCTGTCCTCTCTGCCTCCCGCCTCACCTCCTCTCTCCGTGTAAACGAGTCCTTTTCTGAGGTACTTTCTTTTTCTTCCTCCATCCATATTATAATTGGTGCAGGCATTGATGCCAATGTGAGATTATCTTGTGGTTATTATGAAGAGAATATACCCGAGAGCCAATAATAAAGTTGTTATGAAGAGTATTATCTTATTCCATGTTTATGATAAATGTTTATTTTGCATGCTATAATTGTATTAATTGGAAACATTAATACATGTGTGTTTAATAAACAAATAAAGGTTTCCTAGTTATGCCTATCATATAAACTAGCTCGTTGATTAACAAGATGATCAAGGTTTCCTGATCATAGACATTGGATATTATTAATAATGAGGTCACAACATTGGTTAAATGGTGTGATGAACATTCATACAAAGTATAGCAATACGATCAAAATCATTGTGTTTAAATTTCTATAACATCATACGAAGTAACTTTAGTCCTTAGACCATGAGATCATGTCAATCACTAACACCGGAAGAGTAATTTGATAAATCAAACGTCACATCGTAACAAGGTGACTATAAAGGTGGATTCAGATACTCCGGAAGTATTATGTAGAGGCTCATGGATCAAGAGTGGGATTTGTCCATCCCGATGATAGAGAGATATACTCTGGGCCCTCTCGGTGATATCATATTAAGATAACTTGCAAGCTAGTGATGAGATCACTAGAATGTTATATCACGGGAACGATAAAAGAGTACATGTCAGTAACAAGATCAAACTAGATATGGGGATACCGATGATCGAATCTCGGACATGTTATATATTGCGAGACAAAGGGATTTAGTTACATGTGTAAAAGCTTCTCACGATCACAAAAGTCATCTTTGAATGTTTAGGAGTCAGTACGGATCTCCAGGTCTCACTGCTGATTATTGATCGGAGAAGGGTCTCAATGATGTCTGCATTATTTGCAAACCATAGGGTGACATGATAGCTCCAAATTTCATCATTTTTTACCATTGGTTTTCCTCTTGTTTATTGCCGGATTTCACTAAAGATTACCCCTTTCCACTAATGTTAATGTCGCAATTAGCGAATCCTTGGTTTCTTGTGATGGTTTTCAGGTAATGAACATTTATTGAAGATCTATAGCATTTATGGGCTAATTACACTAGAATAAGCAAGTCCCCAATTGGAACCCCTTTCATTGGAGGCGTTCAGAGCGCTTAACGACCAATGGTATGGTCGGGACGCGCTCGTACCGCCCACCCGTACTGCACGCTGATAGCCCCCTTATATCAATACAAGCAACTTTCGCAAAAGGGGAGAGACGAGAAGAACCACAGAACAAAAGTTACAGCCACCGCAAGCCATCTAGAGGGGAATATCAGATCTAGAAGAGGAGAGGGACCTCACCTTGCTCCTCGATGATCTCCAACCTCTAAACCACACACTCCACCATCATTCCCATCATTACTTAAAGAGAGAGAGAGATTGGAACTTGTAAGATTAGGGTTTGATACTTTGATCTACCTTTGGTTTGTATTTGATTTGATCTTTAATCGCTATTGTGGTTTGATAAAATAACTTTGAGATGATTTATACTTGCAATACAATTATGCCTTTGATTTGTCTTCCTCTCATGTCTGAGTAAATCCCCATATGCGTGGGAGATGTAGGGGATTGGTGAGATGTGCTGTGCCTCTTTTAAATCCATCCATTTGTGATCGTTGTAGTGATTATTTAATAGTGAGCATGATTATCTATGTTTTCCTAATGCTTGTTATCTAATTTAAGGGCCTAGGTAATATGATCCAAAGATCTCATATGTATGAGCTTGTATGCTAGTAATTTGGTGACCCCAGAGTGACACGGCCGATATCAATGAAGAGCTAGTACTACTCGAGGATAACAAGGAACCATCAAGATTAAAGCCTTGATCCGGTCGCAAGACCTTAATTAATGTGCTGACCATGGCCGTGGTAACAGGCAGATGGATCATTGGGACTGGAAAGAATTGGCCATGAAGACTCCTAGTCGGTATATGGGTTGCTTGCCTAGTCACTTATAAATAAGAAATATCACTATCACTTATCCCACTTTATCCATTCGGCACTTTCACTATCATCATGAACTATTTCTCTCTGTGCCTAACTTCTCATCTGCAGAATCTACACACACCTTTTACATCTTTACCTTTATGCAATTTACTTATTTCCTAAGCAAATTTCCTCTATCTTTTACTCACCACTTTCACCGTCAACCTTTTGATAGCTATGAGATTCGACACATTTTTGATGGTTTTCTCCTGGAATTGATCGTTTTCTAGCTTTACCTAACGCTAATACTTCGATAGCAAATAAAACTTGGTTTATAATGTGTGTTTCAGGTTCTGAATGTTAATAGAAGGTTTTAACAAGAGAAACACAATATTCAGGCGAAAACAAGCAATTCTCTTTTTGGAAGCAATCGAGGGAGGCATACAGAGGCTTTAACGAGCAACTATACAACAGGAATATTTTTCCCGCCGTATAGCTGTCGCCGCCTCCGTCTTGTTAAAAGGGACAACTTCCGTGAATAGGCCAAACGCGAAATCATAACACAACAACTGCTATCCCATCTAGAGAGGAGAAAGAAGAGATCCGGATAAGAAGGGGAGACGTTCTTCATCTCGCTCCACGATGTTCGACCTCCTAGCCATCACACCCTCATAGCCATTACTTCTACTTGAGAGAGAAAGAGATACATATATTCACTTTGCAAGATTAGGGTTTGAGATTCACTACCAGGAAACAACTTATCTGTGGCGCATGGAACTGAGACTTCTATGGCGCATATCCTAGTCACCACTGTTACCTCGCCACTGATAACTGCTTCCTATGGCGCATATAGATATGCGCCATTATAGTCTCAGACTATAGTGGCGCATTCCTTAATATGCACCACAGAAAGCATATGCGCCACTGACTATATTTATATATGCTCCACTAACTATATAACACGTATTTAAAGTAAAATTTGTTTCTGGTGTATAATCAGGTATTTATACAGGATTTATACAGTATTTATCCAGATGAGTATAAATAGTACATTGCACAAGTAGTAGATGCATGAAAACCGACATATATATAATACAAAGACTTAGAGCCCGATCGAGATACATATATAGTGTCAAGTGCCGAATTTTTTACACAAGTGCCGAATACAAAGTTCATATCATCTCACATTACAAATATGAATTGGTCACCGCCGCCTACACTAGGATCAAATTGAATACAGCTATGATGATGGTGAGCAAGAGCATGAGCCTAACCAATATCTTCATCCGGTTCTTCTTCCACATATGGTTCCTCCACTTGGCTACTGCCTCCTCTCTAGTCGCGTATCCTTTGTAGATGTTGCCGCTGAACTTGTTCACTTGTTCGTGACTATCCTCCCACTCATCGTAGACTCCTGGAACCCTACCCATGTACAACACATACCACCTCGTCGCCATCTCTATAGACGACAAGGCATATTAGTAAAAATACAATGAAAATAATTAATAAAGGGTTCACATCCATATATATATATATATATGTTCACAAAATATAAAACAAAGGATCCATAAACCTAAAAGATAGCATCTCGCAATCATCATAGAAGTAGTAAGTTCAACGACAACACGACCACAAGATAGTTTAAGTCTAACAACAACGACCATTTCAACCATAAGATAGTAAAGTTTATGACACACACACTACAACAGGCGTCCATCGAGAATATACACACACTTGATCATGCTAGAGGCACACATCGATCATGAAGACTTCTTCTTCTCGCTCGGCTTTGGGAACGGTAGATAGCCCTCTTTCGTCATCCACGTCCTTGTGTCACCCTGCTTACGGAGGCGTTTTTCGATCTCCCTCTTACTCAACCCTCTGGCTTGTTGTAGGGCCCCCCCTTGTGTTTACATCTTCAATGATGATTTGTGACAACTTCTGCTGAATGCGATGGAAGTCTTCTCTAAGATCATCATCGTCGCTTCGCGCCAAAGTTTTGGCCCATCCTCGGAGACTAGATGGCAGCGTTAGGTTTTGGCAATCCCGAACATAGCCTTTAAGGTGATGGAGGACATAGAATGCCTCCTTGGCGCCACCACCAGTAGCCGACTACTTGACGCATGGGAACTCGAGCACATGCTTGAACACGTGTTTGACATCCTTGATACATTCCCCCTTATCTACGAAGGTGCATCCCTTCTTGGCATAGCCCTCGAGAGCCTCATTGAGAACACCCCTTATTCTAGTGTAGTCTTTCTTCTTCGTCAAACTCCCGGAGTCGAAATACATGGCTAGTGAATACCTCGGGGCAAGGACGATGAGTGTGCAGTATTTTTATCTACGCAACACAATTGTAACGGAATGTTGGAAAAAGAGCAAAGGCAGAAATCTATAAGAAATGCATAAGTTACGATGGTGATGAACGAGTGTGTACTTACTTGGGAAAGAAAGGCAAAAGAAGTGTGCCCTTCCTCTTGTTGTCCACCATGAACTTCTCGAGGTACGTCGTCGCCTTGGTCCATGTCTCTGATCCTTTGACCAACTGGTTGTCCCACATGTAGTAGGGATCCACTATCATGACTTCCGAGGTACTCTCTCTCTTGATCTTGATCGCCAGATTGAGCGCGTATAGGCGGACCAAGTTATAGTCCAGCTGTTTCGTGAGAAACAGCTTGAAGATGTCCTCGTACACTATGAAGAATATATCCGCGGGGGGTTCATCAATGAAGCCCACGTCCAATGGCACCTTGGCCGTGAAAACCGGGTAATTTGGATCTTTGTCTTTAAGAAGGAGGCCCTCTAGTGTCTTCACACCCTCGTGCAAAGTTAACATGGCTCCAACTGTGATGTGGAGCATATCTGGAGTCAATATTGGATCACCAGCTACATGCACTCGGGGCAACCCATATTGTGTGGATGGTACGACGACGACATCTTGAGCCCGGATCCTCTTTGGAAGAGGTTGGCTCGCACCCTTCTTATTATTATTACCTCTCTTCATGTGCTTCTTCTTCACAAGAGTGTCCTCCACTTCCATCTGCTCATCGGCCGCCTTTCGAAGTGTTTTGGGGCTGAAGACCAATCCTGGTTTCTCCTATGGTGGATTGGCAGCCAGAGGCGTCTCTTGAGAAAGACCATGGAAGACCAGGTGTTGCGTGCATGTATTGGGCCGACCAGCTTGATGGTCATGAGCTATGAAGGGTTCTTCATACACAGAAGGCATATACAATCCTTTGTCGGTGCTGGTGTTGATGAAGTCGTCAACGTTGACCAATTCATCATCTTCTTCATGGGTGCCATCATGTGGTGGTAGTAGCGGGGGCGACGGTGGTTGCGGCACAACGTCTTTGCCATGGGGCGGTACACACGCTGCCAAGAGTTGCTGGTGATGGTTGGTGGTGGTGACAACGGCGGCTGCTGGCTTCCGAGGTGGTGGTCGGGCGATCGATCGAGAGGTGGCGTCGGTGTTCCCCCCGCAAGATGAATCTGGGTCTTCGGCCATATCAAGGGCCAGTTGTAGCCTTCTCCAAGGGTCTTGTGTTCGTTGGCTCCCTGTGGTTGAAAGGGGGGGTCCATGTCGTCGCACCATGGCAACACCCGAGCCAACCTGACCCTCATCACATCATCATCCATTGGATTGTTGTGCATCGTGCGGCTCGTCGGTTGTATGAGAGTGCCCTTGGCAACATCCTTCAACTCACCGCCGACATCTTTAAGCAGGAGTACGCAAGAAGTGTCCTGAGGCAAAACATGTTGTTAGGCATCATGAGATGGCAACAGTCATGCATCAGAGGCATAAAGGAGATGACGTGCACTAACTAATTAGTTACCTTGGTGATGGCGTGGAGCTCGGCTAATGTAGAGACACGGCCGATGCCGGCGGCCAGCCTATCATCATCTTCATTCTCCCGCTCGGGTGCCTCACGAAGCACCACCACTGTCGGCTGCGCCTTATTGGTATCTTTGGCGGGAGGGGGCGTTGGTGTGATCAAAATGAGCGGCTGCATCCCGGCGTTGATGGCTGGCAGGGTCACCAGGTCCGGCGACATGTTAATGTTGATGCCCGAGTTACTGCTGCTTAAGCTGGGCAGATGTATCGGCCCCTATCGACCTCCCGCATTCCAAGCAGTAAGCCCCTCAAAAAACTCAGGGGGGGTCATCGCGCGGAGCTTCTCTTCCACTAACTTGTCCACTGTTTTCTCGTCCACTGCCTTCTCCTTCAGTGTCTGCACCTTCATCTTGAGCTCTTCAGCAGCAGCTTTATCCTTAGTCGCCGACTAGTTCTTCCTCTCCCTTCTTTTCTTAGCGTCCTCTTTGTAGTACTCCTTGAACTTCATGCTCGTACCGAAGCCGGACAAACGGTCATCTGAGGATGGCGGCAACCCCTTGTCCCTCTTCTTGTAAGCATTTGTCGCCCTGTTGAAAACCGTGTCCCACGGCTCCGTCGAATCCTGGGACGACTCTTTGGCAGGAGCGTTCAGTTCCTTCTCCTGCAGAGACAAGGAAAGGTGAACCCATTTAGATTCTTGGCTTCATTATTTTAATTAGAATGCAATAGACTTGAGATCAGCGATAAATTCCTTACCACCTGCTTCTTGAAGGGCTTCACCTCCGGATCATCGGTGATGAACTTCCCCGTTTCCTTGTCCAGGTAGTAGCGGGCCCGGACAAATTGCCAAAGCTGCAAGTCTGTGATTTTAAGCCAACGGTTGTCTTTACTAAGGAATTCAAGCGCGATATCCTCCTTGTCCCAAATGGCATGTTTCCCCCTGTAACCACCGCTTCCAAGGTGGTGGTTACCTATGTTCTGTTCCTGCATAGTCCTGCCCCAGTTAGTCCAATGTATAGCGTCAGCGGTAGCTATATCCGCCTTGAATATCTTAAACTCCTCTTCGTCGAGCATCGGATTTTTCTTACTAATAACCTCCCATCTTTCACCTTTGTCAATGCTATTCTTCACCCTGGTTTTCCAGCTGCTCAAGGCATTGCTCATCTTCGTGAGGGCTAGTTTGTTCACCGAGTTCTTTCTCTCCAGGTTTCTAAACGGCTATAGGAATCTGTATCGCTTGTGAAGCTTCTTAAGGAGGTTATCGACCAAAGCTGCATTGTCAGCATGTCTGATGTACTTCATGTTGATCGACATGCTTTCCCGGACGATGCACCCGAGTTGCAGGACGTACCCTTTGGCAAACGCCTCTGGCGCAATGGGTTGGCCACTTTCTGTGACCTTAGTGAACTCATCGCAGACGGTGGCGAGCAGTGGCACCTTCGGATCCTTCTTTTCATTCTTATTCTTCTTCTTCTTCTTCTGAGAAGCGGCCGGGTTGCCGCTACCACCATTCGTGCGCTCGCCACCATCGGTACGGGCGCCGCCATCGGTGGTGTCATCCTCTTCGCCGCCGCCTTCACTAGTTCCATCGTAGTCGTCTTCGTCCCCCTCGTAATCAGGATCTCCTCCCTCATTGCCCCTAGCAGCTCTGGCGACGGTCGCCTCCTCCTCTGGTGGTGGTGTCATCCTCATCGCCTCCTCCTCCTCCTCCAGTTGGGACCCCCGCCAGAATGACTCGTTGGCCTGTCTAGCTTGTTCTTCGATGCTCATGTGCTTAGAAGGGTCGGCCTTATTGTTGTCCGACATGTTTGCACTACTCTATTAAAAAGAGGCAAAAAGTTAGCACAAATCTCGGCCGAAAAATTCCGCATGACCTTTGCTAATTTTTTGACCTAGGAGTGCCCATTTCTCAACCGTAACGAAACTGAATCGACACTTCGGGAGAAATGGGCAACTCAAATGAAATCCCTGCAAGACAAAACACCCCATCCCCATATTGGCAGCTCCCATGCATTGACCCCAGCTATATCCATCATCCATCATCCACAGTACATTCAGTATATATATAACCACAGGTATAAATGAATTTAGCAATAGGTACAGTATATATATAACCACATGTATAAATGAATTTAGCAACCACTACAGAAGAATTATGAGGCAACAGTTATGAGGCATTGATATACCAAATTTAGAACACAATACTACTACTAGTACAGTATAGATATATACATAGAAAGAATAAACATCTATATGCTCAAGGCTCCTGGTTTGAATTGCATGTTTGCAGCCAAGATTTAGGGTTGCAACTGTGAGCCTAGACTTGCAACTGAGATTGGAACACCCTTTTCAGGCCAAATCTAAGGTGAATTAGAATGTACCCAAATCATTTTGATTGTTTGGTTTCTAAAGAAACAGAGCTACCAACCAAATCCATTTTGTAAAGGGCTGGCGCACAAGATCAACATACATGCCAGTGTGATGCACCATTTTCACGGTACACCACAGGCAAACATGTTGCGTGCCCTACATCAGCCAACGAGGGACTGAGAGCTAGATCCACTATGATCATACAATTTCGAGCATCCTATTACCATACAGCCAAGTCCACACAGCAGTAATATCAGAACTTCAACAGACAACACCCAAATTGCAATGCTAATGCAAGCAGCAGCAGTATACACAGACCAACATAGGTAAGTCAACATAGCAGTGATCACCACTTCAGCAGATAGAGCAACCCAAATTGCAAACATATAAATAAACGTGACCAGAAAAGTTTTACTCCACAACACAAATACGACAAGCTAATGTTTCAAAAAACTTAAGGTTATCAATTCATTTACCGGTAATTAATTTATCATTGCCCATTATCAACAAGAACAGAGAGCCCATGATCATGTGAATCTGCATGATTGTTTTGGTCCCACACAGTATTTTCGACGAGTTTCATCATCAGGTTTCTACAAAAGCACCAAAACAGACTACTTATATGCATTCTTACTAGAAAACAAAGAAAATAGATACGTCTTATCCACCATTGCACTTTATCAAAAATAACTGTACATTGCAACAGTTGAACATCTACCATTAAGACCGTTACTAGACTAAATACCAATTAGCATTGCATACACAAATGGTGTCCAGATTTCACCATACAGGAGTGGTTACCTATACCACCTAAATTTGGTAAATATTAGGAATGGCATCAAGATTTCACCATTGGAGTAGTAGGCATCAAGATTTCACCTAGAGTAGTATTAAAGATTTCACCTAGAGTAGTAGTATTAAAGATAGCAACGGTGGTCAATTTAGACGGTTGTCCTAGGAGCAGCAGCAATGGTGGTCAATTTAGAGTTCAAAGGGGGGGGCGAACCATGCGCGCTGCTGCTGCGGTGGTCGACGATGACAAGGGTGGCGGGCTCCGGCGTGGCGGTGGCTCAGTGAGGTGCCCTTCTCCTCCTCCTCCTCCTGTTGTGGACGGGCTCCGGTGGCTCCTCCTCCACGGGCTGCAGGGCTCTCCTCCACGGGTTTGTTGGGCGACACTAGGGCTCCGGCGCGGCGGTGGCTAAGGCTCCGGCGATGAGGGCGGCGCTAGGGCTCTGGCGACGAGGACGGCGCTAGGGTTTGCGCGCGGGCAAGACAGAGTGGGGAATTTGGCTAAGTGTTCAATCGAGAGAAAGAAGGGGGGATTAGGGGGAGATTCTATGGCGTTTATTTGGCTAAGTGTCAAAGTTCTGTGGTGCATTCTGTGGGAATGCGCCATAGTACTTTTGGACATAGTAGAAAAAAGCATGGTGTCGTAGTATGACAAGATCAGATACTTGTCCTAGTGGTCTTGCTCGCTAGCTCTCACCTGGGGCAGCCAGGTTCAAATCCTAGCTCTCTCACACTTTTTTCCTTTTTAAAAAAATATTTTTAATTACATACATATGCATATTTATTCAAAAAAAGCAAGAACCTATATATATATGCGTATTTATTTAAAAAACCCTCCCGAATCATATATATATATATATGTGTGTGTGTGCTTGTCACACACAAATGTGAATTTGTATACCCACACGAATATCACATTATATGTTTTAGTCTCTAACTAATACCCAAACTAATATCAAATTATACCCACAGAAATTAATACACCAAAAAGTCACACAATTGCTAGCGTCTCTTCACACTCTTCTTGCCCTTTTTCATCGTGGTTGAATACTTTAGCCCATGCACTTTGAGATTTCTTCTTGTGAATGGACAACCTTTAGTAGGTAGTGTGGTCTTCCTTCTTACTTTAGTAGTAGGCATGTCAAAGTACTTGTCGAATTCCTCTTCAATCTTTGGGTCACCGTTTTTGTCGAAGTTTTGCTTGTTGGTGGCTCCTTCCATTCCGATGATGCTCCTCTTCTCCCTCCTAACTACAACACGGTTGGGCTTTGATGGGTCGGTAATAAAAAAGCATTGATTAACTTGGATAGTGAGTACCCAAGGCTCATTTTTTTGGAGGCGTTCTTCGTCGATTTGGCATCTGGTATAACCATTGTGGTGAAATACCGGCCTTCTTTTTCCATGTTCTTGGCACATCTAACACGGAACATCGGCACGATCTCTCCATAGTAGTCGACCTCCCATATCTCCTCGATCCTTCCATAGAATCTTTCCATATAGTAGTCTCGTCATCGGCGAAGGATAACATAGTTACTTCTGAGTTTTGATATTCGCTATTCCTGTCCTTTTCCTCGGTGTAGAATCTGTAACCGTTTATGTCGTATGACTGATAGGTCCTTAGGTTGTGCCCTGGGCCCTGCGACAAGGAGAATATGAGTTTTTGATCTTCCGTAGAAGGCTTCTGTGGGGGATGGTCCAGTTGCCTTTTCTTGAACCAACCGGTGAAGCTGGAGTTGTGCTCTCTCGTTACATCTCCCTTCTTCCTCGGCTGGCCCTGGTCGACGTACTCTTGCTTGATTAAGCTTCTGTGCTCTTCCACCCAAGGGCCCACCACTTCAATGTGTTGTAGCGCGACTCGGTGTGCCCTGTCAAAGTCGGTGCGTTGATCATCAATGCCGACATGCAGTGAGCAGTAGCCCTCGCAGTGACCATATCCACCGAGCATGCCGAGGTTCTTCTTGGTGGGTATTCCAACATCCTCGTTCTTGGTGGTTAGATAATTCTGGCAGAAGGAGATGCACTCGTAGATCAAAAAGCCCTTGGCTATGCTTCCATCTAGACGGGACCTGTTGCGAACGAATCCTTTGATGACACTGTTTAGCCTTTCAAACGGCATCATGTTGTGCAGGAATGTTGGCTCGAGATGGATGATGTCGTCCATGACATGTACAAGAAGATGCACCATGATGTTGAAGAATGCGGACGGGAAGTAAATCTCAAGCTCGCATAGTATCATCATGATATCTTCATGTAGCCTGTAGAGCTGCTTCACACCAATCAATTTCCTAGATATGACGTCGAAAAATTTACAGAGGCCAAATGGCGTCTCACGGACATGCTCGTCCATTATCCCGCGGATCGCAACAGGGAGTATCTGCGCCATCAGCACGTGACAGTCGTGAGACTTCATACTGCTGAACCTCTTCTTCGCCACGTCCAGATATCTGCTTATCTTCCCCGAGTAACCGTGAGGAACTTTCACTCCTAGGAGGCACCTGAAAAACTGCTCGAGCTCCTCGAGACTCAGAGTGAAGCAGGCATCATGAAGCACCACCTCATTCTTCTTAACTCTTTTGTGGTGACCTTGAGTCCCTTCTGTCTGATCATCATCATCATCACTATCAGGGTACTGAAGATCTTTCTTGATGCTAAGCAATTTAAGGTCCTTTCTTGCTTTCGACCCATCCTTGGTCCTCTCCGGCATGTTCAGTAGAGTGCCAAGAAGACTCTCAGTAATATTCTTTGTGATGTGCATTACATCGAGGCTATGGGGAGTGTGGAGGACCTTCCAGTATGGCAGGTCCCATAAAACAGACCTTGCTTTCCATACACCCAGTAGCGGCTTTGTCCTCGGTCGTTTTATTCCTGGTGCAGGACAATCTACCCAATTATTCAAAAGCTCCTCGATTTCTTCACCGCTCCTCAGACGCGGGGCTCTTTCGAGCTCATCCTTACCATTGAAGAGGTCATCGCGTTTTCTCCATGGGTGATCCATGGGGAGCTACTTTCGAGTACCTTGGAACACAGTTTTCGAAGACCTAGGATCCCTTGGTAGCTGGAGATGCAGTGTCTCATCCATCCATGAGCTGGGAGGAGGTAGAAAGGAAGAAGAGATGTAAAATGGGTAGTGGTGGATAAATAGGGTGGGATCTTGCCACCTTTTTCACATGGATCTGGACGCCCTCATCTATGGCGCATATGGCAGAAATGCGCCACAGATGCTCAAACTTCTGTGGTGCATATTGCGATATGCGCAACAACACATATGGTGCAGGTTAAAGTGGTGGGACCCAAGGTTAGGTTTTTGTGGCGCATGTATGCATATGCGTCACAGAAGTCAAACATATGTGTGGCACATATCCACACATGCGCCATAGATCATGGGTGAAATAGATTCCGTGGTGGGGCCCGCCTCCATGTTCTATGGCGCATAATGAAATATGCGCCAAAGATGATGCCTCTTCTGTGGCGCATATTTCATTATGCGCCACAGAACATGGATCACCCCACCACGGCTGGTGGGTCCCACCTATCTTCTATGGCGCATTCATGCGCCACAGATGTTTTTAGTAGCTGTGGTGCATTTTTCTTAGTGTGCCACTGAAATATATCTGTGGCGCATGGTTCTACAAATGCGCCACAGAATATCTTGTCTACCTATACACTGTTTCCTAGTAGGGATTGTTTCTTCCTATCTTGAATTGTGTTAGATTACTTTTATATTCTTATTGTGGATCTCCACGATAATATCGAGAAGAACTCCCTTTATTTAATTATATCGATGATGCTTTCTTCTCTCATGTGTGAGTAAGTTCCTTGGGCGTGGGAGATTTAAGGGATTAGTGAGATGTGATGTGCCTCAATATATTTTCCATTAGTTTGTGATTGATTTTAATTACTATATTATGTGTGCTTGACTATCTGTGGGATGCCTAATGCTTGTTATCTAATTAAGGGCCCAGATAACATGATACTTTGTTCTACATAGATAGGATCTTGTTCGCTGCAGACCGGCAACCCTCGAGTGACACGAGGATATCAATGGGAAACTAGTTGACTCGAGGATAACGAGGAACCACTGTTCTTATTACATTAGTCCGATCCAAGTAACTTAATTGCTAAGCAACCCGAAGGATCTTAATCGTCTAGTGTCTCACCATGGTTTTGGTAACAGACTAGTAGGATTATTGAAGTTGGGATGAAATCTACCAAGAGGAGTTCCGGCTAATTATGGGTTGCTTGGCTACACATATACTTATAAGATTACAATTGTTACACTTATCATTCATCCACCTAACATAGTCACTATCACCATGAACTGTATCTCCACGCGCCTTCTTCGTCATCTGCAGAAAAAAAACAACCGAATCGTTCTTTACTTTTATGCTTTTTATTACTGAAGTTTACATTTTAGCTTTATTTAAATACATCTAGTTTAATCCAAATTTCATTCTTATTTCCACACTTGCAGTCAGTTCTGTAACAACTTTAGTGTGAAAGAGACTCCACCCATAAACACTTACCTTTGGGCTCCCTATGGGATCGATATCTATACTTCGAAACTAGCTACAAATGATCTATGCACTTGCAGACATCAAGCTATTTTGTGTCTTGACATTTCAGGTGTCACTACTACAAAATGTTCTCCCTAGGAGACCAAGGGTCTACACACTCTGGTAGGACCTATTTACCAGATTATTTTGAGTGTGTGCCTATTCAAAGGCGTGAAGAAATTATTGAAAAACTTTTAAGATCAGACAAGGTTGAAGTTGGAAACCTGAGTGATTTTATGGAAATTATGTGTATTTACAGGACAACTCCCAAGAAATTTGAGAAAAATCTCAGAGAATACAGTGCTCCAAACTATTCTTTCCTTAAACAACCACTAGAATTTCCTAACCCTGAAGTTAGAGAATATCGATTTGATGGTGGAATTGTTAAAATTTTGCAGGAAAAAGCTTTCAGTGGAAGGGAAGATGAAGTGTTGGGGATATACTTTCCGGGTATCCTAACTGTGCCTCACTGACCAGGGTGGCCCACTTCAGGTTAGAGCTTTGCTTCACGGGTAGCCCAGTCAGGGAGAAGAGACGGAGTCCAGTCCTGTTACGGGAAGGCCCAGAAGACTTACCGACATAGGCATGTTATGTTACTTGTAGTTCAAGATGTACTATGTAACTGACTCTTAGTCGTAGCCGGATAGGTCTCTCCTGTAAACCCTAGGCTGGATATCTATATAAGCCGTCCTATGGTAAGCCTTTAGGACACCTCACAATAGTCTACAATCTCAACTCGCACAGGCGAAACCCTTGTAACCCATATTCCGGATCTATCGTATTACTGGATTGCTAGCAGGAGTAGGATCCGTCGAAAGCCGGCGGATTTGAACCTGGATAAACTTGTGTGCTCACTGTCCCGTAACATCGTACGTCTCACAGCCCTCTCTTCCGCACGCCCCGAGGACCCCCTCATGGCATACTTATCATCAATCCAACGATAGTTGTCACCCACCATGGGGCAAGTGAGCTTCGGATCTACATTCTGAGTGGAATCTGCAAGAATCAGAATCGGCGAGACCATTGCCGTCGGTCGTGTCCTCTATGCCAGTGACGCCCCTCTCATGGTTCTCGACGAGTCCTGGATTCTGGCTAAGGAGGTCATGACTGCCTATACCATCATGTCTTTTGGCGAGATCGATGTTTGCATCAGTTTTGCTGAACCTACCCCACCCACCCCAGCGGTGATGATAGAGGCAGAGGAAGTTTCTAGGTCCACTTTGTCCGTAGAGGTGGTAGAGTTCCGGATCTTGGAAAACCCTAATCCCACCCAGCCCGCACCTATTGCGGAAATAGTGAAGAAAGCTGAGACTGAAACAGATCTTGCGGTGCAAGTCGAATATGGAGTGGGTCTCCCTAGTGAGGCTGAATCCCAGATCGATTTGCCCGTCAAGGACAAAATCCAGGAGGAGCAAGACAACAACTATGGTTCTGGCTCTGCCAATGCCGGAACAGATCAACCCTTCCTGAGGCACGTGTTGAGGCGCATAATGTTGCAAGGCGCAGGCGTGGATGAGGTTCTCAAGACCATCAGGCATTTCGAGGAAGCCCACGAGGAAAACCGCAAATACCTCAGGACGCACACGTCGCACTTTGTCGGATATGTTGGATCCGGATCCGGCTCTTCCGATGCTGGAGACAATGAAGACTTGGTGCTAGAGGCGATCGGAATACACTGACTTACCGGCATCTTCGGATGATTCCATGACATCAGCGGATTTTCGAAAGTTCTCCGTGGAATATGAAGAGGAGTTCAACTCCAATGCTGTAGAAGAAGGAGAAGCCATGGACAAAGGATCCGGAGACAAATCTCCCAAAACGCAGGATAACATGGATCTCAGAGACTAATCCCGACGTCCAGATGTCCAAGAATACCGATCAGAGCTTGACTCTAGGAAATGGACCCAAAGCCGTCTTTGCTACCGGCGCCGCCAAAAAGGCAAAGAAGAGGAACAAGAAGAACAATACCCCGGCAAAATATCCTCTAGCAAAGGAAGTGGTTGCTGAGGAATATGAAGAAGACTCGGATGGAGCTCTAATCCCAGACGAGCCAAAGGAAACTCCGGTGCATGGATGCGTGGTTACCGCTGGTGCCCGTAAACTCATCGATGCTACGTTAACTACACCTATCCCTACAGCTGCAGAGCTTACACCTGCGGAATTGGAAGAAAGGGCTCATGCCCTAGAAGCATGTCATCAAGTACTCCTGTATGAGCCTAACAACCTTATGGAAGAGAAGAAGCGCATTGCATCTGTGGGACAGTTCAACTCCATGTAGCACCAGAAGACCAGGAACGGCCCCATGCAGGCTAACAGGAATCCGGAAGTCCACAAGACCCTCTTTGAGGGAGATGATGACGTCAAAGGAGAACCTCGGCTGGATAGCAAGGGAGATCTGGTGTATGGCACGCTAGTGGAAAACATCGCTGCAGCTCGAGATATCCTGGAAAACAATCCAAATCCAGATCAAGTCCGGTTGGGCGTGAAGCTACTCACCAAGGGTCTGGAGCAACATAGGGTCGCAAAATCTGGAAGCGGAAAACTGGTCTCTCAATCAGACCAATGTCGCACGGATCCAGCCTGGAATGACATTAGGCCCCAACGGGTCCCGGAATAGCATTACCATTCCAACTGTCGGGAAGATAACTACCCAAGAATCGAATCTTCAAGGCAACGACATAGAGCCGCACGTGACTGGAATAATGTTGTTCCAGCCGCAGAGCAAGACGCAGTTGCGGCACTGGTTCCGAAACACCCTCCCGGCGAGAGTCGAACAATCGCAGGGAAGGTGACAAAGAGCAACATCGGGAGGAGGACCGACAAAGGATGCCACCTCCTAGACATACAAGCCGTCCGGCTAAACCCCACCGTAGTGGGGGAACGACGGACAAAGGATAAACGGACACCGTGCCGAGTCAAGCTGGCAGGGGGCTCGTCATAATGAAGACCCGCCTGGAACTAGAATAATGACGCTCCAGATGGAGGCTGGCGATCAACCCAAAACAATCCACCTGCACCACCCTCTCCACTAAGCAGCCATCACAACGGCTCTCAAGGAGGCCAAGGGCGTGGCGGAGGAGGTGGTGGCAAAAGCAGAAGTCCGGTTCCAAGGCACCGCAGCCACAGCAAACAACGAAGACGGCGTTCCCAGTCACCAAGTGACGCGAGACACCAGATCAACTCTAATAGAGAGGCGTGGCGCTACGAGAATGATGATATCTACGTAGGTCCAAAATGCTTCGGACCACGAATTCGACAAACACACTTCCCGGAAGGATTTTCCATCTCAAGACACATCCAAGCCTACGATGGAGTGGCCCGGCCAGATACTTGACTCCAGGATTTTTCTAGGCTTGTTGGATCACCAAAGGCGGAAATAGCTTGGTTGTGACTCGCTCTCTCCCACTTATGTAGCAGAAGACGACACGATCCTAGCTGAATGAACTTCCAGAGAATACCATCCACAACTGGTATGATATGCAAAGTGCGTTCTTTCGGGATTTTGAAGGCACATATCGGAGGCCTTGTATGGTAGGAGACCTACAGCGTTGCACCCAGAAAGCCGGAGAAACTTGCCGAGATTACCCTAGACGATGGATCAACACCAAGAACTCCTGCGAAGGGGTAAATGATTAAACTGTGATTGAAGCTTTCATTATAGGACTCCCAATTGGTTTACTGTGTCACCGCTTGAAGTGCAACAAGGTCACTGATCTGGGAGAGATGATAGAAACGCCAAGAAAATACGCAGATGCCGATGATGATGCAGAAGGATTACTAAACATCCTGGCGGGACCACAGTCGGCAAAACAGCCAAAGCAACAAGCTCAGAAGCATAAGAACAGCTTGGAATAAAAGCCAAATGCAGAAACCACAGTGCTCACTGCTACTTTCAGGTCTGGAGGACAAGGAGGGCGCGGAGGCGGCCGCAGACACGGTCGTGGGACGTCAAGAGTCCAGGGTAGAGGAGAACAGCAACCTGGCAAAACCTATTCATGGGCCGACATTGCCAACAACCCATGTGTGCATCACTTAGATGCCAATAGGGGCTCGTCCCACACAAATGCTAAGTGTCATTTCAATGACGACATCAAGAAAGACGATTCCGCTGGCTATAGGGCTAAGCAGAAGAAGGGAAAGAAGAATCCCGAAAAAGAAAAGGAGACCAAGGAAGATTTCGACATGGAGGAAGCTAACCCTTCAAATCCCAAGTCGGAGGGAAAGAAGAACTTCCCAACAAAGAAAGACACTTATGTCACTTTCCTTGGGTCTCAACTAGCTATGGTCAAGAAGGAAGTTTTGCATGAGCTCAACGCAATTGTTCTGACTATCACTCAATTCTTGGACTGGTCGGAAGTGACAATCACCTTTGACTATGCTGATCATTCGCCTAAGTTGCACATGCAAGGAAAATACGCCTTGGTCATCAATCCACTCATTGACGGCTATGGTTTCTCCAAGACTCTCATGGACGGCGGCAACAACATCAACATCCTCTACATCGAAACGCTGGCCAAGATGAGGATCTCGGAAACTCACTTGAATCACAGCACCGTAATCTTTCACGGAGTTGTCCCAGGAAGACAGGCAAATTCCCTAGGAGAGATCACTTTGGATGTTACTTTTGGAACTCCAAAGAATTATCAGACGGAAGCACTTTCCTTCGAAGTTGTCCCATTCAAGAGCGCATACCACGCTATATTAGGACGCCCGGCTTATTGGGCTTTCATGGCTTGTCTGTGTTACATTTACAATATGATGAAAATTCCAGGTCCAAAGGGCGTGATCACCATTAGGGGAGACCCGAAGAAAGCACAACAATGCGAGGACAGAAATGCCGCCTTTGCTGAAGCCGTACTTCACGCCCAGGAGTACCAGGAGATCAAGAAGACCATCGACCCATTCGAGATGCCCGCAACAAAGAAGGAGGTGACAAAGCCGACTCCGGAGTTCAAGGCATCAGAAGAGACAAAGACGACGCCATTGAAGGATGATAACCCCTCCAAGGTGACCTAGATAGGTGTAGGTTTATATAGCACATAAGAAAGCGTGCTTGTCAAGTTCCTCCAAGCAAATCAATATATCTTCACATGGCAACCATCTGACATGACCGGAGTACCTATGGAACTTGCTGAGCACTCTCTAAATGTACACCCAAATGTTAAACCCATCAAACATTCCTTACAACGTTTCGGCAATGAAAAGCGCAAAGCAATAGCTAAGGAACTAGCTTGGCTTGAGTTAGCCGGATTCATAGAAGAGGTCATCCACACTGAGTGGTCGGCCAATCATGTAATGGTCCCTAAAAAGGACACCACTGATTTAAGGATGTGTGTTGATTATACTGCCTTGAACAAGGCTTGTCCCAAAGATCTGTTTGCTCTTCCTAAAATTGATCAAGTTATTGATTCTACGGTAGGCTCGGAACTCGTATGTTTTCTTCACGCATATTCCGGTTATCACAAAATTCGGATGAAGGAATCAGACAAAGTCAAAACTTCATTCATAACCCCCTTTGGAACCTTCTATTTCGGTTCGATGCCCTTTGGGCTCAAGAACACAGGAGCTAGGTACCAGCACACTATGCAGTGTTGCCTCCATGATCAAATCGGACGTAACGTACATGTATATGTGGAAGACATAGCGGTGATGTCCAAAAAGAAGGAAACCTTAATTTCTGACTTGGAGGAAATGTTTGCTAATATACGAAGATACAACATAATGCTTAACCCGAAGAAATGCTTCTTTGGAATACCAGCTGGAAAATTGTTAGGTTTCATCGTGTCTCAAAGAGGCATAGAGGTGAACCGAGACAAAATTAAGGCTATACTCAATATTTCCAGGCCGACTCGCCTGAAAGACGTTCAAAGACTAACTGGTTACATTGCTGCAGTTAGTCGATTTGTAAGACGGCTCGGTGAAAGAGCCGCACCACTCTACAAGCTCCTGAAAAGGACTAAAAAGTTTGTTTGGACTGACGAAGTTGAGGCTGCACTACAAGACCTGAAAGCAGTACTCTCATCTGCTCCTATCCTTGCAGCATCGGAACCTCGTGAACCGATGTTGCTCTATCTCGCTATGAAAAATAGGGTCGTCTGCGTCGTCATGATGGTGGAGAGACTAGAGGAAAAACAGGAACATCTGGTGCAGCGTCCGACTTATTACCTCAACAAAGTTCTAACTGAATCAAAGCAGCGATATCCATATTATCAAAAGCTGGCTTACGGTGTGTTCTCCACATCCCGGAAGTTACGACATTATTTCCAGGAACATCCAATTACCGTGGTGAGCACAACTCCCATGAGAGATATAATCAACAACAACGATGCTACAGGACATGTCGCAAAATGGGGCATAGAGCTTTCAGCTTTCGACATTGAGTACAAACCTCGTACAACAATCAAATCCCAAATCCTTGCTGACTTTGTTTCTGATTGGACAGAGACAACGGAAAATATGACCCTCCTAGAGTCGGAATACTGGACCATACATTTTGACAGGTCTAAGGCGCTTGGGGGCTAGCATGGTGCTCAAATCACCCTAGGGATATAAGCTCCTCTATGTGTTGCAGATCCACTTCACGGCAACAAATAACATTAACGAATATGAAGCATTGCTGCATGGAATCCGGATTGCTAAGGATATCGGCATTTGATAATTAATGTGTTATGGAGATTCGGATCTTGTTGCCCAACAAGTGTCGGATATCTATAATGCAAATAAACACATGGCAGCATATAGAGTTGTCGTGGATGAACTATCTAAATCGTTCAAAGGGTTTGAGGTTCAACACATCCCTTGAACAGAAAATGAGGAAGCAGATGCATTATCTCGAATAGGCTCTGCACGGAAAAAGGTCCTGGATGGCGCTTTTCTAGAGCACCTCAAAGTTCCCTCTATAAAAGGAGTAGATGAGGAATATCCGACCAAATCCGATGCACCTTTAGTGGTAGTTCTAGCTGTAATTCCCAGTTGGACGCAACCCTACCTTGATTTCTTGGTAGATGGAAAATTATTCGAAGACGAGGTTCTGAGCCGGTAGATCGTCTGACGAGCAAAAACCTATACAATAATAAATGGTGAGCTCTATAAGAGGAGTGTATCTGGGGTCTTTCTGTGCTACGTATCTCCGAAAGAAGGAGTGGAAATCTTACGAGAGGTCCACGAAGGCGAATGCGGCCATCACGCTGCAGCCAAATCTTTAGTGGTAAAAGCTTTTAGACATGGATTTTTCTAGCTTACAGCCAAGGCAGATGCTGAATGGCTGGTCAGGACGTGCAAAGGCAAACAAAAGTACGCCAAACAAGCTCATGTTCCGGCTGTTCAGCTGCAAACAATACCTATAACATGGCCTTTCGTGGTCTGGGGGCTTGACATGGTAGGACCGTTTAAACGGGCTCCAAGTGGATTTACTCATCTCTTAGTGATGGTGGATAAATTCACAAAATGGATTGAGGCTAAACCCGTCACCAGTTTTGATGGAGCAACAACCAGATGATTTGTCGAGGATGTTATAATCCGATAGAGTTATCCACATAGTAATATCACGGACAACGGGAGTAATTTTTCTATGGGAGAACTTGCCGAATTCTACGATGAACAAAATATCCGGATTGACATTGCTGAGATGAGATCAACAGCCTATCAGCAGAAGTTACGCAAGTATCATAGCCAGAGAGTCAGAAAACCGGTCTTTTAATACGGGCGATTTGGTTCTCTGGCTTGTACAGAAAAGAAAGCACAAACTTTCCCCAGTATGGGAAAGACCCTTTTTAGTTAGTCGAGTATTGCACAATGGTTCTTACTATCTAACTGATATGCGGCTAGTCAAAGAATTACCTGCTACTAAGAAAATAAAGAGAGCTGGAGGCAGTATAGACCCGGAAAAATTAGACAGACCGTGGAATATTGCTCAGCTACGTTCCTTTTTTTCTTTAATTTTCTTTCTTTGTAATCATACATGTGTACATGTTCAATGAGAAATAAAGTGTTGGTTGCCTCAAATTATTCTAAGAAGTTTTATATTACCATCTTATTTCCGAATGACCATGTCACAGTCGAAAATCCCAGAATACTTGAAAGTACTTTATTCTCATGTTTGTTCTGGCTACGATTTCCGATTCTAAAAATGCTACCTTCGGGTATAAATCTAAATTTTCTAGTTTGTACTTTGGCTCTTTATCTGATTGCCAAATGCGGGCATTTTCTGAGTAGTGAATTGTTGGTACTGGAAGCCGGCTTTGTTTCCGAGTTTAAACTGGTTTAGCAAGTGAGCTCCGTTGCTCGGCAAAGTTTCCGTGTTGAAGGTTGGCTGGCTCACAAAAGGGACGAGGCGGAAAGCCAGATAAACAATAAGTATAGACAAAATATAAAGTGCTTATGTAAACATTCCAGGCACATCAAAATAAGCAAAAAGTGCTAAATAGAAGTAGAAAATCTTAGCACTAGCAAAAGTATTACACTACTTATTTACAATCCAATTATTTCAGAATAACACATTGTTTTTTCTGGCACTTTACGATGTCGGGGAAGAGGTAGGAGCTATCGATCACTAGACACATTGACATTGCCTTGATATCTTTCCGAGACGTTCAAATCCGAAATGCTTTGCTCGTCATCAGAAACTTCGATCGTTTCTTTGACAGGCATAGGAGGCGTCTCCATGCGAGTGAAGAAAGGAGTGTCGTAGCTGGTCAGATCAGCTACATGACATCCATATCCGGCACATGAGTCCATGATGGCCTTGATGTTTTGCTCATGTCCATCTTCATCCACTTACGGTATCCTCTGGTTACTTGCCAGATTTCCATGCTTCCATGGTGGCTCATAACCATGGTGAGGGCGTTCTGTGCTACGGTTCGCGCATAGGACATGTTCCAGTCCTGGATGAGCTGGGGCATCTCCATGGCCTTGTCTCGCACCTCAAAGCAAGACATTTTGTTCATGTCCGGGACCTTGAGTACTTTGCCAATATCCTCCAAAGATTGGTGGAAATCGTGAAGCAAGTCACCGATTTGTGTAAGCCGGCTAGTGCGAGACTCGGTGGAGGAAGAATCTAGTAAATTCAGAGGACATGCACAAATAAAGCAAAGGTTAGAAAATATATCCGAACTCTTAGAGTCGGAAAAGCAGAAATTCAGAAAATAGGAAACATACCGAAGATGACATCATCAACTTTGGTCTTCTCCGCCCTAAGGCTCTGGAGTTTAGCCCGGAATAACTCGGTGATGTCCTTCTCTCTGAATAATCCATCATTGATATCCAAGATTTTTTATCATGGGCCATGATCCTTCGATCACATTCTTCGATGGCCATGGAGGAGGTTTCGAGGACTTGTGCAATGCTATGGTCCTGATCCTCCTTAAGCTTATTCAGCTCTCGATGTAAGTCTGCGTTCTCCACCTCTAGGGTCTTAAGATTCTCAGCCTCTTCATCATGGCACATGATTGTTTGACCAGTGCTGTAAGCAAAAGAACAACAGTTAAGTAGGTAATTTGAGTATGAAAGCAAAAAAGAGCAAGGTTAAAGATTGAAATGATTACCTTCAGCCTCATCCCTTGATACCTTTAATTGAGGATTTTCAAGCCGGAGAGCCCTGATCTCTCTCCGCTTGTTAGAAACATTCTTCAATAATTCCTGGTTATAAGCATTGACTTTCTGTAAGTCACTATAATACCCAGAGTTAGAAGTCTACTAAAGACTCGGGTTAATATTTTAACTAATATCAGCACGAGCCTTGGGGCTACACTAGTTCATTCTTTGGCATCCTATGAAAGCATGAATCTGGATTGTCTATCCAACTTCATGCTTGGGGGCTAGAGGATATGATATGAAATAAAGTAAAAAAGGTGAGTTGGAAATCCGACTTACATGTTGTTCATGAGTAAGCTTGCTTAAGCTCATGTTCACCTTGATGGTAACTTTCTCGGCGAGGGTCAGCGGAGTTACTAGTGGTGGAGGAACCACACCGGCTTTCAGCCTCTCGTCGTGAAGACGGATTTGCTCAAAAAGTTCGGAGTACTTGACGTCCTCTGCTTCTGGTGCCTCTTCCTCGGCGGTGATATTTCGGCTTGCAAGGCACTGATGGCTCAATGCACGGCGCCCAGAAAAATGCTTGATGGCGGTGTTGATGTAGAGCTCGTTGGGAACCCCAAGAGGAAGGTATGATGAGCACATCAGCAAGTTTCCCTTAGTTATGAAACCAAGGTTTAATCGAACCAGTAGGAGCAAGGAAACACCTCAAAGGTGTTACTAGCTGAGCTTTGGCAGGGCGCACTACCGGTGCTAGTAGCAACGTGGAGACCTGCACAACACAACCACAGAACTTTGTCCCCAACTTGCGATGAGGTTGTCAATCTCACCGTGTTTTGCGGAAAACAAAGGATTAAACGTATCGAATGGAAAGAAGTAAAAGTTTGCAGAAAGTAAACACAAAGCAGTAAACAGTTGTAGATTGTATGTAAAGTAAAAGGACCGGGATCCATAGTTCACTAGAGGTGGCTCTCCTTAGATAGATAACATGCTGGGTGAACAAATTACAGCGGGGCAATTGACAAACACCGAGAAAGCAATACATGCATATACTAATCATCTTGACTCCTCTGAGACTTGATTGGGCATTACAACATAATACATAGACCGCCATCCAACTGCATCTATGACTAATAATCCACCTTCAGGTTATCATCCGAACCCCCTCCAGTATTAAGTTGCAAGCAACAGATTATTGCTTTACGAACTGCGTGTAAAGTAAACAATACGATTGCTCTATGAACAAAAGATTGTTGTTTTCTCCCTAGTAGCAACAACACATCTAGTACCTTAGAGATTTCTGTCACTTCCCCAGATTACCAGAGGCATGAACCCACTATCGAGCATAAATACTAACTCTTGGAGTTGCTAGAATCTACTTGGCCAAGATAGCTACTAACAACGGAAAGCATGCAAGATCTCAAATAACAAAGACATGATAGAATCAATAATCAATCTGAAATAGCATCTCAATATCCATCGGATCCCCGCAAACACAACATGTATGAATTACAAATAGATGATCTTGATCATGAACGGAGCTCACAAGATCTAAACATGAAAGCACAAAGGAGGAGAAACCAGCCATCTAGCATACTATATGGATCCGTAGTCCAAGGATGAACTACTCACGCATCACACCGGAGGCTTGCATGGTGATGAAGAAGGCCTCCAGGGTGAATTCCCCTCTCTGACAGGGTGCCGGGAAGAGCTTCAGATCCCTCCTGATCTAGGGACAGAGACGACGACGGCTACGGACTCTTTCGTGGATTTTTGATCAGGTCCTTAGGGTTTTCGTCCCGAGGGCAACTTATAGACGTAAGGAGAGGCCGAGGGGGTGCTGGGGTCGGCCAGACAACCCCCTGGCACGGGCCAGGCCTGGCTGCACGGCCAGGTGGTGTGGCCGGGCCCCAGCCCTTCTCCGTCTCGTATTCTAGCACTTGATCCCTTCCGGAAAAATAGGCACTTTGGCTTTTGTCCCATCCAATTCCGAGAATATTCATTTTCTGACTTTTCTGGAACCAAAAACAACAGAAAACCGGCAGCTGACACTGTGGCTCTTATTAATAGGTTAGTCCAAGAAATCATAATAAAAGGACGGGAGCAGATCCGGAGAGAGTCCAACTTGCTCTTGGTGCTGGAGTGCATAAGCCGGTCACCATGGTGTTGGAGAGGTTGTATCCGGCGTGCCAGCTAGCAGTGGACCAAATCGGATCCTTTCAGACTGTTGTGCATCATCATATATTTGATCCGCCTCTTAGAAAGAAGCATATCATCAGTGAGAGCCAGATGATCCACGTCCCAGGACTCTTGGGGCCTGGAGGCACCATCAACGAAAACCGGCAAAGCAGATGCTTTGCCGGGAGCCGGTTTTTCCTTGTGATAAAAGAACATTGATGGACATTGCTTCACCGACTCACTAGCCTTAATCAAAGGATAGACTCGCCCTCTGCTAATAGAAAATCTAAGAGTTCTAGTAATATAAGGATTACCGGTGGTGATAGAATTTCTCCAGGTATGAAAGAAATACTGGAAGACAATGAGATTCATCCTAATACCGAGATACCCCTCACACAAAGAGGCATAAGCACTCATCTCTAAAAGAGAGTTTGGGAGGAGATGGTGGAGTTGCACTCCATAATGATCTATGACCTCAGAAAAGAAATCTGAGGGTGGAAAGCTCAAACCTCTATCAAGGTGGGTGCCGAAATGCACTCGCTCGTCTGCGTTGGGGTGGGGATGGTTTTTCTGAAGCCGCTCTGCCAGTCGCCGGCGCGGAAGAGACCTTCGTTCTCGACGACGTGGAGCTTGGCTTCATCAAGCACACATGGGATCCAGACCCCGTGGAACTTCTTCTCTGCCGCAGGTGTTGTCGCTGTCGTCGCCGCCACAACAGAAGATGAGGGTTCAGCCATTTTCTGGGCACCGGTGACCTAGGGTGGGCGGCGCTGTGGGATTTGGGGGAGGCATAGGAGCTCTGTTCGTAGTAGACATCGAGAGGAAAGATGAGGAACTGGCGCTGGTGAGGGGGAAGGAAGAAATCTCAACACCTTATATCCTTCACTTTTTCCAAGATTCATGTGAAGTAAACAGTAACCATACCACACGTTGCGGAAAGAGCTGGGTAACTCCCTCGCGATGATTACACTGCCTCGATCTCTATGCACGCATTAAAACAATGCCTCGATTCCGCAAAAGTTGGACACACCAATGGTCGTGCTGACAGGAATGTCTATCAGTGACGTGACGTGACCTTGACTGATGTCAGGTTAAGTCAGAAACCAGCTTAGTTTGAATTTCAAGTTGGAAACCTGAATAACGTATTCATAGGTCCAACTTGTTTTTGTGACCCGGATCCTATCCTTTCTTTGTAAGTTTCAGGAACCCTTCAAGATTCTGCAAGCCTAAGATAGATCAAGCTAGACGATGATGAAATCTGACTCTAGATCTTGGAGGCTTCCGAGGGCTGCTATTGGGGATATACTTTCCGGGTATCCTCACTGTGCCTCACTGACCAGGGTGGCCCACTTTGGGTTAGAACTTTGCTTCATGGGCGGCCCAGTCAGGGAGAAGAGATGGAGTCTAGTCTAGATACGGAAAGGACCAGAAGACTTACCGACATAGGCCTGTTATGTTACTTATAGTTCAAGATGTACTATGTAACCGACTCTTATTCATAGCCGGATAGGTCTCTCTTGTAAACCCTAGGCCGGATATCTATATAAGCCGTCCTAGGGTAAGCCTTTAGGGCACGTCACAGTAGTCTACAATCTCAACTCGCACAGGTGAAACCCTTGTAACCCATATTCTGGCTCTGCCGTATTACTGGATTGCTAGCAGGAGTAGGATCCGTCCAAACCGGCGGATTCAAACCTGGATAAACTTGTGTGCTCACCGTCCCGGAACACCGTACGTCTCACACCCCTCTCTTCCGCACGCCCCGAGGACCCCCTCATGGCATACTTGTCATCAATCTGACGACATGAAGACCCAGGAAGACATATTAGAGTGTTTGACGATTTGATGACAACACATGGACCAAAAGGTTTACTGATGTCTACACACTTCTATTCTTGTAGACAGTTGTTGGCCCTCCAAGTGCAGAGGTTTGTAGAACAGCAGCAAGTTTTCCCTTAAGTGGATCACCCAAGGTTTATCGAACTCAGGGAGGAAGTGGTCAAAGGTATCCCCTCTCAAGCAATCTTGCAATCAAGATACAAGAAGTCTCTTGTGTCCCCAACACACCCAATACACTTGTCAGGTGTATAGGTGCACTAGTTCGGCAAAGAGATAGTGAAATACAAGTGGTATAGATAATTATAAGTGGTAACGGTGATAGAAAATAGCATGATGGCGTGGAAAAGACTAAAGTAAAACTGAAATAAAGATGGAACCAAGCAAACATGTAACAGATCTAGTTGTAAATGGTGTATCAATGCTTAGAAACAAGGCCTAGGGATCATACTTTCACTAGTGAACACTCTCATATAAATATATTCTCTTTATGATACTACTCTTAACTACTCTCCGGTTGGACACTCTAATTGATGGTAGGGCTATAACAACACACCTCAAAGTAAGCCTTTCCCATCTAGAAAACCCCACACTATCACCTTGAGCACTAGATGGTTCCAACAAACACCACAATTTCATAGAAACATCCAACTCCAAATATAACTCATAACAAGTATTTGTAATATCTAGCCGAAGTGCCACCATGGTGAGCACGCTGTCACTTTCACACACATGGGGAGAGTAGAGATTCATTAAAGCACTTGAGTAGCAAGGTAGATCTACTTGATTACAAAGCTCATGATCACAATATGACCATGCATAGAGAGAGAGATGAACACATAGCTACCGGTAGAACCCTTAGTCCCGAGAGAGAACTACTCCCTCCTCATCATGGGAATCAGCAACGGTGATGGAGATGGTGGTGGAGATCAATGGAGATGGCTCCGGGGGCACTTCCCCATCCCGGCAGGGTGCCAGAATAGAGACTTTCTGTCCCTCGAATCTCCCCTTCGGTGTCGGCGGCGCTGCAGAAATTTTCGTGGCTGGAGGCTTGATGATCTAGGGTTTGTGCCTCGGGAGGCTTCTTATAGGCCAGAGGGCAAGGTCGGTGGGCGGCCAGGGGGCCCACACCATCCCCTGGCGTGGCCTAGGGGACCCGCGCCATGGGGTGCTGTGGCCACCCTATGGCCTCTCTCCAACTCTCCTTCTGGCTCCGTGAGTCTTCCGGGAAAATATCAACTTTGGCTTTTGTCTGGTCCAATTATGAGAATATTGATTTTCTGACTTTCCTAGAACCAAAAACAGCAGAAAATATGCAACTGGCACTGTGGCTCTTGTTAATAGGTTAGTCCAAGAAATCATATGAAAAGTACTCCAAAGTTGGAACAAAACATAAGAAAGTAGATAAAACCAAGCATGGAACATCAAAAATTATAGATACATTTGCAACGTATCAACATCCCCAAGCTTAACTCCTGCTCGTCCTCGAGTAGGTAAGTGATAAAAAGAAAGAATAATTTTTGAGGTGACATGCACCATCATAAACTTGATCAAAGATTTTGTAAAATATTGAAAGCTAGGATCATAGTACTTCAATCATAACATGAAAGACAAAGTTCTAGCAATAAGACAAAGCAACTATGTTGCAACATGAAAAGGTACAAACAAAAGATTCATGAATAACAATGCTTTGCAAGACGTTTGTTTGTTTCACATAAAGAAAACATAGCATAGTGGCATTCAGCTTGTCCCTCATAGAGTAGAAAATCATAATTGCATAGGACACCTTCAAAGTTCATAAGGGTGACTAGATACAAATAGTTTAAGAACAAGCAATATCAAAGTTATGCATCAATCAACAAGTCTTGGGACAATGCACATAGAACTAAGAATGGCCACTAGGATACTCGATATAATGGTGGAAAAAAGGCCTTCATAGAAGGAAGCAGGGTTTCAAGCCTCATAAAGAGCTTCCAAAAATTATGGTACTTGAATCTTTCAGCTCTCATTGCCCCTATCATAAGCATCTTGAAGTGATTAAGGTTAAAGTGAACAAACTATGGCGTACATGCTTGACAAAGTATAAGTTAGAAATCTCATGTCCCTTGAATACGAGGGCCGCTCCTCATGCTACTCAAGTTTAGTCGCCGGTAAGTTCTTGTCATCGTAAGTACATGTATATCATAGAGAACCGCCAACGGGGTACCCCTTGCCCGATGATATGGAAGAATCCCCATATCAAAATGACAAGGCAAGCAGACAACGAGCATCTCAACAATCTTCTTATTTACCATGGGAATATGGTGCTTTTTTCTCTCTTTCCTCTTTTCATAATCTTTTTTTTATTTTTCTCTTTTTCTCAATATAGGACTCTTTTTTATAAGAAGAATGCTTCATACACAGCTCATTATGATTACGCTGCAGGTTTCCACCATGTCAGCATGGATTAGACCAGCGGCCCAGGCGTTTCTCTAACACATATACATAACTCCATGGACTTACAAGCTCCCCTTTCATTTCACACCGACGACATCCATAGACAAAAGAGCATGATATCAACTAGGTACAAGTACCAAGTGCAATGTTGAAAGCGTTCCCCATGACAACATGGTTCTGCTAATACCCAACAAATAAGTGCAAGCATATACAACATAGACGACACAACGGTACAAGTTTATTAAGGGCAAGAAAATTAAAGTGTGCCATCAAGTTCGTGAGAGCTTTAATCACTAGTTTTCTCATAACAAGTTTAATTCGGAAGGTAGATAAAAACATGAATTTACTTGGAATAGCGAATGCTAATAGGTAGATATGGTGGACTCTTTGGAATAAATTGGTTTTATTTGGAGTTAGATGCATGAGTGGAACTAATACTTGGTTATGGAGGCTAGCAAAAGACTGGGAGCGACCAACTAAGAGAGCAATAATGGCCATAATCATGCAGAGCGACAAAATATCATGGATCAAAGCATAAAGTGATACTACAAGTTGAAAACTAAAGGATCATAAAGGCTTATGGTGACTTTGGATAGTCATAACATGGTGTGAGCATGCGCCAAGTCAACCCAAATAAAGCATCAAAGGATAATACCACAATACTATGCTTTAATATGCTAAAACAACGCATGATTCATCCAAGGCACATTAAGCAATCGCAATTGTTTATAACAAGTCATGCTACCGCAAAGAATACTAAGCATAAAGCCAAAACAATATCAAGCATGGCATGACAAAGCATAGGCCACCGTCAAAAACAAGCTCTCTTTACCACATAAGCATGAACTTCCTACTCTTTTCCAATCCAAACCAAACTATTTGAAAACCAATGTACGAAAGAGGGGGTCCAACCAATTTATTCAGCAAACTAAGCAAACCAAGCAAACGAAAAATCAAAACGAAAACGAAATAGAAGATGCTCCAAGAACAACACAACTGTGCATGAAACAATAAAAATGAAGCGTTTGGAAGTAACCTGGGATTTTTATTGATGAAGAGGGGGATGCCTTGGGCATACGCAAGCTTTGACGCTTGTACTTCTTGGATATTTCGTGGGGTGACATCCGTGGCATCCCCAAGCTTGAGCTTTAGTCCATTCTTAATCTCATTACTCATTCCTTCCATACACCTGAAATTTTTCCTTCATACAAAACTTCACACAATCTTTATTAGCAACATTAGTGCACTCAAGATAATAGGTCTTTAGGTTGAGTTATAACACCAATAAAACTTCCATTAAAACACAAGTTACTATAGCACTTCCCTCAAAAAGCTCAATTCCCCAAAAGAACCCAAAAAGGAACCAACAAGAAGCAAATGCAAATAATGCCAGAAATCTGTCAAAACAGACCAGCAGGAGAACACGAATTTTTTTGAAGACCTTCTGTTGCTCAAATCAAAAAGTATTGAACTAACGAAAGTTATATAACAACCTGGGGTAGAAGCAAAAAATTCACTCCTCAAAAGGACGTAAAGAGATTTTACACGATTTTTTACGGTGAAGCATAGAAATCTGTTTCGGGACAGCAACTTTTCCAAGCATTACTTCTCTGTCATTAGAGGTTACTCTTGGCACAAAAAGCAAATAAAAAGGATAAGAAGTGGTTATTGCTGAGGTAATAACTTCCAAGACCCATCTAAAACTTTTGGGTTATCTCCCAATAAGTACTTTTCTTTAACGCCTTTAAGTTAGGCATGATAGTTTGAGAAGATGCTCACATAAGAAATATGAATTGAAGTAAAAGAGAGCATCAAGAAGCAAATTAAAAACTCATTTAAGTCTAACCCACTTCCTATGCATAGGAATCTTGTAAAGAAACAAGTCATGAAAGCACAAAGCAACAAGCATAGTGAAGCAAAACAAGTGCAACCTCAAGACTTTCAACATAAAGAGGGGAAACTTAATATTATTGAGATGCATAAAACCATGTTTCCCTCTCTCATATTAACTTTCAGTAGCATCATGAATGAAATTAACAATAAAACTATCACATGAAATATTCTTATCATGAGCCACATGCATATAATCATTATTACTCTCCACATAAGCATAGTTATTCTTATTAATTATAGTGGGAGCAAATTCAACAAAATAGCTATCATTATTACTCTCATCATCATAATCATCAAATATAGGAGGCATATTATAATCATAATTAACTTTCTCCTCAATAGTAGGTGGACTGAAAATATCATATTCATCATTGTAATCATCATATATTGGAGGCATAGTATCATCAAAGTAAACTTTCTCCTCCATGCTTAGGGGACTAAAAAGATCATTTTCATCAAAACTAGCTTCCCCAAGTTTAGACTTTTCCATAGCATTAGAAATAATGATGTCCAAAGAATTCATACTAACAACATTGCTATTAGCATGCAAATAAAGTTCCATAGGTTTTTAAATTTTCTCTTCAAACACTTCATGTCCTAACTCAAGATAAATACTATAAAGCTCTCTAATTTTTTTGTTGTTTTCCATTAATCCTAACTAGTGAAAACAAGAAACAAAAAGAGAAAATTGCATAATCTAAAGGAAATAACTTCGAGCACTGACACCGGAGGATGTGAGTACCTTTTACCTTACCTCCCGGGCAACGGCGCCAGAAAATAGCTTGATGTCTACGCACTTCTATTCTTGTAGACAGTTGTTGGGCCTCCAAGTGGAGAGGTTTGTAGAACAACAGGAAGTTTTCCCTTAAGTGGATCACCCAAGGTTTATCGAGCTGAGGGAGGAAGTGGTCAAAGGTATCCCCTCTCAAGCAATCATGCAATCAAGATACAAGAAGTCTCTTGTGTCCCCAACAAACCCAATACACTTGTCAGGTGTATAGGTGCACTAGTTCGGCGAAGAGATAGTGAAATACAAGTGGTATAGATAATTATAAGTGGTAACGGTGATAGAAAATAGCTTGATGGCGTGGAAAAGACTAAAGTAAAACTGAAATAAAGATGGAAGCAAGCAAACATGTAACAGATCTAGTTGCAAATGGTGTATCAATGCTTAGAAACAAGGCCTAGGGATCATACTTTCACTAGTGAACACTCTCATATAAATATATTCTCTTTATGATACTACTCTTAACTACTCTCCGGTTGGACACTCTAATCGATGGTAGGGCTATAACAGCACACCTCAAAGTAAGCCTTTCCCATCTAGAAAACCCCACACTGTCACCTTGAGCACTAGATGGTTCCAACAAACACCACAATTTCATAGAAACATCCAACTCCAAATATAACTCATAACAAGTATTTGTAATCTCTAGCCGAAGTGCCACCATGGTGAGCACGCTATCACTTTCACACACATGGGGAGAGCAGAGATTCATTAAAGCACTTGAGTAGTGATACATTGCAAATGTATCTATAATTTTTGATGTTCCATGCTTGGTTTTATCCACTTTCTTGTGTTTTGTTCCAACTTTGGAGTACATTTCATATTATTTCTTAGACTAACCTATTAACAAGAGCCACAGTGCCAGCTGCCTGTTTTCTACTGTTTTTGGTTCCAGGAAAGCCAATAAATGAATATTCTCGGAATTGGACGGGACAAAAGACAAAGTGCCTATTTTTCCAGAAGTGATCAAGTGCCAGAATACGAGACGGAGAAGGGCCAGGGGCCGGCCACACCACCTGGCCGTGCGGCCAGGCCTGGCCCGCGCCAGGGGCGGTGTGGTGGCTCCCGGCACCCCCTCAGCCTCTCCTTCCGCCTATAAGTTGCCCTCGAGACGAAAACCCTAAGGGCCCAATCAAAAAAATCCACGAAAGAGTTTGTAGCCGCCGTCATCTCCATCCCTAGCTCGGGAGGGATCTGAAGCTCTTCCCGACACCCTGCCAGAGAGGGGAATTCACCCTAGAGGCCTTCTTCATCACCATGCAAGCCTCCGGTGTGATGCGTGAGTAGTTCATCCTTTGACTATGGATCCATGTAGTAGCTAGATGGCTGGTTTCTCCTCCTTTGTACTTTCTTGTTTAGATCTTGTGAGCTCCGTTCATGATCAAGATCATCTATTTGTAATTCATACATGTTGTGTTTGCAGGGATCCGATGGATATTGAGATGCTATTTCAGATTGATTATTGATTATATCATGTCTTTGTTATTTGAGATCTTGCATGCTTTCGTTGTTAGTAGCTATCTTGGCCAAGTAGATGCTAGCAACTCCAAGAGTTAGTATTTATGCTCGATAGTGGGTTCATGCCTCTGGTAATCTGGGGAAGTGACAAAAATCTCTAAGGTACTAGATGTGTTGTTGCTACTAGGGAGAAAACAACAATCGTTTGTTCATAGAGCAATCATATTGTTTACTTTACACGCAGTTCGTAAAGCAATAATCTGTTGCTTGCAACTTAATACTGGAGGGGGTTCGGATGATAACCTGAAGGTGGATTACTAGTCATAGATGCAGTTTGATGGCGGTCTATGTATTATGTTGTAATGCCCAATCAAGTCTCAGAGGAGTCAAGGTGATTAGTATATGCATGTATTGCTTTCTCGGTGTTTGTCAATTGCCCCGCTGTAATTTGTTCACCCAGCATGTTATCTATCTTAAGGAGAGCCACCTCTAGTGAACTATGGATCCCGGTCCTTTTACTTTACATACAATCTACAACTGTTTACTGCTTTGTGTTTACTTTCTGCAAACTTTTACTTCTTTCCATTCGATACGTTTAATCCTTTGTTTTCCGCAAAACACGGTGAGATTGACAACCTCATCGCAAGTTGGGGACAAAGTTCTGTGGTTGTGTTGTGCAGGTCTCCACGTTGCTACTAGCACCGGTAGTGCGCCCTGCCAAAGCTCAGCTAGTAACACCTTTGAGGTGTTTCCTTGCTCCTACTGGTTCGATTAAACCTTGGTTTCATAACTAAGGGAAACTTGCTGATGTGCTCATCATACCTTCCTCTTGGGGTTCCCAACGAGCTCTACATCAACACCGCCATCAAGCATTTTTCTGGGCGCCGTGCATTGAGCCATCAAGTAGCAAGGTAGATCTACTTGATTACAAAGCTCATGATCAAAATATGACCATGCATAGAGAGAGATGAACACATAGCTACCGGTAGAACCTTAGCCCCGAGAGAGAATTACTCCCTCCTCATCATGGGAATCAGCAACGGTGACGGAGATGGTGGTGGAGATCGATGGAGATGGCTCCGGGGGCACTTCCCCGTCCCGGTAGGGTGCCGGAACAGAGACTTTCTGTCCCTCGAATCTCCCCTTCGGTGGTGGCGGCGCTGCGGAAATTTTCGTGGCTGGAGGCTTGATGATCTAGGGTTTATGCCTCGGGAGGCTTCTTATAGGACAGAGGGCAAGGTCGGTGGGTGGCCAGGGGGCCCACACCATCCCCTAGCGCGGCCTAGGGAGACCCGCGCCATGGGGTGGTGTGGCCACCCCGTGGCCCCCTCCGACTCTCCTTTTGGCTCCATGAGTCTTCCGGGAAAATATCAACTTTGGCTTTTGTCCAGTCCAATTATGAGAATATTGATTTTCTGACTTTCCTGGAACCAAAAACAGCAGAAAACAGGCAACTGGCAATATGGCACTTGTTAATAGGTTAGTCCAAGAAATCATATGAAAAGTACTCCAAAGTTGGAACAAAATATAAGAAAGTAGATAAAACCAAGCATGGAACATAAAAAATTATAGATACGTTTGCAACATATGATTTACCGAGAGACTTCTCTTGTCTAATTTTTTTGTTGGTCTCTTAAAGGTAAAGCTCTAGACTGGTCATATTCTCTCCCTCGCCATTACGTTAAATGTTGGGAAAACTGTATTGTCAAATTCATAAATAGGTTTAATCATTTTATAAAGTTAACTGAAACTAGAAAGAATATAGGCAACTTTAGTCAGAACGTGGGAGAAAACTACCCACAAGCCTAGGATAGATTCTTTGGAATGATCAATAGAGTTCCTAATCATGGCTATTATTAATCAAATATTTGCCATTTATTTTACCATGGTCTTAATACTCAAAGCAGAGAGTTTCTAGACTTATCAGCAAGAGGATCGACTAATACTTTAACTGTTAAAGCATGTTTGGAATTGATGTCTACTAGATCTAAGAATGATTCTACATACAATCCTGATTTCGACACTAAGCTAGAAAAAGGGACGCTTCGTGTAAATCCTGATCTTATGCCCGAAGTACGCAAAACAATGAAAGAAAAAGGTATACCTTATGAACTTGTTAAGGAAACAAAGTAGACTTTTTACAAGTTTTTACTGAAGAAGATGAAACTAGAAAAGTTTTTCAAGAGTTAAAACATCGACAAGCAAAATCTCATAATAACCTACATAAGCATTTTCAAAAACATAAAAATATTTTGGCAGAACTCACGGAAAATTATGATGAGATTGGCCAAGAAATAAAATTATTTCACAAGTATCTTAGTATGATTGAAACCCAATGTGAACAAATAGCATCTGGTTATCAAACTTTTCTTTGAGATGATATAGATATTCATGTTTCTACTAATGTTGTTACAAGAAGAGGTGCAGTTGTTACAGGACCATTAGGACCACCGGAATATGAAGATGAAAAAGAGCGAAAGGAAAAAGCCTTGCTCAAAGCAAGCCAAGAAGATGATACACTGGTGGATCCTCAAGATGAAAGTGCTCAAGAACACAAGATCAAACCAAGGAGGACCAAAATGATGCATAGGATGACCGTTATGACTCTGATACAGAGACGGCTGATCCAAGAGAAGCAAAAGAGACAAGTAATGAAGATGAAGTTGTAGTAGAAAATAAGAAAAGCGATAAGCAACAACAAAAGGAAGCGACAAAAGAGCCAGATCCCCCACAAAAGGTAAAAGACAAGAATAAGAAAGGTGAGCAAAATCTTCCTTATCCAGATCAAAAAAATAAAGCACCGGATCAGGTAATCTATGATTCTTTGAAAAAGGCACTTGATGATCTTTGTCTAGAAATTCCATTTGCGGATGCAATAAAAGTTCCCACCTATTCTAAATTCCTCCATGATATTATTAGTAGAAAGAAAAAAATAACTGAAACCCTTGCCATGGTGACTAGTTATCCTGCTAATGGGAAGTTATTGTCTAAATCGGGAGATCCCGGAATACCAACTATTTCATGCACTGATATTCACAATGCCTCGTGTGATTAGGTGCAGGAGTTAGTGTAATGCCATATTCCCTCTTTAAAAGGTTAGGATTAGGGGAGTATTCCCCTACTACCATCACTTTACAGATGGCTGACAAGTCCACTAAACAACCCATTGGTATGATTGAGGATGTTCTACTTAGAATAGATGTGCATGTTATTCCCACTGACTTTATTATTCTTGAAATGCCAAAGGATGAAAAAATATCTATAATACTTGGAAGACCTTTCCTTAGTACTATAGGAGCATCAGTTGATTGTGCTAAAGGAAAAATAATCTTCAATGTTTATGATGTTGAAATCATCCGGCATTTTGCAAGAAGCTAGAAGCAGGAGAAAGATATATTCTACTGGCAAAACAAGTTCATGTGATAAGTGCCTTTGATAAGGGGCAACCCAAGGTAAGAATTCGAGAACTGAGAAGGGGTTGAGTTATTCAACCATCCTTAATAAAGTGCTTAATGGGAGTCAATCCATCACATTACTAAAATAAACTAAAGAATAAAGAGTTCATCACATTCCTACAACTTTTTCACAGACATTCTTGCGGAAGCGCGCCCGTGAAGATGAACCTATCAAAAATTAGTAGAAATATCGATTGAACAAGTGTAGAATAAGTATAAAAATAAAAGTTTGAGTTTTATCTACAAAAATTAGCATAATCATTTTTGTCCAGATCAAAAACTGAACCTCCGATTGAGGAGAAGAAGATAGGTAGAGCTAGATATCCTGCTCTTTACATGCTGTTTTTGGTCAATAATTTCAACTGTCATTTTTCTGTCAAAAACAAGGTGTTTCGCTAAGTTTCGGGATAAGAAGGTATTCTTGAAGACATATAATTTTTTTGATGAGTACTAAAGGTTTAACGACCAACTATACGGTGGGAATAAAAATTCTGGCCGTATAGTTTGGCCGTATAGATATCTTTGCCATCAAATAATTTTCTTACGTAGGCATAGAGGATTTAATGACCAACTATATGGCAGGAATAAAAATTATAGCCGTATAGCTCTGGTCGTATAGATATCGGTGCCTTCGTACAATTTTATTCGAAAGGTACTGAGGGTTTAATGACCAAATATACAACAAGAATAAAAATTCCGGTTGTATAGTTCTGATCGTACAGATATCGATGCCAGTTTTAGAAAATTTATCTCGAGGGTACAGACGGTTTGACGACCAACTATATGGCGGGATCATGATGATCCGGCCGTATAGTTTAGCCCGTATAGCTGTGTTCTGCATAGAGAAAACCTAATTGGTGGTGCCGCCGCAACTATACGGTGAGAACAACATATCCCGCCCGTATAGTTGCGGCCATATAGTTCGGCGCAACCTCATAATTGCACCGGGGCGGCTAGGTTTCTTCTCCCTCCTCATGTTTTCTCTCATATTCTCTCTCCAAACCTCTCAAAACCCACCTAGAACTCTTAATTCTTTGCGGATTTCATTCGTTTAAGTGGGGGAATCAATAGATCCGTATGTTTTCTCCCTATCCATGCTTTATTTAAGATTTTCATGGTTGAAACTCTCACATTGATCTAGTGGATGAACTCAAGCTTATTTTGTTTTTCCTCTTAATTTCTCAAGTTAGGATTAAATTTTTCCATGTAGAATCATTGGTATATCATGTAGAAACTATATGCCTAAGGTTTCATGGTGAATTTTTTCAGTGCATCAAGATGAACAATATTTGTAGCATTTTTGCAAGGTCAAGCGCCAATGTGGCGAGAGTTTGGGGCATCGGGCCGAGCTCAACCCCAAGCTGGCTGTAGTTTCATCAAGGAGGATGTTGCCCACATGTTGGGCCGATGATAGCTTTCTCTCCACGACAGGGTTGAGGGCGGACTTCGACCTCATGTGTGCAAATTCAAGACTTTCAGTACTCGCCTATGCAAGCCACAATACCTACTCCGAGCTCACCTATGAGTTCCTTGCCTCCTTCTACGATGACCACAGAAAGAAAGGTAATGCATGCACGGTAAGCTTCACCATGAACTAGCAGCCTTATAAAATAACTTTTGAACAATTTTCTAATGCTTTCGGTTTCCCTCATGATGGGGGGTCAAATGTTACTAACCTATACAGCGTCACAAGTGGAGAAACTTGGGAGGTTGTTTCTGTTAACAGTGGCAGGTATTTCTACCAGAAGAAGATGTCCACCATTCAGGACCCAACAATTTGCTACTAAACCTTGTTCCTCGCCAACACATTGTTGGGAATAGAAGATACCGGTTCCATGGCCAATCGGACATGGCAATGATCACTAAGGCACTCTTCCCCAATGCACAGCAAAGTCCCAATCCTGGGGCTCTACTCATCCAGCACTTCTGTCACCAGAGCAACAAGACGAAAGTGACATTCGCATTAGTGGTTTGTTAACCCACCTTTCTCATCAATTAAAAATTACATTACCTATGATGCAACCTATTGATGGCTCCAAACTTCTGGATCTCAAATATTTGACTGCTTGTGGTTTCCTCGGTGTTTACCGAGCTAACAGGAGGATCCAAGCATATTAGTTTAGTCATCCAGGTGATGCACAGGTTGAGAAGGTTCCGTTGCCCTATCCCGAAGCCTTCTCGATTGTGGAGAAGGACACCTGAATCCTCACCAAGGATCAATTGGTGGAGATCATGGCTGAACTCCAGCCTGATCAAGAGGAACATGAAGGAGGAGAGCAGAAGGATGAGGATGAGCAGAAGTAGGAGCAGGAATACAACCCTGCTTGGGAGGGACAGGAGCAACAGCAGCAGCAAGGGGGACCCTGGGACCCATGGCCCAATTAGACGTAGCAGGGGTTCCACTATGTCCCCTATCAGGAATTTCAGTAGCTCAACCAGCGCGTTGGGGAGATTGGCCACACTCTACAAGAAGTGGATGAAGATGTGAGTGCCTTAACTCAAAACTTCAGTCACTTCATAAACAACTTCACCAACTACTACTAGTAGTATCCGCACCAGCCGCCGAATGACGGCAACAACTGAGCCTGGCAATAGCCTAAGCATGGAGGAGGTTTGAAAACCGCCAAACCTTGCATTCATATTTTATTTCTTCTTTTGATTTATTTTATTTCTTAAAAATTGCATGTTTGCTTTAATTTTGCATTCCTAAACCAAAAATACAAAAATTTAGTTGTAACTTTTATTGAAAAATCATTTCTTTGTTTCTCTCGGAGATTGCTCAATTTAAGGTGACTTAGCAATAGGGAAATATAGAGGGGGTTCGACTCAAGTAAGAGAACAAAGCAAGCAAGAGGAGGTATCACATTCCTTTCATCACCTTTTCTGCAACCTTAAATAGACCCTACAATTATTTACTCACTTCCACTAGAGTCACTTCCCACTTAGCTTGCTATCCTATAAATTCTATTCCTTTGCTAGTGTCTCCTTTTTAGCTTTGAAACAATGAGCAATGAACTTGGTTAAAAATATTTCCTACATTTTTACAACAAGAAAAAGCATCCAAAAGATAACTTGAGTCCATGTTTATCCCAAAGGATTTGATTTTAGAACTACTCCGTCCCATTTGATCTTAATATAAATAGACTCGATAACACCCTTGAATGAAATTGTTTGATAAAATGGACGCTTCGAAGTAGTAGAGATTATGCCACTGGTTTTTCTAATAATTACTGTAAGATATTGCTTGACGCGTGTCATTACAACACTGTCGTGCTCCATGGAGAACTATTAACTCCGCTGGCCAACGAACGGTCTAAATGTGGGAAACCACTTGATTTCGGCTATTGAGTTATATAAACGTCCATAGCAGCAATGCTATGACGGGTAAAATTTTAGTCTCATCATGGTTTCACGTTCCAAGTGAAGTTTTTGTACTCCTCCGACCCACTATTGCTCAACAATTATTTATTGGCATGGTCACGAGTGCAGAACATAGCCCCAATTAACATGTTAAAAACAGTTGCATGATTTCTCTATGAAAGAGCTGGAGTTTTTGAAAAGCAAGGAAAGGAAAAAGGTGCTTTGAGAGTCTTTAAATTTTGACTTGGGAATAGATGAGTTGTTCTTATATTGAATTTTTTTGTGCTAACTTGAGTACTCTTAATTGATTAAAGAAACAAGAGCAAAAAGTTTTCATCTCTCAACAAAGAGAGACACGAAAAGAATTTGTCTCACTTTCCTAGCTAAACTTTTGACACTTGCTCGGGCATATGATTTATTTGCTAGCAAGATATACGTGGTTTGCAAGTGGACTCAGTACAATCTTGTAAATACTTGTATGATCATGTTTAAGACTGCATGAATCGTGAAGAAAAGAATTTGACACAAATTCGAGCTTGTAAGTTTTTTTATTTCAGTCTCGAATCTCCACTATTCTTCCTTATTTTCTTGTCACGAGAGGGCAAGCAACATCTAAGCTTGGGGGAGTTGATAGCTGTGAGATTTGACACAATTTTTATGGTTTTTATTGATAGTTTTCTCCTGGAATTGATCGTTATCTAGCTTTACCTAACGCTAATATTTCGGTAGCAAAGAAAAGTTGGTTTTTAATGTGTGTTTCAGGTTTTGAATGTCAACAGAAGGTTTTAACAATAGAAACACAATATTCAGGTGAAAACAAGCAAGTCTCTCTTTCGAAGCAATCGAGGGAGGCATACAGAGGCTTTAACGAACAACTATACGACGGGAACATTTTTCCGGCCGTATAGTTCCCGCCGTATAGCTGACGCCGCCTCCGTCTTCTCAAAAGGGACAACTTACGTGAAGAGGCCAGACATGAAATCATAACACAACATCCACCATCCCATACATAGAGGATAAAGAAGAGATCTAGATAAGAAGGGGGTGACGTTCTTTATCTTGCTCCACGATCTTCGACCTCCTAACCATCACACCCTCATAGCCATTACTTGTACTTGAGAGAGAGAGATATTCACTTTGTAAGATTAGGGTTTGAGATTGTTTCTTCCTATCTTGAATTGTGTTGGATTAATTTTCTATTCTTATTATGGATCTCCAAGGTAATATCGAGAAGAACCCCTTTATTTAATTATATCGATGATGCTTTCTTCTCTCATGGGTGAGTAAGTTCCTTGGGCGTGCGAGATGTAAGGGATTTGTGAGATGTGATGTGCTTCCATATATTTTCCATTAGTTTTTGATTTATTTTAATTACTATATTATGTGTGCTTGACTATTTGTAGGATGCATAATGCTTATTGTCCAATTAAGGGCCCGGACATACTTTGTTCTACATAGATAGGATCTTGTTTGTAGCAGACCGGCGACCATCGAGTGACACGGGGATATCAATGGGAAACTAGTTGACTCGAGGATAACGAGGAACCACTGTGCTTATTGCATTAGTCCGATCCAAGGAGCTTAATTGCTAAGAAACTTGAAGGATCTTAATCGTCTAGTGTGTGACCATGTTTTGGTAACAGACTAGTAGGATTATTGAAGTTGGGATGAAATCTACCAAGAGGAGTTCCGGCTAATTATGGGTTGCTCACCTACACATATACTTATAAGATTACAATTGCTACACTTATCATTTATCCAGCTGGCACAGTCACTATCACCATGAATTGTATCTCCCCGCACCTTCTTCGTCATCTGCAGAAAACAACAAACAACCAAATCATTCTTTACTTTTATGTTTTTTATTACTGAACTTCACATTTTAGTTTTATTTAAATACATTCAGTTTATTCCAAATTTCATTCTTATTTCCACACTTGCAGTCAATTCACTCGAAGACCTGTGACAACTTTGAGTGTGTCAGAGACTTCACCCATAAACACTTACCTTTGGGCTCCCCGTGGGATCAATATATGTACTTTGAAACTAGCTACAAATGATTTGTGCACTTGCAAACATCACCTTTGCAGTCAATTCACTCAAGACCTGTGACACCTTTAGTGCGATATAAACACTTCATAAAAACACTTTCCTAGGCTCCTCGTTGGGATCGATATAAAAACAAGAATTAATACCTCCGTGAAAACATTCTCTAACGAACCTGTGCACTTGCAGGCCATCAAGATATTTTTTTGGCGGCATTGAAGGTGAGCTAAGCGCTAAGTGTTCATTCTTGACAACAGCAATTGTTGACACCATTCATGATTTCCGTTGAAGACAGAGGTACCACTCGATTAGGAAGAACTTATTTACCTCCATATATTGATCATGTTCCGATCGAGAGACGTCTATAATTTATTGAAAGTTTTACTAATTCGCGTACTGTAGATGTGAACATCTTGATTTCACTGATGGTAGATTTGACCATCACCCGAGGGGCCGCACCTGAGCTACCTTTGGGAGAATATGGGAATCCATCAAGGCACTTGAGGATAATGCCTATTCTTTGCCCTGAACTTGAAGGTCAGGAATTTGAAATATATTCTGAGCTAATATATATGATGAAATAAATTGCTTTCATAGGAAAAGAAGAGGAAGACCCTAGTGACCACTTGACAAGGGTCTATGACCTTTGCACTACTCTTAAACCAGCAAGTTTACCAATAGAGTTTGTACTTCTTAAACTCTTTCGTTGGCCCTGAAAGATAATGGTTTAGCTTGGTTACAATCATTACCCAATCATACTATAAAAAGCTACGAAGATTGCATCCGAGAATTCATGCATAAATATTGTTCATTTACTAAAATCATGCAGATCAAACATAGTATCACAAACTTTCTTCAAACAGTTGGAGAAACCTTTTATCAAGCATGGAATAGATTTTATGCAATGATTATGAAAGTCCCGAATCATGGTTTAATGGCGAGACAAAATAAAAGATTGATCTATCTATAGGTGGAGCCATATGCACTTTGACACTGCCGGAATGTGTGAGGCTTTTCGAGGTGAGATCCTTTAATGATGAGCAATACAATCTAGTCATGAACCATGAAAAGGTATGATCCACATACAACCATATCCTATATCCGAAGTTAAAAAGTCCATGGAAGAAAAACGTATAGCCTCATAACTTGCAAAAGAGAACAAAGTTTACATTCTTTAAACTTATGTAATAGAAGATGATATGAATCTTGTAATGCAAAAGTTTAAATATCAACAGAATCAATTTCGTGAGAAAAATTATAAACGTCTTATGACACAAGAAAAGATATATGAGATCTAACATAAGTTTTTGATAACCTGGGTCAAGCCACAAAACAATTAGATAGATATATAAGTATGGATAAAATCCAGTATGAGCAGATAAATGAAACCCAAACTTTGATTTTAAACCAAGGAAATTTCAATATTGTTTCTACTAACATTATTACTAGGCATGGTACAGAAATGCAGGGACCACAAGGCCCACCTTGGTACCAAGAAGAACAAGCTCGGAAAGCAAGAGAGACTAAGGAGATGAGTCAAGAAGAAGAGGATTTAGTCGATCCCCAGGATGACATTGATTATGAATCCTAGAAAAGGGAGAATGAAGCTTCCAAAACTCTGGAAGAGGAAGTACAGGACAAGTATAAACCATATGATTCGGACACCGAGATAATTGATTCAAGGGAAGAAGCCAATCTTAGAAAGGAACAAGAAGAGCAAGTAATCATCCCGCGTGAAGAACATGTCGATAAGCAAAAATCAGCTGCAAGGAAAAACAAAAGGAATGTTGAACCAGTGGAAAAGTCAAAAGAGAACTAAAAAGAAAATTCCTTATCCTAACCAAGTTCAATACAAACCAGATAAAGCTACTTATGACTCTTTTGCTGAGGCACTAGGAAGCTTGCATTTAGAACTTCCTTTAACTGATGCTATTCAAGTTCCTGCCTACAAAAAGTTTATGTGAGACATCCTTAATAGAAAAAATAAGATAACTAAGACTGTAGAAGTAATGACAAGCTTTGGTGATAAGCTGCCTGCTAAGCTTGGGGATCCAGGTATACCAACCATCTCCTATGCAATAGGGAGAACTAATATATTTAATGCTCTTTGTGATTTATGAGCAGGTGTTAGTGTTATGCCTTATTTCCTACTTAAGAAGTTGAATCTTGGGGAATGTTCCCCTACTCCAATAACTTTACAAATGGCAGATAAGACAACTAAACAACCTGTCAGAATGATCGAAGATGTTTTACTTAGAATAGGTCAACATGTTATACCGATTGATTTCATTATTCTCGGTGTTCTTGAGGATGATAAACTATCTATCATCCTTGGAAGACCTTTTCTTAGCACAGCTAGAGCTAACATAGATTGCTTGTGGCATCCCGCTAAAACCACTACTAGAAAATCGCCGTGTTTTTGTGCAATGCATCATCATGACCGCATGCTCATGTCATCATACCACATTGCATTTGAGCATCGTCATCATCTTGCATGGTTTGTTTAAAAACTATTTTCGAAAAGTCTGGTTTTGTTTTCTAAACGCCCCGTCTTTTATTCAAACTATAAAACCCCAAGCCTCCGGAATATTTTTGTTTCGTCTAAAAACGGATTACAAAAGCCTTGTTGAAAATAAATAAAATATTTAAAGTATTTTTGGGAGGCAGCCCGCCAGGACCGAAAGCCCGGCCGGCCACCTCCAAACCCTAAACTAATCCTACCCACTCCCTCTCACCCAACACACACACGCACACTCACGCACACGACACGCACGCCCTAGCGCCCACCTCACCTGGTCCACAACCCAACCCCCGTATCGCCACTCGATCGCCACCAACCCCCCGCTCTCCCTGCCACGTTTCCCCCGGCCTCACCCACTCGCCCTCTCCCGCACGCAACCCGCCCCCTCGTTCCCCTCCTCCCATCGCGAGCCCGCCCCGCTCCTCCTCACCGCCGCCAGTACGCCCTCGCCTTGCTCGCCTCCCCCTCGAGCGCCGCCGCGTCTGCCATCGGGTCCTCTCCTCATCGGTCCCTACATGCCATCGACCCGCTGCCGTGACCTCCTTCTCTCCGCGACCTCGACCTCCCCGACACTACGCCACCCCGACCTCCGCCTCCCGCCTCGTCAGATCCCCACGACCCCGCTCCGTCCCGGCCTCCGCATCACCGGCCGCCACCCCGGGGTGAGCACGCCTCCCATGCGCCGGGCGCCTCCTCGGCCGCCCCTTCGTCGGCAGCAAGCTTGCCCAGCGGAGCTGCCACCGATGCCTCCTTGACGCCACCTCCTCGCCTTCCATGGCCGCCGCCGTCCGTCCCGTGTTCGTTGTCGCGCCTACGACCCCTCTTGCCGACGCCGCGCTGGCCTCGCCGCTCAGACCTTCCCTCCTCCTCGAGCAGAGGAGCTCCTCCGCTGTACTGTCTCTTGAGCCGCCGCGAGCAGGCCCTGCAGCGATGATGCCGCCTCTGCCAGCAGGTCTCCTTCCTCTGCCCTGACGCGCTCCCGTGGCCCACCTTGGATCTGGCCGCTCCAAGCTTACCTTCTGCCATGTTCGGCGACCCGTGTCTATCGGCCTTTATGTTTTCTGCCCGTGTGTGATCGCGTTGTAGGCTCGGGTGCTGCTGGTTTTGGCAGCTGTTGTTGTGTCTGTTGCTGAAGATGTGAACCACCAAGTTTGTCACCGGCCCTTATCCCGTTGACAAGTTCTTCGCAAAGGACCAAGACCGGTAGCACTTGACGAACCATAGACAAGACCTTCATCACGCATGACAAGTACCACAACATGGCCTCGAAGAACGCGGACGCCAAGGCCCCGAACCCAGACCCCGGAACCGAAGCGCGGACCCGAAGACCGAACCCTGGCGCACCAACTTCTTCGACCCGGAGGACCGATCCATCGGAACACCAAGACCTCTTTCCGAACCTGAGTTATTCGTCTCAGGCGTCAAGATCTCATACATGAACCCGAAGATCACAGATGCGACAAGTACTCCTTCCCAGATGCGAGGCCCGGATCCGAAGACCGCCAAGATCGCCACCGGAACGCCAAGTCCTTCATCCCGAATGACAAGACCGACCCGATACGCGGACCCGACAAGATCCTCACTATGACAAGATCGTCCCAACCCGCCAAGTTCGCCTACCCGGACACCGTGTGACAAGATATACTCCGCTGTCCGAGAACGTTCCCGCCGAGACCGATCCCCGTCGAACCCTGTCGAACCCCGAACCCCCAGAACCCAAGATCTTCCGAACCCAGATGTGTGCCCCTAAGCCTCTATTTTTATAATATGACATTATCAACTGTCGCATATTAATTGTTCATCTCGCATGCATCTCATGTGGGTTGGGGCATTATGCCGATTCACCTCATAATTAAATATGGAGTGTTTATGCGGGATATCCTAGTCTTATTCCGGACTCCATTTAAATTTGTAGCGAACCGATACCATGTTTTGCCTTGTTAAGACAATATTTTAATTGGGGGGGGGTTCAAATAACTTGAACCGTTTAATTAATTGTCGGGACCCCGGTTCCGCTTAATATTGCCTAATTGTACCACATCTGCATCATATCATAGTCATGCCGGATCTTCTGCCGTAGTATTAAATATTGCATCCGATGTTTCTTCTAGTGTTTGCTTCTTCGCGGATTAGGCCGATGAGTTGATGCGAGTATCGACAAGTTCTCCGGATATGATCCATCGGCAGTGTTTCCCAGGCGAGCATCTCTCCCCCTTGCAACCTATTTTGCATTTATAGTCTTTACTTCCTCCTGTTGATCTATTGCTATCCGTGTCGCGATGCTTTAGTTCCGTACCCGATATATTCCGTGCAGCCGATATATTGCCTTGGACACCTCCTATTACCTGTGTTTGGTAGATAGCTGCCTTGCGAGTTGTAGTTGCTTGCTCAGGTGCGATCTCGTGTTGTCAAGTACCACAGTTGTTGGAATGCTGGCAGATGTTTATGGTGGAGAGGATCATAACTTTAAATACAACTATTAAATTGCTAGATATAACTAATGTAGAGGCATCGGTGGGCAATAGATGTTATTTGGTTCTTCCATGCTCACTTGTGTCCCGTAGGACCCCGAGTACTTGATACCTGTTCCTTGACTATTTGCACTATCCACATCCGGGAGGCCTTATGGACCCCCCTGAGCCAGAGCTTGATTCATTTCCATTTCTTGGGGCCACAAACTAGTTTGGGGTTTTATTACTATCCTGTACTTATGCCATGCTTACTGCTTTATTTACGATTGTGCGTGGAGCACCTGTAATGTTTAGGATGATGACACGTTTTCACTGTATCGACAAGCCCAGTCACACTTTCGGGTTCCCAGTCGTTTACAGCCGTCCACACAAACCCTGGGTCCGTTCCGGAGTCGGCCAACTTCGTTGCGGGTAGCTTAGTGGGGTGGGCCCTTGAAATATTTTATGAATCCTGTGATCGCTTTCTCGTGAAAGCCTCGTTAGGTTTTGAGTTGGTTTTTCCGAGGTTGATCGAGTGTGTGTTGCTATTTGTGCACCCCTCCAGGTAAAACTTTCTAAAAGCCGCGTCCGCGGTTATGGATGACTTGGAGCACAGTATCTCGATCATAGACAAGCATAACTAAAGTAGTGCTATAAATTTGACTTAATACGTGACTAGTAATTCAGCTTCAACAATAACGGAATGGATAATAAAAATGCCAACAACTAGTGGATCTGTGGTGATCTGTGTCATACTACACCTGCCTAGTAAGTATTGCAACTCCAATGGAATGTGATAAAAGTGCCAACAATTGCTGGGTTTTGGGATTCCTCGGGACAATTATATTTGACTAGTAAATGTTCCAACTACAACGGAATGATGATTAAAACTGCCCACTACTTATGCTATCAGGATGACTCATGCTATCTATAACTGACTAGTAAGTGCTTCAACTATAATGGAATGAATAAAATTGCCAACTGTGTGAGTTCCTCGGTCTGACTTCCTTGTTTGGACTCGAGGGGGAATTACCAGGATGGGTTTGTTTGGTGTTAGCTTCAGGTTGGATCCGAATAGGTCTTTCTTATCCCTCTCTGATAACCGCCAGTTGTATCGAGTCTCTATAGGTTGTTAGTGCCGCTGTGCTGCCGCTTCAGCCCACCATACCTATGTAGGCGACAGCCGCCGAATTCTAGCCTCGCCGTGTACTGTCCTCAGTACTGACGCTCCTCTTTTTCCTTTGCCCGTTGTCGGCACCCCTTTTTTTAGCAGGTTTGAGATGGACGTCGTTAGCAGGGTTATCCTTCCGTCTTGGCCTGGGCAGGGTTATGGACGCCATTGGTTATTCTTCAGGGCTCTTAGCCCCATTTGTCTCTTGTCCGTAGTCGGATGCTCTATCGCTTTCAAGGTGATTTGGATCTTTGTATTGTATATATGTATTCTTGACTCGTTGAGTCGCTGTTGTATATATATATTTGTTCTGTGGGTCCCATCGAGGACTGTTGTGTAATGGTATTACTTCGTTTTTCCACCCGCACGAAAGTGCCTGGTGGGCGTCCTTGAATCGTTTCTATGCGGGTTTGGCGGGAAGCGCTGAAACTTGTATAGGGCCGATTCGAGGGTGTTACAAAGTGGTATCAGAGCTCAGCAGTTGCGATACCCCACAAGTCCAGCCTGTAGGACAACCTAGCTAACGGCCGAAGTAGAGTGTCAAAACTATTTTGCAAAAATCGGTTGGATAGATCTGATTAGGTCTGATTTTACTCCTTACCCCTATGCTATTCTCCTCTTATCTCTGTGTGATTTGAATCTGCTCTCTTATCTTTTTCTCAAGTCTAGGAATTCTCGTGGTTGGGATTTCGTCGTACCTTCAGGGTTTCGCTTCCTCCTTTGGTAACGGTGTTTCTACATCAGGTCTTCGTGCTATCTGAGGAATCCTTCATCTGTAGGACTTCTCTCTGTTCCTTCTTGTGCATTCCGGTGTTTTCTGACGCGACGACATCCGCTACGCTAGATCCGGTGCATAGTCTGCATCACTCTTTTGTTCTCGAACCTCGCTTGTCGAGATCTTCAGTCTGATTCTGAGAGTTGGTTGCATAATTCTCTGATTTGTGTGCAGAGTAATGGTTTGGGTGCGCGATGGACTGATCACCATCCGACTACTCTTATCATTCGCTTTTGTACATTGAATCGGTGGATCTGCAATTACTCCTTCCACTGAAGATAGAGGTGGCTTTACCTTTTGATGCCTTTACCTTCACCCTTTGTTCTCCGGAGTGTTCTCTCGACGAACATGAGCAACGGCCCCTTGTTGGTGGTGTCGCCGATTCAAGATGGAGCACGAATCTTTGTTAGTGGTGTCGCGAGGATCTACACGAAGCGAGAATATTTAGATCGCCGACCTTCTTCCTGGTACCATGAGGCAGATCTCGAGGGTGAGATCCCTTGTTAGTGGTGTCGAATTGTGGCATCCCGCTAAAACCACTACTAGAAAATCGTTGTGTTTTTGTGCAATGCATCATCATGACCGCATGCTCATGTCGTCATGCCACATTGCATTTGAGCATTGTCATCATCTTGCATGGTTTGTTTAAAAACTATTTTCGAAAAGTCTCGTTTTGTTTTCTAAACGGCTCGTCTTTTATTCAAACTATAAAACCCCGAGCCTCCGGAATATTTTTGTTTTGTCTAAAAACGGATTACAAAAGCCTTGTTGAAAATAAATAAAATATTTAAAGTATTTTTGGGAGGCAGCCCGCCAGACCCGAAAGCCCGGCCGGCCACCTCCAAACCCTAAACTAATCCTATCATATCCTACCCACTCCCTCTCACCCAACACACACACGCACACCCACGCACATGACACGCATGCCCCAGCGCCCACCTCACCTGGTCCACAACCCAACCCCCGTAGCGCCACTCGATCGCCACCAACCCCCCCGCTCTCCCTGCCACGTTTCCCCCGGCCCCACCCAGTCGCCCTCTCCTGCAAGCGACCCGCCCCCTCGTTCCCCTCCTCCCATTGCAAGCTCGCCCCGCTCCTCCTCACCGCCGCCAGTATGCCCTCGCCTCGCTCGCCTCCCCCTCGAGCGTCGTCGCGTCTGCCGTCGGGTCCTCTCCTCGTTGGTCCCTACACGCCATCGCCTCGCCGCCGCGACCTCCTTCTCTCCATGACCTCGGCCTCCCCGACGCTGCGCCACCCCGACCTCCGCCTCCTGCCTCGTTGGATCCCCGCAACCCTGCTCTGTCCCGGCCTCCGCATCACCGGCCGCCACCCCGGGGTGAGCACGCCTCCCATGCATTTGGCGCCTCCTCGGCCGCCCCTTCGTCGGCAGCAAGCTCGCCCAGGCGAGCTGCCACCGATGCCTCCTTGACGCCACTTCCTCGCCTTCCATGGCCACCGCCGTCCGCCCCGTGTTCGGCGTCGCGCCTGCGACCCCTCCTGCCGATGCCGCGCTGGCCTTGCTGCTCAGACCTTCCCTCCTCCTCAAGCAGAGGAGCACCTCCGATGTACCGTCTCTTGAGCCGCCGCGAGTAGGCCCTACAGTGACGATGCCGCCTCTGCCTGCAGGTCTCCTTCCTATGCCCTGACGCGCTCCTGTAGCCCACCTTGGATCTGGCCGCGCCAAGCTTACCTGCTGCCATGTTCTGCAACCCGTGTCCATCGGCCTTTATGTTTTCTGCCCGTGTGTGATCGTGTTGCAGGCTCGGGTGCCGCTGGTTTTGGCAGCTGTTGTTATGTCTATTGCTGAAGATGTGAACCACCAAGGTCGTCACCGGCCCTTATCTCGTCGACAAGTTCTTCGCAAAGGACCAAGACCGGTAGCACTTGACAAACCATAGACAAGACCTTCATCACGGATGACAAGTACCATAACATGGCCTCGAAGAACACGGACGCCAAGGCCCCAAACCCCGACCCCGGAACCGAAGGGCAGACCCGAAGACCGAACCCTGGCGCACCAAGTTCTTCGACCCGGAGGACCGATCCATCGGAACACCAAGACCTCTTTCCGAACCCGAGTTCTTCGTCTCAGGCGTCAAGATCTCATACACAAACCCGAAGATCACTGATGCGACAAGTACTCCTTCCCGGATGCGATGCCCGGATCCGAAGACCGCCAAGATCGCCACCAGAACGCCAAGTCCTTCATCCCGACCCGATACACGGACCCGACAAGATCCTCACTACGACAAGATCGTCCCAACCCGCCAAGTTCGCCTACCCGGACACCGTGTGACAAGATCTACTCCGCTGTCCGAGAATGTTCCCGCCGAGACCGATCCCTATCGAACCATGTCGAACCCCGAACCCCCGGAATCCAAGATCTTCCGAACCCAATTGTGTGCCCCTAAGCCTCTATTTTTATAATATGACATTATCAACTGTCGCATATTAATTGTTCATCTCGCATGCATCTCATGTGGGTTGGGGCATTATGCCGATTCACCTCATAATTAAATATGGAGTGTTTATGCGGGATATCCTAGTCTTATTCCGGACTCCATTTAAATTTGTGTAGCGAACCGATACCATGTTTTTCCTTGTTAAGACAACATTTAAATTGCGGGGGTTTCAAATAACTTGAACCGTTTAATTAATTGTCGGGACCCCGGTTCCGCTTAATATTGCCTAATTGTACCACATCTGCATCATATCATAGTCATGCCGGATCTTCTGCCGTAGTATTAAATATTGCATCCGATGAGTTGATGCGAGTATCGACAAGTTCTCCGGATATGATCCATCGGCAGTGTTTCCCAGGCGAGCATCTCTCCCCCTTGCTACCTATTTTGCATTTATAGTCTTTACTTCCTCTTGTTGATCTATTGCTATCCGTGTCGCGATGCTTTAGTTCCGTACCCGATATATTCCGTGCAGCCAATATATTGCCTTGGACACCTCCTATTACCTGTGTTTGGTATATAGCTAGCCTTGCGAGTCGTAGTTGCTTGCTCAGGTGCGATCTCGTGTTGTCATGTACCACAGTTGTTGGAATGCTGGCAGATGTTTATGGTGGAGAGGATCATAACTTTAAATACAACTATTAAATTGCTAGATATAACTAATGCAGAGGCATCGGTGGGCAATAGATGTTATTTGGTTCTTCCACGCTCACTTGTGTCCCGTAGGACCCCGAGTACTTGATACCTGTTCCTTGACTATTCGCACTATCCACATCCAGGAGGCCTTATGGACCCCCCTGAGCCAGAGCTTGATTCATTTATATTTCTTGGGGCCACAAACTAGTTTGGGGTTTTATTACTATCCTGTACTTATGCCATGCTTACTGCTTTATTTATGACTATGCGTGGAGCACCTGTAATGTTTAGGATCGTGACACGTTTTCGCTGTATCGACAAGCCCAATCACACTTTCGGGTTCCCAGTCGTTTACAGCCGTCCACACAAACCCTGGGACTGTTCCGGAGCCGGCCAACTTCGTTGCGGGTAGCTTAGTGGGGTGGCCCCCTAAAATATTTTATGAATCCTGTGATCGCTTTGTCATGAAAGCCTCGTTGGGTTTTGAGTTGGTTTTTCCGAGGTTGATCGAGTGTGTGTTGCTATTTGTGCACCCCTGCAGGGTAAAACTTTCTGAAAGCCGTGTCTGCGGTTATGGACCACTTGGAGCATAGTATCTCGATCATAGACAAGCATAACTAAAGTAGTGCTATAAATTTGACTTAATATGTGACTAGTAATTCAGCTTCAACTATAACGGAATGGATAATAAAAATGCCAACAACTAGTGGATCTGTGGTGATCTGTGTCATACTACACCTGCCTAGTAAGTATTGCAACTCCAATGGAATGTGATAAAACTGCCAACAACTGCTGGGTTTTGGGATTCCTTAGGACAATTATATTTGACTAGTAAATGTTCCAACTACAACGGAATGATGATTAAAACTGCTCACTACTTATGCTATCAGGATGACTCATGCTATATATAACTGACTAGTAAGTGCTTCAACTATAATGGAATGAATAAAATTGCCAACTGTGTGAGTTCCTTGGTCCGACTTCCTCGTTTGGACTCGAGGGGGGATTACCAGGATGGGTTTGTTTGGTGTTAGCTTCAGGTTGGATCCGAATAGGTCTTTCTTATCCCTCTCTGATAACCGCCAGTTGTATCGAGTCTCTATAGGTTGTTAGTGCCGCTGCGCTGCCGCCGAATTCTAGCCTCGCCTTGTACTGGCCTTAGTACTGACGCTCCTCTTTTTCCTTTGCCCTTTGTCGGCACCCCTTTTGTTTTAGCAGGTTTGAAATCGACGTCGTTAGCAGGGTTACCCTTCCGGCTAGGCCTGGGCAGGGTTATGGACGCCATTGGTTATTCTTTAGGGCTCTTAGCCCCATTTGTCTCTTGTCCATAGTCGGACGCTCTATCGCTTTCAATGTGATTTGGATCTTTGTATTGTATATCTGTATTCTTGACTCGTTGAGTCGTTGTTGTATATATATATCTGTTCTGTGGGTCCCATCGAGGATGTTGTGTAATGGTATTACTTCATTTTTCCACCCGCGCAAAAGTGCCTGGTGGGCGTCCTTGAATCGTTTCTATGCGGGTTTGGCGGGAAGCGCTGAAACTTGCATAGGGCCGATTCGAGGGTGTTACATTTCTCTACCTGTAAGATTGTCTTCAATATATATGATGATCAGATTGTTCGATACTTTCCAAAGAAATAGGAACACAATGGAAAATATGTTCCGCCACCTAAGCGTGATCAAGCAGCAAGAACTAAAGAAAAAGAGCATCTTGAGATGAACACTAATGACATGGAGTTTGACTAGTCAAAACTCTAGAACAAAATACTTAATGGGAGTTAACCCATTTTTAATAAATTAAGTTTGAATTTTATTTTTGGTTACTACTTTATTATTTGTATGCTCTAATAAATTTGTTTTGAGTTTTGAGTTCTTTTAGAGGATTTACCTTAGCGAAGTTGAGAAAGCAAGGGAAAAATGAAGAAAATAAAAGGGTTCAGTATAGATAACGAGCCACGGTACGGCCGTGGTACGCCCGTACCACATGCTCGTACTGAGTCTCGCTGATTCCAGCAAAGGGGCCAGTATCGCTAACGAGAGGTGGTACTGTTGGGATACGACCGTACCACGCGCCCATATCGAATCTCGACAAAGAAGCCGAACTTCTCAGTGCCGATAATGACAAACGGTACTGCCAGGGTACGCCCATATCGCGCACCCATTCCAAGTCGATCAGGTTTGATCTCGAACCCTAACTTTGATCCAATAGTGACGACCACCGGTACGGGTGGGATGCGCCCGTACTGCCCGCCCGTACCGCGTGCGTCGCCAGGTAAAGGCTGATGGCGGCTAGCACCCAGTCATCCTCCTTCTTCTTCTTCCTCTTTCTTCCTTGTTATTTATCTCTCCACCTCAAACTCTAGCCTCCTAGAACCTCTGATTCTTCGTTGATTTCGTGTTTTTGAGTTGGGGAATCTTCACATCGGTAAGTTTCTCATCTGATCCATACTTTATTTTCTGAAATCCATGGTTGAATTCATCACATTGGCTATTAAGATGAGTTCATCATATTTTGAGATTATTGTTGATTTCTTATGTTAGGATAACTTCTATCTATAATCGTTTGTTCGTGATAGAAACTTGATGCCTATATTTTTCTTCAAAAAAATCGTAGCACAATGTATAACATTGGAAGGGCGTTCCACTCAGGCAAGGGCTTGGGTACGGTAGGAGCCTCGGCCTCCTCCAAGCTGCCAGGTTCGAAGAAGAGATGCTCGGGGGTGGACAACTTGAGGGCTGACATGAGCAGAGACTATGATAGGGTGAGCAATTGCAAGGTTTTACCCACCAAGTGGGTAGACCGTGTGTTTCTCTCCCGCCAGGGTCTTTTGGAGGACTTCGATCAGATGACGGTGCAAGCTGGCATGGTAAACTTCTCCTACCTCTCCGTCGACACCTACAAGCTCACCATGTATGATTTCGTGTCATTGTTCCATGATGATCTCGAAGCTCAAGATCGAATGTAATTGCACTGTAAGGTTTACTCAATGGGAAGCTCCACAACCTTTCCTTCAATGAATTTTTTGATAGTTTCGGGTTCTCCCATGAGGGGGGACTCTATATTAATGACAATGTGCACATGGAGGCAATGCATTCTTGGGGGCTAATTTCTATTCACATGAACACTGATTACCTACGCAAAAAGAGCGCCACCATCCAGAATCCTACTATCCATTCTTTTCATACCTTCCTTGTTAATTCTACTTTTGGGAAAGGTGATGTCGGGGGGATGCCAAGCCCTGAAATAAGTGTAATTCATATGGCCTTGTATCTAGAGACATGTGCTTTGCTGATCCAGCACTTTCACCGCCAAAGATCAGCTTCTGTGGGGGACATTCGTTGTGGAGGGTTGGTCACACAGATCGCCTTCGCAAATGGATTTTCCCTGCCGCAAGAAAGTGTTGTGGCTGGTAGTAAGAGCCTAAATGACATTCATATGTCCAGCACCAAGTTCATGGGGGTCTACAAACCCGAGCACCCCCTTCGCGCTTACTAATTTTACTTTGAACCTAACGGTGATCTCCACCAAGTTTTGCTTCCTTTTGTCCAAGATTTTGGTTTGCCAGGTAAACAGAGTTGGATCCTCCCTGAGGAGGAGTTCTAGCAGGCACTAATACTCTCAAGGAGGATTGTGCCGCAAGGTGGCCACCCCAACTGGGAAAATGCAGCAGTTGACCAACAACAGCAAGATCAGGGCGACGAAGATTGGGATGGTACAAGATGGGATGATTATGGTCAATAGCACCATGACCAACAGACTTTCCACCAACACCAACCACAAGGTACACCTCCACCATAGCCGGGATTCAACTATGTCTCGAGGGGCGAGTTTGACCAGGTGGTGCATCGCATCGACAACATAGAGAACATGTTGCATCATGTGAATGCTAACATAGTCAACCTCACCCAAGACTTCACATATTTCATGACTGATTTTCCAAACCGCTACCCGAACTTTCCATACCAGCAACCACCGACTCATGGTGGCGATTTTTGATTCTAGTTAGGCCAAGAGCCTAAGCTTGGGGAGGTTAAATTACTCTCACACTTTTGCATTCATATTTTTCTTTATCCTTTTTATTTGTTTTGCTTCATTGCATGTTTACTTTCAATTCTCATTTGATAAAAAGAAAACCCAAAAATATTAGACTAGCCTTCAATTTTATTTGTGCAAATTTCTCTCATGTCTTGTTGTTTTTTCTGCAGGTTATTCACTTCTAGTGATCGAGCTATGGAGATGAACGTTAAGAGTTGGCTCAAGTAGGAGATGAGAAAGCAAGAGGAGGTACCAAATTCCTATTTTCTTTCTTCCTGTAAGCTTATTCATGAACATTTTATGTCTGCTCGGTTGCACTTGGGTTCGACTCCACGCTTAATTCGTTATCTTTTAGGACTTCAACTCAAAGGTTTTTGTCACCTATTTGGTTAATACTTTCGACAATTAATATCAGTTTGAAAAACTACTCTTTGGATTTAATACCAAACTTTTAAGAATAAGATAAAGTGTCTATCGACAACTTTGGTGCCATGTTTTTGTCGTAAGGGCTTAATCTTAGTAGTGCTCAACCCCACATACTGATCGTTGACTTGATGATACCTTCTAAAAAAGAATTGTCTGATAGATTGAACTTTTTATAGTGGGAGAGGGAGATGCCAAAACCTGTATTCGACCTGCTGTTAAAAGAGAGAGAGAGAAAAGGAAGAACAAAGAGATAAAATTACTTTGTTTCAAATACACACCTTTGGGATGCCAACAACTCCGCTAGCTTCTGAACAATCTATGGTATAACCCTGGATTTCGGCTATGAGTTGATGACATGAGTGGAATACGTGTCACTATATGGGAAAAATGATTGGTATTCTCAAATGGATGTGTAGGCGTTTACAAAAGAAATTCATTTATCCTTGAGAAAGGAAGAAAAATTTATCACCAAAATATTAGCTGAAAAACTTTCGATTCTTTTGATCTTTGGCATCACCTCACTACCTAAATTGTACAATTAGAGTTCTTGATAGTCAAGGAAAATAAGAGGTATCTGATAGCTGCGATTATCGAAGTGGGTGATTAATGAAAAAGCTCTAAGTTTATTTTTATTTTGACATCTACATGTGCACCCTTAATTTTGACCCAAGCAACCTCGCTTAAAACCATTTTCACTCTCATAACAAGAGAGGCGCTGAAAGAAATTGAATTTCAAAGACTTGCCAAATTTTTAACAATCTCATTTGAGTTGTATGAACTATTAGCTAGCGAGTTACTTGCGTTTAGGAATTAAGCTTAAGTGCAACTGTTCAGATATATTATGCTCGTTTTCAAGGTTACAGGATTTGAGCTGATGGAATATAATACAAACTCGAACTTCTAAGTTTTAATTTTGATTCAATTCTTCGCCATTACTCATTATAGCTTTGTCACTCAAGGACGAGTAACCGCTAAGCTTGGGTATGTTGATAGCTCCAAATTTATCCACTTTTTACCATTGGTTTTCCTCTTGTTTATTGCCGGATTTCACTAAAGATTACCCACTTTCCACTAATGTTAATGTCGCAATTAGCGAATCCTTGGTTTCTTGTGATGGTTTTCAGGTAGTGAACATTTATTGAAGATCTAATAGCATTTATGGGCTAACTACACCAGGATAAGCAAGTCCCCAATTGGAGCCTCTTTCCTTTGACGTGTTTAGAGCGCTTAACGACCAGTGGTATGGTCAGGACGCGCCCGTACTGCCCGCCCATGCTGTACGCCGACGGCCTCATATCAATAAAAGCATCTTCCGCAAAAGGGGAGAGATGAGAAGAACCACATAACAAAAGTTACAGCCTCCGCAAGCCATCTAGAGGGGAAGATTAGATCTGGAAGAGGAGAGGAACCTCACCTCGCTCCACGATGATCTCCAACCTATAAACCACACACTCTGCCATCATTCCCATCATTACTTAGAGAGAGAGAGAGAGAGATTCGCACTTGTAAAATTAGGGTTTGATACTTTGATCTACTTTTGGTTTGTATTTGATTTGATCGTTAATCGCTATTCTGGTTTGCTACAATAACTTTCAGATGATTTGTACTTGCAATACAATTATGCCTTTGATTTTTCTTCCTCTCATGTTTGAGTAAATCCCCATAGGCGTGGGAGATGTAGGGGATTGGTGTGATGTGTTGTGCCTCTTTTAAATCCATCCATCTGTGATCGTTGTAGTGATTATTTAATAGTGAGAATGATTATGTATGTTTGCCTAATGCTTGTTATCTAATTTAAGGGACTAGGTAACATGATCCAAAGATCTCATAGGTGTGAGCTTGTATACTAGTAATTCGGTGACCCCCGAGTGACACGGCCGATATCAATGAAGAGCTATGATGTCTACGCACTTCTATTCGTGTAGACAGTTGTTGGGCCTCCAAGTGCAGAGGTTTGTAGAACAGCAACAAGTTTTCCCTTAAGTGGATCACCCAAGGTTTATCGAACTCAGGGAGGAAGTGGTCACAGGTATCCCCTCTTAAGCAACCCTGCAATCAAGATACAAGAAGTCTCTTGTGTCCCCAACACACCCAATACACTTGTCAGGTGTATAGGTGCACTAGTTCGGCGAAGAGATAGTGAAATACAAGTGGTAATGGTGATAGAAAATAGCTTGATGGCGTGGAAAAGACTAAAGGTAAACTGAAATAAATATAGTAGCAAGCAAACATGTAACAGATCTAATAGCAAACGGTGTTTCAGTGCTTAGAAACAAGGCCTAGGGATCATACTTTCACTAGTGAACATTCTCATATAAATATCTTCTTTTCATGATACTACTCTCAACTACTCTCCGGTTGGACACTCTAATCGATGGTAGGGCTATAACAGCACACCTCAAAGTTCATCTTTCCCATCTAGAAACCCCACACTGTCACCTTGAGTACTAGATGAGTCCAACAAACACCACAATTTCATAAAGACATCCAACTCCAAATATAACTCATAACAAGTATTTGTAATCTCTAGCCTAAGTGCCACCATGGTGTGCACGCTGTCACTTTCACACACATGGGGATAGCAGAGATCTATTGAAGCACTTGAGTAGCAAGGTAGATCTATAGATTACAAGCTCATGATCACAATATGATCATGCATAGAGAGAGAGATGAACACATAGCTACCGGTAGAACCCTTAGCCTCGAGAGAGAACTACTCCCTCCTCATCATGGGAATCAGCAATGGTGATGGAGATGGTGGTGGAGATCGATGGAGATGGCTCTAGAGGCACTTCCCCGTCCCGGCAGGGTGCCGGAACAGAGACTTTCTGTTTCCCGAATCTCCCCTTCGGTGGCGGCGGTGCTGCGGAACTTTTCGTGGATGGAGGCTTGATTGTTTAGGGTTTTGGTATCAGGAGGCTCTTATAGGCGAAGGAGGCAAGTTCGGTGGAGTGCCAGGGGGCCCACACCACCTGGTGGCGCGGGTAGGGCTAGCCCGCGCCTTGGGGGGTGTGGCAGGCCCTGTCCCTCCTCCGTCTCGTATTCTGGCTCCGTGAGTCTTCCGGTAAAATAGGAACTTTGGCTTTTGTCTCGTCCAATTCCGAGAATATTGATTTTCTGACTTTCCTAGAACCAAAAATAGCAGAAAACACGCAACTGGCACTGTGGCTCTTGTTAATAGGTTAGTCCAAGAAATCATATGAAAAGTACACCAAAGTTGGAACAAAACACAAGAAAGTGGATAAAACCAAGCATGGAACATCAAAAATTATAGATACATGTGCAATGTATCAAGCTAGTACTACTCGAGGATAACAAGGAACCATCAAGAATAAATCCTTGATCCGGTTGCAAGACCTTAATTAATGTGCTGACCATGGCCATGGTAACAGGCAGATGGATCATTGGGACTAGGAAGAATTGGTCATGGATCACTGGGACTAGGAAGAATTGGCCATGAGGACTCCTAGTGGGTATATGGGTTGCTTGCTTACTCACTTATAAACAAGAAATACCACTATCACTTATCCGAATTTATCCATTCGACACTTTCACTATCATCATGAACTGTTTCTCTCCGTGCCTAACTTCTCATCTGCAGGATATACACACACCTTTCGCATCTTTACTTTTAGGCAATTTACTTATTTCCTAAGAAAGTTTCATCTATATTTTACTCACCACTTCCACCGTCAATGTTTGCAGTGAATTCACTCAAGACCTGTGACACCTTGGGTGCGACAAAAACACCGCATAAAAAACTTTCCTAGGCTCCTCGTTGGGATCGATATAAAAACTGGAATTAATACTTCCTCGAAAACAGTCTCTGACGAACCTGTGCACTTGCAGGCCATCAGGACACACTTAAGGGATACCAACACCATTTAGGAGAAAATATGTGTCAGATAAAGATTATGAAAGCGTTGGAATCATTTAGATGGAAACCAGAATTGTTTTGGGTAAAATAGGAACTTTGGCTTTTGTCCCGTCCAATTCCAAGAATATTGATTTTCTGACTTTCCTGGAACCAAAAACTGCAGAAAACAGGCAACTGGCACTGTGGCTCTTGTTAATAGGTTAGTCCAAGAAATCATATGAAAAGTACTCCAAAGTTGGAACAAAACACAAGAAAGTGGATAAAACCAAGCATGGAACATCAAAAATTATAGATACATTTGCAATGTATCAACATCCCCAAGCTTAACTCCTGCTCGTCCTCGAGTAGGTAAGTGATAAAAAGAAAGAATAATTTTTGAGCTGACATGCACCATCATAAACTTGATCAAAGTATTTGTAAAACATTGATAGCTGGGATCATAGTACTTCAATCATAACATGAAAGACAAAGTTCTAGAAATAAGCAAAGAAACTATGATGCAACATGAAAAGGCACAAACAAAAGATTCATGAATAACAATGCTTTGCAAGATGTTTGTTTGTTTCACATAAAGAAAACATAGCATAGTGGTATTCAGCTTATCCCTCAATAGAGTAGCAAATATAAATGCATAGGACACCTTCAAAGTTCATAAGAGTGACTAGATACAAATAGTTTAAAACAAGCAATAACAACTTATGCATCAGTCAACTAGTCTTGGGACAATGCACAAAGAACTAAGAATGGGCACTATGCTCTCAAAGTAGGTGCATAAAGATAGAAGGTGGAGACTCAATATAATGGTGGAAGAAAGGCCTTTTGTAAAAGGAAGTAGGGATTCAAGTCTCATAAAGAGCTTCCAAAAATTATGGTACTTATAGCTTTCAGCTCTCAATGCCCCTATCATAAGCATCTTTAAGGTGATTAAGGTTAAAGTGACACAACTAAGAGGATATGCTTGACAAGTTATAAACGGAAATCTCATGCCCCTTACTTACGAAGACCGAACCTCATGCTACTCAACTTTAGTCACGAGCAAGCTCTTGTCATTGTAAGTACATGTGTATCATTAAGAACCGCCAATGGGGTACCCCTTGCACATGATACGGGAGCTTTCCCATAATCAAAATGACAAGGCAAGCAGACAATGACCATCTCAGCGATCTTTTTATTTGCTATTTGCATAGGTTTTTATTGAGGATGCTTCATAGAGTGCTCATTATGGTGATGCTGCAAGTTTCCACCATGATTAGGCATGGCTTAGGCTAGCGGCCCAGGCGTTTCTCTAACACACATACAAACTCCATGATCTTACAAGTTCCACTTTTATTTCACACCGGCGGGATCCGTAAGCAAAAGAACATGATATCAACGGGGTACAAAGTACAAGTGCAATGTTGAAAGCATTCCCCATGAAACATGGTACTGCTAATTTAAACTTATAAAGTGCAAGCATATACGCAACAAAGAAGGACCCAATGGTTCAAGTTTATTATATGCAAAAAGGTAAAGTGTGCCATCAAGTTCGTGAGAGCTTTAATCACTAGTTTTCTCATAACAAGTTTAATTTGGAAGGTAAACAAAAGCATGAATATACTTGGAATAGCATAAGATAGTAGGTAGGTATGGTGGACTCTTTGCAATAACTTGGTTTAGGGAGTTGGATGCATGAGTGGAACTCATACTTCGTTGTGGAGGCTAGCAAAAGACTGGGAGCGACAAACTAAGAGAGCAACAATGGCCATAATCATGCAGAGCGACAAAACCTCATTGATCAAAGCATAAAGTGATACTACAAGTTGAAAACTAAAGGATCATAAAGGCTATGGTGACTTGAGATAGTCATAACATGGTGTGAGCATGTGCCAAGTCAACCCAAATAAAGCATCAAAGGAGAATACCACTATACTATGCTTTAATATGCTAAAACAATGCACGATTCATCCAAGGCACATTAAGCAATCTCAATTGTTTATAACAAGTCATGCTAAAGTAAAGAATACTAAGCATAAATCAAAAACAATATCAAGCTTGGCACAACAAAGCATAGGCCACAGTCAAAAACAAGCTCTTTTTACCACATAAGTATGAACTTTCCTACTCTTTTCCAAACCAAACCAAACTATTTGCAAACCAATGTATGAAAGAGGGGGTCCAACCAATTTATTCAAAAAACTAAGCAAACCAAGAAAACTAAAAACCAAAACGAAAACGAAAAAGAAGACGCTCCAAGAAAAACACAACTGTGCATGAAATAATAAAAATGAAGCGTTTGGAAGAAACCTGGGATTTTTATTGATGAAGAAGGGGATGCCTTGGGCATCCCCAAGCTTTGATGCTTGTACTTCTTGGATATTTCTTGGGGTGACACGCGTGGCATCACCAAGCTTGAGCTTTAGTCGATCCTTCATCTCTTTACTCATTCCTTCCATACACCTGAAATTTTTCCTTCATACAAAACTTCACACAATCTTTATTAGCAACATTAGTGCACTCAAGATAAATAAGTCTTAAGGTTTAGTTATAACACCAAATAAACTTCCATTAGAACACTAGCTACTGTACCACTTCCCTCAAAAATTTCAATTCCCCAAAAGAACTCAAGAAGGAACGAATAAGAAGCAAATGCAGAAAATGGCAGAAATCTGTCAAAACAGACCAGCAGGTAAAGACAAATTTTTTCGAAGACCTTATGTTGCTCAAATCAAAAAGTGTTGATATAACGAAAGTTAGATAACAACCTGGGGCAGAAGCACAAACAATGACGGCTCAATACGCCATACAGAGCTCTCTCCCGAAATTTTACGGTGAAGCACAAAAATCTGTTTTGGGACAGCAACTTTCCCAATCATTACTTCTCTCTCATTAGAGGTTATTCTTGGAACAAAAAGCAAATAAAAAGGATAAGGAGAGGTTATTACAGAGGTAATAACTTCCAAGACTCATCTAAAACTTTTGGGTTATCTCCCAATAAGTACTTTTCTTTAACGTCGTTAAGTTAGGCATGATAGTTTGAGAAGATGCTCACATAGGAAATACGAATTGAAGTAAAAAAGAGCATCAAGAAGCAAATTCAAAACACATTTAAGTCTAACCCACTTCCTATGCTTAGGAATCTTGTAAAGAAACAAGTCATGACAGCACAAAGCAACAAGCATAGGAAAGCAAAACAAGTGCAACTTCAAAATTTTCAACATAAAGAGGGGAAACTTAATATTATTGAGATGCATAAAAACATGTTTCCCTCTCTCATAATAACTTTCAGTAGAATCATGAATAAAATTAAGAATATAACTATCACATAAAACATTCTTATCATGAGCCACATGCATATAATAATTATTACTCTCCACATAAGCATAGTGATTCTTATTAATTATGGTGGAAGCAAATTCAACAAAATAGTTATCATTATTATTATCATCACCATAATCATCAAATATAGGAGGCGTATTGTAATCATTAATTTTCTCCTCAACAGTAGGTGGACTAAAAATATCATACTCATCATTGTAATCATCATATATTGGAGGCATAGTATCATCATAAGCAACAGAATAGCTATCTTCCAAAGCTGGGGAACTAAAAAGATCATTTTCATAAAAACTAGCTTCCCCAAGCTTAGACTTTTCCATAGCATTAGCAATAATTGTGTCCAAAGAATTCATACTAACAACATTGCTATTAGCATGCAAATAAAGTTCCATAGGTTTTTTAATTTTCTCTTCAAACACTTCATGTCCTAACTCAAGATAAATACTATAAAGCTCTCTAATTTTGTTGTTGTTTTCCATTTAGCCTAACTAGTGAAAACAAGAAACAAAAAGACAAAATTGCAGAATCTAAAGGAAATAACTTCGAGCACTCACACCGGAGGATGTGAGTACCTTTTACCTTACCTCCCCGGCAACGGCGCCATAAAATAGCTTGATGTCTACGCACTTCTATTCTTGTAGACAGTTGTTGGGCCTCCAAGTGTAGAGGTTTGTAGAATAGCAACAACTTTTCCCTTAAGTGGATCACCCAAGGTTTATCGAACTCATGGAGGAAGTGGTCAAACGTATCCCCTCTCAAGCAACCCTGCAATCAAGATACAAGAAGTCTCTTGTGTCCCCAACACACCCAATACACTTGTTAGGTGTATAGGTGCACTAGTTTGGCGAAGAGATAGTGAAATACAAGTGGTAATGGTGATAGAAAATAGCTTGATGGCGTGGAAAAGACTAAAGGTAAACTGAAATAAATATAGTAGCAAGCAAACATGTAACAGATCTAATAGCAAACAGTGTTTCAGTGCTTAGAAACAAGGCCTAGGGATCATACTTTCACTAGTGAACATTCTCATATAAATATCTTCTTTTCATGATACTACTCTTAACTACTCTGCGGTTGGACACTCTAATCGATGGTAGGGTTATAACAGCACACCTCAAAGTTCATCTTTCCCATCTAGAAACCCCACACTGTCACCTTGAGTACTAGATGAGTCCAACAAACACCACAATTTCATAAAGACATCCAACTCCAAATATAACTCATAACAAGTATTTGTAATCTCTAGCCTAAGTGCCACCATGGTGTGCACGCTGTCACTTTCACACACATGGGGAGAGCAGAGATCTATTAAATCACTTGAGTAGCAAGGTAGATCTATAGATTACAAGCTCATGATCACAATATGATCACGCATAGAGAGAGAGATGAACACATAGCTACCGGTAGAACCCTTAGCCTCGAGAGAGAACTACTCCCTCCTCATCATGGGAATCAGCAATGGTGATGGAGATGGTGGTGGAGATCGATGGAGATGGCTCTAGAGGCACTTCCCCGTCCCGGCAGGGTGCCGGAACAGAGACTTTCTGTTTCCCGAATCTCCCCTTCGGTGGCGGCGGTGTTGTGGAACTTTTCGTGGATGGAGGCTTGATTATTTAGGGTTTTGGTATCAGGAGGCTCTTATAGGCGAAGGAGGCAAGGTCGGTGGAGTGCCAGGGGGCCCACACCACCTGGTGGCGCGGGTAGGGCTAGCCCGCGCCTTGGGGGGTGTGGCAGGCCCTGTCCCTCCTCCGTCTCGTATTCTGGCTCCGTGAGTCTTCCGGTAAAATAGGAACTTTGGCTTTTGTCTCATCCAATTCTGAGAATATTGATTTTCTGACTTTCCTGGAACCAAAAATAGCAGAAAACAGGCAACTGGCACTGTGGCTCTTGTTAATAGGTTAGTCCAAGAAATCATATGAAAAGTACTCCAAAGTTGGAACAAAACACAAGAAAGTGGATAAAACCAAGCATGGAACATCAAAAATTATAGATACATGTGCAATGTATCAAGCTAGTACTACTCGAGGATAACAAGGAACCATCAAGATTAAATCCTTGATCTGGTTGCAAGACCTTAATTAATATGCTGACCATGGCCGTGGTAACAGGCAGATGGATCACTGGGACTAGGAAGAATTGGCCATGATGACTCCTAGTCGGTATATGGGTTGCTTGCCCACTCACTTATAAACAAGAAATATCACTATCACTTATCCGAATTTATCCATTCGACACTTTCACTATCATCATGAATTGTTTCTCTCTGCGCCTAACTTCTCATCTGCAGGATCTACACACACCTTTCGCATCTTTACTTTTCAGCAATTTACTTATTTCCTAAGAAAGTTTCATCTATCTTTTACTCACCACTTCCACCGTCAACGTTTGCAGTGAATTCCCTCAAGACCTGTGACACCTTGGGTGCGACAGAAACACCGCATAAAAAACTTTCCTAGGCTCCTCGTTGGGATCGATATAAAAACTGGAATTAATACTTCCTCGAAAACAGTCTCTGATGAACCTGTGCACTTGCAGGCCATCATGACACACTTAAGGGATACCGACACCATTTAGGAGCAAATATGTGTCAGATAAAGATTATGAAAGCGTTGGAATCATTTAGATGGAAACCAGAATTGTTTTGGGTGAAATTGCTGAAACTGGTTCTGCATGTGACATTGAAATGTTGCAGGCGGTTGTATGTGAAGTTTTTAAATTAAATTAATAAACAAAATTATGAATAAAATAAATAAAAGTGTTTTATTTAAAGAGAAAATGCATTTAATTTGGTGGACATTAAATGCAAAGTGAGTGGAGTTGAAATTGATGTGAGTGGGCTTAGTGGAAGCTCCACCCACATGAATGAGGGAGAGATGTGGGCACCCAGCATGGCCGGCCAGCCATGGACTTGGGGCTGCGCCCCCTCCCCTATAAAAGTAGCCTCGTCGCTCCTCTCCTCTTGCCCCACCTCCTCGTGAAGGTTCTTTTCTCCCTCTAGTAATTCCCCATGGTCTTGGATTAGCGAGATACATGTTCCCGGTGGCTTTGTCTGAAAGGAGTTGCTGCTTCCGCTACATCGGTGGAGCGAGGAGGCGGAGTTTGTTTGGTGGACCGGACATGTGTGCGATCACGGATGCACCGCTACTTTGCGGTGCTGGACTTGATGGTGCTGGACCTACTGGACTTCATCACGATCTTGAGATTGGCAAGTGAACGACTACATCATCCACGAGTGCAACCTCGTAATGCTTTGTCACTGTTCAAGGGTATGTTCTCTATGGATGTAAATCCACCCGTTAGTTTTATCTAGGTAGATAGATCTTGGTGCTTAGTTTTTCACATCATATGAATTTTTTTGTTTTCTATGCTGCGAACCCAATAGTGGTATTAGAGCTAGCTCTATGCGTAGATACTTTTCACGGGTAGAACACATATGAGTATGTGGGCGCTAATGATCATTTTATTGCATCTTCTATGTATTTTGGATATTGGTGTCATAGTGGGATGAAGCGTCCCGGACTAACTTTACATGTCCTCGCACATGAGACATGTTCCACGCTTGACATGCAACTAGTTTTGTATAAGTGGCTAGCAGGTGTCTATCTCTCCTACTATAGTCAATATCTGATTTACAACGACTTGCTAATAATTTGATTATCATCATTGTGGTTCCATATTCATCGGTATGAACGGTTCTATCTTCAAAAGCTCTAAGCCACGTAAAACGTGCAATTGATAAATTAGAAGCATCTAGTTTAGTTGTTGCTAGGAAAGTGTCATGATATGGTAATGTTATAATTTGCAGTATGGAATGATACTCTTGGAAATTATAGCATACCTAACGTGTAAGTTCCATAGACCTTTGCCTTACACATAAGGGAATGATAAAGATCATTCCATGATGCACAAGATGGTGATCAAGTGCAAAGACCATATCATTTCACTTTTTGCATATGATGTTTGTTTGCATCTTATATTGCTTGTTTGGTGCTTTAGTAGCATTTTAAGATGATCCATCATTTAAATATCAAGATAAAATATGTTCTTTCTTAAGTATGCACCGTTTTATGGATCGTGTTTCGAGACATCACATGATTATCGGGTGTACTTGATTCTACGCTTTCATACAATGGGTGTAAGGCAGTTTTACACAAGCGAGTACTAAGGTTCTTACTTGGCGAGCCTAGCATGTACAGACATGGCCTCGGAACATGGACCGAAAAGTTAAGCATGAGTCATATATTTGATATGATGCCCATATAGATGCTTGCCTTAGAAGCTACACGGACTCACGTGATGATCAGACTTGGTGTAGTGGATTTGGTTCATGTAATCACCAAAACAACTCGAGCGATGTTGGTTTTAAGTGGGAGTTCATGTAGTAATATTATTAGAGTTAAACTCATTTTATCATAAACTGAATCAAAGTCAATTTGCATAGTTTTTTGTAGTCATTGGCATCCGTTTACTACCTTGTGATTAGTTTTAGTTCAGATAATAGAACTATAGAATTCTGGATATTTACTTTACGAACTGGTATCATATTGTTTTGAGTGTCAATCTAAAGTTTAGAAGTCCTATTGCAAACTTTTAGCAAACTCCATTTACTCCATGAAATTTAATAAGTAGTATTAAATCAAGAGTAACAATTAGTGTTAGTATCTAAGTACCATGCTTGCCTCCATTATTCTTGATTTCAAAAGTTGTTTTTAATATCAAAGTTATCTAGGAGATGAAAGAATTGTTTCAGAAACCATCTTGTGTAGAAGATATTGTCATATATGAAATAATATTTGGTTGCAATATGATAGAGTATAATTTAGCAAAATACATGTTCTCATATTGTATGAGAATTTGTGAAGGTTGGAGATGCTAGGCGTCCTAATCTCCCAAAAAGGTTTTGGGAACTGACATTATACTCACGATTCACCCTTATAAGCAATAGTAGCTTGATCATGAAATATGTCATGATAAGGATGAATAGAAGATGTATGTAAAATGTTTACTACACTAAAAGATTACTAAGGAATCGATTTTAAAAGAACGCCAAACATTTGATGATGGTGATCCACTTCAAAGTGCAAGTCCAAAGGTATTAGTATTTGACTATACACGCTTTGGACTATGTATCATGTGTATGACACCACTATTGATTTTGATAGATTCTTTTAAAAGAAAAGGAAATGCTAAAAGAGAATCTGCAAAATATTTGCTAGAAAAGAAAAGGCTAGAAATGACCAGCTTAGGTATATAGATGATATACATGTTATGGATGTATTCTTTGCTTCTTAAACAATGTGGTTCTTAGGTATTGGATACCGAATTGGTTGGTGTGAAATGTCACACAAAGAAACGCAATTCATGAACTACAACAACCCAAGTAACTAAAAAGAGAATATGTGATGATGTTCATCGGAAACAAATAAAGTGTGATTGTCTTTCTCGTTGTCATCAAACCTAGCCTTCAAGATTTGTTTTAATAATTGTTACCTTGTTCCGATAATACAAGAACAATGGTTGTTCAAATAATTGCGGTATTCCATAAAAGATGGATGAACATTTACAAGTCTAGTTGGAGATATCACATCCATAAAAATAAAGCTAAAATGCCACAAGACAAATGATTAGAAGATCACTTATGAAGTGACATCGTCGTTTAAATTATATTGGACAGAAACTCCATGTTGATGGAATTTTGGAGTCTTTTGATTTTGATCAATTGACACTTGTGAGACTTTGTGGAGATAATTGAAACTCCATTCATAGGCCAAACAGGAACGAATGACTAACTTATTAAACTTTTTGCATATTGATGTATATAGTCCATTATGTGTAGTCATGAGCGATGGATCTTTTCAACTTCATATATGATACGTTGCAAACATATCTAGAATTTTTGATGTTCCATGCTTGTTTTATATCTACTTTCTTATGTTTTGTCCATACTTTGGAGTATTTTTACACATTTTCTAGAACTAACCTATTAACAAGATGCCACGGTGCTAGTTGCCTGTTTTCTGCTGTTTTTGGTTCCAGAAAAGCCAGAAAATGAATATACTCGGAATTGGACAGGACAAAAGCCAAAGTCAATATTTCACCGAGGGGAACACGCAGCCAGAAGACGAGACGGAGAAGGGCCTCGAGGGGGCCACACCCCTGGTCGCGTGGCCAGGCCTTGCCCGCGCCTGGGGGGTGCAGCCACCTCGGGCACCCCCTCAGTCTCTCCCTTTGCCTATAAGAATCCTCCGATACAGAAACCCTAAGTAACCGATCAAAATTCCACGAAAGAGTCTATAGCCGCCATCATCTCCATCCCTAGATCGGGAGGGATCTGAAGATCTTCCCGGCACCCTACCAGAGGGGAGAGTTCACCCTGGAGGCCTTCTTCATCACCATGCCTGCCTCCGGTGTGATGCATGAGTAGTTCATCCCTGGACTATGGGTCCATGTAGTAGCTAGATGGTTGGTTCTCCTCCTTTGTGCTATCATGTTTAGATCTTGTGATCTCCGTTCATGATCAAGATCATCTATTTGTAATCCTACATGTTGTCTTTGCGAGGATCCGATGGATATTGAGATGCTATTTCAGATTGATTATTGATTCTATCATGTATTTGTTATTTGTGATCTTGCATGCTTTCCTTTGTTAGTAGCTATCTTGGCCAAGTAGATGCTAGCAACTCCAAGAGGGAGTATTTATGCTCGATAGTGGGTTCATGCCTCTAGTAATCTAGGGAAGTGACAGAAATCTCTAAGGTACTAGATGTGATGTTGCTACTAGGGAGAAAACAACAATCCTTTGTTCATAGAAAAATCGTATTGTTTACTTTACACACTTTGCTTAATGCAATTATCTGTTGCTTGCAACTTAATACTAGAGGGGGTTCGGATGATAACCTGAAGGTGGATTATTGGTCAAAGATGCAGTTGGATTACGGTCTATGTATAATGTTATAATGCCCAATCAAATCTCATAGGAGTCAAGATGATTAGTATATGCATGTATGCTTTCTCGATGTTTGTCAATTGCCCCGCTGTAATTTGTTCATCCAACATGTCATCTATCTTAAGGAGAATCACCACTAGTGAACTATGGACCCCGGTCCATTCTTTTACCATCAATCTACAAAGCCATTTACTGTTTTCTGTTTACTTTCTGCAAGCTTTTACGATCTTCCACACAATACGTATAATCCTTTATTTTCAGCGAAACTGGTGAGATTGACAACCTCACTATAAGTTGGGGGAAAAGTTTTGTGGTTGTGTTGTGCAGGATTCCAAGTTGGAAACAACACCTTGGAGGTGTTTCCTTGCTCCTACTGGTTCGATAACCTTGGTTTCATAACTGAGGGAAAACTTGTTGCTGTGCTCATCATGCCTTACTCTTGGGGTTCCCCAACGAGCTCGAATATATTTTTGTCCATCAATATACTTTATCCGGAAATTTGAGTGGCTATGTATGTATATTTACTTAATAAGGGAAAAGTATGAAACATTTGAAAATTGTTCAAAGTATTTCAAGATGAAGTGGAAAATCATTGTAACGAGAAAATAAAGAATTTATGATTCGATCATAAAGGAAGATATTTTGAGTTACATGTTTAGCAAAACACCTAAGATTTCGGGAATCGTTCCATGGATTTGCATTTCCCGATAAAAAATAGGAGTATGGAGTGTTCGAAAGATGAAATCAAACCTTGTTTGACATGGTAAGATCAAAGATGTCATTTATAAAACTACCATTATGTTTTATAGATTAAAGCTTTAGAGACTACCGCTTTTACACTTAAAAGAGCACCATCATGAACCGTTGAAATGACACCATATGAGTTATGGCTTTGGATAAAACCCGGGTTGTCTTTTCTTAAATTTTGGTATGCTAGGCATAGGTAAAATGTTTACAACCAAAGTCACTTGTTTGTAGGTTATCCCAAATAAATAGTTGGGTATTCCTCCATAACACTTAAGACAAAAGAGTTTGTCACTTAGAACATCAAGTTTCTTGAGAAGGAATTTTTCACAAAAGTTAAGTGGGAGGACAATAGAACTTTGATTAAGTTGATGAACCTAAGAAACATGTGCTAAGTAGCGTTGCACCGGAAAGTTTCCTAGAGGAAGCCACAATGCTCATGGCTCTCGTGACTACAAAGGTTGTAATCTTGGAGATTAGAGTTCCTACTAAACCGTGTGGGTCGGGTAAGAATCAAATAGTGAGATTTGATAAACAAGTCATTATGGTTTTGACAATGATGAACCGACTTGATGCAAAAAAGCAATGATGGGCCCTGACTCCATCAAATTACTAGAAGTCACAAAATCCATGATAGTTTCCATATACAAGAAATCAAGTTTATGAACTTGAAAGACCCTCTAAAAAGGCGTGAAGCCTATTAGTTGTATTTGGATCTATAAAAGGGATGGACATGTTTCACATCTATGAAATAGTCGACATGTCAGAAAAGAGTTTACGACTATGTTCAAGGAGTTTACTGTGGCAAGATTTGATCTTTTGTAGCGATATCTATTCTGGACGGATTATTGTAGCAACCACTACATATGTCAATTTTGATATATGGTAGTTGAACAAACAAAACAAGGTTCTTCTAATAGAATGGTTAGCTAGTACGTGTATATGACACGGTCTGAAGGGTTTTGTTAAATCAAAGGATGCTAAAGGGCATGCAAATTTCAATGGTTGAAGCAAGCATAGCGGAGTTGGAATCTTCAACGTGATGAAACTACTAAAAGAGTTTAATTTCATAGAAGATGATGAAGATGCTTGCATTTCCAAGAAATTAAGTGGGAGCGCTGAGACATATTTCTAATACATTATGTAGATGACATGGTGTTGATTGGAAATGATGTATCTTCTATTGACTCAAGTTAAGAATTTCATTTAAATTTGATTGCAATGAAAGACTTGGGAAAAACTAGTATTAGGCATCAATGTCTATATGGATAGATTGAGGTGCTAATATGGTTATGCCAAGCATACATAGATGAGATATGGAATGAGTTCAATATGGAAACGACAAGAAATGTTCTTGCCGCATGGAAAAGGTTGAATCAATATTCAAGTGTATTGACACTTGGTGAATGAAACGAGATTCAAGTGTTTTTGACACTTGATGAGTTAACTCACATGAATATTTTGATCAATAATATATATTGTGATATGTACATATCTAGATATGGCATATGCTCTAAATGTTATGAGCATATATCAGAATGGTTCATAAGATGATCATTGGACAATAGTAAAGTATATTCTTACGATCTTTGGAAGAACTAAGAATATGTTGTACAAGGTTACAAAATAGTTCATTGTAAAGTGTTACATTGATAATAGTTTTGACACAAGATAAAAGTTAAGTTTATCTCAATTTAAACTACAGGTGGCACAATGTAATGGAAAAGAGATTCCATGATGGATTTAGATGAGTTCCAAAGTTAAGACATTATGATGGATAATACAATAAAAAGGCTAAGTATATGACTGCTATAGTAGCAGCAAAGAAGGGCATTTGTGTTAAGTAGTTTGTTATCAAACTAGGTGTGGTTCAAATGGGCTAAAGGTCTCAACAAAGAAGATATATTGTATGACAAAAATATCAACATATTTTAACCCAACCAAACTACAGGTCTCAACCGAAGGACCAAATTTATACAATCCTATCTCATTTGAGAATGAGTGATGCGTAGAGATGCAAAGACATGCAAATGCACACGGACCTGAAAGTGTCAGATCCGGAGATTATGTTTACCACTAGAAAATGCGTATATACAACAAAGCCATAAGTGTTGAATGTGCAAGATTGCAAATTAGATTATTGACTCTAGTGCAAGTGGGAGACTGAAGGGAATATGCCCGAGAGGCAATAATAAAGTTGTTATTATATTATTCCATGTTTATGATAAATGTTTATTTTGCATGCTATAATTGTATTAATTGGAAATGTTAATACATGTGTGTTTGATAAACAAATAAAGGGTTCCTAGTTATGCCTCTCATATATACTAGCTCGTTGATTAACAAGATGATCAAGGTTTCCTGATCATGGACATTGGATGTTGTTAATAACGAGGTCACAACATTGGTTGAATGGTGTGATGAACATTCATCCGAAGTATAGCAATATGATCAAAGTCATTGTGTTTAAATTGCTATAACATCATACAAAGTAACTTTAGTCCTCAGACCATGAGATCATGTCAATTGCTAACACCGGAAGAGTAACTTGATAACATAAAACGTCACACCGTAATAGGGTGAATATAAAGGTGGGTTCAGATACTCCGAAAGTATTATGTAGAGGCTTATGGATCAAGAGTGGGATTTTTCTATCCCGATGACAGAGAGATATACTCTGGGCCCTCTCGGTGATATCACATTAAGATAGCTTACAAGTAAGTGATGAGATCACTAGAATGTTATATCACGGGAATAAGAAAAGAGTACATGTCGGTAACAAGATCAAACAAGGTATGGGGATACCGATGATCGAATCTCGAACATGTAATATATTGCAAGACAAAGGGATTTAGGTACATGCGTAAAAGGTTCTCACGATCATAGAAGGCATCGTTGAATGTGTAGGAATCAGTATGGATCTCTAGGTCTCACTACTGATTATTGATCAGAGAAGGGTCTTGATCATGACTACATTATTCGTGAACTATAGGGTGACACACTTAAGGGATACTGATACCATTTAGGAGAAAATATGTTTCAGATAAAACTTATGAAAGCGATGGAATCATTTCGATGGAAACCAGAATTGTTTCGGGTGAAATTGCTGAAACTGGTTCTGCATGTGATATACTAGCTCGTTGATTAACAAGATGATCAAGGTTTCCTGATCATGGACATTGGATGTTGTTAATAAGGAGGTCACAACATTTGTTGAATGGTGTATTGAACATTCATTTAAAGTATAGCAATACGATAAAAGTCATTGTGTTTAAATTGCTATAAGATCATACGAAGTAACTTTAGTCATTAGACCATGAGATCATATCAAACACTAACACCGGAAGAGTAACTTGATAACATCAAATATCACACCGTAATAGGGTGACTATAAAGGTGGGTTTAGATACTCCGAAAGTATCATGTAGAGGCTTATGGATCAAGAGTGGGATTTTTATATCCCGATGACGGAGAGATATACTTTGGGCCCTCTCAGTGATATCACATTAAGATAGCTTGCAAGTAAGTGATGAGATCACTAGAATGTCATATCACGGGAACGAAAAAAGAGTACATATCGGTAACAAGATCAAACTAGGTATGGGGATACCGATGATCGAATCTCGAACATGTAATATATCACGAGACAAAGGGATTTAATTACATGCATAAAAGGTTCTCACGATCATAGAAGGCATCATTGAGTGTGTAGGAGTCAGTATGGATCTCTAGGTCTCATCGTTGATTATTGATCGGAGAAGGGTCTCGATCATGACTGTATTATTTGCAAACCGTGCGTTGACACACTTAAGGGATACCGATACCATTTAGGAGAAAATATGTTTCAGATAAAAATTATGAAAGCGCTGGAATCATTTCGATGAAAACCGGAATTGTTTCGGGTGAAATTGCTGAAACTAGTTCTACATGTGATATTGAAATATTGCTGAAACTACAGGAATGGCAAGCTACGCCAAGGGACAAAAGCCGTCGGCGTAGCCCCGATCCCCATCGGCGTAGGAGCCCTCGGCGTAGCTCCTTGACAAAGATCTCCCTCGGCGGAGCGCACAGAGGTCATCGGCGTATAGAAAAACCGTCGGCGTAGACTATGCTGATGGAAGCCCTTGGCGTAGCTACTATCGGAATTTCTTTAAAAAAGTTCAAAAAAAATTCAAATTTTTCTCAACTTTTTTTAATGTTTGAATTGTTTGACTCATTAATCTCTCACTTGAAAAAAAAATTACACTAATTACAAATAATCTTTGATCAAATTGTAGTCTCGGTCAAACTTCTCAGTCGGTCATCCATCGTCACTACTCCACCCCTAGTACGCTTAACTTCTCTGTTCCTTCAGAATATATATCCGCAAAGCAGTTTATACCTTGTTGTGAATACTATGATATCAATCCTATTAACTCTTATATCATCATGTCACATGTTTGTATTTTTTGAAATTACAAACAATTATTTAAGTAAAGAACAATGAATAAGTAAAAATATTACTTAATTCAAATAAAAATATAATGATTTTATTTTTTGTATTTTTATTTAATATGGATTAATTAATGTCTTTAAATCCGTAAATCGGAATTCGACAAATAATATGTCTAAATTGATCAGAAAATGATAGGAATCCAAATATGATATCCGTTTGGTGTTGCTTCACAAACTGATGGCTCAGTGTCGGCGCCAGGAAAAAGCTGGTGCGATGTTGATGTAGAGCTTGTTGGGAACCCCAAGAGGAAGGTATGATGAGCACAGCAACAAGTTTCCCTCAGTTATGAAACCAAGGTTTAATCGAACCAGTAGGAGGAAGGAAATACCCCAAAGGTGTTGCTAGCTGAGCCTTGGTAGAGCGCACTACCGGTGCTACTAGCAACGTGGAGACCTGCACAACACAACCACAGAACTTTGTCCCCAACTTGTGATGAGGTTATCAATCTCACCGTGTTTTGCGGAAAACAAAGGATTAAACGTATCGAATGGAAAGAAGTAATTGTTTGCAGAAAGTAAACACAAAGTAGTAAACAGTTTATAGATTGTACGTAAAAGACAAGGACCGGGATCCATAGTTCACTAGAGGTGGCTCTCCTTAATATAGATAAGATGTTGGGTGAACAAATTACAGCGGGGCAATTGACAAACATCGAGAAAGCAATATATGCATATACTAATCATCTTGACTCCTTTGAGACTTGATTGGGCATTACAATATTGTACATAGACCGCCATCCAACTGCATCTATGACTAATAATCCACCTTCAGGTTATCATCCGAACCCCCTCCAGTATTAAGTTGCAAGCAATAGATTATTTCTTTATGAACTGCGTGTAAAGTAAACAGTACGATTGTTCTATGAACAAAGGATTGTTGTTTTCTCCCTAGTAGCAACAGCACATCTAGTACCTTAGAGATTTCTGTCACTTCCCCAGATTACCAGAGGCATGAACCCACCATCGAGTATAAATACTAACTCTTGGAGTTGCTAGCATCTACTTGGCCAAGATAGCTACTAACAACGGAAAGCATACAAGGTCACAAATAACAAAGACATGATAGAATCAATAATCAATCTGAAATAACATCTCAATATTCATCGGACCCCGCAAACACAACATGTATAATTACAAATAGATGATCTTGATCATGAACGGAGCTCACAAGATCTAAACATGAAAGCACAAAGGAGGAGAACCAGCCATCTAGCTACTACATGGATCCGTAGTCCAAGAATGAACTATGCACGCATCACACCGGAGGCTTGCATGGTGATGAAGAAGGCCTCTAGGGTGAAATACCCTCTCCGGCATGGTGCCGAGAAGATCTTCAGATCCCTCCCGATCTAGGGATAGATATGACGGCGGCTACAGACTCTTTCGTGAATTTTTGATAGGGTACTTAGGGTTTTCGTCCCGAGGACAATATATAGGTGAAAGTTGAGGCCGAGGGGGTGCCTGGGCTGGCCACACCATCCCCTGGCGCAGCCAAGCCTGGCCCGCGCGGCCAGGTGGTGTGGTGGCCCTCAGGCTCCTCTCCGTCTCGTAATCTGGCATCTGATGACTTCCGGAAAAATAGGCACTTTGGCTTTTGTCCCGTCCAATTCCAAGAATATTCATTTTCTGACTTTCCTAGAACCTAAAACAGTAGAAACAGGCAGCTGGCACTGTGGCTCTTGTTAATAGGTTAGTCCAAAAAATCATATGAAAATTACTCCAATGTGTGGGCAAAACACAAGAAAGTGGATAAAACCAAGCATGGAACATCAAAAATTATAGATACATTTGCAATGTATCAACATCCCCAAGCTTAACTCATGCTCGTCCTCGAGTAGGTAAGTGATAAAAAGAAAGAATAATTTTTGAGGTGACATGCAGCATCAAAGACTTGATCAAAGTATTTGTAAAACATTCAAAGCTAGGATCATAGTACTTCAATCATAACATGAAAGACAAAGTTCTAGCAATAAGACAAAGAAACTATGATGCAACATGAAAAGACACAAACAAAAGATTCATGAATAACAATGCTTTGCAAGACGTTTGTTTGTTTCACATAAAGAAAACATAGCATAATAGTATTCAGCTTGTCCCTCGTAGAGTAGCACATATAAATCCATAGGACACCTTCAAAGTTCATAAGAGTGACTAGATACAAATAGTTTAAAACAAGCAATATCAAAGTATGCACCAATCAACAAGTCTTGGGACAATGCACATAGAACTAAGAATGGGCACTATGCTCTCAAAGTAGGTGCATAAAGGTAGAAGGTGGAGACTCAATATAATGGTGGAAGAATGATCTTCATAGAAGGAAGTAGGGATTCAAGTCTCATAAAGAGCTTCCAAAAATTATGGTACTTATAGCTTTCAGCTCTCATTGCCCCTATCATAAGCATCTTTAAGGTGATTAAGGTTAAAGTGACACAACTAAGAGGATATGCTTGACAAGTTATAAACCAAAATCTCATGTCCCTTACTTACGAAGACTGAACCTCATGCTACTCAACTTTAGTCACAAGTAAGCTCTTGTCATTGTAAGTACATGTGTATCATAAAGAACCGCCAACGGGGTACCCCTTACACATGATACAGGAGCTATCCCATAATCAAAATGACAAGACAAGCAGAAAATGAGCATCTCAGCGATCTGTTTATTTGCTATTTGCATAGGTTTTATTGAGGATGCTTCATAGATTGCTCATTATGGTGATGCTGCAAGTTTCCACCATGATTAGGCATGGCTTAGGCTAGCGGCCAGGCGTTTCTCTAACACACATACAAACTCCATGATCTTACAAGTTCCACTTTTATTTCACAACACCGGGATCCGTAAGCAAAAGAACATGATATCAACGGGGTACAAAGTACAAGTGCAATGTTGAAAGCGTTCCCCATGATACATGGTTCTGCTAATTTCAACTTATAAAGCGCATGCATATACGCAAAAAAGAAGGACCCAATGGTTCAAGTTTATTAAGGGCAAGAGAAGTAAAGTGTGCCATCAAGTTCGTGAGAGCTCTAATCACTAGTTTTCTCATAACAAGTTTAATTTGGAAGGTAAACAAAAGCATAAATATACTTGGAATAGCATAAGCTAATAGGTAGGTATGGTAGACTCTTTGGAATAACTTGGTTTAGGGAGTTGGATGCATGAGTGGAACTCATACTTGGTTGTGGAGGCTAGCAAAAGACTGGGAGCGACAAACTAAGAGAGCAATAATGGCCATAATCATACAGAGCGACAAAACATTATTGATCAAAGCATAAAGTGATACTACAAGTTGAAAACTAAAGGATCATAAAGGCTATCACTACTGCAGAATAAACTATCAATGACAGGCTCAAAAGGCCCATTGGTGACAGGCAAAGCGCTTGTCACTGATGACTAGTCACTGGTATAAGGCTACTAGTGACAAGAAAGTGTCTGTCACTGGTATGTGTACTAGTGACATGCATTTACTCGTGCCCATCACTAGTATGTGTACTATTGACAGGCAAAAGAAATGCATGTCACCGGTTGTGATCAAAGACCGCAGCCCTCTAGTATTGTAGCGACATGCCCATTATCTTGCCCGTCACTGGTTTGAATTTCAGTAATAAAAAAATAAATATGTTTTCCACGCATATTCCAGATGGCACAATTATATGTTATAAGAATAAAATGTATTTCCACGAATATTTCAGGTAGCACAATAAGATGTTACGCCAATGATACTCACATAAACCAATATGACATAATATTTGCATAGCTAACAAACTAACATAAGAACTTGCAAACTATCATAGACTAAGGAAGAATTGTTTCTTTATGAGTAATCGAGCAAGCAGTTTGAACTCCAAAGAATAGCACCACCACATTACATGTATTATGGTCCTATGCATAGTTGCAAGTTCCTTTCACTGTTCTACATTTCCATCATCTTGTTGAGGTGCAAATTCTTTCATTACAACTTCCTTGTATGGATCCGAATTATGCAGGATACTGATGGTGTGCTTAACTTGATACAAACAAGGAAATGAGCATATAATATATCATGTATGCTTTTCATGGTACACAGCGAGTAGAGACCATCAATTATTGAATCACCGGCTATATATGCATGAGAAGAGTGTTAAGGTAAAAGGCAACAATGTTATACAGTAAACTAGACTAGATTTTTTTTTGAACGAGCAAGGCCTTGAAGTGAAGCCTTGGGGTGCCTCTTGTGTACAAATCAAGCTTACATCATCAAAATCATTTTGTGGTCCTGGTCTGGAAGAGAGTCTAAAGGTGTGTCAAAATAATATTAGATCTTTTGTCTCATTTTTATATAACTTTGCCACCTTGTTATATCAGATCCTTGAAAAGGTGAAGGCCACATATGACCATCGAGTGGTCACTGACGTGCATGAAACCTGCCAGTTATCTATTTATTGTATTATTAATCATGTATGCAATCTTCACTACTTTGGTTCAAAAAGTTTCAGCTGTATCACTTTCCTAATATTCCAACAAACTCAGCAGCGTACACTAAATTATGTTTCCCTTTAATGCAATGTACTATAGGTAGTGCTGCTTTTTTCATGCATTTGAATACAACATGTCTGAATTTAAAAGATCATTGTTTAGATATATCACTAGTTTTATTTCTTAAATTCATACTACTACATGTGTTCATTGCACCCATTGAATTCAAGTTCGTGCAATGAATATCATTTGCTGGGAAGTGTAAACGGAAAATGGTTTCTAACTAATTCATTAAATCAGTGTGAAGCTGTTGGAAGTGTAGATGATATTATACAGATTTCATCTTTCCTATGTCGCCAGGTACAACTTTAATGTATGCATGGTTTTTTGAATTGCAATGCTTACTCCTAGCTATCTTAGCATGAATCAACTTTAGTATCTCATGAGGCATGCCTAATACAAATACTTATGGCAACAGACTAACCTTCTAGTGGCTAATAATTTGTAGAGACAAAGAATCGAAGAAACTAAATAAACATAATAAAATGTCACATACCTTATTCGGTGATCATGCATGATCAATTGGGTTGCAGATGCCTTTGTGCATGAATCATGAATCTCCGGCAAGCCATCACCGTGACCGAAAATCCCAGATTCTGAGGCGACCTCTGTGTTGATGATTTTTGTGAAAATGTCTTGGATGCGAGTAAACTCTTTCTTCTGGTCAAATGGATTGGACTCCAGATGAGTACCGAACAACTGAATGTCTACACCTTTGTTTCCAATCCTCCTATCCTATTCTATTTGTGGCCATTTCTTCTTGATCACTTCCTCAAAATATCCGTCCTTCATCTTCTAGTAGCCAAGGCATGTAAACATAGAAGAAGTCAAGAAATATACTGACAAACTCGGAGGAGATGGAATATCTTTAGGCTTTTCAATTGAAGATGTTAGTACTAAGTGGCACTTGGCATGAGCTGCATGACCATACTTTCTAGTTTTAGTTGTTGAAACCTACATGTTTGTTTCAAATGCAATTAGATATCAATGGGCAAGGATAAATAAAACAACACATAAGAAAGAGAATAAAGGTGAGTATGTGCAGCTGATGTAGTCCTGTTCACAAGAAGTAAAGATTGATTTCTAATAAAATTCTAGGAAAGGGATTAATGTGGCACACAGAAAACTTATGAAAGGAAATCAAGGAAACATAATGAATCAAGGAAGCATGAGAAGAGGAGCAGCGAAGAAATACCTGCAGATTCCCGACGATGTGTGGACGCATTGGCATCGCTACACAACTAGTTCCACCGACCACACTCTGCTACAGCTAGTGCCACCAACCACACTCTAGAGACCCTACTATCCCAGTCAAGTTGTCTGGATCTGCTTGTCAAGAAGGCCACCGCCGCCCGCTGTTACCTCCTCAACTTTCTCTTGCTTCCGATCGACCCATACAGCAACAACGATGTGATTTCCCAAAACTCAAATTGACCAAATTAAAAAAATCAATATATACCCGCAAAAAATAATCACATAATTTTTTGAGTACCAGAACTAAGAAGCAAGGCAGACCTTGCAGATTTAAGCCATGTATGTAATGACTTGAGCAGAAGATAATCCATGGAGTTGCTGCAAAAAAATTGAGTGGCTTCACACACACTTAGAAAAGCAACACAAGACCGTGTAAGCATAAAATAACATAATTGTGCTAGTGTGGTTTACTCATTATTCCATTTGTCTACCTGATGCAAATTCCTATAATTATCCACTGAATCCCCTGGTAGCCAAACAATGAAAATCCAAATATCTCTGTGATAATGTGGATCGCATCTGCATAGACATATATAAAGTATTGACAACTATCAGTAACTCCAGTGGATCAAAAGTGGAATGCACATACTCAAGTGCAGTCAAGTTTCAGGCCAAATTGGAGTAAGTATCCAAAAACAAAGAGACGGCACACATGATTGAAACGGATAATAAATCACCGGATAGGCCTTATTCTTAATCCCAAAAGCACATCTTACCTCGAAATTTTTCAGACTGCAGTGTGAAAGTCATTTATTTATGAATATTAACATGTCAACTTCGTAGAATCGACAAAATGGAAACCATGGTTTTTAAGATCTCACGTCCAGGGAACAAAACAAATTAACTGCTCCCTATATTTTCTTGATGAGGTGATTACGAATAAAGAAGATACGCTGGGCTTTTCGTGATGAACTAAACGGGAGGGAGAATAGAGTGGTGAAAGTAGGATTTGATTTGCTTACTTGATGAAGAGCTCGGGCTGAAGGCGAAGCAAGTTGGATAGACGGTTCCGAGGGAGACTCGATGACTAGTCTCCCATGCCCCTCCGACCTTTCTGTCCCTCTAGCTATGGCACGGCTGACGCTGCCACCAGACTTTGGAGACCGAGCGTTAGTTTATCGGGATATGATGGGATCAAGAGGAAGGAAACAAACCGCACCAGCTGGGCCTATAAAATACACAATCTAGGCATGATTTGGCGATTCATGAGAGGACAGTCAAGTCTAATTGCGGAGTAAGAATGATATTAAGGATGCCGTTCACTTGTACCAGAATCAAGCACAGATAAATGTCGATCAGACACGTAGTACATAACATGATGAACCCATAGTTTTTGCTAATAAGTTCAACGCTTGCAGTTTCAGCTACTCATGCTACCTAAATTAGCCCTCTCTCCAGAGCATCCATCCTACAAACTGAAGGAGTGTGTCGACCATCGCGTAGAGGAGTACATCAAACCATACATCCGCGCAAGCTGACGAACCTGGGACTCGTCGGCGGCGGCAGGCCTGGCAGCGTCGACGGTGGAAGGCCTGGCAGCAGGACTGGGACGCATCGGCGGCAGGAGGCCTGGAGGTGTAGGGGAGGAAGCAACGCAGCTTCGGGCAGCGGCGTCCTTGCGTCGGAGAATGGCATCGCTCGCGGCGATTTGGAGGGGCGGCGGTTGGAGGGGCTGACGGTTGGAGGGGGTGGCGGCGGTTGGGGACTTGGGAGTCAAGGACGGGGACGGGAAGTGCGAAGGTGGAGGGGCAGCGGCGGCGGCGACTTGGGAGTCGGGGATGGGGACGGGAGCAAGACGGCGATGATTAGGTATGGAAGGGTCACGTTTAGTTAGATCCCTTTTTTCCGTAAAAGAATTGTCTAAGTTTTTAACTTTGAACATATACGTACAATTGAAAATACACAGAAAAAATCACGACGGGGCAGTTGCCGTCCTATTCCTATCTCTCTTTCTCCGCTGAGAATCTCATAGCATGTACGCGTACACATATTTTTTTTGCGAATATGTACACGTACACATTAAATAGGGATCGATATCGCTTGTGTCGTCTACGTTTGCTTCATCACACAGCCAAAAGGTGAGGGGTGGCACCGGTTAGTATGGTCGGTTCGGCTGGTAGAAAAAATCACCTAATACCCGAGATACTTGTCGGAACAAATTGGCCCTTTTAGCATTACTCATAGCATCCTCGGTGATAATCATTTATAGATGTCTGTCACTAAGTAATTTTTTTATTCGGTTGGCCTCCAGAAACAGTAATAGTGACAGTTAATTTTATGCGCCTGTCACTAGTGTTTCGTACTAGTGACAGGCTTATCTGCGTCCGTCACTAGGAATACTTACTAATGACTGGCACAGTTTTGCCAGTCACTAACCACCTGGAGGCTATAAGCCTTTCTCCAGTAGTGTATATGGTGACTTGAGATAGTTATAACATGGTGTGAGCATGGACCAAGTCAACCCAAATAAAGCATCAAAGGAGAATACCACTATACTATGCTTTAATATGCTAAAACAACGCATGATTCATACAAGGCACATTAAGCAATCTCAATTGTTTATGACAATTCATGCTACAGCAAAGAATACTAAGCATACAGCCAAAACAATATCAAGCATGGCATGACAAAGCATAGGCCACAATAAAAAAACGAGCTCTTTTTACCACATAAGTATGAACTTTCCTACTCTTTTCCAAACCAAACCAAACTATTTGCAAACCAAAGTATGAAAGAGGGGTCCAACCAATTTAATCAGAAAACTAAGCAAACCAAAGCAAACGAAAAACCAAAACGAAAACGAAAAAGAAGACGCTCCAAGAACAACTGAACTGTGCATGAAACAATAAAAACAAGGGTTTTCTATTTTCGTGCCCTCGGGTCCTTAGTTGTACTCAGTTTTCCCCAGCTCCTTAGTTTTTCCTCAGTTTTCCCCAAGTCCTTGTTTGAAACCCGCAGAAGGAGCTCAGACGGCAGGATTCCCGTTTAGTTGACCGTTCCGTGCTGACGTGTGGGGCTACGTCGTGTGGGGCTGCGTCGCGTGGGGCTGATAGAAAGGGACCGCGTGGGACAGGACGAGACCGCGTTTGGTTGCACGTGAGCAGGAGCTGGGTTTTGTCTCTCTCGGCCAAATTGGCACTTTCCCTTTTAAGAGTACCTTTTACCCCTCCTTCTCTCTGTCTTTTTTCACCTAATTAGTATCAAATCTAGAGAAGCTTGCATTTCTGTCTTTCTTCAATTATTTGTGCCTTTTGGCCCTCGTTGTTTGCCCAATATGGCAGCAAATCTAGTACTCCATCTGGTCCATCTGTATGTAGTTAAATCTAGAAGCAAATCTACAGAGTAATGTACGATAAATTCACACAGTCATATAGTAGAATAGGGATAGATAATAGGGATCCCTCCCTAGATAATAAGCTGCATACAACAGCCAAACATAGTAACAGGTTCGAGGTTCTTCACAGCACCATCATACTAACAACATAACAACAAGGGATCCCTAGCTAACAACAAAATAGGAGACAGCAGCAGCACACGTCCAGGACTCTGCCTACCCCATCTGCCTTTGCCTCCACTTGTTGCTCCCCTTGGGAGCCTTGGGCTTGAGCGGAGGCATGCGCCCGACGGAGATCTCCACCCGCTGGAAGCTGCAGAGGTGCATGCCGAGTGCCTTGTGCTTGGCGCGGAAGGAGTAGGCGTTCACCGTCGTGCCGACCTTGGGAAAGGTGTTGCCGATGTTCTCGGCATGCGTGAGGAGGCAGTTGAAGTCAGTGCCACCGAGTCTCCTAGTGCAGAAGGGGCACCTGTAGACACCCTTGGCGAAGTAGGAGATGTACTGGCCGATTTGTAGCCTCTGCAGCACCTAGCGAGTCTTGGTGTCATGGTGCTCGTCGTCGCTGCCGACGTCGCTGCTAGACACCTGATCCATATCAAACGGAAACTATGAGTGAATGAGTTGCAACGATGAATAACGTGCATGATAACAAAGTTAGGAAAATTTGTGCCCAATGATTCATCATAGGCAAAGAAACAGATTCCAGATCTGAACTTGAACACATTCCAGATTATTTGCAAAATTAAACGGTTGATATCTTTTGATTCGTGCATAAAATAACTGATTGAGATCCCATGATTACTTGCATAAATTAACTGATTGAAATCCCATTATTACTTGCATAAATTAACCGAACGACCGAACCCAAATCTTAAACGAAATCAAGAAGGGATCAAAACAAAATGGAATAAAATCGGCACAAATATTAACCCAATACTCATCCATCTACAGATCCATCTACACCAACAAAAATAGGGTTTAAAAAGGAATGGGGATAAAAAAAAGGAAGCAAACCATAGTTACCTCGTTCCATGGGTCCTCCATGGAGGTGTCGTACGGGTTCGGGGGCGGGACGTACGGCACCTCCTCGTAGGGATCCCATCCCGGCGGGATCTGACCGCCACCGACGGCAGCAGCCTCCGATGCACCGGCGGCGGCAGCGACGGCCGTTGAGGGGACGGCGTCAAAGAAGTAGGCATCGCGCTTGGAGCCGACGGCGTCATGGATGATCGGATTGGCATTCTCCTTGTCCATCTCGCCGGCAGAGGAGAGGGAGAGGGAGAGGGTTTTTTGCTTTGGAGAAGATGATGGGACGTGAGAGAGGCGGCGTTGCGTGAGCGAGTGAGAGTGACAGAGATAGTGGGAGGAGGCGTCTATAAAGTCGAGGGGTGGTTAATGCGACCCACGTCCTACTTCTGCAACGCGACACGCATCCACGATTGCACGTCTTCGACTTCTGCACCGCGACCTGCGTCTACGCGTCAACAATTGCACGTCTTCCATTTCTGCACCGCAACACGCGTCCTCGAGTCTAACCCTGGAAATTTAGATATACTCAGGTATACCCTCGAGTCTTATACTAGCATTTTTGTGTGCTCAGTTTTTCCCTTGAGTGCTAATACTGGCTAGTGCAATATGCTCTGTTTTACCCTCAAGTGGCTGGTCAACAGAGAGTCAACAAAAGGGATTAACTAGTTAAATGAGTCATTTAATGTGCAAAAAATTCCGAAAAAGAGTGGCACTTACTCATGGAGTCTTTACCACAAATTACCACTTCTCAAATCATAGATAAGTCATAGATAAATCAAGTTTTACACAAATTGCCACTTCTCAAATCACCTAGTAGCTATGAAGGTGCATGGTTTTCCACAATAAGCCCTTCCCAAAACAGCTTTCCCCAAAACATACTTTGTCTAAATGAGGCCACAATTCTCACACTCATGTATATTTGTATTGCAAATAGTTTGAGGTAGGCCAAGATGGGTTTAATTGTACAAAACACGCATTTTCCATTTTTTAAATCTCATATTTGAATCCCTTAGTCTGTTTACTACTCAGGTGCCCTTGGTTTCTTGATACTACTCAGTTTTGCCCTCTCCCTTCACAAATTCTCGTAGACGTGCAACATTGCCCTGATTGGTCTAGCCCATGTCACGCGGATCGTGCCCGCCGACCGTTGACGCAAAAAATGATAAACCATCACCGATTTGTTGTAGCCATTATTTTTCACGCAAAAAATGATAAACCATCACCGATTTGTTGTAGCCATTAATTTTCACGCAAAAAATGATAAACCATCACCGATTTGTTGTAGCCATTACTTTTCACGCAAAAAATGATAAACCATCACCGATTTCTTGTAGCCATTAATTTTCACGCAAAAAATGATAAACCATCACCGATTTGTTGTAGCCATTACTTTTCACGCAAAAAATGATAAACCATCACCGATTTCTTGTAGCCATTAATTTTCACGCAAGGAACCCTATCTAAAAAGTATTTGAAGTTTGGGAGGGTTCACCATCTACTTATGTTAACTTTCGAGGTTTTGACCTGAAAATCAAATGGGTATTATAAAGGGAAATAAAAGTTCAAAAAAATGTAAAAACGAAACAATCTACCTATCTTTGTATAGAAGATCGTCTGTATGATTTTTGAGGTCATTTATAGAAGGTAAAAAAATCCCTTTTGAGAAGGTCGAAAAAACCTAACTTGTTACAAAAGCTGGTTTCAGTGAGACCTAACCAAGTTTGGCATACATGATGCCATACCTATAACAACACGGAATATCTAAAAGGCAAAGTTTCACAAAATTTGAAATTTAGGGTGAAAATGATGCCATACATGATGCTGTTTTTCGAGGTTTTGACCTGAAAATCAATTGGGTATTATAAAGGGAAATAAAAAGTTCAAAAAATATAAAAATGAAACAATCTATCTATCTATGTATAGAAGATCAACTGTATGAAATTTGAGGTCATTTAGAGAAGGTAGAAAAAATCACCTTGTTAGAAAAGTTGGTTTCAGTGAGACGAAACGGCATGCGCTTAAGCAAAGTGATTTTTTCGAACATTTCCAAATGACCCCAAATTTGCCATACATGTAACAACAAGGAACCCTATCTAAAAAGTGTCAAAAAAGTTTGCCCAACCGTATAGATCTATCAAAAAGAACCTCACCATGGCGCTAGTATAATTTTTAGTTACAAACTTTCGTTACCTAACCTTCAAGATGAAACTTGTTTCAAATTCATTTTGGCGTACAAGAAACAAATCCCACCTTGATTCGAGCACCACAGCCTCCAAACGATGTCGATGCCGATATCAGCATGGTCAGAACGGCTATGCTCGCCGCCACTGCTAGGTCACCGTCGGTATGCACCCTCAATCCCGTCCCCTCATTCGATCACTAACACACCAGAGATACCATCGAGGCCAATGCCGAACGTACATGCTGATGCCAATGCCGAACATGCATGCACGCCGCTGTGTGCACGACCACGCCGCCCCGCTATGCTGGACGCCACAGACCACCGCGAGGTCTTTCCCTTTGCCACCACACTCTTCTAGCACCCATCTATACACGCCAGAAAGGAGAGACACTAGTTTTCTCTACATTGCTTGCGTTCGTGTCCGACACGGTCAGTCAAAGTTTTGAGGTAGTCGTCGATGTCGTCGACCATTTCTTCTCTTCTTTGCATGGTTAAACGCGTCTAGTTCATATCTATCTAATGCGTCTGGTCTCGCCTCATGCAGTTCTTTGTGGACGTCGATCTCATCTCGGCACCCCGCATGCCACCTCCTCCATGCCATCGCTGTAGAGCTCCGTTTAAAAATCTAATCCTACCCGTGTATTGCCCCTTGTATCAGCGTCATGGCCCCACTTGTCATTCGATATACCGAAGCCCCACTCGTTCGCGTTTTGGTTAGGGATACAGCGATGCTTACGGTCAAACAAAGATGGATGGTCTGACGTGTCTTTGCAGGCTCTACGTGGCCCCACTAGTCAGAAGATAACGGTCAACCGTCGGGCAACCGGCCGTTACAGCACCTGTGATGGTTTCAGACAAGGTCTTGGGGAAAACTGAGGAAAAACTAAGGAGCTGGGGAAAACTGAGCACAACTAAGGACTCGAGGGCACGAAAATAGAAAACCCTAAAAACAAAGCGTTTCGAAGAAACCTGGGATTTTTATTGATGAAGGGGATGCCTTGGGGATGGCATCCCCAAGCTTTGCCGCTTGTACTTCTTGGATATTTCTTGGGGTGACACGCGTGGCATCCCCAAGCTTGATCTTTCGTCCATCCTTCATCTCATTACTCATTCCTTCCATACACCTGAAATTTTTCCTTCATACAAAACTTCACACAATATCATTATTAGCAACATTTGTGCACTCAAGATAAATAAGTCTTACGGTTCAGTGATGGCTCAATGCACGGCACCCAGAAAAATGCTTGATGGCGGTGTTGATGTAGAGCTCGTTGGGAACCCCAAGAGGAGGTATGATGAGCACAGCAGCAAGTTTCCCTCAGTTATAAAACCAAGGTTTAATCGAACCAGTAGGAGCAAGGAAACACCTCAAAGGTGTTAGTAGCTGAGCTTTGGCAGGGCGCACTACCGGTGCTAGTAGCAACGTGGAGACCTGCACAACACAACCACAAAACTTTGTCCCCAACTTGCGATGAGGTTGTCAATCTCACCGTGTTTTGCGGAAAACAAAGGATTAAATGTATCGAATGTAAAGAAGTAAAAGTTTGTAGAAAGTAAACACAAAGCAGTAAACAGTTGTAGATTGTATGTAAAGTAAAAGGACCGGGATCCACAGTTCACTAGAGGTGGCTCTCCTTAGATAGATAACATGCTGGGTGAACAAATTACAGTGGGGCAATTGACAAACACCGAGAAAGCAATACATGCATATACTAATCATCTTGACTCCTTTGAGACTTGATTGGGCATTACAACATAATACATAGACCGCCATCCAACTGCATCTATGACTAATAATCCACCTTCAGGTTATCATCCGAACCCCCTCCAGTATTAAGTTACAAGCAACAGATTATTGCTTTACGAACTGCGTGTAAAGTAAACAATACGATTGCTCTATGAACAAAAGATCGTTGTTTTCTCCCTAGTACCAACAGAACATCTAGTACCTTAGAGATTTCTGTCACTTCCCCAGATTACCAGAGGCATGAACCCACTATCGAGCATAAATACTAACTCTTGGAGTTGCTAGCATCTACTTGGCCAAGATAGCTACTAACAACGGAAAGCATGCAAGATCTCAAATAACAAAGACATGATAGAATCAATAATCAATCTGAAATAGCATCTCAATATCCATCGGATCCCCGCAAACACAACATGTATATATTACAAATAGATGATCTTGATCATGAAAGGAGCTCACAAGATCTAAACATGAAAGCACAAAGGAGGAGAAACCAACCATCTAGCTACTACATGGATCCGTAGTCCAAGGATGAACTACTCACCCATCACACCGGAGGCTTGCATGGTGATGAAGAAGGCCTCCAGGGTGAATTCCCCTCTCCGGCAGGGAGCCGAGAAGAGCTTCATATCCCTCCCGATCTAGGGATAGAGACGACGGCGACTACAGACTCTTTCGTGGATTTTTGATCGGGTACTTAGGGTTCCTGTCCCGAGGGCAACTTATAGGCAGAAGGAGAGGCCGAGGGGGTGCTGGGGTCGGCCGGACCACCCCCTGGCGTGGGCCAGGCCTGGCCGCGTGGCCAGGTGGTGTGGCCGGGCCCCAGCCCTTCTCCGTCTCGTATTCTGGCACTTGATCCCTTCCAGAAAAATAGGCACTTTGGCTTTTGTCCCGTCCAATTCCAAGAATATTCATTTTCTGACTTTTCTGGAACCAAAAACAACAGAAAACAGGCAGCTGGCATTGTGGCTCCTGTTAATAGGTTAGTCCAAGAAATCATAATAAAAGTACTCCAAAGTTGGAACAAAACACAAGAAAGTGGATAAAACTAAGCATGGAACATCAAAAATTATAGATACATTTGCAATGTATCAACATCCCCAAGCTTAACTCCTGCTCGTCCTCGAGTAGGTAAGTGATAAAAAAGAAATAATTTTTGAGGTGACATGCACCATCAAAACTTGATCAAAGTATTTTCAAAACTCAAAGCTAGGATCATAGTACTTCAATCATAACATGAAAGACAAAGTTCTAGCAATAAGCAATGAAACTATGATACAACATGAAAAGGCACAAACAAAAGATTCATGAATAACATGCTTTGCAAGACGTTTGTTTGTTTCACATAAAGAAAACATAGCATAGTGGTATTCAGCTTATCCCTCAATAGAGTAGCAAATATAAATGCATAGGACACCTTCAAAGTTCATAAGAGTGACTAGATACAATAGTTTCAAACAAGCAATAACAAGTTATGCATCAGTCAACTAGTCTTGGGACAATGCACATAGAACTAAGAATGGCCACTATGCTCTCAAAGTAGTGCATAAAGATAGAAGGTGGAGACTCAATATAATGGTGGAAGAAAGACCTTTTGTAAAAGGAAGTAGGGATTCAAGTCTCATAAAGAGCTTCCAAAAATTATGGTACTTAAAGCTTTCAGCTCTCATTGCCCCTATCATAAGCATCTTGAAGGTGATTAAGGTTAAAGTGACACAACTAAGAGGATATGCTTGACAAGTTATAAACCGAAATCTCATGCCCCTTACTTACGAAGACCGATCCTCATGCTACTCAACTTCAGTCACGAGTAAGCTCTTGTCATTGTAAGTATATGTGTATCATTAAGAACCGCCAACGGGGTACCCCTTGCACATGATACATGAGCTTTCCCATAATAAAAATGACAAGGCAAGCAGACAATGTGCATCTCAGCGATCTTTTTATTTGCTATTTGCATAGGTTTTTATTGAGGATGCTTCATAGAGTGCTCATTATGGTGATGCTGCAAGTTTCTACCATGATTAGGCATGGCTTATGCTAGCGGCCCAGGCGTTTCTCTAACACACATACAAACTCCATGATCTTAAAAGTTCCACATTTATTTCACACCGCTGGGATCCGTAAGCAAAAGAACATAATATCAACGGGGTACAAAGTACAAATGCAGTGTTGAAAGCGTTCCCCATGAAACATGGTTCTGCTAATTTCAACTTATAAAGCGCAAGCATATACGCAACAAAGAAGGACCCAATGGTTCAAGTTTATTAGAGGCAATAAAGTAAAGTGTGCCATCAAGTTCGTGAGAGCTTTAATCACTAGTTTTCTCATAACAAGTGGAAGGTAAACAAAAGCATGAATATACTTGGAATAGCATAAGCTAGTAGGTAGGTATGGTGGACTCTTTGGAATAACTTGGTTTAGGGAGTTGGATGCATGAGTGGAACTCATACTTTGTTGTGGAGGCTAGCAAAAGACTGGGAGCGACAAACTAAGAGAGCAATAATGGCCATAATCATGCAGAGCGACAAAACATCATTGATCAAAGCATAAAGTGATACTACAAGTTGAAAACTAAAGGATCATAAAGGCTATGGTGACTTTGGATAGTCATAACATGGTGTGAGCATGCGCCAAGTCAACCCAAATAAAGCATCAAAGGAGAATACCACTATACTATGCTTTAATATGCTAAAACAACGCATAATTCATCCAAGGCACATTAAGCAATCTCAATTGTTTATAACAAGTCATGCTACAGAAAAGAATACTAAGCATAAAGACAAAACAATATCAAGCATGACATGACAAAGCATAGCCACAGTCAAAAACGAGCTCTTTTTACCACAAAAGCATGAACTTTCCTACTCTTTTCCAAACCAAACCAAACTATTTGCAAACCAAAGTGTGAAAGAGGGGATCCAACCAACTTATTCAGAAAACTAAGCAAACCAAGAAAACTAAAAACCAAAACAAAAACAAAAAGAAGACGCTCCAAGAGAAACACAACTGTGCACGAAACAATAAAAATGAAGCGTTTGGAAGAAACCTGGAATTTTTATTGATGAAGAAGGGGATGCCTTGGGCATCCCCAAGCTTTGACGCTTGTACTTCTTGGATATTTCTTGGGGTGACACGCGTGGCAACCCCAAGCTTGAGCTTTAGTCCATCCTTCATCTCATTACTCATTTCTTCCATACACCTGAAAATTTTCCTTCATAGAAAACTTCACACAATCTCATTAGCAACATTAGTGCACTTAAGATAAATAAGTATCAAGGTTCAGTTCTATCACCAAATAAACTTCCATTAGAACACTAGCTACTGTAGCACTTCCCTCAAAAAGCTCAATTCCCCAAAGGAACTCAAGAAGGAACTAACAAGAAGCAAATGCAGAAAATGGCAGAAATCTGTCAAAACAGACCAGCAGGTAAAGACGAATTTTTGTGAAGACCTTCTGTTGCTCAAATCAAAAAGTGTTGAACTAACGAAAGTTAGATAACAACCTGGGCCATAAGCACAAAACATTATTCCGACGTACAGAGCTCTCTCAGGAATTTTTACGGTGAAGCACAGAAATCTGTTTCGGGACAGCAACTTTCCCAATCATTACTTTCCTCTCATTAGAGGTTACTCTTGGCACAAAAAGCAAATAAAAAGGATAAGGAGAGGTTATTACAGAGGTAATAACTTCCAAGACTCAACTAAAACTCTTGGGTTATCTCCCAACAAGTACTTTTCTTTAACGCCTTTAAGTTAGGCATAAGAACTAAAGAAAGAATCAAGTGTTCTCAAATGAAGAAGCATTAAGACCAACTTTCTTGCCCTTACCTCTCTTATTTTTATTCTTAACCTTTGGGAAAATGTGATTGTTTGGTGGAGAAGAAAGGTGCATGGTCCCCTTTCCCACATCTATTATTGCTCCAAGGAGTTCCGATAGGGACCTTCCAAGTGTAATTTGTCCTTTTCCTGCACATTCAATAACAAGATAATCAATAGAAATCATTTTCCCAAGGATTTTTGTAAACACTCCTTTAGCAATTCCAAGAGGTAATATGGTAGTATTATTAGTAAGAGATATTTCTTTTCCTCCCTCAATGAGCCCCCAAGTTTTCAGAGATTTATAAATATCTTTGGGCATAAGGCAAGATTCAGACATGATATCACAGCGAGCTTGAAAAGTTTCAGTGTGTATCTCAATCTTTACTGTAGGGAACCACTTTGATGGTTCAGAGTTTATTGGAACATAATCATGTTGCTCCCTAAGCGCATTATAGCACCCTTCTAATCTAGTAGTGCTAGCTTCAAGAGTGTCCAACCTAGCAAATATTTTTGCGAAAGAAGTATCAGTTTGGCTAGGCATGTTGTAAGTGAGGATCAATTTCTTTATAGCATTAATAGCATCATCCTCATTACATTGGAGGAAATCTCCTCCCACAATAGCATCTAGAGCATATCTATACCAAAGTGCAATCCCAAAATAAAAACTTCTAAGGAACAAACTTTGAGTCATTTTAGGCTCAGATTTTTCATGTAGATCAGAGATTCTAGACCAAGCTTCCTTAAAACTTTCCTCAATTCCTTGTTTAAAAGTGAAAATCATTTCCTCGGGAGACATAGTGATTGGAGCAAGGCTAGACATAGTGGCAACTCAAGATAGGAACTAATTTTTTTGGGTTTTCAAATAAGAAAGCAAAACAAGTAAAACTAATTTTTTTGTGTTTTTGAAGAACAAAACAAGCAAACAAAGAAAAAAGAAAACTAAGCAAAACAAAAACAACAAAGTAAAGAGATTGGTTATGAGGGACTCCCCTTGTGAAGATGTCCTTGACTCCCTGGCAACGGCGCCAGAAAAATGCTTGATAGCTCAATGCACGGTGCCCAGAAAAATGCTTGATGGCGGTGTTGATGTAGAGCTCGTTGGGAACCCCAAGAGCAAGGTATGATGAGCACAACAGCAAGTTTCCCCCAGTTATAAAACCAAAGTTTAATCGAACCAGTTGGAGCAAGGAAACACCTCAAAGGTGTTACTAGCTGAGCTTTGGCAGGGCGCACTACCGGTGCTAGTAGCAACGTGGAGACCTGCACAACACAACCACAGAACTTTGGCCCCAACTTGCGATGAGGTTGTCAATCTCACCGTGTTTTGCGGAAAACAAAGGATTAAACGTATCGAATGGAAAGAAGTAAAATTTTGCATAAAGTAAACACAAAGCAGTAAACAGTTGTAGATTGTATGTAAAGTAAAAGGACCAGGATCCTGTTGGAGATATGCCCAAGAGGCAATAATAAAGTGGTTATTATTATATCTTTATGTTTATGATAAATGTTTACATCCCGTGCTATAATTGTATTATTAGGAAACACTAATACTTGTGTGTTTTGTAAACATAAAAGAGTCCGTAGTAAGCCTGTTAAACTAGCTTGTTGATTAATGGATGATCATGGTTTCCTGATCATGGACATTGGATGTCGTTAATAACAAGATTATATCATTAGGAGAATGATGTGATGGACACATACCCGTAGTAAGCATAGCATAAGATCAAGTCATTAAGTTCGTTTGCTATAAGCTTTAAAATACATAGTAACCTAATCCTTCGACCATGAGGTTATGTTAATCACCATCACCGGATGGGTACTTTGATGACATCAAACACCGCTTCGTAACTAGGTGGTCATAAAGGTGTCATTGGGTATTCTGAAAGTATGTGTTGAAGCGCATGGACCAAGATTGGGATTTGTCCATCCATATGACGGATAGATATGCTCTGGGCCCTCTTGGTGGAATGTCATCTGATTAGCTTGCAAGCATGTGACTGGGTCACAAGGTATGACATAACATGGAACGAGTAAAGAGTACTTATCAGTAACGAGGTAGAACTAGGTATGGAGATACCGACGATCAAACCTCGGATAAGTATAGTATCGCGTGACAAAGGGAATTGGTTTCGTATGTAAATGGTTCTATCGATCACGAAGTCATCGTTGAGTATGTGGGAGCCATTATGGATCTCCGGGTCCCGCTGATGGTTATTGATAGGAGATGTGTCTCTGCCATGTCTACATATTCACGAACCGTAGGGTGACACACTTAAAGTTCGAAGTTGTTTTAAGTAGATATGGAATGTGCGTTGGAGACCGAATGTTGTTCAGAGTCTCGGATTGGATCCGGGACATCACGAGGATATCCGGAATTTTCCGGAGAATAAGATTCATATATTGGGGATCATTTTCTGAGTTAGGAAATGTTCCGGAGTATTTGTATGAGGTTTCTAGAAGGTTTCGGAATGTTCCGAAAGGTTCTGGAAGATTTCTTGGAGTTTGCTTGAAAACCAAGAAAGGATCAAGGAGTCCTTGTGGGGTAAGACAAGGATTCGTGGGAGGGGGGGAGGACTCCTCCCCCCACCTCCCAATCCGCCGGCCATAGGAGGGAGGGGAGTCCTACAAGGACTCCCCCTCCCATGGCGCCTCCCCCCTTTAAATAGAGGGGTAGGGGCGCCCCCTCCAGGTCCTCCTCCATAACTCCAAATCTCTGCCGCCTCTCTCCTCCTCCTTTCTTCTGCACAGGCATAGGCGAAGCCCTGCAGAATTCTCTACTCCACCACCACCACCACGCCGTCGTGCTGCTGGGATTCCGTGGAGAAGATCTACTACCTCCGCTGCTCGCTGGAACGAGGAGAGGAAGGTCTGCTTCGACTCCGCACGTGTGACCGACTGCGGAAGTGCTGCCGGAACGCGGCGCCAGAAGGATAGTCCACACCATCTTGAGATCGGCAAGTGATCGACTACATCAACCACGAGATCTAATCTCGTTAACGCTTTCGGATCTACGAGGGTTAGTTCCTATCTATCTCGTTGCACATGTCTAATAGATTAGATCTTGACTTTTATCTAGATTAGATCTAGGTTTTGTTCGTTCTTGCGGTAGAAATTTTTTGTTTTCCATGCTACGAACCCATCAGTGGTATCAGAGCCGTATCTATGCGTAGATCTGTTGCACGAGTAGAATACAATGTTTTTGTGGGCGTTGATGCTTTTGTTGTCGGTGTCTTAGCGTGTACTTTGCATCTTGCGGCATGATGGGATGAAGCGGCTCGGGCTAACATTACATGTCATCGCACATGAGACTTGCTCCACGCTTGACGTGCAACTTGCTTTGCACAAGTGGCTTTGCGGGTGTCTGTCTCTCCCATCATAGTTAAGATTCAATTTACAATGAGCATCTGACAACACTTGTATCAACGTTGCGGTTCTTGTTCGTAGGGTAAGATCGGTCTTATGCGAAAGCCCCAAACCACGTAAAACATGCAAAGAGAATTAGAGCCGTCTAACTTGTTTTTGCAGGGGTTTTGTGATGTGATATGGCCATCATGTGATTATGATTATATTTGATGTATGCAATGATCCTTGTTGTAATATGGCAACAGGCAGGAGCCTAATGGTTGTCTTTAATTCTGTTAAGACCTGCGTGTCTATTCATCTTGTAATAGCTTTATTCCAAGTAGTTGTAATAGTTGCTAGTGATGATGGACAACCATGAAGCGGCGCCACGGACCTTGACACCACGCTGGTGATGATGGAAATCATGTCCATGCTTTGGAGATGGAGATCAAAGGCACAAGAAGAAAGGCCATATCATATCACATATTATGAATTGCCTGTGATGTTAATCCTTTATGCATCTTGTATTGCTTAGATCGCGACGGTAGCATTATAAGATGATCCCTCTCACTAAATATCAAGTAATAAAGTGTTCATCCTTAGTTGGCACTGCTGCTAAGACTCGTCGTTTCGAAGCATCTCGTGATGATCGGGTGTGATAGACTCTACGTGTGCATACAACGGGTGAAAGCCAGATTTGCACATGCGGAAACTAAGGTTAACCTTGATGAGCCTAGCATGTACAGACATGGTCTCGGAACACGGAATACCGAAAGGTAAAGCATGAGTCATATGGATGATATGATGAACATGTTGATTGTTCGCCTTTAAAGCTACATCATCTCACGTGATGATCGGACTTGGTGTAGTGGATTTGGTTCGTGTAATCACTAAAACAACTCGAGGGATGTTATTTTTGAGTGGGAGTTCATTTGTAATTCGAATTAGTAGAACTCAATTTATCATAAACACAATCAAAGTGAATTTGCATAGTTTGTTGTAGTCATTGGCATCCGTTCACCACCTTACGATTAGTCATAGTTGAGATAGTAGAACTATAGAAATTCTGGATATTTACTTTACGAACTGCTATCGTATTGTTTTGAATGTCAATTTAAAGTTTATAAGTCCTATTGCAAACTTTCAGCAAACTCTATTTGCTCCATGAAGTTTAATAAGTAGTATTAAATCAAGAGTAACAATTCCAGTGTTAGTATCTAATGTATCATGTTTGCCTCCATGATTCTTGATACTCAAAAGATTGTTTTTAATATCAAGTTTATCTAAGAGCTGAAAGCAATGTTTCAGAAACCATCATATGTGAAAGGTATTGCGATATCTAAAACAATGTGTTGGTTACAACATGATAGAGTATACGTCCTCATATTTGATGAGAATTTGTGAAGGTTGGAGACGCTAGTCATCCTAATCCTCCAAAAGGTTTTGAAAAAGAAACATTATACTCGCAATTCACCTTTATAAGCTATAGCAGCTTGATCATGAAAGTTGTCATGATAAGGATGAATAGAAGATGTAAGTAAAATATTTACTACACTAAAAGATTACTAAAGAATGGATTTTTGAAAGAACACCAAACATTTGATGATGGTGATCCACCTCAAAGTGCAAGTCCAAAGGTATTAGTAGTTGACTATATACGCTTTGTACCATGTGTCATGTTGATGACACCACTGTTGATGTTGATAAATTCTTTTAAAAGAAAAGGAATTGCTGAAAGAGAATCTATAAAATATTTGGCAGAAAATAAAAGGTTGGAGATGTCCAACTTAGGCATATAGAAGATATACATGTTATGGTTGTATTCCTTGCTTGTTAAACAATGTGGTTCTCCGGTATTGGATACCGAATTAGTTGGGATGAAGTGTCATACAGGACAACACAATTCATGAACTGCAATGGCCTAAGTAACTATCAAGAGAATATGTGATGATGTTCATCAAAAACAAACAAAGGGTTGTTGTGTTGCTCGTTAACATCAAAGCTTGCCTTCAAGATTTGTTTCAATAATTGTTATTTTGATCAGGTATGATGATGACAAAAGGTTGTTCAAATATTACCGTATTCCATAATAGATGGATGATATACAAGTCTGGTTGGAGAAATAACGACCATAAAACTAATGCTAAAATGTCGCAAGACAAATGATTGAAAGATGACTTGCGAAGTGACATCGCCGTATTATATTGAAAGGGATACATGAAGAAACTCCATGTTGATGGATTTTTGGAGTCTTTGATTTGGATCAAATGATGCTTGTGATACTTTCCTGGAGATAATTAAAACTCCGTTCGTAGGCAAAAGAGGAACGGACGACTAACTGATTGGAATTTGTACATATTGATGTATATAGTCCATTATGTGTAGTCGTGGGCGATGGATTTCAACTTCATATGCTTTCTCCGAAGATTTGAGTGAGTATATGTATATACTTACTCAATAAGGAAGAAGTATGAAACATTTGAAAAATGTTCAAAGACTTTCAAGATGAAGTGGAAAATCATTGTAACAAGAAAATAAAAGAGTTTATGATTGGATCATAAAGAAAGATGTTTGAGTTACAAGTTTAGCAAAACACCTAAGATTTGAGGAATCGTTCCATGAAAATGGATTTGCATTTCCCAAAACACCATAGGAGTATGGAGTGTTCGAGATATGTAATGAAACCTTGTTTTACATGGTAAGATCAAAGGTGTCATTTATAAAACTGCCATTATATATTAAAGATTAAAGCTTTAGTGACTACCGCTTTTACACTGAAAAGAGCTCCATCGTGATCCATTGAAATGACACCATATGAGTTATGGTTTGGGACAAACCCAAATTGTCTTTTCTTAAATTTTGGTATGTTATGCATAAGTAAAATGTTTACAACCAAAGTCGGATAAGCACGTCTTTGTAGGTTATCCCAAAGAATTTGTTGGGAATTTCTCCATAACACCGAGGACAAAAGAGTTTGTCGCTTGGAACGTCAAGTTTCTTGAGAAGGAATTTTTCGTGAAAAGTTAAATGGGAGGACAATAGAACTTTGATAAGGTTGTTGAACCTTAGCTATATGTGCTAAGTAGCGCAGCGCCGGAAAGTGTCCCGGTGACGGCCACAATGCTCATGGCTCTCGTGATTACAAAAGGTGTGATCTCGGAGATTAGAGTTCCTATAGAACCGTGTGGGTCGGTAATAATCAAATAGTAAAGATTTGATAAGCAAGTCGTTACTGTATTGACAATGATGAACCGACTACATGCAAAGAAGCGATGATGGGCCCTGACTCCATAAAATGACTGGAAGTCATAGAATCCGTGATAGTATCCATACACGAGAAATCAAGTTTCTGAACTTAGAAGACCCTCCGGAAAGGCGTGAAGCCTATCGGTCGTGTTTGGATTTATAAAGAAATAAGACATGGATGTTTAACATCTATGAAATAGTCGACATGTCAGAAAGAAGTTTACAACAATGTTCAAGGAGTTGACTATGACAAGATTTGATCTTTCATAGCGATATATAGTCTTGACGGATTGATGTAGCAACCACTACATATAATTTGGTATATGGTACTTGAATAAACAAAACAAGTTCTTCTAATAGAATGGTTACCTAGGACGTGTACATGACACGATCCAAAGGGTTTTGTTCATTCAAATGATGCTAAAAGAGTATGCAAAACTTCAATGGTTGAAGTAAGCATAGCGTAGTTGGAATCTTCACCATGATGAAACTGTTAAAAGAGTTTAAATTTATTGGAGATGATGAAGATGCTTGCATTTGCAAGAAATTAAGTGGGAGCGCTGAGACATATTTCTAATACATTATGTAGAGGACATATTGTTGATTGGAAATGATGTATCTTGTATTGACACAGGTTAAGAATTTCATTTCGATGAAAGACTTAGGCATAACCCAAGAATTAGGCATCAATGTCTATATGGATAGATTGAGGCGCTAATATGGTTTTGCCAAATGTACATAGATAATATGTTGAATGAGTTCAATATGGAAACAACAAGAAAGGTTCTTGACGCACGGAAAGGACAGAATCAAGATTCGAGTGTGTTGACACGAGATTCAAGTGTTTTGACACTTGGTGAAATCACAAGAATATTTTGATCAATCATTCTTTGAGATGTACACATCCAGATATGTCCTATGCTCTAAATGTTATGAGCATATACCAGAATGACTCATAATATGATCATTGGACAATAGTAGGATATTCCTATGATCTTTGGAAGAACTAAGAATATATTATTTATATAGTGGTGACAAATAGTTCATTGTAAATTGTTACATTGATACTAGTTTTGTCACAAGTTAAGTTTATCTCAATTTAGACTATGGGTAGCACAATGTAATGGAAAGGATGTTCCATGATGGATTTGAATGAGTTCCAAAGTTGAGACATTGTGACGGATACTACAACAAAAGGCTAAGTATATAAACTGCTATAGTAGCAGCAAAGGAGGGCATTTGTGTTAAGTAGTTTGTTATCAAACTAGGTGTGGTTCAAAGTGGGCTAATACTATGAAGATATATTGTGTGACAATAATATCAACATATTTTGAGCCGAAGGAACTAAAGGTCTCACCAAAGGACCAAATTTATACAATGCCATCTCATTGGAGAATGAGTAATGCGTAGAGACGCAAGGACATGCAAATACACACGGACCTGGAAGTGTCAGATCCGAAGATTTTGTTTACCACTAGCAATAGTGTCTATACAACACCAGAAAGCCATAGGTGTTGAATGCACAAGTTTTTAACTAGATTATTGACTCTAGTGCAAGTGGGAGACTGTTGGAGATATGCCCAAGAGGCAATAATAAAGTGGTTATTATTATATCTTTATGTTTATGATAAATGTTTACATCCCATGCTATAATTGTATTATTAGGAAACACTAATACTTGTGTGTTTTGTAAACATAAAAGAGTCCCTAGTAAGCCTGTTAAACTAGCTTGTTGATTAATGGATGATCATGGTTTCCTGATCATGGACATTGGATGTCGTTAATAACAAGATTATATCATTAGGAGAATGATGTGATGGACACACACCCATAGTAAGCATAGCATAAGATCAAGTCATTAAGTTCGTTTGCTATAAGCTTTAAAATACATAGTAACCTAATCCTTCGACCATGAGGTTATGTTAATCACCATCACCGGATGGGTACTTTGATGACATCAAACACCGCTTCGTAACTGGGTGGTCATAAAGGTGTCATTGGGTATTCTGAAAGTATGTGTTGAAGCGCATGGACCAAGATTGGGATTTGTCCATCCATATGACGGATAGATATGCTCTGGGCCCTCTCGGTGGAATGTCATCTGATTAGCTTGCAAGCATGTGACTGGGTCACAAGGTATGACATAACATGGAACGAGTAAAGAGTACTTATCAGTAACGAGGTAGAACTAGGTATGGAGATACCGATGATCAAACCTCGGATAAGTATAGTATCGCATGACAAAGGGAATTGGTTTCGTATGTAAATGGTTCTATCGATCACGAAGTCATCGTTGAGTATGTGGGAGCCATTATGGATCTCCAGGTCCCGCTGATGGTTATTGATAGGAGATGTGTCTCTGTCATGTCTACATATTCACGAACCGTAGGGTGACACACTTAAAGTTCGAAGTTGTTTTAAGTAGATATGGAATGTGCGTTGGAGACCGAATGTTGTTCGGAGTCTCGGATTGGATCCGGGACATCACGAGGAGATCTGGAATTGTCCGGAGAATAAGATTCATATATTGGGGATCATTTTCTGAGTTAAGAAATGTTCCGGAGTATTTGTATGAGGTTTCTAGAAGGTTTCGGAATGTTCCGGAAGGTTCTGGAAGATTTCTTGGAGTTTGCTTGAAAACCAAGAAAGGATCAAGGAGTCCTTGTGGGGTAAGACAAGGATTCGTGGGGGGGGAGGACCCCCCACCTCCCAATCCGCCGGCCATAGGAGGGAGGGGAGTCCTACAAGGACTCCCCCTCCCATGGCGCCTCCCCCCTTTAAAAAAGGGGTAGGGGCGCCCCCTCTAGGTCCTCCTCCATAACTCCAACTCTCCGCCGCCTCTCTCCTCCTCCTTTCTGCTGCATAGGCATAGGCGAAGCCCTGTAGAATTCTCTACTCCACCACCACCACCACGCCGTCGTGCTGCTGGGATTCCGTGGAGAAGATCTACTACCTCCGCTGCTCGCTGGAACGAGGAGAGGAAGGTCTGCTTCGACTCCGCACGTGTGACCGACTGCGGAAGCGCTGCCGGAACGCGGCGCCGGAAGGATCGTCCACACCATCTTGAGATCGGCAAGTGATTGACTACATCAACCACGAGATCTAATCACGTTAACGCTTTCGGATCTACGAGGGTTAGTTCCTATCTATCTCGTTGCACATGTCTAATAGATTAGATCTTGAATTTTATCTAGATTAGATCTGGGTTTTGTTCGTTCTTGCGGTAGAAATTTTTTGTTTTCCATGCTACGAACCCATCAGATCCATAGTTCACTAGAGGTGGCTCTCCTTAGATAGATAACATGCTGGGTGAACAAATTACAGCGGGGCAATTGAAAAACACCGAGAAAGCAATACATGCATATACTAATCATCTTGACTCCTTTGAGACTTGATTGGGCATTACAACATAATACATAGACCGCCATCCAACTGCATCTATGACTAATAATCCACCTTCAGGTGATCATCCGAACCCCCTCCAGTATTAAGTTGCAAGCAACAGATTATTGCTTTACGAACTGCGTGTAAAGTAAACAATACGATTGCTCTATGAACAAAAGATCGTTGTTTTCTCCCTAGTAGCAACAACACATCTAGTACCTTAGAGATTTCTGTCACTTCCCCAGATTAGCAGAGGCATGAACCCACTATCGAGCATAAATACTAACTCTTGGAGTTGCTAGCATCTACTTGGCCAAGATAGCTACTAACAACGGAAAGCATGCAAGATCTCAAATAACAAAGACATGATAGAATCAATAATCAATCTGAAATAGCATCTCAATATCCATCGGATCCCCGCAAACACAACATGTATGAATTACAAATAGATGATCTTGATCATGAACAGAGCTCACAAGATCTAAACATGAAAGCACAAAGGAGGAGAAACCAACCATCTAGCTACTACATGGATCCGTAGTCTAAGGATGAACTACTCACGCATCACACCGGAGGCTTGCATGGTGATGAAGAAGGCCTCCAGGGTGAATTCCCCTCTCTGGCAGGGTGCCGGGAAGAGCTTCAGATCCCTCCCGATCTAGGGACAGAGACGACGGTGGCTACAGACTCTTTCGTGGATTTTTGATCATGTACGTAGGGTTTCCATCCCGAGGGCAACTTATAGGCGGAAGGAGAGGCCGAGGGGGTGTTGGGGTCGGCCAGACCACCCCGTGGCGCGGGCCTGGCCTGGCCGCACGGCCAGGTGGTGTGGCCGGGCCCCAGCCCTTCTCCGTCTCGTATTCTGGCACTTGACCCCTTCCGGAAAAATAGGCACTTTGGCTTTTGTCCCGTCCAATTCCGAGAATATTCATTTTCTGACTTTACTGAAACCAAAAACAATAGAAAACAGGCAGCGGGCACTGTAGCTCTTGTTAATAGGTTAGTCCAAGAAATCATAATAAAAGTACTCCAAAGTTGGAACAAAACACAACAAAGTGGATAAAACTAAGCATGGAACATCAAAAATTATAGATACATTTGCAATGTATCATTCAGTTCTAACACCAAATAAACTTCCATTAGAACACTAGCTACTCTACACACTTCCCTCAAAAATCTCAATTCCCCAAAAGAACTCAAAAAGGAACCAACAAGAAGCAAATGCAGAAAATGGCAGAAATCTGTCAAAACAGACCAGTAGGTAAAGACGAATTTTTTCGCAGACCTTCTATTGCTGAAATCAAAATGTGTTGAACTAACGAAAGTTAGATAACAACCTGGGACAGAAGCACAAAAATTCTCACCTCAAAAAGACGTTCAGATATTTTACATGAATTTTTACGGTGAAGCACAGAAATCTGTTTCGGGACAGGAACTTTCCCAATCATTACTTCTCTCTCATTAGAGGTTACTCTTGGCACAAAAAGCAAATAAAAAGGATAAGGAGCGGTTATAACTGAAGTACTAACTTGCAAGACTCATCTAAAACTTTTGGGTTATCTCCCAATAAGTACTTTTCTTTAACGCCTTTAAGTTAGGCATAAGAAGCAAGAAAAAGGATCAAGTGTTCTCAAATGAAAAAGCATTAAAATTAATACCAGAAATATTTTCAACAAGGCAAGGTATATCATCCAAATAAGTTCTAGAGGATCCTCTCTCAATTCTCTTAGGTTCACTATTCTCATCAAAAGGATTTGCAGGAACAATCCAATCAAGATTCTTTTCTATGGCATCATGTATTGCCACTAGTTTAAAGGGTGTTGGTATCTTAGGTTCCTCCCTATTAGGTTTGGTTTTGTTCATCTTTTCTCATGTACCAACAACATCTACACATGAGCCTACAATATTGAAATGTTCAAAGACTTTCCTAGCTTCCTTGGCAACATCATAGAACTCCTTAAACAAAATTTCTAGAATAAAATCCCTCTTTTCAGGGTCCTCAATTTCTTTAAGCTTAAGAAACATTACTTGCATTAAGGGGTTGAGGTTAGCAAACCTAGCTTCTAACATGTGAATTAAAGAAGATGCAGCAATCTCATAGTTTGGAGAAAGTTCTGCAAGGGATCTATCTTCAATATCTTCATGCTTACTAACATGATTAAAGAATTCTTCAATATTATCTTTCCCAATTATAGAACCACTACCAATTGAAAGGTCTTTCGGGGTGAATTTAGGGATCAACATGGTGAGCTAAGGAGGAGGCAACAACTAAAGGAGACTTAATTTTTGTGTGTTTTTGAATAAGAAACAAGCAAACAAAGCAAAAAGAAACTAAGCAAAACAAAAATAACAAAGTAAAGAGATTGGTTATGAGGGACTCCCCTTGTGAAGATGTCCTTGACTCCCCGGCAACGGCGCCAGAAAAATGCTTGATGGCTCAGTGTCGGCGCCAGGAAAAAGCTGGTGTGATGTTGATGTAGAGCTCGTTGGGCACCCCAAGAGGAAGGTATGATGAGCATAGCAGCAAGTTTCCCTCAGTTATGAAACCAAGGTTTAATCGAACCAGTAGGAGCAAGGAAACACCCCAAAGGTGTTGCTAGCTGAGCCTTGGAAGGGCACACTACCGGTGCTAGTAGCAACGTGGAGACCTGCACAACACAACCACAGAACTTTGTCCCCAACTTGCGATGAGGTTGTCAATCTCACCGTGTTTTGCGGAAAACAAAGGATTAAACGTATTGAATGGAAAGAAGTAATAGTTTGCAGAAATGAAAACACAAAGCAGTAAACAGTTTATAGATTGTATGTAAAAGACAAGGACCGGGATCCATAGTTCACTAGAGGTGGCTCTTCTTAAGATAGATAACATGCTGGGTGAACAAATTACAGCGGGGCAATTGAAAAACATCAAGAAAGCAATATATGCCTATACTAATCATCTTGACTCCTTTGAGACTTGATTGGGCATTACAACATTATACATAGACCGCCATCCAACTGCATCTATGACTAATAATCCACCTTCAAGTTATCATCCGAACCCCCTCCAGTATTAAGTTGCAAGCCACAGATTATTGCTTTACAAACTGCGTGCAAATAAACAATATGATTGTTCTATGAACAAAGGATTGTTGTTTTCTCCCTAGTAGCAACAACACATCTAGTACCTTAGAGACTTCTGTCACTTCCCCAGATTACCAGAGGCATGAACCCACTATCGAGCATAAATACTAATTCTTGGAGTTGCTAGCATCTACTTGGCCAAGATAGCTACTAACAACGGAAAGCATGCAAGACCACAAATAACAAACACATGATAGAATCAATAATCAATCTGAAATAGCATCTCAATATTCATTGGATCCCCGCAAACACAACATGTAGAATTACAAATAGATGATCTTGATCATGAACGGAGCTCACAAGATCTAAACATGAAAGCACAAAGGAGGAGAACTAGCCATCTAGCTACTACATGGATCCGTAGTCCAAGGATGAACTACTCACGCACCGGAGGCTTGCATGGTGATGAAGAAGGCCTCCATGGTGAAATCCCCTCTCCGGCAGAGTGCCGGGAAGAGCTTCAGATCCCTCCCGATCTAGGGATGGAGATGACGGCGGCTACAGACTCTTTCGTGGATTTTTGATCGGGTCCTTAGGGTTTTCGTCCCGAGGGAAATATATAGGCGGAAGGTGAGGCCGAGGGGGTGCCTGGGCTGGCCACACCATCCCCTGGCGCGGCCAGGTGGTGTGGTGCTCCCCTGGCTCCTTTCCGTCTCGTATTCTGGCATTTGATGACTTCCGGAAAAATAGGCACTTTGGCTTTTGTCCCGTCCAATTCCGAGAATATTCATTTTTTGACTTTCCTGGAACCAAAAAGAGCAGAAAACAGGCAGCTGGCACTGTGGCTCTTGTTAATAGGTTAGTCCAAGAAATCATGAGAAACGTATTCCAAAGTGTGTGCAAAACATAAGAAAGTGGATAAAACCAAGCATGGAACATCAAAAATTATAGATACATTTGCAATGTATCAAACACCCCGAGTTTTGTGCTCCAAAAATAGAAAATGGCTTTTCCGTGCGACGAAAAGGAAAACTTCCTCCTACAACATTGTTAGCCATCCCATGATTCACATGCATGCACAATATGGGCACATTATCACAAACTATGTCACGATTCTGGCCATAACTTTGGTAGTTTGACCCGAAAGTCAGGAAACCTTGAATGAGATAGGTTATTTTGTGAAGGTTTTTTGAGACATAATCAATATACCAAGTTTGATATTTTCCTTCCAAATATGTCACATAATATGATACCACGCGAAGGTCTCGCATTTTTTTGATTTTTTTGATTTAGTTATGGTCATTTGAAACTATTGTCAAACCCTGATCGAACGGCGGGCATGAAGATTCTTAGCTCGGGGCTGAGCCTCGCCAAACTTGCATTAGATCTCTGAAAAAACATCATATTGTGAACCTAAAAATGATTTGTTTCAAAATATCATGAGCATCAGATCATGTACCTACAGTTCATATCTGACCCACTTCCGGCCGATTCGGCAGGAATTTGTCTTTTTCAGCAAGGGTAGACATAAATGTTTACGAATACCCGATTAGGACATTGTCCATGTAAGGTGGTCTAGTATTTTTGAAAAATGGGTGTTAGCATTTTTGTATTCGCCGTTTGGTGTTGCTTCACAAAATGCTCCGATTTTTGCGCTCCGAAAATAGAAAATGGCTTTTCCGTGCGACAAAAAGAAAAACTTTCTCCTGCAACATTGTTCGGCATCCCATGATGCACATGCATGCACAATATGGGCACATTATCATAAACTATGTCGCGATTCTGGCCATAACATTGGTAGTTTGGCACGAAAGCCGGGAAACCTCGACTGAGATAGGTCATTTTGTGAAAGTTCTTTTGATACATAATCAATATACCAAGTTTGATATTTTTCCTCCCAACTATATCACATAATATGATGCCACGCGAAGATCTCACATTTTTTTGATTTTTTTATTTAGTTATGGTCATTTGAAACTATTGTCAAACCCTAATTGAACGGCGGGCATGAAGATTCTTAGCTCGGGGCTGAGCCTCGCCAAACTTGCATTGGATATCTGATGAAACATCATATTGTGAACCTAAAAATATTTTTTTCAAAAAATCATGAGCATCAGATCATGTACATGCAGTTCATATCTGACACACTTCCAGCCGATTCGGCAGGAATTTATCTTTTTCAGTAGGGGTGGACAAAAAAGTTTACGAATACCCGGTTGGTACATTTTCCATGTAAGGTGGTCTAGCATTTTTTGAAAATGGGTGTTAGCATTTTTGTATTCACCGTTTGGTGTTGCTTTACAAAATGCCCTGATTTTTGCGCTTTGAAAATAGAAAATGGCTTTTCCATGCGACGAAAAGGAAAACTCTCTCCTGCAACATTGTTCGTCATCCCATGATGCACATGAATACACAATATGGGCATATTATCACCAACTATGTCACGGTTCTGGCCATAACATTGGTAGTTTGACCTGAAAGCCAGGTGACATGGGTATACCCTACAGGTACTCGAGCTTGGTATATACGGCCTAAATACGTAAAGGCCCACAGTGTCGCCAAGGCCCAAATGAAGGACTCGAGTAACCTACGGACTCTCGATTGCTTGAAGAACAAGAAGAAGCTAAAGATAGAAAGTTTGAAGGGGAAGACCCTAACTTGTAACCGACTCGACCTGCTACCTGAGACCTAGCCTACCTATATAAAGGCTAGGAGGGGGCGGCGAGGAGGACACACGCAACCCTAGTTTCCACAACCCTTGCCAGATTGCATCTGCGCACCATTGTAATCTTTGATTCCTTCAATAATTCCACGGGTAGACAAACAGGAGTAGGGACCTCTACGAGGCCTGAACCTGGGTAAATATTTGAGTCCCCTGTGTGCTTGTTTACTAGCCGATATATGTCTCGAACGCTCCCTCCTTCTCCAAAACCCAAGTCCATAACAACGGGCATTGATGAGTTAAACCCTCGTCAATTAGCGCCGTCTGTGGGAATTGGGAGTGTTGATGTTGCGGCTTCTTCGGCCCCATCAACCGCGATCTACAACTCCGCAACAACGGAGATCCGCCAGCTCTTCGGCGCGTTCGACTTCACCGTCCACACGCCAGCCACTCGCCCGGCCTTCGAGTCCGTGGGCAACGGAGTCAGCCTGCCGATAGGGAGCTTCTGCTTCCAAGTCGGTCAGATGGGCACGCTTCGCATGCCTGATCAGCCGACAGCACCATCGATTGCCCCAGCATCATGGTTCCCTCCATTGATCGGCACCCTCAGTGAGCTCAACACCCCGACAATAGTCGAGAACACGGTCAGCGACAACAGTCGCGACTCCGATCTGAGTGATCTGGCCACTGAAGATGGAACCTACGGTTCCGGATCCGAGAGTTGTGGGAGCAGTAGCTTCCCCAATCACTTCATGTGCGCCGTCATCAACACAGCCGATACCTCTGCCAACCGCGACAACGGTGGCAATCGCGGCAACGGAACCGACCCGCCTAACGGCAGCAACGGTGGCAATAGCGGCAATGGTGGTAACGGTGGCAATCGCACCCCCGTCGACAATGGAGGAGCAGTCGAACCTCCAACCATATTAAATGAGCAAACCGGCGAATGCGTCGTGATCAGGCTCAACGACCAAGAATGGGCTCGCTGCCGCGAGGCCCTACGAGGCACCCCTCTACCCTTCGGATCCCTGCAAGAGCTGCTGATGGGCTATCACTGGCTCCTGAAGGAAGAATTCAAGCGCCAAGTACAAACAATCGCGCAACTCGAGGCACGCAAAAAGGCAACAGACGAGTCGAGCCTTCGTCGTGCTGGGCTCTCCTCCCACGGAGGATCCTCCTCAAAGGGCAACGAGTACCTCGCCAAGAAGAGGCAATCTCGGATGGCCCATCTCACCGAGCAAGAACGCATAGAAGCTGCAAAGATCCTCGACTTCGGCTCTATGACAGTCGACACCAGGGGCAATGTGGTCCCCAAGACGCCGCAGGCTGTGGTGATAGCGGCCACCATGTACCTCCTCAACAACCAGCCGTTGGCTGGAGATCCCCGAGCCGCCATGCACCGATCTACGATCACGGCCTTGGGATTAATCGAGGCCGCCCTCGACAAGGAGCCAACACCAGAACCAAAGAAGGGCAAAGTGCTAGCAAAGCGTTACTCCTCGCCCTCATCCAGTGATGACAGTCATGACCTGTCTCGACGTCGCCGCTCACGGCGACACGACCACGACTACGACGCGCGTGATAACATCACGCAGCGCAAGATCGACAAATCAAGGGCACGACCTGCTCGGTCGACTGACTCAGAAGAGGAAGACATGGAGCTCTGCGGCGCCAGATGCTTCAGTAGGTCCATCAGGCAGAAACGAATGCCAAAGGGGTTCAAACTCCCGTCGGAGAACCCGAAGTTTGACGGCCTACAGGACCCAAAAATCTGGCTGGAGGACCACATCTCCTCCGTCAGGCTCCACGGAGGCAGTCGAAGCACGCCATGCAATGCTTGCAGCTACAGCTGCAGGGCGCTGCCCGAGCATGGCTCAACAACCTCCCACGCGGATCCATTCGCAGTTGGGATGAGCTGGTTTACAGCTTCGTGCGCAACTTTAAGGGCACATACAAGCGGCCCGCATCAATCGAAGAGCTGAGATGCTGCCAGCAAAGATCTGGCGAATCGCTGCGCTCCTACATCCAAAGATGGTCCATCATTAAGAACTCCGCAGAAAACATCTCGGAGGATCACGCGATTGACGCATTCAACGGCGGTGTCCGCCGCCTAGAACTCAGAGGAGATGGGCCGCTCAAAGCCCAAAACCATCGACCACCTGATGGAGATCGCGAATCGGTGGGCCGATGGAGAAGATTCGGTGAAGAATCGCGCTCACTCCGACGAGGAGGCGGAACTCGAGCGCATACGCGATCGCCGAGGCAAGCGTCGCATGCGCATCTACGATGACCGCAACAACGTCAACATGGTCACGGCTGGCTACGCCGACAGACGCGACGATAACCACAACAGTGGATACTGTAGCGGCGGATACCGTGACTCCGGGAAAACCACGCAAGTGTGGCAACGCCGCAATCGCGATGAGGCACCCGCGACATCCATTGAGGACAAACTATCCGGGCCATGTACGGTACACTTCTACATCGATAAGCATGATGGCAAGAAGAAGTCCAGCCACCTCCTCAAGGACTGCCGCGAGTTCCTCAAGCTACATGAGGGATTGGTTCGGATGAACCGTAACGCAGTCGAAAGAGGCTACGGAGCCGCTCCAGGCGCCGTAGCAGATGGGGCTCCGCCACCACCACCTGGGCCACCCCCGAATGCAACTGCACCAGACCAGCACCACGAGGCGAACTGTACCCATGAGCCATGGGCATCATGATGATCCAAAAGGGACGCCCCTCCAATCGGGTGCAGAAGGCCATCACTCGCCAAGTAAACTTGGCCACACACTCACCACCGTCTACCATTGAGTACCTCAGTGGAAGCGAGTCATGCATCACCTTCGACAAACGCGACCATCCGCCTCAGGTACCCTGTCCAGGCCATTGCCCCCTCGTACTCGAGGCGCAAATCGGAGGCTTCGACATGAGCTGCGTCTTCATAGATGGCGGAAGTGGCATCAACCTTATATTCGCGAGTACCTTGCGAGCAATGAGGATCCCTCTAACTTGCCTGGAGGCCTCGGACACAACATTCCACAGCATCGTCCCTGGAAAAGGCGTATATCCCCTGGGCAAAATCAACCTCGACATCATCTTTGGCACGCCGAAGAACTTCCGGCATGAACGCATCGACTTTGAGGTCGTCGACTGGCCCTCACAATACCACTGCATCCTCAGACGTGTCGCGTTCGCTAGGTTCATGGCAGTGCCACACTACGCCTACCTGCAGATGAAAATGCCAGGTCCCAATGGCGTCATCACGATCAATGGGAACTTCGAGAGATCCGACAGCTGCGACAGGGAGTTCAACAGAATTTCCCAGTCCTTCGGCATGCAGGAAGAACTCGCAAGACTGAAGGAGTCGACAGACAACAGTCTGCCCCCCTAAGTCGGCCAAGCTCGCCCGATCTATCGTTCGACTCATCGGTGCACACAAAGAAAGTGCAGGTCCACCCATCGGATCCCGCCAAGATGGCCCTCATCGCCAACAACTTGAGTCCCGCATAGGAACTCGCGCTCGTCGAATTCCTCCGTGAGCACTGGGAAATTTTCGCCTGGTGTCATGTGGACATGCCAGGAGTTCCCAGGGAATTCGCCGAGCATGCACTCAACGTAAACCCCGACGCAAGGCCAGTCAAGCAAACAATTCGGCGATTGTCTGAGCCACGAGCGCAAGCAGTTGGAATGGAGATCAACAAACTCCTCGACGCCAAGTTCATACGCAAGATCAAGGAAAGCACTTGGCTCGCCAACACGGTGCTGGTACCCAAAAAGGACACGGATATCCTGTGGATGTGCGTGGACTTCACCTCTCTGAATAAGCACTGCCCAAAGGATCACTTCCCGTTACCGCGCATCGACCAGATCATCGACTCCACCGCAGGATGCGAGCGCCTCTACTTCCTTGACGCCTACTCAGGCTATAATCAGATTCGAAGATCAAGAGAAAATAGCATTTACAACGCCCTTTGGTGTGTTCTGCTACAACACGATGCCCTTCGGGCTAAAGAACGCGGGAGCCACGTACCAGCGGTGCATGCAGGCTTGCCTCAAGGAACAACTGGGTCGCAACATTCAAGTCTATGTCGACGACATAGTAATCAAGACCAAGGAAGAAGCCTCCCTAATCGACGATTTGCGCGAAACCTTCGCCAACCTCGACCTCTACCAGATCAAGCACAATCCGGACAAATGCGCCTTCGGCGTGCCATCTAGGCAACTACTCGGGTACCTCATCTCCGCGAGGGGAATCAAGGCAAACCCAAAGAAAATAAAAGCCATACTGGCCATGGAGAACACGAAAAACATAAGAGGCGTTCAGCAGCTAGCTAGGCGAACCGCGGTCCTCAGTCCATTCATCAGTCGAATGGGTGAAAAGGCGCTGCCCTTCTACCAACTCCTCCGCAAAACAAAAAATTTGAGTGGACCAATGAAGCGCAAGAAGCATTCGAAGACCTCAAGCGCCTGCTATCCACTTCGCCAGTACTGGTGACCCCACGAGAAAGGGAACCACTGTTGCTATATATCTCCGCCACCAACCAGGTGGTCAGCACAGTGCTCGTCGTCGAGCGAGCCGAGGAAAACAAGGTCCACGGGGTACAACGCCCAGTATACTACCTAAGCGAGGTCCTCACGCCAACAAAACAGTGGTACCCGCACTACCAGAAGCTGGCGTACGGCGTCTTCATGACCGCCTGGCGACTGCGAAATTACTTCCAGGAGCACCCAATCGTGGTGGTCAAGGACGCCCCGTTGGGGCATATCCTCAATAACCCCGATGCCACGGGACGAGTCGCGCTCTAGGGAATAGAATTGTCTCCACGAGACATCACATATGAAAAGCGCGACACAATCAAGTCGCAAGTTCTCCCTGACTTCCTCGTGCACTGGATGGAGAACCAGCTCCTGGACAAGCCAGATATGTCCTACCTCTGGACAATGCACTTCGATGGGTCCAAGCGGAAGGACGGAGCAGGCGCAGGTGTCATACTGACATCACCTCAAGGGGACAAGTTGAAGTATATCCTGCGAATGCAGTTCACAGCCTCCAACAATGAGGCTAAATACGAGCCCCTGTTGCACGGGATGAGGATGGCAAAAGCCTGCGGCGCCAAGAGGCTCATCATATACGGCGACTCCAAGTTGGTCGTAAACCAAACAATGCATGAGTGCGACGCACTGAATGACAACATGATCGCGTACCGCGACCTCTACGACACACTCAAAGGAGACTTTGACGGTTGCGAGCCGTGGCACATAGGTCGCGAAAGCAACGAAGAGGCGGACGCACTCGCCAACATAGGCTCTACCTGCGCCCCCATACCACCCGAGGTATTTCTCGAGCGCATCTGCGAACGCTCCATCAAGCCAAAGGCCGCAGAGAAGAAAACAAGCGCAGCAACAGACTCGGGGGCTACGCCGCCCAATGAGTCAATGACACTTGATGACTTGGAGTTAGACATAGGACTTGAGGGATCAATGAGCGTCATGATGATTGAACAATCCTGGACGCAGCCGTACATCACGTACCTCCTCAGCAAAAGGCTCCCGGACGATCCGACTGATGCACGACACATTGCGCGGCGGTCCAAGGCATTCGGTGTTATCAACGGCGAACTGTATAAACGCAGCATCATAGGAGTACTCCAGCGATGCGTCTCCACGGCCGATGGAAGAGTTGTTCTCCTCGACATCCATGAAGGGACCTGCGGGCACCACGCCGGCAGTCGTGCCCTCGTCGCCAAAGCTCTACGAGCTAGATTCTATTGGCCTACGGCCATGCGCGATGCCAAGGACATCGTCCAAAAATGCAACGCTTGCCAACGATTCGCGGACAAGCCGCACGCACCGGGCGCAGAGCTCCGGCCAATTCCATTGGCTTGGCCCTTTGCGCAATGGGGACTCGACATGGTTGGCAAACTCCCAAGGTCCTCACAAGGAGGATACGTCTACCTCTTGGTCGCAGTCGACAAATTCACCAAGTGGATTGAGGCCATGCCAGTGACCAAACAATCAGGACACATCGCAGTTAAGTTCTTCGAATCCATCGTCTACCGCTTCAGAGTACCGCACAGCATCATCACCGACAATGGGACGAACTTCACATCCAAGGAGTTCCAAGAATTCTGCGAGAATCTGGGGATTAACATCAGCTACGCCTCTGTAGCACACCCACAGACCAACGGTCAGGTGGAAAAAGCAAATGGGCTCGTCTGCGGCGGCATCAAGAAGCGACTCCTCCGGCCACTTGAACAAGCCGCGGGTTGCTGGCCAGACGAACTGCAATTCGTACTCTGGAGCCTACGCACAACTCCAAACAGTGCCACGGGCTACACGCCATTCTTTATGGTGCACGGAGCCGAGGCAGTGCTACCCGCCGAGGTACGGTACAAGGCGCCACGCGTGGTTACTTACAGCGAACAAGAGTCATCCCTCACACTCGAAGACTCCATCGACCTCCTTGACGAGGCAAGAGAAATCGCCGCAGAGAGATCAACGATCTACCAGCAGAACCTGCGCAACTATCACAGTAGGAGGCTACGCCCTAGATCCTTCGTCGAAGGCGACCTAGTCCTGTGACTGAAGCAGCAGGGACATCTCAAGCTCGAGTCCCCCTGGGAAGGACCATACGTGATTACAGAAGTAATCCCAGGTGGCGTCTATCGCCTTCAAGATTTAGAGACAGGAGTTGCATACTCCAACCCTTGGAACGTCACACAATTGCGACGCTTCTACCCTTAGTTGCTTTTACTTTTAGATCACAAATAAGGCACTCATCTAAGGCTACTTAGCCACACATTGTACTTCGTACTGTCCTTCGAATAAATAAAGCTAAGTGCCCCAAAAACTATGTGTTCTCCTTTATTTTTCCAATTTATCTACTCGGGGGCTGCGCCACCCTATATACTTCTGTTCTACGAACCAAAACGCGATATCCTGAGTAGCCGGAACATCAATCGAAACCCTTAACACAACATCAACCCAGCTGCAACGCACCTGACAGGTTGACAAGGGACTGAGATAAGAGCATGGCCAGGCTAACGAAAAGGACTCGCATAGTGCAATGCACTTCATGCTAACAAAGCTCTTTACACATATTTGACAATAAATTATATACAACATTTATATGAACTTTACAACACGTGTACATTTATGTGCAGGATATAAACTAAGCTACTACTGCAGCAAGAGAACGTTGGTTTGTTCCTCAAAGAAGTCGACGATCTCTTCTGCTGGGCGATCCATAGCCTGGTAGTGCGGCACCATATTCCAGGAAGAACCTGCTGGTGGCGCAGGCGGCCCAGCCGCAATCGCCGCAACATCTACGTCAGGCCTATGCAGTCGCACCAGCGATAGAGCAGCCTTGGCACCAGCCACCAACGGTTGCCTCACGCACTCACGAACCGCGGTCAGGTCTTGAAACTTGGCAAGGAGGGCCAGCAGGCTTGATGGAGTAACATCCAGCGAAAACATCGTCCGATAAATGTTCTTCAAGCATGACTGCGACTTCTTCAGAAAGTGCAGCACTCTCGACGCACGATCCTGCAGGGTCGCTAGCGCAATCGCACGATCATGATCTACCCAGAAGTATCCACTCTCTTGAAGTTGCTCCTAGGTAAGATCATGCATGTGAATGGCAATTCTATCCTTCTCATCATGCGGATGACGCGCGCTGACAACTGCACGAAGCAGCAACAGCAGCATAAGTACAACGCACCATCGCGAGTAACTACAAGGAAAAGATAAGAGCAAGCAAACTAACACTTGAATTGGTCGCCTAGCTGCATCACCTCGCCAAGAAGATACTTCTCTCGGGCGGTGGCTTTCTCCACCTTCGACTTCCATACATCCACGTTACCGCGGAGCACGAGCAACTCACGCTCCAGCTGCTTCACGCGGTGACGCAGTCGCGAAAGCAGCGACAACTCATCTACCCTGGAGCACGGCGGTGCCAAAGTATCATCAAGAGGCGGCGAGTCCTGAGTTTCCCTCAAAGGATCACTTGATGAACCCTCCCAGGATTCAACTAGAAAACTAACCAATCAAACTTGTCAAAGTCAAGAGTGGCCTCCCCCGACTCTGACGATGACTCCTTGGGCAATCGCATCTTCTTGCGAGAGGATGGTGCCACGGCGCTCACAAGAATGGCAGGGATCGGCGACTCCGCACCAACACCTGCACCTTCCGGAGTCGAAGGAGACGACACATCGGAATCCTCGTTGCACGAACGCTTGCGAGTATCCGGACTACCGGACTCGGGGGCTTCCTCCTCCACATCATATGGGACGGTCGACTCTGACTCGTCCTCTTCCAAGGCTTCGCAAGGGATAATCCCCTCAGGAAGAGGGGGCATACAAGGTGACACCGTCCAATCCTGTATACAGACAACAAATTCAGCAAAAAAGCAAGTAAAACAGCAGAGAAGCAATCTACGAACTAAGCTACTGCGTAGCACAACTATACCTCGGGAGGAGGATTAGCAGCATCAAATGGAGGAACAACTGGCTCACTGGGGAGAACATCCTTGACGGTGTACTTGGTGACCAGTCGAACCCTTTTGTCCACCTCACTCGCGGACATGCCATCGGCAGACACGCGAGTGACATCGTCAGCGCCAATCCACTGAAACATGGGGTGGACTCTGGCCTGCAGGAGCTGGACGCGACGGCGCAGCCACGTGCGAATGAGGGTGCAACCTCCCTCTTCTTTGCCTATGTGACTCTCGAGGTTGCAGACGCGCTCATACAGTACATCTGTCTCCGCGGACTCGCCAGGCATGATCACATTCTTCCAGGAGCGCCTCCTCTTGCACGGTGCCGCGGGGTTGAAGGGCGCGAGTTCGAAGTGGTCTGCGTCGGCCTTCTGGTCGCGAATGTAGAACCACTTGTCCCTCCACCCTTGGACGGACGCTGTGAGCTTGATATCGAAATAGGTGGCGGATGGGTCGATGTGAATTCCGCAGCCACCTACATCATATACTAAGGAGCCAGACGCAGATTAGCGCTTCCATTTGAGAGGCGCTTGAAGAGGCCGAAGTGCGGCTCGATTCCGAGCCAGCACTCGCAGAGGGTGATGAAGCAAGAGATATGGAGGATAGAGTTTAGGGACAGCTGATGGAGCTGAAGCCCGTAGAAACAAAGGAGGCCCCTAAAAAGGGGTGAAGGGGCAAGGCGAGACCGTGAATGATGAATGCCAAAAACATCACTCGAAAACCAGCGGGAGGAGAAGGAATTGTCTCACCGCCAGGGACGCGCGCGTCGGCGACTGCATCGGATAGCACTCCATCTTGGCGAAGAAGACGGAGATCCGATGACTTGATGATGGAGGGACGCCACGCGCCATTCGTGACGCGGGTGCCCGTGGCCTTCTTCTTCCCGCTAGCGGCGGTGCTGGTGCCCGTAGCAGCGGAACTGCCTTTCTTCTTCGCCGCAGCAGCGGTAGCCGCGGAATCGGCCGCAGCACCTCCCTTCTTCTTCCCCATTGCACGGCGGCGATACGAATGAAGGAAGTAGCTAGGAAACGATCGGAGCTGGTCCAGCGTCGTGGAAGAAACGAGCGTAGAGAAAGCAGAGGAGTAGCGGCAATGGCGATGGAAGCAAAGGATGAATGAGAGCAGATGAGAAATTACGTCGCAGCACCACTACTTAACCCCTGGAAGATGCAATCCAATGGCTCAGAAAAACCCTACTGGACGCGTGGCAAACATCGTGCTAGACACGTGGAGTGGAAACACGAACCGTCCCTCCATTGCTCCCATTACGTGCGGAAATCGAGGAGGCGCAGTTAAAATAAAGATTACGTACGCCTAGTTAAATCAAAGTCAGAGAGTAGGACCCACTGCTCGTCACGTCCCGTCAAACTCGCTCACGCGGGCAACTGAGGTCATGAAATCGTCAGCACTGATGTCATCAAAGCTACGCAGCAGAAGACTTCGACTACTTTAGTCCTTGCTCGAGTCTTCGACTCCACCAAGCACTCGGGGGCTACTCCCATAGGGAGCGCTAGTCGCGCACCCTATGATTTTTCTCTTCTTTTTACAGGAACATGGACAATCAAAGGCAAACCCAACCACTTGAAATACGGTTCGACTATGGACATGGGTTACTCCCATAGGGAGCGCCGGAAACAAATTCGACTAAACCAAGCAAACAAAAGACGACAGCAGTCGCAAAAGTTCTTTAGTCCCTGCCTGAGTCTTCGACTCAACCAGGCACTCGGGGGCTACTCCCATAGGGAGCGCTGGTCGCACACCCTATGATTATTTGTACAAAAACTGTGTGTTGATAACATCCACACTCGAAGGCCATGGCGACACCGCCTCATAATTTTTCCCTACAAAGAGATTGCGTCTCCTGGATCACCCGAATCGTCTCCGCGATGATAAAATTCGGATGCCACGCTTACAGCGTGAAGGTAAGACCTGAATAAGGTCTGGCAACGCATTAGCTGCGCACTACCAGAAATGTATCCGTGCCTATAGGTACGATGAACATGCCTTGACGGACGCGTCGCGTGCTCACACCCATATAACTGAAATTCGACTCCTATAAGACCTCCGCGGCTTGAGTCGAATTACACCAGCACTTTTCCAGATTCGAGTCCGGTGACTTGAGTTCGAGTAGATTGCGTTGTTTCACCCTAAGGTGGTTAACTGATACCGATACATCGGATAAATCAGGCACGCACATCAACAATCCCTATGACACAAACAAAGCGGTCGAAAATATACTTGTTCATGCACTCGAAAGACTTCAAAAAGTCCCCAGTCGAATCTGCGATTCCACTGGACACTCGGGGGCTACTGACATGGGTATACCCTACAGGTACTCGAGCTTGGTATATACGGCCTAAATATGTAAAGGCCCACGGTGTCGCCAAGGCCCAAATAAAGGACTCGAGTAACCTACGGACTCTCGATTGCTTGAAGAATAAGAAGAAGCTAAAGATAAAAAGTTTGAAGGGGAAAACCCTAACTTGTAACTGACTCGACCTGCTACCCGAGACCTAGCCTACCTATATAAAGGCTAGGAGGGGGCGGCGAGGAGGACACACGCAACCCTAGTTTCCATAACCCTCGCCAGATTGTATCTGAGCACCATTGTAATCTTCGATTTCTTCGATAATTCCACGAGCAGACAAGCAGGAGTAGGGACCTCTACGAGGCCTGAACCTGGGTAAATCTTTGATTTCCCTGTGTGCTTGTTTGCTAGCCGATAGATATCTCCAGCGCTCCCTCCTTCTCCAAAACCCAAGTCCATAATAATGGGCATTGATGAGTTAAACCCTCGTCACCAGGAAACCTCGAATGAGATAGGTCATTTTGTGAAGGTTTTTTTAAGACATATTCAATATACCAAGTTTGATATTTTTTCCTCCGAACTATGTCACATAATATGACGCCACGCGAAGTTCTCGCATTTTTTTTTTGATTTAGTTATGGTCATTTTAAACTATATGTAATGTTTTATGCTTAATTAATTTTTATTTACAAATGTGTAATATTTGAGTTTATATAGATAAATCTTATTTTCCTTCAAATTTTGATATATTATTTGCATTTTTCTGAATTAGAATGATTTAGTTATGATTTTTCTAAGATTAATGAGGTAAAAGAGAAAATAGCTATGCCGAGGGCAGCCGTCGGCGTAGCTCTCCTACGCCAAGGGCAATTCTACGCCGACGGCCAGCTTCCTGGAACGCCCAGCTCGTGGCCTACGCCGACGGCCCCGACGTTTGGCCGTCGGCGTAGCTCCGAGCCCTTGGCATAGCTATCTATTCCTGTAGTGATTGTTCACATCGTAGGAATTTTTTTATTTTCTATGTTGCGAACCCAACATATTAGTAGTATCTTTGAAAGAGTTTGTGGTTTCTTATGAAGCTATTCAATCCAGAGCAATACCACATCTAATATATGGCTTTGCTATTGCTTTGTATTTATATATAATGATTTAGCTATGCTTATGCATATTCTACTAGAAAGTTAGTTATCTTTTCTTGTGGGTGCACATGATAAAACATTGCATTATCAGCGGACCGTTGATATGTCAAGGTGAGGAGTACGTTACAAACGAGTTGATTTAACAGAACTTTATTGGGGCAATCAAGTGTGCTAACACGAAGTAGTAGTGCGAGAACTTCTTGGTATTGATTATTTCAATCATTAGGTTATTTTACTTTATCAGTACTATGCTATTTTATTCAGTCTTTAGTTACTTCCACTGCAATATTAGCTAATTAAATGTTCCTCCCCTTTGTAGTAATTCAGTTGCTTATCTCACTTGCAATAAAAATTGCTGTGGAATTGGTTCGTCAGTATTTTTGAATGTATTTCACTGGTGCCATTGTGTTCTAGATGAACATTTTCATTTAAATGAGTGTTCTGCAATATCGGATCAACTACTGAGTACATTCAAACTAGACTTGCATTGTTGTGTGTGTGTGTATCAGTCCAATGCCATCCTATACGAGGAGAGAAGAATGTTCCAATCAGGGTAAATATGGTAGAACCTCATGTTTATATTAATATGGCACAACGCAACCCTGCCTTCCAGTGTCCAGGATACAGTGAAACAAATATTGTAGAAATTTTGGGTCTGCATAGACATCCAGATGAGAGGCCGGTTATCTCTTTATTGTATATGTATGCTGAGATGCACTTTTCTGATAATTTATGTACAAAGTCTTTCTTGCCTTGCGAATACTACTCCAAGGAGCAGAACAAGAGTTATGACTGTGATATTTGAGATTACGGTAGCCACTATCAGATTTCTATCTCTATCTCGATTAACTTAATTATTCCAGATAGTAAATGAATGTTGCTGAGCTTTAATGTTCGAACATGAGTCTTATTTTTTGTAATCTGAGCAAACTTCTTATGCATATTCCAAATTTTGGGTCACTTTTAAATGACAGCAGACACATTTGCACTGAGTAAGCCACAGTATTTTTTACCACATGGATATGCAAAGTTTGAAAATGCAAGATAACAATCAGATGTTGCTCATATGAGTTCCCCTTTTTTTGTAATATGGATTAACTTCTTTTGCCTAGAGTGTTAGACTGTATAGCTTCTGTATATGAGTACGTGTATTGTACCACTTGTAACACACCCATTATGTATATGTGATAGGCCACCCCATTGAGGGTTGAGCCGGTTCCCCCAATTCTATTGTCTCACATGGTATCAGACTTCCTCCGCTTCCGCCGCCTCCACCAAACCCTATCCGCGCTGCCACCCCCGCCGCCGATCGCCTGTCGATCGTCGCCGCCACCGCCATGTCGTGCGCCGCCGCTTCCGGCTCCACCACCGCGGGATCCCTGCCCGGCTCCATTGCCACCCTCCTCTCCCGCCCCTTCGACGCTGCCACCATCCGGCCGCCCCCCGATCGGGACGAGGAGCGTCGGCTCCTTCTTCTCCAACCATCCCACAGCCCCTTTCGTCGCCGGGGCACCTGCTGACGGTTCACCTGTCCAGCGCCTCCTCGCCCGCCTCCACGGCCGCCGCATTTCGCCGCTCGCCTTCGCGCCCGCGGCCTCCTCGGCAGCCTAGACCGCCGGGCCCTCTGCGTTGGATCTCGCGCCGATGCACCCTGTCCTCACGGCGTCCGCGCCTCTGGCAGGATCTCACCTCATGCCGCCCGAGGGTTTCCCCTTGGCATCATCGGCCACGCCGCCCGCCTCTGCCCCTATGGCGTACGCGCCTCTGGCAGTCTTCTTGACGGGCTCGCTGCCTCCGCCGTTTCACTTCGGCCATCCCATCACCGTCAAGCTATTGCCGGATAACTACATCTTCTGGCGCGCGCATGTCCTTCCGCTCCTTGGGAGTCACTACCTGCCCCGCTACGTCGACGGCACTCTTCCTTGCCCCCCCCCCCCCCGTGCTTGTCGACAGCGTAAACGGCCCGGTCTATAATCCGGCGCACCGTGTGTGTTTCCGGGCTCATTGTCTTTGCCAAGACGTCTCATGAGGCATGGACAATCCTCGAGCGCTTTCGCGTTGTAGTCGCAGGCCCGTGCCAGTGCTCTCCATCGCGATCTCGGCGAGTGTGAGAAGCTAGACACCACCTCCACGGAGTTCTACAACAAGGTCAAGACCCTCGCCGACACGCTGGCGTCCATTGGATAGCCGCTCACCGACTCCGAGTTCAACTCCTTCATCGTCAACGGCCTCGACGAGGAGTATGATGGTTTGGTCGAGATCATCAATGAGCGGTGCAACTCGATGCCCATGATGGCGCATGAGGTCTACTCCCGCCTTCTCCTCACCGAGCAGCACGTCGAGGCGCGCCGCGCCAATCGTAGCCGTGCAGGGGGCTCCTCCGTGAATGCCGTCTATAGGGGCAGCCGGCCCTCTTCGGGTGCCCTGTCATCCGCCTCGGGCAAGGGGCCCGTGCCGTCGCCACCCTCATCGTTCAGCCCCCCTTCGACGCTGTCTTCCAGCGGGGTTTGGTGGGTGTGTCAGCTGTGTGGTCTTGAGGGGCATTGGGCCTCCAAGTGCCACCGCTGCTTTCAAAAGAGTTTCCTCAGCCTCGGCAATGACGGAAAGGATGCGCATAATAATGCACGCCAGGCGGCTATGGCCGATCGTCTAGCGCCGCCCCCGAAGCCCTAGGCAAACCTTGGACAAACTCAGTCCTACTCCATTGACCCATATTGGTACATGGACTCGGGGCAATGGAGCACCTGACGAACGAGATGGGGAAGCTCCACACCCGCGAGCCATATTACGGGTCCGACAAGGTCCACACCGCCAACGGAGTAGGTATGCACATCTCCCATATTGGTCAAGCATCCCTTCTCACTAGTCATGCCAATAGGAGTCTCCAACTTCGCAATATTCTTCGTGTACCCCCTGTGACACGTAATCTTCTTTCAGTTCCTAAACTCACTTCTGACAATAATGTCTTTTGCAAATTTCACCCGTTTGATCTTTTTATTAAGGATCGGGACATGAGGGACATCCTCCTTAGTGGGCGTCTATGCCAGGGCCTCTATCGTATGGAGCATCTTGGAGTTTCTCGCGTTTTCAGTGGAGTTCGCGTTTCGTCGTCACAGTGGCATGCTCGCCTTGGTCATCCTACCACTCCTATCGTTCTTCATGTTTTGCGTCGTCATGAGCTTCCTCTCATGCCTAGTAATAAAGATATAGCAGTGTGTGATGCTTGTCAGCAGAGGAAGAGTCATCAACTTCCTTTTTGGAGTCTAGTCGTGAGGTGAAACATCCTCTAGAACTCGTGTTTTCATATGTATGGGGCCCTGCCCAAACCTCCGTTAGTGATCATAATTATTATATCAGTTTCGTTGATGCTTATAGTCGCTTTACCTAGCTTTATCTTATTAAGCGTAAATCTGATGTGTTCGATATCTTTGTCCAGTTTCAAAAATATGTTGAACGCCTTCTCAAGCATAAAATTGTTCATGTTCAGTCGGACTGGGTGGTGAATATCGCAACCTCGACTCCTTTTTCCGGTCGGTTGGGATCGCTCACTGTTCAGCATGTCCACATACACATTAGCAGAATGGCTCCGTGGAACGTAAGCATCATCATATCGTTGAAACTGGTCTTACTCTTTTGGCCCATGCATCGGTTCTGTTTCGTTTTTGAGTGATGCCTTTACCACTGCATGTTTTCTCATCAACCGTACTCCCACACGTGTTCTAAACATGAAGACTCCTATTAAACTCCTTTTTAATGAACAACCTGATTATACATTTTTCAAATGTTTGGGTGTGCTTGCTGGCCGCATCTTCGCCCATACAATAAACGCAAGCTAGAATTTCGGTCCAAAAAAGTGTGTCTTTCTTGGCTATAGTTCCCTTCATAAAGGCTATAAATGTCTTCATGTTCCCACTAATCGTGTCTATATTTCTCGAGATGCGTGTTTGATGAGCATGTTTTTCTCTTTGCCAAACTCCCTGTGTCCACCAATGAAGCTCCATCCATGCATTCATCCTCCATTGCCTCTGACCAATTTGATGATGTTGCATACTCTCCTGTATTGTTGCCTAACCATGGTGTAGGCACTGGATGTGGGGCTCGTTTGGAAATTTTGGAGGGACCAGCACCTTCATCGTCGGCGACAGTTGCCACGCACGTCGATCCGCTCGTGCTCCTGCATGGCCTCGGGCATCGTGCCCATGCATGCCCGCCGTCGCCCCTGCCGCTGGGCCGGCCTCACCGAGTCCTCGGCCTTCCACGCATGCCTCGCCTATGTCGCCTTCGCCTGGGCTGTCTCCCTCGCCGAGCAGCCCATCCCCTGCGACTCCCTTGGCGAGCTCCAGTTCGGCTTCCCCGGCGCCCAGTGCGTCGCCTCGCAGCGTGTCGCCCAACCCCTCACCGGCTGGGCCGTCGTTGTCGCCCAGCCCTTCGTCGGCTAGGCCCTCTCCGTTTTCATCACCCAGCCCCTCGCCGACTGCACCTTCGACCTCTACGGCTCGTGCACTGCGCCCCCATACGCGCAGTCGCAGTGGCATTTATCGCCCAAGGAGCGCACTGACGGCACGGTTGCTTGGCATGCTGCGTGTATGACTGCTGCCATTGCGCACCTACCAGGCTGCTATGAGCATTCCTCATTGGAGAGAGGCTATGGAACATGAATATCATGCTCTTATTCGCAATGAGACATGGACTCTTGTTCCTCCACCATCGCGAGTTAATGTGATTGATTCTAAATGGGTCTTTAAAGTGAAGAAGCATTCGGATGGGTCTATTGAGCGCTACAAAACGCGTCTTGTTGCTCGAGGATTTCGGCAATGTTATGGTCTTAACTATGAAGACACCTTCAGTTCAGTGGTCAAGCCTACTACCATCAGGCTTCTTCTATCTATTGCAGTCACTCGAGGTTGGTCGCTTCGTCAGCTTGATGTGCAAAATGCTTTCCTTCATGGTGTGTTGGAGGAGGAAGTTTATATGCGACATCCGCCTGGGTTTTCTGATCTTGACCGTCTTGATTATATCTATCGTCTTACCAAAGCACTCTATGACTTGAAGCAAGCTCCTTATGCCTGGCATGCCCGTCTTGCTACAGCCCTTCGTGCTCATGGTTTTGCACCGTCTACTGCATCATGTAGCTTCCCCTCTCCCTTTTCTATTCCTAGCTGAACTATGTATTCTGGAGTTGTACCTGATTGGTGTATGTGGTTTACAGAAGTGTGATTTGCTCCGGCCATCTTCCGGTTCTTCTAATTTTGTTAGTGTATTTGTGTGCCAGCACTAGGCCGTGTGAAGGGGAGAGGACCAGAGTTAGTTGACGATTGGTCTCCTTACATTTCTTCTCTTCTCCAGCAGGTGGCCCTGCTTTGGGTGGTTGTCAAGATTTTGGTTTCCGAATGAAAAATAAATCCCAAGGGTGGTCGGGATCGTCGGTTACCGGTAAATCCCGAGCATTTACCGACCGAAATTTTTTAAACAAAATTTGAATTCAAAATTGTCCGGAAAGATTACTAAACGTATTAACACAATATTTACCAAGAACAGATACTGGTTCAGTGGTATCGCCTCAGCCCAACTTCCTGTATGCGCTGAATGTCGGGATTTCAACCCCTCGCTCTTTTTTTTTGCAATTTTTATAATTTTAAATATATCTCCTACAGAATAATCAACAGAAATAAAAAGACAACCAAATGCGGACGCGCGAATCGAAATGGAGAAGGGCGTCCTACCACTGTACCATGTAAGCTTTCTGTTTAGAATTGAAGTCCGGACCTATATTTGTCTATATATGAACGTTTAAATTCAAAATTTTCAAAAAAGTTCTGGATTTTCTGCTCGGTAACAAGGTTTACCGAGGGGGCTCGGAAAATCCGGTTACCGGGCAGTAACCGAATTTACCGACCGGTAACCAAATCCTTCATGAGGCCACGACTGTTGCAGGTGATGCTGGACGACGGCGCCGCATAATTTTGGAGGCAACCAAGGTGAAGTTGCCGGCAGTGTCGTCCACCAGCAGGTAGTTGCAAGTTTATGGATTGCTCATGCTTATCACTTGTTCAATGAAATTCTCCTGTGCATATACATGGTCACAGAAGTTTACTCCCATGAACATCAACAATAGTAGAAGCAAGTAAAACTCTCAGTTATTTTTGTGATTCCATATGGTTTACTTGATACTGCTATCTTTGGTTCCATTGCACAATGTTTATCAATTAGTAGGAACTCGTGATGTTTGTTAAATTGTTATTTCAGCAGTGCAATTTTTAAGTTAGTATTGTAGATGTTTCAAAACCATGCAAGAAAGGATAAATAAAATCATGGCTGTATTGAACCCCTTTTCCAGCTAATACTGGTTGTTCACTACCTGGTCTAAGCGAGATGGAGGCATTGGCACCGAATACATCAGCATCTGCCTTTGATTTAAGGTCTAAACTCACAAGAATAGGACTGTACTCAGTTTTTAGTGTCCATGGTCTATATCCAGTATTCCTTCTGCCTAATAGAAAAAGATCAATCTGCTTTCCTAGCATGCATTTTCTTGCTTATATATATACTTATGTTGGAAACGGTCTTTGTTATACGTATTTGTTACCTGTAGATCAAGTCCCCAGAGTAAAAGCAACTCTTGCTCTATCAGTCGGGTCAATTTTTCACTCTGTTATGCTCACCTGGTTTACTTAGTTCGAAGTAGCTAGCCATCTATCTTTTCCGGAATTTCTCAAATTAGGATGTGTTGCATGGAAGCCTAAATTAAGTAAATACTGCATGCAATTAACTTCTGATACGTTTTCCTTTCCCACAGCGATGACTAACCAATGTATGCATGAGTATTAATGGGGGAGGCTCCACACCGTGGCATCCATATAGATCGGGGAAGGGCTAATTCAGTCCAGGATTTTTCTCCACAATCTTGCATGCAGTCCATTGGTATGCCGGTCAAAAACTATACGCATCCTAAATTAGGAGGGAGGGGTTATCCTTGAACACAACATAAACCCGTATTAAGTGGGAATCGTCAAAATGAATTATTCGCCAGATAGATTTAGGGAGAAGCTAACGTCCATAGGCAAAACTTCCTGTCCCATATCACAAGAATATAATTAAGCCTGACACAACCAATCTAGGAAGCAGACACCAGAAAATAAGTAGTATGTACACTAGCACCCGGTGGCTGTAACAACCGTTGACACATCAGTAACTGGTGTTCATCCATGCTATATAGTGCCATTTCTAAAACACCAATTCTGGATGGAAGAGCCATGTTTCTTCGCCCAAAGACCAACACGGCGATGGGCTACAAGCACCGGTCTTGAGGTTGAAAACATCACCGGTGCCCATGAAATAAATAGCATCCTCCTCCACCTCTCCACAAGGTGCAGCGACAGACTTAGAGAAGTTGGTGCTGATAAAGAGTGCGCGTCCCCCTCCTAGTCCTAGCCCACCAGTCACCGGCATCCAATCACCGATGTTGGGGTTCGCTTCAAAAACTTCCACCCCACGCGTAATATATGCAGCACCATGCCAGCCATCCTCCGGTCGACGCACTTGCTGATGATGCCTCACCATGAGCAGCTTCCCGCGTGATTCAATCAGATGGCGGCTACTGATGTAGAGATTATCACGAGATCCGGTGGGTGACCAGACATCAGCTGAGCAGTTGTCGAAAGCGATATCAGGTAGTGCGGCTGCAACCTGCTCCTCTGGCTCATTCGGATCATTGTAATCCGGCGATTTTTTTATGAGATGGCTTCCCATGATAACCATGGGTCTTCCTTCACCATCTAAGGCAAGATCAAAGGGGATGAGGTCCTCTGCCCTGGTGATGGCGTAGAGCTTCCCTTGGAGGAAAGAAAAGTCGATGATATCGATGTAGGGACGTGTCCGTGGCGGTGGTAACCACACACCCTTCCCTGTCCGGATCACCATGAAAGCATACCTCCTGTTGTTGGTGATGACGGCGATTAGGTCATCGGTACCTGACCGCATGAGGAACTTGTAGATGATAGATTTGTCGTGGCCGATGATGGCGTCCAGCTCCGTCAGCGGCACAATCATCTTGAGGAAGGGATTTTCCAACAAAAAATTTCTGGGCTCCTTGCCTACTTGGATGGCGAGCCAATCGTCCGTGGAGCCAACAATGCCGGCGCCCCGGAACAAGGAACGATGGCGTTGCGTGGGGCACATCGTACTAGGCAGCCTCCATGGCTGGGTGCCGTGGCGGCGCACGGCGGCGTGCCAGGAGCGGCATACGGCACGAGCTCGGGCACGGTCAGCGGGGTTGGGGAGCCCGGCGATGACGAGGTCTAGAAGCTCTGGCGGTAGGTCATGGTAAGTCTGGAGTCTAGGCCGCGCCGAAGTGCGTCCTATGGATTCCAAATAGTCATCTGTTGACGCCAAAGGTCGTTCCGTGGAGGCCGAAGAGCTGCACTGTGCTCCCATGGTCGACTTTTTGGCTTAGCTTGGCTCCCGTCGTCTTCGTCTTTTCTGGATTACCGGGTGTATATTTATATATTAGCAGCTAAGCTTTGCAGACTACATAACGGATTAGTCGATTGCAGGGTGCTAACCAGTTCCACCACGCCACACCGATCCTTTTCAGGATCGGATCTCAATAGGCCAAACGATCCTTCTGATGACGTGTGGTTTTTTTTTTTTTTGGTTTGCTAGCGAGAAGGTAATCGAGCAGTAATTTTGTTTGCTTTTTGGTTGCACGTATGTATTTGTAGCAGCTAAGTTATTAACATACTCTATAGAACGAATTAGGTGATTATTTTCTGGCCACCGAGACGAAGATAGAAACCTACTCGGATTACAAAACGACCCAGCAGTCTTTAGGTTCGACCTTAGCTCTTCACGATCGAGTTCAATTCGTGGACAAACGAGAGACGGCCGGAGAGACATGATCGGAAGTTATTTCTTTCTACTACCTAGTAGGAAATACGTACATGCGTACGCAGGGTGTCCTGTACAAAAACAGTCCTCCTCCACCGGCGAGCCAACGGGAACGATGGACGGATGCGTGAGCAGGACTTGGTTACCCGCTGCTGGACGGACGCATGTATGGAAACAAGATCGAGCTCGATCGCCGCCAGGACGCCGGTGAATCGACAACGCCCGCCACGCCTCGCCTCACTGGCACCCGAATCCTTTGCCACCCTCGCATTAGATGCTGGCGGAATCACCGGTGGACAGAGTTGTCGGAATTACCGGCGACGGCGGGCGGCTCTGCGGCAGATCGATCCATTCAGTACACCAAACAGCCGTTGACTCTTTGTCTTGCCCTTTTTTTCCTTTCCATCGGACAGAAGAAAATCAAGTTGATGACACACAATCAAATGGTGCTCTCCGGCCTTAAACGAATAATCAGAGGAGCCCGCGCCGTGGGAAGAACTTGATCATCTACCTGCTGATCCAGAGATCGTCTCACCGCCGGAGTGCCGTCTCCTCTCCTCTCCTCGCCGACGCTAAAGTCACAACTCACAAGTCACGCACGCGGTTAGTGATTGTGGGCTTGTTCTTATAGAGTCATCCGGCCAACCAGGTTTCAATTTAGCCGAGCGGGAAGAAGACGGATATCTAGCTTATCTCCAATCTGCTGTTGCTTCATGCGGATGATGGACTGTCTAGATGAGTAATGCCACGGATTGCTGACATGGCAGGAGGTTTATCCAAAACTAAACAAAAACACAGCACAAACGAGGCATCACTAGTAGAGAAAACCTTACCGCCGGTGCACCAAAATAGGTTATCCCGGCGAATTTAGGTTCGCCGGTGACCACCTTGCCGGCGGTAATGGCTTACCGCCGGCACGTAGGCCTATTCGCTGGCGGTATTTTAAGTTACCCTCGGCACACAAGCCAAAACGCCAGCAGTATGTCAACTTACCCCCGACGCACAAGACCTGTTCGCCAGCACTATTCATGTATAGGATTAAAAAAAAAGCAGCTGCACACATGCCTCAATCCATTTTTTTTTCAAATAAAAAACAGCTGCAGAATAGGCATACAAGTTTAAAGAGCACAATAATAAAAGACAGTATCACCTAACAGTAGTAGCCCCAGGCCAGTAACCTGGACTAAATACTCAACTAAGATGCATGATCTCGACCACATCGAGCAGCCAGGAACAATGATCCCTCGCCCTCAACTCCTCCATCTTTATGGTGCCGCCATCATGTCATCACCCATGTCGATATCGCCATCGCCGCAGCCCAGTGTCGATGCCGCCGTCGGCGTAACCCCATGTCAATGTCATCGCCACCATAGCCATGTGCTGATGACGTCACTGCCACAACCCCATTCTGTTGGTAAAGTTACAATAGTTAGCTCTACTAGAAGGTCATATCAGTAAAAGCAAGTATTTAAAATTTAAAGTTACAGGAGTTGGTTCTACTAGAAGGTTGAAAGAAAACCAAATACAAATAGTATATCAGTATGCATGCATATTGATATGTATATATGGTCATGTCAATGAGAAGGATGAATCTATGGATGCATCCCTTGTTGCTGCCAACAATCAGCCAAACACAATTGAGAACTAATTAAGGAACACTCAATTGTCAAACACAACCATAACCGAACAACTGAAATCGGCTTCAAAACTAATACTAGGGGAATTGCATATCAGGATGCAATCACAATTACCAATGTGGGATAATGACCGGAAGCGAGGGCACTAGAACCCACAGCTGAATGAGAACATGATCCCCACCTCATCCAAAATTAACTAGATACAGCATTATGAGTGATTGCATGAATATCAGTATATTCATAAGGAATGGGAAGTCAAGGCATTGTTCATGGTCCACAAACCCCAAAGTACACTGCCAAAATAAAGGGAAATGATGAACAATTGGTCCGTACGCGAAGTCGCGCCCACTGCGGTCTCCGGCGACAGCGCCGGCGCCCCTGAGGGTGAGCACGTGGCGGACGGCGAGGTCCTTGGGCCAGGCGGAGCAGATGTACCCCAGGACGCGGTCGGCCCGGGCGACCTCGACGATGAGGCTGAGGTGGAGGCGCGGCCCCTGCTCGAGCGCCTCGACCCGCTGGAAGAGGGACATGTCAGGGCCCGACTCCACGGCGCCGTTGAACAGGGTGGCGTCGATCTTGATCTCCTTAGTCCCGCGGTGGGCGGCGCGGAGGCTCACCCACTGCTCCGCCGGGCGGTCCTCCACGGCGAACGACTTGAAGCCGGCCGGCGGCTGCGAGAGGGCGGAGGTCGAATGAGATGGGGATCATCGGGTAGTGCGGAGTGGAGGGAGGAGTGAGGGGGAGGGGTGGGGTGGTACCCGGTTGGGAGGGCGGCGATCGAAGATATAGGAGATCTCGGAGCGCATGAGGCGGAGGAGGCGTTCGTCGAATGGGGAGCACAGGGGCGTGACGATGGTCAAAGTGGAAGAGGAGAAGGCCGGAATCCCGGGAGTTGCCGCGGGGGCGAGGGAGAGCGCGCGGCGGAGTAGGGCGCGTCGTACATGAGGCTCCCGATCTCGTCCATGTCGGACTGCGCCGACGACGCGTTGAGCGGGATCGTGTCCCCGTAGTTGTGCGACATGGCGGTGTCGGCGAGGTGGATCTGGGGGGAGGGAGAGAGATCTTGCGCCTTCGCGGTAGTGGGGGTTGGGGATTTGCGGGTGCGTGCCGGCCTAGTTTGCTTGCTGCGGTGGGGTTGGGGACTAGCGACTAGCGAGGCGAGACGACGGAAGGCACGTGACTCACATCGTGGGCGCGGTAGGTGACGTGCGGGGCACGGGTCGCCGGCGCATGTGCATTCTGGTTCGCACGCGGTAAACTAAATACCCCTGGCGAACCACACCTAGATTCGCCGGCGGTATCTCGTGATCTATGGTCCTGACACACATTAGCCCCGGCACATGTAGGTTGTGTTCACACGCGATAACTGACGTATCACCGGCGACCCTAGACCCACTTCGCCGGCGGTAAGAAATCCGGCTATAAGCTTTTTTCTACTAGTGCATCTCCTGTTTAGTTTAATAGATAGTCAATCCGATTAATTGATCGCCGGCCGCTGGCTAACCTGTTTGTTTTGTTCGTCCTTATCAAATCCCTACCTCTTCGCCTCATATCTATCCACCAACCCTGCCTTTATAGTTGGCTTGATTGATCCACGGGAAAATAGGAGGCTAAGTTGGTGACCGTGCGAGTTTAACTCGACAGTAAGTTGCCTCAAGTCAGATGACATCACGCTAAACTCAGTGTACGTTTTTAGTGCCATGAAAAGCATGAGAGGTACTACCGCCATTTGGGATTATAGGTTTGGAGAGTGTTTTTACATTGTTTGAATTTATAAGGGCTATCTCATTTATTAATCTCTCTCGTTCAATGCATGTTCTCCTTTTTCTCTCGCTTTTCTTATGCATATAAGACTATTGATGCATGCATAGATTAATGAGAGAGTTATGAGTCTTAGTATTAGGAACTTAGCCCTTTAGAACTAATAATCTCAAACAGAGGTAGTAGCATTCAACAAAGATTCATCCGGGCTAAACAAATTAAATTGGAAAATTCAGTTGTCACGCATAGAAAATTCATTCAAAGTTCAAACTCGCAGCAATATTACGTACGTTTAGGCAGTACAAATATCTGTAGCTCAACATCAAAATACTCATAGCTACTATCTTCAGTTGATTACTCCACTTCAAAAGACACATGGAGCTACACCATCGGTAGGCAGCAATTCATAAACGGGGAAATCTATTCCTCGGTAGATGGTCAATTAGGGCGGACTCGTCTTTATTGTCCATCGCGCTACTCCGGACGTGGAGCGTGCACACTCGGCCGCCAAATGAAAAAATGGATCAGAACTAGCTTAGAATCAAACCAAAAAAATGAAATGGTTCATAGATCAAACCGTTTGTCCGATTTATGATCCGTTTTTACTGTTGGACTAGTCACGACGAGATCTTCAAAACTAGATCCCATGTTGATATGTTTCGATGGAAAAAAATTCGGACCAAAAAATTACCCACCCTAAACACGTGAGTTATCCATACCATAATATGTATGTAATCCACCTTGTAAATGATAAGTTATCCAGCATATAAACGTGTTGGATATCTGCGTTCTCGCATACATGTTGAGTCGCATACATGTTGAGCAAGTTTAATGGCTCTAGCTTAGGTGCTAGGTTATCGACGCATCGACGGGTGATAAAGACTTGGTAACCTAACACCTTCGAGGCTTCATCACGCATACGCCGCAGTAGCGGTGACGGACGATGAAGCCAACCCGCTAGACTACTGACTGCGTGTTACATTTGTTCATTACGACTTAGGATGGTGAGTGGTAGGGTATATGACCCTATTTATTATAGCTTACGCAAAGTTAGCTTATATTTAATGTTAAAAAAATTATGTTTGATGTTTGACGAGGTAGCCTTTCGAGGTAGAGTCGAGCGTACGTTGCGTGAGCCGCGACGGGCGACGAAGCCACACCGTGAAAATAACTTTTATATTCTATTTATAGCTAATTATTATAGTGGTGGATAACTTACATGTTATTGGATGGGTAACTTATATGCTAGAGGCTGGATAACTATCGTGTTGCTAATGGATAACTTTTACGGCAAAGAAAAACGTGTTACTCGTCCTAACACGTGACTTATCCATGTTACAGTATGTAAGTTATCCACTCTGAAACAGATAAGTAACCTAACATATAAATTTTATATTCTATCTGCCGCTAAATTTTTATAGTGGTGGATAACTTACATGTTATTGGCTGGGTAACTTATATGATATGGCCTGGATACCTCACGTGTTACGGGTAGATAACTTTTGGTCAGAAAAAAATTGTTAGAACATATCAACATGGGATCTAGTTTTGAAGATCTCGTCGTGATTAGCCCAACAGTGAAAACGAATCGTAAATCAGACAAACAGTTTGATCTACAAAACATTTTGAATTTTCAATTTAAATGCTGATGACATTAGTAGTTTTGTCCTTTAGTATTTGTGAGCTAATTTCTGATCTTTAGCGACCTATTAACGATTTGGATCCTCATATTGAGAAAAAAGAAGCTCGTGAGATTTACTCAATCGCTCATATCGTTGTCGGAATGCCCGCCCGGTTTTACAATGCAGATGGTCCGTCAGGTAGCAGCGTCCTTCATAAAAGGTAATGCACTACTTCATAACAAAAGTGCGGGCACCGACAACGACTAAATTTTACTGATACATCCTATGCACCTGCACCGCGAAATACATCCACCTCTGGCACTGGCGGACCTTCCCAGGGGCCAACCTGGGCCGTGCCCCCCCACCCCACCCCACCCCACCCCCAGCAAAATTGCAAAACTGGTACTACCATGTATACATCCCACAAGGCCCATTTGACGGGAGTAGAACACGACCAGAAAACAGAGACGATTTCTCGACTCTTCTCTCCTTCGCTCGATCTATCCTCGCTTTGGGCGGCGCCACGACTAGGTCTGGGTGACCGGTGGACGGCGGGTGGTGTCCGGTCGGCTGGTCGTCGGAATCGTCGCGTCCGCGCCCGCAGCTTGTTCCCTAACGCCCGCGACCTCCTCCAGTCCGACGACCATGAGCTCCGACGACCACCTGTGAAGGACTCGTTCCCACTACTGCTCGCTGCAATCCAAGTTTGTCTCCTCCTCCCAGAGCCAGAGGTAATTAGTGTACTGAACTACTGATTGTTCTATTTTTTTGTCTGATTGGTTCCAATTTTGGCATCTCAATTGGGGAAAGTTCAGATTAGGAAAATTGTTGTTTGCATGTTTGGGAAAATTGTTGTTTACCTATTGTTTTCTAAATATGCAGTGTGAGGAAGATGGGTAAAGAGAAAAAAATCGACTCATTTTTTAAAAGAAAGAGGGCTGGGGCTAAACCTGAACAAGGAGATGTAGCTGTACCCGAAGAAACCCCTATTTAGCCTCCTCTGCTCTTGCTCTAATTTGGACAGCAGCAAAGTCATGAAGAACAAGGTAATCCAACTCACACACATGAAGTAGTATTCCGTGGTATTGAATTCTTGGAGCGAGATCCAGCACTACGGAAGATCTTGGGCAAGCTTTGCAAAAGAAATCACAGGACATAGTAAATGACATGAGTTGTGTTCTCGACAAAGTTTCGTCTTGATGAGATGATATCAGATGATGGTTGGGAAGCCTTCTTTTTCCGAGTTGTTGAGTTTTGTGCAAACCACTCCATTGATATTCCAGATTTGGAGGCAACTTACATTCTACGCGGAGGTCGTGCTCGTTGCCAACCTGATTCTTTTACTAATGAACATTATTTCCGAGTAGAAGTATTTCGTGCAACACTTGATACTCAACTACATGAACTAGAGTTCCGGTTCAATGAGAAGGTATGGATCTTCTAACCACTAGTGTTACTTTGATCCCTGCAAATAAATTTAGATCTTTCAAGGCTGCTGATATTTGTGAGATGGTGAAGAAATATTATTCGACTGATTTCAGTCAACAAGAAATTTATGGCCTAGAGCAGCAACTCAAGCATTTTGTTGTGGATGTTTTCACTGATAACGAGATGAAAAAAGTGTCAACATTGACAAAACTTTGCCACTTCCTTGTTGAGAGTGGAAAAGATTCTACCTACAACCTGATTGATAGATTGTTTCGGTTGCTTGTGACTCTGCCGGTTTCCACGGCAAGTGCAAAACACGCATTTTCTACTTTAAAAATTATCAAGACAAGATTATGTAATAAAATGGAGGATGAGTTTCTTGCTAACAGCTTGCTAGTAAACATAGAGAGAGAAATTGCAGAGAAGTACAACTACGAGGATATTCTTCTGCATTTCGCAGGAGCAAAGAGAAGAAGAGCTGACCCGTAGTGATTAACACATGGGTCTACGATGAGTCAAAATCCATGGTTAAATAGTATATGGTTTATTTGTTTTGGCATATATTAATCTTATAATTATATTTTGTTGACAAGATCAATCTCAATATATAAGTTCCTGAAAATATTATATATTCTAGCTTGTTACTGTTATTTGGTGTGCCGTTCCTAAAAAGAATTAAATTTCATTTTGTAGCTCCCCCCCCCCCCCCCCCCAAAAGATTGTCTGCAAGGTGCGCCACTGACCTCTGGTGCTCACGCAGAAAGATCATATGTTCAACGCATAGTAGAGCCGGGGAGTGTGTTCCCTTGTCAGAGAACAGTTGTCACCGGCCACCCACATCGTTGCGGCCATACCAGCCATGCTAGTTTTTTTTTGAGAAACACAGTATAATTGTAGACGCTCACAACACGTATATGCGCCCACCCCTATGAATGCACACACTTACACCCTACCCCTATGAGCACCTCTGAGAGACTGAGCCGGTGAATCGTGTCTTGAGATTGACGAAGTCACCATGGGCGCCTCGCTGTCGACAGAAACGTTGCCTCCCACTAAAAGAATATTCCGCCTTTTATACAACACATAGTATCAGACCTAAGGTTTAAACTTTGGTGGGCTAGAGGTACAACCACTAGTTATTTTGGTTGGGTAAAAACTTTATTTTCATGCACACGAGTTCACGCCGCCGGCAGCTGTGTGCACCCTGCTGCCGGCCATCCCCACCGCCAGCCAGAATCTCCTACTTGTGGCTCCCTCCAAATCATGCGTGCAACTCCTAGCTCCACACCGCCCCCAAGTCTCAGCTCTCTTCTCCCTCTGTGTGTCGAGAACGCGAACGACATTCAGAGCACGCCGTCGTCGACATTATGCTCGTTCCCGTCGCCGTAGACCTCGCTAATACCAAATACCCTGTCATTTAGCTCCACCTCAATCCAGAGGTCCTTCTTGCTGAAGGAATCGTCGACAGGATCTCGAAATCGAGTGGATCGACGCCTTTTTCCCCGCCTCCGGCCAAGGACGACATCGTCCGTGCCGTCGGATATGCTGCTCCTCTGCCACCGACGAGCACTCCAACGTCCCTTGGGTCATTGGGTGAGCACACGGTCCTCCTGGACCCTTCCCTCACCCCCTATTTCTCTGTGTTGCGGAGGTTGGGAGGGCCTGCCGGATGACGGAGCGCGCGAGGGCAGGCCACGCTGCCGCCGCTCGGGTGTTGAGCGTCGTGCGCGCTAGGCATGGCGTACGCAGATCGACGGGAGGGCGGTGGATGAGGCCCAGAGGTAGAGCAAGGAGCGGTCGCCTGGCTCTGCGGGCTCGCCGGCGACGACGTCCATGAGTGAGAGCCTGGGTGAAGGTGATGACATGTGGGCCCGACGTGTAATTTAACAGATGAACTCAGACGGTGTGAAATTATGTTGCCATGTCATGCCTGACAGTGGGCCATACCGGTAAATACTATTAGTCTGACTAAATTAACATATTAGTGTTTTATGTCAACATTTCCATGAAAATCCGTGGTGATTTGCGAATCTTTTGAAAACCGGTGGCAGTTTGATTTATTACCACCAATTGGGGTGGTTTTTTGTAATTTTTCTCCTTCACTGGTCATTGATTAGTTAACACGCTTCACCTACCATTTGTTGGATGTTTCATTCTATTTCTTATGAGTGTTGTTGTACTTTTAGAAAACTTCAATAACTGTACTTGTTGTCGAGGTACTAACATCTGCAATGTACTATCTCCAATTAAGTTCCTTCGTTCCGCTCTCAAAGTTCTTCTGTAAAATGTGGGTACCCTTGTAAATTTACATGCCGGCAATCATAGGATGAGTATTGGTGGAAAGCCAGTGTGAGTGTGCGTGTAGTGGTGTACATCTCCCTGGTACTCGGCTGATTAGTGTGTGCTTCTGAGTAATCCAACTTATTCACCGATCATCCATCACATACGGTCATACTGTACGTAACAAATGCCAAAGAGTAGATGCACCAGTTGTCAACCCCGTCCATACTCCATGAGGTCGTCCATATCTAAACCCGCAATGCTAGCTTCCAACTTGAACCCGAGGCCGTGGACTTCATTGCCTGTAAACCTTCCACCATGGGCATCTACTTGATCCTTGCAATCAACTAAACATGTGAAATTCTTGGGCTCTTTTCACTGCCACTACACCACTATCATCTGGAAGGTGACGGAGGAAAATAAATGTAAATTCGTTACATTGACACACGTATAGAAAATTTTAACATCCAACAATTTATCTCTTCGGGGTTAGAGCACCCAATTCATTTGCCCTCTTTGTCATTGGCATCTGGAAACGGCCATCAACCTCTGTTTTTTCGTGCACACTTTCTGTAGAAGTTTGAACCTCGGTCATGGCTGCAACCACCAGTTTTGAAATCGAAATCTCATCTGTTTTGTCGCGAGACCCTTCTTCTTCCATTGTTGCGCCTGGCTCGCCGGCACTGCCTCCGCGGTAGCTGCTCGCGCCCGGCTGCGCCAGCCCTGCCTCCGCTCGCAGGAGGTAGGTACACCATGTGAGCTGTGACGGCAACTGATCGGGGAGTTGCACTCGCGGGCGAAACTTTCTCAACCTTCCTTGATCTCTCGCCTATTATGCACGGCTAGCCAACGTGATCAAAACCAACATCGGCAGGCAAGGCGCTGTTACGACGATTTGACATTAAACGGTTCTCCAACCAATTCAGCAAATGGTTTCAAACCACAGGTGGGCACTTGGTTTTGGTTCGGTTTGGATGTAAAGTCAATTTGGTTTGGTTTTGATTGGGCTGACGAAACTATCAAGTGGTTTTAGTTTGGTTTGGGCTGCCACATGTTTCTGTGCGGGTTTGGTTTAGGTATGGTCCGGTTTTTAAACCATTCTCAGGTTTAGTTGAGCGGTAGGGTGGAAAGCTTCCCTGGACCAAGCCCCCTAAGGAGCATTGTTGGGAATTCAAGGGAAATGGCATCTGCACTATGTGGAATGTTTGGAAATACATGTGTGTCTCGTCATGTCTTGGACATCTTGGCTTTGAAATTGACCTCCGTAAGGGTGTTTTAATCACCCTTGAGAGGTTTTTTCTATGTTCCTTACTCTTTTCATTAGCAATGCTCCTGCCTGGTTCGACAAAAAAACAAGAACAATCATCTCATTGACTCTAGGCCGGAAGAACAGTACAGATACCCCACACTTCCATCTAGAAATCCCAATGCTATTTGAGAACACTAGCAATCTTAACACTGTCCGCTTGAAACCCTATGTTGACTAAAGCCCGTGTAGGAGGTTTATATGGTGAAAACTAATGCTTCTGTTAGAATACATATCCTACACGTATTTGTATAGATGTAGGATACGTATGCGTGTGTATTCTCCTGTACATATGTCCGTGTTGTATGCAACCGGGACTCCTTATAATCCTCTTATATAATAAGCAATACAAGGCCATCTAACGTGTGGTTTCCCAGACGCAAAGCCCTAACCGGACCTGTGCCTCCTCCCGCTTCTGCCGCCGCCGCAGCAGCCGACCTCAGCGCCGCCGTCGCCGCAGCCGATCTCAGCGCCGCCGCCGCCACAGCCGATCTCGGCGCCCGGCCTCTGCAAACCACCCACCTCTCCCCTTCTAGCATCGCCGCCCCTCTGCAATGGGTGACGACGCCGCACGGATCGCGCAAGCCGCGAAGGAAAAAGAAGACCGCGAGGCCCAAGAAGCTGCTGATGCCTAGTCGAAGCTCGCCCTCACCAACGCCCCCTCCTCCAGCGCGGGGGCCTTCTCACTCACCTCGTTGCATGCCCAAGCCGTCGGCCTCCACTCCATCAAGGGGCACGTCCCCGTCGAGCTGGCCCTCGACACCGGCGTTCATCGCCAATGGCGCACCTTCTTCGGCGCCGCCCTCCGCAAGTATGCGCTGCTCGACCACGTCGACGCCCCTGCTCCGTCCGTCCCGACTCCGGAGTGGGCACTCTTGGATGCCACGGTCGTCTCCTGGCTCTACGGGTCCGTGTCCCTCGGCCTCCTCGACGCCATCATGACACCGGGCGAAGACCCCCTCGCCATCGAGCTGTGGACAAGCATCAACGGGCTCTTCAACGACCACAAGATCAACCGCCAGCTCCACCTCTCCACCGAGCTAGGCGAGATCAAGATGGGCGAGATGAACATGACCGAGTACTTGAAGAAGATCAAGGCCCTCGCCGATGGTCTCGTGGATCTCGGCTCCCCAGAAGACGATGCCAAGCTGGTGATCCACTGCCTCAACGGACTTTCCGAGCAATATGAGGGCGCCGCCGATCTCATCTCCCTCATGCTAGACATCTCGTTTGAGAAGTGTCGTTCTCTTCTTGCGCTCCAAGACATGAAGCGCAAGAATCGTCGCTCGCGCAATGGCAACAGCGAGACGACCCTCTACTCCAACGTCGCCACCGCCCCCAACTCCGGATGGGGCAACGGTAGCAAGGGCAAGAAAAAGAAGAAGGCCGCAACGAATGCTGCCAAGGACACCGCCATCATCCAAGTTGGCCCCGTCGTCACACCTCCGGTCGCCGCTCCTCCAACCTGGCCCATGCCGCTCCTGCCCTAGAATGGCGTGATCCAGATGTGGCCATACGGCCCTGGTATGCAGGTTTGACCCCCTAGCTACATGCACCGCCCCCGCCCCCGCAGCATGCCTTCTACGCGCAAGGGCCCTACATCGTGCCGCACGCCTATGGCTACGGCTACGACGGCTATGCTCATCAGGCTCCTGCATATGGGCTCAACGCTGCACCCCCGTCATCACCGGCTTCATCGACTACCTCATGGGACCAGTCCGTGCTGATGAATCAGTTCCAGACGATGGGCCTTCAAGAGCCCACCACCGATTGGGTCATGGACACTGGCGCCACCTCCCACTTCGCATCGAATCCCGGTATGCTCACCTTCGTGTCTCCTCCTTCTTCTTCCTCTCATGATATCGTTGTCGGTAACGGTTCCACCCTTCCGATCACCGCTACCGGGCATGCACGTTTTCCTATTTCCACTCCCTCGCGTCCTCTACATCTTCACAATGTCTTAATAGCTCCCGATATAGTCAAAAACCTCCTGCCCGTTCGTCAATTCACCATTGATAATCGTGTTTCCGTCGAATTTGACCCTGTTGGTTTTTCTGTGAAGGACCTTCTAACCAGGACCGAGATTCTCAGATGCAATAGTCCCAGAGCCCTCTACCCTGTCAGCACCTCCTCCCCCAGCCACCCACACGCCTTCCTCGTCGTCGACCTGCTATGTGGCATAGGCGTCTTGGACACCTTGGACGGCCGGTCATGGAGTCATTAGCTCGCTCCTGCATTATTTCTAGGGATAAAAATAAATCCAGTTTGTGTCATGCTTGTCAATTAGGTCGCCATGTTCTTCTACCTTTTTCTCCTACCAATCGTGTAACACATTCTCCGTTTTAACTTATACATTGTGATTAGTGGACAACTCCTGTTGAGAGTATTTCTGGTTTTAAGTATTATCTCGTTTGTCTCGATGATTTCACTCAATATGCTTGGGTTTATCCTTTACGTGTCAAATCAAAAGCCTTCTCACACTTGTCGTCCCTCCACGCCTTAGCCCAAACTCAGTTTCATGCACCCTTGAAAGCCATCCAGTGTGACAATGGTCGTGAGTTTGATAATTCCTCCCTACAATCGTTTGCCCAACGCCATGGGATAGAACTCCGCTTCCCATGTCCCTATACTTCACAACAAAACGGTAAAGCTGAGAGAATTATTCACACCCTTAACGACATCACTCGCACCCTTCTAATTCAAGCTAGCATGCCACCTCGCTTCTGGGCCGAGGCTCTCCATACAGCCGTGTTGTTGCACAATCGGCTGCCTTCCAAGGCCATCGCAGATCGCGTGCCTTTTCGAGCCCTTCATGTTGTCGACCCTGCATATGCCGGTCTTAGGGTCTTCGGATGCTTATGCTACCCCAACACCACCGTCATTGCCCCGCATAAACTTGCGCCTCGCTCCGTTCCATGTGTGTTCCTTGGGTATCCATCTCAACATCATGGCTATCGCTGCCTTGATCGTTCCACCCAAAAGATCATCATCTCTTGCCATGTTGTGTTTGACGAGTCTGTCTTTCCCTTTGCCTCTAACGCATCACCACCATCCTCTACTCCTACTTTACAAAGTTATGACTTTCTATAGGTTGAGCAGCCGATGTTGCCGATGCCATTCACCGTGCCGACCGCGGGAACTTCTGTCACGGGCTCTGCCACGGCCACTCGGCAGCCTGCCGTGGGCGTTCGGCAGCCTGCTGCGGGCACTTCTCCTGCCGTGACAGGATCTCCCGCCCCGCGCACGCCACCTCGGGCCACCTCGCCCGGCCCGTCCTCGGCCGGATCATCGCCGTCAGGATCGCCCTCGTTCGCTCCCTCTCCCGCCGCGTCTACGGATGATGGTGCCCCGGAGCCTTCTACGGGCTCGCCATCCACGGCTTCTACCCCGCCTCCCGCCATGGATGCTCCTCGGACTCGTCGTCCTCGAGCACCGTGGCGCCACTATCTCACACCATGCTCACGCGTGCCAAGCACGACATTGTGCAACCCAATATGGTTTTTGATCTTCATGTTGAAGGATTGTCTCCAATACCGAAGACTTATCGTGGTGCTCTCAAAGACCCCAACTGGCATGCTGCAATGGTTGAAGAGTACAGTGCGCTCCTCTCCAACAACACTTGGGATTTGGTTGATCCTCCTCACCGTGCCAACATTGTCATCGGCAAGTGGATCTTTCGTCACAAGATGAAGTCTGATGGTTCGTTGGAACGATACAAAGCTTGTTCGGTCCTCTGGGGTTTTACTCAGCGCGAAGGTATTGATTTTGATGAGAATTTCATCCCTATGGTCAAGCCAGCCACCATACGCACGGTGTTATCACTTGTGCTCTCTAGTAACTGGCTGATTCATCAGCTTGATGTCAAGAACGCCTTCCTCAATGGCACACTCATCGAGACCGTGTATGCTCGACAGCCTTCCGGGTTTACTGATCCCAGATTTCCTGACAAAGTGTGTCGCCTCAACAAATCTCTCTACGGTTTGAAGCGGGCACCTCGAGTATGGTTTCAGCGGTTTACTTTGTTCATTGCTACTGTTGGTTTTGTTGGTTCTAAGTCCGATAGCTCCCTGTTTGTCTACCGGCGTGGCACTGACATGGCCTATCTCCTGCTCTATGTGGATGACATTATACTGACAGCGTCTTCTCCGACTTTGTTGCACGGTTTAATTGCTTCTCTTCGTAAAGAGTTCATCATGACAAATATGGGTGAGCTTCACTATTTTCTGGGCATCTCAGTCAGACGCACTAAGAACAGTTTGTTCCTCTCACAGAAGTATGCATTGGAGCTTCTTGACAAAGCTGGTATGTTACATTGTAAATCTATCTCCACTCCAGTTGATACAGCTTCTAAGCTTGCAGCTCAGTCTAGTGATCCCATGGCTAATCCTACAGAATATCGCAGTATTGCAGGAGGTCTCCAATACCTAACTTTCACTTGGCCAGATATCTCCTATGTAGTACATCAGATATGTCTTCATATGCATGATCCACGGGCTAATCACTTGCTCCTTGTGAAGCGTGTTCTACGCTACATCCGCGGCACCACCGACTATGGTCTCACTTTGTATCGACGCACATCGAACAAATTGCTGGCCTACTCTGACGCTGACTGGGCAGGTTGTCCAGACACTCGACGGTCTACTTCAGGCTATTGTGTGTTCCTCGGCGCGAATTTGGTGTCTTGGTCGGCTAAGCGGCAGCACACTATTTCCCGATCGAGTGCGGAGGCTGAGTATCGGGCTGTAGTAAATGTGGTGGCTGAATCTTGTTGGCTTCGACAGCTACTTTTGGATCTTCATCGACCGGTGCATGATGCTTCAATGGTCTTCTGTGACAATGTGAGCTCTGTTTACATGACACAGAATCCAGTGCATCACCAGCGTACCAAGCATGTGGAGATTGATATACACTTCGTTAGAGATCGCCTGACCACTGGTGAGGTTAAGGTGCTACATGTTCCTAGTTCATCACAGTTCGCGGACATATTCACCAAAGGATTACCATCGCCTCTCTTCTTGGACTTTCGGGACAGTCTCAATATTCGTCAGCTGCCCAGTTTCAACTAAGGGAGGGTGTTAGAATACATATCCTACACGTGTTTGTAGAGATGTAGGATACGTATGTGTGTGTATTCCTTATATATATGTCCGTGTTGTATGCAACCGGGACTCCTTGTAATCCTCTTATATAATGAGCAATACAAGGCCACCTAACGTGTGGTTTTCCCTATCTTACAGCTTCCTAATGTAGTTTTTCAAGATACAGTTATACAGGAAGAATAATGTACATCATGCATGTCTAAAGTTTTTTATAAAGATGATACATCATGCATGAGTCAGAGCAGTTTGACTAAAGCAAAGTAGTTCGACGGCACCTTGCCTGCTGACAATGGCCGGCACATCAAAACAATATCCAGTCTCATTCAGCACGGTTGGAATCATGTTGGCTCTAACTCTAATTCCCGGTGTGTCTTACTCCCAACAGTTGCTTAGGCCGCTCCAATGCAATGTGGTATTGGTCACTTTTACCCCTCTCGGTCGCTTCTGTATACCTTGCACTAGCATGTCGGTATACACCAAGAAAGAGCAATGATAAGTGTACTTATAAACTACTCCTGAGTAGACCATATATAGCTACTGATGCACAGGTACATGTGCAACCACTCAAGATTTAAGGCTTTAGATGGCAAAACTGATGCGCATGTACATGGCAAAACCGCAAGGCGTTTGGGAATTGCTGTTTTACCATCACTTTGACGGGTTTTTTTTTTCGAAATGGAGAGCGGAGCCCCGGCCTCTGCATCAAGCGATGCACACAACCTTTATTCATTATTAGAACCACAAAAGTTTAGCAAAAGCCATTACAAAGATCATATAAACCGGAACCGCCAAAACAAGACACCGAGCAAAAAAGATAACCATATCGCCAGCTCTCCAACGAGATCTAGCAAACACCTACCTACCTCTTTCGATCCCGCCCCACGGTCACTCTCACTACTGCCACTCACCAAGAGAAGATGGAGTGCCTGGGCGCGGTGGCTCGAACACAAGCAAAAGGAGTCCCAGAACCGCACATCCTATCCACGGATCAGTGCCCACACACATGCTCCCGATGTCGCCGCATTCATTATCTTCCGCCAACCCGTCATGAGCATGTAGACCGATGCGCAGACTCTCGCCAAACCAGCCACCGACACCATCGCGGTGCCAAGTAGCACCACCTCCCCGCGCACTAGATGCTCCACCTCTCCCGCCTCTTCCATCCAGCGCTGCTCCACAAGCAATGCTCCCAAGAGAGAACGCGACACCGATGTGCCGCCATCGCCTGACCCGGAGGTCTTAGGGTTTCCTTCGGAGTAGCTACGAGGAGGGTCACGAGAGCTGCTTTGATGATGCCTTCAACAAGGAAAACGACACAGATGCGCCGCCATCGCCCGCCATGACCGGAGTCGAGCTCGGTTTACACCGGCAGCACCGCCACCCCAACTCGTCGCTGGGACTAGATGTGGAAAAACACCACAACCAGTCCTGGCTGACCACCTCCGACGAAGAAGGAGGTCACCGCCACCATGCCCAGGACCGCTGCCCTAGGCGACCTCATGCAACAGAAGTAATCCAGGTGCGCCAATGTCATCGTTGGAGGTGATGCAACAGGTAGCAGATTGGGATCGAGGACCGTCCGAGCCCATCGGGCCAGATCTGATCCATCCCACCGCCACCCACCGATCTCTGGCCGCCGCCGCGCAGTGACATCCCTGGCCGCCACTACTCCGCCACATCGCCGTTGATCAACCGGGACATGATCGCCACCGCCTCGAATTGAAATCAGCCGAGGAGATCCACCGCCGCCACCGCATCACCAGGGCTTTGCTCGGCGATGCCCTTGGTGGCAGCGGCGGGAGGGACGACGGAGAGTACGTGCGGGGGTCTTTTGGAGGAGGGGCCGGCGGTGCCCCGGTGCATCCCGGCGCGGCCGCACGGGAGCGGGGGGGGGGGGGGGGGGGGGGAGGGGGAGAGAGGCATAGAGAAAATTAGGTTCCTTTGATAGGTTATTAGTTGCACGCATGATCCCATTTGACTGATATATGTGTGCATGGTTGTCACATGCATGGTTGTTGGTCGTGAGTTGCTCACGTTGAATTCTTCAGCTTCAACTAATTAACACACCTATAAATCATGATTTACGTAAATACTGCTTCTACTATCACGCCAAATCCTGGTTGTAACGTCACCGTTGTATCATCCGGCCCTTACAACTGATTGCATAGAAGCATCTAAATGGAGGTGTGTATGTGTGGGTGGGTGGGTGGGGGGGGGGGGGGTCACGGGGCCTCCTTGAAAATCAGAATTTACCCCTTACAATCCTGGCCGTTCAATGCTTTCACCGTGGTCGTATAAAACCCCAGCCTAGTGAAAACCCTAGCCACAAGCCCCAATCACCTAGCACGCGAGCTCCTCCCAACCCCCTCGCTCGCTCGCCCCTCCCGGTGTTGTCGCCACTAGGGCTGCTACGTCCTTCTTCTCCACCCCATCTGCTCCCCATTCCTTCTCTTTCCCACCCCGTCTTCCTCGCATCGAGCAACACCCCGAGAACAGTGAAACCCACCATCACACACCATGTCACCGTGGGAGGAGCGGCTGGTGGCCATCGGGAGTAACATAGCCCGCCACGATCTGCACATGTACCTCGACGTGGCCACTTCCATAGGTTTTCTCCCCTCCCTCCCCCTCCCCCTCTCTGAATTCATTCATGAACACCTCCTTGTTGCGGGTAACATGCCAGAGCTAAGGTGCTGGCACGGCTGGTCTCCATGGTGGCGACAAGGAGTCAGCCGGTGGGATGTTGGCCAAGATCCAAATCGCCAACCAACCTACAAATCATCTCCTTTGGATTTAGTAGTTGCCCGGTCATTCAAGATTCTGTTTTTTCTTCATTTTTTCCTACATGTCATGAATCTAAATTGTTTATTTGAATGGTTTTTTGTGTGCCTACTATTTGTTCAATCGAGAATTTTATTGAGAAGCTATCTTCATTCATCAGAACATGTCAAGTTGGATCATCTTTTTAGTCAATTTTTTATGCTACAAGTATATACATTTCACTGTACAATGTAAACTAAACCATTTGTTTCTCTTATATTTTAAAGGATCTGGCCAGTGTTGGCATCAAGCCATTAAAGTTAGCTTGCTATGGAGGATTTTGGTGGTGATGATGAATTTCCATCTTTTACTTGCTTGTCATCATACATGCCATGATTCAAAATTTAGTTGTCATGCTACGTAAATCAGGTCTGTAAAAATATTGGATGTGTTGTCGTCATACTTTTTACCTCTAAAGTTAATTCGTTGAGTAAATTGGGTAGTTCCCTATTGCTGACCTTTACTTGTTTTGGTGTTTTATGTGTAAAATGATACAATGGTTATATGTACATCTATCAGGTGATGTAACAACTTTCAAGAATGCTTTGATTCACCAATCAACAATTTTGACAATTTGCGAGAGTTAAGCTCATCCACTTGCCCCTGCTATAAAAGGTAAAGATGAAAATAATTTTTTACTGCTATCGTTGCATGGCAAGTTTTCTTGACCTTATGGTTCTTAGTGGGTGCTAAATAACATATTTGATCTGCAAACAATGGAATATGGAAAAACTACACTTTTCGTAATGAACAATTGGTATTTTACTTCACTAAAGTTTCTGCATGTTGATCGAATCTATAATTGCCATCTAAATAATGTTTTGATTGCTTATGTTTTTGGTGGCCAGCCACAGGTTGCAGTCTTCCTATGTTACTGTCAAACACTTGCATATGGCTCATATGATTCTATCAAGAGCATAGGATACGCACTTTTGGCTTTCTTGTCGTGTGCCTTGATGTTTTTCCTAACATATGGCCATGGGCCAATGTGGGTGCTTTATCGGTTTTATCATATGAAATAAGAAAAGTTTTTATTTCTGGAAACAAAGAAAATGTAGTTTCTCATGTCATTGTCATCGCCGGGGGAAGCAGATACAACTAGCCATAGTCGTGAGGTTCTACATGTCTTCTTTATTATTGGAGAAGCCCACATGATTAATTTGATTAACCAACTATCACCAGCGACCGTTACCAATGTGAGTGATTCTATCAGGAGCATAAGATACACACTTTTGGCTTTATCATCGTGTGCCTTGATGTTTGTCTTGAAATATGGCTAGGGGACAATGTGTGTGCTTTATCACTAGGGGAGGCAAACACAAACTAGCCGCGGTCGTGAGGTTCTGCATGTATTCTTGATTGTCGGAGAAGGACACACGATTAATTTGATTAACCATCTGTGACCAGCTATGACCGACGATTGTTACTTCTAGCGGCCTATAGGATGTCTAGAGGGGCTCCACAGATAACACTAGTATTTCTTCTTACTCATGCGTACCTGGGAAAAACTTCTCGGTTGATCACTCATCCTCAAATCGCTCTAAGTCTAGCACTCTTAATCTCAGAGTTTTTTTAGATGAGCTTTCGGGAAGAAAGTAGTAACTTGTTACCCTAGGCCAGTACGACATATACACCCCCTCCCTTTAAAAAATTGATGTCCATTTCGATTAACGCACCAGAAACATTCCTTCTTGGCACATGTCTATACGTCCAGTTCCGGCATATGTGCCATGTTGTGTAGCTACGATAGGCCACACGCGTCCCTGATCTATACACACCCGTGTAACCGAGAGGATCGAATCTGATACCAAATATAACACCCTGGCCACCTAGATAGTCGGTTGTTACCTTGGCAGCCCTCTAGAATCTCTAGACTAGTCTCATAGATCAACACTAGTCTTTCATAGATCAACACTAGATGCAAAATAAGGCAACGAATCCATTTCACTCCTTTGCGTGACGCGATGGCCACGACCAGTGATGGAAAGTTCCTCGTAATATTCTAGTTTCAGATCGAAAGAATTTCTAATTTTCTAAATATCTTGGGTATTTCCGCACATGCTCTGCTGATATTGTAGCATAGCAAGACCGACTATGTGAAAAGACCGGTTGCTAAAATGCTAAGTTGATCTTTCGCCGATCAGGCTACGACCACACCCTCCTCCTCCACAAAAGGTCCTATCATAGCTTGTCGAAGTCACTTGACAACGCTTTTCCGATGTCTCCTATCCCCACGTTCCCTTTATTTGGTTTCCTCTTCTATCAGCTGTCGATGTTTGTGTAATTGCAATCTATGTTATTGCACGGAGGTGTCAAAGGAAAGAGTTGGATGTTAGAATTTTAGGTCACAATGAATGAAACGGTAGAGCTTGTCGTTGCATGTTGAGGGTGGAGATTGTGTTAGTATATATATAGGGGAACAAAACACCAACCGCTAGTGAAGTTTCTTTAATACCAACATACTGTCGTTTGGATGAAGGAAAAGGAGACAACCAACAATATTTTTAGCGGATGTAGTCTTTTTTCACCTTTGAGAAAAATATATGATGGTGGTCATGTAAAAGCTATTAGTCAAGAGCTAAAATCCTGAGAAGAAAACAAGCTAAGAAATTACACATAAATAACTCACTTAGCCATATAATTTGTTCAGTTTACCCGTTGAAAATTTATAACTTGATTGACAAGCACATACATATATAATTTAGCATGTTCCTCTTCATCAACATATGCAGACCATCATCCAGGGATAAATAAATGGCACATGACACACAAGTCACAAACTGGTATGCTCCAGGAGACAAGACAATCATAAGGTGATCCTAAAAACCCATTTAGCATTTCGGCCCCCTCGCCGGCGATGCTACCGGTCTTCTCTTTCTCCGGTGGTCTTGCAGCCTTGGAGGCATGACAGACCAAGGGCCCTCGCCTGTGGGAGGGTTCCCATTATATGTTTAGGTTTTTTCAGTACCATTTTCGGGATGGTGAGACGGTGGCTACATCTTGAAGTCAGAGTAAGGTCTTCTCCATCATATCCTCGCTCCGGTGATGCATTTAGCATCGTCGGAGGGCACGTAGAGTTGTTTGTCTGGCGGTTCTTCTAGGATTCGGTCGGTTTTCGTGTTTGTTGATGTGGTTTTAGGATAGTATCTTCCGATGTACTATTGTCATCATTGACGATCGTTGCTGCTCTGATGCGCTGGTCCTTTGGGGTCGTATGACGGCGACTTTCTATCTATCTACTATAACAAGTTTTGTCTGACTCCGTTAATGGAGGGGTGAGGACAATGGTGCGTCTTCGGCTCGTTCTAGTGTCTATAGTCGTCCCTAGGTGGTCCAATGACCAATTTATAATTTGTATTATTTTTAGGCTTTTTGTACTGTTGTTGATGATTATTAATAGACCAATGTAATTTTTTCTGAAATAAAATATGTAGTCTATTTTTAATTATTTCAACCCCACATGGCTAATCTACAATATAGTATGTAAATATGACCTATTTGAAGAAGCAATCCTATTCAAATATGTTCCCATTGTATAGATTTGAATTCAATGTTCAATTTTACGTTTTTTGTACTATATACAAGGAACATTTGTGCTCCTAATAAACAAAATAAGACAATGCATCTTCTAATCACACTTACCCAATATTTCTTGGTAATATGCAATGAACTCTACATTGATAGCATCATTTCAATAAAAAAATTATCATGAAAAACACATTTACCCGACATCCTAGGATGACATTGTGTACAAATATATATTTTTAGTAGTAGGTTGACACTCCCACAGTTTTAGTTAAGCTCGTTCCGTTGCAAGACGCCTCGTTCTGGTTGTTGTCGTAGGTTGTGGAAACTTAGCCTAATTTTGGGTTGTTGATTTATTCGAGTTCAATTTCCATGATATGAATGGCCGTGCATGATCCATTTGAATGGAAATTTTTAATTTAGGTGTCACTAAATAGTTTTATAATTTCAATTTTAAACTTGAGTGGTTAATTTATTTAAATAATTGTAATTTAGTAGTTCAAAATTACATTTTTCTCGACTATTTCTCAGGGAATATAGGTCGGGGGTCACCCGTTTGGCATATTGCTAGGGATGACCGTGGTTTATCGACCGATGAGGTTGACTTTTACAATAGTGCCCCAAATACCTTACAAACTTCGGTTTTTCCATTAGCTAGCGAATTGGCAAATTTCAATTGCAAATTCAGTTTATCGTGCAAAATTTATCATCCAGATTCAAAATAGCAGCCCACGGGCAGGCACCTATGCTGTTTTTATTGCTTTTAGGATTCTGTGTACTGTTTTTGATGATTATTAATAAATCGGTGGAATTTCGCAAAAAAATGCAAAGATTGTTTTCTTGTACAGGTACTAAAAGTTGTGGCTGCTAATATGCTCTTGTGGCCCAGTTTGGTTGAATGCAATCAAGGGAGCATAAAAGAACTTCACTTGAGGTACATGTTCTTTTTCCCTACATATACCTTATGGTCTGCACCTTCAACAAGGATAAAGCTTTACGTTCATGGGTAGCGGCCGAGGTCGTGGTGGAGGAAGAGGTGGCGATTTTGGAAGAGCTCCCTTCATGGGTAGAGGGAGGGGGAGATTTGGAGGGATGCATGCTAGTACGCATGGTGACAATTCGTGGAATGACGATACAGACATGGATGAGTCAAATGACGACCCCAATAGAAAGAGAGCAAACCGAGGTGCATATGATCAGAATACTAATGTTCTGGCATTGACTGAGTCAGGGAATAAGGTGACGGACATGGTGGGTCTATTTGATGGTGAGAATGGTGGGACGGTGTCAACGGGGTGTGTGACACCGGGGAAGACACAGGCACCTAAACGATATAAAGCTGTTGGAGACAGTAACTCCAAAATGATATCGGCAACCCCCATGCTAGGGGTCGGCCGGACGCAATGAGGATACTAAGCTGGAACTGCCGTGGCCTAAAAAAGGCGGCGGCAATCAGGGCGATCCTTGATGTCGTGAGACGGAGGAGCTCTGATATAGTCTTTCTGTCAGAAACACATCTGGACCGGTTTGCGGCAGAGATGCTGAGAAGGAAAGTTCATATGGATTTTAAAGAAGTGGTTGCTAGTGATGGAAGGAGTGGTGGTTTGATTGTTCTCTGGAAAAAGGAGATTATTTTATCTATTAGGGATAGGACACATAACTTCATTGATATGATGGTGGACTGTGGACAAGAGAATATCTGGAGACTGACAGGCATGTACGGGGAGCCCAGGTGGGAGGATAAACACCTAACATGGCAGAGGTTGAGAGACCTTAAAAACATGGGAGATATGCCATGGTTGGTGATAGGTGATCTCAATGACATTCTTTACCCTTTTGAAAAAGAGGGTGGTAGACAAAGATCGGGACATTTCATGCAAGCGTTCCGTCAGGCGATTGATGATTGCTTGTTATCTGATGTGGGTTATGTGGGGGATAGATTTACTTGGCATAGAAGAGACATAAGAGAAAGGCTTGATAGAGCTCTAGCAAATAAAGTATGGTTAACAAAATTTCCTGAATCAAGTCTGCTGCACCTAGACTACTATAGGTTAGATCACCGACCAATCCTAATGTGTGTGGAGGAGACTGCGGTCTCCCAGTAGCAAAGTCCAGCTATCCTTCGATTTGAGGCACGTTGGCTCAAAGAGAAGAACTTCTTAGAGGTGGTGGAAGATGCCTGGGAAAGATCGAGTTATTTAGCCCAAACTAATTCACTAGCTGGAAAGTTATCACATATTCATGAGAGTTTGCATCAATGGGACAAATTTGTTCTGAAGAGAACAAAAAATTCTCTCCGCCATACTCAGCGGCAGTTGGAGTCTGTGGTGAAGGAGTCGTTAAATGCTGAAAACATTAGAAGACAGAAGGAGCTTTCCGAAGAAATTGAGAAGTTGCTAGAGATGGAAGAGATGCACTGGGCTCAGAGAAGTAGGGTAAATTGGCTCCAGTTCGGAGACAAGAACACGACTTTTTTTCATAACTTTTCTTCTGCTAGAAGGCGGAAAAACAATATAAAGAAGCTAAAGGATAGTAATGGGAACTGGTTAGAAGGGTCACACTACTTAAATCCACATATCTCTGACTTTTTTGCGGGGCTCTTCACTACTGAAATTGATGAACCAGACTCTCAGATGATCGCAAAAGTTAAAACAAAAGTTACTATGGAGATGAATGTTAATTTAATGAGGAGTTATTCAGCCGAGGATGTTAAGAGGGCCCTGTTCTCAATTGGCGATACCAAAGCGCCTGGGTCAGATGGTCTTCATGCTCTCTTCTTCAAGAAGTGCTGGCACATATTGGGGGAGGCTCTGTCAAATGAAGTCTTGGAGGCAATCAATAACAAGGTAATTCCGGAAGGCTGGAATGATACAATTATTGTCCTTATACCGAAGGTTGATTCTCCAGAAACTATTTCTCAATATAGACCAATCAGCTTATGCAATGTTTTATATAAAATCATTTCAAAAATGATAGCTACGAGGTTGAAAGTTATTTTGGATGAGATTATTTCTCCCGTCCAAAGTGCTTTTGTGCCAGGAAGATTGATTACTGATAATATCTTGATCGCATATGAAAGCATGCATGCAATTAAGAATAAAAAGAAGGGGAAGACGGGGTACTGTGCGGTCAAGCTTGACGTGCACAAGGCATATGATAGGGTTGAGTGGAAATTCCTGCTCAAAATGATGATTCAGTTGGGTTTCCAACAAGAGTTTGTTGATTTGCTTATGGCTTGTATTAAATCAGTTAAATACAAGGTGAGATTTAATGGTCAAGAAACTGATGAGTTCTATCCTACTAGGGGTCTTCGTCAAGGAGACCCGTTGTCCCTATATTTATTCCTGTTACGTGCAGAAGGTTTATCTAGTGTGTTGGCTCGGCAAGAGGAGGTTCGTGGCATTGAGGGTGTTAGGGTGTGCAGAAATGCACCATCGGTATCTCATTTACTTTTTGCTGATGATTCCCTAATATTGATGAAGGCAGACGTTTCTAATGCAACCTCATTGAGACAAGTACTAGATGAATATTGTGCAAGCTCAGGACAAATGATAAGTGAGGCAAAGTGCAGTATTTTCTTTAGTCCAAATATTGATGTTGAGGTGAAAGCTCAAGTTTGCACCCAGCTAAATATTATGACGGAGGCAATGTCTGGAAAATACCTGGGCTTACCGAGTATGGTTGGCTTAGATAGAAGTGATAGCTTTATATATCTGTTGGAGAGGATCATTCAAAGGTTGCAAGGATGGAAGGAGAAACTATTATCTATGGAGGGTAAGGAAATCTTGCTAAAGGCAATTATCCAATCAATTCCTGTGTTTGCTATGGGTGTTTTCAAGCTGCCGAAAAGCTTATGCAAGGAAATTATTGATGCTATGTCATCGTTTTGGTGGGGAGATTCGGATGAACAAAAGAAGATTCATTGGATGGCTTGGTGGAGAATGTGCATACCTAAGAGAATGGGAGGAATGGGGTTTCCGGACCTGCATTCCTTTAATCTTGATATGTTAGCTAAACAAGTATGGCGCTTGATCACTAGACCTGATTCGCTATGCGCTCAGGTTCTGAGGTCAAAGTACTTCCCAGATGGAAATATTCTCAAGGCAGGGCCAAAGAAGGGCTCTTCGTTTACTTGGCAAAGTATTGTTGCGGGCATACAAACGTTCAGACGCAGTCATATTTGGAGGGTTGGCTCCGGTGAGAAGATAAATATCTGGGAGGATCATTGGATTCCCAATAGTCACACAATAAAGGTTTATACAACGAGGGGACAGTGCATTCTTCGGACTGTAAACGAGTTGATTGACCCGATGACTGGAGGGTGGGATGAACCTCTTATACGAAATATTTTCTTGCAAGTTGATGCTGAAAGAATTTTGGGGATTCCGCTGAGCGAACACCAACAGGAGGACTTTGTTGCCTGGCATAAAACTAAATCTTTTATGTTCTCGGTTAGATCATCTTACTATACCGAGTGGGAGCACCAGTTTGGAGCTAGAACAAGGAGATCAGATGGGCAAGGCTCGGCGGGAAACAATAAAATATGGGAAAGAGTGTGGAAACTACAAGTCCCAGGGAAGATCAAGATCTTTATATGGAGGGCTTTGCATGGGGTCGTGCCGGGGATGGCTATTCTTGCGTCCAAGCATATGAACGTATCAGCACAGTGTCCGGTTTGCCAAGAAGGGGCGGAAGATATTCGGCACCTTCTTTTCACATGCCGATGTGCTCACAAAGTTTGGAAAGCCTTGGGTCTATATAGTTTTATTGAACAATATTTGACAGCTGAATTCTCGGGATCATCAGTGCTAGAGGATTTGATCAGCAGTCCGAAACAGAGTCGACTGGTCCTGGGTATGCTAGATCTACGGGAATCGATTGCAGTGGCTTGTTGGTACATATGGTGGCAGCGGCGAGAGATTGTCAAAGGGGAGAAAGTCACTGATCCGAGCAGAACGGCCTTTGCAATCAATGCTTTAATGGCAAATCTTATACCCGCCGCATCAACACGTTCAGGTGAAAAAGAAGTCCTATGGAAGAAGCCAGCATGAGGCTGTCTAAAACTGAATATTGACACAGCTTTTCATGTTGATGGCACGGGGGCTGTGGGTGTGGTTCTCCGAGATGATCGTGGCGAGGTTGTGGCAAGCCACTCGAGCCCGTTGGTTCGAGTACTAAATTCCGCAATGGCTAAGGCTCTAGCGTTGAAAAAGGGTTTACAATTCTTGGAAGGATTGGGAGTATCAAAAGTGGTTATTGAATTGGATTCTTTAGAACTAATCCAAGCATGCAATGCTATCACTGAAGTCTGGAGTCCCTACTCTGCTGTTTTGGCTGATTGCTTCATGATGGCTGCCAACTTTGAATATATTGAGTTCAAACACTGCCGAAGAGATGCAAACAAAGTGGCGCACCAATTAGCTAAATTTTCATATTCATCTAAATCTGTTGTGGATTGGAATGGTGAACCACCGGACTTTATTTTGCCATATGTAATCAGCGATGTAACTCTTTTGGCTTTGAAATAATATATGCCAGATGGCTTTACCCTCAAAAAAAGGAGAAAGCTTTACGTTCTTCATTGTCATACAAACATTTCACCTCCCAACTCTTCCTTGGACACTTCTATGCACTGAAATAGGTGTCAACTACCCAAACATAAACATGTAGATAAAAGAAAACAGACAAACCGAGAGAAGGCGGGTATAAGAGACATCGGAAAAGAATTATATATTGGTTAGTGGCTTTGACGAGCCAACTTTTGAAATTATTCGGGCAGCAGGAACAGATGTAGTGCATTGTTCATGCTAGCGCTACCGGTGAAAGATTAAAAGAGCATTTTAGAGACCAGTCTTTTTCCGTAGTAGTTCAATATACGTACGAGCCATAAGTTATCTAGCAAGCCTCGTCCTGAACCTATATCATATCACTGTATAGTGGCCATGGCCATCACATCGAGCCAAGAAGGGAGATGGGATCACTGTCGTGGTAATAATTAGCATGGACATCAACCTTAGTCTGGTGTTGTAGTAACAATTAGCATCATCGGAACAAGGTGCTGGTGTTGTAGTAACAATTAGCATCATCGGAACAAGGTGCGTCTGGTGCTAAGATTTATTTAGCAATTGGCATTGATACGTCCATTTTGCATCACTATTCTATATCATAATTTACTGTTATTCATTAATAAATTTCATATTAAGAGATGATACTTATGTTATTTTATCTATAATTGCATGGTTGATGACTTTTGGAGGATGGACTGCTGAAGTCAGGATTCTGATGGAAAAGGCACCGTTTGGAGGCGAAATTCGTGAAGATCAGAAAATTCCAGAAAATATATGGAAAATCATTTTTTTCAGAAGACGAAGGATGCTAAAGGGGGAGTGGAGATGGGCCACAGGGGGCCCACACCACCCCCTGGCGTGGGCTAGCCTTGGCCGTGCCACCAGGTGGTGTGGCCGCCCTGGCCCACTCCTGGCTCACCTCTTTGGCGTATATTATCCCCACGAAACCCTAAGCCTCGGAGAGCGACCACAGAAAGATTCTGCCTCCTCTACGGGGTGGAAAACTACAGAGCGAGAAAGATCCCTCCAGCAGATGGATTCTACCGGGAGAATTCCTTCCCGGAGAGCGGAGATCGTCGCCATCAACACCACCATCAAGCTGGACTTCATCGGGATCATCATCATCACCACCATCATCTCCACCAGCACCATCATCACTACCATCATACCGCTGTAACAATTGGGTTAAATTTTGCATAGTTCTTAGGGGAAACTTTCCCGGTGTTGATTACTTGTTGTAGTTGATGCTATTGAGTGGAACCATTGAATTATTGTTTATGTTCAGATTGTTACTTATCATTATTTCATCTCTGATCTTGATCCATATGATGTCTTGTGAGTAGTTCGTTTAGTTCTTGAGGACATGGGAGAAGTCATGTTGTTAGTAGTGGAATTGTGTTGAGAAAGATTCAATGGTTTGATAATTAAGTTGTGGTTAGGTGAATGTCGACTACATGACACTTCACCTTTATGGGCCTAGGGGAATACATTGTGTATTTGGCTACTAATCGTAGGTGTTGCTGTAGTGACAGAAACATGAACCCTCGTTAGTAATCCTTTTCACAAGGGATGTCAGGATCTTAGAGTTTAAAGTTGTGGTTAGGTTTCTATCTTAATTACTTTCTTGTACTTGCGGATGCTTGCAAGGGGTATAATCACAAGTATGTATTAGTCCTAAGAAGGTCGGTATATTAGCATAGGTCCACCCACACAACACTTGTCAAACTAAAGAAGATTAATCAACTATATGAAGCGAAAGCACTTGATGATATTCCCATGTGTCCTGGAGAACGTTTGGTCATCTTAAGTAATACAACCAGATTGTCCTTTGCTAAAGAAAGGATTGGGCCACTTGCTGCATTTATTATTATTGTCTTTTGTTTACTCGTACATTATTTGTCTGTATTATCAAAAAACCCTAAAAAATTGTTTGCTAAGTATTTATAGAGAATTCTCGATCCAAGACACTCGTTAACACCTTCGGCTCCTCGTTGGGTTTGACACTCTTACTTATCGAAAATACTGCGATACACCCCCTATACTTGTGGGTCATCAAGACTATTTTCTGGCGCCGTTGCCGGGGAGTGAAGCGCTATTGGAGAGTGCAACTAGTAAAGGAAACTTCTACTGTGAGTATTGTTTATTTATGTTAGTTACTTTATTTTCAATATGGATAATTCACTGAGTTTCTTATTCCATACTACTACTACCACTGCTAAGGTAGTAGATGAACCACCACCTGTTGAGAATGATACTTTTTAAATACCTACAAGAATTGTTGATCATGTTATGGATAACTACTATTTTGGAGATGGAACTGTCTATCCCGGTGATCATTTGCTCTCTATACACGAATTATGCGGGTTGTTCAAGTGTGCAGGTATTACAACAGATCAAGTCAAGAAGAAGTTATTCTCATTATCACTGAAAGGAAAAGCTGAAGAATGGTACAAGCTGCTGAAGAATGGTCAAGCTCTTGAATGGGAGGAAATAGTGCCTCTCTTTTATTCAAAATTTTATCCTCCTAGTGAGATTCATAAAGATCGGAATTAAATATATAAATTTTGGCCTCTTGATGGACAGAGTACAGCTCAAACTTGGGGGAGATTGAAGTTACTAATTCTCAAATGCCCTATTCATGAGCTCCCCATCAATATTATTATCAATAACTTTTATGCAAGACTTTCTCTTCATGATAAGGATTTATTGGATGCTCCTTGTGCTGGATCATTTACACGCATGAAAGAAGAAGCTAAATGGGATCTTCTAGACCGTATTCAAGATAATGTTGAAGCATGGGAGAATGATAAAGGAAGGAAGTCGGGTATAAATTATGATTATGAATGCATTAAATCTTTTATGGGAACTGATGACTTTCAAAATATTAAAATGCTTATGGTCTAGACTCTCAAGCTATTGCAACTTATTTTAAGGCTTTTGCTTCCTATATTGAAGTTCCTAAAAAGAAGTGGAATAAGTATCATGAACCTTATAAAGATATTGCTAATAGTGTTCCTACAAGAAATACTGAAGTTTATACTGCTAATCATGTTTTACCCGAACCTTACATTGAGAAAATGCCTTTCCCAGTCAAGGTAAAGGAACATTCTATTATAGCTAGTATGGTTAATGAAAGTTCAAGTAAAGCTGTTGAACCTGAAATAGCAAATTTGAAATACTTTATCACTAAATATGTAGAAGATGGACACGCTATTCTTTGTAAGAATACTTTTAATATTGTTTCACATAGTGTTATGAGAGCTAGTATCCTTGTGTTTTCTGTTAGAATAAGTGATCATTGCTACAATGGGTCATGTGATAGTTATATCGTTAAATTTACTTATGATGTTGAAAGTTACTATGAGAGAGGGAAAAGTGTTCTTATGCATCTCAATAATCTTAAGTTTCCTCGCTTTATGCTGAAAGTCTTTATGTTGCACTTGTTTTGCCTTCCTATGCTAGTATCCTCTGGTTTCAAAATTTTGTTTGCTTACAAAATCCCCTTGAATAGGAAGTGGGTTAGACTTAAACATGTGTATATTTGTTTCTTGATGCTCTCTTTTACTTCAATTCATATTCTTATGAAAGCATCATTGAAATTATCATGCCCATCTTAATGGCTATAAAGAAAGAGCTTTTTGGAAGACAGCCCAATATATTTGAGCTTTCAGTTTTTTTTTGTTTATTTGAGTCTTGGAAGTTATTACTTAGGTAATAACCTCTCCTTATCCTTTTCGTTTGGTTTTTGTGACAAGATCAACCCCTAATGATAGAGAAGTAATATTTGGGAAAGTTGATGTCCCGAATCAGATTTTTGTGCTCCACTATAAAAATTCGCGAAAAATCTCTCTGCATCAGATTGAGCTGTAATTTTTTGTGCTTCTTCCCTAGGTTATTATTTAACTTTTGTTAGTTTTGCACTTTTGATTTGGGTAATAGAAGATTCTCGAAAAAATTGATATTTACCTGCTGGTCTGTTTTGACAGATTTTCACCACTCTTGCATTTGCCTCTTAAATCGATTTCCTTTTTTAATTTATTTTGGGCTTTCAGAAGGAGTTGTTTCAGTAGGTTATGTTTTGATGGATTTCAGTTGAAATTTAACTTAAAAGGTTTATTACCTCGTATGCACTAATGTTGCTAATGATAATTGTGTGAAGTTTTGTGTGAAAGAAATTTCCAGGTTATAGGAGAAAATGGTGTAAGAAGATAGTGAAAGGTTAAAATGACTCAAGAAATATGTGTATAAAGATGAAGATATTGATGGTATTCAAGTGATGACTCCAGAAAAAATTATTAAAGATCAAATTTGAAGACTGATGTCTACGCACTTCTATTCTTGTAGACAATTGTTGGGCCTCCAAGTGCAGAGGTTTGTAGAACAGCAGCAAGTTTTCCCTTAAGTGGATCGCCCAAGGTTTATCGAACTCAGGGAGGAAGTGGTCAAAGGTATCCCCTCAATCAATCTTGCAATCAAGATACAAGAAGTCTCTTGTGTCCCCAACACACCCAATACACTTGTCAGGTGTATAGATGCACTAGTTCGGCGAAGAGATAGTGAAATACAAGTGGTATGGATAATTATAAGTGGGAACGGTAATAGAAAATAACTTGATGGCGTGGAAAAGACTAAAGTAAAACTAAAATAAAGATGGAAGCAAGCAAACATGTAACAGATCTAATAGCAAACGGTGTTTCAATGCTTAGAAACAAGGCCTAGGGATCATACTTTCACTAGTGAACACTCTCATATAAATATCTTCTCTTTATAATACTACTCTTAACTACTCTCCGGTTGAATACTCTAATCGATGGTGGGGCTATAACAGCACACCTCAAAGTAAGACTTTCCCATCTAGAAAACCCCACACTGTCACCTTGAGTACTAGATGAGTTCAACAAACACCACAATTTCATAAAGATATCCAACTCCAAATATAATGCATAACAAGTATTTGTAATCTCTAGCCTAAGTGCCACCATGGTGTGCACACTGTCAACTTCACACATATGGGGAGAGCAGAGATCTATTAAAGCACTTGAGTAGCAAGGTAGATCTATAGTTTACAAGCTCATGATCTCAATAAGATCATGCATAGAGAGAGAGATGAACACATAGCTACCGGTAGAACCCTTAGCCTCGAGGAAGAACTACTCCCTCCTCATCATGGGAATCAGCAACAGTGATGGAGATGGTGGTGGAGATCGATGGAGATGGCTCCGGGGGCACTTCCCCATCCCGACAGAGTGCCAGAACAGAGACTTTCTGTCCCCCGAATCTTCCCTTCGATGGCGACGGCACAGCAGAACTTTTCGTGGATTTCTGATTGACCATCTAGGGTTTTGGTATCGGGAGGCTCTTATAAGCGAAGGAGGCAAGGTCAGTGGCCGTCCAGGGGGCCACACCATGCCCTGGCGTGGCCTAGGGTTGCCCGCGCCAAGGGGGGTGTGGCCACCCTGTGGCCCCTCTCCGGCTCTCCTTCTGGCTCCTTGAGTCTTCCGGGAAAATAGTATCTTTGGCTTTTGTCCCATCCAATTCCGAGAATATTCATTTTCTGACTTCCTGGAACCAAAAACAGCAGAAAACAGCAACTGGCACTGTGGCATCTTTTTAATAGGTTAGTCCATGAAATCATATGAAAAGTACTCCAAAGTTGGAACAAAACATAAGAAAGTAGATAAAACCAAGCATGGAACATCAAAAATTATAGATACATTTGCAATGTATCAACATCCCCAAGCTTAACTCCTGCTCGTCCTTGAGTAGGTAAGTGATAAAAAGAAAGAATAATTTTTGAGGTGACATGCACCATCATAAACTTGATCAAAGTATTTGTAAAACATGGATACCTGGATCAAAGTACTTCAACATAGCATGAAAGACAAAGTTCTAACAATAAGACAAAGCAACTATGTTGCAACATGAAAAAGCACAAACAAAAGATTTATGAATAACAATGCTTTGCAAGACGTTTGTTTGTTTCACATAAAGAAAACATAGCATAATAGTATTCAGCTTGTCCCTCAATAGAGTAGGAAATATAAATGCATACGACACCTTCAAAGTTCATAAGAGTGACTAGATACAAATAGTTTAAAACAAGCAATATCAAAGTTATGCATCAATTAATAAGTCTTGGGACAATGCACATAGAACTAAGAATGGCCACTATGCTCTCAAAGTAGGTGCATAAAGGTAGAAGGCAGAGACTCAATATAATGGTGGAAGAAAGGCCTTTATATAAAAAGGAAGTAGGGATTCAAGTCTCATAAAGAGCTTCCAAAAATTATGGTACTTAATAGCTTTAAGCTCTCATTGCCCCTATCATAAGCATCTTGAAGTGATTACGGTTAAAGTGAACAAACTATGGTATATATGCTTGAGGAAGTATAAGTTGGAAATCTCATGTCCCTTGAATACGAGGGCCGCCAACGGGGTACCCCTTGCCCGATGATACGGAAGAATCCCCATATCAAAATGACAAGGCAAGCAGACAACGAGCATCTCAGCAATCTTCTTATTTACCATGGGAATATGGTGCTTTTTTCTCTCTTTCCTCTTTTCTCATATCTCTTTTTTTTCTTTTTCTCTTTTTTCTCAATATAGGACTCTTTTTTATAAGAAGAATGCTTCATAGACAGCTCATTATGGTTACGCTGCAGGTTTCCACCATGTCAGCATGGATTAGACCAGCGGCCCAGGCGTTTCTCTAACACATATACATAACTCCATGGACTTACAAGCTCCCCTTTCATTTCACACCGACGACATCCATATATAAAAGAGCATGATATCAACTAGGTACAAGTACCAAGTGCAATGTTGAAAGCGTTCCCCATGAAAGCATGGTTCTTCTAATTCCTAACAAATAAGTGCAAGCATATACAACATAGAAGACACAATGGTTCAAGTTTATTAAGGGCAAGAAAAGTAAAGTGTGCCATCAAGTTCGTGAGAGTTTTAATCACTAGTTTTCTCATAACAAGTGGAAGGTAAACAAAAGCATGAATGTACTTGGAATAGCATAAGCTAGTAGGTAGGTATGGTGGACTTTTTGGAATAACTTGGTTTAGGGAGTTGGATGCATGAGTGGAACTCATACTTTGTTGTGGAGGCTAGCAAAAGATTGGGAGCGACAAACTAAGAGAGCAATAATGGCCATAATCATGCAGAGCGACAAAACATCATTTATCAAATCATAAAGTGATACTACAAGTTGAAAACTAAAGGATCATAAATACTATGGTGACTTGAGATAGTCATAACATGGTGTGAGCATGCGCCAAGTCAACCCAAATAAAGAATCAAAGGAGAATACCACTATATTATGCTTTAATATGCTAAAACAACGCATGATTCGTCCAAGGCACATTAAGCAATCTCAATTGTTTATAACATGTCATGCTACATCAAAGAATACTAAGTATAAAGCCAAAACAATATCAAGCATGGCATGACAAAGCATAGGCCATAGTCAAAAACAAGCTCTCTTTACCACTTAAGCGTGAACTTTCCTACTCTTTTCCAAACCAAACCAAACTATTTGAAAACCATTGTATGAAAGAGGGGGTCCAACCAATTTATTCAGCAAACTAAGAAAACCAAGCAAACTAAAAACCAAAATGAAAACGAAAAAGAAGACGCTCCAAGAACAACACAATTGTGCACGAAACAATAAAATGAAGTGTTTGGAAGAAACCTGGGATTTTAATTGATGAAGAAGGGGATGCCTTGGGCATCCCCAAGATTTGACGCTTGTACTTCTTGGATATTTCTTGGGGCGATACGCGTGGTATCCCCAAGTTTGAGCTTTAGTCCATCCTTCATCTCATTACTCGTTCCTTCCATACACCTGAAATTTTTTCTTCATACAAAACTTCACACAATCTTTATTAGCAACATTAGTGCACTCAAGATAAATAAGTCTTAAGGTTCAGTTCCAACACCAAATAAACTTCCATTAGAACACTAGCTACTGTAGCACTTCCCTCAAAAAGCTCAATTCCCCAAAAGAACTCAAAAAGGAACCAACAAGAAGCAAATGCAGAAAATGGCAGAAATCTGTCAAAACAGACCAGCAGGTAAAGACGATTTTTTTATAATACCTTCTGTTGCTCAAATCAAAAAGTGATGAACTAAATAAAGTTAGATAACAACCTGGGGCAGAATCACAAAAATTTACGCCTCAGAAGAACGTATAGAGATTTTACAAGAATTTTTACGGTGAAGCACAGAAATCTGTTTCGGGACAGCAACTTTCCCAATCATTACTGCTCTCTCATTAGAGGTTACTCTTGGCACAAAAAGCAAATAAAAAGGATAAGGAGCGGTTATTACTGAAGTAATAACTTCCAAGACTTATCTAAAACTTTTGGGTTATCTCCCAATAAGTACTTTTCTTTAATGCCTCTAAGTTAGGCTTGATAGTTTGAGAAGATGCTCACATAAGAAATATGAATTGAAGTAAAAGAGAGCATCAAGAAGAAAATTCAAAACATATTTAAGTCTAACCCACTTCCTATGCATAGGAATCTTGTAAATAAACAAGTCATGAAAGCACAAAGCAACAAGCATAGGAATGCAAAACAAGTGCAACTTCAAGACTTTCAACATAAAGAGGGGAAACTTAATATTATTGAGATGCATAAAACCATGTTTTCCTCTCTCATAATAACTTTCAGTAGCATCATGAATAAGAGCAACAATATAACTATCACATGAAACATTCTTATCATGAGCCACATGCTTAAAAGAATTAATACTCCCCACATAAACATAGTAATTCTTATTAATTGTAGTGGGATCAAATTCAACAAAATAGCTATCATTATTATTCTCATCACCATAATCATCAAATATAGGAGGCATATTGTAATCATAATTAAATTTCTCCTCAATAGTTGGTGGACTGAAAATATCATATTCATCATTGTAATCATCATATATTGGAGGCATAGTATCATTAAAGTAAATTTTCTCCTTCGTGCTTCGGGGACTAAAAAGATCATTTTCATAAAAACTAGCTTCCCCAAGCTTGTAAGGAAAGGTCCGCGAAAAATCTATCAAGTTATATTTTTGCAGTTTTTATCTAACAAGGAAAGCAACGAAGCGAAAGAGGGACGGAAACAGAGCCAGGGTGGCTCACACCACCCTGTGGCGCAGGCCCCCTGGCCGCGCCACCAGGTGGTGTGGCCACCCCGGACTCCGTCTCCGACCCGTTTTCTCCCAGTACCTTCCTTTTGTTGTAAAACTTCATAATATATAATCCCCCGGATCCCCTGAGGTTCGTATATTGTGTTCTCGTCGTGTTTTCGTTTAGATTTGTTTTTGAAAGGTAGAGTCTCAGTTTTAGAGCCACGATGTCTTCCTCTGGATCAGCCAAGGAAGATTCCTCCGCGGATATCATCAACCCGTACATGCGTGAGTTGAAGATTCATCCCAAGGAGTTGCTGCTCGAAGATGGGAAGGTGCAGATAAAAGAGGTCCAGGGCCCTAAAGGTGAAGGCAGTCTGGAGGACAGGATCGAAGCACTAGAGCAAGAAGTCTTTAGGTACAAGAAGATGGCGGAATGCGAAGTGGATATCATCCATAAGATTAGTTCAGAACTCATCACCGCACACCAGAAGGATACTGCTGAGCTTAAGGATGAAATTCTCTCACTCCACCGAACAACCAACCAACTACAAGCACAACTCTACGACGTGCAAAATCAAAACTGTGATTATGAGGTTAGGTTTAAACGCATAAGTTCTTCTGCTAGTTTCAGGATGTTGGAGACTAGGATGTCTTTTGTTGATGGGGAGCTCTTACCTTGGAAGTCGGACGATGATGAGAGAACACCACCACCACTGAAGGAGTAATACGTCATCAGGTTTTGGCATCCCCTTGGTTTGTTCCAAGCTTGGAGGAGTGCCGCGGTATCACATCACTATCTTCTATCTTTTTACCTTTTTAGTAGAGTCATATCATGAATAGAGAAGTTATCATGTAGAATGGTTTGCATTATGGAAGTGTCCCCTCTCTTGTTAGATATGTATCCCTTGTTGTGATTTGCCATTATGGAATACTAATGAAAAGTTCTATCATTTACTCATTTGCATATCTTATATTAGTTTTCAATTGCTATTATATGATTGATCTTGTTGTTAGTATTGGTATCACTTTGGGATCATTGAGTTAATTTAGTTGGTTTTGGCAAACCTGGCTCGGTCAGTAGCAACACTATTTTGAGAATTGAATGAAAAGATAAAAGTACTCCTAAGACATATAATTTCATCATCATCTTTCTTGATTAGCTCATAAGCTTAGTATTCTCTAGTTAAGATCTTTTGTGCTTTCAAGGAAGATTGCATGTTTGTTTTTATCACCTGTATGTTTGTTTGTTTCCTTCAACTCTTATACTTGCTACTCAGCCTTGCTAGCCAAAAACATGTACTGAGAGGGAATGCTTCTCGTGCATCCAAACCTTAAACCAAAAGCCATACCATTTGTGTCCACCATATCTACCTATTAGCATTATTGCTATTCCAAGTAAATTCATGTTTTTATCTACCTTCCGAATTAAACTTGTTATGTGAAAATTAGTGATTAAAGCTCTCACGAACTTGATGGCACACTTTACTTTTCTTGCACTTAATAAACCTGAACCATTGTGCCCATCTATGTTGCGTATATGCTTGCGCTTATAAGTTGTGAATTAGCAGAACCATGTTACCATGGAGAACGCTTTCAACATTGCACTTTATTTGGTTGATATCATGTTCTTTTGCTTATGGATCCCGGCGGTGTGAAATAAAAGGGGAACTTGTAAGATCATGGAGTTTGTATGTGTGTTAGAGAAACACTTGGGCCGCTAGCCTAAGCCATGCCTAATCATGGTGGAAACTTGCAGCATAACCATAGTGAGAAATATGTGAAGCATCCTCAATAAAAACCTATGCAAATAGCAAATAAAAAGATCGTTGAGATGCTCATTGTCTGCTTGCCTTGTCATTTTGATATGGGAAAGCTCCTGTATCATGGGGCAAGGGGTACCCCGTTGGCGGTTCTCTATGATACATATGTACTTACAATGACAAGAGCTTACTTGTGACTGAAGTTGAGTAGCATGAGGTTCGGTCTTTGTAAGTAAGGGGCATGAGATTTCAACTTATAACTTGTCAAGCATATCCTCATATTTGTTCACTTTAACCTTAATCACCTAAAGATGCTTATGATAGGGGCAATGAGAGCTGAAAGCTAATAAGTACCATAATTTTTGGAAGCTCTTTATGAAACTTGAAATCCCTGCTTCCCTCTTTGAAGGGCCTATCTTTTACTTTTTAGTTGAGTCAGTAAACCTATTCCCTTCTATCTCAGCAAGTATTTTGAGTTGTTGTGTTTCATTCAGTTCATATGATGATTTATTCAATCATGTTTCTTATGTTCCTTGCTTTGCACATTGCTCTTATCTTAGTGAGTATTACTTTGAAAGCTATCAATTGAAAAACCATTATGATTGAACCCCTGCAAATTGTTAACTATTCTTTGACCAAGAGCAAAGTTTGCCACTACCAATTATGATTTACTTTGTGTATCTTTATTGTGTTTCCTTTACCTATTGCAAGTTAAGATATATAATGGTGAGTTGTCTGCTATTATGATTTATGTATTGATGAATGTGATGCTTCTTGTCCGTATTCTTTTATCGACTCTTTACTCCATAAACCTGAGGTCATGTTTATTGAGCTCAGTTTTTGCTTGGGGACAAGCGAAGTCGAAGCTTGGGGGAGTTGATACATCCATTTTACATCACTATTCTATATCATAATTTATTATTATTCATTGATATATTTCATATTAAGAGATGATAGTTATGTTATTTCATCTATAATTGCATGGTTGATGACTTTTGGAGGATGGACCGCTGAAGTCAGGATTCTGATGGAAAAGGCACCGTTTGGAGGCGAAATTCGCGAAGATCATAAAATTCCAATAAATATATGGAAAATCATATTTTTCCAGAAGACGGAGGAGGCCAGAAGGGGGAGTGGAGATGGGCCACAGGGGGCCCACACCACCCCCTGGCGTGGGTCAGCCTTGGCCGCGCCACCAGGTGGTGTGGCCGCCCTGGCCCACTCCTGGCTCTCCCCTTTGGCGTATATTATCCCCACGAAACCCTAATCCTCAGAGAGCGACCATAGAAAGATTTCACCACCTCTGCGGGGCGGAAAACTACAGAGCGAGAAAGATCTCTTCAGCAGACAGATTCTGTCGGGGGAATTCCTTCCTGGAGAGGGGAGATTGTCACCATCAACACCACCATCAAGCTGGACTTCATCGGGATCATCATCATTATCATCATCACCACCATCATCTCCACCAACACCATCATCACCACCATCATACCGCTGTAACAATTGGGTTGAATCTTGCATAGTTCTTAGGGGAAACTTTCCCGGTGTGGATTACTTGATGTAGTTGACGCTATTAAGTGGAACCATTGAATTATTGTTTATGTTCAGATTGTTACTTATGATTATTTCATCTCTGATCTTGATCCATATGATGTCTTGTGAGTAGTTCGTTTAGTTCTTGAGGACATGTGAAAAGCCATGTTATTAGTAGTGGAATTGTGTTGAAAAAGATTCAATGGTTTGATAATTAAGTTGTGGTGTATTTCTTCTAGTGGTGTCATGTGAACATCGACTACATGACACTTCACCTTTATGGGCCTAGGGGATGCTTTGTGTATTTGGCTACTAATCGTAGGGGTTGCCGGAGTGACAGAAACCTAAACCCTTGTTAGGAAACCTTTGCACAAGGGATGTCAGGATCTTAGAGTTTAAAGTTGTGGTTAGGTTTCTATCTTAATTACTTTCTTATACTTGCGGATGCTTGCAAGGGGTATAATCACATGTATGTATTAGTCCTAGGAAGGTAGGTACATTAGCACAGGTTCACCCACACAATACTTGTCAAACTAAAGAAGATTAATCAACTATATGAAGCGAAAGCACTTGATGATATTTCCATGTGTCCTCGAGAACGTTTGGTCATCTTAAGTTATACAACCGGCTTATCCTTTGCTAAAGAAAGGATTAGGCCACTTGCTGCATTTATTATTATTGTCTTTTGTTTACTCGTACTTTATTTATCCGCATTATCAAAAAACCCCTAAAAATCCGTTTGCTAAGTATTTACAGAGAATTCCTGATCCAAGACACTCGTCAACACCTTCTGCTCCTCGTTGGGTTCGACACTCTTACTTATCGAAAATACTGCGATACACCCTCTATACTTGTGGGTCATCAGGCATCACTATCATAATTGCGAGAAACAAATAACGAATTCACAATGCTATTTGGAAACATTGTGATTCCCTGAGGATCGAGAATAGAGTTTGCTTATTGTGCACGAACCTATGTGTGATGCTTCAGCCTCAGGTTTGTGCCTCAGGTATGTTCTAATAACTTCTCATTGTGGGTCTATTCTACAAATATCAATTACTCAAAACTAGGTAACTCATAATACAACCAGTTATAAAATATTCTTACAAACAATACACTTAGAAAACCTCGGTAGCATGGAATCTTAGCAGGACTACAAGAGGATCCCAGTGTAGTGGCATGCGCGGGCACGTCATCACCTTCAGTTCAGTTAGACGGATTCCAACGGGTTTACGTCATTCCACATGTTGTAGTTTTCAGTCTATTAGCTTGTAGAACTCTAGCCTATCAAACCACGTATAATTCATGACCAAACTATGAGCTTTTCTATGATAGAAACACGAGGAGAACTAAGGAATTTTAGGAATTTTGATCTTGCATTGATTCACTATACACATAAAAACGATATTGCTTTGATTCACTATACGTATAAAAACGATCTTGCATTGATCCACTACCCCTTGCAGAGGTCCTGGCCCTACAACCTTGAGTCTTGAGGGTTGACTTCTACACAAATAACTAGAAAATAGTTGGAATATTGTGAGTTATTTGGGGAACTACCATTAAGTCGACCCCATGTACTGATAAGTCATGGTCACCATAACAATGTGTCGAGAGGGTGACACCCTACCCCTAGTCTCCAAAGAAATAGTCCAGATACTTTGAAATTTTCAACTACTCTCTCCGTAAAAAAATACCTTGTGTTTTACTTTATTCGAAGTAAACTTCGTAGAATTTGACCTAGTATATGGGAAAAAATATTAACATCTACAATGGAAAATGCATATGAAAGTTATTTCATGATGATCATAATAATATTGATTTGCTATTGTTGGTAGCAACCAAGGGGTGTGAGTGTCATGACAACAAAGCATATTTGGATTTTGTGTGTGTTATGCTTAGCATTTATCACTTTCTTCCACAAGGATCACTCTCATATATATTATATTTCAATCCAAGACTCTACGCACCAACACCCCATACTCGTTTTTCTTACACATAGAAGCCCAATTTGCCAGCTGGATCCTGCGATTGCCTTCAACATCACTCCATATGCAGTTATCCATTCGTATGTTAAAGCCCACTTAGAAAACTTAAAACAAGATAACATACAAACTAGAATTATGTGTAAACACTAATTTAATCAACACCAATCTTCACTCAATAGAGATCAAGTTTCCCCTTAAGCCAGCTATTCTAGCCAAATATTTGTCTACTAGAGGTTGTAAATCCTTCCTCCTCAGCTTATCAAAGCATATGTGTTAACCTAAATATTTAACAGGAAATTTCCAAATAACATATTGGAAAATGTCCAAGAAAACGACACATTCCTCTACTGCCATATTATTAATAGGGACCAATAAGTTTTGTGATAATTGCGACGCATGCGGAGTCGTTGTGCCAAACCTGTTGTCCATATCAACAGGAATACGTCCCTTCTCACCATATAGGAGGTCCCTTCTCACCATATAGGAGGTGGACCGAAGGCAGCCAATGTGATTGAAAACATGAGGTATGTGGCGTTCCCGCTTCCACCATCTTGAAACGGTATGAGTTTGGTGGAATATAATGGATATCTTATTAAGCCTCATGGGCGAGTATATATAGGCGTACAAGGGATTATCTTGGAGTAGAAGTCAAGTTAGGATTGTACGTAAACAGATCCTAACTCTATCTAAACTATCATAACAACCAATATGTCTAATACTCTAACACTCTCCCGTATTCGTAGTTTTAGCGTCGTGAACAACTGAAACGTCACGGACGGTCAAACTGGAGATAAACCGAAGTAGCATATAGTAAGCTGACATCCCCCCGCTGTCCGAGTAGGAACATCGTGGACGGTGTCGCGTCGTGGTAGTTTGGACTGTAGAGGAAGCTGGTGAGATGCTCAAGCGAGGTGGTAGCCCTTTGTGCCAATGTCATGGTAGCCAAGAGCGTTGGACGCTGCAACCTTGGTCGAGGTAGCTGTGCGAGGGGTCGTCGTGGTCAATGTCATGGTCGGGTGCCGGTGTCGAGGTAGCCGCACATGAAGCCGCAAGCGAATAGTGCGCGAGTAGAATGACTGAGACGTGTCGAGACAGTCGTTGAGGATGTCGATGCTGAAGTCAATGTAGTCTGATTCATCGAAGACGAGGTGCGGCCATAGTTTTGCTAGAACCAGGTGCACGTCGGGGATGAAGGCATACTTCGGTTATGTCAGAACCGAGTACACAAAGAAGAACTTGTTGGTGACGCGGTCAAGGCAGTCGAATAGGAAGGTGTCGATGTTGAAGAAGACGTTGTCGAGGCCAACGAAGACGAGACGCCAATCCGAGATTGCCAGGCTTGGGGATACGTCGGGAATGAAGGCACGCACAAGTGTTGCCAATACCGGGCACGCAAGGGCATGGACAGAGACGTAGAAGGCGGCAAAACCAACGACGTCCTGGAGTGGTCATGTTTGACGCCTAGATTGGTGCGGCAGCGATACTCGAAGTTGGCGAAGAAGAACCCGGCGATGTGACGAAGACCATGTGCGAACGGTGGCGCGGTGGAGCCAAGAACGTCGGTGCACGGGGACGGCGATTATGACCGCGTGCAAGAACGCTATGATCCGAAAGGGCACAACATTACTGCAGGGAATGAGTCGGTGCAGCAGCGGGTTGACCAAGGCGGCGGTGCTACGGCCCGAAGGGGCGACGCAACTACAGCCCGTAGCTCGATCGATGGTAGGCGCGTACTCGGGGACGTACTTGGCGTAGATGGGCGCGGGATCGGTTTGATTAGACTGACGATGCACCGTATGCGCCATGGCGTGAACGACGCGTAGATCGGAGTCGATGGTGAAATTATCGATGAAGTCCCGGACGATGACGACGAAGACGAGGCGCTGATCCGAGGGGGTGGCCGCGACAACCTTTTGAGGAAGGCGTAGAAGCCGGCCGAGGTGATCGATAGCCTACCGTGAGGCCGTGACAGCCTGCCGAGGCAGGTGCGGCAGCGGAGGAGGCAGGTGCACCTGTGCGGTGTAGATCGTCGATGCCGATGGTCGGAGTAGAGGCATGGGGATGACGATGGCGGTGGGTGACTTAATCCGATCTATGATCGGTAAACCAAAAAAAGAGGAACGACCAAGCGACCGGTGGAGAAAAGAACCGGTCGAGAGATCGGAAAAGACTCATCAGGGCAGCCGATGGATCGCGTGGCCCCCGGGGGAGGTCATGGAGATCGATGCCCCCCAGCGCGGCGGAAGCATGCGGATAGGGTTTTGGACCGGTTAGGCTGATACCATGAAATAGTATGAGTTTGGCGGAATATAATTGATATCTTATTGAGCCTTATGGGCGAGTATATATAGGCCTACATGGGGATATCTTGAAATATAAGTCAAGTTAAGATTGTACGTAAACAGATCCTAACTCTATCTAGACTACCATAACAACCGTATATGCCTAATACTCTAACACATCTCCTCAAGAGAATCCAACTAGAGAAATGTCATCAGCCAGTAGATTAATTGATGACACTGAAAACTTCGCTAACAAGTATGTGTGATCTATTATCCAACAATATCAACGCATGTTGCATCATGCCCTTGCTGAAGATGGTGGCTTGAAGCTCGACTTTTTGTGAATGAAAGTCCCAAGACCTAAGTGCGGCTAGACTTGTCGTCATCAGTGCATGTTCGATGAACCATTCTTGAAGGCTTTGCCTATGATTTTGTGTATTTGTCATTTTTTCGGTCACATTTCATATGGGTTGTGTAAGGTTGGTGGAGGTCTTGTCGTGCGGCATACGACCTTGGGTCCAGCTTTGTTGCCTGGTTTTCTTGTCACATTTGAATAATAAATAGTATATGGTTATATGCATCAACCATCAACCAATACAGAGGCCGGGTCATTCCTCCTTTTCAAAAAAAATAACTCGCATACTAAAATCATGTAAGACACTAGTAGAAAAGCCCCCTTTTGGTCCCGGTTCATAAGGGTCATTGGTCCCGGTTTTTGAACCGGGACCAATCATTCGGGAGCAATGTTGGTCCCGGTTCTGGCACGAACCGGGATCAATGGGTTCTACGTGGCCCGCCATCGCGTGCGCTTGCAGTAGGACCTTTGGTCCCGGTTCGTGGCATGAACTGGGACCAAAGTCTTTTCTATTTTTTTATCAAAAAATAATTTATTTTTTCGATTTTTTTTGAATTTATGAATTTTTAGACTGGTTAATCTCTCACCCGAAGCCTCTTAATCACACTTAGTTTTTTATCAAATTTCAATCTTTAGTTAAACTTCCCGGTCGGTCATCCATCCTCACACTACTCCACCCCTAGCACGTTTAACATCTTGGTTCCTTCACATCCCCTTCCTATGTACCACTTGTAACCTTATGTATATACTATGCTATTAGTGATATTAACCCATGTATCTTGTGAGTCATACATTCTTATAATTTGAGTTAGAATCATAACGTACAAAAATGACTAAGTAATACTAATATTGAATAAATATAGAAATAAAATATGTTTTATTATTATTTTTGCATTAATTCATTTAATATGGCATAATTCATATATTTAAATCCATAAATCGAAATTCCACAAATAATATGTCCATTATTATCAGAAAAATCTGAGGAATCCAAATATGTCATTTTAATTTTTTTTAAAAAATTAAAATTTTGAATTTTGACTCTTTTGGAATTTCAAAAATCTAAAAACATTGCAAACGGCTGAAGGCGGTTGGCACCGGTATCGTAATTTTTTACCAATAATTTGGATATATTATACGATTTTTTCCAACATCGTATGCACAAATGGCAGCCATCTAAAGTTTTTATAACGATTTTTTTATCCCGGTTTATGTCTCGAACCGGGACTAAAGAGGGACCCTTTGGTCCCGGTTCGTGGCATTAACCGGGACCAATGCTCCGCTGACTATTGGTCCCAGTTTATGCTATGAACCGGGACCAATACCCCGAGATGAACCGGGACCGATGTCCTGGCGGCATGAACCGGGACCGACGCCTGGCATTGGTCCCGATTTGTTATTCGAACCGGGATGAATGGCTTTGGGGGCTGGACCAAAGGCCTCTTTTCTACTAGTGAGAATCTATTTAAGGTTAATTCCTACACTACTGTCATTCTCAAGGTAGTGCGTAACATATTTAAGCCCGGTGACCCTACCATGAACAAAATTAGGGCATGACCCTTTGATCGAACCCCGATACCCTTTGACCAGCTCTCCGATTATCGCAAATATTGACAAAGATGGTATACATGAAATAGATGGTCATTTCTCCCGTGGGTCACGTTATCATTACTTAGAATGTTTGTGAACCCGGTCAACCTTGTGCTTGCCTTATTCTAGATGAAGTTGGAAAAGGCTTTCTACATGCTCTTTTCCTTCCTTTTTTAGAAGTCTAAATGTGACATATTTTATTTTTCATTTTTGAAAACACTCGTATGGAGGGAGCTTTAAATAGTATTGGAGATCTCAAAGCCCCTGGTCCAGATGGTATGCCTTCCATCTTCTATAAAACATTATGGTATATGTTAGGAGATAAAGTGACACAAGAGGTCCTTAATGTTCTCAATGGTGGCCCAATGCTAGAGAATTGGAATGATATATGTGTGGTCCTTATTCCCAAGGTGAAAGATCATGAAATTATGAAATATCTACACCACATAAGTTTGTGTAATGTGGTTTATAAGCTTTTTTGAGGGGTACTTGACAATAGGTCGAAGCAATTCTTCCAGAAAGCAGTGCACCAAACCAGAGTGCTTTTGACCCCGGGAGGTTGACCACGGATAGTATTCTTTTGGCATATGAGTGCACACACTATATGAAGACAAGAAGAGGTGGTAGAGTGGGTTATTTTTTTGATAAAATAAAGAGGAAGATGGTATTCCAAGAGAGATGGATTAGTTTTATCATGTTGTGCATCACGTCGGTTAAATATCAATTTATGGTTAATGGAACATGTACCGGTGTCATTCTGCCAGTATAAGAGGCCTGTGGCGGGGGGGTCTAATTTTGTCGTACTTCTTCCTTATTTGTGTTGGGGCATTTTCTTTTTTGTTGAATAAAGCTGATGTGGGTGGAAGACTACAAGGTATTCGTGTTCGTAACGTTGTTCCAAGTTTTAACCATTTGTTGTTTGCATATGACTCCCTAGTACTAATAAAAGCTTCTCAAGTAAGTGCTAGAACTTTGCAGAATATTCTACGGTTGTACGAGGTGTGCTCGGGTCAGACCCTAAACTTTGATAAGTCTTCGATCATGTTTTAGCAGAAACACAAGTAATGCAAGGAAACAAGAGGTGCTAGTAGAGCTTCGTATTAGTGAGGAGGCAAAAACGAAAAAGTATTTGGGGCTAAGACGTTTGAATATTTGAAAGATGGAGTATGGAAGAGGATCCATGCATGGAAAGAAAGAATGTTATCACACACCGGGGAGGATATCCTAACCAAGGCATGTGCACAAGCCGTTCATTCCTACATTTGTTATGTCGTATTTTCACTTGACAAAAACGTTGTGTGAGAAAATGAGTTAAATGATCTGTCATTATTGGCGCGCACAACAAGAAAATGACAACAAAATGCACTGGTTGAGCTGGGAGGTTTTGACAAAACCATAGAGTGAGGGTGGACTTGGTTTCCGAGATTTGTACAGCTTCAACCTTGTAATGTTTGCCCATCAAGCGTGGAGGATGTTGACGGTTCCTAAATGCGTGTGTGTGCGTGCACTTAAGGCTAGGTACTTCCTAAATTCGTCCATTCTAGTTGCACAGCCCATGGCGGGGATGGCATATAAATGGAGAAGCATTTTGAAAGGAATTGGTTTACTAAATACTAAGGGGGTGGTATGGAGAACTAGAGATGGAACTGGCGTATTTGTCTGGTCAGATCCGGTTATCGAGGAATGGGGCAATGCAGTTGATTATACCTAGGAGGCAATGTTTGCTCACACGGGGCGTGTGAACTTATTATTGATCCCATTACTCTACTGTAGGATATGAGCAGCTAGTTCGGAACACGTTGCGGGGTATGGATGTTGCAACTATGCTGCTAAACCTACCAGACATGATTTTTAGGACTACTATGCTTGGCAGTATGATAGTAAGGGGATGTTCTTTGTGAAATCTGCTTATAAGCTGCATGTGAGACAAGAGATGGCCCCCAAGCATCTACTAACGTGTGGCCGATGGATCCATGCACTAGTAGAAAACAGACCTTTGGTCCAAGGGTATTAGCCCCGGTTTGGTACAAACAGGGACTAATGTCCCGGTCCAACGGCTAGACCTGGCCCAGGGGGGTGGCAGACACTAGCCCCGGTTCGAACGGGACCTTTAGCCCCGGGTCGTGTAATAAACCGGGGCTAAAGGGTTTCAGGCAGGCCGGGTCGGGCGTCAGACCCTTTAGCCCCGGTTTGTTACACGACCTGGGGCTAAAGGTGGACTTTTAGCCCCGGTTCTAGACACGAACCGGGGCTAAAGGTCTGGCTATATCTTCTTCTTCCCCTGTCCGAGCCACCATTCAAGCTGGTGGCTCTCCTCTCTCTCTCTCTCTTTCTTGCTTCAAGCTCGAGTTCATGCCTTTTTTTTCTCAAGATTTGTCTAGATTTTGTGGTGCCCCATCTATCCAAAGGTGAGCAACTTCATCCTTTGAACTCTCGTTGCTATATTAGCTCATTTCATGCTCTATCTTATAGATGGATTTGTGGATTTAGTTTGGTAGTAATTTTTGCAGTGATAGCACGATATCAATGTTTAGATTCTATCTATCTTGTATTAATGTAAGAAACTCTAAGGTAAATATCACAATATGTGGATTATTCTATCAATATATATCTTGTTTTGGTACATAGAGTCTCGAAAATTGATTTTAGAAGCACACACATGCGTGAGTTCATCATTCTAACTAACTAACTAGCTGGGCAAAATATCCTTCTTCGTCTACCTGCGTTCAACAAACTGAAAAATTTGTAACAAGGATAGGGTTAATTCATAAAAGCTTGATAAAAAGACATCACAATTCACATATTAGGGAGTGCCTCTATGGCGAGCTCCTCGAAGATGCCTGAGGATGGGATCCTAAGACATCTTCGAGAAGCTCTGCCGTAGTGGTGTCCCTGCTCTCCCACACCATCTTTCGGTTTATATCTTCTCTAGCTAAATCAGTATGCTGGTGGAGCTAACTAATTTCACATATTAGAGAGTGCCTCTACGGCGAGCTCCTCAAAGATGTCTGAGGACGAGTTCCTAAGACATCTTCGAGAAGCTCCGCCGTAGTGGTGTCCCTGGTCTCACACACCATCTTGCAGTTCTTCACAAGAATGCATACCTATTTATAGATTAAGCAGCACAACATAGTGTCGGGCACTGATGACATAATGTCGACACACTCACGCTGGCATAGTGCTGCCACCCACCCAAAATAGTGTCGGCATTTAATTTATTGGCTTAGTGCTGCCCACTGAGGACATAGTGTGGACATGTTGTCTCCACATCCACATTTAGTCCCGGTTGGTGCCTCCAACCGGGACTAAAGGTTCATCATATCTTTAGTCCCGGTTGCTGGTTTTAGATTAGTACTAATTAATTATGATTATGTTTAATGTACTTAATTAATTATATATTGCAGATGAGCCGGCAATGGATGTACGCTGACCGACTCTCTAACGAGTTCATTAAAGGCGTGCATTCTTTTCTTCTTGTGGCCGAGGCAAACAAGCAGAGTGGTTTTATGTCTTGTCCATGTGGTGTCTGTCGGAATCATAAAGAATACTCTTCCTCAAGAGTCCTTCACAGCCACCTGTTTCGGTCCGGTTTCATGACCGGCTATAATTGTTGGACCAGAAGAAAGAGGGGTTATGATGGAAGACAACGAAGAAGAAGAGAATGACAACGACTACCCTGAATACGATGGTACTACAATGGAAGACATTGATGTAGAAAAAAATGAAGAACAGGCATCAGATCTGCCCGATGATGATCTTAGTCGGGCCATTGCTGATGCTCAGGAAGAATGCGTAACTGAAAGGGAGAGGTTGAAGTTCAAGAAGATGTTAGAGGATCACAAAAAAATGTTGTACCCAAATTGTGAAGATGGGCACAAAAAACTGGGTAGCACACTGGAATTGCTGCAATGGAAGACAGAGAACGGTGTGACTGACAAAGGATTTGAAAACTTGCTGAGAATAATGAAGAAGTTGCTTCCAAAGGATAATGAACTGCCCGCCAGTACCTACGAAGCAAAGACGGTTGTCTGCCCTCTAGGATTAGAGGTGCAGAAGATACATGCATGCATTAATGACTGCATCCTCTACCGCGGCGAGTACGAGAATTTGGATGCATGCCCAGTATGCACTGCACTGCGGTATAAGATAAGACGAGATGACCCTGGTGATGTTGAGGGCGAGCGCCGCATGAAGAGGGTTCCTGCCAAGGTGATGTGGTATGCTCCTATAATACCACGGTTGAAACGTTTATTCAGGAACAAAGAGCATGCCAAGTTGTTGCGATGGCACATGGAAGACCGTAAGAAAGACGAGATGTTGAGACATCTCGCTGATGGGTCACAGTGGAGAAAAATCGAGAGAGAGTTTCCGGACTTTGCAGGTGATGCGAGGAACTTATGGTTTGGTCTAAGTACAGATGGCATGAATCCTTTTGGGGAGCAGAGCTGCAGTCATAGCACCTGGCCTGTGACTCTGTGTATTTATAACCTTCCTCCTTGGTTGTGCATGAAGCGGAAGTTTATTATGATGCTAGTGCTCATCCAAGGCCCGAAGCAACCCGGCAACGACATTGATGTGTACCTAAGGCCATTAGTTGAAGAACTCTTACAGTTGTGGCACGGACAAGGTGTACATGTGTGGGATGAGAACAAACAGGAGGAATTTGACCTACGAGCGTTGTTGTTCATAACAATCAATGATTGGCCTGCTCTTAGTAACATTTCAGGACAGACAAACAAGGGATACAATGCATGCACACACTTTTTAAACGATACTGAAAGTATATATTTGGATAAATGTAAGAAGAATGTGTACCCGGGGACTCATCGTTTTCTTCCACCCTCGCACATCCTAAGAAAGAAAGGTAAGCATTTCAATGGTGAAGCAGACAGCCGGTGTAAGCCTATCCGCCGTACTGGTGATGATGTATTTGACATGGTGAAGGATTTAAAAGTAATCTTTGGAAAGGGTCCTGGTAGACAATCTGTTCCGAAGGACGATGTCGGTCATGCACCCATGTGGAAAAAGAAATCTATATTTTGGGAGCTACCCTATTGGAAAGTCCTAGAGGTCCGCTCTGCAATTGACGTGATGCACCTGACGAAGAATCTTTGCGTGACGCTGCTAGGCTTCTTGGGCGTGTATGGGAAGAGCAAAGATACACCTGAAGCACGACATGACCAACAACATATAAAAGACCGAGACGACATGCATCCAGAGCTGTTTGAAGGTACTGCTAGCTACGCTCTTACCAAAGAAGAGAAGGAAATCTTTTTTGAAGTCCTTTACAGTATCAAGGTCCCATCTGGTTTCTCGTCGAACATAAAGGGAATAATAAATATGGCAGAGAAAAAATTTCAAAACCTAAAGTCTCATGACTGCCACGTGCTTATGACCCAGCTGCTTCCGATTGCATTGAGGGGACTCCTGCCGAAAAATGTTCGAGTACCCATTGTGAAGCTATGTCGTTTCTCAATGCAATTTCTTAGAAGGTAATCAGTCTAGATAGTCTACTAAGGTTACAGAAAGATGTGGTCCAATGTCTTGTCAGCTTCGAGTTGGTGTTCCCACCATCCTTCTTCAATATTATGACTCATCTCCTAGTTCACCTAGTCGATGAGATTAATATTTTTGGTCCTGTATTTCTACACAATATGTTCCCCTTTGAGAGGTTCATGGGAGTGTTAAAGAAATATGTTCATAACCGTGCTAGGCCAGAAGGAAGCATCTCAAAGGGATATGGAACAGAGGAGGTCATTGAGTTTTGTGTTGACTTTATTCCTGACCTTAAGCCCATCGGTGTTCCTGAATCACGGCATGAGGGTAGAATTAGTGGAAAAGGCACGCTAGAAAAGAAAGCAAGGATATGTATAGACGGACATTCTCTCACTAAATCACACTACACAGTTCTGCAAAGTTCCACCTTGGTGGCTCCGTATATCGAGGAACACAAGAATATTGTACACTCCAACAACCCGGGGAAGCCTGGCTCCTGGATTAGAGATGAACATATGAGGACTTTCGGCGGTTGGTTGCAGTCACATCTCATGAATGAAATAAATGTTGGAGAGCAGTTGTACTTGTTGGCCAGGTCACCATCTTCGACTATATTGACTTTCCAAGGGTACGAGATATATGGGAATACATTTTACACGATCGCCCAAGATAAAAAGAGCACCAATCAAAATAGTGGTGTCCGATTTGATGCAACAGACGAGAATGGGCAAAAGGATACATATTATGGTTACATAGAGGAGATATGGGAACTTGACTATGGACCTTTTTTAAGGTTCCTTTGTTTCGGTGCAAATGGGTCAAGCTGACAGGAGGCGGGGTTGAGGTAGACAAGAAATACGGAATGACAACAGTGGATCTCAACAACCTTGCGTATAGAGATGAACCATTTGTCCTAGCCAATGATGTGGCTCGGGTTTTTTATGTGAAGGACATGTTTACCAAACCGAGAAAAAGGAAAGATAAGCAAAAGAATACAGCATCCGATGAGTCAAAGCGCCACATAGTTCTTTCAGAAAAAAAAACATCGTGGGGGTGGAGGATAAGACAGACATGTCAGACGATTATGATAAGTTTCATGAAATTCTGCCCTTTGCTGTGAAGGATGACCCAAGCATCCCGTTAAATAAGGAAGATGCTCCATGGTTACGGATTAGAAGAAAACCCTAACATGTGTGGATGTTGGTGATGTACAATATTATTAAACCTTTATTTTTAATGATCTTCTTATATGTATATAGATATGAACTTTCTCGATCTCAATAGGTAGTATTGCAACTTGTTGTGGCCAGAAATTTATTAATATTAAAACGTAAAAATTAGTCATAATCATATCTAGCCCTGTAGTACACAACTTCTGGGTCGTCTTCGGAATCGTCATCGTCATCGTCGTCGCTTGTAGCACGCGGATGGATCCTCAGCCCTTCCTCGTAGCACGCGGATGGATCCTCCGGCCTCAGATTCACGACGCGCGGGGGAGGGGGCTCCCGGATGATGACCCTAGTACGTCCTAGGCCTTCACCACCACCACCATTCTTGTGGCTATGCTGCTGGTGAAAGTGCGGGTACCTCAGGCGAGGATGGTCTCCCATGGCGATGTAGCGCATCACACCGGTGATAGTACGGTTCGCCCACCACAGACGGCGACCAGCCTCGTTGTGGTTCACTGGGGGCGGGCCGTCACCCTCGTATCTAGCGAGCTCCCTTTCCCGCCGGTTTGTGAAGAAGGCATTCCAGGTGTCGAGGTTGTCGGGATCCCAATGGGGATCCATCCGCTGCTCCGGCGTGAGCTCGAGGTAGAAGTGGTTCGTGATGGCCACCTTGAGACATAGGAGGAACAGGAACCCCTCCAGCGCTCAGCATCCAGCCAGCGGGCAGCCGGTACCCCGGCGGGCATGGGTAGCTGGAGGCGCACAGCGCCTCGGTCTCCTCGAGCGTCAGAAAATCCCAGTAAGCGGTGTCCATTGTTGTGAGAGAGAAGGTGTGGATATGTCGATGGAAATGGCGGTCGGCCTAGATATAGAGGGACATGGCGGGAGAACATGGCGGGAAGCGAGGGAAATGGCGGGAGAAACATGGCGGGAGAACATGGCGGAAAGCGGGAGAAATGGCAGGAGAACATGGCGGGAAGCGGGGGAAATGGCGGGAGAATATTTCTACTATATTTTTGTGAATATTTTGCTATATTATATGTATTTTTCCATTTTTAAATAATAAACTATATTTTTATTATATTTTGTGAACATTTCTACTAAATATAATACTTTTAGATAATAGATAATTTCATTTAAGTTGAATAATATAGTATGATAATAGATTTAAATTATAGATCTTTTTTTCTGAAAATTTTGATATATAATACATAATTTTCTGAAAACTATAAACCATTTTTGGGTTTGGCGCCAAAAATAACCTTTTGGGTTTTGGCGCGCGGGAAGTGCGGCGGGCCGAAAACACCTTTAGCCCCGGTTTGTAATACGAACCGGGGCTAAAGGTACCCTTTAGCCCCGGTTCGTATTACAAACCGGAGCTAAAGGTGGGTGGTATAAATACCACCCCAGCCCCGGGTTGAGCCACGACCCGGAGATCGCCGTTTTCCCTGCGCCACGCCCACGCCGTCCGCCGCGCCGCCGCCCGCGCCCTTCTCCGCGCCGCCCCGTCCCGCGCCCAGCGCCGCGCCGCCCCGCCCCGAGAGCCGCCGCCTCGCCGTCGGACGTCTTCGCCCCCTCGCCGCCGCCCTGTCGCCACCTCGCCGTCGTCTCCGTCTCAGGTACGTACGGTTAGTGTTAATTTTGGTTAGTTAGGGTTAATTAGCTAGCTAGGGTTATTAGTTAGGGTACGTAGTGTGTTAGGATTTTGGTTAGTAGTATTAGGATTTTGGATTAGGATTATTAGTTAAAAGTATTAGTATTTTGGATTAGGATTATTAGTTAGAAGTATTAGCTAGCGTTATTAGTTAGAGTAGTATTTAGGATTAGGATTAGGATTTTGGTTAGTAGTATTAGGATTTTGGTTAGTAGTATTAGGATTAGGATTTTGGTTAGTGTTAGTTAGAAGTATTAGTATTTTAATTAGTTAGTGTTAGTGTTAATAGTATTACTATTTTGGTTAGTTAGTGTTATTAGTTAATTTTGGTTAGTGGTAGTGTTAGTGTTTGTAAATAAGTAGTATTAGTATTTTGGTTAGTGTTAGTTAGTAGTATTAGTATTTTAGTTAGTATGTTAGTGTTAGTGTTAGTGTTATTAGTAGTATTAGTATTAGTGTTTTAGTTAGTGTGTTAGTGTTAGTGTTATTAGTATTTATCTAGGGTTAGTTAGGGTTAGTTATAATACTTAGTTAATTAGGTTTAGTTGAGTTAGTGATAGGTTTAGGGTTATTGTTATTAGGGAAATATATATACTTAGTGATTTAGTTACTGTTTATGATTGTTTACTGCTATTATTTAGTTATGCCGTGTCCATCTCGTCCGAGCCTACTGGACTCCGTCGGGGATGTCCGAGTCTGGGCTCCGCCGGGTTGGCACTGGAAGGTGCTACCTGTCGAGACTCGTACCTTGGTGAGGAATCCGGGTATCATCGTCGACCCGGAGCTTCTTTGGTGGCGTCCACGTGGTCCAGGAGCGGTGCAGAGGGAGCCAGCCCCTGAGGAGGTGGTACGTCATCGTATTAGGGAGGAGGACGAGCATGTACTGTGATACATGTATCTTTTGGAGACTAGGTTCTCCAATATCTGGCAGGTTCACGGATCTCACCCGAGCTATTCTCCGGTGATGGTTCCTCTTCTGTGGCTGCAGAGCTCCCGTAGCACAGAACGCGGCAGCCGCGTTCGCTAGTTTATCTTAATAATGTACTTTATCTTATACTTTATCCTATAATACACCCGAGCTATTCTCCGGTGATGTATTAATAATGTACTTTATCTTATACTTTATCCTATAATGCACCCGAGCTATTCTCCGGTGATGTATTAATAATATACTTTATCTTATACTTTATCCTATAATGCACCCGAGCTATTCTCCGGTGATGTATTAATAATGTACTTTATCTTATATTATTGTAATTTATCTTAATCACTAAGTACTGTATCCGAGTTGTCGCAGTTGTAATATTCTTTTACTTAATGCAATATTCTTTTCTGTATTAGTTAAGCTATGGACGGTAGACAGAATGAAGAGGAGCTTCTCAACATGATAGATGAGGGTACTGGAGCGTCTTATTATGATGACTCCGAATATCTTAATTTGTCTGGAGGAGACTATGGTGGACCAAATAGTGGAGACGATGATGCTGACCATCGTGGAGACCATGGTGAAGACACCATAATAATGACAAACTCCGTCAAGGTATATAAAGCCTCTATCGATGGTTCACTAGTATAGATGCACTAATTGATTCGTATATATGTACTAACGAATGTTTCTTCTCTTAGACCTCCGCTTCCGGCCAATCTTCTACAAATACAAGAGGCCCGACACACAAGTTGCCCGCTGATGTCCGTTTCAGCATTGACTTAGTCTCTCTGCAGGGTCAACCGCTGGAGCCCAAAGAAGCTGTGAATGAATTACAAGTCAATGCGGAGTGATTGTTAGAGACAAAGTCCCGATCACCACACGAAACTGGAACAAGCCAGGAAAGAAAAATGATCCAGCTGGGGCTAGTTTTGTAGATGATAGAGCGAAAGATACAATGTGGAATTCTCTCATGACACATTTCACCCTACATGTCTTGAGAGCTCACACAACAAATGACCAGGAAAGTCAAGCACTTTGCTCTTAAGAAGATGGCCGAACTATTCAAGGAATGGAAAAAAAGATTGTACCACAAGTATGTCTTGAAGGAAACAACTCCTCCATTCGTTGGCCCACTAGAGTTGCAGTAGGATAACTGGGCCGCATTTGTGGAATACAAGACCTCAGCACCAGCTAAGGCAATATCAGCAAAAAATAAAGAAAATGCAGCCAAAAAGAAATATCACCATCATATGGGCACATGTGGGTACAGGAGTGCCATGCCTAAGTGGGATAAAGCTGAGGCTGGCCTAGAGGCTAAAGGGGTCACTCCAGCTACGTCTAGTTGGCCCTTGAGGTCAAGAAATTGGGTATTCGGGCATGGGGCATCATTAGACCCAGAAACAGGCGAGATTGTTGCAGCCGAAGAAATTTCTACACCTAAGAAAGAACTTGTTAAAGTGATCAAAGAGGTTGAAGAGGGAACGTTTGTTCCCGACAGAGAGAATGATGAGCTGACAAAGGCTCTCAGGAATCCTGAAAAGGCTGGACGAACAAGAGGGTTCGGACCTTCTTATCCATGGGTTATCGGGTTTCCCGAGCACCGTGACACGTACAGAAGCCGATCGAGAAGAACAAAGTGGCAAAAAGAGGAGGATACGGAGCAGTTTCGCGAGGTTTGAAGCCGCGCTGCAAGAGTATCGCCAAGAGCTTAATAAACTTAAAGGACTCCGACAACAAGATCCTACACCGGATAGTACGATCGGCCCATCGCAACGGAAAAGCAGCGTGGCTTCCATGGATGGCCACGGTAATGATGCAACGATGGATGTGTACCCCGTGGATGCAATTAAGGAGAAGACTAGTTGTGAGCTGCATGTTGAACTGAAGAATATATCCATGAAGGTGGCGGTCAACTTTGCTTTACCTTCTGCACCGGGAGCGACCTACCATTGCAATCCGATTCCAGCTGGCTATGCTCGTGTCGGTGTGGATGAAATTCTACCTATGTGTTAGTCACTACAGCTTGACATCCCTGGTAGTGAAGGGGAGACGACACTGGGAGAAGTCACGAGTGGCTTCATTCTTTGGAAAAAAGAATACATCAAGTTTCCAGGCTCGACACCAAGGCCACCTTCTCCACCAAGGCAACCGTCTCCTCCCAGTGCACCGTCTCCTCCAAGTCCACCTCCAAGTGCACCGTCTCCTCCCAGTAATAGTCCAATCCATGACCCCAACACGAGTCCATCTCAATCTACGCAGCCGCCTCCACCCACTAAGGGGCAAAAGCGGAAGAATACCACCGCTCCGTCGAGCGATAACCAACGCCCGAAGCGACAGTTGTCGCCCCTCCCAAGAGTACCGCCGGTTCCTCCCAAGAGGGCTTACGACCTGACCGATGAGAAGACCGATGCGGTCGTACGTGCCGAAGTGGATGCTCATTTTAAAAAGAAACAACCTGAGCCAGAGGTCCAAATAAAACCGGAAACCAAGGAGCACTTTAGGAAATTACTGACACAGCCATCCCAAGCTCAGTTAAATGCGCCAGATGACTATACATGATGTCTTCAGAAGACATTGAAACAAAAGAGATCAAGCGGTAGAGGAAGCATCAAAAAAGAGGTTCCCCGGCAGGGGAAACAAGCAAAACAATCGAGTGGTAGCGGAAGCATTAAAACAGACGTCCATTAGCTGGGGAAACAAGCAAAACAATCGAGTGGTAGCCGAAGAACCAAAAGAGATGTTCCCCAGCTGGGGAAACAAACAAATCAATCGCTCCCCCCACTCCAGGTGAACATACCCAAACCTCAACTATATGAGGAAGAACCTATGGATCCGGAAACGACTAGGATATTAGCCGAGCAATGTGGTATGCCTATTCATGAAATTATTCACGGCGTTATGCCTAAGGCTGAGGTAGCACCCAAATTTGTTAACGGGGAGCCTCTGGTCAGTTCTGAGAGGCTTCGGGATATGCCAACACAAATGCGACGATTCCATGAATGGTACATGAAAGCATCAAAAGAACAGCGAAATTGGCTCATACTGAAAGTTCGAAAATCACATTACTTCATTGAAGACGAGGTCCCTATTGAATTTACAGAATTATTTCAGTTATTCAATCTAAAGGAACTCGACAAAACTATCCTCAGTTCGTATTGTTTGTAAGTGATTACTTTATTTATGTAATTAGGTCTCTATCTCAGCTTTTTCAATTCATTACCGGTAAGTATACTTACTATATTCTTTTGTACGCTATATATAATGATGCAGAATGAAGATGCTCGATTGTAAAAGAAAGGCTATCAACGGATTTGGGTACATTGACCCACATCGAGTTCATGGGTCTATACTAAAGGATAAACCACTGGAGACCGAGCACAACTTGTTGCGGTTTCTCACGAAACAACATTTCTGTAACGAAATACTATTTTCTTACCACGACAGCAAGTGAGTTTTTGTACACATTAACTTTTGCTTACTCGATGTTCAGTGTAAATGATGAGTTACTGACGTATGTAAACCTTGTGTAGGTACCACTGGATTCTTCTAAGCATTTCACTTGACATGGAAAGAGTTCACATCATGGACTCACTAAACAAAGACATTGAAAACTACCGCATCATTATCGATGCGCTCTAGAGGTAATTTCAACCATTATCGCACTATATCGGTTTATTTCGTTCATTTTCTGGGATATCAAGTAGTTATTAACTCATACATTAGTTTTCTTTGTCGGGTAGGGTTTGGACACAGTTCAAGAAACATGTCCGTGGTCAATGGCGTGAGGAGCTATTTTTTAAATCACTCTCGGTAAGTAGTACGAGCTAAGTCCGCGCATCTATTTAATTCTAGTTTATGTGCATTTATCATGCTAGCGTTATTATTTGATTGAATTCTATTCTTGTAAAGTGCGCGAGGCAGCCACAGGGAACTAATCTATGTGGATTCTACGTGTGCGAGTTCATTCGTATCAGTATTGAGAAGCCCTCGGAAAATGTTCGAGTAAGTAAACAATATATTCACCCTTTATTTTTATTACAAAAAATCGTGTTGAGTCTAATCCATACGATCTCCTTTTTACATAGTTGGACGCGATACGGGACAAGCTCCTACCAGAGGACCGCCTAATAGCAATCCAACAGGAATTTGCTGCATTTTTTCTCGACGAGGTCATAGACCCGCGGAGAATACTGTATAAGTAGACCCTAAAGCATCAATGTAATGATCTCCATGTAATCAAATAGACATGCTCTGGACCTTGTTGGGACTCCATATATGCTTGTAAGAGTAATTATATTATATATTGCGTCAATATGGCCAAGTACTGTGTAGTAGCGTTCTGTATGTATACGAAAACTTGTTTCTAATGAAAACACATAATGAAAAATAATTGAACACAAAATGAAAATAAAAACACAAAACCCTAAAACCCCATCCCCTGCCGCGGCAGCCAAATGGCTCAAAATGCTGCCGTTGCAGGGAACCTTTAGTCCTGGTTCGTAACACGACGCGGGGCTAAATGTCCTGCCGTCCAGCGCGCCTAGCAGGCCACGTGGTTGGACCTCTAGCCCCGGTTCGTAACTGAACCGGGCTAAAGCTTGTACCTTTAGTCCCGCTTCTGCAGCCCCGATTCGAAATCCGGAGCTAAAGGCCCTTACGAACCGGGGCAAATTGCCTGGTTTGTACTAGTGATGTTCCGGAGATCAATTTGGAAACTCCCACGTGTTCCATAGATCAAATAATTCATATGGCGTGCCCCACATTATAGTCTCCCTCTGAAAGCCAACCTAAAAAGAGGGGAAATGGATTGTGATACGTGTGTTTCCTGCCAGAGGTTGGATGAGGATGGATCCCATCATTTTCTAAAATGCAAAGAAGTGAAGAAAATCTAGGAACAAATTGGGCTCCAGGAAGTACGGATTCGTATGCATGCTAGCCAAAGCACTGAAGAAATGGTTGAGCTTGTCCTTGCATTGAAAGAATAAGAAAAATGTAAAGTGTGCTAGTACATATTGTGCAGAGTGTGGACGAGAAGAAATAATGCTCGAGAAGGGAGCACATCGCCGATAGAAGTGCATGCGTAGGTGACCTACTAGACCAAGGAGTCATTGTTGTACCGTGGACGACAAAAAGCAGCTATGCCACAACGCCAACCTGATACAGCCAACTGGTTTGTTCTACCAACGATATGCTGAAGATCAGTTTTGATGCATCCTTTAAAGCTGACGACAGAAGTGGTGGGTGGGTGGGTCTTGTGGTTCGAGACAACCAGGGTGTGCAAGTGTGGGCCTTTTAGATGTTGTGGTCAGTCCTGCACACGCAGAGGCCGAAGCTTGTGTCCAAGCTATCCGCGAATGCAGTGGGATGGGGTATGCTAAACACCATCGACGAATCGGACTCCATCAACCTGAACCGAGCACTCCAATCATCCGAATTTGATCTTCACCCGAAGGTGTTATTTACTGTGATCTACGGTGTTTCTATCATTTGAATTGTTCATCAGTTTTGTTTATGTTTAAGCCTCGTGCTTGTAATAAGGTCGCGCAATCCCTAACGGTGTTAGGAGCGGGTGGTCATGATCCTTGCCGCCTGTGGAAGGACAATCTTCGAGACCGTGTCAATGTGTTGGTAGCCAGCGATTTGGCTGTGCCATGAATTAATGGAATAGGGGTTTCATCTTTAAAAAAAGGCATCAACTACACCATTAAACAAAAGTAGCCTTTGATGATTTATCCTTTGTTTTTTATTGTACTCCATATTTGACTCTTCCCATGTGTTTCTTGCTTTTTGATCGTTTGCCCTAGCAATCTGGTCCCACACGCAGAGAACCAAATGATGCACATGTGCATTCTTCTTCTTTCGCTCAGGGGACTACTTTTTAGCTTCAGAAATCAGAATCCCTCAAAGGCTGCCCTCTCTCAGCTTGTCTGGTGAGACAATCTAGAAGTTGATAAACAAATTTGGGAGACGGGCTTATCGAAGAATTTGAGTGAAACAATCTCTTCCCCACGCCTTTCCTCGCGGCGGCGGCGGTCGCACCACTCCTCTGCTCGCCGAGCTGCTGCTCCTCCCCTCTCGCCAGTTGCGCGCAGAATCGCTTCTCCCTGCCGCTGCTTCCGTCGTCGGCGGGACTGGTGTGGCCGGAGTTTTCGAACAGGATGGGGACTCGCCGTGGATTAGCGGCAGCATGACTGATGGATGACCCGAACAGAAGCCGCCGACACGCCGCCACGTCCTCGTAGGCCCCCATCGTGGGCTGCTCAGATGAGGAGCCACCAGCGCAGTGGGAGTTCCTTCCTCTGGGGCCTGGGATCAGAGCGGGATGAGGCGACCTCCTGGATCAGAAGTTGAGGAGCGCGAGCGGAGAAGGGCCAGTGCCAGTGGGGAGGAGGCTAGGAGGGATGCCGGGGTACCATCGTCGGGGCGCCATCTCCCAGCGGCCATGGCACGAGAGGAAAAAAGATTAGAACAATGGGGATAGGAATAGTGAGGGCATGGCACATCAGCGAAGCATCCTAGATAATGTTGAACAAATGACAAAAAGGACAAATGGTCAATAGTCAAGCAAAGTTGGGGCAAAAACTCTACTGCAATGAAAACATGGTAAATTACCCGCAAAAAAGGAGGAAAACATGGCAACCCACCACGAGAATTTAAGAAGATTTCAGATTTTAGCACTTACTCCATGTGGATCTCACCTTTTATTTTCGTTCTTCCTCATGTGCAGTCCTTATCCCTTTTCGAGGGAACGCTGGTTGGGGAGCAAGGACCATTCTTGTACCTGCCTCACAAGAATTGGTATGGTTTAACTTGCTTCATTTACTTACACGGCTTTGCTTTGGGATATGCTTGTTTCTACTTCATATTATCTGTTTCCATGCCCCCATATTGTTTAGTCATTTTCTTATCATGATCTCGGACAAGCCTGTCGTGATTGGTTTGTGTGGCTTCACTTGTTTCATTGGTAAACATTAGGGACCTACTAAGCATGATCATGTTATGTTTATCCGCACGAGTTTTTCGCGATTGGACATTCGTTCTCCATGACTTCAGTTAGGAGCATTGTGCTAACACTCTGATTTGGTAGACATTTATCTTTACAAGATGGCAAACATCTATATTTTTAGAGTAAATTCTGGTTTTTACCCTCTAGTTTATCTTTTGTGACACTAATTACCCTATTTAACAATTTTTCATCCAAGTTACCCCATTTAGTGAAAGGTTTGCCAACTTTTACCTCTTCTAAGTTTTTTATAGTGTTTCAACATGTGAGTATAGGTTGTCAGGTCCGGCACATCCTAGGTTTTTTCTCTGTTAGATTTTGTCCATGAACAGGGCTGATTACACGAGCTGAACCGTTTAGTTTTTGGTTGAGCCGCGCCTACATCATTCCTACAGATTAATGAACTAATCAGCAATAGATGTAAAAATAAGCAATAGATTAGTCCGTACATATAGAGCACGTCTAGCTGGAGTGCATGTATCCATGGATCCTAGAGAGGTACGTTCGTAGGACTTCTCTATGGCGAAATTCATTAGGAATGGTAAAATTTGGCAAAAGTTTTACTAAATGGGATAATTAGGATGAAAATGTGCTAAATGGGGTAATTAGTGTCAATAATGATAAACTAGGGGGTAAAAACCAGAATTTACTCATATTTTTATTTGCCATACATATTACAACTGAACTACTGAAGTATTAAAATACGACTATCAGGTCTCATGTGAACTTTCCTTTCTTGGAAATATACTGTCATCTATTCGACTATTCCTTTTCTTCTTGTTGGTTGATTGTTCAGTTTTTACATGATATTGAGATATGTATTCTGAAAAGGTGTTCTATAGTTTCATGCAAATATAATTATGGTAAGCAGGCACCATGCTATCTACAATAGTCAGCTTTTATGTCTCTCTATTTTCAGTGCATCTGATTTAACTTCATTGAGGGTGTTACTTACTGGGAACTTGTTCTGGATATGCATTACTAATGCTTTGAAAAATTAACTGGAGCAGAATTATAAATATGTCAGTCCTATGTATTTCTGCTCATTAAAAACACTCATGTCACCAGATATATTTGAAGCAAACTAAAGTATATATTTTTCTACCTTTGGCTGAATTAGGGGACATGAGAGATATGTCACTTTCATAATGCCGTCGTTTTTCCTCGCTAGCCTATGCATAGTGATTAGGTGTGCACACGGCTCGCGTAGTGAAACTTCAGGAAGAAAATATGTCCAGTACGTTCCCATTGGAATTTCTCCATTAGAGTTCCTGGTCAACAAAGTTGGTCACCAAGAAAATGTTGACCTATTTATCAGGAAGCAACTCCTGCTGGTCTCCTATCTCTGTGTTAGTCTATTTCACATGTGGGCTATTTGTGGACTGCATTAGCTGCCCTTGCAATAACGTGATGACAAACGAGATCCTGTTGTCACATCAAAGATATGCAGTACCTAACTGCCCAATCCACATGATCCAATTGGTTGGTCTTCAGTATTCCACTTGTCCTTTTCTTCTACTGCTTCGCCGAAACTTGCACTAGATTTGCTGATCAGAAACGTGATGACTAGAGGCATCTAAAAACCTAATCAATTTGGTTTCTGCAAAGAAACGTTGAACTTTTCAGAACAGAACTGTATAAAAAGGTTTCCTTTTGTAATCTTGTGCTTATGAGATGATTGGAAAGGAAGGACCCAGCCAATAGAGGATAGAGATATGGGCAACTGCATCAGCTTCATTCTTCCAAAGTGGTATATTTATCTGTTGGGGAGTAATATAGTATATATCTAGTCTTTCTAAAATCTGCTTTCCATATGATCGATACATACTCTAATGGGATCACAGGAGATTCAGTGAGCTGCCCAGCGACGGCACAGTCTCCGTCGACGAGGGTGGAACTCATGAAGGCATAAAGACGATTCGGATTCAGAAACCCTGCGAGTTCATCACCAGCTCTGCGCTTTGTGTCTGCATTGTCACATGGAACATGAACAGCAAGGTGTTCTTGGTTGCGCTCTTCTTGATGGTGGTCGGGCCATTTGCTTCGGTTTAATATTTTGTTCTTTCGCTCAGATGTCTGTCCAGGATGTAAGGAAGCTGGTGAGCTCCGACAGAAAGTTCGATTTGCTGGTTCTTGGACTGCAAGAAGCCCCCAAATCTGGCGTCGCGCAGGTTCTGCAAGAAGCCATGGCTGATACACACATGTGAGGGTTCTTCCAGGTTTTACATTTTTTTATGAACAGTTCAAAGGTCTTCCCTGTATTCTGACATATGTCGACGACGCTTTCCAAATTTCAGCCTGTTATGCCAGAAAACCATGCAGTCTCTTCAGATGTATCTTTTTGGGGCAAAGAGTTCGGAATCGTACATCAGAGGTGATCCTAGAGTACCCTTGATGTTGAAAGTGCATTTCTTGTTTGATAGAATAAGTTTTGTTAAATTTATAATTTTTTTACAGAAATGAAGGTGGATAAACACGCAGTTGGAGGCTGCGGTGGTGTAATTGGGAGGAAGAAAGGAGCTGTAGCCATGTACATTAACTTCAGCGGGATCCGGATGGTGTTTGTGTCTTGCCATCTTGCAGGTTGCTTTCCAACTTCTGGTCAACTTATTTCTTATTAGTATCACTAATATTGCTTATTGCTTATCAATGCCAATGGACCACAATCTCTTAAAAAATGTTTAAGCATCAATTTGGACAAGTGATATACGACTCCAAGCAGAGTGAACATTGAAAATTTATCAGCCATGACTAAAAAAACTAAACAAGTATTATAATAACCTATAATATTTTCTTAGTCCCTCAAATTTTCAGATTTTAGGCAATTGTGGCATCACGTCTAGAATTCTAAGATTATGTCAATGCTAATCCAAAAGCAATAAGAGTTGATGATATAGCTCCTGTGTATCGAATGCTATTCGATATAACTAACAAGATGTCTTATTGAAGTGTAGCTCATGAGCGCAAGGTGGAGAAGAGGAACTCCGAATGCCAGCATATTACACACTCGCTGTTCTCGAAGAATGACATTCATTATGCTAAATCCGCCGACATAACGGTGTGGCTTGGTGACTTGAATTACAGATTGGAAGGAATAAGCTCAATGCCCGCAAGGAAGATGATTGAGGAGAATCGTCAAAGTGTAAGTGTATGCTGAAACTAGTCATGGTTTACAAAACATAAACGCCTCACATATATGCATTCTTTCAGAAGCTGAGAGACAAAGACCAGCTTCTGCAAGAAGCTGAGAAGGGTCAAGTGTTCAATGGGTACTGTGAAGGGACATTGTCTTTCAAGCCAACGTACAAATATAATGTTGGAAGTAGCAACTACGATACAAGTTACAAGGTACCAGGAATTATTGTCATAGTATTAAGATTTCTCTATGTTTTTATCTGAAAGAACATGTATATATTTTGTCTTCACTTCTTCAGATCAGAGTGCCATCTTGGACAGATAGGATATTGTTCAAGGTTGATCAGTCTTCTGGCTTGGACGCGATCTTAAGTTCATATGAAGCACTTGATTGTGTTAGGAGCTCAGATCACAAGCCTGTGAAAGCTCATCTTTGCCTGAAAGTACGTGGTGCAAATGCATAGATTTATGTTACAGTTGACATACCACAAGTATGCTAAAAATGATTGATTCGTTGTAACAACAATTGTAAATGCAAATTTCACTCAGCATACTACCAAGTACCAACCGATCCAAATATGCACAAATTTTCAAGCAGAAGCTACAGTACCAGATTGTCTGTAGCATAGCAGTAAATAACAGCAAGAATATCCACGCAGCAGCTAACAATGAACCAGGATATTCCAGTATAACTAGCTGGAAAAGTTACAACAGATATTGATATTCCATTCAATGTTTCAGCAGGTCTAAAATAGATTCACTGAAACACAAAAATTAACATCAGAAACCAAAACATCGTGATGCAGGATGCAAATAAGTAACAGCTCAATTTTCAGGAATATACAGAAGTATTTTTTTTTTTGCTTTGCTCACTTTCAAAGATCAGAGAAGAGAGTGTAACTTGCTTAATGCAGATTGAGCTGTTACTTATTTGCTTTGCTCACTTTCAAACCCCAGAAAATGTTCACAGGGAACAAATAAAGTTTCTGAGCATCAAGAAAACATAAATTGTACGGCCAGTATAAGGTACCATAAATATAGAGATCAATTTGTTATGGGCTTTGGGTTACAAAGGAATATGTTTAGCAAGGATGCTACCCAGCACACAAATTTCATGAACTTGATGGAAGCCTGTCGGTACGAGTTCCTTGCTACCCCTGCCTAGGGTACACTTCCAGTTAACAAAACTCAGAAAACCAATGCAATGCCATAGATACACGCCGTTGCTGAATTAAAATTCTTATGGGCTTTCAGTTACAAAAGAATGTCTAGTAAAGATGGTACAGAACAAAATAATTTCACCGCCATCACACCGCTATCATGGACAGAAACAAGGAAACTTGACAGAACCCCGTTGGTGCGAGTTCTTGGCCCCCCTCTTTAGTGTACACTTCTAGTTAACAAAACCCAGAAAACTCTTCGACGCTGTAGATACATATTGCGCATTTGGGAGGAGCAGACAATATAATCGTTGTCTTTTTCCCCTTCTGCCACCTGTTTTAGTCAAGCTGCTGCTGCTTGGAGCCTGGATGTTTTCACTGAGGTCTTCCTCTCTTTTCCAATTTGAGAGGGTGCCGCGAAACCACTGAACACAGTGAAATGGGAAGTATTACATCATGCATTCATGCTAAATTCAGAAGTCATTGACTGAACTGATCTCGTTTTCCCAACCTTGTGATGTTGTCTGTTCTTGTTCCTGACGCTGTCCTCGTAACTCGCTGTAATTTCTCGACGGGTTTTCTTTTCGTCGGTGCAGGCCTGACGTTGTTGCATCGGGTGCTAGTCAATCCCCTTTTAGATTCACCAAGTTGACTCGTGGCAGTGTGTGTGTTCTGTTTCTTCTGAATATGCAACATGGACAGATGAGCAATTCATCACGTGTTCTAAATTGTACTACTACAACTAATTGATTTGGACCGGCAAATGCTCACCTGTATCTCGCGACAAGTCAGTTCATCTCGTCCCTTTCGATCTAGGCATCTCCCAGTTGGCTGCATACAAACAGAACAATGAATAACCATCGATTGTCTTCGAAGATTGAGAAAAACTGGAATCTGGTGGTCCTGATTCAACTTACCATCACTCGTCTGTTTTCATCCTTCAGTACTGGCATGGAGTTCTTCTCAGCAGCCGTCTGTTTTCTTTCTGGATGTGCTTCTTTCAACACTTGTCTTTCCTGAAATGCAGCACAAAGAGTGAATCAGCAACCAAGTGCAGCCCTTCACAAAAACGAGCAATGGGGATGCAATCATAAAACTCACATCAGTCCTCAGCCTAAATGGCCTTTGTATGGTTTTCTTGAGCTTTCCTCCTTGCTCTGTATTCACCTTGTTGTTCTGACTCTTAACCACCTGCAGTTAGTCATGTCAGCATTTCAGGTTCCACATATCCTAACTATGGGAAAATCACATTATTATAGCCTGTTTCACTACCTTCTGAGGAGCATTCTCATTGTTCTCCAACTGATTCCTGTTCTCATCTTGCTGATCCACGGCTTGCTCGGTCAGCGGATCACCATACGACACATTCTCCTTGTCGTCGTCCTGATGATTGTCAGGCTGCAGCGGTTCCGACTCAATACGTGATTCCTGATGCACCTCCTTCTGCCTCCAGTTGCGCCTTGCAGATCCTTTACACGAGTTCTCCTCCGCATTGATGTTCACAGGGCCACTATCTGTTTCAGCATTACCGCATTTTGCCGAAAGGCCTAAGATCTTCTTCCCAGTCCTTGGCTGCGGTACTCTCTTAGCGCTCTTGACCGCAGCCTTCGTCTCTTCGCAATTGTTGGTGATCTTTGGAGTGGACAAGTACCTGCTAGGCACCTCCCGGCAAGCCAAGTTGAGCTTCTTCATCTTGGAACAGACCTCGGCCACGGGAGGTGGAGCCTGGCTCTTCGCCGGCGTCTCCTTCTTGGGCGTGGTCATGAACAGCGCCTTCACCACGGTCCCTTTCATCTCGGCCGACGTGACCGGCTCCTTCTGGTGCTTTGCGCTGAGGAATGGTTCCTGCCTCGGCCGGAGCACGGTCTTGCTCTTGGGCGTCGTCAGAGCCTTTTTCCTCGCGCTGGAAGGTTCCACCCTCGCGGCCTTGGTCCGGACCGGAGAATCTCTCAAGGCGCGGATCCGGTGGTCATTCAGCCTAGCTCTCGCCGCCTTCCCGGCAGCCTCCGCCGCCATGCTCAGCCTCGTCATCCGGGTCCTCAGCGGCTTCGCCGGCGCGGAGTGAGGGCATTTCGGTAGCATCGAGCTGCACGATATTGCCAATTGAGTTCAGGTCGGAATCAAAAAAGAACAGTCCAACTGAATTCAGCCCGGCAGCGATAAACAAAACAAGAAAATCAGATCAAAGACGGCAGGCGCTCACCTCTGGTTCCTCCTGCTGATGGCTTTCTGCAGCCTGACGTTGGGGCTCCTCGCCGCCATGACCCGCATGACGAAGCTCCTGTGCAGGGCCTCCGGGTCGACGTGCTCGTGCATCTGGTCGCAACCTGCGCGCGCGCCGATTGAGGCGGATTCAGTACCGGATCGATTTGGATTCTTTGCATCGCAAAATTCGCAAACGCTGCGGGGAAGGGGAAGTGATTGATTGCTGCTTACCTACGCGGAGGCAGAACCAGGAGGGATCGTCGGTGGGGCAGGCGGCGTCGGGCGCGGTGAGGTCGACGAACTTGGGCGCCTCGATGTCCTCGTAGAACACGCTGTCGTACTCCTCCAGTTCCTCCTCCTCCTCCGTGGTGCCGAGCCTGACGGGGATCTCCATCTGCACCGGCGGGGTGGATCTAGCTAGCTCGTGGGAGCAGCGGCGGCGATGGTGTGCTACGACTACGAGGAGGCTGTGGTGGTGCTCTGGTTGTGCCTGTGGCGAGTTGGGCGATGGATTTTTGTGTGCGACCCAGGAGCGGCTGGGAAACTAGCCGTTGGAGCGGTGGCTTCTATTTTTTTTTCTTTTCAAAACCGTGGGCCGTTGGCGACGTGAAGGTGAAACTCGGCGGATCTACACTTGCCATGGTAAAAGAACTACTGATCTGCACTTGCGAATGGATCCCACGCGCCAGGTACCATATATTCGTCCAAAGAAATTTCATAGGTTTTACCTACCCCATTACTGTTTTTATTTTACTTCATTGCAGTTTTTATTCATCCAAAGAAATTGCATAGGGTTTTTTTTTTTGAAAAAATTGGATTCATAGAAATCCCCTTGTGTGTATATTGTCTGATCCAGAGGGTCTGAATTCTTAGAGTATCTCCACTCATGCCCCGATAAGTCTCCGAAGGCCTTTTTTCTATCTAGACAACGAAACTTGGCCCAGCCACGCCCCTAGGACCTTGATTTCGGCCGAATATGATCCAAAATCCATCCGGCGAACACTGACCAAACCCAATCCTCCAGGGTTCGTCGGGGGCACGGCATGAAAGAAAAATGCGGGAAAAGGGACCTACCAAGTGGACCCGAGCTGTTGGCGAGAGGTCGTCTTCGTCCTCGTCCCGTCAACTCCCGCGCACGAGTTAAGGCGGACGAAGGCAACCTACTAGGAGTTCTACCGCCACCTAGGCATGAATTAGATGGTTTTTATTTTGTTTTATACGCATGTTTTAGTTAAATTTTGGCCAAATAGGCCTATGTAACCCGAATCCCCCCCCCCATCGAATATATATAAGTATTGCTAATTTCGATAAATTTAGTCTAGTTCTCGTCATGCTTGTGGGAAATTTGCCTTTTTAAACCAATTCGCCGTATCTTTCGTGTGTTCCCAACTAGGACTTCGAGCACCCCTAGCCCAAATTTGCCCTCAATCCGGCGCAAATTATCGCCGGATTTCGGCCTGCCAGCCTCAAACGAGTGGGGATACTCTTAGCCTCAACTCAGGATAAAAAAAAGGAAGTTATTTGTTGAGGCCTACAAAAAGACAATTCCAACAGGGAAAGAGCGCTGCAGCAATTTATTAAGAAGTTTGGTGTGGTGAGAAATCAAGAATTCATTCTTGACCTGATTCGAACTCAGGTTGTTGGGATGCACCACTACAATTCAACCACTAGGCTACTATATCCGGTCCTCTCTCCTAGGGAATTGACAATTTGGCACACTTTATTTTGCAATTTGAATATTTGCCAAATAATCAAATTTTAAAGTAAAGTGTGGTAAACGATAAAATGTTCCTCTTTGCTAAGCTTATAGACGTATTCCATCTGTCCAAAACCCATACTAACGCTAAACTCAACATGATGGTGCACATATCTATTCATTCCTTATATACTGATTTGTGGTCCCGACCCCCAACTCCTCCCGACGCTCATGCGGCGGCGCCCGCGCCGCACCGGGGTGCAGCCGCCGGCTGGCCGAACAACTCCACCCCGCTCCTCTCCCAACCCGCCGCCACCGGCTCCATCGCTAGGCAAAGCCTCGGTGGCACGACGACGGCAGACGATCCTCGCATCCGAGATCTGGGACGGCGGCGGCGCCCCCATGCTCCGGTCAAGGATGGTGATGGCAGACGACCGTGGTCAGCGGCGGGAGTTTGTCGGCAGGGGTGGCGCTGTCCCCCCGGCCTCATCCTCCAGATGGTGATGGCAGGAGCAGGACGAGCCCGATCTCGACCGATTTCTGTTGGATCTGTCATTGCCGGCGACATGGTGGCTTCTGGGTTCGTCTGGCTTCACGAGGTCACCTAGGGCTACGAGCCCGGGCATGGTGGTGGTGTCCTTCTCCTCCGTCAGATTTGGTCGACCAATCGAATAAAGGTGGTTCGACCTAGGGTTCCTCTTGTGTAAAGATGATCACCTTCCTGAGGCTGATCCTTGATCTGGCCGGAGTGGGGAGTTCCGGAAGGCTCCATCGGCGAATGTACCAGCGCTCCTATGCATGTAGTTCGCTGGATCGGGTGGTATTCGGTCGTGGGCACCCATGTTTTATTCCAACCATTTGGTTCAGGAGGGAGAGGCGTGAAGCTCTGTCCTTTGTTGCCACCAGGCGACTTTGATCCATGGTGAAATCAGAGGTGGAGAATATCATGAAGGCCGGATTGGAGGTCTATCTATGGAGGTTCGAGTCGACGCACTTTTGAGGAACTTGCTTGGTGTTCTGGGCTTTAAAGCAGCAGTATGTAAGTGTGGGCAGCAACATAGGTGAAGTTCAGAATCTTACCTTTCATGGTGAAAATCTAAGGTATGGCCTTAGCTGGTTGTGCCTTGCAAGGGCCTTGTTGAAGACATTGTTTTGAGAGTGGGGATTATCTTCAAGGTGAAAACTAGATCTTTGATCGGGCGACGACGACGTTTGTGCATTGTTCCCTTCTTGGAGGCGTCGCTTTTGAAGAGTCTGGAGTTTATATGTTGTATTGGTGGTGGTTGTACTATTGTTGCTAGGACCGGAACACTATAGCGGATCTTTTATTTTCTTAGTTTTCTTTCTCTTTTGTTGGTTGTGTGCATCCGTAATGCCAATAGGGTATTGCATTGTTGCAGAGGCCGAGTGTAATTGGTATCTCTTGATATTAATATATACTAATTTCCAAAAAAATATTGATTTGTGACTCGTGAGAACAGAGATTGAGTAATGCACCACTGTAGAGGACGAGGCCATGGTGGGAATTGAGCATGAAGTGGTTGAAAGGATCGTATGGGCACCTAGAGGGGGGTGAATAGGTGCTACTTCAAATTTTACTCTTTTTCAATTTAGGGTTTGATGTGAAAGGTGAATTCTCTAGATTATGCAACTAAGGTGAATTTACCTATATGTCAACCTAGCACAAATACAAAGAAAGAACTAGATAGGTAAAGTGCGATAAAGGATAGAAGTAACCAAAGTGGAGCACGCGGAGACATAAGGATTTGTTTCCCGTAGTTCCTTTCTTTTGAGGGGAAGTACGTCTATGTTTGGAGAGGGGGTGGTTTCAAACCACCAATACCATGAGAGGCCTCCCTTGTTCTCCGATGAACCTCACCCCAAAGGGTTCGATTCACCTCTTCCACTATACGACAACCTTCGAGGTAGAAGCCGTCACCTTTACAACGAGTCCGGGGCACACATCCACAACTTAATTGGAGGCTCCCAAATACAAGCAAGATGTCAAACAATCAAAGACAAGCTTGTAAGAACTAAATCAAAAGCTAGGGTTTCCAAAGAAACACTAGAGCATGGGGGCCCTCAAGTGAATGAGGGGGAAGTGAAGATCTCTCTTGGTGAAGCTGTAGATCAAGGCATCCTCCTTCAATTCTCCAAAGATCAATGAGTTTGGATGGTTGGATGAAGAGATCTTGTTGATTTGGTGGCTCAAATGGTCATGGTGTTCTTCAATGGGACGAGCCACTGGAGGAAGGGGATAAGGTCCTCTATTTATAGCCCTTCACTCCACTGAACCGTTTTCTGACCGTTGGAGAAAAGTCAGACCGGAGACTCCGGCCTGCACACCAGAGACTCTGTTCTACACCGGAGATTCTGGCCCAACTCCGGACCAGCCTCCGGACCAGCACACAATTTGACACAGCCCTTTTGTGAGCCAAGTGGACCGGAGACTCCGGTCCATCTACACCAGAGACTCCGGTCTGAGGCAAGGACTGGAGACTCCGGACCTTGCTCCGGATCAAGCTCTAGACCACCTCTCTGGCTGACCCAGGCAGGAAACTCCGGACCACACCGGAGACTCCGCTCTGGAATTCCCAGGAGTCAAGAAAATATGCAGGGAACGTTCTGCAGGCCAAGGGTCCTTTTCACTTTGCAATATATCAACCTTTAGATAATAGCATACTGTAAAAAAGCTCTACTTGTTATTAACGAACACCAAAAGTGATTATGACAGTAAATGTCCTTTCAGTGGTCCTACGGTAGATACGGGAAAAAACCTCGCTCCCCCTAGGGCGACAGGGGGCGCCTCCCCCAACTCCGGCCTCCCGTCCCCCATTGCCGCCGCCGGCAGAGGTCGTTGGGCAAAGCCCGGGCGACAACGGCGGCGGCGACCCTTCTCTCCCCGCGCTCTGGTCAGTGGGTCGGTGCCCGATACCCCATAGTGGCGATGCAGCTCGAAAGCTCCTAGTCCGGCGCGGCCGGGTGGTAGCTAGAGGTGGTGCCCTCTCGCGGTGGAGCTCCATGGCGGTAGTGGTCACTGGCTTCCATCCCGACACATATATGGGTACCTCGGGCCTCAGATGGCCTTGCTTGAGATGACGCTCAGATCCACGGTTGTCGTCACTCGATTTCGGGGGCCGTCGCTGCTCGTCGTCGGTCGTAGCTGCTCATCATCGTCTGCCGCTCTAGTCCTCCTTTCTGCCGGCTCCGCTTGACTGGTCCACGGTCAAGTCTTGTATCATTCCCAACACCTCCACAGGCCGCCGTCGCGCGTGGTCGCAGTTCTCGATCTGGCCGGCAAGAGTGCGCCATGTGTTGTTGTGTGCATCTCAGCGAGTTGTTGGAGAGAGATGAAACAAGATAAGAAAAGGGGAACGAACAGCGGAAGGTGGACGAACGACTTGAGGAAGAAAACTGTTCGGCGGTGAGTAGGGGCTATGGACGCCAACCAGAAGTGGTTGGCCTTATCTGATAGATTTGGACAGATTTGGACGGACGAGCTCAACCAGTTTTTTGCGGGCATATTCTCTCAATCTGGTTATCCTCACCCCCTCTCATCCTCTAAACCAAACAGCCGGCAACCACTGAAAAGCGGATATCCTTTGTCATCCAGTGGACAGTCACTGAACCAAACAACCTCTAAGTCTCGGCTAGATTTTGGCTGGGTGCAGCGGATGGCAAAAGGAAAGTCCACTGGGTTGGTAAAATCGTGGGAGAAGATTTGGGCGTGAAAGTGTGAGGGACGTTTGAGTTTTAGAGACTTGGAGACTTTCAATCAGGCTATGCTTGCTAAATATGGTTGGTACATTTTAATCAACTTGACCAGACTTCCTTCGAGCTCGTGTTTCTAGGGCAAGGTACGTTAAAAATGGAGATTTCCTTCAAGCTAGTTGTCCACACCGCGCCTCCTTCACCTAGAGGCCGGGGAATTATTCATGGCAAGAATCTTCTCAAAGAAAGCTTGGTATGGCTTATTGGAATGGGAAGAACATCAAGACTGACACAGAAAACTAGTTACCCTAACTCACTTCCCTGTTTAGTGTAAGCCGGAGGGTAAAGCCAAGGTTGTTAGTAACCCTTTTTTTTGAGAAATTTCACCGATCTATTAATAATCATCAACAGCAGTACAAAGAGGCCCAAAAGTAATAAAAATTACAAATAGATCATTGGACCACCTAGCGATGACTACAAACACTAGCGCGAGCCGAAGGCGCGCCACCATCCTCGCCCCTCCATCATCGAAGCAGGACAAAGCTTGTTGTAGTACACAGACGGCAAGTCGTCGTGCTAACGCCATAAAAGGGCCAGCGTACCAGAGCAGCAACCATCGCCAGTGATATCAATCGTAGATCGGAAGAGACTGACCTGAAAACACACCAACTAACACAAAAACGGACCGCATTCCGAGAAATCCGCCGGACAAACGACTCCACGCGCCCTCCGTCGGCGCTAGAAGCACCAACGGAGTGAGGAAAAAGTGGGGAGGACCTTATTCTGACTTCAAGATGTAGACGCCACCTCAACATCCCGAAGAAAACACTAAAAAAATAGGCTAAACAAATAACAGAAAACCTCCCGCCGGCGAGAGACTGTGTTCGCCACACCTCCAAGGCCCTAAGGCCACCGGAGGAGGAGCGGATCGACGGTGTCACCGGCGAGGGATACAGAACCCTAGATGAGTTTTCTCAGCCTCCGCCTATCGCCTCCTGTCGCAAGACACGTACCGATTCACGTAATAAGTCGTCGTCTTCTTGACAACAATTATAAGATCTAGGATAAAAGGAACCTTCGACAAAGTTTTTATGATGGAGATGCTATAGATATTAAGCAAGTTCCAATTAGTGGTATCTTGCATGTAACTATAAAAAACGTTGCTTATTCTCACTTAAATTCGCCTACCGTCCAAAAGTCCAACTGACACTACTAGAGAAAAGTTTACACGTAGCACACCCTTTTTGATTACTCGATGCATGGTGCGCCATGGGTAATATTTAGCCGTGGTGCACCAACTAGTGCGTCACGGGTATTCAATCGTAGTCGTGATGCACCACGCGGTGCGCCATTAGCTGTCAAGCCCGTGCGTCACGGGTAGGCTACATGTGGCGCACCACACGATGCGTCACACATGGAGGCCTCATACGTCATGGGTAGCTTTGTAGCGCGACACGGCTATGTATTATTTTAATACGCGGTACACGTATATACGGATATACAAGTGTACAATACATGTATGCATCAACAGTTTGCAATAGACAAAGTAGTTCAGCATATTAAGTAGTACATCACATTAGAAATTTATCACACTAGTTAGAACCCGAAATAGCGACAAGTGTCGAATGATTACGCAAGTGATCGGTATCCTGACCGAATAGCTAGGACGTTCACCGTCGCATTACAATCAAAATAGTCACCTAAACTACTATTGAATATAGTAGAATCGCAATCACGGTGAGCAAGATGGATACTAGTATGAAGGTCTTGATACGGTTCCCTTGACCGTGGGGCTAGCGGCGCTAACAGGGGTCAAAATCCAGACGGGAAACATCATCGGCACCGGCGAGCGCATCGTCTCCGGGCTCGTTCAGCGCTTTGGAGCGCTGGACTTCGTCAGCGACAATGTTGGCTGCTTCGGCACGCGCCCTCTACCGCAATGGCCTCTTCGTCAAGCTCGGCGTGCACAAGGTCTACGTCGCTGTGGACGTGTCGTGTGTTCATCTGCGTCACGTCGTCGATGCGGGGGAGCCACCCCTCGCCGTGGTTCCCGGGACGCGTATCGCTCGCTCCCCGGACCATGTGGAGGTGATGATGACTGCGCCAGGTGCGGGCGCGAGCAAGGATCCGGCGCCAGATCCGGAGGTAACGCCAAAAGCACCGAGGAAAGGTAGAGGTCCTCCACTAGAGAGGCCAGAGAACGTGTTGAGGGAAGCAATGGATAGCTTGGCAAACCCTGTAGTAGCAGTGGTAGATCCGGCTCGAGCGCAGGCCGAGCTGGAAGAAACTAGGCAGAAAATCCTAGAGGGCGCAAAGAAAATAGCCGCGGCTCAGCAGTCATTGAATATGACGCTGCGTGAGTACGCAAAAGCAAACAAAGTGGACGCAGTAAAAGTGAAGGGGAGAAATCTCATGAGCGAGATGAACCGAGAGGGTGATACTGGAATTGAGGTATCGGAAAACTGTTTGTCCGTGGGGCTGCCGAGGTATAGTACCCTGGCAAAGAACCTCAGAGCAGCGGATGCAGCAGCATCCGAGTTGGAGGGTCTAACAGGTGAAGCCTGGCAAAGACAACAAGATAGGGTTAACGAGCTAGTTCGGATTGCGAACAGGCAAAACGAGGAACTACTCAGAGCTAACCCGGAGAGAGCTGGAGCCTCCAAGATCGTCCATTCGGCGGTGGGTAACCCGGAGAAATCCGCTGGAGCCGCATCATCCCCTCATGGCGGCCCCAGGAGAGAGGAGGTAGTAACCTCGGCCCGACGGAACAAACAGATCGCCCCGTATGACCCGACGCGGGCAGGGAAAGGAAATGAAGCGCAGAAAAATGATGATCGACGGAGTGTGAGCCGAGGTGAAGCTGGCCGAGGTAACCGCGACCAAGGCGATGCCGGTCAAGGGAACGTTGTCAACGGCAATGCCGGACAACGAAACTCGGCTGGAGCAGGACAACCGCAGCAGCGGAATATAGCAAGGCAAGAGCAAAGTGTCGGCCGAGGTATGCAACAGAAAGGCGCTCCATGAGAACAAGACAGGTATAATGATGGAGACTCAGAAATGGCAAACGCGGGATACCCGAGGCAAGACTATCATGTGATAGGATCAAGATTGGGAAGCAGAGATTTGATGCCGGATGATGCCAGGTTAAAACTGGATCGACTGTATAGGTCGGAACAAATTGAATGCCAAGGTCCACCGGGCCCAGCATGTTTTGGACCCCGGATCATGAAAGAGCCACCAGTACCCAACTTCCAGTTACCCAGGGGCACGAAGACATATGACGGCAGTACAAAGCTGTAGGATTGGCTGATAAATTATGCTACAGCAGTTAAAATTGCCACTGGCAACCTGAGATGGGCTGTACGGTATGTACCCCAGATGTTGGAAGGCCCGGCAAGGGTGTGGTTGAACAATTTGCCACCAGGAAGCATCAACTGCTGGATAGATTTTGAGGAGATGTTCATCAGCAATTTTTTGAGTACGTATCAAAGGCCGAACAGGCCACAAACCCTAGCTATGTGCAAGCAAAGGCCAAATGAGACGGATCGAGAGTTTTTAACCCGATGGTGCACTGTGAGAAATTAGTGTGAGGGCGTGATTGAATCGCATGCCATAGCATGGTTTGCACAAGGGTGCAGGTATGGAAGCGAGTTGTGCATGAAGTTGCAAAGGAAAATGCCAGTTACGTTGTCAGAGATGATCCGGATTGCGGATTCGTATGCTTTGGGTGATCCGACTCAACCTAGGCTCGTATCAAACGAGTCAAACGATGAGTACTATCAAAGAGATGGGGCCGGATCATCCCGAAGGAATGACTACAGAGGAAAAAGGAGAGATGATAGACCGGATCATCGATATGGTTCGCACCAAGTTGTAGCTGTGAATCAAGATCAGCCCGGAGCAGGGGGCAGTCAACGCCAAAAAACTAGAGGGCAGTGGACCCCAAGAAACGATGGCAAGAAGACTTGGACACCAGAGCAAAAGAAGAAGTGGCAAGAAAGGAAAGACCGTCCGAGGTACACTTATGAGTCGATGTTGGACCAGCCGTGTAAGTTTCACATGCCAAATCTGAATAACCCAGCGGGTCAAACCACTAGACAATGTGAGTGGATGCGCAAGATTAAACAGGGCGGTTCGGGGAATGCTCAGGCACCCCGGAATGATCAGCCTCGGCAGGAGTTACCCCGGCAGCAATTGCTCTCCGGAGCGAACACGCAACAGCTTATGTTGCCTCCCCCTCCGCCGAGGTATGATAACAATGAGAGAAGGGACGCGGTGCACCAAGTGGAAAATCAGCATCCGCCGGATCAGAGGTACCCCGGAAATGAGGGGAGAAACGAGTACAGGGAGCACCATCAGAGCTACTGCGTGTTCACCACAGAGGAAACAGATAGAAAAAGCTTGCAGGTAGGCATATGGAGGTGAATGCGGTGATGCCTGCAGTGACGAGGTACATGCCTTGGTCCGATCAAGAAATCACCTGGAGCATCAGGGATCATCCCAAGCTCATGCCAAGCCCTGGTTCGTATGCGTTGGTGCTAGATCCGACATTCATTGGACCTAGCATTAACGTAAGATTCTCAAAGGTGTTGATCGACAATGGCAGCAGCATTAACATCATATATGCGGACACACTGCGCAAGTTGGGTATCTCGGAGAACATGCTGCAGGCCACGAGGACAACTTTTCATGGCATTGTGCCCGGCATTTCTTGTGAGCCCATAGGCAAAGTCCGGGTCGACGTCTTGTTCGGCACGAGGGATAACTGCCGAACCGAAAATTTGGAGTTCGAGGTGGTGAACTTGGAAAGTGCTTACCATGCATTACTCGGAAGGCCAGCCCTGAACAAGTTCATGGAAAGCTGTCACGTTAGCTACTTGAAGATGAAGTTGCCCGGACCAAACGGGGTGATAACCATTGCAGGGGATTTCCGACGTTCGATGGAGTGTGCGTCGGCCGGATCAAACTTAGCCGAGTCGCTGGTGATTGCGCAGGAAAAAAGGAAAATTCAAGAGGTGGCTGCGTTGGCTCAGTCCGCGCAGCAGTATATGCCGGCGCTGAGTAACCCACATGGAAGTGTCTCCTTCCAGGCCACGAAAGATACCAAGAAGGTTCCTATTGATGACATGTTCCCAGAGCGCACCGTAACGATTGGTGCCGGGTTAAATGATAAATAGGAAAGCAAGCTCGTCAGCTTCCTCCGTGAGAATTGGGACATTTTTGCTTGGTCCACACAGGACTTGCAAGGTGTTCCGAGGGAGTTAGCCGAGCACTCTTTAAATGTGAGACCCGGAGCTAAGCCGATGAAGCAACCTCTCCGCCGCTTCGCCGAAGATAGGAGGAAAGTCATTGGGGATGAGATAGCTCGGTTGCTAGCTGCAAGATTTATCATGGAGGTTCTCTACCCGGATTGGTTATCCAATACGGTGCTGGTGGAAAAGAAGAAGGATGACCCGAACGTGGCAGTGGTTTGGCGCATGTGTATCGATTACACGAACCTGAACAAGGCGTGTCCAAAAGATCCATTTCCGCTGCCAAGAATAGACCAGGTCATAGACTCAACTGCTGGATGTGAACTGTTGTCGTTCATTGATGCATATTCAGGTTTCCACCAGATACCTCTGAATCCGGATGATCAAATAAAGACTGCATTTATTACCCTGTATGTGGCTTATTGCTATCGCACCATGCCGTTTGGTTTACGTAATGCAGGGGCAACGTACCAAAGATGTATGCAAAAATGTTTGCATGACCAAATAGGTCAAAATGTACAGGTGTACGTGGATGATGTAGTTATCAAGACCAAGGAAAGCAAAACGCTCCTTGACGATATCAGGCAGACGTTTGCGAACCTAAGGAGGTTCCGGATGAAACTTAACCGGGAAAAATGCACCTTCGTGTGTCCCGGCTAGAAAACTGCTTGGTTTTCTTGTTTCTAGCCGAGGTATCGAGGTTAATCCAACTAAGATCTGGGCCATCGAGCGAATGGAACTGCCGAAGTGTCTTAACGATGTCCAGAAGTTCACAGGTTGCCTGGCCTCGTTAAGTCGGTTTGTATGTCGGTTGGGAGAGAAGGCATTGCCTCTTTATCAACTCATGAAAAAGTCGGATAAGTTCGTTTGAACGCCGCAGGCCGATGAAGCCTTTACCCACCTGAAGAAAATGTTAACCACAACACCAGTACTAGCCTCACCACTATCGAAGGAGCCAATGTTGCTCTATATAGCCGCAACCAACCGTGTTGTAAGTGAAGTGATAGTGGTGGAGCGCGACGAGGAAGGTAAGTCGGTGCAAAGGCCAGTGTATTACTTGAGCGAGGTGTTGTCAGCCTCAAAGCAGAACTATCCACATTACCAAAAGGTGGCATATGGCGTGTACATGGCCGCCAAGAAACTGAAGCACTACTTTGAGGAGCACCCTATCCGAGTCATATGTGAGGCCCCCATATCCGAGATAATGAGTAATAAGGATGCGAGTGGCAGGATTGCAAAATGGGCAATTGAGCTAGCACCTTATGCGCCGCAGTATGACAGAAGAGAGGCCATCAAATCTCAAGCTGTGGCGGACTTTTTCGTGGATTGGACCGAGGTACAATACGAACCGCCACTTCCGGATCCGAACTATTGGCGAATGCACTTTGACGGATCAAAGACCAAAACCGGGCTAGGTGCTAGAGTTGTACTCACGTCGCCGAAGAAGGACCAGTTGAGATATGTGCTGTAGATCCATTTCACCGCATCAAACAATGTCGCTGAGTATGAAGCACTTGTGCATGGGCTTAAGGTAGCAAAAGAAATTGGAATACGTCGGATCATATGCTTTGGCGACTCGGATTTGGTGGTGCAGCAAGTGTCGGGAGTATGGGACGCCTTGGATCCAAACATGGCGCTGTACAGATTTCATGTGCAGAAAATATCTGGTTACTTTGAGGGATGTGAATTTCACCATGTACCCTGGGTGGAAAATGAGGCTGCCGACATGCTGTCGAAGCTCGGGTCAACCCGACAAGCAATTCCACCGGGTGTGGCATTAGAGCACCTCAGAAAACCATCCGTCAGGCCATCCCTAGAATCCGAGTCAATCTACGTCCCGGAGGACACAGAATCCGGAGCTGTGCCCATGGACGTGGACACGGGAAGTGGAGCTAGCGCTGAACCCAGGGACTGCCTCGGCAAATCCGGGGACTACTTCGGTAAACCCGGGGACTGCTTCGCAAGACCCGGGGACTGCTCAGCATGGTCCGGTTGAAGTTATGCCGGTGGATCAGATGGAGATTGATGAGGATGTGTTCCCTGTGCGAGCAATACCAGCTTGGGCATTGCCTATATTTCAATTCCTGAGGGACGGAATGTTACCCACTGAGGAAGTGCTGTCCAGGAAAACACAGAGGAGGGCAAAGGCCTACACAATCATCAATTCCGAACTATACAAAAGAAGTGTGACAAATGTACTCCAGCGATGTGTTGACCCGGAAGAAGGACTTGAAATCATCCGAGATATACATCAGGGGGAATGCAGGCATCATGCCTCATCCCGAGCCTTGGTAGCAAAAGCTTTCCGGCATGGATTCTACTGGCCAAATGCGTTAGAGCAAGCGGAAGATCTGGTGAGAAAATGTAATGGTTGTCGGAGGTATGCCACCAAGACACATATGCCAATGTCGGAACTCAAGACCATACCAATCACTTGCCCATTTGCCGTATGGTGCTTGGATATGGTTGGCCCATTCAAACCAGCAAGGGGAAACATGACTCACATTCTGGTCATGGTGGACAAGTTTATGAAATGGATTGAGGTAAAACCTATAAGAAAATGTGATGGAGCTACGGCCGTAACGTTTCTCAAAGATATAATCTTGAGGTACGGCCCACAGTATCATAACTGATAATGGCACAAACTTTGCGGAAGGAGCATTTGCGTGTTTCTGCAGGGATAAGAAGATCCGGCTGGACATAGCCTCGGTAGCCCACCCCGCATCGAACGGACAAGTGGAAAGATCCAACGGATTAGTATTATCCGGGATAAAACCCCGGCTCATTGAGCCGTTGCAAAGATCAGCGGGGTGCTGGACAGAAGAACTACCAGCGGTACTGTGGAGTTTAAGAACAACTCCGAATCGATCAACAGGCTATACGCCATTCTTTCTGGTATATGGGGCAGAAGCTGTATTACCAGCCGACATAGAGCATGATTCGCCTAGGGTCACCCAATACACAGAAGCCGAAGTGCAAGAAGCCCGGCAAAATGATGTTGATCTGCTAGAAGAAGCGAGAGAACTGGCACTGTCCAGATCCGCCATATATCAGCAAAATCTCCGACGCTATCATAGCCGGAAAGTGTGCCCCGGGGTCTTTCGGGAAGGCGATCTGGTGCTCCGGTTGGTACAACGTACTACGGGCATGCATAAGTTATCCCCCACATGGGAAGGGCCGTTCATCATGAGCAAAGCATTACACAATGATTCTTACTATCTTATAGATGCAAAGCCACATGAAAAGAACAAGGCGGACAGGTCCGGAGAGGAATCTAAGCGACCATGGAATATAGCTCTACTTCGTCCTTTCTACACTTAGCTAAAGAAGCATATGTATCCGAGTCTTCTCATATGTCGGTATGTACGTCGGCAATGAGCTTATCAATGAAATGTTGGTACCTCGAGCAGTGACTCGGGGACTGCCTTAATATTGTTTGTTGTTTTTCGCGCGTCAGCTGGAATAAGTTATTCTACTTAACTCGGATTAGTAATGTGCGAGCACCAAGAACCCAACTCTTCGACTTGCTACTGTCCAACAAGAATTGGCTTCATGGCAAACAAGAGAACAAGTTTGGAATTGCGTAGCACATGAAAAACGACTAAGGAAAAGAATTTATTCGAGCCGACGTTTGTTTTTTGGACTAACCCAGTATTCATTTTCAAGTTATTATGCTGTTCTATTTTTGAGCTAAGCCTAAATGTTTGCCAGTATTGTTAAGACAATTTTTCAAGCTCGGATTCGTAAGTTGTAAAACCGAACCAAGGTACACACGAACTGAGCCAAGAGATTGAACGAACAAGAAAAGAAACTCGGGGACTACGCCCAAGTTAATTCGGCATAAGCACTTAGTAGCAAAATATCACATATGTGTGGAATACAATTCCACCCGGCATACCGGGGATCTCATAGGTTTTCAAGTGTTTTTTACTTAGAAGCAGCGGGAGGAAGTTCGGCATCATCTTCGCCCTCTTTGATATCCGAGGCAGTGTCCTCTTCGTCCTCACCCGAATCATCTTCAACGTTCTCAAGTTCTTCTTCGCCAGCGACTTCCAGGAAGCTCGGACCCTCAGTCCAGTCGTGAATTGGAGCATATTTGATGAGACTGTGGGCGCAAGCCTGGCGCCGAGCCACCCACTCCGGGTCATTGGTCCATCTGGATCCTGTGCGCACGCGTATAAGGAGGCTGAGATCAATCTTCTCGTACCACTAAGAATGTGGTGAAGGATAGTATCAGCTGCGGCACGTCCGGCAGACTCTCTCCAGAGGTCGAGCTAGGTCTCGATTTCCGAAAGCTTTTCAGCGAGATGCGCAACTCTCTCTAGAGTGTCATCAGCGGGCCAGAACGCATTGAAGATTCGGACTGAAACATCAAGGAGATCTTTGCCGTAGTTTTTAATGATTTCCACGCGAGAGGACAGGCTAACCAATAGGTCCTCCATGTCTAAGGGAATGATCGCACCGTTAGGAGCGGCGGGAGTACCCCTGTCTCGGCGGAAATTGGCAACAGCAGCACTCGCAATAGCAGTACCCTCTGGAAAGTGGCCTGAGAAACAAGGCAAAAGACGAAGTTGAAAAACAAGACGTATGAACTAACCCGGAGAAATAAGGCGGATAAGGGAAAAGAAATTACGTGAGATGTGGCTGTGAATCCGGGTCAATTCCTTGGTGCAATCATCACTCTTCCGAAGCTGCTCAAGCTCAGCGTAGCCGACTCAAGTTTGACGTCGGCCTCCTGAAGAAGCTCACGGTCCTTAGAAATTTGGAGGTTGAGGCGCTCACGCTCTTCGGTGTAGTCCTAGCCAGCCTTTTTTAGCTCGGTTTGATGCCGCGCCTTCATCTTTGCCATCTCAGCCTTCAGCCTGGCAATCTCATCGTCCTTGGTCCGAAGAAGGGCGAGCTCGTCATCTTTCTTCTTCAGCTCGGCTTGGTGCTGTCCTGCTTGTTCGAGAAAATGCAGCATCATGTCAGGCATGTGCACACTTTCTTCAAGCAATGCTGAAATCGTGTGTTGGCCCGGCAGAGCCGAGGTATGAATGTTTGCCGAACTAAGGGAGAAAGGAGACAGAAAGCACGGTGAAGGCAGACAAAAAGGATGTACCCTTAATCTGCTCCAAGTTCTTCCGCATTATCTTGTTCTCAGCCTCCACCCCAGCTGCGGAAACCGAACAATCAAATTAATTCGGCAAACGAAATTGAAGAAAAATGAGGAAAGGATAAGGAAGAAATTTACCCCTTTTCTTGTACTCTGCGATGAGTGCAGCCTGTTTTGCGCGAAGATTCTTGTGCGTATCCAGCAAGCGTTGGAATTCAGCACTCCAGCGGTTGGTGGTCACCTAAAAGAGATACAGAAACTTAAGTCAGCCTAGTGCATATTCGAAGTGTACTAAAATCCGGGCCAAGTGGAACTTAACCCGGCTCTAGGTGTGTGCATATTCGAAGTGTACTAAAATCCAGGCCAAGTGGAACTTAACCCGGCTCTAGGTGTGTGCATATTCGAAGTGTACTAAAATCCGGGCCAAGTAGAACTTAACCCGGCTCTAGGTGTGTGCATATTAGAACCGCACTAAAATCAGGGCCAAGTGGAACTTAACCCGGCTCTAGGTGTGTGCATATTCGAAGTGTACTAAAATCCAGGCCAAGTGGAACTTAACCCGGCTCTAGGTGTGTGCATATTCGAAGTGTACTAAAATCCGGGCCAAGTGGAACTTAACCCGGCTCTAGGTGTGTGCATATTTGAAGTATACTAAGATCCGGGCCAAGTGGAACTTAACCCGGCTCGAGGTGTGTGTGCATATTCGAAGTTATCATGGAGCTACGTTAGTTCTATAAAAGAGCATCCGGCCAAGTAACAAGTTACTCCCCCGGAGGCTCGGGGACTAATGGTTATTATCTACAATTTGTAATGGAGAAACGACGTACCTCCATCATTCGTCCAACGAGGTTAATTGCCTTTGCGGCGGTATTCATCTGAGCGGAAAACTGGGCAGGGCCGAACTTTTCCAGGAGATCAGAATCCAGAACTACCTCTGCCTTATTCCAGTTCATGACAAATTCCACCAAGCTCGGGGGTACCATTCACCGGTAGGCATATGGGGCGTCACCAAGCCCTTTGCATGTGCTTCCTTCCTCTCCACCAAGGCAAGGGCGGGGCTGGTATGCAGGACCAACTGCTGGGCACCGGTTGGCTCGGTAGGGGCGTCCTGTGCCGCTGGTGTTTTCTTAGGAAGCATCGATACGAGGGTACGTTGCCTAGGCTCAACGGTAGTGGGCTTGGCAGCGTCTGGAGCCTTCTTGCCCTTGGCTTGCTGGGAAGAGGAAGCCGTAGCAGCGGTTTTCAGAGGTTGAGAAGATTCGGAAGATGTAGAGGAACTAGGCGCTGGTACTCTCGTTGCTGGACTTGGTGCCGGCGCTGATGTTTTCGCAGCCAGAGTTGGTGTTGACGCCAGAGTTGGAGTTGGTGCTGGTCTAGTTGCTGGTACAGGAACTGGTGCGGGAGCCGACGTCGCCTCAGTGGCTGCTGGTTGCAGCGTTGCCGAGGTGGTGGATGCCGTTGCTCCGGCTGGGCCGGTCCCCCCCGCTCCAAGGTGACCCGGAGCGGCCGCAGAGCCCTCTGGAATAGGGCTCAGCGGACGTGACTCGTCGTCACGACGGGGTGAAGGGCTAGGCCGGAGAGGTGAAGAGATGCTGGACCCACTTTGAGGGACCTCCACCGGAGCCCTGCAAAATCAAACAACGTCAGAAGAAAAATTACGACGAAGTGAGGAAGAATAGGTTACAGAAGAAAGAATGACTTACGCATCCGAGGTTTCGGCCTCCTTAGGTTTTCGAGCCCTTCGTGCTGGGGCCTTGCCTGCTGGCTTGGAGGCGGTCTTGTCCTCGGACTTCTTTCGCCTTTTAATAGGCTGGGAAGGTCCGGAGGAAGAGCTTGAGGAAGCCTCGCGCTTCTTCTTCGACGCCACCGGAACTGGCTCGCCCGTAGCGAGGGGAGGATCCTCGTGGATATGACCACCGGGATGAGCTGATGGCAGAAAAGCAAAAGAAAGGGGAACAGCCTCAACAGGTTCAATTATCTCGATATCCGAGTCATCTTCATCATCGGGCCAATCTCTAATAGAAGAGAATTCACCCGTGGGTCATTTCGTGGCGTCGGTCATGGGGAGAAACATCTCTTGGTCCAGCTCCTCCTCATCCGGAGTCTCCCGGTCCGGTGCCCACTTAAGGGTCAGATCGGTGCCATCCTCGAGGGTCTGCTGAAGGAATAGCTGAGGAAAAGAACGAACAAAAGAGTCAAAAATGCAACAATAACTGACATGTAGTTAGTCCGGGGTAAGTTTGCAACATAAAACTTACCATGGGAGGAAGCCGGTCACGGCAGAAATGCTCAATCCCCCAAGTCCACTCAGAGGAGAAGTCCTTGTGAGTGGTGAAGAGAGCCTTAACCCGGCGATAAATCTCCGTGTTGCTCAGTTCGAAGGATGAAGTCCGGTTGGGATCGCGGCCAAAGCTCATATGGCACACCTTGTGGGTGCGCTTCTGGAGGGGGGAGATTCGGTTGCGCACGAAAGTGATCATTGCATCCTTGTTGCGCAGCCCGAGCTCCTTCAGCTCCGCGAACCTTTTGTTCACTTGGTTGGCCACGACCGTAGGTTTCCTGGGAACAGCGTCCCACAGATCCGGGTTAGGTGGACCCGGTGTATAGGGGAGCAACCGGATCAAATCTTCGGTGCCTATGTTCCGGACGTAAAAGAACGTCCGGGCCAACCCTTTGTAGGACTCTAACCCGGTGACCCGGGGGTAAACAGAAAACCTCCGGGGAGAGATGGAGGCCGCTCCGAGCTGAGTGAGCCGCTTGTCCTCCGGATCAGTGTGGATGTCGGGCATAACGTTGCGACGAAGGCCGAAAAACCGGATCCACAGCTCCTTCGTGGGCCACAGTCCGGCGTAGCCTTCGATCGTAGAAGCAAAGGCAGAGAGAGAAGTAATGGCATTGGCTGGAAGATGGTGCGGCTGGAGATGGTAGGTACTGAGCCAATCCTGGAAGAAATTGCTCACCGGAAGTCCGAAGCCCCATTGAAAGTGAGACAAGAACACGGCGAACTCCCCAGGATTGGGTGAAGGAGCTAGTTCGGCGGAGGCGAGGCGAGCGGCGACGCCGGCGGGGATGCGTCTGGTCCGGTAGAGCCAGTCCAGGTCATCCTGGCAGACCCAGGAGCCGGCCCACGCACCGCGGTCCGCCGCCGCGGCGTCCTCCTCCATCTCTTGTTCAGCAATGGCGAGTTCTTCTTCCGTCATTTGCTCCTCGAGGCCCTCGCTGGCGCTAGAGGCGGCGGGGGACAGTGGCCTGGATTGACGAGGACCCGTAGCGAGAGATTTGCGTCGCAGCGATGGTGACGCAGAGGTGCAGCGGAGAAGCGCGACGGCGACGCTGCTTTTTGGCAGTGCTGGCGGCGGCGCGGTCGCGAGGAAGACGAAGAGGAATAGCAACGGGCAGAGGGGTGCGGAGGGGGAAAAAATCCTAAGGGACGCACCCCTCCGCTATTTAACCACTCCCACCAGGGGTGAGTGGGATCGCGTCCTGTGGACCGGCCACACGCAGTGGCCGTGTATCGTCCGTCCGGACCAATCAGCGGGGAGCCACACGGAGGGGCACAGAGCGGAGAGGATCCTATGACGTGATAGTGTGATGCGAAAAACGAGGAGGCAGGCATGGCGTGACCCGCGCGCAGTGATAACTAACAATTACTGCGGCGGTTACTATGCAGGCCCTTAAAATAAGAAGACAAAATGATTACCCTTCACATGGGATGGCTTACGAGAGAAGAAAACGTGACCCGGATGGAACTATGGTAACCCGGCCAGCGAGTAAAAACTTGGTGTGTGCGAAGGGAAAGTAAAACCATGAGATCCGAGTTAAAGTGGTAACCCAGCCGGCAAGTGAAAACTTGGAATGCACGAAGGGAATGTAAATCCATAAAATCTGAGGTAAAAGAGCTAACTCGGAAATAGCGACCAAAGCTGGAAATTGAACCTGGTGTGGCCTTAGCGGCCAAGGCAGCTAAGACCGCACCAGCTTCGGGGACTAATGTTGGCGGGATACCCCCGGGTAGGGTCACGCCGGGGTATAAAGGCCAAGTTAGCCGAGGTTCGGCAAGGTCAAAGCGGATGCTGGCCGGGTCACCTCAAGGCAGGCCAAATCACGGGGTAATCCGGACCTGGGGGCATTCGCCTAACTAGGTCTCATCCGACTTAAGCAGTGAGTCAGAAGTGCATGTTTTACTTGTATGCAAGAACAGGTGTGGCCGGATGAACCATCATCCGGGGCACAGCAAGCTTCTAGGAGAAGGAAGGAATCTCGCTGGTCAAAAGGAGCCCCGGTACGCACTGCCTGAGCGAAGCAAGCAAGGACAGGACCACCGGGGCGTGGCCGACAAGCGTGACGACGCCCGTGTCGGCTGACGAGGGCACCGCAGAGGCTCACGTAGTTAAAGCATGTGTGACGCGGGGGAAAAAGCACCCCGGTCGGCTTACCACTTTGGGAGGAGGCATATTCTTAGGAATATGCCTCCACGTATGCCCTAGGCAGAAACCGAGCCTCCCCTATAAAAGGGGGGCTAGGGCTTCTGTAGAGGGGGCTGGTCTTTCTACTATTCGGTTTGGGCTAGGGTTTCAGGCGTAATCCGTGGGTGAGAGTAAGAGAGCTCCTTCTTCCTCCTCTCGCAAATACAGCTCTAGGAGCACTTGTAATCTTGGAAGGAAATCAATACAAACTTCTGTGTGGAGTATCAGTCCACTATCCCTCCCTGGATTCTCCTAGCGTGTATTAGTCCCCACCTTTAGCCTATCCATGGCATCTACCGTGACACCACCACGACAGGTTCATCCACATATCAGCTGCCACCTTTTTACTCTTGTAGCCTTTGTAGTTGTTGCTCGAAAATTTGTTCACATGCTTCATACAGTGGTTGCACTTGTTGTAAACGCCTGGAATATGGCCTTTGTACACCACGTGGCACTTCTTCTCCATCTCTATAGACAAGACAAATAATATTAGAAAACATAAAGCTAGAGTTCACATGTCGACAATGGGTGAAAAAACTTGTGAAGTCTCATTTAAAGATACACTTATCAAAAGGGCCAACTCAAAAAGCATGTCTCGTATATACTTAGCTTGTTGGACACAGGAACATGCTTCGATGGAACTGTGAGCCAAGTAGGATGCACAAGACTTGAACCTGTGCATAACGCAAGGCTCACAATCCCATCACAACACATTCACATATATAGTGTGCCATGATATTTTAATCGGCAGCATTCTAGAAAAAGGATCAAAGTAATAAAAAAATGTAAAGTCGCATATAAAGATACACTTATTAAATAGGGCCAACTCAAAAAACATGCCTCATATATACTTAGGTTGTTGGACACAAAAATATGCTATGATGTAACTATGAGCCAAGTATAGGATGCACAAGACTTGGACTTGTGCATAACATAAGGCTCACAATCCCATCACATCACATTCACATATATAGTGTGCCACGATATTTTAATCATTGGCATTCTCGAAAAAGGACTAAAGTAAGGAAAAATAAGTTGGATTTGTGCCTCATTCTCAAAAAAGGACCAAAGTAAGCAAAAGTAAAGTAAGCAACAGAACTAAGAATTGATTCATAACCCTAATAAGTAGCATCGATCACAATTAAGTTCAATGACCATCGAAACTATATAGAGCTAGGCACAAGTTAATGTGGGGATAAAGTTTACAACACACAAGATCATCGATAGTTCAAAACTACAACTTGGAAAACATTAAGACTTATGACTCTGTTTAGGGAATGGAGGGATGCCTTGTTTCATCATGAACAACATGCGGTTACCCTGCATCTTTAGGCGATCTTCTATGTCGCGGTTATTCGGTGCACTGCCTCCGTAAAGAGCCCCCTTAGTCATGACATCATGAAAGATGATTGTCACAAACTTCTCCTCGATGTGAAAGAACTCTTGTCTAATATCCGAATCTTGGATCTTTGCCAAACCTTGAGCCCACTGTTGGAGATGACCTGGTAATGTACCATTTTGTTGGTCCCTACGAACACCCGCATGTGATGGAGCGCGTAGTAGGCTTCCTTCTAACTTCCAACCAGCGTGATCATGCAGGGGAACTCCACTGTGTGGGTGCTTGTCGAACTTGAACTTTTCCTTCACGAAGGTGGTGCCTTCCACTAAGGCATAGCTAGTGATATCATTTCCAGAACGTCCTTGATTTTATCGTAATTTTTCTTCTTTTCTACACTTTCCGAGTCGAAATACGTGGCTTGTGAATGTTTCGGCCATAAGGAGATGAGTGTGCAGTGTTCATCTCTGCGCAAAGCAATTCAAATAGAATGTGTTCGAAAAAGAATGATGGAAATCTAAGAAAGCATGTATTGGCGGCGAGCGAATGACTTACTAAGAAAAGTATGGTGAGGGAATGTATTCCTTCGTCTTGTTTGCCACCATGACGCCTTGGAGGTACTCCGCTACGAATAGTCATTCAATGGGGCTTGCCAAGCAACAGTCACGCATGTAGAAGGGATCCACTATCATGATGCCTGGGGTGGGCTTGTTCGTCTGTGGTACCAAAGTTGGTAGGCCAGCGCATGGCGGTACCTAAGTTGCCTAAAATTACCGTGTTTCGAAAAGTTGGGCCGCCAACTATTGAGAGGGGCCATTTCGAGGCAAACTCATCTCACCCCTACCAAATACAAACATTCCGTTAAAACGCCCCGTGAAGTAGACGGTCGGGACCCACATGTCGATTATCTGTCCATGACGCGGGCGCCAACGCGGTAACCTCTTAGGCAAATCGAGCAGCTAAGTGGATTGGATGCGTTGACCAATTTCACAAATCCATTCCCAGCTTTCCCCTAGCACCGGCAGCGTCGGAATCCACCCTCCAGGTAGGCCGATCCCTTCGGACATTTGACTTCTGGGGCCAAGTTGCTGTGCCCAGTCGCTGATACCAAGCTCCAATGGCGCATGCCGTAGCCGCCGTTGGGAGGCTCTAGCCCACCTTCGCCGCCGACGAGCCGAGCAGCTCGGAGGATGGCAGATCCTACTATCAGTGAAGAATAAGTTCTGTCTACAAGCGGGTGACCTACCCTTCTCTTTGCTATTCACACTAGTTACAACTGCTAGCTGGCTACTGAACCTCAAATTGTTTGTTAGCCCATCGCTGACAAACATATTTTGTCCATAGTCTTCTGTCAAATGGGATCTGCACGGACCCCCCTTACCTGGTTACGGTAGTCCTCTATAGGTACGACTCCAAGGGGCAAGTGGTATGGGCACCATTGTTTCACGATGGAAGAAGCGCATGCGCATATCTGCACTATATCTGGTATGGGTTGCTGCTCCGCGTAATCATGTTGAATTATGGCCGAAGCAGACTGCAAAGTTTAGCTTCATGGATGAACGTGACATCATGGTTCCTATAACGTGTGATAGTCAGCTAATTGGGTTGATGAAAAGGTATGCTTCAGATTGCATGTTTGAGCTGAATTGTGATGTACTGGATGTGGAAGCTGCTGCAACTGGGAGTCGCCCTTCTATTCTTGGACAGGGTGGTTGCTCAAACCCAATTAGCTCCTGGTAAGCAAAGGTCGCTTGGGGTTCGCATGTTTGTGCTGAATTGTAATTTTTGTTTTATTTACTCTGTAGATATTGGGAAGTTATGCAACAATCTTGTTTCTTTGATAGGAAGCGCCGCAAGGTTAGAAACATGACTGCCGGGTCAGTCATTTTGCTGCCCGAAGAAATTAAAAACGAGTGGAAAGATGTCATTTTGCTGCCCGAAGAAATTAAAAACGAGTGGAAAGATGATGATGGACACGATTCTGGTGCCCATTGTCCCGACGATGCAGAGTACGTGAAGCTAAGAAAATTGGCACCGAGGAAGTGGAAGAAGGCAGGAAATGAAGAAGCCATTAGACGTGAAGGCTTGGCACCTAGGCTGCGGAAGAAGGTTGCTGGCAATGAAGATGCATAGTAATGTGTTAAACTTGAACCTATATATGTAATTCTGTTAAATTCTGATCACTCTGTGTGTGGCACGTTGCTGGGTGAAACAATGTATCCACGTTATCTGAAAACAAGGATCCACCGGTTCCACGATTGCTGAGGGGCAGGATGTCTCCAAATACGACGGAATGTAAGTGGCACATAAATAAATTATTTAAGCTGCCACACTCCACGAAGCAGCAACTTATTTCAGATGCTGCACAACGACGTGGCAACATAAATAACAATGTTCTCACCGATAATGCCCAGATGAGGAGGAAATGGGTACCACTTTCTGGCCTAATCTTGAGCCCGTCTATCTCACCGCCTCTCTGCTCCTACATCCCCTGCATCTGGCGAAGCTCCCGGATCTCTAGTAACCGGGTGTACGTGCTTCCACTTTATAAATTGTGGTTGTGCCATTTGCATGCGGCACAATCCACGTAGATTACGTTTAAACATACCACCAATGTCAGAATACTCTAGTAGAAAAGGTGTCTTTGGTCCACGGTTACGTTCCCAATCCAGGACAGAGATCTAAATCGAGGCAGAAATTGATCTAAATCACAAATTCTTCCACAAATTAATGCGGGGTCAGAGCAATTTTTTTCCTCCCTGGAATCCGGGACCAATAGTTTAGACCGCTAGGTCAATAAGTACAAATATTACAACTTAAAAAGGCACAGAGCTTAAGCTAAATAGAACTAGTTATCACACATCTCCTTGATCTTCCTAATCTTGGTCCGATGCGCATCTTCCTGCGAGATCAAGGATCGAATTGTCTGCTCCTTCCTTTTAGCATCTTCCTTGCACAGCTTCAATTGTTTCTCTACATTTTTCCTCATGCACTTGTCAATACTCGTAGTTGTGTACTGCAGGACTTTGGCCTGGTGGAGATCATTCCTTGCTTGAGTCAGTTCTTGCTTTGCTTTAGCCTTCAGGCCCAATGCCGCGTCCCTCTCCTTCTCGACTTTGATAACCTTGTCTTGCACCCACCTGAGATCTCGCTTATGCTTGGTCGTGTCAACTGGTTCCCATAGCTTCATCTCAACACTGTCAAGAAGTGAGCTGAAGACGGATTCTTTCAACTCGACAGTCATTTTCCATAGTTTGTCCAGCATTTTCTACATCGATTTGGGCCACTCCGGATCTACCCATTTGACAACACCGCAACTTCCGCCTTGCATCATTGCACGATGTCCTTGACACCGTAGAAACCTCCTACTCGCGTTTCGTCCTTCGAAGGCTAAAAATTTAGCGAGCACATATCCATGTTTACATACCAGAGGACTATCTTCATCCTCTAAACCGTGATAGTCGGAGTCATACATCGTCTGGTTGGCCTAACACATCATACGCGCATGAGTAAACAGATTAGATCTAGCTCAAAAAATAGATAACTGGCCACAGATGATAGAAATAGAGATGAGACGACTCACATCGAAATCACCGTCCCTGTCGTCATGACGCGTTTCCTCGCCGTCTCCCCTTGAACCCATGGCGAGAGGGGTGGGGGGTGGCTGCTGGAGAGGGGATTGGGATGGAGGCGTTGTCAGCTTGCGAATACGGCAGGATGGGAGTGAAGTGGGGAAAGTGGCTTCGAGGGTAAGGAAGAGAAGTACGAGGAGGAAGAGAAGTAATGGGGACGTGACACTAGGATGTGGCCCACTGAACTCGTGAGACGTGACACTCGCAACAGGGGAGCGCCCGCTGTTGCCAGTTTGTCCAGAGCAAGTGTGGCCAATCATGCCACAGAACAGCCTACTCACGGATCGCTCTCACGAAGACCATCCAATCGTCCAAGCGCCCCAATCGAACGGTATGTAACAATCGTCAAGCAGAACAACTGTGTTAGGGCGTGCCTTCTAGAAGACTCGGTCTAACGGCTACCCATGCAATGACACTGGTGTATCCATGTGTGGTTTGTGAAAAGAACAGACATGCAATCACACTATGTTGATCCATATGTGGTTTATGGAAGTAACAGACATGCAATGACTCTAGCTGTGATTCAAGAAAAGAACTGACATGCAGTGGCACTGGGTGTGGTTCATGAAAAGAACATACATGCAATGACATCGATGGATCCATGTGTGGTTTATGGAAGTAACAGACATGCAATGACTCTAGCCGTGGTTAATGGAAAGAACACACATGCAATGGCACTAGGTGTGGTTCATGAAAAGAACAGACACACAATGACACTGGTGGATCCTTATGTGGTTTGTTTAGAGGAACAGAAATGCAATGACACTGGTGGATCCACGTTTGGTTCATGAGAAGAACACACATCCAATGACACTGGTGGATCCTTATGTGGTTTGTTAGAGGAACAGACATGCAATGACACCGGTGGATCCTTATGTGGTCTATCTAGAGGAACACACATGCAATGATACCGGGTGTGGTTCATGAAAAGAACTGACATGCAGTGACACTAGGTGTGGTTCATGAAAAGAATAGACATGCAATGACACTGGGTGTGGTTCATGAAAAGAACAGACAGGCAATGACACCGGTGGATCCTTATGTGGTTTGTTTAGAAGAACACACATGCAATGACACTGGGTGTGGTTCATGAAAAGAACAAACACGCAATGACACTAGAGGATCCTTATGTGGTTTGTTTAGAGGAACAGACATGCAATAACACCGGTGGATCCACGTATGGTTCATGAGAAGAACACACATCCAATGACACTTGTGGATCCTTATGTGGTTTGTTTAGAGGAACAGACATGCAATCACACTAGGTGGATCCATATGTGGTTTATGGAAGTAACAGACATGCAATGACTCTAGGTGTGATTCATGAAAAGAATAGAAATGCAAGAACACACATGCAAAATGACTCAGGTTGTTGTTACTAAAAAGAACACACATGCAATGACACTAGTGGATCCTTATGTGGTTAGTTTAGAGGAACAGACATGCAATAACACCGGTGGATCCACGTATGGTTCATGAGAAGAACACACATCCAATGACATTGGTAGATCCTTATGTGGTTCATGAAAAGAACAGACATGCAGTGAAACTGGGAGTGGTTCATGAATAGAACAGACATGCACTAACACTGGGTGTGGTTCATGAAAATAACAGACATGCAATGACACTGGTGGGTCCATCCTTATGTGGTTCATGAAAAGAACAGACATGCAATGACACTGGTGGATCCTTATGTGGTTTGTTTAGAAGAACACACATGCAATGACACTGGGTGTGGTTCATGAAAAGAACACACACGCAATTACATTGGTGGATCCTTATGTGGTTTGTTTAGAGGAACAGACATGCAATGACACCGGTGGATCCATGTGTGGTTCATGAGAAGAACACACATCCAATGACTCTGGTAGATCCTTATGTGGTTCATGAAATGAACTAACATGCAGTGACACTGGGTGTGGTTCATGAAAAGAACAAACATGCAATGACACTAGGTGTGGTTCATGAAAAGAACAGACATGCATGACACTGGTGGGCCCATCCTTATGTGGTTCATGAAAAGAGCACACATGTAATGAGACTGGTGGATCCTTATGTGGTTTGTTTAGAAGAACACACATGCAATGACACTGGGTGTGGTTCATGAAAAGAACACACATCCAATGACACTGGTGGATCCTTATGTGGTTTGTTTAGAGGAACAGACATGCAATGACTCTAGATATGGTTCATGAAAACAACAGACATGCAATGACACTGGGTGTGGTTCATGAAAAGAATAGATGCAATGACTTATGTGGTTTGTTTAGAAGAACACACATGCAATGACACTGGGTCTGGTTCATGAAAAGAACAGATATGCAATGACACTGGTGGATCCTTATGTGGTTTGTTTAGAAGAATACACATGCAATGACACTGGGTGTGGTTCATGAAAAGAACAGACACGCAATGACACTGGTGGATCCTTATGTGGTTTGTTTAGAGGAAGATACATGCAATCACACTAGGTGGCTCCATATGTGGTTTATGGAAGTAACAGACATGCAATGAATCTAGCTGTGATTCATGAAAAGAACAAACATGCAATGACACCGGTGGATCCTTATGTGGTTCATGAAAAGAACAGACAGGCAATGACACTGGTAGATCCTTATGTGGTTTGTTTAGAAGAACACACATGCAATGACACTGGGTGTGGTTCATGAGAAGAACACACATCCAATGACACTGGTGGATCCTTATGTGGTTTGTTTAGAGGAACAGACATGCAATCACACTAGGTGGATCCATATGTGGTTTATGGAAGTAACAGACATGCAATGACTCTAGCTGTGATTCATGAAAAGAACAGACAGACAATGACACTGGTGGATCCATGTGTGGTTCATGGGAAGAACATACATTCAATGACACTGGTGGACTCTAGCTGTGGTTCATGAAAAGAACAGACATGCAATGACACTGGTGGATCCATATGTGGTTTGTTAGGAGAACACACATGCAATGACATTTGGTGTGGTTCATGAAAAGAACAGACATGCAATGACACTGGTGGATCCTTATGTGTAGTTCATTAAAAGAACAGATATGTAGTGACACTGGTGGATCCTTATGTGGTTTGTTTAGAAGAACACACATGCAATGACACTAGGTGTGGTTCATGAAAAGAACAGACAGGCAATGACACCGGTGGATCCTTATGTGGTTTGTTTAGAAGAACACACATGCAATGACACTGGGTGTGGTTCATGAAAAGAACAGACACGCAATGACACTGGTGGATGCTTATGTGGTTTGTTTAGAGGAACATACATGCAATGACACCGGTGGATCCACGTGTGGTTCATGAGAAGAACACACATCCAATGACACTAGTAGATCCTTATGTGGTTCATGAAAAGAAAAGACATGTAGTGAAACTTGGTGTGGTTCATGAATAGAACAGACATGCACTAACATTGGGTGTGGTTCATGAAAAGAACAGACATGCAATGACACTGGTGGGCCCTTATGTGGTTTGTTTAGAAGAACACATATGCAATGACACTGGTGGATCCATGTGTGGTTTATGAGAAGAACACACATCCAATGAACTTTAGTGGATCTATCTTGGCATAATTTGATGTATTCCACGATGTATTTCATTGTACAAGACACTTTCCATTTTTATAGTACTCAGTTTTGCCCTTGGTTTTATGTGGTACTACTTAGTTTTGCCCACCCCCTCTCTATCTTTCGTAGAGGCCCAAAACTATGCTCACCCTGTCTACTACTCCCTGATTGGTTGTCACAGTTGTCATGCGGATCGTGCGCACCAACCGTTGATTCTGTGCGATCCAACGATGATCGTTGCACACCTTGTGCCCTTCACAGTACAGCGTGAGACAGCACGGACGTCTCCCTCCGCGAGACTTCTACAGGAAGGAACACGATGCCGTCCATGAAAAAAGTCGTTGAGCGGTCATGTCAAGTTTAATCAAGTCTAAAAGGCCTACTACTGCTACTACAACTCATGCACAGGGCAACGGGGTCATCGAGTGCATGGTTGTCGACGGGACGCTGCAATTTATTGCCACTTGATTTTAATCAGACATATCCCATTTTTACGTAGCGCTCTCAATCTCACTTCCAACTGGGCCCTACCGCTAGTAAATTCCATGAGTCAAGGGCCCCCCTCGAGTAGATCTAACGTTGCTAGAAATTAGTTCCGCGCCACTTGCATGCAGTGGAATCGAGGTCTGCCATGAGCGTGTTTTCAATGCAGCTCTAAAGTGGAGATCGTGGCTGTTTCAAAAAAAAGGGAACCGAAAAAAGGGTGGAGATCGTGGTAGCCCCCCCCCCGCCCCCGCCCACCACACGTGTCCACTCGAGGACTATGAACGGTCCGGTGTTTATAACACCCCTTGACCTTCTTATTCCATGAGCTCGTGTCATTTCCCCCCAGTCTGTCTAGTCCCAAGATCCCAATCTACACCTGCCACGCGCGCCGAAGCTCCCTCGTTTGCACTACCTCCTTCCCTTGGTGCACCATGAAGCGTACACGTGGAGAAGATCCAGAGGTGAAGCCAGTTGAAGGCGCAGCAGCAGATGGCTCGGTCGTGGCCAAGCAGGCAAAGGCGTCTTCTCCGGGCACGAACGCTGCTTGTCGCCGCGCCGTCAAGGGTGCGAACTCATATGTCCAGCCAGTAGCCGTCGCTGCCGAGAAGCAGGTGGTAGCCGTCGCCGCCGAGCAGCATTTGGTAGCCGTCACCTCCGAGCAGCAGGTGATAGCCGTCGCCGCCGAGCAGCAGGTAGTAGCCGTCACTGCCGAGCAGCAGGTAGTAGCCGTTGCCGCCGAGTAGCAGGTGGCCGAAAACATCATGGCCGACAACGTCGTGGTGCCAGCAGCAGATCTGGATGGGGGGCAGGCGGCAGGCGGAGGCAATCCGGTGATCTACATCGACGACCCCATCGCCGTTCAAGAAATCTTCGACGCAATCGTGGAGAATGATGAGTTCGAGGAGGAGGTCCCTGATGACGAGTCCGAGGTACTACATTGCTAGCTTCTGTAGTTGCAGCCGCAGTTTTCACTATTCATACATATGATTTGCTCAATCGTGTACAGATTCTTTTGCTCTTGATGTAGGGTAGTATATATATGATTCGATCGGTTGATTGATGCATCTGCCATATAGTCACAAAACCCCAATCCGTCTAGTCACAAAACCCCAATCTGCTCATCTGCCATCTAGTTGAGTTTGCTAGTTGAGTGTTGATTTCGATACACAGCAGGCCTATAACATCATTTCTATTCCTTACTGAGCCCAATGATTCAATTTTCCCCAAAATAGTGCAAGGGCATCTGATGGTCTCGTTTTCTTAGGGATTGTTAGTGGCCCTAAGGCAGCAATGCACATAAAGAATATAGGTTGTGCTGTTGGTATTTTGGTTCTCCGACTCCATTGCTGAAAAAAATGAGGCCCTAATTTTTTCTCTCATATGGAACCTAAATAAATAATATTTGTATTGTTTCTGATCTATGAATGCGTTGTATGATGCATTTGTATATCCCTGAATATTGTTTGGTACGATTACATTTCAATTTCTTATTGTGTCCAATGATTCAAATTTGCCCCAAAGAGAGGCAGACACATTGGTGTCAAATTTTTACAGGGATGAGTGAGCGAACCTGGGGCCATGTACAAGATCAATATAAGTTGTGCAATTGTTACTTGGTTCGCTTACGCCATATCTGTAGAAACTTATGAGGCTGTAATATTTATTCTACATTCATAGAACTATGATATTTGAATTATCTATTCCATGCATTCATAGTGTATAAGAATTACATTTTAGTTTGCCACTGAGGCCGATGATTGAAATTTGCCCCAAAAGAGTTCAAGGGGAGACACGTATGGTGGTGTCGTGTTTTAGGGATGGGTTGGTGAACCTGAGGCAGCAATGCACACAAACAATATAGGTTGTGCTGTTGGTACTTTGGTTCCCCAACTCCATCTCTGAAACAAATTATGAGGTCCTTGATTTATTCTCATATGGAACTACATATATGATCCTTGAATTGTTTCTGATCTTTTAATGATTGGTATGATGCATATGTATATGAATGGTTTTGATCATAAGTATTTTTAACATGTATCTGAAGATTAATTGTTTGGTTTTTTATTTATAATTACAATATTTAGGCTTGTTTTTGTACCTGACTATGTATATCCCTGAATAATGTTTTGTACGATTACATTTCAATTTCTTATTGTGGCCAATGATTCAAATTTTCCCCAAAAGAGAGGCAGACACATTGGTGTCAGATTTTTTCAGGGGCGAGTTAGTGAACCTGGGGTGATGTACAAGAACAATATAGGCTGTGCAATTGTTACTTGGTTCACTTACACCGTCCCTATAGAAACTTATGAGGCCTTAATCTTTATTCTACATTCATAGAACTATGATATTCGAATTACCTATTCCATGCATTCAGTGTATAAGAATTACATTTTAGTTTGTCATCGAGGCCGATGATTGAAATTTGCCCCAAAAGAGTTCAAGGGGAGACACGTATGACGGTGTCGTGTTTTAGGGATGGGTTGGTGAAGCTAAGGCAACAATGCACACAAACAATATAGGTTGTGCTGTTGGTACTTTGGTTCTCCAACTCCATCTCTGAAACAAATTTTGAGGCCCTTGATTTATTCTCATATGGAACTACATATATGATCCTTGAATTGTTTCTGATCTTTTAATGATTGGTATGATGCATATGTATATGAATGGTTTTGATCATAAGTATTTTTAACATGCACCTAAAGATTAATTGTTTGGTTTTTTATTTATAATTACAATATTTAGGCTTGTTTTTGTACCTGACTATGTATATCCCTGAATAATGTTTTGTACGATTACATTTCAATTTCTTATTGTGGCCAATGATTCAAATTTGTCCCAAAAGAGAGGCAGACACATTGGTGTCAGATTTTTCAGAGATGAGTTAGTGAACCTGGGGCGATGTACAACAACATTACAGGTTGTGCAATTGTTACTTGGTTCGCTGACTCCATCCCTGAAGAAACTTATGAGGCCCCTAGATTTATCCTACATTCACTCTGATGCAATTATTTGTCATTGTGTTGAGATGAAATGATATATGAACCGATCAAACTATTGGTGACATGCTTTATCTTTGATATCCATGGATATATTGTCTTACATATACATGTTGTCAATTCTTGAGTTGTAATACAATTCAATCATATGTATGAGTTCTAAGTTATGTTCTTAAAAATCAACAGGAGGATGATGATGAAGTGGAAGATAGCAAGGTATCCAGGGACAACAAGAGCCGCTACGTGCTGAGGCGGTTATGGTGTGGGCTAATCCGTTTCCACCGTAGGGGGAGACTGTTTTGTCCATTCTGTGGCAGAGCAATCAATGTGGACCTGGACAGCATGATCCAGCATGCGGAGGGCGTTGGCAGAGGCGGAGGCAGGCATAAGCCGATTACCTTGGCGCGACATACAGCCTACGGCAAATTCCTCTGGGAGTATGTCAGGATTGGCCTGTATCTCATCGACTAGGCTGTCGATGCCTCCTGCTGATAAACCCCTGCCCTGCTAGGCGTCTCCGTGTCCCGGCCTCCTGCTGCAGCCCCTGCTTTTATTTTGTTCTAGTTAATTATTACATGTGTGTGGCATGTAAGACAATATATCCGTGGTGTCTCTAGTGAACCTTCTATATTAATCTACTCCTTTATATGGAGTGCCTTAAAGTTTCTAGTGTTCAATTATATTTACTGATCATGCTCATGCACACTACAAAATATTTCTAGTGCTCGATTATATTATAATTGTCAGGAAATACATCAACAAGTTAAATTGGTCGAAATTTTGTATTGAAGTAACTAAATGTATCACACACATAATAAACTAGAAACTAAAATCTAGTTCAAACACATAATGTATCACCACCACTTGTTGTCATCCTTGACTTGCTTCCCCTTCAACCGCTTGATGTCGCCACCGTCCCAAGATCCATGCTCGTCCTGAAACCGCTTTCTGTCTTCATCGCGCTTCTTCTACTGGGCTAGCTTGCAACCAGGGCATAGCTCTCTCGCGGAAACCCCCAACTTAACCATCCCATCTTTCATGGTAATGAGCTTACTGTACAAATCGTACGCCATGTAGGCATCTCTGGCTGCATACTCGAGAATTGGTGCGGGTGCAACCACGGCGACGGCGAACTCGGATTCTAGAGGAGGAAAATAGAACCGAGCATGGTCGACAAGGTGATAGATCTCACCAGGAACCAATTCTCGTCCCCACACCGTGCCATGGTTGCGTCCATGGTGAGGGCGAGCTCCGACTCGGGATGGGGAGGAGAGCGGGGCCGAGCAGCTTCGTCACGTCCCAGCTCTGCGGCATGGCCGCGACCACAGATTGCCGTTTTAGGGAAGAAGAGGCGTAATGGATGCGGACGCCAACTCTGTAAGCCTACAGGGAGGAGAGCTGGGCCGAGCAGGTTCGTCCACATCCTAGCTCCGCGCCGTGGCTGCGATGCCCCACAGATTGCGGCTCCGGGGAAGAAGAAGACGCATAATGGATGCAGGCGCCAACGCTGCAAGCTTAATTCACACCTAAGCGACGGGAGCAACGGGAGCGACATAACGACGAGAACTGACAGGGGGCCCAACTTGACGGCCGTTAGCCTGATTTTTTGTATTGAAATGTAAAGTTGAATTCATGCCGAAAAAGACCCTCTGAGTATTTGGCACACCAACTGTAGTCATCGCGGATGATTTCAGGGAACTTGGGTACCGCGTTGCCTAGACACCCCAACTTTCGGGCCGCAAAATGATATTCTCGCCTGGGGTGTTCTCTCTAATGACCTGCAACCCCATACTAAGCGAAAATAGGCGCACCATAGCCAGTTCAGGTGGAACATATTGAAGATATCGGCAAACCGCACGAAGAACAGATCCCCGAGGACACTATCGACGAATCCCACGCCATTTAGCACCTTAGCCACAAAAATCTAGTACAAATGATCTTTTTCTCGAAGTAGGCATTCCTATACTGTCAGCACACTGTCATGCACACTCTTCATTTCCGAACTTGCGGCCTTGTATAGTATCCTAGTTAGCATTAGCTTATCCGCCACATGCATCCTCCACATAATATTCCTGGGTCTTGGTGGCCTGTCCTGAGCCCGGATGGGATTCGGAGCTGGCACCACCAGCTGGCTCACAGTGTTCCTAGATTTTCTTTTCCATACCTTCTTGACTTTTGGAGAGCAGAGCAGGACTGCAATCTCTACACCGAGCACCCTATGGAGCATGTTGGGTCTTAAAATAAAGGGTTGATTGTCTATATCAGGCTCGGTGAAGGCGCTAGCTAGAGGCATCTCCTGAGAACAGAGCAAATGCTTTTTGGAAGTGGGTTTCTCTGCGGGGCCACCAGCTGGGTCATGAGCGTCTGTATCATGGCTGGGTTCTTCATTATTACTAGTATCATGCATGTAGACATTGTCATCATACAAAGTGTTGAGGGACTGATCGATGTTATTGTCACCATCATCATTCTTGAAGTCGTAAAGATCATGTGCCATAGGGATGTCAATATCAGCTGACCCATCGCATGGAGGTCACGGTGGTAGTGGTGTGGCATACTTGCCATGGCTTAGCGCTGGCACGACTGGCGATGTTGTTGTTTGTGGGGTGGTGGCCACCGTCCCCAAATGAATCAGGATCTTTGGCCATAGCATGAATATGTCGTAGAAATTTCTAAGGACAGACGGCTCGTCTTCATCGACTCTTGGGGGTTGAATGGGAGGTTCCATGTCATTGCAGCCCTTTAGCACCCGAACAACTTGAACCCTATGCACGGTAGCTGGCATCGGCTTTGAGTGGAACGTCTGGTTTAACAGTTGAAAGATAGTACCCTTGGAAACATCCCTCAACTCGCTGTTCACGTAGCTTAGAAGAGTGCATTGAACATCGGCCTAAAAAAACATGTACGGCATCAGACATGCCATCAGAGTAAAAGGCTAGGAGGTGAAGTAATTGGTTGAGCCTCCTACGCTTAGTAGTTACCGTGATGGCATCGATCTCGGCGAATGTTGAGGCACCATCGATGGCGGCGGGCATGCAAGTGACGAGGGGCTTCTTGATGGAGTGGTGCCGGCCGCGAGTGTACTCTCCCTACCAGGTTCATTAAGCTCTGGTGCTGCCTCAATTGCGGGCGTAGTCACCAACATGTCTGGTGCTATGGTGATGGCGGGCGGAGTCACCAATGCGTCAAGCACTACGGTGCTGGCAGGTAGAGTCACGAACACGTAATTTACCGGGGGAACCACCATGTTATTCACCGACACCATGTTGTTTGAGTGGACTTGACCATGTTGGGAATCAGGCACGACCCTTGTTTACCACCCGTATTCCAATTCGCTATTGAATCCATCAAGGTAGGAAAGATGGGGTGAGGGTAGTTGCCAAGTTGTCTTGGACAATCTGCGGAATCCGCTCCACTTGTGCCTTGAGTTCTTGAACCTCACGGTTTTCCTCGATGCTCCTTCCTTACACGTGCATCTTCGGCTCCGTGGACCATAATGATCCCCCATTTCTTAGCCCTGAAGCCGATGACAGGGCCAGCTGACAATGACTTTGTCATAACCGGCCTGATTTCCTTGGCCCATTTCATCTCCCTATGAAAAGGGGTGTCCCACTGGGTGGCCGCCGTCGACCCCTGGGATGAGGAGCTCTGAGACAACGCACTAGCGATTTCCTCCTCCTGCAGAAGAAGTAACGTGAACCATTTAGAAATTCGACTTCAATGATTAGTGTCGTGGTGGTGTCTGATACATTGCAAATGTATCTATAATTTTTGATGTTCCATGCTTAGTTTTATCAATTTCTTGTGTTTTGTTCCAACTTTGGAGTACTTTTATTATGATTTATTGGACTAACCTATTAACAAGAGCCACCGTGCCAGCTGCCTGTTTTCTGCTGTTTTTGGTTCCAGGAAAGTCAGAAAATGAATATTCTCGGAATTGGACGGGACAAAAGCCAAAGTACCTATTTTTGGAAGGCATCAAGTGACACAATATGAGACGGAGAGGGGCCAGGGGCTGGCCACACCACCTGGCCGCCCGGCCAGGCTTGGCCCGCCCCAGGGGGTGGTCTGGCCGACCCCAGCACCCCCTCGGCCTCTCCTTCCGCCTATAAGGTGCCCTCGGGATGAAAACCCTAGGTACCCGATCAACAATCCACGAAAGAGTCTGTAGCCACCGTCGTCTCTGTCCCTAGATTGGGGGGATCTGAAGCTCTTCCCAGCAACCTGCCGGAGAGGGGAATTCATCCTGGAGGCCTTCTTCATCACCATGCAAGCCTCCGGTGTGATGCGTGAGTAGTTCATCCTTGGACTACAGATCCATGTAGTAGCTAGATGGCTGGTTTCTCCTCCTTTGTGCTTTCATGTTTAGATCTTGTGAGCTCCGTTCATGATCAAGATCATCTATTTGTAATCCATACATGTTGTGTTTGCGGGGATCCGATGGATATTGAGATGCTATTTCAGATTGATTATTGATTCTATCATGTCTTTGTTATTTGTGATCTTGCATGCTTTCTGTTGTTAGTAGCTATCTTGGCCAAGTAGATGCTAGCAACTCCAAGAGTTAGTATTTATGCTCGATAGTGGGTTCATGCCTCTGGTAATCTGGGGAAGTGACAGAAATCTCTAAGGAACTAGATGTGTTGTTGCTACTAGGGAGAAAACAACGATCCTTTGTTCATAGAACAATTGTATTGTTTACTTTACACGCAGTTCGTAAAGCAATGATCTGTTGCTTGCAACTTAATACTGGAGGGAGTTCAGATGATAACCTGAAGGTGGATTATTAGTCATAGATGCAGTTGGATGGCGGTCTATGTATTATGTTGTAATGCCCAATCAAGTCTCAAAGGAGTCAAGATGATTAGTATATTCATGTATTGCTTTCTCGGAGTTTGTCAATTGCCCCGCTGTAATTTGTTCACCCAGCATGTTATCTATGTAAGGAGAGCCACCTCTAGTGAACTATGGATCCCGGTCCTTTTTCTTTACATACAATCTACACCTATTTACTGCGTTGTGTTTACTTTCTGCAAACTTTTACTTCTTTCCATTCGATACATTTAATCCTTTGTTTTCCACAAAACATGGTGAGATTGACAACCTCATCGCAAGTTGGGGACAAAGTTCTGTGGTTGTGTTGTGCAGGTCTCCACGTTGCTACTAGCACCGGTAGTGCGCCCTGCCAAAGCTCAGCTAGTAATACCTTTGGGGTGTTTCCTTGCTCCTACTGGTTCGATTAAACCTTGGTTTCATAACTGAGGGAAGACTTGCTGCTATATTCATCGTACCTTCCTCTTGGGGTTCCCAACAAGCTCTACATCGAAAGTCGAGCGCATCAAGATTTTCTGGCGCCGTTGCTGGGGAGTCAAGGACATCTTCACAAGGGGAGTCCCTCATAACCATTCTCTTTACTTTGTTGTTTTTGTTTTTCTTAGTTTCTTTTTGCTTTGTTTGCTTGTTTTCTTTATTCAAAAACCTAAAAAAATTAGTTTTACAAGTTTGCTTTCTTATTTGAAAACCCAAAAAATGACTACTCTTGAAAACACTAAGTTGTGTGACTTCACTAGCACCAACAACAATGATTTTATGAGCACACCCATTGCTCCACCTGTGGCTGAAAATACTTTCTTTGAGATAAAACCTGCTTTGCTCAATCTTGTTATGAGAGAACAATTTTCTGGTATTGGTAATGAAGATGCTGCTTCCCATCTAAATAACTTTGTTGAACTTTGTGAGATGCAAAAGCATAGGGATATAGATGGTGATATTATTAAGCTTAAATTGTTTCCTTTCTCTTTGAGAGGAAAAGCTAAAGAATGGTTGAATTCCTTAACTAGGAATAGTATTGATTCTTGGACTAAGTGCAAAGATGCTTTTATTGGAAAATACTACCCTCCTGCTAAGATTATATCCATGAGAAGTGAAATAATGAAGTTTAAACAACTTGATAATGAGCATGTTGCTCAAGCTTGGGAAAGAATGAAATCTTTGGTAAAGAATTGTCCCACTCATGGACTGACTGCTTGGATGATCATCCAAACCTTTTATGCAGGATTGAATTATTCTTCAAGGAACATATTGGATTCAGCTGCTGGAGGTACCTTTATGACCATCACTTTGGGTGCTGCAACAAAACTTTTGGACAATATGATGGTTAATTATTCTGAATGGCATACTGAGAGAGCTCCACAAGGTAAGAAGGTAAATTCTGTTGAGGAAACCTCCTCCTTGAGTGATAAGATTGATATTATTATGTCTATGCTTGTTAATGGGAAAGCCCATATTGATCCAAATAATGTTCCTTTAGCCTCTTTGGTTGCTCAAGAAGAGCAAGTTGATGTGACCTTCATAAGAAATAATAATTTTGGCAACAATGCTTACGGTAATAATGCTTATAGGAACAATTTTGGTAGCAACAATTATAAGCCTTACCCTCCTAATACTACCTATGGCTATAATGGTAAATCTGAATTACCTAGTGAAGGAAGAATTTTAGAAGTTGAAAGAGCCACTAAAAACTTCATGCAAATGCAATATGAGCAAAATAAGCTATTTACTAAAACTATGGAGGAACAATCTATCATTTTGAAGAACATTAGCCATCAACTTGAGAGTCTAAATAGGGAAATTCCTAGTTTACAATGGAAACTCTCTAATACTGAAAGAAATATATCATCTTTGTCTGAAGCTCAATCACTAGTGGAAAACGGGCCTCCAGTCCCGGCCCGTAAGGGGCTTTAGTCTCGTTCCTGGTAACTAGGACTGGAGGGGCGGGACTAAAGGCCTACCCATTAGTCCCGGCCCTCTTACCAGCCGGGACCAATGGGAATCCACGTGGCTATCTCTGCGGGCGCCGGGTGCCCCCCATTAGTCCCGGTTCGTATTACGAACCGGGACAAATGGTTCTCTGCCGCGGCAGAATTTTAGGCACTTTCTCTGCCGCGGCAGAGAATTTAATTTGTATTCTTTTTTTCATTTCAAAATAGTTTTCTACGCTACCACATACCGTACATGTTCGTGCATACATAAGATAACTTCTCTTAAGATCGAGCATACAAATATATGCATGATAGTTACACATGGAGATCACAATTATCGAGACTAGAGCTCGTCTATTCAATTACACGGTCGGGGATGATCGGCGCCTATTCACACTAAATTCTCCGGCGTCATCTATCATGTTCATCAAGAATCCTGCCAGTTCTTCAGCAATTGCTACTACGCGTTGCTGTGGTAGGAGCTGATCCCGCATTTTCTCGAACTATATAAGAAAAGGAGATCAATATGAATATCAATCATGATAACAAAAAGTGACGGTAATAAAAATAATGTTATGAATGTATTGCTTACATCGACTCTATAATCATTCAGCTCACTGGTAAACGTGCGAATGAACTCGCAAACGTAGAATCCACATAAACGTGCGAATGAACGCGCACTTTACGAGAATAGAATTCAATCAAAATAATAATCCAGCATCATAATTGTATTGAAACTAGAAGTAAAGAGATGCGCCTACTACTTACCGAGACCGGCTTAAACGTCAGCTTCTAAGTAAAGTCACCCGTAACCACACTCTTGAACTGGTTCCAAACCCTACCCGGTAAAGAAAATGAATGAGTTATTTATTACGTGCTATCTCAGGAAATCAACGAAAGAGACCGCTATAGCACGAAAATTACCTCTGGAGCATGTCCTGCATGTCACTAAACTGTTCCAGGGGTCTCTTTAATGGGTCCATGACTTCAACTCTTCCCTTATCAAGTTGAATGTCCATGAGAATCCAGTGGAAACTATACACGTTTATATATACATCAGTAACTCATCAATTACACTTAACATCGAGTAAGCAAAAGAGAATGTGTACAATAGAGTAAGACACTCACACGAAATTGTAAGGAAACAGTATGCGGTCACAGAAATTTTGCTCCGTTAGAAACCTTAGAAGGTTTTCCTGTGTGTCCTCGGGTTTTTCCTTTAGCGTCCGACAATGTATTTTATCTAGGTCAATGAACCCAACACTGAAGATTGACCTTCTTTTACATTCCATGATCTTCATTCTGCATAATAATAGAGTACAAAAGGATATAATTAGGTTAATTACATGCAATGAACTGAACAACTGAAAAAAATGAACAGCTTATATATAGACAATGAATTCAACAACTTACAGACAAAAACAACTCATGAGACTTTTGTCGAGGGCGTCGAAAGTGTATAACTGGAAGAGTTCTAGAAACTCAACATGGACCTCTTCTTCTCAGAAGTAGTAGTCATGTGGGACTTTTGCCACGATCATTATTCTCTCCTCCTTTACGGCTTTCAAGTACCATTTATGTAAACTCTGCATTTGTGTTGGCAGTTGTTGGAACTGCTCAAAGCTGACCAGAGGCTTCCCTGGGACATATGTAGGGACTACCTGAGCCTTGGGTAACTTGTCGTCCTGGGAACCTAGCAATTCCTCAACAGTCACGTTCATAGCGGCCGCAAGCTTCTTAGCTTCTTCCATATCCTGCTAGGGAGTGTCATAGGATACCACCTTGAGGGGTGGGGTCGATTTTTTGGCCTGTTCCCCGAGCTGGGGGACGTCCTTTCTTTTCCCGGTTGCACTTTGACTTGATGATTTGCTCCCGCTTGCACTTCTACTTGATTTGCTCTTCTTCACTTCCTTCTGAAGTGTGCGTCGATAGTCATCTGGCTTATGGTGCAAGTCATATTGCGATTTTGTGTTCAGAAAAGAAAGTGCATACGCTTTTTGCTTCTCGGTGTATACCGGGGCGGGCTCGGGTTTCTTCTTTTGAAGCTGCGCAACACATTCGGCCTTTACGATCATGTCGGTTTCCTCGTCAGTACGATCGTAAGGTCTGATAGGAAGATTCTTATGAGGTAATCTTGGGAGGGGCGACATTTGTCGTTTTGGGCTCCTGCGTCGTTTAGTACTAATCGGAGGCTGCGGCGGAGATCGAGATGGACTCAGGCTGTGGTGGTCGTAGTCATGGGGTGGGCTTCTTGGAGGTGATGGAGGTGAAGGTGACATGCGACCACTCGGAGGCGGTGTTGGCTTTGGCGTCCAGCCTGGAAGCTTAATGTTGTTCTTGTCCCATAGAATGATACCACCCAGTACTTCTCCGAGTGTCCTCTCACCTTCAGGTCCAGGGATGTCAAGCTCCATTGAGTCCCACCCCATTGCGATTTCATCCACACCAACTTGAGCATAGCCAGCTGGAATCTCACAGCCATGCCAGCGTGCGCCAGGTGGACAAGGTAAAGCACATCCGACCGCCACCTTGATGGATAGGTTCTTCACCTTCTGATGGAGCTCACAAGATGCCTGCTCCTTGATTCCATCCACGGGGTAGCCGGGACTGCCATCTACCATACGTGCATCGTCAGAAGGGACCTCCGATTCAGCCACGCTGCTTTTCCGCTGAGATGGGACGACGGTAATATTGAGTATAGGATCTTGCAGGCGCGCTGCTCCTCGAAGTTCGTCAATCTGTTGCTGATGCATTCGAAGTGTTCCTATCAACTCGGTGAACTTGTCTCCCTCCTCCTCCTGCCGTCGCCTCTTTGCTCTCTCTCGGCTCCAATAAGTATCTCTGTCTTTGGGAAACCCCATCTCCCACGTATAACTAGGGCCAAGGCCTCGTACACGTCCTCTGCGTTCGTCATTCCCGAGGACCTTTGTCAGCAAGTCTTTCTCTCTATTGGGACGGAACTTTGTTGTCCCCGCTTTAATCTCCTTCACCACTTTCTGCCATGTATCCCGGGGTATCCTAATCCCGTCACTGCAAATAAGGTCCCCTGTACTTTCGTCATACTCACTCCCATGCCCAAGGAACCAATTCCTTGCCCTCAGATCCCATTCTTCGCGTATTGGTTCTAGAGTGATCCCTTTAGCAAGCAGCTCATTCTCTTTAGCATCCCACTTTGGCATGGCAGCCGCGTAGCCCCCTGGCCCCAGGTGATGGTGATATTTCTTCATCGCGGCATTTTTCTTGTTTTTTCCGACATTTCCATAGCAGGTTGTGACTCCTTGTACTTCACAAATGCATCCCAGTTAGCCTGCTGCTTCGTTAGATAGCCTTCAAATTTAGGAGTCTTCTTCGTCTTCTGATACTTTTGCCATAATGCTTTCTTCCAGTTCTTGAATAGTTCGGCCATCTTCGTAAGAGTCCACTGCTTGACTTTCTTCCTCAATGCAGCTGTGTCGGCATCATCCTCACATTCTGGCAGGGTGAAATGTGTCATGAGGTCATTCCAAAGACCCTCTTTGCACCTATTAGAGACATACTCACCCTCTTTCGCCCCTTTGGTCTTATTCCACTCTCGAACGGTGATCGTGATGTGATCCCTAACCATAACTCCGCATTGTTGTTTAAATACAATTTTAGCCTTTTCGGGTTCCACCGGTTCACCCCGTGGTGATACCCGCGTAATTGTATAACGCGTAGATGCGTCCAAATTTTTGGCCGGGCCTCGTTTGGAATATTTTTTGCTCAATGTGGAGGCCTAAGAGAAGAAACATTCGTCAATTTATATATATATATATATACAACTCAGTTAATGCATCTACTGATCACTAGACTTCATATATATACCTCGCCGTCGGCTTCTCCACCACCGGAGCCGTCGGCTTCTCCTTGATCATTTCGATCGACCTCCTCTCCCTCACGGGAGGGGTTCAGATAAATCGACGGAGATTCGGGTGGATCAACATGGGGGGTTTCGTTGATCATATCCTCGAGAATTTCTTCCTGTGCTAGGTCTCTCTGGGGTGGATCCATAGTTTTCTACAAAATGCACACAATAACATTTTTCATTCAATATTGCTGCATAAAATAATACTAAACAATAATATGAACACGCAATTTGCTACCACCCTAAGTCCGGGGGCCCGCGAGCACTACCACATTAACCCTAAGTCCCGGGGCCCGCGAGCACTACCACCCTAACCCTAAGTCCGGGGGCCCGCGAGCACCACCACCCTAACCCTAAGTCCGTCTGCCCGCGAGCACTACCACCCTAACCCTAAGTGCGGGGCCCCGCGAGCACTACCACCCTAACCCTAAGTGCGGGGCCCCGCGAGCACTACCACCCTAACCCTAAGTGCGGGGCCCGCGAGCACTACCACCCTAACCCTAAGTCCGGCTTCCCGCGAGCACGACCACCCTAACCCTAAATGCGGGGCCCCGCGAGCACTACCACCCTAACCCTAAGTGCGGGGCCCGCGAGCACTACCACCCTAACCCTAAGTGCGGGGCTCGCGAGCACTACCACCCTAACCCTAAGTGGGGGGGGCCGTGAGCACCACCATACTATATACTACACTAACATATTATATAATAAACTAATTAACATACTACACTAATATATACTACTAAAAAAATAAAAAATACACTTTATATTACACTACTATATACTACTAAAAAATAAAAAAATATACTACACTAATATATACTACTAAAAAAATAAAAAATACACTTTATGTTACACTACTATATACTACTAAAAAATTAAAAAATATACTACACTAATTAACATACTACACTAATATATACTACTAAAAAATAAAAAATACACTTTATATTACACTACTATATACTACTAAAAAATAAAAAAATATACTACACTAATTAACATACTACACTAATATATACTACTAAAAAAATAAAAAATACACTTTATATTACACTACTATATACTACTAAAAAATAAAAAATATACTACACTAATATATACTACTAAAAAATAAAAAATACACTTTATATGGCACTACTATATACTACTAAAAAATAAAATAATATACTACACTAATTAACATACTACACTAATATATACTACTAAAAAAATAAAAAATACACTTTATATGACACTACTATATACACTAATTAACATACTACACTAATATATACTACTATATATTAAAAAATACACTTTATATTACACTACTATATACTACTAAAAAATAAAAAAACATACTACACTAATATATACTACAATATATTAAACTACTAATATATTACACTACAAAAATAATATTACAATTCTAAAAACAAAGAGGAACCGTCGGCGCCTGGCCGGCTAGCCTGCGCCCGCTCGCCAGCTGCCAGCCGCCGGCCGGCCTCCCCTGCTGCGCGCGCGGCCGCCAGCCTCCACCCGCTGCGCGCACGGTCGCCAGCCAGCCACCGGCCTCCCCTGCTGCGCGCGCGCCGCCGCCGGCCTCCCCTTGCTGCGCGCGCGGCCGCGCGCCAATCTACTGCACGCTCGTCGGTATTACCTGGCCGACGGGGATGATGGCGGCTGGAGAGACGGTGGTGCGGCGACGTTCGTCGGTGAGACGGTAGCGGCGCGGACGGGCAGCCTGCCGGCGTCGTTTCGTCTAGCTCTCGCGCGATTTTTCCTGCAAGTGAGTAGTGGAGATGGTGGGGGAGTGAAGGGGCGCGCGTAATAACGAGAAGGCCTTTAGTCCCGGTCCGTATAACGAACCGGGACTAAAAACCCTTTAGTCCCGGCGCGTTATACGGACCGGGACTAAAGGTCCCCCCCTTTAGTCCCGGTGCGTGCCACCCACCGGGACTAAAGGGTTTTCGGCCCAGCCCAACAGGCGCGCGCCAATGCCACACCTTTAGTCCCGGTGTGTAGCACGCACCGGGACTAAAGGTCCCCTTTTCAAAAAAAAATCACCCTGGGGCGCGCCTGTTTAAAAAAAATTCAATTAGCATATTATTTAAACATTTGAATTTACAGTTTTTGCATACTTATGAATTTGAGAAAAATTTCAACATGAAAAGTTCTTGAATTTGAATAACTAATCCAAATCTATTTTCTGTTTTATAAAATAATTATTCTAACTAGTGAAACTAATAACCATTTTGCCATTTTCAATTTAAAAATGCATTAAATATTATATTTTGCATATTTTTAACATAAAAAGTGCTTGAATTTGAATTAGAGATTCAAATCCATTTTCTGTTTTATAAAATAATTATTCTAACTAGTCAAACTATTAACCATTTTGCCATTTTCATGTGATTCCGACGCTCCGGTGGTCTTCCTCCAGCGAAACCCTAGACCGGGGGCCTCAGATCGTCTACCCCTGTAGCTTTCTCCGTACGAGGGTAGCCCCTTTAGGGTTTAGGGTTTAAGCTTGGTCGTTGCCATAGCACATCTAGACTCATATCTGCCGCCTCTCTCCACTCTATCCTATGGCTTTCACCATACCTCTAACCCAGGGAGGCGGAGATGGAGTCTTTCACGGGCTAGCAGGAAAATATTTTCCGAGGCGAAACTTCCGAAGATGCCATAGGGCGTGTGCACCAAGGGCATCTTCGAGAAATTCCGCCACGGGAGATTTCCCAACCCTTTCCTCCATCCATGGGGATGAAACTCTTCATCCATGTTGGCTTGGTCATTGCCATAGCACATCTACACTCATAGCTGCCGCCTCTCTCCACTCTATCCCATGGCTTACACCATACCTCTAACCCCAGGGAGGCGGAGATGGAGTCTTTCATAGGCTAGCAGGAAAATATTTTCCGAGGCGGAACTTCCGAAGATGCCATAGGGCATGTGCACCAAGGGCATCTTCGAGAAGTTCTGCCACGGGAGATTTCCCAACCCTTTCCTCCATCCATGGGGATGAAACTCTCCATCCATGTTGGCTTGTTGAGTTGCTTGCCATGGCGTATCGATGCTCCCTTTATAGGCACGACGCCGCTTCTACTTTGTATTCTTCCTCCGACAGGGCGTCGTGCACTACATGCTTTATCTCATCGAGCAGTGCATCCACCCACGCGTCCTTATCCTACCGACAGCTTTAGTCCCGGTTTGAGCCCCCACCCTCCCAGATAAGCCTCCCCCAGATAAGCCCCCCCATCTTTTGTCCCGGTTTGAGCCCCCACCCGGGATGAAAGTTTCCCACGCCACTGCGTTCCCGCGCTTTCCACCGGTTCCCACCTCTGTCTTCCCGACATTTTTTCAGTATATATATGTAAGCTTGGCCTCCATTTACATATCACATCTAGACTCATCATTCTCTTCCCATGGCTTCCATCGTATCTCTAACCACCCGGGAGGCGGAGGCGCTTTGCGCCTCGAACTACCCCTGCCCACCGGGCTACCGCGTCCCCACCGGCTGGATGCTGAGCGTCGGAGGCGTGCCGGTCCCTCCTGTCCCTCTAGGTGTGGAGCGCCGGATGGCCATCACGAACCACTACTACCTCGAGCTCACGCCAGAGCAGCGGAGGAATCCCAACTGGCATCCCGACTATTTCCCGACTTGGGAAGCCTTCTTCATCAATCGGCATGAGAGGGCGCTCGCTAGGCACGAGGAGGACGGCTCACCTACTTCAAACTTCAATGAGGCCGGCCGTCGGCTGTGGTGGCGCGGCCGGACTCTCCAGAGTGTCATGGCCTACAACACGACCGGCAATAACCCCCGCCTGCGGTACCCTCAAATCCAGCCCACGTGTGCCCAACCTTCAAGGTTTGACTACGGCGACCCCGACGACGACAGCGACGACGGCGCCGGTGACTACGACGACTACAGCGGCGCGTATTACAGGGCTAGGCAGGAGCATGACTGAATCACTCAACCCATTAGGCATGTTTCTTAATTTTTAGTTGTGCTATGTATCCTTAGTGTTTGTGGGTTCCTTCTCTTGTGATGGTTCCTTCTCTTTGTGTGATCACCTACCGCGGCTCAAAAAAAAGGATTAATACATTACATAGATTTATGTCTCAAATGAAAGGTTTAATTACATAGATTTATGTCTCAAATAAAAGGTTTAATACATTATTACACATCACCAACATCTAGTGTTGTGGTTTTCTTCTGCACCGTAGCCATGGAGAATCTTCATCATTTAACAGGATGCTTGGGTTAGTTTTCACTTTGAAGGGCGGAATTTCATGAAACTTATTGTAATCTTCTGACATGTATGTCTTATCATCCACTCCCACAATGTTTCTTTTTCCTGAAAGAACTATGTGGCGCTTTGGCTCATCGTATTCTGTACTCTTTTGCTTATCTTTCCTTTTTCTCGGTTTGGTAGACATGTCCTTCACATAGAAAACCTGAGCCACATTGTTGGCTAGGACGAATGGTTCATCCATGTACGTAAGATTGTTGAGATCCACTGTTGTCATGCCGTACTTTTCGTCTACATGTACCCCGCCTCCTGTCAGCTTGACCCATTTGCACCGAAACAAAGGGACCTTAAAAGTAGGTCCATAGTCAAGTTCCCATATCTCCTCTATGTACCCATAATATGTGTCAATCTGCCCATTTTCATCTGTTGCATCAAAGCGGACACCATTGTTTTGGTTGGTGCTCTTTTTATCTTGGGCGATCATGTAAAATGTATTCCCATTTATCTCGTACCCTTGGAAAGTACATATAGTCGAAGATGGTAACCTGGCCAACGAGTACAACTCATCTCCAACAGTGGTGTTATTCATGAGATGTGTCTGCAACCAATTGCCAAAATACTTCTCGTGTTCCCCTTTAATCAAGGCTTCAGGCTTCCCCGGGTTTTCGGAGCGTAGAATATTCTTGTGTTTCTCGATATACAGAGCCACCACGGTGGAATTGTGTAGAACTGTGTAGTGTGCTTGAGTGAAAGAATGCCCGTCCCTAGATACCATTGATTTCCTTCCTAGTGTGCCTTTTCCAGTCATCCTCCCCTCATACCGAGATTCAGGAACACCAATCGGCTTAAGGTCAGGAAGAAAGTCAACACAAAACTCAATGACCTCCTCTGTTCCATAGCCCTTGGAGATGCTTCCTTCTGGCCTAGCACGGTTATGAACATATTTCTTTAAGACTCCCATGAACCTCTCGAAGGGGAACATATTGTGTAGAAACACAGGACCGAGAATTCTAATCTCTTCGACTAGGTGAACTAGGAGGTGCGTCATAATATTGAAGAAGGATGGCGGGAACAACAACTCGAAGCTGACCAGACATTGGACCACATCAATATGTAATCCTGATAGACTTTCTCGATCAATTATCTTCTGAGAAATTGCATTGAGGAATGCACATACCTTCACAATGGCTAGTCGAACATTTTCTGGTAGAATTCCCCTCAGTGCAACTGGAAGCAATTGCGTCATAAGCACATGGCAGTCATGAGACTTTAGGTTTTGAAATTTTTTCTCTTTCATATTTACTATTCCCTTTATATTCGACGAGAAGCCAGACGGGACCTTGATACTGAAAAGGACTTCAAAAAAGATTTCCTTCTCTTCTTTGGTAAGAGCATAGCTGGCAAGCCCTTGAAACTGCCCTGGATGCTTGCTGCCTCGTCCTTTATGATGTTCCTGGTCCTCCCGTGCTGCCGGGGTATCTTTTGACTTCCCATACAAGCCCAGGAAGCCTAGAATATTCACGCAAAGATTCTTCGTCAGGTGCATCACGTCGATTGTAGAGCAGACCTCATGCACTTTCCAATAGGGTAGCTCCCAAAATATAGATTTCTTCTTCCACATGGGTGCATGTCCGGTAATGGGGTCTTTCGGAACAGGTTGTCCTCCAGGACCCTTTCCAAAGATTACATCCAAATCCTTGACCATACCAAATACATCAGCACCACTACGGGGGACAGGCTTCGTCCGGGTTTCTGCCTTGCCATTGAAATGCTTGCCTTTCTTCTTTAAGGGATGACTGGGCGGAAGAAAACGACGATTGTACGGGTACACATTCTTTCTACATTTATCCAGATATATACTTTCAGTCTCATCTAAACAGTGCGTGCATGCATTGTATCCTTTGTTCGTCTGTCCTAAAATGTTACTAAGAGCAGGCCAATCAATGATGGTTACGAACAGCAACGCTTGTAGGTCAAATTCCTGCTGTTTGTGCTCATCCCACACACGTACACCTGGTTTGGCCCACAACTGTAGAAGTTCATCAACTAATGGCCTTAGGTACACATCAATGTCATTGCCGGGTTGCTTTGGGCTTTAGATGAGCACCGGCATCATAATGAACTTCCGCTTCATGCACAACCAAGGAGGAAGGTTGTAGATACATAGAGTCACGGGCCAGGTGCTGTGACTGCAGTTCTGCTCCCCAAAAGGATTCATGCCATCGGTACTTAGACCAAACCATAAGTTCCTTGCGTCACCAGCAAAGTCCGGGAAGTCTCTCTCGATTTTTCTCCACTGCCGACCATCACCAGGGTGCCTCAACATCCTGTCTTTCTTATGGTCTTCCATGTGCCATCGCAACAACTTGGCATGCTTTTTATTTATGAACAAACGTTTCAACCGTGGTATTATAGGAGCATACCACATCACCTTGGCAGGAACCCTCTTCCTGGGTTGCTCGCCCTCAACATCACCAGGGTCATCTTTTCTGATCTTATACCGCAATGCAGTGCATACCGGGCATTTATCCATATTCTCGTACTTCTCACCGTGGTAGAGGATGCAGTCATTAGGGCATGCATGTATCTTCTGCATGTCTAATCCTAGAGGGCAGACAAGTTTCTTTGCTTCGTACGTACTGGAGGGCAATTGGTTATTTCTTAGAAGCAGCTTCTTCATTATTACCAGCAACTTTTCAAATCCCGAGTCAGTCATACCGGTCTCTGCCTTCCACTTCAACAATTCCAGTGTGCTACCTAGCTTCTTCTGGCCATCTTCACAAGTTGGATACATCAATGTGTTGTGGTCCTGTAACATCTGCTCGAACTGCAACCTCTCCTTTTCTGTGTCGTAGTCTCGCCTTGCATCACTAATGACCCGACTAAAATCATCAACGGGCTCATCTGGTTCCCGTTCTTCACCCCCTTCTTTTTCATTATCTTCAACTGCGGTATCATCGTATTCAGGGAACATAGATCGGTAGTTGTCATCATCGCTCTCTTCTTCATCGCCGTCTTCCATCATAACCCCTCTTTCTCCGTGCTTGGTCCAAACATTATAGCCGGACATGAAACCGGACCGAAGCAGGTGGCTCTGAATGACTTTTGAGGAAGTGTGAGCCTGCTCATTCCGACATTCAACACATGGACAACACATAAAACCATCTCGCCACTTGTTCGCCTGGGCCACAAGGAGAAAATAACGCACGCCTTCTCTGTAAGCGTCAGAGCGTCAGTCACCGTACATCCATGGGTGGCTCATCTGCATCATACAACGATGCATATATATCAAACGCAATCACGATGCTTAAATTAGTACCGCGCAGTCAAAACGAGAAAATAGTTGCTAACCTTTTAGGACACTTCAAAACAAAGAGGAGAAACCTTAAGTGTCGCTCTGGCACCTCATATCATATTTTGTCTTGTGTGAACACAAGTGGCATCGCTCTTAATAGGCATTTCACCGAACACCTCTAGTGCATATGAAGAAAAAAAGTTAGCACAAAGTTTATACCCACCTCTCACATAGGAAAAAAACAGGAAAGAGTGGAGGGCTGGGTGCATATATATAGGGCCAGGCCATTAGTCCCGGTTTGAGATACAAACCGGGACTAAAGGTTCTGCCAGGAGCACGCGCGCCGACCCAGACCCATTTGTCCCAGTTTGTATCTCAAACCGGGACTAATGGTTCCTTACGGACCGGGACATAGTGCCTCAGCCTCCTCGGGCCGTCTGGTTCGGACCATTAGTCCCGGCCCCAGCCACGGCCGGGACTAATGGCCCGAACCAAAGGCCCATTTTCTACTAGTGAATCTCCATTGATTAATAAAATGGCTGCTAAACCTAAAACTAATGATAATCCCTTTGCAGCTACTAATGCTATACAAGTAAGAATTGATGAAAATGTTAGACTATTAGCTGAATTACATGCTAAGTGGGAAAGAGAAGATGAAATTGCTAGAAACATTAGTGTTTCTACTATTACCACCACTAGTGTTGAGGCTACTAATAGTTCCACTACTTTAGATGATAAAGTTGATTTTGATCTTGATGGTTGCAACATCTCTGAAGTTATTAAGTTCCTACAAAAGCTTGCTAATAGTCCTAATGCTAGTGCTATGAACATGGCTTTTACAAAACACATTACCGATGCTCTCATAAAGATTAAAGAAGAAAAGATGAAACATAAAGCTTCTATTCCTATAAAGCAAGAGGATGGTTGGGAACCCATCATTAATATGAAAGTGAATGACTTTGATTTCAAAGCTTTGTGTGATCTTGATAGTAGTGTTTCTATTATGCCTAGAAGGATTTATGATATGCTTGATTTGCCTCCTCTTGAAGATTGTTATTTGAATGTCCCACTTGATGCTAATGCTAAAAAGAAACTCATGGGGAGTCTTAATGATGTTCTTATTATGGTTAATGATTCCTATGCCCTCGTCGATTTCTATGTTTTGGATGTTGAATACAATGCTTCTTGTCCTATTACTTTGGGAAGACCCTTTCTTAGAACTGTTGGTGCCATCATTGATATGAAAGAAGGCACCATTAAATATCAACTCCCACTCAAGAAAGGTATAGAACACTTTCCTAAAAGGAGAGAAAAGATTTCTTTTGCTTCTCCTATGAAAACAAAGTTTTGTCTTAATGCTTCTTCATTTGAGAACACTTGATTCTTTCTTTGCTTCTTATGCCTAACTTAAAGGCGTTAAAGAAAAGTACTTGTTGGGAGATAACCCAAGAGTTTTAGTTGAGTCTTGGAAGTTATTACCTCTGTAATAACCTCTCCTTATCCTTTTTATTTGCTTTTTGTGCCAAGAGTAACCTCTAATGAGAGTGAAGTAATGATTGGGAAAGTTGCTGTCCCGAAACAGATTTTTGTGCTTCACCGTAAAAATTCTTGAAAGAGTTCGGTACGTTGGATTGAGCTGTAATTTTTTGTGCTTCTGCCACCGATTGTTATCTATCTTTAGTTAGTGCAATAAGTTTTGATTTGAGCAACAGGAGGTATTCGAAAAATTTTGTCTTTACCTGCTGGTCTGTTTTGACAGATTTCTGCCATTTTCTGCATTTGCTTCTTGTTAGTTCCTTCTTGAGTTCCTTTGGGGAATTTGAGCTTTTTGAGGGAAGTGCTACAGTAGCTAGTGTTCTAATGGAAGTTTATTTGGTGTTAGAACTTAACCTTGAGACTTATTTATCTTAAGTGCACTAATGTTGCTAATGAGATTGTGTGAAGTTTTGTATGAAGGAAAAATTTCAGGTGTATGGAAGGAATGAGTAATGAGATGAAGGATGGACTAAAGCTCAAGCTTGGGGATGCCACGCGTGTCACCCCAAGAAATATCCAAGAAGTACAAGCGTCAAATCTTGGGGATGCCCAAGGCATCCCCCTTCTTCATCAATAAAAATCCAGGTTTCTTCCAAACGCTTCATTTTTATTGTTTCATGCACAGTTGTGTTTTTCTTGGAGCGTCTTATTTTTTGTTTTCGTTTTGGTTTTTAGTTTGCTTTGGTTTGCTTAGTTTTCTGAATAAGTTGGTTGGACCCCCTCTTTCATACCTTTGGTTTGCAATTAGTTTGGTTTGGTTTGGAAAAGAGTAGGAAAGTTCATACTTATGTGGTAAAAAGAGCTCGTTTTTGACTGTGTCCTATGCTTTGTCATGCCATGCTTGATATTGTTTTGGCTTTAGGCTTAGTATTCTTTGCTGTACCATGACTTGTTATAAACAATTGAGATTGCTTAATGTGCCTTGGATGAATCATGCGTTGTTTTAGCATATTAAAGCATAGTATAGTGGTATTCTCCTTTGATGCTTTAATTGGGTTAACTTGGCACATGCTCACACCATGTTATGACTGTCACAAGTCACCATAGCCTTTATGATCCTTTAGTTTTCAACTTGTAGTATCACTTTATGCTTTGATTAATGATGTTTTGTCACTCTGCATGATTATGGCCATTATTGCTCTCTTAGTTTGTCGCTCCCAGTCTTTTGCTAGCCTCCACAACAAAGTATGAGTTCCACTCATGCATCCAACTCCCTAAACCAAGTTATTCCAAAGAGTCCACCATACCTGCCTATTAGCTTATGCTATTCCAAGTATATTCATGCTTTTGTTTACCTTCCACTTGTTATGAGAAAACTAGTGATTAAAGCTCTCACGAACTTGATGGCACACTTTACTTTTTGCCTCTAATAAACTTGAACCATTGGGTCCTTCTTTGTTGCGTATATGCTTACGCTTTATAAGTTGAAATTAGCAGAACCATGTTTCATGGGGAACGCTTTCAACATTGCACTTGTACTTTGTACCCCGTTGATAATATGTTCTTTTGCTTACGGATCCCGGCGGTGTGAAATAAAAGTGGAACTTGTAAGATCATGGAGTTTGTATGTGTGTTAGAGAAACACCTGGGCCGCTAGCCTAAGCCATGCCTAATCATGGTGGAAACTTGCAACATCACCATAATGAGCACTCTATGAAGCATCCTCAATAAAAACCTATGCAAATAGCAAATAAAAAGATCGTTGAGATGCTCATTGTATGCTTGCCTTGTCATTTTGATTATGGGAAAGCTCCCGTATCATGTGCAAGGGGTACCCCGTTGGAGGTTCTTAATGATACACATATACTTACAATGACAAGAGCTTACTCGTGACTGAAGTTGAGTAGCATGAGGATCGGTCTTCATAAGTAAGGGGCATGAGATTTCGGTTCATAACTTGTCAAGCATATCCTCCTAGTTGTGTCACTTTAACTTTAATCACCTTCCAGATGCTTATGATAGGGGCAATGAGAGCTGAAAGCTATAAGTACCATAATTTTTGGGAGCTCTTTATGAGACTTGTATCCCTACTTCCTTTTACAAAAGGCTTTTCTTCCACCATTATATTGAGTCTCCGCCTTCTATCTTTATGCACCTACTTTGAGAGCATAGTGGCCATTCTTAGTTCTATGTGCATTGTCCCAAGACTAGTTGATTGATGCATAACTTCTTATTGCTTGTTTGAAACTATTGTATCTAGTCACGCCTATGAACTTTGAAGGTGTCCTATGCATTTATATTTGCTACTCTATTGAGGGACAAGCTGTATACTTTTATGCTATGTTTTCTTTATGTGAAACAAACAAACGTATTGCAAAGCATTGTTATTCATGAATCTTTTGTTTGTGCCTTTTCATGTTGTGTCATAGTCTCTTTGCTTATTGCTAGAACTTTGTCTTTCATGTTATGATTGAAGTACTTTGATCCCAGCTTTGAATGTTTTGAAAATACTTTGATCAAGTCTTTGATGGTGCATGTCACCTCAAAAATTCTTTCTTTTTATCACTTACCTACTCGAGGACGAGCAGGAGTTAAGCTTGTGGATGTTGATACATTGCAAATGTATCTATAATTGTTGGGGGGATACCCCCGGGTAGGGTCACGCCGGGGTATAAAGGCCGAGTTAGCCGAGGTTCGGCAAGGCCAAAGCAGATGCTGGCCGGGTCACCTCAAGGCAGGCCGAGTCACGGGATAATCCAGACCTGGGGGCGTTCGCCTAACTAGGTCTCATCCGACTTAAGCGGTAAGTCGGAAGTGTATGTCTAACCTGCATGCAGGAAAAAGGTGTGGCCAGATGAACCATCGTCCGGGTCGCAGTAACCTTCTAGGAGAAGGAAGGAATCTCGCTGGTCAAAAGGAGCCCTGGTACGCACTGCCTGAGCGAAGCGAGCAAGGACTGGACCATCGGGGCGTGGTCGACAAGCGTGACGACGCCCGTGTCAGCTAGCTGACGAGGGGCGGGGCGTGGCTCACGTAGCTAAAGCATAGCTGACGAGGGGGAAAAAGCACCCCGGTCGGTTTGCCTAAGAATATGCCTCCACATATGCCCTAGGCAGGAACCGAGCCTCCTCTATAAAAGGGGGGCTAGGGCTTCTGTAGGGGAGGTTGATTTCTGGACGATTCAGTTTCGGGCTAGGGTTTTCAGATGTGATCTGTGGGTGAGAGTAAGAGAGCCCTTTCTTCCTCCTCTCGCCAATTCAGCTCTAGGAGCACTTGTAACCTTGGAAGCAAATCAATACAAGCTCTTGTGTGGAGAATCACTTCACTATCCCTCCCTGGATTCCCCTAGCGAGTATTAGTCCCCACCTTTAGCCTATACATGGCATCTGCCGTGACACCACCATGACAGTTGGCGCCCACCGTGGGGCTAGCGGCACTAGCAGGGGTCAAGATCCGGACGAGAAACTTCATCGTCACTAGAGAGCGCATCATCTCCGGGCTCGTCCAGCGCTTTGAAGCGCGGGACTTCGTCAGCGACAACGCAGGCTGCTTCGGCACGCGCCCTCTCCCGCGCAACGGCGTTTTCCTCAAGCTCGGCACACACAAGGTCTACGTCGCGGTGGACGTGTCAGGCGTTCGTCCGCGCCACGTTGTCGAAGCAGGCGAACCACCCCTCACTGCGGCTCGCGGGGGACGTACCGCTTGTTCCCCGGACCGCGCGGAGGTAATGATGACAGCGCCGGGAGCGGTTACGAGCAAGGATCCGGCGCCAGATCCGGAGGTGACACCCAAGGCACCAAGGAAAGGTAGGGGTCCTCCGCTAGAGAGGCCGGAGAACGTGCTGAGAGAGGCAATAGATAGCCTGGCAAACCCTGTAGTAGCAGCGATAGATCCGGCTCGCGCACAGGCCAAGCTGGAAGAAACTCGGCAGAAAATACTTGAGGGCGCAAAGAAAATAGCCGAGGCCCAGCGGTCGTTGAACGTGACGCTGCGTGAGTACGCAAAGGCGAACAAAGTTGATGCTGTAAAAGTTAAAGGGAGGAATCTCATGAGCGAAATGAACAGAGAAGGTGATGTCAAAGTCGAGGAATCAGAAAACTGTTTTTCCGTGGGGCTGCCGAGGTACAGTACACCGGCCAAGAACCTCAGAGCGGCGGATGCGGCTACATCCGAGTTAGAGGGACTGACGGGTGAAGCCCGGCAAAAGCAGCAAAACCGGGTTAACGAGCTGGTTCGGATTGCGAACAGGCAAAACGAGGAACTTCTCAGGGCGAACCCAGAGAGAGTTGGGGCCTCCAAGATCGTCCATTCAGCGATGGATAACCCGGAGAAATCCGCTGGAGCTGCGTCGTCCCCTCATGGCGATCCAAGGAGAGAGGAGGTGGTAACCTCAGCCAGACGGAACAAACAGATTGTCCCGTATGACCCGACACAGGCAGGGAAAGAAAAAGAAGCGCAGAAATATGAGGATCGACGGAGTGTGAGCCGAGGCGAAGCTGGCCGAGGTAACCAAGACCAAGGCAATGCTGGTCGGAGGAACGTTGTCAACGGCAATGCCGGGCAGCAAAACTCAGCAGGGGCAAGACAACCGCAGCAGCGGAACATGCCGAGGCAAGAGCACAGTGTCGGCCGAGGTATGCAACAGAAAGGTGCACCGCAGGAACGAAACCGGTATAACGACGGTGATTCGGAGATGGCAAATGCGGGATATCCGAGACCGGACTATCATGTGATAGGTTCGAGACTGGGAAGCAGGGATTTGATGCCAGACGATGCAAGGTTGAAACTGGATCGACTATATAGGTCGGAACAGATAGAATGTCAGGGTCCGCCGGGTCCAGCATGTTTTGGACCCCGGATCATGAAAGAGCCACCAGTCCCGAACTTTCAATTGCCCAGGGGGACCAAGACCTATGACGGTAGTACCAAGCCAGAGGATTGGCTGATAAACTATGCTACTGCTGTAAAAATTGCCACAGACAACCTGAGATGGGCCGTACGATATGTACCCCAGATGTTGGAAGGCCCGGCAAGGGTGTGGTTGAACAACTTGCCGCCAGGAAGCATCAACTGCTGGATTGATTTCGAGGAAATGTTCATCATCAATTTTTCGAGTACATATCAAAGGCCAAATAGGCCACAAACCCTAGCTATGTGCAAACAATGACCCAATGAGACGGACCGGGAGTTCTTGACCCGGTGGTGTACCGTGAGAAATTCGTGTGAGGGTGTGATAGAATCACAGGCCATAGCATGGTTTGCACAAGGGTGCAGGTATGGAAGCGAGTTATGGATGAAGTTGCAACCGAAAATGCCGGCAACATTGTCAGAGATGATCCGGATCGCAGATTCGTATGCATTGGGTGACCCGACCCAACCGAGGCTCGCCTCAAACGAGTCAAGCGATGAGTACTATCAGAGGGATGGATCTGGATCGTCCTGGAGAAATGATTACAGAGGAAAAAGGAGAGATGATCGACCGGACCATCGATACGGTTCGCACAAAGTAGCGGCCGTGAGTCAAGATCAACCCGGAGCAGGGGGTAGTCAGCGCCAGAAAACTGGAGGTAAGTGGACCCCAAGGAACGATGGGAAGAAAACTTGGACACCGGAGCAAAAGAAGCAATGGCAAGAAAGGAAAGACCGTCCGAGGTATACTTACGAGTCAATGTTGGACCAGCCGTGTAAGTTTCACACGCCAAATCCGAACAGCCCAGCGGGTCATACGACGAGGCAATGCGAGTGGATGCGCAAGATCGAGCAAGGTGGTTCGGGGAATGCTCAGGCACCCCGGAACGATCAGCCTCGGCAAGAATTACCCCGGCAGCAATTGCTCTCCGGAGCGAACACGCAACAGCTAATGTTACCTCCCCCTCCGTCGAGGTATGATAACAATGAAAGAAGGGATGCAGTGCATCAAGTAGAAAATCAGCAGCAGCCAGATCAGAGGCACCCCGGAAATGAGGGGAGAAACGAGTACAGGGAGCATCACCAGAGCTACTGTGTATTTACCATAGAAGAAACTGATAGAAAAAGCTTGCAGCGTAGACATATGGAGGTGAATGCTGTAATGCTGGCGGTGACGAGGTACATGCCTTGGTCTGATCAGGAAATCACTTGGAGCATTAGGGATCACCCCAAGATCATGCCGAGCCCTGGTTCGTATGCGTTGGTGCTAGATCCTACATTCATTGGGCCTAACATTAACGTAAGATTCTCAAATGTACTGATCGACAACGGCAGTAGCATAAACATCATGTACGCGGACACAATGCGCAAGTTGGGTATCTCGGAGAACATGCTCCAGGCCACGATGACAACTTTCCATGGCATTGTGCCCGGCATCTCTTGCGAGCCCATAGGCAAGGTCCGGGTCGACGTCTTGTTCGGCACAAGGGACAATTGCTGAACTGAAAATCTAGAGTTCGAAGTAGTGAACTTGGAAAGCGCGTATCACGCGTTGCTCGGAAGGCCAGCGCTGAACAAGTTCATGACAAGTTGTCATATAAGCTATTTGAAAATGAAATTGCCCGGACCAAACGGAGTAATTACGATTGCTGGGGACTTTTGACGTTCCATGGAGTGTGCGTCGGCCGGATCAAACTTAGCCGAGTCACTTGTGATCGCGCAGGAAAAAAGGAAAATTGAAGAGGTGGCAGCGTTGGCTCAGTCTGCGCAACAGTGTATGCCGGCGCTGAGTAACCCGCATGGAACTGTCTCCTTCCAGGCCGCGAAAGATACCAAGAAGGTCCCTGTTGATGACATGCTCCCAGAGCGCACCGTAACAATTGGTGCCGGGCTAAGTGATAAATAGGAAAGCGAGCTCGTCAGCTTCCTCCGTGAGAATCGGGACATTTTTGCTTGGTCCACACAGGACTTGCAAGGTGTTCCGAGGGAGTTGGCCGAGAACTCTTTAAATGTGAGACCCGGAGCTAAGCCGGTGAAGCAACCTCTCCGCCGCTTCGCCGAAGATAGGAGAAAAGTCATTGGGGATGAGATAGCTCGGTTGCTAGCTGCAGGATTTATCATGGAAGTTCTGTACCCGGATTGGTTGTCTAATCCAGTGCTGGTGGAAAAGAAGAAAGATGATCCGAACGTGGCAGTGGTTTGGCGCATGTGTATCGACTACACGAACCTGAACAAGGCGTGTCCGAAAGATCCATTTCCGCTGCCAAGAATAGATCAGGTCATAGACTCAACTGCGGGATATGAACTGTTGTCATTCATCGATGCCTACTCCGGTTTCCACCAGATACCTTTGAATCCGGATGATCAAATAAAGACTGCGTTTATTACCCCGTATGGGGCTTATTGCTATCGCACCATGCCATTTAGTTTACGTAATGCAGGTGCAACGTACCAGAGATGTATGCAAAAATGTTTGCATGACCAAATAGGTCGAAATGTACAGGTATACGTGGATGATGTGGTTATCAAGACCAAGGAAAGCAAAACGCTCCTTGACGATATCAGGCAAACATTCGCAAACCTAAGGAGGTTCCGGATGAAACTTAACCCGGAAAAATGCACCTTCGGTGTCCCGGCTGGAAAATTGCTCGGCTTTCTGGTTTCCAGCCGAGGTATCAAAGTTAATCCAACCAAGATCCGAGCCATCGAACGAATGGAGCTGCCGAAGTGTCTTAACGATGTCCAGAAGTTTACAGGTTGCCTGGCCTCGTTAAGTCGGTTTGTCTGTCGGTTAGGAGAAAAGGCATTGCCTCTCTATCAACTCATGAAAAAGTCGGATAAGTTCATTTGGACGCCGCAGGCGGATGAGGCATTTACCCACCTAAAGAAAATGTTAGCCACGGCGCCAGTGCTAGCCTCCCCACTATCAAAAGAGCTAATGTTGCTCTATATAGCCGCAACCAACCGAGTTGTAAGTGCAGTGATAGTGGTGGAGCGTGATGAGGAAGGAAAGTCAGTGCAAAGGATGGTGTATTATTTGAGTGAAGTGTTGTCAACCTCAAAGCAGAACTACCCACACTATCAAAAAGTGGCGTATGGCGTGTACATGGCCGCCAAGAAATTAAAGCATTACTTTGAAGAGCATCCCATCCGGGTCATATGTGAGGCTCCTATATCCGAGATAATGAGTAACAAGGATGCAAGCGGCAGAATTGCAAAATGGGCAATTGAGCTAGCTCCTTATGCTCCGCAATATGACAGACGAGAAGCCATCAAATCTCAGGCTGTGGCGGACTTTTTCGTGGACTGGGCCGAGGTACAGTACGAACCACCACCTCCAGATCTGAACTATTGGCGGATGCACTTTGACGGATCAAAAACCAAAACCGGGCTAGATGCCGGAGTCGTACTCACATCGCCGAAGAAGGACCAGCTGTAATACGTGCTGCAGATCCACTTCACCGCATCAAATAATGTCGCTGAGTATGAAGCACTTGTGCATGGGCTCAAGGTAGCAAAGGAAATTGGTATACGTCGGATTATATGCTTTGGTGACTCAGATTTAGTGCTGCAGCAAGTGTCCGGAGTATGGGACGCTCTTGATCCAAACATGGCACTATACAGATTCCACGTGCAGAAGATTTCTGGTTACTTTGAGGGATGCGAATTTCATCACATATCCCGGGTGGAAAATGAGGCTGCCGACATGCTGTCGAAGCTCGGGTCAACCAGACAAGCAATTCCACCGGGTGTAGCATTAGAGCACCTCAAGAAGCCATCCATCAGGCCATCACCGGAATCCGAGTCCATCTACGTCCCGGAGGACACAGAGTCCGGAGCAGCGCCCATGGACATTGACACGGGGAGTGGTGCGCAAAACCCGGGTACTGATTCGGGAAACCCGAGGACTGCTCCGCAAAACCCGGGAACTGCTCAGCGTAGTCCGGTTGAAGTTATGCCGGTGGATCATATGGAGATAGATGAGGACGTCTTCCCCGTGCGGCAAATACCGGCTTGGGCACTGCCTATATTTCAATTCCTGAAAGATGGAACGTTACCCACTGAGGAGGTATTGTCCAGGCAAACACAGAGGAGGGCAAAGGCTTACACGATCATCAATTCCGAGTTATACAAAATAAGTGTGACCAATGTCCTCCAGCGATGTGTTGACCCGGACGAAGGGCTTGAAATCATCCGAGATATACATCTGGGGGAGTGCGGGCATCACGCCTCATCCCGAGCATTGGTAGCGAAAGCTTTTCGACACAGATTCTACTGGCCAAACGCCTTAGAACAAGCAGAAGATCTGGTGAGAAAATGTAATGGTTGTCAGAGGTACGCCACAAAGACGCATATGCCAATGTCGGAACTCAAGACCATCCCAATCATATGGTGCCTGGATATGGTGGGCCCGTCCAACCAGCAAGAGGAAACATGACTCACATTTTGGTGATGGTGGACAAGTTTACGAAGTGGATCGAGGTAAAGCCTATAAGAAAATGTGATGGAGCTACGGCCGTAACGTTCCTCAAAGATATCATCTTGAGGTACGGTTATCCACACAGTATCATAACTGATAATGGCACAAATTTTGCGGAAGGAGCATTTGCTCGTTTCTGCCGGGATAAGAGGATCCGACTTGATGTAGCTTCGGTAGCCCACCCCGCATCGAACGGGCAAGTGGAAAGATCCAACGGATTAGTATTATCCGGGATAAAACCCCGGCTCATTGAGCCGCTGCAAAGATCAGCGGGGTGCTGGATAGAAGAACTACCAGCGGTACTGTGGAGTTTAAGAACAACTCTGAATCGATCAACAGGCTATACGCCGTTTTTTCTGGTATATGGGGCAGAAGCTGTATTACCAGCCGACATAGAGCATGACTCGCCTAGAGTCACCCAATACACAGAAGCTGAAGTGCAAGAAGCCCGGCAAAATGATGTTGATCTGCTGGAAGAAGCGAGAGAACTGGCATTGTCTAGATCCGCCACATATCAGCAAAATCTCCGACGCTATCATAGCCGGAAAGTGTGCCCCCGGGTCTTCCGGGAAGGCGACCTGGTGCTCCGGTTGGTACAGCGTACTACTGGAATGCATAAACTATCCCCCCCATGGGAAGGGCCATTCATCGTGAGCAAAGCATTGCACAATGATTCTTATTATCTTATAGATGCAAAGCCACAGGAAAAGAACAAGGCGGACAGGTCCGGCGAGGAATCTAAACGTCCATGGAATGTAGCTCTCCTTCGTCCTTTCTACAGTTAGCGAAGAAGTGTATGTATCTGGGTTATCTCATATGTCGGTATGTACGTCGGCAATGAATTTATCAATAAACTGTTGGCACCTCGAGCAGTAACTCGGGGAATGCCTTAATAATATTTGTTGTCTTTTGTTATTTGTGCATCGGCTGGAATAGGTTATTCTACTTAGCTCGGATTAGTAGTGTGTGAGCACCAAAAACCCAACTCTTCGACTTGCTGCTGTCCAACAAGAATTGGCTTCATGGCAAGCAAGAGAACAAGTTTGGAATTGCGTAGCACATGAAAAACGACTAAGGAAAAGAATTTATTCGAGCCGACGTTTATTTTCCGGACTAATCCCGTATTTATTTTCGAGCTAAGTCTAAAAGTTTCCCAGTATTGTTAAGACAATTTTTTAGGCTCGGATTCGTAAGTTGTAAAACCGAATCAAGGTAGACACGACCCGAGCCAAAAGATTGAACGAACAAGAAAAATAAACTTGGGGACTACGCCCACGTTAATCCGGCATAAGTACTCAGTAGCAAAATATCGCATGTATTTGGAATACAATTCCACCCGGCATACCGGGGATCTCACGAATTTTCAAGTGTTTTTACTTAGGAGCAGCAGGACAGAGTTTGGTATCATCATCGCCCTCTTCGATATCCGAGGCTGAGACCTCCTCCGATTCACCCGAGTCATCTTCGCCTGCGGCTTCCAGGAAGCTCGGACCCTCAGTCCATTCATGAAAGGGGCATATTCAATGAGGTTGTGGGCGCAAGCCTGGCGCCGAGCTACCCACTCCGGATCATCTGTCCATTTGGACCCGGTGCGCAGCCGTGTGAGGAGGCTGAGGTCTATCTTTTCGTACCACGTCAAAACGTGGTGAAGGACGGTATTGGCAGCAGCACGGCCAGCGGATTCTCGCTAGAGGTCGAGCTGGGTCTCAACTTCTGAAAGCTTTTCAGCGAGATGCATGATTCTCTTCGGAGCGTCATCGGCGGGCCAGAAGGCGTGGAAGATCCGGACTGAAACATCGAGGAGGTCCCGGCCGTAGTTCTTGATAATTTCCACGCGAGATGACAGGCTGACCAACAGGTCCTCCATGTCATAGGGAATGGACTCACCCTCAGCAGCGACCGGAGTACCTCTCTCTCGGTGGAAATTAGCAACAGCAGCACGTGCAATGGCCGTACCCTCTGGAAAGTGGCCTGGGAGACAAGGCAAAGGACAAAGTTGAGAAAATAAGACATGAGACGTAACCCGGAGAAGTAAGGTGGACAAAGGAAGAGAAGTTACGAGAGATATGACTGTGAATCCGGGTCAGCTCCTTGATGCAAGCATCACGCCCTTTCCGAAGCTGCTCGAGCTCAGCATTTGCCGACCCAAGTTTGACCTCGGCTTCCTGGAGGAGTTCGCGATCCTTAGCACTTTGGAGCTGGAGGCGCTCGCGTTCCTCGGTGAAGTCCTGGCCAACCCTTTTCAGCTCGGCTTGGTGCTGCGCCTTCATTTTAGCCATTTCAGCTTTGAGCTTGGCTATGTCATCATCTTTGGTCCGGAGGAGGACGAGCTCATCATCCTTTTTCTTCAGCTCGGCTTGATGTTGTCCTGCTTGTTCGAGAAAATGCAGCATCATGTCAGGCACATGCACACTTTCTTCAAGCAATGCTGAAACCGTGTGTTGGCCCGGCAACGCCGAGGTATGAATATTTGCCAAGCCAAGGAGGTAAAAGGATGAGAAGCACAGTAGGAACAGATAAGAAGGACGTACCCTTGATCTACTCCAAGTTCTTTCGCATGATTTTGTTTTCAGCTTCCACCCCAGCTGCGGAAACCGAACAATCAGATTCATTCGGCAAGTGAAGTGGAAGCAAAATGAGGAAGGGAGTAAGAAAGAAATTTACCCCTTTTCTCATACTCAGCGATGAGTGCAGCCTGTTTCGTGCGAATATTTTTATGTGTATCCAACAAGCGCTGGAATTCGGCACTTCGGCGGTTGGTGGTCACCTGAAGAGGATACAAAAACTTTAGTCAGGTGTGTGCATGTTCGAAGTGTACTAAGATCCGGGCCAAGTGGAACTTAACCCAGCTCTAGGTGTGTGCATATTCGAAGTGTACTAAAATCCGGGCCAAGTGGAACTTAACCCGGCTCTAGGTGTGTGCATGTTCGAAGTGTACTAAAATCCGGGCCAAGTGGAACTTAACCCGGCTCTAGGTGTGTGCATGTTCGAAGTGTACTAAAATCCGGGCCAAGTGGAACTTAACCCGGCTCTAGGTGTGTGCATATTCGAAGTGTACTAAAATCCGGGCCAAGTGGAACTTAACCCGGCTCTAGGTGTGTGCATGTTCGAAGTGTACTAAAATCCGGGCCAAGTGGAACTTAACCCGGCTCTAGGTGTGTGCATGTTCGAAGTTATTATGGAGCTACGTTAGTTCTATAAAAGAGCATCCGGCCGAATAACAAGTTACTCCCCCGGAGGCTCGGGGACTAATGGTTATTATCTACAATTTACGAAGGAGAAAACAGCGTACCTCCATCATCCGTCCAGCGAGGTTAATGGCCTTGGCGGAGGTATTCACTTGATCAGATTCCTGGATTACCTCGGCCTTGTTCCAGTTCACGATGAACTATATCAAGCTTGGGGGGTACCGTTCGCCGGAGGGCATATGTGGCTTCACCAAACCCTTAGCGTGTGCTTCCTTCCTCTCCACCAAGGCAAGGGCCGAGCTGGTATGCAGAACCAACTGCTGAGACTCGGTTGGCTCGGCAGGCGCATCCTTTGCCGTTGGGGTTTTCTTGGGGAGCATGGACTCAAGGGTACGTTGCCCAGGCTCGGCAGTGCTGGGCTTGGTAACGTCTCGAGTCTTCTTACCCTTGGCTTGCTGGGAAGAAGAAGCCGTAGCAGCGGTTTTCCCCTGCCGAGGTTGGGAGGACTCGGAAGATGCAGAGGAACTGGGTGCTGCTACTTTCGTTGCTGGACTTGGTGCCGGCGCTGATGTTTTCGCTGCCGGGGTTGGTGCTGCTGACGAAGCTGGAGTTGGTGCTGTTTTGGCTGCTGGTACTAGAACAGATGCGGGAGTCGAAGTAGCTTTGGAGGCTGTTGGTTGTGGCGTCGCCGAGGTAGTGGTTGCCGTTGTTCTGGTTGGGCCAGTTTCTCTAGCCCCAGGTTGATCCGGAGCGGCCGCAGAGCTTTCCAGAATGGGGCTCAACGGACGTGGCTCGTCGTCGCGACGAGGCGAGGGGCTGGCCCGGAGAGGCGACGAGATACTGGACCCACTCTGAGGGACCTCCACCGGAGCCCTGTGAGATCAGGTAACATCAGAAGGAAAGTTACGACGAGGTAAGGAAGAACGAGTTACAGAAGAAAGAAGGACTTACGCATCCGAGGTTTCGGCTGCTCTGGGTTTCCGAGCCCTTCGTACTGGGGCCTTCTTTTGCCTTTTAGCGGGCTCGGAAGGTCCGGAGGAAGAGCTTGAGGAGGCCGCGCGCCTTTTCTTCGGCGCCCCCGGAACTGGCTCGCCCGTGGCGAGAGGAGGATCCTCGTGGATATGGCCACCGGCGTGAGCTGATGGCGGAAAAGCAAAAGAAAGGGGGACAGCCTCAAACGGTTCAATTATCTCGATATCCGGGTAATCTTCATCATCGGGCCAATCTCTGGCAGAAGAGAGGTTACCCGTGGGTCGTTTCGTGGCGTCAGTCATGGGGAGAAACATCTCTTGGTCCGGCTCCTCCACGTCTGAAGTCTCTCGGTCCGGTGCCCACTTAAGGGTCAAATCAGTGCCGTCCTCGAGCGTTTGCTGAAGGAATAGCTGAGGAAAAGAATAAACAGACGAATCAGAAATGCAACAATAATAGAGAAGTAACTGGTCCGGGGTAAGTTTGCTACATGAAACTCACCATGGGAGGAAGCCGGTCACGGCAGAAGTGCTCAATCCCCCAAGTCCAATCAGGGGAGAAATCCTTCTGAGTGGTGAAAAGAGCCTTAACCCGGCGGAAGATCTCCGTGTTGTTCAGCTCGAAAGATGAAGTCCGGTTGGGATCGCGGCCATAGCTCATATGGCACACCTTGTGGGTGCGCTTCTGGAGAGGGGAGATTCAGTTGCGCACGAAAGTGATCATCGCATCCTCGTTGCGCAACCCGAGCTCCTTCAGCTCCGCGAACCTCTTGCTCACTTGGTTGGCCAGGGCCGTAGGTTTCTTCGGAACGGCGTCCCACAGATCCGGGTTCGGTGGACCCGGGGTATAGGGAAGCAACCGGATCAAATCTTCGGTGCCTGTGTTCCGGACATAAAAGAACGTCCGGGCCCAACCTTTGCAGGATTCTAGCCCTGTGACCCGAGGGAAAACAGAAAACCTCCGGGGTGAGATGGAGGCTGCTCCGAACTGCATGAGCTGCTTGTCCTCCGGGTCAGCGTGAATGTCGGGGATAACGTTGCGGCGAAGGGCGAAAAACCGGATTCATAGCTCCTTTGTGGGCCATAATCCGGCGTATCCCTCAATCGTAGAGGCGAAAGCAGAGAGGGAAGTAATGGCATTGGCCGGAAGATGGTGCGGCTGGAGATGGTAGGTGCTGAGCCAATCGTGGAAGAAGTCACTCACCGGGAGTCCGAAGCCCCGCTGAAAATGAGACAGGAACACAACGAACTCCCCGGGGTTGGGCGAAGGAGCTAGCTCGGCGGAGGCGAGGCGAGCGGCGACGCCGGCAGGGAGGCATCTGGTCCGGTAGAGCCAATCCAAATCGTCCTGGCAAACCCAGGAGCCGGTCCATGCGCCGCGGTCCCCAGCGGCGGCGTCCTCCTCCATGTCTTGCTCAGCAATGGCGAGCTCTTCTTCAGGCATCTGCTCCTCAAAGCCCTCGCTGGCGCTGGAGGCGGCGGGGGACAGCGGCTTGGATTGGCGAGGACCCGTAGCGGGAGATTGATGTTGCAGTGATGGAGACGTAGAGGTGAAACGGAGAAGTGCGGCGGCGACGCTGTTTTTTGGTAGTACTGGCGGCGGCGCAGTCGCGAGGAAGACGAAGGAGAGTAGCAGCAGGCAGAGGCGTGCGGAGGGGAAAAATCCTAAGGAACGCACGCCTCCGCTATTTAACCCCCACGTAAGCGGCGAGTGGGATCGCACCCTGTGGACCGACCACACGCTGTGGCCGTGTATTAACCGTCCGGACCAATCAGAAAGGAGCCACACGGAAGGCCTCAGGGCGGAAAGAATCCTGGGACGTGACGCACTGATGCGGTAAACGAGGGGGCGGGCATGACGTGACCCGCGCACAGTGATGACTGACGGATACTGCGGCGATTACTGTACCGTCCCTTAAAATAAGACAACACAATGATTACCGTTCACATGGGTTAGCGTATGAGAGAAGGAAGCAAGACCCGGATGGAACTGTGGTAACCCGACCGGCAAGTGAAAACTTGAAATGTGCGAAGGGAACGTAAATCCATACAAACCGAGGTAAAGAGGTAACTCGGCAATAACGACCGGGCCACAAGATTGAACCTTGTGTGGCCTTAGCGGCCAAGGCAGCAAAGACCGCACCAGCTTCGGGGACTAATGTTGGGGGGATACCCCCGGGTAGGGTCACGCCGGGGTATAAAGGCCGAGTTAGCCGAGGTTCGGCAAGGCCAAAGCAGATGCTGGCCGGGTCACCTCAAGGCAGGCCGAGTCACGGGGTAATCCGAACCTGGGGGCGTTCGCCTAACTAGGTCTCATCCGACTTAAGCGGTAAGTCGGAAGTGTATGTCTAACCTGCATGCAGGAAAAAGGTGTGGCCGGATGAACCATCGTCCGGGTGCAGTAACCTTCTAGGAGAAGGAAGGAATCTCGCTGGTCAAAAGGAGCCCCGGTACGCACTGCCTGAGCGAAGCGAGCAAGGACTGGACCACCGAGGCGTGGCCGACAAGCGTGACGACGCCCGTGTCAGCTGACGAGCTAAAGCGTAGCTGACGAGGGGCGGGGCGTGGCTCACGTAGCTAAAGCATAGCTGACGAGGGGGAAAAAGCACCCCGGAGGAATATGCCTCCACGTATGCCCTAGGCAGGAACCGAGCCTCCTCTATAAAAGGGGGGCTAGGGCTTCTGTAGGGGAGGTTGATTTCTGGACGATTCAGTTTCGGGCTAGGGTTTTCAGGTGTGATCTGTGGGTGAGAGTAAGAGAGCCCTTTCTTCCTCCTCTCGCCAATTCAGCTCTAGGAGCACTTGTAACCTTGGAAGCAAATCAATACAAGCTCTTGTGTGGAGAATCACTTCACTATCCCTCCCTGGATTCCCCTAGCGAGTATTAGTCCCCACCTTTAGCCTATACATGGCATCTGCCGTGACACCACCACGACAATAATTTTTGAAGTTCCATGCTTAGTTTTATCCACTTTCTTGTGTTTTGTTCCAACTTTGGAGTACTTTTATTATGATTTTTTGGACTAACCTATTAACAAGAGCCACAGTGCCAGCTGCCTGTTTTCTGCTATTTTTGGTTCTAGGAAAGTCAGAAAATGAATATTCTCGGAATTGGACGAGACAAAAGCCAAAGTGCCTATTTTTCCGGAAGGGATCAAGTGCCAGAATACGAGACGGAGAGGGGCCAGGGGCCGGCCACACCACCTGGCTGCGCGGCCAGGCTTGGCCCGCGCCAGGGGGTGGTCTGGCCGACCCCAGCACCCCCTCGGCCTCTCCTTCCGCCTATAAGTTGCCCTCAGGACGAAAACCCTAGGTACCCGATCAAAAATCCACGAAAGAGTCTGTAGCCGACGTCGTCTCTGTCCCTAGATCGGGGGGATCTGAAGCTCTTCCCGGCACCCTGCCGGAGAGGGGAATTCACCCTGGAGGCCTTCTTCAACACCATGCAAGCCTCCGGTGTGATGCGTGAGTAGTTCATCCTTGGACTACGGATCCATGTAGTAGCTAGATGGCTGGTTTCTCCTCCTTTGTGCTTTCATGTTTAGATCGTGTGAGCTCCGTTCATGATCAAGATTCATCTATTTGTAATCCATACATGTTGTGTTTGCGGGGATCCGATGAATATTGAGATGCTATTTCAGATTGATTATTGATTCTATCATGTCTTTGTTATTTGTGATCTTGCATGCTTTCCGTTGTTAGTAGCTATCTTGGCCAAGTAGATGCTAGCAACTCCAAGAGTTAGTATTTATGCTCGATAGTGGATTCATGCCTCTGGTAATCTGGGGAAGTGACAGAAATCTCTAAGGTACTAGATGTGCTGTTGCTACTAGGGAGAAAACAACAATCCTTTGTTCATAGAACAATTGTATTGTTTACTTTACACGCAGTTCATAAAGCAATAATCTGTTGCTTGCAACTTAATACTGGAGGGGGTTCGGATGATAACCTGAAGGTGGATTATTAGTCATAGATGCAGTTGGATGGCGGTCTATGTATTATGTTGTAATGCCCAATCAAGTCTCAAAGGAGTCAAGATGATTAGTATATGCATGTATTGCTTTCTCTGTGTTTGCCAATTGCCCCGCTGTAATTTGTTCACCCAGCATGTTATCTATCTAAGGAGAGCCACCTCTAGTGAACTATGGATCCCGATCCTTTTTCTTTACATACAATCTACAACTGTTTACTACTTTGTGTTTACTTTCTGCAAACTTTTACTTCTTTCCATTCGATACGTTTAATCCTTTGTTTTCCGCAAAACACAGTGAGATTGACAACCTCATCGCAAGTTGGGGACAAAGTTATGTGGTTGTGTTGTGCAGGTCTCCATGTTGCTACTAGCACCAGCAGTGCGCCCTGCCAAAGCTCAGCTAGTAACACCTTTGGGGTGTTTCCTTGCTCCTACTGGTTCGATTAAACCTTCGTTTCATAACTGCAGGAAGACATGCTGCTATATTCATCGTACCTTCCTCTTGGGGTTCCCAACGAGCTCTACGTCGAAAGACGAGCGCATCAGTGTCACGACAGATGCCATGGATAGGCTAAAGGTGGGGACTAAATGCACTAGAGCAATCCAGGGAGGGATAGTGTGGTGATTCCACACACAGTTGCTTTGTATTCAATGAGATTCCAAGGTTACAAGTGATCCTTGAGCTAAATTGGGGAGAGGAGGAAGAAGGAACTCTCTTACTCTCACCACTTGCTAGCTCTCAGGAAACTAGAAATGAACCAGTAAAGACCAACCCCTTCTACAGAGGCCCTAGCCCTCCTTATATAGGGGTGGCTAGGTCTCCAATTAGGGCATACGTGGAGGCATATTCCAAGGAATATGCCTCTTCCCAAAATAGTAAACCGACCGGGTCACTTTCCCCGTCGTAAGCCATGCAGAGGCTACGTGAGCCTCTGTGGCGCCAGCGTCATCCGACATAGGCAACGTCACCCTTGTCGGCCACGCCTCGGTGGTCCTAGCCTCTGTCCGCTTCGCTCATGCTCTGCATACAGTGACCTCCTTTTGACCAGCGAGATACCTTCCTTCTCTTGCAAGCCTGATATAACCTGGGTCGTGCCTGGTTAATCCGGCCACACCTGCACCTGCATACAAGTTAGATATATCCTGCCGACATATGACATAAGTCGGCTGAGACCCAGTTAGGTGGACATCCCCTGGTCCGGGTTACTCCGAGATTCGGCCTGCCTTGAGGTGACTCGGCCATCACTTGCTTTGACCTTGCCGTACCTCGGCTAACTCGGCCTTTATACCCCAGCGTGACCCTACCCGGGGGTATCCCCCCAACATTAGTCCCTGAAGCTAGTGCGGTCTTAGCTGCCTTAGTCGCTAAGGCCACAGTAGGTTCAATTTTACCGAGCCTCTTGCTCCTTTTCCGAGTCATCTCCTATCTCGGATTTCATTGACTACCTTTTCCCTTGGCACATTCGGAGTTTTCACTCGCTGGCCGGGTTACCTCATACTCATCCGAGTTATTCTTCCTTCTCTTGTACGCTTCCCCACGTGGAGGGTAATCATTACTTTGCCTCATTTTAAGGGCCTGCGCTAGTAACTGCCGCAGTTATTGTCAGATATTACTGTTGCTCACGTCACATCGTGTCTGTCTCCTCGTTAACTGTATCACCACGTCACGTCGTGGGATCTTCTGCGCCATGTGGCCCTTCTTGTGGCTCGTTTCTGATTGGTTGATCCGGATCATACACGGCCACATGGTGTGGCCCATCCACACAGCACGATCCCACTACCCCTCTAGGGCGTGGTTAAATAGGGGAGGGGCGCGCCCCTTGGGACTTTTCCCCATCTTAGCGCCCCTCTGCCTCTTCTTCTTCCTCTTCCTCTCCAGCGACAGCGCCGCTGCCGCCGCACTTGCTTAGCTGCGCCGCCGCTGCACCGTCCCTTGCGCACCAGCGTCGCCGCCACTCCCGCGCATCTCCACCGCCATGAGTCCAAGCCAGTATAGGCCACTGCCCCCACCGTCGTCAGGGCTAGTGAGGACAGCGACTTAGAGATGACAGAGGAAGAAATCGCCATCACGGAGTAGGAAATGGAGGAGGATGCGGGGAACGCCGACCGCGGCGCTTGGGCTGGGTCCTGGGTATGCCAGGACGACCTTGACTGGTTGTACCGCACCCGACGTATCCCGGAGGGCATCATCGCCCGCCTCGCCGCCGAGGAGCTTGCTCCCTCACCCAATCCGGGTGAGTTTGTAGTGTTCCTCTCCCACTTCCAACGTGGGTTCGGCCTCCCCGTCAGTGAATTCTTCCATGATTGGCTCAATACCTACGAGCTTCAACCACATCACCTCCCGGCGAATGCCATCACCTCTCTTTCTACCTTTGCTTCCACCATAGAGGGCTACGCCGGATTGTGGCCCACTAAGGAGCTCTGGATCCGGTTTTTTGGTCTCCACCAGAATGTAATTCCGAATAGAGAGCTTGACCCGGAGGACAAGCAACTTACGTAGTTTGGCTCTGCATCTATCTCTCCTCAGAAGCTGTCCATCTTTCCTCGAGTCACGGGGCTTGAATCCTGCAAGGGCTGGGCCCGAACCTTCTTCTACGTCAGAAATGGCACGGATGAAGATCTGATCCGGCTGCTCCCCTACGCTCCGGGTCCTCCTAATCCGGATCTATGGGACCAGATCCCGAAGAAACCCACATTCCTGAGTCAACAAACGGTTCTAGGAGCTGAAGGATCTGGGACTGCGCAACGAAGACGCAATGATCACCCTCGTCCACAACCGGATCTCCCCCTCTAGAAATACACGCATAAACTTTGCCACATGAGCTGGCGCCTTCACCCCAACCGGACTTCCTCATTCGAGTTGAGAAACACCGAGATTTACCACCGGGTCAAGGCCCTCTTTACCACCAACAAAAACTTCTCCGCTGATTGGGAGTGGGGGATCGAGGACTTCTGCCGAGATAGGCTTCCTCCTGCGGTAACTCTCGTGTTCCAATTCTTTTCCGAGTTAAATCATACGTCGGATTTTGTTGTATGTTTGATTCCTTTGCATTTTCTCTTTCTTAGATGTTTCTTCAGCAAACTCTTGAGGATGGCACCGAGCCTTCTCTCAAGTGGGCGGCTGATCGCGATACCCCGGACGAGGAGGAACCAGATAAGGAGATGTTCCTGCCGTTCCCTGATGTGACCAAGCGGCACACTGGTAAATTCTCTTCCATTAGAGATTGGCCTGACGATGAAGATGATTCCGACGTTGAGGTGATAGAGGCATTTGACGCTGTCCCCCTTTCTTACGCTTTTCCGGCATCAGCTAACCCCGGTAGGCAGATCCATGAAGATCCTCCCCTTGCCACGGGTGAGCCAGTCCCGGTCGCACCAAAGAAAAGGGGAGCCGCATCCGCTTCTTCCTCCGGACCTTCTAAGCCAGCCAAAAGGCGAAAGAAGTCCGCAGACAAAGCTGCCACCAAGCCTACAACCAAGGCCATAACCCGGAGGGCTCGGAAGCCGAAGGAGCCTTTGACCTCGGATGAGTAAGCCATTTCTTCCTTATCCAATTTTCTGCTTCGTGCCTTCCTTTTGTTGTAACTTATTTTTCATCGTTTGATTCGGTAGGGCTGCGGTGGAGGTTCCTCAGAGCGGATCTGGCATTGCCTCGCCGCTCCGACATAGCCCTTCTCCCCCTCATGGTGATGATTCTCGCCCGCTGAGCCCCATTCAACAGGGTCCAGTGGCTGCTCCGGGTTCTAGCCCACCTCGTCAAGAGGAGGGCTACATCGGAACAGGGGGAAGTGGTTCTGCTGAGGCTGCGGTTGCTCCCAGCTCCTCTTCGGCTCAGCCACAACTAGCTACCACTGAGGTTCCTTCAGCACCCCCGCCAGGATCAACACCAGCGCCAGTACCTGCGCCAGCAGCACAAGTACCAGCAGCACCAACTCTTTCTGCCTCATCCGAGTCTTCCAAGACTCGGCGAGAAGACACATCCAACACCAAGGCTAGTACCAAGGCTGCGCCCAAGGCCGTGCCCAAGGGCAAATCCGCCGCCCAAACCTCAACTTCTCAGCAGCAGCCCAAGGGCAAGAAAGATTTTGATGCCGCCAGGACAGCAACTATTGAGGCTGGACAGCGCACACTCGCGTCCATGCTTCCGCAGAAAACCCCACCAAAGAAAGACACCTCTGCCGGGTCAGCTGATGCGCAACTTGTCTTGCACACCAGCCCTGCTTTTGCACAATTTGAGAGAAGGGAGGCCCACGCCAAGGGTCTGGTTGTGCCCCACATGCTCAGCAGAGAATGCTATCCTCCGGCCTTGATCGAGTTTGTAAACAACTGGAATAAGGCAGAGTTCGTCCATAACGACGATCTTACAGAGAAATTTGGGCCTGCAGAGTTTGCTGCGTAGATGAACACAGCCGCCAAGGCTATAAACCTTGCAGGTCGGATGATGGAGGTACGCTACTTCTTTTCTTTAACATGTACTAGATATTAGTGATATAACCATTAGTCGCCGAGCCTCCGGGGGAGTAACTTGTTACTCGGTTGGATGCTCCTTAGAGAACTAGCGTAGCTCCTTAGTAACCTCGAATATGCACACACCTAGATCCGGGTTAAGTTCCACTTGGCTCGAATCTTGTACACTTAGAATATGCATACACCTAGAGCCGGGTTAAGTTCCACTTGGCCCGGATCTTGTACACTTCGAATATGCACACACCTAGAGCTAGGTTAAGTTCCACTTGGCCCGGATTTTGTACACTTCGAATATGCACACACCTAGAGCCGGGTTAAGTTCCACTTGGCCCAGATTTTGTACACTTCGAATATGCACACACCTAGAGCCGGGTTAAGTTCCACTTGGCCCGGATTTTGTACACTTCGAATATGCACCCACCTAGAGCCGGGTTAAGTTCCACTTGGCCCGAATCTTGTACACTTCGAATATGCACACACCTAGAGCCGGGTTAAGTTCCACTTGGCCCGGATTTTGTACACTTCAAATATGCACAAGACTAAGCTATCCTTTTGTACTCTTTTCAGGTGACCACCAATCGCCGGAGCGCTGAGTTTCAACGTCTCTTGGACACTCACAAGATGCTGCGCGCGAAACATTCTATGCTCCTCGCAGAGTTCGAGAAAAGGGGTAAGTTTTCTCCTTAGCTTTTTTCCCCTCTTTCTTTGTTTTTCGTTCCCAACTAACTCATCATTCGGATTGCGCAGCTGAAGTGGAAGCTGAGAACACCATCATGCGGAAGAACTTGGAGCAAATCAAAGGTAAGTCCGTTTTGCTTAGTCTTCTTCTGGACCCTCTCTCCTTTTCTTCTTGGCTCGGCAAATATTCATACCTCGGCTTTGCCGGGTCAACAAAATATTTCAGCATCTCTTGAAGATAGTGTGCCCGTGCCTGATATGATGTTGCATTTTCTCGAACAAGTAGGACAGCATCAGGCCGAACTCAAAAAGAAGGATGATGAGCTTGCCCTTCTTCGGACCAAGGATGATGAGATTGCCAAGCTCAAGGCAGAGATGAAGAAGCTCAAGGCGCTCCACAAATCTGAAATGGATAAAGCTGGCCAAGATTTTACTGAAGAGCGAGAACGCCTCAACCTCCAAATTTCCAAGGATCAAGAACTGCTGAAGGAGGCCGACATTAAGCTTGAGTCGACAAATGCTGAACTTGTGCAACTCCGGAAGAGGCGTGACAACTGCACCACGGAGCTGACCCGGATCCACAGCCATATCTCTCGTAAGTTCTTTTTCTTTAGCCGGCATAAATCTCTCCGGGTCAACCTCCGAGCTTATTTCACTTGTCTTGTTTTTTCAGACAAATTTCCGGAGGGTGATGCCATTGCATCCAATGCTGTTACCAAGTTCCGCTAGCAGAGAGGTACTCCATCTGGTCCTGGCACCATTCCTCTTGATCTGGAGGACCTGCTGGTCAGCTTATCTTCTCGCGTCGAGATTGTGAAGAACTATGGCAAGGAATCCTAGACGCAGCAGTCCGGATCTTCAGTGCCCTTTGGCTTGGTGAAGACACTCCGGAGGGTTCCACTGCTCTAATCAAAAAGTTAATGGAGTGCGAGACCCAGCTTGACCTTTGCAGGGAATCCGCCGGACGTGCCGGAGCTGAGACCGTCCTCCACTACATGCTCACATGGTACGAGAAAATGAATCTCGATCTTCTCGAGCGTATGCGCACAGGGTCAAGGTGGTCCACTGATCCGGATTGGGTAGCTCGGCACAAGGCATGCGCCCATAACCTCATTCAATATGCCCCCATCCATCAATGGAACGAGGGACCAAGCTTTCTCGATGCCGTTGACGACGAATACGTCGACGATGGTTTGGGTGAAGATGATGAGGGCGAAGCCTCGGACGTCGAAGAAGATGAAGGTGATGTTGAAGCCGAGGCTAGAGTTCCACCTCCTGGCGCTGAGTTACCTCCCCCTGCTGCTCCTTGATTAAAAACACTTTGCAGTTTATCAGATCCCCGGTATGCCGGGTGCAAATGTATTAAGCACAATTATCGTATTTTGCTACTAAGTTGCTCGTGCTGGATTAGCTTGGGCGTAGTCCCTGAGTTTCATTTTCTTGTTTCTCCAATTTCTTGGCTCGGCTCGTGTCTACCTTGGTTTGGTTTTATGACTTACGAGTCCGAGTTTCAAAATTTGACTTAACAATACTTGGAAACTTTTAGGACTAGCTCAAAATAATTCAACATAGCAAAAAATAAGGTAAACACAAAGTTAGTCCAAATAACAAATGTCGGCTCAATTAAGTTCCTTTTCTTAGTCGTTTTTTGTGTGCTACACAATTCCAAACTTGTTCTCTTGCTTGCCATGAAGCCAAATTTTGTTGGACAGCAGCAAGTCGAAGAGTTAGGTTTCTGGTGCTCACACACTATTAATTCGGCTTAGGTAGAAGAAACTTACGCCAGCCGACATAAAAATTATAAAGTATAGAAGACAACAAATATTATTAAGGCAGTCCCCAAGTTACTGCTCGAGGTGCCACCATCTCATTGATAAGCTCATTGTCGGCATAAATACCGACATATGAGAGACTCGGATACATACACTTCTTTACTAAGTGTAGAAAGGACGAAGTAGAGCTACATTCCATGGACGCTTAGATTCCTCGCCGGACCTGTCTGCCTTGTTCTTCTCCTGTGGTTTTGCATCGATAAGATAATAAGAATCATTTGTGCAATGCTTTGCTCACAATGAATGGCCCTTCCCATGGGGGGATAATTTGTGCATGCCAGCAGTACGTTGTACTAACCGGAGTACCAGATCACCTTCCCGGAAAATTCAGGGGTTTACTTTCCGGCTATGATAGCATCGGAGATTTTGCTGATATATGGCGGATCTGGACATTGCCAATTCTCTCGCTTCTTCCAGCAGATCAACAGCATTTTGCCGGGCTTCTTGCACTTCGGCTTCTGTGTATTGGGTGACTCTAGGCGAATCATGCTCTATGTCAGCTGGCAATACAACTTCTGCCCCATATACTAGAAAGAATGGCGTATAGCCTATTGATCGATTCAGAGTTGTTCTTAAACTCCACAGTACCACTAGTAGTTCTTCTATCCAGCACCCCGCTGATCTTTGTAGCGGCTCAATGAGCCGGGGTTTTATCCCGGATAATACTAATCCATTGGATCTCTCCACTTGTCCATTCGATGCGGGGTGGGCCACCGAAGCAACGTCCAGCCGGATCTTCTTATCCCGGCAGAAACGCGCAAATGCTCCTTCAGCAAAATTTGTGCCATTATCTGTTATGATACTGTGAGGATAACCATATCTCAAGATGATATCTTTGAGGAATGTTACGGCAGTAGCTCCATCACATTTTCTTATTGGCTTCACCTCAATCCATTTTGTAAACTTGTCCTCCGTGACCAAAATGTGGGTCATGTTCCCTCTTGCTGGTTTAAACAGGCCAACCATATCCAAACACCATACGGCAAATGGCAAGGTAATTGGTATGGTCTTGAGCTCCGACATTGGCATATGTGTCTTGGTAGCATCCCTTTGACAACCATTGCACTTTCTTACCAGATCCTCTGCTTGTTCCAAGGCACTTGGCCAGTAAAACCCATGATGGAAAGCTTTTGCTACCAAGGCTCTGGATGAGGCGTGATGCCCACATTCTCCTTGATGTATATCCCGGAGGATGTCAAGTCCTTCTTCCGGGTCAATACATCGCTGGAGAACGTTTGTCACACTCCTTTTGTATAGCTTGGAATTGATGATCATGTAAGCTTTTGCCCTCTGTGTTTTCCTGGAAAGCACCTCCTCACTAGGCAAAATTCCATCTTTCAGGAATTGAAATATGGGCAATGCCCAAGCTGGTATAGCTCATACTAGGAACAGATCTTCATCAATTTCCATATGATCCACCGGCATAACCTCAACCGGATCATGCTGCGTAGTCCCCGGGTCTTGCGAAGCAGTCCTCGGGTTTGCCAAGGCAGTCCTCGGGTTTTGTGAACCACTTCCCACATCAATGTCCATGGGCACAGCTTCCGATTTCAGATTTGCCGGGATAAAAATTGAGTCGGATTCGGGGATGGCCTGATAGATGGTTTTCTAAGGTGCTCTAGTGCTACCCCTGGCGGGATTTCTTGGCGGGTCGATCCGAGCTTTGACAATACGTCGGCAACCTCATTTTCCACCCGAGGTATATGATGAAATTCGCACCCCTCAAAGTATCCCGATATTTTCTGCACATGGAATCTGTATAGTGCCATATTTGCATCCAAAGCATCCCATTGTCCGGAGACCTGCTGGACTACGAGATCCGAGTCACCAAAGCATAGGATCCGACGTATTCCAACCTCCTTTGCCACTTTGAGCCCATGCACAAGTGCTTCATATTCTGCAACATTGTTTGATGCTGCGAAGTGGATCTGTAGCACGTAGTTCAGCTGGTCCTTCTTGGGCGAGGTAAGCACAACTCCGTTTCCTAACCCGGTTTTTGTTTTTGATCCGTCAAAGTGCATTCTCCAGTAGTTCAGATCTGGCAATGGTGGCTCATATTGTACCTCGGGCTAATCCACAAAAAAGTCAGCCACAACCTGAGACTTGATTGCTTCTCTCCTGTCATATTGTGGCGCATAAAGGGCTAGCTCAATTGCCCATTTTGCAATCCTGCCACTTGCATCCTTGTTGCTCATTATCTCGAATATGGGGGCTTCACATATTACTCTGATGGGGTGCTCTTCAAAATAGTGCTTTAGCTTCTTTGCCGCCATATACACACCATATGCCATCTTATGTTAGTGGGGATAGTTTTGTTTCGAGGCTGATAATACCTCGCTCAGATAATATACTGGCCTTTGCACTGACTTACCCTTCTCGTCGCGCTCTACCACAATTACTACACTTACAACTCGGTTGGTTGTGGCTATATAGAGCAACATTGGCTCCTTTGAGAGTGGAGAGGCTAACACTGGTGCAGTGGCTAACATCTTCTTTAATTGGATAAAGGCTTCATTGGCCTGCGGTGTCCAAATGAACTTGTCCGACTTTTTCATGAGTTGATAGAGAGGCAATGCCTTTTCTCCCAACCGACATACAAACTGACTTAAGGATGCCAGGCAACCCGTGACCTTCTAGACATCATTAAGGCACTTTGGCAGTTCCATTCGCTCTATGGCTCAGATTTTAGTTGGGTTAACTTCGATACCTCGGCTGGAGACAAGAAATCCGAGTAATTTTCCAGCCGGGACACCGAAGGTACATTTCTCCGGGTTAAGCTCATCCGGAACCTCCTTAAGTTCGTGAATGTTTGCCTGATATCGTCAAGGAGCGTTTTGCTTTCCTTGGTCTTTATAACAACATCATACACATATACATGCACATTTTGACCAATTTGGTCGTGTAGACATTTCTGCATACATCTTTGGTACGTTGCCCCTGCATTACATAAACCAAATGGCATGATGCGATAGCAATAAGCCCCATACGGGGTGATAAACACAGTCAGAGGTATCTCGTGGAAACCATAATATGCATCAATGAATGACAACAGTTCACACCCAGCAGTAGAATCTATGACTTGGTCTATCCTTGGCAGCGGGAATGGATCTTTTGGACATGCCTTATTCAGGTTCGTGTAATCGATACACATGCGCCAAACCACTGCCACGTCGGATCATCTTTCTTCTTCTCCACCAGCACCGGATTAGACAGCCAATCCGGGTAAAGTACTTCCATGATAAATCTAGCTGCTAGGAGCCTCGCTATCTCATCTCCGATGACGTTTCTCCTGTCTTCGGCGAAGCGGCGGAGAGGTTGCTTCACCGGCTTTGCTCCGGGTTGGTCCTGATTCACAGCAGCAACTTGTTGCGAACTGTACCAGTAATCGGGTCTGTCATCTCTTCTTTTACCCTGGTAATCATTTCTCTGGGATGACCCGGCCCCATCTCGCTGATAGTACTCCTTGCTTGACTCGTTTGACATGAGCCTAGGCTGAGTCGGGTCACCCAAGGCATATGAATTAGCAATCCAGATTGTTTCTGCCAATGTAGTTGGCATATCCCTTTGCAACCTTTGCCATAGCATGCTTGCATATCTACACCCTTGCGCAAACCAAGCTATGGCTTGTGACTCAATCACACCCTCACATGAGTTTCGGTCTGTCTCATTCGGTCTCTGTTTGCACATTGCTAGGGTCTGCGGTCTGTTGGGCCTCTGATAAGTGCTTGAGAAATTACTAACGAACATTTCCTCAAAATCAATCCAATAGTTAATAGTTCCGGGTGGAAAATTGTTTAGCCATACCCTTGCTGGCCCCTCCAGCATCTGAGGTACATATCTCACAGCCCATCTCAAGTTGCCTGTAGCAATTTTTACTGTTGTTGCATAGTTAATCAACCAATCCTCCGGCTTTGTGCTGCCATCATATGTCTTAGTGCCTCTAGGTAGCTGGAAGTTAGGTACTGGAGACTCCTTCATGATCCGGGGCCCAAAACACGCTGGACCCGGAGGACCTTGACACTCAATCTGCTCCGACCTATACAGCCGATCCATTTTTAACCTGGCGTCATCAGGCATCAACTTCTTGCTTCCCAATATTGACCCTATCACGTGATAGTCCGGCCTGGGATACCCAGTGTTCACCATCTCCGAGTCACCATCATTATATCTATCTTTCTCTTGTGGAACTGCTCTCTGTTGCATACCTTGGCCAGCATTGCACTCTTGCCGTGGTATATTCCGCTGCTGCGGTTGCCCTACATCCGCCGGGTTACGCTGTCCGGCATTGCCGTTCACATCGTTCCTTTGACCGGCATTGCCTTGGTCGCGGTTACCTCGGCCAGCTTCTCCTCGGCTCACACTTCGTCGATCCTCATTTCCCTGCACTGCTTTTCCTTTCCCTGCCCTTGCCGGGTCATATGGGACTATCTGTTTGTTCCTCCTGGCCGAGGTTACTACCTCTTCTCTCCTAGGACCACCATGAGGAGACGATGCTGCTCCAGCAGATTTCTCTGAGTGACCTACTGCCGAATAAACGATCTTGGAGGCCCCAGCTCTTTCCAGGTTAGCCCTGAGCAACTCCTCATTCTGCATGTTTGTGATCCGAACCAACTCATGGACCCTTTCCTGCTGTCTCTGCAGGGCTTCACCCGTCAAACCCTCTAACTCGGACGTAGCTGCATCTGCTGCTCTGAGGTTCTTTGCCGGGGTACTGTACTTCGGTAACCCCACGGACATACAGTTCTCTGATTCCTCAATTCTAGTATCACCCTCTTTGTTCATTTCACTCATGAGGTTTATCCCCTTCACTTTTACAACACCAACCTTATTTGCCTTTGCGTACTCACGCAGTGTCATGTTCAATGACTGTTGAGCCGCGCTATCTTTTTCGCACCCTCTAATATTTTTTGCCTAGTCTCCTCTAACTCGGTATGTGCCTGAGCCGGATCTACCACTGCTGCTACTGGGCTTGCTAGGCTATCTATTGCTTGATGCAGCACATTCTCTGGCCTCTCTAGCGGAGGACCTCTACTTTTCCTTGGTGCCTTGGGTGTTACCTCCGGATATGGTGCCGGTTCCTTGCTCGCGCCAGCACCAGACGTAGCCATCATCACCTCGGCGTGATCGAGGGAGCGAGTGATACGTTCCCCACAAGCCGCACTAAGGGGTGGCTCGCCTCCCTCGACGATGTGCCGCGGGTGAACGCACGACACATCGACAACGACGTAGATCTTGTGCACGCCAAGCTTGACGAAGAGGCCATTGCGTGGGAGAGGTCGCTTGCCGAAGCAGCCAGCGTTGTCGCTGACGAAGTCCAGTGCTCCAAAGCGCTGGACGAGCCCGGAGACGATGCGTTCGCCGGTGCCGATGAAGTTTCCCGTCCGGATCTTCACTCCTGCTAGCGCTGCTAGCCCCACGGTGGGCGCCAACTGTCGTGGTGGTGTCACGGCAGATGCCATGGATAGGCTAAAGGTGGGGACTAAATGCACTAGAGGAATCCAGGGAGGGATAATGTGGTGATTCCACACACAGTTGCTTTGTATTCAATGAGATTCCAAGGTTACAAGTGCTCCTTGCGCTGAATTGGGAAGAGGAGGAAGAAGGAACTCTCTTACTCTCACCACTGGCTAGCTCTCAGAAAACTAGAAATGAACCAGTAAAGACCAACCCCTTCTACAGAGGCCCTAGCCCTCCTTATATAGGGGTGGCTAGGTCTCCAATTAGGGCATACGTGGAGGCATATTCCAAGGAATATGCCTCTTCCCAAAATAGTAAACCGACCGGGTCACTTTCCCCGTCGTAAGCCATGCAGAGGCTACGTGAGCCTCTACGGCGCCAGCGTCATCCGACACAGGCAACGTCACCCTTGTCGGCCACGCCTTGGTGGTCCTAGCCTCTGTCCGCTTTGCTCATGCTCTGCGTACAGTGACCTCCTTTTGACCAGCGAGATACCTTCCTTCTCTTGCTAGCCTGATATAACCCGGATCGTGCCTGGTTAATCTGGCCACACCTGCACCTGCATACAAGTTAGATATATCCTGCCGACATATGAAATAAGTCGTCTGAGACCCAATTAGGTAGACATCCCCTGGTCCGGGTTACTCCGTGATTTGGCCTGCCTTGAGGTGACTCGGCCAGCACTTGCTTTGACCTTGCCGTACCTCGGCTAACTCGGCCTTTATACCCCGGTGTGACCCTACCCGGGGGTATCCCCCCAACAATTAGAATGCAATCGACTTGATCTACAATAATTAAATACCTTACCACAAGACCCTCCAACTACTTCACCCTAGGATCCGCGGTAAGTTCTTTGGTTTTTGGGTCCACATGGTACCAGGCCCAGACAAAGTTTTGAAGTTGATTGCTTTCAAATTTTGAGAAGGGGCTAGTTTGGCCCTTATCTCTATAACCGTCGTCCTACTTTTGCCATTTGGGCTCCGCAACTCTGTTACCGCTAGATCCAAGATGGTGGTTACCTATATTCATATCCCGCAACTCCTTCCCTCGCTTACTCGTGGCCTTGGTTGTTTCAGATTCACACCTGGACTTAAACTCCCGGAAGTGAGCTTTGGTGATCATCAGCTCGATCTTCTGGATCTCCTTTACCTTCTTTAATAATCTTCTTGTTTATCCGGCTTCTCCAGCTGGCCAGGGCGGTGCTCATCTTTGTGAGGGCGGATTTTTTTACTTCATTTCATTTGAGATTTTTGTTATGGTAATCAACCGGGAACTTGTATCGTGCGTGCAGATTCTCAAAGAGGAGTGTGTGCAAATGTCCATTTGATTCATGCTAGAGATTCTCAGTGTTGATCGAGACAGTGGTCCAGATGATAGCCGCCAGTTGAAGTTCGTACCCTCTGATGACTTCTTAGGGCACCAAAGGAACCTCACCGGGACTCACTTCGGTAATTTCCTCTCGGATGGTGTTGACCATGTTCGGGCATCGTTCCTTCTTATTCTTCGTATTAATACCATTTGTGCGTTCGCCGCCATCAGTTGTTTCATCCTCGGTGCCCTCCATCTCCTTGTCATCATTGGTATCTTCCTCCACATCCTCCATCTCCTTGCCATCGCCCTCGTCAGGCTGATATTCTTCATCCCCTGCTTCTTACCTTTCTTCCAGCCACTGGGTCAACTCGTAGTATGACGAGTTATTTTGATCTCTGACTTCTTCTTTGACATTGATGCACCTAGAAGAGTCGGCCTCATCATTGTTCGACATGTTTGTACTAATTAAAAAAGGAAACTAATTATTAGAATTTCACGAAAAATCCGGCATGACTTTTGCTATTTTGCTTAACCTAGGAGTGCCCGATTTTGGCCAAAACGGAAATAAGTCAACATTTTGGAAAAAATAGGAACTCATTTCAAATACCCATATACACGAAAGAATCAAGTGCTTCATACAAGCATAAGCAAAAGTTCAATACTTGCACCGAATGAAGTGCTTCATACAGAATCCATTGTACTACTGTAATAACTTAAAATTGAGATAGATGGTACATATACAAAAACACAACATCATTGTACTATTGTAACAACTGAAATGGTAATATACAAAAACAAAACATAAACGGTAATACTGTAACAACTTAAAACAGCGAGACTCGCCATTGTACTGCTCACTATAAAAATTCAGACTTGGAAGATAGTGGTGATGGCAAGATTGTTTCTCTATCCTGCTATATCTTACTAGGCTTCCTTACGGGGGATTAGTAAAAGTAAACAACCTGCCTAACAAAGATAATACTATTCATGTGTTGATATTAATAGAAAAAAGTGAAGGCTGGAACTACGAGTAGCATTACACAATATATCCTTTTTTCGAAATGGGGAGGCTTGAGCTAGGAGTAGTAGATCATCTTTTGCATGTTTAAGATTCAGGGAAGAACAACATTATGTGCTACTGTACTCTAGTTCATCTACTCCTAATTTACTTGCACCATATATTTCTTAAACTGAAATATTCTACTTGCATGAATGTGTGTTGCCTAGGTAATTCCGAACATATTCTACTTGCAGAACATATGCTTGTTTCTGTAGCTACCGTTCTACTGAAATGAAAATAATGCAATCTGCAATCTATGATTCGACATTCAGTATTGCAGTAAGTAATTCTGAACTACTTGTGATTATAACAACACAAGAATATAACTGCAATCTTCCTAATCCTAACAACACAAGATAGTGGTTTCTTTCCTGTTTTACATCCAGTGTATCATGGCAGTACTAGTTCTAGTCAATGAAAGGAAAAGATAGTACTAGTTTTAGTCAATTTTGAATTCTGAATTTCGATAATATCGTGTGTCAAACTAGTTCTTGTGCGTGATGTTCTTGCTGCTAAAACTTTGCGCTAGATATTGTTGTCAAATGAGTAGGAGCAAGATGAGTATCTACTTCTGTCAAATGAGTACCTACTGCTGAAACTTTGTGCTAGCTATCAGATTTCCACCTGGAATTTGATGAAATGGGAGTGGCATAGGATTTCAGATGTAGCATAGGATTTTTACTTGACTCTTTGATAACATCTCAGATTTAGCATAGGATTTCTACTATCTTAGTTAGATGAGGCCATCTTGCTAACCATCATACTACATCACATGTGGCTTGAAAAAACCATGATAATCCTAACCCTAAGCATCTTGCTCACTGATGGCTTGATAATCTTAGCATGATAACCCTAACCTTAAGCTACTTTGAGGGGGGAGGGGAGACTTGAGGAGGGAGGGGAGGGGAGACTTGAGGAGGGAGGGGAGGGGGAGGGGAGGCTCAACTCCGAGGTGACCGTAGCGTAGCAGGTCGGAGTGGCGGTGGCAACAGGTTCTCCTCCAGCCTCCAGCCTCCTCCTCCATGGGCCACAGGCGACAACAGAAGGGGTTGGAAGGTGGTCCTTTGGCCTCCTTCTGCTCCATGGGCGGCAGCGGCATGGGGCGGCAACAGGGGCTCGTCTCCATTGTCGAGTGGTGTGTGGAAGCATTGGCTCGTCTCTGTCATCGACTGGTGGAAGAGAGACTCGAGTGGATAAGTAACATGCCCCTTAGCAGTGGCGCACTATGCCCACTTAGTCGTGGCGCACCATGCAGTTCTTGAGCATACGGGTCCCGCACTAAGCCTAGTGATGTTCCATCTGCTCCGGTGTCTAGATCTCCATGATCTGCTCCGACATCTTGATCTTCATGATCATCATGATATGCTTCGGCATCTTGATCTTCACGATCATGTCCAGCATATCCTTCATCATGTCCAGGAGACTCTTCGTCATCTCGCCCACCCTCGCCATTATTATCTCGCTGCCCTTCTTCATTTCCTACCGCCCCATTAACCTCCTCATTATCTTCATCACTTATCCACCCAATGTAGCCATCCATGAAACCATGACGGAGCAGGTGGGCCTATAGTTGCCAGAATCAGGATCGATCAACCACTTGAGTTTTCATCTTCTACACAGACATATTATCTCTGTCATGTTATTTCGTATCATATCGGCCATCGCGCATTTCAAAAATCTAGCCATAATGCCTTCACTCATTATGCGGACCATGGTTGCTTGCACAGTACAGTGAGCAAGGGAATTAGAAGCTTAGAACCACACAACCAATGCATGCATGCAATGGTCGCTAGAAAATTTCGGCATGACATATCCTAAAAGTAGGACCTTTGTGAAAAGCCAGAAATTTTTTGAAACGGAAATGAATAAACATTTCAGCAAAACATTGGCAACTCATTCATATACAAACACATGATAGCATCCTCCAAACACATGCACATCCTCTTACACATGGAAAACTTACTGAGACGGGAGACCGATAAGATGGAAGGACAGTTGTGAGAGATTTCTATTATGTATGTAGCATCCAAGGTAAGTTTAACAAGCTACAACGGGTGAAAGAGCGGAAGAAAATAAGGTGGGGAGGAGGAGGGGATGAGCAGATCTAAGGAGGAAGAAGAGAGAGTGAAGTGGGAGGTGGTAGATCTGGTAGATGTCTGTGGTGGTGGATGTCTTAAATTAGCTGACAGGTTACCCGTGGCGCATGTCCTAGAGGTGCGCCACGAGTATGTTTTATTTTATACCTGTGGCACACTATAGGATATGCGCCACGGGTAACCTGGCCCATATCTGCTGACAGCCGCACCCAACTTACTCGTGGCGCATGGCCTGCAGGTGCGCTATGGGTACATAGATAGATGTGGCGCACCTGTAGTTCGTGCGCCACGGGTAAGTTGGGTGCGACCCCTAACAACGTGGCCCACAGGTAGTTGTGGTGCACCACCTTAGGAATGCTCCACGTGTATCCCTTTTCGATGCTCCACGAGTTTATACCCGTGGGTCACCTCCTTTTAGGTGCCCCACGGGTATGTGATTTCCTAGTAGTGTGAAGGGAATTTCATCTGGTCGAGCAAAGAGCTCAGATTCTTGTAATACTCGTAAGCGATGGCTCAGCCTTTGGGAGCGAATGTTCCTAATAATGTAAAAAATCACGTGTGAATCTAGCCATGAATGGTCTTGCGGTGGGAGACGAACTATGGTGATGAAATGTAAAAAAGGGTGTGGCCTGAACCGCTTGAGATGGGAAGAGGCAACTCTTCATCGGTGTCTACACACTCAATACATGCATGGGAGGAGTTGTCATTGTTGGAAGGGTCTTCCTTCCGTAGGCTAGCAGATCCCATGCGGTGCAATGGGGACCTAAAATGTTGGTTGCTGAGCTATTTTAGTAGGATGATCTCAAAATAGCTAGAAGTTATGTGCATGATGCTGTATCATCTCTGGTTAGCATGCAATGATGCTACATTTTCTCTAAATAGATGCAATGCTGCTACATGTGTAGTCATGATAGAGGGACCCAAATCCATTGCAAGAAGAACAACTGATCTTGTTGAGAAATGGCATGAGGTCCATGCTAAGCCACTGAATATACCTCCTTCCCGGCCAAAAGAGCGTTGGTGCCCTCTAGGGAGGTTAAGATTAACACCGATGATTCTTTCTCTCTCTGGGAAAATGTAGTGGTGGTGGCATGATTGTGAGAAACCAAAATGGACCCTTTGTTGCGAGGCATCACATTTTTCCAATGCCATTGATCCGGAGCATACCAAAGTTCTCGCGTGTAGGCGAGTGGCAGAGTTGGTCGAGGTTGGTTGCCAACGTTTCATGCTTGAAACAGACTGGTCTACTGTGGTGAATAAACTGAACAAGGAATAAAGAGATAGATCAGTGTTAGGACCATTTATAGAAGACATGAAGTTGTAAGTTCAATCAGGTTGAGGTTTGGGCGTGCGATGCATAGCTAACATATTATTTTGCGAAATTCATAGCTAACATAGTAGCTTGTAAGTTAGCAAAGGAAGGGTGTGGTAATAAGATTTATAAGACTTGGCTTAGTTGGGCACTATGATGTATTATTTTAGTGATGTATGGTGACTTGGTTGCTTTTTAATAAAGCTGCACCATGTTCCTCTAAGAAAACTCAAAAGACCTAGCCTCAACGATGACAGGCGTGGAAGTTGCCGACATCCCTGACAACCTCATGGAAGTAACGAATGCTAATGCATTTGAGGATTTCATGTCACATTGGCACCAACAATACTCGAGAATATTGCAATCTTGAATTTAGCAAATGGTGGTGTGATATGTGAGTAGACAATGTGGATTGTGGAGTGGTTTTTGAGAAGTCAAAACTTTGCTAGAGATAGTCAAAGAAAACACACTCTAAAATTTTAATCAAATCTAATACTTCTGCTCAATGCCAACCTCTATTCCTCCTACGACCTTGGTGGTGGTGGACAACGAGGTCCGGGATGGACGGGACGGTAACCTGGCAGACAATGGATAACGAGAAGTGGGAGGTTTAGAAGGAGTGAACTCCAAGCTGGTGGGGTTGTGGGTGCAAGTCGGAGAAATCTAGCCTTTTTGAAAAACTTTAGCCTGAAATAAACTTTTTCATTATTTTCCAGATTTAAACCTTTTCGATACCGCCAAACCCTTGGACTGTATAGTTAGTTATGGTACCGCTAATGTCAACTTGGCGATACCACATCTAACCCTACCATCCAAGTGGTACCATGCCTAAGGGTTACCGGTAGAGACACTGGCGGTACCACGCAACGGTACCAAAAAGGGTCATACTTGGCTAAAAAAATGAAAAAAAAAATCAGACAAAAAATTCGTAAAAGGTTATATTTGTCAAAATATCCCTCGTGTGGTGGAAATAGGTTCTGTTCCACTCAAAGTTTGAGTGGACGAACGATAAAAGGAAAACAATTGTACCAAATGGTTATGATATTTACTTAGAGCTTGTTTGACATAATTTCATTTGTTCAAATTTGGAATTCCAAGATGAAAAATCATGTTTGGCTACCACAAGAATTCATAAGTGAAATGATTTCTAGAAAATTGACAAGGTTAGGGATGAATTTGATTTAACATATCATACCTGATATGGGTTCCCTTGTGGATTTACCCTTTGGGTGACCCGGTCTTCACGGATTTGAGACGGGGAGTGAGAGGAAACCTGATGAACACGATGAAATCAACTCTAGTGCAAGGTAAGGATACAAACACATGCAAAACACACACTATTCGATTTTCTCCTGTTGGTTCGAACAACCAATCCAATAGAATCTTCGGCGAGAGACCTTGTGGTAGAATCACCAAAGGAGAGATCGACAAGCGGATGCTAGAATCTAAATGAAGGAGAGAGTAGCAACCAAGTAGAATCCCAAAGGGGAGAGACCTAGCACTATTAGAATCCTTGACAAGGAGACCAAACACTTGAGGAGGGTCTTGATGACTTCACTCACACACTCGCAAGATGAAGGCCTTGTACAACTCATAGATAAACTATAGAGAGAGGGTTTCCATCTAGGGTTAGGCACATGCCTCAATTCATCATCAACTCTAGGGTTTCAAGCAGGTAGTGGCAGCATATATATAGGCTAGCCACGAGTGAGGGGTATTTTAGGTATACTAGGGGGTACATGGGCCTGGCCCAACTCAAGTGGCACAGGCCTGCTCACTTACGCCAGAGGCTCTAGGATTTGGGGCCAGAGACTCCGGGGTGGTCGTTGTAGCTTCTAGAGGTGTGTGCGGAGTCTTGGTTAGGGTCTTCATGCTCTCCGGGGTAGTATCTGAGGGGGTATACTGGGAGCTCTAGGCGCTAGTTCGGAGTCCTATCCGGAGTCCTTGGGGCGATAGGCTGGGGTCTAGGGGCGTAGACTCCGTTCCTTGTTGAGCATGATGTGGACCAATGGTGATTGCCATATGTTGGGCTACATCATATCCCCTGCTTGAAAATGAGTTGACCTCGACAATGTTCCTTCATAATGCAAAGAAAGAGATGCTCCCTTGGTCTTGAGATTATATGCGGTCAAATTGCCAGTGTCAAATCCTTGTTCAAAGTTGTTGAAGAGTTTGTAGCTATTCTTTCCATCATGTTATGGTTGGAGATCTTGTATCATGTGCTTTGGAGGTGGTGGTCTATCTTGGGTACCTTGCAAAATCAACAACAAAGAGAGAGAAATGTATGATGGATTGTTAGTATGGGTCACACTCAAATCTCTCTTCTCACTTTTGGTGGCATGCGTCATGGCACTCATGATTTTTCCACTCATTTGAGGCTCGTGGCACTTACTCACCTGATGGTGGTTCACTCTCTCATGACTCATCTCACAAGGGTCCTTAGCTTGCTTTATCTTGTGCCCGGATGTCATGTTGGATGCAATAACTTGGCTTGGCGTCATAGGTTGGAGCACAAATGTCTTGTCGTTCCACTTGTAGGATTATTGGTTGGTAGTACCATCATGTATGGATCCTCGATTGTATTTTCATGGTCTCCCAAGTATCATGTGACACACGGTCATTGGCAATACATCAAACTCGACGGTGTCTTCATATGGACCAATCTTGAAGGATATGTTGACTTTGTGTTTGATCTTGAGGGTTCCATTGTCATCAAGCCATTTGACATGATAGGGGTGAGGGTGCTTAATGTATGGTAAATTGAGTTTCTCATAAAGGTAGGTGCTCGTGAGGTTGTGACAACTTCCTCCATCAATGATTACCTTTAAGGACTTGCCATCAATATCGGCTCTTGTTTGGAAAATGTTAAGGTATTGGTCCTCTATTGGAATGGAGTGTGTTATTGAGACTTGTGCTATGACGAGAGAAGGACTTGGATCATGCTTGCATATGATGGTGTCGTCCTCTTGCATCATGGCTTCTCTTGCAATTGCACATTGAGTCAAAGCTTCATATTCCTCTTCACTCAGAGAGTAAGTTGCACCATTCTCATCTGTAAGCATGACTCTTGTGTTGGTGCATTCATATGACTTGTGACCCTTCACTCCACACTTAAACAAGTGACTTTTACTATCCAGTGTCGTGTTGGAGTAGGATGCTATCATGGTTTTTGCTTGCTTGGACGAGCTTGGTGCTTGATTTGTTGGCTTGGTGGAGGCATCTTCATTGATGGAAGTAAAGTATGCCTTGGTCTCATAAGCATTCTCTTTTTGCAACTGACGCTCGACTTTGGTAGCTTGATGGAGAAGTTCGATGAGGTTATTGTAAGGTTGGAAGTCAAAAAATCTGTATTGGGCGGCTCAACCCATTGAGGAACTGTGCTATCGTTTGCACTTTGTGTTCACTCACACCGGCTTGCATCATAGTATTCTCCATTTCCTTGCAGAACTCTTCAATTGACCTTGTGCCTTCCTTCAAATTTTGTAGCTTGTCGAAGAGATCTTGTCTATAGTTCTCAGGGACGAACCTTTTCTACATCACTTCCTTCATCTTCGTCGAAGTGTTAATCGGTGGTTCTTCTTTCTTCTCATGAGTTCTTTGATAGTCTTCCCACCAAACATTGGAGTAGTCCTCAAACTCAAGGGATTCCATTGCAAATTTCTTCTCTTCGGAATAGTTGTGAACTTGGAAAATTTGTCAACTTTGAGCTCCCAATCAATGTATGCATTGGCATCTTCTTCTCCCTTTAATTTGGCCATAATGAATTTGAGCTTCCCGAACTTTCCATCCTCACGCTCATGGTGGTTGCTTGGGCGTTCTTGGTGTGTATTTCACTACTAGGGAAATGCCTATATAAAAAATGTACAGCCGGTGCGCTAAATAACAAGGCCGCCGGTGTTACATACCGCCGATGCCTCAAAGACTCCCTCCGCATAGGAAATATGAATTGAAGTAAAAGAGAGCATCAAGAAGAAAATTCAAAACACATTTAAGTCTAACCCACTTCCTATGCATAGGAATCTTGTAAAGAAATAAGTCATGAATGCACAAAGCAACAAGCATAGGAAAGCAAAACATGTGCAACTTCAAAACTTTCAACATAAAGAGGGGAAACCTAATATTATTGAGATACATAAAACCATGTTTCCCTCTCTCATAATAACTTTCAGTAGCATCATGAATAAAATTAACAATATAACAATCACATGAAATATTCTTATCATGAGCCACACTCATATAATAATTATTACTCTCCACATAAGTATAGTCATTCTTATTAATTGTAGTGGGAGCAAATTCAACAAAATAGATATCATTATTATTCTCATCACCATAATCATCAAATATAGGAGGCATATTGTAATCATAACTAATTTTCTCCTCAATAGTAGGTGGACTAAAAATAGCATACCCATCATTGTAATCATCATATATTGGAGGTTTGGTATCATCATAAGCAATAGAATAGCTATCTTCCAAAGCTGGGGAACTAAAAAGATCATTTTCATAAAAACTAGCTTCCCCAAGCTTAGACTTTTCCATAGCATTAGCAATAATAGTGTCCAAAGAATTCATACTAACAACATTGCTATTAGCATGCAAATAAAGTTCCATGGATTTTTTAATTTTCTCTTCAAACACTTCATGTCCCAACTCAAGATAAATACTATAAAGCTCTATATTTTTTCCCATTAAGCCTAACTAGTGAAAACAAGAAACAAAACGACAAAATTACAGAATCTAAAGGAAATAACTTCGAGCACTCACACCGGAGGATGTGAGTACCTTTTACCTTACCTCCCCGGCAACGGCGCCAGAAAATAGGCGTTTGCCGTGGGAGGTTCTTCTTGTTTAATCCTCCGGTGTGAATACCTTTTACCTTACCTCCCCGGCAATGGTGCCAGAAAATAGCTTGATGTCTACGCACTTCTATTCTTGTAGACAGTTGTTGGGCCTCCAAGTGTAGAGGTTTGTAGAATAGCAGCAAGTTTTCCCTTAAGTGGATCACCCAAGGTTTATCGAACTCAGGGAGGGAGTGGTCAAATGTATCCCCTCTCAAGCAACCCTGCAATCAAGATACAAGAAGTTTGTTGGGTCCCCAACACACTCAATACACTTGTCAGGTGTATAGGTGCACTAGTTCAGCGAAGAGATAGTGAAATACAAGTGGTATGGATATAAAAAAATGGTGCTAGAAAATAGCTTGATGGCGTGTGGTTGACATGGGAAAAGACTAAAGGCAAACTGAAATAAAGATGGCAACAAGCAAACATGTAACAAATCTAATTGCAAACGGTGTATCAATGCTTAGAAACAAGGCCTAGGGATCATACTTTCACTAGTGAACACTCTCATATAAATATGTTCCTCTTTATGATACTACGCTGAACTACTCTCTGGTTGGACACTCTAATAGATGGTAGGGCTATAATAGCACACCTAAAAGTAAGCCTTCCCCATCTAGAAAACCCCACACTGTCACCTTGAGCACTAGATGGTTCCAACAAACACCACAATTTCATAGAAACATCCAACTCCAAATATAACTCATAACAAGTATTTGTAATCTCTAGCCTAAGTGCCACCATGGTGTGCACGTTGTCACTTTCACACACATGGGGAGAGCCAAAGATCTATTAAAGCACTAGAGTAGCAAGGTATATCTACTTGATTACAAGCTCATGATCACAATATGATCATGCATAGAGAGAGAGATGAACACATAGCTACCGGTAGAACCCTTAGCCTCGAGAGAGAACTACTCCCTCCTCATCATGGGAATCAGCAACGGTGATGGAGATGGTGGTGGAGATTGATGCGCTCGACTTTCGACGTAGAGCTCGTTGGGAACACCAAGAGGAAGGTACGATGAGCACACCAGTAAGTTTTCCCTTAGTTATGAAACCAAGGTTTATTCGAACCAGTAGGAGCAAGGAAACACGCCAAAGGTGTTACTACCTGAGCTTTGGCAGGGCGCACTACCGGTGCTAGTAGCAACATGGAGACCTGCACAACACAACCACAGAACTTTGTCCCCAACTTGCGATGAGGTTGTCAATCTCACCGAGTTTTGTGGAAAACAAAGGATTAGACGTATCGAATGGAAAGAAGTAAAAGTTTGCAGAAAGTAAACACAAAGCAGTAAAAGATTGTAGATTGAATATAAAAGACAAGGACCGGGATCCATAGTTCACTAAACGTGTCTCTCCTTAAGATAGATAACATGATGGGTGAACAAATTACAGCGGGGCAATTGACAAACACAGAGAAAGCAATACATGCATATACTAATCATCTTGACTCCTTTGAGACTTGATTGGGCATTACAACATAATACATAGACCGCCATCCAACTGCATCTATGACTAATAATCCACCTTCAGGTTATCATCCGAACCGCCTCCAGTATTAAGTTGCAAGCAACAGATTATTGCTTTACGAACTGCGTGTAAAGTAAACAATACGATTGTTCTATGAACAAAGGATTGTTGTTTTCTCCCTAGTAGCAACAGCACATCTAGTACCTTAGAGATTTCTGTCACTTCCCCAGATTACCAGAGGCATGAACCCACTATCGAGCATAAATACTAACTCTTGGAGTTGCTAGCATCTACTTGGCCAAGATAGCTACTAACAACGGAAAGCATGCAAGATCTCAAATAACAAAGACATGATAGAATCAATAATCAATCTGAAATAGGATCTCAATATCCATCGGATCCCCGCAAACACAACATGTATGAATTACAAATAGATGATCTTGATCATGAACGGAGCTCACAAGATCTAAACATGAAAGCACAAAGGAGGAGAAACCAGCCATTTAGCTACTACATGGATCCATAGTCCAAGGATGAACTACTCACGCATCACACTGGTGGCTTGCATGGTGATGAAGAAGGCCTCCAGGGTGAATTCCCATCTCCGGCAGGGTGCCGGGAAGAGCTTCAGATCCCTCCCGATCTAGGGATGGAGATGACGGTGGCTATAGAAACTTTCGTGGATTTTTGATCGGGTACCTAGGGTTTTCGTCCCGAGGGCAACTTATAGGTGGAAGGAGAGGCCGAGGGGATGCCGGGAGCCACCACACCACCCCCTGGCGCGGGCCATGCCTGGCCGCGCGGCCAGGTGGTGTGGCCGGCCCCTGGCCCTTCGCCATCTCGTATTCTGGCACCTGATCCCTTCCGGAAAAATAGGCACTTTGGCTTTTGTCCCGTCCAATTCCGAGAATATTCATTTTCTGACTTTCCTGGAACCAAAAACAGCAGAAAACAGGTAGCTGGCACTGTGGCTCTTGTTAATAGGTAAGTCCAAGAAATCATATGAAAAGTACTCCAAAGTTGGAACAAAACACAAGAAAGTGGATAAAACCAAGCATGGAACATCAAAAATTATAGATACATTTGCAATGTATCAACATCCCCAAGGTTAACTCCTGCTCGTCCTCGAGTAGGTAAGTGGTAAAAAGAAATAATTTTTGAGGTGACATGCACCATCAAAGACTTGATCAAAGTATTTGCAAAACATTCAAAGCTGGGATCATAGTACTTCAATCATAACATGAAAGACAAAGTTCTAGCAATAGGCAAAGAAACTATGATGCAACATAAAAAGGTACAAACAAAAGATTCATGAATAACATGCTTTGCAAGACGTTTGTTTGTTTCACATAAAGAAAACATAGCATAATAGTATTCAGCTTGTCCCTCAATAGAGTAGCAAATATAAATGCATAGGACACCTTCAAAGTTCATAAGAGAGACTAGATACAATAGTTTAAAACAAGCAATATCAAGTTATGCATCAATCAACTAGTCTTGGGACAATGCACATAGAACTAAGAATGGCCACTATGCTCTCAAAGTAGGTGCATAAAGATAGAAGGTGGAGACTCAATATAATGGTGGAAGAAAGGCCTTTTGTAAAAGGAAGTAGGGATTCAAGTCTCATAAAGAGCTTCCAAAAATTATGGTACTTATAGCTTTCAACTCTCATTGCCCCTATCATAAGCATCTTTAAGGTGATTAAGGTTAAAGTGACAGAACTAAGAGGATATGCTTGACAAGTTATAAACCGAAATCTCATGCCCCTTACTTACGAAGACCGATCCTCATGCTACTCAACTTCAGTCACGAGTAAGCTCTTGTCATCGTAAGTATATGTGTATCATTAATAACCAGCAACGGGGTACCCCTTGCACATGATACGGGAGTTTTCCCATAATCAAAATTACAAGGCAAGCAGACAATGAGCATCTCAGCGATCTTTTTATTTGCTATTTGCATAGGTTTTTATTGAGGATGCTTCATAGAGTGCTCATTATGGTGATTCTACAAGTTTCCACCATGATTAGGCATGGCTTAGGCTAGCAGCCCAGGCGTTTCTCTAACACACATACAAACTCCATGATCTTACAAGTTCCACTTTTATTTCACACCGCCGGGATCCGTAAGCAAAAGAACATGATATCAACGGGGTACAAAGTACAAGTGCAATGTTGAAAGCGTTCCCCATGAAACATGGTTCTGCTAATTTCAACTTATAAAGCGCAAGCATATATGCAACAAAGAAGGACCCAATGGTTCAAGTTTATTAGGGGCAAAAAGTAAAGTGTGCCATCAAGTTCGTGAGAGCTTTAATCACTAGTTTTCTCATAACAAGTTAAAGGGAAACAAAAGCATGATTATACTTGGAATAGCATAAGCTAGTAGGTAGGTATGGTGGACTCTTTGGAATAACTTGGTTTAGGGACTTGGATGCATGAGTGGAACTCATACTTTGTTGTGGAGGCTCGCAAAATACTGGGAGCGACAAACTAAGAGAGCAAAATGGCCATAATCATGCAGAGCGACAAAACATCATTGATCAAAGCATAAAGTGATACTACAAGTTGAAAACTAAAGGATCATAAAGTCTATGGTGACTTGTGACAGTCATAACATGGTGTGAGCATGTGCCAAGTCAACCCAAATAAAGCATCAAAGGAGAATACCACTATGCTATGATTTAATATGCTAAAACAACACATGATTCATCCAAGGCACATTAAGCAATCTCAATTGTTTATAACAAGTCATGCTACAGCAAATAATACTAAGCATAAAGCCAAAACAATATCAAGCATGGCATGACAAAGCATAGGCCATAGTCAAAAATGAGCTCTTTTTACCACATAAGCATGAGCTTTCCTACTCCTTTCCAAACCAAACCATACTATTTGCAAACCAATGTATGAAAGAGGGGGTCCAACCAACTTATTCAGAAAACTAAGCAAACCAAGCAAACTAAAAAACAAAACGAAAACGAAAAATAAGACGCTCCAAGAAAAACACAACTTTGCATGAAACAATAAAAATGAAGCGTTTGGAAGAAACCTGGAATTTTTATTGATGAAGAAGGGGATGCCTTGGGCATCCCCAAGATTTGACGCTTGTACTTCTTGGATATTTCTTGGGGTGACACGCGTGGCATCCCCAAGCTTGAGCTTTAGTCCATCCTTAATCTCATTACTCATTCCTTTCACACACCTGAAATTATTCCTTCATACAAAACTTCACACAATCTCATTAGCAACATTAGTGCACTTAAGATAAATAAGTCTCAAGGTTCAGTTCTAACACCAAATAAAATTCCATTAGAACACTAGCTACTGTAGCACTTCCCTCAAAAAGCTCAATTCCCCAAAGAAACTCAAGAAGTAACTAACAAGAAGCAAATGCAGAAAATGGCAGAAATCTGTCAAAACAGACCAGCAGGTAAATACGAACTTTTTCGAAGACCTTCTGTTGCTGAAATCAAAAAGTGTTGAACTAACGACAGTTATATAACAACCTGGGGCAGAAGCAGAAACAATTACAGCTCAATCCGACGTACAGATCTCTCTCAGGAATTTTTACGGTGAAGCACAAAAATCTGTTTCGGGACAGCAACTTTCCCAATCATTACTTCACTCTCGTTAGAGGTTACTCTTGTCACAAAAAGAAAATAAAAAGGATAAGGAGAGGTTATTACAGAGGTAATAACTTCCAAGACTCGTCTAAAACTCTTGGGTTATCTCCCAACAAGTACTTTTTTTTAACGCCTTTAAGTTAGGCATACGAAGCAAAGAAAGAATCAAGTGTTTTCAAATGAACAAGCATTAAGATCAATACCAGAAATATTTTCAACAAGGCAAGGTATATCATCCAAATAAGTTCTAGAGGATCCTCTCTCAATGCTCTTAGGTTTACTATTCTCATCAAAGGGGTTTGCAGGAACAATCCAATCAAGATTCTTTTCTATGGCATCATGTATTGCTACTAGTTTGAAGGGTATTGGTATCTTAGGTTCCTCCCCATTAGGTTCGGTTTTGTTCATCTTTCCTCGTGTACCAACAACATCTACACATGAGCCTAGCATATTGAAACGTTCAAAAAAATTTCTAGCTTCCTTGGCAACATCATAGAACTCCTTAAAAAAAGTTTCTAGAATAAAATCCCTCTTTTCAGGATCCTCAATTTCTTTAAGCTTAAGAAACATCACTTGCATTAAGGGGTTGAGGTTAACAAACCTAGCTTCTAACATGTGAATTAAAGAAGCTGCAGCAATCTCATAATTTGGAGCAAGTTCTACAAGGGATCTATCCTCAGTATCTTCATGTTTGCTAACATGATTAAAGAATTCTTCAATGTTATCTTTCCCAATTATAGAACCACTACCAATTGGAAGGTCTTTCAGGGTGAATTTGGGGATCAACATGGTGAGCTAAGGAAGAGGTGACAACTAAAGGAGACTTAAATTTTTTTGTGTTTTTGAAGAACAAAACAAGCAAACAAAGCAAAAAGAAAACTAAGCAAAACAAAAACAACAAAGTAAAGAGATTGGTTATGAGGGACTCCCCTTGTGAAGATGTCCTTCACTCTCCGGCAACGGCGCCAAAAAATCTTGATGCGCTCGACTTTCGACGTAGAGCTCGTTGGGAACCCCAAGCAGAAGATACGATGAGCATAGCAGTAAGTTTTCCCTCAGTTATGAAACCAAGGTTTAATCGAACCAGTAGGAGCAAGGAAACACCCCAAAGGTGTTACTAGCTGAGCTTTGGCAGGGCGCACTACCGGTGCTAGTAGCAACGTGGAGACATGCACAACACAACCACAGAACTTTGTCCCCAACTTGCGATGAGGTTGTCAATCTCACCGTGTTTTGCGGAAAACAAAGGATTAAATGTATCGAATGGAAAGAAGTAAAAGTTTGCAGAAAGTAAACACAAAGCAGTAAAAGATTGTAGATTGAATATAAAAGACAAGGACCGGGATCCATAGTTCACTAGAGGTGGCTCTCCTTAAGATAGATAACATGCTGGGTGAACAAATTACAGCGGGGCAATTGACAAACACCGAGAAAGCAATACATGCATATACTAATCATCTTGACTCCTTTGAGACTTGATTGGGCATTACAACATAATACATAGACCGCCATCCAACTGCATCTATGACTAATAATCCACCTTCAGGTTATCATCTGAACCCCCTCCAGTATTAAGTTGCAAGCAACAGATTATTGCTTTACGAACTGCGTGTAAAGTAAACAATACGATTGTTCTATGAACAAAGGATTATTGTTTTCTCCCTAGTAGCACCAGCACATCTAGTACCTTAGAGATTTCTGGCACTTCCCCAGATTACCAGAGGCATGAACCCACTATCGAGCATAAATACTAACTCTTGGAGTTGCTAGCATCTACTTTGCCAAGATAGCTACTAACAACAGAAAGCATGCAAGATCTCAAATAACAAAGACATGATAGAATCAATAATCAATCTGAAATAGCATCTCAATATCCATCGGATCCCTGCAAACACGACATGTATGAGTTACAAATAGATGATCTTGATCATGAACGGAGCTCACAAGATCTAAACATGAAAGCACAAAGGAGGAGAAACAAGCCATCTAGCTACTACATGGATCCTTAGTCCAAGGATGAACTACTCACGTATCACACCAGAGGCTTGCATGGTGATGAAGAAGGCCTCCAGGGTGAATTCCCCTCTCCGGTAGGGTGCCGGGAAGAGCTTCAGATCCCTCCCGATCTAGGGATGGAGATGACAGCGGCTATAGACTCTTTCGTGGATTTTTGATCGGGTACCTAGGGTTTTCGTCCCGAGGGCAACTTATAGGCGGAAGGAGAGGCCGAGGGGGTGCCGGGAGCCACCACACCACCCACTAGCACAGGCTAGGCCTGGCCGCGCGGCCAGGTGGTGTGGCTGGCCCCTGGCCCTTCTGCGTCTCGTATTCTGGCACTTGATCCCTTCTGGAAAAATAGGCACTTTGGCTTTTGTCCCGTCCAATTCCGAGAATATTCATTTTCTGACTTTCGTGGAACCAAAAACAGCAAAACAGGCAACTGGCACTGTGGCTCTTGTTAATAGGTTAGTCCAAGAAATCATATGAAAAGTACTCCAAAGTTGGAACAAAACACAAGAAAGTGGATAAAACCAAGCATGGAACATCAAAAATTATAGATACATTTGCAATGTATCAGGGATCGATGGAGATGGCTCTGGGGGCACTTCCCTGTCCCGGTAGGATGCCGGAACAGAGACTTTCTGTCCCTCGAATCTCCCCTTCGGTGGCAGCGGCGCTGCGGAACTTTTCGTGGATTTCTGATTGACTGTCTAGGGTTTATGCATCGGGAGGCTTCTTATAGGCGCAGAGGCAAGGTCGGTGGGCGGCCAGGGGGCCCACACCACCTGGTGGTGTGGCCAGGGCTAGCCTGCGCCACCACATGGTGTGGCCACCCTGTGGCCCCTCTCCGTCTCGTCTTCTGGCTCCGTGAGTCTTCCGGTAAAATATCGACTTTGGCTTTTGTCCGGTCCAATTCCAAGAATATTGGTTTTCTGACTTTCCTAGAACCAAAAAAAGCAGAAAACAGGCAACTGGCACTGTGGCATCTTGTTAATAGGTTAGTCCAAGAAAGTGTATAGAAAGTACTCCAAAGTGTGGACAAAACACAAGAAAGTAGATAAAACCAAGCATGGAACATCAAAAATTATAGATACATTTGCAATGAATCAATTTTGCACCCTTTTATTAAAATTATCTTGCTTAACAATAAAAATATCGAATTCTTCTAAGCATTGATCAGGAGGTTTAAGGTAAGGAATATCACCTTCATCAAAGTGTTGGAGAGAGTGTACCTCAATAGTGGATGAATGGGGGATAGGCTTACATAATTCTTCTATAGGAGGTAGATTCTTGACATCTGCAGCTTTAATACCCTTCTCCTTAAGACATTTCTTAGCTTCCTTCATCACTTCATCATTTAGTTCAATAACTCCCCTCTTCTTTGATGTTGGTATAGACGCAGGTATGGCTGGTTCAGGTATAATTGTTTTAGGTATAGCTGGTTCAGGAGGAGTCCAATCTTCATAGTTCTTGCTTATTTTAGCCATTAATTCCTCATCTTCCTTGGGAGTCCTATTCCTGGAAACACAATCAGCACAACTATCCAGGTATGTCCTAGATTTTTCAGTTAGTCCATTATAAAATATATCAAGAAGTTCATTCTTAGGCAATGGACATCCAGCTTGTGCATGAATCAAAGCACAAAACCTTGCCCATGATTCAGGCAATATCTATTTTTCTCCTTGTTTAAAATCAAAACGTTCCTGCAAAATAGCATGTCTAGCACTAGGAGGAAAATATTTCAGCAGGAAAGTACTAATCAAGCAATCAGGGCTATCAATAGATCTAGGAGGTAAATTATTAAACCAAGTTTTAGCTTCTCCTTTCAGTGAAAAGGGGAAAATCTTAGCAACAAAGTAGGTGCGCATCTTAATATCATCATAAAATAAGCCACTCATGGTAGAAAGCTCATTCATATGTGCTACCGCAGTTTCATTCTTAGTCCCACAAAAAGGTTCTTTCTCAACAATAGCTATATAAGATAGATCAAGAGAGAAATCATAATCTTTATCTTTAATGTTTATGGGAGATGCAGCAAACTTAGAATTAGGAGACAATTTAGGTTTTATAGTACACCTCTCAAGGAGACTCTTAGCAGCACTCCTATCATGGGTGTTTTGACATTCTTTAATAAATTCATCAGTCATCTCAATATAACCGTCCTCTATATCATAGCTTTCTCTAGACTCAGGTGAACTAATAGGTGTAGTAGTGTATTCATTAGGAGTTTCTGTATTTCCAGCTATAGTTCTAGCAATCGTAGCATCTAGGAAAGGACCTAATGAACCACTTTTATCAAGCACAGTAGAAGCAGCATCATAAGTATCAGAAGTTTTAGATTCAACAGTAGTAGCAGTGTGTGTAGCATGTTTATGTGGTGGTGTAAGGAGCTTACTCATAACAGATGGTAAATCAAGAGCAATAGAGGTGTTCAGAACCATACCTCTTCTTGTAGTGGATGGTAAAATAGGAACCTTGCCATCGTGAGACTTACCCATGATGGATGGATGGCAGCGAACAATAATGATTCCAAGTGGACTTGATAAATAAAGCTATGCTCCCTGCCAACGGCGCCAGAAAATAGTCTTGATGACCCACAAGTATAGGGGGTGTATCACAGTATGTTCGAGGGAAGTGAAACCCAATTTATTGATTCGACACAAGGGGAGCCAAAGAATATTTATAAGCCTTAACAACTGAGTTGTCAATTCAGCTGCACCTGGAAACAATCTTGCTCACAGCAGTTTATCAGTAGCAACAGTATTATGGTAACAATAGTGAAGTAGCAGCAATAGTAAAAGTAAGACAGTAGTAACAATAGCAGTAAACAGTAGGATCAAAGCGCGGTAGGCATAGGGATGGATGGACGGGCGTTGCATGGACAAGACAATTCACATGCAAATCAAGACATAGGGAAATTGCAGATAAATAAGATAAAGCATCCAAGTACTAAATAATCATAGGCATGTGTTCCATATATAGTCATATGTGCTCGCAATGAGAACCTTCACAACATCTTTTGTCCTGCCAGCCTATTTGCAGCGGGGCCTCAAGGGAACTACTGGCAATTAAGGTGCTCATTTTAATAGAGCACCGGAGCAAATCATTAACACTCCATGAACCCATGTAATCCTCACATCAAAGCCATTCCCTCCAGTTATCCCGATTGCTGTCACTTCGGGGCCTTTGGTTCCGAACAACAATATGTATATACAACTTGCAAGTAAGACCAAAAACAATACTATCATAATGAATCAATAACATGTTCAACTCTGAAATCATGGCACTCGGGCCCTAGTGACAAGCATTAAGCATAAAAAGTTGCAACAAAGTCAAATAGCACTAATAATAGATACTAGGCACCATGCCCTAACAATCTAATGCCATTACATGAACAATCTCATCCAATCCCTACCATCCCCATAGCCTACAGCGGGGGATTACTCACTCATAGATGGGGGAAACATGGATGGTCGATGGAGAAGCGATGGTGGCGATGATCTCCTCCAATTCCTGTCCCGGCAGGGTGCCAGAACGGAGTTTCTGGTGCTGATTCAAGGAATCTGGTGGTGGCGGCGGAGCGGAACTCCTTCTAGAAAAACGTCGAACCCCCCTTGGTTTTTAGGTCAAGAGGCAACTTATAGGCAAAGAGGGAGGCCGAGGGGGCAGCCAAGGCGGCCACACCACCTCCAAGCGCGGCCTGGCCTGGCCCGTGCAGCCAGGTGGTGTGGGCCCCTCGTGGCCCTAATCCGTCTCATCTTTTGGCTCTGGGAGTCTTCTGGTGAAATAGGATTTTTGGCATATTTTTTGGGATTTTTCCTCATAGTTGATTTTCTGCACAAAAACTAGACACCAAGGTAATTCTGTTGAAAACAGCGTCAATCCGTGTTAGTTGCATCCAATTCACACAAGTTTAGAGGATAAACAATAGCAAAAGTGTTCAGGAAAGTAGATACGTTTTGGACGTATCACTAACGTGTCTATAATTATTGATGTTCCATGCTTGGTTTATATCTACTTTCTTATGTTTTGTCCACACTTTGGAGTACTTTTTATACACTTTCTTGGACTAACCTATTAACAAGATGACACAGTGTCAGCTGCCTATTTTCTGCTGTTTTTGGTTCTAGGAAAGTCAGAAAATGAATATTCTCGGAATTTGACGGGACAAAAGCCAAAGTCAATATTTCACCGAGGGGGACACGGAGCCAGAATACGAGACGGAGAGGAGACAGGGGCCGGTCACACCATCTGGCCGCACGGCTAGGCCTGGCCCGCGCCAGGGGGTGGTGTAGCCTCCTAGGGCACCCCCTCGGCCTCCCCTTTCGCCTATATATTGTCTCTGATACAGAAACCCTAAGTACCCGATCAAAATTCCACGAAAGAGTTTGTAGCCACCGTCATCTCCATCCCTAGATTGGGAGGGATCTGAAGCTCTTCCTGGCACCCTGCTGGAGAGCGGAATTCACCCTAGAGGCCTTCTTCGTCACCATGCAAGACTCCGATGTGATGCGTGAGTAGTTCATCCTTGGACTACGAGTCCATGTAATAGCTAGATGGTTGGTTCTTCTCCTTTGTGCTACCATGTTTAGATCTTGTGAGCTCTGTTCATGATCAAGATCATCTATTTGTAATCCTGCATGTTGTGTTTGCGGGGATCTGATGGAGATTGAGATGCTATTTAAGATTGATTATTGATTCTATCATGTCTTTGTTATTTGTGATCTTGCATGCTTTCCATTGTTAGTAGCTATCTTGGCCGAGTTGATGTTAGCAACTCCAAGAGGGAGTATTTATGCTCGATAGTGGATTCATGCCTCTAGTAATCTGGGGAAGTGACAGAAATCTCTAAGGTACTAGATGTGTTGTTGCTACTAGGGAGAAAACAACAATCCTTTGTTCATGGAACAATCGTATTGTTTACTTTACACGCAATGCTTAATGAAAGTATCTGTTGCTTGCAACTTAATACTGGAGGGGGTTCGGATGATAACCTGAAGGTGGATTTTTAGTCATAGATGCAGTTAGATTACGGTCTATGTATAATGTTGTAATGCCCAATCAAATCTCATAGGAGTCAAGATGATTAGTATATGCATGTATGCTTTCTCGATGTTTGTCAATTGCCCCGCTGTAATTTGTTCACCCAACATGTCATCTATCTTAAGGAGAATCACCACTAGTGAACTATGGACCTCGGTCCTTTATTTTACCATCAATCTACAATCTATTATTTACCGTTTTCTGTTTACTTTCTGCAAGCTATTACTTTGTTCCACACGATATGTTTAATCCTTTGTTTTCAGCAAAACCGGTGATATTGACAACCTCACTATAAGTTGGGGACAAAGTTATGTGGTTGTGTTGTGCAGGATTCCAAGTTGGAAACAACACCTTGGAGGTGTTTCCTTGCTCCTACTAGTTCGATAACCTTGGTTTCACAACTGAGGGAAAATTTGCTGATGTGTTCATCATACCTTCATCTTGGGGTTCCCAACGAGCTCATCATATCTTCAACCAACAAGCATCTTTCTAGCGCCATTGCCGTGGATTGAAGGAAAAAGCACCCACGTCAACCACGCGCCAGCAAGTATTTTTCTAGCACCGTTGTCAGGGAGTCAAGGACATCTTCACAAGAGGAGTCCCTCATAACCAATCTCTTTACTTTTATTTTTTTGTTTTGCTTAGTTTATTTCTGCTTTGTTTTCTTGTTTGTTTATCAAAAACACACAAATAAATTATTTGTACTATTTTTCTTTCTTTATAAAAAACACAAAAAAATGACTACTCTTGAAAACACTAAGTTGTGTGACTTTACTAGCACCAACAACAATGATTTCATGTGCACACCTATTGATCCACCTGTTCCTGAAGCTACTTTCTTTGAAATTAAACCTGCTTTACTCAATCTTGTTATGAGGGAACAATTTTCTAGTATTGGTACTGAAGATGCTGCTGCTCATCTAAATAACTTTGTTGAACTTTGTGAGATGCAAAAGCATAGGGATATAGATGGAGACATTATTAAGCTTAAATTGTTTCCTTTCTCTTTGAGAGGAAAAGCTAAAGAATGTTTGCAATCCCTAACTAGAAATAGTATTGATTCTGGGACTAAATGCAAAGATGCTTTCATTGGAAAATACTATCCTCCTGCTAAGATTATATCTATGAGAAGTGAAATAATGAAGTTTAAACAATCTGATAATGAACATGTTGCTCAAGCTTGGGAAAAATGAAATCTTTGGTAAAGAGTTGTCCCACTCATGGACTGAGTGCTTGGATGATTATCCAAACCTTTTATGCAAGATTGAATTATTCTTCAAGAAATCTACTGGATTCTGCTGCTGGAAGTACCTTTATGACCATTACTTTGGGTGCTGCAACAAAGCTTCTGAATAATATGATGGTTAACTATTCTGAATGGCATACTGAGAGAGCTCCACTAGGTAAGAAGGTAAATTCTGTTGAAGAAACCTCCTCCTTGAGTGATAAAATTGATGTTATTATGTCTATGCTTGTTATTGGGAAAGCCCATATTGATCCAAATCATGTTCCCTTAGCCTCTTTGGTTGCTCAAGAAGAGCAAGTTGATGTGAACTTTATAAGAAATAATAATTTTATCAACAATGCCTACATGAATAATTTTGGTAATAATAATTATAGGCCATATCCTCCCAATAATGGTAATGCTTATGGAAATTCCTACAACAATAATAGAAGTGCACCCTCTGAACTTGAAGTTATGCTTAAAGATTTTATTAGTAAACAAACTACTTTCAATAAAACTATTGAGGAAAAACTCTCTAATGCTGAAAGAAATATAGCATCATTGGCTAAGGCACAATCTTCATTTAATAAAATGGCTGCTAAACCTAAAACTATTGAGAATCCTTTTGTAGCTACTAATGCCATATAAGTTAGAATTGATGAAAATGTTAGACTATTAGCTGAATTGCATGCTAAGTGGGAAAGAGAAGATGAAATTACTAGAAATATTAGTGTTTCTACTATCACTACCACTAATATTGAAGCTAGTAAACCCAATGGAACCTTTTCTAATAAAAATGCTGAAATTCTTCAAAACATGGGAAACAATAGCTCTACTACTTTAGATGATAAATATGATTTTGATCTTGATGGTTGCAACATCTCTGAAGTTATTATGTTCCTACAAAAGCTTGCTAAAAGTCCTAATGCTAGTGCTATGAATATGGCCTTTACAAAATACATTACTGATGCTCTCATAAAAATTAAAGAAGAAAAGATGAAACATAAAGCTTCTATTCCTATGAAATTAGAAGATGGTTGGGAACCCATCATTAATATGAAAGTAAATGATTTTGATTTCAAAGCTTTATGTGATCTTGATAGTAGTGTTTCTATTATGCCTAGAAAGATTTATGAAATGCTTGATTTGCCACCATTGGAAGATTGTTATTTAAATGTCCCACTTGATGATAATGCTAAAAAGAAACTCATGGGGAGTATTAATGATGTTCTTATTATGGTTAACAATGCCTATGTCCCCGTTGATTTCTATGTTTTGGATGTTGAATGCAATGCTTCTTGACCTATTACTTTGGGAAGACCTTTTCTTAGAACTGTTGGTGCCATTATTTATATGAAAGAAGGCACCATTAAATATCAACTTCCACTCAAGACAGGTTGATACATTGCAAATGTATCCATAATTTTTGATGTTCCATGCTTGGTTTTATCTACTTTCTTATGTTTTGTCCACACTTTGGAGTACTTTTCATATGATTTCTTGGACTAACCTATTAACAAGAGCCACAATGCCAACTGCCTGTTTTCTACTGTTTTTGGTTCCAGGAAAGTCAGAAAATCAATATTCTCGGAATTGGACCAGACAAAAGCCAAAGTTGATATTTTACCGGAAGACTCACGGAGCCAAAAGACAAGAAGGAGAGGGGCCAGGGGCCAGCCACACCATAGGGTGGCGCGGGTCCCCCTTGGCCACACCACCAGGTGGTGTGGGCCCCTCCGGCCTCAACCGACCTTGCCCTCTGGCCTATAAGAAGCCTCACAATGCATAAACCCTAAATCCTCAAGCCTCCAGCCACGAAAAGTTCCGCAGCGCCGCCGCCACCGAAGGGGAGATTCAGGGGACAGAAAGTCTCTGTTCCGGCACCCTGCCGGGACGGGGAAGTGCCCCCGGTCCCATCTCCATCGATCTCCACCACCATCTTCGTTGCTGATTCCCATGATGAGGAGGGAGTGTTCTCTCTCGAGGCTAAGGGTTCTACCGGTAGCTATGTGTTCATCTCTCTCTATGCATGATCTTATTGAGATCATGAGCTTGTAATATATAGATCTACCTTGCTACTCAAGTGCTTTAATGAATCTCTTCTCTCCCCATCTGTGTGAAAGTGACAGCGTGCTCACCATGGTGGCACTTAGGCTAGAGATTACAAATACTTATTATGAGTTATATTTGGAGTTGGATGTCTTTATGAAATTATGGTGTTTGTTGGACTCATCTAGTACTGAAGGTGACAGTGTGGGGTTTTCTAGATGGGAAAGATGAACTTTGAGGTGTGTTGTTATAAGCCTACCATGGATTAGAGTGTCCAACCGGAGAGTAGTTAAGAGTAGTATCATGAAGAGAAGATATTTATATGAGAGTGTTCACTAGTGAAAGTATGATCCATAGGCCTTGTTTCTTAGCACTGAAACACCGTTTGCTATTAGATCTGTTACATGTTTGCTTGCTTCCATCCTTATTTCAGTTTGCCTTTAGTATCTTCCACGCCATCAAGTTATTTTCTAGCACAGTTGTCTTATATCCATACCACTTGTATTTCACTATCTCTTCGCCGAACTAGTGCACCTATACACCTGACAAGTGTATTGGGTGTGTTGGGGACACAAGAGACTTCTTGTATCTTGAATGCAGGGTTGCTTGAGAGGGAATACCTTTGACCACTTCCTCCCTGAGTTCGATAAACCTTGGGTGATCCACTTAAGGGAAAACTTGCTGCTGTTCCACAAACCTCTGCACTTGGAGGCCCAACAACTGTCTACAAGAATAGAAGTGCGTAGACATCAAAGGTATAGAACACTTCCCTAAGAAAAGAGAGAAGATCCCTTTTGCATCTCCTATGAAAACAAAATTTGCTCTTAATGCTTCTTCATTTGAGAAAACTTGATTCTTTCTCTTGCTTCTTATGCCTAACTTAAAGGCGTTAAAGAAAAGTACTTATTGGGAGATAACGCAAAAGTTTTAGATGAGTCTTGGAAGTTATTACCTCTGTAATAACCCATGCTTATCCTTTTCTTTGCTTTTTGTGCCAAGAGTAACCTCTAATGAGAGAGAAGTAATGCTTGGGAAAGTTGTTGTCCCAAAACAGATTTTTGTGCTTTGTTGTAAACATTCGTGTAAAATCTCGGTACGTCAGTTTGATCTGTGATTTTTTGTGCTTCTGCCCCAGGTTGTTATCTAACTTTCGTTAGTTCAACACTTTTCTATTTCAACAACAGAAGGTCTTCGAAAAAATTGGTTTTTACTTTATGGTCTGTTTTGACAGAGATCTGCCATTATTTGCATTTGCTTCTTGTTGATTCCCTTTTGGCTTCTTTATGGGGATTTGACCTTTTTAAGGGAAGTGCTACAGTACCTTGTTTTTAATGGAAGTTTTATTGGTGTAGAAACTGAACCCAAAGACTTATTATCTTGAGTACACTAATGTAGCTAATAAAGATTGTGTGAAGTTTTGTATGAAGGAAAAATTTCAGGTGTAAGGAGAGAATGATATAATGAGATGAAGAATGGACTAAAGCTCAAGCTTGGGGATGCCACCCATGTCACCCCAAGAAATATCCAATAAGTACAAGCGTCAACGCTTGGGGATGCCCAAGGCATCCCCTTCTTCATCAATAAAAATCTCAGGTTTCTTCCAAACACTTCATTTTTATTGTTTCATGCATAGTTGTGTTGTTCTTGGAGCGTCTTTGTTTTCATTTTTAGTTTTTGTTTTCTTGGTTTGCTTAGTTTTCTTGAATAAATTGGTTGTACCCCCTCATTCATGCATTAGTTTTCAAATAAGTTGGTTTGATTTGGAAAGAGTAGGAAATGTTCATGCTTAAGTGGTAAAAGGAGCTTGTTTTTTACTGTGGCCTATGCTTTGTCATGTCATGCTTGATATTGTTTTGGCTTTATGCTTAGTGATTTTTGCTGTAGCATGACATGTTATAAACAATTGAAATTGCTTAATGTGCCTTGAAAGAATCATGTATTGTTTTAGCATATTAAAGCATAGTATTGTGGTATTCTCCTTTGATGCTTTATTTGGGTTGACTTGGCGCATGCTCACACCATGTTATGAACATCCCAAGTCACCATAGCCTCGATGATCCTTTAGTTTTCGACTTGTAATATCACTTTATGCTTTAATTAATGATGTTTTGTCGCTTTGCATGATTATGGCCACTATTTCTCTCTTAGTTGGTCGCTCCCAGTCATTTGTTATCCTCCATAACCAAGTATGAGTTCCTCTCATGCATCCAACTCCAAATAAAACCAATTTATTCCAAAGAGTCCACCATACCTACCTATTAGCATTTGCTATTCCAAGTATATTCATGTTTTTATCTACCTTCCGAATTAAACTTGTTATGAGAAAACTAGTGATGTCTATGTTGTATATGCTTGCACATTTTACTTTTATTGCCCTTAATAAACTTGAACCATTGTGTCGTCTATGTTGTATATGCTTGCACTTATATGTTGGGGATTAGTAGAACCATGCTGTCATGGGGAACGCTTTCAACATTGCACTTGTACATTGTACCTAGTTGATATCATGCTCTTTTGTCTATGGATGTCGTCGGTGTGAAATGAAAGGGAAGCTTGTAAGTCCATGGAGTTATGTATGTGTGTTAGAGAAAACGCTTGGGCAGCTGGTCTAATCCATGCATAATCATGGTGGAAACCTGCAGCGTAACCATAATGAGCAATCTATGAAGCATTCTTCTTATTAAAAAAAGAGATAGAAAAAAAGAAAGAGAAAAAGAAAAAAAAAGATATGAGAAAAGAGGAAAGAGAGAAAAAGAACCATTTTCCCATGGTAAATAAGAAGATTGTTGAGATTCTCGTTGTCTGCTTGCCTTGTCATTTTGATATGGGGATTCTTCCGTATCATCGGACAAGGGGTACCCCATTGGCGGTTCTGTATGATACACATGTACTTACTTTGACAAGAACTTACTGGTAACTAAACTTGAGTAGCATGAGGAGTGGCCCTCATATTCAAGGGACATGAGATTTCCAACTTATACTTTGTCAAGCATTTACTCCATGGTTTGTTCACTTTAACCTTAACCACTTCAAGATGCTTATGATAGGGGCAATGAGAGCTGAAAGGTAATAAGTACCATAATTTTTGGAAGCTCTTTATGAGACTTGAATCCCTACTTCCTTCTATGAAGGCATTTCTGTTACTTTTATGTTGAGTCTCCATCTTCTATCTTTATGCACCTATGAAGAGAGCATAGTGGCCATTCTTAGTTTTATGTGCATTGTCCCAAGACTTGTTGATTGATGCATAACTTTGATATTGTTTGTTCTTAAACTATTTGTATCTAGTCACCCTTATGAACTTTGAAGGTGTCCTATGCAATTGTGTTTTGCTACACTATGAAGGACAAGCTGAATACCATTTTCATTATGCTTTATTTATGTGAAACAAACAAACGTCTTGCAAAGCATTGTTATTCATGAATCTTTTGTTTGTACCTTTTCATGTTACAACATAGTTGTTATGTCTTATTGATATAACTTTATCTTTCATGCTATGTTGAAGTACTTTGATCCCAGCCTATCAATATTTTATAAATACATTGATCAAGTTTATGATGGTGCATGTCACCTCAAAAGTTATTCTTTCTTTTTATCACTTACCAACTCGAGGACGAGCAGGAGTTAAGCTTGGGGATGTTGATACGTTGCTAACGTATCTATAATTTTTGATGTTCCATGCTTGGTTTATATCTTCTTAATTATGTTTTGTCCACACTTTGGAGTACGTTTTATACACTTTCTTGGACTAACCTATTAACAAGATGCCACAGTGCCAACTGCCTATTTTCTGCTGTTTTTGGTTCCAGGAAAGTCAAGAAATGAATATTCTCGGAAATGGACGGGACAAAAGCCAAAGTCAATAGTTCACCGAGGGGGACACGGAGCCAGAATACGAGATGGAGAGGGGCCAGGGGCTGGCCACACCACCTGGCCACGCGGCCAGGCCTGGCCCGTGCCAGGGGGTGGTCTGGCCGCCCCAGGAACCCCCTCGGCCTCCCCTTTCGCCTATAAGTTGCCTCTGATACAGAAACCCTAAGTACCCAATCAAAATTCCACGAAAAAGTCTGTAGCCGCCGTCATCTCCATCCCTAGATCGGGAGGGATCTGAAGCTCTTCCCGGCACCCTGCCGGAGAGGGGAATTCACCTTGGAGGCCTTCTTCATCATCATGCAAGCCTCCGGTGTGATGCGTGAGTAGTTCATCTCTGGACTACGGGTCCATGTAGTAGCTAGATGGATGGTTCTTCTCCTATGTGCTACCATGTTTAGATCTTGTGAGCTCCGTTCATGATCAAGATCATCTATTTGTAATCCTACATGTTGTGTTTGAGATGCTATTTCAGATTGATTACTGATTCTATCATGTCTTTGTTATTTGTGATCTTCCATGTTTTCCATTCATGATCAAGAGGGAGTATTTATGCTCGATAGTGGGTTCATGCCTCTAGTAATCTGGGGAAGTGACAGAAATATCTAAGGTACTAAATGTGTTGTTGCTACTAGGGAGAAAACAGCAATCCTTTGTTCATAGAACAATCGTATTGTTTACTTTACACGCAATGCTTAATGCAATTATCTGTTGCTTGCAACTTAATACTGGACGGGGTTCGTATGATAACCTGAAGGTGGATTATTAGTCATAGATGCAGTTGGATTACGGTCTATGTATAATGTTGTAATGCCCAATCAAATCTCATAGGAGTCAAGATGATTAGTATATGCATGTATACTTTCTCGATGTTTGTCAATTGCCCCGCTGTAATTTGTTCACCCAACATGTCATCTATCTTAAGGAGAATCACCACTAGTGAACTATGGACCTCGGTCCTTTCTTTTACCATCAATCTACAATCTACTATTTACTTTTTTATGTTTACTTTCTACAAGCTATTACTTTCTTCCACACAATACGTTTAATCCTTTGTTTTCATCAAAACTGGTGAGATTGACAACCTCACTGTAAGTTGGGGACAAAGTTTTGTGGTTGTGTTGTGCAGGATTCCAAGTTGGAAACAACACCTTGGAGGTGTTTCCTTGCTCCTACTGGTTCGATAACCTTGGTTTCACAACTGAGGGAAAATTTGTTGTTGTGCTCATCATACCTTCCTCTTGGGGTTCCCAACGAGCTCATCGTATCTTGAGCCAACAAGCATATTTCTGGCGCCGTTGCCGTGGATTGAAGGAAAAAGCACCCACGTCAACCACGCGCCAGCAGTCATGCCGATTTTTTTCGTGAATTTTCTGGTTAGTAATTAAAAGCGTTCCTCTTTAATTATACATTTCTAGCTAGCCATGTCGTCTTCCAAAAAATGCAACGCAATGCCGGTGCCGGGCAAGACTTGGGCTTGCACTATGAGATATGTTGCAAGAGTCGCAGGAGCCGGAGCAAAGGGGCAGAGGCGATGTTGATGATGATGATGATCAGGGAAGCACCAACGAGGAAATAGAGGATTACGAGGAAATGGAGGAAATCATTGCTAGTGGCACCACTGGGGTCGCTCCAAGACTACTAGCCAAGCCAAAAAGCGTCGGGAACAGCAGCAAGACAAGGTCGACACTATCAGGAAATCATTCATAGTGGTTGACAAAGATGGTGTGCCTCAAGAGCCTAAGGAACTTGCCAAGGGGTACGGTCTCCAAGTGGTAGCAATCCTTCGGGAAGTCATCAATCTCAACGAAGTGAACATCGAAGATAAAAAGAAGGAGCATTTGCGCATCCAACTCATTTCAAGGCTGCACGCACGATACGAGTTCCCTGAAGACTACCGCAACCAAGATCCCAAAGAAAAATTATGAAAACCTATCCCTGACCAGGTTTAGTAAAGCCTTGAGTGGTTTTAAAACTATGGTGAGGATGATGATTAGTGAGGGTTCAGATTATGCAAACATCAAAAATCGCTTTCCGGTAGTTAAAGAAGCGGACTTGACTACTTTCCTTGCCAATGAAGAGCTAGATCACACCAAGGTGAAAAAGGCCTGGGAAAAAGGATGAAAGACATGAACATAGGTAACCACCGTCTCAGTTTCCGTGGTTATGACGGCAAGGCAGATGTTTGGGAGAAGGAGGTCCTGGCCTATATAGATCAGGGCATTGTGAACCCGTATGACAAGTACATCCACCCGGAGACAAAGAGATTTATCAGGTCTTGGTGACATAAAGAAATTGAGACCGGGGAACTCGTCACGGACCCCAAGGTGGTGCAGGGTGTTCGTTTCGTCGTGGACCCGAAGGTGACGGCTATTGAGAAACAAGTGGTAAGACATTTACCATCTTAATTAGATCCTCTCATCAAATCAATTAAATTCTAGAATGAGAATTAATGGTCCACGTTACTTATGTAGATAGAAGAAGAACAAGCAGAATCGTGCTCGTCCCAAACATCGACGGCCAAGTTCCCATGGGACATTCCTTTTGTCAAGGCGTTGAATAAGGTAAAGAATTTATCACGTACGAAAAATCCGCATATGGGCCCTATGGTTGGCACCGGAGGAGCTCGCAAGAATGTTAACCATGGCTTGGCTATCCCTAGTACTAAGGAGTCACAACAGGCGGTGCGAGAGGAGAGTAGACGCCAGCAGATCCAGGAGACAGGGGTTCTCAGGGAGAAGTTGGTGAGCCTGAAAGCAAGCATCCCACAACGGGTCTATGACGCGGTGGCCAATAGGGTCAATGAACACATGCCTACCATGATAGAGTCTCTCGCGGTTTATATCATTGGAGGCTGCAAGGGGCCGATCCCGGTGATCAGCTTAGGTGGTAGCAACTCGCACAATGGGCCACAACAGGGTGAAAGTGCATCACGAGAAGATCCACCTGTTATATTGGTGACTCTACTCGGGAGCAATGCAGGTTCTAGCAGCCTCTCCGTCACTTGCATGCCCACCCCCGGTCCATCGACATTAGCTGAGCTCGATGCCCTCACGGTAATTAATTGAGCGTCTCAAACCTCAGAAAGTTAATTACTTCATCATCGCCCCCTCTTTGACCTACATGTTTTCACAAGAGAATGAGGTAGAATGCACCTTGCTAATGAAAGTGAACAACAAGTTGAAGGATGTTGCGAAGGGAAGCATCATTATTCCACTCCACCGCAAGTTCCACGGCAATAATATGCCCCATGGCGTGCACCGAGTTTGCATGGATCGAGCATTAGATGGATGCGAAGATATGTATCCTCCTAATCAACCCACAGAAGCCGATAGCGAGTTGAAGGTAGGACAACTCAAGAATCAGATTTTGCTATGGCCAAAAAGCCTAATTCAGCTGAATACCACCTTAGGGTTGGCGGCAAGCCAAGGCAAGGTCGCCCCACCGGTTACGCAAGCGTTTCAGGGGTCTGGTCATCCTCCCGAGCCCGTGACACATGATGCTAGAGAGGATACCCTCAATGATTCCATCGCTGGTTTAGATATGGACCATGATCTCACAAAGGGGAGACATGAAGGATTGAAGAATAAGTTGTTCAATTCTCAAGAAACTCTTGAGGAAGTTGCCGACTTCACTGGTCATCAAGAATCTTTGGTTAGCCCGAATACACTCCTTGGTGTGACCATGCAGGCGATGAGAGAATGTGGCGCTCCCTTGTTCTTGAAGTAGAAGCAAAGGAAAAAGGTCTACAAAGAAGAAAGGTGCCTCCACAAGCCAGTCGGCTCCTAAGGTTCTGGCGGATACGTTACCCACCTAGTGGCGGAGCATGCATTGGCTGTGTGAACCGATGCTGCCTCTAGAGGTCATGGACTCATGACCAAGGATATGAGGAGCGTGCATGACACTGTTCTATACCTAGAGAAGGAACTTCTGAAAAGCAAATCTCCCTCCTACCCGCTCCTTGTTGGCAAGGTGCCCCCAACGTCGGCTTTGTGGATACTTACCTCAGAGAGATGTTATTCATAAGGTTCGATGACATCGTCAATGTCTTCCACTTGAAATGTCTCCACCGAACCTTGGTCCGCCTATAGTAGCGCTCAAAATGGCGCACAATATCATGGTAGAGCTAACCCCGGGCATCGTGATAATGGACCCCTTCTACATGCTCGAGTCTGTCATGGCTAGTTGATACGTTGCAAACGTATCTATAATTTTTGATGTTCCATGCTTGGTTTTTATCTACTTTCTTATGTTTTGTTCCAACTTTGGAGTACTTTTTATACACTTTCTTGGAATAACCTATTAACAAGATGCCACAGTGCCAGCTGCCTGTTTCTGCTGTTTTTGGTTCCAGGAAAGTCAGAAAATGAATATTCTCGGAATTGGATGGGACAAAACCCAAAGTCAGTTTTTCACCGAGGGGGACACAGAGCCATAATATGAGACGGAGAGGGGCCAGAGGGCCGCCACACCACCTGGCCACGCCAGGGGGTGGTGTGGCCGCCTAGGGCACCCCCTCGGCCTCCCCTTTCGCCTATAAGATGCCTCCGATACAGAAACCCTAAGTACCCGATCAAAAACTCCACGAAAGAGTCTGTAGCCACCATCATCTCCATCCCTAGATCGGGAGGGATCTGAAGCTCTTCCCGGCACCATGACGAAGGGGAGAATTCACCCTGGAGGCTGATACGACCATTTTGCATCACTATTCTATGTCATAATTCACTGTTATTCATTGATATATTTCGTATTGAAAGGTGATACTTATGTTATTTCATCTGTTTTTGCATGGTTGATGACTTTTGGAGCATGGACCGCTGGAGTCAGGATTCTGATGGAAAAGGTGTTGTTTGGAGGCAAAATTCGCAAAGATCAGAAAATCCGGGAAAATATACGGAAAATCCTATTTTTCCAGAAGACGGAGGCTGCCAGAAGGAGGAGTGGAGATGGGCCACAGGGGGGGCCACACCACCCCCTAGAGCGGGCCACCCTAGGCCGCGCCACTAGGTGGTGTGGCCGCCCTGGCCCACCTCTGGCTCTCCCCTGTGGCGTATATATTCCCCCCTAAACCCTAAGACTCGGGGAGGGACCACAGAAAGATTTCGCCGCCTCTGCGGGGCGGAAAACACCGAGAGAGAAAGATCTCTCCGGCAGACAGATTTCTGCCGGGGGAATTCCTTCCCGGAGAGGGGAGATCGTCGCCATCAACACCACCATCAAACTGGACTTCATTGGGATCATCATCATCATCACCACCACCATCATCACCATCAGCACCCGCATCACCATCTCCATATTGCTGTAACAATTGCGTTGAATCTTGCATAGTTCATAGGGGAAACTTTCCCAGTGTTGATTACTCTTTGTAGTTGATACTACTGAGTGAACCATTGAATTATTGTTTATGTTCAGATTGTTATACATCATTATTCCATCTCTGATCATGATCCATATGATGTCTTGTGAGTAGTTCGTTTTATTCTTGAGGACGTGGTAGAAGTCATGTTGTTAGTAGTGGAGTTATGTTGAGAAAGATTCAATAGTTTGATATTTAAGTTGTGGTGTACTTCTTCTAGTGGTGTCATGTGAACGTCGACTACATGACACTTCACCTATATGGGCCTAGGGGAATGCATTGTGTATTTGGCTAATAATCGTAAGGGTTGCCGGAGTGACAGAAACCTAAACCCCCGTTAGGAAACCATTGCACAAGGGACGTAAGGGTCTTAGAGTTTAAAGATGTGGTTAGGTTTCTACCTTAATTACTTTCTTGTACTTACGGATGTTTGCAAGGGGTATAATCACAAGTATGTATTAGTCCTAGGAAGGTCGGTACATTAGCACAGGTTCACCCACACAACACTTAGCAAGCTAAAGAAGATTAATCAACTATATGAAGCAAAAGCACTTGACAGTCTTCCCATGTGTCCTCGAGAACGTTTGGTCATCTTAAGTAATACAACTGGCTTGTCCTGGGCCACTTGCTGCATTTATTCCTACTGTCTTTTATTTACTCGTACTTTGTTTACTTGCTTTATCAAAAACCCCTAAAAATATGTTTGCTAAGTATTTCCTGATCCATACCACTAGCCAGCACCTTCCGCTCCTCGTTGGGTTCAACACTCTTACTTATCGCAAATACTGCGATACACCCCCTATACTTGTGGGTCATCAAGACTATTTTCTAGCGCCGTTGCCGGGGAGTTAAGCGCTATTGGAGAGTGGAACTGGTAAAGGAAACTTCTACTGTGAGTATTGTTTACTTCTGTTAGTTGCTTTACTTTTGTTATGGATAATTGGCTGAGTTTCTTATTATGTAATGCTACTACCACTGCTAAGGTAGTAGATAAGCCACCACCTACTGAGAATGATGTTTTTAAAATACCTACAAGAATTATTGATCGTGTTATGGATAACTACTATGTTGGGGATGGAACTGTCCATCCCGGTGATCATTTGCTCTTTATACACAAATTATGCGGGTTGTTCAAGTGTGCAGGTATTACTACAGATCAAGTTAAGAAGAAGTTATTCTCCTTATCACTAAAAGGAAGAGCTAAGGAATGGTATAAGCTGTTGAAGAATGGTCAAGCTCTAGAATGGGAGGAAATAGTGCCTCTCTTGTATTCAAAGTTTTATTCCCCTAGTGAGATTCATAAAGATCAAAATCAAATATTCAAAGCTTGGGGGAGACTGAAGTTACTAATGCTCAAATGTCCCATTCATGAGCTCCCCAACAATATTATTATCAATAACTTTTATGCAAGGCTCCCTCTACATGACAAGGATTTATTGGATGCTTCTTGTGCTGGATCATTCACTCGCATGGAAGAAGAAGCTAAATGGGATCTTCTGGACGTATTCAAGACAATGTTGAAGCTTGGGAGAATGACAAAGGTAGAAAGTCAGGTATAAATTATGATTATGAATGCATTGAATCTTTTATGGGAACTGATGACTTTCAAAATATTAAAAATGTTTATGGTCTTGATTTGCAAGTTATTACGAATTGCTTCAGGGCTTTTGCTTCTTATATTGAAATTACAAAAAGGGGATGGAACAAGTACCATGAACCTTATAAAGATAGTGTTGACTGTGTTCCTGTTGGGAGTGCTGAGTATTGCATTATTGATCCCATCTTACCTGAACCTTATATTGAGAAGATTCCCTTCCCAGATAAGGTAAAGGATCATCCTATGATAACTAATGTAATCACCAATGGTGAAAAGAGAACTATAAAACCTGATGAACAAATAAACGTTGAACCTGTGGTAGCAATTGTGAAAGACCTTGTCAGTAAAAGCATAGAAGATGGACACATAGTCTTTTGTGAGGATGCTTCTAACATTGTTTCACATCCTAATAGAACTAAAAAAGCTAGTGTCCATGTGATTTCTGTTATTGGTGATCATTACTATTATGATATATGTGATATTGGTGCAAGTTCTAGTGCTATTCTTTATGAGCTTTACAGAGAAGTTATGCATGAAATCAGTCCCTGCGAATTGGAAGATATTGATGTGGTTATTCACCTTGCTAATAGAGATACCATCTCTCCAATTAGTATTGTACGAGACGTGGAAGTTCTTTGTGGTAAGATTAAGTACCCTGTTGATTTTCTAGTACTTGGTTCAGCTGCTAGTAAATATTATCCTATTATCTTTGGTAGACCTTTCTTGAGTACTTGTGGAGCTATTATAGATTGCAAAAGGGAGAAAATCTTGACTAAGTTTGATGGGGAATCTTATGAGTTTAATTTCTCAAAATTCGCTAAAGAACCTTGTGAAGAGGAAACCCATAATGAGGATTTTAGAGTTGAACAACTTGCTTCTATTTCTCTTGCTCCTAACAATGCTTTGCAGCAATTTATGGAAGATCATGAAACTGAAATCTTCATGGAAGAAAGGAATGAGATTGACGAGATTCTCTGTGATCAGCCTAAGATGCTTAAGCATAACTTGCCTGTAGAAGACTTGGGTACCATGTTGCCACCTAAAAAGGATCCGGTTTTCGATCTAAAACCTCTCCCTGATGATCTTAAATATGCTTATATAGATGATAAAAAGATATATCTTTTTATTATTAGCTCTAAACTTTTAGGAAAAGAAGAGGAAAGGTTATTGGAGGTTTTGAAGAAACACCGAGGAGCTATGGGCTATACTATGGATGATTTAAAAGGGATTTCACCTACTATATGCCAGCATTCTATCAACATAGAACCAGATGCAAAGCTAGTAGTAGAGCACCAACGAAGTTTAAATCCTAAGATGAAGGAACTGGTAAGAAATGAGGTATTGAAACTCCTTGATGCTGGTATTATTTACCCTATTGTTGATAGTGAATGGGTTAGTCATGTTCATTGTATTCCTAAAAAGGGGGGTATTACCGTTGTTCCTAATGATAATGATGAGCTTATTCCACAAAGAATAGTAGTAGGCTATAGGATGTGCATTGATTTTAGAAAAGTCAATAGAGTTAGTAAGAAAGATCACTACCCGCTTCCTTTTATTGATCAAATGTTGGAAAGGTTGTCTAAAAAGACCCATTTTTGTTTTCTTGATGGTTATTCTGGTTTCTCTCAAATTGCTGTTAAACAACAAGATCAAGAAAAAACTACTTTTACTTGCCCTTATGGAACTTATGCTTACAGACGTATTCCTTTTGGTTTATGTGATGCTCCTATTACTTTTCAATGGTGCATGTCTGCTATCTTTCATGGTTTTTGTGAGGAAATTGTAGAAGTGTTCATGGATGACTTTTCTGTCTATGGAACTTCTTTTGATAATTGTCTGCACAACCTTGATAAAGTTTTGCAGAGATGTGAAGAAACTAATCTTTTTCTTAATTGGGAGAAATGCCACTTCATGGTTAATGAAGGGATTGTCCTTGGGCATAAAGTTTCTGGAAGAGGCATAGAAGTTGATAAAGCTAAGGTTAAGGCCATTGAGAAGATGCCATGCCCAAGAGACATCAAAGGTATTCGTAGTATCCTTGGTCATGCTGGTTTCTATAGAAGGTTTATTAAAGACTTTTCTAGGATTTCAAAACCCCTCACTAATCTTCTTCAAAAAGATGTACCCTTCGTTTTTGATGATGATTGTAAGGGAGCTTTTGAAACTCTTAAGAAGGCTTTAACTACAGCCCCTATTTTTCAACCACCTGATTGGAGTTTACCCTTTGAAATAATGTGTGATGCTAGTGATTTTGCTGTAGGTGCTGTCCTTGGGCAACGAATTGATAAAAATTTAAACAGTTATTCATTATGCTAGTAAGACTTTAGACGCTGCTCAAAGGAATTATGCTACTACTGAAAAGAAATTTCTAGCTGTCGTTTTTGCTTGTGATAAGTTTAGACCCTATATTGTAGACTCAAAAGTCAACATTCATACTGATCATGCTGCTATTAAATACCTTATGACGAAAAAGGGATGCTAAGCCTAGGCTTATTAGATGGGTGCTGCTTTTACAAGAGTTTGATCTACATATAGTAAATAGGAAAGGTGCTGAAAACCCTGTAGCTAATAATTTACCTCGATTGGAAAACATCTCTTTTGACCCTATGCCTAGTTAATGATAGTTTCCCAAATGAGCAATTAGCCGTAGTAGGGGTAAGCTCGCGAGTGAGCCCTTGGTACGCTGATTATGCTAACTTTATTGTCTCCAAGTATTTGCCTCCAACTTTTACAGCTCAGCAAAGAAGGAAGTTCTTCTATGATTTGAGGCATTATTTTTGGATACTCGCACTTATACAAAGAAGGAGTGGATGGTATTATGCGAAGATGTGTTCCAGAATATGAACAAAAGGAGATATTGCGTAAATGTCATGGTAGTGCTTACGGAGGAAATCATGCAGGAGATAGAACTGCACAAAAGGTGCTACAATCAGGTTTCTACTGGCCTACCCTTTTTAAAGATGCAAGAAAATTTGTTCTATCTTATGATGAATGTTAGCGTGTTGGTAATATTTCTAGACGCAATGAAATGCCTATGAATTACTCTCTTGTTATTGAACCCTTTGATTGTTGGGGATTTGACTTTATGGGTCCTTTCCCTCCTTTGAAAGGTTATACTCATATTCTTGTTGCCGTTGATTATGTTACTAAGTGGGTAGAAGCCATTCCTACGAAGAGTGTTGACGGGGAAACCTCTCTAAAAATGCTTAAAGATGTTATCTCATGACTGATGGGGGTTCTCATTTCATTCATGGTGGTTTTAGAAAGACCCTTGCTAAATATGATGTTAATCATAGAATTGCTTCATCTTATCACCCCCAAACTAGCGGGCAAGTAGAGTTATCAAATAGAGAAATTAAATCTATCTTGCAAAAAACTGTTAATAGATCTAGAAAAAACTAGGCTAAAAAGTTGAATGATGCTTTATGGGCTTATAGAGCAGCCTACAAAAATCCTATGGGGATGTCCCCTTATAAAATGGTTTATGAGAAAGCTTGTCACCTACCTTTAGAATTAGAACATAAAGCTTACTAGGGCAGTTAAAGAACTAAATAGAGATTATAAACTCGCTGGTGAGAAAAGATTATTTGACTTAAGTTCTTTAGATGAATGGAGGAGTGAAGCCTATGAAAATGCTAGGCTCTTTAAGGAAAAAGTTAAAAGATGGCATGACAAGCGAATACTTAAGAGGGAATTTCATGTTGCTGAGAAAGTTCTATTGTATAGGACTTGTCTTAGATTTTTTGCAGGAAAGCTACTAGTCAAAATGGGAAGGACCTTTTAGTATTGAAGAAGTATGCTGCTCTAGGAGCAATAAAAATTTCTTCTTTAAAAGATAATATTACACAAGTAGTGAATGGGCAGCGACTCAAACACTATATTGCTAGGGATTCTTATAATGAAGATGTTGATGCCTTTCAAGTTATAACTCTAGAAAAATATTTATCAAGGACCAAATTCAGAGACCTGTAGAGTCCGTTTTCAAATAGGTAACAAGTTCTGGTAAGAAAAGTTCCGCGAAAATACAATTCAACTATATTTTTGCAGTTTTTAGTCAATAGGGAAAGCTACGAAGCGAAAGAGGGACGGAAACGGAGCCAGGGTGGCTCACACCACCCTGTGGCGCGGGCCCACCCTTGGCGCGCCACCAGGTGGTGAGTCCACCCCGGACTCCGCCTCCGACTCGTTTTCTCCCAGTACCTTCCTTTTGATATGAAACTTCGTAATATATAACCCCCCTGGATCCCCCAAGGTTCGTATATC